>JAQMRL010000007.1:17123465-20011542 GCA_035578175.1 Catonia carolina
TTATTAGTTAATAATAATAATAATAGTAATAATAATAATACCTTTAAGGTTTACTATATATTTATTTATTTATATATACATATTACATAATACAAATAATTTATTTAAATTATTTGACTTCAACCTTTGTTTAATTTAAATTATTGAAACAGTAATAAATTTTTTCTTTAAAAGTATTATTGTAATGAACAAATGGGTAATACACGGCATTAGCATGAACACGAGCAGATAAGTTTGTTTCTATAATTTACTTTATTTATTTAAAATCTGTAAGTTTAGTTACAAACAATGGAAGCAATAACCAGTTCTCATTAATCACATTTTGTTATCTTTTTTTAAATAATAATAATCAAACGAAAACAAAATAAAATAAATAAATAAAATAATAATTAATCGAAGATCGTATGAAAAATTTTGAAAATTTGAGTTCAACTCACTACGATAAAATGAAAATTAAACGATGATACAGTAAAGTCCTTTAATCTGGCATCAAAATTCAATCCAGTAAAGCAAGTTGATTAGCTTTACTACCACATTTATTTGACCAATTTTAAATACAGCTGGTTTTTTTTTTAATAGTTGCAAATAATATTGAATGTATAACGATTAAAATATTAAATCATTGAAAGAAATATCTTGCATTTCATCAGTTCATATCTGCTGCTGATATAAAAATAATGTCTGTATATACACACATAATATGGATTCTTCAAAAGAATAGTATTTAATACCTTTTTCAGTGTCTCAAGTAATAACTTTTATAATAGTTTACTTAAAATTTAAGTATTCGATAACTTTTATAATGAACTGATTAATTGAGCATAATTTATGGATTGGAAGACAGGTGTGGGTTTAGGAGGGGTTTGAAGGTTCTATACTCCCTCATTTGATATTAAATCATAATTGTACTTATTAATTCACAAATTTCTAGCACCAAACATCATCACAGTCAATTGAAGCTACTTTAGGGCATGTAAATAGTACCTTAATAGTCTCCAATTACAGACACTTCCGCCAAAAATTTTATAATTTGTATCTGATGGAAGAAGATAAATTCATGTATTTTTAACATTATAAAATACATTCAACAGGAATCATTTAAGGAAAACTTACTCATATGAAATACGTAAACGACTGAACCAAGTTTGTGCGTAATGAATAGAACGATACAGTTAAACCTCTCTAAAGTGACCACCACAATTTTAAGAGCAAAATGGTCTTTTTGAGGGGTGGTCGCTTAATAGGGGTTTATAGAAACATTGGTAGTTTTTTCTTTATAAAGTGTTGTAGGCCTATGTTATGTGTAATGTGGTAAAAGGGCGCGAATTTTGCTGTTATGGAGTTGAAATTAAATGTGTGTACCGAGTCGCTGTATACAATTTTGTATTTTTTTTTTATCTAAAACAAATACATTGTTTAAAAAAGCACGCACATAGTAACACACTAAATGGACCGATAATCTTAGATACACTGATGTATTCTGACAAGTGTCATCAATCGTTATCTAAGAGAAGGTGAAAACAATACGTACAGAGGGGGTCTAGAAATCATGCTACACAATGGGGGGCGTTAAACCCTTTCAGCCCACGTATGTCAGTCACGTGGTCAATGAACTATATATAATACAGTAATAGAAACGCAAAAATATCTTTTCAACAAAATTCTTGGAATTCTAGGAGCCTAGGTGTTCCATACACAACCTTGCAATGAAAAGCAGTTGGCAACCAACTAACATGTTGTATAATTGGTGTCCATCTGCAGTATTGAAAATTCCCTAAACCTCGTGGCTGTAAAATTTATGGTCGCCCTAAAACTAAAATGTCTTTTACCCGGCGATCGTTGGTTGGCTGCTTAATAGGGGTATAGAATACATTGGTCTTTTGAGTAATAAAATCGATTCTGCAAACATTCGGTTGGAGAGAGAGGTGGTCGTTAAGAGAAGTTTAACTGTATAAGTAAAATATATTTCCATGTTAGGAAATGCATGTGGTATTGTCTTTACATTATTGAGATCCAATAAACAATCGCCAAAATCCAAATCTTTCTGGATTAAGGGACTTTTACTGTAATAGAAAATATATGAAACTGAAATAAAAAAAATAATAAATTAAAGGAAACAAAGAAAACAAAAATAAAAATATAAAACCCTCAATTTTTAATAATATTTTTATTTGTCTAATATCAAGATATACATCATAATAATAATAATTCTAAAACACAACAATTATTTGTGTCCGTTAAATTACATTTTAATGATATGATTCATTATATTATATAAATATAATATTTAGAAGTTTTTATTCAGTAACCATTACTAATATTCATTATTTTTTATGGAAGAGTTATTCATAGTAAATAATCGATTACAACTATTTCATACGTAATAAAACAAAAAAGCAATACAAAGAAACCTAAACAAATCAAACGCCATACACAATCATATATAATACGTATATTATTATAAATAGAATATAAAAAATTACATATTCTTTGTTTCACATGAATATATTTATATTCACGGTCGATATTTCGTTGGATAAACTTATGAATTGTGTATGGGTCCATTTGTCACTCCGTAAAAACATCAATTAATAAAAACGGGGGGGGGGGGGGGATAAAGCAAAAATATTATCCAAATAAATAAAACCATCAAATCAAAAAATAACTACATGTTAATACAATAAATCAATTCATTAAATTAATAAAGATGCGGAAGAGAAATCAAATGTTATTAAAAAAAAAATTGTTATAATAACAGTTGATAGATCTATTTCAAAAAAATTCATGATATCAAAATTGTCATCGTATAAAATATAAATAATTTCTTATATAGTTCCACCCCAATAATTTTATCATATTGAAATATGTAGAACTTTTACTGCAGTTTTCATAGTACAATTGTATATGAAAGAATAAAACAATCCATTAAAAAAATTCTGATTTCTCTACCGTACTCTTTTATAAATATTAACAATAGATAAAATACAATGATATAAAATAAATTAGTAAAATTATATTAATTAAATCAATGGAAATAAATGAATAAAACAATGTGAAAGGTTTGTCTAGAAATATACATTCCAAAAACTACATGTAAAGATACCAACTATTTGTTGTTTTAATATTTTATAAAAATGGTATTATCACTTTAATAATAAAATGTATAATATATTTCAGGACAAATTGAAAATAAACAGTTGTATATGCTTTGTTTTTATTACTTTTTTTTAATAATACAGACTTTTCATTTCGTATAATGTATGTTAATCAGGTGTTATTTTAGATTGGTATAGAACAACCTGAATTTGATAGCTTTGCTTGTAAAAATAGAGAAAACTATGAAAAAACACTTTGACAAAAAATATTCACAATAGACACAGCATACACATTAATTTATTAAGTATATTCAAGCTAACATGGAATGTTAATTCATTGTATGTTTGTATTGTCCAAGTAAGACGCACTACAAAAATGTTTAATGACTAACAATCCCCCCAAATGAAAGAAAAACTAAATAAGATTTTATTATAACATTTAAAATGAAAAAATGGGATCCAGTTAAGAAATTTAATGAATAATTTTAGGCCTGTATTGATTGTAATGCGTGTTTATTTTTATATATTACTTTTTTACTATCTTTATTACATATATTTACTGATCTGTCATAAAAAACTAGTCCGCCAATGGAAGGGGGAATGCGAGAACTACAAGGAAATTTACTTTTAAAAACATACCATTTTCCTACATAAAAAATATCAAACGATGTTTACATTTTGGAATAATTGGCCATTCTACGCAATACGCATTGCTCCCCTATCCCATCACAGCCCTTTGTAGTGAACTTGAACACATGACAGATCAAAAATTATAATAATATTGACAGTAATACGATAAGAAAAAACATTTATTAATATTTTAAGCAATACGCAAACAAATTAACCATCTTTTAGGAAAATATTAATAATTATTATACTAAAAAAATTATACTTATATAATGTAATTATTATTGCACTTATGGGCGAAGTTTTCTCAGAACACGTTTCAAATTATAAATTATACATCAGCACAATCAGTGCTGTTGAATTTTTCACAAAACTTATGATAACCTACAATACAATTATTATAACGCTTTGGTAATTAACTAAATGCAGTTCTTTATTTTGATCAACTTATTGAAAAATCATTCTGTTGATCATTTTATATATAATTACACAACACTTGTGATTCAACTAAATATAAAACATTCATTATGTTTTCTTTATTTAATATTTATAATAATTTTATTCGAGTAATAAGAGGAAATAAAAGAAAAAAAATTAAAAACAAAAGAATTTAAAGAAACTAGAAAAACGATCGTATCACAAAAGTAATACTCTATCCACAATATGGACGTGGAATTTATTTAATGAACACTATGCTATTCTCACATATCCAGTCCAGTCCGGAGTTTAAGTAAACATTAAAATTTATTTATGTCTACGTTTAATAAGAAACATTAAACAATACCGTATACACTCTAGATGAATTACGAATTAGTAAAATTAATAAAGTTTAAATCTACTGATTTCTTCCAGGTTCTTATTTTACGTTATACATCAAATAATTTGAAAAAATTACTTAACCTATCGCTTGGTTATCATTAATTATTTGTAACAAAATTATTCTCAAATTACATTATTAAAAAATGACCTCTTACATGATAATTCTATCTGGTAAATAAGAAATACATTTTATTCTTGTCATTATTATTAATAATATCATAGATTTATCAAAACATTTTCATATAATTTTATCGATTAAAAAATTTGTATATAACATTTGTGTGTGTATATATTATTACTTTTTCGAATATACAAAGATATTTTGTGCCTGAGGTCTCTTAAAAAAAGTTAGGAAGGTTTATAGAATTAATAATTATGGATATTGAACTCTTTGTTTGAATAATTTATGAAAGGTTTGCCAAAAACTTTTTGACAAATATAAAAATTTCATATCCGAAATGCGTTTAATATAACGATTAAATTATACAAAATATATGGTAAATATACATGAAATATCTTAGTGTACAAGATGAATGTATTAAATAAAAAATCCTAATGCCACAATTGTCTCAGGAAAAACATTTAAGTATTTTTTAATGTCTATAGGCCTACATATAAAAAGATACAATTGTTAAAAAATTACTGAAAAGAAGAAGAAAAACTGTAATTATGTGCAGACACAGCAGGTAATAAATCGCAAAAGAATTAATCTCTAAGGGTAAAGGGTAACTGTCAATAATAAAGACTATAAACAATAGTCAGACTTAATTTAAAACGTTGTGTATATCTCAAACAGTGATCTAGTACAAAATGATGTCTATATTTTTCTAGTTTCAGGCAAAAATTCATACATTTATTAATATATATATATAAGTATTTATATATGTACATATATATTTATTATCTCCAAATCTTACACTAGTGATTCGTACAACACGGGCAAGCAGTGGAGAGCTGGCCTGTCGAGTGCCCCCCTGAAAATAACACTCAAGAGATTACAATTAGCGGTAAACAACTGAATGAAAAGAAATCTGATTAACTGTAGAATTATCGATATCACAGCATTTTGAATTTGACATATGATCGCCTGCCCGACTACATTTCTACTTCTGTTTAGATATTTTTCTATAGGCCTAACACAACAATGGTTAACATTCCCCAGTCAGCCTTCCACTGCCTTCACAATATTTATGATTAAACAATGTATGACAAAACATTCATGTAAATATACTACAAACTAATTAGTCGAGTAGTTGTTTGTAAAACACACTGTATAGGCCATCGAATGGAGATGCGCTTTCAAATGAAGTCACCCATATAATAATAACATAATATTATTATACTTAAAAGCGTAATTTCTGTTCATCTGCTTGCCCATTAGGAATGCATTTATTTTAGAAAATATAAAAATAAATTTATCATGTAAGGAGACATTTTATTTCGGGCATCATTAAATTTAATAATAGTAATAATAATAATAATAATAATAATGATAATAATAATAGTAAACCTTATTATAATGTAAATCTAGTTGACAGACGAATAATCTAGTGCACGTAGCACACGCAATAAATTGGCTACTACGATCACTTTCATATTGCCTACGATACAAATAACTGAATAGAGAATAAATCTGGTTTTACATGATCATTAAACATTATGATTTGCACTACAAATGAACATAAAAAGCACACATTAATAATAATGATAATAATAATAATAATTATAATATTGAATGAAAACTGAACAAACATATACGAACATCAAGAGAACTTAAAAAACAAACAAACAACCAAACAAACTAACGAACAGTGTGGCGTAATATATTTCGCACTCTCGATACGAATAAGTAACACCGACACAAATTAAATAATTAAATCTTAGTTGAATTAACTAAGCTACACAATAATATACGATATTACAATCATAATCGTTATTCTATAATATACATAGCACATATAAAGTAAAATAAGAACAAAAGCAAACATCAAACTACCTACAAAGTCTCATAGGTTTATTCTACAAACGAAAATAAAAAATCAATCGGTAAAAAAACGAAAAAGAAAATACTACTTGAAAGAAACACAATGATCACTGATAGTTCTAAAATATGTACAATTTGTCATGTACAATAAATAGTACTTATTAATAATAAATTTATCGATTGAAATAAGTTGAAAGTGCAATAATTACATATGGATAAGAGAAAAATATTTAATAATAATCATAATAAATAATGTTATAATGATAATTAATATTTGCTAAAGGCTGTTTTTAATAATGATAATAAAAAACTTATACACACACATAAAGTAAATATTACATATCAACATTTGCTTTATGATGAAATCGAGAGTATAAAGACGAAAAGAAAAATGAACTTGTGTGCAAAATCAATAGTTTCTTCTTTGGTAATATAAAGATGACAAAAATATTCAATCTATATGAAAAATTAATGATACTAAAAAAAATGAAAACTTAAGTATTGATCGCTCAGCAAAAATGGTGAAAACGCAGCACTAACGCTCCACATATAGAAAAAAAATAACTGATGAATATAATGTTTAAATAATCATAATGATAATGAAGATGATTACAAAAACAAATTTGAAACAACACGAATAATTCTAATATAGTAAATACAATTACTGTTCAAAACTACCAGACTACTAACAATAATAATAATTATAATAATAATAATAATATGTTATCCTGAACAATAATAATAATAATAATAATAAAGAATAATAATAATAATAATAATATTGGGGATAGGAGTCCCTACTCACAATAATAGTGGCACTGAAAAATTATTACTAGTTTCTTTAGGAAACACGATTTGCACTAGTGATGACTAGCTTTTAAGTTTTGGCTGCATCGTGTAAATACATTGAAATTGTAAATAATAATAATAATATAATAATATTAATAATAATAATACCTGGTTACGCATTAAGGCTGTATGAATCCTACAACGAGAACTACAGTATCCAAGAAAAAAGGATACCATCAATAATAATAATAATATAATAATAATAATAATAATGAGATCATTAGGATCAGTGGATACATGCAGCCTTAAGATAGCCCAATGAATATGACTAGTACGGACAGACAATATTGAGGCAACTAACATGCCTATTCCATTTATGTTGTTTTACTTTTATTTGTCTTGAAAGAGACCTGCAAGACGCGATTACCCAAAGTGTAGCCATTAAGGGATTGGATCGCAACAACTGCTTCATCGTAATTTGTCATCGTTACAAAGCCAAAGCCTTTGCACTTGTTTGTTTGAAGGTCTCTTATGACTTTTACACTTTGAACAGCACCGAATGGCCCAAACAATTGCCATAATACATTCTCCTCAGTCTCAGGAGCGAGGTTATATACGAAAATGCACCATCCTGATCCATTCATTGCATTGCCCGGCAGCATTGAATTAGCCAGAAGATCACCAGCCAATGGGGAGTACCTAGAACACACAACAGATAAACATATAAAAAATTCTAAAAACTAGTTTGTTTACTACAATAAATTTCTAATCGATTCAATCAAGTTTGGATTTATAAAATTCAACAAATCTAAGCTCGCATTTAATGTCAAACTATTATAAGAAGTCATTAATATTCCAATGGTTACCATACAGTATTGAAAACTTGGAAAATTCAAAAAGTCTGAACATTTATTCAGACTTATAAATATTCAATATTGTGTTTATACTGAACACAAGTTAAATTACTACATGATGTACCTTATCTGCTAAATTGTTTTGTATTACCTTGGATCAACAAAACTTGAAAAGTTACTTACTAAAGGTAGTGACAAAAAGAGACGGTTTGCGTTGTTGTACAGTTTTTTTTTTTTGGTTTAACGTCCGACTGTTCTGCAATTACTGCTAATGCAGACGGTGAAGGATGAAATGATTATTTTGTAACGTATGAAAAGATGCCGTGCCTGAATGGGATTCGAACCCAAGAGTTGTTGTACAGATGAGCGAGTAAGGGGCGAGGGGTGGTGGGGACTGGCACGACGATGAGCCTACATGATGCTATTTCAGGAGCCATATAGTTGTGGTCAGGTGAACACCATGCATTTTTTAAAAGTAATGAGTCTTGCGTCATTACTCAGCTCTTTAATGCGGTTTGAAGAGGACTCATTCCATCTCGTAACACAATTTTGTTATGGGTGAGTAACTTCAGAGCTACAGGCTCGACCTTAAAATGTACTTCGACAGGACATCCAAGGTCACCAAGACACCTGTCTGGTGCCCAGGACACCAGAGAATGTTGAGTGAGTGAGACAGCTATGGAAGCCATTCCATGGCAGCTGGCTCATAAACATATGGTTGCTTTGAATCTTTATTTATATAAAATGGTTGTCGTCCAGCTATAAAAAGTTGTCAAGACATTTGCAAAGCAGCAACTTGTTTACGAGCCGGCCGCCGTGGACTGGCTCCACAGCTTCTCACTTTCAAAATTGTCTGGTGTCCCGGCTGACCTTGGACGGCCTATCAAATTATATTTTAAGGTTGAGCCACTAACTCTGAAGTTACTCACCCATAACAAAATTGTGTTACGAGATGCGTCCTCTTCGACCCACATTAAAGTGCTGAGTAACAATGCAAGACTCCTTTTAAAAAATGCCTCGACAACAAACGCACAATGTTTACCTGACCACAGCTTCATGGCTACTGAAATGGTGTCATGTAAGCTTATTGTTGCGCCAAGCCCCACCATTCCTCACAACTTACTCGCTCATCTGTACAACAACGAAAACCGTCAGATCTTTTTGCCACTCCCAGTACTACAATATAATAATAAAAAGTACTTTCAATTTTTAAATCCCCCGAAGTACAGTTAGTTGACCCTCAGTTTGCACAGTTGAATAAAGTAGGAACTTGAATTTCAGGAATACCTCAAGTACCCGAAAGCGTTTCACTTACACATGGTCATTGTCATCTTTGTAAAACATATTTTTTTGAAAATAAAATACTGTATTACAGTACATATTTCAATAAAAATAGTAAATAATAATTGAATAGAAGTTACTGAACACTAAGGTAACTCACACCAGTGCATGGATTACTGATCATATTAGTATGAATTGGTTTACCTACTGTTTCAAACCAGAGATTAAGAAATACTTGGTTTTTAAAAAAATTTTGTATTTACAGTTTTACTTGTTCAAGATATTTGTACAGGTCATACAGAGGTACAACAGAGAGAAGCTGATCCAAATATCCAAATTAAGTTTCTCCCTGCCAACACTACATCACTTTTGCTATCCCTTGACGAGTTGGTAAATACAACTTTCAAAGCATACTATACTTGTCGAAAATTTGAAAAGCATTTTGAAGATATGGAAGACGAAAAATCTTTAACTTTGGGAGAATGCTGGAAAAATAAACTATTGCTGATCGCATTACAAACATAAAACAATTTTTAGACGATTTACAAAAGAAAACAATATACAACTGTCAGAAGAAGCTTTGACCTGAAGTGGTAAAGGGCCGGGCAAACAACAGAAGAGGCAAAATAAATAAAAATTTTGAGGATACTTAAAAATAAATAGTCATAATTGCCAGACACTTACCACTAGAATGATTTTCAGAAACATAGGCACAACATGTAAATTAACTTATTTTATCAGATGATATGGAATTAAGTGACAACAAACTTTAAATTAAACGTAACCCCCACGTAAATTGAGGGTCAACTGAATATTGAATTAATATTTTTTGAAAGGAACTTACAGTTAAAAACTGATTTAAAAAAAAACATGCTCATTAACAACTGCAGTGTTATTAAAAAGCGATTAAAATCTATTACAAAGCGATGAGGATTAAATCACTGCTTAAGACTCCAATTAATGAGCAAGGTAAATACATGCACAAGTTAAGAAAAAACACAATGGGGGGGGGGAGTGATAGAATTACCAATAATATAAATCAGCTTTTTATATCAGCTTTACAAGAAAAGTTACGAGACTTAAGTTTTACGATACAATTGCTGTCCCTACTTTGATGTATGGCAGTGAGTCCTGGATACATACAAAAAAGGTAGACAGCAAAATCCAGGCTTCAGAAATGAGATTCTTACGAAGTGTAAATGGATGCAGCCGAAGAGATAGGCTATAGGTGTATATGGTGCAGCCATTTGAATCGCATGCCAGGCGAGAGAATACCAAAAGCCGCCAGAAACTACAAACCTACAGGAAGAAGAGATATAGGACGACCGAGGAACAGATGGGTACCGGAACAGGTTCAAGAAACCTAATCCTTGGAAGTGAAGAAGAAGAAGCTTTTTATGAGGATTTAGTGAAACACAAGTAAATAATATTATTTCTTCAACTGAATGTTCTTAATAATGTACTACTAGAGGCAATACGAAGTGAATTCAAATTATTGTATTTAAATGTTTTTCAAGATTACGATAATTCGATTGCAAAAATACAACTTTTCACGTTACAAACAATTACTGAAATTTGATCGGAGATCACATAAATAAATATATACAAAACTTACCATTAAAGGTGATTACTGACAAAATATTGATGTAATCATCTAACTTTGTACAAATTATTAAAAAAAAAAAACACTACAAAACTTGAAAGTTTAACCATGATATTTTTTGAACTCCCAAATAATACTTTAATGTTCTGATGGTAATACAGTTCTGACATTAATTTATTTATTTTAATGTCAAAAAACCTTTGTTTTTTATTACAATATTAAAACATAAATGTAATTGAATCTATTTAACATTCTTTAATAAAAGTATGAATAATTTTACAAGTAAACATTATCTACTAGTATTTTAGTAACTAAAATTTACTTTAAATAAAATTTGATTCATGTAAAATAATGTATAATATCAACCATAAACATGCAGTAGTAAACAGTAAGATATTAAAATAACAAGATGAAAACACATTTTATAGCTATGTTGGTAAATTAGTGGTAATAAACAGACTGTTGGTCCCAGGATAGTTTTAATCTACTATATCAGCAAAAGCAAATACAAAAGCTTAACCTAACAACAATGGTTATTTATAACAAAAGCTTGACCAAACAATGGCTATTTATAAATTTATATTTTGACAGCAAAATTTTAAGAATGTATGAAAACTGAGATAGCTTCTCATGATCATGTTATTTCTAAAACAATAAATAAATGTAGTGATTTTGGTATGGGCGAAGCACACACCAGAAACACATGACACAAATCACAACAATAGGGACTAAAATACATGACTAAAATATTTAAAACCTCGAAAAGGCTAGGAATTAAATACAAAGAAAGGAAATTTATCTACAGTCTGTATAAGAATCAAGCTGTTTTGAGAATTTAGGGGTACGAAAAAGAAGCTGCTGTAAGAAAAGGTGTATGACAAGGTTGTTCATTGCCACCACTTCATTTTAACTTGTGTATAGAAGAGGCTATAAATGAAGTGAAGGAAAAATTTGATGCAGGAATAAAAATTCAAGGAGAAACGATAAAAATGCTGAGATTCACCGATGATTGTAGTATTAGCTAAGACAAAGAAAGAACTAGAGGATATCTTCAATGGAATGAATGAGATCATGAGAAAGAATTACTTCATGAAAGTTAATAAGAACAAAACGAAAGTATTGTGCAGCAGCAACAGTGGTTTAGAAGAGATGAGAAATTTAAAAGTAGGCAACGAAAACACACACGAAGTTTGGGAATTCTGCTATCTAAGGAGTAAAATAAAGGTTGGTATTAGCACAAGTGATATTAAAAGTAGGATTGCTCAAACTAGAAGACCCTTTGAAGTTAAAAACAGCTTATTGACTACAAATATTGATTTATATGTTAAGAAACATTTCTTAAAATACTATGTTTGGAGTGGAGCATTATACAAGAGTGAAACGTGGGTGATAGGGGCTGTAGAAAGGAAGAGGATAGAAGCTTTTCCAATGTGATGTTATAGGAAAATGTTAAAAATTAGATGGGCGGACAAAATAAGTAATTTAGAGGTTCTTAGATGAGTGGATGAAAAAATAAGTGTATGTAAACATCTTACCAGAAGAATGGATAAGCTAGTGGGGCATATCTTAAGACATCCACGTATTGGTCTATCAATAATGGAGGGTAATACTGAGGAAGTGAATTGTAGGGGGAGGAAAAGGTTAGAATATACAAAGCAAATTACAAAAGGTGTAGGGTGTTAGGTACGTAGACATGAAATGACTTGCAAAAGATAAAACAGCTTGGAGAACTGCATCAAACCAGTTGAGAGACTGATGAGAAAAAAAGAGACTGAAATTAAAATGTAGCATTTGCATGGATCAGGTGTATCTCAGGAGCGGAATATGTACCTATGTGTGATAGAGGGTTATTTAAGCTTAATTTAAGTTCAGTTATGTTTATTGGATCTCTTCAGCACTTAACGCTCCTGAAACATTTAAGAGGCCACTTTTTAAAGACTTGCATCAAACTGAGAAAAAATGTAGCACAGCCCTGACAGAAATTACTATTTTTTGTTGCCTTTACAAATGGCTGTTATGCACATAAGGCTAATGCAGATGGTGGCAAGTGAAAAATAAAATAAAAATTAAGATATGAAAGGATAATAGTTTAATTTAATACTACTGTACAAAGAAACAAATATAAGAATGTTCACTGAAATCATTTTTCTTAAGATAAAACTTTTTTGCCTCAACTCCTTATTAAACAACAGTTTTCTAGTTAACTGTTTTTCAGTATGCTACAAAATGATTTTGTGTTTTAAATGAAAAACCACTCTTACATAACGTAATGTATATTAGAGAAAACTTAAGTTCCACATAATTTCCTAACCTTAAAAATACAGTCAATTTTCCAAGAGTAAAATAGTATTTAGTATTTACTCTAAAAAAAATTGGCTCTAACTTGGCTAATCTGACATTTTTTATCAAGCCTATATCCTGACTCCACTAAGGTAAGTTAAGCAAGAGTCTACAAAAATTGGACTATGAAAAAACCGGGATTTAAAAAGTTTTATTTCCATTTTCTTATTAAGTACTTGTATTACCTATAGCTCTTCAATAAAAAAATATTGATGAAAAATCGAAATAACCAATTTAAGTTAAATATTTGAAAGTCTGTCAACACTACCACTGGGAATAATGATTAACTTCAAACTTTTTTGCATCATCTCAAACAAAAATGAAGTTATGTATGAATATACAACTACATATATCAAACAGAGAACTGAGTATATAAAACAAACAATAAAAAAACCATTGAATAAGTGAAAACATTCAGAACTTCTATAATACAAATACAGTATTTAAAAACAATAAAGGCATAAAAAAGAAGGGAGAATGGGTTTTATTACAGGATCTTACATATTGGATCAAACATTTTTAACAACTAAAAAGATACAAACAGTTAAGAGCTTGAAATATGAAATACAACAGAATTGAAACACACATTGATACTAAATTTTTGTCTAAATTTTGAGAGTCTACAAACATTTTGCATCATCTCAAATAGAACTGAAATTACATATGAATATACAACTGATATCTATCACGCAGAAAACTGAGTATATAAAACAAATAATAAAAAAACAATATACATTTAAAATAACCATTAAATAAGTGAAAACATTCACAACTTAAACAAATACAAATACAGTATTTAAAAACAATAAAAGTATAATATAAAGAAGGGAGAAGGGGTTTTATTACAGGATCTTACATACTGGATGAAAAATTTTCAACTACTAAAAAGATGCAAATAGTTAAGAGCTTGAAATATGGAAAAAATCAACAGAATTGAAACACACACTGATACTGACTTTCAAGAGATTCTACAAAACTCTACTGTATAAATTAAATATATATTTATATAAAAATACAATACTCTTTTTTGCTAAACAATATAAAAAAGTAAAAAAAACAAATTAGTGCAAAAACATGACTTTAGCGCTAAATGGGTGCTTGAAACATAAAAAAGACCTGGGAATATAAAATTGAGGGTTAATATTTTTCTTCTGAATGTGAAACAGAAAACATCAATATTAGGGTGGTACTTTTGCACTGCTACAATGATTTCACGGTAGTAAATAAAAAGTTTATATTTCAACCAAGACTATAACGTGTCAAGGGATGATATTATAAAAACGATTGGAACGGTTTGAAACAGCTTTGATGGGATATTGAAAGCATGGATTTTGGATGGCAGTATTGACTTCAAAAAAAGTCTTACCATCACTACAGGCATTAGATGATACACATTACGTTTAAATGACTTAACATTTTATCAATACATACATACAGATTTTTGCTGAGACTCGTATTGGATAAATAAATTTTTTTTTATTTTGGGTAGTTAAAGACAATCTGATTACACAAAAATTGCACAGGGAATGTTAAGAAATCAGAAGTAACAAAATTCTACAATTGGTAAAACCTAGTATCATGTATTTAACAAACGCTTGAACAATTGTAAAATCATCAAAGTGAAAATTTAGCATAACAAGTACAACCTGAATAGAAAAATCAGATATAAAAAAAAAATTGTGGCGTTATCACTATTAGGTTTTACAGAAAGATATTTTCATGTGAAAGTTTATATAAGTTCATTCATTTAATATCTAAAGGACTAAGGTGAAAATTTGGTAATTTTTTATTTTTGTTTACGTTAAATATTTTTTAGTAGGTAAATTATTTGAAAAGTCCAAAATATTAATTTATGCCCATACGATGAAAATATGCAGTAATACGGAACTGTTCCATGCAGCGGCGAATAAGCTTCGTAAAATGATGATGATGTCCGAACTCCAATAGAAGGACTTTGAGAAGACCAAAATATGCTATGTGATGACGGTTTTTTATACAATAGTGCATTGATATTTCACATTTTACGTGAGCAAAATTTTAAATCTACATAATTTACTTTGTTCCAATACTTTAAAATGCATCTACTGCCACAGAAATTGTTCAATCAGCCTGCAATTTTTGCTGATGGTTCATTAGTATGTACTTATCAAAATGTGGTACGGAATTTACTTTAAGGCAAACATTTCTTCTTCATATAATAGATTTTCTTTCAAAGTATAGCAAAGAATAGGAAGTCTCAGACTACGATTCTTTTAATATGTTGAATGTTTCAACTTGCATATCGGGCGATGTTTATTCATGCATGAACAACCTATACAATTGATTACAGACTAGTACAAGTTGAAATAATGAGGAACTGGAGTTTTGATTAGGCTGGTAGTGCAAAATGCACATTGCACAAAGCATTGTATGTAAGAGCGGACATGTCCTATACTCTTGATGGAGTCTCCAGGACACAAAAAAAAACTTGTAGGACTATTATGTGCAAGCTGAAATTTTCTCCTCAGTCCCCACTTAGGCTAATACAAATAGCTTTACTTCTTAAACACGGTTTTATAAAACAAAAATTATGATGGTAATTGAATAAACTCATAAAATATTTGAGCGGTAAGATAAAACTTACAACAATTTTTATGAAACCCATACAATCCAGAAAGAAATTACCCGGAAATTACCCAAGGAAGCTAGTTTACAACTAACATAAAAAAGGAAAGCATAATTAACAAGCAAAAAAGTTACGATAAACAAAAACGGAAAAAAAATCAGTAATATAAAGACAACATCAATTAAAAAAAAGGAAGAACATGCAAGGCATGCTAAGGGGCACACACACATTTAGTATAAAATACTGACCTCTGTAAGCCTTTGTTTATGGCTAGCAAGGTCTTGCCCGTGCTAGAACAAAATACAGAAAAGAAACATAAGAAAATAAAGAATGATAAGTCAAGAAAGTGATTATTAAGTGTAGGGACACAATCTTTTCGATTAGAAGATATTGTACAATTCAAAAACCGATCGACGATGGTTCCAATTAAAATAGAATAAAAAAGTTGTATGAGGTTCAAATATTCAAACTCAAGAAAAATATTTTCATAATCATAGTACATATATTAAAATTTAACTAAAATTCCTTTCTAAATTTATTAGTTGTATTGATGCTTTTCCATGATTTTAACATGCTTATTAAATTTCATACTATAGATTAAAAACGTTGACTTTAAAACCGTATAGAATTTGAAGTACACAAAGATATAAAACAAAACACGTACAGCAGTGAACTGATATAAATCTCATTAAAACATGGATCTTGCAAGAACATAAAATGATCTTAAAAGGGAATATATAAAATTAAATAAAAGGGGGATATCTATCTATAAGGAAATGGAATGACAAGCAAAAAGTATAGGTCTCATAACAAATGAGCACAAAACAAAGTTTTGACTAGTGAAGACATAAATCAAGTTCCTTACTATTTAATAGTTGGAGAGAAAACATTTGATGAAGTTAAGGAATTTCAGTACTTCAATATTACTTTAAACCAAAGAAACGTAAATGAGAGATTACATAACTACATAAGAGAAGGAATTTCACTAGGAAATAAAGTTTAATTTTCAATGAACAATTGTTTAAGAATCAATAAGTACAAACACAAAAATGAAAATATATATGTCTGGTACACCCTGTTGTACCCTATGGCTGTGAAATGTGGACTATATCAGCAACAAATTCCAACAAACTGAAGAAATCCAAAAGAAAGATTATAATGAAGATTTTTCAATCGGCAAGGGAAGGAGATGACTGGAGAGTATGTAAAATAAACAACTGAACACTCTCATTGAAGGTAGAAACATAGTCTGTATCATAAACGCCCAAAGACTGAGATGGTTAGGTCACATTGCGAGAATGGAGTCAATGAGAATGGTTAAGGTCATATAAGGTGAAATGGAAGGAAATATTGTGTACGAGAAGAAGGCGGGATCGTACTAGGAATAGGTGTTTGGATGAAGCTATGAATGTTTTGATTTTAGGCCTAATAGTTGTGAGAGGATTAAGGGCACTAGCAACAAGCAGAGAAGATTAGAGGAGGATTGTGGATAAAGCCAAAGCCAACCAAGGATTGAAGAGCTACAATATGATGGTGACAAGAATGTGATCATATGATGAAAACTTTATAGAAACCACTCAAAAACAATTAATATGAAGGCTTAATTTTATATGATGAGAACTGAAATGAAACTTTTAAAGAGAAAATAAAAGAAACAATGCACATTTTAAAAATAACACATCCAGATGTAATCGATGTATTAAAAAATATTGAGAAGGAATTTTGTATTAATATAATTGTGATCCTAATAAAAAAACCATAAATACATAAAGCAGAAAGATTGTGTGCATGTTGAGAAATTCTAAGCAACTTCCAGAAAAAACTACTATGAGTTGAAACAGCACAGAAATCCTACTAATAAATAATCCAAGTGCTTAAAAATATTAATAAACCATTTATTCTAAAAGAATTGTACTCATATAAATAAAAGTTAACAGTAAAAACCCAGATAGACCAGTGAATATTAAAATCTGTCATAATTTATCCCATAGAAACCAAAGTTAAGTACAGACAAAACCACTAAAACAACAATGAGTATATTATAAATATTGTACATAATTATAGTAATGGCGGTTTCAAAAAGGACACAACCATAACATTAAGAAGATAGAAGTAACGCATTGGTACATTTCAAGTCTCCTTACATGTGATGGCAATTCTGTATTCAAGGTTAACAATTAAAAAGTCATTATTACGCACCAGTGCTATTCCAGTATCCATCTGTCTCTATTGTGTCAACAATGTCGATTATAAATCTTACGAACAAGTAAAAGACGAAGTTCTGTTAAAATTCCCTTATCTACTGTTACAAATAAGTTGACAGACTTGTGTTTGGTAAATGATTGTGTTTGACAGTGAGAATGTACATGATAGTAAAAGCACAGGTCGATCATCAGTGATAACTGTGCAAGTTCTGGAGGATATAAAAAAACGTTTGACTTATTCTCCTAGAAAATTACTTGGCAAGTTATCTTCACAGTGTTAGACTAACACGAGCAAGAATGTTGGTTCCAGCAGGATGATGCAACTTGCCATACTGCTGGTGACTAGACTAGATATGGGATTTTTTTTGGCCATAATTTGAAATAGAAAGGATTGTGGCCTCCAAGATCCCTAGATCTTACACCAGCAGACTTTTCTTGAGGGGTTACTTAAAAAGTGTCATTTTAAAAAATAATCCTTATACATTTAACGAATTTATGGCGAACATTGAACATGAGATTTCTAACACTGATGAGCAAACATTACAATAAGAGGTTACGGATTTTACGAAACATGTACAAACCTGTATTCAAGTCACACGGAATCATTTTCAATGTCTTTCATTGTAATTTGAATAATGTTGCATAAAATTATAATAAATATTTCATTAATTTAACATTTTTGTACGACATTCATCTAAAAACAAGTTACGTCCTTTTTGAAACACCTGTATATATGCCATTTTAGTACAGAAAAAAAATTAATAAATCCCTTATACCAGATTGAGACAACTACCTCAATACAAGATTGTTAGTAAAATTACTAAACTAGTGTACACCTAACATGTTAGTAACCGCTTAAGCAATATTTAAAGCATTATAACGTGCGAAAAATATGTTTTTTGCAAAAAAAAATACAAAAATTTTAAAAGCACATACAAGTTTGACAGGAAAACCAAAACCACAGGCGTGGTAACAACATTATAATTAAAGTATACGTTATTTACAGCTGAAGTATTGAATTTCTTGTAACAAAATAACTGTTAATCGATGCTAAAAAAATTCTGATTAGAATATTTACAATATTTTCACAATTCATGAAAAATTCAATGTATACATTATAGAACAAAATTTGTTAAAAAAATATTACACTTTAGTTGTTATTTTTGTATTTAGTTTATTTTGTTATAATTGATGATAATTTAATTTAAAATTTTGTTTTTAGTTATCAGTGATACTACGGGAGGGTAGATTTAAATGTGAAAAAAAATTTCCAGGCCTCAGCTGGGTATTGAATGGATCTTTTGTTTTGAAAACAAGTACGCAAACCACTGTGTCTTGGAGGCAGCCAGTTATGCATCTATGAATTGTTTTTGACCGAGATAATTTAGAAGAAATTTGAAAAATTATTTTTTAAATTTTATTATCCACTATTTTACATAATAAATACTAACCTTTTCCAGCTGCCTTGATCCCTACTATGCCCACAACAGGGAAGTGGAGTGTTCAATTATTTGGTTTCGATCTACAAGTTTCAGGGCTACAAAAAATAGTTTTGATTCTAATCACGTGGTCAGCCAATTACAAGACTGAAGCATTTAAGAACACAAGAGGAAGAGGTGTAAAAGACATTAGTCAGAGTTATCTCCTCTGAGATTAATGAATTATATTATACAGCCAGACCCTGTGGTGAATGAAGTGAAGGTGTCATTTGCAGGGTAGGAAAAAAAGATGCTTTTCAGAGAGCCCGGCATGTTGATAAGCATACTTTTCCACTCAGAGAGGAAGGCATAGGTAAACCACCTCACTACTCATTTTACTTAGTAAAGCCTCTAGAGGTTCAAACCAGCCTTTCGGCTGAAGGCGTAAACAACAATGATCCCATCTTCTACTATTTACACATGTTTCGGTGGATCCACCACCATCAGAGTATACATACAATATCATTTGAAACTTTAAAATTTTTGATTTGAAATCTACAAAAGATATGTTTTATTATTTTATATTAGAATATATTAATTACTGTAATATCTTCTATAGATTTTAAATAAAAATTTTAAAGTTTCAAATGATACTGTATACTCTGATGATGGTGGATCCACCAAAACAAGCGTAAGTAGTTGATAGTCAGGATCAAGGCAGCTGAAAAGGTTAGTTAAATTTATTATATAAAATAGAATCGATTTCAAGCTGTAGAATGCATTAAAAAGATTTATTATCCGCTAATAGGGTTTATTATTATACCAAAGAATTTTAATAAATGAGAAAACCAATGGAGCATGGCATTAAAAATAACTAGATAATTTATTTTAGAGTATTTTTTAGTAAATGTGTCTCTTAGATACACAATTCGTAAGGCTAGGTCTTGTAAACGACACTAACTTTAACTATAAGCCTATTTTAATAAAGAGCAACAAGAGTAAACGATGTGAAACAAGCAATTACGTACTATAAACATTTAAATGGTTACGCATGATCGATAAATAGGGATGTAAATGCAAGATAAACTGCAGCTTAAATAAAAGAGAAACAATTATTTCAGCCTCTGATGTTTACCAAATATATTTTCAAAATAGAAAACAAATCTCTTAGTTCACTTTACAGATTATAATTTTGAAAATTTGAAGTACAGTTGGACCTCTCAAATCTAAAATACTCCTTAAGTTAAATGTTTACTTTATCGCTAGAAAAAGCTACTTCATCCGAAGTAATGAAGCACACTATCAGTACAATTCAGTGTACGACAAGTGTTACTTTTAAGAATGTTTAGTTTTGTGCTTCTGCTTCAGTAGACAATATAAATGTAAAAATTTGAATTTCTATTTAATCGTGCAATTTTGAAATTTTTTTTTTGAATTTTGTTCTTTCTATGTAATTAGAAACCTCTCAAAATTTAAAAAAGTTGCTCCACAGATATTCAAATTTGAGAAGTCAGACTATAAGTAAAAAATTGACCAAAAGTATTATGCTAACTGAAAATATATCACAATGGTATGCGAAAGATGAAATAACAGATTAATTTACTCTTTTTATTAATTCCTGTGTACGTTTAACTGTAAATTACTTTTATAATGAATGAATGATAAATGATCTAAAAAGTGTACTCGGAAATAATTATTTTTCAAGTTTCAAATCTTATTACATTGAAAAAAAAACAGGGATTCAAATATTTTATAAATTTATGAGACAAGGAAGATATGAGTGGCTCTAACACCCATAATTTCTACTTAAAAACTGATATGAGAAAGAGCAATTGTGTAAACCAAAAAAATCAGGGATTCTGTTTCATACAGGTTTTTGCGAAGTTTTGTGTAAAAGCAAAATATACAAAGCTGAAACTATTTAATAAATACAGCAATAATCTTAATAACGGATTTAGGATTTAAATGTCTTTTAAAATACTTAATAAATTCACAATTTGCAGAACAATACAACTACATGTTTAATTTCATAACAACCAACACTTAAAACTAGTCAACCCCCTGTCTTTTTAATATGCCTTAATTATAACCTAACAATTTTTACCCTTAAGTTGAACTACAGTTTTCATAAATCAACTAAGTAAATTATTATTTACTGATTGTACCATTAATGCTACCACCTGTAATTAATGTTACAAGTAATTTTCTGCAGGAACAGGTTAAAGAAAAAAGTTCTGCCTTAACATTTTTTTAAACTAAGAGATATTTTCTGAATCAGGTTACATGGATGAGTATAGATAGTTGAGTCACGAGAATGCCTTTTGCGTATTGATGCCTGTGAGGAAGGGAAGAAAAATCTGAACAAACAAGGCAAACTCGTAACTTGAGTAGTTGCATTATCATTGTTTTAACAATGAGGGACTACCATACACACCACTGGATACACCATGAATGTACATAAGAAGAATAACAGGATTATCATGCTCTTTTATCACCTATCCTCATCTTCTAAAAATTTCATCAATCAAATTAACATCAATGATGTATGACAAAACAGTTACTATTAAAATTAAAAATGATATTCTATAATGTTCAGCAAAACAATGTTGGACATTTACATACACTATACTTTTAAAATATGGAGAAAATTGATAATGACAAAACCCGCTAAATTTTATCTGTTGGTGTAGAATAATTCAAACAATCACTAAATTTTTTTAAGTTTCACATTGACTTTTACCTTACCAACTTGAATCAGCAATTTTTTTCTAGTCAAACAAATACTTACTGTTCCAACAAGCAAAATCAGTAAACCTATTGCTGAAGATTTTATTACAATGATATACTACAACCAAAAGAACCCCCGTAGGGAATCAACCTGGTCAGTTTTAAGACAATACTAATAATATTGATAAAAGAAATAGTGTCGCATTTTATGATACATGCAATGTATAACATGTGTACCACGAAACAGAATGAATTTATAGCAAAGTCAAAATTAAATCTATAAATTTCAATTTACATAAAACTCAAAGAATGTCAAAATAAAAATGCAGCAGGTGATAAGTTTTACATTGATTATATGGCATCATTGTTCAAATGCCATGGGTATTGATATTTCACTATTAAAATTTCAGTAATTTAACAAAATAATTAAAATTGTAAATTACAATACACTCATAGTTTTCATTAGTCTGTTTTACTAACGTCTTAATGCTGCTTTTATTTTCTTCTTGTATTCTATTTCATCTTTTTATTACAGATAAAATATGAGAAAAATTAAAGCGTCATCAAGAGAAGCAGAGCAAATGCGGGACAAGGTGAAGCTTCGCTCTTCCATTACTGCTTGAAACTGATTTGATGAACTTAGTTTGATAATAAATGGGGTAGGACAGACTCAGTTCCATACCTTGTGCCTAACAGTAAACATGTGGCTGTTACTTTTCTAAAAACATAAGTCTCATTTACTTAGCTCTGTTTTGTTCTCATTGTGTAATTATACGTTCACTGCATTTAATTATTCATCCGTATGAAACAATGTAATAAAGCTATTTCTGTAGAGACTTTTGATATAAATAAGTACATCCCTACACCCAACTAGCTGTGTCTGAAATGTTTCCCTCTGCTAGGACAAACATAAACTCATACATTCTTCAGAAACATACACAATATAAATGCTCGCACGGCTGTACACAGAAATTACGAGAGAAGAATCAACAAGAGAAGTGGTACAAGAATTAGTTATTGCTAAAGTTTCTACAGAGTTGGTTTTTACTATATTTGAAATAGTTCTACTGTAGTTTTTATTCAGCTTGGTGGTTTATCAACCACCAATAATTAGTAATTAATTAGTAATTCGTAGAAATAAAAGCACATTGTACTTGGGTCTTGGCGATAATTCAATCGTTTCTATATTTTACGAATTCAGTAAGAGTATAGTGCAGTTGGTTATGAACTCAAGAGAATACTAGGTGTACGACAAATTGAAAAATGATTGCAGGCAAAATTACAGTCAAAACAACTTATTAGTAATTTATATGAAAATAAATAAAATTATTTTAAGAAGTAGGGAGTGAAGAGGTCAATTTTGTTTTAGAGCACTTTGAAAGAAAAGAACACCATTAAAGGTGAAAGTCAGGATTTTTCTACACCTAAAAAGAGCAGAATGGAGTGTGGGGAGTTACAATTATAATTTTGAATAACAGTAAGCGTATTCTCTCAGTTTTGGCACCTGACTACAGTCACTCAATAGCCTTACAAGCTACACCATGTTCCACAATTACTCAACAAATCAATGAAACTAGCAGCTTGTTGTAATTTACATCATTACAAGCTGCAAGATGCATTTAAAAAATTTATCCATACAGTTTTATTTTATAAAAAAAACCCCAATAAAACTATTATCAGATCCAAGAATATGAGAAAAAACACATAGGTTACACATTGATCTGATGTGTAAGATTACCAAGCCACCGACTAGAAGCCGTATCCTCATGGATCAACATCAGAACCGATGCACCAAGAATTCCTGGTAAACTGGTTAATTAGTAATTTAAACAGAACTGAAATACAGAAACACATTAATTATATGCAAAAACTATACTAAATTGTGAAATAAAAAAACAACAGGAAACCACATCAACAAACGTAACTGGGAATAAAATCAAAAGGAAAAAGGAAGGGATACAACCAACAAAGATCATGAAGATGTCTGATGAAACCTTTTTCTATATTAATAATCGTTTTAAGTAACAAAAAATATTTCAAGATAACTAGAGTAACATTTCGTTGTACCTCAGCGGATCTGTTCAGAGCTGCGGTTGTCCTAGGTCCAAATAGCCCTCATATGATTACCAACCTCCGATCGGAGAGGGAACGATAAGAAGAAGAAGAAGAAGAAGAGTAAAATCTTACCACAGCTCTTTTAATAAGAAATTTATAATAACATACACATGATTTTTAAGATCTTTTTAAAAAGTTATTTTTAAGTTAAAAATTTTATTAACTTTTTAAATAAACAGATTCACGAATCATAGGAATACATGAGACCGGGTATAATATTTTAATTTTTTTTTTTTTAACGTCAGACTGTTCTGCAATTACTGCTAATGCAGATTGTGAAGGATAAAATGATTTTTTGTGACGTATGAAAATATGCCGTGCCTGAATGGAATTCGAACCCGAGACTGCGTGATAAGTATTTTAACTATGCAACTAAAAAGAACTTGTACTACACATATAATAAGATTGAATGTGTTTTAGGATACTCGTAAAATCTGATATAATAAACTTGATGAAATATATTTCATCTAAGCAATTAATTTTTTTCAAAGAAATAGATATATCAGTCACTTTCCAAAAAAAACTGATTGTATACGACGTTAATAAATTTTTTTGAAACTAATTTTATCTTTAAAGATACCTAAATTGACAAATACCTATTTTCCACTTTTTGAAAATTGTATCACTTATTTCATAAACATTGTTTTATAGATTTTCTGGTTTATTTGTAACAATACAACATTTATCGAGTTAACAAGAAACAAATTTTATTCAGACAGGAAATATATGTTCCGAAACCCAATACATGTCCGATAAACAATAATACTTGTGCCACAAATAAATATGGGCAGAACACTGAATATTCCTTTTATATGTCAGCAATTTTCACTGATTTTTACTTTCTCTTGCCTATATGAATATATAGGAAGGAAAGTATTGTTTTCATGTCGATTTTTCGAAATCGAGTTTTCACCGGATCTATACGTTTTCAGACCCCCTGAATCCAAAAAACATGTTTTTAGCGATTGGTCTGTGTGTGTGTCTGTGTGTCTGTGTGTGTGTGTGTGAACAGAATATCTCAAGAACGGAACATCGTACGAACTTGAAACTTGAAACTTAAGTTACATACCACTACCGGACGCGACACGAACATTTTCATCAAAATCGGTCAACCGGAAGTAGTAGTTTATTCGTATAATTTTTCAGTTTTTTGCGATTTTCTCAAAAACTGGTCCTACGATTTTTTTTAAAATCGCCTATTTTACTCAATTTTTTATTCTCTACAAGATAGGGTAGGCGCCATGTCTGCTGAAATTCTCGGTGAGGCTCTTTTCACATAAAAACGTTGTTTTTTTAAGATTACGGCTTTAATATAAATTTTAGCGCAAAAACTTATATAATAAAAGTTGTAGAGAATTTAAAAACCTACAACTTATGTTTCAAACATTTTTTTGTATGACGCTTAGTTTAGCGGTAATTTGCGATTTTCTGTTTTTTTCTCACGAAAACGTGAGAAAAATCGATTTTTTTAACATTTCGGTCTTAGTATGCATTTTACGACAAAAGTGTATATAATAAAAGTTATAGAAAATTAAAAGATCTACAACTTTTGTTTAGAGAATTTTTCTCTACAGAGCCTAGTTTAGCGTGAAAGTGTGATTTTCCGTTTTTTTTAAGCCAAATTGAGTTCGATTTTCATTTTGCGTCTTCCACTCATGATTAAAATAAGGTTATGTTTTTGAGGTTAGTTTTTGTTCATTTCTAATGTTTTAATACTAATGTTAGGTTTATTGTTAATTATTTGCATTGGCAAGAGAAAGTTGTGTGAGTGTTTCACACCAGATTTTTTTACTTCTTTAAAATAATTTTTTTAAACTATGAATATGATAGTAGCAAGATTTTATATATGGAATATTAAAGAAAAAAAATCTTTTGGAACTTAGTTTATCATTTAGAACATTATACTCTGATACTGGTATGTCTGGTTAGTATACTGTAGTTATAGTTTGAACTGATAAGTTGAATTAAAATCAAAGAAGAGGTATGACGAAAACTACAATGGAATTGTTATCACAGTCAAAAATATGCATAACTATTATTAAATAAACATGGACCCCGATTAGAGTTAAAGCTCCAATTATATGTCAGTATGTAGAAGATAAGAAAAAGTTTCATTAAAAGAAGTTACAAAAGTACACGATTAAATGATCAACGTTCTGAGATTAAACCAGCAAAAACCAGAATTTAGATAGTTAAAAGTTAAAAATCAAACCGATGAATGGGTGAAGAGGCAAATGAAAAGTAAAGTGAAATGAGTGCCGCTGTTAGCTGATAACAAGGTTCCATCATGACAACTAATCCAAGTCAGCAGAGACAAGTGGGCGCTACCTTGAGAGTGGAGTCAGAGGAATGTACCTGAAGCGTCCTGTGGGGTGATGAATAGGTCCGCCGAATCGACGAGCTGCCTGTGGAGTCAGGTAAGCAGCTAATGGTGGAATCGCCTTGTTGTTGTTGCTCGGGTTATTTGCAAACTTGACTGTGATTGGTTCAGTAGATCCTTTCGGTATGGTCCCATTCAGCTCTTGGATTGCACGCTCGGCCTCAATTCGTTGATCAAATCTAATGAATCCCACACCTTTAGACAGACCTGAAACATAGTACAAATTAACCATTACAATAACAGGACCTGAAAAATAACAAAATTTTAAAAAGCAAAACTGTACATACATTAAAATAACAGTCGACATACAACAAATTCATTTAAACAAAGATTATATGCCAAAAATAAACAAAATTCAATGAAATCATTAGGTACACAAAAATAAATCACAAAACTACAAAAAAATAATCAAGTCCCACTATGACAGACTCGGCTACACAACGAAAGGTTCTGAAATCATGGGAAATATTACACAAGATAATTTAATTTCCACAAAACTCCATTTCTGTAAGAACTTGAAAAAGTTTAGTACAAATTACAAGAAATATTAAGTCATTAATTAAAATAAATTTTTTTTATTAACATGGTTTAATTCCATTATAGGTCAATCAACTTTTCACATTTCCAGAATTTTTTTTGCCTCCTACTTTCTCAGCATTCTTTAAATGAAGGACTTTCTATCAATAAATTACATGACTCAGTTGACATTTAAAATTCTATGAATTTTTTTCTAACTTTTGATAGAAGCATATTGACAAAAAAATTTTTTAATAATCAATTTGACTTCTACAGTCAACAATGTAATGCTGTTATTACTAAAGATTGTAAAAAGTTCGCTGTACTTTTTGCTTCCTATATTTCAACAACTCCTAAAAATTTTTACAAATAAAAAAAAATAGTAAAGGAAGATTTAGAAGGCTTACACAACCTGCAAAAAAAAAAAAAAAATAGAAACGGTGTAGAAACCAAAAAAGATGTAAAAATCATAAGTCTTCATAAAATCAATAAACGGGTGGGTTACTAACTGAATGCTTCAATTTGGTGCTACTGCCAATAATTTTTGAGTATTTTAATTTAATTTATTATAACAATAAATACTCTCCACAAATAAAATGTCGCTTCTTAGTTGTTACGTTTTAGATTTATGCAGCAGGTTGACAACAGTCATCCGCCAACTGTTACTACAAAAATTGTGTTTTTTTACATACTGCATTGTAACGGACAATGTACATACAACTTTTACACAAATTTCCTGACATAATCTTAATTTTCAAATTTTTTATTTCAGTTGCACATGTTGAGCAGACAAAATAGAATATGCATAATTATATTAGTTGCTACAAGTAACTAATAATGTAAAAAAATCAATATATAAAAGAAATCTCTGCCATGATGAAAATGTGGCAAAACAAAAACGTGTGTGCAACATCCTAAATTTTTAAAATCGCTATGGACATCAGATAAGTAAGGACAATAAATATTTAATTAGACCAAATGCATACATCCAATTACAGTGAGTAAGTATAACACTTAACGTAGCAGAACAGAGGATACAAGTTCTTGAAATAACCCCCTCAAAAAGTTATACAGTCAAATCCAGGAGCTATTTAGCAGGAAAAAAATCCATTAGATTTCAGTAAACATAAAAAATTTGTGAAGCTGAGCTGGAGGTGAATTTTTAATTGTAGCAGTCGTGGCTCTTGTAATCAATATGGTGGTCTATGTGTAATCTAATGGTCTATCTATTTACGTGTTTGTGAAATGTAGAAAATGCCAAGTAAATACAAGTAGAAGAAAGATCATGTACAGTTGTTTCAAGAACTGTACATTTTTTCATGGGAGGCAACCCACTTTGAATATAAAATGGAAAACGGGAAGCGAGATGCATGTACAGATTAAAATAAATAGAATTGTTTAAGAGGTTACTATCACTGTACTTACTTCTCGCATTTAGAAATTGTCTCACCCTAAATCTCTGTTTCCTTCTTTGAGAACCAAATATTACCATTGCAGCCACTGCAATGACATGTTTCTTGTTTGCCATTTTGAAAGAAAACTAGTGAAAATATCGCTACGTATAACTGCTACAAAAGTTTGTCATGGATTTAAATATAGGTCTATAACTCAGCTACTTAAATAAACTATAGTACAACCCTGATAGTTCAGATCAATTATTCAACCCGGACTTGATTTACAACACAAATTATTAATAAACTGTAAATATTATTAAGAAACTGTATCACAATTATAATCAAATGAAAAAAAATTGTTTATTCATGTATAAGATTTATTTCAGTTATTTATAAATATGTCTAGTTATAGAAAATATGCTATATTTTTGAACAAAAATAAATACATTATTATTAAAATATAAATAATGAAAAGGACCTTAATGGAATTCAGCTTCAACAGTTAATGAAAATGTTTCACCATATTGACAGTTACAGAGATATTAATACCGGTGATGTATAAGACTGGTTAGAAGAAAACAAAGATGAGGGTTATAGAACACTAATGGATGAGGAAGTCATTGCATCCTACTCATCTAAAGAAGCTGATATTGGTGAGAAGACCAAAGCGGAAAATGGTCACAAATTATAGTCTTATAAGTAATACAGAAGCAATGCCCCAGTTAGAGGATCCTATGGGGATTTTATCTATGTTGAGTGTCAGGTGGAGACTAGTGATGGACATTATTTAACGTAACAGAATAAATAACATGGTTACCGGATTAAGCCAGTTATCGTGAGAACAGGTTACTAAAAACACCCTGACTGAAAGCCGTTTAATAAACTGATGTATGAATGAAGCTTGTCTGATTGTTAAAACTAAATGAAGTAATCAATAACCTTTTTCTCTAATAACACCATTTTTAAGTTTAACTATATTATAATACTGTTATTATTACAAACACAATGTAGCAAGTCTCACTGAATCTCTCATGGACACAAAGTTAAGACAAACAGCACTATTATTTCCTGTTACTAAATACAACTACGGCAAACCAAACATATTTTTCGTGAACACAAGGGTGGCCAGTCGCACTGAATCTTTCACGGACTTACAGAAAGCTACTATAGTTACTATATATTGTACACCGAGCCGAGAAATCAGTAGCCATGCATCCATAACGGTGACGGCAGGAGTAAAGCAAGTCAATACTCAAAACAAACTGTCCAGCAAGCTATGATGTCGCCACTGGATGGCCACCATTTTTTGTACCAGTAAAGAAGCCAATAATCTTTGTACAGAATCTTTCTGAACTGAATAATTTAGTTCACTTCTTTTCTATACGTGATGTGCTATTACATATTACTATGTTCTATGTAATACATATAATAATTACATATTACTATGTGTTATTTTAATAACAGTTTATAGAATTCTGTTAACGAGGGGCTGTTATTTTCAGTAACACAATATTGAAAAAGCTTAATTTCCCATCACTAGTGGAGACAACACCAGCCAAGCTACTTTTTAAAGAACTAGACTTCACTGTATTTATATGTTAGTAAAGTGGGAAACTTTACTGTTTGTTTGTAATATGTATATGTATATATTAAAAATTGTGTTATCTTCAATATAAAGGCAGTTTTCTTTTTGTTTAATTTTCCTACATTTTCCGGTTCACCAGATTTTTGACCCATTTTGGCCCGATTCCCGACTGATCCGATTTAACGAGGTTCAACTATTTATTGCTTGACTATATAACCGTTCTACATAACATTAACACAGTTTAAATGTTTGAAATAACACTACATTTCAATAATTTTATGAACAATTTTGTTGCTGTATCCACAAAATTTACAATATTATTTGGAAAACAATGTGATTTGCCAACATTCCTAGACAAGTATTTGAATATTTGTAAAACACACGAAACAAAAATCAATATGACAAAACACAACATGGTATTTTAAGTGCTAGAATATTAAACATTTATAAATACAATTCATCACAATTTTATTCACACCGTTGAGACAGCACAAATATGAATGCTAAACATCTATACATTTTATGACACAACATGCCGACATACAAAGCATTTTTCGGTGTAGTTGGATTTTTTACTCACATTTTTAATAATCAAGAGTTGTAAAGTACGAATTGAAACATGAGTAATAATTAAATTCATTAATGAATTCATAAACGATGTGATTCAGAACATTGTTTTAAAAATTACGTTTAAATTGTTTTAACATAATTATAGAAACTACAATCAATCACAAATTGGCACGAAAAAGAAACCTATCACTTGATTAATTATACAGAAAATTACACAAAAATTAACTACAAAACTATAAAAACAACAATACAAAGTGTTTACTCAGACATTACAAATATTACACACTAAACAAATAGTACAGATTTAGTACAGAAGTCACACGAAGATCAGGTGAGTGTAATAATCAAATGAAATACTAAATAAAATGTAGTTACATAGACAACATAAGAAAAAAAGTTACATACAAATGTAATTAAACAGAATTTAAAATGTATTTTGTACTATTAAATAAAACCGAAAATCTGATGTTCCCAATACATCTACTAGTCAACCTACAATATTGCAATGTTTCTGGGGAAAAATGGATGCAATGGGCAAGAACATTAGTTTAACATAATAGAATTTGTCTTCCGACTTGCACCCCATGCACAACTGATGTATTCTAACACCGCACTTTGTCCCTTGCTCACGTTTTCTATAACAGTCAGTTTACTCTGACACACAACGGATAATATTCTATATTATACAGTGTACAGATGAGTGATAAATCCATCTATATAATTTCTATATATTACTTATGTCATGTCAAGTGTTAAGTCTAACATTTCAGTCAAATTTATTTCGCAACTAGACAGAGAGCTATGAAAACGTTTAATGCAATATCTATACATGGAGAAAGTAAGTTTTTTCGTTCGCTACGCAAAGAAATTATTAAAAAATGCCATAGATTATAAGACGTGGAAGCACATGATGGGAAAATCCTGATTAAACCCACAAAGATTCTTGAAGGTATATCCAAAAAAACTAAGGTACCCGTTAGAATGTCAAATTAAATTAAATTTGAAGGAAACAATCGAGGAAATAAATTAAAAACTACGATATAAGTGGTTATGAAACAGATTTAAATTAATATTAACGTACATAAAAAATTTAAATAATTTATATTTATTTTGGTGTCATTGTGACTGTTAGAGAGCAGCTTCATATATTGTCCCTCCAATAGTAAACTTGCAAATGTGAAAATTTTGCGAATATGAGTTTGTTAGTGCATGCTGATGTATACAACCCAACGCATGTTGTAGTAAACTTGTGAATATGTATTGATTGATTTTGATGAAAATGTTCGGGTCGTGTCCGGTAGTGGTATGTAACTTAAGTTTCAAGTTTCAAGTTCGTACGATGTTCCGTTCTTGAGATATTCTGTTCACACACACACTCACAGACAAATCGCTAAAAACATGTTTTTTGGGTTCAGGGGGTCTGAAAACGTGTAGATCCGGTGAAAACTTGATTTGTTAAAATCGACATGAAAACAATACTTTCTTTCCTATATATTCCTTGCCTATATATAGGCAAGAGAAAGTAAAAAGGTCTAATGGAAATTCTTGAGAGTACTACCGATCTGAAGATTCCTGACACAGTTAATCACTAAAAACATTCACAGCCTATATATATAGCAGTACATTATTTATTAATATTTGAAATAATAAACGATAAAAACTAAATCGTACAAACAAAAGACTCAAGAGAAAAAATCCAACATGACGTTACAAAACTGCATTGTTTAATAACCGCTTGTATAAGATAAATTTTTTAAATCATCATAATTTTACAACGGTTAGATTTTTAAAACCCGGTCATAGTAACTATTTTCCCAATCAAATAAGATGTCTTAACAACAATAAACAACTAATTTTAAAATTCTAATTTTTTCATCTTTAAGAAGAGGAATTTTAGAAATGTGATTGTACTGCAAGAGTATATCTAAAAAATACTAAAACTGTGAATGAATCAATAAAGCAAATTCAATGAACAATGAATGAACAATAACAAAAACAAATCGTACACAATACAAAAAAAATGACATTAGATAAGAAATTAATTTCTTTAGAATACGCAGATTAATTGCTATATATAAAATACATTTTTAATATTTTAAAAATGTTCTCCTTTACTCTTATATACTCTCTTACAGTTTTGTAAATATGTCATTATGACTACTATACAGAAAATGTAATTTGAAAGAATAAAAACTGTTCTTTTCAAAAACCTCACGGAGCAATGGATTTGAAAAATATTAAAACACTATGTTTAACTTTTTCTTTAAATTTTCTAAATGTTGCTAGAAAAAACTATAAAAAATATTGAAAAAGTTTTATATTTTGGATACTTTGACTACATATTTACTAAAAATATATATTAAGTCAGATTTCTTATCACCAACGATTCTGATATCGTTTGATTAAAGAATAATTTACAATACATTTTTATCGCTTATTTTATTTGAAAGGCCTAAATGGTTAGTCACTTAAGAATGACACTTTGATATGTTACGATGTAGAAAAACGTTTTTGTAATTACCAAATCTTAGCTCTACTTGGGAATCGAAGAAAAAACCTTCGATATTAAACCATATAACTATCATATTATAAAACTTTTATTAGTAATTTTAAAATTATTTCTAAGATAATAATTATAGAATGCAAATTATCAATAAAATTTAATACAATTACTTTTCAAATTGCTCTCGTATCAGCGACTATTTTAAATTTTTAACATGAATAGTCCAGAAAAAATATATTACATGAACTACTAGGGGATTTATAAAATCAGATTAATTGTAAAGTAAATCCATAAATAGAAATTTCACGATGAGTTTAATGATCAGGTCGAAAGAGAGTACCACGATACATATACATGGATATTTCGAATACTACGTACACCAGACATATTCACTTCAAATACGTTTTTTTAAATGATCTTCAACACATCACATAAATACACACACAAGTACATAGATTATTAAACGACAATGCAATGTGACATAATGACTCATGAATAACACGTTTATTAATAGAATTTTTGTAATTATCATCACTATAACGATTAATAAAAGCACATCAAAGCATTCAAAACATAATTGCAACAAATGTATGTGAGTAATAGTAATAATTAAAAATGAATACATGTATATGATATATATATATATATATTTATATTAAATGAAATCTGTGAAATTAATACGCATAAAAATATCATTTGAAACTATAAAACTTTTAAATTAAAGAAACAATACATGCAGCACAAATATTAATCAAAATTTTAACACGCACAGCCCTCGTATTACAGAAATAATATATAAATAACGGAACAAAATACATATACAAAAATATATATGCCAAATATAACGATTTTGAACAAAACAAAATTAAAAAAAAACATTGAAAATCGTCAGATCCTGAATTAATTATCCATTAAATGCATTTAAGACTAAATTTATTATTACCAGGTAACTATCATATTTAGAGGGGAAAATAACAAAAATTTCTACAATATAAAATTAATTACTTTAGAATATTAGTTTTAATATTTACATTATAACTTTTTAAACCACCAATAAAACGGTGAATAGTCATTAAAAACTGTTTTTTTTTTATTTATAGAACGCTTTCATGTAGGTTCATACATTTTTACCATTGTCCATCATTATATTTTCAAATTGTCAAATTATAAAACTTCCTTTTCTTACCAACGGTTAAATTGATTATCCAACAAAGGAAGTTTTATAATTTAACAATTTGAAAATATGATGAAAATCAATGGTGAAGATGATTGAGCTACATGAAAGCGCTCTATAAAAACAAAAACAAACATTAGTGAGCATTCACCGTATTACTACTGATTTAAAAAATTATATAATCCATAATAAATTTATGATATGGCGGTCAACATTAAAAGTTTGGTACAATAAAAAATTAGAGTATTAGGATACGCGATTAAAGATTTATATAAAGGTTTTCATAAAACAATGATATCAGTTTAAAAAAAAAAACATCAACAACAAGGATAAATTTTGTTATCCCCTGACTGGTAAAATGGTACGGGAAAAGCAACATGAACAGATATGGCTAACATAATATGCAAATTGAGTAAAACTATTTTTATTGTAATGAATTTAGAATTATTGGTTTACATCAAAGAGGTAGTAAATTTTACAAATTAAAATAAAAATAAATTTAAATATAAGATGTAATACAAAAAGACTGTTAAAATAATTCTGATAAAACTAAAGGTAAAACTGAAAAATTTATATATATATGCACGTTTTTATTGGGTAATAGTACCAACATAAAGGCTCGGCTTGTGCGTAGGTAATAATATGAGATGATATATAAAGATGAACAGGGTCGGCTAAAAGCCCATGCAACCCATGCGTGCGCATGGAGTGCTGATGTTGGGGGAGGGAGCAAAATGGGTTTTTATAAAAAATCTAAAAAAAAAATTTCATTTGTGGTCACATTAATTAATATCTATACAAAATCTGAGGTACGGTTGTGAGTTTTTTGTAATGGGCATCACAGCTTTGGTGACCTTTGAAGCTAATATCCTTGGATTGAGGGTTGGAATTTTTGTTTACGATGGTTCATATGATAGTAAATAGATAGGTACACGACTTGAGGATGGTTGATGGTTAAAATTTATATAATTGTCCAAAAATTGAGTCATTGTATCAGAAAAGTTTGGCTGATTGACATCAGATAATAATAATAGACAATTGGGAGATGGGGACCAGGGAGGCATCAAGTGGACTACCTTGCACGGGTGACATTTTGCTCTATGAATATGAAAACATGTGAGACCTGACTGGGAATCAAACCCCAGGCATAGAAACCAGTTTCACTGATCAATACACTAACAGGCCGGTCAAATTTCTCAATCATATTTTATTAAATATTTGTTTAAAATTTTTAAATGACTTTCTACATTCTGGGTTATTTTTTTACCTAAATAAGTAGCAAACACAATTATTTTAAGATCATTATATGATCAACTTCGCTAGTTTTAAACCAACAGATTAATTAATCTTATAAAAAAAAATTATTTAAGAGTTTGACATTAAAGTATATAATTATCCGATCACAGAACTTTAATAAAATAAAATAAACAGATCTGAGAAATCATTGTGTGTTTCATACAATTTAAACAATGATATACATTTTTAAACATTTGTTTTGTATACTGTCAGATAAGAAATTTAACAACCATTAAAATACATTTAGTGAAAGATATCCATTAAAAATGTGCGCATGAGTGACAATTAGATTTAGAATCGGTTCAAATTGTTAATAAATGAAAAGTGATAATTTTGAAAACAGCAATGATGAGAATTATGAAACTACAAACCGTAATACGACTTCATTGTTTTATGAAAACCAATGGCCTACATTATTGTGCAATACCGAGAACAACATTAAAATCTACAATCAACACAATTTATGTTAATTTCAACTGAAATACAGTATAAATTACGAGTAAGTGTTTGAAAGGTAATGAGTGATTATTAAAATAAAAAAAAGTAAGAAACAACAAACAATACAAAATAATGATAAATACAAACCAAATAATTAATCGAAACTAAATCAAAATCATACAAAACATGCTGAAACAAAACAAACTGGTGTTAAAAATCATAACAAAGTGAAATAATTAAACAAAAAAACAAAAAACTAACAGAGGTGTGCCTGATAAAAAAATTTCACACTTGGACACAAATACAACATGTACAAACATTGTACAGAATACATATCCAAAACATTTTCATTCTGTATTATTTAATACATATATAACAGAAAACATAAACAATTTAATTACATAAATCAATAAAAAAATAATAATAATAAAATTAAACATATAAAAAATAAACCAACACAGTATACATTAAAAGAAATAAATAATTGAATAATTGAAAGGGCGAACAAATAAAAATTTTTGTGTGAAAAAATAAACTAACATACACAATGCATTTGAATGCATAAATGATGTGTACGTACATGGTTTCGCACAAGTACAAATGTTAAAGTATTTATCATAAGAAATAAAGAAATTTTGAATGGAGGTCAAACTTAATAAAATTAATAATAAACAAATCTAACAAAAAATTATATTAAAAAATCATAAAATTTTGTTGAGATTGGTAGAAATTATATATTAATAAAATGGTTTTTTCATCCACCGAATCATCAATTCTGACAGACCAGAACATATTTACAGTCAGTGGAATTACAAGAAAAATGGTGTAGAGTATATCAGTTAATGAATCCAACGCCAAACGGCGAAATTCATTTCACACGATTCCGTTACAAATATTTAACATATACTCCCATATTTAGCGACTCATAAAACCACTTACTGGCTTCACGTCCTTCGAACGTTATACCTGAAAACATTGTTTTAATGGTTAAAAAATTCACAATAAAAATCAAATATCGATAATTACATTTCTTTAAAAAATTATAATGATAGCAGCTTGAAAATCATAATAGAAAACAAATCATGAAAATAAAATCTAATAAAATCAAATCACCGCGGTTCACCGATAAGTAATTGAGAGTTTTCATGTGGCAGTATCTGTACGATTTCAACTAAAACACTATTTTAGTTTTCTAACAGAAATTTACAGGATACCAGGAGGGGTAAACACAAATATTAAATTTTAAATGGTTACATAACACGCGAACTATCTAATTAGGCAAACAGATGGTCCAAATATAAAAGGAAGATACAGATGGCATTTAAATGCCACTAAAATACACGTGAGATGCATACTGTGTGGCTATTTAAATTTATATAATAATTTAATTATTCTCTTTTTTAATAATTATTATTATTATTAATTCGTATTCTGTGCATAATTTATTCGTAATGTAAATGTTGTATGTGTATCATTCTTAAATTGTAAAAATAAAAGGAACTCTCACGTACATGGCACATTGTCGCCAGTCCCCGCGACGAATTGGCGAACTGCAAACAAAGAAAGAAAAAAAACAAATATAATATTTTTCATAATAAGCTAATCAATCATTTTTCCACAACAACAAAACAGAACACATAACAGAAATTTAACAGAAATTATATCCCAATCTAAAATAATAAATAAATAAATAGATTAACCTAAATGCGAATACGAGGGCTGGGCTATGGTTATTAAAATTCTTAATGAGATGGGTATTTAAATAAAAATTTAAGGTGATATCGTTATGCAGTATCGTTTACAAAATCATAATCGACTGATCAGTCGTAACTGAAATAAATAAATATAACATTAACAATTACGTGTATGTGTTGAGACATTACTAAAAATAATTCCAAAACAAATAAATAAATCCACCCAGAAAGTTTTATACATAAATAACGTCCTGTCAGCGCCAAAGTAAAAAACCAGCAGATATATTAGTATCGATAAATAAAATTAATAAAAAATGTTTATCGAGAAATGAAGAAAAGAATTGGAGCGTTGAGAAGAATTACAGAATTTCTTGAAAGAAAAAAAAATATAAATTTATTAATGGTTTACCATTCAGTACTTGCAAAATTACGAACTACAGATAGATTCTCTGGAACCCCGTAATGAAAATCGGATTGGCACCCTGCAATCAGTATTTACAAAAGCAGACAAATGACACAAAATAAATGTTAATAAGAATACCATTCACACCTGACATTAAACAAAATACAGAATAGTATATTTATTATTTATTGAAATACATTCCAATTTCCACCACATTATGTAATGACATGTACTCGTTTCATTTTAAATAAGCCAAGCGACAAAAGAAATTCAGAGAAATTTTTTAATGAATTTCACTTGCTTCTCATACCTGATAGTATATAAAAAATTCCAATGTATAAATACTTTATATTTTATTATTTTCTACAGACCTTCTGAAGCTGCTTTGATTTTCGTTTATGATTTCATTCAAATAAAATTGCAGTACAATAATATAATATTACAAATGTCTTGGTGGATCTACTATCATCAGAGTAGGGTACATAAAAAAAAAAACATAAAAACTGGAACTGATTAAATCACTCAGATCGTCATAGAACAAGTCATTTTTATAAAACTGTTTAATCATTTTGTTTAAATTGTTCAAAAAGATATACGTATTTCAACGATTAAACAATTCTGTACAAATAACTAACTGAGGAAATAACATTTATCAGGATTTTAATAAATTAATTAGTTTCACTTTTTATGTTGTTTTATATACTCTGATGATGGTGGTTCCACCAAAACAAGTAGGTTTATTTGAATGAAATTACAAATAAAAGAAAATCAAAGCAAACATGTCAGTAAAATTTTTTTTAAAAAGTATTTACACATCAGAATTGAAAAGCCTAGTTCCAAAAAGAGTCTTGTTTACACAAAATCGGAATAGAGTTATACATGCCACTGGATTCAAAATTTAAAGATCTTTTTAATGGTGGCTAAGAGAGGGATCAAAAAAATTTTTGTCCCTGTGTATTTCAGCATTAAAGTTAAGGTACTGTTCCATTTTAAGTATTGTCCATAGTCGTTGGTTCCATTTTAGGTCTTGTCCAGTTGGCTAACCAGGTTAAAGAGTGGCAACATCAGCAGATAGCTGGTGTTATTGGTTAATAAAATTGAAATAATTAATTGATCATAAAAAGTAAAAGTAAACTATTTTTGCTGCATTAATTTCTTTCTAACTTTAATTATAATTATTCTCCAATGTTTCCATAAGAAGTCTTGTTCAACACATTTTGGATTGTATCTCATTTTTGTTCATCCAGAAACCAATAAATAAATTTTAAAAAATTAGTGAAGTTAGTATATGATAATGTCAAGTATTGTCATACAAGTCTTAAATTAACTTATTTAAATGTTTTTTCACATTTGCTTTAAGTTTTAAAAAGTGGACAAAACTTTTTTCGGAACAGGGCTACTCAATTGATCAGAAGCTGCAGGATACGAGCTATATTTTAAAGATTTTTTTAAAAATAACAAATTACTGTCAAATAATATAAAAATACTTCACATTTTCATTAACCTTTTATAGCGGCTCTGATTTTCTTTTATCTAAGATCTTATTTACACAAACTTATGCATTTCAATGGATCCATCTTCAGAGTATACAAAAGACACAAAGATTGGAACAGATACATCATAACTTCTTGTGTTAAAATTTTAATGAATTAGTTTAAATTGTTGTTTTTTTTATAAACTCTAATAGAGGGTGATCAACCAAAACAAGTAAGTTTGTGTAAATTAGATCATAGTTAAAAGAATCGAAGCAGTTACAAAAAATTAGTAAAATAAATTCAAGTATTTATACATAAGAATAGATTATAAATGACTGCAGGATGCATTTTAAATATTTACTATCAAAAACAACTCATAAAAATAATTTCTGAAAACCTTATTAATTAATTAAATATGCATACTGATACAAAAAATTAATTTTTAATTCTAATTATTAAGATGTGTAATTTAACAACTTCATTTGAAAACCAATTTTTAATTAACGTAATCAATCCATGATTTCCTCCTGAAATATTTTGTCTGTACGTTTTTATGGCTCAAATCTGAGAATCTACTGGTCATTGGTACAAAAACTTTTCAAATCACCAGAAATCAGCTGTATGGATTTTTATTGTCTGTAAAACAGAATATTTACAACCAAATTTACAAAACCAGGCATTTGACAGGACATTTGAAACTAAGTGGTATCTGTTACTGGAATGAAAGCATATAATATAATAATAATAAAGTTTTAAATTGTAAAGTATGAGAAAGGAACAGATTTGTAGTTCAGACAGATAAATCATACATTGAGTACAAGATCTGATTTGGTAAAAACAATTAAGTAGATCCATAGAAAAGAAAATTAAGATATGGCAAAAGTCGAGTGATTGTTTTTACTTCCGATACTTACACACTAACAGTTTTCACTTTAAAACGCAACAATTCCATTTATTTCTAATCAATTAATCAGTATAAAATAATGAAGCCTTTTTAAAAGTTTGATAATATCATATTAGGTTGACAAATAGTAGAATTGAAAGACTGGATGAATAAAACACAGAAACAGTACGTAGATTTTGACTTAGATATTTAGGCAAGAACCTTACCTAGATTACATCGAGACAATACTGATAACTACAACCTGGAAACGAAAATAAAAAAATCCATGACTGTATGTCATGGAGGAATGAACATTCTTATTTGTTCAACTCTTTTAAAACGATGCATAAGGCCTACACAATAAAATATATAGCCTATTTTTGAAATGTTTTCCTGATTCATTATTTTATAAATGGCTTTTATGAAACAGCTGGTGCTTTACTAAATTCGGTTGTATGTTGTCACAAAATGTCCATTCCTATAGATCACCAAATGTATAAAAAAAAGAAATTCGCTAAACTTTCCGTTTTAAACATTACATCACAAAATTCCAAAGAAAATAAATTCAAACGAGCAAATATTTTGATGTGAGTTCAGTTTTGTCTCTAAAAGTATTTAATGGTTCAAATAGGAATGTTGTATTTCTCATTAGGAATTACCCGTAAAATCCAATAATTTTATACCGCATTGTTTAATAAACAATAATAAACAGCCTCTTAAAACAGCAAGAGTGAAACGGATAGGTTCAGTGATGGATGAATTGATAATGAATGTTTTTAACTTTTGTTATTGCATATTCATCAAGATCCATTGCCATACACCAAGATCAAAAGCATCATAATACTGACAAGATTGTCTTACCAAATCTCTGAAGTTTCACACTTTTAAAAAGCAAACTCGATTTATTTTAAATTAAATCAACAGATTGTAAGGCCGTGTCTTAGCTGCATCCGGGCTTTGCGGCGCGGCCAATGCATTAATTGTACAGAATAAAATACGTAGGTACAAATGATAGTGTCCTAGCTGCATACAGGCATCGGACCACAACACCCGGATGCAGCTAGGACACCATCACTTGTACCTACATGTTTTAATCTGTACGATAAACGCATGCACCGCACCACAAAACCCGGATGCAGCTAGGACGCAGCCATATTGAGGAGTATAATGGAAGGAAGATATTGAATTTTTAAGAATTGCACACCGCTTTAAATTAATAAAGAAAAAACTTTTCATGCTGTCCATAGGTCAAGTAAAATTTTCTTATTATTTGTAATTTAAAACATTATTTGAGTACACAGATCTTCAATAGTAAGGTAATCGATTCAAAATTAGGCTTTATCGTTTTGCCTCACATCTATCCATTGCACGGTTAATAACAAACATTAGGGATGTATCTGTACATTTGTTCCCTGATAAAAACTTTAAAACCTAAGTATAACTGAAATCGATTGATGTCAAAGATACTCTGAATGAAGCGCAGTTAAACAAATCACATTCCACTAAAATTAAAAATTAGAAAATTTTTTAAAACTTCACACAGGAACAATCATGATCGGATATTGAATCACACTAGGCTCGCAACAATCGGCCTAACGTGGCGGCAGCCCAGGCCGGATAAAGAATTAATCGGTTTTATGTGTAGTAATTCACACCGATTAGCGACAACTGGATAATATTATAGTTTGTAGGGCATATTAATTTGGGGTTTTCTTTTTATGCGTAGTTAAAGGAATTAGTAAACGGGAGATTAAGCTTAATGTACAGTAAAATTAGGGTAAGCTATAATAAACATAACACACAGTGTTGCTCATATATTTATAGAACCTTGAAATTTATTATACAGTAATAGGATATACAGAACATGATCGAAAAAATGTTGTACCTAGAATTATTCATAATGACTTTTATCATTTACTGTATTTTCTTTTTCTTTTCTTTGTCGTTAATTATTTATTTTTACCCAGGACCCATGCCGGATAGTACACAGGTCCGGATATCTGGAGGCCGGATAGTTGCGAGCCTAGTGTACTTATGATGTTTTGTAAAATAATGTAAAAATAAGAATCACCTGAATAATTTTAACATATGTTTCACATGAGTCATTTGTCACTAAATAGCATTGTTTACCGGATATAAAATAAACAAGAGATGAGTCAATTATATCTCACGTATCTGCATTAATTCGTGCAATAACTTAGCTAGGAAACGTGAAACTAGCAAATTTTGCACACTTGCATAATTTTAAAATTATCTACTAGATACCTGAAATTTTACATGGTATTTAACTAAGGCAACTAAGTGAATTTTTTGTATCTGTTTCGAATTACTGTATTTTGAATTAAAAATTCCCTGTATAAGCTATTTTCCAACATACCTACCAGAACAGAAATATGTAAGAAATCACCTTTATTAAGTCAGAAAGATTGGAATTCATGAAGTTATTCCTAAATTCGATACTGCTTCATTAAAAATTATGAATTTTTGTTCTGAAAGTTTATGAAACAATGCTTAAACACTTTTCTCTATATTTTGTTTCATGTTCGAAAAATTATATAAATCACTAATGAAAATCCTGTAATTTCATTCAATTAGACAATGAATTAAGACAACTTTAACAGAGAATATCTTCAAAGATTCAACTTTTAAAAAATATAAGTTTTAGAGTGATTAGTAATCGCTCAAAACAAAAATGTGAGCAATTATCATAATTCTATTTTAATGTAACACATTAACTGGTGACAAATTTTTAAATTATTTCCTCATATTTCAAATGCCAATGACTAACTGAAAATTTATCCAAACAAAAATTGTTAAAATAACATTTGAATAATTTTTAAGATTAATCGACCAAAAACCTGAAAAATTTAGTGATTTATATAAAAAAATTATCCTAGAATACATTTATAATCACGTTATAATAGCATTTGTAGGAAACGAATGGATGATTCATAAGTATTTCTTAACCACAAACAGCATTGCAGCATTGTTTCAAGAAACGCTAATCTACAGGCCTAACAACATTTTTAAATCCAAAATTTTAAAAAAAGTTTGTCATTTTACACTTAATTATTCTTTAAAATTACCCCGTAACAATTTTTAAAAAATCCTCACGTATTAAAATGACTGGCAGTTCAACTCTGCTCCCAATTGCTTATCACGCAAGCTCAGATCATTCATACATTGCCTCCGATCCTATACTTATAAATCCTAATAAAAATAAACAAAATATTAGAAAAAAATTATGAATAGAACATAAAATTCCATACAAACCTGTTATGTTATCACAGAGAATACGTGAGGTGATAATCCGTCCATAGGGGCTGAATAAGTTTTCAAGATCTTGCTGTGCCATGTTCTTTGGCAGACCGCTAACATACAAGTTGGCACCTTTGATAGCTTCACTGCTAGGTCTTGCAAATGATACCTAATGAAACAGAGTATTTAAATTATGACAGCTTAATTCTAATCGGTACAATTAACGACAGAAAATTCAAGATACAACTAAAAATAATACTTCACATTCAACCATACATATAAAAATACATTTTAGTTTTTATCGTATAAATCATTAAATGTAAGAATAACAACCTGCGAAGGTATAGTAGAATCTCCCATAATCGAAATGAAGAGGCTGACCTCATATCAGATTTAGAGGCATAAGTAAATATCAATTTCAACAGACTTAATTCATATAATGTCTTTGTTAACCCAATACTTATTTTAGAAAAAAAATCAGAATTTGTTGACTGATGCATTGTTCGCTTGATTTTCTTGCTGCAATAACGTTCACGCTCAACAGCCGTCCCGATTCAAATATCTTAAAATATTGGCTGTACATGGAAAAACTTGTATTTCAGTAGTCTACAGTTTTGTATTTCAGTGTAAGAACTACAAACATCATCATCTGTAGTATAAACTACAAAAACCGTAATAAGCGATTATTATATTATGTCTCATACCATTTTCTATCTGTTATTTGAATAAATACTTCATTTATATAACAATAATTTTATAATATCAATTCATTTATATAACGCATTAAAACAACATACATTTCTAAATATAATACATAACTGAGATACTGTAGTTCTGTTTTAAGTTTCAGTACACTGGGTAGATTATTAGATATATTTATTGTATGGTATAACCTCACATTACTTTTATTAATATGCGGCAACGGTGGAAGACAAGGGACTAAGTGGAGCTGTTCGTAATAATAGACCTTGAAGAACACAAAGACATGACGCGCACTTTGATGTGAGTTAATATATGCTTTAAATTGGTCATAATGTTTTTAACTGATAGACGATGCAACAAATATCATAAAACGATAGCAAATTTTGATTTTTTTTTCTGTTTAACATCCGACTGTTTTGCAATTACTGCTAATACAGACGGAAATTTTGATTGGAACAATTCTAATATCGCATAAAAATTTAAAATAAATTTTATGAAACGTTAATTACCTACTTCAGTAGACATGTATATTTCAATTTCATATTTTAAAAATTTGTACAAAGACCTAAGAGAAAAATGATAAATTCATACTGGATATTTTTGGCAATAAAGTACAACCCTGTCAAGGGATCAATGAACCCAAATAATTTAAAAAATGGCAAAGAATTTCATTACAATCATAACCAAAAGAAAAATGTGACAACGAAAAGGGCTTGAATGAAATTCAGCCTCAAAATTTAATGAATATGCTTTAAATATTGATAGTTGTAGAAGTGTTGATGTAGATTTGTTTGAGGCAGACAATGGCAGAGGTTATGACACACTACCAGAGGAGAAAATTATAACATCCTGCTTATCTAAAAAAGCTGATACTAATGAGGAGACAGATGCAGATAACAATTGCCAATCGGCGGTTATTTTGCATAGCCAACCAGTTAGAGGGTCTTATTGTCTATTTTGAGTATATCAGGCAGAAACAACACCAGTTGACCTCTTTGTGCTGAAAAGGATGGACCACTGTGCATCTCACAAGCAATACACCAAACTGACACAGCAGAACCTTACCAGCTACTTTTTGAAAAACTAGACCTTATTGTATATGTGTTGATAATATGCGAAACTTTAATGAACAACCACTGTGTGTATGTAATCTGTAAATGTATGTATTAAAAAGTGTGTTATCTTCAATATAAAGACATTCTTTTTATTAATTTTTCTTAATTCTCCATTTATCCTATATTTCTGATATCCCGATTCAGCTCCCAATTGATACGACTTAACGAGGTTGAATTGTAAGTCTATTTCACTTCATCAAAGACATTTATTGAAATCAAAATCCATAATAAAATAATATTTTAAAAGTCACATAATTTAACTTAATACGACCGCTTTATATTCATGACATACTAACAATGTAACGCTTATTTTAACAGATGAGAGTGTGCCAATGGAGCACATTTAAAAATGTTGAATGAATATATCCTAATCCACAATGGTACCACTAATCATATGCATTTATTATATTTTAAGCTTCTTAAAATAGTACAAAAATTTTAATGATGTAATAAGAAACAAGCATGCTTGAACTTATTATCATTGTAAGTAAAGTAATGTACATTTTTTTGCCATCAGTCTCTGGACTGGTTTGATGGATCTCTCCAACTAGTTCTATCTTGCGCAAGTCGTTTCATATCTACATATCTGCAACAACCTACATATTTTGTAATTTGCTTTAAATATTCTACCCTTTGCCTTCCCATACTCCATCAATATTACCCTCCATTATTGATAGAGCGATATCTGGGTGTCTTAAGATATGTCCCACTAGCTTATCCCTTCTTCTGGTAAGATGTTTCCATAAACTTCTTCTTATATCTACTCTTCTAAGAACCTTTAAATTACTTATTTTATCCAACCACCTAATCTTCAACATTTACCAATAACACCGCATTTCAAAAGCTTCTATCCTCTTCCTTTCTACAGCCCCATCATCCACATGTCACTCCCGTTAATGCTACACTCCAAATATGGTGTTTTAAGAAATTTTTCGTAATGGGACATTTTTAACAAATATTATTATTTTATTAATCTACAACTACACTGTCTTGAAGAAGCAATGAGGCTAACATGCAATAGTAACATTTAAATATAGGTCCAACACAAAAATGGATACTGTAATTTACAACCAACACTTAACGGCTTTAGAAATGAATTTATTAACGCAAAATATTAATCTACTTCACACTCACACTAACATATGTCATTGGTCAAACTCAATTTTCAATTTCTAAACTTCTACAGAATTTTTTCATGTTTTACTAACCACATGGCATGTCATTACACAACTTTACATACCTCAGTACAACTAACATAAAAATATATAGCCTATGGACGAATATATTTCCGTTCCTTTGTAAAATATAAATAAGAAAAAAAATGAGGCGTGTCATCTCATGACTGGTGGCAATTTTTAAAAAGGCTTACCTTTGACTTATGCCAAAAACCTTTAATGATTTCTTTATCTACTCTTTTACAGAAATCGAATGACATTATTTTTGTTTCCAAATTCCGACTTTGATTTCTTGACTTCTGGTTTAGGGCCACTTTGGAACTTCAAACCCAATGATTTCTCTATCAACTCCTTAAGAGGAATCGAATGACACTATTTCTGTTTCCAAATTCTGACTTTGACTTCTGGTTCTGGGCCACTTCCGATCAAAACCGGATTCAAACCTAATTTAGGACCACTAACTTTTTTGTTAGATTATGAATCCAAAAACTGTTTTTTTGCTATCTCTTGTAGTTTCTGACAACTGGGTGTAAAGGATGGACAGACAAAACAAAATGATAGATGACAATTTAAATAATTGTCACCAATAAAAATGAGTAACTAGTTATTATAATACATTAATAATAATCAATAATAACAAGAAACTTACCTTAATAGTTTTATTTTGCAATCTAAGGCCATTTAATGTGTTGATTGCTTTTTCAGCATCTTCCGGTCTGTGATAGTTTACAAAGCCATATCCCAGGCTTTGGCCTAAATCAAAAGAAAGAAAACAAAAATAATAATTTTATGAAATATTAAAACAATTGATAACAAAAATAACAAACAATTAGAAACAAAACATAAAATTAATTGACAACATAACAACAATCAAAGTAAAACAACAAATAAATGTGCATTATCAAAGCAACGGTGAATCATATCATCAGAATCGCCAGAACCTAAAGATTTTATCATGTATACCTATAAACGTAAGATGCCGAACAAAATCATTAAAATGTTGGAAACATAATTTTTAATACCTCCAATAACTCAACATAAACAAAAAATAAAACTTAAGTATCTAAGTGACCAGAGAGAAGATACGAGATTTCAATTTATTAACAACACAAGAGTTACCTATCTTATCAAAAACAAAGATACTGTTAGAAGACTATTGTAATTCAACTTAAATTTCAATAAAAAGCTGTAAAAATAATCAACGAAAGCAATGAAGATGACAGAAATACCGTTACGATACACCATAAATCATTTTTCATCTCTTGTAATAAAACAAATTAGTATAACAATGAAATGCTCTTGACATTACAAAATACTTTCTTTTTTTTGGTACAAGCTATAAGTAAAGATAAAATTGGTAGAATGAATATTTTAGGAAACAATACAGATTCTGAATTCATACAGAAAAATTTGTAATAAATACGTTCAAACTGAAATATGTATCTTGAAACAATAGAATTAATGTAATTATATATATCTTTATTAATTGTTTTATTGTTTTTTAAATTTAAATCGGCAGAAAAGTAAAAACCTTAATGTGCTGAAATTATAAGATAATATTATCTAAATAATGTTTCAATAAAAAAGATAAAATATTGGCTTTATTGCTCTGTTTTAATTGAAAAAATATGAAAATAACAAAGAATGATAATGGAAAAACCGAGCAGTTCATAGTAGGCAGGATCAGTCCCTAAATATTTTATTATTTTTACACGTATTAGTTTATTTATCATCTATGGGAGCAGTACGCCCATAACAGGCAGGTAGAGTCTTCATTTGCACTTGATCTGCTAATTCCAGGGCTACAAAAATAGTTATGTTTCTTATCACATGGTCAGCTATTTATACGGCTGAAACATTTAAGAACAGAAGAGATAGAGGTGTAAAAGACACTAGTCAAGAGTTATATCTTCTGTGAGTAATGCATTTCATTATACAGCCAGATCCTGTGGTGAATGAAGTGAAGGTATGTCATTTTCAGGGTGAAAAGCTGATGCTTTTTAGCAGGCCTGGCTTTCCCACTCAGTGAGGAAGTCAATTGTAAACCACCTCACTCCTTGTTTAACTTAGTAAAGGCTTTAGAGGTTCAACCCAGTCTTTTGGCTGATGACCTTAACGACACCACATGGGAGGATTATTACATTGAAAGCATAACAGAATCGAGTACAAAAATCAGAAAAAGGTAAATGAGGAAAAGGTCAACGTGAACAACAAGGATTAATACAGACGACTGACCACAAAAAACTGAAAGAGCATGAATTTGGTTATTTGGTGAACAATCTCATCCATCAGAAATCATAAATAAAGTTTTCCAAAACTTAACACAAGTCGTACAATCTTTTTGACAAAAATATATCCTCCAAACATTAAAAAAAATTGGTGATAAAACACATATTGTATTATGCTGTCAGATATCAAGTCCAAACAGGACCACACACATATCACACAGTATGAGTATGACATAACCCTTCAATCTTTCCGCTTTTCTAAAATCTTAGAAAATTACTTACGGGACGATATCCAAAATCACATTCTATTTCTGCAGAGAAAGTTACAATGGGTGTTTTAGAAAGGATGCAACTGTAACATTACCACGGTAAAAGTAAAGCACAGGTAAATTTCACGTATCCTTACATGTCAGTTGGCAAAACTGAATTCAAGGTTAACAGCTTCTAACAATTGAAATATCGTTATTGTGCAAAAGTGGTATTTGATTAAGAAGGTAGAAATAACAAACAGGTAAATTTAATGTATTCTTACATGCCAGTTGGCAACACTGTATTCAAGGTTAACAGCTTGTAACAATTGAAATCTTGTTATTGTGTAACAGTGCTATTCTAGTATCTATTTGTCTCTATTGAGTCAACGATGTTGTTTTCCAGAGACGAACCTGGGTTTATTCTTACACCAACAAACTTTTTCTTGTCGGGTTATTACAAAATGTCGTTTCTAAAAACAATCCTCATACACTTGACTAATTGAAGACGAGAATTGAACGTGAGATTTCTAACACTGATGAGCAAACATTACGAAAAGTGACTACAAATGTTACGAAACATGGACGAACATTCATTCAGGTTACAGGGGATCATTTTCGACATCTATCATAAAGCTATTAATGACAAGTTTCACTGTAATTTGAAAATTTTTGCATAATGATTAAATAAATATTTTGTAAATTTAATATCTCTGAACTAAATTCATGTCAACTAAAAACGACTCGTAATTTTTGAAACATATATAAACTTTCTGAAAATCAAAGAGATCTGAACATTAAAAAAAAAAAAAATTTACCACTTTTCTCATAACACAGGCTAATCAGTTCTCCCCTTCTAATAGTTTTATACTGATGTGAACAAAATTTTTGTTTCCAGTACTAATTGTAATCTAATCTGTACAGCGTGATTTTGCTTTGAATGTGTACAGTTGAGCGAAAAGTTATAAGCTTTAAGTTTAGTTTGCTGAGAAAGCGCAGTGAGTGGGGGTTGTTAGGTGAAAATATTTTTTGATGTTTTTTAACAGACATGTTTAATTTCCAAAAATCTTTTATTTTGATTACCAAAGCAGAATATTTGATTTAAGACTCAAAAGGGAATTAATTTTTATGTTTCTTATACCAGACCAATTAAAAAAATGATAATTTTCGAATTAAGAGGCCTGACAAAAAATTAATAATTTTTATAAGTATACTAACTTCATAATAAGAAAATTACAGCAGAATTTTTTTGAACGTCATTCGGCCGACTAAGTAGATTAAAATGTACGATTCAATATTTTTACTGATACCACAAGAACAACATTGTTATTCTTATAAATGGAAAATACATCACAGATAAAGATTCCAATACCTCAGCTGATATATTGAAAAATGCGAAAAAAACATTATTTTTAAAATTATCAAAATTCACCACAATACGATAGGGAAATCAAAAGAATTGTCCACAGCAACCATTACTTACTGCTCCCAAAAATTTACCCTTTTTTAACAACTACACTAATTTTGTTGTTTAGGTCATAAGCCGAAAGGCTGGTTTGAACCTCTAAAGCCTTTACTAAATAAAACTAGTAGAGTGGTGGTTTACCATTGACTTTCTCAATGAGTGGAAAATAATTCTCATCAGCAAGCCAGGCCATTTGAAAAGCATCTACTTTCCACCCTGCAAATGACACCTTCACTTCATTCACCACAGGGTCTGGCTGTATAATGAAATCTATTATTGTCGGAGGAAATAACTCTTGGCTAGTGTCTTTTAACCCTCTACAACTTTTGTTCTTAAATGCTTCAGTCATTTAATTGGCAGGTCATGGGATAAGAAACAGAACGTTTTTTGTAGCCCTGGAACAAACAGATTGAGTGCAAATAATTTAACACTCCACTTGTCTGTCATGGGCAGGACATTAATCTATAAACTACAATTATTTCGAAATTCTGAACAACAAACTCAAAATAATCACATACATGTTTGAATAAATCCTAGTTATTACAAAAAGTAAAATGATTCAAAAATAAAAGAATAATTTTATTATCAGCCCGTCAGTTAATTCGGAGTAAGCATTTTATAATAATTTGAACCCACAGCTCCAATATAACCATACCACTTGATTCAAGAATAGGACGTGTAATAATATTCTGAAATACACGATTAATTTCAAGTAGAATGACATGATATGGTTCAAGTTGAACTATCCAAAGAGATCACATTAACAGTTTCTTTGTACGTTCTGTAAATTGACCACAATGGATCACGATGGCATTTCTTAATTCTTAACCAGTAAGCAATAATTCTTTCAGAGTGTGCCTCCTTTTTTCTCAGACATGTTATGCCAGATTTTTTGAAAGTCTTTGCTACCAGAAATTCATTTAATCCCAGCCCGTTGGTACAGTTATTATCAGCGCAACTGGCTTCTATGTCAGAGGTTTGAACCCTGGTCAGGTCTGGCATTTTTCATCACTCATTTTCATCCATCAGCCTTCACCAACTGCATTAGCCTTTACGTGGATAACAGTCGGATATAAAACCAAACAAAAATCTTTTAGACCTCGCCATTTTACTTTTAAATATATCGCTGTTCTCAGTATTACTTTCCCTTATCAACTTCACTGCCAAATCTTTTTGAGTGGTTTTCAACCAGGTATTTCGGTATTTCATGTTTTTCGACAAGTTCAAGACCCTTTTGTCAGTCATTCCAGATCCGTGACCATAAAAAGTCTTCTTTTCTGGAAAAAGAATCTATTTAAAGAAAGATTCCTCATATGTGTACATTTCCTTGGCTGTTTTCAATCTCCAACATCTTTGGACTAATTTTATTTTAAATAAAAATAAAATATCTTGAACTCGATGGCTAAATAAATAGGCCTAAATTTCAATCATGTCACAAAAACCACTAAAAATTACTTGGCCTCCAGGCTAAGTAAATCTAGTCGGTAGAACTATAAAATAACACTTTTTGGGAGCATTTGTTTAAATTCAAACCTAAAGACAAAAATCTATCTATCAAATCGAATGGTTTTAAACATACACAGTTGCCCCAATGACAAAAATTAAAAAAAAAATACTATGTGATTTACTTTGCTATACAGTGGCACAAAACAAAAAGAGAGTGGCTATGCATTTAATTATTATCGTCCTATTATAAAAGTAATTATCAACAGGAATCGTGTTAATATTAATAATTCAAAAATTAATACACTAAACAAATTATTATTATATGAAACACAGTGTTATTAGTATGTACACAAAATTAGTGGCGACATGTGTTCAATGAAAAACAACACAGAATTGAAATATAAAAATTCATGTTAGTGAAGCATGCAAATTAGTGCTCATAGACAAACTAAACCGTTTCAATTCAATTGCTGTATTATTACGATACGTAAGTACTAATTATTAAAAAAAAATCATAAACACAATAAATTTAAATTGTATTTAAAATCTAATGAGGACAAGTATTTTAATTCAGAACTTTTTGTAAAGTTTTTTTGAAAAAAAAACACGAATATTTACTGAAAACCGCCAGAAGAATGTATTTGTAAAAAACTGAAACCATGCTCAATAAATTGACAACACTTTAAAAACGATTAAAACTATAATTATAAAACACTGGTATTGGAACTATAAAATTGATCACAAGAAAAAATATTGGAGGTTTTTTATTTCAAAAATGTTCAACGCTTTCATTTTGTTTACGACTTGACAAAATTTGAGTGACATTATAGTTCAGCAATAATTTATATTAGACAATCAAAAAGTGTATATAGTGAATATTTCAGAAAGAGAGATCATAAAAATACAGTAGGCTTAATTGTTGTTTAGGTCATCAGCCGAAAGGCTGGTTTGAACCACTAGAGGGGCTTTACTAAGTAAAACGAGGAGTGAGTTGGTTTACAATTTTATTCCTCACTGAGTAGAAAAGTATGCTAATTAGCATGCCAGGCCCTCTAAAAAGCATCCACTATTTGTTTGGAAAGAAGAGAGTAGGTGGAGAGATGCAAAACTGGGTGTATACTACGATTTCAAAAAACATGATCTTTTTTAATTTATAAAATTTATGGTAAATGCACTTACACAATAGAAAAACCGGAAACTTATATTTTTTGTCCAGTGAAATTTTCAGCTACATGAAAACTGTTAGAAATTTATTTCAATTTTTTCTGAAATTTTGATTTTTTTTTACACCGTCGTTTCTTTTTTCTTCTACCCAACAGAATGCACGGGAATTTTGTAAGCGTGCCTGTTATGTGTGTCAAGAAGGCTAACGTAATGAATAAAAAAGAAATTTAATAATTATAAAATAACATATTTAATAATTTATAAAATGGATCTCTGTTTACGTTTGTACAACAGAAACACGGAACCCAATTTTATGATTTCAATCAGTATGATTGGACAAAAAATATACGCCTCCATTTTTCTGTTATATAAGTGTATTTTCAATAAATTTTATGAATTAAAAATAAAGAAAATTATTTCTGAAATGGCAGTATACACCCAGTTTTGCACCTCTCCGCCAACTCTCTTCTTTCCACAGATAAATAGTATTTTCCACCCTGCAAATGACTACTTCATTTCATCCACCACAGGGTCTGACTGTATAATAATGAAATTCATTACTCTCAGAGGAGATAACTCTGACTAGTGTCTTTAAGAAAGAAAATAATAATCGGATAGACGAAGAACCTCAAGGAAATGACAATGTTGAAATAAACTTAGTCATCGAATTAAATAATTTTTACAAAAGAAATTTCACTTTAATGATCATTGCAATATCCACTTGATTAGTTGTTTTTTTTTTTTGGAGAGTGGTTAATATCTCAACTTGAAAATATATCCAAGATAAGAAATAATACAAAACGAGGGAAAATATTTACAAACAGAAACCAGACACCATTATATTCTAATGAAAGCAAATCAATTAAAAATCATTTCAATAAACGTATAGATGCATTTTTAATAACTGGTAAGAGGGTTAATGACCGACGCAGTCCATCCCCGATAATCTGATAAAAAAAAAAACAGGTAAACATTACTTAAGCGTATGAAGGCCCATGAGGAATAACGATTAGAATCCTAAGAACATAATTTTTCAGAAATAAAAACTAAATTTTATCAAACCATGCTGCAGTTTATATTCAATAATATACTTTAGTAATTTTGTCCATAAAAGGTAAGTGGAGTTTTAAATTATTTGCACTCGATCAGCTACTTTCAGGGCTACAAAAAATAGTTCTGTTTCTTATTATAACATGGTCAATCAAATATATGACTGAATCATTTAAGAACAGAAGAAGTAGAGGTGTAAAAGACACTAGTCAGAGTTATCTCCTCTCAAGAGTCATGAATTTCATTATACAGCCAGTTATTACGATAAATGAAATAAAGATGTCATTTGTAGGGTGGAAAGTTTATGCTTTTCAGTTGTGTCTGGCTTTTCCACTCAATGAGGAAGACAACTGTAAAGCATCTCACTCCTTGTTTTACTTAGTAAAGCCTCTAGAGGTTCAATTAGCCTTTCGGCTGAAGACCAAAACAACAACTTTATATAAATCTGGTATATCTGACAATAGGGCCTGAATCATTATTAGTCTTTGTTTACAATAAATAGAGATTTTTAATAATAAAAATTTGGTTATCTTAAATTTCTGTCAGTATTAGGTCTACTGGACTCTGATCGTTATTCACATATAATTTTAATTACAAATCATAACGATATCCTCAATAATAATGAATCCTTTTCAAAACGTCAATTGTAATGATTTTATAGATAAGTAATTGTAAATAAAGCGTGCTTTCAATAAGCTGTGCAATAACTAAATAAACTATAATCGGCAAAATCTGAATAAGTGATATGATGATGACAGAAATGGATTCTGATCGTTTTGTCTATTAACAGTTGTCGACTGATTATTATTTCCCTTCCAGTACATCTTTACAGCTGTTTTATTTGGATAAAGAACGACATTAACAATTTTAGTGAAACAGAGTCAACCCCTTTCACATTACCTTAGTTACGATGGTAAAACCAATTTTTCAAAAAAAAAAAAAAAAGAAAAAGAAATGGACTGATCATTTTTCCGCGTGGCCTTTCACATATATAAAACTTTTGTTGACGAGTTTTGGATGCAAAAGATTCTACATGACCAAAATATGTCTAGCTGTTACCAGTATTTTATTAAATATTACAGTTTTAATCAAGCAGTTAAAAGAAAAATGAGTGACCACGATTGTCCAGAAAGAAAAAAACAACTCAAAAATAAAAAGGGCACTGTTTAAAAATAATAACAAAAATCAATTCTTAGTACCTGTATTTAGGGATGCCACCTTATCGAACTGAATAGTAGGGATACCTTGAACATTTAATAAAAAAAAAACATTATTTGCAGAAGTCGGTTTAAAAACCCAAAAAATTAAATAATAAATTTAAAAAAAACGAAAAATATTTTATCTTATAATAGTTACTTTTCTTCGGAATTTTATTTCAATATTTAAAATTTCGAAAACGTTCAAACTTAATTCTTCAAACATAGATGAAATGACAAATTGAAATGTTTAAAAAAATCTACCAAAAACACGGGTGTGTTTTGAATAATTGATTTAATTTTTAATAAAAAAATGTACCGTAAAAATGTCACCTGAAATTTTATTAACTAGAAAATTCAAGTACCTAACTAAAAAAAATATTGGTAATTAACGATACTTGCTACCCCTTTTAACAATCATTCATATACATATTAACATTAAGAAGTAGGCCTAACGCTTGTCTGTAACCGAATCGATTTAAAAACACTCTTTCACAGTTTCTTAAGTAACAGAATCCACACGCATAACGTGGTTTATAAATTTTGAAAAAGTTGTGATAGTAATATGAACTGATGTTTGATTTTATTTGTTTGAAAAGGCAGTTTTCCCATTTATTCTGTAAACCATAATTCTATTATATTCTACCATTTTTTTTGTATACGATTTATTGTATTATGCAGTCACGTATCAGATAGGGTGGTTCAGTACCGACCTACATTTTTTAACACCTTATTAAGAGCATTAAGGGGTTTAAAGGATGACATCATCTGACTCTTTCCTTTTTTTCAAAATTTTTGTTAAGGATATGTATATCCATGTATCTAAAAAAAATTTAATGTAAAACACTCACATGACTTTCTCTTGTGAATATATATAATGAAAGATATAACCCATGTTTAATTATGAGCAAACGATGTAAAATGAAAAACATAACCTAATTTTAATCATGAATGAATGACGCTAAATGAAAATCATACTCTGTAGGACGCAAAAATAAATAATTAACTGACGCTAAATTAAGCGTTGTAGAAAAAGTTTCGATTAAAAGTTAAGGTTTATTAATTTTCTACAACTGTAATTATACTTGCCCTAAAATGCATATTAAGACCGCAATCTTAAAAAAAAACCTTTCTTACCACTAGAGCACCCCTCCCCAAGAATAACAACAGATAAAACGCTTGCCCTAACTAGTAAACAATAAAAACTATAATAAATGAGGCGATTTAAAAATAATCATACAAGCCGTTTTTGAAAAAATTGCAAAAAATGAAAAATTTCACGAATAAATTACTACTCCGGTTGACAAATTTAATGAAAATTTCCGGGTCGGGTACATACTTTAATTTCAAGTTTCAACAACGTGCGCTAATTCATTTTTTTAGATATTTTGTTCACACAAAAACATATTTTTTGGGGCATGAAAACGAGTAGGCCTATTTCCGGTGAAAAATCTGCATGACAATATTTTCCTTCCCTATATACAGTAGTATCCGTTTAATACGCTCATAGCTAAAAAGATTTTCTGCTTAAAACGCGGTTTTTGTTAAGTCCTTTGATTAATAAGGTAATGTAACGTCCAAGTTGTAATACGTTACTGAGGGTTTTTGTTTCATTTCTGGCGCTGCATTTTGTTTGTGTTAATGCCTAACTTTGTTCACTGTAAGCTGTCGCTATCTGGCGTTTTTCTGTTTATCTATTCTGGCCTGATTTGAATTAATATTTTTCTGTCGACTAATTGTACTATTTTCCTGGTTTAAACGTGCACTCTTGTTTGTGAAGCGATATGGTACGGTAGTCGTCTATGACATTTAAAATGTTGCCGATTTGCAAATTTCTTTCTTTTACTTAAAGAATGTTTTTTATACTTTAATGCTGTATTATGATGGTTACTGAAGTTTAATTACATTATCTACTGTTTTAAATTTATGTTTATCTTTTGTTTTTCTTCAAACTTATTATGATACGTAATTATTTTAAGTCTTTTCCGGGTCGGCGTTTAATTATGGTTCAAGTTTTTGGCTTCGTAGCCCCAAATTTATTTTGGGTAAGTTCTCTTTTGTTTTGCTGTCGAATATTTCTGGAGATTGCGCTTGTCAATTCTGTTTAACTGTAAATTTTATATTTTGAATCGAGTTATTTTGGCTTTGGCCTTGTTCGATTCTTGCCTTGTTTTTTTTTGTCTGATTGTTTGCCTACACCTTTTAACCTTGTGTGGGTTTTCCGTTAAGGTGTAGGGCAATTTAATTTTTTGTACTTACCTTTTGTTTTTTTTTTTTTTCCCTTTGACCTATGTTGACCGCAATCTGTAGAAGTATTCTTTGTCCTTTTCTTTCTTTTGATTTGGTTCATTTTGTTACTTTTCTTTTCGAAGTATTACCTTTTTCGCTTTTAACGTTAGTCGGTTTTTGTCCAGGGTTCGACTCTGGGGTTCTATTCTGTGAGATTCTGCTTTGGGAACGTTTCCGTTATGGAAGATCCTACTGTATGAGAAGCCTACTCTAGTTTTGGATAACTGTTTCGGATAGTCTTGGATAGCGGTGCCATTCTGCTTGTTTGGAGCCACCCGGGTTTGATTCTCGACGTTTTCTGTTCTATAATTTTGTTTCTGCAATCTGGTATGTGTCATTAAATATTTTATAAAATGTGTTTTTCGGGCTGTATCTACGTTTTCTACTTGACTGCGTCTATGCAGGTCAGGTAGGGCTTCCTGTACTGTGCATGTCGCGAAAGGAAAATGGTCAACGAATGAACTTGTTTAAAATTTAAATTAAATTTTTTTTAATATTGCAAAAAACCGTTAACAAGTTTTCTTTCTCATAAGTAATATCATTAATCTAGAATCTTTTTTATATATAAAATTTTTTTACAAAATATTGTTTTTCTTATAAATTTTTTCAAAATTTAAAAGGCTACCATGGTATGCACATATAAATAAATATAATATTAAAATAAAATTTGATGCTATGCTACTACGGAACAATGAACTAATTCTTTTTTTTAAAAAAAAAATATATTTTTTTACCTTTAAATTTTCTGTATCTATGAATTTTCAGTATAAATAGTATCAGTTTTAAGTGAACTTAAAGCGATAGCTATTAAAATTTAGTTATTCATTGAACATTGTATTTTATATTTAATTTTTTTATTCTTTAAATAATTTTTGCCTGAAGATAATCCATTTAGGTATTTTGTTTGTCTCAAATTTAATTATGTCTATATAATAATTTTACTGTATTTCCAAACTTCTTGGATTCATTGTGTAATTAATTTTTTGAATTTTGTGTTTTTCTTAAGTAATTATAATCATATGCAGCAACAACTCTTGTTTTTTTGGCTTCCTTATGTTTTTTGTCCACCCCTGGGCCAACCTATCGATGTGGATAGAGGGGGAGGTGACAAAGTGGTAGCAGAGCGTGGTTTTGATTTGGACCATTTAGTTGGTACAGTGGTCCAAATCGCTGTCCTGTTTGTGACAGTTCTGGGTTCTTGGTGTACGGTGTCCGGCCTTTGATGTTTTTGGTGGCGTGTTGTGCCCATGACATCATGGTCTGTGTTTACAGGCATTTTGGTGCCTTTTGTTCGCTGCCGTGGTGCAGTGGTCTTGTTGGTGGACACGTGTTTTTTTTTGGGAAATTTTTTTTGATTATTAAGATGTTGTTGTTGTGTATGTTATAAAATTTTGTTTAAGTAAAAATGTATTTTTGTAGCTGTAAGTAGTTTTCAGATTTGCTGCAGCTGTAGTATGCTATTAGAGCTGTTTAGTATTGCTAAATATTGTCATTGTTTTTCTTTGTAAAGTTTTTTGAAAATCCGATTGTTTTTGGACTCGCAAATTTTCTTGTCGCCATTTTTTTTTTGAAATGTTGCCGTTTGATTTTCGAGGTCGCCGATCTTTAAAATTTTTTTGATATGACTTGGCTTAAATAGATGTAAAATCTGGATTTTTTTGACTTGTTAATTATTTTCTTTCTTGCTGTCTTGTGCTACTTGCGCTTATTTCAGGTGTTACGACGATGTTGTTCTGTTTCTGGTTTGGTTGAACAAGCACCTAGTCTGTGCGGTAGATTGGTGTCCTTGTTTGATGTCGTGTCGGTTGGTGGTCGCGTTTCTTCTGTTTAGGTCTTGTGATGTTTTGTTTTCGGTTTTTTTCTTTCAGCTTTCTGTATGTGCCTTTGGTTGTGGTCCGGTGGCTTAGATGTGGTTTTCGCCGTGGGCGAGTTTGTTGTTTTTTTGTTTCCCTTAGTTTTGGTGGCTCTTGTAGTCGACCAAGTCTCCCCCTTTTGCTAGTCCTGAGCGACTCCCTCCCTTTCCCTTATTCCATCTTCGCCTACCTGGTACCCTGTTTCTTCATTGGCCTTGTTGTTTTGGTTTTGCGTTTTCTTTGCTTCTGTTAGCTGCCTTTCTTTTCAGGTGTTGCACGACCCACCTTCTTTTGTTTGTTATCGTCACTTCTGGTACGGCGGTTGTTGCCGAGTTGTGGTCGATAGTTTTGTTGTGTCGAGGTGAAAGTTTTGTGATCACCTTTCTATTCCCGGTTTGTCTTTTCCCCTGCCCCCTTCCCGAAACCTTACCCTCCCCTTTTCCCTTTTGCCATTTTGTGGTTACCCTTTGTGGGTGTTTGTTGTTACCCTTTCCCCTGTTTACCCCTTTACCCTTGTTGGTTGTTGGACGAGTTAGGGAGGCGTCCTTAACTTCTCCCGGTGTTGTGGGCCTGTTGCTTCGTGCATCCCACTTTCGGGTGTTTCGAGGTTTCTCCTCGAACCCCGCTACGCTTCGGCGTTTCTGAGCTCTGTGCGTCGTTAGTCGTTGACTAATTTTGGTGTTTTTGTTTTTGGTTTCGGGGCTTTGCCGATTTCGACTTTGTTGTTAGGTGGTATCGGGGTTGTTGTATGGGCGGCAACTTCCGGTACCATTGCTGCGTTGTGGAGAGGGGTGCTTGAGGGGCTTCCCTTTGTTGGGCGGTTTCCTTGAGCACTGCTTCTCGGAGAGGGGTATCGCGGTGCCTCCCCTTAGTTGGGTGGGTGCTTCCGATGCCGCTTCTCGGAGGGAGGTTTCGGAGTGTCTTCCCTTTGTTGGGCGGGCATTTCCGATTCCTGCTCTCGAGGGTCGTCCGTGCTTCCGGGTCTCCGTGCTTCTTCCCTTAGTTGGGCGGATAGTAGTGGGGAAACGGTGGTTCTGGCGCACCCAAAAATTTTTTTTTTCTAGATTTGTCCTTTTTCTGTCGGTGTTTTGTCGTCGTCGTCGCTCCTCTTGCTTGGCCAAACAAAGCCATTTCTTAGCTTTGTTTGTCCTTGGCGGGGGGAGTCTGTAACGTCCAAGTTGTAATACGTTACTGAGGGTTTTTGTTTCATTTCTGGCGCTGCATTTTGTTTGTGTTAATGCCTAACTTTGTTCACTGTAAGCTGTCGCTATCTGGCGTTTTTCTGTTTATCTATTCTGGCCTGATTTGAATTAATATTTTTCTGTCGACTAATTGTACTATTTTCCTGGTTTAAACGTGCACTCTTGTTTGTGAAGCGATATGGTACGGTAGTCGTCTATGACATTTAAAATGTTGCCGATTTGCAAATTTCTTTCTTTTACTTAAAGAATGTTTTTTATACTTTAATGCTGTATTATGATGGTTACTGAAGTTTAATTACATTATCTACTGTTTTAAATTTATGTTTATCTTTTGTTTTTCTTCAAACTTATTATGATACGTAATTATTTTAAGTCTTTTCCGGGTCGGCGTTTAATTATGGTTCAAGTTTTTGGCTTCGTAGCCCCAAATTTATTTTGGGTAAGTTCTCTTTTGTTTTGCTGTCGAATATTTCTGGAGATTGCGCTTGTCAATTCTGTTTAACTGTAAATTTTATATTTTGAATCGAGTTATTTTGGCTTTGGCCTTGTTCGATTCTTGCCTTGTTTTTTTTTGTCTGATTGTTTGCCTACACCTTTTAACCTTGTGTGGGTTTTCCGTTAAGGTGTAGGGCAATTTAATTTTTTGTACTTACCTTTTGTTTTTTTTTTTCCCTTTGACCTATGTTGACCGCAATCTGTAGAAGTATTCTTTGTCCTTTTCTTTCTTTTGATTTGGTTCATTTTGTTACTTTTCTTTTCGAAGTATTACCTTTTTCGCTTTTAACGTTAGTCGGTTTTTGTCCAGGGTTCGACTCTGGGGTTCTATTCTGTGAGATTCTGCTTTGGGAACGTTTCCGTTATGGAAGATCCTACTGTATGAGAAGCCTACTCTAGTTTTGGATAACTGTTTCGGATAGTCTTGGATAGCGGTGCCATTCTGCTTGTTTGGAGCCACCCGGGTTTGATTCTCGACGTTTTCTGTTCTATAATTTTGTTTCTGCAATCTGGTATGTGTCATTAAATATTTTATAAAATGTGTTTTTCGGGCTGTATCTACGTTTTTTACTTGACTGCGTCTATGCAGGTCAGGTAGGGCTTCCTGTACTGTGCATGTCGCGAAAGGAAAATGGTCAACGAATGAACTTGTTTAAAATTTAAATTAAATTTTTTTTAATATTGCAAAAAACCGTTAACAAGTTTTCTTTCTCATAAGTAATATCATTAATCTAGAATCTTTTTTATATATAAAATTTTTTTACAAAATATTGTTTTTCTTATAAATTTTTTCAAAATTTAAAAGGCTACCATGGTATGCACATATAAATAAATATAATATTAAAATAAAATTTGATGCTATGCTACTACGGAACAATGAACTAATTCTTTTTTTTAAAAAAAAAATATATTTTTTTACCTTTAAATTTTCTGTATCTATGAATTTTCAGTATAAATAGTATCAGTTTTAAGTGAACTTAAAGCGATAGCTATTAAAATTTAGTTATTCATTGAACATTGTATTTTATATTTAATTTTTTTATTCTTTAAATAATTTTTGCCTGAAGATAATCCATTTAGGTATTTTGTTTGTCTCAAATTTAATTATGTCTATATAATAATTTTACTGTATTTCCAAACTTCTTGGATTCATTGTGTAATTAATTTTTTGAATTTTGTGTTTTTCTTAAGTAATTATAATCATATGCAGCAACAACTCTTGTTTTTTTGGCTTCCTTATGTTTTTTGTCCACCCCTGGGCCAACCTATCGATGTGGATAGAGGGGGAGGTGACAGTAAAACACGAGTATATTTTCCCGCTTAATATGCATTCAATCCTGCCTAATACGCGCTAAAAATTGATGACTGCTTTAAAAATAAGTTATGGAAATTTCGTTATTAGTTTCACAGTAGGCCTATTAATGTACATATGTATAAGCAGTGTTATTTTTTGTTTTTTTTTCAAATTAAACGTGATGTTCAAAAAAAGATATGTATCTTTACGTTTATGTACTACATATAACCTATATATTTATTTACATATATAACCTTAATTTAATTTTGTTATTAATATTTTCTCACAAAACGCAGTATGTTAAAACTTTAACACTTTTCTGCCTTCAATAATGATTTCTTTAAAAAGCACTCTAAGATTGTCTTAGCCACTTTTTGACTAAGACGATTTCCCGCCTAAGACGCTAATATTTATGTCTAACCCATGAAAATCGTATTAAGCGGTTATACTGTATATATATTCATATAGGACAAGAGAAAGTAATATAACATCCGATTCCTGCATACAACAACGTCAAGTAAACATTCCAAAAATTAAAGTATCATACCTTTCTTTAAGAAGTAGATTTTACCTTCAATGTTTATATGGACGTTTTAAATTAAATGACAATTTCATTCAAATCCATTAAGCGCAGCGAGCGTGAAATTGCTAGTAATCAATAGAAAACATTTTTGTTTCTCTTCAAAATTACTTAACATAAAAAAAAACACATTATTAATTTTTCTGTGCAAGATTCAAGAAGGGTTTTATTATTTTTTATAAATTAAACAGCTGCCCATAACAGACAGGTGGAGTGTCAAATTATTTACACTCAATCTGTTCGTTGCAGGGCTAAAATAAATAGTTCTGTTTCTTATCACATGGTCAGTCAATTAAATGACTGAATCATTTAAGAACAGAAGAGGCAGAGGTGTAAAAGACACTAATCAGAGTTATCTTCTCTGAAAGTAATGAATTTCATTGTACAGCCAGACCCTGTGGTGAATGAAGTGAAGTTGTCATTTACAGAGTGGAAAATATGTGCTTTTCAGAGGGCCCGGCATGCTGATAAGCATACTTTTCCATTTAGTGAGGAAGGCAATGGTAAACCACCTCACTCCTCGTTTTACTTAGTAAAACCTCTAGAGGTTCAAACCAGCCTTTCGGCTGTTGACCTAAACAACAACAAATTAAACAGGTGATTTTTAGAGCCACATCACGAAACCCTGTTAAAAAGTTATCACAGTTACAATTTGCCGATACTAAATAGTAACTACAAAACTCCAAGTAAAGAGAAGTACGATTCAACAAGTAACAACCATTAGCCTACTTAGGTGAGTCTCAAAAACACATTTGTTAAAAACAAATCCAGACAAAAGGTCAGTAATACCAATCATTTATTTTCATCATTTACTGTAAATGTGCCATAAAAAACCTATAACAAATGTTATTATAGTGATAAAAGTTGGCAGTAAGCATAATGAGACATTATGCGTCATTGACATAGCCAAGTTCTTGAAAAAAATTAAAGGCCAGCGACAATAATAGTTTAATTAGAATCTAATAAAAAAAAAATTAAAAATTAAACTTTTTTTTTGTTTGGAGGCAATAACCTATCAACTATTTTAAAAAACAATGTTACATTTATGATATTAAAAGAAACTACAGGAGTTTCTTTTACAAAAAAAAAACATTCTGATTAATCAGTCGGTTTGACAAAAAAAAATTTTTTGTAAAATATTATTTGCCCATAACGGGCAGGTGGAGTGTTAAATTAATTGCACTCGATCTGTTTGTTCCAGGGCTACAATAAATAGTTCTGTTTCTTATCACATAGTCAGCCAATTATATGACTGAATTATTTAAGAACAGAAGAGGTAGAGGTGTAAGACACTAGTCAAGAGTTATCTCCTCTGAGAGTAATGAATTTTACTATACATCCAGATCCTTTGGTGAATGAAGTGAAGGTGTCATTTGCAGGGTGGAAAGTGGGTGCTTTTCGGAAGGCCTGGCATGCTGATAAGCATACTCTTTCAACTCAGTGAGGAAGGCATTAGTAAACTACCTCACTCCTAGTTTTTACTTAGAAAAACCTCTAGAGGTTCAAACCAGCCTTTCGGCTGTTGACCTAAACAACCACAACATGTCATCTATCATTTTCCTTTGTCCACCCTCATATCCAGGTGTCAGAAACAACAAGAGATATCAATAAACGGTTTTTGAATTCGTAATCTACACAAAAAATTAGTGGGCCTGGATTGTGTTTGAAGTTCCGGTTTCGATCGGAAGCGGCCCAAAACCGAAAGTCAAGAAATCAAAGTCGGAATTTGGAAACAAAAATAATGTCATTCGATTCCTCTTAAAGAGTTGTCACAAAAATCAGTAATGGTTTTTGTCATAAGTCAAAGGTAAGGTTTCATGAAAAGGATTTTTTAAAATTAAAATTCTGATTGAATAAACATATTTCAATAAATGAAACCGAAAGCAAATAAAACTGTACAGTACTAAAGAAACCATAACAATGCAATTTGATTTAACTATCAAACGTGAACTAGTGTGTATAATAACATGAGATTTAAATTTTCAGATTGCATTTTTACATTCAAACACCTCTTCATTACTTTAGTTATCCAACAATTTAAAAAAATATATACAATTTTAAGAAAAAAATAACAATCAGAAACATTAAAAAATATTTTCACACGTCGTAATAATTTTTCATTTGAAATGACCAAAATATGACCTCGAGAACCGTTTTTAATTATACATAAAGAGATTAATTAACTATTGTATCAACGGTCAAACATAACATCAATGATGACGAAACATACTCTGACGTGTACTAAGAGAACAACAATTAAATTCTATTGAAAACTCCGATGTAAAACACTCATACGACTTTCTCTTGCCAATGTACTCATCATGCGGTCTTGGGTTCGAATCTCATTCAGGCACGGCATATTTTTATACGTTACAAAAAATCATTTCATCCTTCACCGTCTGGATTTGCAGTAATTGCAGAACAGTCGGACGTTAAACAAAATAAAATTCTTGCCAATGTAAATAATTAAATATTCAACCCATGTTTAATCATCAGTAAACAATGTAAAATAAAAACCATAACCTAATTTTAATCTTGAGTGAATGACACAAAATGAAAAATTGTTCAACTTAAAAATACGGGAAATCACTAATTGACTAAAACTACGCTCTGTAAAAAGAATGTTTGAAATAAACGTTGTAGATTTTTTAACTTCCTATAACTTTAATTATAATATACATTGTTGTACATGCATATTAAGGCCGAAGCATTAAAAATTCCCATTTTTAACCGATTTTTATGTGCAAAATACAGAAAATCACAAATTTCCGCCAAACAAAGCGTAGCAAAAAAAATGTTTGAAATAAAATTGTAGGTTCTTTAATAATGTTCTACAACTTTTATTATATACATTTCTGCCCTTGAACGCATATTAAAGCCACAATCTTAAAAAAAAATTTACCCCGTGAGAAAAAGCCTCCTTAAGAATTTCAGCAGACATGGCTTACCCTATCTCGTAGAGCATAAAATATGTAGTAAATGAGGCGATTTTAAAAAAAAATCGTTAAGTCGTTCTGATTAAATTGCACGAATGGTACTGCCTACTTCCGGTTGACAAATTTTGATGAAAATGTTCGTGTCAGGTCCGCTAGTAGTATCTAACTTAAATTCCAAGTTTCAGCTAAGTAATACTATATTCCGTTCTTTAGATATTTTGTTCATACCCAGACCAATCGCTAAAAACAAGTTTTTTAGGTCCAGGAGGCCTGAAAACATGTATTTCCAATGAAAAAATCGAAATGAAAACAATACTTTCCTTTCCTACATATATATTCATCTATGGATAGAGAAAGTAAAAATTTAGACAAGAATTAAAAAATTTAAAAGAGGAAAGTGCTTTTCGAGAAAAGATAAATAAAAAATTAAACAAAAATTCGGGCTCATCTACCTCGGACATCACCTGATCGTCATACGAATAATTACCACCGCAATTTGTCATTATATTCCTAGGACGTATTGTGGAAATCGGCTAGACAATGGTGTTGCAATGATGCGGTTTTTTTTTGGGATGACAGGTGTACTTTATTCTTTTCCAAACCAGCAACAAAAATTGCAGAACAGTCGGACGTTAAACCAAAAAAAAAAAAAGAAAGAAAAAAAAAATCAGCAACTAGTTTGTAATCACTTGTCTTTCTCAAATAGGGTATAACTCTATAGTTATTTAATTATTTTCATCGGTCTGTTTTGTTCTTAATTTTTTAAAGAAAATCTATAGTTGGAAATATAAAAACCGCCGTTCTTAAGTCAGTGAAAAATCCAAAATATGTAAACCATTGTCAAGTTAGTATGTGTTAAATAAAGTGAAGCGGTTACCAACCGATCTGTGTGTCGCATATGGAAACAGATTCTTCGTTACAAGAAAATAGTGTAGGAACTGTAGTCATAATTGTGTACAACTGTAAGTAATAATTAATTATGAAGTAATTCAGTTGATTTTAATTCTTAAATATTTAAATATTTTTAATATTATATTTTTAAATATTTTGTAATAAATTCAGGCTGATATGAAGTCAAATAGTTTATTACAATCTTCTAGCTTTTATTATACTCGATATAAATAATTTATTAGTAAATAAATACTTGTTATAAATTAAAAAGAAGTAATGCTATTTAAAATAACCAGATCCCGAAAGAACCAGGGAATAAACGTCATAGTATGAAATATATTTTAATGGATTTCAGGAACAGAAAATTTTAAATCAATCAGACACAAGAGTTTTTAGAAAAGGAAGCGGAATGAAATAAATTATTTTCTTGGAATTCAAAGCTAAAGAATTTATTATTTTATAATTTATACTGTATAAGAACAAAAAGTTCTCATGGGAATTAATTTTTTAGTTTTTAGTCAGATAGCATATCTTATGAGATTTCGAAAAAAATGACATAGCTCCTTTCCACTAATTTTTTAATTATTACACACTTTAATAAAAGCTGATAAAAGCAAATTCTATAATTTATGAATACACGAAGCCGAATATCGATACACTCTCATGATAAATTTCCAAATTATGTACTATTCCATCACGACATTTTTAAAAACTAATAGAGTGGATGAATACACTCATTTCGGTCACGTGACCAACCTGAACGTGCGACTCTAACACAAGAATAACTCTTTCCTGAGTGGCTTAGGAAAAGATTTACCCTAAGGTCTATTCCTACGACGCTAGTTTACTAGCTGCTAGTACTAGCGTCATGGGAACGAATAACTAGCAGCTAGTACTAGCGTCATGGAAACGAATAACTAGCAGCTAGTACTAACGTCATGGGAACGAATAACTAGCAGCTAGTACTAACTTCATGGGAACGAATAACTAGTAGCTAGTACTAGCGTCATGGGAACGAATAACTAGTAGCTAGTACTAGCGTCATGGGAACGAATAGCTAGCAGCTAGTTTAGTTAACGCGCTAATATTCACCAGCGCGCTAGTGACTTTGAACATGCTTGATTTTCTAGTGCTAGTAGGGGAGAAAAGGTCACGTGATTGACTAGCGTTAGTAAACTAGCTCGGTGTGAACGTTTGGAAAGGTTTCTTACTAGTTGATAGTAAGCTGAACTTTGTACAGCAATGCACAACAAAACTCACAAATGTTTTCAGAGCACTGGCAATAATTAACAAGCTTCATGGGAAACGTCACCGACGTGCTAATATGTCCCGCTAATAGTAGCAGCTAGAAAACTAGCATCGTGGGATTAGGCCTTTAAAAGATCTGGTTGACGTGTGGTGCAGAAATATCGACCTTTATCACCGCATTTGCTACGTGGTACGTTATTAGGGGACCACATTAGTAACGAAGATACATGTGTCACTGATGTTGCAAGATATGTCGCCTAAATCACCGATGGGAGATGGACAACGAGATAGGATGAAAAGAGACCAACTAATGCAGAGAGCTCAACGTTTAACATACAAATAAAAAGGAAGGAGTGGACAGCAATAAGGTAAATTTAAGTCCAGCAACGGACGCAAACAGTACGATACGTCATCTATTGTATACATTATTTCATGTCCTATAATTTTACCCATTGGTCGGAGGAAGTATAATTTTCAAAATTACACGTCTCCAATTCAACAAAAGTTAAAATATAGCACGTTAAGTGGAAGATATTGAGTAATCAATTTCCAGTAAATAGTTAGCAAAGTTTTTGCACCATTAAAACCTATATTGTGGCCAGCTCGTTGATGCAGTAGTCAGCGAAACTGGTTTCTATGCCAAAAAGGTCCCGGATTCGATTCACGATCAGGTCTGGAATTTTTTCATCCAGATATCACTTCATATCATTACCTACGCACAAGCCAAGGCTTATGTAGGTCCACTACATAAAATCCCTTTCATGAGACAATGCATTTCATGGCTGGTAAAAATTTTTTCCAAAGATAAGCAGTAGACACGAAAAGTCAGGTGGCATGATCACTTAACTCAGAGTCATCCTTCTTCGAAATGGGATCAAGCCCACTTAGCTTTCGTAAGAAAGCTACTCTTTAAGGGGAATCGAATGACACTACTTTTGTATCCAAATGCCGACTTAATTTCTTTACTTCCAGTCGAAACCGAAACTTCAAGCCCAACGATTTCTGTATCTACTCTTAAAGAGGAATCAAATAACACAATTTTTGTTTCTAAATACCGACTGATTTATTGATTTCCGGTTTTGGGCCACTTCCGGTCAAAACCGGAACCTCAAACCCAATCCAGGCCCACTAACTTCTTGTGTAGATCACGAATCCGAAAACCATTTTTTGCAATCACTTATAGTTTCTGACATCTGGATGTGACAGACGGACACACGAAAATAATACAAGGCAAAATTGACACCATTAAATCAATAAGCCTACTGATTACACCAACAAATAGAGAAATAACAACTAATAACTTAATGATGAATTATAAAACCATATTGTCATAAACTGGAACAAACCCAACATCGCAAAACACAAATATTATATGAACATACGATACTTGGTTTAACTTAACGTTTTTCAGAAGGCAACGCAAAACTATAATTTACCAATAAATTATTTTTACTTTTTACGACGCAACTATGTATTTCCTTTTCATTATTGTTAAAACCAGAGCTTTCATTGTTTTCTAAACAAAAAAATTAATTATTAATTTCTAAACATAATAGTTAACATTACAGGCCTACATTGTAAAAATTATGTCTTTTCTTTCTATTGAATTTATTAAGTTCCATTTTCAGAGTCACTAACTTTCGCTTGTTCACACGAAAATTAAGAAATCATCATTATTTATTTTTTAGCCAAAAAATACAAAAATATTACAATAATTAATTGATACGTAGATAAAAAAAACAACAAATCTATTTCTAACCCTCTAAAAATAATTTTGCAAATATTTTGTTTACATTCATATGACACCTTCAGAAAAGTAGAACTTGCGTGCTGATGGTGATGCGCTCAAATGAATCATAATTTGGTTGTGAAGGGTAAAATTTATTTAATTTATTTTTTGTACATAATATTTTTTTAAATTCAAAATAATTAAACATGACATTTTTGAGTTTTTGAACGAAAAATATTTGGTAGATATTTAAGTCATTGCAGCCCTTATTATCATAGGCCTAAAATTTACAACGTAAAATCTGGTCCGTTGTATTTTAGGAGATTCTATTTGTCCTTAAATAAGTCTACACAGTTCTATCTTTGTCCATAACGGGCAAAGGTGGAGTGTTACATTAATTGGATTTGATATGTTTGTTCCAGGGCTACAAAAAATTAGTTCTGTTTTTACTTTCTCTTGCCTATATGAATATATAGGAAGGAAAGTATTGTTTTCATGTCGATTTTTCGAAATCGAGTTTTCAGACCCCCTGAACCCAAAAAACATGTTTTTAGCGATTGGTCTGTGTGTGTGTGTATACAAAATATCTCAAGAACGGAACGTCGTACGAACTTGAAACTTAAGTTACATACCCTTACCGGACCCGACACGAACATTTTCATCAAAATCGGTCAACCGGAAGTAGTAGTTTATTCGTGTAATTTTTCACTTTTTTGTCATTTTCTCAAAAACTGGTCCTACGATTTTTTTAAAAATCGCCTGGTTTACTTAATTTTTTATTCTCTACAAGATAGGGTAGGCGTCATGTGTGCTAAAAATTCTTGGTGAGGCTGTTTTCACGTAAAAACATTTTCTTTTTAAGATTGCGGCTTTAATATGCATTTTAGCGCAAAACGTTATATAATAAAAGTTGTAGAGAATTTAAAATCCTACAACTTTTATTTCAAACATTTTTTTGTAAAACGCTTAGTTTAGCAGTAAATAAGCAATTTTCTGATTTTTTCTCACGAAAACGTGTAAAAATTTATTTTTTAAAGATTTCGGCCTTAGTATGCATTTTATGACAAAAGTGTATATAATAGAATTGATAGAAAATTAAAAGATCTACAACTTTTATTTATAACATTTTTCTCTACAGAGCCTAGTTTAGCGTGAAAAAGTGATTTTCCGTATTTTTAAGCCAAACTGAGTTTGATTTTCATTTTGCGTCTTTCACTCATGATTAAAATAAGGTTATGTTTATTGAGGTTAGTTTTTTGTTTATTTCTAATGTTTTATTACTAATGTTAGGTTTATTGTTAATTATTTATATTGGCAAGAGAAAGTTGTGTGAGTGTTTCACACCAGATTTTTTTATCTTACGGTCAGCCAATTATATTACTGAACTATTTAAGAACAGAACAGATAGAGGTGTAAAAGATACTAGTCAGAGCTAACCCTTCGAGAGTAATGAATTTCACTATACAGTCAGACCCTGTGGTGTATGAATTGAAGGTGTCATTTGCAGGGTGGTGGAAAGTATGTGCTTTTCGGAGGGCCAGGCATATAGATAAGCATACTCTTTAAAACCAGCGAGGAAGCCAATAGTAAACCACCTGAACCCTCGTTTTTGCTTAGTAAAACCTCCAGGGGTTCTAACCAGTCTTTCGGCTGTTAACCTAAACGACAAAACAGTTCTATCGAACAGATTAAAAATCTTGTAAAGAGGACGCTTTCAGAATTCTGCAAAAAATCCAAAAATTAAAATCGGTAAGAGCCGTAACGAGATATCGCGAAATAAATGACAAAATAATTGAATTATAGTTTCGATCGCGCTACTATTTTGGTGATGGTGTTGCAAATTTAAGTTTTGAAGGGCAACGGGCATCGTTTAATAAATACGTATCTTATTTCATAAATAACAATGATACAAAAATCGCGAAATAAGACTTTTATAAAACTGTTAACACATGTTTTTGTAGCTTCTTCCTGAACAAACATACGCAAGTACAACACTTCCTCTGATGATGACATACTGACATCAAGTTGATATTACACTAAACTTGATACGAACGATCTTGTAAACCAGTCATTAGTGACTAGCAACTTTCTTTAGAGCTACTCCAGTTTGTGTTGCGTTGCCGTTACTGGTTGCTCTCGGTATCAACGCGGACTAATACTAACGGCGTTAGAATGGGAGTCTGTACTAAGGCGGCTGTGTTTGATAAACAATCTATTTGAATGCCTATACAGTACTTTATCCCACGGAACCGTGCAGCACGTCAAAACATAAATATATTAAAATTGTAACTGAACTTAGCGCGATCCATTCGATTTACAAAAATTTGCTTATCAGATGAAACTTGCTATACTAATAATTGAAATGAATACTAAATACAAAATACGACAGTACCAGTAGAAAGAATTCATAGAGCGAGCCTATTATAAAACATCCGGTCTGTCGCCGGTTGTTTCGACTTAAGGCGATGGTAGATTGAAACATGATTACGCATCCTTTTTACTGACTTTCAACCCCTAGTCTATTTACATCTGCTGCACGGTTCTATGGAATATACTATAGTAGGCTAGAGATGAACTACGCTTTCTGTAATAACGAGCCACAAAATGACGCTGGTCTGTGCATGCACAAGTAGCAAGCGAGGAATAGCTCCTCCACTGAATCTCACCTTGGTCAAACGAAGTTGTGCTATAATTTGTGTTCTAAACTCTCATTACAAAACATACAGCCTTCCCTACAACTACTTTTAACTCATTACTAAAAGCAGGGACTTTAACTCAACATTGTCCTAATAGACATACCGATATAAGTTTTTTTTTACTCCGATTATAAGTATTTTAAATGGTTGCCTTATTACTTAGTAACATTTTACTCATTGTATTACATTTTTGTGTTCATCAAATCAGGTTATTAAATAAAAAGAAAAATTCATTCATAACAAAATAATGCACGGGTCTTTTTCGTTTTTTGTATGCCACTATCAAATCCGAATTCCATGAAGGGTTACACAATTATCCCACTCGTGCGTCTAGCGCGCCAATCTGACTAGCAATATTCCTGCGTAATTTCAAATCCACTCATATTTCACAGTTAAACTAACCTAAAGAACAATAACCTAAAGAGTAAATAAAATAACCTAAAGAAAGAAAGTAATGAGTGACCCAGGAAAAACAATGCACCACGTCTATCTATACCTTAACGAACTAGAGACTGCAGATAAAAGCGGAGCATATGACCTAGATCACAGCACAGAGCCAATTGACTTTCGTTAATCGTATCCTGCGTTATCACGTTGTGGTCCCACTGTGGATGACAGCCTCACAAAAAGTCAGCTGGAGTTCGGTTGAACAGTGTGACTTAGCGAAGGGGCAACCTCACATCCGCCCATGCCTGTTATTGGCTAGATCTCATCTCCAGTCTTTAGTTCGTTAGGGTATAATGCCCTCCATTGAGGCTAAAAAACAAAAACGAATCTTAATTTTTTCGATTTAACAACGTCATTTACATTTTGTTGTTGACGTAACTGCCTAAGATATATACAGCATTATTCATCTAAATATATTTTTGATAATAATTTGAAATTTTTAAAACTAACGAATTGGTTTGTTCGGTTTTACTAAGTCAAAAGTAGTTGGAGCATTCATATTTTTAATTTTTAAATAACAAGTTTATGCAAACATAACTTTTGATTTTAAGAATTATGGAAAATATTACTAAGAGGTATAATTTATGTAAATCTTTTAGATTTAGATTTTAGATGCAAATTTAAAACTAAATCTTTACAAGGTCTAGAAAGGTTCAATAGATTCAATACTATATTGGCAAATTTGATGAGGATAGGGGCCGGATATACAGCCGCAAACAAAACGAGACGCTCTACGGCCGGTCCGTTGGCGTAATGGTTAGCGCAACTGGCTTCTAAGCCGGGGTTCTCTTCCTATTAGCTTAATAAGTAATCATTACAACCGAACTGAAATCTGGCGAGAGATAAAGTAATAACTTTTTCTTTTAAATTCAGATTAACCCTTCCAGATATGTTAATAGGTATCATGCATCCCAGATGATATCTCCCAATCAATACACCCAATAAAATATCCAAGTGCTTATACAATTTAAAGAAAAAAGATTTGAACAAATCAGCATGGTTAAGAGAAAGAAAGTAGTGTTGCATATTTAAGAAATATCAACTTAAGTCATAAACTAAGGGATATGTTTAGAACAACCAGAGGTCCACAACGTTTATTTAAATTCATCGCCACATTTTTATTACAACGAAAAATAAAAGGCAATAAATAATATTGATGATAAAACACCGTACAAGATTTGTCAGCTGAATCTAAGGAAATAAAAACAAACTTTACAAATTTATATTTTCTTTAAATTTAAGTTATTTTCATTGGAAGCTATCCATTTAATTCGGAATAAATTTAAATAAATGATCGAGTCAATAAAATTATTTTATTTTTCAATTTAACCGCGTCGACTACATTTTGTCCTTGACGCAAATGCATAAGATAGAACTCTACCGATAAAAGAGTACATCTCATCAAAACATTTCTGCAAAAACTATATTTACAATTCAACCTTTTAAAATTTACTTAAGTTTAGTTGACCACTGGAAAAAAATACCATTCAAAATTTCATATAACTGGATACTGATGTTTCATGACCCAATAATCTTATCTGCAATTTTTAAGTCGAATATGATGTTTCTTTTAACATAATGAAAAAAATTAGACTACAAACGACAAGTCAAAAAAAATCTGGGATAACTGCGAAACCCTTAACCAAAACAGACGAACATACTATAAACTGACTACAAATTAATTCTTAATACAGCAGACCCTTGAAAACTCATACTCCGGGTAACTTGACAACTGCCGTAGCAACAGCATGTACAAATGGATAAGTACGGCCATCAATAACTGCTATTAGATAGAGGTGGAGCCAACACTAAGGTGGATTCACACGACACTGAATCTATAATAGATAGATAGATAATAGATAGATAATCTATAATAGATAGTACCTATCCTATGACTTGTCACTGTGAAGGTGTTGTTTGAACCAGTTCCCTTCCCAGAAATTTAACTAGCAATTATTTTTTAACTTGGGAGTGCGTGTTGTCAAACTCCAGTTCTGCGCTAAAACTTTCAGTGAGCGGACGTGTCACTATGTCACCGGCTTTAAGTGCGTCAGTGAATTGTATAGTTCTTATAGTTTCGATGTACATTTCTTTATAGTTCTCTTTTTGTTTATATGTTATTTAAATTTTCAAATTAAATGGATATTGTTCTATATTTTATTATAATACAAAAAACGCAATAATTTGGAGACAATACTGGAGTTGTAAAACGAAAATGTTGTGCAGTAGCCAGAGTGGTTTAGAAGAGATGGGGAATTTAAAAGTACGCAACGTAAACATATAGGAAGTTGGGAAATAGTGCTACCAAGGTAATAAACTAACAAAGGATGGTAAAAGCACAAGTAATATCAAAAGTAGGATTGCTTAACCTAGAAGGGGCTTTTGAAATGAAAAACAGCTTACTGGATACACACGTTGATTTAGATTTGGAAAAATGTCTTATAACACTATATTTGGAGCGTAACATTATCCGGGAGTGAAACGTGGGTGATAAGAGGCAGTAGAAAGGAAGAGGATAGCTTTTGAAATGTGATGATATAGGAAAATATTAAAAATTAGGTGGGTGGACAAAATAAGTAATTTAGAGGTTCTTAGACTAGTGGATGAAAAAAGAAGTATATTGTGGAAATATCTTACCAGAAGAAGGAATAGGCTAGTGGGGAATATCTTAAGACATCCAAGTATTGCTCTATCAATAATGGAGGGTAATATTGGAATGAATTGTAGGGGGAGACAAAAGTTAGAATATTTAAAGCAAATTACACAAGCTGTAGGGTGTTGCCGGTATGTAGACAAGAAAATACTTGCTCAACATAGAACAGCTTGGAGAACTGCATCAAACCAGTCGAAAAACTGATGACAAGAAAACTGTAGTTGTATTCTTTTATCTGCCCCTTATTCTGGATAACTGGACAACCTCAAAATTCACAAACAATCGAGTTTTCGAGGTTATACTGTAGTGCATGTTCATATTCATGATCAAACTTATTAATTTACCATTAAACATCTTGCATTGGTTTATACAAGGCAAAACAAGTAAAAATAATTACGACAGAACAATTTGAACACGAATTTGGATAATTTAAACATAAAGTGATATACTTTTGATATTAATTTTAACAAAAAATAGGAAAATACCTAACTTATGAAAGCTCAATATTTGACACACTCATGGATTTTTTTTAGTTAAAATAAAATTGTATACAAACTAATTAATTACAATTCAAAAAGAAAGATATTTACACTGAAAAAACATACAATTTTTAAAGCAAATTCAATACCATTTAATAGGATTAATTAGCATTAAAATTCGTCAACTATATAGCTAGGAAAAATGATAGCTAAACATGTACTAACTTGAGAAAAAATGTTCTCTTATATTTAGAAATCATATTTTTTCACTGAGTTTGATTGATTGTTAAATAATTTAATAATAAACCACTCGTCTATTACATTAAAAAATAAAAAAATAAATTAATTAGACGACACTGCTTATAAAGAACAAAAATTAATACGACAAGCCTCTTGAAAAACACTAATATTTCTATACCGCTGTTACTTTCCTTTGTAAGAATACAAATGCAGTGTTTTGAGGCCGGCTGGGACGGGAGGGGGTATTATACCTATCATACTACTTCTCGTACTACAAAGACAATAAAAAACATAATTTGTCATGACACGTGCTGGTCAAATAAATCACGGAAATTTACTGGTAGAGCGGTAGACAAAACAATCTGATAATAAACAACAGTATTAATGGTTACTGTAACAACCTAACCACTATAAAAAAATTCACGAGCTCAAGCTGTTCCTCTGCCCTTGAGGACAGACATGATGGACGGGTAGATTAAAAGGGACGAGGCGAGCGAGTCAAAAATACTGCCTGTACTACTGTAGCCGCTGACATCTTTCCAGACTATATAATAGTATAACTGTTAATGAGAACGCCACAACCGTATTTGATCAATGCTATATTTTATTTACTTGTAGGTACGTTAGGCCCTACAGCTCACCAGGAGCAAACCTTTGACAAAAGAGTTATACAATGGCAACACGTCCTATCCCTTCACCTACAAAGTCAAAGTTATCAGCTGTATACTATATTTGGGTCGTTACCGTTTTCTGTATGCCGCTATCAAATCCGAATTTCCTGAAGGGTTACACAATTCTCCCACACCTGCGTCTAGCGCGCCAATCTGACTAGTAATATTCCTGCGTCAGGTCAAATCCACTCCCATTTCACAGTTAGTTTGTAGTAATTACTACAAAGTCTACATAGTCAGTCTTTTAGTTACTTAATAATATTCGAACGGAGGATGATGCTGCAGAGTTCCTTCAGGAAAAGGGGTTATTGCATAATCCCATAAGATGTGACAACTAAAAATTCTGTGTGAAACACTCACACGACTTTCTCTTCCCAATGTAAATACAGTAATTAAATGTAAAATATAATGTAAATAATTAGAATAAGTTAAAGTAACCTGTAAATAAAAAATAATATTGTTTAGGTCAACAGCCGAAAGGCTGGTTTGAACCTCTAGAGGTTTTACTAAGTAAAACGAGGAGTGAGGTGGTTTACCATTGCCTTCCTCACTGAGTGTAAAAGTACGCTTATCAGCATGCCGGGCCCTCTGAAAAGCACATATTTTCCACTCTGCAAATGACACTTTCACTTCATTCACCACAGGGTCTGGCTGTATAATGAAATCCATTACTTTCAGAGGAGATAACTCTGATTCGTGTCTTTTACACCTCTACCTCTTCTGTTCTTAAATGATTCAGTCATTTAATTGGCTGACCATTTGATAAGAAACAGAACTATTTATTTTAGCCCTGCAACGAACAGAATGAGTGTAAATAATTTGACACTCCACCTGTCTATTATGGGCAGAAAAAATAATAAAAAACTCAAAATAAAACAATCAAAATACGAAATAAAACAACAGAACGTGTAACATAGTATTATATATTATATACTGGGACTGGGAAGGACGTGTGTACGCGTGCGAGAGTGCGTCAATCTCAGTAAGAGTATTCAGTAAGGCAGGGAGTGGGAGAAATGAACAAGTGTGCAACCCTTCAGGGAATTAGGATTTGATAGTGGCATACACAAAACGGAAAAGACCCCTATATTTTCCATCATGTAAATCATACTACATGGACTGCATATACAATTAATTCATATTTTTTAAAAGAAATTACATTGAACGTTAAAATATACCTTTACTTATGTTGTTAAATACGTTTTAATTAACTGAGCGAGAGAGAAGAAACAGAACTATTTTTAAAGCCGCGGAACTAGCAGCTCAAGTGTAATTAATTTAATGTATCTGCCTGTAACAGAATGTAATAGCTAAAAAATTCACTACATTCATGTTTTTCCCATCTATTTTGTTTACGAGATTAAAAGTAAAAGAATAAAATCTAACTTTGCATGAAATAATTCTGAGAAAAATATAAATTTGTAAAAAATAAATATCACAATATAAATAATCTACAGACATTTTACTCTTGTTTTATCAGAGATAGCCGAAACAATTTTAAGGAATGAGTCACAAGAATAAAATTTGCTAATGTTTTGTTAAAAAAAACTGTTTCGCCATCTTTGTTGCTTGTTTACATAGACGGTTTTGCTACATCATGTACAAGAATGAGGAAAGTTTCGTTAGTTTTTATAAACAACCGAGTTAAAATTGTTTTTGAAATTCAATTGATTAAACATTTCATAAACTATAAACCTAAAAAATTAATTTGGTAAATTTAATATTCTAGATCCAATTTTTTAAAACTTTAAAACCGAATTCCCTTACATAATTGACACGTCAAAATTTCAAAAAAATAATATTAAAGTAATATTGTTTAGGTCAACAGCCGAAACGCTGGTTTGAACCTCTAAAGGTTTTACCAAATAAAAACAAGAAGTGAGAATGTTTATTATTGCCTTCCTCACCAGGTTGAAAGAGTATGCTTATCTATATAACTGGCCCTCCGAAAAACACCTACTTTCCACCCTGCAAATGACCCCTTCACTTCATTCACCACAGGGTCTGGCTGTACACTGAAATTCATGACTCACAGAGGAGATAACTCTGACTAGTGTCTTTTACACCTCTACCTCTTGTTCTTCAATAGTTCAGTCTATAATTGGCTGCCTATGTGATAAGAAACAGAACTATTTTTTGTAGCCCTGGCACCAACAGATCGAAAGTAATTAATGTAGCACTCCACCTGCCAGTTATGGACAAGAAACTGATATTACATGAAAGAAAACTATCGGAAATTTAATATACAAATAATTTTGTATAGGTAAGACAAAATTAATTTTCTGACTTTCTTATTCAGTTATACTATTTTTCAAATGTGAGTAATCATTAAAACTTTACACAAGTAACATTCGGAAGATACAGAAATTAATGCACAGGTACGAACATCTAAAATGGTGGTTTTATGGCTTCTACTCGGATCCCCGAAAGGACTCGGGAGTGAACAGATACATCCGTTCGTACTTGCATATGTGGTAGAGTGTCATGGGACGACGCCCTTTCGGAATACTGGCGCTATGATCTCACCGGTGCTGTGACTGCCCATAACAGACAGGTGGAGTGTCAAATTATTTATACTCAATCTGTTTGTTGCAGGGCTAAAATAAATAGTTCTGTTTCTTATCATGTGGTCAGCCAATTAAATGACTGAATCATTTAAGAACAGAAGAGGTAGAGGTGTAAAAGGCACTAATCTCCTCTGAAAGTAATGAATTTCATTATACAGCCAGACCCTGTGGTGAATGCAGTGAAGGTGCCATTTGCAGAGTGGAAAATGTGCTTTTCAGAGGACCCGGTATGCTGATAAGCATACTTTTCTACTCAGTGAGGAAGGCAAGGTAAACCATCTCACTCCTCGTTTTACAGTACTTAGTAAAACTTCTACAGATTCAAACCAACCTTTAGGCTGATGACCTAAACAATAGTACCTATAAATAATTAAAAAGAAATTCACTCGCGGTGATATTTATCAAATAAAGTAAGAAATTATGCTAAATGCAGTTTTATGTAGTTTATGTAGTAGTTAGGTAGGTTTATGTAAGTTGTAGGTTGAGGGTGGTTGTAGGTTTATGTAGTTTTTATGTTGATGTAGTTTATGTTGTAATGTAGTTTTATGTAGTTTTGTGTTATTTAGTTTTATGTTTTTGTAGTATGTAGTTTTAATGGCAGTTGTGTGGTTTTAGTTTTTTGTTTATCGTTTCGTATTTGTCTCGTAATCTTATTTTCTGAAAGGTCTAGGCCTATTACTCATTTTTACACGTTTTTTAAAAATTTAATAGGTGTGTATGTAGCAGTTTAATATGGAAGATGGAAAGTCTAATTCTGATAAAACTGGCTCATACATAGTTGATAACTCCACAATTCAATAAGGTATTCAAATCAGTAATGGCGATCCAAATGAATTTTTATAAAAAAAAGTTACTTACTTTTCAAACTAATAATGACAAAATATCTCAAAGAAATTTCTTTTGAGTCTAAATTAGAGAAAAATTAAATAACATTTCCTTTTCCAAGAATGAAAATTTCTGTAATCACAAACTTTATACTCTTTCTAAAAAAATTTTTATTGATTAATATTACTTTTTTCAGCAATGTGTACAACGAATGCATCATTATTCTTCTGCTTTAGGTTCCTATCCGTTCCGGATGTTGGCTACCATATTACCAATTTGAACTTTATCCACTACTGCTCGAAACAGCTGTGTTGTACTTTTCGAGTACCACATTCTCAGATTTTTCAACCAGGAAATACGTCTTTTCCCCACGTTGCGTTCTCCAACTATTCTTCCTTGTAATACAGATTGCAGCAACCCATATCTTTTCTCGTTGCGCTTTATATGTTCCAAATACTCGAGCTTCCTAATCTTCATCCTGTTCATGATTTTTGGTCTCTGCATGCGTCTCAATACCTTCTTATTAGAGACGCGATCCACCCAGAAGATCCTCAGCCTCCTTCTGTAGCGCCACATCTCAAACGCTTCATCAAATCTCTTACTCATGAAATCATGGTACATCATTAACAGTTCAAATAGTCTATAAGTTTATTTTAGTAATAAAAACATTAGGAGTTTTTTTATTAGATTTTAACTCGTATAAACAAAAGAAGGGGTTTTCCGTTTTCTGTATGGCACTATCAAATCCGAATTCCCTGAAGAGTTAAACAATTCTCCCACTACTGAGTCTAGCGCGGCAATCTGACTAGAAATATTCCTGCGTAAAGTTAATTCCCTCCGATTTCATAGTTAGTTACTACACAGTCTACTATGAATTTTGTAGTTACTAAATAACGTTCGGACGAAGGAAGATGCTGCAGAGTTCCTTCAGGAAAGGGGGTTATTGCATAATCCCAGATGTGACAACTAAAAAAAGTCTGTGTGAACCACCCATACGACTTTCTCTTCCCAATGTAAATAATTAAAAATATAATGTAATAGTAATGTAGCAATAGCAAAATAAAACAATCAAAATAAGAAATAAAACAACAGACCGTGTAACACAGTACTATATAATGAGACTGGAAAGGACGTGTATACGCGTGCGTGAGTGCGTCTATCTCAGTATGAGTTTCAGTAAGGCAGAGAGTGGGAGACATGAATACGTGTGTAACCCTTCAGGGAATCCGGATTTGATAGTGGCATATAAAAAACGGAAAAGACCCCAAAAGTATATTTAGGCCATATATTTTGCTGGACTTAAGTTAAGTGGTTTAAGTTGTGACCACGCGCTAACAACAGCGTATTTTATTATAACTAATCATTTACGGGTCAATTTAGCGTTTTTGTTTTTGGGAGATTAGTTATTAAGAGTACACTGTCACCAATGTGTCGGATTAAAGAGTGTCAGTATTATCGAGATTCTAGTATATTCAACTTTCATCCAAAAGTTGAAGTGACAACTCAAAACTTTTCAACAATCATTAAAATTCTAAAAAATTCCATGAAAATATTGAAAAATGACACCTATATAATAAAATGCACAAATATGAAGTATCAATGTTAAAAAATGTTAGATAATGCAGACTTGGTAAAAATAAAAGAAAGCAAGCAACTGTTAAGTTAGAGCAAATGACTAAAACCACCAACAAAGTGAATAAATAAGATAAAAGAAGTCACAGTTATGAAACAAAAATCACAATACAAATTTAAAATTGTATTTTAATAATAATATTTTTGTTGTTAAATTATTGAAAAATATTTTAACTAGAAAAGCGAATGAAAATTTCAAACTTCCTTAATTATTTGTAAGAAATCATTAAGCCTACTTTTTGTAAAACATAATACAAAAACTTTTAAAACTACGAATAAAATACAACGAAGGAATTTCATAAAATAAATCACCCACAATTTGGTGGAATAATTTGATTACTTAGAATTTATAGTTTGGATATTACTTAAAAAAACAAATAAATTTTATTGTTAAATACAACAGCATATTATATTCATATGTTACATGAAATTGTTTTAAAATATAAACTCATTTATTACTGGACATGATTCAAACCTTTCTGAATTTTTTCACCAATATTTTACTTTAAATCACTGATTGAAACAAAAGAACCAATACTAAAAAATTTTTGGATACCAGTTTGCTTATGGGTCCACGAGATATACAGTGGAATCCGGTTAAATGGATCACTTCTAGAACGAAAACAAAACGTAGAGGACAATGGAAATGAGTTCGATTACACGGGACTGGGTGCCGCTTATTCGATACAAATAACCAACTTGAACAAAAATAAACTGAATTACACGTGTGGTTATTTGACAACAATGTAATTTCTAGCAAACTAATTTTATTGAACATTGTATCGTTATGTAATCGGCTATCAATAAATGTAAATTTGGTTACGTACAAAAAGAAAAGTAAAGTGCTGACAGATTTTTTATTTTCCGAAAGAAGTGACATGTCGAAAGAATATAAAATGCCGACAAAAGTTTTACATAATTGTTGACAGAGATGTTACGTAGCGAAAATTTTGAAGAAAGCCGAAAAGAAAAAAATGACAATTAAAAGTTACTTAAATGTTCAAGTAGACTAAACAATAGCTATATGAAATATGAAAGGGCGGAACGAAGTAATGTGAGAGGGACAGGAATGCATAAGGCACACACACATGTACACGTATTAGTACATACATCATGATGAAATCGATGTTATCATGACTGAATCTCTATAAAACAACAGAAAATCCCAAGTCAACAATTTAAGTAGTACAATATTTTTTCTTATTCTTTTTTACTTTCTCTTGCCTATATGAATATATAGGAAGGAATATATTGTTTTCATGTCGATTTTTCGAAATCGAGTTTTCACCGGATCTACACGTTTTCAGACCCCCTGAACCCAAAAAAACATGTTTTTAGCGATTGGTCTGTGTGTGTGTGAACAGAATAATTATCTCAAGAACGGAACAACGTACGAACTTGAAACTTGAAACTTAAGTTACATACCACTACCTGACCCGACACGAACATTTTCATCAAAATCGGTCAACCGGAAGTAGTAGTTTATTCGTATAATTTTTCACTTTTTTGCGATTTTCTCAAAAACTGGTCCTACGATTTTTTTTTTAAATCGCCTGGTTCACTACATTTTTTATGCTCTACAAGATAGGGTAGGCGCCATGTTTGCTAAAATTCTGGGTGAGGCTGTTTTTACGTAAAAACATAGTTTTTTTAAGATTGCGGCTTTAATATGCATTTTAGCGCAAAACGTTGTATAATAAAAGTTGTACAGAATGTAAAATCACTATGCTACAACTAAAGTCAAAACACTCGAATTTGGGCGGTTGAAAATCCTAACGCTTTACAAGAAAAATCTTTGCATCCTTCAAAAATTGGTGTGTCGTGAGCGATATCTCATCATCGAATAGTCGGACCCATATTCTTCGAACAGACAATAAGTGGTGAAATATACAGGAATAGTGTGCGCCAATTTGTGTCCCTCCTGGGATCTCAAGAACGGTATTGCTGGTTTCAGCCAAGACGGTGCTATATGCCACACGTTTTGAGAAACCAAAGATTTTCTGCAAGAGTTCTTTGGTAGTCGAATAATAAAAGCAAGGGCTTATGGCCTCCAAGGTCCCCAAACCTCACATCTCCTGACTAATTTTTGTGGGGCTACATTAAGTCCGAGGCCTTCAAAAACAATCCTCACACTATTGATGAACTTTAAATCAATATTATAGACTTAATCACGAATGTATCCAATGCAACTTGTAAAAAGGTTTCTGCTAATACGCTAAAAAGAGCGTGTATAACCGCAAAGAGTGGGCATTTTGAGTATATTCTTTAACTATTATGTAAGTAATGATAGCTTTTTATTAAATCTCTTTTGTAAGTAACAAATATATTTTTTTTATTACAACTACATTTCCTTTTCATAAATTACATTACAAATTGGGTAACAGGACTAAAAAAAATCACTCTGTATGTGCTCAATGAAAAATAACTACAGAACCTGACATGCAGTCTGGTTTTCGGAGCAGTGTTTAGCCTCGAACCTAATATTTAACAAATAAGATGTCAAAAGACACATTCAACTCGTCTCGTTAGGACTTGTTTTAATACGATTTTTGTACGGTATATTAATATTATGTAATGCCTAAATAACCTAAATAAGTAATAATTAATTAATTAATTAATTATTATACGACAATTAAATGTACAGTTGATTAGATATCGTTGTAAATTGAAATACACGATATAAAAATAAGCTATAATAAAGCGATGAAAAAATTGATATTCTTAGTTCAAAAGCAAAACAAACAACAAAAAATTACATCGGTTTAAATATACTGCGATATAAAAATGAAAGCAAAAGTTTTGATAAAATTTATTTAATAGTACCACTCCAAATAACTGTGTGGGATGAAAAAGTCGATATCTGAACATCTATGAAAAGGATTTCGTATTTTAATATTTGTGGTATTATTTTAATACTCTTCCACAAAAGATAGTACGATATTTTTATGATTATATTGATTGTAAATACCGTCTGTAGTCATGGTAACAATATTTCTAATTCGATGGGTTTCAAATGAACTGTTAACGTTTTATATACATGAGACAAATTTTTATCTCTTTATTACGTAATTGTTTCCACATTACTGCTGACTGAAGAGAGAAATTACGATGAAAAAATTACAATGGCAAATGTGAAGGTACCATACCATAGAAATTTTTCAATGTTTACCGGTATCAAGGTTTTAATAGTACACACCGGTGTCTAGATATCGGAGACGAGATATCCTTTGATAAGCTCTAATTATTCAGCTACATCGATAATATTTATTTAAATCTTCCCATTAGTAAAGCTTTTGGATAATATCTCGAACAAACGGTCTGAGATATTACTAGGGAGTTCTATTTTGTCGTTATTTTATCACTACACTAACGCTGTAAACACAAACACACAGTGGTTTTGGACAGAAGCGTTAAACAAGTCGAATTTGTTATCCGTGGAACACTCAACTACTTTAAATTTAACCAGTCGATTTTGCAAATCTGACATTTGAGATAAGTGAAACTTCCTCGCGTGATAATAAATAATAAACTGAGAAACTTAAGCAAGAAATCAAAAAATACATGCATTTGAGATCGCTGATTGCTAAGAATGAAATGTACGAGTAAAATAACCAATGAAGAGGTTAAGTCAAGGACTAGTACACGTCCGTCTTTAATTACCACGGTAAAAATTACGAAATCGGCATATCTCGGGCACATGATGCGCCACTGAGAATTTCAACAAATGCATGTGATATTGGAAAGCAAAGTTTAGGGAAAACGAGTAACAGGTAGAAAACGAAAATGATGGTTATGAAACAGGAAGGAATGGAAACATCTTACTTTATCAGACCCACTGTAGAGAGAAGTGTGAAGTAATAGTGGCCAACTGCATTTAAGATAGCACTGAGGAGGAGAACTAGAATGTCAACAGCTAATTTTCACGATCATAGTCAAAAACAAAAGTAAAACACTCGTATGAGAATCTGCATACCGAAAGAGAAACTCGAAATTAATCTAAGATATGCAAAGGAAAAATTCAGAATGCTAGAGAATAAAACCGCAACAAAAACCAGCTCCGTAATCGAATCGGTTTGGAAATCGCTAAGCAGTGAGAACAGCTACCGCTGTTACGCGTTCATCGTTTAGTTGTACTGTATAACAATTTCACCATACATCCAGTTGATAATCATTTAAGTAAAAGCTTCGATAAAAACCGCTCTGTGTGTCTCCGGCTTAAGAGTATTGACCGAGTGTTAAAGATAAAATATTCTTTTATTACTGTTTAAAAAAAAAAATACAAAATGAATATTAGGCAAAAGATAAGACAATGGAAGACGTTGTTGATAAATAATTAATTTGGGTGGTTTGGTAGATTATAGTTAGACTGAAAGTGAAGACGACGGTGATAGCGATAGCGAAGAAAGCAGGTATGTAGATATTAAACGACTTGCACAAGATAAGAGCAGCTTGGAGAACTGCATCAAACCAGTCGAGAGACTGATGACAAAAAAAAGGTTTATGAAAAAATATTTTCTCGGCAATAAACCACAACTTACAAAATGTATAGTCTATAGTAATTATTTTTACGGAAGTGAAATGTAGTTTCTAAAAGCTGAGGTTGGCAGCACTTTCCTTCCTCACAGCTTAAAGCCCATGCGCAAAAGGCATTCTCGTGAGTGAAGTATCTATAGTAATACGACTGTACCTAAATTATTTTATCAAACTTGACTACAAATAGATCGATATAATAATAGAATGATATCTATTAATAGTTGGTCAATTATTACACAAGAAAACTACACTTTAAATAGCAAAAGCATTGGTTAATCATTTACTGCTGTACAAAATTCAAATACATTGCAACTTTCTCAATAATAAAATAACAGGATTTCTTTATTTAATTTGTATCTTTTACGTTCTCTTGCCTTATATGAAATATAGGCAACGAAAATAAGTAGGTACTGTTTTCATGTCGATTTTTACAAAACGATTTTTTACCCGAAATAAACGTTTTCAGGTCCCCTGAACCCCCGAAGAAAATACAACCTTTTACGGAATGGTCAACGCAAAATATCTTTAAAAATAACGAAGTATAATAAGAAATTGAGACTTTAAACTTAAGTTAGGTACCACAAAAGGACCCGACACAAACGTCGCAGTCGGTCAACCGGAAGTAGTAGTTTGTTCGTGCGATTTTTCAACTTTCTCTAATTTTCTCAAAAACTATCCTAAGATTTTTAAAAAAATCGCCTCACTTACTAAATATTTTTTGCTCTACAAAATGGGATAATTGATACGTCTGCATCAATTCATGGGTGGAGGCTGTGCTCGCGTGGTAAAAATTAAAAAAAAAATTTAGGGCAAAATTATATTTAATAATAATCGTATAAAATTACAACCGTACAACTTCATTCAAACATTTTTATCTTAAGTGCTTAGTTCAGAGTTTTCTTTATTTATATCGGCAAGAAAATGTCGTGTGAGTGTTTCACACCAGATTTTTTTAACTAAAAATAAAATGAAAATTATTTCTGCTAAAATGTGCGGGCGTATTAGTGGGTGTCTATCACTTGTTATTGATTTTTACTCGCAAAAAAGGATTAAACTATAAACAGCTTTCAAATGCCACTTTAAGCCATAGCTTTGAAAAACATTTCCATGAGGACTTTCGGACCCACGCCCACCAGTGGCTCCTTTCAAACAAAAGTCGTGTACCATCTAATTAAAAAATCTGCACACACCGATAGTTGATATTGATCAGCTGATATAAGAGGAATATAAATAAACCTTCTTTTTTTATTTTTTTTATACCAAATTTACTCGTACAAAACAAAGAGAAATGAGGAAATATCTACCCACACGAATTTCAATTCTATAATGTAACGATCGACTTGAAGATAAATACAACATAAATTAATACAAAAAATTTAATATTTTTAGGTTAACATTTTCTATTAAAGTTATACAACAAATTGATAAAAAAATTGACGTCCATCATAAAAAAAAATTCCAATAAGGAAAGCTTACTGATTTTCTTGAGAAAACACTCACATTTCACATTTGACTATATATAATCAAATAGTTTAAACAATGAACACAACTTTACAAAAGGAACTGTTCGTAAATGAAGTAATAAATAAAAATATGAAAGATAAAGAGGAGTCAGTTTACGTGGGAATTCTAAATGTTATTTACAAAAACATCTAATAAAAATATTTTCTGGAAAAAACTGATGAATCACCGAATCTTGTAGTACGTAGATACATTCAAAATACTACTACAGGACTTCAAAGACAAGACAAAACAAAATTTCATCGAAGAAAAAACTTGTTAAGAAACATAACTTAATTTTTGTAATCTATGTAAGTTAGCCTAATCAATTTATTTTTAAAGTATTTACTTTATTTTTAGAGTATTTGGTAAAAAGAGTTTAAGGTAGATTGAAATTTTCAGGAGATCTAATTTGTTAAGTCTATTTACTTTTACAATAACACCTTCATTTTTAAGTTAAAGTAGAAAATTAAAGTGTCGTTTGAAAAACAGAATCAATAAAATGTGTTTTCCTAAAATTTTTGATTTTTTTGACTCTTTAACGAACACAATAGACATATCACACATCACGAAGTCGCAAGAACAACAGAAGGCCTAGAAACATGAAATTTGTAGGTTCTGTTTGGGTAATAAGTGCGCGCTAAGGATTTTAAAAAAAATTCTGCAACTAATCAAAAAAAATTGAAAATTTAAGAACCGGCTGTTTCAAAATAGCAGTTTTAAGATGAGTTTCAGAACGAAAATGGGCATAAAAACGTTAAAAGAATTTCCAAATATCTAGTATCAAACGCTCAGTTTAATGGAAATTTACAATATCCTGTAAGGGAAAACCGCGTTTAAATCAAGTGTATTTAAAATAAAATAGTGGACGAAACTAAAAACAAACAAAATGGAAAAATTTGGATTTTCATGTACTTAAAACATCTTTGTCTGAAGCGACGTATAGTTTGGAAGAAATTTATCACTTTCTTTTTTGAACCCATCACCCAAGTCTGTTAATTAATTGGACTGATATAATATTAGGAATAATGCAAATCAAGATGTCCAGAATGAAACCTTTTACTTACCTACCGAACTTAGTAAAAGTTTTTATCAATATAAATATAAATGCTGCCCATAATAGACAGGTGGAGTGTTAAATTATTTACACTCAATCTGTTCGTTGCAGAACTAAAATAAATAGTTCTGTTTCTTATCACATGGTCAGCCAATTAAATAACTGAATCATTTAAAAACAGAAGAGGTAGAGGTGTAAAAGACACTAATCAGAGTTATCTCCTCTGAAAGTAATAAATTTCATTATACAGCCAGACCCTGTGGTGAATAAAGTAAAGGTATCATTTGCAGAGTGGAAAATAACAGCTTTTCAGAGCTGTTACCGGCATGCTGATAAGCGTACTTTTCCACTCAGTGAGGAAGGCATGGTAAAGCACCTTACTCCTCGTTTTACTCAGTAAAACCTCTACAGGTTCAAACCAGTCTTTCGGCTGTTGATCTAAACAACAACAAATATAAATGATCCGACATTAAATCGAATGGTCGAGATTAAGACAAAACCAAATACTTTTGTAACCGGCGATATTATATGGGATAAAAACTCACATACTAAAACTATAAAAACTATATGGGATTAAAAGGCGAATTGAACAAAATTATTTTGCTTATCCAAATAAAAACAAGTATCCTCGGGAGAAGATACGGCGTTGTAAAATATCTATGAGTGAAACTAGCTTCAAGAGAAGATCAAATATTTCCTTTACCAACACAGAGAAATCTTGAAAAAATAAATCAAAAAGCGTTTTAAATTTTATGCACAAATGGCGCGATGGACGAGGAAGGATTAAACGGGCAGATATTTTACTCAATTAAACAAATTAAAGCATGCCAGGCACTTCGAAAAGATAATCTTAAAACACAAACATTATATTTAAAATCAAGGATAGACCTATAAGAGATTATTGTAGATAGAAAATTGATTATCTTAGAACAGTTGACACATGTGATCAAGCAACCGCTCCTACAAAATTTTCTGATTAAGTAAAGAAAAAGAGGTGTGAAACAATGATGAATATTTGAAAGAAAGCCAAGGAAGAAGGTAGATCTCTATTAGTTAAAAAGAATTTCGGCTAATGCTTGATTACAGTGACTTATTTACAAAAATTATGATAATATTAAAACATAATCGAACGCCCAGACGGGAGTTTTCTTATAATCCAACTAGACAATGAGGTAGGATATACGAACTTCTTGAAACAATAAAAAATTACGAAGTTATAAATTCGGAACAAGCCAGGCTGTATAATCCGTATTGCTTATCAAGACGATTAACTTATTAAGATTAGAATAAATATATTAAAAAGAAAATAAATTTTCCAATAACAGGCAGGTGGAGGGTTAAATTATGTGCATTCAATCTGTTAGTTCCAGGGCTACAAAAACTAGTTCTGTTTCGTATCACATGGTTAATTATATGACTGAAGCATTTAAGAACAGAAGAGGAAGAGGTTTAAAAGACACTAGTCAGAGTTATTATCTCTGAGAGTGATGAATTTCATTTTACAGCGAGACCCTGTGGTGAATCAAGCGAACGTGCCATTTGCAGGGTGGAAAGTAGATGCTTTTCGGAGGGCCTGGCATGCTGGTAAGCATACTTTTCCACTCAGTGAGGAAGGCAAGAGAAACCAACTCACTCCTCGTTTTACTTAGTAAAGCTTCTAGAGGTTAAAACCAACCTTTCGACTGATGACCTAAACAACAAGAAAATAATCGTTGTTGGAGAGAAAAAATGAAACTAAAAGAAAAGTCTACTATGGAATCCTGTAGCGAGAGAAATACAAATCAATACATGCGGCTTGAATGAGTTAACTTGAATAACTCAAACGAGGAATATTATTGAAAAACTTATAAGTTTCCAAGAAAATCCTGTTATTTTATTTTTAAGCAATATAGTAATAGCCATTATAATACAAACAAAACACAAAATAAAAACACATTGTATAAGACAATATTATAATCATGTTTTACGAGTTATGTCTTCAAATTGAAGTATTGTGGTGTTTTTTGTACAAGATCAATAGATTTTTCATTAATTTTAATTCTGATAATTAAATGTACATTTTAGACAATTTTAGAGATCTGTACGAAGCATAAACTGATTGTAAATATTAAACGTGTCAACAGTTTCACATGCACTGATGGAAAAATCTTCAAAGATATCAGTTCGGTTGATTTTTGTGTTGGTGAAATGAATAGCGTTAGTGAAGAATTGTAATCATGCATGAATTTGTTTATACCACCACCCAGAGTGACTCAAGGCATACATTCCATCTGGGTTTGAATGTCTGGTCTAAAAATGATAATTATCCAGACATGTAGGCAAGCAAACCATGTTATTTATCCCGAATAGCCCATCGGCACAAAATGAATCGTGTCACTTAAAATGTACATTTCATCTAAAAATAACTAGTAAAAATTCAATTCTTACCAGTAACTTTGTCCCTGATCAATTTACAGCTCTCAACGTCGCCAATCGATGAAAATAATGAACGAATCTCTTCCTGGGTCATTGTTTGGGGCAAATAATTGACAATTAAGTTGGTCTTGCTTTCCTCTTGGTTTCCTCCGGGGTTTGTTTGTGATGAGGAATTATGAGAATTCGACGACGAAGATGAATTTGTGTGTATTGAGCCATTTTGTTGAGGGATAGAGTCCACCAAGCCATTTTGCATCATTTCTGGTTTTTGGTTGCTCAAACTGAAACAGATAAATAAATAAAAATTAGTACCAAATCCTGCGTCACGTTAGATGTAATACTACAATTGTTTTAATAAGCATTCTTACCACTAAACATTATGTAATCCCCATTTCAATAAACCTTCTTTGGTAAGTATACTTACCAGGGCTTAACATAAAAAGCAAATAAATATCTTACTGTTCTGGAACTAGAAATACATAATTCAAATCCCGGTAAAGCAAAATTTTACATTTTACAACATACGAGTATATATTTTCCCTCGTAGACTACCCTATAAAGAGTTAAACCTCCTATATAGTGAATAAGAATACACATCCTATTGATCAGATTTTCTGTGGTGATTTTTTGTTTGTCGAACCTTGTATTGCGATTCATCTAAAAATTTTGATACCAGTTGGTACTACAATAAATATTGTGGCTGATGTACAGTAAGCTGGGGGGGGGGGGGGGTATCAATGTCTATTCCTAAGGTAAATATGTGATGAGCTCATACAATGAATTCTAAAAGTCCAATTGAGATTATTACGTAGATTATTCCTAGATGCCCAAAGGTTATTGGTTTTCCTCTTTCATTTATGATGATACAGGAAATCAATCCAAATCCTGATAGAATAAGAATATAAACTTCTGTGTGTACGAAGAATCAGAATAGGTGTTGATTGATTGTGTGATTGATTGGGTTTCCCCCTCCTGCTGGGTCAAAAAATGTTGTATTAATATTTCGTATTTGTATCCTTGGTTTGAGCCGAGTTAATGATTATAAGGTGATATAAAATGCCAGACCTGACAGGGACTCGAACTCGGGACCTTTTGCGTACAAGCCAATTGCGCTCACCACTACAACAACCGGAACTAAAATAGATCTAAGTTTTCTTTTATAGTTACGTCGATAATATTTTCTTGTGTTGTTTAGGTCATCAGCCGAAAGACTGGTTTGAACCTCTAGAGGCTTTACTAAGAAAATTAGGGGTTAGGTTATTTACCAGCGCCTTCCTCTCTGAGTAGAAAAGTATGCTTGTCAGCATATACCCTGTGGAAAACATATACTTTCCACCTTACAAATGACATCTTCACTTCATTCACCACAGGGTCTGGCTGTATAATAAAATTCATCACTCTCAGAGGTGATAACGCTAGTGTCTTTTACACCTCTTCTGTTCTTAAATGCTTTAGTCATATAATTGGCTGACCATGTGATATAAGAAACAGAACTATTTTTTGTAGCCCTGGAACTAACAGATCGAGTGGAAATAATTTAACACTCCACCTGCCTGTTATGGGCAAGATAACAATTTAAAATTATAAATTTTCAATGAATTTTTCTTCCCAAATTTTATTTTTATAAATGATTTGATATACAGTAAAATCTCTCTATTGCGGAACTCTCTATAGCGGAAATCTCTCTTTAGCGGCGTTATTTGCCGACCCCGACCATTTCGTATACTACAGTAATGTATTTAGCTCTCTTTATAGCGGCACAAAAATCTCTCCATAGCGGCTAAACAATATCTTCAGGATATGGATTTAGACGCCTATGTAGGGGCAGACAATGAATTAGTCACTTCATCACTTAGCTACTTCACTTTGCAGTAATCGAAAATGTCTTAGGCCAAAACAACGAGGAAGAAAGTGAAGATGACGATGAAATGGAAACAGAAATGGTGCCCCTTCAAGTAAAAAGGCACTAGACGCTATTATTGTTGTTTCTACGTACTGTCATTGCCAATATGTAAATGAAAATTTACAAGTTTTAAACATTGAAAATGAGATTGAAGAGATGTTTTATGAATTGAAAACGAAACAACATTTACAACTTATTTTACGAAATTAAATGTACTTCACAGTCATTGTTTCCTTAATAACGAAAACGTATATACTGTACTGTGTATTTTTTTTGTGTTTGCGTAGCCTATGTTTAAGGATATTTTAATTGTATGTATCCTATGTTTATTACTGTTCAGTGAAAAACGAGTTTCAGTGCTAATTAATTTTAGGCTATCTATTACGGTATGTACTGTATAAATGATTATTGAAAAAAGTTCAATACGAAAAGTGAAATTCTATTGTTAAATATTAGTAACACAACATCTAATAAAACCAGTTTGTATCCAAATTTCTTGTTAAGTTAATAACCTACACTTTAGGTAATTAATTTAAATATCTCACTGTATTGAAGTAATCTACTGTATTAAACATTCGTCATAAAGTTATCTATTCAGTAGCTTTTCAAAAACTTATTCCATGCACCATTTACATACGCATATAAGTTATTTTGTACAGCAAAATTAGTACTCCAACTCCCCCCCCCCACCTTTAATTACTCACTCTCTCTATAACGGAACTCTCTTTATAGCGGCGGTACCGCCGTTCAATTCCGCTATAGAGAGATTTTACTGTACTTCAATTTTATTTAGTAGACGAAAATCTCACTTAAATTGTATGTCGGAGACACAATAAATTAACGATAAAATTTTAGATGTAGAATAAAAACGTGCATAAACACCAACAGCCAAGTATACAGACTTAATTCTTTTGTTTAAAATTGTACGTAGTTAGTATACGGAGTCTTTAAAACGTCTGGCAGTAAAATAAAGTATAGTATCCAGTGGGACACACATAAACGCTCAAAATGAAGTGTGAATGTGATAAAAATGAACCCAAGCCAACAACCGACGTCTCACGACGAACTCGCATCACAACCTCTCAACGTCGGTCGCTATGACGTAACTTATCCATAAATAGCATTTATTTTTATGAAAATAGGTTTGCGGAAACAGCAGAAAAAACGAAAAATAAGAGTGATCACAACTGATTCGTATAAAAAGATACTTTTACTTTGTGAGTTTTATATAACAGGAAAAGTAACTAATCCGAGATTATACCATTCAGTGCCAGTAATAAGAGGATAAAAAATGTACGTTTGTGATGTTGCCGATATAAGAAGGCTCGGACTTTCGTTTGACAAAGAAATAAACGCGCCTCTTAACAAAATACACGAAAATTGAAAAGACGTCGCTTACTTTTACCAACTTTTAGTAGGTCAAAATTTTACTTTTATTCATTTTTTTCAAAAAAAAATACATGAAAATACCATTTATAAAAACCAACAGTAAAAAATCTTACAAAATATAAATAATTAATTTTTTAAATTGAATTTTGTTGGTCTACTCTGGCATTCGACTAGAGTGAGCGTACAGTAGAGCTTTGGTTATCCGAGGTAAGGTGGACCGAGGGTACCTCGGATAATCGAAAACTTGGATAACCTGGACTGTCAAAAATCGAGAGGGAAACGTATGGTAAACTGGTGAAATGAATGAAAACGTGGTAAAAAAATATGTGTAAAAGGCATCTACTGAATTACCAAATAAAAAAATGACGTACAAATAAAAATATAAAATGAAAAAAGTACATACAGTTTATGATCGATTTGCCGCTATATGCAGATTTCGCTTTGCGGGGTACTTTTTGGGACTACTTCGATTTACCCAGAACTCGGTTAGTCGGGGCTCGGATAACTGCGGCTCTACTGTACTAACATTTTGTACACCAAAACGGTGCCTAAAAAAATTAAACCGAATCTTATATAGTACCGGCTTACTTTATGTTGGTGGACAGATAGTAGATTCTGGACAGCAGACCGAGTCCATTTCACAAAAACAACGGCTGTAAAAATTAATAAATAAAAATTATAAAATTAATACTGAATAATAATAATAATAATAATCATATCTGATTATGTGCACGTGAATTGGTAGATAATAAATAAATAACAAATTAATAAATAAGTTCTATACGATCCAAAAAATTTTAATACTTAAAGAAATATTTAAAAAAAATGTAAAATCAACGATTAGACAACTACTGGAGATTTGCGTAATACCTAATAACACCGATAACGTCGGTTGTAAAACCGAACGATTGCCATAACACACGGTAAAAGTACAACAAAAAATAAAGAAAATCATTTTCAGGGAATAAAGTAATTCTCTGCCCATAACAGACAGGTAGAGTGTCAAATTATTTACACTCAATCTGTTGGTTTCAGGGCTAAAATAAATAGTTCTGGTCATTATCATATGGTCAGCCAATTAAATGACTGAATCATTCAAGAACAGAAGAGGTAGAGGTGTAAAATACACTAATCAGAGTTATCTCCTCTGAAAGTAATGAATTTCATTATACAGCCAGACCATGTGGTGAATGAAGTGAAGGTGTCATTTGCAGAGTGACAAATATGTGCTTTTCAGAGGGCCCGGCATGCTGATAAGCGTACTTTTCCACTCAGTGAGAAAGGCATTGGTAAACCACCTCATTCTTCGTTTTACTTAATAAAACCTCTACAGGTTCAAACCAGCCTTTCGGCTGATGACCTAAACAAAAAGTAATTCTGAAACAACTGGAAAACGACAAGAAATATATAAACAGAAGAACATTATTTATTGATCGGTCGTTTGTATATGTTTTACAAAAACAGAACTCTAATATAGTCCAAGATCTAAAGGGGTTGAGTACGCGCTGAAAGTCTGACGCAGTTTGAATTTGATTGTTGTTGAAGCACTAGTAGATGAAAAACATCGATGTTGTCCCCTCCCCACGTGGCCAAATACTATGGGGTCGAAGGGGGAACACGCAGAGAGGCGCGTTTAGATTACCACCACTACTCCGGAACGGTTAAAGGTAGAATAATGATTCAGAAACTAAACTACTCAAAAATTGTGCCCTATCAATTTTTTCACGTGCCAAAGTGCATATTTCTAACGGTTGTCGCAAAATTTTAAGTTTTCAATTTTTAGCGAGGACTATCAAATATGAAAAAAATAAAGCAATAAGATAGAATTTGATAATTTCATGAACTGCTTGACAATGATCGAAATCGGATTCCCTCCCTACCCCACTTCTTCCATTCGTTCGCTCTACGTGCCGGATCGAATACATTGGTACGCACAACACAAATAAGCAATGAATATGAATATCACTTGTACTAGATTCTTGTTATCCATAACATTTTGTACAGATTATGTGACCACCAACCAAAACTGTTGACGTAATAAGTTGTGGTGTTATCAGGATGAACGCCTTCCCAGACGATGGATTGGCCGTGCTTCTGAGAAAAAATATGGTGTTCATGCGTTGGTCACCACGAAGTCCAGACTTAACGCCTTGCGACTACGTTTTATGAGGTTATGTGCAAGAAAGAATTTTTATACCACTTGTTCTTGCGATGTAATGCATCACAAATACGGTTGTTATCGTTGACCGGGAAAAGCTTGCACATGTTCAGAATGAATTCGAATTCCGTGATGATAATCTGTCGTGTTACTAACAGTGTGCACATAGAACATTTATAGATGAAAAATTAAATAAATTTTTACTTTCTCTTGCCTATATGAATAAGTAATAAGGCAAGTATTGTTATCATGCCGATTTTTCGAAATTGAGTTTTCACCGGATCTACAAGTTTTCAGACCTTCTGAACCCAAAAAACATGTTTTTAGCGATTGGTCTGTGTGTGTGTGTGTGTTTGTGTGTATGGGAGGGGGTGTGAACGGATTATCTCAAGAACTATTAGTAATATTTTATTGCTAATGTTAGGTTATATTGTTCATTATTTGCATTGGCAAGAGACAGTCGTGTGAGTGTTTCACACCAGGTTTTTTTTAAATATTAACACATTTTTATAAGCTATTGAAAATGTGTATTTCATTCATAATCACCCTATAGAAAAGACAGAGGGTTTGTGTGTAAAGAACACCCACCGATGTTTTTCACTCCAATTTACTGACTTGATTTCTTTCTTACGTCAGCAACTTCTGCGTCAAATATTGACAGCTTAGTGCGAATACGTATTAGGCGTACGTAAAACGGGAATCTCTTTCGTCATAACATTTACCTCTGTATAGATATGATATTTTACCGATGTTTCATCCGATTCACTTGGCTTGAATTAAAATCTACGCATCAAAATAGGAGTTGCTTAGAGAAAGAACCATCAAAAAGTGCAGTAACCGTGTCTAATAAAACAATGTGACATGAAAATTAAGAGGGCAACATAAATACACTAGAATAGAATACATGAATAATGTATTATTTGTCACTGTCTCACTCAAGCCACATTAAATCTCTTAACTTAGTCAGTTAATAGGTTTAAAGTGGTCGCCGCGAGTCAAGCTGTTTAACAGCTCATTTTCGGAAACGAACGTTCCTGGTTCAAATCCAAGTAAAGGTAGTTACTTTTATACAGATTTGAATACTAAACAGTGGTTACTTGTGTACTTTGATGGTTGGGGTTCAATTAACCATACACTATCAAGAACGGTTGACCTGGGTCTGTTTAAAACTACACCTCATTTATAAATCATCCTCATTTCATTGGGTCATGGGATCGCTTATTGTTCTGAATTGAACAAATCTCAACGTACACACATTAAGGATTAAAAAAAGTTAATAGGTTAATACACACATGTAATACGAAACGTAATAATTATAAACTGTAAGTAGACTTAAATAATATGCACGTATTAGCATACTGGAAAGAAACTTAATGCTAAATTTAATAACTATTTTAGGTTATGTAATAAAAGTTAGTAGCACTACATAAGATTAAATTAATAGTACCTGACGTAATAGTATAACGTGTTAGGTACATAAAATACAACTATGTAATCGCCTATTCTAAGTAAATATAATGATTTTTAATTTCAATATTTCCACACAACTTAAGGTGTAAAAACACCCAAATTAAATACCTGAAAGATATGCGATGATATCGTAAAAGATGGAACAATACAGGGCCAAAAAAGCAAGCGGAAAATTGTGAAAACTAGAATCACTAAAAAAACATCTAAATATTTGAAAAAACTGAAATACTTCTTTAAAAAATATTTTTGAACAATCTTTCTGATTGAATTCTTCATGATAAAAAATTGTATATTCCTTAAAAAGGGTCAAAGGCCGAAGAAATAGATAAATCGAACTACCTGATCACCTAAAGAGCTGAAATTCGGTACGATTCTTCCTTATATGTAAGAACAGAAAAATTAAAGCATTTACAATTCTACCACTGCACCCAAGGTGTAGGGTCGGCGTGATGATCGCAACTATGCCAGGGACCCCGGATTCGACTTCCCATTCGTATTTTCATCATTCATTTCCATCTATCACCCTTCACCACCTGCATTAGCCTTAATATACACAAACAATAAACCCCCACCAAAAAAAACCAAGGTGTAAAAATGGGATAACTAGCAAAAAAATATTTATTCGTTATATATACCTGCCCAATGCCCATAACAGACAGGTGGAGTGTTAAATTATTTGCACTCGATCTGCTAGTTCCAGGGCTACAAAAAAATAGTTATGATTCTTATCACATGGTCAGCCAATTATAAGACTGAAGCATTTAAGAACAGAGAAGAGGTAGAGGTGTAAAAGACACTATCAGAGTAAGCCCATAACAGACAGGTGGAGTGTTAAATTATTTGTACTCGATCTGCTAATTCCAGGGCTACAAAAAAATAGTTATGATTCTTATCACACGGTCAGCTAATTATAAGACTGAAGCATTTAAGAACACAAGAAATAGAGGTGTAAAAAACACAATTAGAGTATCTCCTTTGAGAGTAATGAATTTCATCATGCTACCAGACCCTGTGGTGAATGACGTGAAGGTGTCATTTGTAGATGGAAAGTAGATACTTTTCAGAGGGCGTGGCATGCTGATAAGCATACTTTTTCACTCAGTAAAGAAGGCAATGGTAAACTACCTTACTCCTCGTTTTACTTAGTAAAGCCTCTAGAGGTTCAAACCAGCCTTTAGCTTAAAAACAGCTACAGTTCTGAAAACCACCATGCCATTCTGCACTGATACCTTAAAAATGTAAAAGTAATAGACCGGGAAAACCGTGGGGGAACAACAAAACCCGTTTATTTAACATATCTCTCTGTTATTACATCAAGCAATATAATAACCGCGTTCAACTAAAAGCACGCTGACTGAAACTCTTACAAAACGAGACGATGTAAAGCATGAAACCTAGGCGACGTTTTACATCAGATGCCAATCCGGAATTTTAGTATATAGATTCTTAAAATACCATGCAGTCTATTTGTCAGTGTGTCTTACATTTGTAGGCTGCAAAACGTGCTTGTACACACACACAACTCTTTAAACTCTTTTATTTACAACCACATTTTAAGTAGTAAGCTTACGTACCTAAATAAAATATTTTCATACACGATTCGATATACACACCAATATTTTTACTGTGAACACGTGCATTGATTTTGGATTCACTATAGAAGAAATGAATTCATAAAAAATTTGTCCAACTAATTACCGGAACTGATCATGAAAAATCTTTAACAAAAATATTCGTACTGTTCTAACTAAAAGTCATGTAGAAATACTCTTTACCTTGTTATTTCAACGGAACGAAGTTTTGAGACCACTAAAATTCAATCGGCACGAAATAGCTACCGGCCGATAAACATTTGCAATCTTAAGTCAAAATATTAGCATTTAAATACAAAAATCTGGTGTGAAACCCTCACATGAGTAAAATGAATAAACCCAAAAATGATCAAACTCAATTGAGTTAATGTAAAATTAAAAGCATAACCTACTTTTAATCACAATTTAATTACACTAAATGAAAATAAACCTATTGGGGGCTTTGACTGTGATGAGGAAAATCACTAATTGACACTAAACTAAGCATCGTAAAAATAAATAATTAGATTTTAATTTTCTTCTACATTTACGGATTAAGAACATTGCTTGTTCCAGCTTCTATGCATCTTCTTCGTGGTCTACCCAACGACCGTATTCCTTGCGTACAGTATTGTAAGGCCAGTAGCGGATACCGATCCTCTGGCAAGCGGTGTACATGTTGTAACCACCTCTCCCTAAATCGTTCAATGATCAGTCTCATAGATTACGTTCTACCCAAATCATTCCGGATTGTCTCACTCTTGGCGCGATCCCTAAGTGTTATTCATTCCTCTCACCGATCTAAAAAAACGCATTTCAGCTGCCTCCAACTTCCTACTCTCAGATTTTCTTAGGACCCATGTTTCACTACCGTACAAAAAACGGGAGTGCCATTTTATCATATAGCCTCAACTACGTTTCTTTCCGGGTCCTTGCGTTAAATGCTCTATTTACATAAACGCAAGCACGTTGAAACTTTCGTCATTACATCAAATTCCCCTTCATATATCATATCGCAACCCAAGTAAGTACTTAAAATGTAAAACCAGCTCGAACACTCTGTTCTGCCCGCCGCGGTTGTTGGTAACGTGCTCGCCTCTCATCATGCGGTCTTGGGTTCGAAACCCATTCAGGCACGGGATATTTTCATACGATACAAAAAATCATTTCATCCTTCACCGTCTGCATTAGCAGTAATTGCAGAACAGTCGAACGTTAAACCAAAAAAAAAAAAAAAAAACACTGTTCTACAGTACTATCTTCGTAATTAATTTCTATTAACTCGTATTTAATTTTCTCTAGTTTTAATTATGTATTGTTTTGCCCTGAAATTCATTTTAAGGCCAAAAAATCCCTCAGCTTTAAAAATCCAATTTTTTATCGATTTCAAAAAGCAAAAATACGAAAAATCACCAATTGACGCTTGAATCGATTTTGACTAAGAAGCACGGCACAAAAAATGCTTGAGGTAAAAAGTTTAGATTTTTTAATTTTTTATAACTTTATGTACACGTTTGCCCTTAAATGCATAATAAACCAGTAATCTTTAAAAAATGTTTTCACGAGAGTATAGCCCCACAAATTTCAGCAGAAATGACGCTTAGACTACTTGTAGAGGCCTTGGCCGGTTCGTTGGCGTAGTGGTTAGCGCAACTGGCTCCTACGCCGGGGTCCCGGGTTCGATTCCCGGCCAGGTCTGGCATTTTTCCATTAACATCATTATCCGTCTGCATCAGCAGAAATTGCAGAACAGTCAGAAATAAAAAAGCACAAAAATGAACTAAATGACGCTGTTAAAAAAAATCGTAGAAACCGTTATTCAGAAAATTGTACAACAGCAAAAATCACACAGAATAACCACTACGTCCGGTTGACCGATTTTGATGTACATATTCGTTTCGGGTTCCCTTAAGGTACTCAAGTAAATATCTAAGTTTAAAAATTGTACGATTTTCCGTTCTTGCGTTATTTTGGAGACGCGCACGGTCACAAACACATACTTATACATATACACACCAATGGGTAAAACCATGTTTTTTCGTTCAGGGGAGCTGAAAACGTATATTTCCAGTGAAAACTCGATTTTGAAAAATCGACAAGTAAGCATAGTTTTTTTGGCTACCTATATTTTATATAGGGCAAGAGAAAGTAAAATTTATTTCCGTTCAAATAAAAATGTATTTTTATTCCGTTAAAAACAAAATTTATCGGAAAACTGTAATAGTGTATGAAGCGGTGTTTCCGTTAATCGAGTTAAATGAAATCCATTGTAATGAATGCAGTAATGTTTGAGTAGGTAGCGATAAAAAATTGAAATAAAGTTAACAAAGGAGTTTCAATAACATTCGATAATTAAATACCATATCAAAAAACGAACAACTAAAACAATACAAAAACAAAACATTTTTACATACCGCCAATCCAATTGTCCATCGTAGACGCGAGATTTTTCAGCCAAAACATTTGTCGATTTATTTTGAAAACAATCGTTAGGATTATTTTTAAAATGTTGAAAAGAAAAATGACCGAAATGAACGGTCGATGAGAGAGATTCTTCGATTTCAGTGGGAGCACTATAATTCAAACTGATCATGATTTTTTATTGAAATATTAGAACAAAACTTTCGTTCATGAACGTTCCCCGACATTAATTACAAATCTCCCAACAAAATTAACGTTGTTCTTAAATCGCACATGAATAAGAACAGATTATTTACAAATACTGTACACAATTGCACAATAACATCGACTAAACCATTTATTAATAGATAATTTTATCTATCAATAGAAAGAAAATTCATGAAACAACAAACAAAATAATAAAAATTATTATGATAAATACCCAGGGATCTAGTTGCTTATCGATAAACTCCTTTGTACAATTTGATAAGGTAGATAATTTTAAGTATTATCTAACAAATTATTTTTAACTACTCAAGACCTGTGTACAAAAGTAAAAATCTGGTGTGAAATACTCACACAGCTTTCTCTTGCCAATGCAAATAATTAACAATATAACCTAAAATTAGTAATCAACCATTAGAAATAAGCAAAAAAATGTAACTTAATGTGAATCATGAGTGAATGATGCAAAATGAAAATCAATCTCAGTTTGGCTTAAAAATACTGAATATCACTCTTTCACGCTAAACTAGGCTCTGTAGAGAATAATGCTTACAACAAAAGTTGTAGACCTTTTAATTTCCTCAAAATTTAATTATATACACTTTTGTCGTAAAATGCATATTAAGGCCGAAAATCTTAAAAAAACGATTTTATTACACGTTTTCGTGAAAAAAACTGAAAATCGCTAATTACCGCTAAACAAAGCGTTACACAAAAAAAAAATGTTTGAAATAAAAGTTGTAGGATTTTAAATTTTCTACAACTTTGATTATATACATTTTTGCGCTAAAAAGCATATTAAAATTGCAATCTTAAAAAACCAATTTTTACGCAAAAACAACCTACCCAAGAATTTCAGCAGACATGGCGCCTATCCTATCTTGTAGAGCATAAAAAGTGTAGTAAATGAGGCGATTTAAAAAAAATCGTAGGAGCCGTTTTTGAGAAAATCGCAAAAAGTAAAATATTACACGAATAAAGTACTACTTACGGTTGACCGATTTTGTTGAAAATGTTCGTGTCGGGTCCGGTAGTGACGTCTAACTTAAGTTTCAACTTCGTACAATGTACCGTTTTTGAAATATTTTGTTCACACACACAGGACACACAAACCAATCACTAAAAACATATTTGGGTTCAGGGGGTCTGAAAACGTGTAGATCCGGTGAAAACTCGATTTCGAAAAATCGACATGAAAACAATACTTTCCTTATTATACATTCATATAGGCAAGAGAAAGTAAAAATAACAGGATCAATTCAAAAATGGTATAATCATTAACAGGTCTTTATAAGCCCATCAAATAATACCAACATATCAGTTTACATTCCATCTGGCAATCGATACGAGAACAGTTATCGTTAAAACAAGCAGATAAAGTAGGACTACAGATTTCTATCGAAAAACTAAATTCACACGCACATCGACACTTTCTAGGAAAACAGCTAACGCGATAGAATAATTCGCACTGTAAAAAATAAGCAGAAAAAACTTTATCCACATCTAATTTGAATTTCATTCGTTGATAAAATATAATTATGAAAAATAAAAAGCAAAAACTGTCATTCTACAGGAAGTAGACAATTTTTTTTAAATTTATTTATCCTTAATGTGTGTACGTTGTAATCAGTTCAATTCAGAACAAAAAGCCACCCCATGACCCAAAAATCTGGTGTGAAACACTCATACAAAATTCTCTCATGCCAATACAAATAATTAATAATACAACCTAATATTAGTAATGCAACATTAGAAATAAACAAAAAAAAACATAACCGCAGTTTGGCTTTAAAATACGGAAAATCACTCTTTCACGCTAAACTAGACTCTGGAGACAAAAATGCTCTAAATAAAAGTTGAAGATCTTTTAATTTCCTATAAATTAAATATATGCATTTTGTCGTTAAGTGCGTACTAAGGCTGAAATCTTAAAAAATCGATTTTTTCAGATTTTCATGGAAAAAAAACCAGAAAATCATTAATTAACGTTAAACTAAGCGTTATAGTACAAAAATATAATTGAAATAAACGTTGTAGGATTTTTAATTTTCTACAAATTTTGTTATATACATTTTGCGCTAAAATGCATATCAAGGCCGCAATCTTATGAATAAACATTCGTTTCTACGAGAGCACAGCCTTCCCAAGAATTTCAGCAGACATGGCGCCTATCGTATCTTGTAAAGCATAAAAAATGTAGTAAATGAGGCGTTCAAAAAAAAACGTAGGAACCATTTTTAAGTAAATTGCAAAAAAATGAAAAACGACACGAATAAACTACTACTCCCGATTGACCGATTTTGATGAAAATGTTCGTGTCGGGTTCTCTAGTAGTACCTAACTCAAGTTTCCACTCTGTACGATGTTCCGTTCTTGAGATATTCTCTTCACACACAGACCAATCGCTAAAAACATGAGATATTTTGTTCACACACAGATACAAGCACATTACAATCAATAAAACATGTTTTTTTTGGGTTCAGGGGGACTGAAAACGTGTTTTTTTTATCAACAGTCTCTAGACTGGTTTGATGCAGTTCTCCAAGCTGTTCTATCTTGCGCCAGTCGTTTCATATCTATGCACCTGTAACACCCCACATCTTTTGTAATTTGCTTTGTATATCCTAACCTTTGTCACCCCCTAAAATTCACTCCCTCAAAATTACCTTCCATTATTGATAGATTAATACCAGGATGTCTTCCGATATGCACCACTAGCCTATCCCTTCTTCTGGTAAGATGCTTCCATATACTTCTTTTTTCATTTACTTGCCTAAGAACCTCTAAATTACTTATTTTGTTCAACCACCTAACCTTTAACATTTTCCTATAACACCACATTTCAAAAGCTCCTATCCTCTTCCTTTCTACACAGCCCCTTTCACCCACATTTCACTCCTGTATACAACTCCAAACATTGTGTTATAAGAAATTTTTCCTAATCTGTAAATCAATGTTTGTCATCATGAAGCTGAAAAGTGTAGGCTATATGCAGTGAAAACTCGATTTAGAAAAATCAACATGAAAATAATATTTTTCTTCCATACGGCAAGAGAAAATAATAAAAGTAATTAAATAAAAAAACTTCCTTTGGACATTTGCTATAAGTAAATTTATTATCGTTATTTTTAATTTAATATCAAAAGTCTTAATGTTCAAAAATGTGAATCAAATTGTTCTGTTATATCGTTATGTTTAATCTGTTAATAAAGTACAAACTGTTTAATGGACAATTAATGAGATCGATTGTGAATACGGACACAGTACATAATTAAGTACAATTTAATACAATACATTGTGTACAATAGTACAACACATGGTTGAACACAATTGAATTGATGTAGGCCAATAGAATAATTTAAATGGAAGAACTAACCTTCCAAAACATATGTTGTTGTTTAGGTCAACAGCCGAAAGGCTGGTTTGAACCTGTAGAGGTTTTACTAAGTAAAACGAGGAGTGAGGTGGTTTACCATTGCCTTCCTCACTGAGTGGAAAAGTACGCTTAACAGCATGCCGGGCCCTCTGAAAAGCACATATTTTCCACTCTGCAAATGACACCTTCACTTCATTCACCACAGGGTCTGGCTGTATAGTGAAATTCATTACTTTCAGAGAAGATAACTCTGACTAGTGTCTTTTACACCTCTACCTCTTCTGTTCTTAAATGATTCAGTCATTTAATTGGCTGACCATGTGATAAGAAACAGAACTATTTATTTTAGCCCTGCAACAAACAGATTGAGTGTAAATAATTTGACACTCCACCTGTCTGTTATGGGCAGTCAAAACATATAAAAACTTTATTTTACCACTGACAACATTTATCAAAATTGAAAAGAAATCACGAAAATTACGTAGTAACTACGTTATTTTTGAAACTTACTTTGCAACAGTGAAATAATTTTTGAAATTAAGTAGTTCTGAAATTACTTCGTATAAAGGAACGAAAGTTACTTTTTTCTAATCTTAGTGCAGTTAATATTACAATGCCTACAGCAATTACGACTAAATGGTTTATACGTAATGTTCAAGTTGTAATAATCGCAACAGCTTAGATAATGGATAATGCCTTTTGTAATACAATCGTACGAATAATATGTACCAATAAAATCGGTACCGAGATCTATCTCTTCCTGGTCATATCATTACGAATTTTTATCTATTACATCGTCGACATTAGCAGTATTTCACTAAACAGTCGAATAAATAAAATCCCTTTCATGAGAATTTCATGGCGGGTGGTAACTTTTAAAAGGTTTATCTTTGACTTATGGCAAAAACCATTAGTGATTTCTGTATCTACTCTTTAAGGGGAGACAGTACTTTGCATCCCGCCAATGTTAAATTTGCTATTTTTAGGTACATTTTTCATAGGATTGGTAAAAGATAAGGATATTAAACTTTACACACCATAGGTGTCGAGTTTCTTCTCTAGCTACTGACATTTTTTCTATTTAATCTTTGGACCATACCATTTTTTTTAAATTACGAATAACATCACATTTTTACGAATTGTTTTCTACGTTTTTTGCGTATTACTAATTTTTGGAGCACTTGAGGAAGCCATAAAAATGTCGGTACATGTGGATATACAAGATAATTAACTGATAAAAATCTCAGCCTGGTAGTTTTATTGGTTTCTGCGAAAAATGTACCTAGTGTTAAAAATCTAAATTTACGGGAAAATGCAAGAAACAAGAAGGCACAAATCAAAAACAAAATGTACAATTTCCTATCGACAGTTGTTTAGAAAGCTGAACCAACAGCTGAGAATACAAAAAAACAACGATGCAGATATTTTAAAAACTAAAATTCTCTTTGCACTAAAACGAGCAGTATAAAATTGTGAAAAATATTCGTTCTCGGTAACATAATTTTTCTGTGTAAACTTGATAAAAACTTAATTTTTTCATAAAAAAATATTTTTTTGACGCAACTTCATGTTTTTTCTGGTAGAACTATGCATAACTATTGAAAAACATAAAAAACCAAAAATCGTAATTTTGAGTTAAAACCATCGTGCCATCTCCCCTTAAGAGGAATCTTTTTTTTTTGTTTTAACGTCCGACATTTCTGCAATTACTGCTATTGCAGACGGTGAGAAGGGTGACAGATGAAAATGAGTGATGAAAAAATGCCAGACCTGACCGGGAGAATCGAACTTGGGACCCCGGCGTAGAAGCCAGTTGCGCTAACCAGTACGCCAACGGGCCGGCCCGTTGAGGAATCTAATGACACTATTTTCGTTAACAAATTCCTGTTTTAGGCCACTTCAGTTGAAACCGGAACTTCAAACTCAATGATTTCTGTATCTACTCTTTAGTAGGGATCGAATGACACTATTTTTGTTTCCAAATTCCAACTATAATTATTTTGACTTCCGATTTTGCGCTAATTCCGGTCGAAACCGGAATTTTAAACTTAATCTAGGCTCACTAACGTTTTGTGTCGATTACGATTCCGAAAACCGTTTGTTGCTATCTCTTGTAGTTTCTGAAATCTGGGTGTGACAGACTGACAAAAACAAAATGATGACAACTTTAAAAATTGTCACTAATAACGGCTTATTGTGAGTATCAAATAAAATTAAAGATGAAGTTTTCAATTTTTCCAAAAATAATTTTTATACGATCCGGAAAAAACGAAATGAACAGAGAAAGGAAAATTGCCAAATACGAATGTAGAAAAAATCACTTTATAAATTAGTAGAAATAACCTAAGTTAATTTTGTCAAACAAAGATGTTTGCGTTTATGAAAAAAATCACACTCAGATCAATTTTTACTTAAATACATACACAAGAACTTGGCACACGGTGTACATTTGTATAAATATCAACTAAAAAAACGGCTACGGTAATAATTAATTTTCTTATTTTATCACGACGTAATCGACCACAAAAATAATAATTTTTAAAATCAAAACAATTTTCAATAGTGATCGATATCGGATAAAAAAATTACCTTTCTAAATTTTAATTTTGAATTTCTGAAACCGATTTAGAAATAATTTTGGAGTGACTTGATTGATATAAAAAGTTAACGGTTTAGTTGAAGTTATTAAGCGATCATCAAAATAGTTCCAAGTGGTGCATAAATCAAACGAGTAGAATTTTGTGGTAAAAATTAACTTAACTAGATTTCGTTTCAACCTACGTTTAACTCCCAGCCAAAGTGTTAAGTTAACATAACTATGTCACCTCTTAGTTTGTAGTTATTATTAGTCCAAAAATTTTCATTCCCGTGGCAAGTAGTTGACAATCAGTGACCCGGTTTTTTTTACTTATACTTTCCAATTCTAAAAGAACATAAAATATTAGTACGTGCTACGCTCATTATAATTTTTAAACAAAACTTCCTTTCTTTTTTCTGTACAAGTGCAAAAATCTGTCTCAAAATACATTTAAAAATACTTGGGAACACATTCAAAGAGTTTTTCATTATGTATACGTATTTACTTACAGCACAATTTGATTTTAACGAGTACAATTTTCTAAAATTTTCTGGGAAATCCTGCTTTTTAGTCAAACATGCTACTAGTCTAGCACTTTGCCCATAACAGGTAGGTGGAGTGTTAAATTATTTCCATTCGATCTGCTAGTTCCAGGGCTACAAAGGTAAGGTAATAAAATATATCTTTTGTGGAGGTAAAGTGTTTTTGGCATTCGGTAGAAGGTTCAAAGGTTCGAAGATTTAGCTCTTTTTATGGGTTATTTCAGTCAACTAAAATGATTTAAATTTTTTAAAAATGACTACTTTTAAAATTTTAGGTTTTTTTATCCAGATTTTTTTGTCTGTTGCTTTACACGTTGTCGTATAGTTGGGAAGTCCTCGTAGGTTGGAATGATTTAGTCGTTCTCGAAATTTACTTGAAATCGTCGTAGATTTAAATCTGCATAAATAAATTATAGATTTTAAATCATCTGGGGTACTTCCATTAAAACAGATTGTCGGATTCAAATTTTTAAAAATTGTTAAAAGCAATCACGGTTTAACTTTATATCCTATGCTACATTTGTTTTGGATAATTCTTCACGGGGTAATACTGAAAGGGTTTTTAAAATTCAAAAAAGGCAATTTTATCAACGGTGGAAGTAAACCACCTAACCTCATGGAAAACATTATTTAGGGAGCTTCAATTGCTAACAGTTCCTTCTTTGTACATTACTCAAGTGACCATTAATGTAAAACAAAAATATCTTTTTATAATAATTTAAATCACCGTAGTCACAAAAAAATAATCGATAACTATGTTGCTAATTACTAAACTTTAAATGTTTAAACAAGCACCTCAACAAAGTTATGCAGGTAGAAAACGGATCAATAAATTACCACAAACAATAAAAATCAGTGGTTATCTGAGTTTGTTTAAAAAAAACTAAAACAAACACGACTGATGAAACATTTTACAATGAACAGGAGTTCTTTACTAAATAATTTACTGTTTTAAAAATAAATAAATTTTTAAGTTCACACGGAGGTAAATTATCTATTGTTGGATAAAAAGTATTAAATGACAAGCTTATTGAAATACCTAAACAGTAGTAATAAAAAGGTAATCTCTCGGATGGAAACAAAAAATACAAAAAATAAAAACTTCCAAAAAGAAAGACGGTGTTAAAGGGTTTATTCTTTTTTAAGGAACCACCTGATACTGTTATTTAGTCGGTAGTGGTCAAGTAGATTAGTACGATCAAAGTTACTTTCAAACAAGTTTGTTTTAGGTACAGAAAATTTCTATAAAACTATCACAAACAAAAACATACATAGGGACATCCTTTGTACTGGCTGTTATGAACACAGCAAATCAGACACAATTTTGTGATACGAGTTACTGACAAACATATTTTAGCCTTATCTCGTCATTAATAACTGAAATAGCATGGGATGAACTTGAATAAAGAAGAGCCATGCTGATTAACAAGTTGTAAAGGGAAAAGGGGCTAATCTCACACCGAGAAATTAATCCGATAACACATAGAAATTAAGGGTGATGAGAATAAATGAAACTGATTTTTTATAAGCCATACATTATTAAGAAAAGTAATTTCTGATTCAGAAAAGCATCTCCTTTAAAGTCGGTGACTACACATTTTCTTTATCTTAAAAGTAATTACTTGTAACTTTAAGAATTTGCGTGTAGTTTACTTTCAGTATAAGTATTTCTTTTTCTTAAGAAATTACTTTTCTTTAAGCAATTGCTTATGTTTTTGCTATCTCTTCGCAAAGAGCCCGTATGAGTAATGTTCATGAAGATGTCATTTATCGTTCAGTTAATAATCCACGTTCCTTGTTTAGCATCAAGTCAAAAAAAGTCGAAAGCGATTATAAACTTAATTGTACCAAATCCTTTCGCTTTAACAATAGGCCTACTGGTAGTAGGCGGATATTACCACCTCATCATATTTATAACATCAATATTTCTTATCACTAACATGGAAATATTGACAGACAGTTTTTCTAGTTGAAACGATTAACCCGATAAATAAACATAAAAGAAAAATGAACTTTTAAGAAATTATAGTATTACTGCTTTAGACCAGTTACAAGATTTCAAAAGATTACATAATTTTTTTACAAATTTCTAGCTCTACCAATAGGCCTAACTAAGGTTAACAGGTTGTTGTTGTTGGTAAGGCCATAAGCCAAAAGGCTGGTTTGAACCTCTACAGGCTTTACTAAGCAAAACAAGGAGAGAGGTGGTTTACCATCAAACTCCTCGCTGAGTAGAAAAGTATGCTTATCAGCAAGCTAAGCCATCTGTAAAGCATAAACTTTCCACCCTGCAAATAACACCTTCACTTCATTAAATGCAATGCACCACAGAGTCTGGGTGTATAATGAAATTTATTACTCTCAAAGGAGATAACTCTGACTAGTGTCTTTTACACCTGTACCTCTTCTGTTTTTAAATGATTCAGTCTGGCTGACCATGTGATAAGAAATTAGCCTAGTTTTTGTAGCCCTGGAACTGGCAGATCGAGTGTAAATAATAACAGGTCAACAGCAATAATAACAATAATAATAACTGTTTTATAATAGCCTCATCACAGTTTTAAGGCCTACTCAAGTTGTTTGAAGCAAGTGTATTAGGACAATGAAAATTATCTTCGTGGACCTACCGGAAAGGGACAAAATCAACCCAATGGAACGTCATCTACAAGAACTTAACAATTTACCTAGGTGTTAACGAATAAATGAACTACTTAACTTTAAGCATGCCAACAAAATGCATTCATCTGAAAAACGAACGCACACAAAGAAAGAAAAAATCAAAATATTTCATTACGCTACAGTTACAAACATTTTACTCACGATTTTGCTGAAACCGTTAAATTTGTATCAACACATCGATATCACAGTTCCTACAACCATTTTAATGGTTTTTATATATCTTTCTAAAAGATTCAGCTGCCCAGTATCTTTAAAAACAAACGGTTTAGCCTCCTACTGATCACATCGGGAATCGTAAGTTCTATTTACGAAAAACCAGATAAATATAGTCATTCAGCGAGCGCTTTTAAGAAAGATAGAGCATCAGCTCTAGAACAACATCGAACCATCAACAGCTATAGAACAGATTGCAGAACTGCATTACATCCACAACAGCTATAGAACAGCTTGCAGAACTGCATTACATCCACAACAGCTATAGAACAGCTTGGAAAACTGTATAAAATCCTCAGCAACTATAGTACAGCTTGGAGAACTGCATCAAATCCTCAGCAACTATAGTACAGCTTGGAGAACTGCATCAAATCCTCAACAGCTATAGAACAGCTTAGAGAACTGCATAAAATCCTCAATAATTGTAAAACAGCTTGCAAAACTGCATCAAATCCTCAACAAGTATAGAACAGCTTGGAGAACTGCATCAAATCCTCAACAGCTTGGAGAACTGCATCAAATCCTCAACAGCTATAGAACAGCTTGCAGAACTGCTTCAAATCCTCAACAACTATAGTACAGCTAAGAAAACTACATCAAATCAACAGCTACAGAACAGCTTGGAAAACTGCTTCAAACTACTCGAGAGACGGATGACAAAAAAAAAAGAGTATCATAGACTTTAATTCTTGTCTAAACTCTGAACCGTGGACAAACCCTCAGTTATAGTTCCAATTAAATTCAAAGGACACAATCATAATAATATTGTTCCTAGGGATTATTATACGCCGTACTATTTCTTACAAGTAAACCTAGAAAAATCAAAAAGCGGAGCTAAGCCGGTAAAATAATAAATCCGTTAATTTAGTACACCCCTCTGAGGTGAGTAATAAGAGCACGGGAAAGATTTCAAAACCGATGACTTTTCTTGCCATTATGTTCAAACCACGTATAAACTTGTATATACATGCTTTAAAATAAAAACTTTTGCCAAACCGATTTTTTCATTCATCACACCTAAACATTTTTATAGATCACAGAAATACAGAGTTCGATAAAATATACAAATTACAGATGAAAAATACAATCTTGACTGCAATGCAACTAAGTAGGTCTACAACATATAATTTAATTACAAGAATTGAACCATAAAAATTGAACTGAGAACAAAATGAAACTACAACAAAATTTTACTACTAAATTATATGATATTTATATAATTTTAAACGTCGAGACAAAATTTTACTGTTCATAAGTAACTATGTGGAGAAGTGTTGGCAGAGTTCCAATTTTTAGTAATTTCTTCTAAGACTGTTAAAACGACAAAAATAACTCGATGTAAAACAGAACATTGTGTCTTCATTGATTATAACGATGCCGGAAAAAAAAGAAAAAGAAAGATACTTCACAATTTCTCCTCAAATTAAACACCAAAAATATAAAAACAATATATTCAGTAGATCATGCACCCTATCTTGTCATACACATTTTGAAAAATTATCATTTAAAAACCCAAAACATCGTTACACGTAAAATCATTTGTAAAATTGCCACGTTAAAAAAAAATAATTTATCAATTCCATCAAGATGGACATCCAACAATTTTATAAAAACCTGTACAATTTCACTACGATACAATTTAACGTGTCAAATAGAACAAAAACGTAACTGACAAGTGGAAATTACAGATATACGACTAAAAATGTAATTGGAGATCCCAATGCCTATGTGACTAATGTCAATCTTTGAACCCGTTTTCTCACCAGCCAACAGATGTGATATTCGCTTCAAATGTTTACCATACATTCAGAGTCAAAATTTTGTAAAATAAATAATCTACTTTTAATGGAAACAAAATGTATTTTTCATCATTACCGATGTGAAGTCAAACACAGTATCAATAAAACAGCCATAACCGAGGTTTTGTAAACCTCACAAAAATTCTTTTATCAGTAGATTTTTTGAAGCACTGTAAGAATCTGTTAAAACTTTCAAGTCGATGGCTTCATTATTTTCTGAGATGAAACGTCTTTTATCCAAAACACCATGTTTTGAGAAAAAACGCAATAAAATAACAGATATTACAAACGTCCCATGTTTCTAATGGGTTCTTCTCTTTACATATTTACAAAAAAACTGGTGTGCAACACTCACACAACTTTCTCTTGCCGATGCAAATTACGAACAATATAAAACATTACAAATAAACAAAAAACTAACTTCAAAAACATAACCTTAATTTAATCATGAGTGAATGATGCAAAATGAAAATCAACCTTAGTTTGGCTTAATAATACGGAAAAACACTCTTTCACACTTACTAGGATCTGTAAAGAAAAATCATTGAAATATCAGTTGTAGATCTTTTCATTTTCTATAAAATTGATAATAAACATTTTTGTCGTTCAGTGCATACTAAGGCTGAAATCTTTAAAAAAAATCGATTTTTTTTAAGATTTTCATGAAAAACTAATTACCGATAAACTATGCGTTATTCAAAGAAATGTTTCAAATAAAAGTTGTAGATTTTTAAATCTTCTACAACTTTTATTATCTTTAAAAAAAAAACAATTTTTTTCTACCAAAGAATAGCCTTCCCAAGAATTTCAGCAGACATCGCGCCTACCCTATCTTGAAGAGCATAAAAAAACGTAGTAAATGTGGCGATTTTTAAAAAAAATCGTAGGAGCCGTTTTTGAAAAACTTGCAAAAAGTGAAAAATGACACAAGTAAACTGCTACTTCCGGTTGACCGATTTTGATGAAAATATTTGTGTCGGGTCCGGTATCTAACTTTAGTTTCAAGTTCGTACGATATTCCGTTCTTGAGATATTCTGTTCACACACACACACACAGAGACCAATCGCTAAAACATGTTTTTTTTGGGTTCGGGGAACTGAAAAAACTCGATTTCGGAAAATTGACATGAAAACAATTGTTTCCTTTCTATATTCGTACAGGTAAGAGAAAATAAAAAAAAAAATAGATATTTGAAACAAATTAATATTTAGTACTATAAGGAAAAAACAATGGACTAGAATTTACTTTTTTGTCAGTGGCGATCAGTGATGATACTATGGGAAATAACATGGAGGGTCTTCTACGGTATACGACTACATATTAACAATGTTGACATTGTTTGGAAACTTAACTACTCGGAAGATCAGCCAGATGGAACAAGATAACCATTATAATTTTAAGTTATCAATACGAAGACTACCAACAAAGGAAATAATATATCACATTTCAAACATATTCACTGCTCACAGACAATACAAGAGAACACTAACCATGTATTATTTTCACTACAACCATCACACACCACACCTATCACTATAACATGTAAAAGATTCCCAACAACCAAATTCATATTCAAAAATATTAATTTTATTAAAAATATCTGATACCATTTAATTTCAAAATCTTTTTATTATGAAAAACCATTTTTGTAATAAGAGCAACGGTCAATAAATATTAATATTATTACCTAGTTTACATTTATACAACTAGATTTATAAATAACTGGTTTATTAACAATGTGCAGGCTACTGCGCGTTTGTAAAAGAACAAAAACATACGTGCGCTTACAAAATTCCTCTGCATTCTGTTTTGGGTAGAAAAAAGCAACTACAGTATAAACGAAAATATAATATCAAAAATTTAAAAAAAATTGAATTTCCAGAAAACTTGAAATAAATTTTTAACGGTTCATGTACCTGAAAATTTCACTCAACAAAAAGTAAACGGCTCCATTTTTACTTTCTCTTGCCTATATGAATATATACAGGAAGGAAAGTATTGTTTTAATGACGATTTTTCGAAATCGAGTTTTTACCGGATCTACACGTTTTCAGACCCTCTGACCCGAAAAACATGTTTTTAGCGTTTGGTCTGTGTGTGTGTTTGTGAACAGAATATCTCAACATTTTCATCAAAATCGGTCAACCGGAAGTAGTAGTTTATTCGTGTCATTTTTCACTTTTTGCGACTTTCTCAAAAACGGCTCCTACGATTTTTTTAAAAATCGCTTCATTTACTAAATTTTTTATGCTTTACATGATAGAGTAGGCGTCATGTCTACTGAAATTCTTGAAAACGCTGTTTTTACGTAAAGAATTTTTTTTTTTTAGATTGCAGCTTTAATATGCAATTTAGCGCAAAAATGTATATAATAAAAGTTGTAGAGAATTTAAAATCCTACAACTTTTATTTCAAACTTTTTTTTATATAACGCTTAGTTTAGCGGTAATAAGGGATTTTCTTTTTTTTCTCACGAAAACGTGTGAAAAATCGATTTTTTTGTAAAGATTTCGGCCTTAGTATCCATTTTACGACAAAAGTGTATATAATCAAATTTATAGGAAATTAAAAGATCTACAACTTTTATTTACAGCATTTTTCTTTACAGAGCCTAGTTTAGCGTGAAAGAGTGATTTTCCGTATTTTTAACCCAAACCGAGGTTGATTTTTATTTTGCGTCTTTCACTCGAGATTAAAATTAGGTTATGGTTATTGACGTTAGTTTTTTGTTTATTTATAATGTTTTATTACTAATGTTAGGCTATATTGTTCATCATTTTCATTGGCAAGAGAAAGTTGTGTGAGTGTTTCACACCAGATTTTTTTCTATTATACTTACAAGTACATTTACAATAAATTTTATGAATTAGGAAAAAGAAAATGTTTTTTGAAATGTTAGTTCCACCCAGTTTTGGGCCTCTCCACTAACTTTCTTCTTTCCACAGACAAATTAGTAGGTACAGTAGTACCCCGTTTAGCGCTTGAGATGCGTTCCGGAGCCATCGGGCGCTAAACGAAACAGCAGCGCTATACGGGGTCGAGCGATTACGTCAATCACATCGGGTTCCGTACAACGCTCGTACTGCACAGTACATACTACAATACATAATGTTTACTGATTGGTTTGTTGGTTTATTTTTGGTGTTTTTTTGTTAACATACTTTTTTTTATTTATGGGTTCAAATATTTATTTACAAGTACAGTATAAAATAAACAACAAATTAAAAACAGCATGTCAAATTATATATTGAAAATACAAGACACAGTACTAAATACGTTACACATTAAAGAATGTGCCGGCTACTAAAACGCATCTCTTTACAAACCTCTGATGATCTTGAAGGCTTCATAACAGCGTTATAACGAATCAGCGCTAAACGGGGAAGCGTTATGCGAGGTATTACTGTACTTAATGTTTAAAATCATGACTTTGTGTTTAGGCGTTAAAGCAAACCCCATCATCGACTCATTTATTGGTGAAAATTTTAAAAATTGTCATCTATAGTTTTGTTTTGTCCGTCCATCACACCCAAATGTCAAACACTGCAAGAGATGCAACAAACGGTTTCGGGTTCGTATTCTACACAAGAACTTAGTGAGCCTAAATTGGGATTGAAGTTCCGGCTTCGGCCGGAAGTGGCCTAAAACCGGAAGTCAAGAAATCAAAGTCAGAAACTACAAGAGATAAAAACAAACGGTTTTCGGATTCAGAATTACATAAAAAGCTAGTGGGCCTAGAATGGGTTTGAAGTTCCGGTTTCGGCCGGAAGTGGCCTAAAACCGGAAGTCAAGAAATCAAAGTCGGAATTTGAAAACAAAAGTAGTGTATTCGATTCCTCTTAAAGAGTAGATACACAAATATTTGGGTCTGAAGTACTGGTTTCGACCGGAAGTCAAGAAATCCAAGTCGGAATTTGGAAACAAAAAAGTGTCATTCGATTCCTCTTAAATAGTAGATACACAAATCACTAATGGTTTTTGCCATAAGCCAAAGGTAAGTCTTTTTAAAAATTGCCATACCAGCCATGAGACGCGTCGTTTAATAAAAGGGATTTTTTATATTTAAATCTCTTGACTTCCCGATTAACTAGAGCTGAAATTTAGTAAATCTGTTCCTTGTGGTTTCACAAAAAAATACCAGAGGGATAAAAAATGCTTATTTTTGTTTTATGTCTGTTTTGTGATTACTGCTAATCCAGATGGAGATAGATGAAAATCAGTGAAGCAAAAATGCCACCAGGACCTGACCGGGAATTGAACAAAAAAAGTGACATTACAACAATACATCTTAATTTTATATCCGCATGAACATACTACGGTTCTAAAAATCGGAATGCGTATTACGTAAATTATATTTTAAACCATTTAAATTTTTACTAGTTCCTCGTAATAGTCCAGTCAATGACGACATAAAACAGGCCAAAGATGGAACTAATTAGGGAAAGCTGAGTTTTTGGCAGGCATAAAGAACATATCAAGAATACTGTATATTGAAAATTCCTCACTCTTACCCCACGTGCTTTCCGCAGTGCCCCCAAACCTTGAATTTGCAGCATTTTTCTTACAAGGCTCTAACTCCTGAAGTAAATCACCTATCTGCCCAAACGGTTTTTCATAGTTTTCTTAAATAATGCTCAATAAATTGTTTCTATAAGATTTTTCGATATCTCTAATAGATTTCCCAATACTTACAAAAATATTTTTGAAAATATGAAATTTTTGATAACTTTTTATATGATTAAATCACTTTTAAAAATGTTTTAAACAGACTTTTTAACTCATTTTATAAGCTATACAACGATGTATAATACTCCATAAGTTTTGCGTACTTGACGCCAGAGATGCGGTTTTAGCGTGGGCTGTACAATGTTGAAAGGGTGGAACCGCACGTTGCGGCTACTACTCAGAATTCACAAGTACGATTCTTGAACACCTTTTATTTACGTAGTTATTAACAATATTTCTGCCCATAACAGACAGGTGGAGTGTCAAATTATTTACACTCAATCTGTTCGTTGCAGGGCTAAAATAAATACAGAGTGATCGAAAGATTACTTATTTGTTGAATACAAAACAAACATAAATAAATATACTGTGAATACGGGTAACGTGAAATTTTTCGTTTAACCGTTCCTCTGATGCTACTTTAGTTACACTTATTCGTATACATTTTTTGTAATGCATCCTCAAAACTTCCGTTACAATTTTTGATGGTTTTTACAGGAAAGTCCATTCATTATAGGCGATATTGATGAGGCCCTCCCGCAAGTTGTTACATGGAGTCCCTCTTTCCTTTCTCGCAGCTCAATAAATTCGGGAACAAAGTTAGTTTATATAAAGTACTCCGTATTTATATAAATATTTTATTGTTCTGCAATTTAGGGCAATTATTTTAAAACATAAAATATAGTGGAAAGAACTGAAAAAAGTAATACAGTAAAAATTGTAAATAACTACAAAAATTTATTTAAGAATTTTATTTAAAATGCATTAAAGAACTTATTATTAAATAAAATTGTTACCTAGCAACAAGTTTCTTTTGACTACTTCTAGGTTATGTTTCAGTAACATAAAAAATTCAATATTTCAGTTATTTCACATCCGATTGACCTGAACTATGAGTTTTTATATTCATAGTTTAAATGCGCACTTTTTGTCATTCTGCTATGTTTTTAACAAAATAATTTTGGTTATCGGAAATAATTCAATTGAAATTTTTAGAAGCCGCCATTTTTAAATGTATTAACATTGATTTTGCTAAGCGTACACAATTTCAATATCGTGTCATTGAGACAACTAATACCAAATTTCAAGTTAATACCGTTAACGATTCTTAAGATATGAAAAAATTTGTAAAAATGACAGACTGGAACAGACAGAAAATTGGACATCTGAGACCCACGTTTTTGTGGTAACGTCTGTTTGTATCAACCCAAGAAATAATATTACAGAGCCGTTCAATAGAGTTCCAAAACATCCGGTATAAATAATTAGCACAGTTCGATACGTAATGGAATGACCAAAACATTCCAAAACTGTTGGTTCTGGAACCAACAGATCGATTGCAATTAATTTAACAGTCCACCTGGCCGTTATGGGCAAGGTGGAATAATGCTGATAATGAAAATGAGTGATGGAAAAATGCCTGACCTGACCGGGAATCGAACCCGGGACCTCGGAGTAGAATCCAGTTGCACTAACTTGGCTTCTACGCTGGGGTCCCGGGTTCGATTACCGGTCAGGTCTGGCATTGTGATGTATAGGGATACATGAGCCCCTTAAAAAAATGTCAACAGACTGCGTTGTAATCTTTGACAATCGCATTGAATCGTTCTAGTCAGCTGAATCACGAAATTACTTCATAAGATATTTTACATAGGAAGGCCGAAAACACTAGGATTTCATCCACTAGCGCATGACAATTAGCCCGAATAGTTTTGAGCTTTGGCTTTAAAGTGTTCATTAAATAAAATTATTCGCCTTTCTGATCAGCACATGTTGAGATTTATCGGCTTGAAAAAAGTACAGAATATAAAAATAATAAAACCAACTCATTATGCGTACAAACTTGAAACAACAAAACAACAAATTCCTGTGAACTAATTAAGTAATGTGTTGAATAAAAACAGGGAAAACAATGTTATGTTCTACAATTTTAAAATTTTGTCAGTTGGGTAAAGGAACAATGAATAATGAAAACCAGGAATGGCGAAGGATTATAAAAAAAAATTACAGCAACGAGAGAAAAAAACATTTGATCATCGAATCTTCTATTAACAAAAATCAATGAAGAACGCGCAATAGAACAAAATAATAATCCAAGAAGCATTATTATCTAACAGTCACAGAAAGAAAAAAGATCTAAATTTTTTTTCTTTCATCTAGTTAAAAAACGACACAGCAAAAGAACAAATTAAATTATCAGTCACCACCCCTTTCGTATACGGTATATGAATGTGTAGCTATATTGAATGGGGTGGTGGTTTTGGTGGGTGGTGTTTGAGTGAGTGCACGTTGGAAGGGATTTACCCCTCTTCAATAGTAGTACGTGAAATGTCGTGTGTGAGCGCGCGCAAATATACTAGCGCGTGTGTCACTCACCCTAAAAACGCATCACTCCCCATGAGCATTGCACGCACACGCACACGCACACGCACAGACACACACTGTAAAGAACTAACTTAGTACAACAAAGGGAGAGAAAAACTGTATACTATGATGTAGATATTCACAATAAATGTTAGTAAAAATGGATCACCACGCATTATATTTTACTGATCTGTCTTCTAACCATCGCATCCCTTATAAGGAAAACATAAAGAATCAAGACAAAAGTTTTAAAAATTAGATTACTACAATTAAACCAATTTTGTTAAAGAAATAACCACTAAACATTATAATATTTGTCTGGGGAAAAAAGAGAGTTGGTGGAGAGGCACAAAACTGGGTGCATACTGCCATTTCAAAAATAATTTTCTTTTTTTAATTCATAAAATTTATTGTAAATCCGCTTTTATAATAGGAAAAATGGAGGCGTATATTTTTTGTCTAATCGTGTTGCTAAAAATCTCCATTTTACAATTTATTAAATACAACATTTAATAATTATTAAATTTCTTCTTATTCATTTAGTTAATCTTCTTGACACATAAACGACACGCTTACAAAATTCCCCTGCATTCTGTTGGGTAGAAAAAAAGAAACGACGGCGTAAACGAAAAAAATTCAGAAAATGGAACTTAAAAAACACATTGAAATAAATTTTTAAGTTCCGTATATCTGAAAATTTCACAGGACAAAAAATATACGTTTCCATTTATCCTATTATGTAAGTGCATTTAAAATAAATTTTTTAAATTAAAAATTCTGGTGTGAAACACTCGCACGACTTTCTCTTGCCAATGCAAATAATGAACAATATAACCTAACATAGTAATAAAACATTAGAAATGAACAAAAAACTAAACTCAAAACACATAACCTTATTTTAATCATGAGTGAGAGACGCAAAATGAGAATCAACCTCAGTTTAGCTTAAAAATACGGAAAATCACTCTTTCATGCTTAACTAGGCTCTGTAGAGAAAAAATGCTGTAAAAAAAGTTGTAGATCTTTTAATTTCCTTTAAATTTGTGTATGTACACTTTTGTCGTAAAATGCGTACTAAGGCTGGAATCTTTAAAAAAATCTATTTTTTACACGTTTTCGTGAGGAAAAAACATAAAATCGCTAATTACCGCTAAACTAAGCGTTATACAAAATAATGTTTTACATAAAAGTTGTAGACTTTTAAATTGTCTACAACTTTTATTATATATTTTTGCGCTAAAATGCATATTTAAATCGCAATCTTTAAAAAAAACAATTTTTTTACCAGAAAACCTCCCCAAGAATTTCAGAAGACATGGCGCCTACCAAAAGTTGTAGATCTTTCAATTCCCTATAAATTTGATTATATACACTTTTGTCGTAAAATGCATACTAAGGCTGAAATCTTAAAAAATCAATTTTTTTACAGATTCTCATGAAAAAAAGATAAAAAATCATTGATTACCGCTAAACTACGCGTTGTACAAAAATATATTTGAAATAAAAGTTGTAGATTTTTTAATTTTCTACAACTTTTATAATACATTTTTGCGCTTAAATGCATATTAAGGCTGCAATTTTTAAAAAAAACCATATTTTTTACGAGGGAACACCCTTCCCAAGAATTTCAGTAGACATGGCGCCTACCCTATCTTGTATTGAACATCTCAAGAACGAAACATCGTGCAAAGTAGAAACTTGAAACTTAAGTTACGTACTGCTAGAATACCCGACAGGAACATTTTCATCAAAATCGGTCAACCGGAAGTTAGTAGTTTTATTCGTGTCATTTTTCAATTTTTTGCGATTTTTTTAAAAACGGCTCCAACAATTTTTTTAAAATCGCCTTATTCACTATGTTTTTTATTCTATAAGATAGGGTAGGCGCCATATCTGCTGAAATTCTTGAGGAGACTGTGCTCTCGTAAAAAAATGGGTATTTTTAAGATTGCGGCCTTAATATGCATTTTAGCGCAAAAATGTATATATTCAAGTTGTAGACAATTTAAGAATCTACAACTTTTATTTCAAACATTTTTTTACATAGCGCTTAGTTTAGCGGTAATTAGCGATTTTCTGTTTTTTTTTTGACGAAAATGTGTAAAAAATCTTTTTTTTATGATTTCAGCCTTATGCATTAAGTGCGTCAAAAGCGAACATAATCAAATTTTTAGGAAATTAAAATATCTAAAACTTTTATTTATAGCATTTTTTTCTACAGAGCCTGGTTTAGCGTGAAAAAGTGATTGTCCGTATTAAGCCAAACTGAGGTTAGATTTCATTTTGCATCATTCACTCATGATTAAAATAAGGTTGTTTTTTAAGATTAGTTTTTTTGTTTATTTCAAATGTTAGATTTTATTGTTTATTATTTAAATTGGGAAGAGAAAGTTAAATGAGTGTTTCACACCACATTTTTTTTAATGTTAGGTGAGAGTTGCAGATTTTGTAATCGGGTGATTTTATTACAATATTTATTTGAAACAGATAATACATAAGGGCATGAAACCATTGTTTCGGAAAGGCACAAGTAAAAATAATACATTTGGCCTACAATACAACAATCAGTCCGTCAATTCGTGTAACTTGTAACTCGCTGACGGTTAATGCAATTGATTTTAATTGAGAAATATTAGCATCGCCTACAATAAGACTCAAGTATTCACATTGGACCAATAAAATAAGCATATGATTTAAATATAAACTAGCGCCCCGTATCAAAAAGCTATTTATACTTTAATGGTCGCTATATTTACTGCGACCGAACACTATGTGAAAACGTTTATTGCTAGTCTCTAATATTGTGTCTAAATATATTTAATACCCAAACATAATTCACCGATCCAATGCAACCTCCAAGCCTGATTGTTCACAAAAGAACACGATCTCCAAGTGCCTATTTCCATCGTCCGCTTATAACTAAACTATCCGCTCATATCAGTTCAAGAAACAAATCATTTATGATACCTGAGTATAGATGATGGGTCACGAGAATGCCTTTTGCGTATGGATGGGCTGTATAAGGAAAGAAAAAGAAATCTGACAGTGCTACCAACCTCAACAGTGAGACACTATATTTTACTATCGTGCATTGCACGGTTATTTAACCACATGTTTCCTTTCAATTAATATACTTCGTTATTAGTGACACATTTCCCACTTAAACCCCACATCCTTTAAAATTTTTCTTAACGTACAAAGTTCCCAACTAAAATTTAGCCTTTCTTTCAAACCCGGTAATAATTTTTCACATGTCGGCATCACTTTCTTATTAATCGTTTCCTTTTTTACCAGGTGTCAAAAAAACTGTCCTTGAAGAATTATCTTCTTCACTGTCTTTAACTTCCTTCTTTATATTTCAAATTGTATAAAAGAAACGTATCAATAGTTAGCCGCTCGCTCACGACTTTTGTTAACAGGCACGGAAAGGTTTTTTTTGTTCAGCTTCAACTTTACAGCATTTTATTATATTGCATATTAAATCTCGTTCAGCACTGTGAATAGTTCGACCGCGTTTTCTAGAAACAGAGAATTCCGTTTACGGTAACAAACAGTTAACCTACAAATGGCTCCGCGATATAATGTATGTCCTCTAAATATAGTTTACGTTGTTGTGGTGGTATACTGATACCAAAGCAGTCGCGCATGCGCACTGATGATTTCCCTCTTTTATCTCGTTAAAACCAAATGCTAACTCGTGACTCGAGTAACTATACTTATAATTCAGTTCCTTTTACGGAAAATTAAAAATACATAGATAAATAAAACGAGAAGAAATCGGGAAAAATATTTATCTGTAGAAATGAATACGAAAGCGGGACTACAGACTTCCTTTGAAAAACTTCATACATTACGAACATCAAATCGCTGGAAAACCCGATAAGGAAAAATTGGAAAGGTTCAAAGTTTAAGTATATCGGGAGGATAATAAAACCAAAGATCGACGAAAAAGAAGCGAACAGCAGATGAGTAAAGGAAACTGCTGCACTCCGAACAACTAAACACGTGTATAAGAAAAAAAACCATTTTCAAGAAAAATCAAGATCATAGTAATACTGTGATAAAACTTGCGTGTCTATAAGCGAGCGAATGTCTTAACAGGCTGGTCTAAAAGAAACATAAAAAATTGGTGTGAAACATTCACACAACTTTCTCTTGCCAATGCAAATAATTTAAACAATATAACCTAACATTAGTAATAAAACATTAGAAATAAACAAAAAAACTGACCTCGATAAAACATAACCTAGTTTTAATCATGAGTGAAAGACGCAAATGAAAATCAACCTCAGTTTGGCTTGAAAATACGGGAAATCACGCTTTCACGCTAAAATAGGCTCAGTGGAGAAAAATTATCTAAATAGAAATTGTAGATCTTTTAATTTTCTATAAATTTGATTATATAGGCCTACACTTTTGTAGTGGCTTTTTACGTTTCGTGAGAAAAAAAACAGAAAATCGCTAATTACCGCTAAACCAAGCGTTATACAAAAAAAGGGTTTGTAGGGTTATAAAAGTTGTAAGATTTTAAATTCTCTACAACTTTTATTATACCAATTTTTGCGCTTAAATGCATATTAAAGCCGCAATCTTAAAATACAATTTTTTTACGGAAAAAACAGTTTCTCCAAGAATTTCAGCAGACATGGCGCCTACCCTATCTTGTAGACCTAAATAGATGTAGTAAATGAGGCGAGTTTTAAAAAAGTCGTAGGAGCCGTTTTTGAGAAAAAAAGTAAAAAAAATGACACGAATAAACTACTACTTCTGGTCGATCGATTATGATGAAAATGTTTGCGTCGGGTCCTCTAGTAGTATCTAACTTGCGTTTCAAGTTTCAACTTTGTACGATGTTCCGTTCTTGAGATATTCTGTTCACACAAACGCGCGCGCACACACACAGACCAATCGCTAAAAACATGTTTTTTGGGTTCAGGGAGTCTGAAAATGTGTAGATCCGGTGAAAACTCGATTTCGAAAAATCGAAATGAAAACAATACTTTTCTTTCTAAATATTCATATAGGCAAGAGAAAGTAAAAAAGTAGAGGTGATTAAATTAGGAACGTCAAATGCCAATCATTGATCTCAAGTGGTCAAAAAGGAATAATAAATAACCGGACGTTATCAAATGAAATACAACCCATTTCAGTACGCGTCAAATCATTCATTTAATGGAAAGAAAGACGCAATGCAATGAAATCATAATAAACTGTCTAATATTCAACTGATGACACTGAAAAATCACGGACGAACATGTTTTTTACGTCCCACCCTTAAGCACTTTAAGACTAATACAGACGATAAGATGAATACGGTTGATGGAAAATGCCGCCGGACCTGATCGGGAATCGAAACCGGGACCCCTGGTGTAGAAACCAATTATGATGATAATTACACCAACGGGCCGAAAAACAAAAAGTTGCTGTTCTTCGGATAAAAACAGCAAAAAATTTACCTTAGATAAATACATAATTTAAAATAGATTAACACCAATAAATATATTTCGGGTCATCTTGTTTAAAACCGACTTTAATTTATATAGTGCTGATGTAATTAAACGAGAACTTTTACAGTTTAATCAACTACAATCTGCGCAAAAATATAAACAAACAAAAGAAAAATCGGATGAGATCAATGTATCCGACTTGAGAATTACGATAATAAAAACGTACCCGAAAATAATTTAATATTCTTTAAATAAAAACCTCAAAAGAAATTCTGGTAGGATTTTTTTTCAAACCAGTAAAGTAGACGTAAAGGAAACTCATTTCCCAGCCCACATTCGCAGCATTCGATCACCGTAGGCTTTTCTGCTTTCTTCTGTCCACCCAGTGTTCTGATTTTGTCCACAACAGGCAGGTGGAGTGCTAAATTATTCGCACTCGATCTGCTAGTTCCAGGGCAACAAAAAATAGTGCTGCTTCTTATCGCATGGTCAGCCAATCATATGAGTGAAGTATTTAAGAACAGAAGAGGTAGAAGTGTAAAAGTCAATAGTCAGAGTAATGTACTTTGAGAGTAATTAATTTCATCATACAGCCAGAACCTGTGGTGAATGAAGTGAAGGTGAGTCATTTGGGCCCTGGAAAGTAGATGCTTTTCACAGGGCCTGATATGCTGATAAGGATACTTTTCCACTCAGTGAGGAACAATAAAAAGAGTTGTATTTTCTTTTTGTTGAATATCTTTAAAATAACAAGAAGCAAGAAAAATGATTCAGACAAAAAATCCATTACAATAAAATAATCGATATTATGATACAGGTACATTTCACAGCACTTGTATTTACCAAGGGATTCAAGTACTGCTTGTATCCATTTAATTGACGACATCTCAGATGTCATTCTATTCAACAAACATTATTAAACGACAAAATGCTTTCACCAACGGTTTCAATTCGTAAGAAAAGAGAACGATAATTTCATTTAAATTTATGTGTTCCAATACACCACGGTAACAGCGATAAAAATATTATCACATCCATAGTATGAAAAATCTACTTGACCTATATAGTAATAAGGATCGCTTGATATCCAATAGAAAATAGCATTTTACCGTTTATTGGTAAGTGGATGATGAAGCGTAGTTCACTTAAAGACACAACTTACTACGTAATACTCGAGTGGAACGTTAAAGTAAACAACGGATTCCGATTAACACTCTTGGGATTTGTCCGATCACTAATGTAAATTAATAAACAGAGGTTGTCGACGTTGCCCGTAACCGTAAAATTTATATAATTCCGTTTCAATATTTAGGATAAGTTACAGAAACAAAATTATTGCGAACGCCAACTCGGACCAACCCGAAAAAAATTCTGACCGAAGCATAATTATAAGTAAATGCATAATGTTAAATTGTCTAACAAGAGGCATTATTAGATTGTATCTTAATGTTTATGAATCACTGTAAATACTGATTAATTAATTGACACCATTTTTATTCAACTCGATTCCTGAACGTGATCTAAAACTACGACATGCTTTTCAAGGTTCATTCGTAGTAAAAAGATTTCACTTGATCTGAATTTTGAACTTTTTTCTGATATGAATCAAAGATATCGTTCCAGAAATTACCCGTAAAATTTATTCAAGTCATTTTAACCCACAAAATATGAATAAGTAAAATCCGATTAATACGATTTTTAAGGGACTGCCCCTTATTAGTGTATTAGACGGGAAACAAGTAAAATAGGCCAATCTCCAAAGAGGAATGATCTCTATTGTACTGACCGTATGAATACAGAGTTTATAAATGCAGTTTTTTTGGTTTTTCTGCCAACATGATATGTTTAATTTTTATAAACTAGTCTGTGATTTGGTATCAACTTAAAAAATATATTTCCAACTCATCCGGATTAAAGACATCCCTCGGTAATCATTTAGCAGTGAGATTAAACATTTTCTCACCTAGATTAAGCGCTATCTTCATTAAACGCTTCTACACATATGTGACGGTGCAATTTAATTACGTGTTTTTAATCAGCCAATCCACAACCCTGAAACCCGGTTTTTGTTGTTTTGTTCGTTCTTTGAAACCAGAGAAGTCAGTAACCTGCAGTTCTTTTGCAATTTCGAGTGTGTTTCTGTTAAAATGAACGTATAACTCGCACTACTTCGTAACTGCATTGTCACAACTACCACGTGGTTGTTAAACCCGATCGTGCTTGATGATTGCATCTACATTTTCTCTTTTTAGGGGGAAGAAAGATTTAAGGTAGATTAGGCCGTATTTTTGTCAAGAGAAATCCAGTCTTCGTTTTTCTTATTTTTACTTTCTCTTGCCTATATGAATATATAGGAAGGAAAGTATTGTTTTCATGTCGATTTTTCGAAATCGAGTTTTCACCGGATCTACACGTTTTCAGACCCCCTGAACCCAAAAAAACATGTTTTTAGCGATTGGTCTGCGTGTGTGTGTCTGTGAGTGTGTGTGTGTGAACAGAATATCTCAAGAACAGAACATCGTACGAACTTGAAAATTGAAACTGAAGTTACATACCACTACCGGACACGACACGAACATTTTCATCAAAATCGGTCAACCGGAAGTAGTAGTTAATTCGTGTAATTTTTCATTTTTTTGCGATTTTCTCAAAACCTGGTCCTACGAATTTTTTAAAAATCGCCTGGTTTACTGAATTTTTTTATTCTCTACAAGATAGGGTAGGCGTCATGTTTGCTGAAATTCTTGGTGAGGCTGTTTTCACGTAAAAAAATACTTTTTTTAAGATTACGGCTTTAATATGTATTTTAGCGCAAAAATTTTTATAAAAAAAGTTGTAGAGAATTTAAAATTCTACAACTTTTATTTCAAACATTGTTTTGTATAACGCTTAGTTTAGCAGTTATTAGCAATTTTCTGTTTTTTCTCACGAAAACGTGTGAAAATCGATTTTTTTCAGATTTCGGCCTTAGAATGCATTTTAAGAAAGAAGTATACACAATCAAATTTATGGGGAAATTAAAAGATGTACAACTTTTATTTAAAGCATTTTTCTCTACAGAGCCTAGTTTAGCGTGAAAGAGTGATTTTCCGTATTTTTAAGCTAAACTGAGGTTGATTTTCATTTTGCGTCTGTCACTCATGATTAAAATTAGGTTATGTTATTAAAGTTAGTTTTTTGTTTATTTCTAATGTTTTATTAATCATGTTAGGTTAATTGTTAATTATTTGCATTGGCAAGAGAAAGTTGTGTGAGTGCTTCCCACCAGATTTTTAAGTAATAAACTACAGTATTACATTATTATTTGTTAAAATTCTTGTTTCATGAATGGAAACAGAGCTTATTACGCGGATTCGGCGCGTATATTAGGGTATATCCAAGTAATTTTTTCATACTAACTATAATAAACAAAAACAAAAATCTGGTGTGAAACACTCACACAACTTTCTCTTGCCAATGCAAGATAATGACCGATTAAACCTAGCATTAGTAATAAAACATTACAAATAAACAAAAACATAACCTTATTTTAATCATGAGTGAATGATTCAAAATGAAAATCAACCTCAGTTCGGCTTAAAAATACGGAAAATCACTCTTTCACGCTAAATTAGGCTCTGTAGAGAAAAATGCTTTAAATAAAAGTTGTACATCTTTTAATTTCCTATAAATTTGATTGTGTACACTTCTGTCGTAAAATGCATTCCAAGGCCGAAATCTGAAAAAATCGATTTTTCACACGTTTTCGTGAGAAAAAAACAGAAAATTGCTAATTACCGCTAAACTAAGCGTTATACAAAAAAAGTTTGAAAAAAAAGTTGTAGGTATTTATATTTTTCTACAACTTTGATTATTACACTTTTGTGCTAAAATGCGTATTAAGGCCGTAATCTTAAAACAAAATCATTTTTCTACGAGAGAACAGCCTCCCCAAGAATTTCAGCAGGTATGACGCCTACCCTTTTTTTAGAGTATACAAAACATAGTAAATAAGGCAATTTTTAAAAAAAATTGTAGAAGCCGTTGAGAAATTGCAAAAAAGTGAAAATGACACGAATAAACTACCACTTCCGGTTGACCGATTCTGATGAAAATGTTCGTGTCGGGTCCGGTAGTAGTATCTAACTTAAGTTTTAAGTTTCTTTTTCGTATGATGTTCCACACCAAAAAAATTACATACAAAAAAGTCACACGACTATGAAACACCTATGAAATATGTTCACACACAGACCAGTCGCTAAAAACATGTTTTTAAGCTCCACAGTGTCTGAAAACGTGTATATCCGGTGTTGTTTTATTTTGTTTTACGTCTGACTGTTTTGCAATTTCTGCTAATGCAGGCGGTAAACTCTATTTAGAAACATCGACATGAAAACAATACTTCCCTTGTATTTATCCATATAGGCAAGAGAAAGTACAAATTCATAGTAAGCGGGGAAAACGTATTAACCGAGAGCGTATTAAACGGATTTTACTGTACAGTATTATTCTTAAAACCTAAAAAAAAATCCAAAACATATTCATATTCGTTTTAACATATTCATGGAATGAAAATTATACAACTGAAGTCCATTGGCACTCTATTTCCAACGAGAAATGAATTTAATTACACTCATTTCCGTCATAAATTAATAATTATTCTTTAAAAGAAACTGCACATGTTATTTGCGAGAAATAAAAGCAGCTGCAGCACGATTTACGGTTTTAAGTCCGCCGTCTACCGGCTATTTTAAACCATTTTATTACTGAACCAAACAATAAGACTGAAGTAAATAGAGGAAAACATACCACGATACATCGCTGTTAAAAAAATTACGGGAGAACCCCCACGTATTACTACAGAAAAATTAATTGATTTATATGAACGGCAAGACAGAACGACAAAAACATAAAATTTCCAGACCAATAAATGAATGAAATTTAAGTCACCGACTATAATTTTTTTCTAGAATTAACTCCAAAACTCATAACAGTCTGGGCAATATTGTAGAGCAAAAACCTGTCAGTTATAGTCTGATATAAATAACTACAGGCATTATAATATCAATAGGCGGATGACAATTGTCAAACTATTTCATAAATCTATAGAACAGAACCTAGTACGCGACATATAATATCTGGCATGCATTATTTTTTAGAAAAATTACACAGTACTCAAAAAAAAAATTAAGATGGGATAGTGCATCAAACAAAAGGCAAAAGGCAGTCAGCTATCGTTCACCAGCCTATGAAATTTACAACTATAAATCATTCAAGCAAGTAATCATATCAGAAGTAATCGATATTTCATTAGAAAATATAATGTAAATTTCGAAGAACACTATCTGCAGTTCCAAAATTCTACCGTCAGTAACATTTCTGATAACGCATCGAGATCAAACAAACTAGTGAAATAAAAGACAGTGAAAATAGAAAAAGTAGGCCTACAGTAGAGATTCATGACAAAAATAAATTTCCAAGAATATTGTTACCTAGTTTAATTTGATCGACAGTAACATTTAAAAAGATAACGCACTGATATATAATAAAGTTTAATTATTGAAGTTTAATTGTTAAAGAACTTTATAAAAACATATAAAGTACGATAGAAATTACTAAAGCAGTACGAAAAATACAGTATACGCGGTATGATAGTAATTAAAATTACAAAACAGTACCAAAAAGTAGGAATACATGGCCAATACTATTCCACGAAATTACTGGCGGGGACAAACATGTTCTATCAAGTTCGCTTGCCGTAACCATACGTAGTCTACACACACGCACGCACGCACACACACACGCGCGCGCGCGCGCGCACACACACACGCGCGCGCGCGCGCGCACACACACACACACACACACAACTAGGAAATAAATCCGGCAATTTTTATTAGATTGCATCTTATCACATGATAAAATAATGATCACAACCAACCAAAATTTGTATCGATTTTTTTTATTTTAAGAGCAGGAAATATTTTCTTTTTTTCTGTTACATGAAATTAGACAAGACAAAGGTATGAGGCACATGTGGGGAGACATTTGCATTATAAGAAATAAATACGCCCGCATCAAACAATCTTTTATTAATAAATTTGTATGCGTGTACACATGTTTTAAATGCAAGACAGCAAGCACAATGTGCTGAAGTGCACTCTCACAGGATATTATAAACGAACACCTTATAATAAAGGTATGGGGTTATCAGTGACTAAATTTAAGACAGAATACGGAACTATGCTTCAAAATAAAGTAAAGATGAACGGATGTTGAAAATAAACCGAGACGATGCATTGGACAACCTTAAAAAATAAAATATGTAGCTACTGTTTACTGACTTCAAGGGCTTCCACGACGAACACAAGCAGAATTTACAAGAAAGGAGAAAATATACAGTGAAAGAATGCACTAAGAATGTGCGCGGAAAAATAGCTTCCGAAGTGTTTAAAGTTTCAATTAAAATGTTACTGAACGACAAAAAAAATAAAACGTCAAACATAGATAACTTGAGGATTTTATAAAATTACGATAACTGAAATAATTTCGTATTACTATTTCCGCCGGAGTAGCACCAATCAAAATTTTTACTTTGTCATCAACCAAATTTATAAAAGAGTCTCTAGGCTCGACTACCAGAACTGATTAAGAGAACAAAAATTATTTTCATTATCTCAATGAATTACAACAGATATCAAACAGGAACGGTACTTAAGAAACCGTGTTAAATTTACTAACCTACAAACAGTTTTACTTAAGTCTACATTTTAATACCATCCATACTTAAGCTACTCTGCCCATAACAGACAGATGGAGTGTCAAGTTATTTACATTCAATCTGTTTGTTCCCGGGCTAAAATAAATAGTTCTGTTTCTTATCACATGGTCAGCCAATTAAATGACTGAATCATTTAAGAACAGAAGAGATAGAGGTGTAAAAGACACTAATCAGAGTTATCTCCTCTGAAAGTAATGAATTTTATTATACAGCCAGACCCTGTGGTGAATGAAGTGAAGGTGTCATTTGCAGAGTGGAAAATATGTGCTTTTCAGAGGGCCCGGCATGCTGATAAGCATACTTTTCCACTCAGTGAGGAAGGCAATGGTAAACCACCTCACTCCTCGTTTTACTTAGTAAAACCTCTACAGGTTCAAACCAGCCGAAAGGCTGATGACCTAAACAACAACACTTAAGCTACTATGTTAATGACTGAAAAAATCTGATCAGTACAGGCAGGTGGAGGGTTAAATCATTTACACTCGATCTACATATTCCAGGGCTACTAAAAATACTTGTTTCTAACCACATAGTCAGTCAATTATATGACTCAAGCATTTAAGAACAGAAGAAGTAGTGGTATAAAAGAAACTAGTCAGAGTTATCTCCTCTGAGAGTAATAAATTCATTATACAGCCAGACTCTGTAGTGAATGAAATGAAGGTGTCATCTACACGGTAGAAAGTAGATGCTTTTCAGAGGACCTGGCATGCTGATAAGCATACTTTTCCACTCGGTGAGGAAGGCAATTGTAAACCACCTCATTCCTCGTTTAACTTAGTAAATTCTCTAGAGGTTCAAACCAGATTTTCGGCTGATGACCTAAACAATAGTCGACTACGAAATTCAAAAACAAACGAATTAATCACTACTTAGGAAAACTAGTAACATAACTTATGTTAGAAAACATGTATATTATAAAAAATTATTTAAAAATAACAATTTCCGTTTTTAACATTAAAAGGGTGAAAACAAAAAAAAGGAAATGAATCACACATATAAAATGTGTAAAATTTATTTAAAGTGCAAAACGTTGAAATATTATACAGGAACCAGTTCAGTTATCCGTAGGGTATATAAATGATTTTATCATATCGATAAAAAAAACCCTGACATATGGTCACAAAAAATACAGTTCCTTTTAATTCACCATCAGACCCTCACACAGTAACGTATAACTCACATTAGACAACCTAACTACATTACTCTTATAATACTCTCTCTCTCCTCTCACGTGTCCGCAGCGTATAACAAACCTTGTCAACCAATCTGTTAGCAACTCACAAATTTTTTTTAATGCTTTCATCTAAGGTCGCATTAACAACGAGGTTATTAGCGAACATTAAAGATATCAATTATAACAAAATGTATAAATAGAATGAAAACCAATGAAGATGAAATACTAATAGAAAGATATCACAGAAAGAGAAATTTAAAGAAAGTTTTGCTAACTTAACAAACATTCAAAGTATTTTTTAATTATTTGCAAAAAATTAAACAGAAGGAAAACCACGATGTAAATATGATAAAAAGAGCAGAGATATAATAGAAGATTATCGAACAAATCAAAGAAACCTCATAAATAAATTACGAATGTAACATTATAAATTATGTCACATAATAAGAAACAATGATTATAATCTTACGTTATCAATATTATGTGAAATGAACAAATCAGCGAAAAAAGAAATGAATTTAATAAAAAAGTGAAACAATTTAAAGTAATAATTTAAATCACATTAACAACATTTGCTTATTTCAAAACTTCCTGACATTGTTTTCAAATATGTTCGATAGTTTGCAACGGTTACAAAGTGAGGATTTGTTTCTTTTTTACTAAGAAGTTAAAGCGATGTATCATAAAAAAAAAATATTATGCTAATAACCACAACTAAATTACATGTTGGTAACGATAAGTTTGCCGTTAATACTAAACTGGTTTAAGTAATTTAAGACTGGCCATAGTACGAATCTTTCTATTCTCGGCAAATAAAAGGCTATTATTGTTCACCTCATAGCCCAGAAAAATTAAAACGTACATAGAATAATTTACTTTGCACCGTCTTATCTAAAATATACATACAGATAATGAAAAAGTACAAAAGTATTAATTTAGTAAATAAATGTTGAAATACAATAACAAGAAAATCAGCGTTCAAATAAAATGATTAAAGTCCAGAATTGAAACATGCTAGTTTTATTCCAAAGTAAACAAACCACCTACTAAAATTATTTAAAATGTCGGAAGAGCCAACGAAGATGTCTAAAACGTTCACCAAAGCCAGGCACTTAACCAGGGGGATTTTTTATGACTGACTGTTTTACATTTTCTGCTAATGCAGACGGTGGAGAATGATGATAAATGAAAATGAGTGATAAAAAAAATGCCAGACCTGACCGGGAATCGAACCCGGAACCCCGGCGTAGAAGCCAGTTGCGCTAACCACTAACCAGGGGCTTGAGAGGCTTCAGCCCCCCCCCCACCGAACGGAAATTTAAATTGTAACTCACATGCCACGGTTAGTCTTCGATATTTCTGGTCCCGCGGGTTCGATTCTCCAGGCTCACCCCCCCCCCCGAACCAAAATCCTGGCTACATGTCTGACCAAAGCAACTCAAAACGGTTAGTTGAAGTAAATTATGAATAATAAATGTATTTTATTTTATTACCAATACATGAAATAATCTAATGAAAAAGAAACCGGCCGCCAGAGAACTGAAACATTAATGCCCCATATCAAAAGCAGGGTTTATGTTAACGAACAATAGCTTCGTAGACCCAGCAAATACCCCCCCCCAAATTAATATACCACAAATAGCGCACGTAGTCTACACAAGTAATTATTTATTTATACCTCACATTTTTATGAACGAACAAGAATAGGTAATTCTTATCTTACAAGAAACATATATTTTCTTATGCAAATTAAACATTTAAAGAAACGTAATTTTTGAAAAAGTAAAACGCATTTTTTAAGAAAAGGTATTTTGGATTTATGACTTCTGTAAACTGAAGCACCTGTCAAAAATTTTAAAACGGAAAAATTACAAGTTCAGTACATGCTAACATAAGACACAATCAATGCAAACTAAAATATAACGGTATAAAGCAAAGATAAATCCAGCTAAAACATTAAGTACGTAACTTCAGCCTTTGGAGTTAATTAAAAAGAAAATGTTTGTAAGTTACTTAGTAACTTCACATCATGTAAATAAACACTCATTTATTAATAGATTGCGTTGCTTACATGCAAACGCTTTTACAATAGCATTCCGGAAACGAAATAGTTTAATAAATTTAACATTGTGTTAAAGAAGCTCAAAATTTTAAGCTCGTGTAACATGGCTAACATAATACAAAAAAACAATTTAGTCGTTTACACCATTCGAATTTTTATATAACCACTATTATTAACCACAATAATTAAATTATACACTGATAATATTTTGATAATCACAACAATAAAATAAAACTATTTAAACAAATGATTTTTCTGTCATCACAGTAAGTAAGGGTAAAGAGAAACAAAGCTTTATACATACCGGCCAATCTAAGGCGATCCCTTGACCCGTACACTACACAGCTCTGCGGCGTGAGCAAATAAATAAATTTTATAAGAAAAATTTATCAAAACTACTAGAATGACTAAAAGGGCTCTGACAACACAAACATAAAGGTGTTTATTACAATATATAATATAAACCCGAACACTAAGAACAAAACACAGCGAACAAAATGAAAGGAGTTGAGTAAACAGTCCGCTTGCAGACTAAACGCTAAACGAAGCCCGGGAGCAGTGCAGGCAAGCTACACCCTAGCAAACTGTCGTCCCCACCCTCGCACATACGCCAACATCCATTCAGAGTCATAAAAGGGTTCTGGTGCCGTTCGGCTACTTCCGCGCCATTTCGGGTATATTCGGTTTTTACTAGCTACGTTGTGATCTACACAAGTCTCTACCAACCCACTAACTAAAATTAATAATAATAGTAATACTACTATCTGCACATCTGGGACGTCGCTTCAACTTGGATTAAATCATAACATACGTAGGCCTACATCGCCCACTTTAAGCTGAAACGTATCAAATAATTTACAATCAGGCACCGAATTAATTCCGAAAGTAATTGCAAAGAGATGCTCCATCAATACTATCAATTTAAACAATAAAAGCCTGTTAATATAAAATCGAAGAAGATAAAAAAGTAATAAGTTACAGTTAATATATTTAAATAAATTAAAGTTGTTTATGATAGATTAATACATTTAATAAAGTAAATATTTAATTAAATTAAGTAAACATCGTTGATAAATATTATTAGATTGTTTTCATCCAAAAATGTTCACAAATGAAACACACTACCGATTTAGCAGCACGTATCAATGAAAGTGAGAAATCGATAGAAACAATTCTATTTTAACATTTCAGTAAATGTGACAAAACCTATATTATCATTAACAGTAGAAGGGCAGTCATACAACAATGATAATCGACTGGACGACCCTTCATTAATTTCAAATTATCTAACTTAATGTTATAAATGGTCTCCTGTGTACCGCTTAGGGGATTATGGGATTCACTGGATGGTGTCAACACATTCAAATAGAAAGGATTGGTTGGAAGTCATGTAATTGAGTCTTCAGATAAAATTATTGTGCAACTAGGAAACACTAAAATCTTACAGCTAAAGAACAAATAAAATGATACATCTAGAAATTAAAAGGAAATTATAAATTAATTACATAATTATATAGTTTACATTTTTTAATGATAAATAATTTTTAAATTCTTCCATTTTAATTTCCATTGACACATAGTCGTATTGGTGTAAATGTACGAGTAATGTTGAGGTCATCAGCCGAAAGGCTGGTTTGAACCTCTAGAGGCTTTACTAAATAAAACGAGAAGTGAGGTGGCTCACAATTGCCTTCCTCACGGAGTGGAAAAGTAAGCTTATCAGCACGCCAGGCCCTCTGAAAAGCATCTACTTTCCACCCTGCAAATCACACCGTCACTTCATTCTCCACAGGGTCTGGCTGTATAATGATGAAATTCATTACTCTCGGAGGAGATAACTATGAATCATGTCTTTTACACTTCTACCTCTTCTGTTTTTAAATGCTTCAGTTATATAATTGGCTGATTATGTGATAAGAAACAGAACTATTTTTTGTAGCCCTGGAACTAGTAGTTCGAGTGCAAATAATTTAACACTCAATCTCCCTATTATGGGTAAATAGGAGTATATAAATTTAAACAATGAATAATCAATGTTTTATCCAAATGATCTTATATTATTAATGAGATAAACACCGAAATTGCAGTATTTTACCTATGTAAATCATTGTCTTAAATCCACTCACTTTACAAAATCTCCAATAGAAATAATTAATAATTTATTTTAATCTAAAAAAGTGATGGTGACCGCCCCCGTGGCATAGTTACCAGCGCGCTAGCCTGCAAAAATCCAATTTAAGCAAACTACCTAATCTGACATTCGCTATTGTTTCTAACTTTACAAAACAAGAAAACAAATTCCGAATGATTTATTTGCAAAATATTAATAAACCTTAACCTCAACCATGCTGTAATGGTCTGCGCGTAGAAGACAGTTGCTTCTACGCCGGGGTCCCGGGTTTGATTCCCGGTCAGGTCTGGCATTTTTTCAGCACTCATTTTTACCAGTCGCCCTTCTCATCGTCTGCATTAGCAGTAATTGCAAAATGTCGGACGTAAAACATTTAAAAAATGACCTTTAACCTTAACAGTATAATAGTACGGAAAATCACTAATTGATGCTAAACTACGTGCTATAGAAAAAATGCTGTAACAAAAGTGATAGTTTTTCATTTTTTACAACTTTGATTATATACACTTTTGTCCTAAAATGGACATTAAAGCTGGAAACTTAAAAAAACATTTTTTACACTACAAGAGGACAGCACTATGAATTTCAACCGACATGGTGCTTACCCTGTTAAATGTTGCGATTTTAAATAAAATCGTTTGAAGTTTTTGAGAAAATTGCAAAAACAGAAAAATTGTTTGAAAATAAACTACTAGGTACTTCTGGTAGACTGATTTTGATGAAAATATTCGTGTTGGGTCCCCTTGTGGTACCTGCTGTACTACCGAGTTTCAACTTCGTACGATATCTTGAGATAGTATTTTGTTAAAACACCCGCGTGGGCGCGCACATACACTATTTGGTAAAGACACGTTTTATGGGTTCAGGGGGCCTAAAAACTTGTATTTCCGATGGAAATTCGATTTATAAAATCGACATAAAAACAACATTATGCTTCCCCATGTATTCACTTTTTCGTTAAAATGCATATTAAGGCCGCAATTTAAAAAAAAAAATTCTACGAGAGAACAGCCTCCTCAAGAATTTCAGCAGGCATGACGCCTATCCTATCTTGTAGAGCATAAAAAAATGTAGTAAATGAGGCGATTTTTAAACAAAATCGTAGGAGCTGTTTTTGGGAAAATCGTAAAAAAGTAAAAATGGAATGAATAAACTACTACTTCCGATTGACCGATTTTTAAGAAAATGTTTGTGCCGGATCCTCTAGTGGTATCTAACTTACGTTTCAAGTTTCAACTTCGTACGATGTTCCATTCTAGAGATATTTTGTTCACAAACACACAAACACACACACACACACACACACACACACACACACACACACACACACACACACACACACACACACACACACACACACACACACACACACACAGACCAACCGCTAAAAACATGTTTTTTGGGTTCAGGGGGTCTGAAAACGTGTACATCCGGTGGAAACTCGATTTCAAAAAATCGACATGAAAACAATACTTTCCTTCCTATATATTCATATAGGCAAGAGAAAGAAATACATTAAGTAAGCACTAAAGTAAATTGTGTAATATTTGGTAAAAATTATTTGAAGACATATTGAAGAAAGTAGGTGAGTAATGGTAGAGATGAATTACACATATTGTTAAAATTTGAGCTTATCACTTATTATCTTGTTAAGCCCTATACATTTAGAGTTACCATAATTTTTTGAGGCCAAATCCGGACATTAAACGCTGGAAACATGGAGAAATATGGTGTTATGGAATACCCACCAGTGTGGCCCGGGGAATATTTCTTTTTCAATCCTGTTCTGGATTGGCCCCTAAAGTTTCAATTTGAGGAAAGAGAGTGGTTTTCATTCAAATGGGTTTAAGAAAATAAATTTAAAATAAAGAAAAAGTATTAGCCTAATATATCAAGTAACGAGCATATTGGTCATTATTTTATATTATTATCATTTCATTATATTATTGGTCATTATTATTTTATACTCATATAAATCAGTAGAAATTACTTTTTAATACTTATTGTTAAAATTTTCAATTATATTGTTTCATTTTCCATTTCCATTTTCAAAATCTGGACATTTCTCAAATATGGGCATAACCTTGAAATCCGGACTATCTGAAAAAAATCCGGATGAATGGTTATCCTACCTATACTCCCTTTTTGGAGTCTCCTGGATGCAGTTTATAAAACGATGAGAAAAGATTTTACTTCTCTGATAATCAGATATATTAACAAAATATTTAAAACAGCTACTACCATTGTTCCTAATTGGTTTCTGACTGACACTGTACAACGGACACTTTGTGGATAATAAACAATAACGCAAAGATGGTATTACTTTCTCTTGCCTATATGAATATAGCAAGGAAAGTATTGTTTTCATGTCGATTTTTCGAAATCGAGTTTTCACCGGATCTACACGTTTTCAGACCCCCTGAACCCAATGTGTGTGTGTGTGTGTGTGTGTACAAAATATCTCAAGAACGGAACATCGTACGAGCTTGAAACTTGAAACTTAAGTTACCCATCACTACCGGACCCGACACAAACATTTTCATCAAAATCGGTCAACCGGAAGTAGTAGTTTATTCGTGTAATTTTTCACTTTTTGCGATTTTCTCAAAAACTGGCCCTACGATTTTTTTAAAAATCGGCTGATTTACTAAATTTTTTATGCTCTACAAGATAGGGTAGGCGCCATGTTTGCTGAAATTCTTGGTGAGGCTGTTTTCACGTAAAAATTTGTTTTTTTAAGATTGCGGCTTTATTATTAATTTTACCGCAAAAATGTATATAATTAAAGTTATAGAGAATTTAAAATTCTACAACTTTTATTTCAAACACTTTTTTGTATAGTGCTTAGTAGTAGCTTAGTTTAGCGGTAATTAGCGATTTTCTATTTTTTTCTCACGAAAACGTGTGAAAAATCGATTTTTTTAACATTTCGGCCTTAGTACTCTTTTTACGACAAAGGTGTAGAAAACCAAATTTATAGAAAATTAAAAGATCTACAACTTTTATTTAAAGTATTTTTCTCTAAGGAGCCTAGTTTAGCGTGAAAGAGTGATTTTCCGTATTTCTAAGCCAAACTGAGGTCGATTTTCATTTTGCGTCTTTTACTCATGATTAAAATAAGGTTATGTTTTTTTGAGGTTAGATTTTTGTTTATTTGTTATGTTTTATTATTAATTAAAAAATAAATATCTATAATGTTTTATTGTTAATTATTGGCATTGGCAAGAGAAAGTTGTGTGAGTGTTTCACACCAGATTTTTTTTGTGAAATACTCCTGTTATCCTGAGACAGATGTACAATCAATGTAAAAAATTACAAAGTTTCAACTAGTATTATTTGTTGATACAAAATGTAAAAATAATATATCTATAGTATTACGATTACATTATAGTACGTTACGATTCAAGGGCTTAGTGGATGAAGGTGCTATGTAACAAAAATATAGTTTAGTGGAAATTGCTTTGAAAGTACTAAGGTCTATCCCTCATGGAAATTTTGTCTTATGCAATCAGAAGTTCTTGAAACTTTACTTTTCATTGTCACTTTTTTAGTACAATGCCATCTGTTGTTGTTTAGGTCAACAGCCGAAAGGCTGGTTTGAACCTCTAGAGGTTTTACTAAGTAAAACGAGGAGTGAGGTGGTTTACCATTGCCTTCCTCACTGAGTGGAAAAGTACGCTTATCAGCATGCCGGGCCCTCTGAAAAGCACATATTTTCCACTCTGCAAATGACACCTTCACTTCATTCACCACAGGGTCTGGCTGTACAATGAAATTCATTACTTTCAGAGGAGATAACTCTGATTAGTGTATTTTACACCTCTACCACTTCTGTTCTTAAATGATTCAGTCATTTAATTAGCTGACCACGTGATAAGAAACAAAACTATTTATTTTAGCCCTGCAACGAACAAATTGAGTGTAAATAATTTGACACTCCACCTGTCTGTTATGGGCAGAATGCCATCTATAAATAGATTAATGGTAATTTAATAATACAAAATACTTCTAAAGATCTTTATAAGAGATATTTTTAAAGAAACACATAATGAATATTAATGATGATGATAAGTGTTCATTACTACATTTGACTGTTATTACTCTAAAAATATGTATATTAGGTTCTAACGCATTCTGGTAGAAGAAGGTGTCAAATAATCTTAACATCTTAATTTTCTATAAAACTTAAATAAGCAGTACGTAACCTGTTCATCCCCTGGTATTCCCGTAAACTATAGATATGCAGCATTCTTTGTCATCTACCATATTATTTATGCACATAACACCTTCAGCAATCACAAAAAATAAATTTTTGAAAAAAATATTACATAGCACCTTTATTCAGCTCTTCAATTATCAGCTTATATTGTAGTTCTCATGCACCGCCATTAAAATATTGTATAATAAATATGGTATTGACATCGTAAGGATAAAGGTTAAGTTTTTGTCAAGTAGATGTTAACCTTGAAAGAGATTTCAGTAGTGGTTTTTATCCCAACACTGCATTTTTGAGATATAGTTATAAATACATATTTCAACATTAATGCTAAGTAATTTCCTATTGAAAATAGTTTTGGTTGTTTGGTTGGGTACAGATTATTGGTTATTTACTGTTATTCAGAAAGTTTTAAGTTGATCTTCTTTGCTTAATTTGAAATAACAATTGCTCTTAGGTCAAAATGAGGTATTTAAGTGAAGAAAATCTTAGAATTTTCCACTATCCTCCACCTGTAGAACCCCTCAATTGTAAATTTTCCACTCTGCAAAATAACTCAAAATAGTTCACTTTTGTTCCAAAAAATTGTTTTTCAAATTAAAACTTTGAATGACATTCTTAAGAGGACAAATCTCTCATATCAAATCAAGGATGAAAATTGTTTAAATTGAGATGAACTTAAAAAAAGAGTACATCATTTTGCTATTTCTCCTATGAAAAAGAAAGAAAGAAAACAAGAAAAACTGGTGTGTATTCTGAAAAGGAACAAGAAGAACAAGAAGATCTGAATGAATGACAGAACTTCATTTTGGGAAAATAGAAAGAAAAGAGAAAAATTGAGTCATCATTCTGAATGTGTGGTCTTAATTGCACCATTTTTCAAGCAGAAGAAAAAGATAATAGTGATCACCAATTAATATGAATATGTGAATCTTTAACTCCAGCAACTCACTGTTTAGTCTTTAGTCTTACCTCATCGTATCTCTTCTGCTTCAGCACTAATTTTTTAAGATAACTAAATTGAGAAATTAAAGTACAGTAGACCTGAGTACATAAATCAAATTTCAGAAAAATACAAAGTTAATGAGAAAGACATTTTTAAATATTAAGAGCAAATTAGGCCAACATAGAACAGGAATCATACAGCGCACTGAAGAACTTTACTAATGAAAAATCTGGTGTGAACCACTCACAAACTTTTTCTTACCAATGCAAATAATGAACAATATAATCTAACATTAGTAATAAAAGATTACAGGTAAACAAAAAAACTAATCTCAAAAAACATAACATTATTTTAATCATGAGTGAATGATACAAAATGAAAACCAACCTTAGTTTGGCTCAATAATATGAAAAATCACTCTTTCACACTAAACTAGGCTCTGTAGAGAAAAATACTTAAAACAAAAGTTGTACATATTAGTTATTAAGTTAAAACATAATCGTTCTACATATATATGAGATATAATATTGCATTTAAAATGTGAGAATATGTAAGCACAATAAATATTCAAAAGTATGTGTATGTATATAATAAAATTATCAAAGGATTCGGCATTGTTTATTTAAATGTTTGATAATCTGATACACATTAATAGAAATTACATGTAAATTACCTAATTAACTCATTAGTAAGTAATAGAACTACGTTTAAGCTACTTTAGTGAATTCTTTTAGTGAAGTCTGTGTGATTGCATAATAAAGCTTTTACAAAATTAACTCATATTCTAAAGGGTTTTACAGGTAGCTGCAACTATGGGTTCCGTTTGATAACAATTCTTTTCATGTCTTGCACTTGTTGAATTCCGTATCTTTCATTAACCCATTTAAGTTCTGGTTCCTCATTCCCTTTCCTCTCTCACCACAAAAAATATTTAAAATGAAATTATCATACCAGATATATTTCACTTTCTTTCTGTTCAAGTTTGCTTTTGCAACAATCTATTTATTTAAAATGCAAAATTGCTTCCTATGTATTTTAAATGGGAATTCTATTAACTCCTCAATACAGAGTTCTACCAAACGGATTTTTAAAATTTTTATGTGGTTTTAAAGAGTATTTTTTCTGATTTTCCCAAAAGTTCTAAACTTGAAATTCATGCTAATATGAGCCTTATTTTACAAAATGAGAAAGGTAAATTTGTTTACAACGTAACGGTAATACAGCATAATGTATTGCGGTTCTTCCGTATTTTCTCCAACCAAAGCCATATTCCATAATCATACAGGATATGTGTTTTATCTCTTTTCATCTAACAACACACTCAGTCGGTATGAGACATAGTGTTAACGTTGTTTTATTTAAAGTTTTAGTTGTTTAAAATCGTTCTTATCAGGATGAAACTACCGCGCTACTGTGTTTTAGTTGTTACTCACTGTTAAAGGTTAAGTTTGATGTTAACTTAAATAATTTATTTAATGATAGGGGTTTGAAACCTAAGACCATTGTGTGAATTTATTTGCACGGGTTCACTATGCTAGTTGCACAGTCTTCTCTTTCTCACATACACTTCCGTTTTCAAACCAACATAATGTACAATAAAATAGAAAATTGCATATTTTTATTCATGAGACTCGTAATACCATAAAAATGTGCTAACATTGAAGTTTCCATGAGTATTACTAGATAGATCTTTGTCTTAGGATTTTTATACCTATCAAATCTGTTTTAAAATATCATCTGTCCTATTTGAATTTCAACAAATTGCCAGATTGAAAGATAAAAAATCAATAAAACCAGCTTACTTTGGTTTAATTCTACCTCATATCTGTATACATATTAGTTTGAGGTAAGTCATCACAGACAAGTCACATGGATAGAGGTTTTAAAATTCAGAAAAAATGCTATTAGGTGTATGGTGGGAGCTAACCGCTTATCCTCCTTAACCACGCGCAGAACATTACTTAAGGAGCTCCAATTGCTTACAGTTCCTTCTTTGTATATCTTTGAAGTGATAATGTATATAAAGAAAAATATTGTTTTACAGTATTTAAATGTCTACAATCATAACACAAGAAATAGAATTGATTAGCACAGTGGATCCATGGGAATAAATTTGCACAATGTTCTTGGGTTTCAAACCCCTATCATTAAATAAATGATTTAAGTTAATAAAAAACTTAATTGTTCTTAGAAAAATGGCGAGTAACGACTAAAGCACACTGGTTCAATAGTTTCGTCTTGAAAAGAACGGTTTTAAGCTAAAACTTTAAATAAAACAACGTTAACACATGTCTAACATCGAATGAGTGCATTATGCTCATAAGATGAGAAGAGAAATGACACATATCCTGTATGCTTATGGAATTTGGCTATGGAGGGGTAAATGTGGGAAAACCGCATTATATTCCCCAGTATTACCGCTACGTTGTAAACAAAATTTACTCGTTTTCATTTCGTAAAACGAAGCTCATATTAGCATGACTTTCAATTTTAGAACTTTTGAGGAAATCAGGAAAGAATACTCTTCAAAACCATGTAAAAACTATAAAAATTCGTTTGGTAGAACTCTGTATTTAGGAGCTAATAGAATTCCCATTTAAAACGTTGACTGCCATGTGACCCAAATATGTGTCACCTTGTCTAAAAATGGTCCACATGCATTAAAAATGAATCATAGTACTCATTTCTAAGCCGTGTGTTATTAATATGGTTTACAGAACAATACTATTGCGCATATGATGATAAAGCTATCATATGTCTCAGAGAGTGATGTAAGCTAAGCCTGTTAAAATAGGCCTTTTTCAAATAAAAGGATATTGCATTATATAGGTAGTTTTTCTTGTTGTCCTGTACAAGAATTTGTAATTTTATTATTTTGTTTGCTTATTAAAAATAAAATGAAAAAATAAATTGTGTATTTTACTAAATTGATATTAGGAAGGCACCGGCTGTGTTTGAGAGTAGAAAATAACAATCTCCATAACCTAAAAAATCTTTTGAGTAGTAATTAAACAATAGATGACTTCTTGTAAAGATCATGTTCGTATTTTTTATTATTGTAAAAATCATATATAATAAAATGAATTGTAAAATTACTAAATAGTCTAGAATACTTTGCAACTGAACCCAGTTGTTTATTACATTTTTCATTGTGACCACAAGTATGTCACAATGTTATTTAATAACAAATAGTATTTGTTATTAAATAAAATAATGAAATAATGTGTAAAAATCAAGAAAAAAGTACGATGGCCCCGATTTGTCACGGAATTTAGCATGGCAGTCAATGTGTTAAACTACATTGGAAGCAATTTTTCGTTTTAAATATATAGATTTCTACGTGACTAATCACAACACTTGATGATTTGAAAAACCTACTTAAGTAGAAAATACATCAATAAAATACTACAAGCTTTACAAAGTTATGGTAATCTAAATTTGTTTAAACAATAAGAAAGTACATGATTGATGAAACATTTTCCAGTTAACATGCATTCTGTTCTAGATAGTTCTTTGTTTGAAAAATAAATAAATGTGTAAGTAAACACTGAGGAAATTGTGTATTATTACATAAAAATATGTTGGATAACTTCCTTATCGAAGTGAACAAGTAAGTAGTGTAAATGAATCAGTAATTAATAAATTGAACATAAGGTCAATATTTAGGATTATTAGTTTTATCTTGATAAGTTCTACATTTCCTTTTCGGAGTTTCCTGGTTGCAATTACACAAAATAGAATTTAAAAAAATAAAAATTGATTGTTGTTGTTTGGTTAAAATAGCCCAAAATAGCTGGTTTAAACTCTTAGATAATTTATAAAATTATATAAAGAACATAACAGAACATTGAGATATATTACAAATGCCTTACGTACAGGGTTGTAAAGAATAATGGTTTGTCAGTATCAACTAAAGCATCTCGCTGTTTAACAGGTTGACTCCCAAGTCAATTTTGCAATTTTTCTTAAAAAAACCCACACCTATTTTATGGTTCTTTGCTTTTTTTAGTTAATTTTCTTTCAAGTCTAGAGTATTGTAAGGCTTAAATTTTTTTGGCGCTGTTTTTTAGGTGAGGACTGATAAGGTACTCAAGAGTAACAAAATCAAATTTACTGTGAAAGACTGATGTGTGTCTCACTGAAATTTTACTTGTATTTCTATAAAATATTATATGTATTTCATAAATAATTTACTTTGGGCTATTTTTCAATAAAACTATATAAATATCGATGATGAGTCTCTTTCTATCAAGCAATTGTTCGATGAGTGGTAAGCTTCAGTACCAGTTGTCTCTATAGAGGCACCGACCAGAGTCAACTTTTACGATGCAAAAAATATTGTAATATGAAAACCATAAAAACTTAAAAGATAAAATTATTTTTCATTATATAATATAATTAAAACATGTTTAATAATACAATAATAAACTATAATAATAGTCAATATTATGTAATAGTAATAATAAGCTGTCAAGTTTCACCGACTCATTTTTGACTCGATTCGATCAAGTAAATCACAAACCATAACTGGGGAAATGTTTTTTGAACTCATTTCTAACAACTCAGTATATGATTCAATGCAAATGAGCATCCAATTCGTCTCACGATTCTATTAAAACATTATTACATGAGAGACGGATCAGTTTGGTGAGATCTGATGAGAGACGTATACGTGTCTCATAGGAGTCACCTGTGAATGAAACTTATAACTTTCACCCTAGACAATTCTGATTAATATTACAGTATTTTGATATCAATATCTTCTGTTCTTTAATATTCTAATCATTTCATTGACTGACCATGTTAGAAGAAACAGAACCAATTTAAAATCCTGCAATTAATCTTCATTAATAAATTTAAAACCTTTTCAATTGATAATTATTAAGCTGACTTGTCGATACAAAAACTGAATTAGGAACAAATTTTAATCAATTAGTTCTAGTATACTGTTTCGCTGTCGTGGTTACGGTTTTTGCGAAGTTTTCCTTGGACCCTCCAAAGGGCCAAGGAAAACTGATTGGCTGGTCAGTCACCTATTTCCACTCTATGCACTAGTATAACCTTCCAGTTTCCAATAACAAAATTCTAGTGTGAATCACTCACACGACTTTCTCTTGCCAATGCAAATAATGAACAATATAACCTAATATTAGTAATAAAACATTAGAAATAAACAAAAAACTAACCTCGAAAAACAACCTTATTTTAATCATGAGTGAATGATGCAAAATAAAAACCAACCTTAGTTCGGCTTAATAATACGGAATATCACTTTTTGACACGAAACTAAGCTCTGTAAAGAAAAATTCTTTAAATAAAAGTTCTAGATCTTTTAATTTCCTATAAATCTGATTATAAAACATATTTGTCGTAAAATGCATACTAAGGCTGAAATCTTAAAAAAATCAATATATTTTACAGATTTTCATGAAAAGAAAGAAAATCACTAATTACCGCTAAACTAAGCGTTGTACAAAAAATAATTAAAATAAAAGTTGTAGGTTTTTAAATCTTTTACAACTTTGATTACAAACACTTTTGCCATAAAATGCATATTAAGGCAGCGATCTTAAATAGACCATTTTTTTCTACGAGATCACAGCCTCCCCACCAATTTCAACAGACATGGCGCCCACCCTGTCATATAGAACATAAAATATGTAATAAATGAGGTGATTTAAAAAAAAGTCGTATGAGCCGTTTTTGAGAAAATCGCTAAAAAGAGAAAAATTATACGAATGAACTACAACTTCCGGGTGACCGATTTTGATGGAAATGTTCGTGTCGGGTCCGGTTGTATTATCTAACTTAAGTTTCAAGTTTCAACTTCGCACGATGTTTCGTTCTTGAGTTATTTCGTTCACACACAAATACACACAAATACACACACACACACACACACACACACACACACACACACACACACACACACACACACACACGCGCACACACACACACACACACACACACACACACACACACACACACACACACACAAACACACACACACCAATCGCTAAAAACATGTTTTTTGGGTTCAGGGGGTCTGAAAACGTGTATATCTGGTGAAAACTCGATTTCGAAAAATTGACTTGAAAACAATACACAGACTTTGAACATAGATAACACAGACTATGAAAATATTACTGGGAATCAGATGTAAAACAGAACTTATTGACGCAAAGCAAAATTTATAGGTCACAATTATGAGAGACAAAGTGAATAACCTTGATAGTAAGAGAAAAAAGGAAAGATCGAGGAATCAGAACTTAGAAAAATGAATGAAAAATATGAAATTCAGTAAGTACATAGACATGAAAGGAACTCGAGGTCAGTGACAAAGTTAAGCCTTTACAATACGAATGAATGAAATGAGAAACATAATCAAAAAGCTTACATAAAAAGTATCCTGTTTTGGTAACGATAAGCTTGTTATATGAAAGAGTTTACAAGAAATCAAAGAACATGAAAGAGAAGAAAAATCCATTGTAATAAATCCAGAAACTCCTCATGAGGTAGCGCCTACGTACGTTTTATTGAATATTAAAGGAAAGCATTTCCAAAATAGAATAAAATAACTTTGTTACTTTTTCTTGCTTATATGAATAATACATAGGAAGCAAAGTATTATTTTCATGGCAATTTTTCGAAATCGAGTTTTCACCGGATATACACGTTTTCAGACCCCCTGAACCAAAAAACCTGTTTTTAGCGATTGATCTGGGTGTCTGTATGTGAATAAAATATCCCAAGAACGGAACATCGTACGAAGTTTAAACTTAAAACTTAAGTTAGGTACCACTAGTGGTACCGACACGAACATTTTCATTAACATCGGTCAACCGGAAGTAGTAGTTTATTAGTGTAATTTTTCACGTTTTCGCGATTTTTTCAAAAATCCCGATAAGGCTATTTGAAACTCTAGTTAGAAGTAGGATAGAATATGCTGCAATTGTGTTGAATTCCTATCATCTGAATTACATAGACTCGCTTGAAAAGAATCAAAATAGATTATGCGTCTCCAGTATTTAAAAAATACAATATGTCATGCCTTTTAGGGTTTTCTACGGAGACGATGAGAAGAATTTTTAATATAAAATCCCTTGAAGTCAGACGAAATGTGATGTATATGCAATTTTTTTATATAAAATATTAAATAAAAAGGTTGACCTAGAGGATATTGGTAAAACATTTTTTATTATGTACCTTGTGTCAGATCCAGGACTTTTAATCTGTTTTATTTGCCTCGTGTGAACACTGTGCAATACAGTTATATTTTTACAGACATTATCTTTTTAATACATTTAATCTGGAACTCGATCTTTTTTTGATAATTACATACTAACAATTCTCATCAAAATTTTATCAGGCGCTTACCAACCAATAAATGTCATTAATTCACAGAACAGACTCACATCGTTTTTTCTTTCTTTTTTTGACTGTTTCCTTTTCCTTTTCCTTTTCCTTTTTTTTAATTTAATGATAAATATTATTTTTGATGTTTTGCTCAACTATTTTTTCGTGGGAATTTTTGTTTTTTATTTTTATTAATTGTTATTGTAGTAAGTAATTTTATTGAAACACGATTTTAATTTTATAAGCAAAACGAAACAAGAAGTGTATTAACATGTATATTATGTAAATAAAATAGTTGTAACAATGATTGTTTTGTAAACATGTAAAAATTTGTTATGTCAATAAGGCTCGTATGGATAAGTTCTGTTAGCCTTCATATTGTTGTAAATAAATAAATTAAAACGGTTCTTAAGATTTTTTGAAAAATTGTTTTATTTATTACATTTTTTATGATCTACAAGATAGGGCAGGCGCCATGTCTGCTAAAATTTTTGGGGAGGCTGTGCTCTCGTAGAAAAAAATGGTTTTTAAAGATTACGGACTTAATATGCATTTTAGCGTAAAAGTGTATATAACAAAAGTTGTCGAAAATTTAAAAAACTACAACTTTTATTTCAAACATTTCTTTGTATAACGCTTAGATTAGCGGTAATTAGTGATTTTCGTTTCTTTCATGATAATCTGTAAAAATAGGATTTTTAAGATTTCGGCCTTTTTCATTTTACGACAAAAGTGTATATAATCAAATTTATAGGAAGTGTAAAGATCTACAATTTTTATTGTAAGCATTTTTCTCTACAGAGCCTAGTTTAGCGTGAAAGAGTGATTTCCCGTTTTATTTAACCAAGGTTGGTTTTCATTTTGCATCATTCACTCACGATTAAAATAAGGTTATATTTTTTGAGGTTAGTTTTTTTGTTTATTTCTAATGTTTTATTACTAAAGTTAGATTATATTTTTCATTATGTACATTGGGAAGTCGTGTGAGTGTTTCACACCAGATTTTTTTTAAAATACCAAATGAATTTTTTGTTTGATTGTTAAAAATATTATCCACAACATATAGACCGTATTAAACGATAGGCATAATAATAAAGATTTAACATCGAAGGAAATTCTCATTAAAATTCCTTTCTTACAACAAAAACAATGAAAAGTATTACTTATGAATGGTATACTGAAATAAATAAACAATTAAATTTGTCAGCGTAATATTGCAAAATAAAAATTTTAAGACGTACAAAAACAATTGTTAATTATAACGACTGCTTATATAATAAAGTATACAAAGTTGAACATTTTCTAAGAATTTCACACCCTTACTTATTAAACAATAATATAACGTTCAAAAGTTTTTAGTACTTCTATAAAACCCTGAACTGAAATACAATTTAATAATTTATAACATAAAATAACATTTATATATATTATACATAACAGTAATATTGTTTCTGTATTAGCATTTAATTTTGAGATGTATTCCGCTCAAATACCGGATTATGTGAATGTGGGTTAAGTAATGAAGTACTAAGAGGCTTAAAATGAAATTTCCATTACGTTATCATCATTATAAATTTTAGATTAGACTTTTCAGCTTGTTCTGAATTCAGAACTTCAAAACATACCAATGCTTCATAGGCCATCCTACACTTCTATCTGAAAATCTGATTTTTCTATTTACTTTTACTTTCTCTTGCCTGTATGAATGTATAGGAAGGAAAGTATTGGTAAGTTGGAAGTATTGCATGTCGATTTTTAAAAATCGAGTTTTCTCCGGATATACACGTTTTCAAACCCACTGAACCCAAAAAATATGTTTAAAACGATTGGTCTCCAAAGAAATAACTTTCATAACCTTTAAAGTTTTGTATTTAAAAATTGCCAAAAAACTAGTTCAAATTTATGGTATAGGTAATTCTGGTTAAGTAAAATCTTGATCATGCTAAAGGATGATTCTAAAGTATAACTGATACAATTGAAAAAAAACATACAAAATCTACTATTTGCCGCTAAAATAAGCATTGTACAAAAAAATGATATACATAACAGTTGTAGGTTTTAAAATGTTCTAAACTTTGATTATTACACTATTGCCCTAGAATGCATATTAACGCCGCAATTTTAAGAAACACATTTTTTTCTACGAGAGTACAGCCTCCACAAGAATTTCAGCAGACATGCCGCTTATCTTATCTCGTAGAGAATAAAAAAAATAGTAAATGAGGCGATTTAAAAAAATTCGTAGGAGCCGTTTTTGTGAAAATTACAAAAAAAATAATATACTCGTATCACACTAATAAACTACGTACTACTTTCGGTTTCACACACACGCGCGCGCGCACACACACACACACACACGTCAATCGCTAAAAACATGGTTTGAGTTCAAGGGCCTTGTAAACGTGTAAGCCTATATCCGGCCAAAACTCGATTTCGAAAAATCGACATGAAAACAATATTTTCCTTCGCTATATATACATATAGGGCAAGAGAAAGTAAAAACTGTTGCAGGTAGCCAACCGGAAACTGCATTTAAGAACGACCTGTAACCGGTACCTGTTGATGTTTAGGTCATCAGCCGAAAGGATGGTTTGAACCTGTAGAGGTTTTACTAAGTCAAACGAGGAGTAAGGTGGTTTACCTTTGCCTTTCTCACTGAATGAAAAAGGACGCCTATCAGCATGCCGGGCCCTCTGAAAAGCACATATTTTCCACTCTGCAAATGACACTTTCACTTCATTCATCACAGGGTCTGGCTGTATAATGAAATTCATTACTTTTAGAGGAGAGACATCTGATTAGTGTCTTTTACACCTCTACCTCTTCTGTTCTTAAATGATTCAGTCATTTAATTGGCTGACCATGTGATAAGAAACAGAACTATTTATTTTAGCCCTGCGACGAACAGATTGAGTGTAAATAATTTGACACTCCACCCATCTGTTATGGGCAGAACCGGTAGCTAGAAACTCGTTAAATTTGAACATACTTATAATCTGTTTTCTTTAAAACCTTTGCAGGTAGCCAATTGAACTTTTTCAGGCCTGCCAATTCATATGATTACAAGTGTGACAGTAAGATTACTCATTTTTGTTATCTAATCTTTGAGATATACAAAAATATTTAAATGTTTGCAAAAAGTCTTAATTCTGTCAGTAAGTTAGGGGCATAGCCTACAATGTTACAAAACCAAGATAGTTTGTTTATTTAAAAAAAAATTGTACTACAATGTGAATTTACTGTAATGTGAATTACAATACAACATTTGTTGTATGGTGAGAAGACATGTACTTTAAGTATGTATTCCACGAACCGTTTAGAAGTTTTCTAGATGTCTGTATTCAGAAGGATGCTCCAGATTTCGTAGACTTACATCAGTCATGTTACCAACATCGATATTTTGAGACGTATGAATGATATTTCTTTTTAAATAGTGAACCAAACATCGGATTATTTTTGTGTAAGTATTCATTTCATGGAGAAAATTTTATGATTTTTAACATACGTGAACGAATTTTTCATATTTAGCCTGAACAAAGCAACATAAATAAGTTTTAAGAGCTCATAAACGGAAAACCGGCTAAAAACTTAATACTTTTTATGCGTAAATTTTCGTATCTCTTACTTTTTTTAAATAAAAAAATTCAGTTATATAAGTCAACACAAAAGAACAAGTTCTTCTGATATAAAATTAAAATTTTCCGTTTAAAATTTTCGTTGAAATACCGCAGAGTGAGTTTTCCATAGACACGGACTACTTCTTTCGCGAGTATTATGATACAGTACTGTGAAGAAATCACACTGTTTACCCAAATGCCTAATCAATTCTTACAAGGCGTTACCGCTAACGTCTTAAAGACAGTACAAAACACACTAAGATAGTTTTCATTTCGTAGAATACCGTTGTTAAATGTTTCTTTTATTATTTGACTACCTACGCATATTTCTGTTGTGTACAATATTATGAAAAATCTGGTGTGAAACACTTAAAAGAATTTCTCTTGCCAATGTAGATAAATTTGAAAATTTAATACAAAAATCGGCTCGTTTTTTTTAAAAATAAAACATTGACTTGCTAACGGTAAACAAAAAAGTTTTAAGAAATTTCTTTTTAGTACAGATCGCATCAATAGTACGTAAATTTCAAAAATAAAACGAAATAAGTATAATTGAATAATTTGAGAAAGTTAAAATTAAAGCTTCATTAAAATGTGGAAATTGAATAGAAGATTATTGGAAAAAAGTGACATTTACAAATTGCACCAGTTCCGTTCAAGATGATGTAAAGTTGCAAAACGATTTTACTTGTCATTTCAACCATTTCCTTTTCTCTTTTTATTACTTTTTTCATCTTTAATTGTCTACTGAATAAATATCTCGTAACCTGAATTTCTGAAGGTCGAAATCATCCTCTTTAAAATATAAGTTTAAAAATGAAATTCTTTAACTCTATCAGATATTATTTTCCTGGAAAATTGGAGTGAAATGTAAATAAAATATTTTTGTAAAATCTACAACACAAACTTCTACGCTTCGTTTTGTTTACCGAGTCAGTAAACAACTACTTCAGGTTCAGGGAAGCTAAATTCTTCTTCAGGAATTTTACAAAAATATTTCATAGAAAAGTTCTACAACTGGATAAAATTTTCAAACATTCCAACAGCATGCTTTCAATGTAGTATTCTCGGAAATAAATTTAATACAATGTAGTAGTTTTCTCTGAAATGAATCTCATTCAACTAGTGAAAAGAGGGGATCCATCTATGTTTGTTTTAAAAAATACAGTATATACAACCTGACTTTGAAACGCGACCTAGATAAAACTAACAGTTATTTTAAAATGCATTTCTTCCTTCAAATATAATTTAATTCTTAAAAGAAAATTACAAGACGTAAGACAATTTTTTCAGTTTCGTCGGGTGTTTTTCTCATTTACGACCATTTTTGATTACATAGATTTACTTTAGTTTGGATTATATATTTGGTGCACCCTGTTGTCACTTGCGACTACGAAATAACCTCTTTGAAACAGATTGCAACATGTTGCGAAAGTTTTAAAGAAAGATTTTAAGGAGAATTTTTGTACTGGTAAAGGAACGAGATGACTGGAGAGTATGTAAAAATGAGCAACTAAAAAGTTTCTGAAAAGGATTGAGAGACACAGTCCGTTTCATAAAGGAACATACGATAAGCTTACCATAATTTCTTGACTCCAATTCCGGACATTTTTTTGTTGAAAGGAATTGTGTTTTAGTAAACAACAAACAAAATATTTTTTGTTGATTTAATAAGTATTATTTCCACTGAAATACATTGGTTTACAATTAATTTCTAAGTAACGTTGACTAGAAGTAGGCTCAGAAACACCCAAACATTTACTTAGATCTGGATCAGCGATCGCAATATATTTACCATCAGGTTCTTTTTCTTACTCTAGAGTTGGACAGGTGTGATATTTCTCAGATAATAGTACTTTTCCAAGGAATACCTTATCGTTTTAACTTTATCGTAAAAGTTCACATAAAATTTTTTTAAATGTTATCAATCTCGAAATAAAAAAATCAAAACAGCGAAATTTCCCGGCCGCCGGTCCTTTACATAGATATCGCAAAACTCCAGAAATTCATTAATCCCGGACACTTTTCCGGATACATGTCTTAATTCTGTACTGTCCGGGTTAATCCAGGACATGTGGTAAACCTACACATATACTAATGTTAGGTGGTTGGGGCCCATTCAGAGCAGATAACAGAAAGTAAAATAAAAATAAAAATGCTCTTTTGTGAATTCACATCAGAGTCAATGAGATGGCCGAGGTGATTTATAAGGAAACACGGTACAAAGGAATAAGTAACGGCCGTCATAGGAACAGGTGGGTGGATTATTGTATAAACGATTTCAATTTAAAGGGTGTGAGATGATGGAACGCACTAGCAACTGGCAGAGAGAAAGCGTAGAGAAAGCCAAAGCCAACCAAGGGTTGTAGAGCTACATGATGATGAAAGTAACTTTAAATATATTTGAAAGCTCCTTTGCAGCCCACAACCTCAGAATTCTTTAACCGTAGGTTGTCCTCTCTTCTGTCCATCCGGTATTCTGTTTGTGTTTTTCGTGGAAGCCCTTGAAGTATTCTAACTAATTAGCATACAGTATTCTAACTCTGTTTATTCCAATTTTTTCAATATCCTTTCTGACTTCGCTTATTCGCTTAATTCGCCACCTTCAGTCTATTGTTTAGTGTCTTAAATTATAATTGTCAAACGGTTGTTTCATCCATTCTATAGTTTATAGGTGACCATAGAATTTAATTTTTGTTTTCTGATCATTTCTATTAATCGGTTTTTTGCACAATGTTTCTCTTCCGCGTACCTGTACTGTCCGCCTAATATCTTGGTCGGGTATTAAAATAAATTCATAAAAAAATTATTTTTAATCATTAGAATAATATAACACAGTAAAATATGAATAAATAAAAAGTCTGAAATAAGTACTGTATTTTTTCGAGGAGATTATAATCGTTTTATCAATTTTTTAATTTTGGCGAGAGGATGACGTGACGCCTTTGACCTCAAAATAGTCATGTCCTTGAACTTCAGATTGTAGGGCGCGCCTTTCTTTAAAATCTACCAAAAAAATAATATGACAAAAAATTAACCTAGAAATTAAATTGGCGCACAGCACTGGAAAATTACTGATATCAGTGAAATGTCAACAGAAAAAGAATAAATGGTTACCGTGAAATTAGCATCGGGTTTACGCCACTTTGAAAACGGTTATCAAGATACGGACATTGTATATACATCTACGAGCCAAAAAAATTATAAATGTAAAAATTTAACTTTCTAAAATTTTTACAATTTCTCATGTTTGTAAGAGTATTGAAAATGTATTTCTAAAAGATTTTCTTAAAAACAAAGGACGTACCTACATTATAAAATTCTAAATTTTTCAGTGATCGATTAAGAAGTTACATGCTTTTGTCTAATAGGGTTTTCCCGAAAATTAAAATTGTTACAAGATAAAGGAGCTCTTAGTTGCTGAGTTCCCTGAAAGAGATTTTAACTGATAACCCACAGTCAATTTAAAAAATCATCAGGTCATGGGAATGGGTCGTTCAGAAAAGTCTTACACTTACTACATGTATATTTTTCGTATAGGTCTATTTTAGACCACGTAAAGTAATTTTTACATTTTTAGAAGCTCTTTTGAAGCCTATACTCAACATTCTTTCACTATAGACTTTTCATCTTTCTTGCGTCCATCGGTGTTGTGCTTTAAGTCATCAGCCGAAAGGATGGTGCGATTTTACTTAGTAAAACGGGAGTCATGTGGTTTATTCTTATACAGTTTGTGAGTTCTTTTCCCATAAGATATCGTTCACTTCTTTTTCGCTGGTCTTCGGTTGTGGTATCTCCCTGAGGCACTTGAAGCTATCAACTTTTCCAATTTACTTTTGCTTTATATAGATAAAACGTCCACAAAAACCGAACAAAAATTACGAAGCGCGTTTACTCAAGATATAAAAGTCAAAATTTAAACTAGGTTTTTTGTTTAATTATTTACTTAAACGAAAAATAAATTGTTCTATAGAAGGTACATAATTATTTCCCTACAATGAATGTGATGTGATAAAAATAACAAGAAATAAATATCAAATGAAATTGAAAAATAAAATGACAGAAAACCAATAATTCATTGTGTAGTCCAACGATTTACTGAATTCGTAGAACTGCAGTATTTACTAACAAAATTAATCTCTCAATACATTTTTCATACGCGTATAAAACTACTACTATAACGGTAAATAACGGTAAACTATAAAAAAATTAAAAGATGAAAGTGGTATTTAACAAGGTCACTTGTAATCAATACTTCATTCAAATTAATAAAATGAAAATTTCACCTTCAAGTTTTTTTTTCATTTTATATTTTTAGACTCGAGCGGTAGCTATAGTTACCGATGTAGGCCTACGAAATATAAAAAAATGAATGAATACAAAATTACTAGATAAGTAAAGTTAACGAGGGGAATTTCGACATGGAGAAGGGACTTAAAACTAGTTGAAAAAAACGACAAAATTTCTTTATTAAACAATTTTCTTAGTCGACAATCAAGATCCATAGAGGTTTTAAAGATTAATATGAGAAAATAAGTGGCTTATCATTGGCTTCTTCACGAGGTTATAAAAAGTGATTACAGTAGGCCTATAGTCTAACTATTACAAAATGAATTTTTAGATTAAAAGTTTACGACTTGCATTTAAGGTTACAAAAAAACGAATTTTAAAAGATCTAGATAAAAGTAGAAAATGTTAGATAAAATAAAAAACATATTGCGCACAGAGAGGAAATTTAAGATTTTTTTTATAAAGAACGAACATAGATTAATCGTTGAACGGAAGAAAGAGAAAAACATACACTGAATGAATTCTGAGAATTTGAGTTGCAAACAACGCTTCGAGGTACGATCTGTACTATTTCACATCGTACTACTACATGTTACATAACCTACTACATGTTACCATAACCTAAACGGAAAAATTACCTTCCATATCTCAGAAGTTTCCATTAAATTTCATTTTAATATCAATGAAATAAAGAAAATACAATGTCGGATTTTATTTATTTATTTGCCGAGTATGAAATACAAAAATTTGGTGTGAAATACTCATACGACTCTCTCTTGCCAATATAAAATATGTAAAAACATAACTTAATTTTTATCATGAGTGGATGACTTAGATTTTGATGAGTAGTATATGGAAAACCGCTGGATTGACGCTAAACTATTTGTGTAGGTTTTTACTTTTCTGCAACGTCGATTAAACCTTTACCCTAAAATGTATATTAAGATCGCATTCTTAAAGAAACCATTTTTTTTTTACCACGAGAGGACAAAAAAATGTAGTAAACGAAGTGATTTTAATCAAAATCGTACGCGTCGTTTCTGAAAAACTTATGAAATGTGAACAATTGCACGAATAAACTGCTACTTCCGGTTCGTCAATTTTGATGAAAATTTTCGTTTCAGGTCTTCTTATGTTTTAACTTCCGTTCGATTTTCCATTTTTGAGTTCTTTTTTTCATACACACACACGCGCGCGCGCGCTGCACACACACACACACACACACACTAATAGGTAAAACCATGGTTTTTTGGGCTCATGGGATTTGAAAACGAGAATTTCCGTTGAAAACTCGATTTGGAAAATTTGACACGACAACGTAACTCTTTTCTACTTATATTTCTCTCTATCCAATATTTCATACGGGTTACAGAAAAAATTACGTTACACAAATGATAAAAAGTTTAACAATAGGCATAAAGAAAAACATAACTTGAACATAATAACCCCCTGAAAACGTGTATATCCGGTGAAATTAGATTTTAAAAAATCGACATGAAAACAATACTTTCCTTCCTACATATCCATATAGGCACGAGAAAGTAATGTATCTATTATTGTTCAATATTATAATTAATTATCTGTAAATTAGGTATTGAAATAGAAGTACTACACATCGTTACATCAAATACTCTACGTATTTTTAGGGTTTAATATGATCCAGCTAGAGTTAAAAATTGCCTAAAATTATAAGAACTGATTCTAGTTTACATAAATCCATATGAATGAGGTACCGAAATAATTTAAATTTCTTGTTTAGGTAATCAACCGAAAAGCTGGTTTGAACCTCTAGAAGGTTTACTAATTAAAACGAGGAGTGAGGTGGTTTACCATGCCTTCCTCACTAAGTGGAAAAGTATGCTTATCAGCATGTCTTCTGAAAAGCTTCTTCTTTCCACCCTGCAAATAATACTTTCATTTCATTCACCACAGGGTCTGTCTGTATAATGAAATTCATAACTCTCAGAGGAGATAACTGTGACTAGTGTCTTTTACATTTCTACCTCTTCTGTTCTTAAATGTTTCAGTCACATAATTGGCTGACCATGTGATAAGAAACAACCATTTTTTGTAGGCCTGGAATTAGCAGATCGAGTACTAAAACGTGGAAAAGTGAGTTTACTTATAAAGTAAGTAAAAGTGTAAAAAGTGAAAAAAGGTAAAAAGTGAATAATGTCACGAATAAACTACTACTTCCGGTTGACCGATTTTGATGAAAATTTTTGTGTCGGGTCCGGTAGTAGTATCTAACAACGCACACATACACACAGACCAACTGCTAAAAATATGTTTTTTTTGGGTTGAGGGGGTCTGAAAACGTGTATATTCGGTGAAAACTCGATTTCGAAAAATCGACATGAAAACAGTACATTCCTTCCTTTATATTCATATAGGCAAGAGAAAGTAAAAATACGACGTAAATAAGTAGGAGTAGCTACAATTAAGATGAAATATTAAGTCGATTTCTTCGGAAGGTTTCCATTTTAGAGATATCGGTATAGTCTTAAATACGTCGTGTGTAGGTTCTATAGATTAGCGTCGTTGTGGTTACAGAGTGCGTGCGCGTGTGGGTGTAATACAATAGTGTTAGTAGTTGTGCCGTGTTAGTTTCACTTCGTACTAAGTGTATACTTGTTTTATTGATCGTATAGTAGTAGTAAGTAGGTATAGGTTGGGTTGGAGTTGGGTGAAGGCGTTGGATCAATGGAGTCCGCACGCCAGTACTATTACTATTACTACTACTACTACTACTACAGCCACCACTACACAGAGCGAATCACCCAGCAGCTAGGTGGCTTTAGCTAAGCAGGCTCTAGAGTGCTATGGTGCTGTTCTTCCCGTTCCCGTGACGCATAAAAATCAATAAAGTAAGCAAGCAGTCGAGGGTAGCGGGGGTCATACGTCGGCCGAGGCGCGATTCGGCGCGCGCACCTCCCGGCTCCCGGGCTAAAGCAGCTAGCCCTCCACCAACCCTCGTGCATAAATTCCCAAGATTTTCACTTTCAAATGGGAACAAGGAAAACCGGGCACGAAACAACCATTGACCCTGCGATAAACTATTCGATTTCGTTTTTAACCGGGCTTTCATTCTATATTTGGAAATATACACACTTTTAATTACCTTACCACCGTATCTATTTACAATATGAAATTGTACTACATGTATGGAGTACTGAAAATAATTTAATTAAATAATTAATGAAACATCTGTCAGAGTACAATACAATGAATGGACTTGACCGTACAACTTTTACTCTCTTTCCTTGTTTAATACTTTTTCTATCTGAATTCCATTCGTAATTAGAAGTCCCTCTAAACTTTAAGCTTTAGTTCTATCGATCAAAAAATACTTTACACTTTGAAACATTATAATAGCAACGGCCATTTGAAAATATTTTAAGCTTATGACGCATTTCCTTACAGCTAAAATTATTCAGTTTTCTAACTGCGCAAAACTATTCGGATCCATTTTAAAGCTAAAATTATTCAGTTTTCTTACTACGCAAAACTATTCGGTTCCATTTTACAGCTAAAATTATTCAGTTTTCTAACTACGGAAAACTATTCGGTTCCATTTTACAGCTAAAATTATTCAGTTTTCTAACTACGCAAAAATATTCGGTTCCATTTTACAGCTAAAATTATTCAGTTTTTTAACTATGCAAAACTATTCGGATCCATTTTATAGCTAAAATTATTCAGTTTTCTAACTACGCCGCAATAATAGGCTGTACGCCCATAGCAGGCTGGTGGTGTGTTAAATTATTTGCACTCTGTCTGCTAGTTACAGGGCTACAATAAATTGTTCCGTTTCTTACGACATGGTCAGCCAATTATACGACTGAAGTATTTAAGAACAGAAGAGGTAGAGGTGTAAAAGACACTAGTCAGAGTTATCCCCTCTGAGAGTTATGAATTTCATTATAAAGCCAAACCCTGTGGTGAATGAACCCTGTGGTGTCATATGCAGGGTGGAAAACACATGCTTTATAGAGGGCCTGGCATGCTGAAAAACATACTTTTCAATCCAGTGAGGAAGGCAATGGTAAACCACCTCACTCCTCGTTTTACTTAGTAAAGCCTCTAGAGGTTCAGACGTAAAATACAGTAAAATCAGCTTAAGATAAAATATATTTTTCACAAACGCAACAAAATTTCATTACAAAATGTGACACTGTTTTTACACTACTGTGAAATGCATTTAATACGCAGTTTTTACGAAGTCCCTAAAGTCAGTATGAAAAGTCAACTGAATTATCAAACAATGACTTCAAGTTAATTGACCTTGATCATCATGTTAGTACGTAGGCTTTTTTTATCAAGAAAATTTAGTGACCGTCTCTTCTTTACTTACCCGGGGTTTTGTACTGAAAATAAAAATAAACCCAAGTAATTTATTGGACAAAAACAGCGTATTAAGTAGAAATCGGTGCGTATTAAGAGGATATTTCTGCATAAATTTTCATATTTTATGAACTTCATAAAAACCACATTTTAAGTGGGAAATCGTATTAACCGTGAGCGTATTAAACGGATTATACTGTATTATAAACGATATCAATGTTATTATAATGCGGATTAAAGCTGCAAGTACAGTGGAAACATTCGCTATTTATTTGCTAACGCTGTTTACCAAGTAATATATTTACTTGTTTCAACAGATAAATGTATAAACATGGGCGTATGAGTAATTGTTTGCCATAATATAGTGAATGCAAAATTGCATAATAGCATTTATTTGAAAACGAAAGTCACGAAATCAATACAAATATAGCCTGGTTACTTTTCGCCGCTCTAAAAATGGATATCCTTTCAAATTAAGTAAATAAATATTATAAAGTTTAAATGTATATATTTTAAAATTTTCTTTTGGGCTTTTGGAAAATTTGAGCAGTCCACATAATCGGATAACAATATAAATTGATGCATAGAGTAAATACTAAAAAAATTAGACAGTCTAATCAAAGAAAATTTTGTGATGATGCTTAGTTTAGTCTGATTTATTTATTTGTCTATGAACTTTTGGTATCACTAGATCAGAGTAAAGTTCAAGTAAGAATAAAACTTGCTTACGTTTACCGAATTGTGTAAAAAGAGGAGTATCATATTAGGTGTATACTGGAGCGTCTGTTATCGCAATTCCTAACACATCATCTGCATCACCTAAACGAAAGTTTTAACTTCGTTAAAAAAAAAAGTTAAAAATTCATCTTCTTCTGCCTTTCAAGGATTAAGCATCTCTGCCTGTTCCGAACCTCTCAAATCTGCCCATCTCTTTCTCGAGCGTCCTCGTTCTCTTTCCCTCTGTTTTATAGCCTAGTGTTCGCTTAGGTATCCTATTCTCCTTCATTCTGCTTACATGCTCTAACTACTGTATTCTGCTCTGAGATACCCTGTCGTTTATCGAGATGCCAAGTTCTTTCCTCATCATGGCATTCCTGGAACGATCTTCTCTACTACACCCAAACGCATGTCGAAGAAATTCAAAATTCAATATTGCTGTTATTGTTTCCATGTGTTATGTACAACATTCGTTTGCGTAAACATGCCATCTCTTACTCATTTAATCATCCAAAAAACGGAAAATTAATTTTCTTAGCTTATTTATTAAAAATATATAAGTTATCCCGATTAAGGTACTAGAGATATCTGTAAGGATAACTATCAACTACGTCCGCACTGGATGCGGGTTACTTACTCGTCTCAGAGCTTTCCCGGACTCACAAAACACTTTCATTTCTAAGTATCACTTTAAGAACTGTAACTCGGTTCTTACAGAGTTACAGTTGCAATATGCGTGGACGTTACGGCCCTGTTGACAGTGGACACAGATCAAATCGAATCGACAACCAGACTTGAGCGAGCATACGATCAAATATGTTTTACCATATTAAAATGTACAATTGTGCAAACAATGGAAGTTATGTCCCAATTACTATAACTTCCATTACTCAGTACAAGCCATTAAATAATGTTAGGGAAAAACCCCTCATTGTTAGAATAAGTTACATTAGAATAGTAGTTAGACAATAAGTTGTAAGTATAGCCAACTGTCAATCATCTGATATTGTTTAGGCGGGTATATTTCTCCCTCTGTGTTTTTAGACCTTTCTTCCTTCTACCAACTTTCAGCCAATGATTGGGGTAGTTCTCCTTCCCGTTGGCTCTCCAGGTTGGTTGAACGGTCGGTGGGAGAGGGAGGCTTGTCAACCAGAGGTTTCCTGGTTCGGACCCCGAAAATTTAAATTCAGTTCCCTTGGGACTGAAGAGTGAAACAGAGGAGTTGTTAAGAAGGAGCAGAATTTGAAGAAGATACTAGGAGAACGAGGAGTGACCAGGAGAACGAAGAGAAGAAGAAGAAAGGGGACACATTTAATTTGAGGTAAATTCATTCGTATATTTATTAAGGGTTTTTAATGTCTTGATTTATATTAACGTCACGGCAAAAAAAGGTTGGCTATATTTTAAAATAGGTTAGGGTAATTTAAGGATTGTTTTGTTAATAGTTAGTTAATTTAGTTAGTAGTACATTCATTAAATAATTAGTTAAACGAAAGGAAATCTAGTTTTTATTAATTTTTCTCATGCTCTGCTGACAGAGCCGGCGCCCAACAATGTTTTTATTATTTGTTAGTTTTTACTAAAGTATTTGCCCACCGGTCGAATTTGAAGGTGGTGCAATGTCATTCGATTAAAAGTTGAGAATAAAACAATACGAGCCAAAATCTGTACATATAAACTTCACCGGCCAAAAAAGTAGATCCTTTACCAATCGTAATAAACAGAAATACCATACCATGTATTATGAATCACAGTCAAATATTTAGGAATGACTTTAGATGTGAACTGAAAAGGAAGAAGCACATTAAAATAAAAAGAGCTGAACTTGATCCCAGATAAAGGAAATTAAATTGGGGTGCCAGTCTGGCTCTCCATAATAAAGTAATGATCTATAATGAAATTAAATAAAAAACCATCTTGATTTATGGTCAAACAATAATTATACAAGCGTTTCAAAACAAAGTACTGACAGCTATGGTTAATGTTCCTTGGTAAGTAAGAAATCTGCACAGAAATCTCGAAGTCCGATTTGTGTCCAATGAGATAAGAAGATTTGGTGGCAAATATGAAGCTAATCTAAAGCTATAACATTCCAAGCATTTAGTTTTCAGATAATGCCATGGAAAAATTAATGGTTAGTATTTTAGACCAGTTTTAACAAATATAACTTTAAGTTTTATTTAATTTCTCTCTATTGCACATTCAGGAAGCAGGTTATATGTAACAGGTTAGCCACGTGAGTAATGTGTCACTCATAGAGTGTGTTTTTTTGCTTTGTCTGGAAGGAACAGTTGTTTGTTTCTCGTGTCGTAATTTTTTCTTCTTTATTTTATTTGATCGACAACTGTGCAGCTTTGCACAACCAGTAAATATATTCGTAGCTTATTTTACATTACCGTACTGTTTTTGAGAAGAACACCTGCTATTAACAGAAACCTCACGTTCAAATGCCATGAAATTTATAAAATCTTTGTTAAAATTATAACAGATAAATTGTTTTTAGTAAAATTATTTTTATATATTTACTAGTAAGAAAAAGAAAAAGTCTGCTGACTCGTAAAATGTATTCCAAATCTCTGCTCCATCTTCTGCCGGGCCAAAGATTTGGGTTACCTGGTAAATGTGGACTGTTTAGAACGCGTATTAGAGGGTTGTTATCGTTTTATAATTTTCATTTAAATCGCTGATATATCTGTTGACTTGTTTCATTTATGTAAGGAATGTTAAGATATGTGTATAGAGTATGACTGGAAATATAAAATGGAACGTTAACGGCTATCCATAGTAATTTCATTGAAAACGTTGTAGTTTAGCCAAAACTGAGTATTTAGCTGTGTCATAAATTTTGCATCCTACATCCACATTGGTTTGAGTAAGGATTTATAGAAAAGGGGTTGATTTTGATCTATGGGACAGAAACCTGTTTACCTGTTAGCGACTACTATCTAAAGCTTTGCGCTTTGTGACATGTACTGTACTTATGTGTTGAACTTTAAACGTTCAATTTACTCTCGACTAACCTTCTCAAGATCTCCACCATAAACGTTTATCTGATATTCATGAGTTAAGATCTGCAAACAGCTGGTCACATAAGTAACTAGGCAGTTTTATATCTGTCACTTTATAGTTCTAAATTATTAATAAGGGATTCAGATAACAATACAAAGGATCACTTTACAGTACAAGTCCGCAAGTCAAGAGTGACTGCAACGCATAGAAGTACGTTTTTAGGATTTCGAAGACACTTTGTAATTTCCTTAAATAAATATATTTATTTCCCCACACGCTGACGTAATCTATCTATAAGTTACTTCTACCTAAACGATAAAGTATAACCTACCAAATTTTTTTGTCCTCAGTCTCTCGATTGCTTTGATGCAGTTCTCCAAGCAAGTCGTTTGTTCTATCTTGCGCAAGTCGTTTCATATCTACATACCTGTAATACCCTTCATCTTTTGTAATTTATTTTATATATTCTAACCTTTGTGTCCCCCTACAATTCACTCCCTCAATACTAACCTCCATTATTGATAGACCAATACCTGAATATCTTAAGATATGCCCCACTAGCCTATCCCTTCTTCTGGTAAGATGTTTCCACATACTTCTTTTTTCATCCAGTTAGTAGCCAGTAAGCTGTTTTTCATTTCAAAAACATCCCAGATACAAACAGAAACTGAATTTTAAAAATTAAAACACTGTAATATGTTAGGTGTAAAAACTATGTCTATAAAAGGGATCCCCATAACATTCGCTTCTGGTAATGTTTTATAAACAAACAATACTCTAGTTGAGTCGGTAAATATAAACAATAACGAAACAAGCCTCTAACATTGTTATCAAAATTAAAACAAAATTGAGTACTGATCCATAATATCCAGTACTATTTATCAACCAATATGTAAACAACTTGTTACTGTTTACTCACAATCAGCTAGAAAAACATTGGAAATGCTGAGATCCAATGCAGTATTCGAATTGATAAAATATCACCGCGGTATTGATTACTGATACATTTGTACAGGAAAATGATGACTGGCATTATTTCTTGTTCACGTTGCATGAATATATTTCTAATGAATACCTAATTTTCTTACGGGGTCAATTTAAGAATACATGAAGTGACTTTAGACGATCTGGAAGCTATTTTTCCGGCTCACATTCTTAGCATTCGTTCACTGTATGCTTTTCTCTTTCTTTCATCCACTTAGTGTTCGTTTTTTGCTCTTCATGTAATCCCTTAAAGTCAGTAATTAGTTTTATAAATTTGGTTAGATTCATTACATTTTCTCGGCTCATTCCGGTTTTCTCAATATCCCTTCTGACTTCTTTAAACCATTTATCCGACATCTTAGATCTATGGTTTAATGTCTTAAACATTTGTTTTGTCAACCGTTTGTCGTCTATTCTATAGTCCGTAGAATTTTAGTTTAAATTTTTTAATCGTTTCAATTAATCGTTCATTTTTTGTACAATTCTTTTCGTCCTCGTAACCTGTATTGTTGTATTGGTCATCAGCCGAAAGTCTAGTCTGAACTTGTAGGGGTTTTACTAAGTAAAACGAGGAGTGAGGTGGTTTACCACTGCCTTCCTCACTGAGTGGAAAAGTACGCTTATCAGTATGCCGGGCCCACTGAAAAGCACATATTTTCCACTCTGCAAATGCCACCATCACTTCATTCACCACAGGGTCTGGCTGCATAATGAAATTCATTACTTTCAGAGAAGATAACTCTGATCAGTGTTTTTTGCACCTCTACCTCTTCTGTTCTTAAATGATACAGTCATTTAATCGGCCGATCATGTGACAAGAAACAGAAATATTTATTTTAGCTCTGCAACGAACAGATTGAGTGTAAATAATTTTACACCACCTGTCTGTTATGGCCAGAAACCTGTATTATCCGTCTACTATCTTCAAGTCCAGTATCTTGCGAAAGATCTTACTCTCAAATATCTCTTAGACCAGCCTTTCTGGTCATTCTAGGGCACTCATTCCCATCCAGACAGGTATTATCACAGTATTATAATATCTGGTGAATGAATCAAATATCATATTATTGAAATAAAAAGTATATTTTTTAAAAATAATTACGGAGTTAAGTTTCTTTCTCTTCTTCCAGGTGCTCTCCTTATGGAGGTTGGATATCGTCAACGCAACCGAATCCTGTTTACCGGATTTCCAAATAATCTTTGAAGATTCATCAGTACCATTCTATCAGATTTGTCAACCAGAACTGCTTTCATTTTCATAATGATCTCTTGATTGATTCATTGTAATATCTATAATATTGCCTCTTATTAACAGACCCGAAGTAATAATAAATTTTATTCCCAAAATTTACAATTACAAATATATTTTTTACTTTTGAATAAATTAAAATTCATCATTAACATTTACATAAATAGATAGGTAAATGTATAATGAACAGCTAAACAAAACAAAATTATATATAATACTCACCTCAGAGTATTACATAATCGAAATATCGTTCGTCTCTCTCGGAGACAACATCAGGTCGAAGATTACACAAAACACATAATATACACATTTGTAACTACGTTAGTTACAGGTAATTAAATTAAATTAATTGATCTGGTCTACCACCGTATGTGTTTTATGTATATTATGTGTTATGTGCAATCTTCGTCCTGATGATATCTCCAAGAGAGACGAACGATATCTCGAATATATAATAATGTAATACTCTGAGGTGAGTATTAAATATAACTTTGATTTGTTTGACTGTTCATTATTTATTTAGTGTGTACAAATAAAGGAAATAATGTTTAATAAATTAAAATGCATATGTATGTATTACGTTCAACAAATATTTTAAAATGTTAAGTTACGGTCAACAACAGTTTGTTGGCCGGCGTCAGTCATACAACCTAGAAGTATATACTTGCTATTCTACCGCTAGTCTAGAAACTAAATAATTAACAATACTTTGTGGCTACAGCTTCTTAACAAAAAAAAAAAAACAATTTTATTTTAGGGCCTAATAAAGTATAGGTCTACAAAACCAATAACTTATTCATATTTACAAACTACTACTGGCAGGTCTACCTAAACAAAAGTATACATTTTTAGTTTCTCTTGCCTACATAAATATATAGGAAAGAAAGTATTGTTTTCATGTCGATTTTTCGAAATCTAGTTTTCACCGGATATACACGTTTTCAGACCCGCTGAACCCAAAAAACATATTTTTAGCGATTGGTCTGTGTGTGAACAAAATATCTCAAGAACGGAACATCGTATAAAGTTGACACTTAAAACTTAAGTTAGATATCACTAGAACACCCGAAACGAACATTCTCATCAAAATCTTTCAACCGGAAGTAGTAGTATATTCATGTCATTTTTCACTTTTTTGCGTTTTCCTCAAGAGCGGCTCCAACGATTTTTTAAAAATCGCCTCATTTACTACATTTTTATGCTCTACATGATAGGGTAGGCGCCATGTCTGCTGAAATTCTTGAGGAGGCCAGTCTCTCGTACAAAAAAAATGTTTTTTTAAGATTGGGATCTTCATATGCATTTTAGCGCAAAGTGTGTAACATTAACGTTGTAGGAAATGTAGAAATCTACAACTTTTATTTCAAACATTTCTTTGTACAACGCTTAATTTAGCGGTAATTAGTGATTTTCTGGTTTTTTATCATGAAAATATGTAAAAAATGGATTTTTAAGATTTCGGCCGTAGTATGTAGTATAGAATTTTACGACAAAAAAGTATATGATCAAATTTATAGGAAATAAAAATATCTATGATTTTTATTTCAAGCATTTTCTCTACAGAACCTAGTTTAGCGTCAAAGTGTGATTTTCCGTAGGCCCTAATATTAAGCCAAGCTAAAGTTGATTTTCATTTTTCATCATTCACTCATGATTAAAATTAGGTTATGTTTTTTGAGATTAGTTTTTTTGTTTATCTCTAATGTTTTATTACTAATGTTAGGTTATATTATTCATTATTTGCATTGGCAAGAAGAAATCGTGTGAGTGTTTCACACAAGATATTTCTCTTTATGGTGAAGAATACTTCCTGGGTTTTACTGATTCTGTGAAACTCTTCCACATTTGTAGCATTAGTCACATTTTCGATTTAAGAGACCGGGTTTTAACTGCGTACACGAGTAAAACACTTATAATTTCAACAATTTTCATATTTCTGACAGGAATTTATTTTAAGCTGTCTTTCTTATTTAAAACCGGAATTTTAACTCTTTTTTATGATCCGTTTTCCTCAGAGCAGGTAAAAAATATACTTTTATCAAGTGATTTTATGAGTGATAGTGCCAACTTTATAATATGGTGCAATACAGACAGGCACAAATTAAATATACCCCTAAAAAATCTGTATAAAGTGTTCTGGTATACAACAAAGAAAGTTGTAATACATGAAATCAAACCCTACACAAAGGAAAATAGGCTACCTAAATTGAATCTTGAAAAAAGTGTTTCTTAAAATGTAGTTTTCTCGAACACATATTGTTCAACGCTCAATCTAATCTGGACTTGTTTATTTATCGTTGGGTGTCGAGGGATTACCTGCCGAGTTGGGTTTCTTCTTTCTTAAATCTATAATGGCATTGACTGTACAACTCCAGCTAAAAAAAAAAGAGTGAACCGGATAGCAGAATGTCTCTTGACACCTGACAAATCTACGAAAAGGTCTACCGGACAAAATTTTTAAAAGATGCATGCTACTCGAAGAAAATAATAAACTGAAGATGCAACCTCATATCCCCATGCTCAGGTAAAAAAAAGTTGAAAAATTTAATTTCAGATCTAATGAAACCTGGTGATAGCCTACTACTTTATAAGTAGTTAATTATTTAAAGTTCTTGACAAGAAAAATTTTTTCTTATAACTGATTGACATAAATCGTCAAAAAGCCAATGTATTCAACAGAAACGGAAGCAAGGGTCTCTGAAATGAATCAGAGGCCCTTGCATGTTGATAAGCATACTTTTCCACTCAGTGAGGAAGGTAATGGTAAAACACCTCACTCCTCGTTTTACTTAGTAAAGCCTCTAGAGGTTCAAACCAGCTTTTCGACTGATGACCTAAGCAACAACTTTGATTACATACGCTTTTTCCCTAACATTCAAATTGAGGCCGAAATCTGGAAAAAACACAATGAGAGCACAACCTCTCTCACAAATTTCAATAGTCATGCTGGTTACCCCTTCTTGTAGAGCAAAAAAGTAAAAAAATCACACGTATAAACTTCTACCTCCGGTCGATTGATATTGATGAAAATGTTCGTGTCACGTCCTCTTTAGGTACCTAACTTAAGTTATAAGTTTCAAATTGGTATGATTTTCCGTTTTTGAGTTATTTTGTTTACACACACACGCGCGCGTACACACACACACACAAACACACTAACAGAGACTAAGCCCATAACAGACAGGTGGAGTGTCAAATTATTTACACTGAATCTGTTTGTTGCATAGCTGAAATAAATAGTTCTGTTTCTTATCACATGGTCAGCCAATTAAATTATTGAATCATTTAAGAACAGAAGATCAGAGTTATCTCCTCTAAAAGTAATGAATTTCATTATTCAGCCAGACCCTGTGGTGAATGAAGTGAAGATGTCATTTGCAGAGTGGAAAATATGTGCTTTTCAGAGGGCTCGGGATGCTGATAAGCATACTTTTCCACTTAGTGGGGAAGGAGTGAGGTAAACCACCTCACTCCTCGTTTTACTTAGTAAAACCTCTACAGGTTTAAACCAGCATTTTGGCTGATAACCTAAACAACAAACAGAGACTCGGTAAAAACATATTTTCATAAATTTTCTAACTTATATGTGTACATATATATAATATAAGTAAAAATCTGGTGTGAAACACTCACACAACTTTCTCTTGCCAGTGCAAATAATTAACAATAAACCTAACATTAGTAATAAAACATTTGAAATAAACAAAAAACTAACCTCAACAAACATAACCTAATTTTAATCATGAGTGAAAGACGCAAAGTGAAAATCAACCTCAGTTTGGCTTAGAAATACGGAAAATCACTCTTTCTCTCTAAACTAGGCTCTGTAGAGAAAAATGCTTTAAATAAAAGTTGTAGATCTTTTAATTTTCTATAAATTTAATTATATACACTTTTGTCGTAAAATGCATACTAAGGCCGAAATGTTAAAAAAAATCGATTTTTCTCACGTTTTCGTGAGAAAAAAAACAGAAAATCGCAAATTACCGCTAAACTAAGCGTTATACAAAAAAATGTTTGAAATAAAAGTTGTAGGTTTTTAAATTCTCTACAACTTTTATTATATAAGTTTTTGCGCTAAAATTTATATTAAAGCCGTAATCTTAAAAAAACAACGTTTTTACGTGAAAACAGCCTCACCGAGAATTTCAGCAAACATGGCGCCTACCCTATCTTGTAGAGAATAAAAAATTGAGTAAAATAGGCGATTTTAAAAAAAATCGTAGGACCAGTTTTTGAGAAAATCGCAAAAAACTGAAAAATTATACGAATAAACTACTACTTCCGGTTGACCGATTTTGATGAAAATGTTCGTGTCGCGTCCGGTAGTGGTATGTAACTTAAGTTTCAAGTTTCAAGTTCGTACGACGTTCCGTTCTTGAGATATTCTGTTCACACACAGACACACACACACACACACACACACACACAGACACACACACAGACCAATCGCTAAAAAACATGTTTTTTGGGTTCAGGGGGTCTGAAAACGTATAGATCCGGTGAAAACTCGATTTCGAAAAATCGACATGAAAACAATACTTTCCTTCCTATATATTCATATAGGCAAGAGAAAGTAAAAATATAAGAGAGAGAATTAGGAGAGAAAATTAAGTATGTAGTTAAATGGTTTTTGTATAACAATACGAAATAAATACGTGAATTATTATTATTATATACCGAGTGAATAAGAATAAGTTATGCACTTATATAATTAATCATAAATAAACCGTTATTCAAACACAAATAATTTCTATATTGTAAACGCTATTTTATATCATAACACTCAATAAAATACACCTGTATAAATTCCCTAATCGGATTAAACGTAGGTACATACATGTTTCACGATTCGAACAACTCGATTATGAAAACTTGTACGAAGTTCAATTCGGATTATAAACTTTTTGAAGTACTTTAGATACAGTGAATAATGTACAGCGTGGAAACTGTATTTTCAAAATTTAGTTACATATTTCTTCTATCAGATACTCATTATTCTTATAAGTACTGCGTCAGGTAATTCTCAATTAAATATTAAAATTATCGTTCTAATTTTACCTTTCACTTTTAAAATAGCTATTGTATTGAATGTATGTGCTTCATTATTAACCTATAAAGTAAATTGGAATTTTAAATCGGTGTAAGAAAATTAACGTGTTACATGATTACTGTACGCATTCTCACAGATTGGAAAAGTATTAAAAACGATAGATATATGTATCTGTTGGTCTAATTACTGCATTATTCATTGCTCTATTTTGGTATATATCGAGAATGATGAAACGGATACACGATTTTACCCTACTTTGACATGTTTATTTCATTTATCACATTCCTGTAGATATAGTCATCGATTTTAGAGAAAATGAGTATGATGTCATTTGTTTGAAAATAACCATGTTATTCATTTAGATGAATCGAAGGAAATATTTTATTGTAAACTTTAGGTTATATTTTAGATGGAGTTCGATTAAATTCACATCTTATGTGAGATTGATGAAAGTTTTAAAAAGTGCTTTGGTTCATGGTAATTTAAACTACAACCGCCCCCCTGCTAACCGACTTGGTGGGATCAACCACAGGTAGTTCGTATTGTATAACAAGAACATTATTTTTCTATAAATTATTACTTTCTCTTGCCTATATGAATATATAGGAAGAAAAGTATTGTTTTCATGTCGATTTTTCGAAATCGAGTTTTCACCGGATCTATACGTTTTCAGACCCCCTGAACCCAAAAAACATGTTTTTAGCGATTGGTCTGTGTGTGTGTGTGTGTGTGTGTGTGTGTGTGTGTGTGCGCGCGCGCGCGCGTGTGTGTGTGTGTGAGTGTGTGTGTGTGTGTGTGAACAGAATATCTCAAGAATGGAACATCGTACGAACTTGAAACTTAAGTTACATACCACTACCGGACCCGACACGAACATTTTCATCAAAATCGGTCAACCGGAAGTAGTAGTTTATTCGTGTAATTTTTCACTTTTTTGCAATTTTCTCAAAAACTGGTCCTACGATTTTTTTTAAATCGCCTGGTTTACTCTATTTTTTATTCTCTACAAGATAGGGTAGGCGTCATGTTTGCTGAAATTCTGGGTGAGGCTGTTTTTACGTAAAAACATAGTTTTTTTTTTAAGATTACGGCTTTAATATGCAATTTAGAGCAAAATTTATATAATAAAGTTGTAGAGAATTTAAAATTCTACAACTTTTATTTCAAACATTCTTTTGTATAACGCTCAATTTAGCAGTAATTAGCGATTTTCTGATTTTTTCTCACGAAAACGTGTGAAAAATCGATTTTTTTTAAGATTTCGGCCTTAGAATGCATTTTACGACAAAAGTGTATATAATTAATTTTATAGGAAATAAAAAGATCTACAACTTTTATTTAAAGCATTTTTCACTACAGAGCCTAGTTTAGCGTGAAAGAGTGATTTTCCGTATTTTTAAGCTGAATGAGTTTGATTTTCATTTTGCGTCTTTCAGTCATGATTAAAATAACGTTATATTTTTAGAGGTTAGTTTTTTGTTTATTTCTAATGTTAGGTTATATTGTTAAATATTTGCATTGGCAAGAGAAAGTTGTGTGAGTGTTTCACACCAGATTTTTTTACATATTTTAGTTAATATTGTCTATATGTTGCTACATCTTTGACATTGTATTTTCATCGATGACATCATCCTTCATCACAGCTTTTGCTACAGGAGATACCTAGTTCCACATTTTATATAAAATTCCTATTTTGTTTAACTTCATTTCATTTCATTGTTTTTAATTTAAGGTGCACGAGTGTAATTTTATTTTGTTTACATTTTGTGTACTGATTTATGTAATTTGCCTTCATATTGTAATGTGGAATAAAGATTATTATTATTATTAATTTCGGATGATTAATCATTTTTAATTTTTTCACATGTGAAATATAAGTGAATATTCTACTTTATAAGTTCCAATGATTTTTAACGGAGAATTTTCTATAAAAAGTTTTTGAGCAAGTTCGTTAGCCTTTTACAAAAATAGATAATTTTTATTCTAAGTTATCGTGTCAGTTTAGACATCTCAGTTTATTAAATAATATTAAATTACAGTATTACTTTACTCGTTCAATAAAACAAAAAATATATACACCACAGTATCCAGAAGTTATTGTTTAAAAATTGTTTAATACCGAGAAAGTACAATAGCTCTGTAATAACTTCCAAGTAATTTGTCTAGTAATTCAGATAGGGCAGTACAATAAAATAGGTATTTGAATGAGGTTTTATCATGAGATATGACATGAAAAGAATTTAAGCTATACACGCACAATGAAGTTCAGAGATAGTTCTTTTTATTTGATCAGTAAAATTTTATTAGTTTCCATTCTGGCTTTCGGGCATGCACAGTCAGCCAACTGTTAGAAAATTGCTATCAAGCGTTAAGTAAAACTCTTTGGACAAGCAACTTAGTACGGTGACCAGCTGCAATGGGCGTTCCTGATCAAATTCACGTCTACTCGAAACCAAAATACAGCGCATGTAGAGATGACATAAGTAAATTATTTTATCTTGCGATATATAATCTTAAAGTTACTTAAAAGTACCGATGGTGAGACAGATTACTCTATCCGATTTTAGCTATACGTTTGTAAGCCGTAAGTTCCTCTCTTCAGTTCAGTATAACAGATGGTTTACCTATCCAAGCCCATCACGTGAAGAGCGCAACTCGAAATCTGGACCTTACCGATCATCTCCGGCAAAAGCACTTACCGGTTTTGATCGCACCAAACATATTTTAGTGTTGGAGATTGAACCCCTACTCTGACGGACAGGACAGAAGGACGAATGGTTAATGGAAACTATCAGAAAACGAAGACTGAAGTTCAACCAACACCTGTACAGAATGAATCACAACCGGTTGACAAAAAAATGTTTAAGATACTAAAAAATAAACCCAAGGTATCTCCGATAAGTGGTTTATAGAAGTCAAAGAGAATATTTTTATCCTCTCAAAACTGGAATAAACCGAAAAATATGATGAACCAAACAAATTTTAGACAACCAGTAACTGACTTCAAGGGCTTCAACGAAGAATAAAAGCAGATTGGGAGATAGAAGGAAAAAGTAAAGAGGCCTACAGTGAAAAATTCTGAGAGTGTTATCAGCAAAAACTTCTCAAAAGGTAATGTAGTAGTACCCATGTATTTAAATTGCCCTGCGTAAGAAAATACGACACGTTGAATAAACCCTGCAAATATGGTTTCAATATCGTTTATTTATTTTGAGAATCTGGTATAAGAACTTTTAAAATTAATTTTTTGGAAAATGAGCAAACACTAACTTTACTTTTATAAGTAAATTAATTTAATTGTTCACAAAAACTACACGATTACAATACAACATTATTTTTTTAAACATAAAGAACTTTGGAAAGTCAGTATTTCAAATATTTAATTAATGTGTACGAGTGTTAAAATGTGAAATTAATATTTTTACATTTTTCCAGACAGACTTCCCTTCAACCGTTGTTTACAATATCAAGAATGACTTCCAATCGGAAAAATTTTATTTAGATGATTTCATAATTTATTTTTATTAGAAGAGCTGAAAAAATAGACTTTAAACCCAACGGGTTGGTCTAGTGGTAAAATTGTCGCCGCGAGTCAGCTGTTCAACAGCTGATTTTCGGAGACCAAGGTTCCGTCCTGGGCAAGGTAGTAACTTTTAAATGGATTAAATGCGAGACAGTGGTTACCGGTGAACTTTTACAGTTGGGGTTTCATTAACTACTCGTCATACACTTTTCAAGCTCATCTGATGGGGTGATACGACTGCTTACTGTTGTTAAATTGAACAGATTTCAAGGTACACATATCAGGGAATAAAATAATATAAAAATTTAAATAAGTATAAATTACTTATTTGGGTGTAATTTTCATTTCTTATGGTTGAGAATGTTACTTTTACCAATCACCAAAACAGAATGCTTGTCTTTTATTGATACTAGTGATGAATGTGAAAATCCTTTCGTTGGTAAATGCATAATGTTTTATAAATATAAGAACAAATCGTTGTAACTTAACAATTTCAAAAATCGCCGAGTTAATCTTCAATAAATATTTAAAACTTCACCGTACATCCAAGATTTACTTTTAAGTGAACTAAACATTTATCCGACAATTTTTTAATATATTTTCCTTTTAAGAAACCGGAAAATGAGTAGTTTAATTTTCAAGAAAATGTTTTTAAACTTGAAATTTATTTTGTTGAAGCACTCCTAAAATAAAAAGAGTACTGGTAATAAAATTTCATAATAAGCGACCGTAAGCAAATTTACATTAATTTATAAGATCACGCGATTTCATGACCGTGAATTACTAATCTTGAAATTCGGAAGATATTTACAGGTATATTTGGAGGCAGATTTATAAATAAACGAAATTATCTAAAGTTAGATCAATGAAAATAAAAATTAAGGGAGCGTAAACGTCTGGTTTGTTAAAAATAGTTCAACTCTGCGTCATATCACTGTGAGCTTGAAGGTGGATGTATACTCTATTTCACGTTCAGAATGCAGTACAGCTCTTATGAGAACCCGTTGTGTTATCAGGCGTACGAAAACATCAGACACAGCCAATACAATAACTCTCCTCCGCCGACACCATCCGAAGGTCACGGGAAAAATATTTAGTTTCACTTACCACTTTATCACTTTAATCAAAAAATTCTGAAAAAATTACTTCCGCTTTCTTATGAATGTATTTTATTATGCTATAAATGTTATTATTATACTCTGATATTTAGATAAGATACCCTCGTACAAAGTTGGAAGTTTATATTTCGTCACATTTTTTGCGAGATTAGATAGAATTTAATCAGTAATTTGATGTATGATAAGTTGTATGTTGGACGGCAACAGAAATAATAAACGAGTTTGAAAAAAATCATTGATTCGAGAGCAGGTTTCAGGTAATTGGTCGTGTTTCGTATTTTAGAATCTCTGAATCTAAGGATGAATCTGAATCTGAGGATAAGTGGTTTAAAGGAGTCAGAAATTATACTAAGAAAATTTGAATAAACCGAAAAATTCTTAATGGATCAAACCAAATTTAGACAACTGATCACTAACATTAAGGGTTTCCATGAAGAGTTAAAACAGAAAATCGGGTGTACTGAAGTAAAGAGAAAGTCATATAATGAACGAATGCTGAGAATGTGGGCTTCAAAAAAGCGTTCAGAAATGTCTAAATAATTAATATTTATTAAATATAAATAAATAAAATTCATCAAATATAAATAAATAAATAAACTTTACGTTCTCTAAAATTGGCTGTACAGATATAGCAATCTATGTTGTGTTGTTTAGATCATCAGTCGAAAGACTGGTTGGAACCTGTAGAGGTTTTACTAAGTAAAACGAGGAGTGAGGTTGTTTACCATTTCCTTCCTCACAGAGTGGAAAAGTACGCTTATCAGGATGCCGAGCCCACTGAAAAGCACAATTTTTCACTCTGCAAATGACACCTTCACTTCATTCACCACAGGGTCTGGCTGTATAATGAAATTCATTACTTTCAGAAAAGATAACTCTGATTAGTATCTTTTACACCTCTACCTCTTCTATTCTTAAATGATTCAGTCATTTAATTGGCTAACCATGTGATAAGAAACAGAACTATTTATTTTAGCCCTGCAACGAACAGATTGAGTATAAATAATTTGACAGAAACCATAACAAGTCTTATTAACATAAATCATCAGCTATAATAATATACAGATGATTGAAAATGTGAATGCATGACAACAATTTTATCATCGAATACATCAAGTGAAAGGTAAACAATAGTTTTCAAAGTTAATTTTTATTCGAAATTAAGTTCTAAAACTGAATAAACTATTATTGCGGTAAACTAATACTTAGATTTAATCCTGATAAAACACAATATTAATTCACTCAAAATGATTAGAAAAGTTTGAACAAGATGAGAGAAACCCATAGTAGAGACATTTAAATTACAGTTAATCAAGATTAAAACAGTTTTCATAACCACAGGCACTGTAATCGAGAGAAAACATTTTAATGTTCTTCTCTGTCGAACAACATTATACAAAGTCCACTGAGACAGGAAATACTTCCACAAACGCCCGAGTGACATGGACCTGTCATGAACAATTCATTACAGGAAACTTATTTCATTGACTTTCACAAAATTAACCACGAGGGATAAACTGTATAAAATTAGTTTGACTACATCAATTTAAATGTACACGTTTATTAGATAGGAAAACAAGACGCAAGAATTTTCTTTAACCAATCTAATTATAATTTTATTTATCCTATTAATATTTATTTCGGCTTCCACGTGGATATAAACTTTTAGCACCATGAATTGTTAAGACATTGCAACATCTTTTACTGAAAAACAACAAAATATGTACCGTATTTAATCAGTACCACATTTTAACATTTTCCGTGCTAAACATGATGTTAAGAGAATTAAAATAAACTACTCTATAACATATTACAATTTTTAATCTCAGTTTTTTTTATATTGCAAAATTTTCGATTAGTAAAATTTAAAAAATACTAAATTATTCTTGGTCAACCCCGAAAAGTAGGGTTAATAATTAAGAGTAGGGTACCGACATGAATATTTAAAAAAAATAAGTTTTGGTTTTTAGATATTCTTCTTCTTCTTCTTCTTTTAACCAAGGATTAGGCCACAGCCTGTTCCGAACTCATATACTATTATCATCTATCTTCATCTTCCCCTAGCCCTATCGACATCCATTTTACCTTCTGGAGAATACCAGTGCGCCAGTGGTTTTAAGATGATGTTAAAATTTGGTATTTTTCTCTTTACAACAATAAAAGCCCAATATATAACATTGCCATTTCCTTCGATGTTTAATAAATTTAAGAAAGCCAAAAATTTAACACACCCAAAATTTTTCTCTGAGAACGAAGATAAAATAAATAATAAACAAGATATAAATCATACAGTAAAATTAAATAGGAATTAAAATGAATTGATTGAAGTCCGTATAAGGACCTTAAAAAAATTTGTAGACTAAATAAATTTGAAAGAATGGCTCGAAGAGAAAACGTGTGCAAACGGCACAGGACATGCAACGTCACAGGACATGCAAACGGAAATGGACTTCCAGAATATGAAGTTTTTAAAAGAATATAAACATTTACTCAAAAACGCTGCCCATAACGGACAGGTGGAGTGTCAAATTATTTACACTCACTCTGTTCTGTGCAGGGCTAAAATAAATAGTTCTGTTTCTTATCACATAGTCAGCCAATTAAATGACTGAATCATTTAAGAACAGAAGAGGTAGAGGTGTAAAAGACACTAATCAGAGTTATCTCCTCTAAAAGTAATGAATTTCATTATACAGCCAGACCCTGTGGTGAATAAAGTGAAGGTGTCATTTGCAGAGTGGAAAATATGTGCTTTTCAGAGGGCCCGGCATGCTGATAAGTGTACTTTTCCTCTCAGTGAGGAAGGCAAAGGTAAACCACCTCACTCCTCGTTTTACTTAGTAAAACCTCTACAGGTTCAAACCAGTCTTTTGGCTGATGACCTAAACAACAACACTCAAAAACTACTTTGTTGAAATTTTCACAGGTTGTTCATTGCGGTAAGACATAAGTTAAACCATGAGGATTTTCATGAGGGTTATCTGGACAATAAAACTGACCGCTTATATCATACGGTCAGAAATCTAATTTAAATGATGTTCAGTTAAAATATTAAGAAAGGTTTCATTATTCAGCACAAAAAATTGAAACAACTAGTGTTTTTTTTCTTTCTCTTGCCTATATGAATATATAGGAAGGAAAGTATTGTTTTCATGCCGATTTTTCGAAATCGCGTTTTCACCGGATCTATACGTTTTAAGACCCCCTGAACCCAAAAAACATGTTTTTAGCGATTGGTCTGTGTGTGTGTGTGTGTGTGTGTGTGTGTGTGTGTGTGTGTGTGCGCGCGCGCGCGCGTGTGCGTGTGTGTGTGTGTGTGTGGGTGTGTGTTTGTGTGAACAGAATATCTCAAGAACAGAACATTGTACGAACTTGAAACTTGAAACTTAAGTTACATACCACTACCGGACCCGACACGAACATTTTCATCAAAATCGGTCAACCGGAAGTAGTAGTTTATTCGTATAATTTTTCACTTTTTTGCAATTTTCTCAAAAACTGGTCCTACAATTTTTTTTTAAAATCGCCTGGCTTACTTAATTTTTTATTCTCTACAAGATAAGGTAGGCGCCATTTTTGCTAAAATTCTGCGTGAGGCTGTTTTTTTCGTAAAAACATTTTCTTTTTAAGATTGCGGCTTTAATATGCATTTTAGCGCAAAACGTTATATAATAATAGTTATAGAGAATGTAAAATTCTACAACTTTTATTTCAAACATTTTTTTGTATAACGCTTAGTTTAGCGGTAATTAGCGATTTTCTGTTTTTTTCTCACGAAAACGTGTGAAAATGTTTTTTTAAGATTTCGGCCTTAGAATGCATTTTACGACAAAAGTGTACATAATAAAATTTATAGGAAATTAAGAAATTAAGAGATCTACAACTTTTATTTTAAGCATTTTTTTGTACAGTGCCTAGTTTAGCGTGAATGAGCGATTTTCCGTATTTTTAAGCCAAACTGAGGTCGATTTTAATTTTGTGTATTTCACTAATGTTTTTTTAGGTTAGTTTTTTGTTTATTTCTAATGTTTTATTACTAGTGTTAGGTTTATTGGTAATTATTTGCATTGGCAAGATAAAGTTGTGTGAGTGTTTCACACCAGATTTTTTTCGTAAATGTTCCCCAATTACCTATTGGACCGGCGTAGGGATACTGTGTAGCCTTAAATTACACCATTACAAAACTGACGTAAAACAAAAAAAATAAGTTTCACCGATTCAACACGAGGCACGTTAAACACCAAATAGTCAGGTTTAAAATGAGGCCTATTCAGAGAAAATACATGTAGAGGTGTAAAAGACAATAATCATAGTTATCTCCTTTGAGAGTAATGAATTTCATTATACAGTCAGACCTTATGGTGAATAAAGTGAAGGTGTCATTTGTAGGGTGGAAAGTAGATGTTTTTCAGAGGGCCTGGCATGCTGATAAGCATACTTTTCCACTCAATGAGGAAGACAATGGTAAACCACCTAACTTCTCGTTTTACTTAGTAAAGCCTCCAGAGGTTTAAACCAGTATTTCGGATGATGATTTAAACAATCTAAGAAATTGTTTTTCTAAAAAAAATTGGTGTGAAATACACTCACACGACTTTCTCTTACCAATGCAAATAATGAACAATTTAACCTAACAATAGTAATAAAACATTACAAATAAACAAAAAACTAACCTCAAAAACATACCCTCATTTTAATCATGAGTAAATGATGCAAAATGAAAACCAACCTTAGTTTGGCTTAATAATACGGAAAATCACTCTTTCACACTAAACTAGGGTCGTAGAGAAAAATGCTTAAATTAAAAGTTGTAGATTTTTTAATTTCCTAAAAGTTTAATTATGTACACTTTTGTCGTTAAATGCATATGAAGGCCGAAATCTTAAAAAATCCATTTTTTTACAAATTGTCATGATAAAAACAGAAAATCACTAATTACCGCTAAACTAAGCGTTATACAAAAAAATGTTTGAAATAAAAGTTGTAGGGTTTTAAGCTTTTTACAACTTTGGTTATATACACTTTTTCCCTAAAATGTACATTAAGGCCGCAATCTTAAAGAAACCATTTTTTTTTCTACAAGAGCACAGCCTCCCCACGAATTTCAACAGACATGGCGCCTACCCTGTCATGTAAAACATAAGAAATTGAGTAAATGGATAATTTTTTAAAAAATCGTAGGAGCTGTTTTTGAGAAAATTGCAAGAAAGTGAAAAATGTTACGAAAAACTAGTACTTATGTTTGACCGGTTTTAATGAAAATATTTGTGTCGTGTCCTCTAGTGGTACCAAACTTAAGTTTCAAGTTTCAACTTTTTACGATTTTCCGTTCTTGAGATATTCTGTTCACACACAAACACACAGACCAATCGCCAAAAACATGTTTTTCTTGTTTCAGGGGGTTTGAAAACGCGCATATCCGGTGAAAACTCGATTTCAAAAAATCGACGTGAAAACAATACTTTCTTTTCTATGTATTCACATAGGCAAGAGAAAGTAAAAAATAATAAATCAAAATAAATAAACATCCAAAAGAATGCTGAAGAAAACTGTGTAATACTGAGTAAAAATCAAAAGATGACATACTTATAAAAGTAAGTACGCGTGCAGTAGCTAGTCGATGTTTAGACCTAATTAAGGTAATGTGTGCATTACTATAGTACATGTAAAGTAATATGTGGGTCAAGTTCAGGTTCTTGACATATCCTATATTTCCTTTGGGATTATCCGAGACGTAATTAACAAAAACACTCTAGTCTATATTTTATTGTAAAATTACGAACACTGATATTGTCATTTCGATGGTATTACATATTGTTTTTAAATTAATGACACAAAGAAACTAATTACAAACAACAAAAATCTGGTGTGAACGCTCACACAACTTTCTCTTGCCAATACAAATAATGAACAATATAACCTAACATTAGTAATAATACATTAGAAAAAAACAAAAAAACTAACCTCAAAAAACATAACTTTATTTTAATCATGATTGAATGATGCAAAATGAAAATCAACCTCAGTTTGGCTTAAAAAACCAGAAAATCTCTCTTTCACGCTTAACTAGGCTTTGTAGAGAAAAATTCTGTGAATAAAAGTTGTAAATCTTTTAATTTCCTATAAATTTAATTATAGACCTATACACTTTTGTCCTATGGGACAACAAAAAAATGGCACGATTAAACTACTACTTCTGGTTGACCGATTTTGATGAAAATGTTCGTGTCGAGCCTCTGTGGTACCTAACTTAAGTTTCAAGTTTCAAGTTCGTATGATGTTCCGTTCTTGAGATATTCTATTCACACACACACACCCACCAATAGCTAAAAACATGTGTTTTGGGTTCACGGGTTTGAAAACGTGTAGATTCGGTGAAAACTCGATTTCGAAAAATCGACATGAAAACAATACTTCCCTTCCTATATATTCATATAAGCAAGAGAAAGTAATAATAAAACTATGTTAAAAAGTCCAACAATTTTATAATTTTGTAAACACTAGAGAATAAATGGGATCGCAATTTGTCTGTTAACAAGAAAGAAGACTCCACGAAAGAAACGAGGAAGTTCATTTTTTCGGAAAATGAGGCTTTTAGCGCATTCTGTTAGTCAGTTAAAAGAAATATCGGCTAATTAAACTTACTTGCAAATAACGTGGTAAGTCACTGAGATACAAAGGTTTTTAATTTTAGTATACAATGAAAGAAGGTTCCAAAGGCGAATTTTATATACATTCTCCTGAAAAATTCACAAAATTTGACTTAACCCTTTCTTTCCGTGGAGTCCTCTTATAAAATTAAAATCAGTCGGCAATGCACAAAAAAAACACAAAAACAAACAACATGCAGTTTTATACATAAAAAAAGTTTTTGTGAGACACTCGACTTTTTCTTGCAAATGTAAATAATGTGAAACATAACCTATGTTTAATCATGAGTAAGGTACACCATGTGAATTTTTTGTTTTTGTTTAACGTTTGACTGCTTTGAAATTACTGCTGACTGTTTCTGCAATTAATGCAGACGGTGAGAAGGGTGATAGATGAAAATGAGTGATGAAAAATGCCAGACCTGACCGGGAATCGAACCCGGGACCCCGGAGTAGAAGTCAGTTGCGATAACCACTACACCAACAAGCCGGCAACAATATGAAATAAAAATAACCTAATTATAATCATGAATGGATTTTGATTTCAAAGAGCATAATCATTAATTGACGCTAAACTAATCTCTGTAAAAAAATCACTTGAATTAAAAGTTATAGATTTCTTAATTTTCTATAACTTTAATTATACATGCTTTAGCTCTTAAATGCTTATTAAGGCTGCAAACTTAAAAAAAATTATTACGAGCACAGACATACCGCTTACACTATCTTTTAAAGGACAAAAAATGTAGATAGTTAATGAAGAGATTTTAAATAAAATCGTAAGAGCTGTTTTTGAGAAAATTGTAAAAAAGCGAAAAATCGCATGAATAATTTGCTATTTCCAGTTGACTGATTTTTATGAAAACGTTTGTGTCGGATCTTCCATGGTACCTGACTTAAGTTCCAAGTTTCAACTTCGTACGATTATCGTTTTTGAGATATTTTGCTCATGCACACACACACACAAATTAGTAAAACATGTTGTTTTCTGTTCAGGGGACCTGAAAACGAGTATTTCTGGTAAAAACTAGATTTAGAAAAATCGACATTAAACAGTTCTTTTCATACCTATATTTATTCAAATAGGGCAAGAGAAAGTAAAAAGGAGAGAAAACCATAGATTTGGGTGTTGACAATTTCATGGTGCAGGCACAGTTCAATAATAAACTATAGGGGCGTAATAGTTAGTATAACCTAGTTTACATCATAATGAAACAACTAAACAGATTGGTCTAGGAACGAACACCTATATACATGGACTTATCTCATTCTCAATACAGCAAACTTGAGCCAATCGACTAGCACTACCGATGTCACGTGCATTAAGTCTCTTTAAGTCACTTAGTCGTACTATTTTTATGGCTTATTGAGAAGTAGAATCAAGAACTAAGGATTTGTTGCAACGTTTCTTTATTTGACTCAACTTAAGATACGTACATAACGAAAAATATAGAGTAGGTATACTACGGTCCAATAAGTTTAATATCGAATATGTTTAAAACTTTGTACATAGTATGTAAAATGTTTAAAACTCTGAAAAGGTTAGGAATTAAATACAAAAGAAGAAAAGTTATCTACGGTCTGTATAAGAATCCGACGACCGTTTTGAGAATTGAGGGGTACGAAAAAGAGGCTGCTGTAAGAAAAGGTGTACAACAAGGATGTTCATTTTCACCACTACTTTTTAACTTGTATATAGAAGAGGCTATAAATGAAGTGATGGAAAATTTTGACGCAGGAATGAAAATTCAAGGAGAAATAATAAAAATGCTGAGTTTCGCCGATGATATAGAAGTATTAGCCAAGACAAAGGAAGGACTAGAGGATATCTTAAATGGAATGGCTGAGTTCGTGAGAAAGGATTACTTCATGAAAATTAATAAGAACAAAACGAAAGTGTTCTGCAGCAGCAGGAGTGGTTTAGAACAGATGAGAAATTTAAAAGTAGGCAACGATAACATAGGAAGTTGGGGAATTCTGCTATCTAGGGAGTAAAATAACCAAGGATTGTAGAAGCACAAGTGATATCAAAAGTAGAATTGCTCAAGCTAGAAAAGCCTTTGAAATGAAAAACAGCTTACTGACTACAAACATTGATTTACAGATTAGGAAAAATTTCTTAAAACACTATGTTTGGAGTGTAGTATTAAACGGGATTGAAACGTGAGTGATAGGGGCTGTAGAAAGGAAGAGGAGAAGCTTTTGAAATGTGGTGTTATAGGAAAATTTTAAAGATTAGGTGGGTGGACAAAATAAGTAATTTAGAGGTTCTTCGACGAGTGGATGAAAAAGAAGTACATATATGGAAGCATCTTACCAGGAGAAGGATAGGCTAGTGGGGTATATCTTAAGACATCCAGGTATTGGTCTATCAATAATGGAGGGTAATACTGAGGAAGTGAATTGTAGGGGGAGGCAAAGGTTAGAATATTTAAAGCAAATTACAAAAGATGAAGGGTGTTACAGGTATGTAGATATGAAACGACTTGCGCAAGATAGAGCAGCTTGGAGAACTGCATCAAACCAGCCGAGAGACTGATGATAAAAAAATTGCATTGTTTAAACAGTCAGTAGAGTTAAAATTCTACTTCTTTTTTTAAATAATTGGTGGAAATTTTTTTAATTATCATCATCATTCTCCATGTCCGTCCGTCACACCCAGATGTCCAAAACTACTAGAGATAAAAACAAACGGTTTTCGGATTCATGACCTACACAAAAAGTTAATAGGCCTGGATTGAGTTTGAAGTTCTAGTTTCGACCGGAAGTTAATAAATCAAAGTCGGAATTTGGAAACAAAAATAGTGTCATTCGATTCCTCTTACAGAGTTTGTACAGACATCATTAACAGATTTTGCCATACATCAAAAGTAAGCCTTTTTAAAAATTACCGCCAGCGTTGTCTCATGAAAAGGATTTTTATTTGATGTTTTTCACCCAGTGTAAATAACATTTTTAAGTATAACAATAACGGAGAATTGGTAATGTTGGAAATACGAACTATGATTCCTGGTAACGGGAGTTCTCGGTTTTAAAATTTCAGGATTTGAAAGTGGATATTAGGTCTTCCGACACGTAATACAAAAATATTTTTAAAGAGTTTTGTTATTTAATACGATTGTAAAATAGTTGTTTAGCTACTTTGTGGCATCGCCAGTCCCCCATGTCTTTGAGTGAAATTTCTTAAGAAAGTATACAAATTTCTTCAAATACGTTTTTAAAACTAAATTCCTCGATAATAGGGCGTACTGAAACAGTTTTTCCGGAAAGAATAGTGAAAATCAGGACAATGCCAGATTTTCAGGACTTTCAGTCATCCTCAAACACCGTCTGAACCAAACACTGATGCTTACAATTATGTACTTAGCTCGGTTAAATCATACAATAGTATATATTCCAAATAAATGATTAGGAAATAAAGCTTAAAGCTTTGTTACAGCCAGTCGACGTTTTTTGTAAGGGCAGTGCAAATAAATGGATATCGTTCACGGAACATCGTAAGCGTACGGTAGATAATGTTTTTGGTTTTGTGTTCATAATTATATAATTCTTTAAAACCTAACTTAAGCTTTTAAATAATTACTTTTATTGAATATTTTTAAGTTATTTTGTTTAGTAATTTAATAATTTTTTTGAAATTATGCCGGAAGTTTTGGTGTTCAAAATATTAGTACCATTGAAATGGTAGTAAAAAATGGTTTTTAGAAAGAGTAATACATTGTGATAGAGGGGAGGGGGATGAAAAGGGGGTCCGATGGGTTGGGTGGTGAGTCAGAGTCAACAGCCTGCCTGTCTGCGTCGTCCTTACCATGGGAGCGCTTGTGCGTGGTTACGTGCGTTTATTTACTACAACATGTTTATGCAGTTATATTGTGTAAGTACTTTACTACCCACTGTAGCAGGCTGCTAATATTGATCTTTTGCAGTCAGTCACTCACACGCGGCCGTCTTTTACACATATTGCATTCATACAGACTTTTAAAATTAAAACCCAGGTGGCTATTGTTATTATTACAGTATTATTATTATAATTATTATTGTAGTTACTTTTATTGGCCGTTATATCTATGGAATTAATCATGAATGAAATAAAAAAATTAACACTTTGTAACAAAAATAATTTTATTATATTTTTACTTTCTCTTGCCTATATTAATATATAGGAAGGAAAGTATTGTTTTCATGTCGATTTTTCGAAATCGAGTTTTCACCATATCTACACGTTTTCAAACCCGTGAACCCAAAACACATGTTTTTGGGTTTTTAAGCTATTATAATGTAATGTTAAGCTATTGGTCTGTGTGTGTGTGTGTGTGTGTGTGTGTGTGTGCGCGCGCGCGCGCGCGCGTGTGTGCGTGTGTGAACAGAATATCTCAAGAATGGAACATCGTACGAACTTGAAACTTGAAACTTAAGTTAGATACTACTACCGGACACGATACAAACATTTTGATTAAAATCGGTCAACCGGAAATAGTAGTTTATTTCATTTATTATTTATTTATTTATTATTTATTTATTATTTAGTTGTCATTTTTCACTTTTTTGCGATTTTCTCAAAAATGGCTCCTACGATTTTTAGGAACAAAAGGTACAAAAATAAACACCACAAATACACAAAAATATCTTAACGATAATATTAAACATACAATAAAAATTATTTTTAGACCTAAAAAAATATAAGATAAATTGAAAAAAAATTCCAGTTCCTATAAGATAATAAAGGGCTGATAGGAAAATGTTGAAGATTAGGTAGGTGGACATAATAAGTAATTTAGAGGTTCTTAGACGGTGGATTAAAGAAGTACATGGGAACATCGTACCAAAAGATAGGATGGGCTAGCAGGGGATATCTTTTTTTAGCTAGAGGAGATAGGTTTTGCTCTATCAAATATTGGAGGGTAAATCGACGGAATTAACTGTAGGGGGAGGCAAAGATTACAATATTTAAAGAAAATTACAAAAGTTATAGGATGTTTTAGGTATGTAGACATGAAACGACTTGTGCCAGATAAAACAGCTTGGAGAACTGCATCAAATGAACAAAACTGATGAACTGATGGGAACTGATGACAAAAAAATTAAGATGCAAACAACTTTATTTATTTATCTTTTATTAATAGTTATACGCTACGTAGCTTATAATGTAATCTATGAAATACATCCAAGGAATGAAAACAATAGTCTTAGATTGTTACACAGTAATTACCATGTCATTATAAAATATTGTAGGCTGTCGTACAAAAATTGAAAGATGGGCAGAAACTACGAGTTCATTTTTTTAAAAAGATTTGCTTTATGCCATAACCAAGGTAACATGAAACGTTTGACACCGTTTCACTAAAATGGGTAATATCTCTGTACGTCTAAAGGAAAGCCGCTGTCGAGATAAACTGAGAAGGGAAATAATGATCAGTCACAACTATATTCGACAAAAATTATTATAAGTCCACAGCTGTCATAATTATATCTGTTGTTGAAAATTTTAAAAATTAAGCCTTATTGAAACTCATATATGTTTCTTCTCAATAATTTCTTTACAATTTTATTATCATTTTACTTGTTAGAAGGGTTTCTATGAATGAAAACTAAATGGTGAGTATCTGTCAGAGCCTAGAAACCTACTGTTTCAATAAATAAATAGTTTATGCCTTGGTTTTTACCGTTTCCAGGTTCAGTGATTTCTTAGCCGACTTGAACGGAAGGAAGTCGTGGTCGGATGAGTGAAAAGTCGGTTAATACAACTGGAGCTCGTTTAGAACCCTGTACAACTAAGAATTGATCATATTAGTGTCATAACTATATTCGACTAAAACTATCAAAGTCCACAGCTGCCATAACTATAGATATCTGTTGTTGAAAATTTTAAAAATTAAGCCTTATTGAAACTCATATCTGTTTCTTCTCAATAATTTCGTTACAATTTTATTATCATTTGACTTATTAGAAGGGTTTCTATGATTTAAAACTAAGTGGTAGTCTGTCAGAGCCTAGAAACCTACTGTTTCAATAAATAAAGGAAGTCGTGGTCAGATGAGTGAAAAGTCGGTTAATATAACTGCATTTCGTTCAGAACCCTGTACAACTAAGAATTGATTATATTAGTGATAAAAGCGACTTAATTTGGATCCAGAAATTAAGCACATATTGAAAGAATAGATATGGAATTATTCAGTATTATAACGTACGAGCTCAAGCTTTGCCCCTGCTCTTGAGGATTGCATGGATGGGTGGCTTGGGTGAGATGAGGTGTGCGAAGTCAAAAATAATGCTCGTACTACTGTAGCCGCTGACATTGTAGCTAATAATGAGAATTGTACAAACGTATTGGACATAATTTATTTTATTGTCTGATAATAAACACTATAGTTCACCAGGTTCCAATGTTTGGCAAAAGTTAAGGTCTACGCAGTGTATGACTTGCGTATTTAATTTTGTTTTTCTCAAATCAATACGATAAATAAAATATGAATTTACTGTACAGTAGGCCTATATTACATATTACATAAAATAAAAGCAACATAAATAATATACAGCACACACAAACACATTAAACAATGCTATAAAGCTGAAACGATAAGTACTGTAGACTAATACAGAGTGAGTTTTTTAGTTCTCTTACCCAATTGTTAATGTCTGTTCGTTTTTTTCTAAGAAAGGAAAATTTTGTTTTGTAATACGAAGTTGGTAGCCCTACTCAACTGGTATAGATACGGTAGTGTGAAATGATTCTCCTTGAGCTGTGTAAAATTTTGTGCCGTTTCGGCACAAAATGCGTGTCGTGTTAAGAACATAATGTCGTTTACCCTAGAACAACGCGTTTTCATTCTTGAACAATATTTTGCTTCGAAATCGTACACGAGTTTAAAAGAATTATTTCAAATTAAATTTTTTGGTGTTCCTCCACCAGAAAAATGTCAATTTTTAGGCTAACAAACCGATTTCGAGAGACAGGTGGTGTTTGCGACAGAAAACGTAGTGGTCGACCAACTCCCTTGATAGATTGAGAAATTGACCTTGACAAATTGCTCAATTCTCCACGGGAAAGTTTACGAAAACTTTCCTCGCAAGTTGGTTTGTTGTATTCGAATGTTCAGAAAACTGTTAAAAAATTGAAATTGTATCCGTATCTTGTATTAGTCCAAGAGCTTCAGTCTCCAGATTTAAACAATCAATTGTTCTAGGGTAAAAGACATTCTGTTCGTAACACGACCGGAAACGGCACAAAATTTTACACAGCTCAAGGAGAATCAACTCACACTGCCGCATTTATACCGGTTGAGTAGGGCTACCAACTTTGTGTCACAAAACAAAATTTTCCTTTCTTAGAAAAAAATTACCAGACATTAATAATTAGGTAACAAGACTAAAAAAATCACTCAGTATTTAGTTGAAAACCCTGTCAGGAATAAGAAAAAATATCTCCAATTTTCTTCAGTTTCATGTTACTGTTGCGTTTGCAGCTATCTAATCCCACCATCTTTTCAGATCCAGAACATAGATTGGAGTTGAAGTCAGCTGCTGTTCTGCATATTGCGCGCATTCTGTATAAAAAAATACACCTGGTCTCCTCGATAGCTCTGTTGGTTATCAGGTGATTGTAATCCCGAGGTCATGAGTTTGTTAATTACCTGAGTAGTTACTAAAATTGTCACCCTCTTGGAAAAGAGTCGGTTAATGGAAAGATCGTTAAAAGAGAGAGGGGGTTACGAACGAGAACACTGGACCACTGCATGAATACTAATGGCGATTTTTAAATTTCAGTTCTTTGGAAAGGTAAGGAAGCAATATTTGTGAGGTATAATATGAGAAGGGTATTCTTGTCGCAAAAGTAATAGTTTCAGTTAAGGGAAAATAAGTTGTTATGGTCGATAGGGCTATATCGATATTTGATGTTTTGCAGTTAAATTAAGTTTACATTTTCCTGTTGGTTTTAAAAATGTTTTTTATCCTCCGGCAGGGATGACTGAGAAATTAAAATAATATCTGTTTAAACACTTCAGGATATTTTAAGTAAAGAGGAATGCAGAGACCTTGTCCAACAGTAGAACATGAACTAATTCTGAAGCCAGTACACGTGGATATCCTGGGCTGAACCTCATCTAACGGACCCAGTAGTAGAATTACTAAAGAAGACGTGAACATACTCTATTTAAACGAACTTTCATCGGTGTCAAATGTCAACAATTTATTTAACAAATTTGTATCATTTGAAAAATACATTAAAATTTTTATTTTTATGTGTTTAATTTGTTTCCTAAATATGTAAAATTTAAAGAAAATTTCGTAAACGTACGAGTTGTTTTTATTCAAAACAACTGTTTTCTATCGAAAATATTCAAGCTGCTATAACTTTACGTAATTCAGAAAAAATCTATATTTGGTGTCAAATTGATTAGAATTTAATGATGAATCTGCAAACGTTAATTTCATATTCATTGTTTTGGTTTAGTCACAACCTTTCTACCATTACCATTAAGTGATTAGATTTGGATGTTTTACTTTACCTAGGAATCACTTACAGAATACGTATGGAAATTTCTAAAAGTATAGCTCTTCATTTTTGTGTTTTTGTTTTGTTTTAGACAATGAGAAGGGTGATAGATGAAAATGAGTGATGTGAATATGCCAGATCTGACCGGGAATCGAACCCGGATTTCTGGTGTAGAAGCAAATTGCGCTGACCACTGGCTTCTATGCCAGAAGTAGCTCTTCGTGAAGGTACAGAAGTAATATGTATTGCTTTAACATAGTCACCATCTTCTTAACCTTTAGGTGCAAGAAATAGAAATGCAAATGCTTTAGGTTTTGTAACGAACATTTTATGGGAAAATATATTTCAGTCTCTGGAAATGAGAAGTTAAGGCCCTGCCACAAAGAATGCGATCTACGTCCAATAAATATACAAAAAAATATTTTCTTTGGTGTGGTTAGTAGAGAAGCGTGGCACACAGAATGCGTTCTGATCGTGCGGGCGGCAGCAGAACGCTGCGGGAAGAAACTGAGCACATATAAATCTATAGGGCAGTATAAAACTGAACGCATTGCGATCCGAACGTGTTCGTCGTATAAATAATTGTACTGTTTGTCACAAAATTGTGATATGCCAATCGAAACGAGAAGGTTCATTGAGGTAGTTCATTGTTGCTATTTATATGAGATAGGACATGAAAATATCTGTAAAAGTGGTCTTCAGTGTTGAAAGTTCTGTACATCGTTTTATTATAGGCTCTAAACTGTAATCGATTTTTGTTTATATCGTGTACTTACACTGTAGGTTTTTTATTTTTATTTTTAAGAGATAACAACGATAAAGTAACAGCTCTTTGCTCTTCTGATGAACTTATCGCAACTGATCAAATGAACAGACCATATTCTGTGTGACGGAGAAGATTGTACTTCAGATCGGAGTGGTTTATTTGCGCGGAACGGTGGACGCAGATCGCATTCTGTGTGAACTACCCTTAAAATAACCAATGATAAGTATTTATACATTTTATGCGTATTATTCAGAAGAATTTTACAAAGTTTTACTATACTTGAAAGTAGAATTGAATCTGAGACCATGATATTTGTTACCGAGGAAACTTTTTAACGGTGAAATAATATTTTCAAGTATGAACAATTATTGATATGACAGAGCATACAAGGTCTAAAAGTAATTATGATAATAAGTTGTGATTATTGATCGGAACGAACCTTGCCCACCAGCAAGCCGAGGGGGAGATTATAATGCTAGGGGGTGGGATGTTAAAGCAGTAGGTACGGTATGCAAGTGAAGTACAGTAGATGCCTAATAAAAACATCCAGTACAACTCACACGTCATAATATGAAAGCTGAACTAGGCCTATATGATGAAACAAGGAGCACGTAATGGCGGCATATACACAGCTGATCTGTTCTCTTTACAACTGCCATTGCAGTTAGACTTATCAATCGATATTATGAATGGAACCCTTAACGAATACTACACCACCGAATCGTAATTAATTTTTATGTTTCGATTTCCTCCCCACCACAAGGTTTCGGTCAATGACACCGCGAGTGCTAAGTGGCCACGTGGTCTTGTAGTTCCCATGATGATTCATTTTACAAAAAACCGATCGCAATATTTAAACATAATCTATAAGAATTTCATCGTTATCCAAATTCAGATTAAAAAATTATTTGAAATGCCCGTCCTGAGAAATACGTTCAAATATTGTTTTTTTTAAATAACAGAATATAAAATTATTTTTGGCTTTAACTTTATTTTTGTTTACAATGGAAGAACTAATAAAATGAAGATGCTATTTAACAAAAGTAAAGTTTTGAGAAAATGTTATAAAAGTGCAAATAGTCTTATCTTTTTATGAATTGTCTAAATTCTTTAATTTTATACCAGCATAATACCCCTTCAAGAAAATATATTCTTTTCCATTAAAAATGCTTCAATCTTTACTTTTCAACCTCACTTTTTCTAAGCATATAACACTTCGGCTACTAAAAATTTGAATTGTAAACGTTGTCTGTTGAGGATGAATGTTCAATAAAGTAAGATATAGTTTATCATAAGAAAACTTGTTTAAGAACAGCTTAAAAACACCTTTTACTAATGAAGATAAACTTATATTTCGTCAGTTGTGTTATTCTAAATAACTGATGTTTATGAGATTGTAGTTCATTCTGGTATAAGAATGAGGCAAGTGATCTTGACACCTATACTCACTACGAAAAATGAAGCTAAACAGTATGTAGCCCTTTTATCCACTATTTTTTCCTTAAACTGAAGAGATAGAACATTCTAAGTCATTTACAAAACAAAATATGAACTCAACACCTTAATTAATCACAAAAAATAAGTTTTTGAAAAAGTATCACATAGCACCTTCATCCTCTCACCTCTTCAATTATTTGTCTTATTTTTATGCACGGCTAGCAAATGAGATGAAAAATGATTATTAACAATGGCGTGAATTTTAATCGATCGGTTAAAATTTTAGTACAATTTTAGTATTTTTTTTTTTGGTTTAACGTCTAAAATAAAGTACTAAAGTATATAAATGAAGTACTAAAGTATAATGAAATTTGTGAACAAAGATGAGCGATCGATGTTTTAATGGATAAGTCGATTTGAAATGTGTTTTATGGTGGTCGGAGTAGATGGGATTTCAGATTTAAATATTTTACTTTGAAACTCCTCGAGTGTCATACCGTAAAAAAATCTCAGGTTTATTTCTTGATCAGGTATGGTATTTTCATATCAATAATTTCATGTATTAATATGATATGCAAAACATAAATATTCTCAATTAAAGTTTCAGAAAATGAAAGAATTAACAAGAAATAACGACGAGAGATTTTTTTTTTGGTTTAACGGCCGACTGTTCTGGAATTACTGCTAATGCAGACGGTGAAGGATGAAATAATTTTTTGTAACTTATGAAAATATGCCGTGCCTGAATGGGATTCGAACCCAAGACCGCATGACGATGATAGATAATTCGCTACGTATATATTTTCAGCAATGCGCCGGTGTAAAATTAAAATTGTATAGTTTATTAATAAAGTCATTTTAGTCGATTATCTCAAAAAACTGAACTTTTTCGAAATATATAATTGACATAGTCTGATAAAATTATCATCGAACAGGAAAAAGGATGAAAATAATGAATTTTTGTAAAGTTTTGAAAATATTTCATTTTTTCTTTTAAACTAATAGACTATGTAAACAAATATTTGAATCTTTTAGTTTTTGTATAATCTGTAAAATTAACTTTAAGGTTCATTTGTGTAGTAACAGCAGTATAACCTTCAAACCCGATATGGTACTAAAAGCTTAGCCGTTTTAAGGATTATATGAAGCAATGGTGCATTCACATAATTTATCATGACTGATGTCATGATAAATGTCAATTTGAGACGATTTATAGATCATTTGAACTGATATAATTTGAGAGAAACAAACAAAAAATTGTTTGTAGAGGTTTGTCTAGAGCCTTCTCAGAAAAAAGAAACTAAATAACATCAAGCTTCTTTCTTTTAGATCCATCGATTATTTTTAATAATTTCAAATTAATTAAAATTTATTAAAGCTTAAACGTTCGATTAGGGAATATTTTATGAATCGACAAAAAATGGAACAAAAGAAAGCATTTACTGCAATCATTTATTTTCCAATATTTTTATACGACAATAATATTAGGCTAATGTAAGATTATGAAGCGATTTTTTTTAAGACAGGAATCATCCAAATGAACATATAAAGGCCTATAAACGTATAAAGTAATTACGAATTATGTATTTTTATTTATTTAAAATCACCTCAACTGCTTGGTTATTAACGACTATGGTGAATTATGTAACTGTAACTGTGGGTTTCGACTTGTGAAAATTTTCAGATCTGGCCGGGAATCGAACCTGGGACCTCTGCATGGTAGACTAACCACAACGCTACGGAAGCGGCGAATAACGAATTTAAAAACAACATTTTTAAAAGATATTTAAATTTTAAAAAGGTTATAAAAACTTTGAACGCTTTGGCTTTAAAGAATAATAGGTGCATAACACGTGCTACTTCACAAATGATGCAAGCACTAAAACCTCCAATACTTTTCAAAATGAGTGCGAATGATTTTTAAAAAATTAACTATTATTTCAAAAAAGTTAACACTTAATACAAAATGAACATGAAAAAATAAAAATTAAATAAAACATTTTATTTTAATTTAACTATTTGAATTTTGAATAATCACTTTTGAGGTTTAATTAGTTGCATAGTCGACTTTAAAGTTGAAGGTTTAATTCAAAGCCGGGTCAAGGGTACCGGTAGAATTTACTGATATAATTGATTACATACAGTTGTAATGACCAAACGCATATACGACTTTACTTAAAAACAAGTTAAAATTACTTTTCAAATATTAAAAATTTTATTATAAAAGCCGTTTTTAAATAAATTAATAATATAAATAAAACCTATGAAGTTGGCTACCCATACCGGCAAAATATGAAAATAGGATTAATTTTTAATGATCTCAAAACATTTCCATAATTGGAAAATGAAGCACGTGCACTTTTTACATTTTATGAAATCCAACTATTACGACTGAAAACTTTAAAATTATTTTGAAAAATCTATCAACTGAATTAATTTATAGATAGCTATAAATTTTATTAATAATTAGGCCTTAAAAATCATATGCAGAATACTGAAATAAAGTTTTTTTTGAAAAATACTAAAGTTTTTAATTGTTATAAGTTTTCATTCTATTAATTCCAGAAAAAAATTTAAAAATTAAGTTTATTTTAAGTTTAATTAGAGTAGTATCGTGTTAGTGAAGAGGGTGAAAATATAATTTAGAGTGCATGTATATTGTGACAACATTTTTTTAAATGAAAAATTGTTAAAAAAAAATAGGTAATTTTAATGGAATAATTAAGAAAGAAACAAGAATACCTTGAGTAGCTGAAACAATGTGTAGGCCCTAGTTGTTTCGAGAACAGAAGTCGGTATGCCGGGATGCCGGGATGCTCTGATGATACAAAAGCAAGAGTGCGTAAGTGTCTGTGCAAAGCCTGATCTAGGGCTCTGTGGAGGCCCAGGCACCACGTGACTTCAAATCTACCACCCCTTTTCACACCCTTTACAGAGGGTTTACGCTAACAATATTGCCGATAAAAATTTCCCATTAAAATATCTATTAAATTATTTCCTGTAATACTCTAATTTCATTCAATTGAAACTGTTTCCTTTTTTAATATTTAAAATCTAATTACATTATTTTACCCAGGAATCAGAGCCTGATTAAGGAGTTTATTGCCTATATAGGTCGATTTGCTAACCCTGGCTGTACATTCACTTTGACTACATAAAAAGAGTTTAAATTTTTTCTTAAAATCAGCACAACAAATTCAAGATCTATTTTATTACAGTATCTGATAACAAACAGTACGAACTAAAAAATAAATTTTTTCATTGATAAATTTTCAGTAATAAAACTAACGATGCTCCTTTCACGAAATCAAATTGCCTTATTAACTTATTTGGACTTGTTCGTTCAAATAACTTTTCTACGAGATTTTTTTTCATAAAAAACTCATTTTTAATGCATTTTATTTAAACTTTTGTGGTGTGTTTCACTCAATATTGAGCAAATCGAGTTTAACTTAAATATTCTCAGAAATTTTAGATCTTATTAGTGAACTAATTAAAGTAAACACAAAAAAAAATCAAAAGACGAAGGTAATAATATTTTTTATTCTGTTGGACCAATAGGAACGTAAAATATTTATTTTGAGAATTTTCCGCTTTTTGAAGACGTGTTAAAATTTTCCGCTGTAGGCTGTTGCTAACTGAGCCTAGAAATCTGGGCTTGCTGGGATTCATTCATCTCCACCGTAAGAGAAGTAGGAAAAATCAAAATTTCAAATCTATACGAAAGAGATTTACATTTGAAATTTTATGGTTAATAATTTTGAACAAAGTTTCAAATGAATTAAATTCTATGTGACCTTTAACAGAACATATTAATTGGCGGCTTGAAGTGCGATTAGAGCTTCAGGACATGTTACTTACGTTTGACAATCGTATGGATTACATAAAGAAACGAAGTAAATAATAGAAGTTTAATCACAAACTTTACCTCGATTGTTTAACACTTTCGACTTTCCATACATTTTGGATTAAATTATCGGTTATAAGACAAACCCTTAATTTTCACGGTTTATAGACAAATGTTAAGAGAATTAGAAAGGAAGGCCGAGAAATAGTTATTAATGTTTTTGTCTAGGACTTATTAAAAGATTCACAAGCATTCAGACTACCTATCTTAATAGTTTTTTAGTTTAGAAGTTTTCTAATAATATTCCTATATCAAAATTCTGCCCATAACAGACAGGTGGAGTGTCAAATTATTTACATTCAATCTATTAGTTGCAGGGCTAAAATAAATAGTTCTGTTTCTTATCACATAGTCAGCCAATTAAATTACTGAATCATTTAAGAAAAGAAGAGATAGAGGTGTAAAGACACTAATCAGAGTTATCTCTTCTGAAAGTAATAAATTTCATTATACAGCCAGACCTTGTGGTGAATGAAGTGAAGGTGTCATTTGCAGAGTGGAAAATAAGTGCTTTTCAGAGGGTCCGGCATACTGATATGCGTATTTTTCCATTCAGTGAGGAAAGCAAAGGTAAACCACCTCACTTCTCGTTTTACTTAGTAAAACCTCTACAGGTTCAAATCAGCCTTTCGGCTGATGACCTAAACAACCATATCAAAATTAAGGTAATAAATGTTTCCACATCACATTTAATCTTATTGCTTAATAGAATCTGGGAAAGTAATAAATTTTGTATGATAATTTACATTCCCAATAAATAAATTTTTGTTTTGACCAAAATAAGGGAACTTACATGAAATTTTTTAGGCGATTAAAAGAAAAACATTACTAAAATATTTTATTAGAAAATAAATAAATTTGTGAGGCGGAATATGAATAACTGAAAATCATGAAGGTCTTTTTTTGTATTCCGACTCACATTTACTTTTACATAAGGATGAGAAATGAAATTTTTGCAGAAGATTCGCTTGACCAAGAAAATACAAATAACCAAATAAATGGGAAAGTGATGAAAAAGTGAACTCATTGGAAGCTTAAACCAGATGAAGACGAAATGTATCGGGCATGTTATCACACACAATAAGAATATTTTTGATAGTTCGCTGATACTAAAAGCGTTGAGGAGAAAGCCGGAAATCATTTCTTATCATCGGAAATCGTATAAAGAACAGAGCTAATTGCAAACTTAAAAAAAGGAAGGGAAAATGTGTTAAGAACACTACAGACTCGGTGTGAACATTTTTTATGGTAAATTTCTGAGTAAAAAATCTGGTGTGAAACATTCACACGACTTTACCTTACTCATGCAAATAACCTAATATTAGTAATAAGGCATTAGAAATAAACAAAAAACTAACCTCAAAAACATAACCTTATTTTAATCATGAGTGAAAGACGTAAAATGAAAATCAACCTCAGTTTGGCTTAAAAATACGGAAAATCTCTCTTTCACGCTAAACTAGGCTTTATAAAGAAAAATGCTGAAAATACAATATGTAGATCTTTTAGTTTACTATAAATTTGATTATATACACTTTTGTCCTAAAATGCATACTAAGGCTGAAATCTTTAAAATATAAATTTTTTTACACGTTTTCGTGAGAAAAAAACAGAAAATCGCTAATTACAGCTAAACTAAGCGTTATACAACAAAAAATTTTAAATAAACGTGTTGTTGTTTAGGTCATCAGCCGAAAGGCTGGTTTGAACCTGTAGAGGTTTTACTAAGTAAAACGAGGAGTGAGGTGGTTTACCATTGCCTTCCTCACTGAATGGAAAAGTACGCTTATCAGCATGCCGGGCCCTCTGAAAAGCACATTTTTCTACTCTGCAAATGACACCTTCACTTCATTCACCACAGTAAATAAACGTAGGATTTTAAATTCTCTACAACTTTTATTATATACAATTTTGCTCTAAAATGCATATTAAAGCTGCAATCTTAAAAAAAACAATTTTTTACGAAAAATATAGCCTCCTCAAGAATTTCAGCAGACATGGCGCCTACCCTATCTTGTAAAGAATAAAAAATTTAGTAAATGAGGCGAATTTAAAAAAAAAAATCGTATGAGCTGTTTTTGAGAAAATCGCAAAAAAGTGAAAAATGACACGAATTAACTACTACTTCTGGTTGACTGATTTTGATGAAAATGTTCGTGTCGGGTCCGGTAATGGTATCAAACTTAAGTCACAAGTTCTTTTTCGTACGATGTTCCGATCTTGAGATATTCTGTTCACCCACACACACACACGCACACGCACGCACACAGACCAATCGCTAAAAATATGTTTTTTTTTGGGTTCAGGGGGACTGAAACTTGTAGATCCGGTGAAAACTCGATTTCGAAAAATCGACATGAAAACAATACTTTTCTTCCTATATATTCATATAGGCAAGAGAAAGTAAAAAAGGAAGGAAAAATGTATCGGGAACACTACAGACTTGGTGTGAACATTTGTTATGGTAAAATGCTGAGCAAAAAAGGACAGGGAAGGCCGAGCATATAGAACTTAAAGAGTTAATGAAAGATCAAATTCAATAAGTAGACCTAGAACGTTTTTTTAATACTCAGTCCAATAAAGTTAAAAACGGTATGGGAGTATTTTAAAACAAAAATTATAATTTTTTAAAAGAAAATTAGGGTTTCCTAGATTTTTGAGTGAGGGAGATTGTGGTGTAAATATTCTATTTTTTTATTTTGGATTTTATCTTTCCAAATAGATATTATTAATGAAAAATAACATTTTCTGCAGGTTTAAAAGTTTTTTCATGGGTAAATACTCGTACATTTTCAAATGTCATTGCTTTAAAGTTTGTAAATTTTATAATTTTGGATATGATTTTTTTTAAATGGAAAAAGTAAGTTTCGTAATAGTAAAGTTACATTTCACTTCAAATTTGCAGATTTTCGACGACGTCGTTCCTGAGAAAGTTCATTAACCTCGTATTAAAGTAGATATTTTCATTCAAATTCAAAGTGGAGAAAAGAATTTCGCTTATTTTTTTTACAGTAATTATTTCATGAAATCTATGATTGTAAAGTGTAATGTGTAAACTGAAATAAGAAAACCAATAAGTAACAAACATAAAACATAATTAAAGTAAAATTAAAACAAATAATACACAGAGTAAAACAAACACCGTAGGTGCCGAATAAAAATAAACAAAATCATGAAAAGATAATTTAAATAAATGTAACAGATAAAATAAATTACATCAGAGACATTGATACTTAAATAATGGACGTAAATGACATAAAATTTTTCCAATATTAAAAGTATCGATGACCTCTTAAAAAAAATATAAACAAACTCAAATTTAAAGTACACCCCAATTGTATAAAACACTGATTTTTTATTTTTTAAAACTCTACTCTTCATAATTTACCCGGTTAAATGTATTTTACCTCCTTCATACAATTTAAATTTTAGACAAATTATTCACCTGAATTATCTGTAATTAAATATATATTAAACATTCATTGGAACAATAAAAATGTATTAAATCCTCAGAATCTATAAATATTTATTTTTAAAATTAATGAAACAATACACACATACACATACACACACACACCACAAAATATTCACACATTCCTGTTTTTAAAAATGATAGTTTTATCATATTGAATATATTTATTTTTAAACAAAATTTAGAAGAAAATACATTTTCAAATAATTAAATTTATATGTACATATGAAATGCTACATTACAAAGCATTTTATATTTGTTAATCAATTTTTTCAGTATTTAAAAAATACTCTAAATCATATATTTCGAATAAAAGTGATAATTTTAAAATAATAATTACATCATAAAAAAAGTCAAACCATAATCAATCTCGAATCACACTACGGAATACAATACAGTAATACTATATCACGCATGCATCATAAAATTACATTTTAAACAAATTATATATAACTTAATAATACAAATTAATTTTTTGATGAATTTCAGAATTTTTGGAAAAGATTAACAAATAATAAAATTCTACGCATACGTATAAATTATTAAAAATATTATAATTTATTATGGAATAGTTTTTATTATACCACTTTATAATAAAAAATAAAATAATATATAGAACAATTGTTGCGTATAGATAATAGTATGTTTGATTTTCCAAGAATAGTGTAGTACATAAAAACAATAGAATTCTAATGAACGACACGTCCACCTTCCCCATTCCACATAATTATTTACGATATAGGATATATATATGTACATAAATCTATTGATACAATACTTAGTTACATTTATACAATCATTGTTATCACAAAATGATGATACAATAATAATAATAATAATGATAAAATAGATTGCAAGGTAGAAAACATGTATTAATAATTTTATATTGTATGTATATTCTGATAAGGGATGTGGCGATAGGGGTGGGTAAATGAATACGATTTTTACTACTGCAAAAAACACCGGTAAAAAAGTAAAAAATTAAAAATTCACCTACCGATTCGAAGACAAGAAATTGATGACAAACTCAGTAAATTGCAGTTCCCGAATCAAAAGGAATAAAGATGGCTAAACAAATCAGTGCTGAGAATTACTACAAACAAAAGACAAGTTGCAGTCGGGCTGTGCGGAAACTAAATGGCAGGTATAGATTGGAATCAGCCGCGAACAGCTCTGAACGCGTGTTAATGATTTTTGTAATTTTCATTTACAATGAATTTCCAAGTCTATATATGTTTTTATATTTTTATAATAATATTTTTATATTATTTCATTTAATAATATAATAAAAATGGACCAAAAATAATTGAAGTTTCTTATTTTGACGGAACTATTTTCTTAGCGCTCCCTAGGTTCCAGGGTAGAATTGAGAAGGGGCGATCGATACGGTAATGCGCGCGCAACTAGGATCATGAGCTCACTACACAATAAATTTTGAACATTTCTGCACGCCGTGCGCCGGTGATTAATTACAAATGTAAACGTGACCGTAATAAAATCAATAATATATTTAAATTTAAATATTTATTAGGATAATTTAAAATATTTTATGAAGAACATGGAGATAATATTTGTACGATAAAATGGGTGATTTTGATTCAGGTTTGATATTTTTAATTATTAGCCAGTACGTATTTCACTGGAAAGCACAAGTAGCGTAAGGTTGCGAGAGTTTAGACTAGGTAGCAGCACGCAACGCCACCAATATATGTATGCTTTACTCTAGGAGCAAGGTGCGAGGACCCGAAAGCTGTTGCAAAATACAAGCGAAGCGTCAAGCTTCTGGCTGAACCCGGCCATCCGGGGTACACTTACTACCCTATCAGCATAAACCTACACTGAGAACTAACCATATGTTTCCTGCTAGTTAAATATGGCATTTCATTATACCTAGTAACTCACGGTAAAATTCATTTGATAAATATAGACGAGCTGCTTTTATAGCACCTAAATTAACGCCCCAACCACAAATATGCAAAACATGATTTAATGAGCAACTAGAAAGAAAACATACAAAATTTAAATTGTCATTAAATTGTAAGCGAATAAAAAAGGTTTTTTATAATTATAAATTTTAAGAGAATATTTTATCATATCTGATCATTTATTGATCAGTTGTAAAAGCATTTTTGAATCTGTTCGGGTAGAAATGGACACATTTATTTTTCAGAAATAATGCGTGAAACATTACCATTCATTTAGTTGTTGGAAGGGTTTACAAGAATCATCAGACTGATTTGTGTTTCAGATATATAAATCATTGCAACCATTCTAGAAAAAGTAATTTTAATTTTAATTAATCTTATCGAATAGAACATAAATATGTTTAACCTGATGTGAACACTAATATTAAAAGAGTAAAGAGAAAAAAATCATAGTAGTATAATAATAAAAACTTTGTAAAACTATTTCAAAGTGGTTGAAATTCCAAACGAATTAACAACTTTTACTTTTTGTGTAAATATGTAAATTATGTCTGTCTAAACACTTAATTAAAATGGTTTAACTAAAATTAAGAGTGTTTTTTACGTTTTAATTCTCTATATAAAATCAAGTAGGAATTTTACGATGAATTGCAATAGGTGAAATTTTTGCATCAGTAGAATCAATGAAAGTAAGCGCATTCTTTTTATTAATCCGTACTAAATATTTGAAATTGAATTATTTAAAAATGAATTCTATTCAAAACAATGGATGTTATTTTTAGCGTAAAAAGTGGAGAATTTACTACTGCGTTTGAGTGAATAAAAATGCATGTAGTATGATTAACCGACTGCCATAGTAACTGTGGCGTGTTCAACAAGTAACAACCTTTTTTATTTTAAATATCCGTTTCAAACGAAATGTTAAATTGAATAAAAAAATAAATCGACGTACTTTTTATTACTTTTCTGTACAGTTCCCAGAATTCGATAAACAGTTGTGACATCGGTACACAAGTTTGCCTTTGTGTACAATTTTATCAATCCTGACAGCGTAAAAATGTTTTGAACTTTTTTTGCACTTAGTCGTCTTGAAAATGAATTCGTCCAAGTTGTTTCATTAACTGTCTAAACAAAAGAAAATCGGAGAGGGTAAGATCCCTGAGACTGTATAGAGGATGGGTTAAAATCTTTTAAAAATACGAATTCTAAGTCGAGACTGTTTCTTTGCTACATGCGGGTATGCACTGTCATATTGGAAAATTATGTCGTGCTAAAGTTGTCCTGGGCGTTAATTTCTTAATGCACGATCAAGTTTTTTAAGAGTCATTTTCCAACGATCAGTGTTAACAGAAGCTCCCCGCCTAGAAATTTAATAACCATAAAGCCCTCATGGTACCAGAAAACAGAAACCATGATTTTCGAGTTGGTGGGTCGGCTTTAACCGTTTAATTGATAAAGCTGCCCGGTTTTTCATTTCGTTGACTGACGTTTAGTTTCTAGCGTGTAATTTGCAGCCCACATTTCATTTCCCTTCACTTCTAGAGATAGAAAATTCCTGTCTTCATCCTTGTAAAGGAAAAATGTTGCAAGCTGTGAAAATTTATTCAATTCATCCCGTACAATCTGATAAGAACTCGCCACAAAAGTGAAACATTTCTGCTACATAACGTATTTGGCTGCCCATAACAGACAGGTGGAGTGTCAGATTATTTACTCTCAATCTGTTCGTTGCAGGGCTAAAATAAATAGTTCTATTTCTTATCACATGGTCAGCCAATTAAATTACTGAATCATTTAAGAACAGAAGAGGTAAAGGTGTAAAAGACACTAATCAGAGTTATCCCCTCTGAAAGTAATGAATTTCATTATACAGCCAGACCCTGTGGTGAATGAAGAGAAGGTGTCATTTGCAGAGTGGAAAATATGTGTTTTTCAGAGGGCCCAGGATGCTGAAAAGCATACTTTTCCATTCAGTGAGGAAGGCAAAATTGTAAACTACCTCACTCCTCGTTTTATTTAGTAAAACCTCTACAGGTTCAAACCAGCCTTTCGGCTGATGACCAAAACAACAGCGTATTTGGGTAATTTATTTATTTATTTTTTTTGTTTAACCTCCGACTGTTCTGCAAGTACTGTGAGTGATGATCCTACAGGAGCTTTGGCTTGTGTGTAGTTAATGATATGAAGCTATACAATGATGGAAAAATGCCAGACCTGACCGGGAAGCGAACTCGGGACCCCGGTATAGAAGCCATCTGCGCTGACCACTACACCAACAGGCCGGCCGAATCATTCAAGCAATACTACTAGTTGTTGACGACAACGGTCCCCCGCGTATGGTTCATCAAACACAAGTGTAACCCGTCAGTAAACATATCACACAAACAACGCACATTTCTAATACCAATAACATTTGAACTGGGCACCTCAATTAAAGTTTTATGACTATCAGGTGGTTTCATATTTTGGCCCAAAAGAAACGAATAACTGAATGAAGTTCTTGGACGTAAATTGACAAAGTGTGGCCATTATGACGAGCTTCCTCCGCCTCCCTCTTCCCCTTTCCTTCCCTACCCCTCTACCTCCATACCTCTTCCTTTTTCTGTCTCCCTCCTCTGTGTAGGTGTGCGGCTGTGTTTTTTTGTATGTGTTTGAGGCTGAATAATCCTACTGAGGCCTACGACAGTTCTTTGAATACAAAAGAAAATAGGTTTTCTCATCTATTGATGAATAATACCAGAGCGGAACTAATGGTGGAAGACAGGAAACGGACTTTACTTTTTAGACTAACCTACAGCCCTTCTACTACTACAGCTTTCCCGAAAATTGTATTACTTTGGCTACCAGTTCTATGGTCCTGTAACATTAGATAGTGATATTCTAGAAATAGTTAAGGTAATAAATTGTGTGTTGTATGAAGTGGAGTGTATTGAACAACGATAATGGATTGCGATGAATGAAATGTTTTGAATATGAATTCTCGGAAATCGAAAGTAGTAGAAACGTTTGTTGTTACTTTGATTCCTTCTACCACGTTCCAGTTAAGCGGTGAAGTGTTAAAAGGATCTCAATAGTTTGAGAACTATCAGACCGCTGGGTTAAAAACAATAAACGCCTTTGTAGTCGGTTAGTTAGTACTTAGATCAGGGGTGCACAATCCAGGCCCCGACTTAATTTTTTGCGGCTCGCAGTCCGCTCTAAAATGTTGCTCTTAAATTTAGTGAAAAGAAATACTACTTCACAGTAAAAGGCATGAGCTAGCACAATATAATACTAATAAGAACAATACAATACTGACATTTTTATCCATACAGTTTTGTTTAATACCGTATTTATAGCTTCATTATATTTCTGCAAAAATTACTTACCGTGAAAAATAGTTAGGGCCAATCTGCAAAAATTTTTTTAAAACATTCGGGTTTGTTCGGGCATACTTTTTTGTGAACATGCTTTTTCGTTCATGAAAACTATCAAATCTAAAGCTCGCACGCGGTTTACAGGCAGTCATTTGAAATCAACTTTGAGACAACAACTACAAACATTGAAATTGACATTGAACGATTATCGAAAGGAAACAAGAGTCAATATTCTACTAAAGTATACATTTTTACAGTTTATTTTGGTGTTACATTTTAAAATTAAAAGAAAGTTAACGTATTTTTTCTTAATCTACAAGGAGAAATGATATTTCGGATTTGTGTATCGTAGGTTAAAACTAAATTATAAAAACTTTTTTTAATGAAACCATGCGTGCAAGTGCTTTTTACTTTCTCTTGCCTATATGAATATATAGGAAGGAAAGTATCGTTTTCATGTCGATTTTTCGAAATCGATTTTTCACCGGATCTACACGTTTTCAGACCCCCTGAACCCAAAAAACATGTTTTTAGCGATTGGTCTGTGTGTGTGTGTGTGTGTGTGTGTGAACAGAATATCTCAAGAACGGAACATTGTACGAACTTGAAACTTAAAACTTAAGTTACATACCACTACCGGACCCGACACGAACATTTTCATCAAAATCGGTCAACCGGAAGTAGTAGTTTATTCGTGTAATTTTTCACTTTTTTGCGATTTTCTCAAAAACTGGTCCTACAATTTTATTTTTTTAAAAATCGCCTGGTTTACTCAATTTTTTATTCTCTACAAGATAGGGTAAGCGCCATGTTTGCTGAAATTCTTAGTGAGGCTCTTTTTAGGTTAAAAAAGTGTTTTTTTTAAGATTACGGCTTTAATATGTATTATAGCGCAAAAATTTATATAATAAAAAATGTAGAGAATTTAAAAACCTACAACTTTTATTTCAAATATTTTTTAGTATAACGCTTAGTTTAGCGGTAATTAACGATTTTCTTTTTTTTCTCACGAAAACGTGGGAAAAATCGATTTTTTAAAGATTTCGGCCTTAGTATGCATTTTATAACAAAAGTGTATATAATTGAATTTATAGAAAATTAAAAGATCTACAACTTTTATTTAAAGCACTTTTTCTACAGAGCCTAGTTTAGCGTGAAAGTTTGATTTTCCGTATTTTTAAGGCAAACTGAGATCGATTTTCATTTTGCGTCTTTCATATATGATTAAAATTAGGTTATGTTTAATGAGGTTATTTTTTTGTTTATTTCTAATGTTTTTTACTAATGTTAGGTTTCTTGTTAATTATTTGCACTGACAAGAGAAAGTTGTGTGAGTGTTTCACACCAGATTTTTTATATTTCGAATCCTGGTGAAGTATTAATACTGGCTATAAAGTATCAACATTGCAACAGTAGGCCTATAACGATGTAGGATTGTTGACCTCTGGATAATTTTGGTACAGATATGTGGCTATACAAAGTTGCAGTACAACATTTAATAGTTCAGTCGTTCACCGTACCATAAAATAGTTGTATTTGAAAATTTAACCACAAGTAAATAAGACGTATCTAATTGTTAAACTCTAGAAATTTTACTCCTGCGGCCCGGCTCGAAAAATCAGTATTAATTGGTCCACCGTACAAAAAGGTTGTGCACACTGACTTAGACTGTGAATGGAATTAGTGGGCCGTTTCGAATTATTGTCGAAAAGTTTCAAAATATTGTCGTAACAGCCGAAAGGCTGGTTTGAACCTTTAGAGGTTTTACTAAGTAAAACGAGGAGTGAGGTGGTTTACCATGGCCTTCTTCACTGAGTACAAATTAGCCTATGCTTATCAGCGTGCCAGCCCTCCGAAAAGCATCTACTTTGCACATTGCAAATGACATTTTCACTTCATTCACCACAGGGTCTGGCTGAATAATTAAATTCATTACTTTTAGAGGAGATAACTCTGACTAATGTCTTTCACACCTCTACCTCTTCTGTTCTTAAATAGTTCAGTCGTATAATTAGCTGACCACGTGATAAGAAACTGAACTATTTTTTTGTATTCTTAGAACTAGCAGATCGAGTGCAAATAATTTAACACTCGAGCTGCCTGTTATGGGCGTAGGTAACATTTAATGACACAATTATAAAACGCTTTTGCCATAAAATTTTCGTTCCATTCATTGCAGACAGCTTATCCAATTATGTCATCTAGTATCGATAGTTCTTCCGCAGTTCATTTTTACCTTTCGTAATACAGTAGATGGATACCGAAATAGATGATTTTTACTCTCTCTTGCCTATAAGAATATATAGAAAGAAAAGTATTGTTTTCATGTAGATTTTTTGAAATCGAGTTTTCACTGGATATAAACGTTTTCAGAACTACTCAACCTAAAAAAACATGTTTTTAGCGAATGGTAAGTGTGTGTGTGAACAAAATATCTCAAAAACGGAGCATTGTATGAAGTTGAAACTTAAACTTAAGTTAAGTACTACAAAAGGACCGAACACGAATATTTTCATCAAAATCGGTCAACCGGAAGTAGTAGTTATTCGTGTCATTTTTCCTTTTTTGGGATTTTTTCAAAAACAGCTCCTACGATTTTTTTTATAAAATTAACTAATTTACTAAATTTTGTATGCTCTACAATTTAGGTAGGCGCCATATCTGCTGAAATTCTTGAGGAGGCTGTGCTCTCATTTGAAAATTTTATTTTTTAAGATTAGATACATTTGAACCCAAAAGAGTTATATAATCAAAGTTGTAGAAAATTATAAAACCTACAACTTTTATTCCAAATATTTCTTTTTATAACGCTTAGTTTAGCGGTAATTAGTGGTTTTCTATTTTTTCCATGAAAATCTGTTAAAAAATTGATATTTTAAGATTCCAGCCTTAGTATGCATTTTACGACGAAAGTTATATATCACAGCCTGCCCAAGAACTTTAGCAGACATGGCGCTACTCTACCTTTTTTTTTTGTCAGTCTCTCGACGGGTTTGATGCAGTTCTCCAACCTGTTCTATCTTGCGCAAGTCGTTTCATATCTACATACCTGTAACACCCTACATCTTTTGTAATTTGCTTTATATATTCTAATCTTTGCCTCCCTCTACAATTTACTCCCTCAATGTTACCCTCCATTATTGATAGCCCAATACCTGGATGTCTTAGGATATGCCCCACTAGCCTATCCCTTCTTTTGGTAAGATGCTTCCATATACTTCTTTTTTCATCCACTCGCCTAAGAACCTCTAAATTACTTATTTTGTCCACCCACCTAATCTTTAACATTTTCCTATAACACCACATTTCAAAAGCTTCTATCCTCTTCCGTTCTACAGCCCCTATCACCCACGTTTCACTTCCGTATAATGCTACACTCCAAACATAATGTTTTAAGAAATTTTTCCTAATCTGTAAATCAATGTTTGTAGTCAGTAAGCTGTTTTTCATTTCAAAGGCTTTTCTAGCTTGAGCAATTCTACTCTTGATATCACTCGTGCTTCTACCATCCTTTGTTATTTTACTCCCTAAATAGCAGAATTCCCCAACTTCCTGTATGTTTTCGTTCCCTACTTTTAAATTTCCCATCTCTTCTAAACCACTCTTGCTGCTGCACAACACTTTCGTTTTGTTCTTATTAATCTTCATGAAGTAATCCTTCCTCAAGATCTCATCCATTCCATTTAAGGCATCCTCTAGTTCATTCTTTGCCTCGGCTAATACTACTATATCATCGGCGAATCTCAACATTTTTATTGTTTCTCCTTGAATTTTTATTCCTACGTCAAATTTCTCCTTCACTTCATTTATAGCCTCTTCTATATACAAGTTAAAAAGTAGTGGTGACAAAGAACAACCTTGTCGTACACCTTTTCTTACAGCAGCCTCTTTTTCGTACCCCTCGATTCTCAAAACAGCCGTTTGATTCTTATACAGACTGTAGATAACTTTCCTTTCTTTGTATTTAATTCCTAGCCTTTTCAAAGTTTTAAACATTTTACTCCAGTCCAGATTGTCAAATGCTTTCTCTAAATCTACAAATGCCATAAAAGTAGTTTTATTTTTCTGTATCCTTTTCTCAAAAATCAGTCTCAGAGCCAATATTGCATCTCGAGTTCCCATTCTCCTTCTAAATCCAAATTGGTCATCGTCCAATACTTCTTCTACTCGGTGTTCTATTCTCCTGTATATAATTCTTGTCAGTATCTTAGATGCATGGCATGTTAGACTGATGGTTCTGTAATGTTCACACTTCTCCGCTCCTGACTTTTTTGGTATTGGAATCATAATATTTTTTTTAAAGTCCGATGGTACCTCTCCACTCTCATACATTCTGCACACAAGTTTGTATAATTTGTTTTGAGCAACTTTGCCACATTGTAATAATAATTCCGATGGTATGTTATCTGTTCCTGGTGTCTTATTCATATTCATATCCTTAAGTGCCCGATCGAATTCTTCTCGTAGTATAGGGTCCCCTTTTTGATCTTCTTCAACATCAGTTTCTTGTTCTATCGCATCATATTCTAATTCTTTTCCCATGTAGAGTTGATTTACGTATTCCTTCCATCTTTCAGCTCTCTCTTGGCCATTCAACAATGGTTTGCCACCTGCGCTTTGTAAATTAACAGCTTTCATCTTTCGTTCTCCAAAGTTTTCCCTTATTTTTCTATAAGCTGCGTCCACTTTACCAACTGCCATTTTACTTTCAATGTCCGTACATTTCGCTCTGATCCACTCTTCCTTCGCTTTCTTACACCTTTTGTTTATGGTATTTCTCAAGTAGCAATATTGCCTTTTACCTATCTCGTCCTTTGCGCTTTTATATTTTCTTCGCTCATCCATCAGTTCTAAAATATCATTAGTAATCCACGGTTTCCTACCTCTTCTTTTAGTATGTCCTAACCATTCTTCCGCTGCTTTCACTACCACCTCCTTGAAGTTTATCCACTCCTCCTCTACATTTCCTGTGTCATTACCTCGTTCTTCTATCCCTTTTTGAATACTCTCCTGGAAACCTACCTGGCTGTCTTGTTCTCTTAGTTTGTCTACATCCCACCTAGCATTTCCCTGTCCCTTCTTCAGTTTTTTAAGTTTAAGCCTGCTATCCATTACTACTAAGTTATGATCACTCCCTATGTCTGCACCTGGATAGGCTTTACAGTTCATAATCTGGTTTCTGAATCTTTGTCTAACCATTATGTAATCTATTAGGTATCTTCCCTTGTCACCTGGCATCATCCAAGTGTATAACCTCCTTTTGTGATTCTTAAAAAGTTTATTGCCTATCACTAAATTATATTTGGAGCAGAAATCTACCAGCCGACTCCCTCTGTCATTTCTCTTCCCTAGACCATATTCTCCGACTATCTTTCCTTCTTTTCCTTCTCCAACTACTGCATTCCAGTCTCCCATAACTATCAAATTTTCATCACCCTTGACATATTTTATTACTTCATCTAATTCCTCATATACTTGTTCTATTTCTTCCTCTCTGTGTGAAGACGTAGGCATGTAGACCTGCACTATAGTGGTAGACTTTGGTTTCGTATCTACTCTAACCATGATAATCCTATCACTGCACTGCTTATAGTAAGTCACTCTTTGTCCAATTTTTTTATTCATTACTAGACCCACTCCGCCCTGCCCTCCGATGGCTTTAGTGTTAATAACCCTATAATCCCCGGACCAAAAGTCTTGATCATCATCCCAGCGTACCTCACCAATGCCTACAATATCTAACTTCAACCTATCCATTCTCATTTTTAAATTCTCTAACCTACCAGTTTGTTTTAAACTCCTAACATTCCATGTTCCAACTCGCAGAATTTCAGAAACTTTTATTTTTTTGATGAAGTCCCCTCTGATAGTCCTCGCCCGGAGATCCGAATGGAGGACAAGTTTATCTCCGGAATGTTTTACCAGAGAGGACGCCATCATAAATTTTTCATATTTTGAAGTTCTCGAAGTTCTTGAAGATCTGCATATACTAAGTAAGCCTAACCAGAATCATACATGAAGGAGTTTCCTTACGATAATTCTAGTCAGACAGAAAAAGCTGTAGTTTACTGTTGCTTTCAGCTTTTTGGTTGGCAGACTGAGTGCCCCAAGCCACCGTCTGCCAGGGTGGAATGGGCAGCCCTTCCAGTTCCGTTCACCATGAGCCGGTTATCGTGCTGATGAGCGGTCACATGGTTACTAACAGGCCACACAACGTGAATGTATGGATAGGACACTAGCCTTCTATCCCGGCTGGTTCCCTTAAGCCTTTTGTAAAAGGAATTAAGGGGTCTCCTTCCAGTTGACGACAGAAGCCCTTTATAGCCCTACTCTACCTTATAAGGCATAAAAAATGAAGTAAATAAAGCAATTTAAAAAAAAGCGTAGGAGCCGTTTTTGAGAAACTTGCAAAAAAGTGAAAAATGACGCCAATAAACTACTACTTCCGGTTGACTGATTTTGTTGAAATATTCGTCTCGGACCCTCCAGTGGTACCTAACTTAAGTTTTATGTTTTAACTTCGTTCGATGTTCCGTTTTTGAGATATTTTATTCAAACACACACACACACACACACACACACACACACACACACGCGCGCGCGCGCCCGCGCGCGCGCGCACACACACACACACACACACACACAATAATCGCTAAAAACATGTTTTTTGGTTCAGGGACTGAAAACGTGTATATCCGGTGAAAACTCGATTTTTAAAAATCGACATGAAAACAATACTTCTCTTCTTATATATTCATATAGGCAAGAGAAAGTAAAAATTGAGACCAAAGGTCGTTTATGTAGAAAATTAAGATTTGATCGGTTTGTTCAGTCGATGATTGATTATTTCGGGAAAATGTGTAAACCGAGATATAATCTAGGCTTTCACGGTATAAATTCGATGAAAATCGGAGCGGTCCAGTGAATACGTACATCAAAATATATTTAGAGCAATAAACTTTGTTGTAAATAATAATTTTCTACAGGTGTAAAAGTATATTTAATGATATTTTGTAGCTAAATTAAAGCAGTAAGTAATCATAAGTAAAGGATAAATTCAGAGTCGACATAGAGGATCGTCCATTTACAGCAGTTTTGTGTAAACTGTTCCCTCGATATGAATTTTTGATGAAATAACTCATTTCCTTTTCGAAGTATTTAGTAGGATATTAGATCCACGTAAGTTCATAGTATATACTCGTATATACATGTGATTTCACGGTAGTCTTTCTTCATTTTCATTAAACATTTTCTAGTGATTTCCCTTTAAATAATTTCAAAATTAGAATTCAACCATGTATTTGCTCGTATGGCTTCATATGCTTTACATAATAAGAGATTGAGAGATTACATACATAAGTCAGACCAATCTCTCTTAAATTTTAAATAAATAATTCGGAGTAGTTAAAAAGTGTAATGAAGTTCAAGTTAACAATAATGACAATACTACATAGACAGCTTATTTTCTGACTTTCTCCCGCTACTAAAACACATGTAATCCAATCTTTATCCTTACTCAATTATTTGGACAAAGGAAATGCCTAAGTTTGCTCGGGCTTCCACAATACTAAGGACGATACTGTGAAAGACATGTCAAGGCACCTTTTGTCCAATTTTTCCTTTTTGCTCAGAGGAGATAGTTAAAATGTGACGCCACCAAATAAATCCGTTGTTTTAAAAATATACTGGGTAAAATTAGTTATTATTTCACTGTAATCGCCCAGAAAGTTTCTTGGAATCAATTCAAGTGGTGAAGGTGATTTTTGTTATGAAGTAAATAAACAAAAATCGGGTGTGAAACACTCACACAACTTTCTCTTGCCAATGCCAATAATGAACAATATAACCTAATATTAGTAATAAAACATTAGAAATAAACAAATAAAATATCAAAAAACATTACCAGATTTTAATCATGAGTGAATGATGCAAAATGAAAATCAACCTCAGTTTGGCTTAATAATACGAAAAATCACTCTTGACGCTCAACTAGGCTCTGTAGAGAAAGATGCTTTTTATAAAAGTTGCAGATCTTGTAACTTCCTATAAATTTGATTATACATTTTTGTCGTAAAATGCATACTAAGGCTGGAATCTTAAAAAATCAATTCTTTTACACATTTTCGTGAAAAAAAAACAGAAAATCGCTAATTACCGCTAAATCAAACGTTATACAAAAAAATGTTTTAAATAAAAAATATAGGACTTCAAATTGTCTACAACTTTTATCATACAATTTTGCGCTAAAATGGATATTAAGGCTGCAATCTTAAAAAAACAATTGTTTCTACGAGAGAACAGCCTCTCCAAGAATTTCAGCAGACATGTCGCCTACACTATCGTGTAGAGCATAAACAATTCAGTAAATGAGGCGATTTTTAAAAAAATCGTAGGAGCCATTTTTGAGAAAATCGCAAAAAAGTGAAAAATGACACGAATAAACGACTATATCTGGTTGACCGATTTTTATAAAAATATTCGTGTCGGATGTAGTATTTAACTTAAGTTATAACTTCGTACGATTTTCCGTTCTTGAGATATTCTGTTCGCAGACAGACACACAGACAAATCGCTAAAAACATGTTTTTTGGGTTCAGGGGTTCTGAAAACGTGTAGATCCGGTGATACAATTCAACTCGATTTAGAAGAGTCGTATGAAAACAATACTTTCCTTCTTATATATTCATATAGGCAAGAGAAAGTAAAAATACAAAAGACTGATTTTTTCGTAGCACACAATGTTATCGCACTTTTTGGTAAGTTTAGAATATTTCTATTCAGAACTGACTCAAAACAGAAATTATAGTTCAGTTTAAACGTTACGAAGAGAATTAAAATTTATTATTGGAAATTAAATTTTTAATAACAGATACTGTACGTTACGATCAATGACATTTTTATTAGTTTGTTTTATTCAAAAGAAAGAAGTAAAACGAGCGAAGAAATTAAATGACAATGATTATTTGAAAGGAACAATATATTATAAGTCTGAGAGTGGAGGTATCTACAGTAAAACGTAAACTGCCCGGGCAAAAGTAATCGAACTATTGCTTGGAGAGCTCCCGGGAGAATATTATTGTTCCTTCTGCAACGAGCGATTTTTATCCTAGCCTATCCGACTAACTACATAGTTCATTCGAAAGCTCCTACATACAAACTACATTTGTGGAGTACGGGTAAATCTAATGTTAGCAGGAAATTTATAAAAATAAAAAAACAATTTCATTAGGTGTCTAATATAAAACATATATATATATATACACGCAACTTAACCACTTATGCGTAATTTAAAAAGATTTATTACTTTATTGATTGTATAATCAGTTGTCCGATCATAGGAGTCTTAGTATAAATAATGAAAAAAATCTGGTGTGAAACACTCACACAACTTTCTCTTGCCAATGCAAATAATTAACAATAAACCTAACATTAGTATTAAAACATTAGAAATGAACAAAAACTAACCTCAAAAACATAACCTTATTTTAATCATGAGTGAATGACGCAAAATGACAATCGAACTCAGTTTGGCTTAAAAATACGGAAAATCACGCTTTCTCTCTAAACTAGGCTCTGTAGAGAAAAATGCTTTAAATAAAAGTTGTACATCTTTTAATTTCCTATAAAATTAATTATATACACTTTTGTCGTAAAATGCATTCTAAGGCCGAAATCTTTAAAAAATCGATTTTTCACACGTTTTCGTGAGAAAAAAACAGAAAATCGCAAATTACCGCTAAACTAAGCGTTATACAAAAAAATGTTTGAAATAAAAGTTGTAGGTTTTTAAATTCTCTACAACTTTTATTATATAAGTTTTTGCGCTAAAATTTATATTAAAGCCGTAATCTTAAAAAAACAACGTTTTTACGTGAAAACAGCCTCACCGAGAATTTCAGCAAACATGGCGCCTACCCTATCTTGTAGAGAATAAAAAATTGAGTAAAATAGGCGATTTTAAAAAAAATCGTAGGACCAGTTTTTGAGAAAATCGCAAAAAACTGAAAAATTATACGAATAAACTACTACTTTCGGTTGACCGATTTTGATGAAAATGTTCGTGTCGCGTCCGGTAGTGGTATGTAACTTAAGTTTCAAGTTTCAAGTTCGTACGATGTTCCGTTCTTGAGATATTCTGTTCACACACAGACACACACACACACACAGACACACACACACACAGACACACACACACACACACACACACACAGACACACACACAGACCAATCGCTAAAAACATGTTTTTTGGGTTCAGGGGGTCTGAAAACGTATAGATCCGGTGAAAACTCGATTTCGAAAAATCGACATGAAAACAATACTTTCCTTCCTATATATTCATATAGGCAAGAGAAAGTAAAAAACAACTTCATTAGGTGTCTAATATAAAACATATATATATATATATATACACGCAACTTAACCACTTATGCGTAATTTAAAAAGATTTATTACTTTATTGATTGTATAATCAGTTGTCCGATCATAGGAGTCTTAGTATAAATAATGAAAAAAATAAACCAATAAATAAAATATAATGAAATGCTGAATGGATAATTTTTTTTATAAAAAGAAATGTATTTTTAGAATAAGAAAATTATTTTAATATATGTTGTCGTTTAGGTTATCAGCCGAAAGGCTGGTTTGAACCTGTAGAGGTTCAGGTGAGGTGAGGTGGTTTACTTTCCCTTCCTCACTGAGTGGAAAAGTACGCTTATCAGCATGCCGGGCCCTCTGAAAAGCACATATTTTCCACTCTGCAAATGAGACCTTCACTTCATTCACCACAGGGTCTGGCTGTATAATGAAACTCATTACTTTCAGAGGAGATAACTCTGATTTGTGTCTTTTATACCTCTGCCTCTTCTGTTCTTAAATGATTCTGTCATTTAATTGACTGACCATGTGATAAGAAACAGAACTATTTATTTTAGTCCTGCAACGAACAGATTGAGTATAAATAATTTGACACTCCACCTGTTTGTATTGGGCAGATTAATATAGGTAATAGCACGAAATTTTGTTCATTTTCCTTTTCTTTTTTCTTCTTCTTTTTAATATAATATTGATAAAATAGTTTTTCATGTAATAGTAGGAAATAGTACATTTTTTTTATTTTTTATGCGATTATTTTAAATATAGGTTGAAAATCAACCTCCATTGGAATTTGATATTTTGAAGAGCAAATTCAATTATTTTGAAAATTACGGAAAATTACAAATAAACGCTAAACTGAGCTCTACAGAAAAAACAACTTCAAATAAAAGTTGTTAGGTTATTAATTTTTAAACTTTTATTACACACGCTTTTACTCAATAATACATATTATGCATACAAGTCTAAAAAAAAATTACCACGAGAATAGGCCTACATCCCCTCTACGAATTTTCTCAGACATGCCGCTAATTCTATTTTTTAGAGCACAAAAAATGTACATTTATGTAAAAGAGGAGATTGTCATTAAAATCGTAGGAGCCGTTTTTAATAAAATTACAGAGAAAAATATATATTAATGGTAACTTTAAAGTAAAATGAGGAAAAAAGAAAAATTAAAATGATAAATGCTAAGTTCTGTTACTATTATTATGCTTAATTATGTTTATTTTTACTATATACTCGTATATATATTCTAGATCTACAATTTAGAATATATAATAGTATAATTAGTATATAGTATATAGTATTAGTATTAGTATATAGTATTAGTATATATATATAGACTTAAATAATTAAATATGGACTTTAAGAGTAAAGTAAGAGACCAATTTTTTGCTATTCAGAACTCAATTGTTTTTATCATAAAGTCGTGGTATTGTGCTATCGATTATATACTGTCATATATACTCAGTTTAACTACGCAATTGTTAATAACCCAACTTTCATTTAGTTTCAGTCAACTAAATGTTTCGTATTGATTTTTCTTTCCAATTAAAAAAACAAATTATTTGAAATTGTATTTTTATGTAACTCATTAGTATGGGACAAAATCCTATTAAAAAATTAAAAATAAAATGATTTATTATTTATTTATTTATTTGTTCATAATACTTTACTACTAAGGAGGGCGATAGCAGTGAAAAAAGTGGGCGTTTAACAGAACATGACTAAAATATGACCCTTAAAATTAAAATACAAACATGCACGATTAAAAAAAAATTAAATTTTTTAAATCATATTGTCAAATTCCAAGAAATGACGAGTCAATCAAAATACAAAGATTTTCACAGATGGTGAATTACATGAATTTATATTTTAAACAATTTTTTTAAAATGTTAATAAAATATAATTTATAGACAGTTTTAACGATGATCCCAGATACCCTGAGGTACTAGATCGAACAAAATATCGAATTATTTCAACGCAATTCAACATTCCCTGTATTGAAGTTGTCTTCATTTATATTGAATTCAATAGAAATGTCTAAGTCTGAAGAATGGATTGAACATTACAATAATTATCTGACTTTGTTTCAAGTCAAATATTTTAATGTAATAAGTTACTTGAAGTTTTTATAAATATTTAATGTTAAATCTAATATTATTATTAAATATTTATATATATTTATTAATCAATATTATATTAATTAATTATACGAGGTTTGTCCGAAAAGTATCCGACTTATCTTCGTATATCCGAACTGGTGTTATTTTCGTCATCGGGCGAGTAACATCCTTCAAAGTATCCCCACTTGATTGAATAACCCGCTCCCAGTGGTGTTTCCACTTTCCGAAAAAGTCCTGGAAGTCAGTTTTTTGAATAGCCTTAAGTCCCCTCGTCCCATTATCTTCATTCGTGTTTTTGTCTTCAAACCGGTGTCCTTTGAGCGGTTTTTCAAATTCGGGAACAACCAAAAGTTACAGGGGGCTATGTCGGATTGTACGGAGGTTGTCGAAGCAGTACGATATTGTGTTTCATTAAAAACTGCTGCCACAAGATTCGATGATAGTGCTGGCGCAATACCGTGATGGAGAAGCCAGTCACCGCTTGACCAAAAATGCAGCCGTTTTCTTCTCACCGTATCACGCAATCGTTTCAGAATTGCAACGTATTATTCTTTAATAATCGTCTGACCTGTCGGTGCATATTTGTGGTGCATAACATCTTCATGATAAAAAAAAAAACAATCAGCATTGACTTGACATTGCTCCGACTTTGACGTGCTTTTTTTGGCCGTGGTTCGGACGAGAGCTTCCACTGTGAAGATTGTTGTTTTGTTTCGGGATCATAACCATAAACCTACGATTCATCACCAGTAATAACCTTTTTAAGCTCATTATTATTATTACTGACCATTTCTAAGTTGTCCTGAGCGATTTCTAAGAGAAACTTTCTTTGCCCTGCACTGAGAAATTTCGGAATGAACTTAGCACACACGCGTGTCATTTCTAAATTTGAGGTTAAAATTTCCCAAATTGTAGTTTTTGGTATCCCAAGATCATCTTTTAGTTCGCGCACAGTGAAACGTCAATCTTCGTCAATCGCAAGTCGCACGCGCTCGATATTATCCGGTGTTGTCGTCGTCGAAGGTCGGCCAGAACGAGGCTCACTATCAACAGATATGCGACCACTTTTGAAACGATTATACTACTCTTTTATTTGTGTTTTGCTCATACATTCATCCCAAAAGGCCTCCTGCATCATTTGAATAGTTTCCGAACTAGTTTTTCACAGTGAGAAGCAAAATTTGATACAAATTCGTTGATCTGATCTTTCAGTCATTTTTAACTATAACAAAATCCGACGAACGCAAAAAAGGCTTTGTAAATAAATAAACGCTATGCATGAAATATACGTCCCGTAGGTGTCGACGAGCAACCGATAAGTTCGTGAGGCTTTGCTGTTGACGTTTATGCCTCGCAGAGGTCGCTCGAACACTCTGGCGCGAAGATATAAAAGCAGGTCGGATACTTTTTGGATAGACCTCGTATATCATGCCAATTGATATATAGCTCATTCCTGGGGCATGGCCAATGAGAAATTGATGTTTCAGGGAATCAGATTGGACGGATTGCGAGGGCTTGCGAGAGTCATTGGGTGGAGGAACTTTAATTTACTATTTTCCGTATAGGACTTTCAGGATCCTTCAGAAAGATTGCGAGGGCATTCTGCGGTGTAATAGGGGAGGCAGGACCTTTCAGGCATTGGAAGCCAGATTCTGCTTTCCTAAAAGTCCCGTCTTCCATTCTTCCTAGTTTTAGTTTTTGGTATTTCCTTCTTGCAAGCCCTATTTATATCATGGACAAATCCTTCCACCAATGATATCTAGTAGACTCTCAGGTTAATTTTTCGAAGTGTGCTATCACTACTTAGAGGCGCTCTTCTCTATTCACAGCAGATGGCTGAAGTCTTGATTGTGTCGTTTTGGCAGATTGCAAAATATAGACCGTTTGAAAAAATAATGAATGTTACCTAAATAAAAATGCAAAAACCTTCACTGACTCACGAACTCAATCATTCATAAATTCTCTATCTTTCTTTAATTCTCTAACTTCCCAATCACCTAGAGAAATCTGGCATACGTCTTAGAGAAATACCTGAAATTTGGCATATTTGTTTCTTGGGGGTTACCAGAAAAACTAGAGCGTTTTCATTTAGGCCGTTTGAAATTAAAGAGCAAAAACGGAGTGACAACCGTAAAATACATGTAGGCCTAAAATCAATACCTTTGAGAAGGGATTCAGTAATAATAAACGTAACAAACCGTAACAAAGTAACAAACAATAACTTGAAATTTAGTATCCTGCAAGTGATTTCTAGGAAAAGCATTCATTCGAACTTTGACTCCTTGTTCCGGAGTGGTAGAAACGTAGTAACTAATCAAAATCAATAAATATTATTTCCGTGCGTTCCAAAAAATCTGTAATTCAGAAAATCAGTGCTACTAATTCTTAAAGCGATACGTAGAAAAAGTATTAAGTGAAACCGAGAAAAATAATAAACCAGTTAGTTAATCCGTCTGAAGTTGTTATAATAATCTGCTATAAGTAGAGACGCTATGTAAAAGTCTTCACTGTGTGCTATGCGATAGTCATGTAAACATGTAAACAATTTTACTCAAGCGCCAACCTTGCTCGTTTACTGTCTGGCCGAGGATCAGTACAGGCTACACACACCACTTACTAACTGACTTTCTCCTCATGAAATCTACTCAAGTAAACAGCTTAAAAACTTGAAATTTAGTATGTACGTTTTTCAAGTAGGTACGCATTTGAGTTATAAGTGATTGCTGAGAAGAAATTTTGAAAAACTATTCTCTAAACCAGTGGTTTCCAACCCGCAGTGGTCTGCGGACCACTCAGCCTGAAAGTGTACTACCACGGACCACCCAATACATTATTGCATATAGCTTATCAGTTGTAACCAAATTAAAAGGTGATTAAATAAAACAAATTTTCAGAAACAAACCATTATTATTAATTAAGAAACTATTATTACAAACATATAATTGTTATTTTCAGAAAGTAGGGTACATTGTAGCCTACATCACAAAAAGTAAAAATATTTTAATTGTAAATTGTCTTTTAATAAAATAAGGAATACAGAATTTACTTAGTCGAAAATAACAATGCAAATTAAAACATGAATTAAAAATGAAATGAAAATTTCAATGCGATTTTTGTGCACGAATCTTTCTGACTAGCTGAGGAATTCTAGGTTTTAGGCTCGTGCTAAGAGCTACTCTCAAATCACTGCTTACACTTAGCCGATTTCGTTGTTTGTTTTTAATTAACAATAAACTAGAGAACCCCTGCTCACACAAATAAGTGGTTGAAAAAAATCACAAGATACCGCAAAGCTACTTGCCGAATCTTGGGGAAGCCCAGGGCTTTCTTACCCACAACTCTTCTACCTTTACTTAATCTGAATCTTGAATGTAGTTATTTACTTAATCTTTTTCAATGAAAATCGTAACTTTGATTTAATCACGGGAAAATATTACTTTTTTACAAGTAGTTACCGAACTCTCACGGACCACCCCGAAGGCTCTCACGGACCACCAGTTGGGAAACACTGCTCTAAACGAAGAAACTGCCCATAACAGACAGATGGAGTGTCAAATTATTTACTCTCAATCTGTTCGTTGCAGGGCTAAAATAAATAGTTTTGTTTCTTATCACATGGTCAGCCAATTAAATGAATCATTTAAGAACAGAAGAGGCGGAGATGTAAAAGACACTAATCAGAGTTAGCTTCTCTGAAAGTAATGAATTTCATTATACAGCCAGACCCTATGATGAATCAAGTGAAGGTGTCGTTTACAGAGTGGAAAATATGTGCTTTTCAGAGGGCCCGGCATACTGATAAGCGTACTTTTCCATTCAGTGAGGAAGGCAAATGTAAACCACCTCAGTCCTCGTTTTACTTATTAAAACCTCTACAGGTTCAAACCAGCCTTTCCGCTGATGACCTAAACAACAACAAACGAAGAAAATTGAAGAACTTTGAACATTCCGGGTATGCATACTCAACTTTTAGGTTTTCTATTTCCTTACGTACTGGATGCAGTAGAAGTTTATAATTATAAAATTTAAGGTCCTCTGAAATATCAAATGGAAAACACTCCATTAATCAGTAAATAAAGTATTTGTGAATTGGAAGCGAAGCAAGCGGAAGTTGCCAGTGGAAAATATGAGATACAGAAAACCTAAAAAACCTTAATAGATCGATAAATTTCCTAAACTGGAAAAATACTTTTACTAAAATTTTGTTTGTTGTTTAGGTCATCAGCCGAAAGGTTGGTTTGAACCTTTAGAGGCTTTACTAAGTAAAACGAGGAGTGAGGTGGTTTATCATTGCCTTACTCATTGAGAGCAAGCAGAGGTTGCCAAATGAAAATATGAGATGCAGAAAAACCTAAAAAACCTTAACAGATCGATAAATTTTCTAAACTGGAACAATACTTTTACTAAAATGTTGTTTGTTGTTTAGGTCATCAGCCGAAAGCTTGGTTTGAACCTCTAGAGGCTTTACTAAGTAAAACGAGGAGTGAGGTGGTTTACCATTGCCTTACTCATTGAGAGCAAGCAGAGGTTGCATTGAGTGGAATAGTATGCTTATCAGCATACCTGGCCCTTTGATAAGCATCTACTTTCCACTCTGCAAATGACACCTTCACTACCACAGGATCTGGCTGTATAATGATGAAAGTCATTACTCTTAGAGAAGATAACTCTGTATAATAATAGTGTCTTTTACACCTCTACCTCTTCTGTTGTTAAATACTTCAGTCATATAATTGACTGACCATGTAATAAGAAACAGAACTAATTATTTTTTGTAGCACTGGAACTAGCAGATCGAGTGAAAATAATGAAAAATGCGAATGTTTTATGCAAATAATTAAATAAATTTTTTATGCAAATCATTAAAATGCGAATGTGTGATCAAAATAATTAAATAATGTTTTATGCAAATAATTAAAATGCAAATGTTGAGTGGAAATGTTTTTGTACTAAAATATAAAATATTAATATTCTTGTAATTTTTACAGAAAGTGAAGATAGCGACAATGAAGGGGGGATGGGTAACGTGTCGAGAGTTGTAATGAGACCACCAGGGCATAGCGGAAAAGCTAAGAAAGGACATTTATGTTTTGATGCATCTTTTGAGACAGGTAAGATTAATAATGATTATGAAAATATTTCAAGTATATCCGAAAGCACATGATGTTTTAGTCAGATTATAGTAATTGATATCAGAGTTTTTGTTTAGATACAGGTACTTTTTATGAGATGAAGGGATGTTTGTACGGTTTAGATCGAAGAAAATTAAATAGATGAAACAGAAAGTGAAAGTGACACTCAGAAGCGCAAAACAGATCACATGTTCATGAGTAAATGAAATTATCGATATGCTAAGTTTGCATTATAAATTTGACTGTGCAAAATAATTTTTAAGGTGAAAAGTAAAAGTACGATACACAATTTGCACTGTTTTATTTGGCTCGAGTAAACACCGAGCAATATGGCAATACGCCTCCACTCTTAATACGGATATTATCATTATTCAATAAATTTAATTTGGAACTCGATCCTTTTTTGAAAATTTCAAACAATTTACAGAAAAATGTTATTAGGCGCTCATCAATCAATAAATTAGGTTATTCACTGAGCAGATAGGATCTTTTCTTTATTTTTTTCTAATCTTACTTTTCCCTCTTTTTTAATAATTAAGTTTGTTATGTTTTAGCCATTACTTTTTCATTATATCTAATAAATAATATTATTTTCGATTTAGTTTTTGCTCAACTATTTTTCTTGGGTAATTTTTGTTTGTGTATTTATCTTTTTTTTGACATCGGTCTCTCAACTGGTTTAATGAAATTCTCCAAGCTGTTCTATCTTGCGCAAGTCGTTTCATATCTACATACCTGTAACACCCTAAATCTTTCGTAATTTGCTTTAAATATTCTAACCTTTGCCTCCTAAAATTCACTTCCTCAATGTTACCCTCCATTATTGATAAACCAATACCATGATGTCTTAATATATACCCACTAGCCTATCCCTTCTTTTGGTAAGATGTTTCCACATACTTCTTCTTTCATCCATTCTGTAATATTTATTCACTGAAGTTATTGTTGGCCGGCCCTTTGGCGTAGTGGTGAGCGCAACTGGCTTCTACGCCGGGGTCCCCGGTTCGATTCCAGGCAAATTCTGGAATTTTTCATCACTCATTTTCATATATCATCATTCTCCACCGTCTGCATTAGCAGAAATTTCAAAACAGTCAGACGTAAAACCAAAAATAAAAGAAAATGAAGGTATTGCTCTTATCATAAGAAAATTTTATTTGAATATTGGGTTATTTAAATAAGCTAAAGATTAATGTATTATCAAGCATATTGTAAATAAAATAAATGTAAACAAGGATTATTGTAATTTGTATTTTTAGTGTAATTTAGGGCCTATTATGTCAATAAGGTTTATATGGATAAGTTCTATTAGCCTTTATATTCTGTAAATAAATAAGTAATCTTCCATGCAATCTTCTTTACTGTTTATGAAATGCTAGATGTTTATGTGAATTCTCCAAAAGTAAACTGAAAATTTAATGACATTCATTTATTCTCGTCACGTGGATACATACGAAATGGCGATATTTTTAGGCTGTATGAATTCTCCAAATGGAAATAAAATTTACTTGGCTTTCTAGTAACATGTTGGGTGTGGCCGCACAACTAGCACACCCTGAATATACGCCACTGGGTTGGAACACAAAAAAGTCTGATTATAGGAGGAACATCTAACAAGAAATAAAGACAATGCAGTACAGTACAGAATTTTGTTTATTAAACTTAAAAAATTGGTACATTTTTTACATCGGTACCATAATATCCACTCACGTAAGTCGCTGAGCTGTACGACTGAACAACCTGTAAATCTTGTAAAATTGCTGGCGTATCTAGGTCTTCATTTACGTGACTTTCTTCTTGACCGGATTTGTCTTGATTTCCGTTTTTTACTATTTAATTAACATAGTAATAGTAATAAGTAATTATGTATTTAAGTAATAATGACTTTGAAAAGTATACTACACAACTTGAAAAATTAAGAGCAGTTATGAAGGATGAAAAATGTCTGTAATATTCGTTTGTTTAGCTCGTGACCATCTTAATTTAACCACAATGTTCCTCCATTCCGTATCCATAAAATACGTTGGTGTAGAAAAGGAGTTTTGGTTGATGTATTGAAGATATACATCAAATTCTTGTATAGCGTCTGCTTGAGATACTCGAGCAACAGTCTCGTTGAAGTTGTCGGTATTATCATGTTTATCCTACACTAAGAACGAAAGATTTAGGCGGGTCGAGTTCTCGCTCGACGAGAAGGTTGTGGAAGAGATACATGAGTATCTCTTCCACAACCTCCTGTGTAATCATAGCACTCCTCTACGCTCTTTACAGTGCTACAAGAAGTACACTGTTTTTACGTCTTAGATTAAATAAAAGTAGTTTATTCACTGTAATTTTTCATTTACTGTATTTGTTATTTATTGTATTTATTTACTGCAGTTGGATAATTATGATTTACATACAAATTAACGAAACACTGAAAAAATAATCACAACCGAACCGAATAACTACTTAAGGAAATATACTAATATTATAATCCAAAAAAATATAATTTACAAAACCATAGGCCTAATAATAATTATCATTGTTCTCATATTGAAAAATTTCGAAGGTGTATCACGATGCGTTATGCAACTCTAGTACAATAAAATTAAGACTTTTTAAAATAGAATAATCTTTTTAAAATGATTTCTGGCTTTCTGGGGTAGGGGGGGGGGTTACATACTGGGTTGAAAAGAAAGATGAATAGCCTATTATGTGTGAATGCAATTAAATTTTATGAATTGAAATATTGTTGCTACAATTGTTTTGGTTTAACTGATCATTTTTTTTTGTTTTTTCGTTTGTTTCTGTGTTTTTTTTTGCTTGTAAAGTATTATTTTAAAGTTAAAGATAAGTGTTTTTGTTTGTTTTTTATGATAAAAAAGAAACGATATTGTCAAGTAAGTTAACTTTTTCTTTTTGGTTAATTGTATCCTAAACGCTAAAATTTATAAGAAAAAATACTTATGTAACTTTTCATTTTTTTTCTCTTGTTGCTTTTTAACGTAATGCAAAATCCAACTCCGCCCTGACGGCCAAACGATCATGGGTGTATTGCCTGCGGGATAAATATTTATGGTTTTGAATTTAGTTTACTAGTTTTTATCTTATTTTAAGTTATTTTTTAAGCTGTATTGTATTGTGTTCAATAAAGGCAAGGCATTGTTATTATTATTATTATTATTATTATTAACTACTTAAGGATATAATAATTGAACTGAACTTTACGTCCAATAACTTTTCAAGACTAATCGATAAATGACCAACCAACAGCCCTACTTGTAGACTATAATCGTATTGTTTTGTTCTCTGTTATAATATGTTTGACAATCTATATACTGTAGATTTATAAACTCATTATTGTTTGCGGTTATTAACGTACTTAATAAAGAAAATTGTATCAATATAGCAGCGCTGAAGCCAATAAATTATTGACATAGACAAAACTTCCATATCTGGGCTACTCGCAAGTAATAAACAGCCTTCCGTATTTTATTTTGATTTTGATTTTACATTCATAACAAAATTATTACATTACATCACGTTATAACAATATTTATACCAAACTTTGTTTTTACGTAATTTTGAATCCACATAATTGAATTACTTATTTTGAAAAGTTATATTATCTACATTTTTATCGAAGGGTGTGAAACAAAATGCAATTTACATCTTGTTTTAATTTTCGTGCAAAATATAAACTTTGCAGTTAATAAAACATAGTGTAGTAGTCCTGTACTAGATATTATAGGTGGAGTATATTTTTTGAGCGTAAAGGGTGAAGTAAACTTTAAAATAAAGTATAAGTTTCAAGTAAACAGGAGCAGTAAGAGAGGAGAAATTGCTCGATTGGTGGGAGTGGCAAGGTGAGGAATTGGCGAAGTACACAGAAAACTCCAATCCGCCTAAATTTATCGTGCTTATTATAGTCGTATGTAGTCTAGATGACTGCAGCAATGATTCATTCGTCATTGAGTTCCTCTTCCATTGTGCAGTCAGCACTGGCTATATTTATCCACTCACGTACGTTGCTGATCTGTACATAGGAACGAGTAACCTGTAAATCTTGTAAAATTGCTGGCGTATCTAGGTCTTCATTTTCGTGACTTTCTTCTCGATCGGTTTTGTCTTGATTCCGTTTTTTACTATTCTTGTTCAGCCACAGATTACCCCAGCTGTCAAGGTTCAGTAGCCTACTGAGCCCTCGGCAGCCGGCGATTAGTCACGTATCACTGTACTGCAATGGCCGATGACATCACGGTCAGACTAAGCGAAGAGTCGAACAATCAAAGGTCGGATTAGTGGGGTTCTACTGTAACTGAATTTATTTTAATTATTTACGGGTACGTGGATCTTAAATCTTCTCGACCCCTCGAAATTTCTTACTTTTTCACCCACCTAATCATAATAACTTTCTATAATATTATATGTCACCGTCGACCCCTTTAATTAGGTACTGTGCTACCGGCTATCAAAGCTTCCGATTAGCGAAAGATGGAACCGGCAATAGTTCCGAAAGGCCTGTGGTGGCGTACCGACAGAGGCCTTTGTTGCCTAGGTCAAGACCAATAACTGCCCCGTATCGCAGCGCTCTCGGCGACTATATAAAGAGCGCTCCACTGAGCCAGGAGATTCAATTCCAATCCACACAGGAGATTTAATTTCGATCCAGATAGCAGACAAGATGTCCACCATCGGCACACGGATACCGAACTCCAACGAAGACTAATCGACGAAAGAAGATGATTCTTCCGCTCGCTGACCCAACAGCGTAAGCCATCGACCGGACCGTCATCGCCCGCTGCCGCGAGCGATGCCCACAGCGGTCCCTCGACCGAGCCTTACGCCTACCGGATCCGACGAAGAAGCCATCGACACACTACTGCGAGGGACGAAGATGACATCTTTGCTGGACGACGACACGCCGTGTCGCCCAGCCCCCGACCGCCACGACGACGATTACGCTCTACATCTCTGACGAAGATCGACCGACTACATCCACGAGATAAAGAAGGAAGATGCTCTGGGACTTGCAGCAGCCAGCAACGCAGCAGCAGCTGCAGCTGCCTACGCCGGTCTCCTTCGAGACCAGCACAACGGTCCTTCTCAGGACCAATTTACTAAGGTTTTAACCGGCCCTTTTCAGGGCCATCAACCTGAGCCACGGCTCTCACCGCAGCCACGCGCTGCCTACATCGGTCTCCTTCGAGACCAGCACAACGATCCTTCTCAGGACCGACTCGTTAAGGTTTACACGGGCCTCTTCAGGGCCATCAACCAGCTCTGTCCACCCCGGCGGACACACACATAAACAGTTTTTTTCAGGGCCACCAAACAGTTAAAGTTTCAACTTGCCACTTAATGTCGCCATCCGGTGACATATATTTAAACACTTTGTTAATATTTTTTCTGCCTCAGTTCTAAAAAGTTACTGCAGCAGAAAGACTTGTATACTTTCTATGGTGTATAATTTGAGTATTTACTGAGGTAAATATATCTATTCTAATCGGAGAAGTTCTCAAACTAATAAAGGGTTTATCATAAAAAAAAATCCGTGTACTTAAAATTATTACAAACTTCAATTATAAATTTTATAATAGAAAATTTAATGCAGGGTAAAGTAACGTAAGAAAGATTTTTTGAAGCGAGAAATTCTAACATCATTGAGTACTAAATATAGTTTTCACATTCGTGTTTTTATGTGAACAGGTTAAAATCGATAAAGGAATATCATATTCATACACGACTGGGAGCTGACATATTTTCACATTTCCGCCACACTCACCTAGAGCTATCGTGTGCAATCGAACAAACGTGGGAAGCAAATTGTGAACAAATCACTATTAATTTAGTCAATATTTGGGAAACAAACCCAAATGTTAATCAAAGAAAACTGTAAAATCATCATTTTCCAAAATTTGTAATCCCGTATTTATAACTAAAACAAAGCTCACAATTGACAATTTACAATGTTAAACTTTTATATTTATTTATTTTAGGTTGCATCATTGTGGATAACAAACAAATCCACTCACTTATAATAATAAAATTTAAAAAAAATTGTATTATTTTTTTACGATCTCCTCACACTCCACTACTCTCAACGTCTGTCTCCTCCCACGACAAAGACAATTGGTGCAAGATAATTATGTCGAGGTACTGTAATACAACAGAATGGCCAACTACCTTTGTACACTGTATACAATCATCCAAATTTCTATACCGATGAATTCAATAGTTCTTTCTTTTTATCGTGTCACAAATCTCTAACGCACACACATTGTTGTTTTTAGTTTGTTAATTTCAGACATTGTTGTTGTTCAGACATTGCATTTCACACATTGTTGTGGTTTGTTTGTTAATTTCAATCAACCGCTGAAAGGCTGGTTTGAACCTCTAGAGGTTCTACAATTGAGGTGATTTACAATTGCCTTCCTCACCGTGTTGAATGAGTATGCTTATCAGCATGCCAGGCCCACCGAAAAGCACCTACTTTCCACTCTGCAAATGACACCTTCACTTCGCTCAACGCAGGGTCTGGCTGTATAACGAAATTCATTACTATCAGAGGAGATAACTGTAACTAGTTTCTTTTACGCCACTACCTCTTCTATTTTTAAATGCTTCAGTCATATAATTGGCTGATCATAGGATAAGAAACAGAACAATGTTTAAAACTGAAAAGTGTTTGCCGTGCTCCATAAACGATGAAAACAAAAAGAAATGCCCAGAAGTTAATACTACGCAGTAAAAATCAATGTGCAATGGACAGATAGACTGCAAAAACTCAAATATGCGCAATTGGCGTACATCCCATACATTAATATAAAATGGACAAATCAATAAAACTACTTCGAGAATTTCAGTAAAAGAGTTTGCATGAGCGTGTAACAAGAAAACAAAATCTGGTATGAAACACTCACACGACCTTCTCTTGTCAATGCAAATAATTAACAATATAACATAACACTAGTAATAAAACATTAGATGTAAACAAAAAACTAACCTCAATAAACATAACGTAATTTTAATCATAAATGAAAGACGCAAATGAAAATCAACCTCAGTTTGGCTTAAAAATACGGAAAATCACTCTTTCACGCTAAATTAGGCTCTGTAGAGAAAAATGCTATAAATTAAAGTTGTAGGTCTTTTAATTTCCTATAAATTTAATAATATACACTTTTGTCGTAAAATACATACTAAGGCCGAAAACTTAAAAAATCCAATTTTTTACAGATTTTCATGAAAAAAATATCACTAATTACCACTAAAAGTTATAGAAAAAAAATGTTTGAAATAAAAGTTGTAGATTTTTTAATTTTCTACAACTTTCATTATATACATTTTAAAGCTAAAATGCAAATTAAAGTCGCAAATTTTAAAAAACAATTTTTTACGAGAGAACAGCCTCCCCAAAAATTTCAGCAGACATGGCGCCTACTCTAACTTACAGAACATAAAAAATAAAGTAAATAAGGCGATTTTTAAAAAAATTGTAGGAGCCGTTTATGAGAAAATCGTAAAAAAGTGGAAAATGACACGAATAAACTACTACTTCCGGTTGACCGGTTTTGATGAAAATGTACGTGTCGGGTCCTCTAGTGGTACCTAATTTAAGTTTCAAGTTTCAACTTCGTATGTCGTTCCGTTCTTGAGATATTCTGTTCACACACACACACACACACACACACACACACACACACACACACACACACACACACACACACACACACACACACACACACACACACACACACACACACACACACACACACACACACACACACACACACACGAAAACCCGCGCGCGCGCGCACACGTACACACGCACACACACACGAAGACACACACACACGCAGACACACAGACTCACCCACACACAGACCAATCGCTAAAAACATGTTTTTTTGGGTTCAGGGGGTCTGAAAACGTTTAGATCCGGTGAAAACTCGATTTCAAAAAATCGACATGAAAACAATACTTTCCTTCCTATATATTCATATAGGCAAGAGTAAGTAAAAACTATCAACACAATAAATTTGAAGTACTGTACATTAAAATTAAAAGGCAACAGTTGAACATTCGATAAAGTAACATGTTGGTGGGGTGAAAATTACCGTGATCAACAGAGAATAAACTTTTAGTTTATAAAGCCATTTTAAAACCTACTGAAAACTGCAAGATACAATAATTATAGGGAACCAGTTATAACAATAACCTAGAAAACCTTCAGCAGTTTCGAAATAAACTTCTACGAAACATGAAAAATGTACCAAATTGGTTTATCACGAATTTTGATCAAATCGTCTTCACAAACATAACAATCTATGCCCATAAACGTTTCAGTAATAATTACTGAAACTTATTGTTAAACTATATAAAAGATCGAAAATAAACAATTCACATTTTACTTTTAGCTAAGGGACATGAACGTTTTTTTACACCTTAATAAGAAAATTATTGTGAATGAATTTTATGAGAAGTTAAAGTAACTATCAATTCTATTTTAAAATTTCAATAAATTGACAATTATAACTGTGTGAAATTATAGTTATGTGATATTAAAACAATAGAGGAGAAATAGAGAAATGTATTTTGTAATTCACGTAATGTATAAAATTATTATTATGTTACGTTTTGCTTTTGTATTCCATTTAATGTTTGTTTATATTTTTACTTTCTCTTGCCTATATGAATCTATCTATAGGAAGGAAAATATTATTTTTATGTCGATTTTTCAAAATCGATTTTTCACGGGATCTACACGTTTGCAGACCCCCTGAACCCAAAAAACATGTTTTTAGCCATTGGTCTGTGTGTGTGTGCGCGCGCGCGCGTGTTTGTGTGAACAGAATGTCTCAAGAACGAAACCTTGTATGAACTTGAAACTTTAAACTTAAGTTAGGTACCACTAGAGGACCCGACACGAACATTTTCATAAAAACCGGTCAACCGGAAGTAGTAGTTTATTCGTGTCATTTTTCACTTTTTTATGATTTTTTCAGAAACGGCTCCTACAATTGTTTTTAAAATCGCCTTATTTACTTCTTTTTTTATGTTCTATAAGGTAGAGTAGGCGCCATGTCTGCTGAAATTCTTGGAGAGGTTGTTTTCGCGTAAAAAAATTTTTTTTTAAGATTTCGACTTAAATATGCATTTTAGCGCAAACATATTTATAATAAAAGTTGTAGAGAATTTAAAATCCTACAACTTTTATTTCAAACTTTTTTTTGTATAACGCTTAGATTAGCGGTAATTAGCAATTTTATGTTTTTTATCACGAAAACGTGTAAAAAATCGATTTTTTTAAGATTTCAGCCTTAGTATGCATTTTACGATAAAAGTGTATAAAATCAAATTTATAGGAAACGGAACGATCTACAACTTTCATTTAAGAATTTTTCTCTACAGAGCCTAGTTTAGCGTGAACGAGTGATTCTCCGTATTTTAAAACCTAACTGAGGTTGATTTTCATTTTGCGTCTTTCACTCATGATTAAAATTAGGTTATATTTATTGAGGTTAGTTTTTTGTTTATTTCTAATGTTTTATTACTATTGTTAATTATTTGCATTGGCAAGAGAAGATCGTGTTAGTGTTTCACACCAGATTTTTGTGTAAATATCTATTCGTTTTCTTTTATTTTATAACTACCGATGCATCCATCATATTTTTATCTTGACTTAGTAAAAAGGATCGCTGGAAACTTCTCTGCTTAATACTCGTGTGAACGTCAGTTCATTATATTGTGTCTCAATAAATAAACAAAAAAAAACAAAATGAATTTTGTCTTACGTCTAAATATTATAGATCAATATTTAAAAAAATTACATATTCATAAAATATTAGGGAAACGAGAGACAATTTAAAAACAGTGAAACAAACCGGTTTTTGAATACGGTTATACTGTTTAAAATCACACCTGCCCTAATAAAAGTTTGTATAATAACGCATGATAGTACTTCAGCTGCTGCTGACCGTTTCCCTTGCATTTTCCACCCTCCTGTATCAGCATCAATGATAATGTCAGTACCCATAGGAGATTCAATGTTTAAGTAAGAACATCATTGTTGTTATATTTTGTTTATATTTTTTGACCCATTATAGATCATATTACATAATCTTAAACACTTCTGATGTTTGTTGCAGCCCGATTTCTCAAAAATCTTTTACTGTAGGGTTTCTTGTTTTATCCTTCACCCAGGGTTCTACATTACCTTTTCTTGGAAGCCTGTTTAATAAACAACCTTTGATTGTTTCTCTTTGTTCGATTCAATTTGTTTAATCGCTTTATTAAAAATATTATCATTACTATTCTAATTTCAGTAATTTATAAGAAATTATTTGGAAGAAGTACATGCACTTCAAGAATATAATTTTGGATAACCAATCTCACGCGGTTAATTCAAAAAACAAATATTTTGTTGTAAAAATTTAAGAAAAATTGTATCATTGTTTAAGGTAACACGGAAGCAAAATATTTAAACAAATCAGATCTTTTTTATTTGGCTGTGTATGAAAATTTAGATTTTTCTGAATACTGATATAGTTATTGTTCTCTACAAAAGATCATAAAAAATTTTATTTAAAAAATTACATTACTCGTTAATATTTAAAATCAATACCAGAAAAAAATACGTAAGCTACAGAAAGAACTTCGTAACATCATGATGTTTTTTCTTTTTTAAGTTGGATCAACGTCTTGGTTATTAGCGACTACTTTAGGGTAAGGCACGGTGGGTTTGAACTTGTGATAATTTTCCAGACCCTTGTTGGGAATCGAACCCGGTACCTCCGCTTTGCAACGTAACATTGACCAATGGGCCACGAAGGCAGCTATCATTTTATTTAAATTGTTCAATATTTGGTTTGGTTATGTTAGTATCGTCATTGATTTATCAGCTGTAATTTTCTACCTTGGTTTATGTGCAAGTAGGTTTTGTGTATTATACGGTTCGTCTAGTGTTCATTTGTATAGGTGCTGTTTTTCGAATATTGTATTAATGATTTCTTTAATATATAAGGAACATTTTTTGAAAAACTCCTTGGTTAGGTTTTCTGAAATTTTTACACAATGTTCAACTACTACCTATGTGCACACCAGCCTGCTGAGTTTTTACTATGATGAAAACTACATAATGTTTCAGGCAAAATTTTTCTTTCTTCAAACCTTCAAATAAAACAAATTGTTGCCTAAGCTCCTATGAAAACTAACATGTATAAAACACTCAGCTTATGTAGCCTAAAACATCCCAATTAAACCGACGTAGAAATTTAAAAGAGATTCGTTCAGTAGTTTTTGAGAAATTTTCCTTTTATTATAGACTATGTATATGGTGTAAGGAAAGGATCTTTGTTACCTTCATATTTTTTGTATCCATTTTTGGTAATCTTAACGATGCAATTCTGGAAAACTTATTTTTTACCTCAGTATTGTAAGTTTTCCTACGAAATTTCTTTCAAAGTATATACATCTATGTTTTATTAGCCTTATTTTCTCTGCGAGAACCAGCGACCCAAACGAAACGAACAAATAAAATTTAAAGTTTCTAGGTCTTGTAGTTCAGTGAAATGATCTCATGATGAACGAGTGAGTGTATCAGTCAGTGAGAGATTTTTCACGGACAGTTAAAAAAAGAACTTTAAAGGTTTTAGATGAATCGTAGGAGTACAGTTATGAAAGAACCTAAAAAGTGCAGTAATAAAACGAGAAAATATTTTAGACCAAACAAAAAACAAAGATATTAATAGTTTCTACGAAGAGTAAAACAGAAAATGTATTTTAATTTTTTATTTTACGTCCAACTGGTTTTCACATTATACTCCTAATGGAAACAATGAAAGGTGATAGATCAAAATGAGAAATGAAAAAATGCCAGACCTGACCGGGAATTAAAACTCAGGACCCTCGGCGTAGAATCCAGTTGCGCTGACCACTGTACCAAGGACTGGCTGAAACAAAGTACGAAGAGAAGAAAAATTTTCTATGAATTGAAGCTAACTAACTATAATTGAATAAAGAGCCATGAAAACTCCTTTTATATTTTAGTACCGCCTATTTCTTATTGAAAAATAATATTAATATTAATTGTAACTGTAAAACAATCTGATCAAACTAAACATTAATTGAGAAGAAAGAAATATGCCTACAACATCAACTCCTATTAGGGCCTATGTATTGAAAAACGGTTGTTTACTTCCATTTCGATATTAGTACTGAAAGTAATTTCAAGGAGAATTATTTGGAAAAATTAAGTGGATTCTTTCATTTCAGTAGAAAACTATTGGCTTTATCTTTCCAATTTGAACTTTATAATTATGAACTACAATAACAATTAATAGTACAGTTTAACATTAACAAAGTAAAAATTATATTAAAAAAATCTGATAAAAATTACAACTGAGAAAACATGCAGTATTTTTAATAATCAAATTGTTTTTTGTATATTTGCTGGTAATTTTATAAGATTAAAAAGAAATTGTCAAAACTTCTTTTTCTTTATAGCCTATTTTTCATTTTTATACTCGGTACTATTATGTTACTCTTTGTTTATAGATGTAATTTTTGTTACAGAATAAGACAGTTTATTTTTTTATATGTAGATTTAAATATGTAAGTGTAATATTTAAGTGCCTTAAATCTCTTGTGTGTGATATTACATTTTGTTAAAAATAGATAATTATTTAAAGTGCATCTATGAATGAAGTCATATCCTGTTAATGTAAACAAATAGGATTGTAAATTATATTGTTGTGTTTGTTATTCGTAATTATTTACCATCATGTTTGTTTTATAACAGCAAATAACATAAAACTATTTTTCTTCAATTATGAGGTGTTGATAATTTGTCTATTTTAACAATCGGTTTATTATTTGAATTATTGTTTTTATTGGTAAATAGAACGGCATGAATATTTATTATTTTAAAGCATATGAATTTGTTCCTAATATTTCCAAAAATTTTGTTTTTCCGTTGGAAATAAATAACAGAAAAATTTTCGTTTCGAAAACAATAATTGGAAGGGTTAATTTCATGAGTAGAAATGATTTATCATGCCGATAAATAAAAATGATAATGTAGGTACTGTTATAAAATATAATGATTATTTTAACGTAATGTATTCCTGGCTGGCAGGTAATCTGGGCCGTGTTGAACTTATCTCCGAATATGAATATGATCTATTCATTAGACCGGACACGTGCAATCCGAGGTTACGGCTTTGGTTTCACTTTACGGTGGACAACATTCGTCTCGATCAGGTATCAATTTATATACTGTCTTGTAATGTTAATAGACTAGAACTTTTGTACTTAGATCAAATAACACAAATTTTGAATTTAACAAATAATACGAATTTTTTGAAACTCAATTTTTGAGTGTACCTACATGTTCATAGTAAATTTGTGAAAATAAGGTATTTTTTTTATCAATACAATTAAAAAATAACAACTTTTTTAATTTTCTACTATAAATTAAGTTAATTTTTACTTTCTCTTGCCTATATGAATATAGAAAAGAAAGTATTTTTTTCATGTCGATATTTCAAAATCGAGTTTTCACTGGATCTACACGTTTTCAGACCACATGAACTCAAAAAAAATGTTTTTAGCGATTGGTTTGAGTGTGTGTGTGTGTTGTGTGAACAAAATATCTCAAGAACGGAACATCGTACGAACTTGAAACTTAAAACTTAAATTAGATACCACTAGAGGATCCGACACGAACATTTTTATCAAAATCGGTCAACCGGAAGAAGTAGTTTATTCCTGTCATTTTTCACTTTTTTGCAAGTTTCTCAAAAACGGCTCATCCTTTTAGTCTAGGTAAAAGGATTAATAACGGAATTTCCGTAACTTATTTTTAAAATATTCATCAATTTTGAGCGCGTATTTGACGGGATTGAATGCGTATTAAGCGGGGAAATATACACGTGTTTTACATTATTAATCAAGGAACTTCACGAAAACCACGTTTTAGCAGAAAATCATTTTATTAAACGGATACTACTGTACTAGTACAGCTTAGGTTATTTTATTAATAAATCGTAATGTACGTATATTTAACTGAATAAAAAAAAATAAATATATGATTTGTGAAAACCAGTTCTCAGAAATAAGATAGATAAGTAAAACTACAATGATTTAATCACGCCTGATATACTAATAATGATAATAAAATATTTTCTTTTGTGTTGTCTTAGCACGTCGTTTTCAATATTGTGAATTTTAGTAAAAAGAGGAACTGTTTTCGTGATGGTATGACTCCATTAGTGAGATCTACATCCCGCAATAAGTGGTGAGTAAAATTAATTTAATTATTCTTCTCAATAAGAAAGAAAGTCTTGTTGTCTGTGTTACTTCAGGTTGATAACGCAGGCTAAATTCAACACTAAATTGTTTGAACAAAAACCCTACTTATACGGGGAGAAAATACATTAATTAAATTACCCCAATTTTTAAAATTTTATGATAATTTTCATTCCTTTAAAAATAATCTGAAAAATTACTTGATTGGTGAAATTTTTTATAGTGTAAGCTTACAAGAATTTCTTTCTAAACAGTAGTTAATAAATCAGTGTGTGATTGAATATGTATTTCAGGTATTATAACTTCTTGACTTTCCTATACTCTCTCCAGAATCTCCTGGATGTAATTAAAAAAAGAATGGTTTTTGCCTGTCAATTTCCTAAATTAATCCAATCAATTTCACTGCACTTTATTTTATTTATTAATTTGTGATTTTAAAAGAGGAGGTGGAATGGGCACTGAATGCACAGATTGTTATGTACGATTTGGAATTTAGTAAGAAGACATTCAAGTGTTAGTGCAGGAGAGGTGTAAGGAAGAAAGGAAGGGGCTTGGAATAAGGGTGAATAGAAGAGTGCAGGAGGAAACTAAGGGCTTTGCATATTTGGGGACTGTTTTTTCATCAGATAGAAAATCAGAAAAGGAGTCAAGTAAAAGAGAGCAGAGAGCCGAAATGGGTCTCTTCCGAAGTGTGAGAAGCCAAGTTTGGGATCAACAAGTTTCTATGTATTGTAAGAGAATTATATGAGTAATAATGAATATTTCGTGCAAATATTCACTTATGCAGTGTGGAAGACAAAGATTAGAATGCAGACAGCAGAAATGAAGTTCAAGAAGAGTATGTTACATAAGACAAATAGATATAGCGTGAGAAATTAAGTATGGGTATGAACATGCTGACAAGAAGGGTTGTATAAACAAAGCTTTGATGGCTTGGTCATGTCAGTAGGATGAAGGAAAGTGCACTGTCTGAAAGAATGCTGTATTAGGAGATGGAAGGAAAAAAACCAAGAATGAAGTGGATGGGTTTGGTTATGGATGAATCGGGAAAAAGATGAGATGCCAAGAGAGCAATGGAGGAGAGATGTTCAATGATAGAGAGAAGAGGAGAAGTAGAGAGGAGTTGTGTTGGACCCAACCGAGAAAACTTGGAAGAGAGATAAAGAGGATGATGACAATTTGTAAAAACTTCTTTGTAAATGAGTGAACTCTCAAACCCTGTTTCTTAAAATAATAAAGGAAAAACACTTAATAAGCACTATTAATTTCACAGGACAAAAACACAATTGGTAAAGAAAGAGAATGGAAATATTGAAGTTGGTGTGTTGTAGGTGCACAGACAACAGAGCTTAACACTGTAGTTGTATACACATATATACATACACATGTGAACAATCATTCACATTTATGTGGCTACAATGCACACTAAGAGTGTAAAAATTTTTAAAACATTGAATGAATGACAATCCTTTGTCATAAGTACTTATTATAAGCTAATATGTTGCTTGAAATTTATCTAAAAATTTTAAATTCCCATATTTCACTGATACCCTGAAAAACAAAATTATAATAATTTATTGTTAATAATATTTTTTCGTTTTATTTTTCAGGCAAAGAATGCCCAACAAGAATGTATACTACCACCGCTCCCCTTATCATATGAATCACTATGTTTTAACACTTTCTTTCGGTTTTGATAAAGAAGAAGATGCATATCATTTTGCGTTTGGATACCCTTATTCGTACTCAAAATGCCAAGCACATTTGGAACTAATTGACAGGAGAAATATTCCACATTTTAAACGCGAACTGCTTGGCAATTCAATTGTAGGTAAACACTTATTTACGTGCATAGTAAATACATTTAATTAATCCTTTACTTATTTACATAACGCAGAATCGCACGAGAGTAATATTTCTACAAGAAGAGAATTCTCTGAAGAGTTTGAAATTAAAACTGGAGTTAGGCAAAATAATGGACTGCCATCTGTTCTCTTTAAATGTGTGCTGGAAAAGATTCCAGGAATGGAAAATATAATTGCCAAAAAAAGATTGTTAAACAATGATGGATCAAAGAATGGTGTCAAGATCAAGTATGTTACTATTGCAGACAACCTGGCAATCTTTTCTAGGAACATAGAAACACTGATAGAATAAATCGACTAAAAGGGTGAGCAGAAAAATCTGGACTGCTCATTTTTATTTGAAAAAATTATATATAATGAACATCTAAACTGCTCCACTTCATTAAAGACAGAATACAGAATAATTGAAAAGCTGATAGCTTCATTTCACATGTAAGATGTTAGAACAGAAGACCAGTGAAAAGGAAGTAAACAACAGCATCAAGAAAAGATGGTCGCTGTACTCCAAAGAACATGTACAAAAAGAAAGTACTCTCGAGACAATCCCAGATCTGACAGTATCATATTGTGGTAAAACCTACCATCTGTACTCGAGTGAATGCCGCAGAATGACTGGGAAAGCTCATCTATGAGAAGCAGAGAAAGTTCAGAGAAAGGTCCTCTGCAAGATAATGGCTCCAAAAATAACTGGTGGACAGTACTAGGTTACAAGGAGCAGAACAGTACAAGAAAAATGAATCATTTACAGATGTGATCAGAAAATGAATATGGAAATTTGATAGGAGAACCAAAATTAAAGAAATCTCAGAACTTTGATCGCATTTTTCTCAAAACAATATTTTTATGACGTAGCACTTTCATGCCCATAATAGGCAGGTGGAGAGTTAAATTATTTGCACTTGATCTGCTAGTTCTAGGGCTACAAAAAATAGTTTTGAATCTTGCTGCGTGGTCAGCCAATTATATTACTGAAGCATTTAAAAACAGAAGAGGTAGAGGTGTAAAAGACACTACTCAGAGATTAGTCATACTCAAGATGGTGGTTTTGGGCTATTAAGTTTTTTTAAAAGTGTGTTTAATGCTACAAAAGTGTTTCTTGTCGTTAATTAACGACTATTTATTTGGCAGTTCATTTTGATTACCATAGCATCACAATGTATCGAGCTCGAACCATTGTGAACAACTTGGTCTCTTTCATCCCCAAACTCCTTGGAGAGTAATGAATTTTATTATATGCAGCCAGACCCTGTGGTGAATGAAGTGAGCTGTCATTTGCAGGGTAGAAAATAAGAGTGTTTTTCAGAGGGCCTGGAATGCTGACGAACATACTTTTCAACCCAGTGAGGAAGGCAAAAGTAAACCACCTCACTCCTCGTTCTACTTAGTAAAATCTGTAGCGATTCAAACCAGCCTATTGGCTGATGACCTAAACAACAAGCAAGTTATCTTGTTTGTCTTTATAATACTATTAAGTTATTTCTTGTTTTCTTACTACTATTTGTTCAATTTCTGTTCAAACTTAATCAAATTTATGTTTAAAAATATGCATAAAATTATGGTCAATTTTTTTGTTTATATACTATAAATATGTTGTATTATTCTATCATATAATTATTTCTATCTCTTTTGATTTTTGTTAATGAAAGTGCAAACTCTTAATGTACAATTAATAAGTTTATTTGTGAATATCAATTCTGAGAATTATTAGCAATGTCTTTTAATTGATTAGTTTCAGTATAATTTGGCTGTCCTGGTCAATGTTTTTGCACAAATTCCTTGGCCACTCTAAGCAAGTGTCTTGTCAGTCTCCTACTGTTATTATTTTTTTAATGTTTTGCATGCATTTATTTACTTATTTATTACATAATCTTATACCTCTTGAAACCAAAACATTAGGTGATTTCTTAGAATAATTTATATCTGAAAAAGTAATAATTGTGAATTTTTTTATAATAGCAAAACCGGCGATTGGATTTAATAACAATAACTCACCCAAAAAATATGAATGTTGATCATAAACTAAGAGTAGTTGTTATTTTGGGTCGAATTCATCCAGGAGAAAGCCCTGCATCATATGTGTGCCAAGGTGAGTGACAAATTTATAATATGCAAAGGAATTTCCCTTGATAAATTTACTGTAAAATATTCATAATAAAAATCACTAATCATGGTTTCTGAGGGTAAGTGGTTCAGGACCCAGTTTCTTACAGCTTTTAATGGGTATTGGGTAGGAGATACATCTCCTTAGACCTTTCAAGGAAGTACATGAGAAAGACTTATATTTTTTGATGATGCTGCTCTAAAGACTGTTCTTGTAGGTTCAACAAATCCACCTGCCTAAGATGGTAATGCTCTTATTAACTTGGCAGATATAAACCAGAATGTAAAAAAAACATTTCCCAAAGCTCCTGACATTTCCTAATGTTCATGCCTAGATCTGAATACAGGTACAAATGACATACCTTTAAAGAACCTTTTGGAAGCTTGATAACCTCCATCTATTGCCTAGGAATGCTAGGTAATAAATCAACAATGGCTACTTCAAATCATCCAAATTAAGAATGCATTTAATTCACGTTTGTTACACCCTTCAATAATAATAAATGTTATTCTTAAAATCAGGGCCATGCGATATGGTTTCTCAGTATGATGCAATTCTTAGAAATGCCACCCCTTAAATACTTTTCTTTAAAATAACCTTCAATTGTGACTTTAAAGAAATTACACTAATTGTACGAATACTATTTTTATTTTAAAAATATGAATACTTCAGATAATGATATTAACTGCAACAATCTAATACAGTTTTCGACTCTTAACTTAAACACATTCATTAATTAGATGAAATCAAAAGGTAATGAAAGCGCTTAGGCAGAGGCATGCAATAGACATCAGAGACAAACGTAAATTGTAAACATCAATATCGGAATTACATAGACCAATATAGAAAAACATTACATAAAAATTGTTATTTAATGGTTTAAACTGAATGGTTTGAATGGTTGAATGGTTTAAACTGCATTTTGATTTTACTGCTTATGTTACCCTGTCCATTACAGATAAATTACTGCCCATTACAGACAGGTGGAGTGTCAAATTATTTACACTCAATCTGTCCGTTGCAGGGCTAAAATAAATAGTTCTGTTTCTTATCACGTGGTCAGTCAATTAAATGACTGAATCATTTAAGAACAGAAGAGGTAGAAGTGTAAAAGACACTAATCTGAGTTATCTCCTCCGAAAGTAATGAATTTCACTACACAGCCAGACCCTGTGGTGAATGAAGTGAAGGTGTCATTTGCAGAGTGGAAAATATATGCTTTTCAGAGGGCCCGGCATGCTGATAAGCGTACTTTTCCACTCAGTGAGGAAGGTAAAGGTAAACCACTTCACTCCTCGTTTTATTTAGTAAAACCTCTACAGGTTCCAGCCTTTCAGCTGATGACCTGAACAACAACGTCACCTGTTATGGGGCTGTTTGATTCAGCTGCCACTCTGTATTATAGAACGACATGACCTTGCTTGAAATATCTTGCACAATAAACATCATTCTTGAGAATATTGTCATAGGATAGTGACGAAAATCATTATAAGATAACAATTGATGCTAAAAAAATTCTAAAATTGATTTAGTTTGAAAAACAGGCAGAACTTTCTAACAGCTTATGGCTAAAAATTAAAAAAAAAACTATAACAATTTGTTTTAATAATTTTTCAGGTATAATAGATTTTTTGATAAGCAACCATCCAATCGCTCTAGCATTGCGAGAACATGTCGTTTTTAAAATAATACCGATGGTAAATCCAGATGGAGTATATCTTGGAAATTACAGGTAAAGTAAATACAGTTAATTTTTTCTAATGAATTTTTTCAGTTGAAAAATGTTTTAACTTGAAACAATGAATTAAGAATGTCAAGCAATTAAAAGGTTTCTTAAAGATAAGTTCATGATGAAAACTAGAACATTGTTGGAAGAGAGAAAATTGTTAAGGGATAGTTTTAATAAAATGAAGGACTGCTGAAAAAAAGTTAAAGTTAGCAGAAAGAAATATTATAACATAATCAAAAATATGTACATATATATATATATACGGCCGAATATTCGCGTGTGGAATGGTTGCATGCAACAAATTGAATTAATTTTTTTTATTTTGTTTCACGTTCGACACTTCTGCAATTCTTCTGCCGGCCCGTGGTGTAGTGGTCAGCGCAACTGGCTACTATGCCGGGGTCCCGGGTTCGATTCCCGGTCAGGTCTGGCATTTTTCATCTGTAAATCACCGCATATCGAAAAATAAAGTTAAAAATTGATTTAGTTTGAAAACAGGCAGAACTTTCTAACAGCTTATGGCTAAAAATTAAAAAAAAACTATAACAATTTGTTTTAATAATTTATTTTTGTTTTAATTAATTTAATTTGTTTAATTTATTTGTTTAATTTAATTTGTTTATATTTTAATTTGTTTTAAAAAAAGGTGTCATTTTAGGTTCCAAGGTTCCTAAAGATGTCTTCATAAGCATATACCTACGCACAAGCCCAAGGCTTATGTAGGCATCATCACTCAATAAAAAAAAAAAAATTACTGCTAATGCAGACGGTGAAGAATGAAATGATTTTTTGTAAGGTATGAAAATATGCCATGCCTAAATGGGATTCGAACCCAAGACTGCACGATGAGAGGTGAGCACGTTACCAACTACACCAATGCAGCCAGCATTGAATTAATTGACGTGGTCTTCGACCGTATGTGTTTTATATGAAATATGTGTTTTGTGTGATTCGTGTAGTGTGTTCCTAAAGATGCCTTCAAGAGAGACGAAAGATATCTTGAATATCATGTAATACTCTGCGGTGAGTATTATATATAATTTTGTTTTGTTTGGCTGTTCATTGTATATTATATATTTAATATACATATATACATGTATACTACGAGGGTAGGCTGATAAGTAATGCACACATGCTTGTAGAAGACGAACAAAAAGAAATAGCAAGATGGGGTAAATAACAAATTAAAGTACAAATCTTAACCTACCAAATTATCTATTTATTTTTCAATATAGTCACCGTTAAGCATTACACATTTCTCCCAACGTTTAACAAGTTTTTTCATTCAGTCACTGAAAAATTCTTCCGACTTTCCTCGAACCCAGGACGCAATAGCTGCCTTCACCTCATTGTCCGAGCTGTAATGATTACCCTTAAGGTCTCTCTTCAGTAGAGGAAAAAAATAAAAATCGCAAGGCGCAAGGTCGGGAGAATACGGAGGGTGTAAAATTGGTTGAAACTTCAGGTTTCTCAGAGCCTCTCCAGTTGCACGCGAAGTGTGTGGACGAGCATTGTCGTGTTGCAAAATTATTGGCGCCAGGTTGCCTCTAACACGACAAACTCGACGTCGGAGGTGTTTCAGAGTCTGTATATACTGAGCAGAATTTACCGTTGCCCCTCGTTCCAGATAATCAGTCACATAAACTCGGCGAGCATCCCAAAACACAGTCAAAAGAATTTTTTTTGCGGACGGTTGTGTTTTGAACTTTTTCACAACAGGAGAATGTGGATGACGATATTCAGCGCTCTGCCTTTTTTCTTCGGGATCGTAATGATGAACCCATGACTCGTCCCCCGTCACAATATTCAAAAGAAAGTCGTCTCCTTCGTCACGGTAGCGCTTCAAAAGTTGTTCACAGCATTCCAATCGACGCTGTTTATTCTCGTCTGTCAGACGGCGTGGTACCCATCGTGCACAGATTTTACGGTATCCCAATTGTTCAATAATGAAGCCAACACGTTCCTTAGATATTCCAATTTGGTTTGCGATACGCTGCTGAGTGATTCGCCGGTCATTTTGAATCAAATCATTGATGAGTTTGCGACGATTATCGTCTGAGGCAGTGATTGGTCGTCCACTGCGTGTTTTGTCAACAATTAAGGCTTTTCCAGGTTGGCAATCACGAAATTTTATTACCCAACGATTCACAGTAGACCTATCAACAGTATCGTCACAATAAACAGCCTTTAAACGACGATAAATCTCACTAGGATTCACTTTCTCAGCAGTTAAAAATTCGATAACAGCGCGTTGTTTAATTCTCGTTGACATAGCACCAGAACACGACGCCATACTTCCACTACTCAAAACAAACTGAATGAAAGCAACGCCTTCAAACTGCGCAGGCTTGTAGAGGAGAAATAGTACTTCCACATGCCACCAGGCGCGCTACTGAAGTTTATTTAGTTGTCTTCTACAAGCATGTGTGCATTACTTATCAGCCTACCCTCGTATATATATGTGGTACTAGACATATAATAGATTTATTAAACTGTATGTTCATGACAGGTCATCACTGATGGGACTAGACTTGAACAGATCATGGCATCAAATATCGCACTGGTTGCATCCAACACTACACGCTATATTTTCACTATTAACAAATTTGGATCAGGATAAGGTATTAGAAATTTGTAATATCCTAACATGTTTATATAAATTCTAAGATAATTTAGTTTTTCAGTGGGTAATCTTTAATTTTTTTTAATGTTTAGTAATTAATATTCTGCCCACAACAGACAGATGGAGAGTCAAATTAATTACTCTCAATCTGTTCGTTGCAGGGCTAAAACAAATAGTTCTGTTTCTTATCATATGGTCAGCCAATGAAATGACTGAATCATTTAAGAACAGAAGAGGTAGAGGTGTAAAAGACACTAATCAGAGTTATCTCCTCTGAAAGTAATGAATTTCATTATACAGCCGGACCCTGTGGTGAATGAAGTGAAGGTGTCATTTGCAGTGTGGAAAGTATGTGCTTTTCAGAGGGCCTGGCATGCTGATAAGCATATTTTTCCATTCAGTGAGGAAGGCAATTGTAAACCACCTCACTCCTCATTTTACTTAGTAAAACCTCTACATGTTCAAACCAGCTTTTTGGCTGATGACCTAAACAACAACAATTAATATTATGTAACAAAACAAATAAATAGTAATTTATAATGCACTATCCAAACCAAACCTTTTTTTGTTACTTTTTATTTCTGAGAAGTTAAAAATTAAGTTATAAAAAAATTCTCAATAAACATAAGAAGCAGGTCCTTTATTTTGATTTACCTGGAGGTACCAATACAAAACCTTAAATATAAACAGTATAAAATATTGATTTAGTATAAAAAAGGACTAAAGTGGACACCTCAATGGTGCAGTGGTATCAAGGTACACTACAAAGTGTAAGTGGAAGATCCTGGAATTGATTCTCGATTAGTCTTCCTTACCTAAACCATGACTTATTGTACACAAAAATGTACTTTATTTTATATGATAATAAAGATTTGTTTATTCAAAGCACCATTTGAAAATGAAAAAAGAATATTACTACTGGCAAGGTCATGGTATAGTGGTCAGCACAACAGGCTTCTACATTCTGAGTCCCAGATTTGATTCCCCATCAAGTCTGGTATTTTTTCATCTATCATCCTTCAGCTTCTGCTTTAAAAGTAATTTGCAAAATAGTTGGACTTAAAACCTAATAAAAAAGACAATAAGAGTTTTACTTTACTGTCTAGTTTTATGATTAATAAAATAAATTCAATACGGAGAAACTAACACAAAAAATTGCTAAAAATTTTCTCAGAAGGAAGTTAAAAATTAGTATTAGCATATTACAATTAGTTACTATTATTTATTATTATTATTACTATTAAGATTAACAGTTTTAGTATGTGTAGTATTAAATAATTTTTTTTTTCAAAAAAGAAAAGTTCATTTGTCTCTGAATAATACAAACAATCTGTAAACAAGTGACAAACTTCATTTAGAAAACTTCTGTGCAGAAATTCTACAATTTCATGCAATGGTTACATGATTTTGTTCTCCTTTATAGTTTGTGCGTGCATGGGCATGCGCATATGTGTTGTGTGTGGGGGAGAGAGAGATACATCATTTCAAACTGAAATTTACTACTACCAAACTTGTTCCTTTTTTATTTTATTATTGCAGAAAAAAATATTAGTTTAATACTTGACAGAATATTTTCTATTATTTTTTCCTGTTAGATTGCATGCAGATGATAACATGATACTATTTTTGGTAGTAGAAAAGAAGAATATATTTTTCCTAGACATGTAATACTCTAGAACCACTGGAATAAAATGTGTAAAGATTGAATTTCGGAAAAAAAGCTTTAGGATATGTAATTATAAACTTTTTAAATAATTTAACCTATGATAACCAAAACCTTAAATGCAACAGTTTAGAAATTATTGTAGCCCAATTTTTATGATGCAGAACAATAGACATTGAACTTTATATTTGATTTAATGAAGTTTTTGCTGAGAAATTGTTTAACAATTTAGATTAAATTCTAGTAATAGAAAAATTATGTTCTCAAAATACTTTTTTTACTTTCTCTTGCCTATATAAATATATAGGAAGGAAAGTATTGCTTTCATGTCGATTTTTCAAAATCGAGTTTTCACCGGATCTATACGTTTTCAGACCCCCTGAACCCAAAAAACATGTTTTTAGCGATTGGTCTGTGTGTGTGTGTGTGTGTGTGTGTGTGTGTGTGTGTGTGTGTGTGTATGTGTGTGTGTGTGTGTGTGAACAGAATATCTCAAGAACGAAACATTGTACGAACTTGAAACTTAAAGCTTAAGCTACATATCACTACCGGACCCGACACGAACATTTTCATCAAAATCGGTCAACCGGAAGTAGTAGTTTATTCGTGTAATTTTTCACTTTTTTTCCGATTTTCTCAAAAACTGGTCCTACGATTTTTTTTAAAATCGTAGGATCGTTTTCTCACGAAAACGTGTGAAAAATCTATTTTTTTTAAGATTTCGGCCTGAGTATGCATTTTACGACAAAAGTGTATATAATTAATTTTATAGGAAGTAAAAAGATCTACAACTTTTATTTAAAGCATTTTTCTCCACAGAGCCTAGTTTAGTGTGAAAGAGTGATTTTCCGTATTTTTAAACCGAACTGAGTTCGATTTTCATTTTGCGTCTTTCAGTCATGATTCAAATAAGGTTATATTTTTAGAGGTTAGTTTTTTGTTTATTTCTAATGTTTTATTACTAATGTTAGGTTATATTGTTAATTATTTGCATTGGTAAGAGAAAGTTGTGTGAGTGTTTCACACCAAATTTTTTAGAAAAGTATAAAGCTTTTAATATCTATTTTTGAATATTTTAAACTTTTCTTTAAGTAGTATATAACACTAAGGAAAGGCCTATCCTTAAGGATATAAAGTGTTTCCTTCTAATTGAAAAATGAAAGTGGATGTTTTTTTGAACCTTAAACTCCACTACTTTCTAGTGGAAGAGGCCATACAAAGATTCTATGCAAAAATCTTTTTAAGGTGTACGGATAACTACTGTTTATCACAATGATGTAGAACGTGAATAACCCTGAAAATCAACATTTCTTTTTCTTAAAGTTAAGAATTTCAATTTTCATTATTGCAGAAAGCTAATTTAAGTCGTAATGTAAACTACTGAAATACTATTGTATAGCACAATTTTGTTCTGGTCTAACAACATATTTTTACAGAAAACAACGTAAGTTAACATTTTACTTCAATTTATTTCAGAAACACCTTAAGTCTAAATTTTCAATTTTTTTTAGACAAGTGGCTTGTCTTTAAAAAGACGTGTATTTTATATTAAAGGGGACAGCTCTCTGAACAATTTATATTTTTTTAATTGAAACATAGTAAATTACAAGTTTTTTAATTTTTCCAAAAGTTAGTTTTTTGACTTAATGGGCTTTCTGAAATGACCAATTCAAGTGTAAAACCAGTAAATTTTTAAAGTTATGTTATTTTCACTTTCTCTAGACTACATGGATATATAAAGGAAGGAAAGTATTGTTTTCATGTATATTTTTCGAAGTCGAGTTTTCACCGGATCTACACGTTTTCAGACCCCTTGAACCCAAAAGACATGTTTTTAACGATTGGTCTGTGTGTGTGAACAAAATATCTCAAGAACGAAACATCGTACGAACTTGAAACTTACAACTTAAGTTAGATACTACTAGAGGACCCGACACAAACATTTTCATCAAAATCGGTCAACCGGAAGTAGTAGTTTATTCGTGAGATTTTTAACTTTTTTGTGATTTTTTCAAAAACGGTTTCTACGATTTTTTTAAAAAATCGCCTTATTTACTACATTGTTTATGGTCTACAAGACAGGGTAGGCGTCATGTCTGCTAAAATTCATGGGAAGGCCGTTTTCTCGTAAAAAAAAATTGTTTTTTTTTAAGATTGGGACTTAAATATGCATTTTAGCGCAAAAATGTATGTAATAAAAGTTGTAGAGAATTTAAAATTCTACAACTTTTATCTAACATTTTTTGTATAACGCTTAGTTTAGCTGTAATTTGCGATTTTCTGGTTTTTTCTCACGAAAACGTGTAAAAAATTGATTTTTTTAAAGATTTCAGCCTTGGTATGCATTTTACGACAAAAAGGTATATAATAAATTTTATAGAAAATCAAAAGATCTACAACTTTTATTTTGAGCATTTTTTCTCTACAAAGCCTAGTTAAGCGAGAAAAAGTGATTATCCGTATTTTTAAGCCTAACAGGTTAATTTTAATTTGCGTCGTTCACTCATGATTAAAATAAGGTTATGTTGTTTGGGGTTAGTTTTTTGTTTATTTCTAATGTTTTATTACTAACGTTAGGACATATTGTTCTTTATTTGCATTGGAAATAGAAAGTGTGTGAGTGTTTCACACCAGATTTTTTAAAATAATCGAGTCTATTTAGCAGATATTACAATAAAAACAAAAAAATGTTAAAAATATTCATTTCCCTTAGTTAAAAATTTAGAAACACTGAAGGGTGAAATAGCATTTAATTTAAAGAGCTTTAAAGTTGAGAGTTTATAAAGCTTGTTTAGCTGGGAGTTTCTGAGTTGGCCACTTAGTATAAATTTTTAAGGAAGGTGACGGGGAAGAAATAATTTTTATAACTTTCAGAGATTAGGAAATACTTATTTTTAAAGAGCTCTAACAAATGTAAATATGTGTTAACTTCATTCACATTTTCTTTATTCAGTCGAACTTCGATGTAACGAAAACCTTGATTATACGATGTTTTTTACTGCACCGTGACATTATAATTAAACTATGTGTAAATTTACCTTGATTTAACGAATAAGTACCTTGATATAACGAAATAGTGTTATGCAATAAGTACGAAGTGACACGGTGTATTATGATTTCTCTGTGAGTTTTAAGGTAGAATCTTTTGATTTCAATCAACTGGAAACGTCAGTAACGAAGTTACTCTAGAGAATTTCATCACGGTTGAAGAACAGATACTGTTAGTGATTTCCCGAACGATGACGACATACTTCATGGTGTTAGTAAGTTCGCTAACCGGGATGATGATGATGAAGAAGAAGAAGAAGAAGAAGAAGAAGAAGAAGAAGAAGATGAAAACTGCGAAGACAAGCAGCAGGAAAAAAAACCTACCGACAACGAGATTTTACAGTCATTTAAAATAATTAGGCTTGGGCTACTGCTCAAGGATGAAGTGTCTGACAGAATTTTTGAAAATTTAAATAAATGTGAAACTTTTTTTGAACGTATTGCTTTATTCAAACACAATAAACAACGGGAAATCACTCACTTTTTCAAGGCGTAAATTAACATTTTAAATACTGTAATTAAATATTTTAACCAATACCTGTCAATATCAGAAACTAAAGAATGCATTTAGGATTAGTGTTTTTATAAATGATTTAGATAAAGATAGTGTATTTATCTTTTATGTTAGTGTTTTGAAGAAATATGTACTAAAAATAAAATACAGTATTAAGCTACAAATGAGTTTCAGATGCTTTTAATTATAGCCAAGATCTATGTACGAGTTAAATTCCTACTTGAAATCAATACACACTTTTTGTACTATTTATTATTAACCGTAAGTAAAACATGATCTATAAAAAACTTAATTTACTAGTTAAGACGTTTTTATTAAGAAAATTAACTGTATTTAATTCATCATACAACGTGAAAAAATTCGTTAATAAAATTAGCCTGGAAAATCTTACTTCGATATAACGAATACCTCGATTTAACGAATTTTTTTCCCAGGATTCTCGATTTCGTTTTACCGAAGCTCGACTGTATATACGTATATATATTTTTTTTAAATTTGTTGATTACTCAAATTTTAATGTAATGACAGATATTTGACTCTTAGAGAATGAATTTTAAAACCAATCAATGATTCCTATTGATAAAAGTAGAGTACAAACATTTTAGTACAAAATAAATTCATTAAATATCAAATGATAAAATAAAAAATGTTTTAGTGAAACGATAACTGTGAACGTATTTAGTAAAAGTAAAATAATTTATTTTCAGAACATGGAATTAGATTTTGTTATGGATATTCATGCAGATTCCAGTTTACTTGGTGTGTTTGTCTATGGAAACACTTATGATGATGTATATAGGTAAGAAAATTTAAATATAAATTTAAAATTAATACCACTATTCACAAGATTGTTAATATTTCATCATAATGTTTTAATGAATAAAAAATCCACGACTGATTCACTGTCCAAAACCAACTACTTCAACATGTTTCTATCAAATAAATTTACTTGAATTCCAGGTTATCAGAGCTAGTAACAAGATAAAGATATAGATCTCCATTATTTGTTTTACTTTCTCTTGCCTATATGAATTTATAGGAAGGAAAGTATTGTTTTCATGTCGATTTTTCGAAATCGAGTTGTCACCTGATGTACACGCTTTCAGACCCCTGGACCCAAAAAAACATGTTTTTAGCGATTGGTCTGTTGTGTATCTGTGCGTATGTGTGTAAGTCTGTGTGTGTGTGTGAATAAAATATTTAAAAAACGGAACATCGTACGAAGTTCAAACTTGAAATTTAAGTTAGATACCACTAGAGGACCCGACACGAACGTTTTCATCAAAATCGGTCACCCGGAGTAGATTATTCGTGTCATTTTTTCACTTTTTCGCGATTTTCTCAACAACGTCTTCTACGATTTTTGTTTAAAATTGCATCATTTACTAAATTTTTTATGTTCTACAAGATAGGGTAGGCGCCATGTCTGCTAAAATTCTTGGGGATGCTGTTTTCTCGTTAAAAAATTGTTTTTTTAAGATTGCAGCTTTCATATGCATTGCAGCGCAAAAGTGTATTTAATAAAAGTTGGGGACAATTTAAAAATCTACAGCTTTTATTTCGAACATGTTTTTGTATAACATTTAGTTTAGCGGTAATTTGTGGTTTTCTTTTTTTTCATGAAAATGTGTAAAAATGGATTTTTTAAAGAATTCGGCCGTAGTATAGCTACGCATTTTACGACAAAAGTGTATATAATTAAATTTATAGGAAATTAAAAGATCCACAACTTTTATTTCAAGCATTTTTTTCTACAGATCCTAGGTTAGCGTCAAAGAGTGATTTTCCGTATTATTAAGCGAAACTATAGTTGGTTTTCTTTAATTCACTCATGAATTTAGGTTATATATTTTGAGGTTAGTTTTTTTGTTTATTTCTAATGTATTATTACTAATGTTAGGTTATATTGTTAATTATTTGCATTGGCAAGAGAAACCTGTGTGAGTATTTCACACCAGATTATTAAATACACAATCATAATTCTATATAATATTGATACGTGTGATTTATTTTCAGGTATGAAAGGCATATAGTTTTTCCGAAATTATTGGCACAAAATACGGATGGATATGAAGTAACCAATACAATGTACAACAGGGATGTAAATAAAACTGGGTCAACTCGGAGGTATACCCCATTCTGTATTTTATACTAGAAACTGTTAATTAATTTGATGTAACTACAATTAATTATTCCTAATTTATATATAATCTTGAAAGGGATTGCTGTCTCCCCAACAGGCTACCACAGGGAGTTATTTAAAGCAGACTAGACGATAATTACGTTCTCAGACAGTACGGGCCACTGGTCCGTATAGTGCACAATTATTATGCGGTGGCCCATACTAGATGACAGACATGTTTGAAATTAAATGTTCTCCTGGAATTTAATTTATAAATTTATCAAAATGTAACTAACTAAATGTGCACTTAAGTGTATTTATTGCAATATAACAATATTTTCAAAATACACCTACCACAATTTTGATTAGCTGACGGGAAGTTTATTACTGCCAAAAATTAGAAGGTAAACCATAAGAACATTCGCTTCCAACTTTTTTTTGTCATTAGTCTTTCGACTGGTTTGATGCAGTTCTCCAAGCTGTTCTACCTTCCGCAAGTCGTTTCATATCTACATACCTGTAACACCCTACATCTTTTGTAATTTGCTTTATATATTCGCTTCCAACTGTACAAAGTTAATTATGTTCAGCGTCCTTTTTCTTGGTTTTACATCCGACTGTTTTGCAATTACTGCTAATGCAGACGGTGAGAAGGATGATAGATGAAGATATGAGCGATGAAAAAATGCCAGACCTGACCGGGAATCAAACCCGGGACCCTGGCGTAAAAGCCAGTTGCGCTAACCACTACGCCAATGGGTCGGCCAGTTCAGCGTCCTAATGGTAACAATGGATGACTCTCTCCCCTATATACGCTTTATTTTGTAAAGAGTGATTTTTTTTAGTCCTGTTATCCAATCGTTAATGTCTGGAAATATTTTTCTAAGGGAAATTTTATTTTGTGACACGAAGTTGGTAGCCCTACTCAACCGGTGTAGATACGGTGGTGTGAGTAGATTCCCCTTCAGCTGTGTAAAATTTTGTGCCATTTCCGGTCGTGTTACGAACAGAATGTCTTTTACCCTGGAACAACGGGTTTTCATTCTTGAACAATATTTTTCTACGAAATCGTACGCAAGTGTAAAAGAATCATTTCAAATTAAATTTATTGGTGTTCCTCCACCAGAAAGAAGTCAATTTCTAGGCTAACAAACCGATTTTGAGAGACAGGTAGTGTTTGTGACAGAAAACGCAGTGGTCGACCAACTCTCTTGACAGATGACGAAAGAGAATATGTTTTAGAGAATGTGAAAACACTACCTATTCTTTTACACTCGCGTACGATTTTGCAGCAAAATATTGTTCAAGAACGAAGACCCGTTGTTTCAGGGTAAAAGACATTCTACTCGTAACACGACCGGAAACAGCACAAACTTTTACACATCTCAAGGAGAATCAACTTCACACTGCCGTATCTATACCGGTTGCCAACTACCATACTATACTATACTAGGGCTATAAACTTCGTGTCACAAAACAAAATTTCCCTTTCTTAGAAAAAAATTACAGACATTAACAATTGGGTAACAGGACTAAAAAATCACTGTATTATTCAAGTACCAATATTCACTTATTTTTAACTCCCTCAATAATTTTTGTCATCCCAATCTACTTCTAAGATATAATTTTCATACAGCTTAATGATTCTTAATTGTGCCTTTTCCACAAAACTAATTTCCTTGAATAACCTACAGTCTAATGTACAAACCTTAATAATTGTGCACTTAATGAATTAAATCATACATCTAATGTAGTATATCTAATTTAGAGTAAATTGCACATTAAAAACCTCTAATGCAAATACAACATTTTTCACAGATAAAGTACCTTTCTTTACTCCAGTAAAATAAACAAATTTATTTTTCAAAAAACAGCTTTAGTATTCTTTTTTTGGTGTAGTCTTTCCGTGCGTTAATTTCTTATTATCATTGAAATGTCAAGAAAATTGATGGAGGGCTCTGTTTGTACCCGCTATTGGTGAATGCATTCAGACGCAAGCGCGCGCATAAATAGACTGGCATGAGATAGAGTGGGTAGGTCTTCCAAAAAACAATTTTTTGCTTAAGGGGTAGTTAAACTTGAGATCATTTGAATTCTATAAATAGCATAAAATCTTCCGTGATTGTAATGCGTTCTCACTGTACAAAATCTCAACTTACGCGAGTAATGCGTTTCGCTATGTTATCTCCTAAATTAATTAAAAATTAAATTAACAGAACTTAAATAAGAAATTTGAAACAATAGGAAGCGTGGTGAATCACAAAATTCTGGTCGGTCACGATCGATTCGTAATGAAGAAACCCTACACAAGATTACTACAATGTTACAGTACATTCGAATATTTTTTTGCTTTCTTTTTCATACCTTGCATAAATAAAATTGAAAAACTCGTAACACTAAATCGCGTAAGTCGAGTCATTATAAATAAAGTCATAACAATGAAAGAAAACAAACACGAAAACAAAAATAGAAAAAATGCTTTAAAATATTCCAGTAAAAAAGTGTTTGTTGTTAGCTCTCTCAGCAACATATTTCTTAATTTACTTTAAAAGGTTTCCTTTGGTGTGAGTTTTTCTTTTAGCAGAGTTAGCTACTACTAGTCTCTACATTGTTGGTACAAAAATAAATTTAAAATACCAGTTCGTCATTTAAGTAACTTATATTACATTTTTCACAATATAATTTAAAATTTTTATAAAAACCAATAAAATTGAAGTGAATAAAAAAAATCCCAGTTGTCTGAATCTGAATTAACCGAAACCCGGGTTATTTAAATCGACCAAAGCGGGACAAATAAGAGGTTTTCCGGGAAAAACAATTTGAGACTACCATTGTCCAAAAGCACAAGAGTTCTTTCACTTTTATTTGACATTTAAAGCTACACAGGCCAATATACCCTATAATAACCATTAAGTTGGATGCGTAACAGACAAAAATAGCTTGATTATATATGAAAAATAAATTTATTATGCATAAAAGAAATTTTAACTACTTTTTAATTTTTGTTGACCTATATGAATATATAAGGAAGTAAAGTATTGTTTTAATATCACTTTTTGCTTTCTCTTGCCTATATGAATATATGGGAAGGAAAGTATTGTTTTCATGTCGATTTTTTGAAATCGAGTTTTCACCGGATATACACGTTTTCAGACCCCCTGTACCCAAAAAAAAAAAAAAATGTTTTTAGCGATTGATCTGTTTGTGTGTCTGTGTGTGATCAAGAAAGGAACATCGTACGAAATTGAAACTTGAAACTTAAGTTAGATAGGCTACCACTAGAGGACTCGACAGGAACATTTTCATCAAAATCGGTCAACCGGAAGTTTATTCGTGTAATTTTTCAATTTTTTGCGATTTTCTCAAAAACGGCTCCTACGATTTTTTAAAAAAATTGCCTCAGTACTTGGCTATATTATTTTTTATGCTCTACACGATAGGAGTTGGCGCCATGTCTGCTGAAATTCTTGGGGAGGCTGTTCTCTCGTAGAAAAAACTGGTTTTTTAAGATTGCAGCCTTAATATGTTTTAGCGCAAAAGTGTATACAATTAAATTTGTAGAAAATGTAACAACCTACAAGTTTTATTTCAAACATTTTTTTGTATAACGCTTAATTTAGCGGTAATTTGTGATTTTCTGTTTTTTTTCATGAAAATCTGTAAGAAATTGATTTTTTAAGATTTCAGTCTAGTATGCATCATTTTATTTTTACAGCCATGAATTGGCTTTCAACAAGTAATGTTGTGTGATAAGTTAAACGCTTTAAGTTTAGTTTGGGGTGAAGTGCAGCGAGTAAGGGTTGCTAAATTTTGAAAAATCTAAATTTGTAAACGACTCTTGTTCAATCCTTTAGTGAATAATATATCTTTAAAAATAGGTAAGTAAATTTTTAAAGACAATATACATTGCTTTAGAGTTGTCAACACCTTTTTATCCCTTAGATACAAAATGGACTGAATTATTTAGTTTATATGTTTAAACCCTAAGGAACAAAATGTGCCAAATTTCAGCCCTCTAATATTGATCAAAGAAATATGGGGTTAATAATGAATGAATGAATCAGTCATCAGTAAGGTCTTCAGCATGTATCAACTGATGATAATATTGTTGTTAATCATTTCTGATTACAGGGTACTGTGTGACGCTCTAAAAGATTCTGTTAACTGTTATTCTCTAGTCGTCTCATTTTATGGTTATAGACATCCGAGCGTGCCTGGGATTCATTACTACACAGAAGAGTCATGTATCCTTTAAATGAAACTCTTGTTTATTTTAAAAAAGGGGCTAAACCCTTTAATGTTTGTAGAGAGTGGAGAATCATGAGTTTAAGAAAATAAGGAGATGCAGTTATTTCGTTATTTTTTATTAATTGTTCAAAGTAGTTTTTAGTATTTGTTTTCTACTGGAGTCGAATTAAGTTATACGTTTAGCAATTACTTTCTCTTGCCTATATGAACATATAGGAAGGAAAGTATTGTTTTCATGTCGATTTTTCAAAATTGAGTTTTCATCGGATCTACTCGTTTTCAGAACCCCTGAACCCAAAAAAACATGTTTTTAGCGATTGGTCTAAGTGTGTGTCTGTGTATGGGTATGTGAACAGAATATCTCAAGAACGGAACATCGTACGAAGTTGAAACTTCAAACTTAAGTTAGATACCACTATCGGACCCGACACGAACATTTTCATCGAAATCGGTCAACCGGATGTAGTAGTTTATTCGTGTGATCGTTCACTTTTTGGCGATTTTCTCAAAAACGGCTCCTACGATTTTTTTAAATCGCCTCGTTTACAATATTTTTTATGCTCTACAAGATAGGGTAGGCGCCATGTTTGCTGAAATTCTTGGGGAGGTTGTTTTCTCGTAAAAATATTGTTTTTTTAAGATTGCGACTTTAATAAGCATTTTAGCGCAAAATAGTATATAATAAAAGTTGTAGAGACTTTAAAATCCTACAACTTTTATTTCAACATTTTTTGTACAACGCTTAGTTTAGCGGTAATTTGTGATTTTCTGTTTCTTTTTTCCATGAAAATCTGTAAAAAATGGAATTTTTAAGACTTCGGCCTTAGTATGCATTGTACGATAAAAATGTATAATCAAATTTATAGGAAATTAAAAGATCTACAACTTTTATTTAGAGCATTTTTCTCTACAGAGCCTAATTTAGCGTGAATGAGTGATTTTCCGTATTTTAACCCTAACTGAGGTTGATTTTCATTTTGCGTCTTTCATTCATGATTAAAATAAGGTTATTTTTTTGAGGTTAGTTTTTGTTTATTACTAATGTTAAGTAATATTGTTCATTATTTGCACTGGCAAGAGAAAGTCGTGTGTGTTTCACAACAGATTTTATTGCTTATTTTATGTAAATCAATAATTTATGTAATAATTTTATGTTTAATTAATAGCTAATACAGTAGCTGCCGGTTATTGCGTTCACTGATTAAGCTGTTCAGTCGTTTAGTGTGATAAAATTCAAAATAACCGATTACATTTCCAAAATAACATCAATTTTCTTGTTTTTAATAACCAAAATTTTTAATTTTTCAGTTTATTATGATCATGTTGTTGTTCACAACAACAACAAAAAGGGTGATAAACCTCTACCCCCTCTCTAGGTTAAACCTCTCTAGGTTAACCTCTCTAGGTTAAAAGGGTGATTTAACCTGAAAGGGTGATTTAAACCTCTAGAAGGCTTTACTAAGTAAAACAAGGAATGAGGTGGTTTATAATTGCCTTTCTCACTGAGTGAAAAAGTTTACTTATCAGCATGCCAGGCCCTCCGAAAAGCATCTACTTTCCACCCTGAAAATGACACCTTCACTTCATTCACCATGGGATCTGGCTGTATAATGATGAAATTCATTACTCTCAGAAGAGATAACTCTGACTAGTGTCTTTTACACCTCTACCTCTTCTGTTCTAAATTTCTTTAGTCATATAATTGGCTGACCATGCGATAAGAAACAGAACTATTTTTTGTAGCCTTGGAACTAGCAGATCAAGTGCAAATAATTTAACACGCCACCTGCCTGTTATGGACATGATCATGTAGGAGGAATAATTTGAGAAATTAAAGTCATAGTAAATACATGCAATGATTAATTTTTGACACAATAAAACGTGAAAATATATACCCCAGTAGGAAGTTGAAACTGTAATGTCTTCTTCTTCTTCTTCTCATAGCGCTACAGTCCATGGTGAACCTTGGCTTTCTCTACGATCTGCCTCCACACGTCTCGCTCCATCGCTTTCCGCTTCCAACCTCTCACTGACATTGCTGTCAGATCCATCTCGACATCCTGCAACCATCGTTTCCTTGGTCTGCCTCTTCTTCTTGTACCCATCATATTACCTGTGAGCATTTGCCTCTGCATTCGCCGCTCATTCATTCTGTAGGTATGCCCAAGCCAGCTTATTCTCCTTGACTTTATGAAACGAACAATATTAGCACCTTCCAGGATATCCTGTATCTCTGAGTTTGTTCTTGTTCTCCATTCTCCATTGGTCCTTACTGCTCCATATATTTTCCTGATAATTCTTCTTTCAAAAACATTTAATGTATTAACGTTATAAGCAATCAGGGTCCAGGCTTCTGATCCATATGTAACAATTGGTCTTATGATTGTTTTGTACACTTTCATTTTAGTTTGCCTGGACACTAGTTTGGACTTGAGGAGCTTGTCGCTTGCATGGTAGGCCCGGAATCCTTGGTTTATCCTTCTTTTAATGTCTTGACCAATATCATTGTTTATATTTATTTCTGTTCCAAGGTATGTAAAAGAGTCCACAGTTTCAAAAGTATAGTTGTCTATACGAAGGTCTTCACGGCATCTTCTGGCTAGTGAGGTTGTCATCTTGAGGTATTTTGTTTTATTTTCATTTACACTTAGACCCATATTGTGACCTGCTCTCTCTAGGGATGTGAACATTTCCTTTAGTGCATTCATGTTTCTGGCCACCAGCAGAATGTCGTCGGCATAAGCATGGACTTGCTTGGACTTGTGAATTATATTTCCCTTTGGGTCAATATCTTCAACTACTTTGTGCAGGGCAAGATTGAATAGCAAGGCCGATAGTGAATCTCCCTGTCTGACGCCTTTGTTGACATGAAAACTTCTGCTCAGTTTACCTCCTACTAAAACTTGGGCTCTGTTATCTTTTAATGTCATCCTGGTGAGGGGGATTAGTTTTTGAGGGAAACCATAGCTTTCTAGCACATTCAACAGTTCTGTGTTGTCTACAGAGTTGAATGCCATCTGGTAATCCACGAACAACATGTGTAAGTCAACATTATGCTCGGTACATTTCTCCATTGTTTGTCGGACAGCAAATATTTGGTCTGTCGTACTTCTTCCCGGTCGAAACCCACACTGATATTCCCCTATAATATCTTCAGCAATGCTGCTCATTCTTGTCAATAATATACTAGAGAAAATCTTGTAGACTGCATTTAGGAGTGTGATTCCTCTGTAGTTGCCACATATTTTCTTATCTCCTTTCTTGTGGATTGGAAAAATTATTCCTATGTTCCACTCTCTGGGCATTGTTTCTGTTCTCCATATCTTTTTTATGAGGTTCAGGAGCTCTCCTTTTAGTGTTTCCCCTCCACTCTTTAGCATCTCTGCTGGTATGTGGTCTATTCCTGGGGCTTTTCCACTTTTCTGTTTTCTAATTGCTTTTTCCAGTTTGTCCCATGTTGGTTCCTCTACAAAAATGTCAACAGACTGATACTTTGGTGTCCATGTATCTTCAACCTCTGCGTTACTCTATAGCAGTTCCTCAAAGTGCTCCGCCCATCTGTCAAGTATTTTGTTTTCCTCTGTTATTGCCTGGCCTTGCTTATCCTTGCAGATTGTTGTCTTGGGGTGGAATCCTTTTTGGAGCTGTTTAAATGCTTGGTAGAACTTCCTTGTTTCATTCTTTTGGTTCAAGTTCTCTACGAGTTCTATCCGTTTTTTGAGGTACTCTCGTTTCTTTTTCCGTAGTAGTGTCTTGGTATTTCTCCTGCTTTCTTTGTAGGTTTCTACGGCTTGTCTTGTTCTTCTCTGTAGAGCTGATAGTCTATCTCCATTTCTTTCATCAATTGCCTGCCTGCACTGTTCATCAAACCACTCCTCATTCCTCCTCCTTCCCCTCATTCCTATGCTGCCTTCAGCTGCTCTAGTAATAGATTCCTTTGCCCTTTGCCACCCATCCTCAACCTCCCACTCCTGTTCATTATCCTGTCTTATGCCTCTCAGCCCTCTCTGAATATCTTCTTGGTATTTTCTTTTTACTTCTTCACTCCCAAGAGCTTCAAGATTCCATCTTGGCTGTCTTTTACCTCTCCTATTTTCCACAACTGATATTTTTTCTGATATTTTAGCTAGCACTGCATAGTGATCGGATTCACAATTAGGTCCTCTAATTGTCTTCACATCTATCACTGATGTCATATGCTTTTTTGAAACTGTAATGTAAGCAATGAAAAGCAATAAATGAATTCTTAGAATATTTGGCTCCTATAAAAGTGCTTTGGAGTAGGCTTCATAAGGAGCGGTCTGTGTAGAACAACTTTCGTATATATTGGAAATTTAATTTTCATCAAATTAGATTAATCTTTCTCAAAGTGGGAGATAACACCCCTTGTGGGCGCTGGAGGCCTTGTTTTTAAGAATGCATCTTAAAAACATCAATTTAATATTGTATATATTATTTTTGACAGATGGTAAGTTTAACAATTTTGGGGGCACTGGAAAATTTTTTATTCTCAATGTGATTAGTGGGGGGAAAATTTCAGATTTTATGTATTAGTGTAGTTATTTTATTTGTACTAAATACTCGCTCTGTAAATATCTGAACGCTGCATTGAATAGTATACTATAAGTATTTTTTTTAATTTTTGTACTTCATTAATCAAGTAAATATAATTGAATGTAGGGCTATGTTATTTACAATATTTACTGCTTTAGACATGCGTACAATTCTTCTTTTCATTAGCTACGTAATTACCAATTAAATTTTCGGACAATATGATCACCGGATTACATGATCGAACTCCAGAATTGCGAAGTGATTAAAATCAAAAAGCGACGACCACTGTAATATTATCTTAATGAATTAAACCAGAAATAATGTAGTTTTAATTTATTAATTTTGATTCATTTTTTGGACTCTCATGCTTTATCAATAGAGTTGGCGCCTAATACACTTTAAGAAAGAAGCTGAGTATCATTATTTATTAGTATTTCTAAATCATGTTATTGCCCACTTACCTATTACAGTGGCAAACACATCAGTTTAACACTAAACTGGCTGACAGTTTTATGGTACTATTAAGAGATATTATTGCGATATTACATAGCCTAAGAGGAAAAAATAAAAAAGTCTGCTTAATAGGACTGGGGATTGCTGTATACCACGAAATGAAATTGTTGATGATGCTGACAGATGCCAGATGTCCGTGCAGCTGCATGACATTAAAAACCATCTATCAATATTCTTGGAAGTATGAGAGAAATCTAACAAGACAAGATTACAGATTGGGTGTACCAGATTGAGTTCTAGATACATAGTAGCTGATGTACACCCATAACAGGCAGGTGGAGTGTTAAATTATTTGCTCTTGATCTACTAGTTCCAGGGCTACAAAAAATAGTTCTGTTTCTTATCGTGTGATCAGCCAATTATATGACTGAACTATTTAAAAACAGAAGAGGTTGAGGTGTAAAAGACATTAGTCAGAGTTATCTCATCTGAGAGTAATGAATTTCATTACACAGCCAGACCCTGTGGTAAATGAAGTGAAGGTGTCATTGGCAGGGTGCAAAGTAGATGCTTTTCAGAGGGCCTAGCATGCTGATAAGCATAGGCTACTTTTGTACTTAGTGAGGAAGGCATAGGTACACCACCTCATTCCTCATTTTACTTATTAAAACCTCTAGAGGTTCAAACCAGCCTTTCAGCTGTTGGCCTAAACAACAGTAGCTGATACCAATAGACCAGTGTGTGGAAACCTTGAGACAGCCCTCACTGTTAGGCATATATTGAACGAGTGCGCTAACTGCACATATCTCACAAGAAGATTAAAAATGAAAGGAAAAAAGGAAGGAGGAATTGACCAAGTTTAGAATATGAAAAAAGATGATAAACTTTTTGAAACGAAGTGGATTATTTGGTCATATGCCCATTTGAATGGAATAAGTTACTTTGTGTAAATTATGATTTTAATTATTATGAGTTTGTTGCATGCACATCAGGCCCGTTACACCTGATGTAAGTGTTTTTAATGTTTTACGGGGTTTATATAAGAACTCTAATATATTTTGTTCTTAAACTGTCATGGACCCAATACACCCTTGGCAGTTGGGTATAGTTGTTAAGTCTGTTTTATAATATGAAGCGTAAGCAGATATAATTTGAATTATGTCAACAACACTGGTATTTCTGGTTACAGTAAGTTTCTTTGGTGGGGTTTTTTTAAACAGAATTCTGATGAGGATTTCTGACCATGGCATTCGATGCCTGATAAAAAAAAAACAGTTTTACGGATATTTTCTTAACATAGTGTTATAGATTATAGATTAGGTAGAAATGTTGTCAGAACATATCTAGAATATTATCGAATAATTGGTGTAGTAAGTCCAGCAGAAAAAGAAACACAGGGAGGCTCTAAAGACCACCATAGAAGTAGAGCGAGATCGCGTCATACTTCATCAGCAAAACCTCTTCGCCCACCATCGCACCGGACACCATCATCATCAAGTGATACGTCAGCTCACCATATATCGCTCAAATTACAGGTAATCTACAATAATAACTTTAAACCTCAACAATGTATCCTGTAATTTAATTTACTGCGTAAAAGCAAAATATTTGACAACAAACTAAGTGAAAAATTGGTTCAAGCAGTACTCGTAAATAAATTATGATAAAGGGAACTGTGTACTTAAGGAACTAAAGTGGGATTGTCGCCCTTCAAATTGTTCCTCATTTACGTATACTGCTCTCATATGCAATCAAGTCAAACAAAATATTTCCTCTAAATTCATAAGTATTTTTGAATCTTGTCCATTATAATTACACCACTTATTTTTTTTTTTACCCATCGAGTAGAATTTACATAAATAACTTAACGTTAATGTACGAGGTATAAAATGACCCTGAATGAGAAAAAAGAAATACCATATTACATTATCTGGTTCATAAATATTTGTAAATGAACCCAGCAGTTTATTAAGCATGTTTTCCAGTTTGGTAAAGTTAGAAATGATAGTTTACGGACCTAAGTTTTTTATTTCAATGACTATTACACTAGATACAACCAGACGCTCACCAGAAGAAAATCTTCTACAAAAGTAATCACAGCTAAACAAAATAATCAGCATGAATAATAAAACAAATAAAGAAAGAAACTGAATGGTTACAAACCACGACAGTGGCAGCTATTCAGGTGAAGTAGGTGAAGGCCTCTTCACCTATTTTCTGGATAGTATTGTGATTTATTTCTCTCACAAAATAAGTATAAATTCTTTTACAACAATTTTTTACTTTCTCTTGCCTGTATGAACATATAGGAAGGAAAGTATTGTTTTCATGTTGATTTTTTGAAATCGAGTTTTCACCAGATCTACACATTTTCAGCTATTGGTCTGTGCGTGAGTGTGTGTGTGTGTGTGTGTGTGTGTGTGTGTGTGTGTGTGTGTGTGTGTGTGTGTGAACAAAATATCTCAAGACCGAAACATCGTACAAAGTTGAAACTTGAAACTTACGTTAGATACTACTTCTGAACCCGACAATCATTTTCATCAAAATCGGTCAACCGGAAGTACTAGTAGTTAATCGTGTCATTTTTCACGTTTTTGCGAAAAAACGTCTCCAACAATTTTTTGTAAAATCACCTCATTGCTATGTTTTTTATACTCTACAAGATAGGGTAGGCGCCATATCTGCTGAAATTCGTGCGAAGGGTGTGTTCTCGTAGAAAAAAATGGTTTTTTAAGATTAATATGCATTTTAGTGCAAAAATGTATAATAAAAGTTGTAGAGAATTTTTAAAACCTACAAATTTAACTTAACATTTTATTTGTATAACTCTTAGTTTAGCGATAATTTGTGATTTTCTGTTTTTTTTTCATGAAAATTTGTAAAAAATATTAATTTTTTAAGATTTCAGCCTTAGTATGCATTAAATGAAAAAAGTGTATAATCAAATTTATAAAAAATTGAAAGATCTACAACTTTTGTTTTAAGAATTTTTCTCTACAGAGCATGAAAGAGTGATTTTCCGTACTTTTTTAGCCAAACTGAGGCTGATTTTCATTTTGCATCATTCACTCATGATTAAAATAAGGTTATGTTTTTTGAGGTTAGTTTTTTGTTTATTTCTAATGTATTATTACTAACGTTGTGTTATATTGTTCATTATTTGCATATGCAAGAGAAAGTCTTGTGAGTGTTTCACACCAGAATTTTGTTTTACAATAAATGAAGTGTTTTGTAAAAAAGTACATAAAATTATTGTATCTGATTCGAGTGCTTTCTGATATTTTAAATAGCCTTTATAATGGACTTAATACACATAATAAATACCCAAGTGAAGAGTTAGATGGGTGGCCGCTACTTCTCTTCCAGTGCGAGTGGGTTGCTATGATTACGATGACGCCAGTGGCAAATTGTGCACAACTACTATCGGTTTCATAATCATAGACACCCGAGTTTGAACCCTTGCATCTCCAAAACTATGAGTCGGATTTCAACATACTTTACATCAACATTTAGCTCATTTTATTCTGTGCTGACCTATAATAAACCCATATTTTTAATGTAGTTTAAAACTTACCAAATTGAGGTTGGAAGACAAAAAGACTCGGTTTTCTTGATACCGCAACAAATTTCATGCGTTTAGAGGCATGTAACTCGATAAATATTTGACCGAAAAGTTTGAAATTTTAACACAACATAGACAATTATATTTTTACAGCATGTATGAAATTTCAAATTCATACCTTATTTAAATTTTGATTTATTAACAATATTCTGAACCCTTGCTATCTCGGTAATCGCTTGGGCAAACTATCGTTTTATTCAGCGCAAAAAACTAGTTTTTCTTGGTTTTTTTGCAACTCTTTCCCTGTTTTTGAAGATACAAGCCACCACTCCACCATGATAGCCATTAAAATCACGCCTAACTTGCACCATTTATTTGTTACAATTAAGTAATGCAATTAAATCTATAAGCAAGAATTTATAATTCTATGTAATAAAGGAGGAAAACAGTATCAGTGCGGTAATATTTTTATTGCTACATATCTCTCAGAACAATTGCAGTACACATTGCTACTGTAAGTGTGGTAATGTCAGCTGTTACACTCAAGCTAACATTCATATTATTTATTAATAGAAAAACTTTTACAGTGACTTTTGGAATAGAGTACAGCAATGATTTTGGGTAACCAGGAGTTTACTGAACATAATTTGTGGTTACAAATATTCTTAATTGTTGGGGATATTACGGACATCTGACTTTCTAGTGTATAACACTTTTAAAATTTGATATAATTAATTTTTTTCAGGATGTCCAACCACAAACAAAATCGACCGCTTCAATCAGACGAAGAAGAATGCGCCTTCGAAGTCACAACAAACAATCCGAATCGGTATCTCAAAGGCGTTCCTGGCCAGTGACAGGTGTTCAGGTACAATCGGCTGCACCACATGTATCAATCATTGACTTTAATACTCTCATAAGAGGAGGACTAGAATTGGCAATACAAAGAAACAATAGAAAAATTAAATCGATGAAGCCAAGGAACAGAAAATTCCGAACGCGTAAAAGAGAGACATCAGCACATATAAGTAATGATGAAAGTGACAGCCCTGGATAATGATAATACGATATAGCTATTTAATATTAATCACACACTTCCAGATGTACTACTAGTGAAATTTATAATTATGTACATAATGATAAATAAAATTAATTATAACAAACAAAATATCCAGAAACCAACAGAAGATATAATGTATGTATGTTTACATTTAATTTTCGTCTATCCTTATTTTTCCTTGAAACCTTAATTAAATAAAATTTCTCTTAGGTCGAAATGAGTCAGGACTTGCAAGGAATACCCCCACCGGAAAGGAGAATATGCTCCAACACTGGTGCTCGGAGGAAGTATATTAATTGAAACAGATTTTTTTTTGGTATAACATCCGACTGTTTTGCAATTATCTGCTAATGCAGACAGTGAAGGATGAAATGATTTTTTGTAACGTATGAAAATATGCCGTGCCTGAATGGGATTCAAACCCAAGACCGCATGATGAGAGGTGAGCACATTACCAACTATGCCAATGCAGCCGGCATTGAAACAGAGGGAGCAAAGGTGTCAGCCTCCCTCTTCATTACAATTAGGCCTAAGCCCAATTCATAAGTACTGTTCTAGTTAAAAAGGATTCGTTCGTGTCTTTAAACAGGATTAATAGGAAAAACCAAATCAATAACTAGAACTATTTATAAAATGAAACAATACGTACTAAAAAATGTATAATGTTAACAGATAACTATTATAAATTTATAGCTGTTGAAATCGAGAAAATTTATGTACGTTAATGGAAAAACAGTCCTTTGTGAACAGACTGACTAATATTTTCACTAATTAATAACGATTATGCACGATGATGTTTACCAATTGACTTTTACTACAAAACTGGTTCCATACACCGTTATCTGCATAGTTCTAACATAATATCCGCACCCTGTATTTCTATGTCGAAAAATGGAAACAAAATTTTTGATAGTTATCAGAGAAGATGTTAATTTATAGTTTCTAAGTGCAACGCTGCTGTTGCTAGTCGAGAATAAATCCTCAAGTTAAGGGGAAATGTGCAGAGACAACCTTGTTCAAAAAATTGGTCCATCTCGGCCAAATGGTAGCACTCAGTAAGGAAGCAGAATAAGAGATGAAGTAATTGATGACCACTTGGGGATGGATAGTCTGGTATCCAGATGCAGATAAAAAGATCTGCAATTAAAGTAAATGAATTATTTAACTTTCCATTAAGCAAATCTTTGAGGTTATGAGTTTAGCCCATGGTAAAAAAATAATTAATAAAGAAACATTTAATTATATTACATGACTGAAATTAAATTAATAAATTATAATGGTATATGATGCACAATAAAGTTTAAGATGGATTACAGAAATGGTTTTTTAGCATCGGTAGATAGTACATGAAGGAAATGATTTCGCCTTTAAATCTGTTAGCTCACATCCTGATATTCTGATTCTGGACAACCTGGAGTTGAAAAAATAAGCCACTAAACTTATCAGTTCTAGGACATGGGAAACCATAGTTGTACACGTTAATTTCCCACCACATACACAAACATAATAGTAGAAATATACGTAGTAAATAAGGGTACTCATATATAAAATAAATGTTTATTTTTTGGAAATAATTTTAAACATTTCTATAAGCTCGTTTTGCAGCCCAGTTCTCCTTTCTCCCATCCATCTAATGTCCTGCATTTATTCTTTGTGGAAGCCCTTGAAGTTAATAATCAGTATTCTAAACCTGGATCATTATATTTTCTCAGTTTATTCAAATTTTCTCTATACCCTTTGTGATTTCTTTGGTATCTTAAAAATGTATTTTGTTATCCATTTTATACAGGTATCCATAGAATTTTATTCTTCGTTTTCTGATGGTTCCAATTAATTGTAATTTTTCTTTTACAGTTCTTCTATTCCTTGTAACTTATCTTTGAACCCATTATCTTGTGGAGGATCTTTCTTTTGATTAATATTTGTGGCTGGCCCAGTGGTTAGAGCAACTGGTTTCTATGCCAGGGTACCAGGTTCGATTCCCGGTCAGGCCTGGTATTTTTTCATCACTCATTTTCGTGTATCTTCATTCTCCACCATCAGTATTAGCAGCAATTGCAACACTGTCAGACGTAAAACAAAAAAAAATATTTTACGAGTATAAAATTATAATGGTTTAATTTTTTGGCCCAAAAGAAACGAATAACTGAATGAAATTATACTTGGATGTAAATTGACAGAGAAAACTGATTCTCTGTTCTTTATGAACTGTCGGTCGGTACTGAATAATCTGAGGCTGAATTACTGAGGGCTATGACGGCTCTTTCGATTCAGTACACAACAGTTGGGGGTTTTCCCTCAACCCTTAACAAACAACACCAGAGGAGCACTATTGGCAGCAGACAGTAAACGGACGTTACTTTTAAAACCACCCTTATAATTTTGGTTTTGCTATTACAAGAATGTAACCTAAGGGTCACTGAATTTTCAATTACTCATACATTCATAATATAATATGATTGTCGAAGTGTTATTAAATCTAACCATACAGATGCAATAAAAAAAATTGTTTGTCAAGACTCACGGTGGTCAAACAAGCAGTACACATACTGTAAAGTTAGAAGAAGCCCACTACTGTATAACCAATTTGTATATGATCCATCTTTCCACACCCCCAAGAGAGATCTACGAATAGCATTTTTAATGTCCCTACTCAAAAATTACATACAAATTAATTTTCATCAATTTATTTACAGTCTTTACTTACATTTATCATGCACATAATTTTAAACATTAAATTGAAATTCAATTGCTTCTTACATAATATACAGATATTAACCATTAATAATTTATTGTCAATCATTTCCCTAATTTACACATAAATTATTTTGTATCCTACACATTTGTATAACTATTGTATTGTAAATACGCATGTATGTGTTTGTGTACATGTGTAACTTTATGTTTACATATATTATCTCATTACATAATATTTCTAATAAATTATAACAAATAGTATATTGAGTAATCAAATAATGGCATCCGTTAATGATGTCATGCCAGTAACATTAATTTTATAAATACTAGAATTTTATCGCCCTTATTTCTCAGTCATCTGACAATTCTACATTACATTACTTTAAATTTAGCAGCCTTAAAAACAAAGCTATATATGTAAATCTAGTAATTACACTTATTGTTATTGTAACAATAATAATAACAATATAAATAAATACAATACTTTGATAAAGAAGAAAACAAGACAATTTTAAGAGGTAGTGTTAATATTGCATGTTACATTGCAATTTACTTTGATAATACATAAACTAAAAACAAATACATTCAATGTATTTGTTACTGTATTTCTCAGTTACAGAAAAATAAAATTACTCGTATATATAATTTATATACAATTTTTTATTATTTTGGTATTCTTAAAATTGTTTTTTAAATTTAGAGAATTTTTGTTATAAACTAAACTCTCGTTTGTATAAGTGTATCGTTTGGAATAAATCCACCAACAAAATGACATTTTAAAACCTTCATGACTAATGATGAAAAGAATACAAAGGTGTACTCATGCCGCCACATGAGTTCACAATCTTCGCATGAGTCCGCATGAGTTCCGATCCATGGACTAGGATACATCACTCATGTAACACGGTGTTTTGCCATCTCTGCTTGCCTGATTCTGATAATGATTGCTAGAGGTAATTACACTCGTTAAGACTGCAGAGCGAGTCTAAAAACTAATAATGTAAGGAATAGGCGCATATTGCAATCTATTGCAGTAAGAATTTTATCGAGTAAGACAAGAACCGTGTTTCATTTATAATTTCTTAAGTAAAATATTTTAAAGAAGTAAATTATTATAATGTAGATACTGTTTACTTTTATAATTTACATGATTTTTTAATAACAGACAATAAACGGAAAACGAACATTTAACTCGGAAGAATTGGATTGGTTGAAGTAGATAATAGAATCAGAGAAGTGAGTGGTCCTATACACTCTGATTCACGCATGTGAGAACTATACACTCGCTTTTAACTTACTCATTTACTAGGTGCAGAGTTGTTATGGTAGTGAACTATCTATACAACCAAATACCAAAAAAGGAGGCATTTTTAAGTTGACTTCAGTAACTAATACCAAATACTATGTAATCTGGAATTGGAATCACAGAAAAATATTTTTAAAAACAGTGAAAAATAATCATGAATATAACCTTGATTTTTGTTATGGTAAGATGAGGAATAATGTCCAATAGTAACATTACAGAAACATGCAGATTGGCACACACATGTATTCTTTCTACCATGATGATCTGTGAACATCATTTTTCAAAATATTATACCAAATAATTCTTAGGAAAAATATGGCAGGTCCATATTATCACCATTCATCCATATTTGGTCCAGACTCACAGTACTTTTCTTTACTTAAAGAAAAGTTGGTAACTAAAATCAATAAAAGTAAAACAAAATATTTTACAATGAATTTCAATTTATAATAAAATCTGTATTGTTACACATATCTTTGAATTTCTTTCCCATGAATAATCAAGTAGTTAATTCAGAAGTAAAATTTTCTAAATTTCAAACTGAGGTACTGTGTAAGCAAATGTCAAATATTACGAAATGTCACACCAGATTTTTTTTTCAACAATAAATATATTTGAATCTAATTTCCAAATACATTTCTGAAAAATTATTTCGGCTATCAACCAAAAATAACAATTTTAAAGGTAAAGAAAGGTTGTTTCCTGAACAAATTTATTAGATACATAGTCTACCTCTTGATGTTTAAAGTAGATTTAAAATACATTTTGGGTATTTAAATTATATCAACCTTGAATAATAGAAAATACTTATAATTTTTATAAGTGGATTATAACATATAATCCAAAAACTGATAATAAAATAATTAAGAGAACAGAATTAAGATTAATTGAGAACATGAACAAATTTCTTCATTATCAATTGACTCATGAATTGTTTGCAGATAAAAATAATCTTCAAATTAAAAAAAAGAACTTATATCATTAATACAACTCTTTAAAAGTCGGTTGGTAACATATAAAATGAAATATCAGTTTGGTTTAAAAACTTATTTACTAATTTATTTCACACTTAAAAGAATTATAAAAAACAAAACTCATCCATTAATAATTAATCAGAACAAACACTTTATAAAACCGTTGGCAATTTGGTAACAGAAACATGCTTAGTGTAGTAAGAAAGGTTGGAAAACATAACATATAGTATGTGCTAACAATACGTTAGACCAGACTAAAATACCAGTAAGGTCTTTTTGTAACCTAACTCAATTTAAGTAGTTAAACAAACTAAACTGTCAACTTAAGCAGAAAACCCTTCACACAACGTACAATTATAGAGAAAATAAAACAGAAATATGATTGATAAGGAAAAGAAGTGATCTAGTGCTTAAAAAGACCAATGCATATATGGACGGTATGTAATGCCACGGAAAAATTCTAATTGAAGACGGAGCTTCCTCTGTAATAGTAAATTACAACTGAAAACTACAGAGGATTAACTTGATAAATCTGTTTTTACATTTTTTTAAATTTCAGCTGATCTGTATCTTGAATTTCATATGTTTTCTTCAGTGAATCATTCAGGGAAACATGGCAGGTCACAAGATATGACCAATGGAAAAACCATGTCCTTTAAAAAGTACGATATTTATTTTTTGTAATGTTGGCTAACCTGCTGATTTATTTTGTCAACAGCGGTTTCGTTTGAAAAGGTTATGTCAAGTTAAAGTGGAGTAACGTTAGCGTAGTGATATTTTTTTGATTCTTATTTAACAGTACCTACTTAAAATATATATCACAACACACGAATAACATGATACTCTATGTGGACAGTTTAAAAATATATATACCATTGATATATAATCAATAATTTTTTTAAATAAACTACAAAAATGCATAAATAACACATGTGTATTGTAAAATTAATCATAAAATTTAGAACTAGGCCATTATTAATGACTCAGACTTTTAACCTGGACAAAATTAAAATGCCACTTATCAAGTTCTCTCCCAATGTCTTCAATTTTATACATAATCTTTAGTAACCACCATATTATTTTCATATAAGCATTTTCGTCTGCATATAATTAATTTTTACAATCATATATTTTAATGTTTAATAAAAAGTAAATAAGTTTTCTAACAACCATGCATGAATAAACAATTCATCAAATGTACAAGGATGTACAATACACAAACACATAACTTAACACACCAAAGTTCTGAAAAATAATTATCACATTAAATTTCAACCTGTTACGAACACGTTGTAGGTAATTGTTACACATGCATTCACTTTCAAACTTGTAAAATTTGACTAGAACATAAAATTAAATATACAATCACAGTAACAATGACAATTACTTTATGACAATGACAAATTACTTTATATTAGTAAATTTTTATAACAATGCTGCCCCAAACAAATTAAATTGTTAAAAGCATTTACAACATTTTTGTTAACTCTTTATTCCACGTATTAAAGGGCACAAAACATAAATACACCTAACCATTAAATTTACTTGTTTAAAAACAAAATAAATCATCAACTTACTTGTTTTCTTTAAGTTAAGCACCAGGCCTAGAAGCACAAATGATCAGAGCATCAGAATTGCTGCAACATGAAGGGATGCTTTTGTAAACTATTACAGAAATATCTTACGCATTTTCTAATAATATAAATGAAAAAATATATCATACTTCCTCAAGCTATTTAATAATTTAAATTTGGCGCAGTGAAAGACTGTTTTAATTTATTATACTTCAGTATCACACAATTTTTGTGTGCTTATCATGAAGTATTTTGTACCTAACCTCAATTCTGCTATTATGAAGGCATAAAATGTCGAGAGCTCAAAGTAACTTTCATGTCGTTAAAAAAAAACTATTTTGTTTCACACTTTTCTTAAAATATATAAATATGCATTATTTCAATTTAGTTTATATATTTCCAAAATTAAAATTATATTTGATAAAAATTAATGAAGTTTAAGGTTTCTGATTTTCCTCAGAGAACTTTTTAAATGTATGTATTAGCAGTGAATCTCTTATCCTAAACTGTCTTATAAACATTGGCCTTTGTTTTATCTTTCATAAAATATAAGTATAAATATTTTTTTATTTTTTCAAATCAGATAAGTATTTTGTAAAGACAGGTAAAAATACAATTATCAGGTCTTTCCAATTTAATTGAACCACTAACAGTCTCTTCATTACAAAGTATCTTAGAATTACATGAAAGATTAGTCGCATTCTTGTGTTTCACCGTAAAATACGAGATGTAAAATTTTAAAAGGAATAAATTATATAACATTTCAACATCTTACAAATTTCAAAAACATGCAAGCAATATTTGTTTTAGAATTTACAGGTTCATCAATCAAATAAGCCACTTTTGAGTATTCCCTTTCTAGTACTCAAGTACCATAATTCATTTATTTTTAACCCACCCAATTTTTGTCATCCTAATCTACTTCTAAGATTATAATTTTCATACAGCTTAATGATTTTCAACTGTGCCTTTACCACAAAACTAATTTCCTTGAATAATCTACAGTCTAATGCACAAGCCTTGATAATTGTACACTTAATGAATTAAATCGTACATCTGAAAGACCCCAAATGCAAATACAAAATTTCTCACACATAAAAATTTATAAGTGTATCTTTACACTAGTAGTTAGTTAAAAAAACATTGTTTTCGTTAATTATATATTGATACACCTTGTATACACAAACTATTATTTTAACATTTCACATTGTGAAACTTTATTTTACTTCTGTACTACAATCGTTTTTCGATTTTTGCTGAGCAAAAATTTTAAATTATTTTCAAAACAATTATCTGTGTAGATACTTGAAAAGTATCCAAAAATTGTAATTAATATAAATATTATTGAAAGAGTAACAAAATACCTTCTCAAATAATACTGAAAACTGTTCACATAAAATGGAAAATTACAGAAGCACATTACATCCGAGGTAAATTAAAGTTTTCAAATTCAGGATCATGAAATTTTCACAATATTAAAGAGGAAATTTCACGCTGTATGTTAATGCTAAAACCTGAAAATGGAATTTCTTTTTTTTGTACACCAACATTATATTATCCTAATTATATTCAGTAGGGCAACTTTTAAATAGCAGAAAATAAGAACAGGAATTTTTAATCAAAAGAAATTTTAACTAATAGTTTACGAGCTGTTTTATTATCATGGTACCTGATTTTCTACTAAAGGAAATCATTACATTACTGTAGATAGTGAGTCACGAGAATGCCTTTTGAGTATGGACGGGCTGTGAAGAAGGCAAGAGAAATCTGACAGTGCTGCCAACCTCAACAGTGAGATGCTACATTTGACTACCATGCAGTTGCACCGTTTGTTAACCACATGTTGTCTTTCAATTAATATACTTCATTGTGACTGACACATTTTCCACTTAATCCCCTTTTCCTTTAAAAATTTCCTGAGCTTACACAATTTTCAACTAAAATTTAGCCTTTCTTTCAAAACCGGTAATAATGTTTCACATATCGGCATCACTTTGTTATTGATATAACCATTTCATTTTTTTATCAGGTGTAAAAAAACTGTTGATGTTATCTTTTTCACTGTCTTTAACTTCATTCTTTATATTTCAAATTGTGGAAAGAGGAACATTACAGTAGTTAGCCGCTCACTCACGGCTTTTGTTAAGAAGCACGGAAAGTTATTTGTTTAGGTTCAACTTCACAGCATTTTATAACATTGCATATTAGATTTCGTTCAGCACTGTGAATAGTTCGACCGTGTTTTCAAAAAACCGCCATTTCCGTTTACAGTAACAAATAGTTATATTTGTACAGTTAACCTACAATAGGTTCCGCGATGTACTGTATGTCCTCTAAGTATAGTTTACATTGTTATGGTGGCAAACTGATACCAAAGCAGTCGCACATGCACACTGATGCTTTCCCCCCTTTATCCCTCGTTAAAACCAAAGGCAAACTCGTGACTCAAGTAAATATATCATACCAAGACTATTTAGTCTTAAAATAGGTTCAGAAACTTCATGAATTATAAACACTGAAAAACACAACTATTATCATTTTATAACTTCATCGTAATAAAGGATCTACAACATCCTTGATCTCTGAACACGAGAAATTGTTTAGAAGATTCTTTTACAGTGAAAACCACCATATAAGAAATGAAACATTAAAAAATTATATTTATAATTCAATCATAGAATTTATTTACGTTTTTGTGATTTTAAACAATAGCTTATAAATAAGAATGCTTTATAAAAAATATATCGTAGAATCATGAGTAAAATAAACATAATTACAGTACAAAGTATTATTTTTAACACTCAAAAAAACTGAAACCTAATTTCACTAATAACAATTTAATGTAATCATTGTAAATCATTAAAAATGTGAGTTTTAAGTGTTAATATTTTTTTTATTTGTACAGCTTTTTTATGAAATTTATTATTACAAACACAATCTATTCTCACTTGATTCTGTAACTCCCAGTACGGGTTTTAATAATCCTTACAAATTTCTGAATTAATGTATTGCCATGATATGAAAGAGTATATTGATATGTTTATATATTTTATAACTTTATATATATATATTTTTTAGTCAGATGGATATTCATTTTTTCTTTTAAAATTTGAGACGGGTTCACCCTTATTGCTATCACTGATATTTTTGGTCATTAATATTAGCTATCACATTTCTAAAAAGATGTTTCAGTGTAATTTTTCACTTCATAAAAAAAATACATGAAATAAATATTGATGAAAAGAAAAGTTATTCTGAAAAGTGTTTCGTCTGTATAGACATTATCCTTATGCTGTAAAATGCAAAATTATAAACAATTAAATTGTGTATTTTACCTGTAAAAGAAAAAATAACTGCATCTAGTGTGTACTATTTCTTATAAATACTTTATTATCTGTCAACGCACAACAAATAATTTTCATAAGATGTAAATGATCCTAAAATATTTATGAAATGAAAATTTCTTACTACTGTGTAAGGGTGATGGGGTAAGTTTTCTATTTTATTTTCGATAAAATGTTTGTTTATCTGGAATGGAGGATAATTTTAGCTGCAAGTTCATAAGCAGGCCTATCAATTTTATGAACAGAACTGTTTCTTTTTTAAGTTTTAAAATACTTTTTTATCTTATTATTGTTTATTACTTTGTAAATAAAGGTATTTAATAAAAAAAACTCGTAATGGAAATAACAAGTTTTCTTTGCACGCTTTCTCTTAATCCATGTTTCCCGGTCATCCGTCACCCAGCCTGCCCATTTATGATGTATAATTTGTATTTTACCATAATACAAATTATAGTATTCAAAAGGAAAAATAACACAACTTTTTATGTATAATCACATTGAACTGATCACATTTTTTTGGATCTTCTCTAACAATAATTTTGACAGTAAAACAATGAAAAAGTTTATGAGGTGCTACTAAAGAGTTCCATGACTGCAGAATTTAACAAATTCGGCAGCCTTGACAGTTAGCAACACTTAATCACAGTTTAAAACTGAATCAATTCACTAAGTGGTCCATGACAGCTAATAAAAATTAACCCCAGATCAACCGAGGAGGATTGCAAACACAGTCAGAATACTGAATTCTGAAAATTAATTTTACTTGATGTATGTGACCAGATAGTTGATCCACCAACAAACACTTTTAATTCTTCAGTCTTGTTTGAAAATATCTATAAAACGACCGTTGACATCCATTAAGAAAATGTGGAGATTTTCACAAGATTCGAGAGATCACTACGAATATTTTCTACAGAATAATCTCATAAACATTATCAGTTAAGGTTAAGTTGAGCAATTTCATGATGGCACCTCATATGACACTGTCAAAAAATATCTAATTTTGTTCCCAATAAATGACAAACAAAATGTAAATAAATGTTGAATAAGAACCATTCAAATGTTTTGGTAATATAAAAGCTTGACAAAAAGAATTTATGTACCATCAATTGAAGTAAATTATTTTTATCAATAATATGAGTTAATATTAAGTATTTTGATCAATGTACAGAGCTGCCCATTTTAAAATGCTCTTTTATACCATGGACTCGGAGATATTTCAGGTATTGACATGTCCCTCCTATTCTGTGCTTCAGGAAATCCCTAAAACAAAAGCAACTAAAAAAACCTTTTTCCTAAAGCAACTATTTGTTGGTAGATAGCGCAGGAGGAAAAATTACATTAGTTAATATACATTTTATAAATGATCAGGTCTGAAAAGAAAAAAAAGAACAATATAAAAATGACGCTTAAATTTTTGTACATGTATAATTTTTTTTAAACTTTAAATTTGAATTTTTACAGTAGTACAGATTTTTGTACTATGTATAAATTTTTTATTTTAATTTTCAATTTGAATTTTTACAGTTGTACACATAGTTTTTTGATGGGCTTTTGTTTTTCAACAGATTTTGATGTGGGCTAATGGATATAGTAGTCGATACATGACAAACTAAAAAAAAGTTTTACCTGGGCACATATTTTGCTGTAGTGTGTTTGACCAATTGTTTATTTTATTAAGATTTTTAGTGTAAATATCTCTGTACGTATTTTGTTTATGAATAAACTCCTCTAGTCAACACTTTCATTTGGCCAGAGAAAATATTATTTAATAACATACATACAATACTAACGGTAGAGTTATAGAATATTTTCAGCCATAATATAGACTCGTTGTTAACAACCATAAAAGCCCCGGTAGGGCTGTCCCTCTTATAAAGGATGTCTCCCTTACACTTGATAGTAACTATGGAGCACTGTATCTGCAAACTCAATTGATAACCTGATTTTTTTGGAAATTTTTTTTGGGCCCAGATAAATGTATAATTAAATATCACCGCAATAAAGCAGTTATGTCGATCAAAATTTATTAGACCTGAATTTATCAAGAAGTACGCTACAGTATTCAGGTCACAAAGAAATTTAGCTAGTGTAGTTGACCTAAGTGTTTTAACAACTATTTAGAAGACAGCAAATAAAAGATCAGGGGAGAGTCTGTATCAGAAAAAATGTATTTAGCACATTTTTTCTTGTTAAATACGTAATCTTTGCTAAATATGTATTCTGAATGAAACTGTAATTACTTTGTTTCTATGCCATCTGGAAATATTTAAAAATGAATAATTGAAGTGTTACCATTATAACTTCATTAATTTTCTTCTCAAGAATCTGCCGCATTCAAACTTGTATTACCTTCTTTTGGAGTTGACATATTTCAACATGTTTTTTTCTTTCTAAAGCCCGTTCTATTATTGATTAAAATTGCATACTTAATTAACATTGTAGCAATAAGATCATTTTAGTCAGGTGTTAAAATCAGGCTTGTGTTATTGATTTCACATTGGAGAGCCAGCTGCTGACTTTTTTAATTGGTTATTTCCAAAAATTGTAATGTTGTATTATAAATATTGAAATATTCACTGATTCAGCATGTTTTGCTCTAGTAACATTTCCATCAACACAGAATAACTCTCAGCAGAAAATTTTTGTGGAGGTTATAAGTTGAAAAAGCAGAAAACAATTTGTGAAAAAAATTGAACATTAATAAAAATGTTCTTAGAGAGTGTATTTTATGGTCAATACAATCTACATATTACTACATATTATTTTGCTCTTTTTTCCAGTTTTTGAGTCAAGTTTATTAGTGAAATATTAACTGAGATATGATTGTTTTGTGACGCACTATGTTTTCACCCTTCCCCTTATTAATGGGGTTGTAACGGTGATACAATAATGAAGATTTTGGAAAACATTCTCCTTTGTGTCCAGGATGAATTGATAAAATATAAGCTTCCTATTTCTCAAAAGAAAAAAGTTACAATTATGGTCAGACTCTCCCCAGAAAAAAAGGAAAAACTGATTGACAATGCAAAATAAACTGTTGAATCGAATCTATATTATAGAAATATTACAGTCATTGTAAATTATTATCAGGAATAATTACAAATTATAATTCTTATAGTAAAATAATTAATTTATTACGAATAACTACATTGTATTTTTTAATTCAGTAAGTTATTACAAAGATAGATTAATTCAATAAAACAAGATACAATCACATTGTGTGCAGATCACATCAGAGTTCAGCTGAATTTGAGAAAAAATGATAACTGTAAATTACACATTTAAAAAATAAATAACAAATACAGTGCAGTCTCTGTAATTGGATGTGTTGCAATGATACTTATCATTAGATCTGTGGATTCTAAACTTCTGTGGATACTAAACTTCAGCTACATGCAAAACACTAAAATTAGTTAAAAGAAAAATATTTGAGTTCAAATAAATTTTTTTTATAAATTTAATATGCTGTATATAATCCCTTTTGTCTTTTTGGTGCAAAAGATCTTTTATAATTTCCATTTTCAAATAATAGTAAATATTTCCTAGAGTCCCATCACTGGGTTTATAGCAATCATTTTACAGATTAAACGTAAATTTTAACGAAACTAACAATATATAATACTGGTCTGTAATTAATAAAAACTAGATACAAGCATGTACTGAAATAAAAATAATTAATTAATTAGCTTACTACTCAGTCTGTCTTTATTGTATACAAACATGTTGAAAAATTTATATGCAGTGCTTAATGATTAGCAGACTACCAACTGCCAAATAGTACCACTTCTGGTTTCATAAAATCTTAATCTATTTATAAATACTTGCATATAACATGACAAAAAATACAAAGCATATAATACCTATTGTAAAATATTTCCACAAAAAATTAAACTAACCTTGCTATCACAACATAATGTGGACGAAATTTTATTTCCTAAGATATTAAGTACAAAATGCCCAATAAATAATCGTTTCATTTATTCTCACTACACGGTTCTTATGTAGAAAGGCTATAAATGCAAGAATTAAAATAATTATTCACTTTTATTTAAAGATTTTGAAATGTGTGTGATTCGATGACATCGTGATTTTAACAAGCATATAACCTATTATATGATGTAGACTAAACAAATATTTTTATCTGAATCATAGGCCTACTGAAAATTAATAAAAAAATTTATTTTAAAGATATAGACAACCAACAATACCTGAATGTAATATAATAAGTAATACAGGATAAATCTGCATTATGTTCAAAATAAATATATCAAAAACAACTGAATAAAATTATGAAAATTAATTACTCTGTGTTTAATCAAAGTTTAATTTCCAAATTAAAATAAACGAATTATAGTAGAACACAGTAAATACAGTATATAACTGGTCAGTTAATATTTTATTTAGTAAAAGTATTTTCATTAAGCAACGCTAACATATTGCCTAACAAAAAATGTTTAAACACAAGTTAAAAAAATAACTGGATAATTGATTTATCAGTTGCCAAAGAAGTTACTACAGGGTCAATTCATTCATAACAAACGGCGGTACCTGATAAATTCATAGAAGCACTTTTACAAAGTACCTAGTTTAAGTTTTTATCAGTATTAATAATAGGTGACATAGTGATATTGCGTTTATTAATCAAGCGTTAACGTATTGTCGTAAACACATAACAAAATTTGGAATAAATAATTCAATATAACTGAGGGTAAAGACAGGCATGACAGAAACTAAAATGTTTCTACAACCACTATAATTAAAAATGGTATCTGAAACCAAACTTCTTGGTAGATATTTTTAAAACAGTTTAGTAATTATTAAACTAATGATTCCTATATAAATTATATTGTGAAAGGTCAAAGACATTAACAATATTAAAATACTAGATGATCACACAATACAAGTGTGTTGTTAATTTATAATTTATCAAATTTAAGATGTTTTTAATCAAAAATAAATTAAAAAAATATTTTAACTTGACAGTAAAAATGATTGTAACAGTATACAACCTTTCATTTTCTAGATTACTACAAATATTTTCGCTTTGTGATTTACAGGTTAACTTTTTAGTATAATCATTTTTTATTACCGTAAATATTTAAAAAAATACTGTATAATTGAGATCTAATAACTTGAAATGATTAAAATATAATAATACACCCACAATACTGTTTGACAATACAATAAACATATTAAAATTATTGACTTGAAAAAAGATTCCATAAGCAATACATTTTTACATAATATCTAACACAGCATATTGGCATATACTGATAAGAAATACTAAAATTGACTTTAGTTACATCACTTTGTTTTAGTCAAATACATAATATAATATACTTAAAAAATAAAGTTTTTCAATAGATATCAAATTAATTAAAAGAATACTGAATTAATTATGTACTTAAAATAAACAAAACAGATATAAAGGTGAATTGTACAACCTTCTTTGTAACATTTAAAATGTATTAATAATGTAAAAATAATTAAATGTATCAAAAATGATATAATAAACACAATTAACACTTAATTCATCCAAAAATGAATTTAATTTTAGTAAATTTATTCTTTCCTTGTTCAATAATGACTGAAAAACAAGACTTTCATTCCATATATGGCATTATACAAAAATTTATCATTTTTGACACATATAACATTGTTCATAGAATCAATTAAAATGGCAGTTGACAATAATGTCAACTTAATAATAACAACAATATTATTTTATATCGATATCAATAAATTACATTATACATAATATTTTATATTACTATATATTTATTATAAAAAAAATACAGTGATCCTTCATTAATTTTGGAGGTAATGTTTGCAAAAAATATTGTTTTTAATAGATATAAATAACTTAAAAAGTACTAAACTTTAAAAATAAAGAATCAATTTTATGTGTATTGTTTATTGTTAGCACGTTATAAATATTGTAAAATTGCAAATTAATAATAGTTTGTTTTCAATTTTAACATTTTAAGGTGAGACATTTCATTTTCATGGAACAATCAGAGGGGGAGTAAAGTGGTCTTTCTTTATTGATTGATTATGCCTACATAAGCCTCGGCTTGTGCATAGGTATAATGAGGTGATATACAGCTGAAAAACTGCCAGATTCGATCGGCAATCGAACCTGGGACCCCGGCATAGAAGCAAGTTGTGCTGACCACTACACTACAAGCCGATCTATAAATCCATTTATTATTGTTAAATTTCATTAATAATTCCTTATTCTTTTGTAATACAGTGGGATCCGGTTAAAAGGGACAAATCTGGAACGAAAACAAAATGTACAGGGACGATAATGGAAATGAACTTACACAGGATGAGTGCACTGCTTATTCGAGACAGGCAAAAGCATTGTGAATAAGAAAAATGTGACTCATCTGCTTCCATGTGGCAATAATGAAAATGTCGTTTCACTCTTACCAATCAAGTATGAGTATTATGTTGCAATCAGCTTGCTCTAAATGTACTGTTGTCAAAATTACTCTCTAGTTACATGCGTGGTACATAACTGTTTATTATCCAATGTGCCAAAAGTTTTATAAAGTTTCGAAAAAGATTTACCTTGCCAACAGAGATGTTAAGTGGCGAAAATTTTGAAGAAACCCGAAAGGAAGAAATAAATTTTATGATAAGTTACTTGAATACACGCAGATTGAACAACAGCTGCATTTAACATGAAAGGGTGAAATAAAGCCATGTGAGTGGTAGAAAGGCATATAATATAATTATTGAGGTAATGATTTCTGAATCCAGCTGAAATAAAATTCAGGCCGAAATAAAAGCAATTCTGAAATCAACAATTGAAGTAGTACATTAATTTTCTTTCTCATTTTGAACAATAATTTTCTAATTCATGCATAATTTATTGCTCATGAGTAGCTTAGATTATGTTTAATTCCCTTACTTTATACTGTACATGTTTTATATACTGTATAACATGGCACTTAGTTTTATAGGGACATGTATTTATCAGGACGGTTTGTATTTGGCCATTCATGTCCCAATTAACCAGATTCTACCATATTATTAAAAAATGTAAATCATACACAAAAGGATTACTGCATTATAATAATAATTATATAATCACATAATACAATGAATAATTTTACATATACACATTAAACATTAAGATAGAGTCCATTCAATAATGCACAGACCTAAAATAATTCATTTCATAATCACAATCATATAACAATTATATTTATATAAACTTATTTACTTAAATTTCAATCTTAAAATACAATCATATCAGGCCAATTAACAACACACATATATAAATATTTTTTTTATAAAATTGCCATTTAAAATTTAATGAATTAAATTGTAATGTATATCCCATTATATTAGTATAATATTAAACAGGTTAGGTTATACTAATGTATGTTTGGTAATTAATTTTTTTCTATTCTGCAGTACCTATTTAAAACAATCTAATAAAATGTTTTATTTAAACTCTATTTTCTTAACAGAAAATTTTTTTAACTGATTTCTTAATAAACTGCAATATAACATAATATTTTTTTTTATATTACTTAACAATATTTTTAATATAATTTTAGTTAATGAATATTATAAGGCTTTTTATTTTATTATAATTTACTATCAATAAAATTTATTACTTCACTATCAAACTGTATAACTATTAATATTACATTAACTGCTCAGTAATAATACATTCCACAGTGATATCACTGAAATAAATAGGTATTATTTGTTTTACGATTCTACTAATCTCTACAATTTAATTACACAAATAAAGCTCTACATTTCAGATGATCTACAAATCGTTAATTTGTTTCTATCCATCATAAATTTTATTAATAATAAAATATTGTTTTTTATAAAATTTATTAACTGCACTGATATTTCTTATTGAAATTATAAAATATATAAAGTGATTTTGAGAACGTAATTTGTAATGATGTAGTTTAAAAGAAACTGATGGAAATGGGACGGTTTAGACAAATTAAAAAACCACAATGATAGTTAAAATTAAATTACAATTGCATACATATATATATATATATATATAATATATGACAATGGTGAAAGGAATCTCACTTCACTCATTTCATTCGATTCATGATATTTAGAGTAATGAATATAGTTCGACTAATTTTTTGCTGATATAGCAATTAAGTTCTACACAAATAATTTAGATATGAGATTCCAGAATTAAAAAGAGAAAAATAATAAATTAATTACAAAATTATTATCTCAATGGCTTTAGACAGGAGTGTAAGCTCCCCGCGGTCGATAAAATATTTGTCCTGTGCGAAGACGCCTAAGGAGTTCTTTCAATAATAATTTCTTTTCTTTCTTGATCTTTTTGAGAACACCTTTGTTCTCCATAGCGCGACGAGACAGGTACGGAAGTACTTCATTTACAGGACCGTATGGTATGTATTTGTAGGCTGAGTATCCTGCTTGACCTGAAACATACAGAATAATATGTTAAAGAAACGGTAGGAGTAGGTCGACCGGAGTGGTTTGAAGCAGAAAAGTACATCATCTCATTTCTTTTCATTATAACTATATATGGAATAAAAAAAATCTGGTGTGAAACACTCACACAACTTTCTCTTGCCAATGCAAATTATAAAGCATACAACCTAACATTAGTAATAAAACATTAGATTTAAATAAAAAAACTAACCTCAATAAACATAACCTAATTTTAAAGAGTGAAAGACACAAAATGAAAATAGACATCAGTTTGACTTAAAAATACGGAAAATTTTGAAATAAAAGTTGTAGGATTTTAAATTCTCTACAACTTTTATTATACATTTTTGCGCTAAAATGTATATTAAAGTTGCAATCTTAAAAAAACAATACTTTTATGCAAAAACAACGTCCCCAAGAATTTCAGCAGACATGGCACCTACCCTATCTTGTATAGCATAAAAAATTTAGTAAATGAGGCGATTTTAAAAAAAATTGTAGAAGCGGTTTTTGAGAAAATCGCAAAAAAGTGAAAAATGACATGAATTAACTACTACTTCCGGTTGACCGATTTTGATGAAAATGTTTGTGTCGGGTCCTCTAGTGGTATCTAACTTAAGTTTCAAGCTCCAAGTTTGTACGATGTTCCGTTCTTAAGATATTTTGTTCACACACACAGACCAATCACTAAAACCATGTTTTTTGAGTTCAGAGGGATTGAAAACGAGTACATCCGGTGAAAACTCGATTTCAAAAAAATCGACATGAAAACAATACTTTCCTTCCTATATATTCTATAAGCAAGAGAAAGTAAAAATATGAAGAAAAAGCTTAAAGAAATTACTGGCAGTTAATTGTTTGCAGATTATTAGATTACCTATATGAAGAACAATAGGTTTTTGTTTGTTTTACATTCAACTGTTACGCACATCAAGGCTAAAGCAGACAGAGAAGGGTAATAGATGAAAAAGAGTGATGACAAAATGCCAGACCTGACCAAAAATCAAACCCACGACCCTTGGTATGGTTCAGTCACCCCAGCCGAAAGACAGAGGAGAAGGTGGAAAGAACAGATTGTTAAGTACGGTTTTAAATTAGTGAGCTAACAATAAGGTGCAGGTATATAAGATTTTTAAAGAGGAAAGAGATAGATATATAATGAAGGAGCCTGGAACAAGTTAAGGAATTCACCTATTTTGTGATTGTTTTCTCATTAGATGGAAAGTTAGAAAAGGAGGTAAGTGAAATGGTGCAGTTACTTCAGGTCATTCAGGAAAAGGTTTTCTCAGCAGTAATAATTACAAAATGGAAAATATAAATCTTTCCCAACGTTACTGAACAAATGTTGTGATTGTCATCAGCCGAAAGGCTAGTTTGAACCTCTAAAGGTTTACTAAATAAAAACAAGAAGTGAGGTGGTTTACTATTGCCTTCCTCACCGAGTTAAAAGAGGGTTTTCAGAGGTGCTTTTCAAAGGGCCTGGCATGCTTATCAGCATGCCAGGCCCTCTGAAAAGCACTTACTTTCCACCCTGCAAATGACACCTTCACTTCATTCATCACAGGATCTGGCTGTATAGTGAAATTCATTACTTTCAGAGTAGAGAACTCTGACTGGTGTCATTTACACCTCTAACTCTTTTGTTCATAAATAGTTCAGTCATATAAATTGGCTGACTATGAGCTAAGAAAAAGAACTTTTTCGTAGCCCTGGAACCAGTAGATCAAGTGCAATTAATTTAACACTCCACCTGCCTGTAATGGGCAAGTGAACAACTAATTCACACAATAAAATGGAACAATAGCCCTACAGAAAAAAATTACAACTTTTTGAAAAGAATAATCAAAATAAAGAAACACATATACAACAAAAATTTTAAATTTACAAATTTAAAAGAAATTTACCTAGTTGAGCATGAAACAGAATACAAGAATAGAAACCTAATAACATTGACAGCACTGACATGGTAAATTTTAATTATAAAATAAATAAATAAATTTTATTCTTGGATTCATCACACCAATCAGAGGAGTTATAAAACTCTACAGAAATATGTGAAATTGGTAAGTGAATTTGTAAGAGAATATTTGAAATTTGTAAGTGTGTTGTATATTTATAGTACAAAAATGGGCTGAAGATGAGAATACCATGAAAGTACGGTACTTCCCTTTCGAAAAGTGTTCTTACTATTATATTGACCATTCTTGTTGGTTTTTCATATCAAATAAATAAATTTTAATGGTTTGTAAGCAAAAATTATAGTTGCTAAAACTTATTAAAATATTTAAAGAACGCTGCGTTTAAAATATCTGTGTGCACATTTTAAATTAGGTGAATTATGTGTAGTTACTGCAATCTCATCGTAGACCAAAAATCACATCTAATTTAACCTAATTAGAAACCGATCTAATGTATTGCAATTCAGGGATAAGGCACTGGCATTTCTCAACACAAACTTTTTCATTTTGCCTCCTCAATACCTTCGTACTTATAATCTATTCCATTTCTTTTTGGGATTGATGTTAACAAACACTCTGTTCTGCTATTAGCTGTGTGTGAAATTGTGATTACAGAAAATGCTTAGTGTGAGTCACCCAAGCCGTGATAACCATTTCGCATAGATTGAAATCACACTTAATCTCGAAATAAAATGTCTCAGGAAGAGTAAAGCGCTGACCAGCACATGTACACTAAAATCACCAAAGCATTACTGTATTAGAAGCAGACATAAATATTATATGTTGACTGGCATCAGTCAGGTTAATCTCATTCTTTCAACCTTACACTTACATTAATTATTTACATCAATTCCAAAAATAAATAAAACATAGGGTAAATGTTTTTCAATGTCACTGGACCTGAGCCGGATAACACTGAAAGTACTGTAGTTCTATTCGTAAAATTATATTTAGATAAATATTTTAAAATAAAAATACAAACCTAGAGGGAACGTAATGTAATCACACATTCCAAGGAGCTGTCCAAAGCAAATAACTTTGTCTTCAGGAGAAACACCAATCTCTTTCATTCTAAACAAAAATACACAAATTAGTAAACTCTGTAATAAGAACACTATTATGTAAACAAATTCTGATTTCTATGTTTAAGTAAAATAACAAATCTGATTACCACTTTAATATTTACTTGTTAATTAAATTTCAAATTTTATTGAACAGCTCAGTTGAACCAAAGTTTACCACATGGACTGATGTTTTCATCAGAACATCAACATCCCATTCACTAACTTAACCAAGGACTTGTGTATTGTATATGGATAAAAATACACATGTAGAAGACATTTTTTAGACACATGTAGACACATTTTTACCAGTTTAATTATCTTCAAGATGGAACATCCAAAACAAAGATCTGTATACATAAACTCAAGCTACTATAAACATACAATCAACTGATAAAAATACATCAGTAAACTTAAAATATGAAAATACATTAGAGAATATATGGATAATTTATCTAAGACACAAAGAACTCAATACTCAGAAGAAATTTCTACCACATTTGCTTAAAATGAAAATTCAAACTTTTTAAAAACAACTTTTGTAAAGTGAATTATTAACTATTGAAACATACATGTGTATAAAAGTGTTCTAAATAAGTACAATTTGAAAATTTTTAAGCAATCATAAAATATGTTTTCCTGTTTGACTTTACAATAAAAATTCAAACAAAATCCAGTCCATCAGCTTTTTAGCATTCCAATAATTAGTTGGGTGATATTTTTCAATAATTTTAAATTGATTTAAATTTTTATTATCAATAAATTGATTTCAAAGTCAGATTTTTAGACTTGCGCTGTTCATCTAGTTTCACCAGCTAGTTTTTTTGGCAGGCTGTCTGGTGCTTCATTCTGATTCTCATAATTTTGAAGGGATCTGTTGCAATGTAAAGTTGTTTTTTCAAGTTTGTGCAAAATTTTTAGCATCAAATAACACTAAATTTGACCATAACAATACAATCAGGTTTGGAAATAACCTTTTAGGAACATATGAATTATAATAGTAGAATAGACTTGTTTAACACTCATCTTAAAGAAATTAAACAGTGAAATGAGAATAGAAGAATATTGTTTTGAAATCATGAAAAACATCTGTTGACAAATAAAAATTTGAACTCACTTTTCAATAGCAAAACGAACAGTGTCTTCATTATGAGATGCAATCATAATACCAATTTTATTTGGTTCTCCCCTGTCTTTCAGATCTTTGATTCGACGTAAGCATTCAACAAATGTCCTGTGGTACATTTCTGAAGTAGCTTCATAAGTTGGATTAGTTGGGTCAGGATATCCCAGTGCCGCAGCTCGAGCTCTTTCCTGAAATTACACACTTCCATTAATCCTTAAATATAGATGCAAAAGTCCTCACTGATTTACTAACTCACTCCCACAAATGCTCTCACTTGTCAATAACACAGCTAAAATTCAGCACACCTACTTCTAAGGTTATTAATAGGAAAACTACATAATTTGTACTTCAAATACTTATGCAACTAGGCGTCAAAAGGAGTAAACTACTTAAGCAAAAAAAAAAAAAAAAAAAAAAATGGTGTGAAAAACTCGCACAACTTTCTCTTGCCAATATAACCTAATAATAGTAATAAAACATTAGAAATAAACAAAAAACTAACTTCTAAAAACATAACCTTATTTTAATCATGAGTGAATGATGCAAAATGAAAAATCAACCTTGGTTTGGCTTAAAAATAAGAAAAATCACTCTTTCATGCTAAACTAGGCTCTGTGGAGAAAAATGCTCTAAATAAAAGTTGTAGATCTTTTAATTTCCTACAAATTTTATCATATACACTTTTGTCATAAAACGCATACTAAGGCTGAAATCTTAAAAAAATTATTTTTTTACAGATTTTTGTGAAAAAAAAACAGTAAATCGCCAATTACTGCTAAACTAAGCATTATACAAAACAATATTTGGAATAAAAGTTGTAGGTTTTTCAATTCTCTACAACTGTTATCATATAAATTTTTGCGCTTAAATGTATATTAAAGCCGCAATCTTAGAAAAACCATTTTTTTATGAGAAAACCTCCCAAAGAATTTCAGCAGATATGGCGCCTATCCTATCTTGTACAGCATTAAAAATTTAGTAAATGAGGCGATTTTTAAAAAAAATCATAACAGTTTTTGAGAAAATCACAAAAAAGTGAAAAATGACACGAGTAAACTAGTACTACTTCCGGTTGACCGATTTTGATGAAAATGTTCGTGTGAGTTAAAGTACCTGAGTTAAAGTTTCAAGTTTCAAAATTGTGCAATGTTCCGTTCTTGAGATATTTTGTTCACACACACACACACACACACACACAGACGAATCGCTAAAAACATGTTTTTTGAGTTCAAAGGGTCTGAGAAAACGTGTAGATCTGGTGAAAACTTGATTTCAAAAAATCTACATGAAAACAATACTTTCCTTCTTATATATTAGGCAAGAAAAAGTAAAAATTATCTCATTTGTACCTACCTAAATAGCTACATTTCTAAAGTTTAGTACATAATTTTAAATAGTAATTAATATTAAAGGCTTATTTACAATTCATTTTCATTTCATGATATATTAAGTCATTGGGCTTTTCTATTCTTACTAACAATCACTGTTGATAACTTAGCAAACGCTGACTTTTTTATTATTAACTGCATCCAGGAGATTTGAAAAAAGGTGTATAGGACATGAAAACATAAAAACTGATATCAACATTTAATTCTTTTTGAATTGAGGCAATTTTAGCATTTTATTAATATTTATTATTATTAATTACTTTTATTGCTACTTAGTTATCTACCTAGTTACTTCAATAATACAGCATTTCATAAGTTTTACTCAATAATTCATATTTCACCTTATTTTTTACTTAAAATTTATTACAAATGAAAATAATTCAGAAAGAAACTATTGTATACTATAGAATGTTTCATCAATCAAGTATTTTTTTTACCCTTCTTTGAACCAATACATATTACCACAATTGTTAACAGCTTGTGGTAATCTATTGATCTATTTTCCCCTGCATAAGTAGGTTTTTGTGCAAACAATTTAATGTTGTGATTAGAAACATAAAAATCAATTCTGTTTCTTGTATTCTGATTGTGGACGTCAAATTTCTGTGTATACAGTAATGCTCATTGGAAACATTTTTTAAATCAAAGGTCTCAGTGAGGTATGAATTGCACCCACACTGCATGTGGGCACAACTGCTTGTTAAATATAAATCTATAACTCAGTCTCATGTTAATTAATCAAACAGCTACTGAAATATCTTTACAGTTATAACTAAGAAAGGTTTTCACAGGAATCTATGTGAAGTATGTGCTAGATAAAGTTACATTATGATAAAACTAAAAATATTTACGTCATTCTTTTTTACCTGATCAATGTAAGCTCCTCTTACAAGTTTGGCACCAAAATAAAAGTTCTGTCTTTTCGCTTGCTCCAAATCAGTGGTTACTTCATTAAGCGTATCTTTTAAATAACATTGGTAAGTATTAAATACAATTGCCTGAAACGAAACAAATTTTTATCAAATGCATAAAATGAATGTAGAATCTCTTTAAATCTTTGCCAATAATATAGAGTTCAAACAGACCAATATTTAGTAATATTCTTTAGTAATATTTAGTAATATCAGACCAATATCCAATTCGCAATTACAAATTATATTTTACCAAAGCAGGAACTGCTAATTTAGAGATAATCTGGTACTTGTAACAATTATTATAATTTTAATTAAAAATTAATTTTAATCAAACAAGAACTCAATATATTTCACAGACAAATAACTTATTTTTAAAACAGGTTTCTTAGCATTGTTCTACAATTTGGAAAATTTGTGTTTATTATAGTTGCTTGTAAAACAGTGAGATAATAAGCATACTCTTAGTAAAATGTATTCATTTTTTTTTGTAGTTGTTGGTTGTAGGCTTCTATGCAGCTATTTAGTCTATCTCTTCTTTCTTCTTTTCTCTTTTTATGTACAACTTATTAATACTAAAATTTGTAGGATTCAATTTTTAACTACAGAAAAACTTGCAGAAATTGCAAATAATAATTCAAATATGTCGATTGGTACAAATACAGTAAAATCCATTTAATATGCTCAACGGTAAATATGATTTTTCGTTTAACACGTGGTTTTCATCATGCCCTTAACAGGTTGGCTGCCGCCCATGTTGAAGGAAACCCCTTCCCGACAGGCCGCGCAATAAAAACACAGTTTCTTTTTAATTATGCGTTTATTATTCTATTAATATAAAAAAACCATTAATACAATTAAAAATAATGAAACAAGTGAGTTCACCGGTTTAAATTAATTAGATAAATCCTAATACGATAAAACAACAAACTAAACTAAAAAATGGACTAAATTCACAATAAAACGATGTTTATTCAATGAAACAACGGAAGCGAATGGCGTCAGTTCTCTCGCGTGTCATTAAGAGTTCTTACGGCTTTTCAAAGAAGTTGCTACCGTACATATACACAAAAGTATGCCATAGAGGCCGTATTAAAATTACAACACTCTCCAAGCAGGCCGCGAAAAGATATTAAAAAAATTGTAGAATAGGAATTGAGTAGCAACCGTATTACTCTTGGCCTGTGGGTAACAAAAGCCTGAGTAGCGCCGGCGCATCTCTTGGCAGCCAACCTGTTAAGAAACTATACAGATATTCCCTTTTAAAACGTGCCGATTCCTGCTTATTACGCTCTGTTTCTGTTCAATAAATTCTAAACAATAATATTGCGATTCTGTAGTTTATTTCTATTTTTGGTATAAAAACTCAGGTATAGAAAGAAAAAAGGCTAACCACATTTCTCTTGACAAAAGAAAGATATCCTACATCCTTATCACTAAACAGAAAGAAATAGACTTTACCATCAAAAATTCAATCAACTCTTATGGGTGTGTGGTACTTCGACGATTCAGTTGTTTTTTATACATTTTGTTTTTTGTGGTCTCTAAACGAGTTGGTGTAGTATTGTGAGTGAACTAGATTAATTAGCTACTAGATTCTAGAATACTGAGGGATGTTTTTAATGCAGATAAGTTAGGAATATTTTTTTTATAGTGATGCTAAATGAAACACTGGTTAATAAAATATGAAAAATGTTAGCAAAAAGTGACATTTAACATGTTACTTAAACAATCAGTATGGTAGTTATATATGCAACACTTCTAATTAGATGAGCCTATTCTACTTGTTTTCTTGGCTAAGATGCTTCCCTTATAATATGCTAACTTGGGACTGTTCCTTTAAAATTGTATTACCCAGATTTCATAATATAATTAAGAAAATTACCTTTTCTGTGTTGTATTTACGCATCATTTCAAGAGTTATTCTTGATATTGCTGGTTGGAAATATGTCTGTTCAGCATCAATCATTATGCGTACATCAAGTTCTTGAGCAGTCTGAAAATAAAAATTGTATGATTTATTACAAGATTGTACAAAATTAAATTTAAATTTAAGATCATCAAGAGGTGTGCGATACTTATTTACAAAAAAAGCAAGTAAAACAAGTACTAAGGTGTATTCTGTTGTGAAATTTCATTACCTCATCAATATTAATTTAACGGGTTGAGAGATACATCAACCAGATTTATCAGTCACACAAATAAAATTGTAGGTAATTTTTTATAATATCCTGATTCAAATATAAAATTTATTTTCATTTTTTTGTGTTGCTCCAATAGTCTGTTTTTAACTATTGCCTGATGTTTCATTCAAGAAAATATGAAAGAAGCTGATTCTGATTTCTACAATAATATATCAAAAAGGCTGATTTTTTAACAAAATTATAATCGTTCTTACTTTGCCTATTTTTCACAACTTTATTTCTTTAATAAGAGAACTACGAAATCTTTTTATGAGTAGGAGATATTCAAGGGGATTTAGGTAATCTTAAATGGTATACAACACAGTGTTTTATAAATATTTACTCGCATAAAATTTCACTAGGTAGGATGATCTGGTCTACACATACAGGCCACCTCTAACTGGATGTAATTCTTTCCAGAATTAAAGGTAATGTGATGCATACGTAGAGCAGTACAGAACTAACACTGCATTCAGCCATTAAGTTAGAATTGTATAGGGTTTTCACATGATTGATACAATGGTAACCAGCTACGGAGGCGTGCGAGCCGCACATGCGCAGTAAGTAGATCACCTACCACGGTGTCATAGACTGTCAGTTAAAAATACAGACTGCCTCTAAAGTAGTACTCACTACTCGTTGTGTTGTGTTCGTGTGGTTATCGTTCTGACATTTATGGTGAAAGTCGATTTGTTGCGCACACACAAATTAGGGGAAAATGTCTGCGGTTCAATTTGGGGTAACAGGCAATAAGGTTTTTCTAAATGATGTAACATACGTTTTGACAGGCCTGAAAGTGAGGGATGTCATACCCTCTTTCTCTTATAACTACTATGCGGTTCTTTTTGTTAAAATTTCATAAAACTGATATTTTGAGTGTGCATGTGTAGTTAATTTCTAAAAATTAATGTATGTTTGGTATAAAAATCACAACTATAAAAATGATTCAGCTTCTTGGAATAGAAACAGGAAGGAGACACCAGACACGACGATCTATCTTTGACTTCCCTTTAAAGAGTGATTTTTCAAGCTCGTTTATTATTTTTGTTTCCGTCCAACATATGACTCAAGATGCATCAAATTACAGATAAAATTTTATATTTTATAACAAAATAATAAAACGCATAAAATGCTGTCCCGTAAAAGAAGTTATATTATGTGATACGCAAAGAATGTTATGAGATTTAAACATCTAACTTTGTATGAGCGTATCTTATCTAAATATAAAAGTATAATAATAACATTTATAGCGTAATAAAATACAGTCGGCCCTCGCAATAACGGACTAAATGGGGATCAACGATGTCCGTTATTGTGAATGTCCGTTATATTGAAAGTTACGAAATAACCAAACTTGAGGGGAAATATGTACTGTAACTAATATAGAAGTACATTTTGCAGAATCATAATACTGTACGATGTGAACTTAAAGAGTAAATAATCTAAAATGAAATATATTTCGAAAAACGTAATTTAATTTTACACTAAACTTACCTAGTATATTACATATTACGTCACATTGGATAAACACATTAGGCTTCATTATTTGTTCACAGTATTTACACGTAAATTACAGTAGGTGTAGCTTACAGTATAACACAAAAACAGTTGTTGTAAAACTTGATTACAATAAGTATATTGTACATAAAAAACGAAATATCACAAGAGTTATAACGGAAAAACGAAAAATGTTAATTATTGACTCAAAGATTGAATTGGAGAAAAATACTTGCTTATTTTTGATTGTGTGCCTGATTGATTCTGTTTCTTTATTATAAGTTCTTTCAACTGTCTAACATTTTCATAAAACTGCTGTACATTCTGCTCGTCGGATGAATCGATGAATGAAATAACGGTATCAATTGCCTCCCGAACTACAGAAAGTTTTAGCTTTTGTACCTCCTCCTCTTCGTCACTGGAATCATTGTCATTTCTTTTGAGAACTTCTTCTACTATCTCATCTTCATTCATCACTTGATATCCGGGATCGCAGTCATCATCTTCTAACCATTGTCGGACGTCATCTTCCATGATTTTGTTCTCTCCTCTTTGTATGAAAATGTTTACTAGTTCACCAGATTCTTGTAGATAATCTTTTAAGTTTTCTTCTACATCGTCGTTTTCTTTCAATAGTTTATTCCACGAATTTACAAGAGTATCCTTTTTTACGCAATTCCATGAGGCATTTATATTAAAAATAGCTGATTTAATTGAATACTTTTTGATCCTCGGCGATCTTCTGTTGCATCATCGTCGTCCTCCAATACTTCAAGGACTTCATCCATGTATTTTCGCCGATACAATCTTTTACATGCCGAGATGACAGTCTGATCCATTGGCTGGAGTAAAGGTGTCACATTTGGGGGTAAATACAGGCACTTAATTTTTCTGTCGTTACTGACGAGCTTTTCAGGAAGCGGGTGTGCTGGTGCATTATCCATAATTAAAAGAGCTTTTACATCTTTTGCTGGAATATTTAAGGTTGTTTCTTGAAATTCACGCACAGAAGGGACAAATTTTTTGAAAAACCAATCTTCACATATTTGTAAATTGAACCACGCCTTTTTAGAGCTATAATAATTCACAGGAAGAGTGTTCATAATATTTTTTAAAGGACGAGGACGTGCAGCCTTTCCAACAATGGCTAATTTCAGACGATGTGATCCGTCAGCATTGGCACAAAATAGCGCTGACAATCTGTCTTTGCTATTTTTACGTCCCGGTAGTTTTTTTTTCGTGTTCATACGCTTGAGTATTTTTCGGAAGTGATTGCCAGAATAATCCCGTCTCATCAGCATTGTAAACTTGAAAAAGTTTCAAAGACTCATCTTTCATTAACTTTTTTAATTTGTCCTTGAAAGGTTGAATTTCTTCAGTCGGTGCACTGGCTGCTTCGCCATGAGTTATATGGTTTGTTAAACCATGTCTGCTTCGAAATCGCCACAGCCATCCATCACTAGCTTCAAAATGTTCTATTCCTAGTCGATTTGCGAATCGTTTAGCAGCATTCTGAATTTCTACACCACGCACGTTTATTCCAGAAGATCGTAGTTGCATAAACCACTTAAAAACGGAATTTTCGAGATCTTGATTTCCCGCAACTCTCATATGTTTTCTTTCGTTCTCTAAATTCGTTGCACTATTATAGTTTAATGAAAATTTCAGAAGTTTCTCTTTAGATTTCCGTATGTCTGAAACAGTTTGCTTTTTAACACCGTACTCGTCACACAAACTTGCAACACTAGCACCAGATTCCAGTTTTTTTATTAACTGCAATTTGTCGCCAACGGACAAATTAACTCGTTTTCTTTTAGACAAGGACGCCATCTTAAATTTCAAGAAAGCTAACAACAATTTCACGACTTTCCCCAAACACAAAACGTAATATGTACACCAACAATAATAAAATATAATGAAATAATAAACTGTATAAGTAATGAAATAAACTACAATTCAGTAGTAAACACTTTACTGAAAAAGCTAAGAAAGGGCACAGAACTACGTACGCTAGCTAAGAAAGACCACAAACAGATAAAACTAACATATACTAGAATTAACCCTACCGGACAAAGACAACTAGAAATAGACCAACCCGTTTCCTAACAAGTAACCGTGAGTTAACCTTTACCCCTCCTACGCACAGTACGGCATAACTTTAACCAGATAGCAGCACATGTCGGAATAAGTTAGACGCGTTTCACGATGGTTTTACACGATCTGTCGTTTTAGCCGATTTCTGACAGCTAGTCCGTTGTATTGAAAGTCCGTAATAACAGTGTCCGTTATTGCGAGGGTCGACTGTACAACTCATTAGAAAGCGAATGTAATTTTTTAAGAATTTCTTGATGAAAAATGAGCTTGTTAGTGTAAGGAATGAAACTGGCTGGCAGAGTGCCCTACCGATTGCGTATTGTCACCACAACTCCGCTTGAACACCATACACTGATTGAAATGAGTTGAGGGGAACGGTGGACACAAGACGTTCTCTCTCTGTCTCGCTACCCTCACTACATGTTTATCCAAAAAAAAAATAAATTAAAAAAATACACGCCACCGTAATTAGTAAACATTATACCAAAGACCAACTCTGAAATCGTAGATCTAAGACCAAGCTGGCAACCAATTTACTTGTTTTAACAAGTTACAATTTAAAGTTAACTGTATAGTGGAAATGTAAATAGTGCACGTGTTACCATTTGTTTAGTATACTCAAATTGATATCATCTCCTAATACTTTAATAAAGTAATTATTTGAATTTAATTTTAAATTTTGTTAAATAAATACACTGCACTGTTCAAGTTATATCAAAAAAATACTTATTCCATTAGTAGGCTAAGAAGTAATTTGTGAACATACAATGGAATTCAATACACAGAGCTTCATGAACCCATTGAACCTGGTAAATCAGGTTTTAATTATTAATTAACACCGACAAGCAAAGTATAAATATATTAAGAAAATATCGAAGAAGAGCATGGTTCGCGAAATTTCTAGCACTTCATTCATAGAATGGTAAAGAGTAGATAATAAAGTGGAAAAGTAACAATAGGGTGGCTATAAAGGGATGCCTATTCATGAAAGTTGTTTGAAAGGACTGCGCTATTGTCTTTGTTGTACAACTATTTATGAAAAGTTCGGCCTGTAACAACTTTTATTCTATTTACAATAATATCTATTGTTGACTTGTTTACAATAGATTTTTCTAGCACTCATTTATAAAGGGTTCTTTTTGTACTTTATTATTTGCATGGAATTTCTCTGTTTTGCTAGATTATCTATTTGAAATACCTATAAAAAGAGCGCCCGAGTGCGGTCAGGGAGTTAGTATTCGTTTGATCTTTGACGAGTGGCTATCGGGCGTAGTGCAGGCACGTTCCGGGCATTATGTTGGTCAACGATCATTATACTGTCTTTGTTCGTGTGTGCATTGTGTAAAGTTATTGTGTATCTGTATCAAATTCAGTTTTTGTGTATTCAGTTTCATTTTGTATGTGTATTCTATAAAATTTATTGTAAGTAGCGCTAAGTAAATTATTAAGTCATTTATTGTTTATTATTTATTTTAAAGTAAATTATTAAGTTATTTATTGTATTACTTCATTATAATTAGTTTATTATTTATTTTGTAAATCTTGTAGTGTAATAAATATTTGTAATTGTAAACTTTAGTGTATTAATTATTTAATAACCTAGATCCCGAAACGGACCTTAGCGATAAGTGTCACAATATGTATACATACCCTAATAAGAGTGTTAACTCTCCGAACCATATTCCTAAACATTTCTTCCTCTTTTTTCGATAGCTGTGAAATAAGTCGAACCATACGATTTTCTTTAATACTTGGAACTCTAAATGTATCGCTCAATTCAAAGTTTTCATCGACTATACCACTCCATGGGAACAAGTGGATAACTCTGCAAAAATATTTTTATACATCAATAAAATTTTAAAGATAAATTACAGTATGGTTTAAGTAAACATTTAATGCATGTAAATAACTAATGTTGCCCTATGTTTAAGTTATTTCAGACCCTACGCATTTTTGGAATTTTTTTCCAGACTATTACAGTAAATATCAAATTACTGTTAAGACATAATTTCTTCAAGAAATTACGAATGGTAACCAAGCAAACAACAATGGGTTGATGAAACTGAACAACTACATATTCTTAATACAAACGTAGACCTAGCTGAACAGAAGGAATATATTTTTACTTTCTCTTGCCCTGTATGAATATATAGGGGAAAAAGTATTGTTTTCATGGTGATAGTTCAAAATTGAGTTTTCACTGGAAATACATGTTTTCAGGCCCCCTGATACCAAAAAACATGTGTTTACCAATTGGTCTCTCTATGTGTGTGAACATAACACCTCAAGAACAGAATATTGTACAAAATTGAAATTTAAGTTAGTCACCACAACCCAACAAGACCCGACAAGAACATTTTCATTAAAATTGGTTAACCAGAAGCAGTAGTTTATTTGTGTAACGTTCAATTTTTACAATTTTTCAAAAATGGCTTCTACAATTTTGTTTAAAAACTTCTCATTTACTGTAGTTTAGTGCTCTACAAGCTAGGGTACATGCCATGTCTGCTGAAATTCATGGGGGGGGAGGTGTTCTCTTATAGTAAAAAATTGTTTTTTTTTAACATTGTACAGCCTTAGTACGCACTTAACACATTCAGTGCTAGAGACTCGCCTAGTGGGTCATGGGTAGGTGTTACCGCCATGCTGCCGTTTCACCTAGCAGGTTCTGTTTTGTTATTATTTTAAGTGATTCCGGAGGGACACCGCCTGTCGGATATCAGTTTGTTGCTATTATGTAGCCCTCAGAAAGGTTTTTTCTTTGTAACCATGCAGTTCGTTTTTTAACTTTCGTTACACGATCTTTTACCCTCATATAGTATACTCATTCAGTATTTTTAATGGGTTTTCAGCGTCAGTTGAAGCCGTGAATTAGTATCTTTGCAGGTATAGATTCAAAATAGCCTACACTTTTAGATTTACTTTAATAGTATATTATTTGTAGTTTAAAATTCTATAAGAAATTACACATAAATCGTAACGGTAAATGGAAAAATTCAAACAAGAAATACATTTTATATTATAACAGGCGAAAGTAAACCTAAAAAAAACATTGAATTGTTTACGTTTATGTTATTAGCAAACATAAATCCATGTTTAGGTCGTAAATAAAATAAATCTATAAAAACGTTAGTAACATAAGTTGTAGGCCCTAAATAAAGCAAGCGGAAAACTAGCTGCACGAGTAATCAGCCGGACGGGAGAGATACCTCATAATTGCTCAGCATTGAATGTATTAAGGGCAAAAGTGTGTATATATCAAAGTTGTAAAAATAAAGAACCTACAACCTTTATTTCAAGCATTTTTTTTCTAGAATGGTTACTGTAGCATCATTTACTGATCTTTTATAGTTTCTCACTGAAATTGGTAAAAAAAATTGGGCTTTTTAAGATTCTACAATAATAATATAACTAACTACAGCTATAGAAACTACAGTTATAGAAAATTCAAAAAACCTACAACTTTTATTTCAAGAATCTTTTCTAAAGCGCTTTGTTTACCGTCAATTAATGATGGACTGTATTTTTATGTCCAACAGAGGTTGATTTTCATTTAGTGTAATTCATTCATGATTCAATAGGTTATATTTTCATTATTAACAGAGGCAAGAGAAAGTCGTGAGTGTTCCACAGAAGATTTCTTAATTAAACTTACATATCCAGCAACGAACAAAACAAATGTTTTCCTTTCTAGTGTATTCTTTATATACATAGAGTACAGCAGTAACTGTGATAAATCGGACAGCGATAGTTAAGCATAGAGCCCCACCATCTGATCAATTGGATAAAATCCAATTAAAAAGGTTACAACGTTGGTAATGAACCAAATTTGCCATCAATTTGTAAAATATTTTGGTACGTAGAAGTATTAACTTACCCATAATTAATTAATCACTTACTGCTTATGCTTTCAATATTCTATTAAAATTTCAACAAGTTGAACATAAAACAAGTAAATATAAACACCTATTTTCAACAGTTTAAAAACACTTCAACTGTCAACAGGCAGACACACCAGCTCCTCTAAACTCTTAACTAATTCTACTCCAAGTGCCTGGCCTGTTTGAAATCATACTTTCTACATTAACATTTTTAAAACATTTTGTTGACATACAAATAAATCTTAAAACATGACAAACATAAATAACTGTGCTTTTAATAATCAGATTAATTTTTTTATGATCTTATTTAAATTTTATTAACCATACAAAATAAAAAAATAAAAGTAAAAATCTTATGACTTTGCATGACATAAATTTAAAAATCTATAATTATAAAATCAATTACCCTTCGCTGTCTTTTGTGACTTTTTCCAAAAATTTATTTACGTCCTGCACACCAGCCTTTTCTAACTTTTGTGCAAGTTGTTCTGGTGTCAAATTTTGTCCAATTACGTTACCTCTTCCTCCCATTACTTCACTAACAAATCTACGGGCTCTCATGATTACTTCAGAAAGCTGAAGCTGTAAACATAAATTACCATGTTTAGTTTTACAATTTATTTATATTCCATCAAATTTAATTTCTATGATTAATTATTATATTGTTTAATTAATTATTATCTACTTGTAATTTTGATGACATAAAAATTGAAAAAAAATCTGTGTAAGAATCAGAAAAATGAGTAAATTACTGACCAAAATTACTTACAAGAAATAAATAAATCAGTAATTAAACAGAGTTTTTTTTTTGTTAAGTTTAATGTACAACTGTTTTGTAAATTACTGCCGATACAGACGAGGAAGGATGAGAGATGAAAATAAATGATGAAAAAATACCAGACCTGATTTAGAATTGATCTGGGTCCTCTGGCATAAAAGCTAGTTGTACTGACAACTACACCATGGACGTCATGTATGTGAAACACAAAAAACTAAGCATAGCCCTAATTGTAATCAGATTTCAGTTTACAGCTCAGGCTGTTCCTACTGATGCGATTTTTTGGTCATTATCATCGCTTCGTACATAAATAATCTGGTATATCAACATGATCATGAAAAGCGGCAGTTACTGAACTAAGCGATCAAATAGTCAGCTTTGCACTAACTGCAAATGACTTGTAGTAACTACGGAAAATAATTTTTAATAAAATTGTATAATAAAATAGATCATATAAATTGGGTTTTCTTCTAAGCTCGTAACATTTCTAAACCTTAGGGATCAATACTTCAAAAATCTTCTATGGAGTTCCTTTTCTACCTATCTTGGCAGAGGTTTTCAATCCATGCATTTAGACTATTGGACTAATATCCATACTCATATTAAAGAAGTGATGTTTGTTAGTATGAGGTAATCTTACAAGTCACCCAAACGATTTCTAACTTTTTTCTAGTTTGGATGTCATCCAAATGATTTATTTTACTATTGGAAAGCTTAGAGCTTCCAGAGTAACACAGGCTATGGCATTACAGAATTTTTACATATTGAATAAAAAATTGTGATTGGAAAATTTCATACTTTTGGTTAGTTGTTTTATCTATATATTCTATTGCATACAATGTATTGTATAATGCAGTTATCAGAAACGGTACAGTACTGCTCTACAAAAACACATCATCCTATACTCTTTCCTTTTTTTATAATTTTTGACAATTATTTAAAGACAGATATAAAAAATATCACATTCAATTTCTACACATATTATGTAAATCTTCCATAAATCAAACAGTTTGTACCATTTTTATAAGAATTGATTTACCTACGTTGTCAAATAACACACGTTTAGTCATTTTTAGGTTATATTTCTCCTCTTCCACCGGTGATTCAAACCGATGTCAACAAAATTCCTGTTTCCACCACTAATTGCTTTTATTTTTACATCATGATCAGGCTTTCAACGTGTAAGGTTTTGTGAAAAGTTAAACACCTTAAGTTTAATTTGTGCAGCGAATGGGGAGTTGCTAGTTAAAAATAAAATAAATATATGTACCAATTCCCTTGACACTCGATCCATTGCAATAAAAATTCTGTAGATAAACCTAATACCATCTGAAAAATCTATTTAAATAAAACGTCAACCGTACCAACAACTGAGGTCTTCCTAATGCTGTCAATTTTACTGCTGTAATCCCTGTTCCATAGGTTGCACCTGAAAAGAATAAGTAAATAAACAATTATTAATAATATTATTTGTCCTACGCATAGCATAGTTCATGTGCAATTTGTAATTTTCTGTAAGACTTCATTAAAATTGGTCCACTCCATTTTAAGCTGTTTTAAATTGTTTACTAAAATTACAACTGAATGAACCATCAAATATTGGTCACAAAATTAATAAACTGTAGCACTGCTTAGCAAATTAGTTAATGCAGTTTACCAAGGGATTTAGCAATCTACTGTACAAATAAATTTACACAATTAATACTGAGCACGTCTTAACCTCTACAACATACGAGGTGTGACCAAAAATTGTGTTGAATAATTTTATTACAAACAATGTAATAAGCTTACATCAAATTTTAATAAATGTCCTTCAAAGTACTCTCCTTAGCTGCCGATGTACCTATCTTGACATTGGAAGCATTTCTGGAAGCGCCTTCAGCTTCTCTGACATGGCCATCTTAATGTCGGGAATGGGTTCAAAACATTTTCCTTTCAGCATAGTTTTTATTTTTGGAAAAAGCCAGAAGTTGCATGGTGCTGAAACCACAGAGTGAGATGGATAAGGACAGAAAGGGATCTTTATTCGGCCAAAAACTTGTGGATCAGAAGTGAGGTGTGGCACGAGGAACAAAAGTCTGGTAACAAATTTCCCATTCGGTCGTCTCATTTGCAAATTATCAGTTAAAATGTTTTGCATGGACCCATATGAAATGTTTAGTTCTTCAGTAAGCTCTCAAATTGCTTAATTACCTTTTTGAATGAATCAGTTTTGCCATTTTTTGCATGTTTTCGTCTGTTTTTGAGGTCGAAGGACGTCCCGACCGTTTCTTGTCTTCATTCGACTCATTCGCATGTTTAAATTGCTAATTCTCAAATATTTGCAGACTCCTAGAAGCACCCTCTTTATACTGTGTAAAAGTTATTTAAAATTGTTAGGTAGAACTCTGTAATTAACAGGTTGACTGCTGTGAGATGCGCATGTGATCCTCAGGTGTTTTGTCATTACAGGCCATGAGGATCACTGGCGATTCTTACGGGTTTGTCCACACAGACCTTGAGAATCTACGCTGGTCCTCAGATGTCATTGTGATTCTTTCATCATAACTTTTGTAGGCCTGCTAAGAATAAATTGATTTTGTTGCAGCCCTATTAGGACTAGAGTAAAATACCTCTAGATACAAAATAAGTCCTACAAGTCTAAATGTGTCCTATTAGGACTAGAGTAAATACGTATGCAGGCGCCATCTGCACGCTGAAAAATTAGTTAGTAGGCCTACTACACAAAAACTAAATCTACTGATACTTTGGTTATGTTTATTTGTAACTGTAATGTTGTTTTCATCTTCATTAGTGATTATATGTAATAATTAATGTTCGTATTAATATTGTAAATTATTTATAATACTGTTTATTAGTTCGCATTCAGGTTCATTTTTTAACTACTATTGTAAGTAAGGATCACAAGATGCGATACATGCGGCCTGTTCCGAGAATATTTTTTCTGGTAGGGTGAGAGGATCACAGGTTTTCTCACCAGTTTTTTAATTTCTCGTGTCTATTTGAATATATTGGAAGGAAAATATTGTTTTCATGTCGAATTTTTGAAATTGAGTTTTCACCGTATCTGCACGTTTTCAGACCCCCTGAACCCAAAGAACATGTTTTTAGCAATTGGTCTGTCTGTGTGTGTGAACAGAATATCTCAAGAACGGAACATCGTACGAAGTTGAAACTTGAAACTTAAGGGTGCGCCTCAGAAGTACGAGAAAATCGCCGAGCGATTTCAGTTGCTACCGCTAGGTGCGCTCTCATAATCTCAGTATTGTGTACGTAAAAGTGGGGGCATTTAAAGGCAGTAGTAGGGAGCTGTAGATCAACGTGTGCTGTTATGCATGCGAGCATCTGTGGTCCGGTGTTGCCAAAAGGCTGACTCTATAACATCGAATGATGTCAACCATATGAAATAAAACTAGATTGCCGAATTCTAAGACTACTTGCTCTACTACTAAATTATTACTAAAAAATATTTGTATTACAACTTATATTGTTAGGTATAATTTGGTTACAGGTTCTTAAAAACTTATAATAAAAATATTAAATATTCTACTCTCATAAATAATACAAAATCAAACGGAACTCTTACTTTTATTTACAAATTAATATTAGTATCTGAACAGAATTTAAGTTTTAATAATTATTATATTTTAAAATTCAATGAACTTTCATGTATTCAATTTGGTTCTTACGAATTTAAAAACGAAGACACGTTTAATTTAAAGAAATCTAATTTTTAACCTAGGCCTCCTTTAATTTTTATTTTATTTCCTTTAGAAATTATTTTATTTCTTTGTTATTTTATGTTCAACTAAATGTTGTGACATTTTATTAGCAAGCGTAACAAAATACTCTTCCTAATTAAAAAAATATTTCTGTAACTTATACTTTTTATGTAGGCCTACAGATACCGCTTTTTGTTTACTTCTCTTAAAAATTTCAGTTCACTTAAAAAAGTTTAACGCGCTCATTTTCTAGAAAAAACTACTCGAAAGCTGGAAAGATATAGCCTATTGTAAAAATAAACATTTTACTTGAATGCTGCTAAGACGACTGTAACAATTTTTAGTGGTATTTTTTGTGAGTGGATTTGAAAACAATAATCACTCCACATTACAAGAACACACTCAGCGATTAGAATACATCAACTAAAGCTTACAATTAAAAACTTAGTATGATAATAAATGAAACAAAACTAAATACCGCTAATATAGTAAATTACACTACCGCTAAAAAGTAAATTTAGTTTTTATGTAAAAGCAGGTGTTTATAAGATCAAATGTGATTCAGAAGATTGTAATAACTTTTACATCAGGTTGATATCTAGGTCCTTTTAAAAATTATTTCAAGAACATTTAAAAGCTTATAAAATATGGTAAACAAAAATCTAATAATGCAGAAAACATTCAAATAAATAACCATACATTTTCTATAGTAACACACTAACTGTTTTGGAAACAAAAAACAACAAATACAAAATTCAAACTTTAGAGAAAATTGAGATAAAGAACAATAATGATAATTTAATAAACGAACAAACACAATTTAATAATGATTAAATCACTAATAACTAATTTAATGATTTTATACTGGTTAACATTGATTACAGTAAGCCCTCTGTTAATCGACGGGTAGTCAACCGAAGGGTATTTGTTAATGAATGTTTAAATAAATAAATTTTTTTATGATTTTTGTATAAAATAACCCCTATTAAAACTCTAAAATGTAGCAGTAATTGCATAGGTAAAATTATAATGCTGATTTGTACTTATTTCATTGTTACATTGACATGCGTGTTTTACTTTGAAATGTGTGTTTATTTCACGTATATTTACATGTACCGTATTTATAAGATCAAATGTGATTCAGAAGATTCACATCTACATTATTAGGTGAAGACGGCAGACGGCTGGAAACATGCCGAGATGTGTTTTTGAACTGAAGTTTATATACGAGTACATTATAGCCTAAAAATTGTTTTAATTTTATTTCGAATCCAATAAACACAATTTCTTGTTATTATTATACACGCACACGAATTACACACAAAAAATATGCTGATATCAAAATAAAGTAACAATGTAAAATGCTATATACTCATAACATGAAAAAGTTAAAAAATTCAATGGATCACTTTTGTTTAACACAACTTGTAATTTTTGTTTCATTAGCCACAGCACACAGCGTAGTCGCTCCATTCCTTCAGATGTAAAACGTCGTAATGAGATTTTATACAAACTTGTCCTTCGCATGTTGGCCCTACTAGAACTATTGAACTTTAATGTAGGTTGTGATATTTTCCATATAGGCTATATCCACCATATTTGATGCAAAAATTAGCCCCCAAAAAATTCAGTACAACTGTTTTTCACCAGAGGAACTGAAATCAGGGCGAAATTTTTCGTTAGCTGTAACTCGCAAATGAAGCGTTTTAGGACATTATGTTTATATGAACTTATTTCTTATTTTTAGCTCTACAATAATTTACAAAATCATTTTACCATAATTTAAAACCAGCCTGTTTACTAACAACATAAATCAATACCTCTCCAAATAACAAACATTAATTAAACAAATTAAAAACAATAATCATTCCACATTTAATACCTATAAGACAATAAATATTTACCATTTAACAAAAAATGGTACACGTACATATTATCAAAAACAGACACAGTGATTACAATCTATAAACTGAAACTTACATTTAAAAACCTAGTAGACCTACAATCATAAATGAAACAAAACTAAATACCGCAAAAATAGTAAATTGCACTGCTGCCTACATTATACATTAGGTAATGTTTACAAAGCATTATGTAGTAAATGACATTACCGCTAACATAGTAAAACTAAATACAGCTAATAATAAATAGTAAATTTAGTTTATATGAAGAACCAGGTGTTTATAAGATCAAAATGTGATTCAGAAGATTGTGATAATTTTTACATCAGGATAATATCTACGTCCTTTTAAAAATGATTTTAAGAATATTTACAAGCATATAAAATATGTTAAACAAAAATATAATAATACATAACACATTCAAATAAATAACGATACATTTTTTAAATAAAACACGTAACTTTTGGAAACAATTTACAAGAAATACAAAATTCAAACTTCGGAGAAAATTGAAATAGAAACATTAATATGTAGTGATAATTTAATAAAAGAATTAACACAATTTAATAATGATTACTGGTTAAAATCTACCACAGTAGGTCCTCTGTTAACCGACTTAGTGCTGACCGACGGGTAGTCGGTCAAGTGAAAAGCTCAGTTTAACCGAAGAGGTATTTGTCTAATGTTTAAATAATGTAATGTTAAATAATTTGTAAATAATGTTTAAATAAATAATTTTTTCTATGATTTTTGTAAAACATTACCCCTACTCTTGTTATTATTTACACTGTACTGTACACGCACACGATTTACACACAAAAATATGCTGATACGAAAATAAACTAACTATGTAATAAAGTATAGGTACTACACTAATAACATAACAAAGTTAAAGGATTCAGTGGATTACTTTTGTTAAACATAACTTGTAATTTTTGTTTGTTTGGCCACAGCACGCTGTGTAATCTGTCCGCTTTTTCAAATGTAAAACGTCAGAGTTTATAAAAATCTGTCCTTCGCATGTTGGTCTACTACTATTGTACTTAACTAATATAGGCCCTAATTAGATTAATACAGTAATGTAAGTATCGTACAAAATTATAATAAAAATAGTTTACATCAGCTCATGAATTAAAAAACTTTTTTACCTTAAAAAACAAAACCGGAGTTTTAGTGGTCGGCAGGGGGTTCAACGGTTAACCCGGAGAGTCGGATAACAGAAGTCGATTAACAGAGGGTCTACTGCATAAGTAAAAGTTATCTATAGTAAATAAATTTTAGTTCCAATTGCCATTTATGAATAATAATTTTTCTTCATACAATTTTTAAGTTTTATGTATTTTTAACTTGATGAAGCGATGCGCAATGCAAAAGTACTCGTAAATACCAGTAAAAAATACAAGAAATAGCAGAATAGCAAAGTTACGTAAAAAAATTACTTCAATGAAAAAAATTAAGTTTTCATTATGTTTACCCAGAAAAATTATCGAATCATCAAGAACGAATATTTTTCATAATTTTATACTGGTCGTTTTAGTGCAAAGGGATTTTTTTTAAATATCTGCATCACGTTTTTAATTTAACAACATAAATCAATATCTCTCCAAATAACAAACATTAATTAACCAAATTAAAAAACAATAATCATTCCACATTTAATACCTATTACAGACAATAAATATTTACCATTTAACAAAAAATGGTACACGTACATATCAAAAACAGACACAGCGATTACAATTTATAAACTGAAACTAACAATTAAAAACCTAGTAGACCTACGATAACAAATGAAACAAAACTAAATACCGCAAAAATAGTAAATTACACTACTGCCTACATTATACATTAGTAAATTTTTACATAGCATTATGTAGTAAATGACATTACCGCTAACATAGTAAAACTAAATACAGCTAATAATATATAAATAGTAAATTTAGTTTATAGTTTCCCCAAGAATGTCAGCAGACATGGCGCTTACGCTATCTTGTAAAGCATAAAAATGTGGTAAATGAGGCATTAAAAAAAATATCGTAGGGACCGGTTTTGAGAAAACTGCAAAAGCGTGAAAAATTTTATGAAAAACTGCTACTTCCGGTTGACCGATTTTTATGAAAATGGTCGTGTCGGGCCCCCTTTAGTAGTATGTAACTTAAATTCCAAGTTTCAACTTCGTACGTTATTACGTTCTTTAGATATTTTGTTCACACACACATTCAAAGACCAATCGCTGAAAACATGTTCTTTGGCTGCAGGGGGCCTGAAAACTTATATATAGCCCGTGAAAACTCGTTTAAAAAAATCAACATGAAAACGATACTCTCCTTCCTATAGGCTATATTCACATAGAACAAAAGAAAGTAAAAATACCTGTTTTTAAATTTTTAAAATTTAATTTTAAAATTATTATTAGAAAAAATTAGAAATAAAAAAATATTTGTTTTATCCGAACAGTAGGCTACCAATTAATTACAGAAATAACAATCAGTAGGTCTAACAGTATAATATTTTCCTAAACGAACAATTATCCTTTTCATAATCAATTAAAGTTAATCTTTGTGTAGGTTGGGTGAGCGATTAATTTTACTTCTGTCAAAACAAATACTAACGGGAGTAAACAGTCTACAGGAGACAAACGTATTACTCTATCCGGCAACGTTGCATGACCTAGAGCGAAATCAAGCTGAGGGGAAATGTCCTTGATTAGCAGATAATGTAATGTGTAGTAGTTCCGTAACTGTCAGCTCGGAACGCCATCGAACGGCTGGAAAATTTGTGCTTGTAAAGGTTTTTTGGATTGCAAGACATCCCCGCTGATAAATAAGTAAACACGTTAAAGTTTGTATTTTTAGAATCTAAAAATGATATTCTTTTTACTGATACAGACTAATTTGCGACAAATACTTTCCTATCTTTAGAAATAATTTTAGAAAACTTTACAACTTTAAGAGATTTACTTTAATTTTTTAAAGCTTAAACTTTATGCTCATACAAAAAAATTTAACTGGTAAATGGAGCGTATTTTAAGCTTTAAAAGGCATGTCAAACTTTAATTATGACTTGCATAACAACCGAGTTGGTTGTAATCATCTAAACCCTTACATTGAGCGGCGCGGCAGAGGTAGAGCGCACCCTTAAGTTAAGTACCACTAGAAGACCCGACACTAACATTTTCATCAAAATCGGTCAACCGGAAATAGTAGTTTATTCGAGTTATTTTTCACTTTTTTGCAATTTTCTCAAAAATGGCTCCTATGATTCTTTTTTAAAATCGCTTCATTTATTATATTTTTTATGCTTTACAAGATAGGGTAGGCACCATCTCTGCTGAAATTCTTGGAGAGGTTGTTTTCATGTAAAAAAATTGTTTATTTTAAGATTGTGGCTTTAATATGCATTTTAGCGCAAAAATGTATATAATAAAAGTTGTAGAGAATTTAAAATCCTACAACTTTATTTCAAACATTTTTTTGTATAACACTTAGTTTAGCGGTAATTAGCAATTTTCTGTTTTTTCACACGAAAATGTGTAAAAAAACAATTTTTTTCAAATTTCAGCCTTAGTATGCATTTTACGACAAAAGTGATACTATTAGTGATTAGTGGCAATTTTATAATCAAATTCATAGGAAATTTAAATATCTACAACTTTTATTTAGAGCATTTTCTCTAAAGAGCCTAGTTTACCATGAAAGAGTGATTTTCAGTATTTTTAAGCTAACTTGAGGTTGATTTTCATTTTACGTCTTTCGCTCTAAAAAGAGTGAAAGACTTTCACATTAAAATAAGATTATGTTTTTTGAGGTTAGTGTTTTTGTTTAATTCTAATGTTTTATTACTAATGTTAAGTTATATTATTAATTATTTGCATTGGCAAGAGAAAGTCATGTGAGTATTTCACACCAGATTTTTTTATTTATCTGACATTGTATTAACGTTTTACTATTATGTACTCAATATATGATATTTTATTAATCTTATTTTGCAATTTTTCAGTGCGGCCCCTGGTGAAAGTTTACTAATTTTGATATGTGGCCTGTGCGGACGGCTTAACCTTATACATTGCGAAAACCAACCTGTTAAGGATGCACAGGATCTCCAATTAAAATATATTTGACACTATTTTACGTTTTAAATGTATGATGATCTCTTAATGAGAATATTGACTATGTTGGTATGAAAAGGTTTAAATCATCAATGCTATATTGCACTCTCCGTACAAGAGCATCATATATGAATAGTACAACACAAGTTTCTGTATAATATTAACATCTGTATCAAGGTTTAATAGATAAATCTCACCTGCAACTGCATGCAAACAATCTTGAAAAATTTCGACGTTTCGTTCGCAAGTAGCTTCATTTAAATAGAAATACGTCCTTGCACCAGAAACTTTGTATCTTCTGTCGGCAAATGTCTTATTTACATTATACTGAGGCATTTCACCCCCCACTGCCGTAGCTGAAAAAACCAATAAATAATTAAAATTACTGATAATTCGCTTAATAATTGCCTAATTGATGAAATGCTTGTTTGTTCTAATGCCAAAATACTAATCTTTATCGACTTCTGGCATATGACCGAAATAAAAGAATTATACTGTTTACATGATCCAAAATGATAGTTAAGTATTTTGTACGGGTGTAATAAAATATTAAGTATGTTTTGGATTTTGTTTCTGTTTTGTAAGTCCACTACAATTTATTTAATTATTCCTAACTGCTATTAGTTGCCGAATTCATTGTTACAGAAAGCTATTTTGATTGCAGTAAAGCTTAGAAATAAGTTCTCTTGCGAACAAGATCAAACCATACACAAGGAACCATTAATTATTAAGCAGTTTCCACACCAAATACTTTAACATAAATTTTAAAACAAACTTTATTTTAAATGAAATGTTTAGAAAATAAGTTCGTATATTTTGTCCATGTAAAGATATACAAATGTTGATTTATATACCTTATACTGTAAACGTAATACATTTAAAAACACTTGAAAACGAACTTTACACAGTCATATATTTAAAGCATTAATTAATACAAACACATACATGTTTTGTCAATTTTCAAGGCGTGTGCCTCTTCTTTAGACGTTGAAAGTAGATTTTGTTGAATCTATTCTAATATAAGATGATGGATTACGGTAGGAAAATATTTTTTCTAAGTGGTAATGATATAATTTAAGTTTTTAAAGGTACATTTTAAGAATAATAGGATTTAAGTGAATTATTGTACCATCCCATGCAAGAACTCACAATAGAACATTTAATGAGATATTTAAGGTAAAAATCGTAGGAAAGTTTCTAGATTATAGTCCCTCCATACAGCTAAGAACAAGAGAAACTGCTTACATTTGAACTTAAGATGCTACCTCCAGCCCAGGTCTCCACAGGCAACAATACCACACTTGAATCCTATAATTCCTAAAATTATTGACCATTAGAAACTTTAAATTACCCATACTCCTACCAACAAAATATATTTCCTCGCTATAAACCAACATTTTATCTACAGCAACCATCATATCTTATATTAAAGTAAACTAAGCAGTCTACCTTTAATGTCTGAAGAAGTCGTACAAGCCTCAGAAATTTACAAACCGTCTAAGTGCTTTATTTTTTTACATTATTACTTAGTATTTGTTTTAAGCTTACTTTAGAAACAAACCCCGTATGTTATCTATTTCAATATTTTTAGGTATGTGTTACTATTATTTACTAAATATACTCATGATTTTAAATTAACAAACAGTCAAATCGCTGGTTTGCAATCAGTGGTGAGGCATTCAGTCACTGAGACATGTTAACTGTGACCAAGCAAAAATGTGAAAAGAGTAAAGATAATTAGGTATACCTTGGACAGTTCGAATTGGCACAAACCGCTTCGGTTTTTATCTAATCCACTCTTCGCCCCTCGCCATGCAAGACGGTACAGTCACAAAAGTATACAATCGCTACTGTAATGTGCGACTCACACACGGTCACTACGCTTTGTTTTCACTGTTGTTATTTATAATCTGTCAGACAAAATGGTGTAACTAATTTGTTTTCATATATGATTTTCTGTTTATTATTTATATTCAGACCAATTTGTTTAGTTAGTTGCAAGTGTCTGTAGAGTATAGCTTAGTGAGTTTTTGCAGTTTAGTTCTTGTAATTTATAATTTAATTTTTTACTGGGACAAATTAAATAAATATTTTAAAATGAAATAATTATTTGTATGTTTGTACATTGACATAAGGTTGTAGGCATTTGCGTACATTAAAATTTGTAGACCTTGCAGAAAGAATAGGTTATGGATATACTTTATGCGGAACTGTGTGTACCCATAGAGCAAGATTTCTGCCAATTGGAATATTGTCCACAGTATACTTGATAATAAAGCTATCCATTTGAAGTAGTGAAGGAAAAATATGCAAACTAGTAGAATACTTTATAAAATGAGCAATCATTATGAAAACGGAGAGATAGATCAGCAACACGGAGCAAACCACTTATAAAATACTCTACTACAATCTGTGTTCCCCTCCCACTATTTCTCCTACCATTCTACAAATATAATATATGCAGTTGTACACCCTACGTCCTAAGCCACATTTGTTAAGCAAATCTTGGCATCTTATAACCTTGGTCTAGACTCTCCAGCTTATATTTTAACATCTCAGAAGTTAATCACCTTCGTTTTCCACAAGCAAACATAAATTGATTTGCAGCTAATAAAAACAACACCAAACTCTTGAACTCGACTCCATCTACATTTCTCACTACAGAATTGATTTATTGTTATTATTTTACTATTATTCTTCATTTTATTAACCTAATTATTGTTGTTTTGTTAATTTATTTATCTAATTGTATGAAGAATGGCGCAGGTTGCAAGTCTAGTCTGAGGCAAGGAATAAATAATGTAATATCCTCCTGCTGTTCATAATAATCATGCATGGAATACAGAGAAAAATATCAAAGAAAAAAGTGGCAGCTTATTGTTTGCACATCATCTTCTTATATGAAGAGACTGTTAAATAAGGTTTCCTATTCAGTGAGGAGGAAAGTTAAGTGCTCGTGCATTAAAAATGTAAAGAGGGAAGGCAGAACACCAAATAAAGTTGAAAGAAAGGTCCTGGAGGAAGTTAGAGTTCACTTATCTGGGGACTGTGTTTTCATCAGGTCAAAAATTGGCAAAGGTGTTTTAAGAAAAAGGGTGCAGAAAGCAAGCGGTTTCTTCTTCCAAAATGTGAGAAGCTCAGTCTGGAATAAATGAATTCCTACGAATTGTAAGAAAATTAAGTATAATCCATACTTAGCGCCGATTTTTACTTATGAAGCAGAAACATGGACAGATGGAAGGAAGACAGACAGTAGTATTCAGGCGGTAGAAATGAAGTTCAAGGGGAGTATGCCGGAAGAGACAAGAAGGGATACAGTGAGAAATAGTGTAATTAGGGAACGACTGGGGATGAACAGTCTGATAAGGACAATGATGGTTTGATCATTTCAGTAGAATGTAGGAGTGATGACTGCCTAAAAGAAAGATGTACTTGAAGATGGAGGGTAAAAGACCAAGAGTGATATGGATGGGTTCAGTTACGGTTAACCTGGGTAAAAGATCCGATGCCAAAAGAGCAAAGGAGGAAAGATGTGCTCTCTACCGCTGAATAAGTCAACAACAGAAATGCAATTATGGCTAAAATAAGCAGAAATTCTTTTTAAACCATTAAAACAGTTCATTTGGTCTACCATTTAGTAGAATATTGACCCTTCTTCTTCTTGACCCCAAAATTGATCACTTGATGCTATAAAAATGTATTTTATATTATGTAACCGTTAAGATTTACTTAGCCTATTTATATATTTGCTGTTTTCATTTAAAAATGATTGACCTGTACATAGAAAAAATGATGTTTATTTACTAAAATTCAAAATGAAGATGACTACAAAGGAATATCATGCCTCACCACTGCTTCTTAGATTATCCACTGCTGACTGGCAAATATTCATCAAATACACATAAAATAGTAATTTATCGTAAAAAAAAATTATGAGATATTTGATTTGGTGTGAAAAGAGCTTGTAAGCAATGTTAGATTATAATGCAACTTACTGCGATGATTCACATTCTGTAAGCACAGGCAACCAACAAAATATTTCCAAGCATTCATTTTGGATCCTGATAATCTGTCATGCTTGAGATTAAAGCGATTATCAATGCAAGTACACTAAGATAGATTTGTCGACCATCCAGGTTAGTTTTATTTACTGACAAATGATTGAACATTATAAGCTTTTTGTGTTATTGTCTTATAACCAGATTTTTTAGTTTGACCATCACAGGCACTTAGTACAGAAAAGCAAAGTCAAGTCTATCTAGTTTAGGGTTTTAAGTGGAATCTCATCAATAGAACAACTTTAATACAACTACAAAGTGCTTTTACGATTATATTTTTCTCAACTTCAGTGGTACTTACTATGCAAACTTAGATCTGAATTGGCTTTCACAGTGAGCAATACTTGTAACTAACACGTTTTGTAATTAACTTGAGAACAATCACCCAGAAACTTGAAAATTTTAAATAGAATTTTTGGCTAGAGCTATCTTGATTCAAAGTTGAAAGAAAATCATTTCACCAATATATTATGCAATACCACTCCACTAAAACTGATATAGTTGATATGGGTTTTCATGCTTTTAAATTTTTTGATAAATGCTTTTATACACGGAACCTTTGTTGTTTATAGCATCCTTTTGATAAGATAATTAGAAGTTATAAGCCATAAACCATAGTTTTTTTATTGGTGGGTAAAGTTAATTCAAATTTGTTGGAACATTGGAAATTAATTCATTTTTTAGATTAGCTGTATGCTTCATCATTTGATGAAGCATAAAAAAGTATTCCATTAATAGAGTAATAAGAGCCAGAGAAAAGAAGATTTCATACCATTTTTAACAGCCAAATAAATAATTGGAAAATAGTTCTATATGAGATAAGAGGTGTTTTGTCTCGCCAGCTGATATGGCGCAAGGAGAGTGCGAGCTGTCAACAGTCGTTGCAAATCACTATTCTACATACACGATCAACAAACAGCCAATAAATAGACTGTACACTCAATGTGGTATATTCCTGCGAAATGGAGGAGGTAGGTTCACATGTCATATGAAATAGCACCATCTGTACTCAGTGATTTGTAATAAAAGGAGTTACTTAATCTCTTTAAATCTAAACTAATTGTCTAAGGAACATGAAGGCAGCGACGTAATGCAGCCTTCTGTAATAATGCTTGGGAGCCAAATTATAAATGAATTCAGATAAATAATATTTCAATAAATTCTCTTTTAAAGTTTAAATTGTTTAAAAGAACCTATAGGTTTTTGAATAAGTACACAGAATATTAAAAAAACTAAAGAATATCAGGTAACTGCAACTGCAGGAATATTTTTACAAATTGCATATTATATAGTAACATGTCTCAAGACCTACATACAGATATCTGGTAATATCTGCAGCAAAAGAAAACAAGTCACTGTTAAATTATTAACAAAACGGCTCGAAAAATTAGAGAGAGAGAGAGAGAAGTATAGTAAACTCTCGGTTTTGACAGGTTCAGAAACTGAAAATATATATTTAAATATATTTATAGGTATGTCTCATTTGCCCATAACAGGTATGTGGAGTGTTAAATTATTTGCACTCAATCTGCTAGGTCCAGGGCTACAAAAAATAGTTCTGTTTCTTATCACATGGTCAGCCAATTATGTGACTAAAGCATTTAAGAGCAGAAGAGGTAGAGATGTAAAAGACACTAGTCAGAGTTATCTTCTCTGAGAGTAATGAATTTCATTATACAGCCAGACCTTGTAATGAATGAAGTGAAGGTATCATTTGCAGGGTGGAGGGTAGATGATTTTCAGAGGCCCTGGCATGATGATAAGCATACTTTTCCGCTCAGCGAGGAAGGCATTGGTAAACCACCTCACTCCTCGTTATACTAAGTAAAGCTTCTAGAGGTTCAAACCAACCTTTCGGCTGATGACCTAAACAACAACAGGTATTCCTCATATGAAAAATAGTGATAAAAATAAAACTTGGAAAATCCAATAAAAAAACAAACTTTAAAAAAAAACTGTTATAATTACTATATAAAGAAAAACAATTCAGTTTAGTTCAGAATAAACATTTGATGTTTATAAAAACATTTATAAAACATCAAGTTGATGTTTTGTGTATCTGATATGGCTCATTTGGTGAGAACAGTTGCCTAAGGGATAGGATGTGAATAAGAATGACATTGAGGAACCAACATTTGTGCATTTAACTGATAAACAATTATACAATGAAATGGGTAGCTGAAGATGAGAAAGACAGTGAAGAAGAAGAACCTACTCTGCAGCCTAAAGATGACACACGAAATAGCACTCTTACACATCAATAGACTGCTGGAGTATTAAGACAGCAAGATGATTTATCTCTTGCCGAAAAATTAAAAAATGAGCTAGCCGATTCAATTTTCATGCCTTAATGTCCACTCGGTTTAGTCCAAAGGTCATTTCTTATGTTTTATTGTATTTTAAACGGAATAAAATTCCATCATAAATAAAAAAGGAGAATATTAAGGATAAACCTTTATTATAACTTTCCTTCAGTATTGGCGGATTATCTGTGAATACCGTTCCAGTCATTAATGCAGATAATCAATAGTTTACAGTAGTATGCCTGGTAATACCAAGATTTTTTTTATCTGATATCTTATAAAATTATTGAAAGAATTCAAAATTTTTACAATTTTGTAGGACCGATTTAATAAAATGATTTGATCTGGAATGATGTCTACTGAAATAGTCGATAAGAATAATTAATTGATAGCAATGAGATACAGTGAGAAAATAAATGAGAGAAGGTCTCGGATGATACTATGATGCTCAGTGGAGTCCAAAGATCTGTAAGATAAACAATTCTTTCAATTGAAAGCAGATTATTCCGAATGGTATTAATTCAGAATGGAATGGAATTATTACCGAGTCATTATACATTTAAATATCTTTCTCAATTCTATTTTATTTTTCAATTATTTAAATAAGTACTTTATAACGAAACAAAAATGGAAAACAAATGAGAAAATATTTATAAGAAACATGCAAGTCACTTTGCTCAGAGTACACATATGATCTATATTCCAGTTAATAATTTGACAGAATTGAATGAGAATCCAGTACCAGGATAATTAGACAAGAACAAGCTTTAGTATTTATATGCCTTCACCAATAATTTTATTGTTATGGTCAGATGTTGATAAACCATTATACTATCACCTGTCTCTTAATATTTTAATTATATATACTGCGAAGGAGTTTAAACAGTTGAAACAGTATGAAGGAACCACACTTTACTGACTCTGAACCCATACCTGTACTATAGAACAATATGAAACATGACTTTGACAGATGAGTGTTTAACATACTGTAAAACGCTGAAGGTTCAATCATTCACACAACTGACAACAAAACAGTAAGCATTACCACTGTGAAATGAGTTAACAAAAGTGGTAAATTTTTCAGCCATGCCAAATTACCAATCGATTAAATTCGTTACATTTTAAATATTTAAACATCGCATAATTCGACAAATACAATCCGTTTTATAAATAAACATAACCATTTTCATTAAATTATTTGTTCATTAAATGTATTATGATCTTGTAGACCAAACCATCACAAGTAAATCATACTATTTTTAAAAATGAACTGAACACAAAAATGAAAAACTGAAAAAGTCTATTACGTTCTACAGAATGAGGTTATTAAAAAAAATTACCTTCACTATTACTCTTCTTCTTCTCTGCAGTAAACAAACAACAAAAAATACTTTGTTAATAAACACAGTCAAACAATGAGAAAACAGAACAAGCATGTTTGTAATGAATATCAGGAAAAACTTTGAAATTTTGTTAAATATTTAGACTACAAAGACATGTTAACATGTACACTGGTGACACGAGGAAAACTAAATACAGTAAATTATAGACAGCACTTAATTTTATTATGACTGTTGACTGATACACAATTGTTAGTATACCTTCCCATTAACTAATCAATCAATCAATTTTCAAATATCAATTTAAAAATAAAAGGATCAGACATAATTCTTATGCAACAAACAATTATCTGTGATTATAAAAATTTTAACATGTTCACAACTGACTTTAAATATGGGTTTTTATATTAAATTAATATTTATATAATAATAACTTGTGTTAAAAATACATTGTTTGTTTGTTTAACTTTAACTACGCATTGGCATAGTTGGTAACGTCCTCGCCTCTCATCATGCAGTCTTGGGTTTGAATCCCATTCAGGCACGGCATACTTTCATACATTACAAAAAAAAATCATTTCATCCTTCACCGTCTGCATTAGCAGTAAATTGCAGAACAGTCAAACATTAAACAAAAAAAAACAAAAAAAAAATTACTGCTTAGCAAGTTTACAGTGGCACATACGTGGGGTGCTTGGAATGATAAAAACAAAATTATAATTTTTATTGCTGTAGACTGAGTGGCTCGAACATACGGCACCTATATTAACTCTTTCACCAAAACTGTAGTAGCGGTTTGTGGTGAAGGTCTCATGAGTAACTTTCTGTAGGTTGACAACATCCATTTTTACTGCCGGTCCGTAGGAATGAACTGGTTGGTGCTGATTGGTGAATAAGCGCCACTCGGTATCAAACTTGTTAATTGAAATCACGATCATTCTAATTATTCTACAGAGTACTAACTAATATTTCATTAAAAACCTGTCATTAATTTAAAATTTTCACGAATATTATTTTAGAATAATTTACAAATGATTAAACAGCTTGTTTGTTTATAACCGAAAATAAGAATTTTGAAATTCATAATAGTATATATTACCGATTTTAAAATGAAGCTTCATTTGAAAACCAATGGCTTCTATGTCAGTTTCATCAGAAATCAGCAACAGTATAAACCAAAAATACCTTAATCAGTAATAAATATGTTAACAAGACTAACCAAATCATCTCTCTCACCAATTAATCCATTTCCCTCCATAAACCATTATTGTAAAGTGTTAGTTACCAGATTTGTCACTTGATAGTTCTTTAATCATAAAACCACGGAGACATACTTTAGGTTAAAAAAAGTTCAAGCAGTCTTTTTCATTTCTTGAAAGGATTTTTTTTAAACAGGTCGAAAATAATAACGCCAAAAGCTAATTAAAAATAAGATCAAATATTTCAATAGAATGTAATTATGTAAAAATAATATCTCATTATGATTACAGAAATTAAAGAGTTAGCAAAATTCATACCTGAATATTACAAATAAAATACATTTAACAAGAAAATTTTTTAGAGCGAGTTAAAAATATGAATAGGTTAAATAAGAAATGATGTAGTTATTAGTAGAATATCAAAAATTGTAAATAAAAAAGATAATTAAAATTTTTTGTGACTATGACATTACTTTTTTGTGTTTATTCATAACAAAATAAAGTTAAAAAATGTTATTGTAAATTTATAAAAATATGATATCGAATAGTTAGTAGAAGATAAATGAAACTGGGTTGATTAGTTACTGAGAATGTACTATAGTTAGTATAAAATTATTATCATAAAATATGCAGTAAAAGAAGTTTCAAAGTTTTTCCTACAAAACAAGTACAATAACAAAGAAAGCTATATACAATTTAAATTAATTTCCTGACTTAAGATCATTTAAATGAAAGTGAGTAAATAAATGATAATACTTTTAGTAAAAATCAAAATAAAATCATCTACACATCGTTTATTGTCTTGACTAAAAAAACTTCTCTTCGTCAAATTTAAAAAGTCCTTTATAATGTTCATTGCAGTAAACTGTCTCGATCGTACTACTGTCAACCATTAAAATATGGGGATCTGACCATAATCAATCACCTTTAATCATTATTTGACAAATTTAAATATGTTATGTCACTTTATACAGAATGATTTTTTAGTCCTGTTACCAAATTGTTAATGTCTGGTAATTTTTTTCATAACAAAAAAGTTAATTAAGAAAGGGAAATTTTGTTTTGTGACACAAAGTCGGTAGCCCTACTCTACCGGTATAGATATGGTAGTGTGAGTTGGTTCTCCTTGAGTTGTGTAAAATTTTGTGCCGTTTCCGGTCGTGTTAAGAACATAATGTCGTTTACCCAAGTACACCGCGTTTTCATTCTTGAACAATATTTTGCTACAAAATCATATGCGAGTGTAAAAGAATCATTTCAAATTAAATTTGTTGGTGTTTCTCCACCAGAAAAAAAGTCAATTTCTAGGCAAACAAACCAATTTCGAGAGGCAGGTAGTGTTTGCGACAGAAAACATAGTGGTTGACCAACTCTCTTGAGAAATGGCATTTTAGAGGAATTTGAAAACAAGATTGCTCAATTCTCCACGGAAAAGTTTACGAAAACTTTCCTTGCAAGTTGGTTTTTCATATTCGAGTGTTCAGAAAGCTGCTAAAAATTTGAAATTGTGTCCACATCGCATACGATTAGTCCAAGAGCTTCAGTCTCTAGATTTAAACAAGCACTTGTTCTAGGGTAAAAGACATTCTATTCATAACACGATTGAAAATGCCACCAAATTTTACACAGCCCAAGGAGAATCAACTCACTACCATATCTATAACGGTTGAGTAGGGCTACCAATTTCGTGGCACAACACAAAATTTCCCTTTCTTAGAAAAAAATGACCAGACATTAACAATCGGGTAACAGGACTAAAATAAAATCACTCTGTATTTTCAGTTATATAGACTGGACTAGCAAATAAGACATTAAAGCATTTTCAGACAAAGCATACAAAATACAGACAGCACGTCATCAAATCATAACCTGTATGAATGGTACAGACATGATTAGACATGAAATTAAAAAGCAGACAAATTTGTTTTTTAAGATTAAGCGACATAAGCAATTAGATGTTTTAACTTAATAGAACAAATCATACCGAGTTGAATGTGAAACTACTAATATATGTATTTCATTGACTTAATCATCAAAAACATTTATTCAAATTTTTTAATTATTTTAAAAAATAACAAGTATTTTTTGATAAAAATAAAACATTTTTGGATAAAATTCAATAAACATCAATTTAAATTTTCAACTTTACGACGTAATAAATATAAGGTACAAATTTCAGTTTAAAATTTCATAGTTTAAAATATATTCTTACACATGTTAGTTATTAAAAGGCCTACCTACTTGAGGAAAGTTCCTTGATTCCTATAATGCTTCTAAACTTCTACATCATTATTTTGTCTGCAAAGAAGATTTTTCTTACTGCCAATTTCTTGTTAAAGTTCAATCAATGATGCACTCTTGAAAATGTTGAACTGGCAAAAAGTTGCTGTTAACTGGCAAAATATGATGTAACTTAAAATTAGTTGAAAGCGAATTCATGCGCATTTTAGTCACCAAATAGAAATCATCAGTAGCCTTCAAAATGTTAATTCATGGACAAAATTTAAATAAGAATTACATTTAAAACACCGTTTTACAATCTGCATTCTCAAATCATTCAATAAATACTAAATCTATTTAATTCTCATTTAATCGATTAGTCGCAAGAATTTAATTTCAAAGTTAACGGATATATAGAAAACTATTTCAGTAATGCGCATAAAATCGCTTAGAAATATTATGTTACATCATTTATTCCAGATTAAACACATGCTACAATCTACCCGCATTATAAGATTTTTCATTTTTTAATGACCAAATTGGTTTTACTACCGTTTCATTAATATTAAATCTCTGTGAGATTTTCTCTTTTGACAAGAATTCTACTCTTGTGAAACTATTCTAAGAATAATTTACTAGAAATATTTTTCCATACTGAACCTTAATTTTGTGCATGTTAGCAAATAATTCAGGTCGGAAATGCAACATTGTTCAATGATTTTTTAGTTTGGTTTTTTTAACTGGAGGTTTTTTTTAATAAACAACATTTAAAATAACTAATTGAAATTTTTTTTGAGTTTTTATTTTTGAGATATGATTGATTACCAAAATATGAAAAATCAGTTAGTTTATTGAGCACACCAGATACATTCTGATGCTGAAGAAATAAGGCCAAATTAAAAAGAAAAGTGAAACCCTGATTAACGGAAGTTGAGTTATCATAAATGACTTAGAAAATAATAAATGAATTAAAATAACTTAAAATAATCACAAAAAAATGTTGATGAAAGAAATCTCTTGTCTATGAATACATAGGAAGGAAAGTATTGTTTTCATGTTAATTGTTTGAAATCGAGTTTTCACCGGATATACACGTTTTCAGACCCTCTGACCCAAAGAGCAGGTTTTTAGTGATTGGAACGTGTGCGCGCGCGCGTGTGTGTGTGTGTGTGTGTGTGTGTGTGTGAACAGAATATCTCAAGAACGGAACATCGTATGAACTTGAAATTTAAGTTAAATATCACTAGAGGACCCGACACAAACATTTTCATCAAAATCGGTCAACTGGAAGTAGTAGTTTATTCGTGTCATTTTTCACTTTTCTGGCTACTACAATTTTTTGAAAATCGCCTAATTTACTACATTTTTTATGCTCTGCAAGATAAGGTAGGCGCCATGTCTGCTGAATTTCTTTGGGAGGTTGTTTTCTCGTAAAAAAAATTGTTTTTTAAGATTTCGGCTTTAATATGCATTTTAGTGCAAAAAGTATAATAAAGTTGTAGAGAATTTAAAAACCTACAACTTTTATTCCAAACTTTTTTTTTGTGTAACGCTTAATTTAGCAGTAATTAGCAATTTTCTGTTTTTTTCCACAAAAATGTGTAAAAAATCGATTTTTAAAGATTTCTGCTTTAGTGTGCATTTTATGATAAAAGTATATTAATCCAATTTATAGGAAATTAAAAGATCTACAACTTTTATTTAAAACATTTTTCTCTGCAGAGCATAGTTTAACATGAGAGTGATTTTCCGTATTTTTAAGCCAAACAGGTTGATTTTCATTTTGCATCTTTCACTCATGATTAAAATTAGGTTATGTTTATTGAGGTTAGTTTTTTGTTTTTTCTAATGTTTTATTACTAATGTTAGGTATATTGTTCATTATTTGCATTGGCAAGAGAAAGTTGTGTGTTTCACACCAATTTTTATGTTATGTATTAAATTATAACAGAAATAAAATAAAAATTACCATACCATAATAAAAATAAATAAGAGAATTGCAGCTAGGCTATAGAATATGATCATGTTTAAAGAATTTTAGGTTGTTATCTATCAATCACGTAGTACAGTTCATTTTATTGACTTTATTATAGTGTTTTATTGTTAATGTACTTAATGATGTATGCTAACTGGTAAAGAGTGGGGGATAACAATTGAACAAAAACCCGAAGCAGTTAGAAGATTGGGAAATCTAATGTAATATAGCAGCTGATCGGGAGAAGGAATTTCTTCAACATCGTTAGTATTTTATCAGTGAAAATAAATCTAGTCTAGAAGAATATGGCACCAACACGCCAAATACATTCACAATAAAATTACTATTTACAAATACACTCAGATTTCAGATTGCTTTACAATTTGATGACCAATATCCAAAGTCAACGTTCTGACTAGAATGATGGTGGGACATTGTAGTAGAACGTAATGTGAGAAAATTACAGAAGATTTTTGGTTTTTTTAAATAAAAATAGATGTTTTATTTACACGTATCGTATGCTGTTCTTGTATTTTATAACTTTAATACTTAAAAGTCTTGCTTTGTATTATGAAATAAGCAGTAGGACATAGTAATATAATTTGATTATACATATATTATTTCCAAGTTCTTCTATTCAAAAACTCAGATTATCAGAAATTTTGGTTAATGGAAATGGGTTCAGCCCTGATTATTAATGATATCAGGGTTTTACTGTATTTAAAGTGTATTATAAAAACTTTCAAAAGTTACTTAATTAACCATTTCTGGTAAAGGCACCTACAACAATTGGCTTAAAAATACTTTTATGAGTTTGAACTTGAATAGGATTTAAAAAATTTAGACCATAATTTTTTTATAACTTTACAAAAAAAAAAAAACATTAAGTCTATTCCATAAAAAATACAATTCCATTTTTTGGAAATCATTATCTCAAAAATATTTTTTATTTTACATATAAAAATCCTATTTAACAAAATTTGAATCATTAAATATGAAAACGTATATAAAAATGGGATGGATGACCTTTAATGACATTCATGATCACAAATGACAGATTAATTATTTGATACATTCAAAACTAATGTTGCTCAACCTTTTTGGTATTAATCAAAACAAAAAATTTACTGCCTTTTCACCAACAAATGTCTAATACTTTTCTCTAACATGTTTTGACCTCTAGGAGACCATCTTCAGCAAGAAAAATTAAATACAAAAACAAACATACAGTAAACCTATATCGACGATAATTTCAATGATTTGTCAACAAAATATCTAATCTAAAAAATTGTTTTTTAATACAAGTCAAAATAAAGGCACACGTAAATTCAGTATAATCTGCCGCAAAATATTGGATGTACTATTCATTTATACAGCAACTGTACAACAAATAAAAATGATTTAAAACCATGAAAAATGTTGAACAATAACATACCGGAATCCAGAAACACTTTTTTGGCCAGAAAATTTGGATTTATACACTGTAGATTCATGAGTACACTAGATACAAGCTACAATTTATACAAGCTTTGGACCATCAGAACGGTTCAGAAAAAAACCACAGCATGTCTTTTTTTCCCTCTGAAGATGGTCTTATATAGGTCAAAACTCATTAGAGGTAATAATACAAAATTGTCGGTGAAAGCGCAGTAAGTTTTTTGCTTTAATTACCTGATAATAAACAAGAAAAATCAATGACGTGTTTTAAAATTGGAAAAAACCATTCATATTTGTACACATGCATACATTGAACTTCATGCATGAATCTAAACTTGACATTTCACAGAAAAACTTTGTCTTGATATCAACCAAACATTACTGTTATTAATTTTTGATAACCACTGTAAACAAAACAATATACACTGTCAGTTTTCTCAACTGCATCTATCAAAAAACACTATGTTGGCCTTTACCTTATATAATCCATACAGTGTCAAATATCATACGTGACTATATTTTGAACAACTAAAACAGTTGATAATTGTACTGATCGTGGGTTCAATTCCCAGTTAGAGACTGGATGTTGCATTAAATTTATTATGATGTTTGCGTGCTCAAAAACAAAAAGAATTAAATCAAATTACAGCCTGACAGTGGCATGCAGTCAGAGGAAGCAAATTAAGCACATTTTTATTAATTTCTCAGTTGAGAAATTAATTAAAATGATTCAATACGAATGTTACACATAAATTTAAATTATGATCATCAAAACCTTTAATTATGATGTATTTATTTATGCTTCAAAAATTAAATTGTCGATGGCAATGAATAATTGACATAGTTTACAAATCATGCTAATCAGACTAAGAAAAGAATTTTGGATGACAGTATGTTACAGATAAAGCTATAAATTCATGTGCAAATCATCATATTATTATCATCCAGTGCAAAGAGATGAAGTGCAAATTAAGAGGTAAAGAGATTTTTTTTAAATTTACCAAAACCTATTGGCAATCAAGGTTCTAGCTCAAATATTTCAAATTAACAAATCAAATATATAAATTTTAACTTTTGCATTGTTATTTAATGTTTAATCAAATATGTGCAAACAACTGCTATGTGTTCAAAATATAATTCTGCAAACAAAATTTTGTTTTTTTAAATTATCTTTTATCACGGACGAAATACACATGAATGGTCTAATTGCTTCATACTTGCAATATCTGTGAAAGTTACATACTTACAGGAGTTATAAATAGCTGACAGTCAGACCACATTCTTAATTTGAATGGTGCATTCTAATAATTCCCAGTAAAATTGCTGGAGCTAGTTGATTTAGCAAAACTGGTAATCTGGCAATATTTGAGTTTCGAACTTGCACAATTAGTCAACATCTACTAAATTTAGTTATCAAGAGAAAAAATGTAATGTAACATTTTGTAATGACATTTCCAAAAAGATTAGATGGACTGAGCCACTTCACAAAAATAGCCTTAAAAAAGAGCACTTAACTTTTTTTACTGATCATGGTACATATTTTCCACTGTATTTTTAATATTAATGAAGAATATGATTTAGGTAACAAACCTAACGACACTATTGTGTTAAATACATATAAATGTTGTACTAGCTTAATTACTGAAAAGATAAAATAACAAACCTTCGGTGGTAACAGACTGTCCTTCCTTCTGACTTTCAGATATGCTACCTCTGAAACAAATACATGCCATTATGTGTACTGACAAAATTACTAAATCACTTGAACTACATTTACTTTTTTCAAAAATTACCCGTTCATTTATTATTTTTATGTTGTTTTGGATAATACAACATAATACAAGTAAGGGTTGTAAATTTTGTTCGATGTTGTATTTTTTACGTCTAGACTACAGACGCTTTAAAAAAATCCAGTCTCTCTTAACTCAAAGGTAATGCATAGATGCCTTTACAAATAATTTTTTAACATCCACAACTACAGTCGAACTTCGATATAATGAAAACCTTGATTATACAAATTTTTTTACTGCACCGTGACATTATAATTAAACCAAATGTAAATTCACCTCGATTTAACGAATAAGTACCTTGATATAACGAAATAGTGTTATGCAATAAGTACGAAGTGACACGCTGCATTATGATTTCTCTGTGAGTTTTAAGGTAGATTCTTTTGATTTCCGTACCTAAATTGTAACTGTTTACAAGCACAATGCATTTTTAACTACATGCAAGAATGAAAGGTTATTTTTATTCAATTCCTTAATGGGGTAACCCGAATTTCTTATTTTATAACCAATAACAACAGAAAAGATTAAAAAAGATGTTGAACAGGTACTATCCCAGTCAGCCTTTACAAAATGTAGTAGCAGTATTTCCCAGAAATTCATTTATTAACGCAGAGGCCTAAAACTACTGTATCTGTATTTGCAACCGTAATAACCTTAATTATGTAAAACATGATCTATAAAAAAATTAATTTACTAGTTAAGACGTGTCTATTAAGAAAATTAACTGTATTTAATTAATCATACAATGTGAAAAAATTTGATAATAAAACTTAGCTTGGAAATTCTTGTTACTTCGGTATAATGAATACCTTGAATTAACAATTTTTTTCTCAGGATTCTCAATTTCGTTATACCGAGTTCAACTGTATTACTAAAATTTAAAATTGATTAAATATCTTATAGGTCGCAAAAGTGAATATGGTTTACAACAGATATATTTGAAACTCTATTCAATATCTGAACTATGAAAAACCCCTGGCCTTCATAAACTTAATAAATAAAGGGTAAGTGTGGTATTTACATTGAAACCACATTTATCCAAAGTTGATTGGACCAGACACGTTTTGCATAAACTGTATTTACTGTTTTTCACCAAAATTATACTAGAAGATATTGTATTGTGCACATGGTATAACAAAAAGAAGGTATCAATACTCCATGCATCTTAACCATGTAAAGAGTTGTTAACACCTGCTAGATCAGATACAACAAAACATTCGTTAAACAAACAAGAATTACTTTTTTGAAAACTTGTATAAACTGAAATTTGAGACAAAATTTTTTAGATAAATGATGAAATGTTTTATACATGAATTCATTTGAATAACTTTAAAAATTCCTGAATGAACTTACAAACTAAATTTTGAGATAAATTGATTTAGCCATTATAGCCTTCGAAATTGACAACACTACATATAGATACTTCAGTCACGAGAATATTTTTCGCGTATCGATGAGTTATGAAGAAGAAAAGAGAAAATTAGACAGTGCTGCCAACCTTAACAATGAGATACTACATTTCACAACCATGCAATGGCACCATTTGTCAACCACATGTTGTTTTCAATTTAAAATATTTCATTGTAACTGACACTTTTTCTACTTGAACCCAATTTCCTTTAAAAATTTTCTTAAAGTACAAAATTTTCAACTAAAATTTTCCTTTCTTTTAAAATTGGTATATTAACTTTTTACATGCCAGCATCACTTTCTTATTGATAAAAAAAATTCTCCATAGTTTTTACAACCACTCTGTCAAAGTTGTCCTGTAATGCATTCATATATTCTAGCAGTTTCCTTTTTTATAACCAGGTGTCAAAAAAACTGTTGATGAAGAAGAATTTGCGTCTTCACTGCCTTTAACTTCCTTCTTTATATTTCAAATTGTGAACAGAGTAACATCAAAGTAGTTAGCCACTTGCTCATGGCTTTTGTTAGGGGCATGGAAAGGCATTTTTGTATAGCTTCGACATCACATTTTATTACACTGCATATCAAATTTCGTTCAGCACTGTGAGTAGTCTGTGGATAGAAACAACCGTGTAAAGCACATTTTTTTCTATCAGTTCAACTAAACATGAATTCACAAACCCAACGGCACTAAAAAAATTATCTAGGGGTTTGTACCCTGAGATAATGGTTTGAGAAATATGAGGGGCAGTAATTTAAGTATTAGTTGAATTTATTCATAATTTTTTAATTAAAGAGACATTTTAATGTAAATTGTTGGCAATACTGTTAACACTTATATTTCTGAGCTGTAGGAACGTCTGTGACATGGTAGTAATAGTTTGGCATTATTATAGTTGTAAACATGTCACATCACTCCAAAATAGCATCCTAATAATAGAGATATGAGAAGTGATTAGTTTCCTGGGACAAAGTCGGCTTAACTCTACTGAAATTTAATGATTACTTTTACTGAAATGTAATTCTCTTGAATGGAAACATCACAACTCACCACCTCCAAAAAAAGTGCAAACAGGTTCCATTTTCTTTGACAGACAAGGCATTGTGCATACTGAATTCATGACAAAGGAATTCTACTATTAATACACAATCAAATTGTGATACCCTGAAGAAACAAAGAGAGGCAATTAAAAATCGTTGTCCTCGGAAATTGACCAGAAGTGTTGTGCTTCAGCATGACTATGCAATACCTTAGTAGGTAGGTGTCATGCAGGAACTCTTAAAGAAATTCAAAAAGGAGGTGCAGAATTATATAGTGAGGTTGGAGGTGAGGGAACACCCTCCTCGTAGTCTTGAACTGAGTGAATTCCATGTCTTTGGTCCTTCAAAAGAAGGGCTTGCAAAATGGTGATACCACTCTGAGAAAGAAGTTCAAATGCAATTGTGGAAGTGGTTATCTATTGTAAGAGAAGAATTTTTCAAAAAGGCATGGAAAAGCTTGTGTTCTGTTAGGAGAAAAATTAAGAAATACTGTAATTATAAAGAAATTTACAATTTTGTTTGGTAATTTCACGATGGTAAATAAAAAATTATCAATTTCTGTATATTTTTAAAAGTATAACTAACTTTTTGACTGCCCTTTTTAATATGAGATCAACAATATAGATAGTAGCACTGATATATATATATAATACATAGATAGTAGCACTGACAGTAGTCTCTTTAAAATATCAGCTAACTTTTCTCATCAAAACAATGGAAAATGACTCTGGAGCTTCAAAGCCAAGGGGACAAATGGCCTCTCACGGAACGCTTGAGCCTGTTTTGCGAGGTGCATGCTCAGTCGGTGTGGGGGTTCCTTGACGAGGTAGCTAAGTTCTACCATTGTCATGTAATTTAGTAAGAGTTATAAGCTGTCTTAGCTAAACTTGCTGACACCAAGGAAAAATTTTAATGGTGGCCAAACACTTGTTGGTAATTAAGGGGACTTTAGGTCCTAACAATTCTTTTATTCTTCTGTATTTAGTTTTGACTGTTAGGATCATTTAAATTCTAACTTGTGACGGGGGCCTTGAGCCCCAAGAGGCACTTTTGACAATACGACGAGCAGTACACACTCCCCTGGTCAGCCGACCTGGCTCCAACTAGTTTTGGCCCTCAAACTAGTTTTAATTTTTAACTTAAACTAATTAATATAAGGTGACAGTCACCGTCACAACTGAACAAAGTAAGAGTTCTTAGGAACGGCCTCTGGGTCTGTGCCTTCTGGACCAATCGGAGGGGAGGTGGTGGGAGAAATGCTAGCAAACCAATTTATCAAAACAATGATCATAAAGCTTTATAACAGGTAAAATACTTCTTAGTAAGTAACTGATATTAATAAAAGTTAGCTTCTCTAAAAATAATGCATTTCAGTACAAATTGATTCAAAGTTAAACAAAGTAAAGTTTTCAGTAATGGTGGATGGAATAGTGATCATTCATCATAAGTTTTTGTCAGCTAATAACCAGTCATACATTTTTCAAACTATTCATGATTATCAAAAATACACCATTTTATTTTGAGTTTCACTAGGTGAAGCCTAAAAGGTCCAAAACGATCATCGTTCTATATTTACTACATACAAAAACAAAGTAAATTACCAAAATTACTTACTCATATTCACGTTTCTCAGCTTCCTCTTGACTTATATCTTCTTCAACTGAGTAATCAAGAATTGGTTTTACACCAAAGGAATGAAGCCGTTTCAATGTTGGAACTATCTTATGCTGATCTTCACCTGCTACGAAGTGTCCATAGAAAGTTCCTTTCATTATTACTGTAAAAAGCTTTTCTCCTACCAACATCTTTGTCAGTTTCATCAGCTGTAAAAAAGAAAAATCTGGTGTGAAACACTCATAGACAATATGAACAATATAAACCATATTTAATCATGAGTAAACAATGTAAAATGAAACCACTCTAATTTTAATCATGAGTGAATAATGCAAAATGAAAATCAATCTGTTAGGCTTAAAACCTATGGAAAATCATTAACTGATGCTTAACTAACCTCTGCACAAGAAAATGCTTGAAATAAAAGTTGCAGATTATTTTATTTCCTGTAACTTTAATTATATATAATTTTGCCGTTACAGACTTCTGCAGTGAGGCACCGAATTCCATTCACTGCAGAAAAAAGTAAGTGCTGGTGCAGAAGAGATATGAGAAGGTAAGGCGCGGACATGGAATAAGGCTAAATAAGGTAAGGTGCTGGAACAAGTTAATAAATTCACACACTTAGGAACTGCTTTCTCATCAGATAGAAAATTAGAAAAATAGTAAAGTAAAACAGTGCAAAAAGAAGTGGTTTTTTTCTAACTATGAGAGGCTTGGTCTGGGATCAAAAAGTTCCTATATTGTAAAAAAGATATGTACTTAAAGCCAATTTTGACTTATGCAGCCAAGACATGGACAGGTGGAAGGAAAGTAGAGAGTAGAATTTAGGGAGCAGAAATGAAGTTCAAGAGAAGTATATTGGGGAAGACAAGAAGAGATACAATAAGAAATTATGCAATTAGGGAATAACTGGAAATATACAGCCTTTCAGTGAGGGTTGGACAGCCAAAATGGCAATGGTTTGGTCATGTCAGTAGGATGGAGGAGGGAAAACTGCTGAAAAGGATGATGAACATGGCAATCGAGGGGGAAAACCAAGAAGTAGGCCAAAAGTGAAGTGGATGAATTCAGTTATGGATGAATTGGGGAAAAGATGCAATACCAAGAGAGCAATAGTGGAGAGATAATTCAGTGATAAAAAGAGGTGGAGAAGAGTTGTGTTGGGCTTCACCTGAACAAACTTGGAAGAGGAATAAAGATGATGATGTTCTCTCTTCATAAATAAAAAGTCTAATTATTTTTTCAGCTAGAACCTACAACTCAAACTCAAACTATATTCCGAATTTGAAGTACAAGGCCTTGTATTTCAGATGATTTCATGAAAGAGTGTTAGTCAGCAAGTGATATTTCATGTTCATACATACAGATTAACTAGATGATAAAAAAATAACTTCACAGATTTTAGATTTTTCTTAAACTTGATGAAAACACTGCTATCATACCCTAAAATAATTTGTTGTTTGAAAACATTTTGTAACTTTACGACGATTTTATAAAATGCAAAATCTTGTCCAATGTATTTTTTAAATTTTACATGGTTGTACAGAGGAAACTGCAAAAAAAAACAAAAATGAAAATTTTGTAAAGCTGTAATAAGATTTTTCAAAGTAAATAGGTAACAAGATAATTGAATTAAAGCAACTATTCTGGAGGCAACGTTGCAAAGTTTGAATAAAAAACTGAAAATTGTTGTGAAATGTAGCATTACTGTGTTGTCATGAGTTAAAAAAATATAACCAAGTATTTAGTTAATTAGAATATTTTGATAAAACCATTAAAAGTGTTATTTTAATTTAATTGTGATATTGGTTGTTAAAAATATATAATTAAGAACCGAAAACGGTAAATTTATGTTTAAAAATTGAGCTAATACAAGGTAGTATACAGTATTTTACAAATATTAATTTAAATTTGATAACAAAATACCAAAAAAATATTTATAAATTGATAAAAAGATTTTAACTTGAGGAAATAATAGCTGTAGTTTATGACTTAATACTTTTATGGTAACACATTGATTTCATGTCAACAAGGAGAATCATCTCTATATTCACTCTGAATATTTTATCCAAACCCAACCTATTCCGACCCCATGTCAGTGAGCCTAACATGTGTAATAGTCTGTCAATCAAAAATTAATGTAAAATAGTCTAGAAATCACATCAAAAATAATAGCAGTTCATGCAGTTCATGTTCTCTAATTTATATTTAAAATCAACATCATTTGAGCCAGTGAAAGCCAAAGTGGTAAAAGTTACTTTTACAGTTTTGATTTACTGGCACCACTGAGCAGATCTTGGTAAAAAATGTTATTAGGCAAAGTGGTATAAATCAAATGATAACCTCAACAATAGTACAAAAGATTTTTCTAATGGATTGCAACAACAGCTGTTTTTGTCAAGAGCGATAGTGGTATAAATCAGATTCCTACCACTTTGGCAGGTAATGGATTGACTTGCATCTTTGGGGATCTAAGTTAAATTTTTACTTTCTTTATAAAAATCTAGCTACTTTATTGAAAATAATTTAAATGGATACATGTGATGTAGTATAGTGAGTAAACCATTTTGGCATTCAGAAAGCGATAGAAGAGGTAGCCATATTCCGGTCAATAAAATGAAAGACTAGGTGATACTAATTGTATACCAATACTAGATACTACAAGTATTCATAATATACTATAACTGGATGTAACCCTTAGATACTAGAAATGTGCCCCTGCAAAGTGTGGGCGCAATTACTGGTCAATAAATAAATAAATGAGGGACCAAAAAGGAAATAACAGTGAAACAGAAGAAAGTTATCATCTGAAACGATTGAATACCCATGTCCTGAAAATACGAGTATTGTATTGACCTTTTTTTACATCCAGATATTTTGTATAAATTAATTCTACTGCAGGCGAAAAATATACTCAATATTAAATGGTTAAACCTATACAAATTGATTATTCAACACAACTGAAAAGACGCAGTAGAATTTGAGACAGAAAATTTAATGTATCTAAATCAAATGACTTTTTAATTAAAACATTAATGCATAAATGAATGAGGTGTGAAGAAATAGACAATAAAAGAAATGTAATAAAAATCTAGGTTTATGGTTACTTGTTTATAGGTAATTAACAACAACAGAGGCCAGTAAACCGACATCCCATCCCGATCAATGTCTGGGTTAAAGAAAGTTTATTTTTTAGCTTTTATTTATTGTCATGAACTGTTCTGTATTGACAACTATCACGTTAGTTTTTTATTTTGTACACACAACAACAATGCTAAAACCGCTTCAAACTAATTAGGACAATAATCTGTCCAGATATTTAAAAAAATGTGCATTGTAAACAAAAATAAACCAAAATAGCAAAATTTATGTAGTTATCAGCTGACAATCAAGGTTTTCATTTACAGACTAAGAAATAGTTTCCTTAATCATGCTCGACTCCAGCGAAGGTCCAGAATAAACTGATGAAATACGTATGAAGGGCAGCTTATTTCATTAGCAACAGCACTGGAAATAGCACTGCAGTATGTAGAGCAATACAACAATGTTGTGCTGTGCATATAGACTTCATGTTTATGAAGCACTGGTGAAATATTCCATCATCAATGTTTTCGGTATTACTAAAGTTACCAACTAGTGATTTTATGCAGCCAGGTAGTACTGCAAATGTGTATGTTTTTACTAATAAACCACAATAAATTTTATACCAGTAAGAAATATTGCAAGTACATCTTGTATTAAGATCTTGGTTATGTTATCTTGGGTTCGAATCCCATTCAGGCACGGCATATTTTCATACGTTACAAAAAATCATTTCATCCTTCACCATCTGCATTAGCAGTAATTGCAGAACAGTCGGACGATAAACCAAAAAAAAAAAAAAATATGTTAATTTTCTATTCACAACTGCAATGTTTATAGATTTTTTTAAATTTAATTTCTATGCTTAGAGGGCCGGCCCGATGGTATTGTGGTAAGCACAACTGGCTTCTACGCCCGGGTCCCAGATTTGATTCCCAGTCAGGTCTGGAATTTTTTCATCATTCATCTTCATGTATCATCCTTCTCACTATCTGCATTAGCAGCAATTGCAAAACAGCCAGACGTAAAACGGAAACAAAAAAAATAATAAACCTGTTTTGGAAATAAAATAGTTGGGATTATCAGAAATTTCGGAATAGCATGGTTGAAGAGCATTCCTTTTCGATCCAGAAGATAGAAGGAGAAAAGGTCGCTTTCAGGAAAAAGGGTTTATGGAAACCCAAGACAAAAATGGTAAGAAAGTAATCACAGAGAGGGTGACTGGGAAGAAAGAAGTTGATGGGTTGAAAAACAAGAAAGTGGAGAAACTCATAAGACCCTGACAAACACGTAAAAAGTAAGTAAAGTTCTAACTCGTTTATCTGGACTAATTGGGACCAAAAGCGATCCGGAAAATCGAAAATCTGGATAAATGAGAAACAATAGTAAATACTGGGCATAAAAAGAAAATGTGATTGGAAAATCACCATTCATTTATAGTACTGCTTTTGCAATGCTTGTGAAAACACTTCAAAAAAAATTGAATAATTCTATTTTAGAAAAACTAAACTTTTCATTGTCGCTCTTGTTTGATTGTAAGAACTGTAGTATATTCACGGGTGTTTCAAAAACGACGCAACCGTAACATTAAGATCGTAGAAGTAATGCATAGGTAAATTTCATATCTCTTTACATGTCAATTGGTAACACTGTATTCAAGGTAACAGCTTTTAAAAATTTAATGTCGTTCTTGTGCTCCAGTGTTATTCCAGTATCCCATTCATCTCTATCATATCAACGAAGTCGTTTTCCAAAGACGAACGTTGGTTTAATTTTCTTGTCAATGAAAACGGTATTGAGGTGTCAGATCGTGTTTATTTTAGTGATGAGACGTGGTTTCACTTGGATGGTTATGTTTAAAGTCAAAAATACCGAATATGGAACACTGATAATCCTCACGTGTTTCACGAACGACCACTACAAGTACGTAATATTGGTGTTTGGTTTTCGATCTCTCGGCTTTGTGTAATAGGGGCTTTATTTTTTGAAAAATCTGTGGTTGATATGGTTTATCGCGACTTAATCCATCAGTTCATTGCAATGTTGGATTTACACGATCGAGAATGTTGGTTTCAGCAGGATATGGAACTTGCCATACTCCTGATGACACGTGAGACATATAACGGGATTTTTTGGCCATCGTTTGATATCGAAAGGGTTGTAGCCTCCAAGATCCTCAGATCTTACACCAGCAGACTTTTTCTTGTGGGGTATTTCAGAAATGTCGTTTTTAAAAACAATCCTCATACACTTGACGAGCTGAAGGCGAACATTGACCGTGAGATTTCAAACACTGATAAGGAAACGAAAAATGGCTACAAAATTACAAAACGTTTACGAACCTGCATTCGGATCACAGGAAATCATTTTTAACATCTATTATATAGTTATTAATGGTAAGTTTCAAGGTAATTTAAAGTACATTAATTTAACCCTTTATTAATTAATTTAACCAACGGCCGAAAAACAGGATGACGATATATTTTACGTAGTAACAACACCCGGTTTACCGGACGTTCGTAAGTTATGCATTAAGTGTCAACGTCTGGATAACTGAACATTTCCAAAAAAACTTCTAAACAAAAATTAATGAATAATGTATTTTGAAACTGTCTCCCTGGCTTAGCGACTAGCATGCTCGCCAACAAAGTGAAAGGTCCGGGGTTCGATTCCCGGCTAGGATCTGAGAATTTTAATACGTTAAAACCACTGTTAAGGTACCAAAACCCATAGTAGTTGCTAATCACCAAGCTGTCGATGCGACTTTAAAAAAACTTAAAATAAATTTTGAATAATTTTAGAGTTAAAAGATTTCTTTTCTGTATGAACATAATAAAAATTAATTTTTAACAGGAAATTTTATTTTTCTGTAACGTTGAAATTTTGGCAATGGCAGAATTATGCCTGCAAAATTTCGAAATGAGGGCTGGCACTTTTTTTACACCCTTTTTTAAATTAAATGGCTTTAGATCAAAATTTTAAATATTTTTTCGGCACTGAAAGGGTTAATACTTTTGTACATTATTTCATTTCAACACGAGTCGCACCTTTTTTGAAACATCTGTAATTATTTCCATTCACCCAATTTGATCAACGCTTTTATTGCAATTTTGATTTGAAGTACGGTTGATTAAAACAGGGAACCGAGGTTCGTTCAAGTGTGGCTGTCAGCTGGTGTCCATAAGATGTTGATAGTCCAATTGGGACTGCCAAGAACAACTAGCAATTTACTACAACTTTTGTCACTGACTTTTCAGCTAAAAAGTTCGTTTTTTAAGGTTTTATGTTTTATTTGCAATTTAAATCAATTTTAAATTCCTGTACTTCAAACAAACTATCTTTTGGAAAAATTGAACTTAAAATGTTTTTTGAAAAAAAATTGATTTTCAGATTTTACATTTAGCTAATACACAGTACGGAATGCGAACTTCCCAATGGTGCCAAAATCACGTTTCTCAGACAAATAGAAATATTTTCTTCAATAAAAAATGATGTCATGTCACAATGCTGCAGTTTTTGTGAACGATTTCGTTTAGCCCGTTTTCTGAAAATTACCTTTTTCAAATTTTTATACCACATTTCTCCGCATTGATAAATAAGAAAATTTATTCTGTTGTTACCAAATTTTCAGGGTTTGTTTAACATGTTAAAATACTAGTTCCCTATGGAGGAATATCACAATGTAGGCTATACATTAAACTTTTTGAGGAATTAGTTATTTATGATTTTTTCTATTGAATTTTAAATACTTGGGAAATTGTGTTTTTTTTAACTGGTTTAATACCAACCAATAAATGCCCACATAAGGAGTGAATATAATAATAAATAAATAAACAAATTTTCTAGTCGGGTAAAATTGTACACAGCTCAAAAAAAATGTTTATGATAGGAAATTATAAGTTTACACTGTTGCACAGAACACGAAAAAGGAGATTGACCAAGCTTTTTACTTGCATATACTTGAAGTGACTAAGGAAAACAGTGCGAAATCTTAATTAGAACAACCAAACATTATATCAACACTGACTACAAATTAATTGTTCATAGTGTGCAGTGTTCATAAACACAATTCAATTTATTACTTGTCCATTCAACTGATAGATCCATTTTACGAAAAAATAATGATATGGCAGAAAAATGTGATACATTTTCCATATTAAATTAAAATATAGGAATAATAAAAATGATTTAATATATAATACAGGCTATAATGTACAAAGAAAATTGTTTTTATGTATTTATCATTTTAAATAGCTTTCGATAAAAAATACTTCATTTCCATAAACTTACTATGAACATGTACACTCGGAGAGACAGATGAATCCAATTTTTCGGGAAGTTACTAAAAAAAAAAAAAAATAGTCTACATCTACACAAGAAAACTATCTATCTTTTACAGATGTTGAGAATGAGGCAAAAATTTAACATTAAGTTATAGAAATTCAGATCGCCCTTAAATAAATTGTACAAAAATGATTTCTTTGAAATTTTATTAATATTAACGCAGTTACATTATTGTAATCATGTGCACGCCAATAAATACATTTGTTAATATTTACGGATGATTGAATTTTTACTGCTACTGTAAGGTGGTAAGTACATCGGTTCGACCTTCAAGGACCTTGACTACCACAAAACTGAATGGCTATTTCCATCTCGCTTACGAATACTTCAATTTTTCTCTCTCACACCTTTCTGTAGCAACGAAGGGAGCTAGATTTGATGGGCGGAGAGAGTTCACGGGGGAGGGTAAAGTTGGACTACTTTCAGACAGACTTTCATCGATCGGGGCGCTTGTACCGTGCTCCAAACACAATGTCCGCTCTCAGCCCTTTTATAACATTAAGCGATCATCTTTCCAAATCTCTATAGATATACACATGAATGTCAAAGCCCTCACCGACTGACTTACTCATCCACTAATTCTTTAACATCCCAATAACGCGGGAGCTAAAATTCTAGAATATAATTGATAATAGGATAGGAAATCATAAATAAATTATAAGTTTACACTCCTACACAGAACTCAAAAAGGAGACTGACCAGGCTATTACTTGCATATACTTGGAGTGACTAAGGAAAATTATGCGAAAATCGCAGATTTTCTTTTTTTCATTGCATTTAAAAGTAAGTAATTCATTCCTTACATGATGAACAGAAATATAATTTTCATTTTGACCGCTTGTGCCTACGCAGGAAAAAGCGGATAACTATTCCACAGCAATAAATACAGTAGAGCGTCAGTTATCCGAACTAATTGGGACCAGAGCGGTTCTGATAATCAAATAGTTCGGATAAGCACAGATGCTAAATTCTGTAATTTGATACACTTTACCATAAAAATGTAATAAATAACCTAAACGGTAGCAATAATAAAACTAAATATTTAATAGGTTAATAAGGGACTAACATAAATATAATTTTTAGTGAAAAAAAACGCTTATTTATTGCGTTTATTTGAAATATAGAGTAGCTACTAAAAATTATACAAAACTGAATAAATTAATGAAATAAACTACGATAAAATCCTTTATGAAAGATTTTTAACACACTTGTATATGTACATACTATACAATAATTTTTTTAAAAAATCTTGAATTTTCTTTTGAGCTAAGACTTAACTTTTTGTAGCAGCAAAATATCTCATTCTTTTTACTAACAATTCTTCAGCAGCACTAAATTCAGGCTGTTGTTCACACCATAGCATTACAGTTCTGGAGCAGAAAAGCCCTCTGCATGAGTAAATATGTATGTTTTCAATTAATGGTGGTTCGGATAACTGACGATTCAGATGACTGACGTTCGGATAATCGACACCCCTATGTACTAAATATTTTATACGCTCTCAAAGAAAAAGTTTTAAAATTCAACCGGCATATCCTCTAAGAGACTTATGAACAACACAGCAAATTCGAATTTCGATAATTTGAGACAGAAGAGGTAAAATGGTTAATTGTAATTTACCAGCAGTAACAAGCGCAGTAATCTATTGTAATTCACTGATTTTATAGTAAATAATTGTTAAGTTTAAAAGGAAGTTCTATCATTTTTTATAAACAACCACATCCCGAAAGAACCTGGAATAACCGTTACAATATTAATGGTAATTTTTATTAACAGCTTATTTCCAAAACAACTTAAAGCCCTTTAAACATCAATTTTATATCAACCCTAAAATTATTAACTTTAATTAAATAATATACAAAATAATATAACTAAAAAAAGTTAACATTTTTACTTATACCTAATATAAAGAAACAACATTAATTAACTTATTATAAATAATTAAGTAAAATTATACACAATTACTTTTTATTGCTATACAACCTAGCAAAACAAGGTCAAAAATATATATACAAATTTTTGGTGAACAGTAGGTTTTTGTTTTGATTAATACCAACAATGCTAAGCTACATTAGTAGTTTTTTGCTATTTAAAGTTTATTTTGTTTATTAATTTTGCGTTTTACCACATAAAGTCAGCAGAATCTTGTGTTCTTATCGACTGCCAATTTTATTTGAAACCAATTTATAGTATACTTTATTTAATGAATGACTGATATTTCGGAGCCATGACCTGACATTGGGTACCAAATTTTTTCCTGCACCGAAAAGAGTTTCGAGCGATTAAAACTGGCAAATGCTTCTGCCAGGGATAGTCGGTAAGGTCCGACAGGGAATGGATGACAACCGGTTCACAAAACAAATTTTTAAGACACTAAACAGTAGACCTAAGGTGTCGGATAAATGATTTAAAGAAATCAGAAAAGATATTGAGAAAACCGAAATAAACCGAGAAAACTTAATGAACCGAACTAAATTCAGACAACTAATTATGGGCTTCCAAGAAGAGTAAAAACGGAACATCAGGTGGACAGGAGAATGGAGAAAAGCCTACAGTGAGCGAATGCTGAGAATATGAGCTGCATAGAGAGCTTTCAGAAACATCTAGTCACCTTACGTGGTCTAAAACTGGCCCTATCACAGGGGAAAAATACTAGATGGAAATTATAAGCTGATATTTCCTTTGAAAAAACGAAGGGTTTTAAATTTTTTTAAGCACTTTGAGGAAATATAGGTATTGTTACATTACGTCAAAACCGATACCCCCGAACACAAATTTTATCTACGCCACTATGTAAAAAACGATTTCTTCATTATCAATATTTACAATGGGAATACTTCAACGGGACTGGAAAGAGAAGGAATCGATTTTTTTTCTCTTTTACGTCTGACTGTTTTGCAATTCGCTGTTAATGAAAAAAAGAAGGGTGAAACGTAAATGAAAAAGTGCTAGACCTGACCAGGAATCCAACCCGGACCCTTGGCGTAGAAATTAGTTGCGCTGACCATTACACCACGAGTCGGTCAAGGGCTGTAGAAGTACTACAAGATAATACTAGAGCAATGATATACTATGTTTTAGCGATTTTAATGCTGTACACTAGAAACATGTTCTGCCATGGATTATTTCACTTTTACTGATAACTTAAAGCAAAACTTTTAGGTATTTATATAAATTTTACAGAATGTCATACTCAAAAACAGTTTTTCTATTTAGAAAAAATGAATGATATAACTGATAATCGTAACTACACGACAGTATTTAACCTAACTTAACATTTATACATAATGGACATAATTTATTACAGTACACAGAAATAAATATCGGTCAAATATTATCAAAATGTGCCAAAATATTCTTTTAAATCGTCCAAATAGTTTTATTTTAAAATTACTCTAATTATACCGTTCGCTTATCTTACAAATACACACATAGACAAACCAGTTACTTTGTAAATAGGTAAACTTAAATAGTCTTACAAAGGAGGAAACAGCCTTGTACCTAATTTTTTACTTTAAAAACGAATATTGTTAGCATATTAACTTTTCAAGGTTACAGTAAAACGCATAACTTATTCTGGTTGGTTAAATTAATATATATTTTACAATGATATGTTTGCATGGTAGACAGTTGATATTTGAACAGTTACAAATTACAGCTAATCGTAATCATACGATGGCAAACATCAGCTGAGTCGTTATTCATTTTTATTGGAATTTTTTTTTATCCCTAATATGTTTACGTTGCAATCTGTTCAATTCAGAACAATAAGCAACCCCCATGACTCAATCAAATGAGGATGATGTGTATGACGAGTACTGGTAATGCGCTATAATTTGACGATTACGCCTATCACGCGGAGAACAGTATACTATCTATCCTACTTACATCGGCCAACTTGAAATCATAACACATGTATCAACGTGTAACTCGAAATGTAACCGCCACAAATACTTAAGTAATAAAATTCAGTTCATGACCCGTCACACTTAATAAGTAAGGAGTAATGTAATAATTTAAAGAAAGTGAATTGTTTAAAATTAAATTGCAATTTAACATAGCTTTACTGAAAATAATGAAATATGAAACCCTAAAATTACAATAACATTTTGAAATTACCGTAAAACTAGTATTACTCACGATAATAGCTCGCATCCACGGAACTCACGGACTAAATAGTCTATCACTACAAATGTCAGAGTGCAGTAATTCAGTTTACTGCTGATGACCAAAAAGGATACTAAATATAGCTTAGGCCTAGTATTATGGCTTATTTAGAATTAATGTTTATTATTTAGGATAATTATTAAAATCAATAAATAATACAATGGGATGTTTATAAAACGACATAGTTGTAAACATAATAAATAAATGTAAGAAAACTACAACATAAAAATGTAAAAATGTAAATGTAAAACTACAACATGATGTCATGGTTAGAGCTGTCGCTATGATTAGAAAAGCACATATAGTAGCACTTCCAACCCCCGCATAGTCCAGTCTTACTCTCGCTGACGATCGTCATATTGCTTTACCAGTAAATGAGGTGTAGTCTTGTACAAATCCAGGCCGACCATTCCTGAGAAAGTATGATTAATTGAACCCCAACCATTAAAAGTACACCAGTATACTGTCTAGTATTCAAATCCGTATAAAAGTAACTACTTTTACTAGGATTTGAACCAGGAACGTTCATCTTCGAAAATCAGCTGTTAAACAGCTGACTCACGGCGGCGACTTTACCTCAAGACCAACCCGGTCGATCATTATTGTATAACTAAAAAATAATAATTAAATAACTAAAAATAATAATAATAAATAAAATAATTTAATACTATTTTTACTTTCTTGCACCTTAAGTACAAAATAAGAAAGTACAACAATATTGTGAACGATTTCTATAATGAGATTTTAACTGATCATTTCATAACTCCTTGAAGCCGAAGAAGTTACTTTTTAATTTATGCCTGTTATGGTGTAAAGTGCATACACAATTGAGCCTTGGTTGACCCGTAGTGTATTGGTTAGCGTAACTGGCTTCAACACCAGAGGGCCCGGATTCGAATCCCGGACAGATCTGGTATATGTTCATCAATCATTATCTTCTACCGACGTAAAACCAAAAAAGTTGTGCTAATCGTTCTGAAGCAAAAATATGTGCTTATATCGAAATTCATAATAACCGACCTACTCATTTAAGGAGACTTACAAGAAATTTGAAAAACAAATTTGAAAAAGGTTGATTTTAATTTTGCATCATTCACTCAAGATTAAAATTAGGTTATGTTTTTTGAAGTTAGTTTTTTGTTTATTTCTCATGTTTTATTACTAATGTTAGGTTATATTTTTCATTTTTTTATTGATAAGAGAAAGTCGTGTGAGTGTTTCACACCAGATTTTTGTAAAATCTGGAACGATTGTTTATATTAGTTTTTACCAAGAACTTTTTCTAAATTTGATAAGAACTGAATACATAAAAAACATTTTAAATCTGTTTTTAAGAAAAAAAATCAAAAATCGTCATTTGTTATTTACCACCTCTTAATAGTTTTTCATTTGAAAATTGTTAAGAGGCAAAGACACAGTTTTGTAAGGTATGAATAGCTAGGTACGCTAATTTACATAACATTACAAATTATCACAGTTCGGCCTTGAAATACATAAAGACTTGTGATTACTATTAAAAATCAATCTTCATTTCTTAAAAGAATTAAGTAGGCAGTTAAAAAGAAATCACTCATTTACTGTGTATATTTCATTACAGTATTTAGGAAATTTTTATTTTCAGTCATTTTTACGAAAACATATAAATGGAAACGAACCATAAAGGCTAGATATTCTAATAAATAAATAAAAGCACGTGTACTTGAATAGGACAATTGCTCAATATTATCACAAATATTTTAGCGTACTTAACAAAAAACCAAGGTAAGAAAGTTTTGCATTTAATTAGAGTGTAAATAAATGTAGTATACTAAAACAAATTGATAATGAATACTATTTAACCGTAAAATGCATGATTTTCTGAATTTTGGTTTTAAAAAAAGTTATTTTTATACTTTAATTTAGGTTATTTGGAGATTTTTTAAATTTTCAGTTATCAAAGGTAAATGACAAATTTTTAGTATATCCTACAATCCAGATGTATAATTTTTGATCCATCCCGTACAAAAATTTAAAAAATATCTTCCCAATCTTTAGTAAACGGGTTAAGGTGAAAAATCGGAGGTATTACCATTTTTTTATACATTTGCAACCTTTTATGGCTATTGATCTGTGTCTCATGTTAAAATAACCAGAAAATCTGGTGCGAAATATTTACTCAACTTTCTCTTGCCAATGTTTATAAAGAACAATATAACCTATGTTTAATCATGAGTAAACAATTTAAAATGAAAGCATAACCTAATTTGAACACAAACGAATGACGTAAATGAAAATCAACTTCTGAATTACTTAAAATTACGGAAAATCACTAATTGACAGTTAAACTAAGCTCTGTAGAGAAAGATGCTTGAAATAAAAGTTGTAGATATTTTTCATTTCCTATAACTATGGTTAAGTAACACTTTGGTCGCAAAAATGCATACAAAGGCATAAAAGTGCATACGCAATCTCAAAAAATCCAATTTTTCCGATTTAGATGAGCAAACGACTATAAATTGATGCTAAACGAAGCATTACAGAAAAAAAATATTTAAAATAACATTTTTAAGGTTTTTAATTTCCTACAACTTTAATATAGGCCTACACCTTTAATTACACTTACAATTATACGTACCTTTACCAAGAACCTGATGAAAACACAATTAACAACTGTGTTTTCATCATGTAAACACATGTTGCTCTTAAATCAAATCGAATGAAAAAAATGATAGCCCTAAAATGTACATGAAGGCTGTGATCTTAAGAAACCCAGTTTTTTCTACGAGTGTACAGCCTCTCCTAGAATTTCAGCAGACATGGCGCTTATCCTATCTTGTAGAGCATAAAAAATGTAGTAAATGAGGTAATTTTTAGAAAAATCTTAGGAGCCGTTTTTGGGTAAATCGCTACGAAGTGAAAAATCACACAATAAACTACAACTTCCGGTTGACTGATTTTCATGTTCGTGTCGGCTCCCTTTGTGGACAACTTAAGTTCCAAATTTTAACTTCGTACGCTATTCAGTTCTTGAGAGATTTTTTTCACAAATAGACCAATCGTTAAAAACATATTTTTTGGGGTTCAGGGGACCTGAAAACGTGCATATCCGGTAAAAATTCGATTTCAAAAAATCGACATGAAAACAATTCTTTCTTTCTCTATATAATCAAATCGGGCAAGAGAAAGTAAAAAAAACAAACAACAACAATAGCTACATTCTAAACCGGGGGTGCACGATCCACTGCCCGCATGCGGCTCCCGATTTGTTTTTTGCGGCCCGTACTCGCTCTAAAATGTTGCTCTTAAATTTAGTGAAACGAAATACTATTACCAGCAAAATACTGCTGTACCAATTAACAATATGATACTGACATTAAGTGTTACCCACCCAATTTTTGTTTAATACCTTAAAAATTTCATTAGATTTCTACAAAAAATACTTACCGCGAGAAATTTTTTTAAAACTTTCGAGTTTGTTCGGAAGTACGTTTATTAATAAGCATACTTTATCGTTAATGAAAACTATCAAATCTAAAGCTCGTATGCGGATAAGTCAGTCACTTGGAATCAACTTTGAGAATAGCAACTACAAACATTGAAACAGACATTGAAGAATTATCAATCAACGATGAAGGATTGATGACCTCTGAATAACGTTGGTACAGGTATGTAGGCTACAAAACTGCAGTACAATATTAAATAGTTCCATCGTTCACCGTACCATAAAATAGTTGGGTTTTAAAATGTAACCACAAGTAAATAAGACTCTGCCAATTGTTAAACTCTAACAATTTTATTCCAGCGGCCCGGCTCGAAAAATCAGTAATTAATTGGCCCACCGTAAAAAAATGTTGTGCACATCTGTCTAAACCAAAAATATTAAATTATTAAATAATTTTAAGTTTTTTCTTTTAGTTAACTACATCTAGGAGATTTGAAAAAGGGAGTACACGACATTACAAAATAAAACTGATAAGCATAAATAATAACACTTATGTTAAATTCATTTTGTTACCTTTAACTACTACTTACTAGCTTCAATAAGCGCGTCACTAATTAATGTTACCAAATAATCTACAATTTATTAACCTCAGCATTTACTTACAAATACATGTTTAAAACAAAATAAAAATTGTTTATTACGGCACTCTGGATATTATAAAATACAGAGTGACTCACGAACAAACAGAAATACTTCGTAAGATAAATCTTCATCGAAAAATAAGAAAAAAATTTCATACATACATACATAGGTCTGAAGATGCTTCGTTAGCGTGTTACGGCTAGCGAACGATTTCACCCAGATTTCGGTTCATCCTCTGAAATAAGTTCGTATTGAAATTTTTAGGCGTTAGAGTCAAAATGGTGGTTTCACATAGTTTCTGACTTGAGAAAGATAATAACACAGGTTCCAGAACCGTATATTCAATAGTTTTCACGGGTCTCTTTCGCTCTGAGCGTAAATTCAAACCTACAAGGATATCGCCATCTTGAGGCCATACCTCGAGATAGAAACGGTTATATAAAAAAATAAAAAATAATAATAAAATAAATAAAGTTTTTTGAGAAACCTGGGGTAAAACGGAAATATATAGGGTAAAACCCCCTGTTTTTATGTTTGTCATACAATAACTTCGTTAAATGGGCAATCAATACATAATTGTTTTAAATAGAACTTGTAGAAAATTTAATACAGTATTAATTTTGAATACTGAATACAGTATTTACTGAAGCCCGCAAGAGATGGATTTAATAATTTGCGAAAAAGTCATCACTGGAGTTCCGAAAATCCACAAGAGAATGCAGTTTTCAATATCAGTTTTCTGTAAACGTTTGGTATGGCATTATTGATAAACCTAAGACTAAACCATATATTTTTGAAGATCATGTTACGGGAAACGAGTACATACTTTTTTTGGAAATAAAGTACCAGAACTTTTAGAAGACATTCCACTAGTTAGGAGACATGAAATGAGTTTTCAGCTGGACGGGACTCCTGTATATTTGTGTCAAGAAATAACAAATTATTTTAATGCAATTTAGGAATAACTGGATTGGGCGAGACGGACCAATAATCTAATTGGCCGCCTAGATCACAAGATCTGACGCCAATGGACTATTATGTGTGGGGCCGTGTAAAATTGTTAGTATACGCTCAAAAAGTAAATACAAAAGAAGAATAAAGGCAAGAATCTTCATGCATTTGACATTATGAAAAAATAATATAAATACGATGAGAAAAGCCACATAAGGAATTTTAAAACCAGCAGAGTACTGTGTTAATAGTGACAGAGGACATTTTGAACAGATGTTAAAAAAGTACGATCTTAATTATTTACTTTATTTTTAAGTTGTTTCATTTAAAGATATTCTTGTACATTAAAAGTATTATTTATTATTCTGTATTTAATAAACAACAAAGAGTAAGCTTACATAATAATAATAATAATAATAATAATAATAATTATTATTATTATTATTACAAAAAAATAATAATTCAAACTAAAAGCTTCTCTATGAAAAAGAAAAAAACCCCGTTTTTTACAAACAAAAGAAACCCAACGAAGAAAACAAATAAAAAACAGAGAACAAACAGAAAACAAAACTATTTTACAGGTACCATACATTTCTTAAACAAAACAGATATTACAGGTACATTACATATTCTTTCTGTATAAAAATTAATGCTTCTCCAGTCACGTTTCGAATATTTTGATGTTTTGCATCATTTTTTTTTAAATTAATTATCTACAAGTTTTATAATACCAACTAGCAACCCCCGCTCGCTTCGCTTCACAGCAGCTAATGTAGGCATCATTAAATTATTTTAAAACCTCTCTATACACAATATTTGTGGTTTCGTTGCTCTGTGGCAGCAAAATAAATTGTTTTTCTGCACTTCCAGCTCTAGAAAGTCCGACCTAAAGTTGTCCTAAAGTGAAGGAAGCACCCCTGTCTCAAATCGATGCCCACCGTTTTAAATGTTTGTCCCTGCGATTTAACAGAATTGAATAGAATGCATATAAGAATACCGATGGAAAAGAAAGACAGTTGATATATGGCTGAGATAAGAGACAGAAATACATGGGTGCCGTACGCAGAGTAATTGGAAATACATGACTTATTCATTACCTGTCGAATGAAAACTAATATATGAAATACAGTACAAAAATAAAAATTTTGAATATTTCCGAATTTTTAATGTTTTTGGAATCGAATGTTACTCTTCACGTTTTTCTATGAAATATAAAAGTTGAATCGTGCTTCTAGCTCACAAAATACACCATCCAGAGGACTTAGAAAAAATAAAAGTGCTATGCACCCGGTAAACTAAAACATGCGATATCGTCACAGTTTAAGTTGCTTAACTCACTTAATTAAAGTTACTTAAAGTTGCAAAATAGCCTATATTGATCAGGAAGCTCTAAGCTATGCAACAATGAAAGATTTTTTTAAAATTAGTTCAGTAGTTTCTGAGATTACCTCATACAAACAAACAAACAGACGTTTCTTCTTTATTATATTAGTATAGATAAAATTAAAACAAATACATAAATGTTACTAGGTTTTTAACGCTTTGTAAAAAACTACCCTTATGATAGGCATCCTAATGTATTAGACATTTTGTGTATTTTTTAAACCAAAAAAGAAATCAAAGATTTCCGCCGCGAAAAAAGTTCACAGATAATTCAGAGCTAACTGAAAATTTAAATGAAAAATACAAAGTAAATTGTTCTTAAGCTACAATTTATTGTAAACAAACGTCAGATCACTAATTGAAACAAGTAAATAACTAAATCAAATTATTTAAATATTAAAAATCCGAAGTGTGAAACCTGGAAAGCATTAAAAACCATATTACTGACTTGTACTATAGACTGCTTGCAGATGTATTTACAACGCATTAATGGACTATTTTTAAAATATAACAATAACAACTATTTTTGGAATTGTTTACAAGAAGCACTGAGACTTCTTGAAAAAGAACTGTGGAGTTCATATTACGCTAAATCTACCCTGTTAAACAACTACGATAGTTAAGATACCATTCAACAAATAAGACTTCGTTTGCATGGTTTAGTAGCAGCAATGGATAACTTTAACAATACCGCCACTTTCTTTAAACTATATTCTTTGAAATTAAACAGGGCCGTTGCCTAAACCAATATCTCTTCGAAAGGTAATATAAACTCTTACTGGAAAACAAGGAAATACCTTCACAAACGTTTTCTTCCCTCTAACTGTTTAAGAAATAACAAAATTTTATAAATGAAATCACAATGTACAGTAGTATTCATTTAATACGCTCACAGATTAAATGATTTTCTGCTTAAAACGAGGTTTTCGTGAAGTCCGTGATTAATAAGGTAAAATACGTGTATATGTTTCCGCTTAATACGCATTCAATCCCGCCTAATACGCGCTCAAAATTGATGACTATTTTAAAAATAAGTAATTAATGAAAATTTCGTTATTAGTAGTTACAGTATTTATGTACATATGTATTAGTGGCGCTATTTGTTTGTGTTTTTATAGTTAAATGTGATGTTCAAAAAAAGGTATATATCTTTACATTTATTTATGTAGTACCTATAAACTATATGCTGGCTTCTACACCGGGGTCCCAGGTTCGATTCCCGGTCAAGTCTGGCATTTTTTCATCACTCATCTTCATATATCACCCTTCTCACCGTCTGCATTAGCAGCAATTGCAAAACAGGCAGACGTAAAACAAAAAAAAAACAAAAACAAAAATATATAAACTATATTTTTATTTTTACAAACCTATATGTATTTACTGTTATTAATATTTTCTCACATAACGCAGAATGTTAAAGAAATAACACTTTTCTACCTTTAAAAATAATTTCTTTAAAAAGGACTCTCTTAAGACTGTCTTGGCCGCTTCTCAGCTAAGACGATTTTTTGCCTAAGACGCTAATTTGTGTCGGACCCATGAAAATCGTATAAAGAGTATTATACTGCATATTTAAATTGCTAAGCGATTTAATAAAAAATTTGTTTTTCAAAAATATAATAAGCCTCTGAGATTTGAGGTCCTTTAACACTTTTTGGCAAATGGGCACCGCAACAATTTTAAAAAGAAACCGCTTAAAATTTCAAAAATTATTATTAGCTACTGCTACAACAGAAAAGGCGTTTTCCCGTATAATTTGTGAACCGAACGTGGTATCTTAACAGAAATCGGGCTGAGCCCAAGTCGGCTCGAGGCATACAGTGTCGCCTTTACTCTATGTTTCTATATATTACCACAGAGTGAAAATTTGGAAAAATCGCGGTTACTTGAAAACCCCCAACGTTACTGACCATTCGTGCAGCTCCAGTAAATCGACAAATGCCCCTGTTGGCCGATTTTCTCCACCAGCTCCTGTTTTTGTTTTACAGCAGGCCTCCAAAAACGCTTATTTTTCTAACGCTTAAAAATCCTAGAATAATCTACCAGAGCTTCAGCTCTGATTTTTTGAGCAATCAATCTTAAGTATTCGGTTTCCATAGGAAAACTATAAAATCCGCAACGTTTCACTCACAAACCTCCGAACCGCCATTTTAAAACTTTTCCGACCAGTATAACGCCGGCCGTCCTCTAAGATAATTGGTGAGCTCAAAACAAACTCGTAACATCTTTAGCACCTTTTGGTAAAAATGAATTATGAAAATTGGAAAAATATTTTGCGTACCCTCCAAACGTCATCGTCAACAGATGACTCCCTATTGGTACCCAAGTACAATGAGGACTAATAATGTAGTAGTGCCGGAGTTTCAGGGAGTATTCCAATTACATTCAGAAGTCTGAGAAAAGCTATTTCGTGAACAATGCATCAACGGTATAAATAAATTTGTGAAACAGAAAACACCAGTGACTGGCGGAAACAAAATTCTTCCACATAAAATACTGAACAGGACACCCCACACTTTGCCATTGGGTGTCAGCAACATTGTGATCCATCTAATTCCTCGTAAGCATTATGCTCATGTTATATTTTTGAAGAAGAAATTTTTAATAATTTGATGGTACTGTTACTCTGGTGGTAACATTACAAAGTTCGATATGCCACTCAACTTGAAACACTCACGTGAAAAAATAAGTATGTATGGAAGCATCTTACCAGAAGAAGGGATAGGCAAGTGGGGCATATCTTAAGACATCCAGGTATTGGTCTATCAATAATTGAAGGAGTAAATTGTAGCGGGAGGCAAAGGTTAGAATATATAAAGCAAATTACAAAAGATGTAGGGTGTTACAGGTATGTAGATATGAAACGACTTGCGGAAGATAGAACAGTTTGGAGAACTGCATCAAACCAGTCAAGAGACTGATAAAAAAAAACTACTATGAAATATTATAATATTATTATTTTGATATACTATTATTTTTATTTAAATTCACTAAAGTTACTCGATTCATTGCATATTTTTGACCAGACACAAATTATACGAGTAACCTAAGAATACAAGACTGAAGTTTGGTGTCCATTTATAATATTTAAGAGTAGGGTAGAGATTGTAATGAAGAACATCGACTGCATTCTCTGATACATGCAGCGACAATAATTATGGACGTTAACATGGCATACGTCAATCACCAAAATGCCATAAGATGAGCTGAGAGAAGCAAAAAAAAAAAACGCTTCGGTGTGCACCGATTGAAATGAGATGAAGAGAAGTAACACAAGTGGAAACTACACCGACATCCTGCCTCTTCTTTTTGGCACCGTTTTAGACGTGCTATTCACGCCTAAACCCTATTCTTACCGCCAAGAAAACATTTAGAAATAATATTTTTAGAATGAACCGACAGAATGTAGGGTAACAGCCCTACTATCGCGACCTATTTAAAAACAACAAGAAAAAGACAGCACATTGTTAACACGCAATAAAAATAGGCAGCCTACTTCATATAATAATTGTCTTGACAGATGTATTGAAAATATTTTAAACATTTTTGTGTCCGTATGTTTAATAAAACAATTTCAAACAGTAATTTACACAATTTATTCGTTCATCTTCCAACATCATACCGAAAATTGCTTACATAAACACTGGACACCGTTGTCTACAAGTAAATCTTGAAATCACGACAACCCGCCTTAGGATTTTCAACAAATTTTTGGAAAACAACGCGCGCTTCCTCATCACAAACCTCCGCAGCTACAAACTTGAAATTAAGTTAGGTACAACTAGAGGACCCTACACGAACATTTTCATCAAAATCGGTCAACCGGAAGTAGTAGTTTATTCGTGTCATTTTTCACGTTATTGTAATTTTCACAAACACGGCTCATACGATTTTTTAAAAACTCGTCTCATTTACTATATTTTTTATGTTCTACAAGATAGGGTAGGCGCCATGTTTGCTGAAATTCTTGGGGAGGCTGTGCTCTCGTAGAAAAAAATTATTTTTTTTAAGATTACGGCCTTAAAATGCATTTTAGCGCAAAAGTGTATATAATGAAAGTTGTAGAAAATTTAAAAACCTACAACTTTTATTCCAAACTTTTCTTTGTATAACGCTTGGTTTAGTGGTAATTAGTGATATTTTTTTCATAAAAATCAGTAAAAAATTAGATTTTTTAAGCTTTCGGCTTTTTACGATAAAAGTGTATAAAAAAATTATACAAAATTAAAAGATCTACAACTTTAATTTAAGCATTTTACTCTACAGAGCCTAGTTTAGCGTGAAAGAGTGATTTTTCGTATTATTAAGCCAAACTGAGGTTGGTTTTCATTTTGCATTAAAATGATTGATCAAAATGAGGTTATGGTTTTTGAGATTAATTTTTGTTTATTTCTACTGTTTTGTTACTAATATTAGGTTATATTGTTCATTATTTGCATTAGTAAGAGAAAGTCGTGTGAGTGTTTACTACCAGATTTTTTCAATGATACCAAAATCAATTTCTTGCCTAAAAATTGACTAAGCATGTTAACACTTTTAAATAACAACATTTTGTTCTTAAAATGATGTAATGAGCTACAATCTGGTGGATAAAATCAACCGGAATCGTTAAGGGTTAGGAAAACACATAAAGGGTTGTTAACTGGTTTTGAGGTTAGCCCACTAATGCCAATGTCACATCTAGATTTCAATTCTTATCGAAACAATTGGCGCCACATCAAAACAGTAATTATCTCTCAGATAAAAATTAATAAATATTACATAATTAATAACATTTAAATTATTAATTTCTCATTGAAGATAAAGACGTAGACCAATAGATTGTGTTGTAACGGAGTTCATATTGAACTGGTCAATGTATGTACAGTACAACTCGAAGAAATCTGAAAAATTGATGAAAACTTCTATCCCTCAAAAAAAACTTCATGTAAATGAGGGGTCTAATATCAAAACCAGCCACATCCAAAAAATAAAAAATGTTTTATGTTTTTGTTCTTTTTTACAAGTTTTCAATGTTATGAACATGAAAAATAGGAAAATCTCCATCAAAACGATCCATATCCAATGAAAATTCTCAAAGAACATCTGAAGTTTTTTTCAAAACAAGCCACATCCATACTTACAGAACTAGCCAGTGGGTGCGCTAGTGCACTTCTGTGGTGAACTAAACTATATTCTATCAAAAACAATGTAATTTTGTAGTTAATACAGTTATGTGGATTACAATATCGTTTAATTTTGTTATTAAGACAGAGTACTATTTAAGGGATTATTTTTAATTGTTTGAAAAACATCGATTTTTAACAAATTAATTTTAGCACAGTAGCTACTCAATTAAAAGTTTATTTTTGTATAATTTATAGTTAGGAGTAGTTACTTTATTAAATTAGTTGAATGATCAAATTCATTGCTGACCTTAATAAATAAAACCAGATTTTTCACAAAAAAAACCAGTGAACTTTGGTTTAAAAACCAGCCAAGTCCCCGAATGAGTTTCAAAACCAGCCACAATCACAAGAAAAATTAGTTTTCCTAGATTTTCAAAACACATATTTCTATTATATTTACATACATTATTGTGGGATTAATTATCTTATAATACTGTTATATTATAATACTGATAACTTGAGCTATTAACCAAGACGGTAGTTTAAATTTAAACTGTTTTTTGCTTTCCTGAAAAATTTTATGAAATGGATTTGGCTGATTTTGATACTAAAACCCCATGGTTTTAGAAATAATAACCTTTCGAATTCTATTAACGTAGGTTAATATTGAAGATTTTCAAACTGTACGCAAAACCTCGGTGATAAATCTATAAAATAAAATATAGATTTTTTAAAATTCTTGTAGAAAAGACCATTCTTATATATATATCATACATATTTCAAGGAGTTAAAAAAATTAAAAATAATTTATAAAGTAATGGATAAAATTTAAGTTAATTAGTTTATTGCGTTATTGTTATCTAAGCTGATTATTATTATTATTATTATTATTATTAAATTACTGAAACAAATCGTATAGCCGTTCATAGAGGAAGGAATGTTACAATGTTATAATGGCGCATGGCTAATAGAAGGCTATTTTGTAAGAGATGAACCACGCAAACACGACATGTGGTCACAAGTAAACAGTGAATACAAATGACAAATAATAATAGTATTGTATAATAATAGTAATAATAATATTGAAAATTATACACGGCTGCAACCTAATATCTATATAAAATTTAATTAAAACACCATTCTCAGGATACTGACAAAAGTATTCTGAATATTGTAAACTTTCAAAGGCTTGGAACTCGTTTCATTTACACACTCTTCCACTAACAGTAGAATATCGACTATCCGAATCATTTTGGATGATCGATAATTCGTATAACCTTTATTACTTAACTGTACCTTTATTATTTCATAATAATAATAATAATACGAGGGACGTTCAATAATTAAAGAGACAAATCATGTAGGAAAGAAGGTTCATTCAATGATAATGAAACTTTTTGAAGGTCGAGTTGGAAACCTTGGGAACATTGTTATTACACGACAATGTTTAGAACAGCAAGGTACACTGCGGGAATCAGGAAGCTCACAAAACGGTATGACAATTGAGTAAATGTTGGCGGAAACTTTGTAGAAAAGTAGTGTAATTTTCAGCTGTTCCATCTTAGTAACAGAAATAAGTAGAAGCACAAGTAATATCAAAAGTAGAATTGCTCAAGCTAGAAAAGCCTTTGAAATGAAAAACAGCTTACTTACAAATATTGATTTACAGATTAGAAAAAATTGATTAAAACACTATATTTGGAGTGTAGGATTATACGGTAGTGAAACATGGGTGATAGGGGCTGTAGAAAGGAAGAGGATAGAAGCTTTTGAAATGTGGTATTGCAGGAAAATATTAAAGATTAGGTGGGTGGAGAAAATAAGTAATTAAGAGGTTCTTAGACGAGTGGATGAATGAAGTGTATATAAAAGAAACATCTAACCAGAAGAAGGGATAGGCTAGTGGGGCATATCTTAAGATATCCAGGTTCTCCATCAATAATGTAGAGTAATATTGAGGGAGTGAATTGTAGGAGGAGACAAAGGTTAAAATATTTAAAACAAATTAAAAATGATGTAGGGTGTTACAATTTAGTACACATAAAACGATTTGCGCAAAATAGAACAGCTTAGAGAACTATATCAAACCAGTCGGGAAACTGATGACAAAAAGTATATAAATTACAATGTTATCGATAAAAGGAATGTTGAGATGCAGTGATTTTTTTATTACCAGGTTGATATCTATTGCAAAAATAAAGAATAGGCCTAATAAAAAAACTAAACAAAAATAAGTAGGCCTATTCCATCCACAAATGAATCGGTCATTTTAGAAAGCCCACAAGACAAAAAAGTAACTTTTGGAAAACACTGTAAAAACTGGTAATTTAATAAGTTTCAATAAAAAACAATATTAAAGAATATAATTTGTTCAAAGGGCTTTCCCTTTTAATAAAAAATGTATACTTTTGTTTTTTTAAAGACAAGCCACTCGTTTAAACAAACTGTTGAAAATTTTGAGTTCCGGTATTTCTAAAATAAATTGGAGTAAAATGTTAACTTACGTTGTTTTCTATAAAATGCGTTGTTGACCAGAAGAAAATTGCGTTGTACAATAGTATTTATTTATTTATTTCACTAGTTTAAATTAGTGACTTAAAATAGATTTTTTCCAATAATAAAAATTGAAATTTGTAACTTAAGAAAGAAAAATGTTGGTTTTCAGGACTATTTTCGTTCTTCGTCATCTTCATCATCACAAACAGTACACTAGTTATCTCCCATAAAAAGATTTTCGCATAGAAGCTTTGTGTAGCCTCTTCCACTAGAAAGTAGAGCTTTAGTTCAAAAATCATCCACTTTCATTTTTTAACTAGAAGGAAGCATTTTATATCACTTAGGATACGCCTTTTCTTAGTGTTATATTACTACTTAAGGAAAGCCAGACTTAAGTGATTTCTGTAGGGATGGGGTGGGTGTTTACATTCAGCTAGTCCTAAAATACACTAAAAAAAATGTCAAATTTTGACTTATGGGCTTTCTGAAATGACTGAATCAAATAACAGAGATTTAATAAAAAAAAACAACACAACATGACTAAATGCTGGCTGACAAAAATTACTATCAATATAATGGTTTTATTTTTTTTAAAAATGACTGCAGTAATAAATAAACTTTACAGCAGGCACAAATAGTCTACATGATCGTAAGTATAAAATTAAGTCCCATTTAGTTATACTGAAGTCGTAGCCGTCATGCAATAACTTCAGTTCTATTTTTCTTCATTGGCCTCACAATGAATAGATATTTAATTGGCCATTTTCCAACTGTATATACATCAAGAATTATTTCAAAATATATTTCTTCATAGACTCGTTAAAACCCCAAATAAAAAATAAGATCATAATAAAACACAAATATAAATCCTGTAGATGTTGGTTTAGTGGTCAATGCAAACTACTTCAATGCCACTGGTCCCGGGTTTGATTACCTGCTCAGATTCTTCATTTGTCATCATTCATTGTTGGAATTGGCATAAATGTGTAAAACAGTCGGACGTAAAACAAACATTATATTATAGATCATATCAGAAACCTAATTACAGAGTTATTTCTTTACAAACTGCAAAACATATCTACATACAGTAGGCCAATACTTTTAAAATTTTATAACTTTAGTTTAATTTTTTACTATTGGAATTTTTAAGCTCTATACCCGTGATCCTACAAGAAATAAGAAAACAGCAAAAATACGAAAGGGTGTTAAACAAGGCTGCCCACTATCATCATAACTGTACATCATACACTTTATTTGGAAACTATATCTTATTCCACTTGACTTTGGAACAGGTCTAAACAAACCATATGAGCGTACAGTTGGGAGAATGAGACTAACGTCACCTAAGATCTGTCGGAGAGATCTGATCGAAACGTACAAAATATTAAATAGTTTCTTCTCAACTCCAGTTCAACTACATGAAAAATCTCGAGGGCAAAGAGCTGTCATACTGAAGGAAGGCTTTAGTATAATCACGAAACACTATTACTTCTAACTGCGTGTGGTCAATCCTTGGAATTAGCTTTCCAATAGCGTTGTCAGAGTGCCTTCATTTAGTTTCTCCAAGAATTGCTTAGATAAACCTTTGAAGAACTTAATTGAAGATCGTTTTAGTATACCATAGTTCATGTTGAAGTTATACAGTCGAATGCAAGTCGTTCACTTATGTTTATTATTTTTAATAATTTTGTCAGTCAGTGTTGATTGAGCCTTCATGAAATCAGTATGAAGTTAATTAAGTTGTAAAGACGTTGGGTATTGTAGTAGTTTCTGCGTAGCGGGCAAACAGTGTACAATTATTTAGTAAGTAATTAAAAATTCATTTTTTTATTGTAAAAGGCCAAATTTCTATTACGTTAAGTTTAGTTTAAGTCTTGGTCAAGTTTTTAAAGCACTGTTAAATTTAGTCTGTTTTTGAGAAAAGTAGTTGTTATAACTGGAATAATTAATTTAAGTAATAATTGATTTGTAAATAAATATTTGTTATACATTTAGATAGAAGTTTTATTGTTTAGAAATAGACAGACCCTGAAAAAACCCGGAATAAACGAAACAATAACAATCGATAAGAAAACTTAATTTTTCATTGTGTTTCTTGTTATCTAAATTTTTTAACATACACTTTTTTTAAGTCATTTCAGGCTAACCATTAGCTAATGCCTACGTTTTGTAATAATAATAATAGTGGGTGAAGTGAATAAAACTAATGAAAAAGTTTTCTTATACATCTTTAAGAAAATCCTTATGTTTTAGTGAATAATATTCAAGTAATTCTTTAACAACAAACGATTTTTTATTTCTTCTAGCAACCCCTTAAAATTACAATTAAATAAGGATTTCCTTATAAATTACTAGGAAATCCTGGAAAACAGGTGAATAAAAGTAAGACATTACTAGTTAAATCAAGGAGTTTTAGTAATTTATGAGGTACAGGTACAGCTTGCTTACGTTTCATATAATAGATTTATTTTTATTGTAAAAATGGCTGCTTTTATTAATATTCGTAACAGATTGCACTGAACGAGGGCAATTAATGATAGACACAAAGAATTATTTCGCTTTCAGAAAGGATCTGTTGAATTTTTTACGTGAAAAGTTTTTACAAGAAACACATGAAACCAGAGACGGAGCCCTGTCAGCAAGGTCGAAAATGGAAGTGTTTTTACCATGTATCTGCGATCCGGGTTTTCAAAGAGGTTTGGCTGAAGATTTGGGAGTCCATCGCTCAACAGTATGTAAAGCGTTTCATACAGTTCTTGATAAAATCGTCAGAATGAATTATTTTTCGTAATAACGTGGACAGATGAGCTCCGCTGCGGAAAATTGGAACATGGAATTTAAGATACCTACGGTTATTGTTGCAGTTAGTTGCGCTCAAGTAAAAGTACCGAAACCAAAAGTGTTTGGAGACTGTAACATTAACCGCAAATTTTATGCCTCCACTAATGCGTAAATAATATGTGACTCTACACGAAAAATAACAACTGTTGATATCACATCACCAGGATATGTGGATGATAGATAGCCAGCACATGACAGCCAATTATTTCTGATATGTTGTTTAGGTCATCAGCCAAAAGGCTGGTTTGAACCTGTAGAGGTTTTACTAAGTAAATCGAGGAGTGAGGTGGTTTACCATGCCTTCCTCACTGAGTGGAAAAGTACACTTATCAGCAAGCCAGGCCCTCTGAAAAGCATATATTTTCCACTCTGCAAATGACACTTTCACTTCATTCACCATAAGGTCTGGCTGTATAATGAAATCCATTACTTTCAGACGAGATAACTCTGATTAGTGTCTTTTACACCTCTACCTCTTCTGTTCTTAAATGATTCAGTCATTTAATTGGCTGACCATATGGTAAATAACAGAACTATTTATTTTAGCCCTGCAACTAACAGATTGAGTGTAAATAATTTGACACTCCACCTGTCTGTTATGGGCAAATCTGATATGCAGCAAAATATTCCTTAAATTAAACTTCAAACTTAACACAATCCTTATAAATATTAGCAAAAGATTAATCACTCAAAAATAAGGAAAGAACTTTAACAAGGAAAGTCTAATTTTATTAATAATTTATTAAGAGATTTCCTTAATTTTATTCACTTCACCCAATATCTATTCAATTTATTAACCACTAAAATTTAAAAGTGTATGAATGTTTACAAAAATCGTCCATAAATGTGCCAAGTGGGTAGGAATTAAAACAAAACCTCATGGAATCTCTAAAGGTAAGACTTCTTAAAGTAAAGCTGACAAGTATTTACTAAATATGTGTGGTTTGTAGATTTTCATACGAGTTTTTTTTATTGTAGTAGTATTTAAAAACCGTATGAAAAGGCTGTGAAATAATAATACAAACTTTTCTATAACAATGTGTATTACTCAGTATTCATACTAATATAGAATTTATAAGTAAAATATATAACTTTTTCTACTAAATTACTTTATATCTAACTCGACCGCGACAATCAATATTCAGGACACTCTAAATTATTGGCTTCTTATTAATTAATTACCATGTTATTTTTATAATATAAATCCATTTGGGATTAGGGTCTACACTGAACGTTTTTTGTTCATAACAAAACAAAAAAATCTGGTGTGAAACACTCACACAACTTTCTCTTGCCAATACAAATAATTAAAAATATAATCTAACATTAGAAGTAAACAAAAAACTAACCTCAATACACATAACCTAATTTTAATCATGAGGGAAAGACGCAAAATTAAATCAACCTCAGTTTGGCTTAAAAATACGGAAAATCAATCTTTCACGCTAAGCTAGGCTCTGTAGAAAACAGCGCTATTAATAAAAGTTGTAGATTTTTTAATTTCCTATAAATTTGATGTATACACTTTTGTCGTAAAATGCATACTAAGGCTGAAATCTAAAAAAAAAATCCATTTTTTACGTTTTCGTAAGAAAAAACAGAAAATCGCCAATTTCCGCTAAACAGCGTTATACAAAAAAACGTTTGAAATAAAAGTTGTAAAAATTTAAATTCTCTACAACTTTTATTGTATACATTTTTGTGCTAAAATATATATTAAAGTCGCAATCTTAAAAAACAATTTTTTTACGAGAAAACAACGTCCCCAAGAATTTCAGCAGACGTGGTGCCTACCCTATCTTGTAGAGCATAAAAATTTAGTAATTAAGGCAATTAAAAAAAAAAATCGTAGCAGCCGGTTTTTAGAAATTCGTAAAAAGTGAAAAATTAAACAAATAAATACTACTTCCGGTTGACCGATTTTGATGAAAATGTTCGTGTCGGGTTCGGTAGTAGTAGTACCTAACTTAAGCTTCAAGTTTTAAGTTCGTACGATGTTCCGTTCTTGAGATATTCTGTCACACACCCACACAGAGACACACAGATCAATCGCTAAAATCATATTTTTTGGGTTCAGGGGGTCTGAAAACATGTAGATCCGGTGAAAACTCGATTTCGAAAAATCGAAATGAAAACAATACTTTCCTTCCCATATATTCATATTCGCCCATAACAGGCAGGTGGAGTGTTAAATTATTTGTACTCGATTTCCTAGTTCCAGGACTACAAAAAATAATTCTGTTTCTTATCACGTGGTCAGCTAATTATATGACTGAACTATTTAAGAACAGAAGAGGTAGAGGTGTAAAAGACACTAATCAGCGTTATCTCTTCTGGTAGTAATGAATTTTACTACACAGCCAACCCTGTGGTGAATGATGTGAAAGTATCATTTACAGCGTGAAAAGGTGCTTTTCGGAGGTCCTGGCATGCTGATAAGCATACTCTTTCAACTCAGTGAGAAAGGCAATGTTAAACTACCTCTTTCCTCGTTTTTACTTAGTAAAACCTCTAGAGGTTCAAACCAGCCTTTCGGCTGTTGACCTAAACAACAAATTTAGGTCAACAGCCGAACGGCTGGTTTGAACCTCTAGAGGTTTAACTAAGTAAAAACGAGGAAAGAGGCGGTTTACTTTGCCTTCCTCACTGAGTTGAAAAAGTATGCTTACCAGCATGCCAGGACCTCCAAAAAGCACCCACTTTCCACCCTGCAAATGACACCTTCACTTGATTCATCACCGGGTCTGGCTGTATAGTGAAATTCATTACTCTCAGAGGAGATAACTCTGACTAGTGCCTTTTAAACCTCTACCTCTTCTGTTCTTAAATAGTTCAGTCATATGCGATAAGAAACAATAGAAATAGGTCAACTAAGCGATAAGAAACAGAACTATTTTTTGTAGCCCTGGAATCAACAGATCGAGTGCAATTAATTTAACACTCCACCTGCCCGTTATGGCCATCCTATAGATTATGGGCAGTCCACTTCAGGCCACGAACCACTCTCTCTTTCTTACTTTCTTATTGCGTTTGTTCTCGCCCTATCTTTTTTAACTCCAATCATGCTTCTCTTCATTTCACACTGAGTTCGTTTAAGTCAACTCAAGATTCCTTTAGACATCTGCCAGGTTTGACAACCGTAAGTAAAGTAACAACAAAAAATCAAACAAAATAAGGATAAAAAAATCTTATTTTAATTGTTTTTAAATCGTTTTATCCGATGCTTAGTTAGTGGTAATTTCAGCAAAAATCGTATTGAAATAGGATTTTCTAAAATTACATTGTAAAAGTGAATTTAACGTAAAAACGCAGAAAACTAAAATTTACCACGATTTTTGTATTACAATGTTTCTGTCTCACACGTTTAGTTTAGCAAAAATTTATTATTTTCTTTTAAACTGAAATAAAACTTAGGTTCATTTATAGGACTAATTGCGGGTATTGAAAACTGAAGAGATTTGCAGAGATAATTTTTAGTTGCCTATTGAGTGATTATAAAAATGTATCGATGAGAAAAATCAAGCTTATCCGAAATATATCAATACCAAATACTGTAAGATAAGTAATTTAAAAAAATTAAAATTGTGAAGCAAAGCGAGTGGATTTTGCTAGTATTCTATACACACACACACCCCCACACGCGCGCGCACGCGCACACGCACACACACACACACACACACACACACACACACACCACTGACAATAAATTAAACTAATACAAAAGTTAATCCCACAGAAGGCGAAATCGAGAATTAATGAGAATGGCCTAGTGAAGTAACTTGACACTTCTATCAATGAATACAGAGTTCATGCTTACAAATATGTTGCACCAGCAATAAATAGTACAGGTCATATATAGACAAATCCATTAATTAGAACTAATGTTCTTGTATTCAAGAATAATTGTGCAAGACCTTGCACCTTATAATGACTAATTAACACTAAATACGGTAGGCTACCTAATAATGGGCAATATCACTCAGAAAATGTGAAAATATTTTACTGAATCAATACATTCATCTTGATTAATTTATCAGAACTAGCAACCCCCGCTCGCTTCGCTTCACAGCAGCTAATTTAGGCCTCATTTAATTATTTTTAAACCTCTCTATATACAATATTTGTGAATTTGTTGCCCTGTGGCAGCAAAATAAACAGTTTTTTCTGCACTTCCAGCTCTAAAAAGTCCGACCTATAGTTAGTTGTCCATGAGTGAAGGAAGCACTCTTGTATCAAATCGATACCCACCGTTTTAAATGTTTGTCCCTGTGGTTTAACAGAATTGAATAGAATGCATAGAAGTATACCGATGGAAAAGAAAGAGACAGTAATACGTGGATGCAATATGCAGAGTAATTGGAAATATACGACTCATTCACTTCCTGTCGAATGAAAACTAAGATATGAAATATAATACAAAAGTAAAAATTTTGAATATTTCCGAATTTTTAATGTTTTTGGAATCGAATGTTCTTCACGTTATTCTATGAAATATAAAAGTTGAATCGTGTTTCTAGCCCAAAAAATACACCACCTAGAGGATTTAGAAAAAATAAATGTGCTATGCACCCGATGGAATAAAACATTCGACATCGTCACAGTTTAAGTTGCTTAACTCAGTTAATTAAAGTTACTTAAAGTTGCAAAATAGCCTATATTATTAAGAAGCTCTAAGCTATGCAACAATGAAAGATTTTTTAAAATCAGTTGAGTAGTTTCTAAAATTACCTCATAAAAACAAACAGACGTTTCTTCTTTATTATATTAGTATAGACAACGACGGAACCAATAAGCAGCTAAGATGTTCATGATTATTTCCATTTGAAAGTACCTATGAAGAACTCAGCAACATCAACAGAAAATTAGTATTATTAACAGTTATACCATCAATGCCTAATTTTATTTGATATCATGCCCCAAAACAAAAAAAAACTACATAAGAATAAAATTGGCAATGTATTTAGTTGACCGAACACAGAGGCGAATTTATGCAAAATGCTCGTATGTCGCTCTAACTCTGCGTCAACATAAAAGCCAATACAGTACGAATCCACCTACTGCACACGAATCAAGCATTTCATCCCATCAGAGCAACAAAAAAAAATCGGCTATTCCAAAGAAGTTTTCGTTACTTGACTCCCAAAATGATAAAAGTATACGAAACATGAAGCTAAATTACAGAAATGGCTCTTTAGCATCCGTACGCAGTACACGAATCATCTTTAAATACGTGAGATCACATTCCGGTATTTAAATTCTCGACGACCTGGTGTTTGAAAAATGAGGCACTACATTGACACATCCGAGGACATGGGAAACCTTATCCAAGGTGTATTAAGGTTAGGTTAATTTCCCACCACGTAAATAAATTTTAAAATAGGTATAATATTATTACTATTTTTTAAGATATCTATTGTGATTAGTTAGATAAGACTACTAGAAATTTTTCTGCCCATAACAGACAGGTGGGGTGTCAAATTATTTACACTCAATCTGTTTGTTGCAGGGCTAAAATAAATAGTTCTGCTTCTTATCATATGGTCAGCCAATTAAATGACTGAGTAACACAAGAGGTAGAGGTGTAAAAACACTAATTAGAGTTATCTCTGAAAGTAATGAATTTTATTATACAGCCAGACCCTGTGGTGAATAAAGTTAAGGTGTCATTTGTAGAATGGAAAATATGTGCTTTTCAGAGAGCCCGGCATTCTAATGAGTGTACTTTTCCACTCAGTGAGGAAGGCATTGGTAAACCACCTCTTTCCTCGTTTTACAAAGTAAAACCTCAGCAGGTTCAAACCAGCCTTTCGGCTGATGACCTAGATAACAACAGAAATTTTCATCTACTTTTTAAAAGTGATATTGACATTAGAACAAAAACAGCCCGTTTTTAAAGACGTTTTACGGATTATGCAAATTTATTGGCTTATAACTCCGTAAATTCTCATCCGATTTTAGTGAAATTACGTCAGAGTATATAGGTAAGATTGTTTTTATTGTGTACTCAAAATTCCAGGACCGTAATCTTTTTTACGCTTTTATATTTTACACTTTTTGCAACCCTTTCTTATCTCGCCAATCGGTAACTTTCTGAATTCGGGACCAGAACCGTTAGATTCGCAGTAAATTCAATAACATAAATCAATTATTTAATTCAGTGACAACTGAGTCTTTTGGAATTAATTTTTTTAAATGTAAATTATTTTAAATGCGGGGGTGGGAAATCACGCTTCTACGTTGCCAGATTTTGTAAAATTAGTCTCATATATTGGGAAGAAGCACACGAAGATTTAACTCCAAACTAAAATAAAACAACCTAAATCAAGCCAAAGAATTCTGTAAAATTTGATATGATGGCTAAAAATTCAAGATATATTTTATAATGAATAGAAGTTGTATTTTAAATTTAACATTACATGATATGATGATTAAATACAATTAGAAAATTGGAGCAGACTTATACAAACTTTTTTTTTATTTACAAACATAATTTCCAAGTTACAAATTTTACATTGGTTTTTGAAACAATAAAATAAGTTAATTACTTTTCCACACACAATACATTTTCTAATTAAACTAATTTTATAACACAATAAAATTAACCAAACTTACAGCAACATTATTATAACACTAACTGGGAAAAAATAAGGTTAGGTACCTCATTGAAAATTGTGTTGAGGCACCATTAAGCTCGAGAAAAGAAAGAAAAGCCTAGAGCCAAGCTAAAAACGACAATATAAACTTTTAATTTTAGTTCTAAATGAACAGATAAAACGAAAAACAAGAGTACTTTTTTAAATATAAAATAATGATAAAATCTCAAAATATTCTCTAATGAAACAAAAATTCGACATCATCTTGTAAAAATAACCAGGATTTCAATTCTTTTAAAAAGTTAACAATTTTTACACATGAAGTTCTTTAAAGGCAAATAATTAAAAAACTTCAATGAACAAAAGGAGCAAAATCTACGGTATGCTTCAATATTTGGTTTTATTAAAACAACCCGATTTTTCAACCTTAATCGAAATGGGAAACTTAACCGTTTTTCAAATAGAACTAAACTACTTATGTACAACAAGTATTAACTTCATTCCTATAGAAATAAAAGCTATTCTATGAAATCCTACACGTAATATAATTCATAAAAAAATCGTCAAATAGATAACGTCTAACGAAAACGTTGATTTATTATTTAAACGCGGTATTGTTAAAATAAGTCGTAGCCTCGTAATTGTATTTGACTCTATGTAACAGATTAAACTGTATAGTTTAATTTTTATTCTAAATTTAAAATTATTAACCATTTGTACATGCCAATGCGTTCTATTCTAATATTACTATAATTATTATTCGTAGTATGTAATTATTATTAGAATTATTTTTGCAATACTATTTAACAGCAAAAACTCTTTGCTGTGTTTTGTTTAATGATTGACCTATTTGTACTTTCGTAGGTACTTGTTCTATATCGTACAATATATATATGCATATATATAATCAGGTGTGAAAAACTCACACGACTTTCTCTTGCCAATGCAAATAATTAACAATATAATCTAACATTGGTAATAAAACATAAGAAATAAACAAAAAAACTAACCTCAATAAACGTAACCTAATTTTAATCATGAGTGAAAGACGCAAAATGAAAATCAACCTCAGTTAGGCAGTTCTCTCGTAGAAAAAACGGGGGTTTTTAATTGTGGCCACTAAGCGCAAAAGTGTATATAATAAAAGTTGTAGACAATTTAAAAATCTACAACTTTTATTTCAAAAATTTTTCTGTATGTAATTTTTTCTTAGTAAAAAATGTTTCTTAGTTTAGCGGTAATTAACGATTTTATGTTTTTTTCATGAAAATCTGTTAAAAAATCGATTTTTTTAAGATTACGGCCTTAGTTTGCATTTTACGACAAAAGTGTACAAATCAAATTTATCAAAAATTAAAAGATCCAAAACTTCTATTTTGAGCATTTTTCTTTATAGAGCCTACTTTAGCGTCCAAGAGTGACTGTCTGTGTTATTAAGCCAAACTAAGGTTGATTTTCATTTTTCTTCTTTCAATCATGATTAAAATTAGGTTATATTTTTGTGGTTAATTTTTTGTTTACTTGTAATTTTTTATTTCTAATATTAGGTTCTATTGTTCACTATTTTCATTGGCAAGAGAAAGTCGTGTGAGTGTTTCACACCAAATTTTTCCTACGACAAATTACATAGGAAAACTATGAACAAAAATACTTTTCTACGGCTGTTCAATTTCATAGCCCTGAGGGTGACTTTTAAAAACTCATTTAATTAAAACGAATAATGATAGCTTATCATTAAAATCTTTGTTTTCTATTACAGATATATCTAGAGGCGGGAACGCAAATAAAACGAAACAGCCTATAATCTTTAGTTGAATCATTGAGCTAATAATATTACGTGGTCGAGCCTATTAGGCTAACAGTACAACGTTACAATGCAATTTTATTTAATAAAATTACTAAGTAGGATACATATAATATTACATTTTAATACCTCCGTTAAATAATTTTACCAACTGTTTTTATCTTAAACCTTTTATAGACTCTGATTTACTAGCAAAAAATTTTGTAAAATCATCGTTGGAAAATTTTTAAAAAATCTGGTGTGAAACACTCACACGACTTTCTCTTGCCATTGAAAATAATGAACCTATAATTAACCTAACATTAGTAATGAAACATTACAAAAAAACTAACCTCAAAAAATATAACCTAATTTTAATCATGAGTGAATGATGCAAAATTAAAATCAACTTTAGTTGGGCTTAATAATACGGAAAATCTTTCTTTCACGCTAAACTAGACTGTAGAGAAAAATGCTCTAAATAAAAGTTGTAGATCTTTTAATTTCCTATAAATTTGATTATATACACTTTGTCGTAAAATGCATGCTAAGTATCTAAGTATGAATCTTAAAAAAATCGATTTTTTACACGTTTTCGTGAGAAAAAAAAACAGAAAATCGCTAATTACCGCTAAACTAAGCGTTATAAAAAAATGTTTGAAATGAAAGTTGTAGGATTTTAAATTGTCTACAACTTTTATTACATACATTTTTGCGCTAAAATGTATATATTATTAAAGCCGCAATCCTAACAAAACAATTTTTTTACGAGAAAACAGCCTTTCCAAAAATTTCAGCAGACATGGTGCCTACCCTATCTTGTAGAGCATAAAAATGTATAGTAAATAAGACGATTTTTAAAAAAATCGTAGGAGCAGTTTTCGAGAAAATAGCAAAAATTTGAAAAATGACACGAATAAACTACTACTTCCGGTTGACCAATTTTGATGACAATGTTTGTGTCAGGTCCTCTAGTGGTACCTAACTTAAGTTTCATGTTTCAACTTCGTACGATGTTCGTTTCTTGAGATATTCTGTTCACATACACAGACAGACCAATCGCTAAATACATGTTTTTTGGTCTGAAAACGTGTAGATCCGGTGAAAACTCGATTTCGAAAAATCGACATGAAACCAATACTTTCCTTCCTATATATTCATTTAAGCAAGAGAAAGTAAAAAAATTACGATAGGCCTACCGTTTTAAATGTTTTAAGGGTAAATTCTGAAAGGGGAATTAAAAAAATTTAAAACGATTTAAGAATTAAAAAAGATTAAAGAATTTAATTAACGATTTAAGAATTTAAAAAGAATTTAGGGGAATTTAAAAGAATTTAAATTTAAAGGAAGGGGAATTAATTATTATCATTTTTTAAGGGTTCTGAAAGGGGAATTTTGTTTACTGCAAACATAATTTTCAGTGTTTATGTGTCCCTGAAAAGTGGTCCTAGTATAACAAAAAACCAAGCCTTAAATCACGTTTTCAAATAAAACCCTTGCCATTAACAGAACCAGGGCGTTCCGTTTTGTAGTGAGCAGCACAGTCTAGTGCTCTCACCACTGAGTCATGAAGAAAGCTTAAAGTGGATTACATTTAAATGATTGGTTTATCTCACATAAAATAAATTGTAAAACAACACTGGAATAAATTTTGTTAAATTATTACATAATATTTTTTATTATTCTAGTAAGGGTTATGACGGTACAAGTTGATGCCATAAAATTTAAAAAAAGCATTTAAAACAAAAATTCAACCTTGTAATAAAATTTTTAGTATTACAATTAATGAACAAACACACGGTGTACTTTATGTTTTTGAATAATATTTATAGGAACCAAATTATTAACTTGTGATAAGAAAATGGAAGGAATTCTACTCAATGGCAAACAAAAGGAACTGTTCAATAGAAGAAACCCAAATCAAAACAACTAAAATACTCGACGTAATTACGGAATGTTCTAAAATTAACTTGTAAAATTTTCAAAACTAATTTTTTTTAGATTTAATTAATTTATAGGTTTTTAATTTCTCTTGCCTATATGAATATATAGGAAGGTATTGTTTTCATGTCGATTTTTCGAAATCGAGTTTTCATCAAAATTTGCATGTAGGTGTAGTCCACTTATTAATGTGTTGCTCTAGATAAATTACGCAGTATCTATTGAGCCCCGCTGTAGCAGTAATTGTAATTAGTAATTTAAGTTAGAAAAATTACTGATTAGTTTCACAACTAAATCATAATACGTAGATGTAGTACTTAAAATAAGACTAGCGATAATTGGTGATATTGCAGTTTGGAAATGTGTATAGTAGAATGCATAGCGCGCACACGACCCCACGACCCACTAACCAAATGAAAAATCGAAATGTTGGCGCCTGTGTAACTGGTGGGTATATAGAATCACTCCAAAACACTTCGCCATTAACATCATAATATAAATTCATAGCGCAAAACTATTATCTATAACGAAATTGGCAACGCACATATTTCACGATACGAATAACAAATTTCTTATTTTAATACCTTAGTTTGGTCGGCCCGTTGACGTAGTGGTTAACGCAACTGGCTTCTACGCCGGGGTCCCGGGTTCGATTCCCGGTCAGGTCTGGCATTTTTTCATCACTCACCTACATGTATCATCCTTCTCACCGGCTGCATTAGCAGCAATTGCAAAAAAGTCAGACGTAAAAAAAAAACAAAAAAAATCTAGTGTGAAACACTTACACGACTTTCTCCTGCAAATAATGAAAAATATAACCTAACATTAGTAATAAAACATTAGAAATGAACAAAAATTAATCTCAAAAACCTAACCATATTTTAATCATGAGTGAATGATGCAAACTGAAAATCAACCTAAGTTTGGCTTAAAAATACGGAATATCACTTTTTGATGCTAAACTAGACTCTGTAGAGAAAATGCTTAAATTCAAATTGTAGATCTTTTAATTTCCTATAAATTTAATTATATACACTTTTGTCGTAAAATGCATACTAAGACTGAAATCTTAAAAAATCAATTTTTTTACAGATTTTCATGAAAAAAAAAACAGAAATCACAAATTACCGCTGAACAAAGCGTTATACAAAGAAATGTTTGAATTAAAAGTTGTAGGTTTTAAATTCTCTACAAATTTTATTACATACATTTTTGCGCTAAAATGCAAATTAAAGCTGTAATCTTAAAAAAACCCCATTTTTTCCACAAGAGAACAGCCTCCCCAAGAATTTCAGCAGACATGGAGCCTACCTTATCTTATATAGTATAAAAATGTAGTAAATGAGGCGATTTTTAAAAAAGCCGTAGGAGCCGTTTTTGAAAAAATCGCAAGAAAGTGAAAAATGACACGAATAAACTACTACTTTCGGTAGAGCGATTTTAATGAAAATGTTCGTGTCGGGTCCTCTAGTGGTATCTAACTTAAGTTTCAAGTTTCAAGTTTGTACGGCGTTCCGTTCTTGAGATACTCTGTTCACACACACACACACACACACACCAATCGCTAAATACATCTTTTTTGGGTTCAGGGGGTCTGAAAACGTGTAGATCCGGTAAAAACTCGATTTCGAAAAATCGACATGAAAACAATACTTTTCTTCCTATATATTCATATAGGCAAGAGAAAGTAAAAAATACTCTGAACGTTTTTAATCATATGTTCTAATAAATATGATTTTAAACACTTAATAGGTGGAGTAATAAATTATTTGCACCACTCGATCTGCTAGTTCCAGGGCTACAAAAAATAGTTTTGTATCTTATCATATGGTCAGCCAATTAGATGACTGAAATATTTAAGAACACAAGAGGTAGAGGTGTAAAAGACACTAGTCAGAGTTATCTCCTATAAGAGTAATGAATTTCACTACACAGCCAGACCCTGTGGTGAATGAAATAAAGGTGTCACTTGCAGGGTGGAAAGTAGGTGTTTTTCGGAGGGCCTGGAATGCTGATAAGCATACTCTTTCAACTCTGTGAGGAAGGCAATACTAAACCACATCATTCCTCGTTTTTTAATTAGTAAAACCTTGGAGGTTCAAACCAGCCTTTCAGCTGTTGACCTAAACAACAACTCCAGCGCACTTGACCTGAAAGAAAAAGGGGTGTCCCTACTAAGCAGAGCAACCCAGTGAAAGTTTCGGTTACCAACTCCAGCAGGACACTGAGTCGGTAAACAGATTTGTATTGGGGGGAGGGGGAGGACTAAGGATTCATTATTCAGTTTATTCGCTGTCAGAATGGTTTAGAGTGATTGTATTTGCAAAAAACTAGGATAAAATTTCAAACCCAATCAATCGTGGTGGGTATAAGGAGAAAATCCATCCCTTGGATATTTTCATTGTAACCTACATCAAGTGAAATTTTTAAAAACTATCCAGAAAACTAAAATAAAAGAGGGACAGGAAATCGGAAAACTTTTCAAATTAATCAAGAATTTGATTTTTGGAATGTAGAATATAATCTCATTTGTAAGGGGGTGGAAATGGAAAAAGAATAGGCCAGACTGTTGGGACGAGAAAGGGGTACAGATTGGAGAGAGCTGAGGATGTGGCCGATGAACATTTAAAATACGAGGTATAAGTTAAAATACGATGTCTCCACGCAGCAAAGCAAAACGGATAGATAAAAAAACAAGAAGAAATTTCAACGATTGTTTACAGTTAAATGTTTACTCCATACAACAAATTTCTGATTATGCAATTTGTAGAAGCAGGTGGCTGCAAATAACACAGAAATGATTGTAAAACAGGTACGACAATAAAATAGAAAAGCATCTTCAAGGTCACGAAGCAAATTGATAGCTCATGGCTAATTGTTAGTTCGATAAACGCACCTGTTCTGGTTATACGTGCTTTATTATGGTGTACTATTCACCTATATGCAGGTATTCCATACCGTGTAATTTACGTCTCCATTAATCTTTCAACATAAAAAATATTTCATAGATCCAATCGTTACATACAGGACCGAAGAAAAATCTACGAGATCTATAGAAATATTTTCTTCGGAATAATTTAACACGATTTTTCAAATGGAGTAAAATAACAAGATTTTCTAACAAATGGGGCGTTACATTTTCTAAACGTTAAACATCGTTTGCGAAAACTGTTGTTGTTTAGGTCATCAGTAAAAATACTGGTTTGAACCTCTACAAGTTTTACTAAATAAAACGAGGAGTGAGGCGGTTTACCATTACCTTCCTAAATGAGTGAAAAAGTATGCTGATCAGCATGCCGGGCCCTCCGAAAAGCATCTACTTTCCACCCTGCAAATGACACCTTCACTTCATTCACTACAGGGTCTGGTTGTATAATAAAATTCATTACTCTCAGAGGAGACAACTCTGACTAGTGTATTTTACACCTCTACCTCTTCTGTTCTAAAATGCTTCAGTCGTATTGGCTGACTATGTGATAAGAAACAGAACTATTTTTTGTAACCCTTTTACTAGCAGATCGAGTAAAATAACTTTAACACTCCACCTGCCTGTTATTTGCAATTGCGAAAACTAAAGATATAAAAAGCACACCTCAAAAGTCGGTTAATAGTTAAATTATTAACATTAACTACATTGTACTTGTTACAAAAAAGGTATTATATTTTTTTAAAAAAAGAGACGCAAGGAGTCACGAAGATCGACTTCTACAGCATGCGAATGGTTAGCGCAGCGACTACTCGACAACTTAAACCTTAAGAGATGACTGAAGCGTCAGAAAACCTTCGATTTGGTTTGGATTTAGAAAATAAGAGTATTTTATTTTAAAAACCATGAGTACAAATTGAAAAATGCAAGTTAAAATTTTTGAAGTCGAAAGCTGATACATCTGCCAAAAGTACAAAGGCATTATCAATTAATATCGTAGTTACATTCGCATAATTTATCAAATACATAGTAATTTAGCGCATAGATTCCATCAGCAACACACTTAAATAATCACTTGACTAGATTCAATCAATTCTTTGAGTTATTTTGCATCTAAAAATTATTGACTTTATTTTGAATAGTGCTTATGAATGATATTTTATTTTTATGTAACAGAGCACATCGTTAATTCAGTACTGGTATCTCAAGAGATTCAGTGAATAGTGTAATAACCATAAATCCTATTACAACAAGAAAAAAACTTGTTTAACAAAATTCAATTAAGTCTACAAAATGTCAAGTAACATCATTGTATCAGTAAAATTAATAAAAAAAAGAACGAAATCAATAATACAAGTTATCGTAGAATTAAAACAACACATGACTGAAATTAATGTAAAAACCTGACCAAATTTAAGACAAAATATAAAAAAAACAAGTGTAGGAACAACCTATTCTAAAGCATTAAAAAATTTGCAAAAATGATGAGGATTGTGACAAAATAGAAAACATGAGTGGATAATTTAGAAAAGTAGATCAACGTTTCACAGATATATCTATTAGCCTAGAATGAGTCACGACAGGTTTAAAAATACAATAATTTTCATGAAAATAAAATTACAAAAATGAATACTGGTTTATGAAAATTAAAAATAACTTAAAAATATTTTGAATAATCAAAAAAGAGCTATAAAGGGGTTCTGTTATCAACTGGAAGACCCGATAATTCCTTAAAAAAAAGGCTTAAGGGAACCAGCCAGGACAGAAGGGTAGGGTCCTATCCATACATTTATGTTGTGTGGCCTGTTAGAATCAGTGTGACCATTTATCAGCATTATGACCGTCTCGTGGTGAACGGAACTGGATGGGCTGTTTATTCGACTCTGGCAGACGGTGGCTTGGGGCATTCAGTCTGCCAACCAAAAAGTTGAAAGTAACAGTAAACTACAGCTTTCTCTGACTAGAATTATCGTGGGTAAATTCCCTCATGTATGATTCTGGTTAGGCTTACTTAGTATATGCAGGTCTTCAAGAGTTTCGTACAGTATAGAGAACTGCATCAAACAAATCGAGACACTGATGACAAAAAAATTTAAAAATCTAATACAATTTTCGGGGAAAAAATTACACTAAATTCCGATACTATTAAATACAATTTTATTACTCAAAGGTTTAAAAGACACTGTTTAATCCTGAAGGGTAAAATAAAGTTATTTTACTGACAAGCAAAAGTAGAACAGAATATGTAACATAAATAAATAACTAAGGAAAATCATGGCAAGATATGTTTTAAACAGACTAGGACGAATAAATCATATGAAATTTTCTATTTGTATTTAATACCGACCGCCTATGTACTAGTACATTCTATGAAGACATATCGAACAAATATAATCATAGGCGTATACTTCGCTGTATCCGCAACAAATATAATCGTACAGTAAGTACACTACAGCTGAGAACTCTGTTGTATCGATCAGTTCTGAAACGCCTCACGTTCTTCGAATAGTACTGGCAGTAATCGGTCACGCTATATCGTTACTCAGTAGTCTGGCCTCTATCTTCAACATAAAACATTATTTTGTGCGTGAGTCAACCTAATGTTATGACATACCTTGAAGACAAATCAAATTAAAAAATATTAAATAATATTTCAATCTTTAAATAACTAACTTACTTTAATTGAAATATGTGTGGTGAATATTATATTTCAATAATATACTTTTTAACTACAGGATAACCTGGATAACCCGAGTGGTTAGCGCAACTGGCTTCTACGCCGGGGTCCCGGGTTCGATTACCGGTCAGATCTGGAATTTTTCATCACTCATTTTCATATATCATCAGTCTCCACCGTCTGCATTAGCAGAAATTGGATAACAGTCAGAAGTAAAACAAAAAACAAAAAAAGAATGGATAATCCGAACTCCTAAAAAAACGTTGCAGTAAGGTCTCTATCACATTGCTCTTCAGTAAATTGATATGTTAAGTACTATACAGTATAAGAATACTGCATCAATTAATTTTAACTCAAAAATAAATAATAAGGAAAAGAATTTTTCCGATTGAAATTCGACGATGACATTATTGAAACAGTATGACAAAGGTTCGACAAAAATGTTAAAAATGATTACGATGAAATTGAATTAAGCGCAAAGAGCGTAAAACACGAAGACGGATAAAATGTTTTAATTGGGTACTCGTATTCAGTAAGCAACAGAGAATGACATTCCACCGCACAAACTACTTTTATTGGCTCAAATGCAAAAAGACGCGGTAGAACTTCACAGAAACATACAAAAATCACTGATTTTTTGAATATACCATAGTAAAATTTAAACCATAGAAATTTTTTAAATGTTTGTATCGATACTGTAATAAAAGCGTTGTTTGCATAAAAATAGAAAGAGTTACGGGACTTATTTCGGCTTCCAAAACTCTCTTGATACTCTATCCTGTTCCTTTAAATTGAATCCTTGATAATCTGAATTTTTTGTAATCCGAACAGCCGCGAATTTTATTAGTTAGGATTATCCATGGCCTTCTGTATATGTTTAAATAATTACAGGGAATTTGATATACAGTGGGTGGAAGCAACACGCCAGATCAAATTTTCATACTTTGTATTCAGAGGATTCAGAGATAGGATTTGTGTGAAAAGTACTCAAACAGAATACATGAGTCTGATATTGAATATAATATTTTGCCTTTAATTTTAAGGCCAAAACTTCCATGCAGTTTCTCAATTATAAACAAAAGTACTAAAGTGCGCAGATGGGTATGTTCTCTGTGCATTGCTCAGGAGAAAAAAGAAGCATACATTTTATGTTTAAATGTTGTGTTGATGGAAATCAGAAGATGTTTCCGGAAAAAGTAAGAATTAATTGTAAAGGAGACCATTGCTATCAGAATGGAAAAAAATGGTTAATTCCGGAAAAATATTGTCATTTGTAGAGTGGAAAAATGTGTTTTTCAGAAGGCCTGGCATGCTGATAAGCATACTTTTCTATTCAGTGAGGAAGGCATGGTAAAACACCTCACTCCTTGTTTTACTTAGTAAAACCTCTACAGGCTCAAACCAGCCTTTTGACTGATGACCTAACCAATAAACTAGAATATTTTTTTTGCTGTAATTTTCAGTTCTGCTAAATAATATGTAAATAAATTGGGAGTGGGGGTATCATTTAAATTTAATTAAAGCATATTTGTTTTAATTATTTTCTGTATTACGCTGTGCTGAATTGAGGTAAAGTGTCAAACGACCGGATAGCAGAAGACCGGATAGCTCAATCTCGTTATTAGAGTAAGGGAAGGAATAAGAAAACAAAGAAAAATTGTATAGCTACATTTTTAGCTTAATTGTTCGTGATTGTAATTATTCATGATTATTATTACCGGAAAAACTGGACCATGAAGTTTTTGATCCAATATTTTTTTCATTCAGAAGATTGTTTGCAAAATAGAACATCTATAGTCAACATGTGGATGTGGAGCGTGGTGAAGAGACTCAGTAAAGTTGAAAGAGGAAAACGTCTGAAACATAAAGGAATGGGACCACGATGAACGAGACTTTTGGGCAAAATACGGTATCAGTTACAAAAACTTCCTGGGCAGAAAAGTTTCGGGTAGCAGTATATTTACTGACATAACGTTTATATCAGCAGAATGATTTGAAGTGTGATGTTAGAAACTGAAACATAAGACGTTAGGTTGCAGGACCGTTCAAAACTGTTGGCTACTGAAATAGAGATTCCACAAGCTTTTCATTGGACCATACTAGAGAAAATTGCAGCAAAAATTAGGGTCAATAAATATATTAAAACCGAAATTTAGAAAAAAGTCAGTACAGTCACGTGATAGAATCAAAGAAGTATCCTGCCTCATAAATTTCTTGTTTGCACTCCAGCTAAAAAATCCATAGAAGACGACCGCGACTTTGTCGTTGTGAGATTCGAGAGTTATGACATTCAAGTGGAAGTCATATAGAAGGAAGATGGAGGACTCAGTATCAGAATTTGGCAAGTAGGTATTATACTGATACACCAATATTCTAATGATGTTCAGAGGCGTGAAACATACACAGTAAAGGAAGTAAAAAATCGATATTACATTAGTCCTGAAGCTTTACCACTAGTTTTCCTCGTGTGCAAGAACAAATGTTGGTTAAACAAGAAGACTAATAAAGGTAACTGATAACGACAAAATCCATACTGGAAGGAAATTATCTCAACTACCACCGCATGACAGTATTGACACTATTTTACAAACCTTTATTTATTTATTCACGTGGCTAGGCTACATGGAGAAATAAAACTGGATTAAAATACCAAGAAGGTCGTACTTTTGAAGGTCACAAAAAAGGAAGATCAGGTAAGTTAGGACGATGAATGAAAAGAACAATCCCGTGTTACGATACCAAAGGATCTACGAAAAATACTATTAAATTACCTTAGATATAACTTAGTTTTTTGAACCCCGAAGAAGCAAAAGCTCATAAAAAGAGCTCGATTAAATCAAAGTAATGTCGTATATTACATACTCATAAGAAATTGTTAGGATACTGATACCCATATTCTCGCACGAAGGAAGAATGAATTAAAAGTTTCATAAAAATCATTTATTCGTTTCCGAAAAGATAAAACCGGTTATAGCAAGGTAGAAGAACAAAATGAATGTAGGCAAGAGACATGAGGCCATAACTTCTTTTTATTGGCGAGACTTATTTACATTTAAAATGAGTCGGCTGGGTATTGACAATCACTATATTTCGCACTATACGGTTGTTATATACGTGCTCAACTAACTGAATTACTACAACTGAGAACTGTTGTGGGTCATGGTCAGACAGCGTGAATCACTTAACGCAAAACCAACACGCGGCCGCAATATACTTTATATAATCCTCGTACTAGATTTACCACGCACACACACCCACGTAAGAAAATGTATCCTTCTTTCTCAGAGACATCTGGTTAGCAAGCCAGACAGTATTTTTTATCTGTATGATCCTGCCATCATTTTCATCGGACTCATATAAACTTTTTTTACTGTAATTTAAAAATATAAAAATATTTTAAAATATTCTTATTTAAAATATTTATAAGAATATTTTTAAATTACACTAAAAAACATTTTACACGAGTCAAAAAATCCCAACGAACCTTTTCATAATAATATGACTTCCTAAACAATTAGGTCATGACCCTACAGAAGAAGAATTTTTTTTAACGTCTGACTGTTCTAAAGAGGAAGGCCCAAGGGTTTTTCAGAAAATGAAAAACTGCTGTCTAAACTGTCAAGAACTGGGTTCAACATTCGAGTGTATATGAAAGTTTTTGGAAATTAAGTATTTTCTAACCCATATAGTTAAAAAGAAACTTTTCTGTTCATTTTCTATTATATATTGTTTTAATTATTCCAATTTTTTAATTTAATATCAAAAGTCTTTCAATTTTTGTTCAAACTTATTAAAATTTAATTCAAAACTGTTCATAAAATATAATTATTTTTACCCACTTTACTTTTTGTACATTAAAATAAACTTAAATAAGTAATTAAAGTAAAGTAAGTTTGTAAACTGTTGAATGGACAACTACTAAATTGGATTGAAAATATGGACACTGTATACCAATAAGAATTAACTTTATGTTAATTATAACGTTTAGCTGTTCTGTTCATTGGTTTTCGCACAGTTTTACTTGGACAAGCGAATGCCTTGTCGGTCTCCTTGTTGCGTTCTTCTGTGCAGTACTATAAAGCCTTCCCATCCCCCCCCTCATTTTTTACCCGGACCGTTTTTGATCAGCCATATTTAATGGGTATTATGTTACGTGACAAAAAGGTTTATTTATTTATTTACTATTCGAATTATATTCCTTGAAACGTATTCACGTGGAAATTTAGAATATGAGGAATGCTATCTTCAACAGGACAGTTTTCCGGTGGCACGAAATTATTATTAGTTAGGCGTATTATGCTTAGTATGGCTATTGCTTGAACGCCCAACAGCTTGATAAATTTGGTGGTTAGATAACAGTTAACCTAACTTTTTCAATTTTTCCTTGCAACAATTTTTAACTTAAGTACCCGGAACGAAAGAAATCGAAAATTTTCACATTTCCGGTTTTTTGTAAATTATTAAAATTTGGAGTTTTCTGCATCCAACAAAATACAGTTGGTATAATTTGTTGAGGGTTTGGCAGATTTTCTATAAATTAAAAATATGTTCAATCTAAACGTTATTTTTTAAACGTTACCATTTTCATAAAATCTCCATTTTTTTGAATGACAACAGATAAATACATAATTTTTTTTATTTTGTGAAATATTTTTTTGTTTTAAAACTAAGTTAGCACCAAACCACCTGTGAATATAATATATTAACCTCTGAACTGTAAAAATAACATATTGAGTTATTTAACATATAATGTGTTCCCTTTTAGTTTTTTCCTGTTGCCCGTAAATATCAATTTTGACGCATAAGGAATATTTTCTCAGCCAACTGTGAATGGAATTTAATGAAATTTTTGGACAGCCTTTCATATCATAATTTCAATAAACTGAGTTAATATTGCAGTGAAATAATGTGTTTAAGTACTTATTTTCCACTTCAATAGGAAAAAAGTTGTGATTTTCAAAAGTGGTAATTTAAAAAAAAAAGTCTAATCTTCCTAACAATATATCAAGATGCTACTAACTCAGTGGGTGTAGAATAGCCTGAAAAGTAACCGCATAAAAATTTGACAGGATATCTCTTAACAGTTTTTGAAAAAATGTTCCTTACATTAACATTACGGAGATAGGCATTCCAGGTTTCCTTAAATCAATTTCATTTCCACTTTCCGTTTACGTTTCAATAATTAATTATTTCATATCAGATTCTGATAATATCAGTGTCACACATTCACTCATCCACTGAAGACAGTTTACGACTACGACGTAAAAGGCTTTCTAATGGAGAAAACGCTATTTGATTTTTGGAAAAATTAGCTCTAACCCTTACACACTAAATCTTTACATACACATTTCATAATCCTCACTCATTACTAATTGTTTAATTTCCTGGTCTCCTAAGACATTAGAATGTAGGCCTACTTATTCAATAGGAATTGGAAAGAAAACTAAATCGTTTACATTTAAACCACTTAAGCGTAAAGGATAAAAACGGAGTGACAACTCTAAAGCACTAAACATGATTTCTGTAACTTGCCAAAGAGGTACAGTTCAAAATGTGCATCCTAATTTGAACAGTAACTTTTAATCACCCACTGATGTTTGTAAATCCAATTGTAATGCAATCACAATGAACCCATCAATAAGTCCACGCGCATTTATATATTTTATATTATTTACATTTACATTATTTCCAGTTTATGACAGCGTAACAACTTTAATAGTTTCATGTTTTCCTTTTGTTCTCTTGGTTGTCTTTCATTCTTCTAAAATTCGTGTTTCTTCTTTCGGTCGTTGCCTTCTCATAATTTCTTATCAAAATTGTGTTTTTTTATGTTTTTCAGAACTTGTCTCGATTTTTTATGTTGTTTTTTGTGATACCTAATAGAATAAGATCTTTTATTTCATAAATAAATGTTTACCTAATTCTGCAAGTCCGAATATAAGTTGAAAATTTGGTTTATGATTCTGTTTTTGTCCATTTTGTGTACGTAAACTGACGGTTAGAAATTTTACAATTTCACTCTCCTTTTTCTAAAAGCTCTGTGAAGATTTGGTTTTGTCCATTTTGTGTATGTAAACTGACGGTTACACATTTTACAATTTCACTTTCTTTTTTCTGAAAGCACTGTGACCGTAGATTTCTGATGACGATTGTTCAATCCATATTTCAGTTTTGTTGACTGGTCCACATATTCCCCTAATGATTTTTTTTTGTTTTTCAGCCACTTTTATCTACGTTTGTCCGTGAATTGTATTGTTTCCACTACGTATAATGTACTTCACACAAGCACGCGCGCACACAGACACAAGTATTTTCTGCACTTAATAGATCAATGATTTTATAACGTTATAGCAATGAAAACTCTAGATATTTTTGTCTGAGGAAGACAGTGTTTAGTAACACACTAATTTGATTTTATTATATTAAGTTAGATTAATTTGTATTTGTATGCCCATAATAGGCAGGTGGAGTGTTAAATTATATGCACTCTATCTGCTAATTCCAGAGCTACACAAAATAGTTCTGTTTCTTATCTGTGGTCAGCCAACTATTCAAGAACAGAATAGGTAGAGGTGTAAAAGACACTAGTCAGAGTTATCTCCTCTGAAAGTAGCCTAATGAATTTCACGCTAGTAGGTCTTTCACGCTAAACTAGGCTCTGTAGAGAAAAATACTCTAAATAAAAGTTGTCGATATTTTAATTTCCTATAAATTCGATTATATACACTTTTGTCGTAAAATACATGCTAAGGCTGAAATCTTAAAAAAAAAACTTTTTACACGTTTTCGTAAGAAAAAAAAACAGAAATTACCGCTTAACCAAGCGTTATACAAACAAAACTGTTTAAAATAAAAGTTGTAGGGTTTCAAATTATCAACAACTTTTATTATTTACTTATTTTATTATGTATTGCGTTAAAATGCATATTAAAACCGCAATCTTAAAAATATAAATTTTTACGAGAAAACAAGCTCTCCAAGAATTTCAGCAGTCATAGCGCTTACCTTACGTTGTAGAGCATAACAATTGAGTAAATAAGGCGATTTTTTAAAAAATCGTAGGAGCCGTTTTTGAGAAAATCGCATAAAGTGAAAAATTACACGAATAAACTACTACTTCCGGTTGACTGATTTTGACAAAAATGATCGTGTCGGGTCCTCTAGTGGTATTTAACTTAAGTTTCAAGTTTCAACTTCGTACGATGTTCCGTTCTTGAGATATTTAATTCACACACCCACACAGACCAAACGCTAAAAACATGTTTTTTAGGTTCAGGGGGTCTGAAAACGTGTAGATCCGGTGAAAACTGGATTTCGAAAAATCGACAAGAAAACTATAATTTCCTTCCTATAATATTCATCCCTATAATATTCCTAAATATTCATATAGACAAGAATAAGTCAAAATCCAAGTTAAAACAAACTAAAGTTAGAGCGGTTAGTACAGTGGGTCCTCGACTTACGAACATTCAACTTACGAACATCCGTAGATACGAACGCCAGAAACTATTTTTTTTTTATCACTTGATATTATTTGGAATGTAATTACAACAAAGTTTCCAAACAATGTTTAGAGCTGTCATGTGTTACAAAATTATTTTGGAAGAAAAGAAACTTGTAACAGTTCAAACATCCATTCAAAACTTTTTTCAAACAAAGCCAAAGCTGTAAATATTGTAAAACCATCTTCAATATGTTTTAAATTTTTATGAAAATGTTAACTTTTTATTTTATATTTTTGCTATTTTTAATTTTTAATGGTCTTTTCTTTCTGTATAAAGTATTCAATGTATTTATGTGTTAACTGTATTCAGTTGCTAAAAATATATACTACAGTATGTATTAAGTTACTATAAGTACATATTAAAAACGAATAAAAAAGTTTAACTTATTTTATCTTTATTTAGTTGCTGAATTCAATTTCACTAAGTATGCTAGTTTTTGTACGTTATGAAAAGCAATTAGGTCGCTACGAAATCTACTGACGTGTATTCCGACTTACGAACAATTCGACTTGCGAACACTCGGCCGGTACGCATTATGTTCGTAAGTTGAGGACCCCCTGTATTAAAAATTAATGAATTAAATCAATCTCAACAACTTTATTGTGTCTAATGCAGTCTTTAATCCAGAATGAGGCTGCATTCAATAACTCCAAACTCCCCCTGTTACTAGGATACCTCAATCGATAAAACAAGAAAGTAAGAGAAATAATATTATTTTTGTTACATTTACTGTAATATATTTTATCGAATACTTTCCCAAGTTTTATTTTTCCTTCTAAATGAACCTCCGGTAAACAGAAATATATTATTTTAAAGCTAAATATTGTCAATAGAAGTAAGAACGTTGGAAGGGGAAATCCGAGTCGGGTCGGGCATTGACCTTAATCCCTCTACCTCCAGTCGGATATCCAATACCACGCGGAATAGTGAGAACGAAAAAGGAAGAACGGATGTTTTGACGTTAAATAGACATATAGATACAATAGATTTGTATCTAAATATACAGATGCAACAATACACTTGCAAAAATTAGTAAAGCGCATTTATTTGTACGTCAACTTATCGCCAAAACATTACATTTTCAATAAATAAATACATTTATTGTCACGTAAAATAATAATAGTTTAGGTCATCAGCTTAAGGAGAGACAGAATCCTTATCTTGCACCGTGTTAACGTAAAGAACATTTTCTCAAAAACTACAGAACTATTTTACTTTAAATTGTAACACAGTTTCTACAGTACCTTTGTACAAAATCACAAAATTTACAACGAAAAATAATTCATTTTAAACAAAGAAAAGGTTTTTTGTCACTGACTATTCGGAACCTGGAATTTGAGGCAATTTTTAATTTTTTGTAGTTAACTAAAGTGACTCAAAAATCTCATGGTTGTGTAAGAGTGGCGAGGTAAACCATGGGTAAAAATTTGAAGTGTATTGATTGGTAGTTTTTTAAAAAATGTTCCTTATGTACAGAAAAATATAATTTTTGGTAAACGGCAAAAACCTACAAGTATTAGCATTAAATCATTACTGAATACATAGCATAAAATTGAAATGCAAGCTATTTTTCAAAAATATTTTTTAAATATAAAGGAAAATCTTAATTTCAGGTTTTATAAATATCAATGGATTTAGAAAATCATGAATTAAAATCCGCTAAAATTAAAAAACCGAAAAAAACATTTTTCTTTTTTTTTTTGCTTCCCGTCTCCTCTTAAAGGCTGGTTTGAACCTCAGAGGCTTTACTAAGTAAAACGAAGAGTATGGAGGTTTACAATTGCCTTCCTCACTGAGTGGAAAAGTATGCGTATCAGCATGCCAGATCTTCTAAAAAGCATCTAATTTCCACCCTGAAAATGCCAACTTTACTTCATTTACCACAGGGTCTGGCTGTTTAATGAAATTCCTTACTCTCAGAGGAGATAACTTTGACTACTATCGGTTTCATAATCATAGACACCCGAGTTTGAACCCTTTCATCTCCAAAACGATGAGCCAAATTTCAACATATTTTACATCAAAATTTAGCTCATTTTATTCTGCACTGACCCATAATAGTCGTATATTTTTAACGTTGTTTAAAAATTGTCATATCAAGGTTGGAAGACAAAAAGAACTGGTTTTTGCTACCGCAACAAATTTCATGCGTTTAGAGGCATGTAACTCGATAATTATTTGACCGAAAAGTTTGAAATTTTTACACAACACAGAAAATTATATTCTTACTGCGTGTACGAAATTTCAAATTCGTAAAAATTTAAATTTTGATTTATTAACAATATTCTGAACCCTTGCTATCTCGGTAACCGCTCGACCGTTCGGCACGGGCAAACTATCGTTTTATTTAGCGTAAAAAACTTAGTACAAATATGTTAATAACATGAAATATTGATTGGCCATTGTTGTAGTAGAATTTTGAAAATTTTAAAAAATAGACTGGATAATGCGGGAGGACGGCGCTACTACCCATGTAGTCTGAATCTCACTGTCTACTTGAATTGACAATTCAGTCTGTCAATTCAGAAAGACAGTCCGACAGGATGTCACGTACACAACCTGGCAACATGGATAGAAGCGCCAACCCCCCGCAATTCCCAGTCTATTTTACAAAATTTTAAAAATTCTACCACAACATTAGCCAATCAATATTTCATGTTTATTAACATATTTTTACTAAGTTTTTTATGCTGAATAAAACGATAGTTTACCCGTTTCGAACGATCGAGCGGTTACAAACAAAATAATTGACAACAAATTAATTGTTAATCATGTACAGTGTCCATGTTCACGAACCAACTTATTAGTTGTCCATTGAACAGTTTGCATTTTAATTAAGAAAAAATGAAAACAGGTTTATAAATAATCATATGACATAATTTTCTAAACATTTTTAACATAAATTAAAGACTTTTAACATAACATTAAAAAATAGGAATAATCTCTATACATAAAAATGAATGTTTCTTTGTCCGTTATGTATTCCTAAACTGTTCAACGGATTTCAATCAAATATTATCTAGATAGATTACTGAGGTTCTGGAGCAGGTTTTAAGGTTATAGGTTATAACCTATAGGTAATAGTACCTATAGGTAATAGTAGGTTATAACCTATAGGTATAGTATAGGTTATGGGTTATAGGTTAAGGTTATAGGTTTTAAGGTTGATTAGGTTTTGTTTTTTTATTTTTCATTGTTTACTCATGATTACACATAGGTTATACTGTTCATTACCTACATTGGTAAGATAAAATCGAGTGAATGTTTCACACCAGATTTTTTTCTATTGTGAAACAAATATTTTAAATGAAAAAAATTAATCGAAATACCACAGTACAGAACATTATCTTATTTCCGGCTGCGTAAGTTAAAACAGTAGATTGAATAGTGGCCTAATCGTGTACCCCTACTCTTTTTATAGATGTAGAAGCCTGTAGGCCACAAAAGATCAGAAACCAAACAATGCTACAACTACCTCAATTCAAAACCCCAACCGATCAATAATAATAAAAAAGGGAATTTTATCAACCAAGAAACTGGTTTCACTGGAAAACAAGTTTTTTTAAATCGATTATTCTTCTCTAACCATTTCCATCATCATTATTGATCGATTTTTAAACTGTGTTTACTAAGTGTGCAACCTGTAACGTCAGTTTAGATTTACGACGTGTTAACACAGATATGTTAATAGTAATTGTCGGCGCAAATAGAAACAATCATTCACTTACATCATAATTAAATTTAATATCTAAATAAAAGTTAGTTCGAATATCACACAGATGATTCAACTTGTGTTGTGAAAGAACATAGGTTGTTGAGGAAGAGTATGGACAAATTTATCAGTTCAGAAAACACGTAGGAAAGGTAGATACAGTCGACTTCTTTAACTCGAATTGAATTTCAGTTCCCTTAAACCTTCCCATGCCTTTACCTGTAAAAAGTAATCTATAACTCGAATTCCGCCATTTCTCTAAGTCGAAATAATTATTTCGTTTCTTTTGACAAAATTTATACTTACTTCTCAAAATAGCGGTTTCGGTCTTTTGAAAAATTATAAGAGGATATGTTCGACCATAAAAGGGAACAGATCTTCAAAGTCATCTGGTTGCCTTTATATAGGCCTAACAGGCGTAAATCAAAACATGAATTTTTTTGAATCGACCACAGAACAACAGAACCACAGTCTGTCGGTACATTTTTTGTTATCAGTCACTCGACTAGCTTGATGTAGTTCTCCAAGCTGTTCTATCTTGCACAAGTCGTTTCATATCTACATACTGTCGGTACAATGTACTAGTACTTAAAACTACAGCCAATAGCTAAGCTAAATGCAAAGACATTACTGTATTACGAAATTAAGCTTGTGCAGTAGGCCTACACATTCCACATCTTGTAGGGTACTGTATTAGCCTATGTGGAGTGTTCTAGTTCTGTTTTATGCTATGTTTTTATTTTTCCATAACTCGAAATTTCTGTAACTCGAATTATTTTCCCCATCCTTTGAGGATTCGAGTTATAGAAGTTCGACAGTATTAAGAATGTGAAATTGCCATATGCATCTACTTAATCGACAAACAAATCTTTATCTATTTTTTGAGCCTTGCAGCGTCCTCTTTAAAACTTGCAAATTGTCTCCAGTTCATTGCCAATACCCTCAACTCCCTCCGATCCACTGTCAGGCCGCTACATGCATACGTATTCACGCGACCGCGATCCAATATACTACTCATTCTTTCAGTAATTGTTTATTCAAACGGTTGAGTATTTTTGAGTATTATGTCAGATAATTTAATTTCGAGTAGTAAAATAATTAAACAGCAGTTTTTAGTGGATGAAGCTGTGATGATATTCTTTTAACGTTAGCAATGTTTTAAGAAAAAAGGATGGCGACCGACTCATTTTTTACATCATGAGAAGAAAAGGACTGTTTTCAAACACTCATAAAAACACATAAAAAGACATGATAAGTATGAAATTGCACTAAAATTTCATCCTCCTCTGCTGCAAAAGACATGGTGAACTAACACAAACAGGCCGGTCTCCTCGACTGCACTGCTTCAAGAGCGACAGCGTCGCGACTAGTTGGCCCCGCCCACTGGTCGCTGATCGGGGTCGCTTGCACCCGTCAGTCCTAAGTGTTAAACCATTGAGGTGGTGGAGACCATTGTCGTGGTCGCTAGGAACCGAATGCTATCTTTACCCTCCTGTTCCTTTTACAATTTCTACTCCCCTCCGGTCCACCTCTTATATAGCAATATTCATCTCGATCACATCCACCGCCGAAATCAATGATGTTCTCTCTTGCAATGATGCACTCTTCTCTGATGTTCACATAATCCTACTCTGTCCCGCCTAGTTTTCCCCACTACTTCAAGAACTTCCTTTCCATGGTTGTAATTCTATTGGAATGTTTGTACTTCACAGACCATCTATCTCTCCGCTTCAATGAATATAAATCAATGTTGAATATACACTGACATTACTACTTTTAATCCTTTCAATGACGAAACAATTTTTAAAAGTTTAATCTAAAGTGCCATTTAATTTAAATAAGGGTGTAAAAAAAGTGGCAGACTTATTTCGAAAACTTGCTGGCGTAAGCTTGCAATTGCCGACTAAAATTTAAATTTTATAGAAAAATAAAATTTCCTGTTAAAAATTAATTTTTATTGTGTTCATAAAAATAAAGAAATCGTTCTAACACTAAAAATATTCAAAATAGTTTTTTTTAGTTTATTTAAAGTACATTGACAGCTTGGTCATTAGCAACTACTGTGGGTTTTGGTACCTTAACGGTGGTTTCAACGCGTTAAAATTTCCAGACCCTAGCCGGGAATCGAACCCGGGACCTTTCACTTTGTAAGCTAGCGTGCTAGTCACTACGGCAGGGAGGGAGTTTCAAAATACATTATTCCATTAATTTTTGTTAAAAAGTTTTTTTGGAAATGTTCAGTTATCCGGACGTTGGCACTTCATGCATAACTTACGGACGTCCTGTAAACCGGATGTTATAACTACGTAAAATATATCGACGTCCTGTTTTCTGTTCCTGATCTGTTTTCGTCCTGATTTTTGTTCTTTCTGACTTCTCCTCCATTTCGAATGATAGTGTTATTCAAACTACACCAGATCTGATTAAATTTCTCTATTCCTTTGTTATTTCTTCTTCAAACGTTCTATCAATAATGCAGATCGTTCCGAAATATTTATAAAATTGATCCAATCTTAGGCTATATTTTTCCACTTTTTGTCCAACTTTTCCAATTCTCCTCCAATCGTTATTACTTTCCACAGAGTAAGTTTAGGAATAAAATTTATAGACGATTTACAAGGGGTTAGCAGATAACGGAAAGGTATGCTAATCAGCATGCTCGGCCCTGCAAAAAGCACCTACTTTCCACTTTGAAAATGATACCTTCACTTTATTCACAACAGGGTATGGCTGTATAATAAAATTCATTACTTTCAGAGGAGATAACTCCGTCTAGTTTATTTTATATCTCTACCTCTTCTATTGTTAAATACCTCAATCATTATAATTGACTGACCTTGTGACAAGAAACAGACTAAACTATGTTTTGTAGCTCGGGAACTAGCAGATCAAGTGCAAATAGTTTAACCGTCCACTTGCCTGTTATGGACAATAACTAATTTTATTAGAGTCTGTTAATAGGGACCAAACTTATGCAACCCTAAACTTATTTCCCTCTGATACTAGCTATAAGCACGCGCGTAGCGATGGCTAGTAATTATATTATTGATATATATTTCTTTTGGTTACTTATGTAAGAATAATTATAATTACGTGTTTAAATGGTTTTCAATGGTAGTGTTGTAGGCTTGCCTTCGTTACTGCTTGTTGTATCTTAAGTCACAGTGGCTTCTAGGCAGACGCCTTGACAGTCTGTCTACAAGCTAGTCTACAAGTACTAATTATGTCAAGTGACGGTATAATGCATCCTTAATTGCTTTTATCGATAGTATATTCAAAAGAATAATGCATACTTTGTAATCAATTTGCACCTTGACTACGGATGTTTTGCAGACTACGAACAATCGCAGTGTAAGCTTATTTACCTGAAGACTTGCAGACCATTCTTCGATTTACTTCAACAATTGTTCATCACATTCAGTGCTGAATTACTAAGATGTAATCATCCCGCGTGCTAATATACTTATTTTTTATTTAATTTACGTAAAATTCATTAGAAATAAATGTAATACTTTTTTTATTGATGCCCCATCACGAACTGCGTTGCGTTGTCATCAGTAAATGTGTTATTTTTGTGGATGATAATATATATGTAAAATTGGTAAAAATTTGTCGCAGGGAATCCTTCAGTTGTAACTTAATCTAGCTAAAACGCTGTTACAAATTACCGAAACATTTTTTTTAGGATCGATAAAAAATAGGAAACCGTGGATGTGCTTCTTCCTGGAAGTTAAAGTTCTTAAAAACGTTTATATTTTACCTAAGTAAAAAATAAATTATTTTTTTGTAAAGAAGTAGTAAACACTTATAAATAATTGTAAGTTCTTTAAAAATATTAAAGTGCGTTTCTGCCAAAAGAAGTATAAATAAACGATAAGTTTTCCTATTACATTTTGTTTTTATTGTTGTCTATTGGTTCTGGTATATCCGGATTTCTGATTTTCCGGATCGGTTCTGGTCCCAGTTAGTCCGATAAACGAGGTAGTACTGTGATTGTAAACCTCGATTTTTTGTTATTCTTATCTTTCACATAAAGATAATACCGTAGTACATTTTTGATACCTCTGGTTTACGACATGAAGCGGAGTTTTACTTTATCAAATTCTAAGTCCTCTTACTAAATCTAAGTTTTACTTTGAATCCATAATTTGAAACTGTCCAACCATCAAGAAAATTACTTAAATTATGAAGTAAACAAATGCCATAAAAGTTTCCTTAGAGAGTATATCACATTAGATAATTCAATAGTTGAACAGAGAAAAATTTATAAAACACACATTAAAAAATATCAATCAATAAATGTAAGTAACAAAAATTAAGTATTAGTAAAGTGTTTTGTGACGGGAATCGAACCTCCGGGCGGCCACAGTGTGTAAATATAAGCAAAAATAAAAATGTTAAGGTTTAACTAAAGCCACAAAAAATTTAAACAAAGAAGTAATTAGACCTATTCGAAGCTACATCGTCTTAAACGAGTAGTCAAGTTATCATCGGATAAACTAAATAGTAAATTTGTTACTGTGTGATATACAGCATCTTTCTATTTGTTGTCTGTAATAAAAAATGAACGTGGGAGAAAAAATGACTGAAGAAGATTACAGAGTCCTTTGCTCCATTTTCTTCCTAAGCGGTGAGGTATTAAAGTTTATCTTGACATTTACTGAATTACACGATTAATATGGTCTGTTAATTCTTTAATTTTTCAGCTTCCGTTACATACAAAAAGAAAGTTTAGATCGAAATGTAATTCGTTTTCTTTTGTTTTATGTTCAACTGTTAGGTACACTAAAACTTATGTAATCTGTGAAGGGTGATAGAAGAGTGAAAGATAAAGGAATGCAAGATCTGACCGGGATTCGAACCCAGGATCCCGATGTAGAAGTCAGTTGCACTGACCACTACATCGACCAGCCGATACTGCAATGTATAATTTGTTAAGTAATGCCTTTATATCATAATTAGTTTTTGACTGATGGGCTTAAATTTTCTGAATATTTTTCTTTCCGGTTGCAAAAATGTTCAAAATCGTAGTGATAAAAATAGTGAGTGTAGCCGTGATTGCCTAACATTTTAAAAGTAAAGTATCTTTTTTAACTACTTCTATTGTCTTTTGGCATTCGTGTTCCTCTTGATAGAATTTAGTTCGAGTTCATTTTAATTGGCAAAGGACAGTACTTTATTGCATAAACATTGTGGTTCGGCCACAGTGCTTCCGCTAAATGTTATGTAAGCTTGCTCATTTAAAAAAAATCTATTTGACACAATGTATTGTAATGGCATTTGGGTTACGTAGTCTTATTTATACTTTTAGAAGAATGTGTGTTTTGTATCCGTGTAGAAGTATTAGACAAAAGTGTATATAATTAAATTTATAGGAAATTAAAAGATCTACAATTTGAATTTAAGCATTTTCTCTACAGAGTCTAGTTTAACATCAAAAAGTGATATTCCGTATTTTTAAGCCAAACTTAGGTTGATTTTCAGTTTGCATCATTCACTCATGATTAAAATATGGTTAGGTTTTTGAGATTAATTTTTGTTCATTTCTAATGTTTTATTACTAATGTTAAGTTATATTTTTCATTATTTGCAGGAGAAAGTCGTGTAAGTGTTTCACACTAGATTTTTTTTGTTTTTTTTTACGTCTGACTTTTTTGCAATTGCTGCTAATGCAGCCGGTGAGAAGGATGATACATGTAGGTGAGTGATGAAAAAATGCCAGACCTGACCGGGAATCGAACCCGGGACCCCGGCGTAGAAGCCAGTTGCGTTAACCACTACGTCAACGGGCCGGCCAAACTAAGGTATTAAAATAAGAAATTTGTTATTCGTATCGTGAAATATGTGCGTTGCCAATTTCGTTATAGATAATAGTTTTGCGCTATGAATTTATATTATGATGTTAATGGCGAAGTGTTTTGGAGTGATTCTATATACCCACCAGTTACACAGGCGCCAACATTTCGATTTTTCATTTGGTTAGTGGGTCGTGGGGTCGTGTGCGCGCTATGCATTCTACTATACACTTTTCCAAACTGTAATATCACCAATTATCGCTAGTCTTATTTTAAGTACTACATCTACGTATTATGATTTAGTTGTGAAACTAATCAGTAATTTTTCTAACTTAAATTACTAATTACAATTACTGCTACAGCGGGGCTCAATAGATACTGCGTAATTTATCTAGAGCAACACATTAATAAGTGGACTACACCTACATGCAAATTTTGATGAAAACTCGATTTCGAAAAATCGACATGAAAACAATACCTTCCTATATATTCATATAGGCAAGAGAAATTAAAAACCTATAAATTAATTAAATCTAAAAAAAATTAGTTTTGAAAATTTTACAAGTTAATTTTAGAACATTCCGTAATTACGTCGAGTATTTTAGTTGTTTTGATTTAGGTTTCTTCTATTGAACAGTTCCTTTTGTTTGCCATTGAGTAGAATTCCTTCCATTTTCTTATCACAAGTTAATAATTTGGTTTCTATAAATATTATTCAAAAACATAAAGTACACCGTGTGTTTGTTCATTAATTGTAATACTAAAAATTTTATTACAAGGTTGAATTTTTGTTTTAAATGCTTTTTTTAAATTTTATGGCATCAACTTGTACCGTCATAACCCTTACTAGAATAATAAAAAATATTATGTAATAATTTAGCAAAATTTATTCCAGTGTTGTTTTACAATTTATTTTATGTGAGATAAACCAATCATTTAAATGTAATCCACTATAAGCTTTCTTCATGACTCAGTGGTGAGAGCACTAGACTGTGCTGCTCACTACAAAACGGAACGCCCTGGTTCTGTTAATGGCAAGGGTTTTATTTGAAAACGTGATTTAAGGCTTGGTTTTTTGTTATACTAGGACCACTTTTCAGGGACACATAAACACTGAAAATTATGTTTGCAGTAAACAAAATTCCCCTTTCAGAACCCTTAAAAAATGATAGGCTACTACTGTTTAAAACATTCTTATGCTCAACTTTCAAAATTTATAATGTACGAATCGTTACTTATAATGTTTATTTCAAAATAAAATAAAAAAAAACGATTCTATGTTCAAAACTGAAGAAAATATATACAAAAACACAACATGTAAATCAAGAAATAACCAAATTCAGCTCTAGGATAACGTGGTTTCAACAGAGAAACACAGGCAGAATATGCAACTAAAACTATTGTATTATACGTAAAAATTTACTTTATACATTACTAAACTATTGTATAAAACAGGAACGCTGTCTGCAGATGAATTTAAAACAAAAACGACAACATTGCAATGCTATGAAGCCAATCCGATTTTGCAACTCGACCGGTTTAAAAAGTGGTAACATCGTCTCAAAATCGATGATTGCCGGCTCTAGGGTTAATATAAATATTAGGGATAAAGTGTTTATGATTTTATGGATAATTAAAAAACCTACAACTTTTATCTGAAGCATTTTAGACTACAGAGCTTCCGCAAAACATCCGTAGTCAAGGTGCAAATCGATTACAAATACTCGTATATGCATAACTCTTTTCAATACACTATCGATAAAAGCAATTAACGATGCATTATACCATCACTTGACATAATTAGTACTTGTAGACTAGCTTGTAGACAGACTGTCAAGGCTGTTCTGCCTCTGCATAGAAGCCACTGTGACTTAAGATACAACAAGCAAGTGTACTAAAGGCAAGCATATAAAACTACCATTTAGACACATAATTATAATTATTCTTACATAAGTAACCAAAAATATACAGCAACAATATAATTACTAGCCATCGCTACGCGCGAGCTTATAGCTCGTATCCGAGGGATCGCAATAACTTTAGGGTTGCATAAGTTTGTGCCTTATTAACAAACCCTAATAACGTAAGTTATTTTTATAACAGCCAAGTTGAATGTTAAATTATTTGCACTCGATCTCCTAGTCCCAGAACAAAACATAGTTTAGTCTGTTTCTTATCATATGGTCAGCTTATTATTTGACTGAGGCATTTAAGAACAGAAGAGGTAGAGGTGTAAAAGACACTAACATGCTTTTCACGGTTAATGAGCTCTGCTTTTCCATACGGTTAGACCAATCAGAACATTTGCCAGCGTTGTCAGATTGTACTTGACAAATATCCGCATGCGTATAAGAGCCGCACTAGTTCACTCTCGTCTTGCATCTCGTACTGAACACATCGATTATAGAGCGCGTTAACATACAATACTTTATAATATAATCAGCTGATTGTATGTTTGTAGGATATTATTATTGAAAGACCAAAAAAATGGCCGACGAAATATTTAACAGAGCTACAAGTGCAAATATTGGCAACGTTGCCTGGCAAGTCATTGGCTAGCTATAAAGTGGATAGGGGGCAATACATACATTCAGAGCTCAACAGCCTTGAAAAATAGTATAGTCAGAGTTATCTCATTTAAAAGTAATGAATTTTATTATACAGCCAGACTCTGCGGTGAATGAAGTGAAGGTTATCATTTTCAAGGTGGTAAGTAGGTGCTTTTTGGAGGGCTGAGCATGCTGATAAGCATACTTTTCCACTCACTGAGGAAAATAACGGTAAACTACCTCACTTCTCGTTTTATTTAGTTAAGCCTCTGAGGTTCAAACCAGTCTTTGAGCTGATGACCTTAACAACACAAAGTTTGGGGTTAAACATAATTGTTTCACGATGACAATTTAATAATGTAAAAGCGAGTATTACGTTTTGACAATAGTGTCTTGACAAGCTTTAGTATGGGTTTATGAATATGGCAACAGAAAGTGCAATCCACGAAAAAATACACTAATCAAGACTATTAACATGTAATCAAACGGATGCTTGTTGGTAACCAACTGGCGGGTAAGCCATAAACAATGGACCGGAAGAAAATTAACAATAATAGCCTAAATGTTAATACACGTTCCAAACACAATTTACAAAAAAAGGAAAGAAGACACACTAAACGTTACAATACAAAAACAATAATTTTATTTGTATCCATAATTTTTTTAGGTAGATTGTGTAAATGAGGTCACCGAACCGATGTATCCCCGAATTAAAACGACGATTTGAAATTTTCTGATCGTATTTTTAACGGTAAGCAATTTTTACTTGAGACACTGGCTCAGCGGTGACATATTTCTTGTCTACGCTTATAAATCTATCTCTCTTCTTCATGTAGCATCTCCATTACGAAGGTGTGCTAGCATCATGGCAATTCTGACCTTGGAAACTGCGGCTCTAAATAGGTCGATGGATGACAAATTAAACCACTCTCGCAGGTTCTGTAGCCAGGAGGTTCTTCTTCTTCCAACCGATCGTTTGCCCACAATCTTTCCCTGGATGACAAGATGAAGGATTTCATATTTCGGACCCCTCAAGACATGGCCGAGGTACACCAGCTTTCTCTTCTTGATTTCGATCATCACTTCCATTCCCTTCTGCATCCTCCTTAGGACTTCCATGTTTCTATAATAACCTAAAAATCTATAATAACCTCTAATCTCCAAAATAACCTGATCTCCAAATTTGCCAGAACGGCATCATATTGTTGTTGTTTAGGTTATCAGACGAAAGGCTGGTTTGAACCTCTATAGGCTTAACTAAGTAAAACGAGGGAGTGAGGAGGTTTACTACTGCCTTCCTCAGTGAGTGGAAAGCTATGCTTATCAGCATGCCAGGCTCTCTGAAAAGCATCTACTTTCTACCCTGAAACCTATCTCCACTTCACCACCTTCACTTCACCTTCACATCATCCACCACCACTCTGGCTGAATAATGAAATTCATTACTCTCAGAGGTGATAACTCTAAATAGTGTATTTTACACCTCTACATCTTCTGTTCTTAAATGCTGCTGTTATATAATTGGCTGGCCATGTAATAAGAAACAGAACTATTTGTTTAGTCCTTTCCACCCTGCAAATGACAGCTTCACTTCCTTCACCACAGGGTCTGCCTGTATAATAAAATTCATTACTCTCAGAGGAGATAACGCTGACTAGTGGCTTTTACACCTCTACATCTTCTGTTCTTAAATGCTTCAGTCATATAATTGGCTGGCCATGTAATAAGAAACAGAACGGCATCATATTATCGGAAACAAACAAAACACTCGCAAAACTGCACCAATTAATGTTCACGAAAGACATTAAATGGTTAATAGAGGTACCGACTCGGTAAATCTTCAAAGAACACGGAAAAACCACCAATTTTCTATTTCTTTTTTTTGATCAACCAGGAATTTGGAAAAAATAACGACTGGTTATGATAGAAAATCTGCACGTGGAGAGCAACATTTTAAAAAAGGTTGACCTGAATGAATGCATTAGGAGCTGAGACCAAACTCGGCCAAAAAAACCTTATCCTTTTAAATACATAGATGTTCTTTTTCGTAAGAAATTTTAATCGAATAAGAAAAAAACAATGTCGACGGATTCCCTTGAGAAAAACAAGATAAAATATTTTAATTAAAGTACTTACTTAGATCTAACATACTTTTACTGAGCTGTTCAATGTCCAATTAAATATTCATAAAAATATTTCATTAATTTAATTTATTTTCTTCGGTTTTAGTTAAATATTACAATTTTTTGTATTATCAAATAAAAGTTTAGATTTTTTATGTATTTGTTTTCATTGGCATATCAAGATCTTTCTATTTTAGTTAATGTTTCGTATGGCCAATGAAAACCGCAGAACAGTTTAATTATTTATACGAAGTAATAAATTTATTTGTAGGTTTTGGTCGTAAATTTAAATTTTGGGTACGGATATTCTAAGTTATTTATTTAGAGATTAATTTGTTGTTCCGTCAAACGGAGATATGTAGGTCTTAGCTAGATATTATATATATATATATATATATATATATAGGATACGTGTTTTATTTTCCAAATAAGTGACTGAGTAATGTTCGGCATGACAATGTTTAAATAGGTACTCTTTCAACCTGAAGGCTCCATACCGTTGGAACGAAGTAACAACCTGTGACTGTAGGGGTAGTCGATCGATGTACCTGTGTAATTTTGCATTTATAGTACTAGCAGACTCGCCTCACCGTTCGCTGCGCTTCACGGAAACTAAACGTAAATTATTCATGTTTTTACAAAACCTTACACGTTGAAAGCCAAATAACGAATGCTAAAATAAACCAATTAATACTTGAAACAGGAATTTTTACTTTCTCTTGTCAATAAGAATAAAGGATGGAAAGTATTATTTTCAAGTCGATTTTTCGAAATCGAGTTTTCACCGGATATACACGTTTTTAGATCCTCTGAACCCAAAAAACATGTTTTTAGCGATTGGTCTGTATGTGTGTGTGTGTGTGTGTGTGTGTGTGTGTGTGTGTGTGTGTGTGTGTGTGTGTATGTGTGAACAGAATATCTCAAGAACGGAACATCGTACGAAGTTGAAACTTGAAACTTAAGATAGATACCATTAGAGGACCCGACACGGACATTTCCATCAAAATCGGTCAACCGGAAGTGGTAGTTTATTCGGGTCATTTTTAACTTTTTTGCGATTTTCTCAAAAACGGCTCCAAAACGGATTTTTTCTAATATCGCCTCATTTACTACATTTTTTATGACAAGGTAGGGTAGTCGCCGTGTCTGCTGAAATTCTTGGAGAGGCTGTTCGCTCGTAGAAAAAAAATGTTTTTTTTTTTTTAATTGCGGCCTTAATATGCATTTTAGGGCAAAAGCTTTCATAATAAAAGTTGTAGACAATTAAAAACTCTACGACTTTTATTTCAAACATTTATTTGTATAACGCGTCGTTTAGCGGTAATAAATTAGTGATTTTCTGTTTTTCTTTTTCAAAAAAATTAATTATTTAAGATTTCGGCTTTAGTATGCATTTTACGACAGAATATTATACAACAAAATTTATAGAAAATAAAAACATCTACAACTTTTGTTTCAGCATTTTTCTCTACAGAGGTTAGTTAATCGTGAAAGATTGATTTTCCGTACTATTAAGCCAAACTAAAGTTAATTTTCATTTTGCATCATTCATTCATGATTAAAATAAGGTTATGTTTTTTTGAGTTAGTTATTAGTAATATTTTTTTTAAATAATTAGTCTAATAATTAAACATTAGTAATAATACATTAGAAATAAACAAAAAATAATATTAGGCTAAACTAAAGTTAATTTTCATTTCGCATCATTCATTCATGATTAAAATAAGGTTATGTTTTTTTGAGTTAGTTATTAGTAATATTTTTTTTAAATAATTAGTATAAGTAATAATTAAACATTAGTAATAATACATTAGAAATAAACAAAAAATAATATTAGGCTATTTTTATTTTTTCACACCACTATTTTTATTTTTAAACACGTTTTATTCGCAAAAAGCATGTTTATATAGGTCATTATTATTTGCAAGAGATAGTCGTGTGTGTGTTCACACCAGATTTTTAATTTAATTTTTATTTAAAATAATTTTTAATTAATACAATCACTATTTTTATTTTTAAACACGTTTTATTCGCAAAAAGCATGTTTAAAAAAATATAAATCAGTCTGAATATTATTATCCATTATTTCCGATTAGCAGGGTTACCGTGTAGTTTTATCTCAACATACTCCATTTTATCCTATAGTCTTTTTTTGGAGTCTCCTCGATGGAATTTAAAAGATAAATGCAGTTTTTGTCCAAAATATAATTTTTGCCAGTGACTTCGAATAACCTTTTAAGACGGAGAAGTAGAAAATATATTAAATATGTTATTTGAAATATAGTAAAAATATTTTCCTAAGAAATAAAGCAAAAAAGTTGAAACACATGGTCTGATTAAACACATGTTTATAATGGTTAGCACAAAATATAACACCGTATGGAATTACGCGAAGATAAGCACATTGTAGACGAGATAATGTAAATTATGAACAAGAAAAACTTTTGTCATATGATCATCAAAAAATTTAACTCAGCAAACATTGTGATAATCCATTTTATACACTATTTATAATAAAAATACTGCTATAAATCTCTTCACGGCAAAAAAAAAACGATTCGTGCAAAATTTTAACGATATACCCTTTAATGAATTTTGATTTTACTTTTCCCCGAACAAAATCTCCAAAACCTTCAAAAATATATATACCTAGGCCTACATGTAAACGAATTTTCTTTAACAACTGGTTTACCAGCCAATTATAGGCCAAACTTTGGGCATGGTTATAAGAAAATTCTCAATGGATAAAAACAAAGCGTTAAGAATATGATTTTATTTTGGATCCAAAGTTTTAAATAATTAATAATGAATTAACGTAATATGAAGCTTCAAAATTTAAATAAATTAAATTGTCGCGTAATTACTTTTGATTTTTAACGAATAAATAATTTTGTGGAACATTCAATAATTTTTTGGGGATTTTCTTTTAACATCTGTCAAAGTCTTTTAGCATTTCTTCTTCGCTTCACGGGCTAGGCATTTCAATCTGTTCAGGCACCCATCTTTTCCTCGGCCTGCCAATATCTCTACTTCCCACCGGTTAGTATCCTCTCGCTACACTAGGCAAGCGGCTTTCTGACATTCTATTTACACGATCGACCCATTGGGCACGATTTAAATTTTTTTGCATTTAAACATTTAATTATTGGTGTGGTCGTTTTATGAGAGTAAGCCTATCCTAAAGATTTCTTTGGGATGGAAAACAGGTTGTTGTTAAAAGTTTAGTATGATTGTGTTGCCATGTGAATAATATAAACATCCAAAATTATAATGTAGTAGCAAATCACAGTGAGTTTTTCTCGTATTGTTTTTTCAACGTCACAGTATGGTGACACCCAATGTCTTCACATTATTATTGTCTTAACATTGTTGTTTAGGTCAACAGCCGAAAGGCTGGTTTGAACCTCTAGAAGTTTTACTAATAGTAAAAACTAGGAGTGAGGTGGTTTAATATTGCCTTCCTCACTGAGTTGAAAGAGTATGCTTATCAGCATACCAGGCCCTCCGAAAAACACCCACTTTCCACCCTGCAAATGACACCTTCACTTCATTTTCACCACAGGGTTAGTTGTATAGTGAAATTTATTACTCTAAGAGGAGATAACTCAGACTAGTGTCATTTACACCTCTACCTCTTTTGTTCTTAAATAGTTAAGTCATGCAATTAGCTGAATATGTGATAAGAAACAGTACTATTTTTTGTAGCCCTGGAACCAACAGATCGAGTGCAATTAATAAAACACTCCACCTGCCCGTTATGGGCGAGTTTTAACATTATTGAGCGTTTTACTAGGAATAAAATACTTCTAGAATTCCATGTTCGTACCTTAAGCGGCGCTTTACTCAACTTCCTCATTTATAGATTTTATTACTCCAGGAATGTTTATTATTTCCTTATGGACCTTTCATCAGAAGAAACCGCCCGGATCCGATTACAGATCTATTCCGGAATATTTTACGAAAGAGTAAACTATCATGAGGTCGTAATAACGAAGGAATCCCTACGGATAATTAATGGAGTTGTTACGTGTTGCCTTCTAAATCCTATGCCATTGATCAGTTGATTCATTCGTCTTCTGAGACAGCGAGTGCCCTACCCTTTAACCGCTTATCCACCTTGATAGAGGCAGTTGGCACTTAATAAAGGGGAATCACCTTATCCCAGGAGATACTCGGTCCCTGCATTTATCAACCACTAGTAACACAAACGTTGCCCCCTCTACAGGGAGGTAAACGTCACGAATTTTCTATCAACAAGACCAAGGCCATAAGGCATTTCCTTGACTCTCAAATACTTTTGGAGAGGACTTTTCCCTTAAACTTGTTAACTATCAGAATATCATCTGATGATACACCGTTCTGTTCTGCACATTTTATAGAAATGTTAAACGCACTTGAAGGCTCATCATGACGCACCCTACCATAGTTTGTATGCATTACTAAATTTTAACCGTTAGTTCCGCTCGTTAGTCGGTCTTCCCCTACCCGCCCTGCCTTTTGCTAAACAAACATAAACACCGACGGATTACCACACGTCTACTGTACACGGTAAATTCTTGTTTGTCCGCGAACGAATAATCCGTTTTCCAGATTATTTGCGAACGGTTTCAAAGTAAAAAATCTGATGTGAAACACTCACACCACTCTTTCTCTTGCCAATGCAAATAATGAACAATAGTACCTAATATTAATAACAAAACATTAGAAATAAACAAAAAAACTAACGACATAAAACATACCCTAATTTTAACCATGAGTGAAAGACGCAAAACGAAAATCAACCTCAGTTAGGCTTCAAAATACGGAAAATCACTCTTTCACGCTAAACTAGGCTCTGTAGAGAAAAATACTTTAAATAAAAATTGTATATCTTTTAATTTCCTATAAATTTGATTTTACACACTTTTAACGTAAAACGCAAGCTAAAGCTGAAATCTTTAAAAAATCAATTTTTTTACACGTCTTCGTGAGAAAAAAACAGAAAGTCGCTAATTACCCCTTACTAAGCGTTATACAAAAATGTTTGAAATAAATGTTGTAGGATTTTAAATTTTCTAAAACTTTTATTACGTACAGTTTTACGCTAAAATGCATATTGAAGTCGAAATCTTAAAAAACAATTTTTTTACGAGAAAACAACCTCTCCAAGAATTTCAGCAGACATGGCGCCCACCCTATCTACTAGAGCATAAAAAATTGAGTAAATGAGGCGATTTTTAAAAAAATCGTAGGAGCCGATTTTGAGAAAATTGTAAAAAAGTGAAAAATGACACGAATAAACTACTACCGGTTGACCGATTTTTATGAAAATGTTCGGGTCCTAGAGGACCCGACACGAACGGGGTATCTAATACAAGTTTCCAGTTTCAACTTCGTACGATGTTCCGTTCTTGAGTTAATTTGTTCACACACACAAACACACGCGCGCGCGCACGCACACACACACAGACCAATCGCTAAAAACATATTTTTGGGTTCAGGGGGTCTGAAAACGAGTAGATCCGGTGAAAACTCGATTTCGAAAAATCGACATGAAAACAATACTTTCCTTCCTATGTATTCATATAGGCCAGAAAAGGTAAAATTTACATAACTGTGGTAAGTAATATGAACATAAAAGTCGTAAAAGTAAAATTTTAACAGATCCGATGGAAAAACGATTTTTAAAAACCTTTAAAAAAATACCATCACATTGCCTGGTATTTAGTTAAAGTTTCTACTCTTTTAAAATCATGGAGGAAGATTATGACAAATCAGGAGTTCAAAATTTTCAGAATTTCAACGATCAGATGGAAACTGCGACTGAATCGACGTCTTGTAATTCTGAAATGGCTATTCAGTGAAATCAACCGGGTGAGATGTGAATGAAAATTTCTGAGTGGTAAAACTGTGATATCAACGCATCAACATTTTAGCACTTGACTGATGAACAAAATCATAAATAGAACGAAAGGAGCAGCTGTAGATAAGAAAGACAGCTGAAGATAACAACGAAACAGCGCTCTTACAAACAACACACTACAGGAGTAATTAAAATATAAATTATGATTCATCGCTCGCCGGCATACTAATGTTACGTAAATTGCAATAAAAAACCGAAACATCACCAATTAAGGTGGAAAATAAATGCAATTAACAGGATTATTTTTAAATAGTTTAAAAAATTCCTTTTGTTAAAAAATATTATTTTTGTTTTGAAATAAAGTTTACTCCTTAGATTTTTACGATTTTTAGTTCAATGGTCTTTTATAACAATTAATTGTATTTAAAAACAGAATAAAATCAAATAAAAATAAAACAAGGTGTTTAAATGAAGGATAAACCTTTTCATTACGACTTTTCAATACTGGTGGAATATCCGCGAATACCGCAGGTGTTTGAGAGTTAACTGTATTACAAAAAAATAAAAATAAAAAAAAGATCAGTTACTTAAGACATTTATGGATTTGAAGCGAATTAAGAGGGGGGGATTCCATTATAACTTCAAAAAAATTAATCTTCTCGAAAATATTTTTAGGCAATTACATGTCATTAAGCTTGGCAATCTATTGAATTTAAATTTTTAAAACGGTAGAAAAATATTTCTTATGTTGTAGAAAGAAGACGGCAAAAAAGAGGAAAATACGGTTAATAACAAGAGAACTTTCTTTGCTGAATCGATACGTTATAGATAAAATATGTGACAATGATATAGTTAGGGAAAAAGGAAGAAAGGAGGAAGGAAATGCAAATAAGTACTCCATCACTACTAATAAAGTTACTCTATCTCTCTCGTATTGTAACGTCAATGAAAACCGACGTAAATTTTATTCATTGATAACGTTAATTACGTCACAAACTTAAACAGTAGAACTATTTATACACGCGTACTAACAACCCTCTCACGCTCACGTATTTATCATTCATTTTATTAAGTGATCTTGCATACCACATATAAGTTGAAACTTAACAGTCCGACATTTATTAGTTCGACACGTTTGGTAATGCGACAACTGTAACTAATAAATTATGGAATGTATAGGCCTATAATCAAATTTATAGAAAATTAAAAGATCTACAATTTTTAATTTAAGCATTTTTCTCTACAGAGCCTAGTTTAGCGTGAAAGAGTGATTTTCGTATTTTTAAGCCTAACTGAGGTTTATTTTTATTTTGCCTATTTCACTCATGATTAAAATTAGGTTGTGTTTTATGACGTTAGTTTTTTTGGTTTACTTCTAATGTTAGGTTATATTTGTCATTACTTGCTTTGGCAAGAGAAAGTTGTGTGAGTGTTTCACACCATTTTTTTTGTTCAAAATCCGTTAATAAACAAACCTTGTTACGTGAATTTGTTGAATCCGAGTTGTACGAAATGGGACCGATCCAATTATTTCGGATAACCGAGATTCTACTGTAGTTTTCTGTTTAACATATAAGGAACAAAGTAACGGGTTACCGAGCTTCGCTCGGATGCTGATTATATGATCGATTTCCGAAAAGAAAGGTAAAAAGGGTTGTTAATAGATAAGCCATTGAAGGAGTTCTGACGTAGTCTTTACATTCAAAATACCGTGTATTTGTTTACAATATCATCTGTTATTGTTTATTATATCTGTAGACAGCCTATTATTCTAATTATATTTCTTAATTTAGCGAGTTCACAATTTTTTGCAAATATGAGATCTAGCACAATCGATTTGTAGACCCTGAAAACCTCTATACAGGAATTTTCAGGAAAATCGAGCCGTTTTCGAGAAAATTTGGATACATAAACATACATACGCCAAGTTATCGTATAATATTTTAGGATATGAACAATTTTAGCTCTCTAGATGATTAGGAAGTTGAAAATGGTAAGTGATTGAATCAATCAGTCAGTCAATGAAAGATTTCGCTTTCATATCGTATATGTACATGACAGCGGAACTTACAATCAAAACGCATGATAATTTTATATTTTTCACACATAATGAAATTAGTCGGTAGTAAATATGTGTTACCTAGTAACAATAGATGATATATATGAATACTGTTCGACAATAACAATTTGAAGATAATGTAATAATTATAATAACAATAACAACACCTTGCAGTTGACATCTCCGTACATAAAAAACAAACTGTGATAATTTATGCTTCATTGCACCTTATTAAAATACAATAAGATATAGCAAAGTCAATTAAAAAACCGTTAACAGAAGCTAATCGATATTTGTCTAGCAATGACGTTCTCCGTAAGTTACAACTTAATAAGCTTAAATGAATAAAACCCTGTACTTAAATTAACTTCAAGTTAAAATATTATAAGTATTTAATATTATAAACGTTTGCCCATAAGGGGCAGGTGGAGTGATAAATTAATTGCACTCGATCTATTGGTTCCAGGGCTACAAAAAATAGTTCTGTTTCTTATCACATGGCCAGCCAATTATATGACTGAAGCATTTAAGAACAGAAGAGCTAGAGGTGCAAAAGACACCAGTCAAGCGTTGTCTCCTCTGAGAGTAATGAATTTCACTACACAGCTAGACCCTGTGGTGAACGAAGTGAAGGTGTCATTTGCCGGGTGGAAAGAAGGTGCTTTTCGGAGGGCCTGGCATGGTAATAAACATACTCTTTCAACTCAGTGAGGAAGGCAATAGTAAACCACCTCACTCTTCGTTATTACTAAGTAAAACCTCTAGAGGTTCAAATTAGCCTTTCGGCTGTTAACCTACATAACAACATCCCCCCCCATGATTAAAATTAGGTTATGTTTATTGAGGTTAGTTTTTTGTTAATTTCTAAAGTTTTATTACTAATGTTAGGTTATATTGTCCATTATTTGCATTGGCAAGAGAAAGTCGTGTGTTTCACACCAGATTTTTTTTCATTAGTTTAGAAATTTGCATAATTTGTATGTTAATCCATAAAGTCATATTCTCACGACATTAATACTAGCTGCAAAATAGAGTAATGGGAACGAACAACTACCAGCAAGTCTGGATAGAGCGCTAGTATTCACTAGCACGCTAATGGATTTGAACGTGTTTGATTTTACTAGTGCTAGTAGGGAAGACAAGGTCAAGTGATTGACTAGCTCAGTGCGAACGTTTGGAAACGTTGCTAGTCGCTAGCTAAGCAACTAGCAACGTAAGCTTTACTTTGTAAGCACAACTCACGAATGTCTTCAGATCACGGCATTAATTAACTAGCTCCGTGGGAAAAATACACGTTATAATAAGCACGATAAATTTAGGCGGGTGGGAGTTTAGTGTGTTCTTCTCCACTTTCTCACCTCGCCACTCCCACCAGTCGAGCAATTTCTCCTCTCTTACTGCTCATATCAACTTGAAAATTATACCTTATTATATCTGCGACGTATGCGTTCAAAAAAAAAAAAAAAAATTTAATTAAAAGAGGAAAAATTTCAAACTGTTCTATTTTCCTGTTTCAAAATTTAGCTTATCGTATTTGATTGTACAGGACGACTGCACATATGCTTTATTACCAGTAAATTGTATATTTTGTACGAAAATTAAAACAAGATGTAAATTATATTACAATTTATAAGTAAATACATTACAATCTATTTATACCTTATTTATATTAATAATATATTATCCCACTGCAGTAAATAAATAAAATAAATAACAAATACAGTAAATGGAAAAGTACAGTGAATAAACTACTTTTATTTAATCTACCATGTAAAAACAGTGTACTTCTTGTAACACTGCAAAGAGCGTAAAGGGAGCACTACGAGTACATAGGAGGTTGTGGAAGGGATACACGAGCGAGAACTCGACCCGCCTAAATCTTTTGTTCTTAGTATAGTAGTAGCAGCTAGTAAACTAGCATCGTGGGAATAAAGTCTTAAAGGCACTTTACGTTCCTCCAAAAAATTTTAAGACGCAGTTTGGATTGTTAAACCTTTGGAGGAACCTTTGATTTATACAACAGTAATAATACAAACATAAATACACAGGAGCGTCGATTATCCGAACGTTAGTTCATCCGAACCACCATTGATAGAAAAAATACATATTTACTACCAAAATACGGACACAAAATTCAATGGAAAATTTATACTAAAGTAGTTTTCATAGTCAATGTCACCGCCACCCCATCTAATTAATCATTTACTGTGTTGCCGGCCTTCAATAAGTCTCCCGACACTTGTTGGCGCGGTAGGCCCTTTGGCGGCGTACCGACAAACCTTTCGGCTGCGTACCGACAGAGGCCTTTGTCATCAAGGCCGAGCCAGTAACCGCTGACTACTACAGCGCTCTCAGCGACTATAAAAAGAGCGCTCCACTGAGCCAAGGGGATACCATTCCGATCCAGACACAGAGAGATTCAATTCCGATCCAGACACAGAGAGATTCAATTCCGATCCAGACAGCAGACACCACCATCGGCAACACGGCTACCGGACCCCAGCGAAGACTAGGCCTAATCGACGACTCCGCAAGAGAGAAGATGATGCTTCCGCTCGCCGACCCGTCACCGTAAGCCGTCGACCGTCATCGACCGCTGACGCGAGCGATGCCCACAGCGGTCCCTCGACCGAGCCTTACGCTTACCGGATCCGACGAAGCAGCCATCGACGTACGACTGCGAGGGAAGAAGATGATGTCTCCGCTGGACGAAGACACGCCATGTAGCTCAGCTCCTCGACCACCACGACGACTACAACCGACGCTTTCCATCAAGACGACCACCGCTTAAACGGCCCTTTCAGGACCACCAAAAATTTAGAGGTTTCAACACGCCACTTAATGTCGCCATCCGGTGACATCAACTTGGCAGAGACTGCTAGGAGGAAAATTCAAGCTTTAAAAAAATTACTGTATATTAATGTAAAAGTGGGTTAAAAAATATTTCATAAAGGATTTTACCGTAATTTATTTCGTTAATTTATTCAGTTTAAAAATACTATATTTTCCGCTTGTTTTTATAATCTTTAGTACATTCTACATTTGCAATAAATTAAATCAATTAGAATTTTTTAAAAAAGGTAAAGTCTATGTTAACCTTTAATAACCTATTAAACATTTAAGTTATATTACATTACTAAGGTGCAGTGTATCAAACTATAATATTTAGCGTATTCGATTATCAGAACTATTTGATTATTATCAGAACCGCTCTGATCCCAATTAGTTCGGATAACTAACGCTCTACTGTACTACATTCTATTACTTTATGTCTGAAATATTATATGTGATGGAAGAATTATGGGTAAGAATGGATTTTGTTCTCTCTAACTCTGTATTTACATCTGTAATCTCATCTGTCTATAGCTCTTATATTCATATGATCATTTCAAAAGTATCATTTCAAAATGAATATTGACATCAAACGTAATCCTAGTGAACCATTTTTTTCTCGATATTATAAAAGGAAGAAAATTAAATACAAGGGTCTTCCGGAAAGCCACTTAAATAAACGATTTGTTTTTTAAACAAAGTAAGCTAAGAAGAAAAACAAATTGCTAGTGACTTCTAATTTTATTAAGTGAAGTGCACCAGCTTATTTATTTTGAGCCCGGATGTTATCGTGATTAGATGAAATAAAAACCTTTGGTTGATCAAATAAGAGAAAAGAAACAAAAAGCTTCTATTATTATTATTGAGTATTATTTGAGTATTGAATTAGATAATAATTCCGCATTGAACACAAAATAAGTTAAGTAAAAAACCTACGCAGAAACACATTGGCATCCTAAAATGGGCTTGATTCCAATACGGAAACAAAACAGAATTCAATCAAAATGATCGAAAAAATTTCCTGAACCATGATTTATCTAATCAATAACGAGCAAATGCGGCACTTTCCCAGTTTTAATTCAAATTTTACTTTTTCTAAATATTTCTTTCGGAACATGGTCGGTTAAAAGAATTAACCTAATAACTCCATTTCTTGAAACTTCAAAGGAGAGGTGAAAAACACAATGAAACTGGTATAGTTCCCATGGAGATAGCAGAAAAGCTTGTAATAACAAAACGCATCTTTTAATATTGCTTTCAATTAGAAGTTTTCCTTATTCCAACCATACCAAAATAATTATTTCCCAAAAAATGGAGTACACTATTAACCACCGTAATACCAAATTTAAAATTTTTACAAAATTACAGCTTTTTAGGATTAGGGTAGTTATTCCCCCTTTTTTCAACAAAAATAGGTTGAAAGCAAGATGCTGTACTTTTTCTGGGTATCAGTTAAAGAATACAAGCAAATTTTAGAACTTTAACGAAAGTATAACAGTAATATGTATAGCGTTAGGGTAAGCGTCCTATTCTACTCCTTAAGCGCAAATGACCAAATGCAAATACTTTAGTTTTTCAATTCAACCCCTAAGGAACAAACATACTGAATTTAGATAAGTAATCGAAAAGCTAATTAGTGATGAATGAATGGGTCAGTCAATGAAGGCTTTTGCATCTTCATGCACAGATCCGGTTAGCTTAATATAAAGAATATAAGGAAAATAAAAGACCATGTTCAAGGATTTCTTTAGAAATTTTCCAATTTTGAACTGTTGAATGTCGGCAGCCGAATTTTTACGATCAATGCATATGCGTACATCTAGTTTATATATTGTAGATCTAGTGTTGTTTATGAACGTATAAAAAAAACTGACAGTCATGTTAAAAGTCAATCTCCCCAACATTTGTCAAATAGTCACTTTTATTACTATGAGAAAGCATACTTCACTAAAATACTGATTTGGATAAGAAACAGTTGAATTTTTTTTTAACAGTTAAATAATCGTACTGTTTTCACAAGTTATTAGGTATTTTAAAAACTATAGTCGGCAATACATTCTTTGTAGTTATTATTATTAAACCCTGTCTTCATTTTGTATAATTCATTTACAAGATTGTTTTCTTTTCACCTAAACAAACCACAAGGATTCCTACAATAATATAAATTAATGCAGAGGCGCCTAACCTCAAAGCAAACGGCTCGTTCACCTGGCATTCGTTCACAAAAAAAGAGGCAGAAAGCAGTCCATATCCCACTTTCGGTTGTAGGAACAGCTTTTTTTTACAAAACCTTAGATAATAGTTATATATAATTTTCAATTTAAAAACATCCCAGTAGAGATACACCTTATACTATTTCATAAATGTTACGTTGAACCAGCTAACGTTTCTTATTGTAACTTAACCAAAGTACATTAAAGACTATATTTTTCAACCTAGAAATCTATTTTAAAACTGTTCTATTTCCAGAAAAGGAACACACACAATCATTCCAACGAGGTACAATTAAATACAATAATATAGTTAATTAGAATCTTGTTACATTCGACACATGTTAATCCGGATCCAGTTTTGGACATTGAAAGTGACGAGTAAAACGATTTGCAGATAAGAGAGGATAAATTCCTGCCACGGTCACAGAATTCAACTAGTATTACGGATTACTTTGTATTCTTATCTATAATGAGAACAAAACCACCTCAACTCATGCAGACCACTTTTTAAGTAACAGGCAGGCACCTTCGCTCCCCTCCGTTTCAGCAAAACTGTCAGACGTAAAACAAAAGAAAAAGGTATTCCTATAACCGACAAAATCTTAATAAAAAAATGTAAATTGTAATAGAAATATTGCAAGAATTTCATTTTAATTCGATAATTAATAAATAAAAACACTGATATTTGATACCCTTATAAGTAAATTACATGGTTAAACATTCATAATGATTCATGTATTTCTAACCGACAAGATGAGATATTTGTGCAGGTTAAACAGCCACATCACATTTAATTTAAACGATAGATTTCAATATTTAAGGCCTACTTTATAAAATAAATTAATATTTAATGGAGTATTAATTTTCTTTCGGTTATAACACGTCAAAATATTTAATTATCAATTAACATTTTAGTAGAATATTAACATTTATGTAATCACCAAAGACATAGTACACAGTACATCACACGAGGTTGATGAATCGTTTAAATTCATGCAGTTGGCTGGATCTCAAAAAGTATTTTAGCCAAAACGAAGTTAGAAGGACAAATGGTACATGTACAACAGAGTCGGAGTGTGTGTGGGTTGGTTAGTTGTGTGATCATATTGGTACTGGTGTAGAGCAGCTGGCAGTCTGTGGTGGATATGTGTAGTAATAATAGTTGTAGTTGTAATAATAATAGTAAAACTACTCGTAGAGATGGATACCTGGGCGTTTTGGGACTTGTTTCAATTCAACAGTATTTGAGATGACATTGCAATCTTCTACTTCTAAGTCCAACTAACAATACTACGTCTTGCACCTTTCTAATTCTTAATTATTTTTTTTTAATTGCATACAATAGAACACGGAAAACTATTCTAATATTTTAAATCTATATAGTATTCAAAACGTAAAATCGCTTCCAATGTTTTTTACATGGGAATTCTATTAACTCCTAAATACATAGTTCTACGGAAAGGATTTTTTAAATTTTTACATGGTTTTAAAGAGTATTTGCTGATTTCCCCAAAAGTTCTAAACTTGAAATTCATGCTAATGTGAGCTTCATTTTACGAAATTAAAAGATTAAATTTCGTTTACAACGTAATGTAATGCGGTTCTCCCACATTTACCCCCTACATAGCCATATTCCATACACATACTGAAAAAGTGCACCTCTCTTCTCATCGTAGAACACACTTCAGTCGGTAGACATTGTGTTAACGTTCTTTTATTTAAATTTTCAGTTTAAAACCGTTCTTTTCAGGATAAAATTATCGTACTACAGTGCTTTGGTCATTACTCACTGTTCTACAAAGAACGGTTAAGTTTATTTACTTAAATCATTTATTTAATGATAGGGGTTTGAAACCCAAGAACACTGTGCAAATTTATTCGCACAGGTCCACTATGCCACTATGCTAATCTACATTATTTTTTTATGAAATCTATAAGAATTACAAATATATAAAAAACTACATCCGATTTCATTATAACTAATTTAACCTAACTAATTCTAACAATTTAACCCGATTCCTCCTACTAAAACAAAATTTAAGATTGATGAGCTACTTCTTCAAACACCAGTCCAAAAGCAAATGATTTCCGGTCTGACAAGAACATAGCTCCTACAAATTATATTATTTAATTTGTTTAATGTTTAAATCACCTATCTTGTTATCTTTATTATCAACTGATTTAGAATTACTAAAACAATGAAACTGATTTCAAATAGGTTACAGGCAACAAGGAAAAGAAAATAGTCAGTAGGTAATTTGAAGTAATTCTAAATTGGGCAAATGAAAAAATAATCGATTATTAGATTTTGAATCTCGTACACAATTTGAAATTCGTGCTTTCAAACGGTATCAAAATCAAATTTCTATGACAGCTAGAAATGTTTCTAATTCTGCCTTTTAAAAAAATTATCAAATTGTAATTCTGTTGTTTTTGTGAACAAGTCTTTTTTGGGTGATGATCCCTACTTAAGGTTTAGCTTGTGGATACGAGGTGATATATAGAAAAAAAACTTCCAGACCTGATCGGGAATTGAACTGGGGACTTACAGAACAGAAACCTGTTGCGCTGACCAAAACATCAACGGGGCAGCCAATTAGTAATTACTAGTTTCCCGAAAATTACTATTTTTGAAGCCTTTATTCTTATAATTGACAACGATAAGTAACCTTTAAGGTTCATCCAACTTGTAAAATTTTAGTTCCTTTTATGGGGTAAATAAAAATATTAGTACACACCTAAATTACTTATAGAGAAATTTTGTTTTAAAGATAATTCCAGCTTATTTTAGACATTTAAGAAAATTTTAAAAATCTGGTTTCATTCCGATCTAAAAATGCCCGAATAAGGAACTAACAAAATGACAGATCTATAATAAATAAGGTCTTAATTTTACACGTCTGAGAAAGTCATCAAAAAATTAATATTGAGTTATTATATACAATGAAACCGGATTAACTTTAACAGTTATTTGTGTTACGTAACGGAAAATCTTTGGATGAGTTAACTGTATCAAATCCAGATTAATAACTAACGGAAAATATATCAATATTACACAAGATTAATTCGGATATTGTTTTCCATGACATTTCAATTATTCACCCAAAACATTATGTCAGGTTGTCTAACAGCAGATAAAGAATCAAATGAGAATATTGCTTAGCGGACTATTAACTCGCAGGAAGAAAACTTAGATAAATTAATTTACTTTTATAAGTAAACTCTATGGAAAGAAAATACGACTATGATATTGCACTTCAACAGGGGAAAGAGAGAGATTTATTTTAAGGAGGGGAACAGACGATAGAGCAGACCGACCAGGTATGGTTTCCTGATTTAATTCAATTAAGAAGCATTGTAGGAATACGATGATATAATACATACTATAAAAACGTGTATTATCAATAACGAACCATAATAATGCTGACTAAATCCTAAATAAAGTATCCTACGGATTTAAATATATTAAAAAGGGATCGTCCACCAAAATCAGAATCAGGGGTAATTAATTACAAAATTAAATTCGATCGAAAATTTTATAATAATTTTTTACAAAAACTCATTACACTATTGTTTGCAACGTTCCTGACCTAATTTTTAAATGAAAAGAATAAAAAATACCATACGTAATTCTGCTCTTCACCTAGAATTATAGTTAAAACACATTATGTGAAAATTTAGAAAAAAATTATATCTTAGATATAATTTAGACTCGTAATCGTGCATCCCTTACTATACGACCAATCTTTATCATAATTTAAACGGGTTGACTCCCATGAGACACTTATACGTCTCTCACCAGATCTGTAAAATTTATTTTTGAGATACTGATTCGTCCACCCAAGTATAGTGTTTTTAATTGAATTTTGAGACGGATTGGAAGCTTTTTACAGATTTTTACACGTTACTGCACAAGGTGTATGCTGGCAAAGAAAACCAGAAGCAGCAAGACTCAGTGTCAACAAAAGTCGTGTTGCAATTAGTAAAACCGTATTTAAACTCTGGCCTGTCCCTCTATGTTGACAACCTGGTATGCTACTCGCCGAATAACTGCTTGATAGAGAGATGTATCATCGATATTTATGTAGTTTTATTGAAAAATAGCTATAAGTAAATTATTTATGAAATGCATATAATATTTTATAGAAATACAAGTAAAATTTCAGCGAGAGAAATTTGATATTTTTACTCTTGAGTACGTGATCAGTCTCTCACCTAAAATACAACGCCAAAAAATTTATGCCTTACAATACTTGAAAGCCTTGAAAGAAAATTAATTTAAAAAAGCAAAGGAACTATAATATAGGTATGGGATTTTTAAGAAAAATTGCACAATTTTCCTTGGGAGTCAACCTGTTAACATTTTTCTTCCAATCTTCCTTTAAATTAGTCTAGTTCAATCGTTAAAATTTCACTAGGTTTTTTTTACACGGTTTGATCGAATTTGAATTGTGGAGGAATCCGAGAAGAACCATAATATTAACTTGTATTAAAAATGTGACGCAATAGATGCAGTATTTAACAAAACACTTGTGTTTTATAATTATTGAATTTATGTAGAATATCGTCAAGTCGGGTGATGAGTTGTAAGGATGCGGGCCATCTCTAACTAAGCGTGATTCTTTCCAGTACGAATGCGGTACAGGGTAAATAGGTCTACTGCAGTCAGCTGTTAAATTAAAGTAGCATAAGGAATAGAGTAAATAATGATAGGGATTATGCCACGAGCGCTGCTCAACACCATCTTTGAAATCGTACATCCAAAACCAAGCCGGAAGCCACTGTACGTTGAACTGTGCAGCGTATTGCGTGTGATTTGTGTGTGTGTGTGTGTGTGTGTGCGTGTGTGTGTTTTGAGGTATTGTTTTTCAATACTGTTTTCTTTCATTCACTCCCTAAACTTCTCATCGGAGAAAACAAGTTTATTTACATCAGTATTTTTAATAATTTACTATCTAGAATTTAAAAATTTACATTTATAAATAGCGAACTGGAGTTATGGCTAATGATTTGACTTCATAAAAGGAATAGGGATAGTTACTTTAAGAGAGGTTACCCATTATACGGATCAATCCCACGCCACTGCAGAAAGAACCAAAATAAAACTACCAGAACAATAGCTACTTCTTTTTTCCTCGTTGGTTTTATGCCCGACTGTTTTGCAATTACTGCAGACAGTGAGAAGGATGATCGATGAAGATGAGTGACGAAAAACACACACTTAACCGGGAATTGAACCCAGAACCCCGGCGTAGAAGCCAGTTGCACTAACCACTACGCCATCGGGCCGGCCAGAACAATACTTTATATTCCCCAGAGATTTCAATAATAATTGTGACGAAAATTTGCTACATTAAAATTTTATTTCATCTAATACAATCCAGACATCGTGTAATGTAGTATTTACACGATGTCCGGTACGATTAGTTTTATCTGTGTTCTACGTATGATAAGAATAATCCGTGTTCATATTACACTTTGTTTCAAATAGATAACGCTTCATTTTTTATGTCAGTTTATAATTCACTAAAAAATTATGTCACAGTTTACATATTAATTAATTTAAATAATAAACAGAAAGTTTAACATACAACCGATCGGTATGAAATTATGAACAGCGTCTTAGGTAATGTAATTCAATAAAAATCCGTAATCAACAATTTTAGTACTGTATTTTGCCCATAAGAGGAAGGTAGGGAGTGTTAAATTATTTCCACTCAATCCAGGGCTACAAAAAATAGTTCTGCTCCTTACCATGGTTAGCCAATTATATGACTAATACATTTAAGAATAGAAGAGGTAGAGGTGTAAAATACACTATCAGAGTTATCTCCTCTGAGTGTAATGAATTTCACAGCCAGACCCTGAGGTCTGGCTGTGAAATTTCATTATACTATTCATTATACAGCCAGACCCTGAGGTGAATTAAATGAAGGTTCATTTGCAGGGTGGAAAGTAGATGCTTGTCAAGAGGCCCTGGCATGCTGATAAGCACACTTTTCTACTAAGTAAGGAAGGCATGGTAAACCACCTTATTCCTCATATTACTAAAGCCTCTAGAGGTTCAAACCACCCTATCAGCTGATGGCCTTAACCACAAAAGTACTGTATTACTATGCCGTTTATGACAGAATTAATATTCTGCAAGCAATATCAAATATAATTTAAATTTTTACATACAAAAAGCGTTAAAGTTAAGCTGATATTAATTTTATATTAGTGTAATAAAATTAAATCCTAACGACCTAGTTTTTTGTTTTTCCAACCACACCTGTTCATTGCTATTGAGCAGAATTTATTTCACAAATTATATTAACCTATAACATATTTCATTGACTTATGGTTAATACCGTCAAATAATTTCTTTAATACATCGTCTAAAAATTATTTAATACGGCAAATTTATTATATACAATATTACATTTCAATGTATTACTTAAACACCTACATTTCGAAAAATCTACAATAAAATTCTCTTTATCCAACTGGTTTCTACGCCAGGGTCCCGGGTTCGATTCCCGGTCAGGTCCGGGATTTTTTCATCACTCATTTTCATATATCACCATTCTCTACCGTCTGCATTAGCAGAAATTGCAAAACAGTCAGACGTAAAAAATCTTTATCCAAAAAAAAGCGGTAAAAGAATTATAGCTACATTTTTTTAGAGTTTTAAAATCGCATCAACATGTTGGTCGTTAACGACTATTTTGGGTTAAGGACCGTTAAATAATATTAAAAGTAAGTAAATTTCCCAAAATAAAACTCAATAATCTGAAATAACAATATAAAATATAATATTTTAGTAACAACGAAATTGGACGGTTTGCTCCAAAATTTTAAAATGAAATCATTTGAAGGGTAAAAAATTAATTATTTTTAGTACTTCAGAAATGATCGTGCATTAAATTTCAATTAATTTACATTATTTGTATGGGTTTATCAAAGCCAATATTAATATATTTCTAAAAAAAGTAATAAAGTCGATAAAAATGGGTACAGACAAATTATTGTATAGGCTTAAATAATAAATCGAATATAGAACGAGATCACATGTCATGAGATTTAATCAGGATTTAACCTGAAGGCCAAATATTACGGTGTGTAAAAACAATTACTGTATAATTAAAACTATAGTAGTCAATAGACAGGGATTAAATCGATCATTTTTGACACTTTAATAATATTCAGAATCGGAATACAATACGGCGCACATTTATTTTAAGTAGTTGGTATTATATACTTAACATTTCAATAGAGAAAATACAAACCGACAAATAAAAAATCTACCTTAAACATGAAAATTAATCGAAAAATTATTGCTACGGAGAAACAATAATGTATTCAATTATAAAATACATGTATAAGAATACACGGATGTGTTAACAATTACTATGATTTGTAACTGTATTTGATGGCGAATTAAAATATCTACACTGCAGTTTTTAAGAGAAATCAAAGTAATTTTTTTCATGAAATGCGTTGATTTAAACGAGATGTACTAAAAAGTTGGGTCTTTTCTGTTGTTATCATACCCCCCCCCCCCCCCAGAATAATTAGTCGCTTTCTATGAAATCTTACAGTATTTTTAACGATAAAAACGGGAAAAATATTTAAAAAAATCCTACATCAATATTTTTCAGGTTAACGTTAAATACAGGCTTACGTAGCGTAAGTACTGTGATGTTGAAAATAGTTTAAACTATGAAATGTTATGTTAAACTAGTTATTGAAAATTATTAATTTATTTAATAATATTTAATTTAATGATGTTAATTTAATTTAATTATGTTAAATTAAAATGACACCAAAAATTTCATTTTTTACCAATTTAAAATAAAAAATATGCTGATAAAAATATTTTCAAATTTTTATTGGCCATTACTGTGTACCCTACATATATTTAACTTTTAACTTGAAAAATATTGGTGTAGAATTTTTTTAACATATTTTCGTTAAAAATACCTTAAGATTACATACTAAATATCCAAAAAATGTGACAAATTATTTGGGGGGGAGGATAACAGAAAATATCCATAATGTTTTACAAAGTTTTAACATCGCGGAAAACATAAAAATTTGGAATACTTTTTCAAAACACTTTTTAATGGATTAATTAAGTACGAAATCCTAGTAATTGGAAAATTATAGTTTTATAATCGTATCCAAAATAAAATATTTATCTAATTTTCAATGAATACAAAATTCAAGCAGTTATTTTCTTTTGAAAAAAATTAAATTAAATTTATATCCATGAAATTCAACAATATTTTATCAATTTTGAAATATTTTGTCGTACACGCATGATTTCTTGGAGTAAAATGCTGAATAAGGTATTAGTGTCTTATTCATTAGTCAACCTTTTATAATTTAAAGCGGTATTGAAATTATTTTAAACATATTTTTATACTACTCTGTTTAAAAGTATGAAGTACAAAATTACTACAATTTATTGTCAAAAATTCATATAATTATACTATTCTTTACAACCTTGAATAATAAATAATTTTTACTCGCATATAAATACGATATCTTGTTAAAATGTTTTAACTTCACAATAATCGTACAAATAATAAAATATAATGTTTGAATAGTAGTTTATTTAAATTTAAAATAATAATAATAATAATATACAGTTTTAATAGTAGTTTATAAATTAAATGTAAAATCTCGTATAAAATTACTTTATATCAAAGCAGTTAAAACAATGTAGGTTAGCTGGTTAATTCAATTTACACCCTTTAAATTTTTTGATCTATGACGGTTTTACCAAGGCTTCCGTACATTGATCAATTAAATTTGTTTCACACGATAAATCTAGCTATTCAAATCCGAGCCGGTAAGTAGTTCAAAAAAATGTCGGTTATAAAGGTAAGTGATGTGATAAAATAAAGATTCAGTATATGAACCAAACGACAATAACCAACAATGTTACGAATTTATTTATACTACAGAACTCGGGCTAAAAATAAAAGGAAGAGTCTTGGTATAACAATTTAAAAAATAATACTATGTGTTCGTAGACCTAGAAGCTAAAAATGTATTCTTCGTAGTGTTCAAGGTTGTAGTCGGAATAATAGAAAAGCACGACACCGACCGGCAAATCTGAATACGTGTTAACACAATTAATATTCGTGGATATTAAAAATAGCAAATATAGTATCTTAATGTAAATGTGCTAAAATAAATATTTGAAACAAGATAATTAATAAACGAATATGTATAAAATTTATATCCTAGAATTCTGATTAAGAAATAATTACAATGGTTCTTCCACACAGTCTCAGGTAACGGTGAACTAAAAAAATTAAATAAAAAAATGTTCTTACCTGCATATTGTGTTCTACAAGGTAGCTCGAGGAACACAACGTATAAACTATGTAGGCTCTTAAAACTTCCCATGTTGTTTTACTTTTGAAAGCTGCTTTTGGGTTATCAAATCCTGTGTCCAAGGGATCTCGTCTAGAACCAAATCTAGAACTTTTCTCTTCTAGATCTGTAGTATCTGCTCCAGTACTCGCTATCGTCGATTTTACAGCAATAGGAGTGTAATTTTGCAGAGGTAGGAACACACGAATTTTAGCCGACTTTGCGCCATGCAAATTATAAATGCTAATACCGAATTTTCGAGACCCACTACACCGAATAACTGCCCTCAAAAACGCCATCACTCGATTCAATAAAAGTTTTTATGATACTCCCCCCCCTTATTAATTTTTAAAATAATGTCTCACTTAGGTTTGTCTACACTCCTATCAGTGCCGATCGTTTTATCGCATTTTCTACACTCCTGACCGCGGGAAGTATAGACCCCAAAAGACGTCTGTCGCAACTTCACTCAACGATGCGAGGAATTATTCGATCGTCATCTATGACGACACGACAGGCTGCCGGCTTTTAAGACACCGAGGGAAATTAAAACTATGTTACATCTGTTTATTTAACAGTATATCCATGGTGTAAGAAATAAAGTAACCCTTATATTAATCATAGTTTATTTTAAAGTTTAAATAATTTTCTCTCGGAGTTAGACTTTGTTGAATTGATTAAATTCAATATTTGAAACATATTAAACTTTTACTTTAGTGATTCAAAAACCGAAAAATGTCTCATTATATATTGTCAAAATCATTAAAATTACATTAAAAATAAGCTCAGATTATTAAATAATTTGGTAAATGTACAACAAAAAGTAATATTTAAATTAGCGATACAAAAATAATTAGAAACTTGAGCACTCCATTCAGCTTCATTAAACAATAAAATCGAACTACCATTTTTGTAAATGCTTTTAAATTAGCCCCTTTATCTATTAGCGTTATATACAAAAAAAATTATTATCATTTTGATGACAAATTATAGAATATAGTAATATTAACGATAGGTACTGAAAAATTCTCACGAAATAAAATACCCAATTTGATACATCGATTTAAATAAATGTACGTCAATAGAATTTACTTTTATTCTAGGTTATTGATTTTCCTAAGTTTATTGATCCCTAAATAAGTATCTATACATGGGATTTGTGTTCAAATTTGAGTCGTACGGTTTTGCTTTTGCTAATACCGTAATTATTAAATAAAAGTTATTCATATATTTTTAAATGAATGAATAAAACCTTTTAGTCTTAAATGCGCCATTACAAATATTCCCGGGATGTGAACAAACCACTCACATGTCACAAAAATCATTTATAGTTAGATTAGGAAAACTTTTAATAAATATAATTTTAGGAATATAATAGGCAGCGATAGATAATGTTCTCCAATTGAATCTTTGTTGTCAAGTGGGTGCATCATTTGTCGTCAAAATGGCTGATCGTTTGACACAGTTGCAAGATTTGATAAATCAGGTAATTTCTTTATTTCCAGTTAAAATGGCTTACTGAAATTATTAATATTTACTGAGATTGTTGATATGTGTCATTGTCATTGCTGGAATTACTTTTCCTTGTCAAACGCTGTAGAAAGATAGTTGTGTTTGGAGTTTTGTTTTGTGCAGGTTATGTCTAACCTACTGTCGCTTCTCACGAAGCTATTTTGAATCTTCTGATTTTATTATCACCTGTCACATTGTTATTACAATTCGAGAATATGTCTGGCATTTTGTTTTATGTTAATTTTATACAAACCCGAATTAATGTTAATTTTATATAAATTAGATAAACCCGATTCCGAGTCTATCTTTCCCTGAAACTTCTTTTAAATCCTAAAAATTCTGTTATCCTGTTCCCCGAACAACAAGTTGGCAATAACCACATTTAATAGTTCTGTACCGTACCACATGTGTACATCAAAATTTTGTTAATGGGATATAAAACCAAATCCTTTATAAGAATAAAACTACAGTTTGGGAAGGTTAGGAATTCAAAACTGCAGTTTTTTATTACTTGTATGTTACAGCTACAAATAAATTAATCATCATTGATTGACTTAATTAACTTGTCATTCATTATCATTTGACAATTAATTAAAACTTGATAAGTTTGAGCCCTGGTCATCTGACACCTGGTTACATCAGACCCCACTGCTAGAAGCCTGTTAAAATTAAGGTTGAGAAATATATTCTGGAAGTCATTCAAACCCAAAATAGTTTTGTTCAGTAATATATTAATCCTACAATAAGTTTGTGGAATTTAAGGTTAGGTTAATTTGTTCCCTTCCTGTAAGCTTAAATTATAGTCTTATCATTAATTCACTTGATATGTGTACAGATTGTAACTAACATTAAGTGTTGGTACTATCAGATTTGTTCAATAAATTTATAAACTACTGAAGTGAACATGCAGTGTTGATTTTTGAACGTATTATGTTAATGTACATAATTAAGCCCTTTTTCCAGCTGCTAATAGAAGTAATTTAACATTTTCACTTTTTGTTAGTTTCCTTCTAGAGAAATTTGGGTACATACGTATTATGCGGAGGCCACTATCGTACAGCGTCCTGTGGTAGATAGGTTAGGTTAGTTTTGTTTCATCATGAGTGATTGTGGGAAACTGGCCAGCGGTTTCTAGGGCAAGTTCCAAACCGTGGTGCAAAAACATTAACCACTGAAATTAAAAAACATATTGAACCCTCATCAACAATTATTTACGATTGTTGGAAGGGGTATAGTTCTGAGGTACTCAAGGAAGCAGAATTTACGCATTTAACGGTGAACCACAAGTATCATTTCGCCAAATCGCTTCATTTTGGGAGGCAGAAATCAAGAACCGCTAGCCATAATGACATATAATTTTCACATTGAGTCAAATAAAGTTTGTTTTCTATAAATATGTAGTCTTTTTTTGAACCTGATAAGAAAAAATCGCTGTACAATAGCGGCCTCCGTATAATACATAAGTACCGAAATTTGTATTATTTGTTAGTGTTTTCATTCATAATTTTTATTAGATTGTTGACTACCATATAAATCTGTGAATCTGGCACTTCAAGTTTATGTAGTAGCACAAGTTATGAAATCCAAACAAAAAGTTTTAAAAATTATATAAAAATGTTAGTTTATTATATTATATTTATTATATTATATTATATATTATATTTTTGTTGTAGATATAGACCTACTTACTAACATTAAATTGTACTGGTCTTACAATTTGTAAAATATACTTCTACAGGTGTTTGCTACTTTTAAAAGAGTTGTTCAGTTTATAAACAGCTCATATATTCATTGGTTTTTTCTCGTTAAATCTGACGATTGGAGGACAGATAGTATATTACATGGTAAGGCTGTGATGGGAGCATAAAAGAGTTTCAAGAAGGCAGAAGGCTTAGTCAGAAAAATTGGATGAAGGTTCCCATTAATCTGATCTTCAAAATTAAGTGTACATTAGGGTTAATACCATATTTTTTGGGTTTAATCTCCAACACTTTGATGGTAGGACAAGGATATTTAATTGTTGGTAATCATTTCAGGTTATGAAAAAACCTTTGTTGATTCTGTTTTTTACTTTCTCTTGCCTATATGAATATATAGGAAGAAAAGTATTGTTTTCATGTCGATTTTTCGAAATCGAGTTTTCACCGGATCTATACGTTTTCAGACCCCCTGAACCCAAAAAACATGTTTTTAGCGATTGGTCTGTGTGTCTGTGTGTGTGTATACAAAATATCTGAAGAACGGAACATCCTATGAACTTGAAACTTGAAACTTAAGTTACATACCACTACCGGACCCGACACGAACATTTTCATCAAAATCGCTCAACCGGAAGTAGTAGTTTATTCATATAATTTTTCATTTTTTTGTGATTTTCTCAAAAACTGGTCCTACGATTTTTTTTTAAATCGCCTCATTTACTCAATTTTTTAATCTCTACAAGATAGGGTAGGCGCCATGTTTGCTGAAATTCTTGGTGAGGGTGTTTTTATGTAAAAAAGTGTTTTTTTAAGATTACGGCTTTAATTTTTATTTTATTTTTTATTTATTTTTTTTTTTTACTTGCATCCAGGAGACTCCAAAGGGAGTATAGGACATGTCAAATAAAACTGATAAACTGAAAGTTTATCACTAATGATAAATTCATCACACCACCAGAAAATTGTTTTTGCTACTGCTTACTTCAGTAGGCTTGTCATGAACCCCATTGAATCAAATATCTCAATAATATGTATTATAGCGCAAAAATTTATATAATAAAAAAATGTAGAGAATTTAAAATTCTTCCACTTTTATTTCAAACATTTTTTTGTATAACGCCTAGTTTAGCGGTAATTAGCGATTTTCTGTTTTTTCTCACGAAAACGTGTGAAAAATCGATTTTTTTAAGATTTCGGCCTTAGTATGCATTTTATAATAAAAGTGTATATAATTGAATTTATAGAAAATTAAAAGATCTGCAACTTTTATTTAGCACATTTTTCTCTACAGAGCCTAGTTTAGCGTGAAAGAGTGATTTTCTGTATTTTTAAGTCCAACTGAGGTTGATTTTTATTTTGCGTCTTTCATATATGGTTAAAATTAGGTTATGTTTATTGAGGTTAGTTTTTTGTTTATTTCTAATGTTTTATTACTATTGTTAGGTTTATTGTTAATTATTTGCATTGGCAAGAGAAAGTCGTGTGAGTGTTTCACACCAGATTTTTTTTTTTTTATTGTTTTAGCAAGCGGAATACTTCTGTAATAGTATTGGAATTTTGCAGCAGTATTCTACGCCCAGTAAATTCTCAGGTTTTGATCGGAATGTTTCACAACAGCAGCAGCAGCAGCATCAACAGCAAAATCCACAAGACGGTAAATACGGTCTGCGGGACAACATATTAAACATACAGTAAAATTTCAAATACCGTGGTAATGACTGATACGGTGTTCTCAGATAATCCACATGTACTGAAAAAAGTTCTAATGAACAAGTTTATCGTTCGTATAAACACATTTTTTAATATTTTATAATAGAATTTTAGTAAGTTTAAAATACAATAACATTAAAAACTTATCATTAAACTAAAAAGGTGAATATTATTATGAAATTAAATTAATAAATGATTTCAAAACAAGAAATGAATTTATAATCAAAAGACACCTGTTTTAAATTTATTAAAAATACTATACTCTATTCATCGTAAGAAAGATATGTCAAGTAAACACACTGCATCTGTTGTCTGTGTAGATATGACACACTAACCACTGAGCCAGGTCATCCCCAACTAACCGAACTTTATAAATCAGATGTGCCGAATAGTGCCCAATGACTCATTTGTTTTACTTCTTTAATAAACCTTTTTGGTTTCCAAAAAGGTAGATCAACTAAAACTGCAATAGTTTCACTTGTGGAGCAAGTAGTTGATATATTGGATGCAAGGGAGAAAGCATTGGCAGTGTTTCTGGATCTGAGTAAAGCTTTTGATTGTGTTGATCATGAAATTTTATTGAAAACATTAGAGTCATTAGGCGTTAGGGATGTAGAATTGAAATGGTTTCAATCTTACCTTATTATTAGATTACAGTGTGTGGAGTTAACTAGAGTTGTTTGGGGGAACTTACAAAGGTTGTATCTGGAAAGCTTGAAGTCAAAGCAGGCATTCCACAAGGGTCAGTTTTAGGTCCAATTCTGTTTCTATTGTACATTAATAGGCTACCAGAAGTCATACCTAACGGCAGAGCTTTGTTATTTGCTGATGATACTTCAGTAATTAGTAACAGTTTACTGGTAGATGCTCTTGAAGTAAATACACGTGTTAACATAGAGTTCGTAGTACAGTTCTTGAATCAAATGTTACTAACATTTAATGGGAAAAAGTGTCAGTTCTTGCAGTTCAAAAACAACATAACGTTAAAGAAAGTAGAGAAGTGGATTTATTTATTCATAATAATAGTTTAGAGCATGTAGAAACAGTGAAGTTCTTAGGAGTATCTATAGGTAGATATTTATCTTGGGACTTCTATACCATCAAGTTTGTAGTAAAATATCATCTGGGGTATTTGCACTGAAACAAATTGCCAGATTAAATGATAAAAAATTACTAATGGCAGCTTATCATGACCTCATTCTGTCTCATATCTGTTATGGTATCTTAGTAATAGGGTAATTCTAGTATGGGTACTATGAATAGGGTTTTTAAAATTCAAAAGAAAGCTATTAGGGGTATGGTGGGAGCTAACCAGCTAACCTCATGCAGGCCACTATTTAAGGAGCTTAAATTGCTTACAGTTCCCTCTCTCTACATTTTTGAGGTGATTATGTATGTTAGGCAAAATAATTTTACGCAGAATTTCAATGTTCACAATCATAACACGAGAAACAGAAATGATTATTATGTGGCTAATCACTCCACAAAATTGTTTGAACAAAAACCTACTTATGCAGGGAGAAAATTCATGAATAAATTACCCCAATTTTTAAAATGTTGTGATAATTTGCATTCCTTTAAAAAAAATCTGAAAAATTACTTGATCTGTGAAACTTTTTATAGTGTACAAGAATTTCTTTCTTGATATTAGTGATACATTGTATGATTCTTATATGTATTTCAGGTGTTATAACTGACATATCCTATACTCCTCCTGGAGTCTCCAGGACTTCTTTAAACCAAGGATTATGATTTCAGATTAAAAATTTTCTTTAAATACTTGAGCTATATACAAAAGACTACTGGTGATAACACTAGTATTCTATTAAATATATATTTTTTAAATAATTATCTATGATTTTGAATATATATTTTTTATTTATATGTGTAAACTTTTCTGATAAAGGTAATTCAGAGCTTATGTCTGAGAGTTCATTTTTATGAGCAACCTGAAAGATTCTTGATGCATTGAATGAAATTGTTTAATTTATTGTTGTGTGTCTACAAAAAGCTGTTTTTGTGTAAGACAGAACTTTCCCCAAAATTATATGATAGTGAAATGATGTCATTTGCAGATTGATAAAGGTTAGCATGTGAGTTGATGCTCAGCAACATGATACAACATATAATACCGATATTTATACCATAAGTGTACTGGTGAGAAGGACGCAGTTGTTTTTAGTTCCTGCTTAAGGGGAGTCGTATCCCGATCTTACCCTGTGTTAACATTAGTACTGGCTGTGTATAACTTGATGGGCTCACACAGAGAGGAGCCGAATCGGCCCGCTACTAGCCTTCTCAATAACATTTCGTTATGTACTGTAACTAACTAGTACACTGGAATTGGTACATAATGAAGTGTTATTGAGAAGGCTAATAGCGGGCTGATTCTGCTCCTCTCTGTGGGAGGCCATCAAGTTATAGACAGACAGTACCTTTTTCTCAGAAACTATAATAAGAATCCTGGGGTTTGTTTTTATTAAAGTTTATATATTTTTTACAGGTTGTGTGTGAATGAAATCTTCATACACGATTAAATTATATTTTTTACAAACGAAATGGTAGTGCTCTAACATTTTGAAACAAAAATTAAATAATTTTTTCTCCGTTAGTATTAAATATTTTTAAAATCTGTACACACACAAAGAAGTACTAGGTTATTACCTAACATGCTAAAAAAAATGTATCCCTCTAATATTTATTGGAAGCTGAAAAAAAGCTACATAAATATTAATATTTGGTACAGTATTTTAAAAGATAACACCCACCTTCACCTAAAAAGACATTCTTCGAGTGTTACATAAGCCCTGTTGTTGGTATCTTGTTTAAAATTGCAGAAGCTATTTTTCCACGGATACAGTTCATGTTTATCTATGCGTTCGGTAAAAAGACTGAAATCTTATTATTTAATCAAAATCTATATTAACTTACTAACTTCTTACTTATCTTATTAACTTATTAACTTATTTAATTAAATCTTATTATTTAATCTTAGTTATTTGATACTTGTAATTTTGATGGGCATACATAACAGATGCCCGTATAGGCAAATGGAATGTTAAATGACTTGCAATACTATCAGTTTCATAATTATATACACCTGAGTTTGAACCCTTGTATCTCCAAAATGATGTGTCGGATTTCAACATAATTTACATCAAAATTTAGCTCATTTTATTCTGCACTGACCTATAATCGTACTGTATTTTTAGTGTTGTTTGAAAATTGCCATATATATCATGGCTGGAAGACAAAAAGACCCGGTTTTTTTTGCTAACGCCAAGAATTTCATACGTTTAAAGGGGTATGACTCGACAATTACTTAAATGACAAGTTTGAAATTTTACCACAATGTAGTCAATTACAGTGGGTACACACAATTATTCTTACAGTGTGTACAAAATTTTAAATTCGTACGGCACTTAAATTTTGATTTATTAACAATATCCTGTACCCTTGCCATTTCGGTAACCGCTCAGTTGTTTGGCACGAGCCAGTTATCGTTTTATTCAGCGTAAAAAAATTAGTAAAAATATATAAATAACATGCACAATATCAGAGTGCGTGTGGTTGAATTTTGAAATTTAAAAAAATAGAATTTGCCATGAGGTGGGTTACTATCAGGTAGACAGTCCGACAGGTTTGATTGTCACGTACACAACCTGTCAAGACGGATAGTAGCGCCCACCCCCTCATGAAGTGTACTTTTCAAAATTTTAAAAATTCTCCTACAACATTGTCCAATAAATATTTCATGTTATTAATACATTTGTACTAATTTGTTAACGCTGAATAAAGTGATAGTCTGCTTGTGCCGAACGATTGAGCGATTACCAAGACAGCAAGGATTCGTGATATTGTTAATAAATCAAAATTTAAGTAATGTATGAATTTGAAGTTTTGTAAATGTTGTAAGAATATAATTGACTATGTTGTGGTTAAATTTCAAACTTGTCGGCCAAGTAATTCTCGTGTTATACGTCTCTGAACCCATAAAATTCTTTGCGGTAGCAAAAAACCAGGTCTTTTCATCTTCCAATTCTAATATGGCAATTTTCAAACAACACTAAAAATATAGGACTATTATAGGTCAACGGAAAATAAAAGAGCTAAATTTTGATGTAAAGTGTGTGTTAAAAACCGACTCATCATTTTGGAGGTACAAGAGTTCAAACTGGGATGTATACAATTATGAAACCGATAGTAAATCTGCTAGTTCCAGGGCTACAAAAAATAGTTCTGTTTCTTATCACATGGTCAGCTAATTATATGACTGAAGCATTTAAGAACAGAAGAGGTAGAGGTGTAAAAGACCCTATTCACAGTTATCTCCTTTGAGAGTTACAAATTTCATTGTACAGCCAGACCCTGTGGAGAATGAAGTGAAGGTGTCATTTTAGGGTGGAAAGAAGACACTTTTCGGAGGGCCTGGCGTGATGATAAGCATACTTTTCCACTCAGTGAGGAAGGTAAGGTAAACCACCTCACTCCTCGTTTTACATAGTAAAGCCTCTAGAGGTTCAAACCAGCCTTTTGGCTGATGACCTAAACAACAATACATAAGAAGAATAACAATGTGACAATGTATTCAATATGTTTATTAATTTATTTGTTGCGGCATATTGTTTCTGATGACATGTTTAATACAGTTACGTATTTTTATTTCAGACTATGCCCAGCTGTTTGCTACTTTGATTGCGAGAACTGCCAAAGATATAGATGTTTTAATTGAATCTTTACCGAATGATGATTCTTCAACTGAGCTTCAGGTAACAGAAAATTGAATAATTTTTCATCAATTGTTAATCTAATTATAATAGTTTATTCTGAAACAAAAGTATGACTAATTATAGTTTAATTAATGTTTGAATGTAACTGACTTGTGTTTAGGTTTCAGTGACCATACACATAATAAATTACAAATTATTTACAATGTTAAATAATTTAACTGACGTAAAAATTTTATTTTTATTTTGTACATAATCACTTACTGTCACCTTCAATATACACTCCTTCTCTATCCCTACAATGCTCCATGGGAATTTTCCATTGTTGGAAACAGTGCTGGAAGTCGTCTTCTGACAGCTTCTTCAGGATTCATGCCACTTTCTCTTTTGCAGCTTCCACAGACTCAAATCTTGTCCCTTTTAATGCAGATTTCACCTTAGGGAACAGGTAGAAGATAATAACATGTGATGAAACGTGGTTTATTACTTATGATCCGGAAACGAAGCGCCAATCCATGCACTGGAAGAGCCGAACTTCACCGAGAGCCAAAAAAGCTCGAATGAGCAAGTCAAAATTTAAAGCAATGATGATCGTTTTTTTTTTTATATCCATGGGATTGTGTACCTTCACTGGATTCCTGAAGGTCAAACAATTAATTAATATTACTACCTTGAGGTACTTTCTAAACTACGCCAAAGAGTAAGGAAATAACGCCCCGAAATGTGGAAGTACAAATCATGGGTTCTCCACCAAGACAATGTGCCAGCTCATTCCGCGTTATCTGTCAAGAGGTTCCTAGCCAAGTACAGCATCTCAGTGTTAGAACATCCACCATATTCACCAGATCTTGCACCATGTGACTTCTACCAGTTTCCTAAGGTGAAATCTGCATTGAAATGACAAGATTTGAGTCTGTGGAAGCTGTAAAAAAGAAAGCAGCACGTGTCCTGAAGGAGCTGACTGAAGATGACTTCCAGCACTGTTTCCAACAATAGAAAATTCGCATGGAGCGTTGTAGGGATAGAGAAGGAGTGTATATTGAAGATGACAATAAGTGACTATGTATAAAATTAAAATTAAATTTTTTTCGTCAGTCTCGTTATTTAATAGCCACACCTCGTATAGTTGGTACACCCTGGACTATAACAGAGCATATTCCTAAAATGGCAGATTAGCTGATTTATACCTGGATTGCCAAGAAGCATTTGGAGGGAATGGATGTTGGTTGTTAGTACTTACATAATTATGTGGAAGAGTAACATTATATGACAACCTTCATGGTAGTGGTGCTATGATTTCGGCAGGGACTTGTTAAATGTGGCTGAGGAAACTTAGCCAACATAAGTATTACCTCAGACAACACAGGGCTTAACCTAAGAAAAGAAAACCAGCAGGTACGCTGCCCATTCCCTTATGTTTAGTGGGAGACAGATAAGATAAGTCCATCATATTGTAAAATCTTAGTTGCTACAATCTTAGTGTTTAGGGTAAGCCCACAGTGAATGCTGGTCGCTTACAAGCGAGAGCCTGCTAATAGGAATAGGCCATTTTATTTTAGTCAGACGTTTCACAGTAAATGCTGGTGAGGAAACGTGCGCGCTGGTCATCTGCGCATATCAGCTCACAGGTTTGTTTTATATAAACCTGCCTGCTGCTTGCTGGCAGGTTGCTAAGTGTACTTGGTGTCATATTATACGTATCCATAAATAATAACAACTTGTTAATTAATTATGACACAGGTTTATAAAAATAACTTTAAAATATTATTACTGGCCAAACAATGCTTTATAATATTGAATATCGGTAGTCAAAATGTTCAAAATACGTACCTCAAAGTAATCACAAGTCTTTCTTCCAATATTATTGGTTGATTATGCAAGTTGCACCATTGTTTTTGTAAACGAAGTTATACTTTTGACAGTATTAAATTAAATGTTTCCAGAGTCATTCTCATGTATTTAAAAAACCCGTCTATCCTTTTTTTAATTGCGGAAAAAGATTGTGATACTTGCCAAACAATTTTTTGTTCTTATTAATGTCACTAACGGTATTATTTTTAAATGATAATTTTGTGTAAATTTTTTCCATTAGAAATAATTTATTATCACTGCTGCTACTGGAACTCATGTTGAATACCGACAACTGAATGAAGGTGAAGCGTGTAGTTACATGCTCCCACTATGCGGGCTCACCTGTGTGAATCAGCCCCAGCGTTCACTGTGCGCCTACCCTTACCCATTATTGTGGCAGGAGAAATCTGGCTGACGTTGGGACTAAAGGGAGTGGGAGGCTGTGGCTTTGGCTCACACTACATTCTCTCGTTTAGGTCTGACCTTTTAAGGATGATGATACTGCTAAGTAGTAATAACCTCCACAGCTTAATGCAGAGTACAGGTTATTGACCTCTGAACCTGAAAAAACAGAGTATTGTAGTGGTCAGATTATTAAATGATCTCTATTTCCAAACATGCCTCATACATTTTAATTGGTCACTCGCTGTTTCTACTCAAAATTAATAGTTTTTCATCATGTTATATGCCATTAACTTTATATATTTCAGATTGCAAGTTTACGTAGATTAGAACAAGAGAATCAAGAAGCTGGTGAACGTCTGGAAGAGATTGTCAGACGTGGTGAAATTCTTCTTGAACAAGTTCAAGCTGCTTTAGCCGATATTGCTCAAAGTCAGTTAGAAATGCAACAGTTAACATCGAAGCTAAATTACGAAAAACCTGTTGTTCCAAGTACAAGCAATAATAATAATAGTAGTAATAATATTTAGTTTTTTTATTAGAAGTTAGATCTCAATTTAATGTCCTATTTATCAGGGCCTTTTCTTTGTTATATACACATAATTTAAAACCAATAATTTAAGTTTTGAATCGTTTTGTTTTTTATAGGGATTTTTTTATTATAAGCTATATTTTTGTAAAGAAGGTTTTAATGGTTGTGTAAAGTACAAATCAGTTCAAATCCATTACAATTTGTACTGATCGATATGTGAATAAAACCTATTTAACTTTAATATTTTTACTGCCACTGCCAAGAGACTTGTTATAATTACGTGTTACAACAATTCCCCTTCCTTCTCACTTTAATTTTCAGTGTTGTATGTTGTCATATTTAGTTTACATTTTCTTATATTTGTTTTTTTTTGATGTTCTAGTTGCATGTGGGCTAAACTGACATATGTTACGGAGGGATGAATCCCGTTGATGTAAACTGATGACAAGGATTGTTGTTTTTTCTCCCAAAATTTATACGTGTTACTTTTTATCTATTCTACATCAACAAGTACGTGTAATAACCTACACAATGAAATATAATGCGTGTTATAGATTGTATTGGCTGGCCCTTTGGCGTTGTGGTTAGCACTACTGGCTTCTGCGCCGGGGTCCCAGGTTCGATTCCCGGTCTGGTCTGGCATTTTTTCATCACTCATTTTCATATATCATCATTCTCCACCACCTTCATTAGCAGAAATTGCAAAACAGTCAGACGTTAAACCAAAAAAAAAAACCATCTTTTTCGCAATTGATCAATAACTGAACCACCTCCCCTTTGGTCATTCACTATTGGTCTGTCCCGTGGTATTTTTTTTTAATCTCTCAAGTACACCCTTTAAGGCAACCTATTCTCTCTATCCTACTGATTTATCAAAACGATCATTAGCTTTGTTTGTACAACTCTTCTTATCAGGTTATCCATTGGCACTCGCATCATTTCTCACTATCTTTTTTACTTTCTCTTGCCTATATGAATATATAGGAAGGAAAGTATTGTTTTCATGTCTATTTTTCAAAATTGAGTTTTCACCGCATCTACACGTTTTCAGACCCCTGAACCCAAAAAACATGTTTTTAGCAATTGGTCTGTTTGTGTGTGTAAACAGAATATCTCAAGAACGGAACCTCGTACAAACTTCAAACTTAAGTTACATACCACTACCAAACCTGACACGAACATTTTTATCAAAATCAGTCAACCGGAAGTAGTAGTTTATTCGTGTAATCTTTTACTTTTTTGCGATTTTCTCAAAAACTAGTCCTACGATTTTTGTTTAAAAATCGCCTGGTTTACTAAATTTTTTATGCTCTACTAGATAGGGTAGGCGCCATGTTTGCTGAAATTCTTGGTGAAGCTGTTTTCACGTAAAAAGCTGGTTTATTTTAGATTATGGCTTTAATATGCATTCTAGTGCAAAAATTTATATAATAAAAAAGTAGAGAATTTAAAATCCTACAACTTTTATTCCAACATTTTTTTGTATAACGCTTAGTTTAGCGGTAATTAGCGATTTTCTGTTTTTTTCTCACGAAAACGTGTGAAAAATCGATTTTTAAAGATTTCGGCCTTAGTATGCATTTTACGACAAGTGTGTATAAATCAAATTTATAGGAATTTAAAAGATCTACAACTTTTAAATAAAGCATTTTTCTCTACAGAGCCTAGTTTAGTGTGAAAGATGTGATTTTCTGTATTTTTAAGCCAAACTGAGGAGGTTGTTTTTCATTTTGCGTCTTTCACTCATGATTAAAATAAGGTTATGTTTTTTGAGGTTAGTTTTTTGTTTATTACTAATGTTAGGGTATATTGGTCATATTTGCATTGGCAAGAGAAAGTTGTGTGAGTGTTTCACACCAGATTTTTTGGGCTTTCAAAACAAACTCTTCTTGAACTTCATTTCTGCTTACGACATTCCACTCTTTACCCGCCAATGTTTCTGCTACATAAGTCAATACAGTAAAACCTTGATTATCTGACATAATTGGGGGAGGGGAGGTTGTTCAGATATCGAAAAGTTAGGATAATCAATGTGTAGTTTATGTCCTACCAGAAATGGAAATAAGGTATTTATATGAAGGCAGTGTTGCCTAGGGATAGCTATAATAATAATAATAATAATAATAACAATAATCTTTATTCCACATATTATAACAGTCTACAACATAAAGGCAAAATGTACAAATCAATATAACAACAAAAGAAAATTAAATTTAAAAAAATATATAAATTTTGTATAAAATGTGAAACTAGGGATATCCTGTGGAAAAAGCTGTGATGGAGGATACCATCCTGGAAAATACAATGTCAAAGATGTAGCAACATATAGACAATATTTACAAAAATATATAAAAATACAACAAAGAGATAAAATAAGAATTAGTACAAATTACGACAATCTTTGATCGCAAAGCAGAAGTGAATAACTAATCAAAAGTAACTAAAGAAAAAGTACTAATTACATGTCTTGCACTTCAAACAAAAAAAAACAAAAATTCCCTTTCGTAGAAAAAAATTACCAAACATTAACAATTGGGTAACAGGACTAAAAAATCTCTCTGTAGTTACATTGTGGACTTAGTGGTTTTACAAAAAGTAAAAATAACAACTTGCACTTGTTAACAAAAAAAAAAAGGTAATTGATATGAATGACACCGCATGCATCCCAATAAACTGTAACCATGACCTTGTTGGCCGACAGACCCACCTTGGCTTTCTTTGGTGCACGTTCACTCACAGAAATCCATTGTCTTGTTTGCTTCTTGGTCTCTGGTGTGTTGTGATGAATCCATGTTTCGTTCACAATTGTGAATTTGCAAAAACCGCATGCATCCCAATAAACTATAGCCATGACCTTGTTGGCCGATAGACCCACCTTGGCTTTCTTTGGTGCACGTTCACTCACAGAAATCCATTGTCTTGTTTGCTTCTTGGTCTCTGGTGTGTTGTGATGAATCCATGTTTCGTTCACAATTGTGAATTTGCAAAAACTCGTTTGGATTGCGGCTGAACATCGCCAAACACTCCTGTGAAGTGGTCACACGGTTGCGTTTATTTTCAAGTGTGAGTAATCACGGTACCCATCGTGTGGATAGCTTTTTGATATCTAGATATTCATTGTAAAATGTGATATACACTCTCAGTTGAGATGCCTACAGCCTCAGCCATCTCGCGGACTTTAATTCTTCGATCGTCAATTATCATTCCATGGATTTTATCGATGATTTCTAGTATGACGACCTCTTTTGGGCGCCCTGAATGTTTGGTGTCATTTGTGCTGATACGACCACAACAGAACTCTGTAAACCACTTCTTTACCAATGAAATTTATGGTACAGAGTCTCCATAGTATTTATCAAGTCTTTACTTGGTTTCGGTGATGGTTTTTTTTTTGCCAAAAATAATGCTTTATCAGCACACAAAATTCACTATTTTCCATTTTCGTTAAAATTCACGTGGTTGTCTGCTTTCAATGGCTTTCAAACACAAACTAAATTATGCAGCTTGCTAAAAGTTTCACAATAGTTTGCAAATAGTAAACAGCTGACGGGAGCATTGTTGCATTTAAAGTTACTGTGCGGGAAATTCTAAAAGTCATGGACTTACCAAACCGCCCTCAAAGAATTGTACATAATAAATAAAATCATAATCTGGCCAGTGTTTGTTAACAACCTTGACTTGAGCCTTCAAATTCTATTTTGGAGAAATACACAATTGTGAAGATCATGTAAGAATTACTTTTTGAACAGATGAAATATTTTGGTTTTCTTCTAAACAAAAAGTTTCGAAAAAATTGATTGGTTCTATAATTGAAGGTTTGAATGATCGAGATTTTACTGCATTGGTAAGCTTCGCACACTTTGGAAGAAACCATTTGCTCTGTGCACCCTCGTATTTAAGTCCTTTTCTAATTTTCCATCTGATGAGACAAATTTCTTTTTTCTCAGAAAATAATTTTTATAATGTAGGCTTTTCTCCATTTTACTTTACATTTTAAGTTTATATATTTATTTTACATCTATGTTTTAATACGTTATATTTTACATTTCATTTTACTTTATAATTTTATTTTTACTTTTTGTAAAACCACTAAGTCCACAATGTAACTACAGAGAGATTTTTTAGTCCTGTTACCCAATTTTTAATGTTTGGTAATTTTTTTCTACGAAAGGGAATTTTTGTTTTGTGACACGAAGTTGGTAGCCCTATTTAATTGGTAGAGATATGGTAGTGTGAGTTGATTCTCCTTGAGCTGTGTAAAATTTTGTGCTGTTTCCAGTCGTGTTATGAACAGAACGTCTTTTACTCTAGAACAATCGCTTGTTTAAATCTGGAGGCTGAAGCTCTTGGACTAATCGTACGCGATACAGATACAATTTTGATTTTTTTTTTAGCAGCTTTTCGAACACTCGAATATAGCAAACCAATTTGCGAGGAAAATTTTTGTAAACTTTTCCGTGGAAAATTGAGTAATCTTGTTTTCACATTCTCTAAAACCCCATCTGTCAAGAGAGTTGGTCGATCACCACTTTTTCTGTTGTAAACACTACCTGTCTCTAAATCAGTTTGTTAGCCTAGAAATTGACATTTTTTCTGGTGGAGGAATACCAACAAATTTAATTTAAATGATTCTTTCACACTCGTGTATGATTTTGTAGCATAATATTGTTCAAAAATGAAAACCTGTTGTTTTAGGGTAAAACACATTCTGTTTGTAACACGACCGGAAACGGCACAAAATTGGCTACCAACTTTTGTCACAAGACAAAATTTCCCTTAGAAAAAAATTACTAGACATTAACATTAATTTGGGTAACAGGACTAAAAAATCACTCTGTATATTACTATTGATTTCATAACCTTGTTTGTTTGGTCCAGTTAGCCTTTTTTCCATTTTAACAACATTTTCTCAAGATCATTGCACATTTACTTTGTCCATTTCCATAATCCCTTGTATCCTGAAAACCTATTGCATTAATTGTTTTTAATATTTAAAAAAATTTTATTTAATAAATAAAACATAATAAACAATTGCCTGTAAAATTGACATTTATGTTTCTTTGAGTTTAATGTTATCCTATAGATATTTTAATGTGTTTTTTAAAATTAGTATTTTTGTATACGAAGGAGGGTGGTGGCTATTGTATTGTTATCTATTAAGAAATGCGTAATACTATATTTAAGGAACAATGTATTTTAGTTAGATTTAAGATATTTGTAGTGGTTAATTTTACAAGTTCATTATCTTAGACATAATTAAATTTTGATAACCCATTTCCTCGTTTTAGGACTTAAATTATATTTATTCCTGTATTTTCATTCATGGTAGCCTGATCAGATATATTGATTTCTTGTCCAAAATGGTCACACACATTGTATTCAACGTCAGTTCCATTGTATATAATTTCTGGCAGTTTTTTTTACGATGTAATCAATTTGTGTAACCTTTAACCCTTATAAGGGAAGATATTACATTGGTTTATATTTTAAATATTCAGTATACATTCTTATAATCTATGCTCATTGCAAAATATGCTGACTCCTTCACTCTTATGGTTCTTTCTACAATAATTTCTAGCTAAATTATATTTTTTTAGATTCATAAAAGCTAATTCATCAAAGTTACATCCATGTCCTGTTAGTACTATGATATGATAATTTTTGTCTTTTGCAATATATTCCAATATGTCAATTTTGTTACGTAAAGTTTTTACATCGTCAGCTTACAAGTAAAAGTGACCAGGTCACTTATACATGATTTTTCAGGAGAGTAAAAACAAAGTTTGTATATTACACTAAATTTTTGCTTTCATAATATAAATTTTCAAAAAATTATTATCTACTGAATCAATTCGTCACATAATGAATCAATGGTCACATAATGAGGAATGAAAGCAGATTCCACTTGCTGCAGTCTATATTGCAGGGAAAGGTATCAGGTAGAAGAAGATTCTCGTGGTTGAAGAATCTCAGAACATGGTTTTCGAAGACGTCCACCAAACTATTCCGTGCGGCAGTAGATAGAGTAGTCATAGCCAGGATGATAGCCAACGTCCGGAACGGACTGGCACGATAAGAAGAAGAATCAATTCGTCTTCTATTGATTACAGTATAAAACCGACTTAAAAATTAATAGGATAATGCAAATTTTACAAAGATTTGTAGATACTTAAGTGAAATTTGGACATGGTAATTTTTTCCTGATAAACATGTTTCCTGTTGAGGATTTGGTCATTATTGGACTAAGCTCAAACAACACTAAAAAAAATTATTTAAAAACAAAATAATTATACTGTACCAACTTCTTAAAATGACTTAATGCAGGTAGAACACACTGGCAGTATTGTGTCGGGTCAGTTTTACCCGATAATCTTGATTCATAAAATGGTTATCCACCTACCTGTAAAAGTGACTAAATGTCACATAGTCACATTTACTTGTAAATGAGAAGGATCACGATTATCAAACAACAGCATGTTAAAGCGACAAACGGTAAATAGTCAGTTTTACATGTATGATATTCTGGACGTAAGCCGTATCAGTATACTGTAAAAAATGGTTATGTGGCAAATAGTCAGTTTGGCTTGTTGGCGATCTTGGATCGACTGCTTCAGGTAAAACTGTTTTTGCTCGGTATTTAATTTTCTGTTCATTTTTGGACATAGTCACCTTTTCCAGACAAGCAGTTAAGTGTTCATCTGGTCAAAAAACCTAATTTTTGCAAAAATTGGACTTTGTCACTTTTACTTGTAAGCCGACGACATATTGATGATAAATCTTTTATTGCAGTTTTTCATAAGTCCCGTATTATTTAAATTATATGCACCAATATTTTCTGAGTTCTGAGTATCTAATTGTTTTTGGGCCAATGTTTTATTACATTGATCGTTTGATAGGACCAAATCTAGCACCGGGATAAGCACACCCAAGACCGACATTTCAGCATGGTGATTGGAGCTACCGCTTGGAAAAGTCACAACATTGGCAAACTGAGAGTCAACTGATTCAGTTGATTGTTGCAGGCGCTTACTGTAATTACAAATAAAGGGATAAAGGGATTTATTGTGTTTAGTTTGTGGTACAGTAAACCTTCAATTCTTCAACACGACTCATTGCAAGGTGAAATGATGCGGTGCTAGTAAGTAGCAATCCGGCTAGCAGATCAGCCCCTTCCACTTTCTCCTCATCCCCTGATCCTTCCGTTGTCCTTGAGTACAGTATTATACTGAAGGGCACTTTAGTTGGTATTCATAAAAATTGTGCAATTTTCATACTAAAATCATGTTTTTAATGCTTCCTATTTATAATATTCCATGTGCTCTGGATAGTTCGATATTCGAAAAACTCTTAAGTCCACAAAGTGTCAAACTATCAAAGTTCTACTGTATCAATTTATCTTTTGAAGATTCTTCTGAACTTTTCTGATCCATTTTCTAGACCCTGTTATGCCCTAAAAATATGTTACATTCATTGATTATCTTCTATTTTTTTTTTTTTTTATATTAACTTTAATTTGGTTATTTGAAAAATTGTGAGTATTTGTGTGATAGAACACCGATTCTAATGTTAGTAATAATATTGCTTCAGAGTTATACTACTTATATGGTTTAGTTATTTAATAATAAACCATCAGCAGTTTGAAAACTGCTGAAAAAGTAAGTTTATCATAGTATTTTTTAAGGATTCAATAACTAGAGATTTTACTTTCATAAGTAATACATTTGTACTTAATGATCGCCATAAATTATTTTATGGTGCTTTTTTTATATATACTGAAACGTATTAATTTATAAAATTTTATGGTGGTATTATATTTTTATTTTCATCTGATTTTTGTAATGTCTTATTTTCAGAAAAAATTGTTGGTTGGTTTTCTCATGTATTAATTTTATGTTTGCATAATATTTAAGTTATTTTTTTTTCTTATTTTGTTGTTCTAAATTATAATGTGAATAAAAGTTTGTTTTGTAAAAAAGTATTTGTTATTCTTTGTATGATAAAATATCGTAATAGTACATATATTGTACTGGTACACTCCTTTCTTTAATGATTATGGAACTGAAATACCATAACATATCACAATTTTGACTTTATGACGTTTTTGAAGCTGCATCCAGATATGTCGAGATAAAACCTGATAAGTATAAATATTATCACTGTCAAATTCAATACTTAAAAATTTGTTAATTGCCTTTTTATTACTACTTACTTCAAAGAGTAGCTCATCTAATGATCGTTTCCCAGTAATCTAAAATTTACGTTAGCGTTTACTTAGAAATTTATTTTTAAAACAAAAAAATTTAGGAAAGAACTTAAAATTTTTAAACTACTGTAAAATTTTTCATCAGTCAAGTATTTTTTTTAGTTTTTTTAAACAAATACATGCTACCACATTTTTTCAAAGTTTGGGCAATTTACCGATGTATCTTTAACCTGCATAAGTAGGTTTTCGCTCAAACAATTTAGTGTACTGGTTAGCACCATAGTAATCGATTCTGATTTTTGTGTTGTGATTTTGAACATTTAATTTCTGTAAAAAGATATTTTGCTTTACATACATTATCTTAGTCCATAACAGGTAGGTGGAGTTTAAATTATTTACACTTGATCTGCTAGTTCCAGGGCTACAAAAATTATTCAGTTTCTTATCACATGATCAGCCAATTATATGACTGTAGTATTTTAAAACAGAAGAGGTAGAGATGTAAAATACACTAGTCAGAGATATCTCCTCTGAGAGTAATGAATTTCATTATACTGTACTGCCAGATCCTGTGGTGAAAGAAGTGGTGTCATTTGCAGGGTGGAAGAAAGATGCTTTTTAGAGGGTCTGACATACCAATAAGCATACGTTTCCACTCAGTGAGGAAGGCAAAGGTAAACTTCCTCACTCCTTGTTACTTTCTCTTCCCTATATGAATATATAGGAAGGAAAGTATTGTTTTCATGTCAATTTTTTGAAATCGTTTTTCACCGGATCTACCCGTTTTCAGACCCCCCGAACCCAAAAAACATGTTTTTAGCGATTGGTCTGTGTGTGTATACAAAATATCTCAAGAACGGAACATCGTACGAACTTGAAACTTAAGTTACATACCACTACCGGACCCGACACCAACATTTTCATCAAAATCGGTCAACCGGAAGTAGTAGTTTATTCATATAATTTTTTACGATTTTCTCAAAAACTGGTCCTACAACTTTTTTTTAAATCGCCTGGTTTACTCAATGTTTTATTCTCTACGAGATAGGGTTGGCGCATGTTTGTTGAAATTCTTGGTGAGTTATAGCGCAAAAATTGATATAATAAAAAATGTAGAGAATTTAAAATTCTACAACTTTTATTTCAAACATTTTTTTGTATAACGCTTAGTTTAGCGGTAATTAGCGATTTCTGTTTTTTCTCGTGAAAACATGTGAAAAATAGATTTTTTAAGATTTTGGCCTTATTATGCATTTTATGACAAAAGTGTATATCATCAAACTTATAGACAATTAAAAGATCTACAACTTGTATTTAGAGCACTTTTCTCTACAAAGAGTAGTTTAGTGTGAAAGAGTGATTTTCCATATTTTAAAGCCAAACTGAGGTCGATTTTCATTTTGCGTCTTTCACTCATGATTAAAATTAGGTTATGTTATTAAGTTAGTTTTTTGTTTATTTCTAATGTTTTATTAATGATGTTAGCTTTATTGTTAATTATTTGCATTGGCAAGAGAAAGTTGTGTGAGTGTTTCACACCAGATATTTTTGTTTTATATATATATAATTCAAATTTAATTTTTTTGTCTGAATATTCGTAGCTTCAATATCATTGGTGTCCAATTGTTTTAATTGTAATTGATGGATTCTATCCATCAATCAAAAATTTATCCATGAAAATAGTGGATACATTTTTGTTTAACAAGTCTTTTAATCACTATTTGGGGTGCATATTTGACAATGTATTTAATTTATTGTTCTGAATTACATAAGATAATTCAATTGAGTTAAGTATTTAACTACATAAGTTTACAGTATCTGAATAACCATTCGTTTCAAATTAACAAACCTTCATGGTGGTGTGGCAATTTAAAAGTGATTAATAAGGTGTGTGAGGGTTTTGTTCTGTAATGTTTGTAACAGGAAGAAAAAAAGCAGGATAGACATTCAGACTGTTATCTTCATGCATTTCTTCAAAATGGTTCCCCACAGAAACAATTAAAAAATTATATTACAAATTTCTAAGAAAAATTAATCCATGGAAAAAATTAGGTAAAAAGGAGTATGCAAATAAAAACTTTTAACTAGACTTTGTGAAGGTCGTCAACAGAAAGGCTCCTTCCACTTCTCAGAATGGAAAAATTAAATCCTTTCCATTCCCCAATTTGTACTTCATTTGTGCTCCCACATTTGTACTGCTTTATACACTCGCCCGCATGACCTAGCCGAATCCCCGCCAAAAACAAAGTGTCAATAAGATGCTCATTCTTGTCTAAAGTATCCTATACATTTGCTTCAATTTTAACAAGATGATCATTGGTAGAGTGACATTTTCTGAAAGCACTTTGATAAGATGATATAAAATTTATATGTTATAGTTGATTTATGAATATGTATATACATATATGTTATAGTTGCTTATATATATATATATATATATATATATATATATATGTTGACATGCAAGTACATAATATGTTGTAATTGATAAGTATATGTTGACATGTATGTACATATGTTGTAATTGTATACACATATGTTGTAGTTGATGTGTGTATGTTGACATGTATGTACATATGTTGAAATTATAAATAATTATTATAATCAATGCAAGACATATATTATATAATATTGAAAACGATATTATAGCTTGATATAAATTATTCCAATAAAAATGAAAATTCACAGATGTTAAAGAATGACTAGGTGTAAAACGAGAAAAATAAAATGATTTCGTGTATGTCTTTAAATTGGTTGTTTACAACATATGATTTCATCCTCTTTGTACAGCACGCCGAGTTTGTTTTTATTCAACGTAGGTTTTGGCAGATGTATTCGTATTGTACTTATTTAAATTCTAGTAATATTTTTCAATTTTCAAAAAAATAACGTTATTTCATGTCGTGGGTCTGAAACCAAACAAATTATTTCTTTAAAAGAAATTGTAAGTATTAAAATTAGATTGAATATTTTATTTAAGTAATTTCAGAAGTTTGCTTTTTATAGGTACTGTTTTCAAGTTCGTACAATTAATGTTAAATTTTCGAATTTCTTGGCAAAAGTATTTGCTGACTTCTGTTATTTGGTCTTAATTAAGTATATTGCAATTAGACACGAGTAGAAATACTAAATGTAGGCATTGAATAATCCTGATTCAGGAACATTAAATTTGTAGGTTAACCTCAAAATGTGAAATGGCACGAAGATGGACAACTTTTAGTACATAGTGGTGTTTCCATTTTTTTATTACTATTCATTTTTGTTTGTGCAGAATTCTGACAATATGTACCAATTTAGATATTACAGGGCTAAATTCTCAGGTAGATTTATTACATTCTCTTTTTAAGTTGCCATATAATGCTCCCAGTGTAGTTAAAGATGCAAGAACTTTCATGTCGATTGAATTTTATTTTGATTCAATAATATTATTTATCAATTTATGGGATATATATTATTGAATCATACCTTTGTGGTATAATGTCCACAGTAGTACAATAAACTTGTACTATAAACTTTTTCCACCCAAGAAATGCCAAAACAATGAGTACTTGCTATCAGAAATCTAGTTGTTCTTAATGATAAAATAAGCTTAGGTTGAGAGTTCTACATTTTTTAAATTGCTTTACTTTGTATATTATGATTCGTTTTTTATTTATTTATAATAGATACTGTATTATATGAATAATGTTATACATTTTGTTGACATGTTCGTTTTATGTCTAAATTTCTTTTAGAACTGTTAATCATTAATGTTGTGTTTCTGTTTCTTTTTGTTTAAAAAATATTTCGTGTAGTTAGAAATGTTCTTATAAAATTTTATTGTAAAAGTAAATTATATTAGTATGCTTTAAAATTATTTTTTAACTGTGATTCTTTGTTTTAAAAAATCAGATATTTTTAATGTTTAAATTGCAAAGAAATATAAAAAATGGAACATAAAACAGTATAACTCAACATTATGCAAAATGGAAATAAAATAAAACTAATATCTTAATAAAACTCTATTTAAATATTGAAGCAATTCTAAATATATAGCCTATAAACATAAAAAGTTTACTTATATTATAAAAAAATCCTGTGTTCATTTGGTAAGTCCTGTCATAAGCCAAGTAAAAAATGAATTTTTCGTAGCAATGCCCGACAAAACGTGGTATGAGTTATCGACCCGTACACTATAAATTTGCATAAGAAAATTATGTCCGGTAACAACCTTTTATTGTCTCACATAAGTTTTACAGTCAGAATCGGTTGTAGTTTAAGTTAAAAATTAAGTTGTATTTCGTATAAAAATGTCCCGAAAAGTTTGATAAATTAATCATAAGTTAAACGGTATCGAAAATAACAATGTACTTAGACCTATTTTATTTTTGAACCAAGATACCCAATCAACATGTCAAAACAGATGATTTTTACTTTCTCTTGCCTATATGAATATATAGGAAGGAAAGTATTGTTTTCATGTCGATTTTAAGAAATCGAGTTTTCACTGGATCTACACGTTTTCAGACCCCCTGAACCCAAAAAAACATGTTTGTAGCGATTGGTCTGTGTGTGTGTGCGTGCGTGCGTGTGTGAACAGAATATCTCAAGAATGGAACATCGTACAAACTTGAAACTTAAAACTTAAGCTACATACCACTACCGGACCCAACACGAACATTTTCATCAAAATCGGTCAACCGGAAGTAGTTTATTCGTGTAATTTTTTACTTTTTTGTGATTTTCTCAAAAACTGGCCCTACGATTTTTTTTAAACTCGCCTGGTTTATTCAATTTCTTATTTTCTACAAGATAGGGTAGATGCCATGTTTGCTGAAATTCTTGGTGAGGCTGTTTTCACGAAAAAAAATTATTTTTTTAAGATTACGGCTTAAATATAAATTTTAGCGCAAAAATGTATATAATAAAAATTGTAGAGAATTTAAAACCCTACAACTTTTATTTCAAACATTTTTTTTTATAACGCTTAGTTTAGCGGTAATTAGCGATTTTCTGTTTTTTCTCACGAAAACGTGTGAAAAATCAATTTTTTTTAAGATATCGGCCTTAGTATGCATTTTACAACAAAAGTGTTTATAATCAAATTTATAGGAAATTAAAAGATTTACAACTTGTATTTAGAGCATTTTCTCTACAGAGCCTAGTTTCGCGTGAAAGAGTGATTTTCCATATTTTTTAGCCAAACAGGTCGATTTTCATTTTCCGTCTTTCACTCATGATTAAAATACGGTTATGTTTTTTGAGGTTAGTTTTGTTGTTTATTTCTATTGTTTTATTACTAATGTTAGGTTATTTTTTTAAATTATTTGCATTGGCAAGAGAAAGTTGTGTGAGTGTTCCACACCAGATTTTTTTTATAATAAATCATATGTGTTATGACAGTTTGTAAACAAAGTACTGTCATTTATGAACTGAAACATTGCAAATAGAACTTTGTAAACTTGTACAAGGGGATTACCATGTATAGTGAACTAATGTCCCCTAGCTGTGGGAGTGAGAGAATGCATAACACTCTCACTCGCACAAGCCATACACGCCGTTCCAATAACATTGTCTTTAATTTTACTCATTGTTGTGAGCAAGCGTTTATGCTTACAGTAAACTTACAAGCAAGATAACGACTGTAGGATGTTTTCAGATTTGGATTATAACGGTAAAGACCTTTGAGCGCATGCGTAGTTATGCCACATATCTCCCTCTCACTCGCTCGGCTATGGGACATTAGTTCGTCTGATACCTATACAAAAGATTTGTGTATTAATCTATTTTGTGTGAGCCTTGTTATTTTGATACAAAAGGGTTGGCAAAGAAACATAGCTGACCTGAACAGTAACTGCAGCCTAAACTGATGGATTATTTTGTTAAATAATAATTTAAATAATTATTATTATTGAATCCAAGTTAAGTTTGGTTCAAGAATAATATGAAGCTGTTTGCAAGTGATTTTCAAAAAGCTAATTTTCTGCTTACCATGTACACTGTTATTCTCCTTTTGTTGTCAATGATTACTTATTTTTTTTTTTGAAATTATAATTTTAACATGAGTGATTAATTATATTTTTATGTTGCTGGATATTTTGTATTATTTTAGCAAAAAATATGGAGATGGCTAAGGCTGAAAACAGTGATACAGTCAATGAAGAAAAAACGACAGAAAACAATGAAGAAAAACTAGAGAAACAAGAAAGGGTCAGTGTATTATTTAGTTCATTAATTTTATGTTTTTTTTTTTAAGGAGAGACAAAAGCCTCTGTTCTGTGTAACTTACCAATTTAGTTACGTGAGGTAATAAACTGTTTAACTTTCAACCTTCGTAAAATTCCTGCTTTTTTAAATTTGTGAAAAATGTTCTTAACTTTTGAATACAGTAAGTAGTAAGAAAACTTACTACTTTTTTTCAGATGAAAACCATTCTTGTTCAGACTCCTAAAAAAATCTTGATGCAGTCATCAAGTCTATTGACGCCAACACTGAATTTAAAGAATACTATCTGATTATTAGATTCATTTATATTGTATTATCGAGTGATTTCATGTATTAGAATTTCCGTAAAAGCCACAATCTTTGATCTGTAAGCCAGAAAAGGGTTATAACTGAAAAATGTGTAAAGTATTTATTAATTTTCAAGTAACTTTTTAATTTTTCCTAAGTTATAGTTCTTGTTTTGATGGTTTTCCCCTAGTCCTTGAGAAATTAATGCATGGATGACTTAGGAGAGACGAAGTGTGCAAATTCAGAAGTAATGCTTGTACTACTGTAGCTGATTACGTCAATCATGACTACAGTCATGTACTGCATGTTCTATCATGTCTTGTTTCTGTTTAATAAAATATTATTACACTTTTATGTGCCTGTTTTAGCCCAGTACAAATTGCATATTACTATTGTGTAAATCCACTGAATAATACAAAATTTAAACCGAGGGTAAAACTGTATAAATCAAATAAACTAAGTAAAATATTTAAAAACATTAAAAAACAAATTAAAAATACAGTCGAACTTCGATATAATGAAATCGAGAATCCTGGGAAAAAATTTGTTAAATCGAATTATTCGTTATCTCGAAGTAACAAGAATTTCCAAGCTAATGTTTATTTACAGTTTTTTTTATGTTGTATGATGAATTAAATACAGTTAATTTTCTTAATAGAAAAGTCTTAACTAGTAAATTTATTTTTTTATAGATCATGTTTTCGTAATTACGGTTAATAATAGTACAAAAAGTATGTATTGATTTCAAGTAGGAACTTACCTCATACATAGATCTTGGCTATAATTAAAAGCATCTGCAACTCATTTGTAGCTTAATACTGTATTTTTATTTTTTGTACATATTTCTTCAAAACACTAACATAAAAGATAAATACACTAACTTTATCTAAATCGTTTATAAAAACACTAATCCCAAATGCATTCTTTAGTTTTTGATATTGACAGTTATTGGTTAGAATATTCAGTTACAGTATTTTAAATGTTGATTTACGCCTTGAAAAAGTGAGTAATTTCCCGTTGTTTCTTGTGTTTGAATAAAGCAATACTTTCAAAAAAGTTTCACATATATTTAAATTTTCAAAAATACTGTCAGGCACTTCATCCTTGAGGAGTAGCCCAAGCCTAATTATTTTAAATGACTAAAATCTCGTCAACGGTAGGTTTTTTCTCCTGCTGCTGGTCTTCGAAGTTTTCATCATCTTCTTCTTCTTCATCACCCCGGTTAGCAGACTTACTAACACCATTAAGTATGTCGTCATCGTTCGGAAAATCACTAACAGTAATCTGTTCATCAATCGTGATGAAATTTTCTAGAGTAACTTTGTTACTGACGTTTCCAGTTGATGGAAATCAAAAGAATATACGTAAAACTCACAGAGAAATCATAATACAGCGTGCCACTTTGTACTTATTGCATAACACTATTTCGTTATTTCAAAGTACTTATTCTTTAAATCGAGGTAAATTTACTTATAGTTTAATTATAATGTCACGGTGCAACAAAAAAATTTGTATAATCAAGGTTTCCGTTATATCGAAGTTCGACTGTATTAAGGAAATTAAGATTAAAATAATAAAACTATAAAAGAGAATGGTACAAACATATTGAACCTGAGTGGTCACATTTTGATTAGTTAAACAATCTATGTTATTTAAATTAATGTTTTGTTTTTTATGTGTATATAAAAAAACTTCTCATTTACCTTATAAACCAATAACTACTTCTTGTACTTTTTCCATGACATTTGACTTTTTTTTGGCATGAACTCTAGATCATTTAAAAAATGATATCAAGAACATCTGCAAGCTTATAAATATGGAAAACAAAAATCTAATTTTGCAGAACATGTTCAAATAAATAACCACAAATTTTCTAAATATGAAGATATTACTGTTCTGGAAATAAATGACAATAAATATAACATTCAAACTTTAGAAAAATGTATATATTAAAAAATATGAATAATAACTTAATAAACAAGCAGGTACAATTTGAAATGATACTTGGTTAAAATGTATCATAAATTGTATATAATAAAATTTAGTTCCAATTTATAACACAGATAGCAATAGCAGTAGATTTTTCCATTTATAATCAGTTTGATTCAAACCATTGACAAAGGAAGATGCAATCTTCGTAAACTATTTCTAGAGCAATTATTTTTATATTATTATTACCTGTAGGAGCGGTTTTCATCATGAAAGTGCTTGTAACGAAAAAAGTACAAGAAGCAGTATAAGTAAATAAAAAGGTTTTTTATATATACATAAAAAACAAAACATTAATATGGATTTTGCTGCTATGATGCTAACTAGTAACTTAAATAATTATAGTTATTTAAATGGCTAGTAGCCTACTTTAGATACTACAGCTCGCCAGGAGCAAACCTTCAACAAAATCAGTGTAATTCCATGAATTTTTAGTATGTATTTCTTGCAAAGTTTTCTTGTCGATGTAAAAATTCTCTTTACTTTCATTGGGAAAACGCAGTCTGGACACAAAATATACTCATTTTGTCACATAAATTAATCAGTGAAAATTTTATGGTGAGGAAAACTATTTTGTTTACAAACATTTTTCAGTGATGTATGCCAGATATAGTAACTAGTAGAATATCAAAGTTTAATAAATGATAAGTTCAGTTTTTCTGTTGCTCAACAGTAAAAACTTAGTTTTACTAATAATTAGTTGTAAATGTAGTATAAAATTTTAATGATCAATAAACTTGTAATAAATTTTGAACAGGAGATAATAGAGAATTACATAGCAGAAGCAAATGAAAGATTCAGAATTAAAAATGAATTAAGACAGAATAATCAGAATGCTGTCAAACCTAGTGATGCCGTTACAGGGAAACTGGATTCGAGTCTTAAAAAGAATACTGCCTTTGTACGAAAACTGGTAAGTATTATCAACAGACAGTAGTATGAATTTATTTCAAGTAATACACTTTAATAACAAATCTGAACTAAATTAATGAGTAGGTTGAAAGCGAGTCTATAGTTATCACATGACAAATCTTGAGGATAGAACTGCCCACTTTTCCTATTCTACTATCTACTTCTTTTGCTCGAATTGTTCTGGGCTAAATTCTTATTGTCTTTTATTGGCTATTAAAAAACCTAGTTAATTTAAAAAATTAAGTACCTGTATTAAAAAATTGTTGCCCTGCCCATAGCATACAGGTGGAGTGTCAAATTATTTACACTCAATCTGTTCGTCACAGGGCTAAAATAATTAGTTCTGTTTCTTATCACGTGGTCAGCCAATTAAATGACTAAATCATTTAAGAAGAGAAGAGGTAGAGTTGTAAAAAACACTAATCAGAGTTGTATTCTCTGAAAGTAATGAATTTCATTAGAAAGTCAGACCCTGTGGTGAATGAAGTGAAGGTGTCATTTCAGAGTGGAAATATGTGCTTTTCAGAGGGCTCGGCATGCTGATGAGCGTACTTTTTTACTCAGTGAGGAAGGCAATGGTAAACCACCTCACTCCTTGTTTTACTTAGTAAAACATCTACAGGTTCAAACCAGCCTTTCGGCTGATAACCTTAACAACAACAACAACAATTAAAAAATTACCTTCCTTAAAACATGTTACTTAAGAAAATATAAATGATTTTGGTTATTAATGGCTGAAGTAAAGTACAACAAAATGTAACAGACATCTTACTTGGTAGAATTATAACTGCAGTATAACACCATGCATACAGTATGAGCATATCTCCTACATTATTCATTTTTAGGCTTGCTCGATATTGATGAGTGTACCATTTGAAATATATGTTTTTGTTTTAGCGCAATTTCACTGGTCAGCAGTTAGAGAGCCTTTTAAAAGACATGTCTGGATTAAATTTGTCCATGTATATTAGTGAAGTAGCAAGTGCGATTGTAGATGCAAAGCTTAAATTGACAGATGTTCCACCAGCCGTTATTCTGTGTAGTGAAATACATAGAATGTATCCTGAATTTTCAAAAGTTCTTAGAGAATCATGGGCCAAAATACTTACTTTAAAGAAAGATGAAAAGGTGAGCTAATTTTTATGATTTTTTTTTCATTATTGTTTGCAACAGAACAAAATATAATTATCAGAGGATTTTTGAGTATGTGATTTTCCTGATATGTTTTCTACACTAAATTTTCATACCTTCTTTCAAGTACCTTCTTACACACTGCCATTGGGATCTTTGTCCTCTTCCACTGCTCTGCTAATGAGAGACTTATGGGTTATTTACTGGCGGCCAATATTCACCATGTTACAGAGTTCTTATCAGCATTATGGTTTTTTTTATAGATGCACGGCCTGAGTCCTCCTAGACCAGTGATGGGCAAAATATGGCCTACAGCCCTGATCCCACTGTCAGACTGGTGCAATCCTGCATTTGTGTTAACTTCCCTGTTAGTGAATAAAAGCATTTTAAAAGATAAATTAATAATGGAAAAGAAAAAAATAATGATGTTTCCAGTAACATACGGAAAAATGGAAATCAAATTTGTTAATTAATTGTTATTTTATTATATTATTATTAATTAAAAATTAATTATTAAATATTATGTATTAATTTATCACGTCTTGTGTATTGAATGCACGGATTACTGAATGCAATGATAACAAATACCAGTAAAATAATTAATTCCATATGATTTTTAAAATTGTAAATAAAGATTTGTATTATATTTTGTAAGAATAATTAAAAGGGAAATTTTACTTCCCAAAAGGGACTTTTTATTTTGAAAAGTTACCACCTTTCAGAGACTTACTATTATGCTCTTTCGAATGGACTACAAGTTCTTGTAAGCTATGAAGAAAGCATGAGACGACTCCATGATGAATTCGAACACAGGTTTCAAGATTTCAAAAATATTGATCTAGACCTTAATATTAGCCTAACAGATAATATGTTAACAGATAGGTGGCTTTACCAATCTTTCAGATAATGTAACTTTGGGAATATTTCATCTTTAGGGTTGGTAAAACTGTAGGTGTGTGCCGATGTATTTAGAATTGAAATAACATTTTATTAAAAATGACGAGACGTTGTTTTTGATGCAGATGATGTTTAATTGTTGATTTCTGTTTAATAATGATGATTTATAATAATGGTCTTTAATGTATTTTGAGTTTGTACTTAGTTATAAAGTCTTGTATGTATAATGAATGTTTTTGTTGTTGCCTAGTTACACATTATTAGATTTTAAATTTAGTTCAGCTGGACTATAAATGTTTATAAAATAAAAATTGTAAACATTACAAGTATGGCTATTGGCTAGACGTAACAAGGTGTATTTTAGTGAATGTGTATTATTGTCTGTAGAGCAATCGAACATTTATGCCGTTGCTTAGTTAATGCGAATGTTTATGAGAGTGTAAATTTGTTCTTTCTTTGCTGTGACACATGAACCCCCACTTTCCCCACTTTATCCTTTTACTGGTGTAATTTTTGTATTTGTGTAGTAAACTATTCCCTAAAGCAAGGTCATGCCTTTAATCAATAACAGAGCGTTACAGGTGGCAGGGGAGTTGCCAGCCTATAGTCCAGCCTCTCTTAGTTTGCTCCTAATGTAAACAAATAATGACGTCACTGACCATACGCATTATATCAAAATGTGTACACGCTGATTAAAAAGTAACAACAAAATACTTTCAAAAGTATTTAAATAGAAAATACTTTTAAAAGTATTTTAGAAGTATTGTTAGAAGTATTTTAAAAGTATTGTTAGGCCTACATCATATCATGACTGATGTTTTTAATACTTTAAGTACTTATCATTTAAAAAATAGTTAACAGGAATACGACATCCGTAAAGTTGCAGACTCTAGCGTGCACCCTGTAGTAGGTGGCTTTTGTTTGCTGACAGTAGGAGCAAACTAAGAACGGCTGAACTTTAACTGATTTCTTCATTAGCCTTTACCAATTTTTCAGATAACGTAACTTTTGAAATATTTTATAGTAATCATAAAATGTAACCGATTTTTAATGTTTTTGTATTCACAAAAGCCATACGTATTATAACAAGCAGCTATAATTTTTTCATAATTTTTTATCAGTAATGAACTTAGCTGAATGGATTTATTCGGGAACGTATTTTTACATTTACAGTTTATCATTAGCGTAAAATGCGGAGCGGCACAAGAGGATTAAGATGGTGATAACCTTGACTTGGAGTTTAAGTCAATGTCAGATTCCAGTGAATCTGTTTCTTGATTTGCAAGACTTGGTAAAGTTTGTAAAATAATGATATAACATATCAAAATAAACTGCATTAATTTTTTTGTAAATTTTATATAGAACATAATTCTAGTGAAGTGAAATACATGTTATAAACAACAGGATTCAGTATTTTAATGGTCTTTAGCGGTATCAAAAATTATTTTAGCTTTGAAATATTTCGGTTGTTACCAACAATGTGATTTTCTTTTTCTGTAGATCGCCAATCCTAGCAAACTGAGAGTAGATCTTAGATTTTATGGTGATTTAGTGACATCTGGTATATTTCCGTACAAGGAAGCTCTGCCACTCCTTGGTAATGTTTTGACAGTTCTGACAACGATGGATAAAGAAGAACATAACAATATCAATATTATTTTAAGTTTTTGTAAATATTGTGGAGAAGATTATGCTGGTGAGATTTATGTTGTATTTGTTTCATTATGTATACTTTTTATTCTATAAAATTCTGTAATGGTTATTCCAGGTTCTTTTGGGATCTGGTTATTAATAAATAATTAAAATACCTGAAACTTGTAACAACTTATTATCGACACTTTCAACATTACACTTTTGTACTTGGTTTAATATGGTAGACTGACAGATTTCACACTTGTTCAAAACACTTGTAGTATGTTCTCGTACATTATTTTGCTAGTATCTTATGTTGAAAAACACCTCGAAATTTTTTATTTATAGTAGTGTACATGTTTAACAATTACAGTCGGTTAATAATTTTACAGAAATTATTGCTGTATACATTGTCTATCTTTAAAATTAAAAAAGAAATTATTAGCAATTTTTTACTTACACTGAAAAATATGTTATATACATTAAAATAATTGCAAATAGGCCTACGCAGATATACAAAATAAATGTAAAAGGTTAGCCCCAAAGTTTTTACATATTTTCTGATTTGTAGTTCATTTTTGTAATCGTGCTTTCTCTATTTTGAAAAGGAATTCATACCAAAGCACTATTGCTGAATCTATCCCTTTTCTACTTTTACATTGTCAATATATAACAGTACAATTTACAATGTTATTGGAATCATCAAAATGACACATTCTTCAACAGAGTTTTGCAATGCCAGTAGGAATGGTTGTTTTTTTTTAAATGTCTCGTAATACAGATATTTCATCTATTTAGCCTTGTAGTATAGTAGTAGAGATGTCAATTACTTTTATTTAATGTCAGTATGACGTAAAATTGATAAAACAATTAGTTTGCCCAAAAACAGGCAGGTGGAGTATTAAATCATTTGCTCTCGATCTGCTAGTTCCAGGGCTACAAAAAATAGCTCTGTTTCTTATCACATGGTCAGCCAATTATTATATGACTGAAGCATTTAAAAGCAGAAGAAGTAGAGGTTTAAAAGACGCTAGTCAGAGTTATCTTCTCTGAGAGTAAAGAATTTCATTATACAGCCAGACCCTGTGGTGAATCAAATGAATGTGTTATTTGCAGGGTGGAAAGAAGTTGCTTTTCAGAGGGCCTGGCATGCTGACAAGCATATTTTTCTACTCAGTGAGGAAGGCAATTGTAAACCATCACACTCCTCATTTTACTTAGTAAAGCCTCTAAAGGTTCAAATCAGCCTTTCGGCTGATGACCTGAAAAATAACAAACTATTAGTATTTAATTCAAATTCATATTTATCTAAATTTTACAGGGTTAGTACCAAGGACGATCAGATGTCTGTTTGATAAATACCAAATTCCTATTCCAAAGAGTACTTTATTTGTTCGTGAAAAACAAAAGAATGTCCGCACTCTATTAAAAGACTACTACGTATCTCTGAGCAAACATATGCTGAAGGTAAGTTTATTTATTGTATCTCTCTTTCTTAAATCAGTCTAGATATATTTTTACTTTCGCTTGCCTATATGAATATATAGGAAGGTAAGTATTGTTTTCATGTCGATTTTTTGAAATCGAGTTTTCACTGGATCTACACGTTTTCAGACCCCCTGAACCCAAAAAACATGTTTTTAGCGATTGGTCTGTGTGTGTGTGTTTGTATATACAAAATATCTCAAGAATGGAACATCGTACGAACTTGAAACTTGAAACTTAAGTTACATACCACTACCGGACCCGACACGGAACATTTTCATCAAAATCGGTCAACCGGAAGTAGTAGTTTATTCGTGTAATTTTTCACTTTTTTGCGATTTTCTCAAAAACTGGTCCAACGATTTTTTTAAAAATCGCCTGGTTTACTCAATTTTTTATTCTCTACAAGATAGGGTAGGCGCCATGTTTGCTGAAATTCTTGGTGAGGCTGTTTTTACATAAAGAAAGTGTTTTTTTTAAGATAGCGGCTTTAATATGCATTTCAGCACAAAAATGTATATTATTAAATTTGTAGGGAATTTAAAGTCCTACAACTTTTATTTCAAACATTTTTTTGTATAACGCTTAGTTTAGCGGTAATTAGCAATTTTCTGTTTCTTCTCATGAAAACGTGTGAAAAATCGTTTTTTTTTTAGATTTCAGCCTTAGTATGCATTTTATGCCAAAAGTGTATATAATCAAATTTATAGAAAATTAAAAGATCTACAACCTTTATTTTGAGCATTTTTCTCTACAGAGCCTAGTTTAGCGTGAAAGAGTGATTTTCCGTATTTTTAAGCCAAACAGATCGATTTTCATTTTCCATCTTTCACTCATGATTAAAATAAGGTTATGTTTTTTGAGGTTAGTTTTTTGTTTATTTCTAATGTTTTATTACTAATGTTAGGTTCATTGTTAATTATTTGCATTGGCAAGAGAAAGTTGTGTGAGTGTTTCACACCAGATTTTTTTTTAAACTGCATTAAGGAGACTCAAAGGGGTGTATGGGACATGTCAAGCAGTAGAGGAATAGGAAATTTTTGTGCAGTAAATACTTGTTTAAAGAACTGTTCTGTTGTGTTTAGTGTGGTTATCTTGCATGAGTTGGACTATTTTTGTTGTTAAGGCTGGTTTGATTGAAATTAATAGATTGGTTTTTATAAAACTTGTATTTTTATCATGAGATTATCTGCCTTTAGGCTAGTCCCTTGCACCATATTTGTCTACAGCTTGTTCAGTATTTTTGCCAGTGTGTTATTTACGTCAGTCTCGTTTTTTAATAGCCACACCTCGTGCTTCATGAAGATGCATGATTCAAGACGTTTGAAACAACTGGTACCATACAATCCCAACTTGAAAAACGCCAAGATGGGATGCAGATAGTTTAGAGAAATAAGAGAGGAACTGAAGGAAATTGTCCTTACACCAAAAGACACCGCAAACAAGAAAAAACTGACAAAAAGATCCAGTACAAAAACACCTGCTTCACACTCACAAGAAGGAAACTTAGAACATGAACACTTTCAATGCCAGAAAGGGCACAAACAGTCGATCTGAAGAGACTTCTGTAATAGACTAACTAAAGTGATCAAGTGTGATCATAAAATATAATAATATAACTTTTATTTTACTACTCTGTGACAATCTGGTATAGTTTATTTTATAAACTGGCTATTAATCAGAGTGATGTGATTGATACATATGAAACTCCTATTGTTATTTGGTAGTTTTTCAACCTGCTTCATATAATTATTTATGTCAGTGATATTTTTCATTTTATACAGAATCAGTTGTATGATGTGGCTGTCTGCTGCATGAAGTTAATGAATCAGTAAACATCTTTTTATCGTTTCGTGATAAAAGCAGACCAATTATGTTTTACTCGAATTTTCTTGTTTTCGATTGTGCAGTACAAATTTACTTTTGAGTTTTTAAAGGAAACTTTTTTTGCTTTCTTTCTAATAAATGTATCTTTTTGTTTATAGGAGCACAGTGAACTACAGGCATTTGAACGCCAGAATAAAAGAATTCTTCAAACAAAAGGAGAACTTAGCGCGGAACGAAAAGAAAAGAGTGACGCTCTGTCTGCAAGTTTTCAAAAGCTTTTCACTGGAACTCAAAACTTTTCTGAGGCACTAGATGAAGAGTTTCCAGAATTGCCAGAGGACAGTAAGTATTTCTAGTTTCATTATTGGTATTAGAATTTCATTTTACCATAACAATTTCTGAGTGAGTAAAATTTGTTTAAATTATATATTTATTACTTTTTCTTGCCCTGTATGAAATTTGGAATGTATTGTTTCATGTCTATGTTTCAAAATTGAGTTTTCATCGGAAGTACATGTTTTCAGGTTCCCTGGACCCAAAAAAACATGTTATTAGGGATTGGTCTGGGTGTGTGTGTGTGTGTGAACAAATTCATTCAACTCTCTGAATACGTGTATTTCGTATTTGAGGATTTCATATTCACGGTTCCATTTTTCGTTACAGTTTTCGGTATTTATGGTGAGCTAAATTCAATATTTGCAATTTGTTCAGAATGAAAAAGAATTTGGAAATGCTGATTAAAATGCATGATGAAGATGATTATGTATGTAAAATATTCTGTACATCATTCCTGAATAACATGCTTTTATTACAGCACCTACGAAACATTGAGTTGCTGGTTTGAAAACTAGTAGCTAAGTGTTTATGGCATGTTTATTTATATAAATAACATATTAATATGTAGATATAAATATAGTATGTACACTGCAGTATGTATGTAGGAACTATGTGTAGGCATTGCTTATTAAGTTACTAATTCAACTCCGGCAAATTCAAATTCGTGGCAAATTTTTGGAACCTAACCCCCGCGAATACGAAGAGTGTACTGTATCTCAAGAACAGAGTAGCATACAAAGTTAAAACCTAGAACTTTTAAGTAGTTACCACAACGGGATCTGACATGAACATTTTTGTCAAAATCAGTCAACTGGAAGTAGTAGTTTATTCATGTGATTTTAACTTTTTTGCAATTTTTCGAAAATGACTACGAGAGTTATTTATTATTAATAAGGATTGTATTATTTCAGAAGTATCTAAAAATGAAGATTCAGTTTTTGGTATTTGTTCAAATGAGAATGAAGAATCAGGTACAGCTGCTAATATTTGGGAGGATGAAGAAACACAACATTTTTATCAGGATTTTCCAAACCTAAAAGATTTTCTTCCTAACTTAAAACTTCCTAAAGATCAAGGTTCAAACCAAGTACAACCTCCACCAATGACTGCAATGACTGAAGAAACTTTAGATGCAGATCTAGATGAAGAAATTGAAGAAGATGGAAAGAAAGTCGATGAACCATCTGTTAATGAAATCATTGAAGGTATTATTTTATTTTATTCAAGTCAATTTCAAAATTAATTGTTAAAATAAAGTTTCGTGTAGATTTTGCAATTATCAGAACATTAGTTATATAAATTGTAAAATTTCAGTATTGTGTATATGGACATGAAGCTTAATATTTATCTTTCTAAATAAAATCTTAGATATTAAAATCTATAGATGTAATTCCAGTTTTTCATCATTATTTTCTTCAATTTTTTTAATATTGAAGGGGAGACTTACTGACCTATCTTTACAATGTTGTTTTTTCAGCTTTGTGTTCCTTTTCCTAGAAAACTATTAAAGGTGCTGATCTCAAATTTGCACCCATGTCTTAAGGTATTAGTTACAAAAGCCATACTAAAGTAACTGGTCTATCTCATCATTTAAATCTTATAACAAATTTTTAACAATTTATAAAAAAAAATTTGTTGATTTTTCTAATCATAAATCTAATGTACGAGGTCTGTTCAAAAAGTATCCCAACTTTTTCAAATAATTTTTTTTTATAAATACTCAAAAACTTACTACTGTAGTCCACTTCAAAGTAATCCCACTCTTGTGGGATTTTCACACTGGTGCTGCCTCTGTTGGAAGCATTTCTGACAAGTTTATTTAGGTGTATTGTTTAGGTCATTTGTCACATTCTTCGTATAAATTTTGTAGAGTCGAATCGTAAAGGCATTTTGAGCTTGTGGAAGAGCCAGAAGTCATGTAGTGCCATAACTGGTGAATAAGGTGGCTGCTGAATGACTGGATTGTTATGTTTTACCAAAAAGCTTTGGATAAGGCGTGACGAATGAGCTGCCATGTTCCTGATATCCCAAATCTTGTTAATGTTGCACAGGATCATTAAGCCGTTGGAGGACTTGTTAGTAATTTCCTTTTGTACCAGTTTGACCCTGAGGAGCATATTTATGGTGTACGACACCTCTATCAAAAAGAAGCCAGTCAGCATGACCTTCATGTTGCTGTTGACCTGTTGGGATTTTTTTGGTTTAGAGATTGAAGAATGTCACCATTGTAAAGACTGTATTTTGGTTTCCAAGTCATGACCATATACCCACATTTCATTAACAATTACTATAGTGTTCAAGAATACACCATCATTCCTTATGCATTATGCAGTCCAGCATGTCTTGCCTAACTTCCAAACGATCAATGAATTTTGTCATTTTAGGCAAATTCAAAATCCGACACACATATACAACACTACTGTATTCGAGACGAGTTTTAACAAGATTGATTTAACGTATCAATGTGAAAACTATAAGCGTACTCCTGATATGTCAGAACGAGTCTCATCTGAGTTATATTATATTTTCATTATTTGTTGGCGCGCTAAAACATAAAGTCGGATATTTTTTGAACAGACCTCATCTATTGAAATACACTTCTGATTTTATCACCAGTATTGCAAAATAACCCCAATGTGATAGAGTCAAAATTTCATGCTTCTACGTGCCGTTTTTAAAAAGTACATAAGTCTCAAAAGAGAAAACTCACATTGAAGTTTATGTTGTTGTGGGCATATTCTGCTTTCCTGGCCCAAATAGTATCAAATGTGTGCAATGAATTCAATAGCTGTTCACTAGATGTCAAGTACAAGGTGTGATCAAAAAATATGGTGAATAATTTTATTATGAACAAAGTAATAAGCTTACATCAAATATGAATTAATCTCCTTAAAAGTACTCTCCTTGGCTAGCAATGCACTTATCTAAATATTGATTCCATGATGGAAGCATTTCTGGTACGCTTCTTTCGGAAGGGCCTTTAGCTGCTCTGTCGAGGCCCTCTCAGTGTCAGGAATGGTGTCAAAATGTTTTCCTTTCAGCACTGTTTTTATTTTTGGGAAGGGCCAGAAGTCGCATGGTGCTAAAACTGGAGAATAAGTTGGATGTGGACAGACAGGAATCTTTATTTAGCCAAAAACTCTGGATCAAAAAGTGAGGTGTGGCAAGGGCGTCAAAAGTCGGGAAATGAATTTCGCACTCGCTCGTCTCATTTGCAAATTATTGATTAAAATGCTTTGTTCGGACTCGTACAAGATGTTCAGATCTTCAGTAAGCTCTTGAATAGTTAGTCGGATGTTTGAGCAAACCAGTTTTACCACTTTTTGCATGTTTTTGTCTGTTTTTGAGGTCAAAGGTCATCCCAACCGTTCCTTGTCTTCAGTAGACTTATTTCTGCTTTTTAATCGCTTATACCACTTTTTAATAATCTTTAGAGTTAATATTATTACCATACACTAATTTTAACATTTCATGAGCTTCTATGGCACTTTTTTGGAACTTAAAACAAAATTAATGTTAACACAGTGTTCGAAATCCATGATGGACAATAGACACGGTAAATATGACCTCACTCTTCCGGCTCTGGAAGCCGACTGACAAGTCACAACTTGTTCAAACTTGATACTGATTATCTCTAAGAACTAGGCTATTGAACTTTTTACTTCAAATGACGTAGTGTCTGCTGTTCATTCGTAGTAAAATCATTCACCGTATTTTTTGATCACACCTCGTATGAGGGTTATCTCTAAAGTAAAGATTGCTGGTAAATTTTTCTTCTTGATGCTGGCAAACCTGTGTCGTTGAATGCCCCGCTAGTAATATACACACTGTTTTGTTGCCTTGTAATACGTATGAGTCATTAAATCATAAAATTAATAAAAAAATCAATGTTGCCGCCAATTGTGCAGTACGTAGAGTGATACATTTTTTTAAACCATCAAAACGTTAAGCCGGCTGTGTGTGTAGATTTTTGATGATAGTGGTTTAATCCATATTCCATCTTTGTTCACTGGTACAAATATTTCCCCTACAGATTCTTCTTACTTTGTTTTCAATGTCTTTTATTTTTGTGTGCTCATGAGTCAGTGTGGTTTCTGCGTAAATAATTTATAATTATTTTGTTATTTATTAAATGTTTTGTGCTTGATGTATTTATTTTTTTTGTAAATTGTGCTGAAATAATATACTCTATGTTACAGACACAGAAGAAAGTGAAGGCGTTATCAATGCAGGTGCAAAAATAGTTTTGGATGCTTTTTTCAATCACCTTCCTGATTGTGTAAATAGAGAAATGATTGACAATGCAGCTATTGAATTCTTAATGAACCACAACACAAAAAATCATAGAAAAAAATTAGTCAAGTATGTCGCCATTTTTTATTTCAGTTTATAATTTAATTGGTAGTTAAAACACAAGTATTGTTGTTTTGTTTTATCCTTTTCCAGCCTTGAGGTATTTGGATTATAATACTTTTATCAAATCTTTTAATAAAATTGAAACTACTGTTAAAATTTACTGTCAAACTTAAATAAATCTTATTGAAAATTTTAATTACATTTATGTTCCCTCAAAAATCCAGGTAATAAAAAAATTAACTTCATGATCAAAGATATAACACACAAACTTCTTTTTACAAAATATTACTATTTAAGAAAATCTCGTATATTAACTTTCTTCTTAAAATTCAGTCTTTGAGTGATAGCACATGAGAGCAACCTATCAAATTAATAAAAAAATAATCTTCTATATTTCATTGAATTGTCCAAATTTTAATATATATTCTTACACGTATCTCTAAGGTCCGTTTTGGGATCTGGGTAAATTAAATAATTAACACACTATAGTTTAAAATTGAAGTATTTATTACAACTAAAAATTACAATTAAATTAAGTGTCTAAAACCTACAGTTAAATTATTTTTAAATAAACTAATTATAATTAACTAATAACAATAAATAAATTTGACCAATTTACTACATACTACTTAAAATGATACAGAACAAAAATTAAACAATACACAGTAATGGTGGCCTTCTCCAAACGTAACTATTAAGCACTACGCAGTATGCATTTGTCGAACACAGATCAAAGACAAATCAAGACTGACCCAAAACACACGTGCTCCCTTATATAGATGAGCTTTGAGATTTCAAGAAGGACAGAGATTTTCAATATAACAATAGATATACAAAATTCTTTTGACGGCTTCTGGATAAATCTTTACAAACTGTAAACAAATTAGGATTGAATAAAAAGTGTTATAAAAAGGCCAATTATCTAAATAGGTGACTTTCACAATAGTCGTACAACAATAGGCTGGTCTATCTGTACGCACTTAACTATTTATTATCTTATCACTTATTATTTATGTTAACATTTTAAAAATCTCGGCCCTCCTTGAAAATTTGAGCACAGATTACCTTTAGATACTGTCATAATGTTTATCATAGATTGTGCTGCACTAGGTAGAGGTTTGTCCTGTATTTTCATGTTTTTTTCATCCCAGGATACTCGATCCTCGGCTTGGTTGTTTTCCATCAGTTGAGATATGATTTGTCCTTGATTTTGATTGATTTGTCCTTGTCCTTGGGTTTTATCTTGCCACATTCAGCAATGTGTTGGTCCACTTTGATATAGTCCCCATGGATGAAAAGTTGATTGATGGATCTGAAGTTGGTTGTTTCCTATTGTTGACAGCTGGCTCAGGATCTTAAGTATTCTCCTACTCCTCCTGGATTAAATTGCTCAATGCGTTTATTTACAAATCCTGCCGTATAAAAACATTTTTTCCTCATGGTTCTCTCAATAAGTTATCCTCATACCTAGTTACTTATCCGTCAAGTCTGAACAATGTTGTGATAGAGAATCTTTGTGTCAAAATCTCCAATGAGGATTTTTTCAATCGGAAAGTCTTACAACGTATTTTTACCATATCTTATAAGAGCAATGGTGTGAAAAAATTAAGTTATCCAAAATAAATTTTCAATTATCTATCCGGAATTTTTTTTAATGCAGATTCTAGGGAATACACAAAAAATTTGAGTTATCCAAAATTTTAAGTCTTAGATGTTTGAATTAACAAGGTTGACTGTCCTGGTATTTTGTGAGTTACATGTTTTACATTACCTTAAAAATTTGGCTAATATGTTATTCGAAAGAACACTAGTTGTTGGCAAATGAACTACAAGAATATTTATATACATAAATTATCAATAAAATTACTTGTTTCTCCATCGTGTATTATTTAGAATAGTAATACATAATTAGAAGTTTAAATATTATTATTTTTACTGTTTCAGAGTATTATTTGGAGTTCCTAGAACAAGACTTGATTTGTTACCATTTTATGCAAGGCTTGTAGCTATATTAAACCCAGTAATGCCAGAAGTTGCCATTGACTTGGGTCAGTTATTAAAACATGATTTCAAGTATCATCTTAGAAAGAAGGTAGTATTTAACTTTTATTCCGTTATATTTTTAATAAAAATCTAATACACTTAAATAATTCATTTCAACGTATATTCTCGATTCTTTCATAAATGGTTGTAGATTGTTTTTTTTTTTAACAAAAGAACTAATGTATAACAGTTGTGCATTCTATTATTGTAATTATTGATAAATATTTATTTTTAGTTAGTTAATAAAAAATTTCCGGAAATGTTTATGATATTATGACAGTTAACACAGGAAGTGCTTAGTGGATGAAGTTGCAATGTAACAAATAAATAGTTTTGAGATTAATGTAATTTAAATTCTAAGGCTCCCTTATTTCTGTGTGTTGTCTGATTTCGTTAATTTTGCTACCTACATTTTAATTCCTTTTTGTTTTGGTCATCAGCTGAAAGGCTGGTTTGAAACTCTAGAAGCTTTATTAAGTAAAATGAGGAGTAGAAAAGTTTGCTTATCAGCATGCCAGGCCCTCTGAAAAGCATCTATGTTCCACCCTGCAAATGACACCTTCACTTCATTCACCAACAGGGTCTGGCTGTATAATGATAAAATTCATTACTCTCAGAGGAGATAATTCTGAATAGCATCTTTTACTCCTCTACCTCTTCTGTTCTTAAATGCTTCAGTCATATAATTGGCTTACCATGTGATAAGAAACAGTACTATTTTTTGTAGCCCTGGATTGAGTGCAAGTAATTTAACACTCCACCTGCCTGTTGTGACCAAATGAATTCTTTATTCAAATTTATCATAAGTATCTAATAAAAAAATCCTTAAAGCTTTACTTTTCAATACACTTTTCTTTCTTGCCTAGTTTTACATAACAAAACTTATTTGCTTTTGAAACGTTTCAGAGCAATGGTGTATAATGTATATATTCAAAGATTTTTTTTTGTTTTCTCTTCATTCTGAATACCCCCACCTTTTATTGATGATAAAAAATAAGAGTTAAAACTCAATGAATCATGTCAAATGGACCTACTGAAATTAATTGAATTTGGTTCTGACATAAAAATAAAATTTAGGGAATTTTAAAAAATCATATGGACTGTATATTACAATTTTATTTTTATAGATTCAGTAGGCAATTAATATTTACATGAGTAATTAATCAAATAAGTTATGTTTTGTATGATTTCCAGGATCAGATAAATATTGAGTCTAAAATCAAAGTCATTAGATTTATTGGAGAATTAGTTAAATTCCAGCTGTATTCAAAAATTGAAGGGCTTTATTGTTTAAAAGTATTACTTCATGATTTTTCCCATCATCATATAGAAATGGCTTGTAATTTCCTAGAAACTTGTGGCAGATTCTTTTATCGAAGCAATGACACTCATCAAAGGACTAAAGTCTATCTGGTTAGTATTAATTATTTAGTTATGTTATAAAAATAGAAAATATTAGTTTAATATGTTTTATAAATATTTTTTACGATACTGTGTAAGAAAAGAACAAAACTTTTATTGTTTTGATATTTATTTTCTTACTGAAAAACCCATTGGCCATTACTTAAAGACCATTCTTTGAACCTTTGTCAAGATAAATTTTAAGGCTAAATGGCTGAAACATCAAATTAAAATGTCTTATGTTGAATAAGTTTGGAATGTCAAGTGTAAATAAGCAGTTTTAACCCTTTTGGCGTCAACCATTTTGTACTATTATTTACTGAAAGCCTGAAGTCTGTTTTAAAGGATTTTTAAGTTGTTTGTAGAGTAGCCTTAGAAACACACTATGCACTTATAGATAAGTCTGATGAATCTTCTGTAAACAATTCTAGAATTGTTTCGTTGGTGAGTTTTTTTTCTATTGGACCCACTCTCATAATGCACAAAAGTCGTATGCATTATGAAATTTATAAAACACTAAAATTATAGTAAAAATATTATGAACTAAACATAAATACCAACAATACAAATGACTCTTACACCGGGTTTAATGGCCAATGGAGAGTCAGGGTAGAAACAGCTGAAGCGTGAGTTTGGAGTCACTTGATCACATCATAAAAACATCTCTTGCAATAAAATACATATGTTTTCTCTTTTGAATTTAGTTCAAATTGTTTCAAAAGGATAGCAGCACCTAGCTGCACAAAGAAGTCAAATAAATAAATACAAGAATACTCCTATAGTGGCTTTTCAAAATGAGATATTGGGCATCCCATTCAAAAGATTAATAAACAAAATCTGTGTTAACTTTGAGAGGATGAAATTAAAATCTATGTATGAAAATAATACGTTCATGTACAATATAGCACACTATAATTCCTAATTTTTGTACTTAGCAGTGCTTTAAAAAAAATCCTTGATTATCTGAACTTTCCAAAACGGAATTAGTTTGCCTCACAATTACGCAATTGTATTATATAATTATTTCAGTAACCTTTTAAGCTGCCGTGATCCTTATTATGTACTTACACATGTTTCAGTGAATCCACCATCATCAGAGTACACAAAATATAATTTGAAACTACAGTAGGTCCTCATTATAACGGACTAATGGGGGAGACCACAGTCCGTTGTCGCAAAAGTCCGTTGTATTGAAACATAGCCAGGCAAAGCAGCAATTTTTGTTGAAGCTGTTAATTTTTACTATAATCAAAATCGTAACCACTTTAAATGTTTTGTAACTAATATAAAGTAATCATTAAAGTAAAAACATTTAAATATTGTTAAGCCCAGCCTGAGCTGAACTTTAAATAACTTTTTAATTTGATATAACCTTTTTAATAATCTATTTAATTGCGTACTATTTTTGGAGGACCAGGTGAATATTTATTTTAAGTCCTTACCCGGGACTGACTAATTAACTGTAATAAGTAAGTAAACAAAGAACTGGTAATGAAAAGTTGAAAGGATAACACAATATTGAAAGGAAACAGGAAACAAACTGATATCACTGTGTTAATGGACTTATAACAAATTATGTATACGTGGTCATTTACCAGATAGTAGCACTGCATGAGGCACAGCAGCGTAGTGGATGATTGAAGGTAACAATTGTTAAGTCCGAAAAAAACATAAATGTATTTTAGCTAGCATAAACACTATCAGCACACAAGCACATCATGAATATTTAACAAAAAAGTGCATAAAGCCTTTCACCTCCAACTATCGTTCGTTGGAAGGTGCTACGAAAGGAGTGACCATTGCATTAAGTAGCAAGCCACGACACGCAGTGAGTAAAACAGAGGAACAAAGGCACAGGAAACAGGGATGCATAGTAGGGGTAAGGTTGGGCAAAAAGGATGTAAAGGTGAAGTAATACTGGATAACGCAGACGAAACAGCTCAGATCAGAACTATTAGATGAAATTAAGAGAGACATACTGCGTAAATTTGTATATCTATTTGTATGCGTATATTTGTACTGTGTAAATTTGAATATCAGCGCATGTGCAATAAAAACAAACTGCCTTAAGGTGCAAATGCCTTAAAAAATATGTTTTTCTTACCACGGTTACAGTCAGCAACAATAGGTAATGGAAAAAACTCGTCTTAACAACAGTAGTACATATTTATATGTCACAAAATCGGCGAAACAATCAAACATGTGTAGATTAAGAAAAGGTTATACAATCTTATTCCATAATCTTACTTTTTACACACGTTATTCTTCTATCAGAGTTTTTACAGTTGATTTTTTTTTTGTTTTACGTCTGATTGTTTTACAGTTGAAATTAAAACGGAAAATATAGTAACATAAAAGGAAAATAACTATTTTAATCACTAATATGAAGAAGATTGAAGTAATGGGGAAAAATTGTTTATTTTTTTCTGAGTGTTGAACTGATATAACTTTTTAATAATAAGTTCTTTAAATTGCCCTAAATGTTCATAAAAGTTTTGTACATCTTGCTCTTCCAATAAATCTATGCATGGTCATCTTCATCCTCATTGTTGTGGGGTTTTTCAAATTTTAAGTCTGTTGCAATGAAAGTCCATTGTATTTGAGTCCATTATAGCGAGGACCAGATGACTGAAGATGCTACACCTTCTGTAGGATTTAAATTCTAGTTTCATATGATATTTTTTGTACTCTGATGATGGTGGATCCACTGAAACTCATGTAAGTAGATCATGAGAATCGAAGCAGCTGAAATGGTGAAATAATTGAAATTGTTGTACGGTAAAATTAAATGCAAGCTGCGTTTTAAAGATTTATATTTTAATTAGACAATTAATTGTAATTACAGGGAGGGTCCACTGTAGTTAAATGTAATTAATAATAATAAAAATAGTGCGTTTATTTCATAAATAATACAAAGTCATGCATCTATTCCTCCAAAAAGTTACAAAAATTTGTCAATTTAAACATATAACATCCCCAGTGACATATTAACTCTGCTCCAACCAGCATGACTAATGGGCGTCTGCCAGGGTAAGAGGTTTAGCCATCAATAATATTATTCTAAACAAATAAATAAATAAACATACCTTAGTAATAATAAAATAATCATCCCCGTTTTAAAATAAAATAAAAATGTACATAGAAATATATGAGATACACCACAGATCTTGAACTTATACTATTATAATTTAGTATATTACATTATAGCCCCAAAATGAAAAAAATTACAGAGAAAAATAAAACAACAGTATACACAGAAAAAAATATAACAAAATTACAACTATCTTAAAAATTAAATTAATTAGACATTGCCTGTACCTTAATGCTTCCCTTACATAATTAACTAAGGCAAGCCAGTTAGCCCCATTTAACTGCTCTATAACTTTGTTTCTATCCAAAAGCCTATTTCCCAACCATCGACTTCTAATTTCTGACAATATAAAATACCTATGTATGAAATGACGGACATCCTCCTCCTCTCTCGAATTACACATGGAGCAGACCCTACAATTTATTTTCCTGTATGGCCTACAATTAAGCGATGAACGAAAAATGATGTTAATAAAACTCCTTTTATTGAAATCATAAATACATGCATTATCCTGCAAATCAAAAGTCTCGTTTCTGGACACAATATCTGAATTTTTTACAGGAATTTTATCAAAGAGATTAGAGAATTGGGTGGTTAAAAATTATGTATTGAGCGAGTTTCAAGCGGGTTTCCGCCGGGGATATTCGGCAGTAGATAATGTATGATTTAAGATTTTGAATCTTAAAGTTCGTAAGGGGAAGCATAAGGTATTGTGACAATATCAAAGAAGACATAGTTCGTGTAATTTCAAGAATTTCATTCATACAATGGTGAAGAGTAGATAATAGAGTGAAGGAGTAACAATAGGACAATAGTAACAATAAAAATTTGCCTATTCATGAAAGTTGTTTGGAAGGACTGCGCTATTGTGTCTATTGTTGTACAGCTGTTTATGAAGGGGCCGGTTGATTACATTTTCTATTTACAATAGTTAACTTGTTTACAATAGATTTTTCTAGCACTCATTTATAAAGGGTTTTTTTTGTACTTTATTATTTGTATCGAAGTTCCGTGTTTTTCGGGAAGATTCTTTTTTTGATCTTCTATATAAATAGACCCCCGAACGCGGTCAGTGAGTTAGTATTCGTTTGATCTTTGACGAGTGGCTATTGGGCGTAGTGCAGGGCACGTTCCGAGCATTGTGTTGGTCAACGATTGTTATACTGTCTTTGTTTGTGTGTGTATTGTGAAAAGTTATTGTGTAACAGTATTAAATTCAGTTTTTGTGTATTCAGTTTTATTTTGTATGTGTATTCTATAAAATTGATTGTAAGTAGTGCTAAGTAAATTATTAAGTTATTTATTGTTTATTATTTATTTTAAGTAAATTATTAAGTTATTTATTGTATTACTTCATTATAATTAGTTTATTATTTATTTTGTAAATCTTTTAGTGTAATAAATATTTGTAATTGTAAACTTTAGTGTATTAATTATTTAATTACCTAGATCCCGAAACGGACCTTAGCGATAAATGTCACAGTATATTGCTATAGTTAAATGTAATTGGTTATAATGATGTGAGAATGAAATTTGTTGAAATTAAGTCGTAAAATTAAATTTTTTTTCTTTTTTCTAGGACCAGATGATGAGGAAGAAGGCAGTTATGGCATTAGATTGGAGATACATAACGATGATCGAGAATGCTTACTACCACGTCAACCCACCTGAAGCTCCTTTACGTAAAGTTGATGAGACTCCACCTTTACATTTGTTTATTAATCATATACTGTATCAAGAATTAATGAGTCCTGATTCTGATTCTGAAACACGTGTTTTGAATTTAATGCGGAAACTTAGTTGGGAAGAGCCACTGATTGCTCAGTTTGCTATACGAAGCCTGACTGATGCGTCAAAAGTGAAATATTTTAACATTCAGTGTTTAGCTAATCTAGTTGCAGGACTTGTTGATTACCAGGTATTTTACTTTTTTCATTATTCTTCTACTCTTTAACTATTGTTAGAGAAAGTATTAATGTAACTATTACAAAATTGTACAAATTCTAGCACAATTAAAATCACGATTAAATCTACGCAACTTTACATGATCGATATTTTTAACGCACTAAACAGTACTAATGTTTAGAACAAAAGCAAATCAAGATAAAATAAAATTCCAGTGTAAAAATGGTGAGGGCAACTAGGACATCAGTTTCAAGAGGAATTAGCAAAACAGTGGTCATAAATGTAAACATCCGTAAGATAAGAATAACTTCTGTACACAGTAAAAGGCTAATATATTATGTTCAACAAAATCCCGCTTACATGAATTTGCGTAAGTCGAACTCGTGTAAGTTGAGGTCTTACTGTAAGTGTTTTTTTTTCATGACAAATTTGAACCATATTCATCGTCAAATGAGTTCATTGAATACCTTAGTCTATCTCAGAGGTGAAATGTTTTTATGCTTGGGTGGACTGAATGTTTCCTAGCTTCTTATGGGACTTTTTCAATGAACTTATGTACTGAAGTGTTTCCCATTTCTACGTAATAGTAGTTAAACATCCTTAATAGTACCCGGAACAAGATTATTTACTTTATATAAAGTGCAGATCTGTGATTGGAATATTTATTAGTTCTATCACAGAAAATCCGTATGGTTGCTGTGATGAGAGATTGTGCCACCTTATCACACCTTAAGTTATCTAGAACCTAAATTGTCTATAAAAATTAATGTTAAAAACCAAGATAATGTGATTAGGGAATGATAAATTAATAAATATCTTCATGAAAGGAAAAATTATAAGTGCAAAGCAATATTTATACTTTGGAACCGGCTGACTGACGTTTACAAAAGTTAATCTGAAATGAAAACAAAATATATGGCAAAAGAAGTGTTTATTATACAGAGTGATTCAAAACTATACGGCAATCTCTTGGGATCTCATTCTATAGCTAAAAATAAGAAAAACCGTTCATATAAACATATGCCTGAAAATGCTTTGTTAGCGAGTTACGGCTAGCGAAAAATTTCACCTAAAACTCTGTACCCTCGGTGAAGTAAGGCCGTATAAAAATGTTAAAGGTAGTTACAAAGATACAAATATGATTGTTTCTTATGTTTTTCAATCTGAAAAATTGACTAAAATTGGTTCCAGAGCTGTAAATGCAATACTTTCAGAGATATCTTGCATAAAACACAAGAATTGGTGCAAAGAAATGACAGATTTTTGTGTTTAACGTAAGATTACTTCCATAAATGGTAGTAATTTGGAGTTTTAGGTTAAATTTTTCGCTAGTCGTAACTCGCTAACTGAGCGTTTTCAGGCATATGTTTATATGAACTTTTTTTCTTATTTTTAGCTATAGAATGAGATCCCAAGAGATTGCCGTATAGTTTTGAATCACCCTGTCTAACAAGATTGAATTAATCTTTATGAAGTGTATCATAAAGTTTTGTGTTTGGAGTGTGCTGCTTTATGGATGTTAATATGAATGGTTAAGGAAAAACGATGACATAGGCTTTTGAACATGGTGACGATAAGAGAAAATCTAATTGACAGACAGAGTGACCATGGGGACAATTTAGAAGAAAAGAATGTAGATGCTATTATAAAGCGAGGAAGACAAAAAAAGTTTGATAATGACCATTCGACAGAGGGAAGCTAGTTTGTTAGGATATGTAATTAGAAGAGAAGGTTTAAGTTATAAAGACCAGTAGACTGAGAAAACAAAAGATTATGCCAAAGAACAAACACTGTAGATAGTCTAAAAGAGCCACGAGATATCAAGAAATGAAGAAGCTGATGGATAACAGAACAAGTTCGAGGCAAACATGGTGCAAGGGCTGATAAAATCATCATGATCATCCTATATCTACCTGACACTTGATTTTTGTTTCATGCTTTCTTTTTAGAGAATTACCTGTGACATTTTGGTAAACTTAATTAAATCATGTCATATTTCTAAAGATATAGTATCTCATTTTACAAATAGAAATGAAGTGTTTTATTATTGTATAAAATTTTTCTGTTGTGATCAGGAATTTGTTGGTGCTCAAGTTGTCGACGGAGTTTTGGAAGATATCCGGCTTGGTATGGAAGTTAACCATAAAAAATTAAATCAAAGACGTGTTGCTATGATAAAATATTTAGGAGAACTTTATAACTATCGGATGGTTGAAAGTAATGATATATTCAAGGTTTGTTTAATCAATCTATTTTCAATATTGTTTATCTCTATTTTACTAAATCTATTTGTATGGTTTTTTTAATATAGGGCCTAATTTAACAATTTAAGGGCCTTAACGATTTTAGAACACGTGAAGTGATAAAACATTTCTGGAAGCTCTTTGCAGCCCACATTCTCGGCATTTGTTCACTGTAGACTTTTCTCGGGTAAAGTAAACTGGATGAGGCCATCTACCTGAGGGACCGGAGGTTTAAGGAAATCAGTGTTTTATTAGTGTAGAAATGGTCACCTATTGTGTTTTATTACTGGTGAAAGGGTCGCCTGTTGTTATGATGCGATGTACTCGTCTAGTTGCTTAAAGGCACTTTGACAGTTAACCTATTTTAAACCTATGCCATGCAAAGATAATGTACTTTAATGTACATAAATTTTATATAACATAATTATAATGTATTTTAAATTAACAAATAAAACTTAAAAAGTAAAAATATAAATAGTGCAGTAGTGCAACAAGAGAGAAGATTTTATTTCTTGAGTTCTTCGTTTTCACTATTCATGCAGCCACTTTAGATAATATGGAAAATTATTAGTTTTTTCACAATAACCTCATTTACCAAAAGCGGCCATAGATCTTTGCATATTCCTTTTCCTGGTATAGGAGTAAAATAGGTTAACTGTAAAAGTGTCTTTAGGCAACTAGACGAGTCCATTGCATCATAACAACAGGTGACCCTTTCACCAGTAATAAAACACAATAGGCAACCCTTTCTACACAAATAAAACACTGATTCCTTAAACCTCCGGTCTCTCAGGTAGATGGCCTCGTCCAGTTTACTTTACCTTTTTTCTCCTTTTTTCAGTCCTCTCGGTGTTGTATTTTTACTTTTTACTTTCTCTTGCCTATATGAATATATAGAAAGGAAAGTATTGTTTTCATGTCGATTTTTCGAAATCGAGTTTTCACCGGATCTATACGTTTTCAGACCCCCTGAACCCAAAAAACATGTTTTTAGCGATTGGTCTGTGTGTGTGTGTGTCTGTGTGTGTGTGTGTGTGTCTGTGTGTCTGTGTGTGAACAGAATATCTCAAGAACGGAACATTGTACGAACTTTAAACTTGAAACTTAAGTTACATACCACTACCGGACGCGACACGAACATTTTCATCAAAATCGGTCAACCGGAAGTAGTAGTTTATTCGTATAATTTTTCAGTTTTTTGCGATTTTCTCAAAAACTGGTCCTACGATTTTTTTTAAAATCGCCTATTTTACTCAATTTTTTATTCTCTACAAGATAGGGTAGGCGCCATGTTTGCTGAAATTCTCGGTGAGGCTGTTTTCACGTAAAAACGTTGTTTTTTTAAGATTACGGCTTTAATATAAATTTTAGCGCAAAAACTTATATAATAAAAGTTGTAGAGAATTTAAAAACCTACAACTTCTGTTTCAAACATTTTTTTGTATAACGCTTAGTTTAGCGGTAATTTGCGATTTTCTGTTTTTTTTCTCACGAAAACGTGAGAAAAATCGATTTTTTTAACATTTCGGTCTTAGTATGCATTTTATGACAAAAGTGTATATAATTAAATTTATAGAAAATTAAAAGATCTACAACTTTTGTTTAGAGCATTTTTCTCTACAGAGCCTAGTTTAGCGTGAAAGCGTGATTTTCCGTATTTTTAAGCCAAACTGAGTTCGATTGTCATTTTGCGTCATTCACTCATGATTAAAATAAGGTTATGTTTTTGAGGTTAGTTTTTGTTCATTTCTAATGTTTTAATACTAATGTTAGGTTTATTGTTAATTATTTGCATTGGCAAGAGAAAGTTGTGTGAGTGTTTCACACCAGATTTTTACTCTTCATGTTGTTTTGTAGATTATCAGCCGAAAGGCTTGTTTGAACCTCTAGAGGTTCACAAGAGGCTCTAGAGGTTCTTAAAATGAGGAATGAGATTATTAACAAATACCTTTCTTTTTTTTGAGTGGAAAAGTATGCTTATCAGCAGGCCCACTGAAAAGTAACTGCTTTCCACCCTGCAAATGACACCTTCACTTTATTCACTTTTTTTTTCTTTTTTTTTTTTTACTTGCATCCAGGAGACTCCAAAGGGAGTATAGGACATGTCAAATAAAACTAATAAACTGAAAGTTTATCGCTAATGATAAATTCATCACTTACCACCAGAAAATTGTTTTTGCTACTGCTTACTTCAGTAGGCTTGTCATGAACCCCATTGAATCAAATATCACACAAATTTAAAAAAAAATCAAAAACCTCTGGGTCTGACTACAATAAAATTCATTACTCTCAGAGGAAATAACTATGACTAAGTGTCTTTTACACCTCTCCCTCTTCTGTTCTTAAATACTTCTCAGTCGTGTAATTGGCTGACCATATTATAAGAAACAGAACTATTGTTTTGTAGCTGTGGAACTAGCAGATTTTAGTGCAAATAATTTAACATTTCACCTGCCAGTTATGGGCAATAAGCTTATATGTAATCTTCATAGAAGCCTGTAAATTAAGTAATCAGTTTTCTGAATTTGTTTTAATCCAACCAGGTTTTCTCAGTTTATTCCAGTTTTCTTAATATCCCTTCTGACTTGTTTAAACCACTTATTCCAAACTTTTATTATTATTTAGTGTGTTAAAAATTTGTTTTATCAACCGTTTGTTACCCATTCTACACGGCATCATTCTGACTTCAGTTTTCTTCCTCTTGTGTTTCTTGTTCAGTTCTTCTCATCATCTTAACTTGTACTGTTCGACGTATAAACTGTTTATTACCTGTTACATTCTACACGGTGTCTAGACTTCAGTCTTCTTCCTCTTGTGTTTCTTGTTCAGTTCTTCTCATCATCTTAACTTGTACTGTTCGACGTATAAACTGTTTATTACCTGTTACATTCTACACGGTGTCTAGACTTCAGTCTTCTTCCTCTTGTGTTTCTTGTTCAGTTCTTCTCATCATCTTAACTTGTACTGTTCGACGTATAAACTGTTTATTACCTGTTACATTCTACACGGTGTCTAGACTTCAGTCTTCTTCCTCTTGTGTTTCTTGTTCAGTTCTTCTCATCATCTTAACTTGTTGTATCCGACATATATCTTTGGACTCATTATCTTGTGAAGGATCATCCTTTCAATTTTCTCTGCTTCTCTTAGACCAGCCTTTGTGGGCATTCTAAGGTACTCATTCATGCACAGACACACATTATTATAATGTATTATGCTTGTCGTGAGAGTGCTTTATTCATATACAGATGGTGAGTTCTTGGTGTGACTAGCTCTCCTTGTCTACTGTTTGTCTGTAAATCTTTCTGTATGTGTATTGTTTGTATAACAATTTTTTAATTTCTCTTGCCTATATGAATGTATAGGAAAGTAATGTTTTCATGTCGATTTTTCACCGGATCTACACGTTTTCAGACCCCCTGAACCCAAAAAACATGTTTTTAGCGATTGGTCTGTGTGTTTGGGTGTGTGTGCGTGTGTGAAAAGAATATTTAAAGAACAGAACATTGTACGAACTTGAAATTTGAAACTTAAGTTACATACCACTACCGGACCCGACACGAACATTTTCATCAAAATTGGTCAACCGGAAGTAGTAGTTTATTCGTGTAATTTTTCACTTTTTTGTGATTTTCTCTAAAACTGGTTTTACAATTTTTTTTTTAATCGCCTCATTTACTTAATTTTTTATGCACTACAAGATAGGGTAGGCGCCATGTTTGCTGAAATTCTTGGTGAGGCTGTTTTCACGTAAAAAAATTGTTTTTTTAAGATTGCGGCTGTATTATGCATTTTACCGCAAAAATGTATTTAATTAAAGTTGTAGAGAATTTGAAATTCTACAACTTTTATTTCAAACATTTTTTTTTGTATAACGCTTAGTTTAGCGGTAATTAGCAATTTTCTGTTTTTTTTCTCATGAAAACGTGTGAAAAATCGATTTTTTTAAGATTTCGGCCTTAGAATGCATTTTACGACAAAAGTGTATATAATAAAATTTATAGGAAATTAAGAGATCTACATCTTTTATTTATAGCATTTTTTGTAAAGTGCCTAGTTAAGCGTTAAAGAGTGATTTTCCGTATTTTTAAGCCAAACTGAGGTTGATTTTCATTTTGCGTCTTTCATATATGATTGAAATTATGTTTATTGAGGTTAGTTTTTTGTTTATTTCTAATGTTTTATTACTAATGTTAGGTTTATTGTTAATTATTTGCATTGGCAAGAGAAAGTTGTGTGAGTGTTTCACACCAGATTTTTATTATATTAATTTCAGGGATTCGTTTACAACTTGGTTTAATTGAGTTGACTTGCAAATTTAATTGATATTTAATATGTGTAATTTTAAAATTATAACAAGAATACTATGTAGCATTTGATTTATTTGTTGTTATTAGGTTTTGTATTCATTGATATCATTTGGTGTGACTCTTGACCATGATAATCCTTCACCAGTTGATCCTCCAGATAGCTTATTTAGGATAAGGTTGGTTTGTGTTTTGCTGGAAACCTGCGGCCAATTCTTCAGTCATGGTTTAAGTAAGACTAAGCTGGATTACTTCTTTATATTTTTTCAGGTAATCGATTGTAAATTATTTAATAGATCTTAACTTTCCTTTACTTAAAATTATTTACAAGACTGTTATCCAAAAATAAAGTTGTATCCAATTTCTCCATAGAAGGTTATGTAGATCTTGCGAAAATCAAACAGATCGTCCCATTTTTGTAAGAAATGATTTGCCTACGTTATTAAATAACACATGTTCTGTGATTCTCAGGTCATATTTTTCCTCTTCCATTGGTGATTCAACAAAATTCCTGCTTTCTTTACTAATTAATTTTATTTGTACAGCATGATTTTGGTTTTAACTTGTAAGGTTGCGTGATAAGTTAAATGCAGACACTTTCTTATAGAGTGATTTGGTGAACACGGCAGCAAATTGTACCGTGTAATACTCAAGAATCAATTTGAAGCTATATTTAATTCTGCTGTATTAGAACAGTAGCCTTTTTATCTTAATTTGTGTTCCTTTTGAGTTAGTGATGCAGTTTGGAGCTATTCTTGTACAACTGTACATTCATGTAATACGTTTATTCTAGAGACCTGTGATTCTTAATAACTATTACAGCAAATTTGTGATTCAGGTTTAATATTGGGGACTGATGTTTTTGTTGGAAATTTTAAAAAATTTCTTCGTTTTGTTTTGTCCATCTGTCCATCTCACCCAGATGTCAGAAACTACCAGAGGTAGCAACAATTGGTTTTAATCTTCGTAATCTATACATAAAATTAGTGGACTTAAATTTGAAGTTCCAGTTTCGACCAGAAGTGGCATAAAACCGGAAGTCAAGAAATCAGTCAGAATTGGGAAACAAAAATATTGTCATTCGATCCCTCTTATAGAGTAGATAACAGAAATCATTGGGTTTGATGTTTTGGGTTTTGGGCCCGGAAGTGGCCCAAAACCAGAAGTCAAGAAATCAAAGTCAGAATTTAGAAACAAAAGTAGTGTCATTCGATTTCTCTTAAAGAGTAGATACAGAAATCATTGGGTTTGAAGTTCTGGTTTCGACTGGAAGTGGCCCAAAACCGGTAGTCAAGAAATCAAATTTGGAATTTGGTAACAGAAATAGTGTCATTCAATTCCTCTTAAAGAGTAGATACAGAAATCACTAATGATTTTTACCATAAAAGGTAAACTTTTTTAAAAATTGCCACCAGCCATGAGACGCATTGTCTCATGAAAGGGATTTTCATGTTAGTTTTGTTAAAAATTTTTTAATAATTACTTATCTTGTAATTAATTAATTTTTGTATTTCAGAACTATTTCTGGTTGAAATTCAGTGATCCAATTTGGACAACAGATAATCCATTTCCAGTTCATGTTAATTACATGTTCAGGGATACATTATTGTCTTTACGACCAAATTTAAAAATTACAACTTCATATGAAGAATCAAGGAAAGCTGTAATCGAGTTACAAAATAAATTAATGGCTAATCTTCCTGCCTCTGCAAAACAGGTAAATGCTGAATTGTTGAGTTGGTATATTTTTACTTTCTCTTGCCTATATGAATATATAGGAAGGAAAGTATTGTTTTCATGTCGATTTTTCGAAATCGAGTTTTCACCGGATCTTCTCGTTTTCAGACCCCCTGAACCCAAAAAACATGTTTTTAGCGATTGGTCTGTGCTTGAAGGCATTTGATTTTTTTCTTAATAGTGGAAATCTGTCAGAGGTATCAAAAAATCGTATAGAAACTAATTTGTAGAGTATTATTTAAAGAAAACTATGAAAAAAAGTTTGTGCAGATAAGAGATTTAGTTTAGGAGATAAAGCCTTGTAAGCAAAATATTGCAACTTCAAGGTTTGGGGGGGCACAGGGGGGAAGCACGCAGGGTAAAAGTGGGGAATTTTCAAGATTAGTACTCTTGATATGTTCTTTATGCATGCCAAAATTCAGCTTTCACCTAATTAGGTTCATAGAAGTGCTTTCATTGACTGGGCTATTAAAAGTTTTGTTTTAGAAATAGATTTTTGTAAATGAAGATGTACATCAATGATGTATATAAGTCACAAAATTGTATTTGTTTTTTTTATAACTCCGGCCAGGAGACTCCTGGAGAAGTATAGGGCATGTCAATAAGTTATGACACCTGAAATACCTATCATAATCACATATTGTTCTACTATTACTACTATTTAGTAAGAAATTCTTGTACACATAAAAAAGTTCACCAATCAATTAATTTTTCAGATTTTTTTAAAAGAATGCAAATCATCACATCTATTAAAAAATTTTGGTAGTTTATTGATGTATTTTCTCCCCGCATGAGTAGGTTTTGTTCAAACAATTTTGTAGTGTGATTAGCCACACATAATAATAGTTTCTGTTTCTTGTGTTATGATAGTGGAGATTGAAATTTAGCATAAAAGTAATTTGCCTAACATACATTTCAGGATTAGTTCTCATCTGGATTAATATTATCATCTCTAAAATGAAAAATTAAATAAAATTAAAATGATAAATTTAATCTAGATTAATATTATCATCTCTAAAATGTAGAGTGAGGGAACCAAAGCAATTTAAGCTTCTTATTAGTGGTCTGCATGAGGTGAGGTGGTTAGCTTCCACCATATACTTAATAGCTTTCTTTTGAATTTTAAAAACCCTTTTCATATTACTCATACTAGAATTTCCCCATACTAAAATACCATAACGGATATGTGACAGAATTAGATCATGATAAGCTGCCATTATTAATTTTTTGTCTTTTAACCCCTACACACCTAAATGCCCAATATCACTCATTCGTCATCATCTTTCTTTAAACTCAATTATCTCCGCAACTATTCATTATTTTCTAACGGGTTTAGTTTTATTAGATAGAGACTTTTTTCTTCTTTCATTTAATGTATCTTGCATATTTGTACGATGAAAATTGACAACATGGTGTTACACGAAAAAAAGATTTTTTTTTTGAACAGCCAGTACTAAAATTTGAACGTTTTTATCCATAACTTTTCAACAAAAAAAACGTATTTGTTTAGGAATGACATCATCAGTTAGCTTGAAATGTAACAATCGAAATCAATAAATTAAAAGTGCCGGCGACAAATTTTATGACCCTAAAATCGAACAAAGAAGGTTAACACTACCCGTCTCGTCTACCCCTCGGTTAAACCTTACAATTTGCGTCAAAATTAACGATAACATATTTTGATTTATGCTATCCTGTTTAGAAAAGAATAATACACAACGCAACATGCGTAAAAAAGATAGAACTTGCATAGAAGAAGAGTTAATAAAAATTGAAAAAACACCGCATTATTTTGAGGCGACTTTTTCGACATTTTTTCATCCAGCACATTACTTTGTTGAACAAAAAGTGTGATATCTTTTGAATGCGTCTATCAATTTGCAATATCTAAACGTTATTTTTTTGCAATGAATTGCTTTATTTATGTATATATAGCTAAACATATGTTTTTGTATTTTTTACTGATTTTGTGACACTTTTTCGTACTTAGTGATATTACTAAAAAAAATATTTTTTCTTAAATTATAATTTTTATTCTGGTCGTAAATGAAAACGGAAAAATTTGGTTTAAACGTTGTTCTAATAACAAATTCGTTATAAATAAATGGTAATTTTTTGAAATTTTTAGGAATGAAACTGAATGAAATAAAAGAGTTTTTATTAGGCGTAAAATGACAATCCGCGTGATCGTTAAAAGTCGCCGTTCTCGTCGGGTTAATTGGCACTTTGTTTTGATGCAAATACACCAGATGATTTTATGACAAACTTGATTGATATAGAAATCCCAAGACGGATCTAGTAATACTCCTAAGAACTTCACTGTTTCTAAATGCTCAAGACCAGTGGATCTCAACCTTTCAGGCATTGTGCCCCCCTTTCAACACTGATGTGAGGTCACGCCCCTCCCCAAACCACTATAAGTGGTCAAAACAAGTTGTAGTTTACAATCGGAATAAGAAACAGAAGCATGATCATAATGTTGCCAGAGTAGGACATTTACCGTGTTATTGCAATAATCGAGTGCTAGACTCTGCTAAATTGCAATGTACACAAAAGCACGATAATTTTGAAAATATACATGCGAGTACAAACTGAGTAAATTATAGTTTTAATTTTTTATTTATTTATTTTTAAATACACTTACGCCTCCCTTGAAATTCTTCTACGCCCCTTGTGTGTGCTGTTGGAGGGGAACAGTACAGATACGACTAGTATAAAATGGTGATGTATGTTTTATACTAAAAAGTGTCTATAGACTTAGAACTTGTTATAGCTTGTCAGCCAGGAAGTTAAATAAGTTAGTCGTTATATATATGACTACATTTGTTTTTTTAGAGCACTACGTCTACCTCTACTAGTGGCCTAGGAACAATATTGGAAGGTGGGAATGATGAGGAAGGTTCTGAAGAGCAAATAACAGGTAATTTAAGTGATTTATCTATAAATTTCATAGTCATTAAATACTTTTTAACGTTTTAGTTTTTCCTGTTATGGCCATTAGGATTAATATTGATGGGAATTTTTCTTGGTGTTGTGCTTTCTTTTCTATCTATTGTTTCTTCCTTTTTCGGATATTTTTAATTCTTCCTTCTGATTATTTATATTTATTCTTTATACCATTCATTTTGTGTTCCCTCTGATAATTTAATGCACTTGGTATCCTTTCTGTGAATGTATTCAAAAATTTTAATCTTTGTTTTCTTATTCATTTCAGTTGATTTTAGTGTGTTTATAAATTGGTTGTTTTGTTTTCATGTTTAATGATCTTTTGGGCTAAAATTTTTCCATGCAATTAACTTTCCGTTTTTTTTTCACCTTGCGTAGATTTTGTGTATCAACAAAATCTCACTTCGTCATATTTTATGATAAAACCATTTGTTGAGTACAAGTTCACTATTAATATGGTTTTAGTCTTCTGAAACACTGTAGTTAACAGTAGTACAAAGATATCACAATAAAATTTGTAATTTCATGGTGTTTTTATTTTTACTTTCTCTTGTCTATATGAATGTATAGGAAGGAAAGTATTGTTTTCATGTAGATTTTTTGAAATTGAGTTTTCTACGGATATACACGTTTTCAGACCCCCTGAACTCTCAAAAAACATGTTTTTAGCAATTGGTCTGTGTGAGTGTGTATGTGAACAAAATATCTCAAGAACGGAACATTGTAAAAAGTTGAAACTTGAAACTTATGTTAGGTATTACTGGAGGACCCGATTCAAACTTTTTCATCAAAATCGGTCAACCAGAAGTAGTAGCTTATTCATGTAATTTATCACTTATTTGCAATTTTCTCAAAAATGACTCGTACATTTTTTTTTTTAAATCACCTCATTTACTACATTTTTTTATGTTCTACAAGATAGGGTAGACACCATGTCTGCTGAAATTCTTGGGGAGGCTGTGCTCTTGTAGGAAAACATGTTTTTTTTTAAGATTGCAGTCCAGCATTTTAGGGCAATAGTGTATAATAAAAGTTATAGAAAATCTAAAAACCAACAACGTTTATTTCAAACATTTCTTTGTATACCACTTAGTTTAGCAGTAATTAGGAATTTTCTGCTTTTTTCCATGAAAATCTGTAAAAAAATGGATTTTTTAAGTTTTCGGCCTAGTATGCATTTTACAACAAAAGTGTATAATAAAATTTATAGGAAATTAAAAGATCTACAGCTTTTATTTTAAGCATTTTCCTCTTCTGAGCCTAGTTTAGCGTGAAAGTGCAATTTTTCGTATTATTAAGCCAAACTGAGGTTGTTTACATTTTGCATCTTTCACTCAGGATTAAAATAAGGTTATGATTTTTGAGGTTATTGGTTTTCCTTATTTCTCTTGTTGTATTACTAATGTTAGGTTATCTTGTTCATTATTTGTATTGGCAAGAGAAAGTTATGTGTGTTTCACACCAGATTTTTCTGTTCATTTTTCATATTTTTTGTAAAATTTAAATCTGTATATTTAAAAGGATAAGGGTTTTTTGGCCGAGTTTGGACTCAGCTCCAACTTAACTGATTCTAGTCAACCTTTTTTTTAAAAAAATAGCTCTCCACTTGCACATTTGTTATTATTATTATTTTTTACCAAATTCCTGATAAATGCAGAAAATAAAAAATTAAGTTGTTTTTACAACATGGCTTTTTGAAGATTACTGAACAGTTTTTAATCAGTTTGTGAAGACTTCACTATGGATACTAATTAGTGCAGAAATTATATCTGTCCGGGAAGTCTGGAATTTGTCAGCTGGTCACCAAGTCATTTGTAGATCCATGGTTTTTGTAAATTTTTAGTTATAAAAAATGAATATGTCCCTGTCGAGCCCATGTTTTGAGTGCTTCCCATAAAAAATGTGACCAAAAAATTCCATATCACCGTATTAATTTCAGGGTACCCTTTATCAGTTCTGTGACTTCATTTGTAGAATCTACATAAAAATTAATTATCAAAGTGAAATTAAATTTGTTTTCTAAAATTAAGTGTTTTTTTTTAAGTTGTGTGATTAGCCTTGCTGTTGTCATTATTATTATTATTATTATTAAAGCTCGTATTGATCTTATTCATAAAATTTGTTTAATAATTACTATGATCTAATGCTTTAACCAACCCCTCTGATGTAACAAGCATGCACATAACATGGGTACATTTGCTAGTATTTCATAATACCTATTACTCTTAAAGCTGCAATTTTACTTCACTGTTAAAGTGGTGTCATTGTGTTATATGTAAAACTGAATAACATATTTTAAGCATAAAATTCCTTTATAGTTTTATTTATTTATGTTAAAAGTAGGTAAGAAATGACAAAGATTTTACACATGGAAAGTATGTACTCTGGCTCTTGATGATAATGTATTTGTTACAAATTTTAACTTCATATTTGACTCTTTTTACTACCATATAAGACTGTAAATTTATATTCATCAGATGTAATCTACATTTAAATTTGTTAAATTTATTTTGAAACGTGTAATTTGTGGAGAAATACTACCTTCAAAATAAAACTATTTTCTTTTATTTTCCTTTGTTTTCTAGTTAGGGTGAATGAACATTAATTTCTTATTCTGCAGTAACTTAACAGTCTTATTTCATTGTATGATACACTATAATGTTTAACTTTTATGTAAAAATTCACTATACTAATATTTTAATTTATTGAAATACTGTACACCATATGCATGTTTTAAAATTTTAATTCATAGGATAAAATTGTTTTTATAAGTTTTAAAATTAACTCATAGTACCAGGTTTTCAGATTATGGTACAATCAGACAGTGATCTCATTGCTTATGTAATTAATAAAATAGGTGAAGGGATAATGTTAAGTACAGTCAAACTTGGTTAAAAGAATTCCACGGGAGCACGTAAATTCGTTTGTTAAATCCATTAATCGCAATAACCATGACGTGAAATATGAGGGGTGCTTACATAGTACGTACAAGAAAACAATGGAATTTTTAGATACTATTCATTAAACGCTATATTAATAGAAACCTAATATTTGAACAAAGAAATATGTAAATTTATCTAAAATTAATTTTTTACACAAGTAACAAATTATAAAATACATATGTAGGCCTATAAATAAAATAAATAAAAAATTACAAAAAACTTACATAAGTAGTATGTATGATGGAGTAAAACTCAAGTTATGGCATAAAAAAATTGTCTATTGTTGTTTGAGTTGTTTTCTTTGAGTACCTACTTCAATTGTCTAAAACTGTTCCTCAAAACATTCAGTTGCTGGAACGTTTCTTCTGTAGACTTCTACATTCCAGAAATCCAGAAAGAAGTTCCAAAGCATCTTCTGCATCTTTCCACGAAGTGGTATTATTAATAGGTGCGTTGACATCGGATTCGAAGTCACTGCTTTCTTGAACGATAGTTTATATATTTATAGCCTATAATTTTTTTTTTGTAATCCCTAATGTGTGTACGTTGTAATCTGTTCAATCAGAACAATAAGCATCCCATTACCCAATGAGATGAGGATGATGTGTATGACATGTAAATGAGGTGTAGTCTTGTACAGACTCAGGTCGACCATTCCTGAGAGAGTACGGTTAATTGAACCCCAACCATCAAAGTACACCGGTAGCCACTGTCCAGCATTCATATCCGTATAAAAGTAACTACCTTTACTAGGATTTGAACCAGGAACATTCATCTCCGAAAATCAGCTGTTAATCAGCTGATTTTGGCGACGACTTTACCTCTAGACCAACCTGGTGGGTTATAGCCTATAATGGCTATCCATTTGTGGAGGAACAAAAGGAAAGAACTGAACGTACTGTACTAGTAGGATTCTAAGAAGTGAAAGAAAATATTTTTGTGGTCAATAAATTTAGGCGTACAAGTCACAAGGGTCACTGACCGCCATCCAATTACAGTAGTATTGTGTATGTACATACTGTAGTACTAACTGTACTTAGTACAAAGTGAACAATGGGAAAACCAGGTAGGTACACCCTATTCATACTGCGTACAGTGGTGTCTGTTCTAAGAAAACGGTAAAAGTGTTTGTGTTGTCAATATTGTGGACTACCTGTTACAAAAATCATACGTATCCAATTCCAATATTTCTTATTTCTATCACACTATTAGGTTCGTTATATCCGTTATACGAATTCGTATTAAATGTGAAAACCAATCATAAGAATTCAGGAAATTCAAATCAAACTATCTGATTTGTTCGTTTTAACCGTGAATTCATTGTAACAGTGATCATTTTAACCAAGTTTTACTGTATGTATAACCAGCATACTTTTTCAAGTACCATATATCATCGATTCTAAGATGCCCTCGAATCTAATAAGCAGCTTTTTTTGGCAGTACCAATTTTGGAAAAAAATAAAATTTATAAAAATCATCAAAATCTTATTTCTAATATTAAGTGAAATTTTATTACCTGAAATGGGAATGAAACAGAATTAAATGTAACGCGATATTGATAGAAATAATAACTTTCTTGAATTCACTTTTTTGATTGAGTGTCAAACAAGGAGGAAGTTTGTTTCCATCGGCTGTTATGCTTAACATAACTGTTACTCTCATACCTAGTAGTTTTTTATTGTATTCTCTGGTACCTTTCACATCGATCGGTTAGTTTCTAGGCATATCAAAATAGACTGTAGTTTTGTCTGTATTACCTATCTGATCAAGAATGTAGATATTTTCAGTTCGTAAGTTAATAACATGGCGCTGGAAATTCACTAGCTGCGTTTCAAAATCAAAGATTGGGTTTGTGTCCGTGTCGTTAAGGTGTGTTTTAGAATCGAGGAAATATGGTATAATATCAAATACTAAATGTATGTTAGATTTGTTATCATGTTTTATTCAGATATATTGATAATAAATCCAAGTTTCTTTACATAATTAATTATGCATTAATTTGCAATAAACAAGAGTGATATTTAGGTAATAAAGTCTGAACTCTAACTCAGAATCAACTCAGAACAAATGGTATCTCATAGTGTAAATTTATTTAATATAACATGATTTAGGGTGCATGGCAGCACCAGTGGTATCCTTGCCAAAATATGAAACTTCCCTTTGCTTCTAAAAATTTTGTACCTTATGTTTTGGCCTACAATCTGAAACATGTGTTCCCCTATGAATCCTGCTACAGGTTGCTGTCGATGCAAGTTTTCGAAATTCCTCCTCTTAAATGCTTTTTTCTTAAACTATCCTTTGAATTGTTGTGTAGATCATCAGTCAAAAGGCTGGTTTGAACCTCTAGAGGTTTTACCAAGTAAAACGAGAAGTGAGGTAATTTACCATTGTTTTCCTCACTGAGTGGAAAATTATACTTATCAGCATACCGGGTCCTCTGAGAAGCATCTACTTTCCTCTCTGAATGAAATTCATTACTCTCAGTGGAGATAACTCTGACAATTTTCTTTTACACCTCTACCTCTTCTGTTCATGAGTGCTTCAGTCATATGATTGGCTGACCATGTGATAACAAACATAACTTTTTTGTAGCCTTGGAACTAGCAGATCGAGCACAAATAATTAAACGCTCCACCTGCCTGTTATGGGCATAGAACGTTTGATTTTGATTGAAAAAAAAACTGCATGAAGTATTCTGAAGTGGCAGCCAATGTAGATTCAATATAAGTTAATGACAGATTGTATTAGTTCTTGAGACAAACTGATATTAAAATGAAATATTATCAATAATTGTAAGCTCGAAGCAGAACAATCAACATGTAACGTGTGGATTGATCTTTCGTGATAATTCTGTCTGCATTAGCAGTAATTGCAGAACCGTCGGACGTTAAACAAAAAAAAAATTCCGTGATAATTGCCGCCTTAGCTTTAAGGCTTTAAGGAGCTGCTGCCCGGTGTATTAACTAAAATAGTAGCTTTGCGCTGTCATATCAAAAGTTTTTTTGGCTAGTGCTCATCAGTGATGCACATGCACCAGAAACCGAAATCAAAGAGTACCAAAAGGCTTAGACTGAGACATGCAATAAATAATTTTTTTGTTTTTGTTTTACGTCTTACTGTTTTGCAAGTGCTGCTAATGCAGATGGTGAGAAGGGTGATACATGAAGATAAGTGATGAAAAAATGCCAGATCTGAACAGGAATCGAACCTGGGACTCCGGCATGGAAGCCAGATAAATTATAAATCGACATTGAAATAGCACAGACCAATATAGAAAATCATTGTATAAATATATTAAATTATTGTGTGGTTGAAATTATATTTTGATTTTCTGCTTATGGCGCCCCCTTTTGGTGCTGCCTCTCTGTATCATAGCATGACAGAGCCGTGACTGTTGTTTCATTTTGTATAAACATTGCTTTGTTCTATTAAGTTATTAAGTAAATTAACTTATCTTTCGTCATTTTTTTAAACTGAATTATTTGTATGTATAAAATGTATGAATAATTTAATAATTGAAAGCAATAAAGTAAATGAACATCAAAAAATTAGGAAACAATTAAATAAATTCAGAATTGTAAATTGATGATCTAGACCTTACAATTTCAAAGAATTTACTGTAACCATTTTTCAAGTAAAAACGAAGTTTTCAATTTATTTCTAAAATAGATATAATGCATAATACAAAATCTATCTTATAGATTTAACTGATCACTCTATCGACGGCAAATAATATTTCAGTTATGCTAGTTATTATGAAAACAGGTTAATACCTTATATGTTACTTTTGTCCCCAATTCGATGTTGTTTTTTGTATTTGTCACATGCAGTAAAGTTTCTTTCTTCTAGCTGGTAACCCTGATATTCCACTATCAAAACTGCCACCATGCACTCTGTGAATCAGACTATACATAAATTTTATTGTCTCTATTGTAATAATTTTAAAATTATTTAAAAAGTAATTTTTAAGGTTATGTTTATGTTAAGTTAAATTTTCTGGTATGATTTTGAAATTTATAATTCTTTATATTAATTGAATTATGAAATCTATATTTCTAAACCACCAGAATATGGTAACAGTAAACACTTACCAATGTTAAGAGCGCTTTTCTGTATCTTGTACACATCTTCAGTAAATTAAAATTAAAAATATTTTTACATAAACATTTAAAACTTCCTACTCCTACCATGACAGAAAAGAAATAGTCGATTCTTATATCTTAAACAGACTTGCCAACTTAATCAGTTGGTTGTCATATTCAACCTGTGTGTTCATTTATTTTTCCCTGTTACTGTATTTTCCAACTGATTAAGTTGGCAAGACTGTTTTAGATATAAGAATCGACTATTTCCTATCTGTCATGGTAGGAGTAGGAAGTTTTAAATGTTTTTTTTTTTAATCCCTTGTGTGTGTACGTTGCCATCTGTTCAATTCAGAACAATAAGCAACCCCATGACCCAATGAGATGAGGATGATATGTATGACGTGTTAATTAGGTGTAGTCTTGTACACTCAGGCCGACCATTCCAGAAAGAGTATAGTTAATTAAACCGGGACCATTAAAGCACACCGGTAACCACAGTCGAGCTTTCAAATCCGTATAAAAATACTATCTTTACTAGGATTTGAATCGGGAACCTCCGTGTCCGAAAATCAGCTGTTAAACAGCTGATTTTGGCAACGACTTTACCTCTAGACCAACCCGGTGAGTTTTTTTTAAGTGTTGATGTAAAAATATTTTAAATTTTAATTTACTGAAGATGTGTACAAGATACATGAAAGCACTCTAAACATTCGTAAGTGTTCACTGTCACCGTATTCTGGTGGTTTAGAAATATACATTTCAAATTTTAAATAATACACCTGTTGATAATCCTAAATAGCATGTTTGATAAAATAATTGAATTATATGTTTATTGTTTTTTTTTTTATTCATTTATGGTACCTATTGTAAATCATTTATGTCAGGTGTGTTATTAAATGTAAACATAACCTCAAAAATAACTTTATATTATATCTTCTGGAGAGGTATTAAGTATATGTCTGTTCGATAAGATGCTTCAATTGTATGTTCTGAAATAGATTAACATGTAAATTGGTTTCAGATGAATCTCGTAATTTACGGTCTAATGAAATTAATGATAATAAATGTAATGGGGAAAATAACATCGATGAAGATTGTAATAGGAGTGATAATGTTAGTAATGTTGTCAATGGCATTGACCACGATCATCAAGGCATTGATGTCGATGATGAGGATATTGAGTCTGAGGATGATGAAGATTTTTGTGATGACGACGATGATGAAGAAGATGATGACGATGATGATGATAGTTGTGATCCAGAAGATGATGATCTGGATAATAAATTGATTGAAAAGGGTAAATATGTTATGTCACGTTTTGTGACTAGGTTTTGTCTAGGTACTGTACTTTATTGTAGTGACATTCGGTTTTAGACAGTTCAATCCTGTTGCATGCTGTTTGTTTGTGTAATTTATTTACTCAATAATATACTAATTTATGTAATCTGATTAAGCATGGAAAGGTATTATTCTGTGTAATGTGTTTTATAGTTTCATATAAATTGAAGATCAAAATCTATTCTTTACACTCTCCATTCAAGTTGTCTTTTCAGTTAATCCTTCCATCATTGTCAGAAATTTCATATTCTTTATTCCTCGTCCAAGTTTCCTCAGGTTGGGCTCAACCCAATACCTCTATCTATTGCTGATTCACCTCTCCTACATCATCTCATTTAACATTGCATCTTTTTTCAAATCCATCCATAACCCAACCGATCCACTTCACTCTCGGTCTTTTTCCCACCATCTCCAAGAACAGCATTCTTTTAGGCAGTCAACTCTCCTCCATCCTATTGACATGTCCAAACCATTGTAACTTTGTCTTTAATACACTTTTTGTCAGGCTGTCCATCTCCCTTGTTTCTTGATTATATAATTTTGCCCTCAATTTCTTGTTTTTCCTAAAATACTCCTCTTGAACTTTATTTCATCACTTGAATTCTACTCTCTGCCTTCTTTCTCTCTGTCCAAGTTCCATAAGCGAGTACAGTAGAATCTCAGTAGTTTGACCGTGCAGTAGTCCGGCACCTCCATTAATCCGGCCCTTAAAATATTAGGCCTAAAAGTATACCCAGGACAAATTTTGGTAGGGAAATCAACTCTGACCTAATTACGGTGGATTTAATATAACATATATGTTTAGGATTTGATTAAAGAAATGAATAAGCAGACCTTAATTATTGTTAAATGGAATAATTTTTGGCCTTTTATCCAAAACCCAGAACTGAGTCATACTCTATACTTCATGCTGATTTGACAACAAAATATAATTCTCAGAACACGAGCACCCCTACACCGCACTAGGCAATGTCAATAGCCGATAATTATGTTTAGTACAATGACTACAGAAGTACTCAGCAAACCTTTTTTAATTAGTTAATTTATTTTAAAATCACATAGAAATCAATGCATATTCATTTTTTGTTTACATTTATAATTTGTAGTTCCAAAATTCCAACACATCCAGTAATCCAGCACCCTCTTGGTCCCGAACAAGCTGGACTACTGAGATTCTACTGTATTCGCACAAAATATGCATTTTTCATCCTTTTTTTTATAAAACTTAGGAACTTCTTAATAATCCCAAATAAGGTTCATTACCTTTTGAATCATTAGGCTTGTAATCCAAATAAAAGAATACTATTAATTTTCACTGACCTATACTTTGATAGGTGCTTTAATTATATTTTTACTTAGCCATTCGCTTTCTTACGTACAATTGCATGTGTTTGTGGATCCACCGTCATCAGAGTATGCAAAAGATAAAAAATTTTAACTTTTCTAGATAAGGTTTTAGCAAGTAATTATAGTAAACTCTCGATCTTCTGTGGTATTTATGGATAACAAAATTCACGAATAATTTGCCAATATGAAAGAAAATCATAATAAAAAAGTTTATCTTGAATATAAACATCTTGTTTTATTTATAATAGAATCTTATAAAGTTTAAAATAAAATAAAACATTAAAAATGGTAATTAAACCTAAGAGAGTGAACATTAAATAGATGCAATTAAAATAAATTTCATTTTTTTCAAAACAAAAGATAAATCTACAATCAAGTCATTTAAAAAAAAACCATAAATTACATTTTTTTCACTTTTAATGATGTTTTATGTTTGATTACAATTATTTATGTAGTATTAGTTATTGGACAGTGATGAATTGTTTTCAGACTCCAGCAATCTCTTAATATGTAAGAGTGCTGTTTTGTGTGTCATCTTTGGCCATGCAGCAGGCTCTTCTTCTTCATTATGTTCCTCATCTTCAGCCGCCTTTCTCTCTACTAATGATTTGCTCATTAGTCAAGTGCTTAAATTGTGGCTCATTGAAGTCACAGTTTATCCATTAAGAAATGTAATTTTCATTTACATCTCCCCCTCAGCAACTGATCTCACTAAATTAGCCATATCAGATATACAAGACACCAATTCATTCGTAGGTTTCGTCTGTTCGTTGAAACTGAAAACTTTCCTATTTGGCATATTTTTCCTCTATGATTTTAATGGAGGAGAAGGATTGCCTAAATCCCAGACAGCGAAAATATTATACATGTTATCTAGAATTGTGTAGTCCTTAACAAATTTGCTGAGATTGTAATCCTCTCCAATTTTTCTTGATAAAAGTTCATGTTCAACATCTGGTTGATCCCTTTATTACTCGTAGATCCATTGGCTGTAAAATGGTTTTTAATATTTTACCACATTTTAATATTTTCTTTATACATATTATGTAAATTTTTAGTTTTTGCAACCTGTCGGGGATGAACCGCAAAACGGATAATCTACTAATGTATAATCGAGGGTTTACTGTAGTTTCAATATGTTTTGTATACTGAGATGTTGGTGGGTCCACCAAAACATATAATTGTTTAAAAGTGAATAAGTGAAAAAAAATTTGAGCAGCAATAAAAGTAGTACAGATCAGTGAAAAGTAATAGTAATTTTCATTTGAATAACTGATCTTGCTTGCAATACTGTAAGTTGTGGTGTAACAAGAACAAAAATGCGTTTTAATTATCTGGAATTGTTATAAAATATCTTTTCATGGATAAACTTATTCATTTTTGTCATAATATTTGTTTATTAATTTCATCTGGTTTGTTGTGCGTTATTTTCTTTTTTGTGTGTTGTTTTGAGTTTTATTTATTTGTTTGGTCTTTGTTTAAGTTGCTATAAATAAACTATGATTTTTCTTTTAGTAATTCATATTTGAGTCACTTTTTAAATAAAAAACACTAAATAATTGTTTTGATAACTGACAGTAAACAGTGTAATCATTAACACACTACACATGTACGCTAACTACCTGTAAATTTTTCTGCCTTTGAAGTTAAAACCTAAAAAAATGCTATGATTGCTGAATTTTTATTTTCTTTTAAAGTCTCAAAACACAGGGGTATAATGAAAGAGTTAAGATCTGTTAATTCATGAATTAATCGAAAACAGTGGTACATAAATTTAAGTCTCCTATTTTACAGAAATGTCTCCTAAATTAATAAATACATCTCTTCTGTGTTTTCACCACTAGGGAACACGTTCACATAGTTGAGATTTCTTTCTTTTCCAAAACTGCTTTATTCTTTTACTCTGTACATTTCCTCCATTTGTTTGTACATTTTTGCAATTGATAGTTTTTTCTTTTTTCTGGAAAACTCATCAATTTTTTCCAAAATTTCACCTGTCTGATTAGTTGTTTTAAAATATTCAATATTTTAAAATCCATACAAAAGAAAAGTACTATAAGTTTTTGTTTGCCCTTTAGTGTAATGTCACACAAACACTGTTCATGGTAGCTGCTCCAGCGTGCAAATCCACGTCTGGTTGTCGGTTGACACACGGTACATTATTCTTTGAGTATGTCGCAGTTCTGTTGTGAATTTCAACCGTGTAGCAAGGATTTGGTGTATTTCTAAAATTGTTTTTCTAAAATTTAACTTTATTACTTTGAGACCTAAAAATAATTTCTTATGTGAGAATTATTTTATTAATGAATTATCTATTCATTTTGTAATTATTATTTTAAAAATATGCCTATTCAATCAAAAAAAAAAAAAACTGTAATTTCTTGTTTTTCTGTACTTTTAACTTTTCAACAAACAAATTTTAAACAAACAATTTTACTAAAATCATTTTTCTAAAAGTTACTGAAAATATAACTTTTTAACTGTAAAGCTAAAGAGAAAGTACACTTTGTGCCCAAGTACATAACACATCCGCTACTTTCACGTTTATCTGACAACTACCTATTGAATATTGTACACTCATCACGGACGGGCATGCAAGGTGCTGGAGGGTCAGATTGTCCGTGTCACGCATGTGCATTGTTTTCACGTGCGTGCCCGTCTGACCACTACAAATATATTTTTTTATATACTTTCATAGTGTGCGCTATTTTCACGTGTGTGAAACAGTGCTCGTGTGACATTAACGTTATTGCTGCTATAATTTTCTTGCCCCTGTTTTATTTTTCACTCACATGTTTTCAGTGGATCCACCATCAGAATATACAAAACATTTAAACAAAATTGAATCTTACAATTGCTTATACTTGCAACTACTTTATAGTACTGTATACTTGCAAAACTTACAGTAATTGAAACTATAGTTATTTATTTACAACCTTTTAAAAGATGTTACGTCATCAATCACGTGTAAAAAATCCTTTTTATAAAATAATTTGTTTTTCTATGTTTTTTTATACTCTAATGATGGTAGATCCATCAAAACATGTAAGTATAACTAAGTGAAAAGAAAATTTAAGCAGCAATAAAAGATAAATGAAAACTAATCGTAATTTTTTTCATTTGCATTGATTATTAGCTGCAGGATGCAATATAATTTGATCCTCCATACTCTAATGACATTTAATTCTCATTTAACCTAATGTTTTTAAAAATCAACAGTTATTTTTTTGTTATTTTTATGTGTGTAATATAGATTTTGCGAGAATGTTGTTTGTCTACATGTTAATACAATTGGAGAATGGGAAGATAGTTTCTTCATTTAATGAAGTGAAGTTTTACATGTATAAGTTTTGGTTGCTGGTTTCAAAAGGGTCTCTCTCAATATCTGGAAGCATTTGGTATAGCGGGTTCCACCCATTATTTATGTTTATTGATTTATAAATTCAATTTATCTTATTAGAAAAAAATTTATTATTCGTAATGTTTAACAGAGATGTCAAATTTCAATGAATTCCATTTCAAAATTTTGGTCTTTTTAAGTAGAATATATTGTTGTTTTGGTCATCAGTCGGATGGCTGGTTTGAACCTCTAGAGGCTTTACTAAGTGAAACGAGGTGTGAGGTGGTTTACCATTGCCTTCCTCACTGAGTGGAAAAGTATGCTTATCAGCATGCCAGGCCCTCTGAAAAGCATCTACTTTCCACCTTACAAATGGCATCTTCACTTCATTCACCATAGGGTCTGGCTATATAATAAAATTCTTTACAGAGGAGATAACTAGTGTCTTTTTACACCTCTGCCTCTTCTGTTTTTAAATGCTTCAGTCTTATAATTGGCTGATCTCGTGATAAGGAACAGAATAATTTTTTTGGATCCCTTGAACTAATAGATGAAGTGCAAATAATTTAACACTCCACCTGCCTGTTATGGACAAAAGTAGATTATATTCTTGGTATATTACAAAATTGTGATATATATTAAAATCTTGGCTCCATTATGTTAACAAAATCATAAGATTCTGTTTTGAGTTCATTAATTTTTTATTGACAGTTTCTTCGCACCTCATTCTCTTCTGGTTTAAATCGAAAATTCAAATAACTTATGTCTGTATAAGTTTGTATTTATCAATTTGGCCTGGTATTCTTGTATGTGTTTTTTCATAACTTTGTTTAGTATTTTATTAATAGTTTGTTTTATTGGATGCATGTTTAAAACTAACATTATGAATATTTAGAATTCAATACCTAATTCGAACAGCATTTTAAAAGAAAATTTGTATAATTGGTGATCACATTGTTTTTTTCTCTATTACATATTTCCTTTCAATAATATTTTATTTTACTGTGCATTTTCATAAGCAATGCAGAAAACCAAAATGGTTGTTTGAATGAAAGCCTCTATCTATTGTATTATTGTTTTTAATTTGTTTCGGCTCTGCTGAACTGGTTTTATTGCTAAGTAAGTATTTCAATTTGTTTCTATTAGTTAAAAATCAGTACATGTAATGCTTACTGGAATTCCCATAAATTTTTGGAGTTCCCAAACTTAACTCCTTTTCTTTATAATTTTTTGTCTGATGAGAAAACTGTCCCCAGTATGTGAATTGCTTAACTTCCTCCAGTGTCTGACCATTCAGCCTTATTTCATGTCCTTCACATTTTTCCGCACCTTTTCTTTCCATTTTTCCTCACTGAATTCCATTCAAACCTTACTTAACAATCTCTTGATTTCACGCCTGGAGTGTTCTTACGATCTCCTCCGATTTCTTTAGAGGTGACTGCCCTAAAGTATAGAAAACTCCCGATTATCTGTCTTTCAATTGTATCTGTTATGACACAACATCTATTTTGCTAAAAATGTTTGAAGGAACTTTGGAGTACATAACAACAAGCACGTGTTACTTTTACAAAAATGGTGGGATTTGGCAACAAGAAATTTTCAAACAGTAGGGAAACAAACATTTTTACAATTAAAAAAAGAAAAAAATTATTAGTTAATTAAAAAATAAACATGATTTCAAATTGATATACAGTAGAGTGTCAATAATTCGGACGTCAAAAATCCGGAACGTCGAAAATCCGGATTCAATTCTGGCAAAAAATGGGAATTAATTTATCGTAAATAAGCTTTCTTTTATATGTACAATTACAAATTTCGTTAAATAAAAATTTTGTCTTTATACATAACAACATATTTCGTAGTTTTACTTACCCGCTTCACATTTCTGTAACAAATCATGTAAAATATAGTCGAATTTAGCTACTGTACTTTTTTTACTTTGAAGACGTCTACTGGTAATTTTATCGGGTGTTTCGATAATCCGGATGGCATCCGGTCCCAATTAATCCGGATTATTGACGCTCTACTGTAAGTGATAATAAATATTAACAGGTTTTTCTTTTCTTTTTGATAACATGTTTGTTTATTCTGAATTAAGGATCATTTTTACTGCTTATACAAAAGCACCTATGAATTTTATGATCAGATTTTTTTTTTAGACCTATGAATTTTATGATCAGAACTTTTTCATTTTCGAGTTTGAATGTAATTTTTTCAGTTGTTATTGTGTTTATTACTTGGTAAATAAAGGTGATTTAATATAAAACTTACATTGGAAATAATAAGTTTTCTTTGTACTTTTCCAAGTAATCTGTCTTTCCTGGTAATCCATCACCTCATGTTTATGATGGATGATTAAGGGTTTACTTTAATAATTATGTTTTCTGTAACGTCTTAAGAGCTACAGTTTTGAAATTTGGCATGTATATTCTGTAAGTGATGCTGAGAAGTTACATGGAGAGCAAGACTCAGAAAACCTGTTGCAATTAACCAGTTTATTTAATGCACTGAACTAAAATTGGTGGATTTTTATAATATCAATTTGTACATAAAATTATATAATTTGTGATTTTATAACTTGTGAAAATAATGCTAGTGTTCAAAAAAAATTGGTTGGATTTTATATTTAAATATCAAACATGATATTTTTCTGTTTTTACAATTATATAAATCCATCTAATTTATTTTAAAATACAAAACTGATACAATTTTTAATATTTTTTTTAGGTTCCTCAAAAAGAAAACGTCATCGACATAGAAAAGAAGTCATTATTGAGGAAGAAGTATACGATGGCTCTGATTTTGAAGTAATTCAATTTGGTATTCATTTTTAACAACATGACTGCCAGTCAGTTTTTTGTGTGTTTCTTAACTGGCTGTGAGATTCTAATTGGGGTCGCACATGATAACAATACTAGGCCATGAGATTCCATTTATGAGCTTGTTTTAGTGTGTTTCTTTACAGCATTTATTATGCAAATTTTAATCCAGAAATTTTTATTTGTAATTATACTTCATAATATATTTTCTATTTACGGATGACTTTACAATTTTTAGGAACTAAATTAGGTTTGTGTTTAAAATTTTTGAGAATCTTGTAAATTCATAAACAGTTTCATTTTTATTGCAAAATTATTTGTAAATAATTATTTTTTGTTTCTTATGCAAGTACTCTGCTAATTATTTATAAAAACTGAACATTTATTTATTTTTTCAAACAAAAATCATGTATAATTTAATAGTAAATGTATCTGATACCATCCATCAATGTAGCAACAGGTATAACCTACCCTAAGGAAAACAAATTATTTATTTATTTTTTTATTATTTATTTTAAATTCTTATCATTAAAAAAAATGAGTATGATTCATTGGGGTATGGGGTAGGGAGATTACTTCCAACAGGTGGTAACAACCATTTAAAACATTAAATTGCTCTCAGAATATGGTGGTCAGTTGGGAAGAATTTTATTTTCTTATGTAGTCTATTAATAACTCTAGTTTAGACACTTTATGGGATCTCATGGCTGTCAAATTGTTGATGGTTGCAAAGTGTTCAGCCAGACTCTGACTTGAAGCGCTTTAAATTTTATAAATTTTAGGTTATGTAAAGGTGGTAGGTTACTAATGCTTGGTGAAATAACAAGTCTCTTTGATATAATATTTCAATGCTGAGCATATAATTCTTATGAAGGATACTGTCTACCCTGAGGCAGTAACGGCTGCTGCTTCTTCAGGCTGTTGAACCACTCAAAAATATAACTGATAAACTATTTAACATCTAGATTAGCTATAATAGGAGAAATATAAGCCGATGCAAATATTGTTGTATGTGTGTTTTTATAAACTTGAAAGAAGAGAGACCACGGAAATGAGCAGTAGATTGGCACTGTTACTGTGACTGAATGTTGTACAGAAATTCAGATTGATTGTATAAGTGGTAGTGAGCGTGATCTTTAGTTAGTTTTTTGGCAGGAATTTTGTAAATATCTGCTCTAACTCTGACATGATTGAGTATTTGTAAATCATATTGTGAATAGACGTTTGAATTATAAATTTTTTGATAACTGGGTATCAAATGGAAGCATATATTTAATTGATGAATTTGCAAATACATAAGAAAAATTGTTCATGTATACAGATCATGCAGATTGGTATCACCCTATATTTCCACTGTAATGTAACCATGCTTTTCGCCTCTGTGCTCAATGTGTTAAAAGTCGTGCAATGTTCAGTCTTTGGCATGCTTACTTATAATGTTAACCCTTCGATGTGCATCAATGTTCAAAATGTCAAGAGTGTTTGCTACCGGTTAGAACATCGATGTTTCAGAACATCATCAACATATCCATAAAGTCCATCAAGCAGCATCCCTGTTTAGAAATGTTCGGTTTATTCAAAATGTTTCTAGGCTCTGCACTCTATCGTTGAATATTTCAACTTCTTTGTTTCTACAACGTGGTTATAATGTCATTATGTCACATGTTTCTTATGCCGGCCGCATTGGCGTAGTTGTTAACGTGCTCGCCTCTCATCATGCGGTCTTGTGTTCGAATCCCATTCAGGCATGGCATATTTTCATACGTTACAAAAAATCATTACATCCTTCACCATCTGCATTAGCAGTAATTGCAGACGAGTCGGACATTAAAAGAAAAAAAAATGTTTCTTATGCCAGCTGTAAGCATGTTTACATTATATTGTATGTACACGATATTCTAACCTATGCTGGTGACAGTGTTTCCTGTGCTTTCCACAGCTAATTGCGAGTTATTGTGCATGATAATTAGAGTTGGTAAACATACTATTGTGTCGATAACAGTTTATTCTTGTATAAAGTGCTTTTTAGTTTTCTATAGTGCATTTCCTTGACTCTGTCAATGTCACGATTGTTGTATTAATAAATCGGTGATATTATTATGCACAACTCGGATGAAGAAGATGCTGATATAGACATACCGTGTGATATAGAAATAAACTTAAATTTTGAAGTACTAGAAATAAATAATTTAGAATTAAGGTTAGAGGGTGATTTTCAAGACACATAAATTTAAAAAATGTTGCTTTTGGGGACAATCTGAGGGATGTATATACTGCTCATCAAAGGGTTTACTTATGGGGAAGTACTAATTAAACAATGAATGTATTAATATTGAGTTACAAAATATTGATAACCAAATACTAAAATGTTTACACTTATTTTGTTTGTATTATTTTTCCTGCAGAATGAAAAAATGAATGTAAATAATGTACTGGAAGATGATGATTTTGTAAATGCTTTTGAAAAAATGGTTTCGGATAACATTCAAGATCGAATGAGAGAGCAAGTGAAGCCGCAACAGGTTGATATTTCCGTTCCACTACATTTTAAGAGCAATACAAAGAAAACATACGGTAATATACATTCATTTTAATATGTTATTTATTTAAACAAATTTGTTATTTATTTTAAAATGTAGCCTTGAATGAAGTGGGATATAAGCGATTATTCTTTTTTTAGACATTTGATCAGAATTTGCAAAACAGAATCTTTAGACAAATACCAGAAAAACTCTGGTATTGCAAAAACAATATTAAATGGATTACAAATATCAAAGAAGGTATGAAAGAACCACAGATCACTTTAGAAGACTTAAAAAATAAAACAGATGAACTCAAAAAGCTCAAAGACTAAAAAACTGTCGTAAATATTAAATGTAATAAAAAAAATTAGTGGTTGGGTGATTTCAGATGAAGTAAGGAAACTAAGATGTGCTGGGCTTAAAAATGAAGGGAGAGAAAGATGGAGGTAGTGGGCTTACATAATGAGCTGTTTCTTTTAGTATATTATGGTTATATGCGAAGGGATAGCTCAAAGAAAATACTGCCAGTTTGTTCCAAATTTTCTGGTTGCATAGGGAAAACAGAGGAGGAGGTGGAATTGGCACTGAACTTCTGCAATGCAGAGATTGTTGAGTATGATTTGGAATTCAGTAGGAAAAAGTCAATTGTTGGTGCAGGAGAGGTGTAAGGAGTAAATCTCTCCTTATATGATTAAATAACTTTTTGTACTCAAATTATTAAAACAGTTTTAAATAAACCTTTTAGCTCATTTTATAAGTTTTACAACAATGTATACTATTTCTTAAGTTTTGCATATTTGACACCAACAATGAATGGGGGTGAATCACACCATGCAGCCGCTATGCAACATTCACCATTGTGATTCTTGTTACACTATTTATGTAGTTATTTTAAATTTTTACTGTATTACTTGTTTCAGTTCTTTTCAGTATGTTTTATACTAAAAAATAATTATCCTTATTTGACAAACATTAAAATATTTATTTATATATTTAAGAAAACAGCATAAAATGGGAATTGAGAGTCTGACAAACAGATAAGACCCAGTTTTCATTTTTTAATGTTTGTGTGGTTTATTTCTTGTTTTTTTAGGTTTGTTTTCACATCCTTGGAAATATGGTAATAATTTTGTATTTATACTGTGACTTGGGGTCGAGACAGGTTTTGAAGGAATTAAATTTTTGAACATATTTACAAAATGTGAACACTGGAACAACTCGTAGAAGAATTTTTTTAGTTTTAATGAGAATTAAAATTACAGGGTTGTTTAGAAAGCAGCTCTCTTTGGTTATCAAAGGAAACAGAAATTCTGTTTTATATTTTATAGATTTTTGAAAATCTACAAACTGTGGTTCATAGATATTTTTATATCCATGTCATGAATATTCATAGAGTTTTGTGACAACATATTGAAGTGAAGAACAAAAATCTTGTGTGTCAATGTTTTCAACTAGTATTTTGGTTTGAAAATTCATAACCAAGTATATTTATTTCGGACATGTTAAATATGGAAGAAGCATACTATAGTAGTCATTCACTAACTCTATGAAAATTCTCTCTATTCTTGAAAAAGTTGTACTAATCTGCTTCTGTGTAAAAAAGCCGAAAAATTACTCTATCAATGAGATATTTTACAGTATAAAAGAATCCCTTACTAAATTTTGTTTTTTTAAATACATAAATGTCAGTTGAATGCTGAAGTAAACTTTGTATTATTAGGTAATTATTATTAGATGATATACATATTGAAGTCAAGTAAACATGTAAGTTGGTCAATGTGCAGTTAAGGAAATGTGTAACAGACTGGTAAGTGTTAGTATGAACATAGCGTTAGTATTTAGATTTATAAGTTGTTGATGTGTCATACATTCCATCTAGTGTAGCCTTCTGGGTGTAATTAACAAAAAAGTAATTCTCTTCAGCATCCAGATTATGTAGCGAATTTAGTTTGTGAGCTTAAATAAAGTGCACCCTGTATTATATTTCTTCTACCTTGTTATTCTAATTTTGTTTATTTCCATTCTTTTTCACCCATAAGATTCTTCTTATAACTTTCTATTGAAAGAAGTAAAGGTTTTTGTTTGGACAGCTGTTTAAAGTTGTATGGTTCTGATTCAGTGAATTATTCTTAGGTGATTCTTCGATTTCATTCATGTGGACAACTTTTATTTCTTAGCTCTACTTTCTTGGCCCTTAGGCTCATCTGACTATAAAACCCCAGTTTCCTGTTTTGGGTGTTTTGATGGGACAATTACATGGAGGAAGCAAATGCACCTGATAAATTCATCAATAATTTTAGTGATTTTAATATCATTCTGATATGAAAAATTTATGTCTGATTTCAGAACAACTTCAAGAACCTGAGGCAAATAATGAGTCTGTAAATTTTGTCTTGATGCTTCGGAAAGGTAACAAGCAACAATACAAAAGTTTAGCTGTACCTGTTGATTCAGAATTAGCAGTTAACTTAAAATCTCAAGAAAAGGTAATTGACTGTGTAATTTATCCAATATAATCAATATTAGCCAGTTAGGGGCTCTACCCTGTGGACCCTTACTGTGTTCACAAGTTGACACTCCTGAGAATATATTATTATAAAAATTTGGAGTTGTTTGATTTAGTAGTTGAACATTTTGTGAATGTTTCCTCCTTATTTACTTATAAGATCAGTCATAGTGATTCTTCCATGATAAAAAATCCAGCCTTAAAAAAATTTAAGTAATTTTTCAAGACAGTGATTATGAGAAAATTTAAATTTAACGTTAGAGTGAAATTTTATTTAAAAAATTTAAGTGTAATTTAAGAAAAAAGAACCTTTTATCTAGTTTCCAGATTTGTATCGTCAGAATGCACTTTAAACCGCTAATGACATCTCTTCCAGTTTTTGTGCGTTTGTTTACTTTTTGAGTGGCCCACCCGTTTATACTCGTTTCTACTACAGTTTGTGTACTAGAGCTAGCACATTTTTATTCATCTAACTTCTTTAATACGTAGTTAGGTGATGCTATTGTTCGGAAACAATTTGAATAAAATTCCAAAGAAATAAAATTATGAATTTTATTGCAACTGACATTCTAACATTAATTGCATGTTTATTTATTTATTTTGTTTAGTTAAATATACATTATGATTTATTACTAAACTATTGTACAAGTATACAATATCGCCAGCCGCATTGGCGTAGTTGGTAACGTGCTCGCCTCTCATCATGCGGTCTTGGGTTCGAATCCCATTCAGGCACGGCATATTTTCATACATTCCAAAAAAATCATATCATCCTTCACCGTCTGCATTAGTAGTAATTGCAGAATAGTCGGACGTTAAAAAAAAAAAGTATACAATTTTTTAACTAAATATAATTATACGCAAAAACTCTTCTTCACTCTCCTTTTTTAAGAGTTTTGTCAGCGCAAAGAAGTACAGTATAAAGGAAAAAATTTAATTACTTAAAACTTATAACTACTATAAAAATTACTAGGTTATTACACAGTTAAATAGGGGACCAGGATTGCGTTAAACAAAATTTTTTTAAAAAAAAAGCATAAAATAAATGACAGATTCGATGAAATTTACATGTGTTCTCATCATTTATGTCAAAACTTAATTTTTAACCAAATTTATTTAAAATATTTAAAAAATAAATAATCAGTGGTAGACCGATATAATAAATAATTCATGACAAACTGGAGTTTTTATATAGCATATCATAAAGGTTCAAGTTTGTTGAAAAGTATTTTGTGATTTTTTTTTTTTGGTTTAACGTCCGACTGTGAAATTGGTTTATTTAGTGTGAACAGAAAAAAATGATTGGTGTGTTCAGTGTTCTTTAATATATTTGTTTGTGATTCAAGTGCAGGTGAAATAGTATTAAATAGTTACTGAAGCTAACCTAAAAATGCTCTTGCCTGTGGAGTATTCGGTCATAAAAATTATAGTAGTATGGGAAAGGGTATGAATATTAAGTACTAGGATCATCTCTAAAGTAAAGACCATTGGGAAATTTCTCACCTTGAGGTTGGCTAACCTGTGTTGTAGAAGGCCAGTCTCGTAACATACACACTGCATTGTTGTTTGTCACTTGTTGCGTTGTTGTATCTTTATTTACGTTTGGTGTTATTGCGTTTTGAAATGAATCAGATAATTGATGTCACCACCAATTGTGAAATAGATGGAGTGATACGTTTTTTAAACTATCAAAATGAAATCCATAGGTAGTTGGTTGCTGCGTACGGTGATAATGTAATGAATGAAAGAAACGTGCGAAAATGGTGTGAAAGGTTTAGAAATATGAGAGTTGATGTGCATGATGAAGAACATTCAGGTTGGTTCTCAATAATCAATGAGGACTTGTTGACAAAGGTCGATGAAGAAATCAAAAACAATCGTTGCGTGACAATATCTGAATTGGCCCTTAGTTACCCTGATGTTTTAAGAGCTGTTATTGGTCGCATTGTGCGTGACCATTTTGTGCGCATTGGGTGCAGTACGTTTTATTGGAACGTCACAAGCAAATCCGAATGGGATCTGCGTTGGAATTTCTGATGCACTACAGAGAAAATGGTGATAAATTCCTTAAGTCAATAGTTACCGGAAATGAAACGTGGATTTCATATGACACGCCAGAACGAAAACGGCAGTCATGTGAATGGCGTTATCCTCAGTCACCAATGAAACCGACAAAGATCAAGCCACTGCCGTTTGGAAGGAAATTGATGGCCACGGTCTTTTGAGATCGATTTGGCACGCTGTTGATTGACTTTACACCACGCGGAACGACTGTAAATACAGATTAGTACTGTGAAATTCTGCGCAAGTTACGACGTGCCATTCAAAATCGGCGCTGTGGACGGCTTACCGATAGCATCGTACTCTTGCGCGATAATGTGGCAGGTAAGACGCTTGATTTACTGAGAAGATTTAGATAGAAATTTTTAGTCACCCACCTTACAGTCCAGATTTAGCACCTGTTACAGCTGATAAATCACTTTTTTTTTTACCTTTTTTATGTAATTCTACTTTCTACTGACATGTTTTGGTGGTTCCACCACCATCATTAGAATCCACAAAATTTTAACTATTTTTAAAAATTTTCAGAATATATTGTATCTTTAAATCATTTGTAAAAAACTTGTCATTAGAAGGTAGGATTGTATAAAAAATGTAAAAAAAACAAGTGATAGTAGCTGTAACAGGTCAGTGAAAACCCCCTCTAAATCACAAATTGCTATAGTAACATCAGAAAAATTTTAGAAATTTAAAGTATGATGTAGAAATAAAAATAATTGCTTTGTTAGTAGTTTACATTTTGGTGGTTATTCTTTTTTAATTTAACTTTTTAAAATATTTCAAAGGTTTAGATTAGTAAAACAGAGGTCTTAACAATTTTGTTTCATACTGCAAGATTTTCATGTATATTAAATTTTCTACTTCATTTCTAATATACAAAAGGGTATCTTAACAAAATTCAATCTGTCACTGGCCGATTCTACGACAGCAGACAAGTGTTTGTGGCAGGATTCCACGTGTGACATAAATGCGTATTGTAGTCCAAATTGGGCAGCGGGACGAGCACACCCATCTAGTCTTTACACCATGAAATCAAATGGTTAATTTGTTTATGTAACTAGAATATTGTTGTTTGTAGGCTGAACGTGTTGAAATGGAAAGAGTGAAAAGGCTGACTTTAGATATCAATGACAGACTTGAAGAGGAAGATTATCAAGACCAGATGTCACAGGTATTGTATTCGCTTTTCTATTTTTATTTTATTGAACTCTCACTTCAGTTAAGTCTCTTTTTAATTTCCTTAACCCTTTCATGCGCATCAATGATATATCTTTCAAAATACAGTTTAAACTTCGACACAGCGATTCCATATAGACCAGCGATTCCAACCAGTGTGCTGTGAAATCTCGCACATCCTTGTTTACGTGTAAAAGTTTATCTTGCCGCTTATGTATAGCTTAAATGTAGCTTTTCATTGTTTTTCCTTAGTAAACACACATCATTTTTAATTACTTACTAGTCGTGTCCTGATGTATAAAAACGGTAATATAAAAAAAAGTATGTAATTATAGTTAAACTAGATAGACTAAAGTCACGAGATTGCCTTTTGCGTATCGATGGGCCATGAGGAAGGGAAGTGAAAATTTGACAGTGCTGCCAACCTCAACAGAGAGACATTACTCGTACATTTCATTACCGTGCAGTTTCTTACATTTTGTAAGCTGTGGTTTATTCCGAGAAAATGTTTTCTTCATAAACCTTATAAGAAATAAATGTGACTTGTAATATTGCCTGTACCTTAATTAAATTACTATAAATATATAGAACTGTTTGATTTACTGTAATTACCAGCTACCTTATTCCATTGGAACAAAATTTTCTACGAATGAATCACCTTCTTTACTATCGCTGTCATCAGCGTCTTCACTACCAATCTCACTAGTATCTATAGTTTCTTTTTTTTACGTGGTGTCAACAAAAACTGTTGAAGAATAGGTTCTTCACGTCTTTAATTTCTTTCTTTATTTTTCGAATCGTGGAAAGAGAAACATCACAGTAGTTAGCCACTCGCTCAGGGCTTTTGCTAAGAGGCAGGGAAAGGCATTTTTGTTTAGCTTCAACTTCACATCATTTTATTACACTGTATATTAGATTCCGTTCAGCACTGTGAATAGTCTGCCATGTTTTCTAGAAACTAACAATTCTTTTTACGGTAACAAATAGTTATATTCGTACAGTCAACCTACAAAAGGTTCCGCGATATACTGTATATGCTCTGGGTATAGTATCAGTTGTTGTTTGTTGTACTGAAATTAAAGCAGTCGCGCATGCGCACTGATGCCCCCTTCTTTACCCCTCGTTGCAAACAAAGGAAAACTCATGACTTAAGTAACTATATTAAGTGTGCCAAGATTAAATATCGATTTCAGTTAGTGTGCCATGAGGTAAAGATGGTTGGGAATCGCTGCTATAGACGGATAACTGTTTCGTCAAACTTTGTAGCATGATGTATCAATTTCATCAGAATGAAACAGGGATGTTATTGTTACGTATCCAGTAACCTGTTTCCAGATGTCCTGTTATCATAAGATGCTTACATACATACCATTATTTTTCCCTTGGCAATTTTTTAATCCATTAAAAGTTGAATATTGTATTGTTAATTGATACAATAATCCGTTCTCTTATTCAGTTATACAGATGCAATTTTTCTCTATGTTGGCTTCTCATAACTGTTTCTTTGGACAATTGGTAGACCTGGTGGATATCACTCAGTTTAAATTGATGGCTCATGAAAAGGTGATTGTGACTTGTAATTAGGTGTAGCTCTTGGCAGTGCCAACAACTTTTTAATGAAAAATCTTTGCACATTTTCTAATGATTCAAAAACATATAATCCCATATCTGAACTCCATAAGTTGCAACTGATCTCATTACCGCTTCAAAAAATTTCTATTTTGCCTCAAGTGGAACATCATTCTTGATAATAAATGTGTTCCACAGCCTGTTTATACCCGCTTTAGCCATGGATGCCCTTTCGCTTACATGGTCCATTAACAATAACTGGGGCGTTAATGTCACGCCCAAATATCTGAACAGAATATAAACATAATTTTTTCGTGGCTTTAGCTAAAGCCAAATTTACTTGGTTCAATGTGGTTGAATCAATGAAATTGAATAATGTAGATTGCATTTCAAACGAATTGTTCAATGAAATTGAACATCAAAGGAAGTAGACTGGCTTTCTACTTTTGTTTAATGCCATTAATTAGTAAGGTAGATTCAACGTCATTGAAAAGGCGTTGAACTGCATTTTAATTTTTTATATGATAGCTTTGAGGTTTGTCATACAGTTGTTTAAATTGTTTAGTGGACATACGTAAATGATTTTTAAATGTCTTGAGGTCTTCATTTTCAAGTTATTTTAATAAAATCTCAGAATTTTAAATTTGATTCTATGTAATATCATCAGTCGTGTTCAATAGTTGCTGTTTTTTGTGCATCTTTGCAATTTTATAACTGATCTTGATTAAGTTTACCAAAATTATTTGAACTCCTAATCTAATAACTTCATTTGCCTCCATGCTTTTAACATTAGGCCTAACCGTTCAAGTACATTGAACCATGTAGGCAAATTCCATTTATAGCTGTTGAATCAATGAAATTGATTCAACCAAATTGAACTATGTGTATTCTGCTTAACAAAAATGATGTCTTCTCAGTTTTCCACTTTTTAACTCTCAGAAAAAAAAGGATTAAATGGTAACTGCTCATTCATAAAGTATTCACAATGTTAAAAAAACACCATGATCAGTTGTTTATTTGTGGTTGTAATTAGTGAAAGGAAAATTTGAGTAGAATTGTGTTGGTATGGTGCAATTGTTATCATACTTGTGTCTTAACACAATGCGTTTTGGTTCTTTAAAAATGTTACATGAAAAAGAAGCATAACTATGAATAACATAAGGTTCATAGTTTTTATCAGTGTTGATGATGAAATATTAGACTTAGAGCCTTTTGTAACACCCAGAATATTATCCAAAATGGTGTATGTGGGATAAATGTATGTAGCAGGCCTTTGTGTATTACAAGATATAAAAATATTCTCTAAAAAATAATTACAAATTTTATAATAATTTTTAAAATGGGTGTGGGTGTAAATGGGATGAAAATATTCCAAAAATTGAATCCGATAGCTTGTGTTTTGCAGTTTTGTCTAGCAATTTACCACTACACCATAAAGGCAGCCATTTTTTCTTTTGTTGTTAAAAATAAATATTTTTTATTCAAATTTTTGTAATTTTGTAACATTAATCCTCATAGCCTTTGAATCACGTGTCAAAAAGAAAAACCTTCAGCTTGTTGGAGGGCTGTGATGCGAGTAGCATTTCATATTACTGTATGACATAGGAGCCCAGATGCAAAACACGTTATTTCCACTTTTTAAATTTTTTTGAAAAACATGAAAAACCTGTCAAATGAGCAGCTCTTATGATTTATGCTTACATAGTTGTATAATTGTGAATTCCTTTGAAATAAACCTATTTAAGAAAATAAATTAGAAATAATTTGTTTTGCAACTGGAACCAGAGGTTTTGGAATTGTAAGGTTGGTCATATGTTTTATAGCTCCAGCCCCAAAATCGGTTATTTTTTGATCAAACAATTAAAAAATAATAATTATAAAAATCTTCATTGTTGAATCCTAATAGGTTATTACACAATCCAAACTTAAAAAGAAGAGCGATACTTAAGTCCAGCGCAGAGTTTGATAAAAATGTTTTGAAGAAGTAAAGGGTTCTTTTTAAAGCTTTACTATAAATTTTTTTCATCATTTTCAATCAATCATAGGCTTCTCTTCTATCCCTTTGGTTTTTTGTTTCTCTCTTCATGGAAACACTTAAAGTCTGTAATCAATTGTCTGAATTTGGTTCTATCTATTATGTTTTCTCGGTTTACTCCAGTTTACTCAATATCCTTTCTGACTATGTTAACCTATCCAACACTTTAATTATTGCTGTAGAACAGTAGACTAAATAATTTGCGTTTGACTTTCCATTCAGACTTCCAGTCTGTGTGTGAACTTAAATGATGCTATAGCCACCGGAAGAAAACAGGTTAATGGATGAAATAGAACAAAATAATTTTCAGCTGTCAGGAAAACATTTATTTACTTGTCTATTTTTGTTCAATTTTATAAGACAAGTGATCCGGCATCCATCACATCTGTGGGTAGTGTTTTCTCAGACCTGCGGCTGTTTAATAAAATTTTCTTTTATCAACAAAAAGATAGTTTTTTTTGTTTGTTTAACGTCCGACTGTTCTGCAAAACAAAAAGATAGAATTTGCTGACTTGATGATCTGGGTTTTCTTTCAGGTACTCACTACAAACACAAATTTGAAAACTTGCTTCTGTTGCAATTGTACCTGGCCAATTAATATAATAATAAACGGTATTTATGATGCTAGTGCAGACAGTGAAGGGTGATAAAAAAATTCCTCATCTGACTGAGATTTGAACCCCTGGCACAGAAGCACTTTCTTTAGAGGAGTAGCTTTTGCTTTTGAGTTATAAAGGATGAAAACTCTTCCTGAAGTAATAAAATATAATTTTTCTCAATAAATCATGGCTCGGCGTTGTTAAACACTGATATATCGTTTGATTGAGTTTAATGGAGTGAGATTTATGAGCCCAATTAGGGTATATATTTATGTTTGGACTGAAGGGTTGTATAGAACAAAAAACACTGGTCGTTGTTTCTTATTGAAAACATAAAAACTTATTTGTACAGTTACAAACAATAAATCCAATAACACTACTATAGTCCAATTCCCGGAAGAAAACACACCTGTCTTTAATCCGCAATACCTTTTGAACCATTGCATGTAAAAACAATTATGATACATCTAATTGAAGCTTGTTTTATTGTTAATTACAGGATTACATTAACATGTAATACTTTTTAGCCCTATACATTGTAAAATACGCGTAAATAAATTCATAGTACCTTGAAGTTGGGTATACTGGAAAAGTGCTTAAAAACAGAGTACTTTTTATGCGTAATTCGTTAATTTTAATACGCTATTGATATCTGAAAATGTTCATGTATATCCTGTAACCAACAATAAAACAAGCTTTAATTTGATCTATCGTAATTGATTTTACATACAATGGTTCAAAAGATATTGTTTTTTAAAGATAGCTGTTTTCTTTCATGAATTGGACTATAGTTTAAGTGAACTGCATATACGCTTAAATGTAAGATTGAGCCTGTTGGATTTAAAAGGTCAGGAATACTACATCGGCGTCTGTTGATGTTACAATTTTCATTATCCACAAAATATTTTGAAAATGTTGTATATCATATCATCTTTTGGGCTTAAACTAAATTGTCCCAGTGGACTAACAGCAGTAACAAAGGTAGAATGACCAGTTGAAGCTAGACTAGCATGCGATAGCATCCACCTGCTGAAACGTCAAAGTGGAACTCCCATCTCCTATTTCCTCTTTTAGAAGGATCTGAATCCTTTAGAATAAATAAATTCATAAACTTTTTTACTGCCCATTCACCCTCAGATGCACTTTCCCCACAAACATTTTGAAACGAAATGCCGTTTTGATCCTTGAAACCAACATGCCAGCCAGAGCTAGCATTGAATTTTTTTTTCTACACTAGCTGCAAATTCTTCAGCCTTAGCTCTCACAACAGCATGAGTGGAATCGTTTTGTCTCTAGCTTGTTTGAACCACTGCACAATACATTCGTCCCCTTTGGGATATTGTAGTCCTCGCACTATTTTTCTGTCCTCGTCATTAGATGCGACAATGCTGCTTAAAATTTTGTTTTTATTTAAGTCTAAATTTTATTTTTAAGATACGTTGACAGCGTATTGTATTTGGTGTTACTCCAAATTCCTTAGCTCATCCTTATCCTTATTTTCAGAAGGTTTATGTAACTTTCCATGGAGAATTTTTGTTTTATATTAGATTTTGATATATATTGTGACTATAGTCATTTGCATGTTCAGTTGACACAATGGATCTTATGGAAATCGTCACTGCTATTAGCGCAACTAAAAACATCAATTAAAGGCATCTGGATGCGTATATAAATACATTTTTTAAACCCCTATAGAACATGTATTTTTTAAGATAGAACTAAAATTCAAGTTTTACTTAACAGAAAAAAAATTATGTAGAATGTTTAATGAATTGTTAAAAATAAAAAAACTGTAAAAACATTTTCTTCTATTAGAGGGGATTAAAAGAATATCTTATCTATTTTACTGCAGACCTACTAATGCCTTCTCCACATTCCCTCTCCAGACTTTCTAAACACTGTGTGATAAATGTAAACAAATGATGCAATCGATTATTAGAAATCTAAAAAATCTTTCCCAGAACAGATATCGAAAAAATATTTCACATTTGGAATCCGCGTATGAAGTTGAGTATAAACTTATTGTGTTCATTTTAATTAGTAGTCATATAGACTACTCTACATTATAAAGGAGGGGAATGTTATTGGTTATGATGGCATTGATTGATCTACAAAGCCGATGTTTGTTGGTGTGCTAGTAGCAGTCAGAGCCCCATTACAAATACACTGTCCTATACTGCTCCATTGTGTCAACTGAACGTGCAAACGACTATAGTCTATGACTAATGAACAATTTTTTTCTAAAATGCTTGATGTGTTCTAATACACTATTTATAAAATTTACTAATCATTGATGTTTACTAAACACTTCAAAATATGTACAAGTAACTATTAACTAACAACTTAATAACTTTGTATTATTCATTACAACAGTTCAAATGGTTTCACACGAGAAAGTCTCCTATTCAGATCTGCGTTGTCGAGTAGCTGTATAGCTTCGACATTCACATGGTGAAGAAGTCCGTCTTTATGACTCCTGAAAAATTTTTGAATTACTTTGTTTATGGAATCCACTCCCAAGTCCCGGTGAAGGTCGTCGTTCCTAACATACTAGGGAGTGTTGACAATGCTTTTGGGAACTTTGTTCTGGAATGGAGAAATGTGATGTGATGTTTTTTTTTGGATTTCTGTCCCATAAATAATTTTGAAAAATTTTGCAAAAAGGAAAGCTGAATAACGTTATATTGTAGAGCAGTACTGTGTCTGCATAATACCTGATACATGCAGAAGACAATACATTTCATACAATAGAATACAGTTGTTTAAAATTATGAAGATAGTAACTTTTCCTCTGAGGATATTTACCTTTTTTTTTTAAATTTCCCTCTAAAATCTTTTTAATTAGTGATGATTAAATGAGGTGTAGTCTTGTATAGACCCAGGCCGACCATTACTGAGAGAGTGTGGTTAATTGAACCTCAACTATCAAAGTACAATTTTCTTTCTCAACTATCAAATATGATTATAAGTTTTAATTTATTTTTATTGTTGTAATAGAATAATGTTACATTTTATAATATGTTTATAAAAAGATTATTTATCTCGCATAAAGTATTTTACATTATTAATTTATTTAAGTATAAAGTTTTCAGAACGATTTAAACTATATTTTACAATGATAACTACAAATTCTTGTAATACGCAGTATATCATTTACTACATTTACTACTTTAAACAACTGATATGGTAATTTACAAAATTATGAAAAAAATTCCTCTAGCAATAACAGAAAAGTGCCTCTTTAACCACTTCATTTGTTTCCTTTTTAAACAATACTGTCTTAATAAATTGAACCTACTGTAGGTACAAACAAATAAAATATGAATGATTTAGTTTTACCAAACACAAAATTTTTAAATTACAATGCCTTATAGCCAGCCTATGTTATTCAGGAAGCTTTAAGCTTTTCAACAGTGAGAGACTTTTTGAAATCGGTTGGGAAGTTTGTGAGATTACCACTTACAAAAATCAACCGTTACTTCGTTATAATATTGGGTATATTATATGATGATTGAATACACTAGTTGGTGATGAATTAGAATGACAGATTATGGAGGCGTTATTGCAAGTATAAAAAAAATCATTTTTAATCTTAATTAATTTCAGTATACTTTTGTTGTGTACAGGGACTGAAGCCAACTGTTGTAAGTTTAAATAGAGAAAGGCGACACAAATATCAACATCCGAAAGGTGCACCAGATGCTGACCTCATTTTTGGGCGTAAAAAATTACAACGATGATTTAATATGGATTAAAATGAAAGGAAAATATTATTTTGTTATGACACAGAATTTTATTGAGAATAGATCTCATTTAAATCTTACAAAAAATATTTTAAAATTGAAATAAATCCGAAAAATGGAACATGAATGTGATGATTTTACATAGCGTGAATTAATTGTGATCTTTATCAAGTAGTAAAAATGCTAAGTGTTATTCTCGCATACAAAATACTGTTTTTAATTCAAAATAGAATTCAAAGAAATCCGAAAAATGGAACATGAATGCGATGATTTTACATAGCATGAATTAATTGTGATCTTTATCACATAGTAAAAATGCTGAGTGTTATTCTCGCATACAAAATACTGTTTTTAATTCAAAGTAGAATGAATATATTAGTGACGAGAGATTGTTGATTTAAATTTTAAGTGTAGTCTTATTTATAGATTAGTTTAATGGCTATATTTAAATATGGATTTGTTTTAGTTGTTATGTTTTCTGTTGAAAACAGTTTATCATTGCACCACAGATACAATACGTATAATACTATTACTGATTACTAAAAATTTTATTTAATTACAATATCATGTATGAAACTGATTGTTGTAAAATTTACATCTTAAAAGTGTGTGTGTTGTTTTTAATATTGTTTTAATGTTGTAAAAATTGTAAAGTGTATTTTTTTTATTTGTAAATAGTAATAAAATTATTAAAAATTTATAGAGAAATTATTGTTTTTCTTTTTCATCATCCATCTTCAAAGTTTCCTCTTGTCAGGTCCAACAAAACTCTGTAACTGTATACTATATAGTGAGTCTCGACAATGCCTTTTGCGTATGGATTGGCTGTGATGAAGGGAAGAGAAATCTGACAGTGCTGCCAACCTGAACAGTGAGACACTATATTTTACTACCGTACAATTTCATCGTTTGTTAACCACCTGTTGCCTTTCAATTAATATACTTCGTTGTGACTGACACATTTCCCACTTAAACCCCATTTCCTTTAAAATTTTTCTTAATGTACAAAGTTTCCAACTAAAATTTTGCCTTTCTTTCAAAGTCGGTAATAACTTTTCACATGTTTATGTCATTTTCTTATTGATATAAAAATCCCCTTTTTTACCAGGTGTCAAAAAAACTGTTGATGAATTACCTACTTCACTGTCTTTAACTTCCTTCGTTATATTTCAAATTATGGAAAGAAAACATCACAGCAGTTAGCCACTCGCTCATGGTTTTTGTTAAGAGGCATGGAAAGGTATTTTTATTTGGTTCAACATCACAACATTTTATTACATTGCATATTAGATTTTTTCCAACACTGTGAAAAGTTTTATTTGTACAATTAACTTACAAAAGGTTCCGTGATATACTGTATGTCCTGTAAGTATAGTTTACATTGTTGTGTTGGCAAACTGATAACAAAGCAGTCTTGCATGTGCACTGATGTTACCTTCTTTACCCTTCGATAAAACCAAAGGCAAACTTGTGACTCAAGTACTATAGGCATGTAAGATAGCGCAGGGACTGACAGCCACTGTACTAGAATTTTTCCTGCATTGGCCTCTGTTACAAGCGAACTAAAAACATGTCATTTTCTATTCTTCAGTTGTGGCATTATGCAATTACATTACTTGCTTTCTGTTAAAACACATCAATTATTGAATATATCAAGTTACTTTTTTATTGTCTAATTTTTCTAGTGGACATTATAAGCAATTTTTACTGTTTTGTTACAAATATCTGATGGCATTAACTTAAGTATTTACATTTGATCCACTTATGATACATTACGAACATTGAACAGTAAATACAAAAATACAAGTTTCACGAACTTAGCCTGTAGAATTAATAATTTCTGATATAGCCTACAAAAAAAATCCATTTCTTATTTTGCATTGTATTGATACTTCCTGTTGTATAATGACTAATTTATAGCAGAATCATTTGTGAGTCATACATGACTACATTATGAGTTGAAACATGACATTCTAGCTATATCATTCTTTAATTTATTTTATTTTATTTACTTATTTTTCAATTTTACTGTATTCAGTGTACTGTGAGTAATCCTATATGGCAGATCACTTGTAAATTATGTCAGAATTGGTTGTTGTAGAATTATTTACTACTCTGGTTTATATTCTGGTTAATGAAGTGAATAATGTTTGATTTACTTGTAGTATTTTTTGTGTGGTTTTCATTTAATTTGTAATATTTCAAAACAGTTAAAATGCCACAGTTAGGGCGAAAAGGTACAGTAGTTCATAGTCAATTGAGGGAAATTCAATACAATGTTTACAATTTCCTTTTAAAGCAATGCAAGAACCAGAATTTGCGAGCTGCAGCGGTAAAGTGTGTAGAAAAACAATTATTAAGTACCTGAAAATAATAACATTTTTGGTTGCTCATACCATGCAGGTGGAGTGTTAAATTATTTGCACTTGATCTGCTAGTTCCAGGGCTACAAAATATAGTTCTGTTTCTTATCACATGGTCAATCAATTATATGACTGAAGCATTTAAAAACAGAAGAGATAGAGGTGTAAAAGACACTAATCACAGTTATCTCCTCTGAGAGTAATGAATTTCAATGAACAGCCAGACCCTATGGTGAATGAAGTTAAGCAGTCATTTGCAGGGTGGAAAGTATATGCTTTTTAGAGGGCCTGTGGCTCATACGCATGTGTGTGTAATTCTTCTCGCGGTGATACATTCGTACAATCTGACAATGCTGGCAAACGTTCTGATTGGTCTAAACGTGTGAAACAGCAGAGCTCATCAACCGTGAAAAGTATTATAAAGGAAGTATTATAATAGGACAATTTAAAAATATAATGATGAATGTGTGTAAATTACATGAAGGCTTTATATAAAAAACATTGGTGAGTGTTTACAACATTACTGGTGGTTTATGAAATCAATATATTAGTAATAATATATATGTATATTATGTATCAGAATATAAGTTCGTATTAATATATGGCAACTAAATTAATTTTTATTGCCAGAAAAAGGTTTGGTATTCAAGTTGCTAACTGCTAATCTATTCACTTCAAGTGTATACTTGATGTTATTAAGACTTACTTTAAAGCTGAGTGGATGGATGACATACTATTCGTCGGCTGAGAACCAGAGGAACGTATCTGCATTTTACTGATTTTACAGGAGAGCAAAAAGAAAGTGCACAAACGTGGATTTCATCATTTTTTGGGAAAACCGTTATATTTTTTGAAAAACCTTTATCAATAGAACGTTATTTAAACTCTTTACTAATGCTTCTTAATTAATGTAAAAATTAATTTTTGAAAATACCCTTGATATTGCGATTTTTTTAGTGCTTGTGCAGATACGTTTCTCTGGTTCTCAACTACAAAGTAATTTAGAGTGAGAATTGTATTCATACGTTTCAACACACATGTTAATCATATGCTAGTTTTCATTAAAACTCCGTTTTATTTTTATTTAGCTACTGACGGAATTTACTCTAAAAAATTTAAGTATAAATTTTTGCTTGATATAATTGTTTACAAAATAACTAAGAATAGGCCTACTTTTAAATAAACAATTTAAAAATCAAGAAATTTCTCAAATTATTTAAAATATGAAATGTAATAATTAGGATACGAAAACTTTAGAAATTTGGAAAATAATAAACTTAAAAATATTTACATTATGAAAACTTAAAACTTTGACATTTTTAGAGGCCACCGACTTCTCGGTCAATAGAATGACAACTTTTTACAATCAAACACATAAAGTAATTACAAATAAAACAGTTTAAACAAAAAAGCCTTACAATTAAAATATTTTCAATACAAAAATTTATACATTAGACACAAGAAAATATTTCCAAATTAAAGTTTTTTATGAACAATCCGAAATTGAAACAAAATTATTTACTCTGTCAGTTTTCAAAAAATTTGTTTACTTTAAATATTTGGTTTCTTTGCTTTTCTTGGTATTTTTGCAAGAATTATATTACCGATTTCTTCAATTTTCCTATTTTTGTTTTTGTGTCGCCTTCTTTATTTCTGGAATTACATTGTCATTTTCTAACACATTATAAAAGTTAATGTAGTGGTTTTTTATTATCCGAGAATCGCAGAGATCTAACAAGTCTTTAATTTTTTTCTCCAACAATTTTCAATGGTTCACTGTACAAGGGTTTGAATTCAAAACGTTCATCTAATTTTGATTGCGATATCCTTCTGCGAGTAGCAAATTATTCAAATTTGTTAGCTCCTTGAATATACGGAAAGTAAATAATAACACTCACTTTTAAGGTATTTAAAATTACCAATGCTAACCACTGGACCTGATTTTTACCGGCATTTCTTGTTTTTAAACTTTTCTTTCTTAAATTTAGAAACATCTAGGAAATCTTGTTGGCAGATTTCAACAACTTCAAGTTTTCTAGTTTTTTAAAGCTGTTCGGACCACTGTGTACCAACCAGTGGGTTCGTAAATATCGATGTTCTTTGAACACTTCTTAATGCTCGCATGAACAGAATCGCACGAATGTCCAGGTTCAAAACAACAGTGCTTTATTAAATGAATGTTGCAAGATTGAACAATATGATCCAGTATTGCAGAAACATTACTGTTTCTGATTTGTCCGCCACAAGTATCGGAAAATAAACCGGCAGCCCATCAGCAATTTTTTCTAGTTCTTTGAAAACGCATTAAGCTACCTCTGCTGAACCTCTCCCAACTATACTTCTATGCCACAACAACTATTCTACGTTTATAAACAATTATAAACAATTGCTTTTGCATTAACTGTTGGACAGTATCTAACTGCTTCTAAATAAAATTCTAGAAGGTGGCATTTTGCAACTATTGCTTCTTCTTTAATTTTGTTTTAAAAATCTCTGGCCGAATTCTTTCGGGCTAAATGCTCCTCGTACATTATTCTCTCAACCTCTTGTCGTTAGATGTCAAATCGCAAAAATTAAAACAATGATCACATTCGTCTTTTTGCGGGATATGGAATGATAAATTGAATCACCAATTTTGGTAACCCGTGCTGTCGGAATCTCCTTTATGAGAAGTGACAAATATTGTCATTGTTTGTCAGTGTTTTAACCCCCAAAATTCTTTAAATATATTCTGCCTTGTGCCTCGGCTATTTTTAAAAATGCCGTTACCGTTGGCACAAACTACAGTACAAACAATTACTTAATTGCACTGGTGCTACTAGTTGTGATTTTTTCATAATTTAAATTACGTTTTTTATCTAAAACCTTGAACGGAATTTTCTTGTATAGAATATTCAATTACAGAAAAGTAACACTCAAAAAACCTCGAAGGAAGCTTAAAGCCGCATGAAAATAACTAATATACGTTTTTAAAAGTTCTACGCTGATGTACACTGAATTACTCATATTACGAAAGAATGAGTCATAGATTACTTTTCGTGTACACAATTATTTTGTGTGTGCAACAAACACAGGCTAATTAGTGAGTAGTAGTTTGTTTATTGTTTTTGTAAAAACACACATGAATGGAAATATAATGCCTTATTAAAGTATTATAACCCAGACATCGGCTCCCTGGTTTTAAAAACAATACTTTATCAGAACCAGACAAGCATAAATGACAGATACGTCTCTCTGGTTCTGAAGCGCAATGCGAGACACGGAACGTATCTACCAATACGTTTCTCTGGTTCTGAGCTAACAAAGTTTTTTAGAAAAACGTAACTACCAAATATCCGTTAAATTAGAAGATAGAGAAATGTCGTTAATACCATGTTGTGCAGCATAAAAAGTTATGTAGGAATAGTGAAAAAACAAAAAAACCGATTTTTGCAGTTACGTTCCTCTGGTTCTCAGCCGTCGTATTTATTGTAACTGTTTATGAACAACTAGATCACACATAAAGGCCCCATAACTTTATTATAATTCAGACAAAATGCAATTAGAAAAATAATAAATGATTATTTTATAACCAGTTTACTATTTGTACGATATAATGAGTTCAAATTAAGGCATTCTTTTAATGAAATAACCAATAAATACAACGAGTTTTTGATAATTTACAATAGTTAATGTGAGTGTTTTGGCAAATAAAAAATGTATCTACCTCTGCAGACTTGGGGGTGCATTTCTTTTTAAATACAGAACCCCAATTAAATCCATTGCAGGTCAACAGTACATTATAATGTGAATATGAGACGTATAGTCTGTTAGTATAACAGAGTTAAAGAAATAATTTCGTAAAATTTTCTTGTAAATAAAATAAAAGTGTGTAACTTGATGTCGATACATAAAAATGACAGAACTACAAAGTGAATGGTACTCTATTTATCCAGTTCCCGTATACTGTTGTAGTGTTATTTTGTACCGTTAGGGTGTAGCACACGTGAATAAAAGATTTGAAGGGGGATGAGCAAATGCAGCGACAGCAACGCTGTCACAATCACATGACGACGGAATGTTTTCCAGGTAGCCTTTAGTTAGATGCGATCTGTCAGTTTGTATTGTTATCTCGATTTTGTAGGTTATGTTAATCATGTATTTTTAATTTTTGAACGCATTTTGCTAAATTCTCTGATTAATGAAAATGCCGTTGGACTTCAATAAAATTTCTGTCATTCAAAAAATTAAGTACCACAGTAGTGGGGTGACAACTTGTGATTTTGGAAATAATTTCTGTTTGGCCACAGGCTCTGGGTAAGTTTATCATGTGATAATTTGGTTTATGTTTGTAAGTATGTCGTAATTAAATGTATTTATCAGTTTCTTAGTATTTTAACAATTTTGTGTCGACATATAATCACTATGATTTTGTTGGTTGTTAACACAATTTAATGCTTTTGTTGGGGCTCCCAATGAAATTAAATTTTTTATTTAGGGTTATAATTATTAGGGCTCATTTTGTGGATAAATTTAAATTATTTTTATTAAGGTAGGTTAGTGAGTATATTACGTGGTGAAAAAGGAACTTTCTTTAAAAATTGTTTTATATTATTTGTAGTTAAAGTTCTAGTTTTTAAAGTTTATGAAAATTGTTGTTAGGGTTGTTTTTGAAAGTTCTCAAGAGTTGAAAGGCTACTTATAAAACAGAAAGTAAATTGTTGCTACTGAATTTCTAACATCTTAGTTCAAAAGTTTTAGTAGTAATTTCACCTTTTTCACCTTAAACTCACTTTAAAGGTACAATTTGGATTTAATATTCTAAAAACCATCAAACACCAAGTTTTATATAGTTTGTTAGTAGTAGTAGTACAGTCTTACAGATGTGCACAACCTTTTTGTAAAGGTGGGCCAATTAATTACTGATTTTTTCAAGCCAGGCTGCAATAAAATTTCTAGAGTTTAACAATTGGCATACTTCTTATTTACTTCTGGTTTTTAAATTGTAAAATTTAAATATTTTATGATATGGTGAATGACAGAACTGTATAATAATTTTGTATTGCATCTTTGTAGTCTACTTGCCAGTACTAAAGTTATCCAGAGGTCAATAATCCCTCATCTTTATACTATTGCAATGTTGATACTTGTATCCAGTATTAATACTTCACCAGAATTCAAAATGTAAAATAATTTACGCCCTTTGTTTCATTAAAAAAATGTATTCATAGTTTAGTTTTAACCTACGTACACAAAACTAAATATAAATTTTCCTTGTACAATAGGAAAATGCATTAACTTCCTTATAATTTGGAAATGTTATAAAAGTAAAATAAACTGAAAAATGTATACTTTAGTGGGAAATATGACATTGTTTTTCTTTTGATACCTAATCGTTCAATGTTTGTAGTTGGTATTTTGAAAGTTTATTCCAAGTGACAGCAACGTTTTAGAGCAGACTGTGGGTCGCAAAGATACAGGTTGGGGGCTGCAGGTTGTGCACCCCTGGTCTAATATATACATGCGTTTGGCGAAACAGTTGGTATGGCTGTGGGTGCTGAAGCGTGCACGGCCTGGAAAAAACTGGGCGACTAAAAGAGTTTTACTGTGCTTTTTTCACATTTGACATTACAGTACTTCGTACAATCTACATTTATTGTTGGCCATATCATAATATTATGTATCGTCTACATAATATTGCCTTATTTTCTGATTAATATTTTTATTATGCAAAACTCAAATTTATATGCAATTAATTTTAAATTTAATTACATATATTAAGAGTAAACCTACATTCTTTGAGCCGGTGATGTAAATTTCAAATTTTTTGATGTTTACAAAATTTCACTGTTTTAAAAACTAATAAATTAAGTAGATAAAGGGGCGCAGGCATCAACAGGGTCATCAAATTGATCATTTTCATTGTCTTTGCTAAATTCATCACTGCTACTTTCTTCGATATTAATTTCGAAACGATCTAAGACATTGTCTACTACAAATAGGGGCAATCACAAAAGATCTTTTTAGGTCGCGGTGAGGAGGGGCTGCAGAAGCCTGAACGCCCTGGTTGTAAAGTAAAGTAAAGTTGTCTACTACAAACTCCCTCTGGAAGTACTCACTTTCAACTTGTTTTACTTTCAAAAATAAATCCTTATAATGCATCCTGCAGTTTGAAATTATTTCCATTTCACACAATGAATCAATATAATAATTTCACTAACCTTCCTTTTAAACTGCGTCACCCTTATTTTAATTTCCACTTACACGTGTTTCGGTGGATCCACCATCATCAGAGTAAATGAAAAATTGAAACTAAAAATTTTTTTTTTCTCATTTATTCAAAATTTACAGAAGACGGTACATCTTCAGTCACTTGTATAAAACTGTTTTACTTTGCTACACTCAGCCTGCCAATCGTCTTTTCCAATTCTTGAGAAAGCTTCATTACACAATTGCATTACATTTTTTACTTTTAAGTTACATTTCTCATCGATACATAACCTTTAATATTCGCTCAGATTAGCTCGATTGATTGAGATCTGGGTGACGAGGTGGCAATCTGAGAGGGACTTGACCATTGGTGCACAATAGTTCATCGAAATGGTACTTTCTTTCAGTGGATTTATATTTTTTAATGAATTCGTTCAACTCTGGTTTCAACATTGAATCAGAGAAATGGACTCCTCTAGCATGAAGCCACTTGTACATCTCTGCAATGCACGCATTAACAAGTTACATGACAGCAAGTGTGTTACAGTACACATCAGATTGTTCGGTGACTACTTGTTTTGACTACAACCGGTTGATAATATTATCCTCCGCGTGTGTCCTTTCTGTCTTAGGTCTTAGCTATCGTTCCAACAATACAACTGTACGGTTCTGAAGCTTAGGAAGCGCTGAAAGCGCTCCGAATTTTTATTTACGCTCGATTTTTATATGCATTATTGTTGCTTTTATATTTCATTGATGATTATTACTTTTCTTGGTGCCATTGCGATTGCAACACTCGCAGTGGCAAAACAACTCGCATATTTCATGATCACTTCTCCATAATTTAAAATGTTCACTTATATTTTTTACATTAAATCATTCAATTTTTTAGTATTTTAATAATAAGCAGGGAAAACAGTTAAATTTTTCACAAATTTTTATTACTAAGCTTGCTGCTTTCTTGGAGTGTTAGCGTGCTGTTTGATTTTTTTACTAACTTGTAAGTTTTGTGATTGTATGTTTTTGATTGTGGAGTAAGCATAACCACTTACTGGTTGAAAGTTACAGAACTTTTTTTTGTTGATGTCACTTTAAAATTTCTTTTGTCGGTTTTGTGTATTATAAAAAGTTGTTGGTCATATAAGCAATTAAAGATCTAACTTTTAGAAGATGTGTACTTACTCATCAAATCTAAAATAATGTGGGATTTGAATGGATGAAAATAAAACTCGTCACACGTCAATTTAACAAATTATTATTTAAACATGAAAATGAACATTATTACATCAGAATAAAAAGAATACAACATAAGAAAACAGTCTCTCGTCACTCGACACTTTTACACACACTGGTTTCTTCTTCTTGCGTCAACCGTTATCCAGCTGTTGCGAGCTCACGTGCCATCTGAATCTCACCGGCGGGAAAACCAGCAAATTCGGTTTCCGATTCCTACACTCGGCCGTCCTGAAGTTCATCCGACTCGGATGAGGAATACCCGTCCAGCCAGGGCTTCATGTACTCAGCACAAGTACTTGTCAGCCGTGGTCCATCTTGGTCTTCGCCTTCCTTGTAGACATCGTAGGTGTTATTCAGCTTGGCCTTCATCACTCGGTATGGTCCTAAGTACTTTGTCTTCAACTTAAGGTTCGGTCCCAGCTGGGTGCGTTTGATGGCAACCAGATCACCGACCTTATACTTTGCAGCTTCCTTTCGTCGTCGATTGAAGTTGCTCCGATTTTCAGCTTGCACCTTCTGGATCTGCAACTTGGCATCTTCTCTCATCTGGTCACGTTTCTCGTCGAATGAGGTAACCAACTCTTCTTCGATGAGTTCGACGATGTGAAGATCGTCCTTGTTGCGCATCTTGGTTCCCATCAACAATTCAAACGGTGATCTTCCGATGCTCCTCTGGAACGCGGAGTTGATCGCCCGTTGCACGGCAGGTACCACCTTGTACCACTTCGTCGGGTCGTCGATGCTCAGCTTGGAGATGATCGTTCCAACAGTTGCATTGACTCTTTCAACTTGACCATTTGCTCTGGGTAGTCCTGTCGTCACCTCGATGTGTTTGATGCCTTCTGCTTCACAGTAGTCCTCAAACTCTCGGGAAGTGAACGATGTCCCCTTGTCGGTGATCACTTGCACCGGGTTTCCAAAGTTCGTCTTTTGCAATTCCATCTTTCCAATCGTCTCAGCCGTTTTCGTCGTTTTCACTGGATATAACCAGACAAACTTCGTGAAGGCGTCAACTACACAAAGGATGTGGTTATACCCCTTGTTGGTAGATGCGAGTGGTCCAATGTGATCCATGTGGTAGGTGTGCAACGGTTCACTCTCCTTGAACAGAGGGTGAAGAAGGCCTTCCTTCTTGCCCACCTTCCTGTTTACCACCAGACATTTCACACAGTTGGCGATCACTCGTTTCACCTTGTTGGCCAGGTCAGGAATGTAGTATTCCTGCTTCACGTCTTCTTCCGTCCTCTTGACAGCATAGTGTCCTCTCTCGTGTGCCGCTCGGATGATCTCCTGGTGCATCGCTCGTGGAACCACCAAGACCTCCTGACCGTCGACAAATTTGAACAGAAGTCCATCTCTCACTATGAAGTCCTCGTATGGTTTCTCTTCCAAGATCTTTTTAATCGCTACCAGTCCGTCATCTTTTTCCTGTGCGATCTTGATCCTCGATGTTAGACCATCAGGGAAGCCAAACATCACTGCTAAACATCTGCTTAGAGCGTCGACGTGTTTCATTCTGCTACCAGCTCGGTGTTGGATGGTATAGTCAAACTCTTCCAAGCTCATCGCCCATCTGGCCACACGCGCTGCTAGGTCTGTCTTCTGCATCGTCTTTTGGAACGCCTCACAGTCAGTTACGATCTTGAATGCCAGTCCAAGCAAGTACACTCTGTACTTCTTCAGTGCTTTTACTACAGCCAAGATCTCCAGCTCGTAACTGCTGTATTTTTCTTCCTGAACGGTCGTCTTTTTGCTCATATATGAGACCGGATGTAGCTTCTCGTCGTCTGGACACTTCTGCAACAACACTGCTCCATATCCATACTTGCTGGCGTCGGTGTGAAGCTCCGTCTCAAATTTCGGGTTGTAAATTCTCAAAACTGGTTCTGAAGAAAGGATATCCTTGAGCTCGTTAAATGCACGTCGCTGCTCGTCGTCAAATTTGAACTCAGGTTTTCCTCTCAACAGGTCACTCAGCGGTTTAGCCACGACAGAGAAGTTTGGAATGAACTTCCTGAAGTAGCTTGCCAGTCCCAAAAAGCTCTGCACCGCTGCAATCGTCTTCGGCTCTGGAAAGTCACGAACGGCTAGAACCTTCTCTTCAGATGGTTGGATCTGTCCACCTTGGATAGTGTATCCCAGGAACTGTACCTTCGTCTTCAGGAATTGGCACTTCGCAAAGTTGATTTCTAACCCGTACTCTGCAGCTATCCCCAAGACACGTCCCAATCGTTGAATCGCTTCAACAAAGTTCTTCGCTGGGATGATTAGGTCGTCCATATAGATGAACACCAGGTTCTCCCTGATCAACACCCAGAACACGGCGTTGATATAACGTTGGAACACTGCAGGTGAATTGGTAAATCCGAAAGGTACTCGTTTGAACTGGTACTGTCCCGTGTGCGTCACAAAAGCCAGGTATCGTCGGCTGTCCTCTTCAACTTCTACGTGAAAGAATCCATCCTTGAGGTCCAATGTACAAAATACAGCTGCATCCTGTAGTTTGTCCAAGACATCCTCGATCAGCGGCATGGGATAGCGATCCTTGACCACTATTCGATTTACTCTTCGATAGTCCACGCAAACTCGATGTGCACCGTTCTTCTTTTTGACCACTACCACCTGACTCGAATACTCCGACGAACTTGGTTCGATGACATCCTTCTCTAGCCACTCCTCGACTTCATCATCAACGACCTTCTTCTCCTTTGGTGATAGTCGTCTAGGTTTGCAAAACGTTGGTTGCTCTTCCTTCACTGCGATCCTCATCTTCACGTCAGTTGACTTCGTTTTTGCTGGAACATAACCTTCCACTAGGTCTTCTACCTGCTTCTTCGTCTCTTTGTCAACACAATTCTCGATGTCCAACTCTGGTTCATTGGTTACTTGGATGCACATGATCGATACTTCCTGTTTCCTGATGGTTACTCCCTTCTTGCTCAAGATGACCTCACCCTGGTCCAGAAGATCGTTACCTATCACCATGTCTATCTTCATAGCATCTCCAGACACTACATAGACGTTCGTCACAAACTCATCCTCATCGACCTCAATGACTGTTTGGAAATAACCTTGAGGAGACACCTTGCTTCCTCCGAACCCTGACAGAACAACACTCGTCTCTCGCAATCCTGGAGCTTCCATCGTCTCGTATATATTCTGTCTCAAAAGGTTGTAGTGACTTCCACAGTCAATAAGGGCGTTGATTTCCTGATCGCACAGCTTGACTTCCTTGAATTTCAGGTTGCTATTCGAAGTCGCCAGGTTGTGCATGTTTGAACCATCCCTTGCAGTACCTCTTCTGTCTCGCTTCCTCTCTTTTGTGCACTCACTGGAGATGTGCCCAAAGTCGTTACAGTTGAAGCATCTTCTACCCTTGTCCTTGTGCATACAGTTCCTCGAATTATGTCCAGCATCACCACAATTATAGCACTTCTTTTCTCCTTCGCCGCTTCTGTCCTTCTTCCTTGCACCGTCGTTGCGTCTTCCATCCTTCTCGTTGTTGTGCTTGGAACCTCCTTGCAAATTGCCGTTGTTAGAGTTCTTGGAGCTCTTCTTTGGCATCGACTTCACTGCCAACTCGTAGCTCTTCATCTTGTCCTTGAACTCCCTAGAACTCGTCGCCCCGTACAAAAGAAGTTTTGCTCCTGTCTCGTCGTCGATACCATCAATCACATATTGAAACACTGAAACTAATTCAATGTCACCACGGCTGGCTATCTCCTTCATCACTAGGAAATATTCCTGGAGGGATTCGTCCTGCTTCTTCCGTCGTTGAGTTAGCAGCTTATGAATTTCCACACTGCTCGTCGCTGTATCGAACTCGTCCCTCAGTGCTTTCTTCAAAGCTGACCAAGACGTCAATCCTCGCTCACCTTGAACAAAAAGCTTAGCCAAACCTTCAAGTGATTTTTTTGCAAACACAAACTTTTGCAGCTCACTCCATCCCATCAAGACTGCTGTTTCTTCGAAATGAGTGATCCACTTCTTCACCGGATATCCGTCCTTGCCATTGAATGTTTTCAAAGCGCCCTCTATGTCACGAAACGTCAACGAAAATTTATGCTGCTCTTCATACCTCCTATTTTGTAACTCCATCGCAGCCAAATTTCGCCTTATTTCCTCCGACACATCTTTGTCCTGCTCCTCATCAGAACTGTTGCCTTTCTTCTCGTCCTTTTTTATCTTCACTTTCTTTTTATCGTCCTCATCATCCTCCTCTTCTTCGTCGTCTTCTTCTTCCTGTTTGATATCGTCGTTTATTTTTGCTTGAAGTGCGTCCAAATTTGTCAGGTAATAACAAATGTCATCAATCATCTCCCCTTTAGTGCCAGCGTCAACACACAAAATTCCTATCACAACACACAACTCCGACACCGAAAACGTCTCCTCCATAAATTTCTTTTGCTGTTCTTCCTCAATCGAACCTGCTGTAAACTCGAATCCTGTAAACTCCCGCAGTCGTTTTCTATTTTTCCTGTCAGTTGGAATTGTCCCAAAAATAAGGTGATGTAAAACCTTGATTGCTTTCGTTGGTGAGTTGTTTATGTTGTTCAGAATTGAGGTTATGTCACCTAGTGTCGCCATCTCGTCGTTTTATTCAAAAGTCGGTAAAGTAGTTTCCAGTTTTATCGACCGTCGGTAACTGTGTAATCTTCTTTTCGTCGCACCGGTTTATAGGTTAGGTTGTCGATACCTTTTCGTCGTTTCCTTTATTTTTCTGATGAGCCTTCGTCCTGTTCTCACCACATCCAAAATCCCTCGTCGTCGTCACAATTTATACCTCTCGTCGTCACTTGTACCACCAAAAAATGCTGCAGCCAAAATGCCCAAAATCCAAAAAGCACGTTTTGTTAATCAAATGAATCCTCGTCTTAGATCCAAACGTCGTCGATTCACATAACTGCACGTCGTTTCGTCGTCAGCGTCGTAAGCAACAGCAAAGAAGATGGTTCGTTGTAAGCGTCGTAAAAATGGCGTCCTAAATTGCGTCGTGTGTTTCGTGTCGAAACTCGTTACTCAGTTCATCCCGGACGGGCCCCCAATTTGTGGGATTTGAATGGATGAAAATAAAACTCGTCACACGTCAATTTAACAAATTATTATTTAAACATGAAAATGAACATTATTACATCAGAATAAAAAGAATACAACATAAGAAAACAGTCTCTCGTCACTCGACACTTTTACACACACTGGTTTCTTCTTCTTGCGTCAACCGTTATCCAGCTGTTGCGAGCTCACGTGCCATCTGAATCTCACCGGCGGGAAAACCAGCAAATTCGGTTTCCGATTCCTACAATAATAATAACCAACCTCTTACTGGTTTAGTTCTTGCACTTACATAACGACTAAAATATAATAATTTGAGCCCAGTAAATTACATTTTAAAGTTGTTCATATTTATTATGATGTTAACTGCCCATAACCCTTATAGTGCCAGCGTCCAAATATTAGGACGTCAGCAGTTCAGCCAAAAAATTCCAGCGTCTTTTTATTCTTTTTTCGTTGACTTAAATATTTTCTCCCAATTTTTATTTTCGCTCGGTTTTTATATACATTATTGCTGCTTTTTTATTTCATTGCTGATTATTTCTTGTGTTTATATTGCTGGTCATAAATTTTTAAGTTACAAACTTTTATTGTAATTATTAGTAACTAAAATGTTCTACAGTAGATTAGTACATATTTTCCAAAGTTAAAAAAACTAAAAATTGGATTTTCAAAACTTTTATCACAGTATATTAATTTTTTATATTACACAAATGATTTTTTGGTAACTATGTGCATAATAAAATTGTATTTAAAGTGATGTAAGTGAAGTTGGATAATATAAGTTTTTAGTATACTTTTTTAAATTAAAAAGAAAATTTTTTTACAGAAATTTTTATTTTTTCAAATTTTAAGAAATAATTATGTTATAAGTTAAATGTCGTATAAGATCAATTCATTTTGAATAAAAAAAGTCTTTAAAATATCTTGAAAAATAGCCAAGTATGGCTAGATAAAATGCAACGTATCACACAAAAATAGGCTGGCATTGATAAGCAGTACCTAGAAGAAAATACCTGGCATTTTTCGATGGAACTCTGGAATATTCTGGTACTACTGTAAGGGTTAAGTAAATCTCTTATTTATTTATGTATCTGGTCATTGACTCTGTTTAGGGAATCTGCATATTATTGTTTTCTATGTCTATTGTATTATTTATATGTCAAATACTATTTTGTTTAATTCATACTAATATAGCCAAAGTATTGGGATTCAGGACCATTTGATCCACTTCATTGGATCAAGTGATTTTTATCGGAATGAAATTTGCAGGGATGATATGAATTGAATTCTTAGTTTCCAATGGTGACCCCCAAGGAATGTTTGGTTCCCATTTTATCTATCATTTACATTTTTGACATTTTGAGTGAATTGAGATCTCATTAGGCTGTGTTTACTGATCTAAAAATTTATAACTTGGACCTTTCATTCCTATCTTCTGTTCGATCTTGACTGTATTTTGCTATGGTCAGGAGAATGGATATTGAGCCTCACTATTTCAAAATGTTGCGTCTTGCATGTGGGACTGGACTGTACAAACCATGACAGAAATATTATTCCATCTGTAAATTTTGTTAGTAAATTTATATACAATCATTTTAAGAAATTAAAAATCTGGTGTGAAACACTCACACAACTTTCTCTTGCCAATGCAAATAATTAACAATAAACCTAACATTAGTAATAAAACATTAGAAATAAACAAGAAACTAACCTCAAAAACATAACCTTATTTTAATCATGAGTGAAACACGCTAAATGAAAATTAACCTCAGTTTGGCCTAAAAATACGGAAAATCAATTTTTCACGCTCAACTAGGCTCTGTGGAGAAAAATGCTTTAAATAAAAGTTGCAGGTCTTTTAATTTCCTACAAATTTTATTATATACACTTTTGTCGTAAAATGGATTCTAAGGCCGAAATCTTTAAAAAATCGATTTTTCACACGTTTTCGTGAGAAAAAAAACAGAAAATTGCCAATTACCGCTAAACTAAGCGTTATACAAAAAAATGTTTGAAATAAAAGTTGTAGAATTTTACATTCTCTACAACTTTTATTATATAACGTTTTGCGCTAAAATGCATATTAAAGCCGCAATCTTAAAAAGAAAATGTTTTTACGTAAAAACAATCTTACGCAGAATTTCAGCAAACATGGCGCCTACCCTATCTTGTAGAGCATAAAACATGTAGTAAACCAGACGATTTAAAAAAAAAATCGTAGGACCAGTTTTTGAGAAAATCGCAAAAAAGTGAAAAATTACACGAATAAACTACTACTTCCGGTTGACCGATTTTGATGAAAATGTTCGTGTCGCGTCCGGTAGTGGTATGTAACTTAAGTTTCAAGTTCGTACGATGTTCCGTTCTTGAGATATTCTGTTCACACACAGACACACACACACACAGACCAATCGCTAAAAACATGTTTTTTGGGTTCAGGGGGGGTCTGAAAACGTATAGATCCGGTGAAAACTCGATTTGGAAAAATCGACATGAAAACAATACTTTCCTTCCTATATATTCATATAGGCAAGAGAAAGTAAAAATGGGCTAATCCCATTAGTTGGTTGATCAAGAAAACCAAACGCATCCTTTATTTGTTAACTAAGGCCTTCCATCCTATGTTTAAGCGGTTATTTGTAAGGATTGACACCACCTATATTTACCCAAAGTTTAAATGTGCTGTGGTATTATGGAGCCAGGAGCCGTTTGTTTTTGGGTGACGTGGAAGGGCTGAAGTACTATACGCGCGCCAGCTCATGATCTCTGTCGCCTGGGGAAGTGGGACGGGTGGCGTAATAGAATGTGAGTAATATATTTGTCTTATCGTGCAGTACAAAAACATTTAGTCATCATGTAAATATTATTATTATGTCTATGTATTTATTTATTATAGGCCTACATGTTATTGCTTTTCACAACGGATACACGTGTCACAATATACAGTTGTACATTTGTGCTAATGCGTCTCGGATGTGTTAATCATTATTCATGATTTTTGATCACTAAAGTGATTTTTATTTTGAAATTTAAAGCGTGTTAACGTGCCAAAAGTTATTAGTTTTGTGTTAGGTAAATTTCAACGTGTATTTTTCATATCTTTTGTTTTATTTTAATATGTCTTCCCGGAAAAATAAAGCGGTAATTCATTCGGAAGTGCGACAAATTATTGCATCAGTTATAAAAAACTGTGATGAAGAATCGCGTAAAGGACTCGGAATTGGCTTAACCATTCGATTTTTTTTACCTCAGTAAAAAAATCATAATCCAAATGGATTATGATTTTTTTTACTGAGGTAAAAAAATCATAATCATAATTTGCTACTAATTATTTAGGCCTATAAATTAATGTTATGAAATATATATTTTTTAATTTCCTTATTTTCTATGCTACGTACATATTTTAATTCCTGAGGACTGCCTGACTCAAACTGTAAATAATTACTAAATATTAATAAATACAATGAAAGAAAAGTAAAAGAGTTACTATATTATAGAATAAATTGAAATAATAAAACAAAAGGTTACTTTATAATGACAAGAACATAATGATAAATGTTTTTTTTTATGAATAGTATAATCTTTCATTGCATGCCGTAACAGAAATTCCTCACACGGATCACGAGCTGACGCGGCTGCTATAGGTGCAGTAACCAAGACAGTACCTGTACCTGAGACATGGTTTATTAAATTTTTGTACTCTGGCCTACCGTTGTCATTGTGGGGATCTGATCGAGTATTTTACGACTGCTATTCTGACAACGTATAAAAGAAAAGTGACTGCCTCTGTAGTGTAGTGGTATTGCGTTAACCTATTACGTGGAGGTCCCGAATTCGATTCCCAGCTAGGGTCTAGAAATTATAACAAGTCACAACCCAACATTCCATATCCCACTCTAGTCGCTAATGACCAAGCTGTTGATGCAACTTAAATAAACTAAAATATAAGTCCATAGAAATTTTATTAATCTTAAGATATTTCCAAATTAATTGTATTAATTGGTTTGATTTACCTAGTCTGTTGTTGTTTAGGTCAACAGCTGAAAGGCTGGTTTGAACCTCTAGAGGTTTTACTAAGTAAAACAAGGAGTGAAGTGGTTTACCATTGCCTTCCTCACTGAGTGAAAAAGTACGCTTATCAGCATGCCGGGCCCTCTGAAAAGCACATATTTTCCACTCTGTAAATGACAACTTCACTTCATTCACCACAGGGTCTGGCTGTATAATGAAATTCATTACTTTCAGAGAAGGTAACTCTGATTAGTGTCTTTTACACCTCTACCTCTTCTGTTCTTAAATGATTCAGTCATTTAATTGGCTGACCATGTGATAAGAAACAGAACTATTTATTTTAGCCCTGCAACAAACAGATTGAGTGTAAATAATTTGACACTCCACCTGTCTGTTATGGGCAGTTACCTAGTCTATAGATCTATAAAAATTTGGTTACGTAATTACATAGCATATAAAATTAAATTTGAAATTATATAGGCTATCTTATGCTAACTAAGAAGTAGTCCAGTACGAATGCCCTGGCCGCCAAACATTTCGCCATTCAAATATTCTACAATGCCACTATTCTGACAATCTTGTAATAAGAAGCCTGTATAAATTCAAAGTAAAGGACCATATTACTTGTATTTCAAATAAAATATGAAATATCTTCTTTGAATCTTAATGAGCATATTTAAATGTTTTTGCATAAATCATTGGGATTGATTTGAGAATTTTTCATCAAACTTTTTTTAGCTTGTTGTTGGTCAACATTGAAATTTGAACCTTAAACAGGTTTTTAATCAATACCATGTACGTTCGAATGTTAGGTTTTGCCCATAACAGGCAGGTGGAGTGTTAAATTATCTCCACTCGATCTGCTGGTTCCAGGGCTACAAAAAATAGTTCTCTTTCTTATCTCATAATCAGCCAATTATATGACTGAAGCATTTAAGAATAGAAGAGGTAGAGGTGTAAAACACATAAGTCAAGAGTCATCTCCTGTGAGAGTAATGAATTTCAATGAACAGCCAGACCCTATGGTGAATGAAGTGAAAGTATCATTTGCAGGGTGGAAAGGTACATGCTTTTTAGAGGGCCTGGCATCCTGATAAGCATACTTTTTCACTTAGTGAGGAAGGCAATTGTAAACCACCTAACTCCTCGTTTTACTTAGTAAAGTCTCTAGAGGTTCAAACCAGCCTTTCGGCTGATGACCTAAACAACATATACATTAGAAGTATTGGAAACAGGAACAGTTTCCTCCGAATTCAAATTTAATGTTACTTCCGTTTTAATATTTTTTTTAGAATGTAGCCTACTTCTCATTGTGGAACACGATTGAGGTTCTTCCAACTTTTTCCGTTCATTCTCTTTTTTTTGCTAGCCCACCCAAAGGTTCTTTCTTTGACAAAAATGATGAATAAATAAATTTTTTCAAACAAAAAACACCTGTAAATATTTAAAGTTAGCTACGGAGAATATGTTTGGAAAATACAGATAACAAAAAAAAAATTAGTTTTAGCGTTTTGCCTTTTTCAAGCTTAAGATGCCTCCCCCCTCAGTTTTTGGGGCACTAGGAAGTCGTGTAGTTCACCTATATGGACGTGCCGCCTGGGGCCGACGTGAAAACATCCGTTTAATTTTCATGGTAAACATGACAAATTTATTGTTTGATATTTTAGTCGGTGATTTGTAAATGAGTAGAGCTTGTCTGACATCTCGAGTCGGCTGCGTTGTGAGTTACATAATGACCTCACTTTGTCCCTGTTCACTTCTGTAAAGTCTATTCGTTTATGCTCGCGATAACTGTAGCTGCGACTGTAACTGTAGCTCGCGATATTTATTTCATGTAGCTGCGACAGGCGACATGAAATAAATGTACATCGTTAACTTTATCGCATCCACTCGGAGCGGGGTATCAGTTCTGCCATATGAAATTACAGTGTGTATAAAATGATGTATCCCCGTGCTAGTTAGTCTATGCTTTTTTTGAAGTGTAATGAAATAAGTACTCTGCTAAGGACATATCCCTCAAACATGGCCTTCTCCTCCCTTACCAATTAACCGTTCAGAGTCTACCTCTGTTATCCATGATATTGTAATAAATCCAAGAACAAACTGAAAGCAGGCCACAGTTATTATAGGCCTACCGGCGAGCGACACGCTGTCATCGTCGCGTGAATAAGTGTTTGGATAAAGAAGAAATAAAAATTGTCTCATGTAGTTTTCTCAATTATCAAGTATCGATGTATTAACATTTAAAACATGCTAATCTAAATATTAAACTGGAACAGCTCTTAAGCGGCGAGGTATTCCATGACGGCGGCCAAGTAGATGGGCGCACCGGCGCCGACTCGCTCCGCGTAAGTTGCCCTTCCTGAGCAGGCAGGATGTATTCTGCCGAAGGGAAACCAGCCCGACGAGCGAGAAGGGAAACCAGCCCGACGAGCGAGACTTTGCCTTCCTCTTTACTTTTCCTCCTTTACCGCGTCCAGACATCTCGGCTTGTAGCTTCTCGGTCGGTGGTTGCGAACGAAATAAGTCGATCGCGCTATCGCCGCTGTATTTACGTGGTCAGTCTTGCTCTCCTATTGGTCGGGTCGCTGCAGCCTATCGCTGATTGGCTACCGTTACTGCAGTCACGAAATAGAGCTCTCCTATTGGTTTGGCCGTTTGAGCCTCTCTTTGATTGGCGGCAGTTACCGCGGTCGTACGACGTAAATACAAGTGCACTAAAAATTTTTGACGTATTTCCGTTCGAACCGAGCTACGAGCAGCAAGCATCATGCCACCGAAAACCAGCGGTAAAGCGGCCAAGAAGGCGGGCAAGGCCCAAAAGAATATTGCCAAGGGAGCCAAAAAGAAGAAGCCCAAGAGGAAGGAAAGCTACGCCGTGTACATCTACAAGGTGTTGAAGCAAGTCTACCCGGACACGGGAATCTATTCGAAGGCGATGAGCATCATGAACAGTTTTGTCAACGACATATTCGAGCGCATCGCTGCCGAAGCTTCCCGGTTCGCCCACTACAACAAGCGGTCGACCATAACCAGCAGGGAGATCCAGACCGCCGTACGTCTCCTTCTGCCCGGTGAATTGGCCAAGCACGCCGTGAGCGAAGGTACTAAGGCCGTCACAAAGTACACCAGCTCCAAGTAAGAGCTCGGTGCCGACGGCGTCACGTACTTTACTTATAAAACGGCCCTTTTCAGGGCCACCAAATATGTACGCTAAGGTTGTTTGTCGAAAGATGGATTAATTTTTTTCCATTCATTCCTCCCTCCTATACCGCAATATAATAATACGTAAAATGATTTTTACGTATTATTTTTTTCACATAATAACTGAATAAAAATTTCTCGTTTTCATTTATTTTTCCCCCTTCATCTTATTATATATTGTTCCATTGATCGCGCTAAGTGTTGTAGGTTTCATTTTAATTACATTTAACAAGGTGGCAAATTAAGTTGAAATGTGGACAGATAGCAACGTACTTATGCCATACGTGGCAATTCATATAAATAAATAAAGTCCAGTTTTGAACTTTTGGGTAAATCAGGAAAGAATACTCTTTAAAACCATGTAAAAATTATAAAAATCCGTTTGGTGGAACTCTGTATTTAGGAGTTAATAGAATTCCCATTTATAATACATCGGAAGCGATTTTGCGTTTTAAATATATAGATTATGATTTTATCAATGGATGACAGTTATGTAAATAAAGGTTTTGTATGTAGAATCACCTTTATGTCGTTCTCTTAAATGTCCCAACGAAAATGGATTATGTTTTCTTCAATTCCACGAACAATTTCTGATACAGACATTGTGAGTTCTCGTACTGAATGATCAGAATAGAATGATTGCTTAGGCTCAATCATAGCGATTATATACAATAGGGGACCGGAAGTTACGTAATTATACAATTATTGTGTGTGAACGATAGAGCGATCATTATCTGAGGTTTCTGGTAAATATTTTCTTGGAATTATACGCTTTTGTTCTCATAGAGCAATGAATTTTATTCGAGGGAATTCGTTACCTGGATAGCGATTCATTTCATGGAAACTTTTTCCCTAATTAGCGGAAGTGCGGTTTCTGGTGAATTTCATATTTTCTTGGAATTAGTCGCTTCCGTTTTTGTATGGAAGTTCAAAGCAATGGTTTTATTTATGGATTTTTATTAGCAGGATTATCTCGGTAGTGATCCGTTTCTTGGGATGTAATTTAATTTTTCCTTTAATAGCAGTGGTACTGCTTCTGGCTTTTGTTGTTACATACTTTCTTAGAAGTAATCGCTTATTTCCTTGGGTAGAGGAAGTTCATAGCAATTAATTTTATTCTCAGAAAGTCGTATGGGTAGCGAACCGGAAATTTGTGTCCTTAAGTAGCGAAAGTCGATGTCATTTATCTGCTGTCGTATTGTTAATTGGTAGGAGTACGGTGGTGATAAAGCGTAAAACTATTGAATGGTTTCTTGGAAATTAATTCACATTTTTTTTTAACATCACCCAGACGGGTTTAATGGTTTTATGCACCTACTGTCACACGTTCATTTTCGTGAAGCATGTAGGCGTTAACTAGTTTCTTGGGACACAGAACAGGAAAATTGATATTTATGTTTGTAACTTAACATTGTATTCAGTTAGACAGAAAGAGGAAGGGAAATACTTTATGCTGATTAATTTCTTATCACAAGTGGGTGTTCCTTGATTGGCTGAAGAACTATCACGACAAGGAGAGATAAGAACGTTACATTTCTTATTAACAGTGGAGTACCCCAGCCAGCCGAGTAGTCGAGGGCGTCTTCATGCAGAGCTCACAACGGGAATTCAGTTCAATAAAAAACATTGGCGATTGCTAGGACCCCAGGGTAATTGCAATCTCTCTCAGGTGGGGAACCCACTATTTATCTAAATCCACAACCGCTACAAGCTAGCAAGGAAGTCGAGAGTCAAGCCATTAGTTTCTTTATCACTAAACGCGCACACTAATTGGTCGAGGGAGTGACCAAGCAGGTCACGTGGCGTACCAAAGATGAAGATAAGAATGCCGTCAGTTCCAACTCTAATCTCAATAACATAAAACAAATTGGCGTTGGCGCCGGAAGTTCCTTTATCACTTAACTCAATTAGTCGAGGGAGTGGTTTAACCGGTCACGTGGTTTATCACAGAAGGAGATAAGAATGCCGTCGGTCCCTACTCCCTAGTTTCAATAATTCTTAATAATTCTAGCTACGAGTTCGTCGGGGGCGAAGCCATCAGTTTATTTATCAATAACTGGTCGAGGGACTGGTCTAGCCGATCACGTGGTCTACCACAGAGGGAGATACTACTGCTGTTGGTCCGAACTCTCCAACTTTAACACTAAAAAACAAAATGGCGTTGGTTTTTTTTTGTTTAACGTCCGACTGTTCTGCAATTACTGCTAATGCAGACGATGAAGGATGAAATGATATTTTGTAACGTATGAAAATATGCCGTGCCTGAATGGGATCCGAACCCAAGACCGCATGATGAGAAGCGAGCACGTTACCAACTACGCTAATGCGGCCGGCGTAGTGCTGGACTCTCAATATTAGTCGAGGAAATGGCTACGCAGGTTATGTGATCTACCACAAAGGTAGATAAGAATGCCGTCAATCAATGGTGCGTGGAAAGGGGAGGAGTGAAGTTAGGGAGGGGAGCTTCCTGATTGGTCGGAGGCATGTCCCCCCACGCATTTGAGCCACATGTGCACGCGATGCGTTGGATGCCGCCGGATACCCCCTTAAGCCTCGTACAGACATGAACAGATCATCGCGTATTATTTCCGGCAAAACATGCGACGATGTTACGCTGGTGTAAACGGGGTGTTGCGAACGGAATATCGTCGCGTAAATCAGCGCGTAACATTATGGCGTCCCATCAGTTAATTTACTCATCAGTACACGATGAGTGAACGTAGAGAAGTCGCGGCTGTCACCTCGCACTTCTTTATTTTAGTTTTTTCCCGCCTAAGCGCTGCCATTAAATAAGTTATTTTTCTCTTGTACTCATCAGCCGTGGTGTCCAATTCCTTTCAATTTCTTCCCATGCGTCATTTTTTAAAAATTCATTATAGTATTGTGGGTGCTTAGCATCCCATAAACATTCTTTACTTCTATAGATGTCTATTAATTGAAGAGAATTTTCTTCCGTCCACTTCATACCACACTAATAATTATGTAATGCACAATAAATGTAGTAATACAGATAATGTAAATCAATGTAATAAAAATAATATGAATAACAACAGAAAAATAAGTAAATAATGTAAACAATAATACAAAAAGTTAAACAAAACAATTAATATTCTAGCATCGAATTGATCACAGTGACTCCAATAAACTGGACGAACGCAATGTTTGCTTGCCCGTCCAAACATGCGAACACATGGTGTGTAACAAATTCCTTTGATGCGACGAAGAAATACCGACATCTGATGGGACGCAGTGATGGTACGGTACGATGTTATGTTACACTAGTTAACATTTTTCGCAAACATGTTTGCCACAACGATACGCGACGGTGTTACGATACGGTGTTTTGTTCGCATGCCTGTACGCAGCTTTACATACCTTACTATACTCTATTTCACGTTTAAAATATAGCATAGTACAGCTCTTATGAGAACCCGTTGTGTTATCAGGCGTACGGAAAACATCATGCACAGCCTATAAAACAACCCTCTTCCGCCGACACCATCCGAAGGTCACTGTCAAAAATATTTAGAGTTTCGCTTAGCACGGTCTAACAAACTCATTTTCAATAAAAAAAATTTTGAAACATTACTGTCGCTTCCTAATGAATTGTATTTTGTTATGCTATAAATGTTATTATTATACTCTTATATTTAGATAAGATACGCTCGTACAAAGTTGGACGTTTAAATTTTATCACATTTTTTTGCGTATCACATCGTGTAAGTTTTTTCTTTCAACGAAGACATATGTGTTTTATTATTTTGTTATAAATTAGAATTTTATCTGTAATTTGATGTACGATAAGTCATATGTTGGACGGAAACAGAAATAATAAACGAGTTAAAACAAGTCACTGAAGTTTTCGCATTATGTTATTCAATAGGAGTTCGTAAATGAGAACGAGTGTGGCGTGGAGTCGATATTTTTACTTAGTGTAGTAGCGCTCAAACTCCCATATGAAATACATTGCTTATGGACTTCCCGTACTCCATTCAAAAAGTGAAACCAACTATAGTACTCTACTATCCCTCAGTGTTCATGCAGACGATTCGAGCCTTCGGACAAGCTCTACATATATCTGTGGCAACTAGTTAGACTTGAGAAAATTGATAAAACGGCGGAGATTGATAGAAGAAGCCTGTTGGAATGGACAGCATTCGGAAGATTGAGTGGTGAAGAACAAATTATTTGGTTTAAGTGTGCTCCCTGTATTAACGTATGGTACACAGCGTGGTTGTTTACTAACTACTAAAAATTTAACGTACCATTAGGCTATGTCCTGGAGGATGATCGCTGGAACGGAAAAAAGGAAAAAATTAAACGTTCAGTAATTTAGTTAGATGTCCTATTTGAACTTTAAATGGGCTCGCGCGATGGAAGTGAACGCGACAATTTGTGCAGCAACGCGACGAGAAATGATCGCCTGATCGCTCGAAAACAAACAAGTTTGTTTTTAATCGCACTATCGAGCGTTCGGAGAAGACTTCAGAAACACCTCTTAACTATAGTCACTTGAGTCACGAATTTATCCTTGTTTGCAACGAGGGGTAAAGGGTAAATCATCAGTGCGTATGCGCGACTGCTTTAATTTCAGTACGACAAACATAACAACTTATACTACACACAGAGCATATACAGTATATCGGGGAACCTTTTGTAGGTTAACTGTACGAATATAACTGTTTGTTACCGTAAACACAAATGTCGGTTTCTTGAAAACGTGGTGGAACTATTCATAGTGCTGAACGCAAAGTAATAAAATGTTGTGAAGTTGAAGCTTACAAAAATGCCTATCCGTGCCTCTTAACAAAAGCCGTGAGCGAGCGGCTAACTACTGTGATGTTTCTCTTTCCACAGTTCGAAAAATAAAGAAGGAAATTAAAGACGTGAAGAAGCTATTCTTTAACAGTTTTGTTGATACCTGGTAAAAAAAGAAAACGGTTAGGTATATACTAAAGAAACTGATAATGAAAACGTCAATGACAGCTATAGTAAAGAAGGCGGTTCATTCTTAATTACAGTAAATCAAAAATTTCTAGTCATGTAATTAAGCTATATATTTTTTTTTTTGTTTAACGTCCGACTTTTCTGCAATTACTGAATTAAGCTATAGGCAATATTACAGGTCATATTTATTTCTTATAAGGTTTACGAAGAAAACATTTTCTCGAAATAACCACAGCTTACAAAATATATCTAAAAACTGCACGGTAGTGAAATGTTCGAGTAGTGTCTCACTGTTGAGGTTGGCAGACTGCAAATATTTCACTTTCCTTCCTCACAGCCCATACATACGCAAAAGGCAATCTCGTGACTTCAGTATCTATACACCTATTTCCAACGTAAGAAATAAAAATTTCCGACGTAACAGAAAATTAAAATTTTCTCCTCGTCTGCTAAACGATAGCTGTACCGTGGTTCCCGGGTCAATTTCCGGTTGGTCTAGCATTTTTTGATCGCTTGTTCTCATAATTTAGTAATCACATTATATTAGTAATTTATCTTTTGGATTGTTAATTATATTACATTATAACGAAGTGATACATTTGGCATGTACTGACAAGTTACATTTTTGAGATAGGGATTGGGAGTATGTAATCAAATGTTAGCTTCGAATGGTCAAGAGAAAGTGTGCAAAACCTTGACCAGGACAGCCCTACATATTATAACAAATGTCTAATTTTTTCAAAAAATGGGTAGATGTTATCAAGAGAAACTTGGAGAAGTTTGGGGGGGGGGAGCTTACGTTCAATTCTGTGCAAATTAGCTACAAAAAGCCTGTGTTTTAAAAGTACGTCTTTAAGCCATACGGTTACAGACCGTACTTATATTGTGTGATAAAAGTATTCACTTGATAAATTGGAGTTGTTGAAAAGTATCAGATCAGTAGTATGAGATGGAGGTTTATGAGAGCGTTTTGGGTTCGTACATAAATCACGTGATTGATTTTCAGCAGGATTTTAGCACAATTTCAACGACGTGATTGATAATCGGTTTTTTCTGTCAGTTTGATTAACCGAGTTGTTTTCTCTAGTTCCTCTGTAATAATAAATGATAATAATTCTTTATTGAACATAAAGAAACATACAGTTAAAAATCTGGTGTGAAACACTCACACAACTTTCTCTTGCCAATGCAAATAAAGAACAATATGACCTAACGTTAGTAATAAAACATTAGAAATAAACAAAAAACTAACCTCAAATAAACCTAACCTTATTTTAATAATATTGAAAAACGCAAAATGAAAATCAACCTCAGATTGGCTTAAAAATACGGGAAGTCACTCTTTCACGCTAAACTAGGCTCTGTAGAGAAAAATGCTCTAAGTAAAAGTTGTAGATCTTTTAATATACACTTTTGTGATAAAATGTTACTAAGGCTAAAATCTTTAAAAAATCGATATTTTACTCGTTTTCGTGAGGAAAAAACAGAAAATCGCTAATTACCGTTAAACTAAGCGTTATACAAAAAAATGTTTGAAATAAAAGTTGTAGAATTTTAAATTTTTTACAACGTATATTATATACATTTTTGAGCTACAATGCATATTAAAGCAACAATCTTAAAAAAACTATTTTTTACGTGAAAACAGCCTCTCCAAGAATTTCAGCAGACATGACGCCTACCCTTTCTTGTAAAACATAAAAATTTAGTAAACGTGGCGATTTAAAAAAAATCGTAGGATCAGTTTTTGAGAACTCGCAAAAATGTGAAAAATTACACGAATAAACTACTACTTCCGGTTGACCGATTTTGATGAAAATGTTCGTGTCGGGTCCGGTAGTGGTGTCTAACTTAAGTTTTAAGTTTCAAGTTCGTACGAGGTTCCGTTCTTGAGATATTCTGTTCACACACATACACGCGCGCGCGCGCACACACACACACACACACATACCGGTTGAAAGCACCAAGTGAGGAGACCGGTAGAAATTGCCAAAACGAGGTCTACCTTAATTTATAATATTTTTTTCATTTTTTTGCTCAGTTCTCACTTGGTTAGATGTGGTGCACTATTAACACACCATTTTATTAACATTTTTGTAAATTTTTTGACACACAGTGAGTGCATAAAACGAGGAGGAGGCGTGGCTAAATTTCGCGCCACGCGTGTGAAGGCAATCGGAACTGAAAAGCCAAACCGAGGAGAAATTTAAATGACAGGATAGCAGAGTAGTTATTAGTCATCTCAATGTTGCCAAACGTAATTCTTTGTTGTTTTACTGTACTCTTACTTATAATTTCCACATTATAGATCAGTTCCACACTACACGTAGAGACAAACTGCAAGCCGTAACCCGAATAATGGGATCATTTTTACTCTCCATCATCTTCGCTAACCACACGTCTTCATGCCCCCTTAATGTCAAGATTTTGGGGTAAAGCCCCACAAACCAGTTTTAGAAGAAAAGAAATGTACACATTCCTTGAGCGATGTTTAAACTAGATAATTCGTGTAGTCGTTATTATACTTGTTTAAGATACTCTTACAAAAGCCTACAACTCGCTGAATGGTAACATCCTATTAGTGATTTCAAAGTCTGTACATCTAGATAAATAATAATATTAGTATCATTATTTTTTTTTTTTTGAAAATGAAAGGCAGATTTTCATATAGTAGACCTATAATCCTAATCGGATAGTTACGAATTTACACATATAAATGGGAATAAGTCCAGAGCGGCTAATTAACTTCTAGCTATAACCTTACAGATATTATCATGAAAAATTAATGGATAACTATTTTTCAATTAAACATAAATACTCGTATCTATCCACAATATCGTATCTATAGTATCTATCTAAAATAACGGAAAGTTTTAAACGAGTAAAATGCGCTATGAAACTGACCACTCCATTTATAGATTATCTGAACTGATTTCTATATTAAGCGACTGCCGCAGAAGAGGTTACGTATATTTTTCGGCTTCGTACAGCCTTATCGGCTTAATAGATTTTAATAAATGAGTTGATATTTAATTTGTCAATATTGTGAGAATGTGTTAACTTTAAGCGCAGACACTGACTTTCACGTTTTAAGGTATTTTCGTATAGGAGAAACGAAATAATTTTTTTTTGTGCTGCAATTGGTTTTCTGGGATTATCGCCAATACAAATGGAATTTTCAAAAATTCTTTGGTAGCTGTTACTTAACTCTAAGGGAGGACATACCTATTACATTTTAAGTTACTGCGAGTTGTATGGTTTCGGAGATTTCGTGATCAGTGCGTAGGTGTTAAAAATGTAGATTAATCCACTTCTCCGATTTAATTATATTTTATTTTTAAAAAACCCTTACCTACTCAAAAATATAACACCTAAGAGGTACATACGTTCCGAATTTCGCGTATATAGGTGTTGTGGTTTGAGAGGAGTAGTTTATTTCCAAACTTTACGGAAATTTCGTTTGCGGAGTTTTCTCCGATCTACATTGAATTTTCAAAAATCCTTTCTTTCTGAGGTCCTAAATCGTAAGCGGTTGCATACCTGCCAAATTTTAAGTTTGTAGGCATTGTGATTCTCGAGATTTAGTGATGAACCGTTGTTATTACATAGATTTTTCCCAGTTTGGTAGATTGATTTTAAAAACGCTACACGGCCTGCCGCTGTAGCTGAGTTATTAGCGTCTCGGCTTTTCACCCGGCGGTCGCGGGTTCCAATCCCGCTTAGGCATGGCATCTTTTCATAAGCTAAAAAAATTCATCCATCTTATCATCTTCTGCGATTAGCCGAAAGGACACACAAATCCGAAGTAAAACTACAAAAAAACCCTATACGACACTAACACCTGCGGCCCATAGTTGCCGCATTTCGTGCAGTCCTACGAAGATGTTATTGTTTGGGAGGGATAGTTTTACAAATTTTGACGATTTTACCGGGATTTTGGCCGTTATAAAGTGAATTTTCTAAAATCCTTCGTGAGCACTCAAATTTCAATATCGTAGACCTATGAATTGTAGTTCCGGAGATTCACTGATTGGTGATGTCTTTTATACATCGAAGATTGCAGTAACTTAACCTTTACATGATTACCTTGCCATGATAACCTTTAAGGTAAACAATTTTGAAAAAAAAATCTTTCTTTACCTAACGCAGGCAAACATGAGGGCAGGGAAACATCTTTTCTGCCTTCAAAACGTCTGAAATTTCATAGCAACATCGGTAAAACTCCTACTTTTCTCATCTCACGAGCAACCTCTGTTTCCGGAACATTTTTGCATTTTTTTAGCTGTCATTTTGCGAAACTTTTTTCAATTTTCTTGTTTATAATGACCTTGAAACACAGTATATTAAGTATGAAGAAAATCAGTGTTGTTGCGAATTATTAACAATTAAGTATTAAATAGAAATTAGAAGGAACTTTTGTACTTTTATTTTATTCCCCAGTCTTGATACAATAATGTGCGCGTATGTTTTTCACACGAATTACCATATACTCTAGGTCTCTTATAAATTAATGTTGTGTACGTTTTTTTTCTTATTTCCTGATGTAGACTATGTTTTTCTAATTTCTAACAAAAAATTTATAAACTTGAAAAGTAATCATCAGATGTATAAGGGTAATCAGAAAAAGATATTTACTTGTTAACATTTTACAAACATTTCCGGGAGAACCCCAGACCTGCCATTTCGAGTTTGGGTGGGTATGCAGGACTCCAAACTTCGGAGCCTCTCCAAAAATCAGTCCTGGATCCACCCCTGAACAAGTGTATCAGTAGTGATAAACCAAGTGCAAAAAATAAAAAAAATTATACAAATTGTGATAATTTAAAATAGTATTTATTATAGGGTTATTAATTAATTATTACTATTACGTTAATAATAAATAAATAATTTTCCGAAAAGGATTTAAGATTTGTTTTTTAACAAAAGATTGATTTAAGTGCTAAATTTTCCGATAATACAAAATAAATAAAAGAAACCATTTTAATGAAAATTTAGAAATATGAATGGTACAAAAACTCGGCACTAAACTATATTTTTTTTTTTTACGTTAAGTCGTATTTTCATTTTTTCCTTTGCCACTGGCATAATATCGAGAGTAACTCACCAACAGTGTGCTACTGCGCTTCATATATGGTTAGTTTAGATTATCTGAATCCAAGGAACAATTTGTGAGTACATGAGAAGGAAAATACAACGGTTAAAATGCCCTATGAAATGTAGTTTTTGTGGACAGAAAGTAATTTTTAAAATGTTTTATAACCAGACCACCTTGATACTCAATAGAGACAGGGGTATGAAAAAAATTAACAAGTTGCGAATTATGATACGGACCCTGATTTTTTTTTAGTTTTTTCATTTTTTTCTTTTACTGCGACGGAAATAAAGTGTGAGGAACTCATACATTTTTCATATTTTTAAGTTTAATTGTCATGTGAAAGAAAGATGCGACGAACAGAAAAACAACTTCTATCTCAGGTAAGTCTTCATGATATTTTTCAAATAATTTATTTTAAGTTGATAAATTAATAAAATAAAAAATAAAAATAAAACCGAAGTAGTCTGTGCGACTTAAAATAAATTTAAGCCCTACATTGTTCTTATTAGTGTTCATAATTTTGCGACATGAATCAGTTATTTCATTAAATTATGAAAAATTTGTCTTTTGAAAAAGTTATAAAATTTTACAAAATTCATCTAAAAATTTCACTTAAAATTTATTTAATTTATCTTTCTGTGAAAAACCTTCACGAGTACATATCTTTGCTAAAAAGAAATGTAGATTACAGAGCAGCGAATAGCGCATTATCTCCTAAAATGAAGGGTGCATGATCTCTGTTGTTAGCGAATACCATCTGATGGTATTCTGGCGAGACATTTTTTTGGTTAATTTTTTTTTCTGTGTTTTGTGATTACCTATTTTCTATTATTACTTTATCTATTTTCTCTATTAATATGATCTACTTTCAAATGGTATGTAATAATTATTTACAGAATTCCAAGAAAGAGAGGGAAAATTGTAAAGATTTTCATTTTTTTTAGATTATTGATTGGTTTTTTTATTGCATTTTATTGACCCCAAACATTACCGTAACTTACTTATTTTTAACACAGTTATTTTCGCTTTTATAACTTTGTATTCATTGTAGTTATTATTTAACGATTTATTTTGCCAAAATTACTGTAGGCATACACGAATAAAAAATTATACTTACCCGATTATCGTGTTGGCCTACACGGTTATTAAGATATTAATTTTTAATTAATTTTTTTTTATTTTAAAAACGTGTATTTTTTCTAAAACATCACATTTGAGGAATGTATCCCGTTTTGTATTATAGCCCTAAAAGTAATTATTCCACACTCGCGAGGAAAATTTAGGATGTAAAAAATCGTGAATTTCGGTGGAAGAAGTAGAAGACACATACAACGATAGAAATTACCTTTTTTCGATGTTACGTCAAACTGTATTACTAAAAATATTATTGGTCTATACAAGAGAGGTTTAAAACTTTCTCTGTTCAAAATAATACTGTATCTCTCAGTAAATCATAATCTGTGGCGAAGACGTGTTACATATCATTGCCAATAAACTTCATTGTAAGCTTGCTTTCGGTGTTAATATATAATGAATTAAAAAAATATTTCACTCAATATACGGACGGGGGATGCTATGGCCTAATACATTCCACGTTGCGAGACTTTGTGTTTTGCTATCACATCATTATTTTTTTTTCATTTATACACGAATTCTTTTATCAAGTCTTTCAATTAATTTTTTACAGGTTCCACGGATATTTATGTGAAAATTAATTCTCTTGGTACATCTTAAGGAACTTTACAAAGTAAGAAATCCACATCAAATCAAACTGAAATTGACTTAGACAAAAAGGAAAGAAGAACCCCAGTAAATTTTCCAAAGTTCAATGTTTCGTCAACGAGTTTGGTGCCTAATAGTAGCAGTGACGATTCATCAGATGGTCGCAAAATAAAGGAAGCGTTTCCTACAGATGTAAGAAAGAATAGTAATAATGAAACAGTTACAGTAAATGAGAAAATCCCATCTATAAGGAATGAGAAGGCAAATAAGGAGTCATTTTCACCAATTCTAGATACGGCATCGTCTTCGTCTCAGCACTACGACTCAGATGAAATCAATGAACAAATCCAATCAAATACAAATAAAAAAAATTCTCCTAGAAAAATAGTTGTTTCACAAACAAACAATTCTAAATTTTGTAGAGTTTGGGATAAGAAAGACGCTTGTTTGTACTGTGGAAAACTTATATCAAAATTACCCGAACATTTCCAGAGTGTACACTCGGAGGAAAAAGAAGTCAACGAATTTCTTGGGAAAAAGAAAGGTTCGTCAGACAGGCGATTATTAATTTCAGTTCTCCGTAGAAAAGGAAATTTCATTCATAATAAAGACGCTCTCTTAAAACGGAAAGGAACGCTTTTAACTTGTCGCAGGCCTGACTCTTCATGCAGTCCCAAAAAATTTTTACCTAGCGAATTTTGCCTTGGTTTTTATAAAAGAAGCAAAATATCAGTTCATGTCCGGAAGTGTAAATTAAATCCAAAAATAAACGGGAAACGCAACAATGCCGTAACTGTGGGTGAAATACTTCTCAGTAATCCAGATGTAGTTACTGAAAAACTGAAAACAATTTTAAAAAACATGAAAAATGATCACATTTCTTTAGTAGCAAGAAATGATGAACTAATAATGAAATACGGTGCTATGTTGTGCGAATAATTTGAAGGACAGGATCATCTTTCATCGTACATTTCTCAGAAACTTCGTGAGGTAGCACGATTGGTAATAGTAGCACGGAAATTCGAGGATGATATTACTCTTCAAAAATTACTTGATCCATCCAAATTTGAGTTACTAATTCAGTGTGCTAGAGACATTGGAGGGTTAAATAATTTGGGAGAGGAAAGTTCAAGACCTTCTTTAGCATTAAAGATTGGTTACACTTTAAAAAAGTGTTGCCGGATAGTAAAGTGTGAAGCAATTATGGAAGGTGATGAAACAAAAAGAAAAATGGTAGATGATTTAATGGTACTTTATGATTTGGAGTGGTCACATCGAATATTACAACGCGCTAAAAAAAATGCTGGATAAAAGTCGATGGAATAAACCATCACTGCTACCAGTTGCTGAAGACATAAAGAAATTTAATTTTTATATAAACGAAAGACAGGAAGAACTGTACAAGTTGTTAAGTAATTCAAAAGGAAACGCAGGGGATTTTAAGGAGATGCTTATTCTTACTCTCGCTCATGTTGTGACATTTAACAGAAAACGAGTTGGTGATGTGGAAAAGATCAAGTTAAATACTTATTTAGATAGACCTCATCATCAGCAACAAGGTGAAATTGAAGCATCGTTGTCAAAATGTGAAAAATTACTCACCAAAAGAATGACGCTACTGACAATAAGAGGGAAACATGATAGAAGAGTACCTTTGTTGTTGACCCCTACCATAGTTAAGAACATTGATTGCTTAATCATTAACAGAAAAAATTTCTGCGTTCCTGGCACTAATAAATACTTGTTTCCTAAACAGAACGGAGACTCGCATATTCGTGGTTGTGACGCATTAAGAGAAGCGGCACAAAAATGTGGCGCTACAAATTCTAATTATTTAACTTCTACCAATTTAAGAAAACACATTGCCACAGAATCACAGATTTTAAATTTAACAAATAATGAGCTTGAACACTTAGCAAACCATCTCGGTCACAGTATTAACGTTCATCGCGACTATTATCGTTTACCGGATACAACAATTCAACTGGCTAAAGTCAGCAAATTATTAATTCAGTTTGAAAGAGGCGAACTTGAACATGGAAAGTCACTTGATGAAGTCAATTTAGACATAGACGATATTGTACCGCAGCTGGAAGATCACAGTGATGATGAAGAAAAGGACACTGCTGAAGAAGAAAATGGTGGTGATAAAGATGACTTACAGGTTAAAATAACTTCGACAAAAAGAAAAACAAGAAGTAAAATTAGGAGAAATGTTACACGTAAATACTCGTATGCAAGATACCACTGATTCAGACGAGGCCGAAGTAGAAAACAAACGGGACCAATGGAAAAAGAAAACTAAATGCAAAAAAGCTAAGAAACCAGTGGAAAGAGAAATCTGGGATGAAAACCAAACTAAAGCTGTTGAAAACTTTTTCAAAAAAGAAATAGTGCGAAATATTGTTCCTTCAAAAGATAAATGCATTCAGTGCCTGGAAAACAGTGAATGCCTCTCATCTAAATCATGGAAGTTAATTAAGTGGAAAGTATATAACAAAATACAAAAAAATAAAACAACAGGCCAGGTTAATAAGTTTTTTCTTATTTCGATTAATTAAACAAAACAGCTAAGTGTACTGACAGAATTACGATTATCAATTTTTTATGTAGGTAAAAAGAACATTATGTAATTGAAAAATTATTATTTCTTGCGTACTGTTTGAGTTTTGAGTTTTGGAGTTTTACCAATAATTTTTTTCTGAAATTTTATATTCAAAACTATCTTTGTGAATTTGTAAATTTTAATTCTTAAAGACCTTTCATTTTGCTCCTAATATTTTAATATTGTACTTTTGTCACGTGTTAAGCAATATTTCGTGAAGGTAAATTCTTATTTTTATAAGTTAAAATATGCAATCAATTAAATTAATTTTAATTGTATTATTTTTAAGTAATAAAATAAACTGTTGTTAAGACGGTTACATTATTTTATTTTTAAATGTTGCATTCCACTTATTCCTTCATTGATATTCTATTATTATTATTATTATTATTACAATATTGTCAATAAATTTACAAATGTAATTCTCTGTAAAACTTTCATTATTTTGATAACATTTTTTAGGTACTTAATTTTTATCACTGTTACGGGGTTAATTTTTGTAAGCCCTAATTTTTCTATTTGTTTAGATGTATTAATTTTTAGGATTACTATAATTTTCTTTCGTGAAGAATTTAGTTTCAATTTTTACCATAATTATCATGCAATTTAAAAAAACACCGTATGCCTCTACTTCTTTTATAATTTCACTTTCATTTAATAAATAAATTCTGTATTACTTAAGAGATCGAATAAACGGTCAAGTCAGAATAACGGAATTTAACATATTATAAGATCTAAAGGGGTTTCTGATAGTATGCGCAGGAGGAAAATAGACAAGTTTGGTTCCGAATACGAAGATTCATTGCCCCGAGTTGATAATTACAGTGGACTTTAAATTAAGAAAACAAATGACTGGAAGCGAAGTTACGATTAAAATGTAAGGTGACCTTCATAACGTATAGACTACATTGGCAACAATGTAAAAAAGGAGAGGGAGTCGAACGTAAACATTTTTAAGTGGTAGTCGTCGAGAGAAGCTAAACCGAGGAGATATTTAAAGGGACCTCACTTTGGGTTGTTTTTACGCGTGTGTAATATAAGTGTGTTCAAATGAAATTCAGCGCAGCCCTGGTGGATTTTACTGTGAACCAAAAAAAAGTAGAAAAATACAAAACGAGGAGAATTAAAAAAAATGCAAAATCTTTACGAATCATGACGACTTACGTCTAACTAACATAAAAAAACAGGGTGTACAAAACGAGGTCTCCTCGTTTTGTTTTGCCTCCTCGTATGGTACTGTGTTAACTCGTAAATCTCCTCGTTTGGGTGCTCCCACAAACACACACACACACACACACACACACACACACACACACACACACACACACACACACACACACACACACACACACAGACCAATCGCTAAAAACATGTTTTTTGGGTTCAGGTGGTTTGAAAACGTGTAGATGCGGTGAAAACTGGATTTTGAAAAATCAACATAAAAACAAACATTTCCTTCCTATATATTCATATAGGCAAGAGAAAGTAAAAAACAAAATAGTAATAATAAAAATAATAATAGTACATTAAAAAATTCGTTTGACACGTTAATGGCATGACCAAATAGTCGTCTGCCAGAGTCGATAACTTAAATTAAACCTGTTACCCTCCCACAATAGAACGCAGTAGGTCTCAAGCAATTTTTTATTACTAAATAGATAAGATTAAGTAATACTTTCATTTAAATTCAAGTTAGCTATAAAATAACGTTATTTAAAAATAAAATACTTTTTGTAGTCACTTGCATCTAAAATAACTGAAAAAAATATTAAGAGACCTATTCCAACGTAAGAAATAAAAATTTCCGACGTAACAGGAAATCAAAATTTCTCCTCGTTTGCTGAACAATATACCGGGAGTCCCGAGTTCAATTTCCGGTCAGGTTTCCGATTATTTGTTGATCGCTTGTTCTCATCTAACACCCTTCCTAGCCCTAATATCCGGAACAGACGGGTGTAAAACAAAAAAAGGATCTTTAGACCTTTTAATGTCCCCCAAACCAAAATTCTAGCTATGTGTCTGCTTGTACCATCTTTTCAGTTGACTGAATGCTCTCTTAAAAATATGCTACAACTTCGGCAAAGGATAGTCATAATAGGCTATTTAATTGAAATTTTTCTTCGAAAATTAATTCAAAAATTACGGCTTTGTATTCATATTTAAATCGATTATTTTATAAAATTAGCGTTGAACTTGTTTCGTTTTATTGAGCGAAGTTCAACATAATTGACAACATAAATGGATTTACGTACTTAAAAATACTGTTTAAATTTAGTTTACAAATTTGTAAATTGACTATTCTATTTGGTAACCCATCAATGTCGTTCATGGCAATAATGTTAAAACTTAAATTGAAAGTTAATATTGGTTTCAGACCGTTTAATCAATTAATGGATTCAAAATGATCAGACAACGAATAATGTAATCAGCAATTTCGTGAGAAATGTTTTGACACTTTTTGATTGTTATCATGTGTTGTTAAGCAACGAAATAACAAATTAATGTAACTGTGAATATTTGAAATGTGTGACAGTTGTTAAGGTGGTGGGGGGTATGTAGGGGGGGATTGTCCTATTAGGTAGACTATCGATTGCCCCGTACTCTACTTTTTGCTCAGATAAACGTTATTTTTATTGATCTCGGTACTATTTTTATTCGACGACACGACCAATTAATTTTTTAACATGATTATAAAGTTGTATACAGTATGAAAGATGAGGTGTAGTGAGTTTAAGCCGTACTCAACCCGCTTTTGCACATTATTACTGGAAGTTAAAGTAATTCCAAGTAGCCTAATACTTCGTACATTAAAACTTGATAACAGTTGCGCATGAAAAGTTTTCTGTCTACATCATGACCTAACCTTATTAAAAGTTTTACGCCGTGTCGCTGCTTCTTGTTTGTCTACCGAATATTGTATCTGTGCATTATTGAACGCTGAAGAAGTTAGTTTAAGCTTCCATTAAAGCAATACGAGTCGTTTAACTACAGACTTTGTATTTACTAAGTCTTTATTGTTACAGTAAGTACGTAGACTTACTTTTAAGTAAGTTTAAAAGGCGCTGTCGTGATTGTTAAAGGTTGTTTAATAAATATTTTCCATTAAATCTATTCCTCCCGTTTGGGAACAGTTGGTTTAGTCAGACACTTTTCAACTGTTTAAATATTTAAATAGACCCGCAATCTGATCGCTGAATTCTGTTGGATTTTTATAATAGATTTATTTAAAGGGATAAATAAATCTTTGGAAGTAGGCCACCCTTTTGGGTAGTAGACTGCATCTAAATATACTAATAGTTACAAATACATAAAGAACTAACACAAAAAATTAAAATCCAATATTTTAATATTGCCATGGCCCGTGGGTGTTTTAACTAAGTCTTTACTTTTACAGTAAGTACGTAGACTTACTTTTAAGTAAGTTTAAAAGGCGCCGTCGTGATTTTTAAAGGTTATTTAATAAACATTTTCCATTAAATCTACTCCTCCCTTTTGGGAACAGGTTGGTTTAGTCAGACGTTTTTCAACTGTTTAAATACTTAAAAAGACCACCCAATCTGATCGCTGAATTCTGTTAGATTTTTGTAATAGATTTATTTAAAAGGGATAAATAAATAAATAAATCTTTAGAAGTAGGCCATCCTCCATCCACTTCATACCGCACTAATAATTATGTAATGCACAATAAATGTAGTAATACAGATAATGTAAATCAATGTAATAAAAATAATGTGAATAATAACAGAAAAATTAGTAAATAATGTACACAATAATAAAAAAGTTAAACAAAAGAATTAATAGTCTAGCATCGAATTGATCACAGTGACTCCACTAAACTGGATGAACGCTGCAATATTTGCTTGCCCGTCCAAACATGCGAACAAATTCCTTTGATGCGACGGAGAAATATCGACAACTGTTGGTACGGTACGATGTTATGTTACACTGGTTAACATTTTTCGCTAACATGTTTGCCACAACGATACGCGACGGTGTTTTGTTCGCATGTCTGTACACAGCTTTACATACCTTACTATACTCAATTTCACGTTCAGAATGCAGTACAGCTCTTTGAGAACCCGTTGTGTTATCAGGCGTACGGAAAACATCAGGCATAGCTAATACAATAACCCTCCTCCACCGACACCTTCCGAAGGTCACTGGCAAAAACATTTAAGAGTTATTATTATACTCTGATATGTAGATAAGAAAAGCTCGTACAAAGTTGGACGTTTAAATCTCGTCACATTTTTTGCGTTTTACATCATATCACTTTTTTCTTTCAACGACGACATATGTGTTTTATTATCTTGTTATAAAATACAGAGTTTTATCTGTAATTTGATATATATGATAAGTTATATGTTGGAAGGAAACAGAAATAAAAAACGAGTTCAAAAAAAAACACTGAAGTTTTCGTATCATATTATTATTATTATTCAATAGGAGTTTGTAAATGAGAACACGTTGTGGGGCGGAATAATAGCGCTTAAACTCCTATATGAAACACATTGCTTATGGACTTCTCGTACTGCATTCTGAACGTGAAATCAACTATAGGTATTTATTTCAAGCATTTTTTCAACAGAACTTTGCGTCAATATTAATGATCTTCCGTATTTTGCTCATTAAAATCTGAAGTCCAGCAGGCCTACAGGTTGATTTTCATGAGCTTCATTTCCTAATGGTTAAAATTAGCTTATTACTTTCTCTTGCCTATATGAATACGAGTATATAGGAAGGAAAGTATTGTTTTCATGTCGATTTTTCGAAATCGAGTTTTCACCGGATCTATACGTTTTCAGACCCCCTGAACCCAAAAAATATGTTTTTAGCGATTGGTCTGTGTGTGTGTGTGTGTGTGTGTGTCTGTGTGTGTGTGTGTGTGTGTGTGTGTGTGTGAACAGAATATCTCAAGAACGGAACATCGTACGAACTTGAAACTTGAAACTTAAGTTACATACCACTACCGGACCCGACACGAACATTTTCATCAAAATCGGTCAACCGGAAGTAGTAGTTTATTCGTGTAATTTTTCACTTTTTTGCGATTTTCTCAAAAACTGGTCCTACGATTTTTTTTTAAATCGTCTGGTTTACTACATGTTTTATGCTCTACAAGATAGGGTAGGTGCCATGTTTGCTGAAATTCTGCGTAAGATTGTTTTTACGTAAAAACATTTTCTTTTTAAGATTGCGGCTTTAATATGCATTTTAGCGCAAAACGTTATATAATAAAAGTTGTAGAGAATGTAAAATTCTACAACTTTTATTTCAAACATTTTTTTTTGTATAACGCTTAGTTTAGCGGTAATTAGCAATTTTCTGTTTTTTTCTCACGAAAACGTGTGAAAAATCGATTTTTTAAAGATTTCGGCCTTAGAATGCATTTTACGACAAAAGTGTATATAATAAAATTTGTAGGAAATTAAAAGACCTGCAACTTTTATTTAAAGCATTTTTCTCCACAGAGCCTAGTTGAGCGTGAAAGATTGATTTTTCGTATTTTTAGGCCAAACTGAGGTTAATTTTCATTTAGCGTGTTTCACTCATGATTAAAATAAGGTTATGTTTTTGAGGTTAGTTTTTTGTTTATTTCTAATGTTTTATTACTAATGTTAGGTTTATTGTTAATTATTTGCACTGGCAAGAGAAAGTCGTGTGAATGTTTCACACCAGATTTTTTTTTTATCATTATTTATATTGGCAAGAGAAAGACGTATGAAGTTTTACACCAGATTTTGATTAGTTTTATGTGGCGATTGTGAAATAGCTTTGTTCATTTATTCTAACATTTATTTATCAACTAATGGAATTTACGTAAATAATTGTCGTCCCACTAGCCGTAATTAAATATAGAGTTATTACTTGCAGTTCAGGGAAATAACGCCGTAGGGAAAAATTAGGGTGTACCCATCGATGGGCGGAGAGAATAGCTGCTTCGTAGAAGTTCAAATAAATTATATCAATTTTTTTCATGTAAAATACTGTGGCGTTTATTTCGGGCTTCTCCGTGATCTGGTTGTTCATAAATAATAAACTTCTTTTTAAATTTAGCAACAAATATTTATTGACAAATTAATTAGGCCCTACTTACATTCATTATAACAGGTAGGCCTAATACTGTAACTAGAAATTACACTAATCTACTCAACTTTATTACAGACTAAATTTAATACAAAATGTTTTAAAATTTAACCAACACTTAACTGAGACTTGCGAAATTCTTTCTGTCTTGTAGATTTTTTCTTTCTTCTTTTGAAAATCCCTTTTTTTGTTTCTTCGATCAGATATCCTAGGAAAGCTGTTCTTTCTTTCTCTATCACGCTTGTTATTTCCATATTTTTGTATTCGTTCATCTATTGTTTTTTAGGTCTACATCCGAAAGGCCGTTTTGAACCTTTAGAGGTTTTACTAAGTAATAAGGAGGAGTGAGATGATTTACTATTGTCTTCCTCACTGAGTTGAAAGAGTATGCTTATCAGCATGCCAGGCCCTCTGAAAAGCACTCACTTTCCATCTTGCAAATGACATCTTCACTTCATCCACCATAGGGTCTGGCTGTATAATGAAATTCATTACTCTCAGAGAAGATAACTCTTGAGTAGAATCTTTTACACCTCTATTTATATATATTTTGAACCGTTGTATGTAAAAACAATTACGGTACATCAAATTAAAGCTCGTTTTGTTGTTGGTTACTGTATTACATTAACATATAATACTTTGTAGCCCTATACATTTTAAAGTACGCGTGAACAAAGTAATAGTACCTTGAAGTTGGGTATTCTGGAAAAGTGGTTAAAAACAGGGTACTTTTTATGTGTAATTCGTTATATTTAATACACTATTAATTTCCGAAAATGTTAATATGTATTCTGCAACCAACAATAAAACAAGTTTAAATTTGATGTATTGTAATTGTTTTTACATACAACGGTTCAATAGATATTGCTTTAAACAGCAGAGGTTTTACTAAGTAATAAGGAGGAGTGAGATGATTTACTATTGTCTTCCTCACTGAGTTGAAAGAGTATGCTTATCAGCATGCCAGGCCCTCTGAAAAGCTATTAATAATAGCTTATAATAGATATTGCTTTAAACAGCAATATCTATTGCTTCAATAGATATTGAATTATCTATTCAATAGGTAATTGAATAGATTCAATTATCTATTGAAACTATATAGATAATATAGTTTCAATAGATTTTCTTTCGTGAATCGGACTATAGATCCTTAAAAGATCCCGGAACAGATGTTACAATGTGAATGATTGAATTTAATCTTTAGCAAGGTGTGTATACGTATGCCGACTCTAATACTTTTCCTTGGATAATTAATCAATTTTTTTCAGTTGCAGTGTCTTTGTAGCAACATTTTACTCTAACAGCGTATTGCTTTAAGTCTATTATTATTATTACTAAATTTAAAACTATGCAATCATTAGAAAACAACAATTTTCGTAAATAGCATCAGTCATCAGATGTGTTTGTCATGTTATTGTGATCGTATTAATCCCCATCAGATTTAACTACTAGTTTGCTTCTGCAATCTCTGCATTTTCTAATTTCTTGCGAATATGAAACTATTTTGTACTTCTTAAACATTCCTGTATTGACATATATTATTTTCAGTTTCTCGCATCTTTTGTTTATGTAATAGGCTAATAATAATAATATTTATTTATTCCTCTTTATACAATTACAAAATTATAATCTTATCTACTAGGAATAGATAACCATCAAATCAAGTAAACGGTGGTTATATAAAATAAATCTGGTGTGAAACACTCACTCAGCTTTCTCTTGCCAATGTAAATAATGAACAATATTACCTAATATTAGTAATAAAACATTAGAAATAAACAAAAAAAACTAACCTCAAAAAACTTAACCTTATTTTAATCATGAGTGAATGATATAAAATGAAAATCAACCTCAGTTCGGCTTAAAAATACGGAAAATCACTTTTCCACGCTAAACTGGGCTCTGTAGAGAAAAATTCACTAATGAAAAGTTGTAGATCATTTAATTTCCTATAAATTTGATTATATACATTTTTGTCGTAAAATGCATACTTAGGCTGAAATCTTAAAAAATCGATTTTGTTATACATTTTCGTGAAAAAAAAACAGAAAATCGCTTATTACCGCTAAACTAAGCGTTTTACAAAAAAATGTTATAAAATAAAAGTTGTAGGATTTTAAATTCTTTACATTTTTTATTATATACATTTTTGCACTAAAATGCATACTTATGCCGCAATCTTAAAAACCTATTTGTTTCTACGAGAGCACAGCCTCCCCAAGAATTTCAGCAGACATAGCACCGACCCTATCTTATAGAGCATAAAATATATAGTAAATGAGGCGATTTAAAAAAAATCGTTGGAGCCGTTTTTGAGAAAATCGCAAAAAAGTGAAAAATGACGAATAAATTACTAGGCTACTTTCAGTTGACCGATTTTGATAAAAATGTTCCTATTGGGTCTTCTATTGGTACCTAACTTAGTTTCAAGTTTTAACTTCGTACGATTTTCCGTTCTTGAGATATTTTGTTTGCACACAGTCCAATCGCTAAAAACATGGTTTTTGGGTTCAGGGGGTCTGGAAACGTGTAGATCCGGTGAAAACTAGATTTCGAAAAATCGACATGCAAACAATACTTTCCTTCCTATATATTCATATAGGCAAGAGAAAGTAAAAATATCACAGTGCGTTGAAAAATTCTTTTCGTGTATTTCTGCAACAAAAAAATGTTGTTGCTTCTTTACATTTCATGTCACCCTGAGGCCAAAAAATGATTTTTAGCAGAAACATATATCTAATTAACATATTACAACAGTTAATTGTAATGGTTGGTGCAGTGGCAAGTATAATTGGCATAGAAATGCCAGGGCATTCAGAATTACTTTATTGTTCATCGTAGGAGAAAAATGCGTGTAGGAAACTTTTTTGTGGACAATCTTTTAGTATGCATTTTTATCAAGTATCCATAGATGCAAGTCTGCATTTTTAATTATATCAGACAGTTTGTCTATCATAATAAGTAAAGTATAAGTAATTAGTAAGTTTATAATTTCTAACTGTCTACTGCTTTTCTCAGTATTTTCCCCTCTATTTCTGAGGGCCTCTCTCAGTCTTACAGACGTTGATAAGAGGGGTGACTATTTAAAGGGTTAAAAAAATAGTTGGGCATTAGACAGAATAAAATTCTTCAAAAAATTGTTTGTGAACATGGGATCAGGTTCATAGTTATCAGTGAAAATTTGACTGTGTAGTAGTTAATAAATAAACTAGGTTAAGCAGAAGACAATTAGAAATGATGAACTTTAAATCTAAACTGAATCTTATTAATTAAAGATTTTTATTAATCAAATTTTCTGACTGAGAAATTATTTCTATTCAGCAACTGCAGACAAACTTTTCATTTAGCAATACATGGTATTGTATTAAAAAAAATCGCTCTATTTACTTTACCTGTCAAAAGATTATTTTTTAGCTAAGTATGAACATTATATTGTTTAAACTAACGTATTTATTATTATTCACATTTAATCCCTGTCTAAGAGAATGTAAGAATTTGAATGGTTTCATGTGTTCCTTCTATTTCTTCTAGCCGTTCGTCATTCCTCCCAAATCTTCATGCGATCACCGTGTTTCCTCCTTTGTTCCTCTATCCATTTGCTTCCTCTCCTCACTGTAATATCTTGTTAAAATTTGTGTTTTTTGATCCCTGTGTGTGTATATTATTGGGATTTTCCAAATTGTTGACATTGCTTTCTGTGATCTTTGATTTTCGAGGTCTTTTTCTATTTCAGTTATTCACTTTGACTTAATTTTTCTGGTGTTTGTGATTAGTCTTGTGATTCTGTTCTTGTCCATTCAAGATATGTGTGCGTATGCCTATGACATCTTGCTCTCCTTCTAAAAGTGTCTGTGTGTCTGTAGATTTTTTATGATGGTTGTTTAATTGACATCCCATCTTTGTTGACTGGTCTAAATATTCGTTTTCTTGTTTTTCTATTTGTTTTATTATTGTTTACTTATGAATGAACTAGCAAGTGATATTAATTAGTTTTTGTTTGTTTACAGCGATAAATCTGTCTGTGTCTGGCATTGGAAGCCAGGTTTGGGGTTTGTTGATGCTACGTATTCTCCTTTGGTAGCCCATAAGTATACGATAACATGTGTCAAATTTTCACCAGAAGGTTCACTTCTTGCCACGGCTTCAGTAGATGGTGCCACTAATGTTTGGAATGTACAGGTAAGCTTATATATTTACTAATTACCTCAATTACCTTAATTGTTTACTTTACTTTATTATTTTAATAAGCTTAATTATTTACTAATTAATTATTCAATTATTAATTGGTTGTTACTAATTGACAATGCTCAGGAAAGATTGAGAACAGCTCTGTGTTTTACTTTGTTGAGAAGTAGAACTATTATCAATTAAAAGTACCTGATTTAATAGTTGCTTCTTGGTATTAATTTATTTGTTGTTGTTCAGACAGGGGAATGTATCACCACGTTTGTGCATTCAGGAGGTAATGGAGTGCGATCGTGTTGTTTCTCCCGCAATAATGTTATTGCTACAGCTGGTGATGATGGAACGATTTGCCTTTGGGATTTGGTCTCAAGATCTCTAGTAAGGTCAGTAGTTTGCTTTATTTTTATTTTTTCAAATATTTTACAAGCATGTGGATGTATTATCCTTATATTATATGTAAACAAATCTGGTGTTTAGCACTCACCCGACTTTCTCTTTCCAGTGTAAAAAATGAACCGTATAACCTATGTTTAATCATGAGTGAATGATGTAAAATGAAAATTAACTGTAGAAAAAGTGCTTAAAGTAAATGTAGATTTTTTATTTTTTATAAATTCAATTGTCTGCACTTTTGTCATAAAATGCATACTAAGAAAAAATTGTAGTAGCTAACTGAGGCGATTTTTAGAAAATCATAGGACCTGTTTTTGAGAAATCGCAAAAATTTAAAATCGCATGAATAAACAACTTTTCTAATTGATTAATTTTAATGAAAATGTTTGAGTCAGGTCCCTTAGTAGTAGCAGTATTAGTAGTACCTAACGTAAGTTCCAAGTTTCAACTTTTTAGGCTTTCCCATCCTTGAGATATTTTGTTCACACACACACAGGCACACATAGACCAATCGCCAAAAAAATCTTGTTGTTTGGATTCAGGGGGCCTGAAAACATGCACATTGGGCAAGAGAAAGTAAAAATGATAGTGTGATATTTAAAGAGTGTTCTTAATGCTTATTTTGGCCTATATTTGAAACCCATATAGGCTCCACATGCTCATAACGGGCAGGTGGAGTATTAAATTAATTGCCGTCGATCTGTTGGTTCCAGGGCTACAACAAATAGTTCTGTGTCTTATCACATGGTTAGCCAATTATTTGACTGAACTATTTAAGAACAGAAGAGGTAGATGTGAAAAAGACGCTACTCGGAGTTATCTCCTCTGAGAGTAATGAATTTCACTATACAGCCAGACCCTGTGGTGGATGAAGTGAAGGTGTCATTTGCAGGGTGGAAAGTGAGTGCTTTTCAGAGGGCCTGGCATGCTGATACGCATACTCTTTCAACTTAGTGAGGAAGGCAATTGTAAACCACCTCACTCCTCGTTTTTACTTAGTAAAACCTCTTTTTGGCTGTTGACCTAAACAACAAGAAAGGCTCTACTTGCAATATTGTCACTTGAACAGTTTGTACTAGTTCCGAGCATTGTTAGTGTTTTCTGTTGTTCAGTTTTAACAAAACCATCTATTCGAGTGATGCTGAAGATACGTTTTCCATCGCTGCTCTTGTTGTTTACAGTGTTTGTAAAAGGTGAGGCCAAACTCTGGAAGATGATTCTGCCTAATATACTGAAGCAAAAATGTCCAGTGAACATAAGTCATAAAACTCATGTATTTCCATCCATTCACCATTTTGTGTTTATTAAGAATTTTTTTTTCTCAAGATGGGTTGAGGTAGTATAAAGAATCTACTATTCATTAAAAAATTTTTTTGACACTTTTTATTGAAAATTTAGTATTTTTTACAATAATATAACAATTTCTAGATATGATGCTAAAGGTTTCAACACTTAAGTTACTTGCTGGAGCTTGGCAGTCATCACTATAGTCCTACAATTGGCCAAGAAGATCCCTTGGCCAGAGGCATTTTTAACGTCTGTGCTGATTACCCGGTATCTCCCTAATGTACTTGTTTTGTATGAGGGGGTTGTCATGTAATTTAAATTTGTAGTGCATTGTCTTGTACAGTTGTTTCGTGATGTCGTTTACTTATGGGATTTGTAAGTCTTTGTGCTACAATAAGTTTGTGACATAAAAGGGGCATTGTGTTATAGCTCGTAGAATCTTGATTTGAATCGCTTGTAGATGTTTTGTGTGTGAAGATTTAGCAGATCCCCTAAGTTGAACTCCATAATGTCCAGATTGGTCTTAAGACTGTCTTGTAGATTGTTAATTTATGTGACATGTTTAATCTAGAACGTCTATTGAGTAAGTGTTTCAGTTGATGGAGGTGTGTTTTGAATTTGTGGCATGTGTGTGTAACTTGTGTGTTCCATGTAAGTTTTCTGTCTAAGTGTAAGCCTAGATAGCGTGTTTGAGTAGTGTGAGGCAGCGACATATTATTAATGTAAATGGTTGGGCAGTTTTGTCGTCTAAGAGTAAACATCATTTGTTGTGATTTGTTTTTATTAATTTTTATTTTCCATAGTTCAAGCCATGGCTCTATCAGCTGTAAATGGATTTGTGTCCTTTGAGTTGCAATTTCAGGATCGGCATCTACCGCAAAAACGGCCATATTTTTATAATGATATTTTTATGAGGAGAAAGGTTATAGAAACTTTTACTTGGCAGATATCAAAATGGTAGATATTTTAATTTTTCAATCCTGAATATCTTAGGAGTTACTAGATCTATCAGCTTGTGGTTTATTATAAAAACAAATAAGTATTTTCGTGCGAACAAAATTTACAGTTTACCTTAAAAATCCTTCGATATAAAATGGGTTATTGGAAGAAATAGGCCGGCTTCAGAATGGCAGCTATCTTAGTGAATCATGATAGTAAAATAACCAAGGTGGCTGCCATTTTTTGAGTAGGTCTATTTCTTGATTGTTTTTCATCTAGTGTTACTAACAGCTCCTACTAGTTTCTTGTCTTCCAGCATTAAAAATAAATAACAGTAATCTAAAGTCATGTTATTCAATAAATATACAAAGTAAACTAAACTATATAATGAACTAAAATCGAAACAGGACTGTAATGCTGCTTGAATCCCAGCTCCGTGTAGTTGGGAGGAATGCAGTGCATTGTTATAGTAGTGGGGGATTGAATGAGTGTATGAATGAATTAGTAGTGTTTCACAGCTGCTGCATTTGTAGTGGTAGCGTGTACTAACTAGACTAAAAACATGTTCTTATCATCCGGTGCATTAATTTAACAAATACCTACCGGGTTATTAACTTGGTTGGATTCATAATATTTAGCTTTCCATTTTATATCAAAACATCTAAATAAATAATTGTAATAACAAACAAATATGTTAAATACAGAAAGTTTGAAATCAAATGTTTTGTATCAGAGTAATACAACAATCGTTCTCCCAGCATGCGTCACTCATTCATAATACCTCACCCGTACTCTTCACCCTGCAACTACATGGAGCGGGGACTCAAGCAGTACATCGGTTACCTATCATATGAATAGAACTATACTGTCTTGATGCGCTCTCGTGTGCTTATATGAGTGAGTTAATCATAAACTGTAAAAGTAGTAACCACTAGTTTTACTTTTTAGTAGCTACTTTTTATTTTTTCAGATCTGTACAAGGACATGAGGAGACCGTTCACTGTGTATCCTTCACACCAGACTCAATTTGTTTAGCCAGTGGTGATATTTCTGGACAATTAAAATTATGGCATGTCAGTTCTTTAGTACCTCCTTCATCCTCTTCAACTCCTTTAGCAGTTATAAATGATGCCCATGATTTAGGAGTACTTGGTTTAGAGTTTGCATTCCATGTGGATAAGTCTAGTGAGTTACCTTTCAATATTTTTATAATCAGGAAAGAAAATCATATTATGACGTTTATTCTGGGTTCTTTCAGGATTTCGTTATTCCTTAATAATAAAACATCCTTTTAAACCTAAAAAATATTCATTAACATATTAATCGCATACATTAATATAGTTGCAACTAGTAGAAAATCACAATTAACTACCTAACTTAAAAATAAATTAAATTTAATACATATTCTTCTAAAACTTAAATGCGATGCACAAACCGGTATTTTACAACCTCACTTCTCCATTGTTTACACTTAGAAAAGGATTGCAACTATTTGTAATGCAATACCGGATGGCCCATATGTCAGTTTCCCCATGAAATAGGATATTTGTTTCGTTTGTAACATTGTTACGTTATCAGGAATCACGTATAACATTAATTGTTGTCCATTATAGTGAGGTTAGTTTCTAAGCCATATCGTTTATCTTTACTCCAAGTTCTTCACAAGGGTGATCCTGATACGCGATTGGAATTCTGTGAGACAGTCGCTATCCAAAGGAAGCCGATCCAAATTTCTTGCAATTAATTTTGTGGTGTGTTGAGACTTCTTTCAAACTCAATGAACGTGTTAATCGGCGTAATTGCGTATACTGGTCGGATGCCAATCCTCATAAGGTAATCCAAGAAGAGCTTAATGTGCCTGGTATTATGATATGGGGAGATACTGGGGGGGATACTGCATTGATAGATCCTTTTTTTTTTTGAGGGAAATGTTAACTTGGAAAGTTACTAACAGGTGCTGCAGGAACTAGTCTTTCCGGAACTTTAAAACAAATCCTAGTTACAATTTTCAATCGCACATATGGGAATAAGATGGGGCCCTAGCATATTTTGGTATCAAAGTTCAAGAGCTTTTGAATTGCAAATTTAACGAATGGATTGGTCGCTGTGGTACAATTGCCCTGCGCGCTCGCCAAACTTAACCCCATGTGATTTTCACTGTGGGGTATTATAAAGGATTAGTGTTTACTTCAAAACCACAAAATCTAGCCGAAACTAAAAAATGTAATAGAAAATGTATTTGACACCATCAATGAAGATAAATTGTTATTGTGGAAAATTTATCAGTCAGTTCTAAGTTGCCGGCCGCATTGGCGCAGTTGGTAACATTCTCGCCTCTCATCATGCGGTCTTGGGTTCGAATCCTATTCAGGCATTTTTTCATACGTTACAAAAAAATCATTTCATCCTTCACCGTCTGCATTAGCAGTAATTGCAGAACAGTCGGACGTTAAAAAAAAAAAAAAAAACTGTTTTAAGTTGTTTTATGAAGTGTGTAGATACTAATGGTGAAAATTTTGAACAACCACTATAACAAAGGTATTAAAGGTATTATGTAAGTACAGTTCAAATAATAAATTAGTTTTTTTTTCTGTAGGTTTCTTATTCCATTAACTTGTAACTCCTTTATTTTTACTTCTTCCGTATTTGGGGAAACTGACATATGGGCTACCTGGTAGATTACAATAGAATAATCTTCTAGAGAAGTAAATAACAATAGAACATAATGTAACAAAATGGCACATTTTACCCTTAACTAGAAAAATAGCTAGTAAGTGTAGTAGACTAGCCACTAGTTTAGAAAGAAATACTATCACACACACAAAAGTCACCTAGAGAAAATACCATAGACCAATCAGCATGTGTTACAACATGTATGACCACTATTAAATAACTCTTGTTTATTTTATAGACATATTATTTTTATTTATTTCCATTTGTATAATATATTTACAGAAAAATATTTACATATTAATTCTTACAACAATTATTACTTAAGCTGTTATTTCTACTGGATGGTAGGAGTCATTACTATAAACTTACATAAAATAAGATTACAAAAGTTTACAAAATACATTCTCCAATAAGGTTCTTTAAAAGTTTATGTGTGTAAATATGTAACATAGAGAATTTTTTTTTTTTTTTTTTTGGTTTAACATAGAGAATAGAATGAAAACGATCTGAAACCCCAAATTATTACTGATGAATATTGTAATGTTATTATTATGTATGGAATAGTATCCAGTATTTTACAATTGCATAACCTGTTTATTTAATTTAACTGTTATTAGCTAATAGATGGATGAAATTTTCACCTCGGTGGGTTACAATAAGATCACTGATGTACTTTTTACGTTCATTTAATCTAATTAGAAGGAAAAATATTAATGAACTTTGGTGCCATGTATGCAAATTCCTCTGACCATCAACAGTATTTCTCCTTACTTTTGCCACCAATCCTTCAACTTTTTTCGTTCTACGTGTAGTATTGAAAGGCAGTAAAGAATCTAAAAGAACACTTTTCTTGTAATTATTGTGGATACCAGTTTGAGCAATTGGTAGATTAAGCTCTGTGAAGTGTAGAAATTAGGTTTTTGTTGAAGATATGGATGGGCGTCACAAGGAGAGAAGACCAAAAAGGAGGAAAAGTAGATAGGAAAGAAGAAATAATAAACAAAGTAAGAACATACAGTGGTTTTGAAGTCCACCTGGCCAACGACAAGTGTAAATCCAAGTGGATCCTGAGGGGACTCACCACCCACCAGGTGCGCATCCCCAAAGGATCCTACCTAACGCAAGTGGCAGGTAGCAAGTCTCCCAGTACAGCCCCGTGAATGGATGCCCAGAGTGGTAGCCTTGCAATGTGGTGAGCTGTGTTTGGTCGCACAGGAGTCAATATTTTTCCTTATGGTTCAGAACAGCTCATCAGTAAAGTTACACATGAGAGCTCCACTAATTGTGATGGATTTTAGCCTCAACCAATATCAGTACTTCGAAAGAACCTCTGGTTCCCATAGGGCCATGTTCTGGGAAGGCATCAGATTGATCATATAGCATTGTCAAGCCATATGTCGCTGTTTGACATGCTTGGCAACATATGGCACTTCAAGGCTTTCAGGTCAGACCACCTCTCAGAACAAGAACTCTGAAGTCTTGATGCGTATTGACTGCTGCAGGCATTAGTCTGTTAGTAATGTAATTTGACTTTTTTTTTTGGAAACTCTAGATTAAATACGTTGTCATTTCGGTGACAGTATATCTGTGTGATGATATAATGTTGTATATTGAATGTTACAGTGAGTGATGGGAAACAGGCAAATTTAGAATACAAGCTAGCGTCTTCTGGTAATGATCACTTAATAAGAATATGGACTGTATATATATCTGAAGTTCTGGATGGTGAAGACGTCAATGGAAGAATAGATCCTTATTGTTCCCTAACTGGTCACTCGTCTGCAGTGACAAGTGTTCATTTTAATCAATCTGGTAGTAGTGGCCTTATAGTTTCTTCATCTCTTGATAAGACTGCTCGTCTTTGGGATGCAAGTAACCTTATTCTGTTTCTTTTTATTTTTATTTATTATACAGTATTAAATATTATAGCAGACTATGAAAAGTTGTACATGTAGTCTGCACTTATGTTGTATGCATTGCAAGGATGCCAACTTGTAGATTATGAGCCTGCACCTGTTATGCCATTTTATTTAATCAATCAAAGAAAAGCACATATTTGTAGTGCAGTTCAAGCCAGTATGAGCATTTTAAATCAACTACAAAATATTTCAGAATTGTTGTGTTCTTTGTGTGTTATAAAATTAATTTAAACAGTATTCAAATAACTGTAACCTATACATTTGTATAAATATAAAACAGTAATATCCATGAACTCATTTAGTGATCATGAAATCTGAATCACAAGGCCTAGAAATTTGGAATTTGGTACATAAATTCCATGTGCGTTGTAGTTGAAGAAAGAATTTTCAAAAATAATTTTTCTAAAGGAAGGAAATGAATTATTAATTTTCTTTTAGGTGTATTTAAGGCCACAAATGCATATAGGAAGAACTAAAAAACATTTTTAAATCTGTTATATTTAATTGTTTCTCATCCAATTCTTAGTTTAACAGTAATTTATAGTTTTTTTTCCAAAAAGCTGCCTAAAAGTAGGCTCCTTTTTTTAAAAAAATGGTATTTTCCAGATGTGTATTAATTTATGAAAAGTAGCATATGAACCACTAGAATGGTCAAAGAAACACAATTTAACAGACTATATCACCACCATGACCCCCAGATTCACAGGTTTAAAACCTAGAACTTGAATTTGATTCTTTTTTTTGCGTCCAGGAGACTCCACAAGGAGTTTAGGACATGTCAGTTATAACACCTGAAATAATAAAAGAATCACACAATTTATCACTACTATCATGAAAGAAATTCTTGTTCGCTATAAAAAGTTTCACCGAACAAGTAATTTTTCAGATTTTTGTTTTAAAGGAATGGAAATTATCACAACATTTTAAAAATTGGGGTAATTTATTGATCAATTTTCTCCCTGCATAAGTAGGTTTTTGTTCAAACAATTTTGTGGAGTGATTAGCCACATAATAATCATTTCTGTTTCTCTTGTTATGATTGTGAACATTGAAATTTTGCATAAAATTATTTTGAATAACATACATAATCACCTCAAAAATGTAAAGAGAGGGAACTGTAAGCAATTTAAGCTCCTTAAATAGTGGCCTGCATGAGGTTAGCTGGTTAGCTCCCGTCATACACCTAATAGCTTTCTTTTGAATTTTAAAAACCCTATTCATATTACCCATGCTAGAATTACCCCATACTAAGATACCATAACGGATATAAGACAGAATGAGACCATGATAAGCTGCCATTAGTAATTTTTTATCATTTAATCTGGCAATTTTTTTAAGTACCATCTAGTAGTAAATTTTACTTTCATATCCATTATATATGAGACAGAATGAGGCCATGATAAGCTGTCATTAGTAATTTTTTATCATTTAATCTGGCAATTTGTTTTAAGTACCATCTAGAAGTACCACTACCCCTAAGAAGCCAAACCCAAATGAGTGGGAGCAATGAAAGTCACAAGTTGTTCTTCTCCCCTTATTACTCATGTCGGCTGGGTTCCTCTAGCCACAGTGATGAGTCACTGCCAAAATTGTAGCACCGGTATCTTGAAGAGGAGTCACATATCATTCTACCAGATGTTGCATTATATGATCGAATGCAGTCCAAATTCGGTCTGAGGCAATATCTGACTTCATACTCATGGTGGTTAATTTCCCTCAATCATACTTTAGATGAGTATCCTTAGATTATAGCTTTGCTATCTCAGAAGTGCATCACATATCATTCTACCACTTGCAAGTTTAAATAACTGCATCCATTCACTCAGAAGCAATCAGGTATATGGCAGCTAAATTGGTGTTTTAGGGGTACATCCTGTGTGGTCTGGGGTGTACCAATGGTGAAAGAAACCAAAAAAACATCAACAGAAAAGGTGAACACTTTTTCTGGTATTCACAATGTCAATAAAAATGTAAAATACCGTAGAAAATTAATTTACATCACTTGTAAGTAATTACAGTTAAAGCAATTTCTATAGAGAATTTTGCTATACTTATGTACTTTCCCACTCCCAACTAGCTGTCTTTAAATTGTTACCTATTATTAAACACACATATACATTTTGTAGACTCATAGACATATAAACACACCACACAAATGCTCTTGCATCCATGCTCAGAATGTTGGAGTCAACAACTATAACTGATGAGGTGGGAGGGATGAGGCACGGAAGCGGTACAGTAAGTAATCACCGTAAAAGTCTCTATTGTGTTGGTTTCTACCAGCTTCAATGGTTGAAAATACAATTTAAGCAAGTTCATTGCTTTAAATGGCCCTTAACATGAGTTCATAAATGCTACATGATTTTTATCAGAAATTTTTTTGACAGTCTTTTAAAAAACTATTTTTCGGTTACATGTAGTAGATACTTGTGCTAAATAAATGGTTTGATTCAGTCTGTATGAAAAATGGCTTCAAGCATTGATCTAATTAAAGACTGAATTTGTATTTATAGGTAACGACACAGAAGTGCTTGAAAGTGTTAGAGGGACATAACAGATATGTTGACTGCTGTGCTCTTTCCAGAGATGACACGTTGCTTGCTACTGGTAAGTTTTACTGCTACTGATCTTTTATATTCCTTATTCGTATCCTATCTTGTTTGATTAGTAATATCTGCATAATTTTTTTGTTTGAAAAGCCTGATGCAGTCATCGTACTATAAATAGCTGGATTTATCGTAGTTTAACTTTTTACTTGGTAACATTTAAATTGGTCACCTTGTTGTATGTATTTCTGTGCATTTAGTTGTGATCTATAAAGGGTTTCTTAAAAACTAAGGGGTAGCTTTCCTTCTCTTCTTCATCCCTCTCTTTTACTTTTTCTGCTCCTTCTTCTTCTTCTTTTTCTTGACTAGCATATCCATTTCAGATGTTAGCTATCACCATTCCATTTCCCTTACCCACTGGAAGGTTCCCCCCCCCCCATTAAATCAGGCGTAGGGGTGGTCCACATGTGGTTCAGTTTCTGGCTCAGTGGCCTGCAGACTTCTTCGGGTTGGGAATCACTGCTCTAAACCATGACCTTAATTAAGGTTTGTCTGATTCATGTGAAAAAGAATATAGCAACTTGTTCTGGGCAGATGCTCCTGAGTATTATTATTATTATTATTAAATATAGACTAAAGCAAAAGCTTGTTAGTGGACAGTGCTATCTCACAAAAAACAAAATACTGGAAAAATCACTCTCGTGAGACAATGCGTGTCATGGCTGCGGTGGCAATTTTTTTAAAAGGCTTACCTTTGATTTATGGTAAAAACATTAATGATTTCTGTATCTACTCTTTAAGAGGAATTGAATAACACTATTTTTGTTTCCAAATTCTGACTTTGATTTCTTGACTTCTGGTCTAAACCGGAACTTCAAACCCAGTGATTTCTGTATCTACTCTTTCAGAGAAATGTCACTTTTTGTTTTGTTTCCAAATTCTAACTTTGATTTCTTGACTTCCGGTTTTGGGCCACTTACAGTCGAAACCAGAAGTTCAAACCCAATCCAGGGCCATTAACTTCTTGTGTAGATTATGAATCCGATTATCGTTTGTTGCTATCTCTTGTAGTTTCTGACTTTAATTCCTTCTCTTCCAGTTTTGGGCCACTTCCGGTCGAAACCGGAACTTCAAACCCAATTTTGGCCTGCTAACTTTTTGTTTAGATTACGAACCCAAAAACCATTTGTTGCTATCTATTGTAGTTTCTGACATCTGAATATGACAGACGAATGGACATAGGAAAATTATAGATGACAATTTTAAAAATTGCCACCAATTATGAAAAAACCTTACTTATACAATCTGTGAAAAATAATAACCAATGAACTTTAATATAGAATATAATGAAACGATTATAAATTAATTAATTCAATAAATTAGTATAAAAATAATTAATATAAATTAATAAATTAATATTAATTAATTAATTCTCCAATGATTCATCCAAACGCTTCTTGAAGACATTCAACGTGTGTGCACCAACAACACTATCAGGAAGCCTGCTCCAAAGATTGACTGCACGCAGCAAAAAGAAATTCTGTTTCATAATTCAGCTAAAGTGGTCCTTCAGTAGAGCAGCAATGCGGCCCTGAGTCCTACTATCGAGATCCCTGATGAACTAGTTCTTAACCTTTTCTATTTCATGGTATTGAAGGATTTGTTTCATTAAAATAGACCAAAAATATTTGCTCTGATTTATTCATACAGCTCGTTATGTTGAAAGTAATAATTTACTGATGTAAATTTTTCAGGTTCGAATGATAAGAATATAATTGTTTGGGACTTGACTGGTACTATTAATCTAGATTCAAATCTTTGTACAGATTGTTCATCTACTAAAAGCAATGTCAGTATTTTTATCTTATTTATATTAGTTTTATACGTAGATGGTTGCAACTCCAAAAATCTAACGTTATGTGAATTTTTCTCTGTAGTGTTAAGTGTATAATACTTTTTATATACAGAGTGACTGTAAAATCGTGCAACCCAAATTTTTTTGCTTTACAGGAATGACAGTCGAAGTCGCGAAAGATATTGCGAGTAGGAAAATTTATTGTATGAGAGTACTGTGTATGGTAGCACTTCTAGATCACGCCATTGGCCAAAGGAGGCGTTGCACGAAACAGTTTGTTTAGTCCGAGCTACAATGTCGTTTACGCAAGAACAACGTGTTTTCATTGTTGTGAGTTACTGCCAATCGAAATCGTATTCAAAGTGTAAAGAAGAGTTTTCAAATGCTTTTCCAGATGCTAATGTGCCAAACAAATCCACTATGTCTCGTTTATTTAGTCGTTTTTGGGATACAGGAAGAGTGGATGATCATAAACGTACAGGTTGTCCAAGTGTTTTAACTGATGGTACTCTGCAGACGATAAACGAAAAATTTCTTTGTTCTCCAAAAAAGTCTCTTCAGAAACTTGCTAGCCAGACTAGGCTATCTTATGAAAGTGTTTGTAAGGCTTCTAAAGTGCTGAAATTAAATCCATATCGGATAAATGTGACTAACTAGCTCCAAGAACCAGACAAGGTAAAGTGAATGCAGTACTGTTGGTGGTTCAGACGTTTCATTATAAATGAAATATCTGTTTTAGACAAGGTTTTTTTCTGCAATGAAGCTTGGTTTCATCTTAGTGGATATGTCAACAGTCAAAATTCCAGAGTATGGTCTGCAGACAACCCACTGCGTTCTACGAACAGCCATTTCACTCGCAAAAAATTGGAGTGTGGTGTGGTGTATCTCTTTGGAGAATTGTCGAGCCTATCTTTTTTCGGAGACCATAACAGCTGAACGGTATCAAAAAATAATCTATCATAATAATCTCTAAACTATTATTATGAATAAATACATCCACTTCTCTACTTTCTTTTATCTATTTGGAAACCTATTGTTCTAACATAACTTTCTCTTGCCCTGTATGAATATGTAGGGAAGGAGTTTAAGCATTTCAAACATTTTACATACAAGTCAGAAATTAATATTTAAATATTAGCTTTGCCGTCAATTGAAATTTTCTTCTTACAAAATTATTCATGTATTTTTTTTATCATCTTCACTTGACAAATCCTGAAATATATATCATTCAGTTCAATTGGTTATTTCAGTAGGCCACATTACATGTCCCGACACGAGAACTTGGAGTTTCTGGTATATCTGAATACGATTTTCAATACATGAACATTGTTTATTTTAACAGAATTAATTACTTAAGTTTAGCTACATGTTGTAATAAACAGAAATTATATTTTCTTTTTATGTGTGTTTGGCGGTAACTTGGCGACATAATAACAATACAATAACAATTTAAATTAATGATGTTGTTTTTTTAAAAACACACGTGCAAGAAGCGGGATGGAGTCAAGGGTATTACACGTGGCGAGAGTGAGACATTTTATTAATAAAGGATGGAGGATAAAACCTTTGAAGGTTCATTGAATTTGATTGGTTGAGCTTTAAGATAATGAGCGTGATTGGTCTAGTTTATAAAAACAGTTTCTGTAAAGGTTACTTGGGGACACTAGCGATTTTTTAGAAACTAGGCACTCCTTGGTCAACCGGCAGAACGAATGGTGGAAAAATTTAGTAAAACAGCTCAAATATACTAATAACATCAAATAATATTAAAAATTTTAGTCAATAAATACATAGTGATTTTAGTAGATAAAAACGTAAATTCTTCAAAGTGCAACAACATTTTAATAACAAGGAATTTAATCCTCATCAACGGATAATCATCAACGGACTATTGGCGGATGACTATCAACGAATACCACAGGACATCATCTGGATAAATTAGTCATGACTAAGGTAATAATTATTGATATATTGTTAAACGGTACCATAAACATTCAAGTGAGACTGATTATAATTTTATATTTCGTGTAAATCAATATTTTTTTTTGTGTTTGTATAAAATAAATTCAATTTGTAATACAGTATTACGTTTCATTAACAAATAGCTATCCTTCTCAAATTAAGTATCTTTTTTTCAGAACCTACAGCTAATGATTAAATATTTTCAAATCTTAATTACAAATTTTTTTATTATTTTTTTAAAAATATTTTAATATTTCGGAAAGTATAGTGGCATTGTCTTGTTGTAGGAAGTATTTATCACTGTGCAATAAGTACAATGTCATTGTAACATCTATGATTTACTTTCATACATATCATGTTGTTTATTTTGTGTATGTTTAGAGAATATGTGTGAATGCTTCAAGCAATCAAAGTGTTAGTTATTCTGTTCCAATCATATCACTGTGTTTTAATTTCATGCATGCAGTTCTCGTATATACTTTTCCTGTATAAATAAAAATCCAAAGCATTTTTTTTTGTTAAACGTCCGACTGTTGTGCAATTACTGCTAATGCAGACGGAAAATCCAAAGCAGAGAGACTGTCATTATGCATATAATAATATGTAATCTCATGCGATTTTATATAATTGCAATCATGTTCTTGTATTTTTGTTTTCAGAGGGAGGCTAATGTAGTGAAATTTGCAAAGTCAGAAGGTAAACAAGTAAAGCTTTGGCAAAGATTAGAATGCGATAGTAGTAATAGTTTTAATACGTGCCATTTAATTTCAAAAGGAGATGACCTAATGTTAGCTGCTGGAGGAAGGTATATAATATTTAATCAATTTTTCATTTAAAATTCTATTTACTTAAGTTACAATACTGTGTATTGAAATATTTAGAAGAGCTTACTTTTTTATTAAATAAATATCAATGCTTCGTGTGAAGGTTTTGAAATATGGACGTAATTTTTAGGAATGTGTACTCAAAAAATTTAAAAAAAAAGTATTTTGAAACCATCCTGCAGCTTGTTATTAATTTTTCTTGTGTAGGGCCAATTTTAGACCAAGTGAGGTGACTTTAGACATTTCTGGAAGCTCTTTTTACAGCCCGCATTCTCAGCATTCACTTACTGTAGGCTTTTCTCCTTTCATCTGTCCACCTGGTGTTCTGTTTTTGCTTTTCATGGAAACCTTTCAAGTCTGTAATTAGTTGTCTGAATTTTGTTTGGTTCATTAAGTTTTCTCGGTTTATTTTGGTTTTCTCAATATCCTTTCTTGACTTCTTTAAACCATTTATCTGACACCTTAGGTCTATTGGTTAGTGTCTTAAAAATTTGTTTTGTCAGCCGGTTGTCATCCATTTACAAGTGTTTGTAAAATTTTAGTCTTTTTTTTCTAATTGTTTATTTTCATTGTATAGTTCTTCATGACCTCATAACCTATGTTGTCCGTCTACTACCTTCAGGATCATTGTCTTGTGCAGGATCTTTCTCTCAAATTTCTGTTTTTCTTAGAAGCAGAGAAATAGAATAGAGTAATCTTGCTCCACCCGATTAGTGGTACAATTAAGAGACATTCCTTCATGCGGTCTAAAGTCACCTGAGTAGTAAAAATGGTGGGATGGAGAAACCTCATTCTAGCTGATTTAGCACAACAGTAGTAAGCCTTAGGCTCTCCTCTTCAGTTCCGTAGATCAGATGCTCTACCTATCCAAGGCCATCACGTGGAGGTCGCACCTCAAAATCTAGACCTTACCGACTGTCCCCAGCAGATGCATTTGCTGATTTTGATCGCTGCAAACTCTTTTCAGTGCAGGAGAACGAGCCCCTTTTTAATTCTAGTGTATAAATAATTAAAATTTCTTTACTTTTCATTTGATTTTGCAGTAATAAGGCCGTTTTTCTCTGGAGAAAGGTGAAAGAGAGATTTGTTGAATGTGAAATTTCACCATTGGAAAGCCATCGTTACTCGATAAATCAACTAGAATTTTCATCTGATGGTAAATGGTTGGCTACTTGTTCATTGGATGGAACTGTTCTCATTTGGGATCTACAAGTAAATATTTTTATTGATGATAAAATTTTTATTAATACTATCTTTTATGTTATATACATTTTAATTTTGTGTGCTTCAGAATTTGTTTTCTGCTTTTCCTTTCCCTATCATGCCATTTACAACATTAGGATTGCCTTGGCCCATCTTTGTCGGTCATCCCTCTGCATAGCCATTCTCCTCATCTCACTCATCTCCTCCACAGGGTCAGCACATCAATATACTGTGGACAATTCGAACTGGCACAACTCTGGCTCTACGTGTACACACAGTTCCACTTAAAGTATATCCATAACCTATTTTTTCAACAAGGTCTACAAATTTTAATGTACGCAAATCCCTACAACCTTATTTCAATGTACAAACATACAAATAATTATTTCATTTTAAAATATGTATTTAATTTCTCCCAGTAAAAATTTAAATTAGCCTACAAATTACAAGAACTAAACTGCAAAAAACTCACTGAACTGTACTCTACAGACGCACGCAACTAACTAAACAAATTGGTCTGAATATAAATAATGAACAGAAAATCATAATATGATTTTCTGTTTCATATATTATATGAAAACAAATTAGTCACATCATTTTGTCTGACAGATTATTAATAACAACAGTGAAAACAAAGCGTAGTGACTGTGCGTGAGTGGCACGTTACAGTAGCGATTGTATGCTTTTGTGACTGTACCATCGTTGCATGGCGAGGGGCGAAGAGTGGAGTAGATAAACACTGAAGCTGCTTGTGCCAGTTCGAATTGTCCAAGGTATACCTCTCTTTAAAATCTTGATTTTTTTCATTTTGTATATAAAAGTAAATCTCATTGTGCACCTTTTGTTGTGTTATTAAGTTGAAAGAAAAAAGGTAAGCAGAAAATATGTTTTGTTAATTTAATCTGTGTTTCTAAATTATAATTTAGTGATTGTGCTTGCAGGCACTACTCACGGGGTGTTCTAGCTCTTTGGGATCATGTAGAATTAATATTTTTACTTTAAAATAAACACAATTTTTTACCCCATTGATGCAGGTGGTCAAAACGCAACAGTTTTATTTTTTTTATTGTTGCTAGTTATAAACTAAAAACAGATTTTTAATTCATGAACTACCTAATAATATGATTAACACAAGAAAATTTCCTATGGGTACTTGTATTTTTCAAAGATTACAATTCTTATCTAAGATGTAACCTTAAAGTTACTCATCCTCTTTAATGGTCTGTATTTCTCTACTGCTTCTCTTATTTCTTATGATAAATTTACCTAGGTACAGCACTATAGCTGGCTGGCCTGTTGGCATAGTGGTTAGCACAACTGGCTTCCATGCTGGGGTTCTGGGTTCGATTCCCGATCAGGTCTGGCATTTTTTCATCACTCATTTTCATACATCATCATTCTCTACCGTTTGCATTAGCAGAAATCGCAAAACAGTCAGACATAAAAAAGAAAAAAGCGCTATAGCTGCTGTTGTGTCTAATATACACATAAAACATTTAGAAAACTGACGGAACCAATAAAAAATTAACAAAATACAGTTAAAAACCAACCTTATGACTATGCCTTTTTCTTAAATTAAACCAAGTTGAAGGGTTTGTGATGCTTCAGTTATCTTGAGGTCATAGTACAAATTCTTTAATTTTCCTACTCTTCGTCAAAAAGAACAAACATGCTGAATTTCAGCTCTTTTGTTATCGTTTGGAAGTTAGCCGGTTAGTGATAAGTCAGTAATGGCTTTCACTTTCACTTATAAACTTTATTGTACAGTATTTGCTTAGCAACGATGTTTTTTTACCAATTGATTTTCACTCATTTGAATTTCAATAAGATCATTTAAAAAATGTCATTTTACTGTCTGGAAAGATATTTACTTGGGTAAATCTATCGTATTGGATGAAAACCAATAGTCAGTAAATTTTTCATGTCATTGAATTATAAATGTTGTTACTTTTAATTCAGTGATAGAGCTTAAAAACTATAAAGCACCAATATCTCTTTTGTTTCAGCACATCTGTTTAAAGAAATATTTTATTTAGAAGGTACTATTATTTTTAGCTGAATTTTATTTATGTCATTTCCAGGATGGGTCAATATTGAAATCTGGGTTTCAATTGTCTAGTGGTGGGTTACGTGCTGTCAGATTTTCGCCCGATTGTAGATTGCTTGCTACCGGAGGTGATGATGAGTGTGTTTCTGTCTACAGAACTGATACTTGTGAACCATTAGCGTAAGTTAATGTTTACATTTTCTTTATTCTTGCAGTTTTTTTTTATTTACAATAACTGTCATGGGTTTTAATAGTCAAATAGTCACAGTAGTATTTCTTAGGGTTTTAACTATCAGGTAAAATACATACTAAAAACTGGAAATTATGAAAACCAAAAATGTGTTCTTTGCTGTTCGTTTTTTACAGGGTAATCCTAGTGCTGAGATGTTAACCTGCATTAATACAGACACATGGGAAACTAATTCTGCATGAATATTATCATTATTTAATTAAGATGATTTTAATATCAGGATTTTTTTAACTTGTTGAGTGCCACCTAGAAAAAAATAAAACTTCTTTACAACAAAAAACTAAAACCATGCACCGATATGCTCGCTGTACTTCAATTTAATCGCCACTAAACTGTAGATACCACAACTGAAAAACCGATGAGATATGGACGCACGAAAAATAATGAATAAATTTATTATTATGAATAATAAATATTATGAATAAATGCAATAAAGATTCTATGGTTGCCATTTTTATCGTAAATTATCTGATTAGTTAAACTAATTTTTCTATTTTTATTTGCAGAACACTCACTGACCACACAGAGTCTATAGCCTGTATTGCATTTACTGCAGATTCAGCGTATTATGTGTCAGGTTGTGTAGGTGGACATTTGCGTGTGTGGTGTGCTGTACCAGTTTCCACGGTCTGTGTTGCGTTAGTTGAAAATGCACACGATTTAGGTGTTGCTTCTTGTGACTTTGCTGCTACTATTGATCGTAAACTTTCTCAGCAAGGTATGATATTTGTTGCATAGCAGTTCGTAATATCTGATGTATTGTAATTATCAGTGGTTAATCTATTGGGCTTGTTAATGAAAATAGTGTGTTCTCTTGATTAAAACAGTACTAAAGGTTGATCATCATAATCAATGATTTTTACTTTCTCTTGCCTATATGAATTTATAAAAAGGAAAGTAATATTTTCATGTCAATTTTTTGAAATTATGTTTTCACCGAATATATACGTTTTCAGACCCCCGGAACCCAAAAAACCTATTTTAGCAGATGGTATGTGTGCGTGTGTGAACAAAATATCTCAAGAACGGAACATTGCACGAAGTTGAAACTTGAAACTTATGTTAGGTAATACTAGAGGACCCAACACAAACATTTTTATAAAATTCGATCAACCGGAAGTAGTAGTTTATTTGTGTGATTTTTCACTTTTTTGCAATTTTCTCAAAAACGATTCCTAAGATTTTTTTAAAAATCACCTCATTGATTAGGTTTTTATATGCTCTACAAGATAGGGTAGGCGCTATGTCTGCTGAAATTCTTGGGGAGGTTGTGCTTTTGTAGAAAAAATGTTTTTTTTTTAAGATTACGGCCTTAATATGCATTTTAGGGCAAATATGTATGTAATGTATTGTACCAACGTTGTAGATAATTTAAAAACCTACAACTTTTATTGCAGACATTTCTTTGTGTAACGCTTAGTTAAGTGGTAATTGGTGATTTTCTGGTTTTTATTTTCATGAAAATCTGAAAAACGTCAATTTTTTAAGAGTTCGGGCTTAGTATGCACTTAACAACAAAAGTGTATATAATCAGATTTAGATCTACAACTTTTGTTGTAAGCATTTTTCTCTAAAGAGTCTAGTTAAGCGTGAAAGAGTGATTTTTCCATATTATTTAGCCAAACTAAGGTTGGTTTTAATTTTGCATCAGTCACTCATGATAAAAATTAGGTTATGTTTTTTGAGGTTAGTGTTTTTGTTTATTTCTAATGTTTTATTATTAATATTAGGTTATATTGTTAATTATTTGCATTGGCAAGAGAAAGTTGTGCGTTTTTGACACCAGATTTCTTTTTTTGTAAAAATAGGTGCCAGTAATCTATATTGTTTTCATTTTTTGATCGAAACATGGAAAATGCATTTGTATACTATAGTAAGCCCATGTTAAAAAGATAAGAGAGGAGCTGTGGCTAAGGTATTAAAATTTGTAGTGGCTGCTGGGAAGATGTTCATTATCAGTGTACAAAAATTTCTACTTTATAAATAAATGCTAAAGACTCTGGACATACATTATACAACTCGGGGGATGTACCAAGCAAAGCAATAAAAGCATCGTGTAATGATTTCAAAGCTGGATGCTGAGATACATCATTGATGCATCCTGGACTTTCAGGAATGATCTCCAAAGAGACCTGCGAATGGACTTTGTCTCCTGTAAAATTCAGAGGTTTGCTTAGAAGCATGGGTAACGATTTAACTGCTGTGACAATGTTGAAATGGTCCAGCTGCTTGATATTGATGATGTGATATGAAAATTTAGTAGGGAGAAACCATTTAAGCTGCTGTAGTGTCAATGTCAGATTGTAAACATAGTAATGTTAATATGCGATGAAAATTTGTGTTAAATTCTTATGCACTAGAAAGTATTGTGTACATAATGTGTTCTTCAAAATAAATTGCAGAAGTTGTGCTCAGAATCTGTGTAGGAATAATCGTAAATAGTTTTTTAAGTTAAAATAAAATTACTTATTAGTCCTAAGACTAGATCGTAATGTATAGTAAACAAAAACGTATTCTATTTGTGGTTTTATTATTTAGTTTATTTATAATTATAACAATTAATAAAGTTTGGTAAGAACTACAAATACAAGCAAAAGAGAAATTTTAAGTGTTTTCTAAATTGTGCTTGTATGCTCTATTGTTGCATACATCACAGAAAAAAGCACTTTATGTCAAAAAGAGCATTTTGTAGCTGATGTAGAATATTGTAGATCTAGATATAAACATGGTGTTATACTGAACATTGTGATCTAATATACTGACTTCAGGAAAACTTTTGCAGTCTGTTGTATTAGAAGAAGTTTAGTTGTTTAATAAATATTTATCATTACATTGAAATCATTCTCAAAGAAAAGATTGTGCTTGTTGTGTTTTTCTGGTTCCAAAACTTTGACTTTCATAAAAGTTATTTTACTGTTTTGTTCCATAAAATAAACTCTTCAGTGTAACTTTAATGAAAGTTTTGTTATTGAAGTAAATCAAAATAAACATTAACTGCAGTATTTGCAATTTTTGTACAAATATTTTATTGACTGTCATAATTTCCTCTTTTTTAGATGCAAAAAATTGTTACTTGCTAGCAACATGTGGTAATGATTCTCTTGTGAAATTATGGTGGTTGCAAATAGAAGATGAAGTAACTGTCAATGTGAGTGAATCTCATCATCTGTCAGGTCATGGTGGTAATGTGACTTGTGTCAGATTTTCTCCAGGCCTTTCTGAATTGATTGCATCCACTGCGACAGATAAGACATGCCGTATTTGGGATTCCGTAAGTTGTGTTTTCTCATCTTATTTTTTTCATCAGTAATAATCGAAGGCTCATAGTAATTCTTTCATGAGCCATGGGAAATGTTTATATAAGGTAAACAGCAGTTTGCTATCCTCTGAAAGTCAGTGAAATAGGCTAAGAATAGCAGTGAATAGGCTAAGACACATCAAGTATAAATTTTTTTATTTTTTTTATTTGCATCCAGGAGACTACTAAGGAAGTAAAGGACATGTCAAGAACTATACGTCATAATACCTTAATAAATGTATATTATTTTAAACACACACTGACTTTATCTGGCTTGCATGATTAACCATTTAGCAAACTATACATATACGCAAGATTTTTAAATAAATAATGTTTTTTTATAAATTATTGTAGATTTTTAATACTTAGGCTGGAAACAAAATTTTTCATTAAGGAGATTTTCAAACTGTTGATTTACAATTTCCCTCTCCAATTAAAATTAAAACAATTTCTAAATGAAAACTAGGATATTTAAAAAATAGGATAAGGATTTAAATAAATTATTACAATATATTTTAATTAATTTAAAGGAATGTATGTAAATGGGTCTTAAACACATTTTTGAGCTCATTGGTGATATGTACTGTAAACAGACTCTTAAACTGTTATCAATATTTTGTTTAATATTTAAAACACAAAATCACTTTCAATGTATTTTAAATGGAAATTCTATTAACTCTTAAATACAGAGTTTTACCAAATGGATTTTTTAAATTTTTACATGGTTTTAAAGAGTATCTTTCCTGATTTGCCCAAAAGTTCTAAATTTGAATGTCATGCTGATATGAGCTTAATTTACTGAAATGAAAAAGAGTAAATTTGTTTACACTGTAGCGATAATACAGTGTAATGCAATGCGGTTCTCCTACATTTACCCTCCATAAGCATTCATAATTAGTATCATCTGTGTTCTCATCTCACAACACACTCATTTGGTATTAAAAATTGTGTTAATGTTGTTTTATTTAAAGTTTTACTTTACAACCGTTCTTTTCAGGACGAAACTATTGTACTACTGTGCTTTAGTCGTTACTCACCGTTCTTCTAAGAATGGTTAAATTTGTTGTTAACTTAAATCATTTATTTAATGATAGGGGTTTGGAATCCAAGAACATTGTCCAAATTTATTCGCACGGGTCCACTCTGCTAATATTTTGTCTATTAGTCGTCAAAAATCAAAATTTGTGATCAATTCTTCTTTTTAATCCTTTACTGAATAATATTGTTTGTTTAATAAATATAATTTTAATTTAATTTTGAAAACACTCATCGGCAATTCTTTTAAATCCTTAGATAAATGATTAAATTGATGTAAACTGTTATATGTGTAAATATTGTACATTGTTTATTGTTTTAGTACAATGGTGATTGTATTCATGTGTTGGACCAACATGATAGTATTCTTACTTCCTGTGCGTTCTCCTCTGATGGCTCACTTCTTGCTACAAGTGAGTAATAAACACTTTACCTGCCCATCACCATTTCTTATTGTAATAATCTATACACTGGCTATATGTTTTTAGCATTTAACACGTTAAGTGCTGCTTGACGCCAGTGTCATCATTTTATAAATTCCCGGGTGATGGCATGTTGCCACTGGTGGCATATTTCAATATTACTTAAAAGTGTTTTAAACTAATTTAATAACCTTCCACTTGTATTATTTTATATGTAAGTATTCTGAAGAGTCTTTCTCCCTTCTAGTAAAAATAGTTTTTTTTTTGGTTTAACGGCTGGTGGGAATTTTCTATAAAGTTTTTCTGTAAAAGTTTTTTTATTGAGTTTCCCATTAAAAGGAAAACTAATGAATTAATTTCCACTAGCAAGTAACTAAAGAGAATCTTCACCAGAAGAGAGAAACTGTTTCTGAATGCTACACATATAGCAGTAACGGAAAGCTACTGGTTTATTTTACAACACTTTAAAACAATGGAAAAGTTATGCCAGTGTTGTCAACGTACACTATACATGTTAAATGAATTCTGACAAATCTGAAGATTTAGTGGACACCCTGAGATGGTTTTAAACATTTGCCATAATCATAAAAATGATGATGAATTATTTAAAAATCAAGGAAAACTTAAAGTTTATCATAACAGTTATTCCAGGTTCTTTCAGGATCTGGTAATTAATAAATAACAAAACTTCCTTTTTAAACCTTTAACACCTATTTATTAACAAAATAATAAATTACAATAAATTGTTGCTTTAAACAACTAGTAAATTACAATTAAGTTGCTTAACTTACGAGGGTCCTCAAATATAAGCTCGAATTTTTGTCGTTGGACTCAATTAGTGACCTGAGTAGCACAGCATGCTGGGGAATTGGTGGTGTGGGGATGGAGAGAAGATAGCCATGCCTACCATCCTCGCACTCGTGTCCAACATTTCAGTATCGCTATGAGTGATAGAAAGTACCTGCGTCTGTTGCCCAACATATTATTATTCATTTTCTTGTCAACGAAGGTGTGAAATAGAGTGAATTTTTGAATAGACTTCAAGGCCAGTTCACAGAAAACAAGACAACCCCAGTAAGTAAGAGGGTGAGTATGGAGTGGAGGAAAGATAGAGTGGAGGCACCGATCGAGACTAAGAATTGATTGTCAGCTGGCAAGTTGTGGCAGCTGTATTTTGGGACTCAGAAGATGGATTACTGAATGACTACCTACATACTCAAAGGTCAGTGAATGTGGCCTACTACTCCAAGCTGTTGGATTGTACCAAGGCTGCTTATTGCAACAAATGATGCCAGCAATTGATTTGTGATATCCTCCTTCTGCATGACTGCACACGGCTGCATACAACAGTTCTAACTCGTGATAAACTTACTGCGATACACTGGCTAACTCTTCAGTCCAGACTCATTACCATTTGTTTGGTCCACTGAAAGAGCCATTAGGATGGAAAAGATTTGAAGATGTTCAAACAGTACATGCGCAATTAGTTACTGGGGCAGGCATATTCCTTTTTCTTTGAAGGGATGAGAAAACTTTCAATCAGATGGAGAAAATGTATTTCTGTTGAAGGTAACAGTAGATAAATTAGATACTGCATTTGTATTTTTATCTATCACCAATAAAGCTGTATGAAAATATTCCGGTTTATATTTGAATAACCCTCATATTATTTAAGTAAATTTATTATAAGATGTCATTAAACTTAAAATTTAACAAAAAAGAAGAAATTTCCATTTACAGTCAAATTAATTGTGACTTAACTCATACCTACACTATACACAAATGGTACCATTCTATTTCCTTGTCACAGAGGAATCATGTTTTCAGCACGTGAGTTCGGCTCTTTTATATAATCCTGTCAGATAATTTCAAGAATAATAAGGAATCATCGAGAATAAATGAACTGAAACAGTTTTCCCTCCTACGTTTTACTAGAAAGATCCAAAGAAAAATTTAAGAACGTAACAGAATAAATAATAATATTCAGATTGTACCATTTTCCAGAAAAAATATCAATTGAATAGCATATGATCGACTATTATAAAAAGCAACAATAAACAGCATGTTCAAAAAACCCATACAAAAGCTATTGTCAAACATAATTGTTCCTTTTATTATTACTCTTGTCAATAAGTAACAATAAAAAGAATTAAAATTGAACATTGTTTTTTTTAGAGATGTTTCTCTAAAACATGTATGTAGATTGTTTTGTAAATAATTTGCCTGACAAAAATGTCATTGATGATGTTGTTAATTACAATAACTGTAAAATTTTAGTTACCTTTAAAATTCATTTCACCAGCTCAGTTTTATAGCCTGAAATTTTATTTTATCCATCAGAAAAATTAATTTTTCTGATAGTTTTTACATTGTTCTTTTTTGGTCTAAATAGATTTCCTATTGTGTAAGTAAAATTCTTTGAAAAAAAATAACTTATTATAAAATTAGGGTGTGAACATTACTGTGACCTTATTACTTTGGATGATTTATTATAATGATTAAGAAAAAGGATGTAAAAAAATATTTTTTTTTTTGTTACAGGTTCATTGGACAAGAGTTTATTAATATGGGAGTTACCAAAGGATGTGGCTTTCCAGAATTTTGTTGCCTCAAGAACTAGGAAAAGGAGGACTGAAAATGATAATGAGGTAAATTGCTGGTGGTAATTCACAATATATTTAAGATATTGATGAACACAAGGTTTAAAGAATTCTATTAGGGTTTCTAAAAAAGAAGCCAATCGTCGTAACCTTAACATTCATGTAAATTTATTTTGTGGGTGAAGTGTTCACTGCATATGTAGTAAAAGTTTTACTTGTTTTACAAAACGGCGCAAGAATTATATTGGTCGATTGAGATCACGCCATGACAAAAGGGGTTGAAACGGGTTAACGACCAGGAGCAGGGCGTCCACGAGCCTAGACAAGGACCCCAAGCCCTGTGTACAATAACTAAATTTGTTCTGGAACAATTGGTGGAAACGAAAGATGGCGCACAATTCAAAATATTGAAACTGTACTTAACACCTCCCATTATGTGTTCCAGCCAATTAGTTTTTCTCCATCGGATGGTTTTCATTAAATTTTTCTTCTTATCTACTATTCGTTGTATTTGAACATTTCTCATTCTGTCAGTCCATTTCATTTACTGTCTTATAGTTAATATACATTTCAGGTTATGTACTTTCAATGATGAAACAAGTAGTTTTTATTGCTATACAAGAATGTAGCTCCCATTAGTTTTACCCATATGAGCTTATTTCATACCATCTTTATCTTGAATAATATGGTCACCTCTAAGCCCTTATTAGTCCAGATTACTCACAGATTCGGTAACTGTATGCCAGAGGTGTTTAAATTGTCGGGTGCTACATTTTAATGGAACAAACTAAAACAAAATACATTATGAGTATAAAGTAGAGTAAAATTTATTGGCATTTAATTCATCATTAATTTTTTTTATTTACTTTTTAAGGTGGCTGATCTATTGGGAATCACTCCAGTAATTGGCAATGGTTTTCAAGCTTCGGCTCCATTGGATAATGCAGATGAGTCACTTATAGACTTAGGTACGGGTAAGTGTCGCTACTTGTAGAATTAAGCAATGAGTAACACCACATTGTAAAAATATTCTACTATATCACTATTTTTTTTTAAATGCAGTGCACAAAAAAAGTTTGTGTGATCATAAGCTACACTTTGCCAACATTTTGTATTTATCTGTCTGCAACCATTTAAAACTTTATTGGTTTATTCTAATTTTATTATAATTTAATGTTTTTAACTGTAGTTTAGACAGATAGCACATTTTGTTTACGTTCAAATCAGTCATCTAAAATATATAACTTCAAAAATGTAAACGAATTCAGATTTTGTAAACCTATACCAGATGAAGAAGTATTTGCATTATTTCTAGTTATTCTAGTATTCTAAAATTCATGTTATTAAAGAAAAATTAAAGATTTATATTGATTACTCCTCTGAATAAATTTATAATCAATTCAGTTTTGTGAGATCTGTCACTATACTACTTTTCAAAGTTGATGAGCTCTGAACGTACTCATTGCTCCCTACCCACACTTCATAGCTAGCCAATGACTTGCTAGCAATGTTACGAATACTTGCTCTCATAGCTCTGTTATATTTTTTGCCAGCCATTTTTTGGTCTTTCAATAACAATTATAACCTATGAACATACAACCAGCTGATTATATTAAAATGTATTGCATGTTAACGCGCTCTATAATCAATGTGTTCAATAGAAGATGCAAGACACGAGTGAAATACTATGGCTATTATATGCATGCGTGCTTAATGTTTGTTAGGCTGATACATTTGTACAATCTGACAACGCTGGCAAACGTTCTGATTGGTCTAAACACGTGGAACAGCAGAGCTCATCTACTGTGAAAAGCATTTTAAGTAATATATTGTTGGAAACATGAAAATTGTTCGTGGGAATGTCTAAATGATGACTAAGTCATGTTTCATACCTAACAGAAAAATTCATAGCAACTGATAAATCATTAAATTATATGTCATAGAGTATATTATGATAAATTTGTTTGTAGGAGAATGTTAAAGATTAGGTGGATGGACAAAATAAGTAATTTAGATGTTCTTAGGCGAGTGTATGAAAAAAGAAGTATATGGGAGCATCTAACCAGAAGAAGGTATTGGCTAGTGGGGTAAAGACATCCAGGTATTGGTCTATCAATAATGGAGGATAATATTGAGGGAGTGAATTGTAGGGGGAGGCAAAGGTTAGAATATATAAAGCAAATTACAAAAGCTGTAGGGTGTTACAGGTATGTAGATATGTAACGATTTGTGCATGATAGACAGCTTGGAGAACTGCATCAAACCAGTCGAGAGACTGATGTCAAGAAAAATCAAGTCAAGGCTTATGTAGGCATCTTCACTTGATAAAGAATTTTAAAAAAATCTGGTGTGAAAAACTCACACGACTTTCTCTTGCCACTGCAAATAATGAACAATATAACATAACATTAGAAATGAACAAAATCTAACCTCAAAAAACATAACCTTATTTTAATCATGAGTGAAAGATGCAAAATGAAAACCAACCTCAGTTTGGCTTAAAACAGGGAAAATCACTCTTTCACACTAAACTAGGCTCTGTAGAGAAAAATGCGCTAAACAAAAGTTGTAGATCTTTTAATTTCCTATAAATTTGATAATACAGTTTTGTCGTGGAAAAATCTTAAAAAAACAGAAAATCACTAATTACCGCTAAACTAAGCATTATACAAAAAAATATTTTAAATAAAAGTTGTAGGATTTTAAATTCTGTACAACTTTTGTTATATACATTTTTGCGCTAAAATGCATATTAAACCCACAATCTTTAAAAAAAACAATTGTTTTACGAGATAACAGCCTCCCCAAGTATTTCAGCAGACATGGTGCCTACCTATCTTGTAGAGTATAAAAAATTAGTAAACGACGCGATTTTTAAAAAAATTGTAGGAGCCATTTTTGAGAAAATCACAAAAGTGAAAAATGACACGAATAAACTACTACTTTCGGTTGACTGATTTTGATGAAAATGTTCATGTTGGGTCTGGTAGTAGTATCTAATTCAAGTTTCAAGTTCATACGATGTTCCATTCTTGAGATATTCTGCTTACACACACACACACACACACACACACACACACACACCCAGACCAATCACTAAAAGCATGTTTTTTTTGGGTCCAGGGGGTCTGAAAATGTGTAGATCCGATGAAAACTCAATTTAGATAAATCGACATGAAAACAATACTTTCCTTCCTATATATTCTTATAGGCAAGAGAAGGTGAAAATTGGTAATGTTATCATGTAGCTTTTGTTAATTTTAGTTGATACAACATTTTTCTTGTTATTGCTGTGTGTGATAAGTCTCTCTGAGGTTACACAGTGTAAAAGATGTACTGTGTTATAAGCACTGCAACTGTGCAATTATTTGGTGTAATTGAAGTTCACATGCTGCGTCTGTCTATTGAAGTAATTAAATTTACTTATACTCTTTTTATTAATCCATGTTAAAATTGGTTGTTTTATTGTGTTTTGTACATTTCATGAGTTTTATGACACTGCACTTATCTTGTATCAAATTGTTGAACTGTGGTTAGCACTGTTTGTAGATTGGTCAATTAAAATTGCTTCAATTGTCTTTGTACCTATATTATTGTACTGCCATGTTTTAAACTGTGCTTATATTTTGTAGGAGTAACAAATTGCTTATATATGTATTAATAGTATTAATAGTTGGTGTTTATTTTTGGGAAGATTATGTGTTGCAAGATGACGCTACTCCTGAAGAATTTATTTGTCCAATAACGCATCAGTTGATGAGAGATCCGGTCATTTGTATAGGTGAGTTTTAAAATTTGGTGATGAACATGTTTGTGCAGGTGAGTGTTAAGTAAAAGAAAAGTTAAGTGGTACTTAACTTAAAGCCTTGATTACATGTAACTAGTACAGTGGCAAGACAGCAAAATGTCATTAGGCCGAGACAGTGGTGTGGGTGAGAGAGTGTTTACGTATATTTTTCTCTTGTCAACTTTTGCGACGAGTCAGTTCAGTTTTGATCAATAAGCAGGCTACTTTAGTTGTACTAGAACTTAAATAGTTAGTAGCACGTCGATCTTAAATTTTTTATTATATTCTTAACCTCTTGTATTCCAAAACTAGCAGTATTAATTTTTTGCACAATTGAAACGTATGCCGCATCATGTTTTTGTTTATTTTTGTCGTCCAAAGACTTGAAGGTCCATAAACATGAATGTAATTTATACACTTGAATGAATTTGATTGTTGTATCACAGTCCCATTTATTATTTGACATTTTTAACATCAACATGAGGTACTAAGAGATAATGACAAAGTGGATGTGAAACGAGTGGCGAGTATGCACCAAGTGTGTGTTTAAACATGCCAAGCGGGCTAGCGAGTCAGTGCTGGTAGGGTAGGGGATGGAGCACTCGGGCTGGTAAGTAGAATAGGGTCCGAGTGACAGCCTCTCCATCCTACTAGTCCGAATGCTTGGCTGAGTACTTGGTAATACGTTTAAATAACCGAGCACTTGGCCAAGAGCACTGTCTTGCCACTGTACTCGTTACGTGTAATCAAGCCTTTAATTTCAAGTTTCAACTTCATACACTATTTCATTCTGGAGATATTTTGTTCACACTCACACCCACACGGACCAATCACTTAAAACATGTTTTTAGGGTTCAGGGGGCCTGAAAACATGTATATCCAGTGAAAACTCAATTTAATAAATTGACGAAACAATACTTTCCTTCTCTATAAATTCATATAAGGCAAGAGAAAGTAAATAACAGAACTTAGAATTTCTATACTGTCTCATTCAAAAAAAAAAAAAAACAGCCAGCTAAGAATTTTATAACCTATTGTGGAAAAAATCCACTTAGCTAGATGTCTGATAAGCATCCGTGAGCCCTGAAATATGCAAAAAGGATTCTAAATTACCCCCACTATTTTAAATTATGTATTAGTTCTTTTCACAATTCATTGTTATCTAGAATCTAGCCTTGAAGAGAGAGTTTACTGCATCTTTCAGCAAACGTCCAAAAACAAATGACCGTAATTCTATGCTTACTAATTAAAAAAGGAATCATATTGCCTCAAGCAAAAATCAGTGAGTGTAAAAAAAGTGGTTACGTAGTATTAATTAAATAAAAATTGTTTGGCATTGAGCACTCAGCTTTCTGGTTAGTAAAATCATATCCAGAAAAAATTATTGATTCGCGGAGAATACAATTGTACAACCATATACTTATCACAAAATTATTCTAGAATAGATTTGCAGTCATAAAAGTTTTACCAGATAACAAACAATGGCAAACATACTCAAAGTTTACCAACACAAATCTAAGTAATCAGCATCAAATCAGGCATAATGAAATAAGAAAGCAAAGAAGGAAAAATAAATTATATTAATGGTAGGTTACTGTTGCAATTATCTCCATGCCATGCAATTTAATTAAATAACCTTTAAATTAACACATTCAGTGCTATGGACATATATATGAATCGTACACAAACCTTCCTATCAGTTTACAGACTCATTAGCACTCCTTTTCAGATATTATTTTATGACTTGAGCTGTCAGACTAGCTCTACTGTGATATTATCTTAAACCCTAAATTTTTTCAAAATTGTAAAAAATTTTGTAGTTTTACAAAAAGTTTTAAATAAATGGCCAAAACTAAAAGTGTTATTTGTTACTTTTAAATTTAGTTTCTAATTTGAGAAGGCACAATTTGTAATATTGTGCATGTTCACAAGCATACTGTACACAAATAGTAGCATATTTTCAGATTTCTCTGTTGAAAATTTAAAAATGGTCTTGAAATTTACTGGCATTGCCATTTGTATATACATGTCCTTAAAAAATTTGTCCAAGTTTCAGTTTTATCCAAATTCCTGTGAAGTTTTGCTCATATACTTTTTTTCATTTTATGACCACAAAGGATCACTTTAGTCTCTTTGGTTAGTTCTTTTTCTTCGGCAGTTTATTTCATTTCTTTCTTTCCAATACCTTTTCATTCTGTCGGATCTTGCTTTTCTCAATTCGTCTGAACAAACCTGTTCTTTTCATTTAATTGTTCTTAGTGATAAAATTTTGTTTTTGTCTTTAATTGTTTCTTTGTAAACCGGTGTGCGATCTTTGACATCAGCAATTGTTAGATTTAGTTCTGTTCTGTCTTTTTTGATTTCTTCAAGCCAAGGAATTGTAGCTCCTTCCGTTTTTGCACACATGAATTTTTCTACAATTTTTCTTAATAATCGGTTTTCTGGAGTTCTGAGGATATGCGAAAAGAAAGAAATTCTCTTTTTGCGCATTGCATCAGTGATTGGTTCTATTTCTTTATAAATTTGTTCTCTTGGTAAAAGTCTGTACTGGTTGTCAACTATGTGTTTTTTGTTTATGCAGGTTCTAAGAATCCTTCTTTCTATTTTTCTGATAGTTTCTTTTATTCCGTTTCCATCAATACTGAAGAGGGTTTCACTGCCGTACATTGCTTGTGATCTTAGAACTGCTTTGTAGTGTTTAAGTTTTATGTGAATGGAAAGACATTTTTTGTTGTAAGTGTTTTTAGTAATTTGCTGTCCTTTGGAAAGTTTAGAAATTCTCTCATTCCATGCTGCCCTCTCATTAAGATTGTATGTGATTGTTTCTCCAAGATATTTAAAACTCTCTACAATGTCGATAGGATTCCCATTAATATTTATTTTGTTTATACATAACTGGTTGATCATCATAAATTTCATTAACTTTACTATAATGGTTCGTACAAATTCAGATATTATTTTGTAAGATGTTATTTTTAGATGTTGGATTAACATTAATGTTCAATTTTTATTTGTCTTGTTTTCAGATGGTTGTACTTATGAAAGATCTGCAATAGAATCATGGTTCGCCAGTGGACGAGAAACTAGTCCTATGACTAATGAACCTGTACCTACCACAAGCCTTACACCAAACTCCAAATTAAAAAAGGAAATTGCTGATTTTCTTGGTCAATGATACTTGCTAGTAAGTTTTATTCTCTATAACGCATTTTAATTGTTATTTTATTTCTCTTACCATCTACCCATTTGCAAGAAACATTTATTGATTAAATATTAAGTAAGAACTTCTTAATAACTTATAACTACTGTCTACAAAATTATACTATGCTTAACCTAAATTAATTAAACTCCCCGCTCTAATAACGATAATAACATATAAATATAAACAATTGTAGATGTAACTATAATAGAATGTACGAAAATGGTCCGATGGTAGCTAAGTAGATAAAGCGCTTTCACTCCCCTGCACCCTGCAACGTTGCCATGTGCAGTAGTCAGCGAGCAATTCATTATTGTGCTGTCTATGTGCTTCCTTCAGTTGGTTATTATTATTATTATTTTAATTTAAGTTTGTAGAAATTTTAATATATAACAAAGGATCGCGTAATTATCTAATGTCATATTCGTGTTTCTGGGCAATAAATAAAACCCTGTTCCAGTGATATTTTCGAAACAAAAACTACTTATTGTAGTGTGAATGTTTCGTGTCATTTCTAAAAATAGCTTCTTGGAGTGAGAATTCTAGACTGACAGAGCTTTAACGAACGGATCATCGAGTTGGGTAAGTTATGGAGTCAATCTTATGTTTTTAGTCACATTTTAAAGTCAAATAACTATTTTTTTCCTCTGTAACCTATGACAAATAATATATGAAATTAAAGCTAAAATTTTGTATTTTATAACAAAATAAAAAAATATATGTCGTCGATTTAAAAAACAAAGTTATTCGTTGTCAAACGCAAAAAATGTTGCAAAATTTAGGTTGCCTATTTTTGTGCGTGCACAACCGATCTAAAGGTCACACCATAATAATAACATCTATGTAGTAATAAAAAAAGATTCATTAGGAACCCACAGTATTTTTTCTGAATTTTGTTTTAAAAAGAGCTTAAGACAGCTAGTTAAGGAGACGTCTAAAAATTCTTGCCGACTCGAATAAATGTGCGGTCAGCGATCTGGCAACTTCAACTACCATCAGACCATTTTTGTGCGTTCTGTTATGAAGACATTTTTCTTAACTATAGAATTGTATTTTGTTACTCAACAATATTTTATGAAATATATATACATAATGAAACTTTTACTTATACATCTTTAATATCTTATCAAACATCCTGTACTGGAATTTTTAACAGCTTTAATTTATTGATAATCAAAATATCATTCATTCATTTTTTTATTTATTTTCAAACAGTTATAAGAAAATGTAAGATGCGTAACAAGGAATAAATAATTTAACAAAAAAAATTTTGAGGATTTTTTATAAAAATTAAAGTATTAAATAATAAAAATAACCTAGAAAACTTTAAAAATATTATCAATTTTGGGGTATGATTGTAAATTAAAAAATTATCATACTTCTATTTTTGTTGTAGATTTTATGTTCATTCTATATATCGTTTAAAAGATAATAGAATGTAATTTATTTAAATACATTGAATTATGTAATTATTGTAGTAATCATGACCTTTAGAAAGTATTGAAAATTATGAAAAATGTACAAGAAAAATATTGTTGACTTGATATACCATTTAAAAGAACGGCATATAGCATTCTTCTGAACCATAAAATGCAGTTTGTTCCATTATATTTTATTGTTTAAGTACTGTACTTATTAAGACTATAATACTCAGAGAAAACACACAACTTATTATTATCACAAAGTAACAGACAGCATGAAGAACTTATAACACGTCTATGGATCAAGCATTTTATTAGACTCAGACATGAATATTTAAAAGGCTGATGCGCTGACTCGTTATTTTTTGCAACGATACTACATTGATGATAAAATACTTATTCACAATGGCCAGGATTATTTAATCTAGGAGAATAGTTTAACTTAACACAAAATATGAAACTCATGGTAACAGACATCGAGTGAATATATAACATGTTTTTGTACCTCAGAAACTTAACATTAGAAAAAGACATTTTAATTAAAATTCTGTAATTTTGGTTGCTGATGACTTGTTGTCATCAGCAACAAATCAGCAATGGGCATAACTCTTGTTATGCCCATAACAGACAGGTGAAGTGTCAAATTATTTACACTCAATCTGTTTGTTGCAGGGCTAAAATAAAAAGTTCTGTTTCTTATCACATGGTCAGCCAATTAAATGACTGAATTATTTAAGAGCAGAAGAGGTAGAGGTGTAAAAGACACTAATCAGAGTTATCTTCTCTGAAAGTAATGAATTTCATTATACAGCCAGACCCTGTGGTGAATGAAGTGAAGGTGTAATTTTCAGAGTGGAAAATATGTGCTTTTTAGAGGGCCCGGCATGCTGATAAGCGTACTTTTCCACTCAGTGAGGAAGACAATGGTAAACCACCTCACTCCTCGTTTTACTTAGTTAAACCTCTACAGGTTCAAACCAACCTTTTGGCTGATGACTTAAACAACAACAATCAAAATATATATTATTTCTTTAAACATATATTCCATTCCTTTCTTCTATTCATTTCTCTTTCATTCACTTCATTCTTTCATTTCTTTATTTTCCATTCATTTCTTTAAGTATAAAACACATTATGTACATGATATACACAAGGTCGAGAAGAACCGCACAAGTAAAATGAACGATTAAGGGAAATGATTAGAAAAAGAAGGCTAAAATTTTACGGACACCTGTATAGAATGGATAACAACCGGTTGACAAAACAAATTTTTAAGACACTAAAGAAAGACCTAAAGTGTTGGATAAATGGTTTAAAGAAGTCAGAAAGGATATTAAGAAAACCATAATAAACCGAGAAACTTAATGAACCGAACCAAATCCAGACAACTAATTATGGAATTTAAAGGCTTCCATGAAGAGCAAAAACAGAACACTGGGTGGACAGAAGAAAGGAGAAAAGCCTACAGTAATCAGATGCTTAGAATGTGGGTTGCAAAAAGAGCTTCTAGAAGCATCTAAAGTCTCCCCACATGGTCTAAAATTAACCTTATACCACCGTTAGATATATACTATAGATACTCTATTCCACCGTTTTTACTTTTCAGGTCACTGTAGAACTTATATAAAAAAGTATTTTGGAGAAGCTTGATTGTATAGGAGGGATGAGGCAGTCCGTACAGTCCGTTAATACTACAGTTCTAAAGAGCCTATTGTATTACCCCGTCTTACCGATTCACTCAGCAAACAGACCCCTTTCTTATATAATTTTTAGAATTCCATACCAAATTTTTGTTATTTACTTACCTGATTGTCATACAGGTTTATTTTCCCAAAGGTAGAATACCTCCTATCAGTTATTGCTCTGTCAGTTGGCAGTCAGGATCTAATGCTTTCATTTGTGTATCGACTGTTTCTGTGCGAATTCCAATGTCACAGTCATTCATCAGACCCCTTCCTTATATAATTTTTAAATATTATATTGTGGTAACATGTATTCTATGTCATTTCTGTGATTGCTTATTTTGTTCAGAAAAATAGAGAATGCCACCACTTGTGATGTTAGGGCCATGATTAGATTTTTCTTTGCAAGAAATATGTGACCATGTAATATTTACTATCAGTTGAAGGAGGTATATGGAGTAGATGATCTGTTTGATGCTGATGTTGTGACTTCATCTTAGTGTCATCATGAGAACACCCATGATAACAAACATTCAGGGCGGCTGCCAGTTGTTATGGACAAACTGCTGAGTTCAGTTGATGAAGTCATAAAGAACAATCTTGCCCATGATGGGCAGGTGGAGTGTTAGATTTATTGCACTCGATCTGTTGATTCCAGGGCTACAAAAAAATTTTTGTTTCTTATAATATAGTCAGCCAATTATATGACTGAAATATTTAAGAACAGAAGAGGTTGAGGTGCAAAAGACACTAGTCAGAGTTATCTCCTCTTAGAGTAATGAATTTCACTATACAACCAGTCCCTGTGGTGAATAAAGTGAAGGTGTCATTTGCAGGGCGGAAAGTGGGTGCTTTTTGGAGGGCCTGGCATGCTGATAAGCATACTCTTTCAACTCAGTGAGGAAGGCAATTGTAAACCACCTCACTTCTCGTTTTTACTTAGTAAAACCTCTAGAGGTTCAAACCAGCCTTTCAGCTGTTGACCTAAACAACAAAGAATGATCGGTGCTTCAAGATTGATGTAATCTATGAATGTCTCCCTAATGTTTCATGAACATATATTCATGAAATAGTCAAACACCAGCTGAAGTATGCAAAAATTTATGCAAGATGGGTCCCTTGTATGCTTACGGTGAGCACATAATGGGATAATGCAACTTATCCAAAAATTTTAGTAGGAAAATTTTGACCATCCACCGCCTGGACTGGGCCAGGGTTCCTCTGAATTTTGTTTGTTTACTAAATTTTTTGTCGGGAATAAAATTTCAAAGTGATGAACTGAAAGAAGGCATGACTTCTTATCTCAAGGGACTGGTGGTGAAGGAATATAAAGTGCAGTAACAAAACTTGTCTTATTTTATTTCATATGCTTGAATTTGCATGGTGACTATTAGAGAAGTAGTTCAAAGTTTAACTCAACAAAGTTCAACTTTATAAATAAATCGAATTGTATTTTAAATATTTAGTAGTTATTTTTTAATTTCAAAATTGGTACTAATTTCCAGATAGTCATCTTATAAAACATAAATTAACCAAGGTAATTCATTCTGTTGACAAGGAGTTAAAGACGAAGAAGAAATGAGGTTTTGCGGTTATGTAAATGCATTACTACACTAGTGATTCTAAAGTCTGGAAAACTCTTACAATTTTAAAATTGTTTCAAAAATGACAGATACAAATTTAAATTTAATGTTATCTTTTATGTTTTACAGGTTGTCACTTGACCACTCACTCACATCGTTGTCACTTGATTCTCACTTGAAGGTCATCTTGTTACTTCTGTTTATAAATTATCTGTAATTATTGTAGCACTGATATATTACTGACGGTTTACAAAATTTATTGTTATTTTTGCACGATTTCAGTGGCATCTTGGTTGTATTATGCAAATATTTTAAGTGTGGTGCTGAGTACAGCTTTACAATTATCTTGGTTAGCTAAATAATTTCTGTTACTGCCTCATATGTTAATTGTCTTTTCTGAATGAAATTTGTATTTTTGCTAAGGACAAAGCTTCTAATCATTTATGCTCTCAGGCAAAAAATTAAGTTTGTTCATTACGACTAACCATGGCATAACAATAGCTACACATCATATCTGTTTGTTGTTACAGCGCAAGTTCATCAGGTTGACTGTGTTTCACGGTCATTTGCCTTAAAGCAAATCCCTGCTGGAAGCCGATAGTGTCAGCACTTAAAAGTACTATTATTGTTACATGCCTTATTAACACTGTAAGCTGTAGTTTTGTGGCACTTCTCTCTCTCTCTCTATTTCTTATTACTGGCTTTAGTCGAAGCTTTGCTATTGTCCTTGAGCATTAAATGATGGTTGGTTTAGGAGAGGTGAGGTGTGCAGAGTCAAAAATAATGCTTGTACTATTGTTAACTAATGACATCATTCTAAATTATATGGGGTAACTATTAATGAAATTGGCACAAACATATTGGACCAAAGTTATTTAAATTACTCATACGTTACACATTACAGCTCACCAGGGGCAGACCTTTGACAAAAAGTTATACATTTAAGTAGGCAAGTATAACATTACACCAATATTGTCTTTAAATGTAATTCCAATAAAAAACTACAGAACCTAAGTATGAAAATGTTTAAATACTAGAATTTAAAAAATGTTAAAACAATACAAGATTCCACAACACATATTTTAAACTGGTTATTTTTATTAACAATTCCATCACAGATTTTTGAAATGATATTTTTGGTTTTTGTTTAATATCTTCATTCAAAAATAAATCTTTATAATGCATCCTGCAGTTTGAAGTATTTCTATTTCATATAATGAATTAATATAATAATTTCACTAACCTTCTTTTTAAACTGCGTCACCTTTATTTTATTCCTACTTACACGTGCTTCGGTGGATCCACCATCATCAGAGTAAATGAAAAATTGAAACTAAATATTTTTTTCATTTATTTAAAATTTACAGAAGATGATACATCTTCAGTCACTTGTATAAAAAAATTGAAACTAAATATTTTTTTCATTTATTTAAAATTTACAGAAGATGATACATCTTCAGTCACTTGTATAAAGTTTTATACAAGTGACTGAAGATGTATCATCTTCTGTAAATTTTAAATAAATGCAAAAAATATTTAGTTTCAATTTTTCATTTACTCTGATGATGGTGGATCCACCGAAGCACGTGTAAGTAGGAATAAAATAAAGGTGACGCAGTTTAAAAAGAAGGTTTGTTTAATATTTATAAAATGAATAACATTAAGTTATCTTTTTATGAGCAGTAATTATTGTAAGATTTTGTCAATTTCTTTCGTGTCACTTTTAGCTCAACATCATCCAATTTATACTCCAGTAATGTAATGTGAGGCCTTTTAATTAATTTTCACACTTATTGTATTATAAAAACATTCTGATTCTTATGAGTATACTGTTTTATTAGAGGAATATCTCTTGACACCAATTTTAAATTGAACTAATATATTTTGATCAAATCATCTTCTAAAAAGTTAACTTTTAAAAATTGAATATATTATCTTTTTCATTCTATTCTATCTTCTGATTTTAGTATAAGAAATATTCATTGTAAAAACTAATATTTTTTTATTGTCAACAGGACAGTTACGTGTTTTAATAGTCAATTGAAAAATATTTATCAGAAGAAAGAGGATATACCACTAAAGTTCTTTAAAATATTTTTATCAGCTTTAATTTTTGGTGTTTCTTTCAACTGTAAACAACATTTGATTATACTTCGTTAGTACTTCCTGTAGTTACTTTAGTATATATTTGTTCCTTTGTAACTGCATAGTTAAAAAGTGATTCACTCAAGTTTTATTTTTTTTAGTTAACTTTAATTTAGTGTTTAAATTCCGTGCTTTTGACAATTAGAAATACCTGAGTGGAAAAATTTTCTGAAATCTTATTCAGTTATTAATTCTTTCTACTAACATATCAATCTGTGTTTAAATACACTTCATTTTTCTCAATTTTAATTAAAATATTAAACAAAATTAAATTTGAATTCTGAAATCCTATAAATGGAGAAATATTTTAGTTTTTTATTTAAATTAATAATTTACGAATGCATTAGAATCACTAGTTAATATCTATTTGTAAAAATATACTTCAAATTTAATGCTGATGGAAATATTTCCCCTAATCATGTAAGATGGAACTGTCCAAAATTTTTGTTGTTCTTCTTTCTCTCTCCCCAATATGCCATGTGTGATGCTGGGTTTGCCTCAATCCACCTCTGGCAGCCATCTTGTTCCTCCACATAGCCATTCTCCTGATCTTGCTGATGCCCTGTCCTCTTACTCTACCATGTGCTCCACATGGTCGGCATATGAATACCTTAATTTTCCTCTTATTGTATTACCTGTCACTTTGACATTGATGTACTGTTTTTCTGTTGTAATTTGTTGTGTACACGAGACCAAAAACTTTTAATTGTTTAGTATCCAATCTGTTGTTCACATTGTTTAATCCAAGTTCCTCATCACTCATCATCTGCATTCTCTTTGTATCTCTACAACTGGCAACTGGCTTCTATGTCGGGATCCCAGGTTCGATACCCAGTAAGATCTAGCATTGATTCATCACTCATCTTCATTTGTCATCCTTCTCACCATCTGCAATAGCAGTCATTACAAAAGAGTAAGTCGTAAAACCAAAAAAAAATTGTTCTATCTTTCATAGTCCTCCCCCAGTCATTCAATCAGTCTTCTTTGCATTCTTCATTTCTATAGTTTGTACTTCTATTTCCTGAACTTGGCTTTGTTGCCAGCACTCAAAATCATTTATACATTAGGCTATATGGGTTCATTGACCTATGTACTCGGATTTTTACGCTGGTACTCAGTTCTCTTTTTCTGAACATTGTATCTTTAACTGTGTAAAAGGCTCTAATGCCTTTTGTGACTGTTATTAACATGTTCGTCAATTTTCACATCAGAGCATAACACAATCGCCCAGGTACAAGTATGTTCGCACGTGTTTCATCCTTCTGCTCCTCTTCCAGCACACTACATCAACTTTTCTTCCTCCTCCCTCAACACAATTGCCACCTTACTTTTACCTTAATTTATCTCCTTACACTTCCTCTTACCATTCTCTCTCTCTCTCTCTTTCTCTCTCTCTATCTGTGTATCTCGTGTAATTTATCGCATAAATCCACAATCAACTTTTGTTGGCTGATTCTGTGATCTTGCTTTTCAGTAATTTCTGCTTGTTAGTGTTGCAAACATGGGCTGTCTTGAAAAGTTACAGACATGAAAATATTAGAGGCCTATTCATACACTATGCCCAATGCACTTGGCTTTAACCAACAAAATTGTCAGCAGATGTAAATGAATCAGTGCAGTTGTAAAATTATTTTACAGATTACAGATTAGTGTTTGTATTTTTCTAAAATTTCTCAAATATTATAATGTGCCTGTTTTAATGTGAACACAATTTATTTGTTTACACAAACGCAATAAATTTGTAGTTTTTTAATATATTAAATGATAATGTTTTATGGATATCAGATAAATAAAGTGTAGCGAGTTTATATCTATTGGTATTTTGTATTTGTTCCTTCTTAATCACTCTTCCTCCATTTTTTTTGTGTTATAGTAAAACCTCCGTATTCGCAGAGGTTAGGTTCTGTAAAATTGCCGCGAATACGGAATCCGCGATGACGGAATGGGAAATTACGTGTAGTTATTGGGGTTACATACCATAAAAGTTACAAACATGTACTCAAATTTATATGAAATTATGTACTTACATGAACAAGAGAATTTCAGAAAATAAAGACACTTCGATTAATGTTTGTAGTATGTATTATTTATTCACTAATTTTTTAAACACTTTAACACGTATAAAACACATACATGTATGTACATCCATACAACTACATTATACAGTACTTATATGTATAAATTGAAAAAGTCAAATTACGGGTTTGGATTGAATAAACTTGTTATTTTGTCTTGTTTTACTCTCCTTTGAAGATCACGGTAAAGATTTTTATACTCATTCATGGTGTCGTCGATTTTTCGTTTAAAAACTATGCTTCTCTCCATAGAAGGATCACACTCAATAAAAAACTGACATAGGTCATTTGATAGCCTCATTCCTTCTGAAAGCGTCTTACAGTTTTTAATCCACGAATTGGTTGTGTGCAACTATCCTCTATTATATGTATATATATTATGGATATATATACCATAATATATTGATACGGTAGAAGTATTAAAATTTTAAGTTGCAAGATTTGATGGATCCAAGAGTAAGTTAAATAAAAGCGTTTAAAAAGGTTTGTTCCGGGTCCAATAAATGTAACTTTTTATAAATAAGAAAAATCTGTCGGCAAATATTGTGGGTTTTCAATGAAGATGACCCTTGTTCTAATGGTGTTGATTTGGTGAAAAGATGTGCTATAATCTAGAAATAATTGAAATATTGACTGTTTTAATCCTCAATTAGATTAGCTACCATTTCCAATAGACAAAACATAGTAAATGGAAAAAAATAATGCTTAAATTGGATGATTGTTTGATAACAATATACAGGGTGTTTATAAAAGAACTCCTTGATTTCAAGTGTTATTTAAATAGCTTTAATTAAAAGAAAAACTTACATGATAATAAATTCTCGATGAGAAATTTTTCAAGTATTTTTTTATATTTAAATGGCTCCGCCGAACAACGTTGCAAGCGACATTTTTTGTGAAACTAAGTTTTTAACAGAACAACGTTGCAAGCTGCTTTCCCCACTACGTGGGATATTTCGTTTCTAGTATTTTTAAGTTTAACAGCCTTAAACAGCTGGTTGAATGAGCGGGAAACAGGCCGACTCGCTCAGAACAAGGTTGCAACCGACAGGATGGCGTCTACGTCTTGTGTTGTTCTCTCGCCTGGTGACCAAAAACGTCTAAACAACGGTAAAAGGAGGAACGTGAATGTGGCTGAGTGGAAAGAAAAGTACCGTAAACGGTCAAGAGATGCTGGAAATCCATATATTTCAAAAAGAAATCGGCCTGTGCCTGGAAAACTTCCACCTGAAGAGGTAAGTGGAACAACGTTGCAACTGATGTGTATTTGCATGCACTATTAATACTTATACTCATATAAATCCTAAATAAATAAAAATATTAATAATTTATATTTATATTTATGTTTTTCAATAAAACTCGTATTTAAAACTGTTGTACGTTGATATTCTACCCTGATTCCAATCAGTGTTAAATACACCTGTCGAAAAAAAACGTTGCAAGCGACGGTGCTTGCAACGTTGTACGTAAACGAAATGCATTAATGATCTCATTTTCTCAGGTTAAAATGGCATCAACATAATATTTCCACTTCTAGTTAATATTATTCGATAACAATGCATAGTTTTAAAATGAAACCGCCAATTTAAACCACGTCTACATTAAGTAAACAGGTTTTTTCGATTTTTGAAAAATTACTTTTCTGTCACTTGCAACGTTGTTCGGCGAAGCCATTCATTTAATAAACTTCGATATGTGCACCATTCGTTGCTCTGCATATGTCCAAATGGTAATCCACTTTTTTCCACGTACTTGCCAGCATATCGGGTGTTATTGCTGCTACAACTGCATCAATCCTCTCCTGTAGGTATTCAATGTCACGGATTTTCTCAGAGTAAACAATGTTTTTAACATGCCTCCAAAAAAAGAAATCTAGCAGTGTAATGTCTGGGCTCCTTGGCGGCCATGGGGTCAGGTCTGTTCTTCTGATCCACCAGCCTGGAAAACGAATGTTTAATCCAGCACGGACACAGTTGTTGTAATGCGGTGGAGTGCCATCTTGCTGAAAGAAAATTAATCCTTTTTCTCCTTCAATATCGTCAATCTGTGGAAGGTGTACTGCTTTAACATATCACAGTAATGAGTTCCGTTAATTGTTATTTTGGCAAATATGAACGGGCCAACGAATCTGTCAGATGGCCTGCCTGAAAATGTCCCTTTTAAGATGCTGCCTGTTGCCTTAAACTGGTTAAACCACTGCAGAATCGTTTTATTCATAGGTGCAGTATGTATGGCCGTATTTGCGCCGAAAATTACGCTGAACTGTAATAACTGAACGTGTCTCTGTAAACCAAATCACGCACTATCCTTTCTGCTGCGGTGACGCCATGACAGGCAGACTGACACCGCGTGAAGGTCAGGCAAGTTAACCAACTGGTTGGCCAATGCAACAAGTTGAAACTTTACGACATGTCTGACAGAACTATGAAAACCAAATGCTGTTAACTAGTTAGGTTATTTTATTATGATTTATTGAAATCAAGGAGTTCTTTTATAAACTCCCTATATTAAAATTTATCTAGTTGGCCTCCAAATGAATAATTTTTTGTTATTGGCTTACACCGCAATTGTTAAGAGAACGATTTTGATCACCTGATTTCTTATCTTCTACAAATCAAGAGGAAATGAGAAAAAACAAGAGAATGTATTTTTTAGTTTTATCACATACTTTTATTCATAGTTTAATAAATAGGTGGTAATTAGTTCTATATTTACAAAATTCAATTTTATGAAATGGTGACAATGAAGTAATTTGTAAGCTGACAAAGTCTTAGCTGGTTACCGTAAACCGAGATTACTTTGGCACACTTTTAGTCTTTTTCTACTTTTTTTCGGTTACAAATGGTAAAACTGTGGTTTTGTTTAACAAAATTTTATTGCTACTTTTATGGAAGTCATGGGTTTTAACAACATGGCTAGTTCATTTCTATAAGCATGTTTAGGACCAATTGTAATTGCTATAGTTTGGGCCAGTGTTACCCCAATTTTGGGGCACTCATAAAATACCATTTAAATCACATAAATTTTTAACCCCTTGTAACATAAAACTCAGGGTAACATAAAAATTTAGTCACAATATATTTAAAAAATTAATTTTTTCACTAATTACGTAGAAAAACTTAAAAGAAAAATTAACCAAAACACAATCATTCTCGTATAATTAACAATGAATTCTAAATATATTTTCTCAAATTCTGCATGAAACTATTTCTGGAACAATAAAGTGTCCTCTTATTAAAAGTTTCAGAAGTTATTATTTTGTTTTTTATGTCCTCACACCAACTACATTTTGGAGTAAAGAAAGTAAGTATCCTTTTGTGAATTATGAGCCAATGTTACCTTGGTTTACAGTATGAATCTAGGAGCAATTTACTGTACAACACTTCTTGTAGTATATATTTAATTACTACCTACTTAGGCCTGTGTAGTTTATAAAATAGATTGGCACTCAATAAATAAGGGTGATTATGGCACAATGTCAAGAGACTTAGTGGAGCCTTTGGAATTGACTTGTAAAGGGTGGGGAGGGGGTTGGCTCTGGTTAATAGCAGTGATGATATGTATTGATACCTACCATCTGCATCATATATTACCAAAAATTATTCAAGAGATTCTTTTAGCTTCTAGCACTGCAACACTGGCACTTAATCTGTAACGGGTGCCCTTGCTAAGCCGAACAACCAAGTGAGAGATAAAGTAACCAACTCTAGCTGAACATGGGTAAACAAAATTGTGCTTTGGGACTGAGGATTCTTTTTTCAATTTTTCACTGTCATAATGGGGAGGGCAGTGATCTTAATCCCTGATTGTTTTATATCACCTTGAACATTTCAGGAAGTAGCTGTAAAATCTTGTGCTGTGAAAGAAAGTAGGAAAAAACCTCAAATTCAGTTGGCCTAGGTGGCTGTAAGAAGGCAGCCTCTTCCATAGATAGCTTTACTGTAGGGTCATTAATCCACAAAAAGCGAAGTTTTGAAACTAACTAGAGAACTTAAAAAAGTAAAACAGGTAATTTTTATCAAGTATTGGAAATGGAAAAACAATTTGATTTATGGAAAATGGAATATAATCTCATTAATAGGGAATGAAGGGTAGATAATGGAGGAAATGGAAAGATACAAGATTACTATCCTGGGTATCAGTGAAAAGCTAGACCGCAGGGGAGTGGAATACCCAAAATAGAGTGTGAGGAATAGTGAGAAGCCTGAGACGGAAAAGAAGTAAGAACCAGAGAGAGCTGACAATGTCGACGATGGCTAGGAGGGAATTTGAAAATTTTAATGATGGCCTGATGCTGGTCTAATCCATTTAAGAGTTAGTTAATGAGGGACATAACCTTTAAAGTGTTTTTGCAAGGCTTCTAAAATTACTCATTAGTGTTGCTAAGAAGAATGAATTTTTTTTTAAATTTGTTGCTTATGTTGTACTCAATTCAAAATTTAAGAAACTAATACACAGTGAATGATTCAATATTGAATCAGTACATTTTTATTTAACTGTGGCATATTTGTTTCTTGTTAGTCTCTAGTTTTTTGCCGTAATCTATTGGTTTGTTGTGGCATTAACTGTTAAAGTCATTAGCCCAGAAATTTTAAGTTAATGATCTTGTTTCAATTCACTGGTTATAACTGTATAAGTAAAATAACTGTTGCTGTTTAGATCTTCAGCCGAAAGACTGGTTTGCACCTCTAGAGGTTTTATTATTGAAAACGAGGAGTGAGGTGGTTTACCAATGCCTTCCTCACTGAGTGGAAAAGTATACTTATCAGCATGCCAGGCCCTCTGAAAAGCACATATTTTCCACTCTGCAAATGACACCTTCACTTTATTCACTACAGGGTCTGGCTGTACAATGAAATTCATTACTTTCAGAGAAGATAACTCTGATTAGTGTCTTTCACACCTCTACCTCTTCTGTCCTTAATGTAATTAGCTGTCCATGAGATAAGAAACAGAACTATTTATTTTAGTCCTACAACGAACAGATTGAGTGTAAATAATTTGACACTCCGCCTGTCTGTTATGGGCAGAGCAAAATAATTGTATGTTTCTTTAAAAGATATTGGAATATGGAATTATTATGCTTAATTATTTCCCTCAATCTGATCTTCCTTATTGACATAACAGCAGCTGAATACCTTAGAATGTATCCTAGTAAACAAATTCCAATTCTTTATGTAATGTCCTATGAAGGACCTTCACAATAATTGTGAAAAATGTGTTAAATAGTTTAGTTATCCTTAAACTATATTATAAAATCAAATATATATCATGACCATTTTTATTTAATTTGTATCGTGAAATATTTGTTTATATTTTATGTACCAGTGAATTGGTTTTCAAATGACTTTTCATTATTATGTCAGTACATCATTAAAAAAGTTGTGTTAAAAACATTGTCATGACTCAAGGGAAACAGAGTAATAAATCTATCATATTCTATTATGGCACCTTTGAAGATCTTAATACTATTTTAGTATCTAATATTTTTTTAGTTTTTAAAAAGTCTACAATAAAAATTTAACATTTCATTACTGAGTACATCAATTCTAGATTTCTAAACATCTGATCATGAATTTAAAAGAATGATTACGATGATAAAAACTAATGAGAATAATAAATTAATATGGAAGCTATTTAAAAAAATTAACAAGGTACAAAGTTTACATGTGGTGGTCCTAAGTAGGTAATTACGAAAATTTTATTTAAAAATTTGAATGGAGAATGGTAACGATGAATGGCAATAAATGGCTGGTTGTGTCTTCATGTTCCTATAAATCTTCATACGGTGACCCACAACGGACATTGTAGAACTGGTCACAAACTTTAAATTGATCATGGAATAATGTGCCATTTGTGCAAAGGTAACTGCTGCTCACTGTACTTCCTTGGCAAAGATGATATGCCTGAAAATTACAACAGAAAAACTTTATCTTTCAAAAATTATTTTAAACTAAAAATATGACGTACATCATCTTATTTAATGTTTAACCGCCCTCACAATTTATGTTTTTGTATCGTGGTAACTGTTTAGAGCGTTCTGAAACATTCTGTTTGAAACCTTCTGGAAGGCTAGCTCAGGAACCTTTATAAATAGGAGTGCACTTGTAAATTGTGGATGTGTCATTCTAGATTTTGTGCTGTTAAATTGAATAAAGTTTTGTTGCCGCACTGAGTTTGATTTTGTAATAATGAATTGAACTTCTGTGACAGAAAGTAGTAAAGAAAAATGAAAAAATGTATGATGAAGGATCTAACCTCATATTTGATAAAACAATAAGTTATATTGGTTTCATATAATGTTTTCATCACATAATTCTACAATTATTTCATTGAGATATTTGAAATCAATTACTAAAATATGTTTTATTCAATTATATGTTGAAAACAGTTTATAGTCTTACATATTTATTAGTAAGATTATAAACTCTTGTTAGCTATCAAAAACGTATGCTTCAAATGCTTTAGTCGTTATGCCATCAAAATGAATATAATATCTTTATTTGTTGCCTTTATTTGTTAAAAGTAGGTGGGGTGTGATTACATATTTATTAGTAAGATTATAAACTCTTGTTAGCTATCAAAAACGTATGCTTCAAATGCTTTAGTCGTTATGCCATCAAAATGAATATAATATCTTTATTTGTTGCCTTTATTTGTTAAAAGTAGGTGGGGTGTGATTACATATTTATTAGTAAGATTATAAACTCTTGTTAGCTATCAAAAACGTATGCTTCAAATGCTTTAGTCGTTATGCCATCAAAATGAATATAATATCTTTATTTGTTGCCTTTATTTGTTAAAAGTAGGTGGGGTGTGATTACATATTTATTAGTAAGATTATAAACTCTTGTTAGCTATCAAAAACGTATGCTTCAAATGCTTTAGTCGTTATGCCATCAAAATGAATATAATATCTTTATTTGTTGCCTTTATTTGTTAAAAGTAGGTGGGGTGTGAAAATTTTTCATTAGTTTCTGAAAATTTGGGATAGGAAAACCGAACGGTACAAAAAATAAAAGGTTCTATTTAGTCCATGTAAAATTTCCTATACTATTTTTCAGGGCTGATGAGCTCTGAACGTACGCATTGCCCCCCCCCTTCCCACTCCAGAGCTAGCCAATGACTTGCCAGCAACATTGCTGACACTTGCTCTCGTAGCTTTGTTAAATATATTTCGTCAGCCATTTTTTTTTGTTTCAATAAAAATTATAACTACTATAAACATGCAATCAGCTGATTATATTATGAAGCATTGTATGTTAACGCGCTCTACAATCGACGTATCAGTACGAGATCCAATACACGAGTGAAGTACTGAGGCTCTTATACGCATGCGCACGTAATGTTTCTCAAGCTGATGCATTCGTACAATCTGACAACGCTGTCAAATATTCTGATTGGTCTAAACGCGTGGAACAGCAGAGCTCATCAACCGTGAAAAGCACATAAGTTACAATTCTTACAATAAAACCAGCTTAACTGTAAAACAAACCGAACTCCTCTAGTACTGTACATAATTATTAACTGTAGAATAAATTTACTACCCCTGTGCCACACGAAATCCACCCTCAAAGTTCTCAAGGTTCAAAGATCTGGTTTTGCGATTTATTTTAACATCTATTATTTTTCAAGAAAAATACATTTTTAAGTCCCCATAATTACCAAAATTTTGAGAGATTTATGAGAAGAGTAAAGGTTGAATGTGGATTAAAATGAACCATGACAGTATCACCATCGTCCCTTTAATTAGGTATTGTGCTAACGGCCGACAATAGGGTCTAACGATAGACTGAGGCTAACAATGCCGAAAGAATAAGCTGACAATTCAGAGAGAGCGCAACTGCCCCACTCTTGTTCTTGCTCACTGGATTCAACCCGATTGTCATCTACTCCGCTCTACAGCTCCGACAAACACCGACCATTGGCACACAGCTACAGGGCTCCAGCAAAGAATCATCGACGACCACGAAAGAGGCAACATGATGCTGACGCGATACCGTAACTGCCGTCGACCGGGACCGTCATCCCCTACTAACGCGAGCGATGCCCAGAGCAGTCCATCAACCGAGCGTTGCGACCCACCCGAAAGTAGTAAGGATATTATAGTTTCTGGTGTCTCTCATTAAATTTACGTATAAAATATATTACAAGTTGAATTTTTTGTTGGTTCGAACTAATTTGCATATTTAAACTACTAATGATGAGAAAACAACGTTAATTTCTCATCAGATAACGCTATTATTTTAATTGAAGAATGTGCAGATTCAATATCGAATGATGAATGGCAATCAAGGTGCAATAATTGCACCTTGATATACATAATTATTATGTAAAGAAAATAGAAAAATCTTTTGTCTCAGAACTACTAGTGACTTAAGTGATGAAAACAACGGTGACGAGATAAGCGATGATGGTTATTAGGAATTGAAACATTAGATTAGATTATATTTGGTAAGTAGCAGGTGACTTTAATGTTTTTATAATAGTATAATGTTGTTATATAGCTTCTCCTTTTATGATATTTGTGCCTATTACTACCACAATCGCTTTCCCTTCAAACCTTTTGTGGTTTGCAACGTACTACATATGGTTAAAACGGTCTAAGCCACATGGCATGGACGCTTCACCTTCATCTGTAAACTGAATCGACACCAGCAACAGTCTCGAGTCGGAACAGGAATTTTCTGTTTCAAGTACAACTCGGTAAAAGTACTGAATGGTAACTGATACAACGTAGGCCTACTTGACATTTTTTGTACCTAGTACCAATAAAGAAATAACAACTGAACGAAGAAAGATTTATTATTCCAGTTATATTCGGTTCTATTGGAACAAGTGACGAGTTGGGCCGTACAAGACTAATGCGGGCCTTACACGATCAATAATAATGATAATATCAGTATTGACAATATTTTCATGAATACTCATGTCAACCAGCCTCAATATTTTTTACCTTACACGGGCAATATTATTGATAATAAGTTTGCTCAGTACTTACCTTTTTCTGCCACGACCAGGGTATACCTACGTGGTTTTGTCCGGTTATTTGTTGAATTTTACCTTTCTAACATGGATGATCGTAAAAAAGCTTGCATAGTAGCTATTATTTTAGTGCTTGGAATTAAACGCTGCACGAAGGAGTGGTTGAAAAAGAGAGATGAACATTTTCATCTAGTACTGTTAAAGGAAATCAGCCTCAGCGATGTTGACGATTTCAAGAACTACTTTGGAATGGAGGAAAATACCTTTAAGAAATTGTTACAGATGGTTGAACCATTTATATAATAATGTAAATGCCTGCAAGTTTCGATTTTATGGATATATAACTGTACCACAGAGGTAAAGAGTGTTAACTCCAATTTTAGCGAAATTTAGTTAAAACTACCTTTAAAATCAGAAAGAAATGCTCTGAAGCAATGATTCTCAACCTTTTTTGCTCCGCGACTCCCAAATAGTAAAAATAAATAAAATTAATATTTCGTGACTCCCCCCCCCCCCCGATAATATTAGTAAGCTTTAATATTATTAATTTAATTTTGACTGTAATTATAAATATAAAATGTTTTTTTATTATTATATAATCAAACTGCACTAATTTTATGTCTTTAAAGAAAATACAGACAGATTCACGACCGGCTCATCGAAATGTCTGCCGACAAAACGCTACAACTGCAATTTGCATCTGAAGATTTAAATACGTTTTGGCTTGCTCGACGACATGAATATGGAAATTTAGTCATAGAAGCATTGAAAATATTAATACCTTTTGCCACATCTTATCTCTGTGAAAAGGGGTTTTCCTCTATGGTTGCTCTAAAAACTAAATATAGGAATCGTATGTTATCACTCGAGAACAATTTACTTTTATATGTTTCTAGCAAAGATCCATGTATGAAGAAAATTTTAAATGAAAACAAATGCAAACATCACATTAATGATTAATTTTTTTTTTACAAGTAAGTGTACTTATTGCATGTAAAATTTTTATAAGTAAGTTTATAGTAAATGATTTTTTCTCATGAAATGATTTCATTATTGTTTTACGACCCTTCATAATATCACCACGACCCCCATGGGGGTCGCGGCCCCCAGATTGAGAATCACTGCTCTAAAGGCATTCAATATTAACTCCTTCCTGTCTAACTTACAATTTTAGAGCTTGATTAAATTAAATATTGTAGTTGATGTACGAGGTTTTTTGTAAAATCACTATTGAATGTGTTTTACTGATAGTCCTCAAATTTTGCTTGAATTTTGTTGTATTTGGTATTTTATCCATCTGTCACTAAACAGTATTGAGTAAAAAATTTAATTTTTTTTAACGTTGTGTATAAAATGTTGCTTCTTTATATAATAGTGTTAGCACTAGGTATTTCCCTAAAATTATTTTTTTTATAAAATCGCCTTACATTGGAGTTAAAACTAAAGTAGAACATTAAAAGTTGACAAAGTTATGAAATAATAAATCTGTAGATAAGAAGCATTTTCTGTAGAAATAGGGTGTAAATTTCAACTTTCTAACACCCACTGAAATTTTGTTACAATAATGAAAAGAAAATATTTCTACTTTTTAGCTCTCTTGATAAATCACCAAAATGGAGTTAAAACCCCTTCAGAACTGAGTTTTTTTAGGGATGTACTCAATCTTTCTTGTATAAATTTTTAATTCTCAAATTTCTCAGAGGTCAGTCAGTGTATCACTTAAAACAGATGTACAAATGTTCATAATTGTGAAAAATATATAAAAACCGATACAGTTTTTTTGCAGCAAATATATTTATGCTAAAAAGTCATGGTCATCATTATTACCACCAGGTCCGAAAAATAAACTTTTATTCTTTTACTCTTAGGTACAGAAATAACATCCTCCCTCTTTTTGGCTCCCGGCTCTATTTATATTAAAAAGGGTATGAGGCGGTCAAGTACTGAATTTCTTGCCACCTTCTTGGAATACAGGGAGCTTGTTGGATTCCACAGTTCAGTGGATATTTCATACTCCTCGATAAAATGTGGAAGAGCGTTTTGTTCTCCTCATGGGAACTGGGAGAGCAAAGAGTATATCCATTAACGTCGTCAGTATTTACTGACGACGTTGAAGAACAAGTGGTGAAAATGACCGACCCAAATGGGTCGGTAATTTTCACTTGTTCTTCACCGGTGCGCGACTTGAACAGAAATAAGGATTGGTGGAAATACTGACACCGCCCCTATACGGTCAATAGTATTGACAATATCCCCTCTAATTTCCAGTATTGATTTTCGAAAATCAGAAAATCCGGATTTCTGTCAATACTTCATTAATATCGACCGTTAATCCAAATTATTCGCCTTACACGGTCAATATTATTGTCAATATGCCAACGAATTGTCAATATTTTTAGAACGTCTAAGGTTCGCATAATATCCTGGACCTGGTACAAGCGAATAGACTGCTATAAAATAGGAACACAACTGCTTCTGATAGAGTAGTTGCTAGTTCCTTCTCACGTCTTCTGCACTATTCACGTTCCAGTGCAGTAACCATGTATAGTTCTCGAGTAATTGGTAACGTTGTACCTGATACAAAATGTACTTGGTACGTGTTCCTAGTACTTGGCTTACATCAGGTGAAAGTTATCAGTCTTCTACAAGTTATCATTACATAATTTCCATACTAACTTACCATTAATTCTACATAGCCTTCGTAGTTAAGACAATTTACTGGATAACGTGACTTGCCGGGCGTTTAAGCAACCGGATTAACAAGAGTCAACTGAACTGTGTAATTAAGAATATTCTCTTTCCAAACGTTCGTTTAATTAGGCCCAAACCAAAGAAAAATGGATAGAATAATAAATACGGATGACAGCTGATATGTTGTTTTTGAAAAGTAGTCCTGCTCTTAAGGAGTGAAAATATTCATCTCCTCTCTCTAGTATAATCAGTCGACTGTAAAATAAAAATAAAATGGGCAATCATACCTGGCAGTAAGTTTCGACATCGGCATGATACCCCCATTCCCTTCCTTCACAAGAGAATCTGGTCTGCGGGACTTGTGAGAAAGTTGGGTATGGAGGTGGATCGTGCGCCTCATGTAAATGCAGTATATAATACGGATCATGAGGCGTTCCATCAGCGTTGTAGTAATGACCACCGTATGTAAATTCCATTACTGAAACAAAAAATATGTGTCAGTTTTTTACATAGCTTATCAATTGCAATTCATTGTTTTATCAGTCAACTCAAACTAAAGATCTTATCCAGGCATTTTAAAATTATTTTTATAATAGAAAATGAAAAATTTTAGGTTTTGATGTTAATAATAATAATTTATGCCCATAACAGGCAGGTGGAGCGTTAAATTATTTACACTCGATCTGCTAGTTTCAGGGCTACAAAAAATAGTTCGGTTTCTTATCACATAGTCAGCCAATTACATCATTGAAGCATTTAAGAACAGAAGAGGTAGAGGTAAAAGTCACTATAGTCTATTCACCAAGTCTGGAGACACGCAGTAAACAAATGGATCACGTGATAGCTGTTGATTGATACGAAGGTCAAGGACCAAGGTCATTATGCATTCTTCTAACACCAGTCTTCGTTGCTTTATCTCTAGCTTAATATGCAGTGCGAGTTATTTTTAATGAAAACAGACCATAGATTACAATAGATTTAAAAGTGATCATGAAAATTTGTTAAATTTTTTAGAAGGAAAGAAAGGACTTATTTTTACGTAAGTGCGGTTCATTATCCAATAGACGGCGTCAGTTAGGCAACCGGCAACACAAATATCACGTGAACAAGGCATGTATTTGTTGATCCTTGTCTCTAGACTCGGTAATTCAGTATAGTCAAAGTTACATGGTCTTAGAGTAATGAATTTCTTTATACAGCCAGACCCTGTGGTGAATGAAGTGACGGTGTCATTTGCAGGTTGGAAAATAGATGCTTTTCGGAGGGCCTGACATGCTGATAAGCATAAGCTACTTTTCCACTCAATGAGGAAGGCGATGGTAAACCACCTCACTCCTCGTTTTACTCAAAGCCTTTAGAAGTTCAAACCAATCTTTCGGCTCATAACCTAAACAATAATAATTCATTTCTCAAAAAACAATTTTTTTTACACACGAGTAAATTTACATTACATAAATGAGGTTTAATAAATTAGTGGTCCGTGTCGAGATTAGCACCTTTCCGCACTTTTACGTTCTTAGTTTCCTTTGTTTTTTGTTCCAAGATTGTAACGTGATCTATTTAAAATTCACCAAGTTTCCTCCCGGAGATCGTCATGTTTTCTGTTTCCTATGGAGTTTCTTGAAATTATTGGTCATAAATTTAAGGTGAAACGTTTCACACAATTTACTTAACCTTTACCGTTCCTGCATGTTCACTTGAGTGCTGGATAGTCGCCGACAATCTTTCGGAATTGTTTTTCTTTCCCGATTTGTGAGTTGAAATCACCAACTAAAATGCGGACGTTCTTATCTGTTGCTTTCTGTATTTCATTTTCTATCTGGTCCCAGAATGCTTCCACCTTTCCTTAATTTCTCCGATTGTCCGCGTTGATAGGGGCGTGTCTATTGAAAATTATGTATTTCTTGTTTCCACATTTCATTGTTAAAATACAAATTCTTTTAGAAGGCGAGTGGAATTCTGTTATGGAGTCTATGATCCGTTTGTTTGCGCTTAATGCTGTTCCGAGTTGCTGTAGATCCTAATCTTGATCCAGGTTGCTTCATTTATCCTGTAGTTAGCTTTAATTATCCTGCAGTTCCTAGGATGAAAATAGTTTGCGTCAGTAAAATGCGTCTCTTGTAAAGCGAGTATTAAAATATTTCGTTTCTCCATCTCATACAGCGTTCGCTATAATTTACCTGTTTGCAGAAGTGTCTGTATGTTTATTGTCCCAAAATCATGCCGTTCTTTGGTTATCAAGTTTTTTTATCTTCATTCTCGTCACGTAGTTCGTAGATTTTTCAGAAGGCTCCGAATTCTTCGTGCATGTTGGTATATTTTCCCACAATCTAAATGCCTATGTGTGCCGCATAAAGTGACGGTGGATTTCCACCTGTTAGGGTGGTTACCACCTGGGGTAGATTTATTTAAGAGACATTCCATCATACTTTCTACAGTGAGCTGAAAAATATAAACGGTGGAATAGAGTAATCTAGTTCCACCTGATTAGTAGCACAATTAAGAGACATTCCATCATGGGTTTTAAAGTCGGCTGAAGAGTAAAAATGGTGGGATAGAGAAACCTTGCTCTACCGGATTTAGCACTACGATTGTAAGCCATAGGCTCTCCTCTTAAGTTCAGTAGAGCAGATGCTCTACCTATCCAAGCCCACCACGTGGAGGTCGAAACTCGAGATCCTGACCTTACTGATCATCCACGGCAGAAGCATTTGGCGGTTCGATCGCTCCAAACTTTTTTCGGTGCAAGAGAACGAGCCCCTTTACGAAATTATAGACGTATACAAAAAATTCAAAATTACAACAGAAAATAAAATAGTGAAGTCCGTACTTTCATTCCCGTTTATTTTTAGAATCGATTTCAGGTAAGAATGTTGTTTCTACATCATACAAAACTGTGAAAAAGGTCAATGTTCACCATAACCCACGTTAAATGTTCACTAAATCAAAAGTATATCGAATGAATTTCTTATAATTCGCGAATCTGAACATGTTCTCTTCACTATATCTTGGTGTTCACTACAACCGAATTCTCTAAAATTGCATTAACAAAAATTTGTCCAGTATAACAAAAGTTTGAGTGCACATGAAACTTAAAAAACTCATTTAACAGCGACGGAAAATTTTATTGCAAGATGCAATTTTAAAAGTAGATTATGAACAGATGACGCAAATTGAAAATGGGACAGGATTAATATTTTACCGGGTTAATCTATTAATATATTTAAAATGCAAAATCGCTTCCAATATATTTTAAATGGGAATTATATTAACTCCTAAATACTGAGTTCTACAGAACGGATTTTTATAATTTTTACATGGTTTTAAAGAGTATTCTTTCCTGATTTCCCCAAAAGTTTCAAACTTGAAATTCATGCTAATATGAACTTCATTTAACGAAATGGAAAGATTAAATTTCGTTTACAACGTAATGTAATGCGGTTCTCCCACATTTACCCCTCCACAGCCATATTCCGTAAGCATACAGGATATCCGTCATTTCACAATACACTCAGTCAGTTTTAGACAATCATTGTGACAATGTCATTTAATTTAAAAGTTTTAGTTTACAACCGTTCTTTTCAGGACGAACTACCTTACTACTGTGCTTTAGTCGTTATCGTTCTTCGAAGAACGGTAAAAAAGTTTGTTTTTAACTTAAATCATTTATTTAATGATAGGGGTTTGAAACCCAAGAACATTGTACGAATTTATTCGCACGGGCCCACTATGCTAGTATATAATAATATCTCACTATGTAGTGATAATTAAAAGTATTTATGTTAGATAGGTTATTAATAAACACTATTACAACCTGTTGTTCAGGTCAACAGCCGAAAAGCTGGTTTGAACCTCTAGAGGTTTTGCTATGTAAAAACAAGTAGTGAGGTAGTTTACTATTACCTTCCTTATTGAGTTGAAAGAGTATTATGCTTATCAGCATGCCAGACCCTCCTAAAAGCACCCACTTTCCACCCTGCAAATGACACCTTCACTTCATTCACCTCAGGGTCTGGCTGTATAGTGAAATTCATTACTTTTAGAGGAGATAACTCTGACTAGTGTCTTTTACACCTCTACCTCCTTCTGTTCTTAAATAGTTCAGTCATATATTTGGCTGACTATATGACAGAAACAGAACTATTTTTGTTGCCCTGGAACCAACAGATCGAGTGCAATTAATTTAACACTCCACCTGCCTGTTATGGGCATTATTACAACCTATCATTGTTATTAATTAAAATGTATCCCTACAGATTCTTATAATAGTTTAACGGCACTGCTAAAAACACATTGCGGCGGGCCTCCAAATATGTAAATCCGCCACTGCTGAATTTGTAGTTCGTTTTGGAAAGTTTTCTTTGCGTTTTTCTGAGCCTTTATAAATATATTTTGAGCATGAATTTAAGCATCTAGTAGGCTACTTAAAAATCTTTGAATAATTTTTTAATAACTTCGTAAGTGACCCCTGATTAGACAGTATAATACACTAATAATATTCATTAATATTTAATATTATTAACTAATAATATTCTTATTATTAGTTCTTATTAGTTCTTATTATTAGTTAATATTCATTAAGTGTTTTAAAATGAAAATTTAAGTTTAACATTATTAACAAAGTAGAGTGGTTATTTCTAGTTGCCTGTATTTTTTTTTTTGTTTTACGTTTGACTGTTTTGCAAATACTAATATTGGAGTTGATGAGAAGGGTGATAGATGAAAATTAATTATGAAAAAATGCTAGACCTAACCGGGAATAAAACCCGGCCCCATGACGTAGAAGCCAGTTTCGCTGACCAGTACACCGCGGGCCGGCCTGTTTTGGAAGTGAGATATGGACAATAACAGGTGCCCACAGAGATTGCAGATTAGATTAGATCATAGAGATGAAATTTTTGTGGTTTTTGAAAGGTAATTTCAGACTAGATAGAAAAGGAATGCGAACATTAGGGGAAGAACTGTATATTTTTTCACTTATGGAAAGTGTTTACAACTGCAGAACACGGTGTTTAGCGCTCATTGGAAGGATCAGTGAGGACAAATTTCCAAAGTGATTGGGGTACAACCAGAGAGACGGAATTTGGGAAGAAAAAGGAAAAGATGGAAGGACCAATAATAGTTTTTGGAGCTTGAAGGCGTTATAGCTGTGCCTATTTTATACGGAGGATGAGGAGGAGGAGGAGAAGGAGGAAAAGAAGCAGAAGGAGGAGGAGGAGAAGGTCAAGGAGAAGAAGAGGAAGGAGGAGGAGGAGGAGGAGGAGAAGGAGAAGGAAAAGGAGAAAGAGAAGGAGGAGAAGGAAATTAAATTTGTAGCCTATTAAAATAAAGAAATAGGTGATCGCAACTTACTCTTTAATAAACATAATTATGCAAGTGCGACCAATCCTATTAAAGATAAAGATAAATTTAGTTAGGCCTCACACTCCATTACACACGTCATTACATTATTACTCCATTACACATTTAATATTTCTTAACATTTGTAGCCAGTTTTCGCAATGTTTGTTCATCAATGATAGAAATTCCACTTTCAATGTCGGTCTTCAAGTTCATGTTCATTAGTCAAGTGTATGAAAATTGTTTTTAAAATCGACACTTTTTTAATACTCCCACAAGAAAAAGTCTGCTGATGTAAGAATAAACACACGTTCGTCTTTAGAAAACGGCATCGTTGACCAAAAGAGACGAATGGATACTGGAATAGCACTGGTACACAAGAACGAAATTTAAATTGTTATAAGCTGTTGACCTTGAATTCAGTTTTGCCAACGACATGTGCGTTACTTTTACCTTCTTAATATTATGGTTGCATCCTTTTTGAAAAAACCGTTACTGTAACACGCGTTTTCGGCAAATCCCCACATTTTAGATACAAGCTAATCGAGAGAAAATAACTACTCAGTTAAACGCGTAGGCGACAAATGTCCGCTTTAAACTACGAAATGTATGACTGAACTAAGCACGTGCCTGACAACTACATGAATGTACCACTGTTCAATGTTGGGTATGGGCGTGCAATATAAGGCCGGGCGCACACACGACCACTTGTGGCCGCCACAAGCTAGGGATTGCCTTACCTATGTGATTGATAAGGACTCGTCGCGCACACAGTATTCACTGCGCCACACGGCAGCCACAAGCTGCAGAAGTGGCCATGTCTCGCTGCTTGTGGCCGACACCGGTAGTCGAGTTCCAGCGCACGCCACTACGCCACAACCAGTTGGACTCATTCGTTCGATATTGGTTTGTTTAACTCAGAAATAGAAGCCCGCCCAGCAATTTAGGACTGTAAAATAATGTAAATACTGTACAAGTAATTACTATTATAGTACATAAAATGAAAGCTGAAGAAGCCTGTTTTTGGAACGCGTATTTCACCATGTAAAAAACGTAAAAATGTCAGGTATGGCTCGTTTTAAAGCTTGGTTTCTTGTTATTTTATTTGTATAAATTACGAAACATGGGAGTGTATCAGTCATTTTCTAACTATTTGTAAACAAAATGTGAACTTACCCGTTTTTTAGCAGATCCATCCTTCCTTTTTTAACGTTGGATACAGTTGTTGATCCATCGAAAACGAAAACAACAATTTTTTTAAAAAGTTTGAATTACTTCATCCTTTGTAATAAAAGGCTGAATTTTACATGAAATTAATAAGAAAACATGAACGAAACACTGCTCTTAAACGCCATATTTTTCCTCTTAAAATTGATCGTGCAAATTGAATTGAAACATGGACTAAGTGAAAAATGCGCTAAAAAACAGGCACATATTTTGTTTTTAAGTCGCTAGAAAATACCTAATACACTTCCGTGTTTAGTAATTTATACGAATAAAATACTAAATAACCACGCTTTAAAACGAGTCGTCCCGAAAATTTTTATGTTTTTTTCTTGGTGAGATGCGCGGTTCCAAACACACGCTTCATCTTTCATTTACACGTACTATACCAGGGCCGCTGAGTACGAGAAGTGATTATTTATAAATTATTATTGTATTTTTACTAACCTTAAGGTAACTGCCAGTCTTTCAACAGGAGGTATGTTTTATCCTCATTCTGTTATCTTTGTGTTTCAATTGATCTTTTACCAAATTCAGTAGTCTCAAACGATGTGATGCTCATCCTAAATTATTTTTAAAAATTCCCCTCATATTTTTTGAGCTCTTGGAAAAGTAAATAAAATTGCCCGTGACTTGGACGTGATAATAACTTGGGATGTACCCAGTATCATCGCTTTTTTCTCCTTCGGCGGTGACGTCTTCGTATTAACAGTAGTAAATATGCTAATTTCTTGCAAGGAAAGTGTCAGGTCAGAGCGGATGGCTGTCGGCCACCGGTAGCGACTACTGGCGGCCACAAGTGGTCGTGTGTGCGCCCGGCCTATAGAGGCTACATCGTTCGAACATTCGCGGGAACGAAATTATTTTAAAAAAAATCAAGGATTCACCACAGCTCGTGTAATGGAATGCTAATAAATATTTTATATATTTCAATAAAAGTAAGATAGGGCCGAGGATAAAATGTGCACTAAAGAGACCACATGTTACGCTTGTCTTCAATCGAGTAAATCTGTTAAACACGAGGTCTTAAATAATTTACACGAATGTAAACCTTCAATAAGAGCTGCGTTAAATACAACACTGTAAGCTTACTGCAATATGGTGGCTATTTTGCCCTAGTTTTATTGACAATATATGTTATGATTAGAAATAAATAGAACACAGGCCTACGCATAATTCACAACGGTGTTTCATTGGCTATTCCACTCTTTCATCCTTCAATAGATATATGCAATGAAATATTAAGTTTATAGAGCAACAGGGTTCCACCGTAAACAATTTATTCAAAATTGTAACCTGAATCAGAAGCAAAAAAAAGTAACAATATTATTATCGGTGAGTGTATCTAAACATTAAAAATCTGATGTGAAACATTCACATGATTATTTTTCTCGCTAGTGTAAATAATGAACAATATAACTTATGTTTGTTTAATCATAACTACAATGCCATCAGTTTTCGGTTTCGCGAAAACCAGGAGAGTACATATTTACAGAGGTTCCAATTTTAAACTAGTTAACAATGTAAAATGAAAAACATAACCTAATTTTATTCGTGAGTGAATGACGCTAAATGAAAATCAAGCTCCGTAGAACTTAAAAATACAAAAAAATAGTAATTGCCTCAAAACTAGACTCTGTAGAGAAAAATGCTTAAAATAAAAGTTGTAGATTGTTTTATTTCCTGTAACTTTAATACATATATATTTTTGTCGTAAAATGCATACTAATGCCGCAATCTTAAAAAAACCCCACTTTTTCAAAAAAATTTCATGAAAACATCTGAAAATCAGTCATTTCCGCTAAAGTAAGTGTTTCGAAAAAGAATGTTTGAAATAAATGTAGGTTTTTAAATGTTCTACAACTTTGATTAGTATATAATTTTTTGCTCTACAATGCACATAAGGCCGCAATCTTTAAAAACCTTTTTTTCTACGAGAAATAGCCTCTCCAAGAATTTTAGCAGACATGGCGCCTTATACCTTTATTACCTTATACCTTATTTTACCTTATCTTGTAGAGTATAAAAATGTGGTAATGAGGCGATTTTTAAAAAAATCGTAGGAGCCGTTTTTAATAAAATCGCAGAATAATGAAAAATTGCACAAATACTACTTCAAAAATCTAGTACTACTTCCGGTTGACCGATTTTGATGAAAATGTTATTGTCGCGTCCTCTCGTGTTATTTAACTTAAGTTTCAAGTTTCAACTTCGTACGATATTCCGTTCTCGAAATATTTTGTTCCCACACAAACAAATCGCTAAAAACATGTTTTTTTGGGCGTTCAGGGGGCCTGAAAACGTGAAAACTCGATTTTGAAAAATCGACATGAAAACAATATTCTCCTTCCCTATATAGTATTCGTATATAGCAAGAGGAAATCAAAATCAAAAAGAGAATCTGCGGTTTTTTAATTTATTAGGATTTTAAGTAAAATAAATGAAATAAAAAAACAAATTTAAATAAAATTTTCGGTTTAACTAATGTTGCGAAAAGTTTTTGTACCTATATTAACATTTAAAGTGTGGAACGATTCTATATAAAGAGGCATATGCAAAAAGGATTCATGTACGTTTTTCAATTTTTTCAGGATACGTAAAAATATTTGTATGATTCTACACAAATGTTTGCGAAAGTGAACTCCTCGTCACGGATGGTTTATGTTAATAAGACTTAAACCAAAGTAGAACTACTGTGATCGAAATGAAATGAAAATTACAATTTGGAAATTTTTTATCGTTAATTAAATTTTTTGAATACCTATGTACATTTTTTCTTGATGTCCTTACTGAGTTTAAAATTGGGAATTCAGGCATTCAAGGTAATTATGTCATAGCAAAACTCATACAAAGCACTAAAGCTCTAAACATTCACAGCTAATGATCATGTCAGTCAATGCTCGATAAACGTAAATAAAAAAAGAAAAAGAAAACTAAGGACTGATATTTACTTCTGTACTACGATAAAAAGTATAGCTATTATAAAATAATAGGTACGTATAACAATAAAAACTTAAAAAATATATATTTGGTAAGAAGTAAATGTGACATAAAAATAATGATGGAAATATTAATGGAAACAACAAATTCATTCTTATTATTACAATTATTAATTATTATTAAAATTAAAACAAAATATTGAAAAGTTGTTATAGATTTTTGTCATTCATTTTCCGATGGTCTTTGTTACACACTGGCCTCTGAAATGTTTCGTTCCAAAAAGTTTAATTATTGTTTGTACAAATCATACATCTGGTGCAGATGAACCTTTCTCCATAGTGTGATATTCTCAAAATAGAATCATAATTATGCTAGTAAAACGTAAAAAATAAATCCTTCATGCCCAGTAGATAGAGCTACCACTATTGTAAACCAGGCACGTAGCCAAAACGCTTAGGGGATTTAGCTTCCCCCCCGCCGCGAAACGAATTTCATACAAGACTAATATACCGCAGGTTCCAGGTTCGATTCCCTAGATTCGGCCCTCCCCCTGCGAAAAAATTTCCAAACTCAGCCCTCCAAAACTAAAATCCTGTCTACATGCCAGTTACAAACAATAAAATTAAATTTGAAAAATATGTCACTTAAACCCTTTTTTGTCACATGGGTGAACTCTAAAAAATATAACACCATGACTTTCTGATCCCAATACGGGATTTTTCGAATTTGCTTATTGAAAATTAAACTCCTGTTTATTTACTGATGAAGATGTAGATCTATTTTATTAAACAAACTAACTATTAAATTTTTAAATTGACGTTTCAGAAAGAACTGAATGAATTATTCATAAAGCAGAAAATGTAGTTGGAATATTTTAAAAGAGAAAATTGTTTTGTATAAAGATTTTATTAATAATTTTGTCAAGGATTTAAAATTAAATTAAATTATTGTTCTACAAATAAATGATGACTGTAAGTTTTGTCAGGTTGAGAAAGATGTTAATTTTTAGTTTGGTAAACAACAGATTTGAAATTCCGTAGGTTTTTATTCGGAAAAGCGTACACCAAACCAATAAAATATCTTAAAAATTATTATCCTTTCGCATTGCAGTTACTTTCTGGCGAACAAATACATCATAATAGTCACTAAAATATTACTAGATCGATTTGTCATATCAACATTGGTAACTGAGCGGCTTTTCGGTCTCATAGATTTTTTATTTTTGTAAGCCCCAATGCCTGATCTAGAAAACTCAGATTCAGGGATGGTAACAAATAGTAGAAAAAAACTCTCCGGTAATTGTAAATAGTTCGTTACCCGCTTTGTATAAAATTTAGGATGTGTAGTAATATTAATTACTTCAATACTAACAAATAAGTGTGGTTGTTGTACGTATTTTTTTGTCTCTCAACGTTTACCCTTTTCACAGTCTCGTCAAATACTCTTTCAAATGTACGCTTATTTCGTCTATGTTCTTTTCGTTTTTTCCTCATCGTCTGCGTGTGCCTTAACTTAAGGGAGACATGTGGAAATATAATCACTTTTGTTAAAAAAAAAATCAAATTTTATATTTTTATATTTTATATAAAAGTATATTATACTTATATAAGCAGAAAGTTGTGTATTCTGACAAGGAACGGCAGAGAAGATCGGATGGATCGAAGGAATACTGGAGAAAGTTCAAGGAGGGAAACATCAGGAAAGGACTCCAAAAACTGAAAAATTGAACCGCAAAAATTGAAATGAGTGTTTTTAGTTTGATGAACTTATGTAGTCCTATGTGGCTTTAAAAAAAAGAAGTATATTATTTGTAAATTTAAAAAATATTATTTATTCCCTTACGCTCATAATTAGCTCTGTGTTGACATTTTTTAGAAACTTTTTACTTTCTCTTGCCTATATGAATATATAGGAAGGAAAGTATTGTTTTCATGTCGATTTTTCGAAATCGAGTTTTCACCGGATCTATACGTTTTCAGACCCCCTGAACCCAAAAAACATGTTTTTAGCGATTGGTCTGTGTGTGTGTCTGTGTGTCTGTGTGTGTGTGTGTGTGTGAACAGAATATCTCAAGAACGGAACATCGTACGAACTTGAAACTTGAAACTTAAGTTACATACCACTACCGGACGCGACACGAACATTTTCATCAAAATCGGTCAACCGGAAGTAGTAGTTTATTCGTATAATTTTTCAGTTTTTTGCGATTTTCTCAAAAACTGGTCCTACGATTTTTTTTAAAATCGCCTATTTTACTCAATTTTTTATTCTCTACAAGATAGGGTAGGCGCCATGTTTGCTGAAATTCTCGGTGAGGCTGTTTTCACGTAAAAACGTTGTTTTTTTAAGATTACGGCTTTAATATAAATTTCAGCGCAAAAACTTATATAATAAAAGTTGTAGAGAATTTAAAAACCTACAACTTCTGTTTCAAATATTTTTTTGTATAACGCTTAGTTTAGCGGTAATTTGCGATTTTCTGTTTTTTTTTCTCACGAAAACGTGAGAAAAATCGATTTTTTAACATTTCGGTCTTAGTATGCATTTTACGACAAAAGTGTATATAATAAAAGTTATAGAAAATTAAAAGATCTACAACTTTTGTTTAGAGCATTTTTCTCTACAGAGCCTAGTTTAGCGTGAAAGCGTGATTTTCCGTATTTTTAAGCCAGACTGAGGTTGATTTTCATTTTGAGTGTTTCACTCATGATTAAAATAAGGTTATGTTTATTGAGGTTAGTTTTTTGTTTATTTCTAATATTTTATTACTAATGTTAAATTATATTGTAAATTATTTGCATTGGCAAGAGAAAGTTGTTTAAGTGTTTCACACCAGATTTTTAGAAGTTGTATTTAAGTAAGATTGAATCTTGAATTACATTGTTTCATTACAATTTTGAATTTCATATACTTCCCACTACATTCTCACCTTAATCTTAAAATTCCTGTACATAAACCTTTTGATGTTGGGTGGTCCAAAATAATTTCCTTTTTCTAAAAAAAATATTATTTTAACCTTTTCAATACAATTCTTATGTATGAAATATCACAATAAAACTTTATTTTATATTTTTAAAGTTTTCTAATACAGTAAAATCTCTCTATTGCGAAAATCTCTCTTTAGCGGCATTATTTGCTGACCCACCCTTTCGTATATTACGGTAATGTATTTAACTCTCTTTATAACGGCACAAAAATCTCTCTATAGCGGCTAAACAATATCTCCAGGATATGGATTTAGACGCCTATGTAGGGGCAGAAAATGACTTAGCCACTTCAGAAGATTGTGGCGATGATGCAATAATCGAAAATGTCTTAGCCCAAAACAATGAGGAAGAAAGTGAAGATGACGATGAAATGGAAATAGAAATAGTGCCCCTTCAAGTACACAGGCACTAGACGTTATTTGTATTGTTTTCACGTACTGTAATTGCCACAATGTAGATGAAAATTTACAACAAGTTTTAAACATTGAAAATAAGATTGAAAACATGTCTTACGAATTCAAAACCAAACAAACAAAAATTACAACTTATTTTACGAAATGAAATGTACTTTACAGTCATCAATTACAGTCATTGTTTCCTTAATAACGAAAAAATATATACTGTACTGTGTTTTTTTTTTGTGTTTGGGTAGCCTATGTTTTATGAGATTTTATTTGTATGTATGTCTATTAATGTTCAGTGAAAAACGAGTTTCAGTGCTAATTAATTTTAGGCTACCTATTACGGTATGTACTGTACGAATGATTATCGAAAAAAGTTCAATATGAAAACTGAAATTCTATTGTTCAAAATTAGTGGCACAACATCTAATAAAACACAAAAATTGTTCAATCAGCCTGAAATTTTACGAGCAGATTCTTAAAAATGGAGTTATCAAAATGTAGTATGGAACTTAGTGCAACAGAAATAGTCCTTTTCAAAATAAATTTTATCCCGAGGTATAGCAAACAATGGAAAAAATTGAAAGTAATATTATTTATTATATCTTTAAATTGTTGGTGTATTTTAGTTTTTATACGTTTCAATATGTTTATCGATATATAAGTAAACTGGAGGATTTTTTAAATTTTAAAACAATTGAAGAAGTAATCAAGATACGTTTTAAAGTTCGACAAAAAAATTAACGAGTATTTATAACTTATTGATTACGACTTAAATAATTGAGTTAAGAAGTTGAAATTTTTAGGAATTGTAAGTCTCGTTACAATACTACAGTACACAAAAATTTGAAATTATAGGACTGTTAGGTGCATTAAGAAAATGAATAATTTCACCTTAGTCCTCCCTGTCTGCTTAACAATCGAACGTTGAACTCTTATGTACTGATGCGGATAAACTTAATTTTCGAGATACAGATGTTATTTTCGATCGATGGTTTGAAGGATGTTTAAAATAGAATAGATGCGTCAAAAACTTATAATATTTTAATACACACCATATTTTTTTATAAATGACTCGAATGACTCGTTTGATATTTGTAAACAAGAGGGTATGATTATCATACCGCTCTTAAATGTTTTTTCTTGCCGTGGCAACATATTTAAATATATAAGTTACCTATGATTTAAAATAAATATAAATTATTATATATAATTTATATTATTAATTATTATTATATAAATTAGCAATTGGTAACGTGCTCGCCTCTCATCATGCGGTCCTGGGTTCGAATCCCACTCAGGCACGGCATATTTTCAAACGTTACAAAATATCATTTCATCCTCCATCGTATAATAGTTACACCCCAACGTCGTCACTAATGACCGTTGTGGTTGATGCGACGTTAAATAAATGAATAAAAAAAAATTATAAATGATTGTAATACAAAATATTTATAATTACGGTGTTTTAGTGTACGATTTTTCGGCGGGTTAAAAATGAATTGCTTAAATTTATGCCTGTGGGGTAGGTTTGTATGTATAAAATAGTAGTCTGAGGAACTCTGTATTTTTTATAAAAAAAACCTGTAGAGAATAAAAAAATAAACTAATAATTACTGCAATAAAAACAAATTTTATGAATGACAATTATTATATTAATCTACAAATAAGTGAAATTTACTGACTCTCTCACTCAATCGTTAAAAAATCTTCAGAACCACGAGGATTATAAATTGAAATTTGCCGGGTAGGTCCATTTGCGTCGTTTTGATAAATAAACATATAACTTAAGAAAATAAAGAAACTGCGAAATATCGGTTTTTTCAAATTAGGCCTGAGCTTTACTAAATTACTGACTAAATAAGGGCAACATGCGTACATAATATGTACACATGTGCAAGTCTTGATATTATCAAGACTTGCACAAAATTTAAAATGCTATAATTTTGGTATAAATGGTTTTGTCTAACGCTTAAATGGATGGGGTCTTTCTTCGAAATCGAAACATTAAATCTTCGGTTCAGGTCCCTCATATATACAGGTGACTATGAAAGTTTAAAAATAAATCAATATTTTGTTTTTTAAACTAAATTATTCTAAATTTTCTTCTGCACAAAATGGTGTATTCCTAACATTAAATACGGTACTTAATTTAATAATCGTTTAGTTAATAATCTTTAACTAGAGTTTTAAAGTGGTCGTTGACATAATTAAGCAATATCTCAAAAAATGTACGAAAAATAAATTTTCAACCATATTTTTCAATCAATAAAGAAAATAAAGTAAAGTATTTACGAATGCGAAGCCAACAGGGGCGGTTAGTAAATAAATTTAAATACATTCCATAATTTATCGATACTTATTTGCTCCGTTTGTCCCAAACGGAGCAAATATTACACCTCGCTTTTAAAACCAAGGAACGCTAACTACATCAACAGTAATGAGTTTTATTCTCGTTTTTAAAACGTCAATCCTGTTATGTATTTAAAAAAAAAACAAAACTCCTCTTACTACTTGAGAGGTGACGCCCATGGTATAGCTACATTTTCAAATATCTATCCTACCAAAATATGATCCTGGAGAAAAAAATATTTTAACAATCGATTTCTTGGCATTTTAGTAAAATAGTATAAGCCATTTGGTGAAATTATGATAGATAATACGGGCTACTTAACCACCACCTGTGTAAAGATTAGGCAACTCTTGTACACACGCGCGCGCGTACACACACACACACACACACAATACAAAAAAATAAATTACAATAATAAATTCTATAAACAACATACCACGATAAACAATGGTTTTATAGAAAAAAAACCTCAAAATTATATTTTTCTTCAAGGAATCCCCTTAAAAAACTGACAAACATTATGTTATGAATACTTAATTACAAACATCATCTTTTTGAGTAAGATGAAATTACATCCCTTATCCTTAAAAGAATGTATGATAAAACATGTTTAGGCATTTATTTTTGCATGATTTTATTAATAATATCTACGTAACAACTTGTGGGCATTTCAAATTTATTTTTTTATTAAAATTATAATCTATAAGAAAAGATTGATTAAAATTATCAAAAGATTTATGGCGGAAAATGAATACTGTGATTATGATATTGAGCGTTTACGCTCGATCTCAATTTCACTTTGATGATTACCTTATAAATATAAGTAATGTCAACTTATTTTTTGATGAAATCAGCTTGAAGTTACGAATTAACAGTGGTTCCTTTGCAAGCTGTTAAATCAAAGATGCTAAAGAAATAAAATTAAAAAAAATTAGCCCATCTCTGGTACGTTTTTACGTAGGGCTAAATTACATGTCACAACCACTCTTCTGTCCGTATTTGTATTCTGTAGGGTTTAGTAAACGTACTATACCGTATTTAGAGGTGCAGGCCTGTGCCTACTGGGTCTACTGACCGGTGAGCATAGATATAAAGATGAACAAGATAGTAGTTTTCATTTTGGCGGCGGTGGCGGCTGAAGAAGGTGGAGAAGGTGAAGAGGAGCGAACGCCAGCAGCAACAGCCTCTTCTAATCAGTAGTGGTAGTTGTATAAATAGCACCAACTGTGGAATAACAGCGAGAGTAAATGACGCCGACGACTGGTTCACCACACGGTAAGGTACGATATTTGTAAAATTACGGAATGCAATCGACTATTACTAGTACTACTATTTCACCTTACCTCTCACAAAATGTAGAACAACGCCAGTCTCTACTGCTACCTCCCTCCCACCCATCCCCTTTACCACTAAATACCCCCGGGCCCATGCATTATGTCGGTGAGATAAACAAGCGTATTTAAGAGTGGAGAGGCCACCACCCTGGCCGGCCAGCGGCCGACGGCCGACGGCCGACGGGGTGGTGGACTTGTGATTGTCCTTCATCTGAGGCAACGGCGGCCGCCTGCCTTAAATGCCGCCCTTCCTCACTCGCCATCAGAGTATAATGTGATAGCCTTGCCACCATGTGTTCTTAGATCGCTCCTCACGATCAACGTGCTTTTTACTGCTTGTACTGCTGGTAACAATCCTGACCGAGTAACTCGGTTGATCTTATTCATGACACTTTCTTTCTTAAATGCACTCGTTGATACATTTATTTATTGGGTACACGCTATCATATCGTTCGTGGTAACAGTAACAACACTACAGTAAGCCCTGATGTTTTTTAAAGAACTTTAAAATTCATTTATTTTTGTTTTACATCTTACTGTTTTTTATATAAATGCTAATGCAGACGATGAAGGGTGATAGATGAAAATGAGTGATGAAAAAATGCCATACCTGACCGGGAATCGAACCTGGGATCCCTGGGATCCCTTAGGCGTCAAACCTCATTAAAAACCAATTTTGGAAATATATAAATAAACTTTGCTCTTCTTTTTCTGAGAACTGCATCAAACCAGTCGGGAGACCGATGACAAAAAAAGACCGTGGATGAAAAATGAAATATATGGAAACATATCTCACCAGAAGAAAGGATAGTCTAGTTGGGTATATCTTAAGACATTCAGGTCTATCAATAATGGAGGGTAATATTGAGGGAGTGAATTGTAGGGGGAGGAGAAGATTAGAATATATAAAGCAAATTACAAAAGATATAGGGTGTTACAGGTGTGTATATATCAAGCGACTTGCGCAATATAGAACAGCTTGGAGAACTGCATCAAACCAGTCGAGAGACTGATGACAAAAAAAAGATACACAATGGTAAACGCGATGATATTGACAGAGGTGGTAACGATAGTATTTAAGAGTGGTGACGGAAGTTCTAATTATGTATCTAAATATATTAATTAAGTGTTAATTCTTCGATGTGTGCGTGTGTGTGTCGTATCTACAGGACGTATTGTTATATTATAATGGTATATTTTTATTGTTATTACTGTATTATATAAAGATTGATTATAACATTACGATCGGCTCATAATACACTGATACACAAGACAACAATACACACGGATATTTACACACACTAACACACACACACAGACATACACACAGACACACACACAGACCAATCGCTAAAAACATGTTTTTTGGGTTCAGGGGTCTGAAAACGTATAGATCCGGTGAAAACTCGATTTCGAAAAATCGATATGAAAACAATACTTTCCTTCCTATATATTCATATAGGCAAGAGAAAGTAAAAATCTAAAATACCAATACAAAACAACTATGTGACAGTGAAAATACAAAAATAACTAACGTCACGTACATAGAACATGCAGGTAAAGTAGGCTGGTCGACCCGCCATAATCTCTTCACTCTTCGTGGATGGGTGGGGAGAGCTAGGCGTGCACATTTGCCGCTGATGTCATCGTTGTCATGGCAACCGCTCCGGCTGGAAGAGAAGCGGCGGTCACCCGTTTTCAACCACTCTTCTCTTACGCATTTATTACGTATATTGCGACCATTACAAGGACTTATTTAAAATATCTGGTGTGAAACACTCACACAACTTACTCTTGCCAATGGAAATAATTAACAACATAACCTAACATTAGTAATAAAACGTTAGAAATAAACAAAAACCATAACCTAATTTTAATCATGAGTGATAGATGCAAAATTAAAATCAACATCAGTTTGGCTTAAAATACGAAAAATCACTCTTTCACGCTAAACTAAGAGCTGTAGAGAAAAATTCTTTTAATAAAAGTTGTAGATTTAATTTTCTATAAATTTTATTACTCACGCCTTCGTCGTAAAATTCCGAAATCTTAAAAAATCTATTTTTTACAGATTTTTCATAAAAAAACCGAAAATCACAGATTACCGCTGAACTAAGCGTTAAACAAAGAAATGTTTGAAATAAAAGTTGTAGATTTTTAATTGTCTACAACTTTTATTGTATACCATTTTGCGCTAAAATGCATATTAAGGCCGCAATCGTACAAAAAAATTATTTCTACGAGAGCACAGAATCCTCAAGAATTTCAGCAGACAATTTAGTAAATAAGGCGATTTTTAAAAAATTGTAGAAGCCGTTTTTGAGAAAATCGCAAAAAAAAGAAAAATGGTACGAATAAACTATTACTTCCGGTTAACTGATTTTGATGAAAATGTTCGCGTCAGGTCCTCTAGCTTCTAACCATAGGTCTTCTAGCCATAACTTAGTTTCAATTTTCAACTTCGTACAATGTTCCCTACTTGAGACATAATGTTCACACACACACACACACACACAGACCAATCGCTAAAAACACGTTTTTTAGGTTCAGGAGGTCTGAAAACGTGTAGATACGGTGAAAACTCGATTTCGATAAATCGACATAAAACAATACTTTCCTTCCTATATATTTTTATAGGAATTTTTACACGATACTTGTTCATTTATTGTAAAAAAAATTATTATAACAGAAATTATACTTATTTTGGGTGATATAAATAAATCTCTATATTATTCAGGAATTAGGTGAAGAGGCTCTTCACCTTCTTCACCTGAATAGCCTCAGCTGAGTCAAGGATATCACCTACTTGGTAGTGAAGACGTGGTAGAAATCCACTGACCAACTATTCAGACAGTCGTCGAAGAAATTATGGCCAATACTTTTATTGGTAGACCACATCGAGCGGATGAGAATAATGTAGTGTTGCAGTTCCTGCAACTAATTGCGAGCTGTGAACATTTAGATCAAATTGACGTGAGAGAATGGTTGTTAGCTGACGATAAAGGTTTCAGTTTACAGACGAAGAAATATTTTCCATAATCAAGCCGGTCTCTAGATAAAGTCCAGAAGAAACTTATAAAATATGTAACATGGAGCGGCTTATTTCACATTGAATGGGTCAGCGGAAAAACGTTGCAAGTAACAAAAACAAATTTTTACGGAAAGTGAAATATACCATCTGATTCTTAGCTGTATATAACGATTTTTTACTGTATGACGATTTTGCTCCAAGAATTTCCGAGATTTTAGTTACAATTCTACCTATTAGAATTCACTATTATGATCAAATAGAGGACTTATTGGACGTATTCCACTGAAACCTCACTTTTGTAAATTTTGTCACTTGCAACGTTTTTCTGTTGAGCCATTCTTAAAAACAACAAAAGCACTGCGAATAGCACTGTAGTACGTAGAGCAGCACAATAACCCTGAGCACACAGACGTCATGTTTTATGAGACGCTGCCGTGATATTGCGTTGTCATCGAGATTTTCGGCATTACGACAGTAAACAACTAGTGATTTTATGCAGCCAGGCAGCAGTAGTTTCCAAGAAGTTATTTTACAAAAATCTGTTAAAGAGCATTAAATTACCAAAGCTGCATTGGTTATTACTAATATTGCATTGTCACCGTTCGAAGACATTATGCTGCGGTGGCTGCTGTTGAATGACTGGTGGTGGTTTCAAGTGTGCTCGTTGGAAAAATAATTTCACCGAGCGGCTTAGTAACAGCTCGTGCCGTGCTCCGATCATCCTCCGCTCGAGCGTCTATACGCAGCTTAAGGGGAGCAGACTGATTTTAATAAAAAATGTTGATTTTTCAATTTTACTATGTATTGATAGATCGTGTTCCCCTATTTATATATTTATATAACACGACATTCCTTGCTTTTTCTGTTGAGAAATATTATGTTTTTACGTTGATGGGGTACGTAATGTTTATTTTGATATTTATTCACGTTTTTCATTCTTGTAAATTGAGATTAATATAATAATGTTACTACTATAACATTACGGAGATCGTGTTCACATAAAAACAATAATTCCTAGAACGCATAGGAATCAGCTGTAAAGCAATATAAATACTGGTGTGTTTTTGTTTGGAAGTTAATTCCAATTGCCAATAAGTGTTTTTGTTACGGTATAAATACTTCTATAATTGAATCAATGAATAAATAGCTTCATCCGTATTTTACTCCCGATCAACGTCTTGATTTAGTTAAGCATGGTGCCAGTATTATATCAACACATCTCAATCTGCAATATGCTTGCCATTTTAACTTCTGAAAGATATTGCCTAAATAAATAAATACATCACATCACAATTAAAGATTTTTGATGATCACTGTGAAGTAGTGTTTAATTTCGTTCCTCTGATTGCACGCCATGCAGAACAGGTTGTGGGATACATGCGTGAAGGAAGAAAGATGGAGTTTGCTACATCCGCATTTTCCGCATATTGTATTTTTTGACTTAAGGTACACATTTCAGGAACCATCCCACCTAGGAGTGTGAAATTTCACACACTACATTTTAGTACTAAGGTGTGTATTTACTCCAAAGGTATTTCAAAAATTTTGAAGTTTTTATTTTTTGGGTGTCTTTTTCATTAAAAAAATGTGGGCTACATTGAACATTTTTTGAGAATGAAAATCATTTTTAGATTGGATAAAGATAAATGAAAAAGCTCTGGTGAAAATTTGTAAAACTGTACTGTAGATAGGTGTGCCAAAGCTCAGCTTTGTAATTTTAATGGTTCCTACAAAAAATCTACCTAAGTTAGTATTGCAGGTATAGGGATAATGAAAATGGTCTGCTCCCCTTAACGTTTATCTCCCGCTACAATTCACTCCCTCTATATTACCCTCCATTATTAAAAGACCAATACCTGGATGCCTCACTAGCCTATTCCTTCTTCTGGTAAGATTTTTCCATATACTTTTTCTTTTATCTACTCGTCTAAGAACCTCTAAATTGTATCATCTAATTACTAAAATTTTCACATATCACCTTCATCAATATTAAAAGCTAAGTTTCTAAAAAATTGTCTCATTGCACCTTCAACACTCAAATCTTTAAATATCGAGTGGAGTTGGAGTAAGTAGTACGCTTAATTTTGTGATAGCGATTGCGATAACATTGACCATGATGATTATGTGATTTAAGTGGCAGTGATAAGTAATACAAAAAATTGTAACGTAAATAATAGTGACGCTAAAACTTTAACATTGTTCTCAAAACGTACAAAAACTAGATTTTCAAGCTGCAGCTCCTTGCAGGATTACGCTATTAAATTAGGCCTGACGCTCACGGCTACAGTGGCGCGAAGGCCGTAAATGTGTGTTTGTAGTTCACGCCCAATTAAATGAATAAATTCCTTAGTTTTAGAATATCGTTCATGAACTATAATGCATATTAAATTCCACTATCTCACCCCATTATTTAGGATCGCTCATTCTCTCCATGTTCCTTAGAAACTAAATTATTGGTATTTAAGTAGATTTTTCATTTTTAAAAACCGTTTCTTTTACTTGTAATAAATGTTAAAAAATTCGCAGGCTAATTTTTTTAAAAAGTTAGTGATAATGTGCATTCCATATTTTATCTACTTTAATTTCAAGGCAATCGCTTTAACCCCTTTGCAGAACTTGTATGAGGTGAAGGAACATAACAACTGCAGCCTAAACTACAAGCTGACATTTTAATTATCTGTGTATATTAATGCAAAAGCCCTCACTGACTCACTCATTTATTCACTCGTCACTATTCTCTGGCCAGTCCGTGGCGTAGCGGTCAGCACGACTGGCTTCTAGACTAGGGATCCCAGATTCGATTCGCGGTAAGGTCTGGCATTTTTTAACCACTCATTTTCATCTATTACTAGGCTTACCATAATTACTGGATTCCAATCCCAGAATTTTTTTAAAGGTGACATTTTTTAGTAAATAACATACAAAATATTTTCTGTTTATTTAATAATTATTTTTTCCACTGAAATATATTGGTTAAAAATTAATTTCAAGTAATTATTATTTGTAGAATAATAATGTTTACTAAAAGTAGGCACAAAAATATCCAAACAATTACTTAGATCTGGTTCCTGAGATTACAATATAAGTACCATATATAGGTACCATCGGGTTCTTTTTCTTGCCTAGGAATTGGACGGGTTTGACATTTCTCAGATGATAGCACTTTTCCAAGGAACACCTTATCAGTTTTAATTTTTACTTTCTCTTGCCTGTAAGAATATATTGGCAGGAAAATATCGTTTTCATGTCGATTTTTCGAAATCGAGTTTTCAACGGATGTACACGTTTTCAGACCCCTGAACCCAAAAAACATGTTTTTAGCGATAGGTCTATGTGTGAACAAGTGTGGAGAGATGCTTTTTTTGGTTAACGTCCGACTGGCGGAGAATTCACACGCATCTCTCCGCACTTCTATAATTGAATCAATGAATAAATAGCTTCATCCGTATTTTACTCCCGATCAACGTCTTGATTTAGTTAAGCATGGTGCCAGTATTATATCAACACATCTCAATCTGCAATATGCTTGCCATTTTAACTTCTGAAAGATATTGCCTAAATAAATAAATACATCACATCACAATTAAAAATTTTTGATGATCACTGTGAAGTAGTGTTTAATTTCGTTCCTCTGATTGCACGCCATGCAGAACAGGTTGTGGGATACATGCGTGAAGGAAGAAAGATGGAGTTTGAGAAGTCTACAACTTTCGGATACGATATTTATTATTATTTTTTATTTATTACAATACCATACGTTACATAAATTACAGCACATATTACTTTCTCTTGCCTATATGAATTTATAGGAAGGAAAGTATTGTTTCCATGTCGATTTTCGAAATCGAGTTTTCACCGGATATACAAGTTTTCAGACCGCTGAACCCAAAAAACATGTTTTTGGCGATTGGTTTGTGTGTGTGTGTGTGTGTGTGTGTGTGTGTGTGTGTAAGAGAGAGAGAGAGAGAGAGAGAGAGAGAGAAAGAGAGAGCGTGTGTCTGTGGGTGTGAGCAAAATATCTCAAGAACGGAATTTCTAAAAAAGTTGAAACTTGAAACTTAAGTTACGTACTACTAGAGGACCCGACGCGAACATTTTCATCAAAATCGGTCAACCGGAAGTAGTAGTAGTTTATTCGTGTCATTTTCACTTTTTGCCAGTTTCTCAAAAACGGCTCCTACGATATTTTTAAAATTGCCTCATTTACTACATTTTTTGTGCGCTACAAGATAGGTGTTAAGGCCAATCGCACCCCCGTTAAGTGATTCATATTTACCCGCTTTTATTATCGTCGTTAAATACACTGATTTTGTATTAATAACCTTTTTCCCGCCTCTGTCTGTATACTTGTCTTGATTTCCGATGGTGATCTCAGTTCATGACGTAATTATTCCCTCTCTACTCACATTCCTTTCTTCCCGGTCAACACACTCACTGGTTGGATTCTGCGGCATGTAGACCGTTCGTGCCTTCGCTGCGCCGGCCATCCTATGGCGTCGCTTCTGCAATTGTCGTTATGCTTCGTTCGTTTCTGATGTACCATACATCATTTCAAGTGTTATTTTACTTATGTGTGTAATTTATAATCATTTACAATTGTTCTTGTTTTCGTATCAAACGTTAAAGTTACAGTGTGAATCGAACCCCGGACACGTGTCGCGTGGACGCCGTTTCTACACTTCAGGCCATTCAACAGGTAAGCGAATTAGTCTATTTTGTTGTACGCTTTCTAATTTTGTGTTTGAGTTGACCAGTGATGTCCTGCTGTTCCTGCAGTTACTTATCGTTTTTCCTTTGTCTCCCTCAGTGTATTTTCCATCGTTGTAACTTGCTTATTCAGTCGTTCCGCCGTTGGTTTCTGGCGCCATTAAATGAAACTAGGTCCTCCGGAATAAGTCGTTTATGCTTCATTTTACATTAATCTGCCATGTGTCGTGCATAGTGGGTTGATGTCCTACCGTTACAAGTCGGCTTACCGCTTAACTCGTTTTATCCAATTTATTTTGGGTTATTTTCAAAACTCCTGCCATCAAGGCTCTAACATTTTGGTCCGTTCCGGGCAGGATATTTATCAGTGCATATTTGGAAATACAGTCTATTGTCTTAATTTTTTCAATCGTCAACAATTTCAGTATTTTGTTTAATTCGTTGTTACATGGTGTTACATTGCATTCATCGTGTCGTTTATTGTGTTTCGTGTCTTACATGTGTTCAATATATTAATAAAAACATTAATAAAAATATTAATATTAAAAACAATTTCATTTATTCAGTTAAAAAATACGGGGTTAAGTTGCATAACAAATGCAACGCATTATCAGTGTTGTGACGCGTTCATTCAATACAAGTTGTAACCAACGCTATGTTGACGTCACAGTAGTTCGGTTCAGTGCTATATCTTTCGACACGGCCAGAATTTGGCTAGAGTCGCCATTTTTTCCTTCGTTCTTGTTAACTGGTTCACGCAGCTTACAGCGCATGCGTGCCCTCTCTCTCATTCGCTCTCTCGTGCTGTCCGTCGTTACTGCTAGCGCTGAGAGAATCACTTCACTTGCGTCGTCTGCAACGTATACATCATACTTGCAACTAACCTAGATTCAATAAACAGCTGTGTTTTGTTTACATTCTATTGTTTGTTTTTCGCTCGTTGTTTTCGTTCATTATTTTCAACATGGACGATTTACAATCTTTAATCAAAAAACGCAACGTTGTTAATAATCATCTTTCTCGTTTTAATAATTTTCTTCAATCTGATGTTGAAGTTAACCAAGTCAAATTACGACTTGACAAATTCTTAGATCTCTGGTGTGACTTTGAACAGATACAAACGAATATCGAATTACTTCAGCCCGAAGCAGATTTCGAATCAGAACGCACTGCTTTCGAAACTCATTATTTCCAGTTAATTGATCGAGCCCAGAAATTAATTGAATCTCTGGACAATACAATCGTTTTACCAAATCAAGTCAAGTCTTCTAATTCGCAATTAATACAATTACCTCGAATTCGCCTACCTTCATTCGATGGGGATGTTGCGAAATTCCAGAATTTCATCAGCTTGTTCAATGATTTAATTCACAATAATTCTGAGTTATCATTTGTTCAAAAACTTCATTATTTGAGGTGCTCATTAGTCGATGAACCACTCCGTCTAATAGAACACCTGCCTCTCTCGCTTGAAAATTATACGTTAGCGTACAATTTAATTGTTGAGCGCTACTCCAACTCAAGGCGCATAGCAAATGTTCACTTAAATCAGATATTCAATTTCGTTAAATCTGACACTCCGTCCTATCAATCGTTAAAAGGTTTTCTTAATATCCACGAATCATCAATCGGAGCCTTACGTCTGTTAAATATAAATTTACTTGAATATTTACTTTTTGAGATAGCCTATTCTAATTTGGATCCTGTAACAAAGCAAGCGTTCGAGGATTCAAATCCTAATTCAGCCATGCCTACATACGAGGCCTTAATGTCATTCGTTACCGCTAAGATGCATGCTCTCGAGCTCTCGAATTCATCTCAACCTACAGATAACGCTAGTTCTTCGCACTCCAGCGATTCAAACCTCGATCAACCGGACTCAGCTAACCCGGTAACCGATAATTTCAATTCTGTACACAGTCATCGTAGTCCTATTTTGCCGTCTCCTAATTCTGATAATGTACCTTCGTTTTTCGTCAAATCAAATTCACTCAAATGTCTGTCGTGCGAATCTCACTTTCATTCAATTCACAACTGTAGTGAATTTCTTGCACAAAATGTAGATAATCGCTAGAAAATTATTTCTCGCCTTAAACTTTGTTTTGCCTGCTTCGGGCGACACGATCGCCGCAATTGTAGCTCAAATAAACATTGTCGTATCTGCCAGTCAAAATCGCACAATACGTTGCTGCATATTGATCGCAGCCCTCAAAAATCTAATTCGTCCACCGCTTCTGTTGTTAATTCGCATAATTCGCCAACTGCTAGTCCGTATCATCCTGCCGTACATCCGGACACCGATTCACCGGCTACTGGATGCCTACTTGTAAATTCTTCGCCGCCGATTCAAGCTAATACTATCGCAACTCCGCCAATTAATTCTTGTACTACCTGCTGTGCTGATAAGCCGGTAGTTACTTCAAATTCGTCGTCCTCGTCCATTATTGTTAACCAACCTGCCGATTATTCACTTTCATGTCGACTTAACGGCCAAACTGCGCTGCTAGGTACTGCTATCGTTCATGCTGTCGATTCATCCGGCAAAATCGTTCCGCTTCGCGCTGTGATCGACAATGGATCTCAGTCCAGCATCTTAACATACAACGCCGCTCGTTCACTGCAACTCGACATCGTTCCTACTTCTAAACGCCTGCAAGGCATTTCAGCCGAAGTCACCTCAGTTAAAGGTATTACAAATTTTACAATTCTGTCGCCGCAAAATTCTAACTTTCGCCTTCCGCTTCAGGCTACTGTTATTAACAAAATATCAGACCGCCTACCTGCTTCTCGAATTCATAAGTCAGTCGGTGAACAATTTTCACAACATCTGCTAGCTGATTTTCGCTTCCGCAGCCCCAATCCAGTAGATTTACTGCTTGGCGCTGATTGTTTTTCAGAAATTCTCGATTTTAGTAAAACGCCTTTAATTAAAGGTACTCCATCCGCTTTATCAACCGTATTTGGTTATGTAGTATTCGGAAAATTGCCCGAACTACAACCACTTAGTTCTGCTTCAAGTAACGATTCGCTCTTAACATCTGTTTTCGCTAACAACGCTCAAGTCTCGTCGCCTGCTACTGATGTTAATCTCACATCGCCTGCTGTTCAAAATCACTCGTCAAATAAAAATTCATCTTCGCTTCAAATTATCGTCGCTGACCAACAAACTATCGTTCCTGCTAAGTCATCAATCAACCTCGATGTCACCTCAAACCCTGTAATCAGTGAATCTATCGCTTCTATCGTCCAGCCGCCTAGCTGCCTACTCGCTTCGCCTGTATTCAACAATAATTCGAATCACGCCGCTGTTTCAACTAATCGCCCTTCTGCTTCAACTAATCGTCTTCACCATACTTCTGTCTCTTCGCCTTCCAATCGTTTCACCGCTTCGTCCGAGATCATCGCTGTTGATCCTCGTCTCGCTTCGTCTAATGACTCCGCCAGTATCTCGACCGATCTTGCTGCTGGTACTACGCCAATTCGTCGCTTCAACTCTGCGCCTCGCTTCAAGTCAACGCCTCGATTCAAGTCTGTACTGAAGGCCTCCACCGAGTCGTTTTCAGTCAATTCTTCGCCAAACCGCTTCGCATCTCGCTGCATCATCGCTAATTCGCCAATAAAACCTACTACGTTCGCTTCAGTCGATTCTACGGCTAACCAACTCATCTCAAATCATCGCTTCTCGTCGTCTCTCGCAAACACTCTCGATCAACCGCTGCAAGTCGCTTCGCTAAAGGGCAACCGGCCCTCCTCAGTCGTTTCATGTTCTGCTAACTCTCTTCGCACGCCTTTAGCCCCTCTTGGCGGGCGGGGCCCCAATCGTCGTACACATTATTCACAACCGGTGAATAATTGTAATCTCAACTCTCTTCGCTCGTTCAATGCTTGGTGTGATCTTCGCAACTCTCGCTCGTCGTCTCAACCTCAATCACGGATTCACTCACAACTGGTTAGTGAAGTTCGCCGTACCGCAACTCTCGATTCTCGCCAACATTGTTCGCCTGCTCGTCAATTCGTTTCGCAACCCGCTTATCAGTTAGCTCTGCCTTTGGGCAACTAACTTCTCCGCCGTTCTCACTTCGTTCCACGCTCAACTCATCTCCATTCGTTTTGTTCTTCGTTCATTTTTTTGTTCTTCGCCTGTTTTCTTCGTTCGCCGTCTTCTTTCTTCGTTTCTTCTTCTGCGTCGCTTCTGGTTGTCAACCCTCGTTGGCAATCACCTCAAGATCGTTCCGTTACTCGTTGGCTTCCGCGCAAGCCGTGGAAGATGTTCCGTTCGTCGTTGGCCGGGCAAACCCGTGCGTTTGTCACGCCACCTCAAGATGCTCCGTTCTTCGCTTCATTCGATTCTTCTTCGTCGTCTTCTGTGCTTCGTACTCTTCGTTTACTACGTTTTCCGCTCCCTGTTGCTTCAGGGCGGGCGGCTTCATTCTTCGTCTTCTTCCTGCGTTTACCGCTCCCTGGTTGTTTCAGGGCGGGCGGCTTCGTTCTTCGATCTTCTCTGCTAGTTTTGTTTCTGTAAATCGCTTTCATCGATTTAGGCGGGCGGTATGTTAAGGCCAATCGCACCCCCGTTAAGTGATTCATATTTACCCGCTTTTATTATCGTCGTTAAATACACTGATTTTGTATTAATAACCTTTTTCCCGCCTCTGTCTGTATACTTGTCTTGATTTCCGATGGTGATCTCAGTTCATGACGTAATTATTCCCTCTCTACTCACATTCCTTTCTTCCCGGTCAACACACTCACTGGTTGGATTCTGCGGCATGTAGACCGTTCGTGCCTTCGCTGCGCCGGCCATCCTATGGCGTCGCTTCTGCAATTGTCGTTATGCTTCGTTCGTTTCTGATGTACCATACATCATTTCAAGTGTTATTTTACTTATGTGTGTAATTTATAATCATTTACAATTGTTCTTGTTTTCGTATCAAACGTTAAAGTTACAGTGTGAATCGAACCCCGGACACGTGTCGCGTGGACGCCGTTTCTACACTTCAGGCCATTCAACAGGTAAGCGAATTAGTCTATTTTGTTGTACGCTTTCTAATTTTGTGTTTGAGTTGACCAGTGATGTCCTGCTGTTCCTGCAGTTACTTATCGTTTTTCCTTTGTCTCCCTCAGTGTATTTTCCATCGTTGTAACTTGCTTATTCAGTCGTTCCGCCGTTGGTTTCTGGCGCCATTAAATGAAACTAGGTCCTCCGGAATAAGTCGTTTATGCTTCATTTTACATTAATCTGCCATGTGTCGTGCATAGTGGGTTGATGTCCTACCGTTACAAGTCGGCTTACCGCTTAACTCGTTTTATCCAATTTATTTTGGGTTATTTTCAAAACTCCTGCCATCAAGGCTCTAACAATAGGGTTGGCGCAATGTCTGCTGAAATTCTTGAGAAGGCTGTGCTTTTGTAGAAAAAATAGCTTTTTACGATTGCGGCCTTAATATGCATTTTAGCGCAAAAGGGTATATAATAAAAGTTGCAGACAATTAAAAATCTACAACTTTTATTTCAAACATTTCTTTGTATAACGCTTAGTTTAGCGATAATTAGTGATTTTTGGTTTTTTATGAAAATCATTAAAAAATGAATTTTTAAGATTTCGGCCTTAGTATGCATTTTACGACAAAGGTTTTTTTTTTTTTTGTTTAACGTCCGACTGTTTTGCAAATTGCTGCTAATGCAGACGGACGACAAAGGTATATGCAATAAAATTTATATAAGATAAATTTTAAAGGTGTATGCAATAAAATTTATATAAGATTAAAAGATCTAAATTTTTTTTATTTTAAGAATTTTTCTCTACAGAGCTTAGTTTAACGTGGAAGAGTGATTTTCCGTATTATTAACCCCAAACTAAGGATGGTTTTCAGATTGCATTATTCGCTCATGATTAAAATTAGGTTATGTTTTCGAGGTTAGCTTTTTTGTTTATTTACAGTCGCATGAACAGGTTAATCACTAGCGACTACACTGGGTTGAGAAACTGTAATGATGGTTTATGGCACGTAATAAATTCCAGATCCTAGCCGGGTATCGAACCCGGGACCTCCGCTTAATAGTCTAGCGCGCTATCCACTAAGTCATGGAGACGGCCATTTTTCCGTTTTTTACGTTGTTTCATAATGTTAAGTTATATTGTTCATTATTTGTATTGGCAAGAGAAAGTCGTGTGAATGTTCACACCAGATTTTTATTTGTTTACATTTTCAGACATTTTATGGCATCATCAGCAAAAGTAAAATTTGTGCGCTGATGGAATTAGTGTATGGTGTATCAGTGTGCAGTTTGTAGGATGGAGTGTGTGTGTGAACAGAATATCTCAAGAACGGAACATCGTACAAACTTGAAACTTGAAACTTAAGTTACATACCACTACCGGACCTGACACGAACATTTTCATCAAAATCGGTCAACCGTAAGTAGTAGTTTATTCGTATAATTTTTCAATTTTTTGTGATTTTCTCAAAAACTGGTCCTACGATTTTTTTAAAAATCGCGTCATTTACTGAATTTTTTATTCTCTACAAAATAGGGTAGACGCCATGTTTGCTGAAATTCTTGGTGAGGGTGTTTTTACGTAAAAAATTTGTTTTTTTTAAGATTACAGCTTTAATATGTATTATAGTGCAAAAATTTATATAATAAAAAATGTAAAGAATTTAAAATTCTACAACTTTTATTTCAAACATTTTTTTGTATAACGCTTAGTTTAGCAGTAATTTGCGATTTTCTGTTTTTTCTCACGAAAAGTGTGAAAAATTTATTTTTGTATGATTTCGGCCTTGGTATGCATTTTACGACAAAAGTGTATATAATAAATTTTATAGGAAATTAAAAGATCTACAACTTTTATTTAAAGCATTTTTCACTACAGAGCCTAGTTTAGCGTGAAAGAGTGATTTTCCGTATTTTTAAGCCAAACTGAGTTCGATTTTCATTCTGCGTCTTTCACTCATGATTAAAATTAGGTTATGTTTATTGAGGTTAGTTTTTGTTTATTTCTAATGTTACATTATATTGTTAATTATTTGCATTGGCAAGAGAAAGTTGTGTGAGTGTTTCACACCAGATTTTTTACTCTCGGGAGCCTCGCGGATATTTATTAGTGTACTAGTTTTTCTGTGTTTTTTGCAACTGTTCACCTATTTTTGAAGGCACAAGCCGTCATTGCCTTGATTGTTATTTTCTTCAGGCCTTCAAGTACAGAAAGTGATGTAGTAATTTTAATTTTCAGTTTACGCACATAGTAACATTTTTATACAATTTTTCGGTTCATCAGAACATTACGATCCGGTCCCTATCAGTTCGGATTAGCATTTTATAAATTTATTTTGTTGTGTATTTATAAAATTCATAATCTACAATACGGACAACAAACGACAAACAATTAAACGATTAAACAATTAATACGATTAAACAATTAATTAATTAAATAATTAGTATTAAACAATTAATACGGTCTATTTGAAGCTATGTGGATTTTCTTTAATAGGTACTTTCAAACTCTTTTCCATTTTAATGTCTTTTTTTAATTTACGATGTTGTCACATATTATTTTAAGCCAAATTATACAAGAAAAATAATGGCGAAACAAGATATTTGGTAGTTTTATTAGTTCTTTAATTATTAGCGAAGAACTGAATAAAAAATTAACTTAGTCTACAGATAGCACAGAAGGTGTTTTATTGTGATTGCATCCAGGAGACTCCCAGAGGGAGTAATTATTACTGTTGTCATTGCGAACCCCTCAAAAATGACCCTTTAAAATTTTAGTAATTTTGTAGTAGTCTAATAACCATTTGAAAGATATTTATTTTAAAATGAAAGCTACTGGCTGGAAAAAAGAAAGCGTTCTGTTTGTTTTGATACCTATTTCATATTTATTTCTTACTTTGAATAGAATTGCAAAAAAACAAGACTCTTAGTATTATGTAATTACAAAAATGTAATTACCAATAATAGATTTAATAAGCAAACTTAAAATAAAAAAATCTGGTGTGAAACACTCACACAACTTTCTCTTGCCAATGCAAATAATTTAAACAATATAACCTAACATTAGTAACAAAACATTAGAAATAAACAAAAAACTAACCTCAATAAACATAACCTTATTTTAATTATGAGTGAAAGACGTAAAATGAAAATCGACCAGTTAGGCTTAAAAATACGGAAAATCACTCTTTCACGCTAAACTAGGCTCTGTAGAGAAAAATACTTTAGATAAAAGTTGTAGATCGTTTAATTTCCTATAAATTTGATTATATACGTTTTTGTCGTAAAATGCATACCAAGGCCGAAATCTTAAAAAAATCGATTTTTTTACACGTTTTCGTGAGAAAAAACAGAAAATCGCAAATTACCGCTAAACTAAGGGTTATGCAAAAAAATGTTTGAAGTAAAAGTTGTAGGATTTTAAATTTTCTACAACTTTTATTATATACATTTTTGCGCTAAAATGCATATGAAAGCAGCAATCTTAAAAAACTTATTTTTTTACGTGAAAACAGCCTCACCAAGAATTTCAGCAAACATGGCGCCTACCCTATCTTATAGTGCATAAAAAATTTAGTAAACCAGGCGATTTAAAAAAAAGTCGTAGGACCAGTTTTTGAGAAAATTGCAAGAAAGTGAGAAATTACACGAATAAACTACTACTTCCGGTTGACCGATTTTGATGAAATTGTTCGTGTCGAGTCCGGTAGTGGAATGTAACTTAAGTTTCAAGTTCGTACAACGTTCCGTTCTTGAGATATCCTGTTCACACACACACACCCACAGACCAATCGCTAAAAACATGTTTTTTTTGGGTTCAGGGGGTCTGAAAACGTGTATATCCGGTGAAAACTCGATTTCGAAAAATCGACATGAAAACAATACTTTCCTTCCTATATATTCATATAGGCAAGAGAAAGTAAAAATGAACAATAGTAAAATATCACTACTTCAGTGCGAATGATTGTATTGTGTTTTGCGTTTGACGATCTCTGAAATGTTGGGTTTTATTTTTGTAAGTTTCAGCCTGTACCGCTGTACAGTACAATTGTACAAACAATGGAAGTTATCGTAATTCCTTAAATAGTGTATGGGAAAACCCCCCATTGTTAAAATTAGTCACATTAGAATAGTAGTTGTACAATAAGTTATAAATATAGCCAACGGTCAATCATCTGATACGGGGTAGTAGTCATTAAGCGGGCATATTTCCCCCTCTGAGTTTGTGGGCCTTTCTTTCACCTGTCAACCTACAGCCAATCATTTGGGTGATTCTCCTTCCTTTAGACCCTCCAGGTTGGTTGAACGGGGTTGGTAGGAGAGGGAGGCTTCTCGACCAGAGGTTTCCTGATTTTAGATATAGGAGACCGAAATCAGTTCCCTTAGGACTTCAGATTGGAACAGTTGGTTAAGAAGGAGAATGTCTTTGAAGAAGTGACCAGGAGTACGAGGAGTGGCTAGGAGAACGAGGAGAAGAGGAAGAAAGGGGGAAAATATTTAGTTGAGGTAAATTCATTACGCATGTATTAAGGGTTTTTTAAGTTTTTTTTATTATTAAAGTCCCGGCAGAAATAGGTTGGTTATAGGCTATTTTAAATAGGTTAAGGATAGTTTTGTTAGCAGTTTATTCATTAAATATTTTTAGTTTAATGCAAAGAAACGTAGCTTTATTTATTCAATTTTCTCATGCTCTATTGATAGAGCTGGCGCCCAATAGTTTTTTATTATTATTCGTTGTTTTAAATCCGTAATAAAGTATTTGCCCACCAGTATAGATTCAAGGTGGAGTAAACCATAAATCCACTTCAATATTCTTGAGCCGGTTCTTTTTACAGGCTTTAAGCTGGATTGTTTAGAAAAAGTTCATTCGCTCAAATATATGCTGCAAAATGGCACAATATGTTGAAGTGCTTTTTTTGGCAAATTTTGGTAGTTCAACTTGTGCAACTAGCCAAAATCTTGCTAAGTTATTTTCTTGATGAACTATCTCTCAGGCTCTGCTGCATGAGAGTTCCACAGTTCACTGACAGCTGCCGCTCCACTGACGATGTGATCTTCAGGCACTGGTGTTGCACTGAGCGTGCAAGTAGTATCACATAGCTGGAAGGCGCTACTATACGCATACGCCACATACGCATTTTGCAATAAAAATTTATTCTTTTGTTCGTAGAAATAGTGGGTTTTCTTGGTACAAATGTTTTATAAAATAAGATTCTAATATCTCCCCCGGATCACACTTTGAGAAACAATGGAGTACATGACATGTCAGGAACTTATAACCCTGAATATTAACACCATGTTAACTCTATTACGTACTAATTAAGTTACATATTACATAAATTACACATTGTTTCGTTTGTACTCACTTACTTCAATAAATGCGTTGTCTTGTAATTTTTACCCAATATTACTACATTATGTTTTCAATATTGGCTTAAATAATTATTTATTTTTAGAACAAAAAATATTTAGAAAGGAACTCTCATGAAATGTATCATCGGTCAAGTAATTTTCAGAGTTTTCTTAAACAAATACTGTTTAAGAAAACGTTTGCGGTTATTTATTGACGAAGTTCTAATTACGTGTTAACTAAATACCTGAGTACTAATTCGATATCTAAAATTTATGACAGTCATCCGGCATGTGCCATTTTGAATTCGACTTTATTATTTATTTTTAAATAGTACGAAGATCTTGCAATTGGTTATCTTCATAAGAAAATCAACAAGGAAATCTAGGGGAAAACCATTTATTTAAATATAATATAAATAATACAGGGTGATTCAAAACTATACGCAATCTCTTGGGATCTCATTCTATAGCTAAAAATGAGAAAAAAGTAGTTAGCGAGTTACGGCTAGCGAAAAAGTTCACCTAGAACTCTGTACCTCGGTGAAGTAAGGCCGTATAAAAATGTTAAAAGTAGTTACAATAATACAAATATGATTGTTTCTTATGTTTTTTAATCTAAAAAATTGAATAAAATTGGTTTCAGAGCTATAAATGCAATACTTTTACAGATATCTTACATAGAACACAAGAATTGGTGCAAAGAAATAACACATTTTTGTGTTTAACGTAAGATTACTTCCATAAATGGTAAATAAAGGTGTATTTTTTCTTGAATAAATTTGTAGAAAATTTAATTCTGAAAAGATTCATGTGAATTACTCAGGAAAAAAATGAATAATAGATATTGAAATTTTGCTTTATTTAAAATCAAAACAGACGCACATAAAACGCACTCTCCATATGACACCTTCACTTCATTCACCACAGGGTCTGGCTGTATAATGAAATTCATTACTTTTAGAGGAGATAACTCTGATTAGTGTCTTTTACACCTCTACCTCTTCTGTTCTTAAATGATACAGTCATTTAATTGGCTGACCATGTGATAAGAAACAGAATTATTTATTTTAGCAAACAGATTGAGTGTAAATAATTTGACACTCCACCTGTCTGTTATGGGCAGTCACAGCGATTATGATCAGTTAAATCTCTAGAAGAAACAAATTATGTTCATTAATGAACCTAAATCTTCCTTAAGTTCATAAATCAGAATCAGATGGTTTAGTTTTTGGTAGATTCGGTTTCTGTGCATAAATAGCGGAAATAACCTTCAAAAATTTGTTTATTGCATGTAGGCTCTAATACCAACAATATTAATCACTTTGGTAGCGAACTGCACTGGCATCGCCAAGTGGCGCTTGCTAGCGCCGCCATTCCTCTGAAGTAGTAATTTAATAAGTACTAGTATAAAATAAGCAGTGACATTAGTTTAGGTAACTTAATCCTTTAATAAATCGAAGATAACGATCGACCTTTTCCTGTTGTAAACCCACCCAACTGTGGTTCTCGTTTCACTTTCAGCTGAATCAACAAAAGTAAAGGTTAAGCTGGCCTATTGGTGGCGGCCTACGATCAAAATTATTATGTATATAACATTAGTACATCAACAAAATTCCTCCCTTCCACTAGTCACTAGCCACTAGCACACTGGAGACCAACAGCCGGCTACCACCGCCTCGATTAACAACAATTTATAGCCTATTATATCATTCGGTATAAAAGGTAAGATTTTCTTTCCGTTTCATGTGTGACTAATGTGCACATTAAGGCTAATTTAGACGGTGAAGGTGAATGAGCGACATGGATGATAAAAATGGCAAAATTGACAGTTAATCGACCCGGGACCCTTGTCATGATAAGGTAAGATGAAATACCTTTTGAGTTACTGGATGTTTTATGAAAACTTACTAGAAATGATGGCCAGATGAATTATTTTTTTGTCATCAGTCTCTCGACTGGTTTGATGCAGTTATCCAAGGTGTTCTATCTTGCGCAAGTCGTTTCACATCTACCTGTAACACCCTACATCTTTTGTAATTTGCTTTATATATTCTCTAATCTTCTCCTCCCCCTACAATTCACTCCCTCAATATTACCCTCTATTATTGATAGACCTGAATATCTTAAGATATGCCCACTAGCCTATCCCTTCTTCTGGTAAGAAGATGCTTCCATAACTTCTTTTTTCATCCACTCGTCTTAGAACCCAGATGAATTATACTGTGCGGTTGACTGATTTAACTTGTACGTTTTAATGGACGCATCCTATGAAACAATATTAAAATTTGAGACACGTCAATGAAGTAACTAGGAAAGAAAATAAAACAAGGAAGAACTAGAGGAACAAGAGTTCACAGAGAAAGGAGAAGTATAGGGAAGAATTGAAAAAAATCGATGATAAGAACAGAAGTAATAGTTCATTTTTCTTCTCAATTATCATTGATCTACACAATAAGCCGTGTCTCAAGTAATACTTTTAACATCAAATACTGAGAATTCCACTATACCGAACATACCTTTTGATCATATTATGCGAATATGTTATTTGTTGGCAAGATCAACAATACAAGCGTATATTATTCACGCACTCCTACGGAAAGATAGAAAATTGCTATCTTAATTTACCAACCTTTAATCGTTGGTAATCCTAATGCTAATGTAAACGTCAACATCTCGATCACCCCTTCTATTTCTCAGAAAAGCTATTCTGGAAGCTATTCTGCATGACATTAGTAACGCCTACTCAAAAGTAATTCGTGATTTCGTTTTACTTTTGGCCATCTTTGATGACTACTCATCTAAAAGTGATCACATCAAAGCAAGTGATGATTACATATCGTCCATCCAATGGTAAACTCGCGAATGTGCAAATTCTCAGTTTTACAGGAGAGCAAAAAACAAACTCAATGCTTTCTTCTTTAACGCACTTCATGTATTTTCGTAACTTTACAATGACTGTATCTCCCTAACCGAACAAGATACGTATTCGCGAGTTTACCATTAGAGGGACGATATCATGTCCATAAATTACATCCGTCACCGAACACTTGCGGATGAATATTCACATTTACTACAGTATCCTGACCGGAAGACACTGGTGGAATTGCTTTACAAAATCCACCTATAAAATAATGAACAGGTAGGCCTACAGTGGTATTATCGAAGGTTTTCCCCAATTCTTGAAGACTGAATGGCAGGTGACTTGAGAGAGACGAGTCGCACGAATTCAGACGCTTGTAGGCTTAACTGCATGACATTGTAGATGCTTGTAGACCCTACTACTGCAGCTGATAACATCAATCCACACTGAGTAATAATAAAAGTAAGAATGACACAAACGTATTAAACCTTAGTCCTTAACGGACCTGTATTATTTGAATGAATAATACGCTACACGCTACAACCTTCAGCAAAAGCTATAGGCCTATAATATATGAGGTAGGGTTAAAAATTTCCCGGAATGGTCACACGCAGTTAAGCATTTGTTTGCAGGAAGGGACATTTTTGTTTGGGAGGTTGGTATCTCTACTAGGGAAGGTGCTGTGCCATTCAGCAGGCTGTTATAGTTGGTTTCCTGCGTGCGGTGTATGATGTTTCAGACGTAGTTTTTTTTCTTTCGTCGGATTGTGAAATGTCATCATCAGAGAAGCGTGCCAATATCAAATTCTATGTGTTGCTGGGGAAATCACCCTCAGAGACTCTTGAGATGCTGAAGAAAGCATACAGAAATGATGCGATGAAGAAAAGAAAAATAGTTTAATGATGCAATGAAGAAAAGAAATAGTTTACGAGTGGAACAAGCACTTTCGTGACAGTCGCACAGCAATTAAAGTGACGTTCGGACTGAGTGGCCTTCCACTTCTACCACAGATGAGAATGTTGAGCGCGTTCGACAACTTGTCTGTGCAAATAGGCGACAACAGGGAAAACAATCAACAAAGAATTGTACACGGAGATCTTAAAAAGGTTACGAGATGCAATTCGACGAAAACTGCCTGAAAAATGGGGAAATGGGCAGGGAATGATTCGTTTTTGTTGCATGACAATCCCCTGTCACATCGATCCTTAATGGAACACCTTTTCTGGAACACCCTCCAATATTCTTCCGATTTTGCACCACTGGATTTTACCTGCTTCCACAACTGAAAATGACATTGAAGGGACATCGTTTTGTTGATTCATTAGAGGTGATGGAACATGGGACGAAACAGCTGATAGAACTTTCGAAAAATGGCTTTCAGGAGTGCTTCCAACGATTGTATGAACGGTGGAATAAATGCGTAGATGCAGGAGGAGAGTATTTTGAAGGAAAATAGGATTAAAATGTTATACATGCTTTCAATCAATTTCTATTAACCAATTCCGGGAATTTTTTGACCCCGCCTCGTGTTGTTTTCAAATTCAACAAACATTGCATTGGGTTTAACAATGACTTACCAGGTAGCACTTTTTTTTGAAAATTCCTCTGTAAAAGTAGCCTGTAGGTATTAAATCTTGATAACTAATCAAATCAAGGTTATTCCGTACAGCGTTTTTGGTCGAGCTGATGTGTGGCCGTGCGCGTCTTCATCCCAGCCGCGTCATTTGCTGCTGGTTGATCGGTGGTGATTAGTGCGCTAGTGGCTAGTATAATCAACATAGGTTAGCGGCATGAGCCTGCCTGCGACTTGACGCCTGCTGCTGCTAAATAAGTGTCTGTTGAAACGTTTTGTCAGTGGGTGAACTGGACGTTGTACGCGGACAAGGTCGCGTGGCCTATGCCATTGCCGGCCACTGGCCAGTGCTCGTTCGGCCGGTATTCGACCTACTTTTACACTTACACCCGCGTATGTTTATTCTTGCACACTCACCCACACAGCATACACTCACTATACGATACATATTTTTACACATTTCTGAAACCGGATACTTTAAACGTCATTCCAATTCAGATATAGTACTGTTCGTTAAATTTTCATCGAAATCAGGTTTTGAAGTGCCATACGAATTACAAATTAGAAAAAGTTACGGTCAATGATGATCCCATAGTAAAAAAATAACATCAAAATAAAATAAGTTGCCGGATCTCAAAATATGACTCAGGCTGTCCCTAAAACTATCTTCAGATGCGGAAGCAAACTCACGAACGAGAGGCAAGCTAAAGTTACAGTTTCTGGTATCTAAGTTGGACCAACCACCGATATTTAGGCAACTGGTCATTTCAGAAAAAAACTTTCTGTACCTATTACTAGAGTCATTATATTATTGTCTGTACATGGGCCATCCTTCTTTTGTATTGATGTAAATTTCAGCTTTATAAAAATAGTTTTTGTAAGTCTTTCTCGGTTCATCCCTACCAGATGTCCATACATTCGCATTCTTCTCTTTATTATTTTATCCGATATGTTTTGGATTTATTTACATAAACCTCTTAATTCCGGCGATTCTTTGCCCAGTATTTTCAATTTTTATTTACCGTTTCAATTATTGGATCCATTTTCTCCTTGCTATTCTACTTTCTGCTTTTTCTAACCCTCAGCCTACACCTTTTATGTTATAGTTGAGTGTTTGTGTCGCATTTAATACTTCTGTAACACTATTGTTTTATAGTGATTGATTTTCTGTTAGTATTATTATTTTATATATATTTTTTTTAGGTCAGCCGAAAGGCTGGTTTAAACCTGTAGAGGTTTTACTAAGTAGAACGAGGAGTGAAGTGGTTTACCATTCCATAGAATAGAAAAGTATGCTTATCAGCATGCCAGGCCCTCTGAAAAGCACATATCTTCCACTCTGCAAATGATACCTTCACTTCATTCACCACAGTGTCTGGCTGTATAATGAAATTCATTACTTTCAGAGGAGATAACTCTGATTAATTCCTTTCACACCTCTATCTCTTCTGTTCTTAAATAGTTCAGTCATTTAATTGGCTGACCATGTGATAAGAAACAGAACTATTTATTTTAGCCCTGCAACGAACAAATTGAGTATAGTATATAATTTGACACTCCTCCTGTCTGTTATGGGCAGTATTTATTATTATTTTTTTAAATTTTGTTTTTCACGTATTATTTCATTTCTTATTATTATTTATTAATATTACCTGTTAGGTTTTTGATAGTATATTCTTTATTATATTTATGGTTATTTTGGGTATACATCTAATTCTATCAGTAGGCCTACATCAATTAACGTTTCCCTGTCTATTGAATCAAACACTTTCTTAAAACCTGCCGATTTATTACACACTTAATAAGGTAGTTTTATGCCCAAAACGGGCAGGTGGAGTGTTATTTTAATTGCACTCTATCTGTTTGGTCCAGGGCTAAAAAGATATAGTTCTGTTTCTTATCACATAGTCAGCCACTTATATGACTGAACTATTTAAGAACAGAAGAGGTAGAGGTGTAAAAGACACTAGTCAGGGTTATCTCCTCTGAGAGTAATGAATTTTACTATGCAGCCAGACCCTGTGATGAATGAAGTGAAGATGTCATTTGCAGGGTGGAAAGTGAGTGCTTTTCGGAGGGCCTGGTATGCTGATAAGGATACTCTTTCAACACAGTGAGGAAGGCAATGGTAAACCACCTTACTCCTCGTTTTTACTTAGTAAAACCTCTAGAGGTTCAAACCAGCCTTTCGGCTGTTGACCTAAACAACAACAAGGTAGTTTTAATTTATGAATTGTGAACAATTTTTGATGGGCCAACGCACAAAACTGTTATCAGAATTAGTTATCACAGATGGTGAGAATATTTTTACACTTTTTACTTTCTCGTGTCTATATGAATTATATAAGAAGGAAAATATTGTTTTCATGTCGATTTTTCGAAATCGAGTTTTCACCTGATCTACACGTTTTCAGACCCCCTGAACCAAAAAAACATGTTTTTAGCGATTGGTCTGTGTGTGTGTGTGTGTGTGTGTGTGTGTGTGTGTGTGCGTGTGTCTGTGTCTGTGGGTGTGTGAACAGAATATCTCAAGAACGGAACATCATACGAACTTGAAACTTGAAACTCAAGTTAGATACTACTAGAGAACCCAACACAAACATTTTCATCAAAATCGGTCAACCGGAAGTTTATTCGTGTAATTTTTCACTTTTTTGTGATTTTCTCAAAAACCGGTCCTACAATTTTTTTAAAAATTGCCTGGTTTACTAAATTTTTTATGCTCTACACGATAGGGTAGGCGCCATGTTTGCTGAAATTCTTGGTGAGGCTGTTTTTACGTAAAAAATTGTTTTTTTTTAAGATTGCGGCTTTAATATGCATTTTAGTGCAAAAATGTATATAATAAAAGTTGTAGACAATTTAAAATCCTACAACTTTTATTTGAAACATTTTTTTATATAACGCTTCGTTTAGCGGTAATAAGCGATTTTTTTCTCGCGAAAACGTGTGAAAAATCTATTTTTTTAAGATTTTGGTCTAAGTATGCATTTTACCATAAAAGTGTAGACTATATAATGAAATTTATAGGAAATTAAAAGATCTACTACTTTTATGTATAGCATTTTTCTTTACAGAGTTTTTCTTTACAGACTTTTCTGCAATTACCTAGTTTAGCGTGAAAGAGTGATTTTTCGTATTTTTAAGTCAAACTGAGGTTAATTTGCATTTTGTGTCTTTCACTTATGATTAAAATTAGTTTATATTTATTGAGGTTAGTTTTTCTGTTTATTTCTAAGTTTTATTACTAATGTTGATTTATATTGTTAATTAATAACATTGGCAAGAGAAAGTCGTGTGAGTGTTTCACACCAGATTTTTATGAGGTTATTATTAACTATCTCTACTTTTTCTTCTTAAACTAGTCGGAAGAGCTGAACAATATCAAAGAGAAAAATGACAGATTCCAAATGCAACGGCAGTTTTATTTCGCTTATTATGTAGGTCTTTATTATTGTTACTTGCATGGTACTTGTTGCATTAATTCCATTACTTGTCACAACTTATTATGCTGATAGTTTGACAGTAGGCCTTCTCATTGTGTTAACAGTTGGAAAGTAACAGAGTTGATTTACTAACTTGACAGTAACTTATTATTTATACCGACAGAACCTATTGTAAATAGGCTATTGTAAGCACGTTTTACCCCCGCAAAAGTTATTACTGGGTTTTAGTACCTATTGAACAACTTTGAAGTGAATTCTTACACATTTGTTTTATAATCTCTTATAAAATGAATTTTCACCTCCTTTTGTATGAAGAGGCGTTATTACGACGACGAAATTCCCACCCAAATCAATAAATACTATATTGAAATATTAAAAATTTATTTGTTTTGGTCAACAGCCATTTGTTTTGGCTGGTTTGAACCTTTAGAGGTTTTACTAAGTAAAACGAGGTGTGAGGTGGTTTACTATTGCCTTCCTCATTAAGTGGAAAAGAATGCTTATCAGCGAGCCAGTCCCTCTGAAAAGCACCTATCCTCCATCCTGCAAATCACATCTTCACTTCATTCACCACAGGGTCTGGCTGTATAATGAAAATCATTACTCTCAAAGGAGATAACTGATTAGTTTCATTTACACCTCTTCTGTTCTTAAATAGTTCAGACATATAACTGGCTGACTATGTGATAAGAAACAGAACTATTTTTTGTAGCCCTGGAACCAGCAGATCGAGTGCAATTAATTTAACACCCGTTATAGGCAAGTTTTTTTTGTTTAACGTCCGACTGTTCTGCAATTACTGCTAACGCAGACGGTTATAGGCAAGAAAATATTTATTTATATTTTATTAATTCTGAAATTATAGATTCCAGTGGTGAATACTTGAGGGTATCTAGGCAATCTGAGATGGACCATAAGTGTCCCTTACGTAAAAATGTAGCATTTAATGGTACTTGGAAAAACAGTTGTTGATGTTTTGACTTAGAAGTTCCGTTTTCAATTGATACGTACTTCCCATTCTCTCACACGCTGTGCAAACATCCTTTACAAAAGGCATGATGAAGAGTCTGACCAAAATACAAATATCTATGGAAAGACTGATGCTGAATATTAATTGGAAAAACTGAGTAAAAAATGAGAATGTACATGCATAGATTAGTGTTGACTGAGGGGAGAGGCGAAGTGTGAGTGTGTGTTTGTAAGGGTGCTTGTAAGTGTATGTGTTTGTTGTGGGTGGGTGCGGGTGTGTGTGTGTGTGTGTTAAGAGTGAGGAGAGCGTATAGGCCTACTAGAATGTTTTAATTAGTTTTAGAAATATCTAAAAATGGAAATTTCCAGAAATAAAAAAATGTATATAAGCCGTTAGATATAACTCTTTTAAGTTAGTCTGCAGTTAGTTAATCAGTTGTTTGTTATAAATAGTTGTCTTTTGTTAAACGAATAGTATATTGGTATGTCGTGACTAATTGTAATTAAATGATTGGATTGTAATATTTATACTTGTTATTAAAATGTACTGCGTTTAACGCTCCTGTACTTAACATTGTGTTGTTATTTATCTTTTTACTGTACCCTTAACAAGTAGACAACAAGTGGCATCACTAAAAAATGTCGATGAGCCGGACATCGAATGAGGCAGATGGATGGTCAGTGGAACAAGGAGGTTCAGCAGTGGAAGCTCTGGCTAGGAAAGAGATGTAGAGGTTGGTCAAAAATGGCGCAGAGCAGGGGATTGTAAAGGCAAACAAAGCGGGCCGATGTCCAACAATGAGTGATGATAAGCTGGTAAAGAAGAAAAACCAACACTGCGGCTTATAGTAATAATTTTCTCGCGTAGAATCTCGTTAGGTAGGATGATCTGGTCTACAGATCCGGGCCATCTCTAATTGGACGTGATTCCTTCCAGATCGATAGGCGATGTAGCGTATGTGTAAAATGGTACATAGCTAACACTGTAGTCAACTGTAGTTAGAATAATTGCTGAAGATCTCTGAAATCATACATCCAAGGCCAAACTGAAGACCAATGTGCTATTTATTGCGTGTTATTCGTGCGCGTGCATGTTTTGGTGTGTTGCTTTTCAATGTTTTTCATTCCCTGTAAATTTTTTTGTGAGGAAAGCTAGTTTATTTATATTAAAGTAATTTTACATTAATTCTGATATTCTACTTATTTAATCACTCAGTGAGAAAGGCAATTGTAAACCACCTCACTCCTCGTTTTACTTAGTAAATGGTTTTACTTAGTAAATCGTTTTACTTAGCCTTTAATGGTTCAAACCAGCCTTTTGGCTGATGACTTAAACAAAAATTTTTCACTCAAATAAAGCGAACACGTAATTTTGGCTCGCGATTTAAGTTCGTAAAAGGAATAGATGGGGTTATTTAATGAGAGGTTACAATTAAGTGGAACCATCCTCTGCCACTGGATCATTAGGTAAGGATTTCATTACCTAATCTTTTCCGTTTTAATCTCACATCGATTTAACAAAGTTCTAAGGTTGCTGACATTTTGTTCATAATATTCAATTGTAGCCTACTAAGATAGTGAATTTTGTTTTCTAAAATAAAATTATTTCTTTAAGGTAAACTCCCTCCGTGAGTTTTTAATATTTGTAAAGGGGTCGTAAATAATTAATTATGTAATTATTAAAATTAATTTAATGTTAAATCTGCAAATGGTATAATAATAATAATAATAATATAATTTATTTTAGTATACTTTTGGCTCGTTAAAATGTTCAGTCTATTCTGTTTAACATTAATAGGCCTATTTGTGTCGTGAATGTTTCAAAGTATAAATGTTTTTCTGTATGAGTAATAAGAATTGCATGCGGACTATTAATAGAAACCAATCATAGTTGCTTACACTACAATCGCAATGTTTTCTTATCTTTCTCCTGTTCATTTTTAATAATTTAATTTTTTTCTTTTTATGTCGGCCTCCACATTTCTTCCCCACTCATAACCAAATGCATTCGTGGCGGCAAAGAGAGGGAAGTTACAAACGGATCGCAGAAACAGCCGCACTATATTGTAGAGGAGCTAGGTCAACAAAGAAAATTTGAGTAGGAGATAGTCACTAACACACTTTTAATAAAAATGAAACTTTAAGAAGTAAAAGCAGATCCTACGTTATCAATGTCTGTCTTACCGTACATGTGTGAACAAAAACATCGAGTTTTACAATCTTGTAAATTACATAATTTTCAAAATTTACACTGAATAAAATAAAAATCTGGTGTGAAACACTCGCACAACTTTCTCTTGCCAATGTAAATAATTTAAACAATATAACCTAACATTAGTAATAAAACATTAGAAATAAACAAAAAACTAACCTCAATAAACATAACCTTATTTGAATCATGAGTGCAAGACGCAAAATGAAAATCGACCTGTTTGGCTTAAAAATACGGAAAATCACTCTTTCACGCTAAACTAGGCTCTATAGAGAAAAACGCTATAAATAAAAGTTGTAGATTGTTTAATTTCCTATAAATTTGATTATACCTATATTTTTTCGTCGTAAAATGCATACTAAGGCCGAAATCATAAAAAAACAGATTTTTCACACGTTTACGTGAGAAAAAAACAGAAAATCGCTAATTACCGCTAAACTAAGCGTTATACAAGAAAATGTTTGAAATAAAAGTTGTAGGATTTTACATTCTCTACAACTTTTATTTTACAACGTTTTGCGCTAAAATGCATATTAAAGCCGCAATCTTAAAAAAACAACGGTTTTACATAAAAACACCCTCACCAAGAATTTCAGCAAACATGGCGCCTACCCTATCTTGTAGAGCTACAGTAGATATGAGATATAGAGATACAGTAGATGTAGATAAAAAATGTAGTAAACCAGGCGATTTTTAAAAAAACTCGTAGGACCAGTTTTTGAGAAAATTGCAAAAATGTGAAAAATACACGAATAAACTACTACAGTACTTCCGGTTGACCGATTTTGATGAAAATGTTCGTGTCGGGTCCGGTAGTGGTATGTAACTTAAGTTTCAAGTTCGTACAATGTTCCGTTCTTGAGATATTTTGTACACACACACACGCGCGCGCGCGCACGCACGGACGCACACACACATACCAATCGCTAAAAACATGTTTTTTGAGTTCAGGGGGTCCGAAAACGTGTATATCCGGTGAAAACTCAATTTCGAAAAATCGACATGAAAACAATACTTTCCTTCGTATATATTCATATAGGCAAGAGAAAGTAAAAATATAAATTAAACCGTAAATTAATACAAACCCCTACAAATTCAAAATCAGCGTATGTTGTCAAATAAATGGTGGCTGTCATTGAAGTAAGATAAAATGGTAACAAATTTATATTATCATTTTGAAAAAATGTAGCAGGTAATAAATGTAATATAGTTAAACCTCTCTAAAACGGCCACCACAATTTTAAGAGTAAATTGGTCGTTTTGAGGGGTGGTCGCTTAATAGAGGTTTACAGAAAGTATGGAAATTTATTTTATATTAAGTATTGTAGGCCTACGTTATGTGTAATGCAGTAAAAGGGCGCGAATTTTGCGGTTACGGAATTGAAATTAAATGTATGTACCGAGTCACTGTATAAAATTTTTTTTTATCTAAAACAAATACATTGTTTAAAAAAGCACGCACATAGTAACACACTAAATGTACCGATAATCTTAAATTCGAACAGTAGCAGAACAATAAATGCACTGATGTACTCTGACAAGTGTCATCAATTGTTATCTAAGAGAGAGGTTGAAACAATACATACGGGAAGGGGGTCTAGAAATCATGCTACAAAGCGGTTGGCGTTCGACCCTTTCAGCCCAGGTATGGAGGGGTTGGTGAAACGCAAAAATAACTTTTCAAAAAAATTCTTGGAATTCCAGAAGCCTAGCCGTTCCATACACAACCTAACAATGAAAAGCAGTAGGCAAACGACTAACATGTGCAATTGGTGTTCATCAACAGTATTGAAAATTCCCTAAACCTTGTGGCTGTAAAATTTATGGTCGCCCGAAAACGAAAATGGTTTTTTACCCGGCGTTCGCTGGTCGGAGTGAGGGGTGGTCGCTCAATAGGGGTAGAGAATACATTCGTCTTATGAGTAATAAAATCGGTTTCGCAAATATTCGGTCGGAGATAAAGGTGGTCGCTAAATAGGGGTGGTCGTTAAGAGAAGTTTAACTATATTAGTGTAGCTTGGTAGTTTATTAGAATTTAAGTAACTAACATGTAGTTTATAAGAACTAACACACTAATACTGTAGTAATTGCAGTAGAATAAAATAAGCAAAGAAGCACTAAATTGATCTAGTCTTGAAAATGGGAAACTATAGTGGGGTAGATTAATTTACCCATCATGAGTTAATATAATAGTTGCAGATTTTTAAGTTATAATTAAGGAAATTAACATTGTATTGAACATGATGGGAAAATAAATAAATAAGTAAGTGGTCTCATCCGGAAATGTATTACACGGGGTATTAAAGATAAAAAAATAGCTGATGTTTTAAATTTTGTTTTTCATAAAATAGGTTCGGATTTAGAGCAAAACATTAAACAGACAACCAGGTGGCATATAATAAATATTCAGAGGGAGATGATTGTCTCATCATTATTTTTGGCACCTGTCACATGATTCTGGTGTACCCCACGGATCAGTGCAGGTACACCAGTAATATTGGAACCAAACTGATGGACTAAGATACAGCAAGAGAATGATTGGCATTATACTCTCTTCTTGGGCTTGCAAAGTACTTGGTCTGGACAGGCTTAAAGAGGTCAAACAGCTTAAAGTAGCTGTAGGCCAGTTAATGTGGCAATATCACCTTAGCAAGCATCTGTACCGTTGTAAAGTACTATTGTACAAACAATGGAAGTTATGGTAATTCCTAATTCCCAGAACTTCCAGTATGGGAAATCCCCCATTGTTAGAAGCACTTGCATTAGAGTAGTATTTAGACAATAAGTTGTAAATATAGCCAACTGTCAATCATCTGATATGGGGTATTCATTAGGCAGGAGTATTTCCCCCTGTGCGTTTTGGGCCTTTCTTCCACCTGCCAACTTACAGCCAATCATTGGGATGGTTCTCCTTCCCTCCAGGTTGGTTGAACGGTTGGTGGGAGAGGAAGGCTTGTCGACCAGCGGTTTCATGGTTCGGATCAGAAAAATAAAAGTCAGTCCCATTGGGAATTCTACTTGAAACATTTGTTAATGAAGGAGAAAGTATTTGGAGAGGTGACCAGGAGAATGAGAAGAGGAAGAAGAAAGAGAAGAGATATTTAGTCGGAGGTAAATTCATTTTGTACTTATTAAGGGTTCTTTTGTTTTGTTTTTTATCAAAGTTGCAGTAGAAAAAGGTTGACTATGTTTAAAATAGGTTAGAATAATGTGAGGATAAAGTTGTTAGTAGTCAATGCATTAAATGTTTTAGTTAAATCCAAATAAACATAGTTTTATTTATTTAATTTTCTCATGCTCTACTGCTAGAGCTAGCGCACAATATATTTTTTTATTATCGTTGTTTATAAATCCGTATTAAAGTATTTGCCCTCCGGTCAAGGTTTAAGATGGTGCTATCTACAAAACATGGAGTCTTTGGGGATGACTTGATGTGTAGCAGGGGGATAATAATACCTCCCATATTATCTTCAAATGAAAATTATTGACTGAAGGAAGGTATTTAATCTTCGGTCAAGTAAACGTGGAGGGCAGTCTTACACAGAAATAATTGGTAAGCTGTAAATAATATTAAAGATATTTTTTACACTAGCTTCTACTTTTTCTACTCCTACTTCTTTGGCCACTAGATGCTGTGGAGTTTGTAGAGCTAAACTTTTTTAAACAAACAGTGGGAAAATTATTAATTTTCCAGATTGATTTTGGGAGCTTCTGTATAGAAGTCCAGTACTCTACCACTGAGCCACAGAGATGGCTAATGTATAAGTACATTTTTTTGGGAAATTAATCTAAACAATTATAGTTAATTTCACCATTAAGTGTTTCCTCATACACAATATCTGTTGTTTTTCAGTTGGAGGCTAATTCCCTAATCAGCTGACTGATCTCTAGAGCAGCTAATGTAAGCTGATTTGAAAAGCACTCTGCACTGAACTCATCCAACAACTGAAAGCGTTTGCTCTTATTTATCGGTCATGCTGCGTAAACCAGGTTATATTGGCACTAACACAAAATACTTTGTAACACCCTGGTAATGTAACTGAAAACATTTTAGTTTACTTTTCTGAATTATAAAATTGGGAATATCTCTGTTTTTTTTTTCTTTAGAAAATTAAACATCCTTCATATAATACACAGCATTTTTTTGGTACAACTAATAATGGTTAATAATGGAGATATTTATTGTTTTTTGTTCTCTCTTTCCCTGTAACCCGCTCCCACCTCGCAGTGATATAAAAATTAATGGCCTATATTCAATTGGATTATGTCCAGAACCTAAATACCAAAATTAATTGAATTTGGTTCAGCGGTGTCTACATGATATCATAACAAACCAACATTTAACCCTTTATAGGGCATTACTGCGGGGAAAAATATAAATGTTAAATTTTGTTTTATAGAGATTGAATAATCTATTTCTAGTGCCAGAACAGTAAGATATTTCTATTTTTTCTGTTAAACCTTGGTAAGTATACCAAGGAAAATTAATTGAAATGGGAATCACATAATGTTTAGTGATAAGAATGCAAAACAGCTTGTAGTCCTATATAACAGAAAAATGTGTAGAATAACTTATATCAACTTTATATTAGCATGAATGCTTGCTTTACTGTAAAAAACTTGAATTTTCAAAGCACTCTATAAATTTAACAACAAAACAAAACGGTTGCATACGCTGGTATGAATCCTCCTTACCACATTCGTGTAACTCATGAAGCAAATTTACTGGTAGATGCTCTTGAAGTAAATACACATGTTAACATAGAGTCCGTAGTACAGTTTTTGAATCAAATGTTATTAACAGTTAATGGGAAAAAGTGTCAGTACTTGCAGTTTAAAAATAAACATAACGTTAAAGAAAGTAGAGAATGGGATGTATTTATTCATAATAATAGTTTAGAGCATGTAGAAATAGTGAAGTTCCTGGGAGTATCTCTAGATAGATTTTTGTCTTGGGACTTCTATACCAATCAAGTTTGTAGTAAAATCATCTGGGGTATTTGCACTAAAACAAATTGCCAGATTAAATTATAAAAAATTATTAATGGCAGCTTGTCATGGCCTCATTCGGTCTCAATCCATTATGATATCTTAGTGTGGGGTAATTCTAGCATGGGTAATATGAATAGGGTTTTTAAAATTCAAAAGAAAGCTATTAGGTGTATGGTGGGAGCTAACCAGCTAACCTCATGCAGGCCACTTTTAAAGGGGCTTAAATTGCTTACAGTTTCCTCTCTTTACATTTTTGAGGTGATAATGTATGTTAGGCAAAATAATTTTATGCAGAATTTCAACAATCACAATCATAACACGAGAAACAGGAATGATTATTATGTGGCTAATCACTCCACAAAATTGTTTGAACAAAAACCTACTTATGCAGGGAGAAAATTCATGAATAAATTACCCCAATTTTTAAAATGTGAGGATTTGAATTCCTTTAAAAAGAATCTGAAAAATTACTTGATCGGTGAAACTTTTTATAGCGTACAAGAATTTCTTTCTTGATAGTAGTGATACATTGTGTGATTCTTATATGTATTTCAGGTGTTGTAGCTGACATGTCCTATACTCCTCCTGGAGTCTCCAGGGCGCAAAAAAAAAATGGTCGCTGCGCACTAATTTCAAAATGTGGATAGCCTACTTACCAGAGAACATCTATAAAACCATTAACTGCCAATTATAGGTTCAACTGCATAGCTTATTCTTAAAAGAAAATCGACCTTATTGCCAGTTTTTTTTTTTGGTTTAATGTTCGACTGTTCTGCAATTACTGGCAATGCAGACTGTGAAGGATGAAATGATTTTTTTGTAACGTATGAAAATATGCCATGCCTGATTGTTATTGCCAGTGGTAAGTATACTTACCAAAGACCTATAAAGGGTTAACAACTCAGCTGAACATTTTTTCAGTGTTTACTGGGTAGATCCGACATAGAATATAAATTTACGGAGTTTTTAAAAATTGTACAGACAAACCATTTTATTTATAAAATGGAGAATTCTTATAATTCCTTGTGTATCAGTTGAGGTGATTTTAAATTTCAGGTCAACCTGTTGGCTAGGTAGGATTACTGTGTCCCTTAATAGGAACATTTTGGGAACATGTGATACTTTTGTACGGGAGGATAAGATAAACATATTTATTTATGTTAAGTTGTGATCAGGAGGGGTTAACAGTAACCATGCCTGTCTCACGCAATCTGCTTTAGGTACCACGCATATATACACATCATCCTATAAACGTATCACTTTTTTAGCTTAGGGAGGTCATGAAAAGTGAAGTTTTCTTAAAATGCAATTTTTAATTATTTTCATTTATGGGACTAATTGGGTCCAACCAATTTTTGCACACTTATTAATCATGTCTAGTCAAGTACTACAAAGATTCGTGGTGCTTTAAGTGCAAAATTTAATTGTATTTTATAATCTACAAGAGTAGAGACTACCACTGGAGGAGAGTCTGTTAAGCAGTGAAGAAGGCCATCTGTTGAAGGAGGAATGGTGTAAAATAAAAAATCTGGTATGAAACACTCACACTTCCAACCAACTTTCTCTTCTTTCTCTTGCAACTTTCTCTTGCCAATGCAAATAATGACCAATATAACCTAAGATTAGTAATAAAACATTAGAAATAAACAAAAAATTAACCTCAAAAAACATAACCTTATTTTAATCATGAGTGAAAGACGCAAAATGAAAATCGACCTCAGTTTGGCTTAAAAATACAGAAAATCGTTTTTTCACGCTAAACTAGGCTCTGTAGAGAAAACTGCTTTAGATAAAAGTTGTAGATAAATTTAATTTTTTACACTTTTCTCGTAAAATGCATACTATGACTGAAATCTTAAAAAAATAGATTTTTCACATGTTTTCGTGAGAAAAAAACAGAAAATTGCTAATTACCGCTAAACTACGTGTTATAAAAAAATGTTTGAAATAAAAGTTGTAGGATTTTAAATTGTCTACAACTTTTATTATATGCATTTTTGCGCTGAAATGCATATTAAAGCCGCAATCTTAAAAAAAAAACAATTTTTTGCGTAAAAACAGGCTTACCAAGAGTTTCAGCAAACATGGCGCCTACCCTATCTTGTAGAGCATAAAAAATTTAGTAAACCAGGCAATTTTTAAAAAATCGTAGGACCAGTTTTTGAGAAAATCACAAAAAGTGATAAATGACACGAATAAACTTCCGGTTGACCGATTTTGATGAAAATGTTCGTGTTGGGTCCTCTAGTAGTATCTGACTTAAGCTTCAAATTTCAAGTTCGTACGATGTTCCGTTCTTGAGATATTCTGATCACACACACACACACCAATCGCTAAAAACATGGTTTTTGGGTTCAGGAGGTCTGAAAACATGTAGATCCGGTGTAAACTCGATTTTGAAAAATCGACATGAAAACAATACTTTCCTTCCTATATATTCATACAGGCAAGAGAAAGTAAAAATAGTTGCTATGACACACCATTGGATCAATCATAGTTTACATATAAAAAAACTGAAAAAGTTCTTTTACAATCCACTAAACTTAAAGAACCAACTAAATCATGAGTGTAACTAAAAGCAAGTAATGGTATGGTAAACTATGTTGTGCACAAGTTTTGAAGAATCTCCACCTCATCAAAGTACCTCCGTTAGCTTTAGACACATATAAAGCATGATGAACAACAAACAGCCAAAAGAAATAATTAAGACACTTTTCATCCTTCTTGTAGAGCGTAATTTTGTGAATGATATAAGACACTTTCAATCGGCGTTGAAGTTTAGCTTTTGGCGATCAAATATTACCAATAGAATTTTTACAATAATCAAACCAAACAGATAGCAGCACGTAACATAATAGGGCTAATTATGTAAAATGTTCGTGATTTTGTTCACGAAAATATTAAAGTAGTCGTAGCTAAAGACACTTTGCTTAACCCGGGTAAGTTACTAGTGCTGCTATCTCTTATCAATGTACAGCAGTTCTTGTGTAGAACTTTAGTTAGCAGCTGATAACATTTTATATTATTTTACGTCATCCTTGGTTCGGTGCTGTGCAAAGTTTGTGACTGCGGTAAACGTGGTTATGGTGCAACCGGTATTTTTATTGGGAGAAATAAATATTATTAGACTAAATCTTGTGAAGGTGGTAATGAAAGTATGCGTTGTTAACGTTTAATAGTAAAATAAGCGAAAAAATAAAAAAAGGTAAGCATTGTTTATACTGTACCATTGTAAGTCCAGTCTGAAATTTATTAAATTACTTACATAATATTTCAGATTTTTTTTTAAACTCATCATTTAATTACTCCGAGTAGTGATTGTAATATTATGTGTATAGTAATAATTTGTTTAAAGGATCCGTATAAATTTTTACTTAAAACAAACATAACCTCAATCTTTTTCTACTTTATATTGCACCCAGGATATGAAATTAAGTTTAATGCTTAAATATACGTGTTTATTATTTGGTTACGTGTTGCATGCGCATATTAATATTCACTTATTTGTATAGTAAGAATGACCATGCAAACCAAGTTGTAGAACTTCTGTCTCAAAGTGATTTTAATATTAACTCTAATAACTTATAAATTTGATAAATGTAACTTTTTTACTTATTATCATTATAACTGATTTGCCGACAGTTATTTGTAGTATATATTACTCTTGGTAATAATGTTGGAAACCAGTGTACACAGAAAGTATTCAAAAAGTTAATTCGTTTCAATTCATTTGTCTTAATGCATTTCATACGTATAGATATTTGATCATATTTTCATTTAATCAAAATATCTCTTCTGTTTGCTTATCTAGACTTCCTCTGATTTCTTTTATCCAAGTTATTGGGGTTTTAATAACGTTCAGGATTCAAAGCACTTTATAAAGGTTGGACATCTTTGTATAGCCCCAGAAAAGATTGAGATTAAGAAAAGATTGTTGTAGTGTACAAATTAGATATTTAAAAGATAAGGAAATAAAGCATTATTAGGCTTATTACAAACTGAATATTTAGAAGCAACTATTTAAAATAGGCCACACTAGAAATATACAATTTGTCTCCACATGAAACCAAAGTTTTACAAATTAAAATTTAACGAGTTAATGCAAGGAATAACTCAAATTTTCTAAAAAGAAATATAGCCTTTTTCAAATCACTTACTAAGTTTCTTGCTTAAATCATAAAAATTTTAATTTGTAAAACTTTGGTTTCATGTGGAGACAAATTGTATATTTCTAGTGTAGCCTATTTTAAACTGTCTCACAGTAAATAATATAATAGTTGCTGTGGGCCATAAGCTTGCAAAGTAATAGGTGTGTCATTTATCAGCTTATCCATATAGTTGATAAATTATAATTAATACCTTTTGTGTTTAATAAAATTATTCAAGGAATAATAATCTGATAATGCAAGGATTAACTCAAATTTTCTAAAAAGAAATGTAGCCTTTTTCAAATCACTTACTAAGCTTCTTGCTTAAATCATAAAAATTTTAATTTGTAAAACTTTGGTTTCATGTGGAGACAAATTGTATATTTCTAGTGTAGCCTATTTTAAATAGTTGCTTCTAAATATTCAGTTTGTAATAAGCCTAATAATGCTTTATTTCCGTATCTTTTAAATATCTAATTTGTACACTACAACAATCTTTTCTTAAAGAACTGTCAGTTTATAATAATTTACATTGTACGAGGTAAAGGAAGTTTACGTACTCATTTATGGCTAAATGTCATATCCTAGCCGTAGGGTCAGGTGTTCTCGTCTTATATCTAGTATTAGGGTACTAGCGCACAGTGAACACTGGTCGCAGGTCGCTTACAAGCGGGAGCCTGCTAGTTGGAATATGCCATTATATTTTAATCAAATGTTTCACAGTAAACGAGCTCACCTCTCATCATGCAGTCTTGGGTTCGAATCCCATACAGGCACAGCATATTTTCATACGTTACAAAAAATCATTTCATCCTTCACCATCTGCATTAACAGTAATTGCAGGACAGTCGATGTTTTTTTTTTTTTTTTTTTATCTAATTTGTGTACGTTGCAATCTGTTCAATTTAGAACAATAAGCAACCCCATGACCCATTGAGATGAGGATGATGTGTATGAAGTGTAAATGAGGTGTAGTCTTGTACAGACCCAGGCCGACCATTCCTGAGAGAGTATGGTTAATTAAACCCCAACCATCAAAGTACACCGGTAACCACTGTCTAGTATTCAAATCCGTATAAAAGTAACTACCTTTACTAGGATTTGAACCAGGAACCTTCGTCTTCGAAAATCAGCTGTTAAACAGCTGATTTTGGCGACGACTTTACCTCTAGACCAACCCGGTGGGTCAGTCGGATGTTAAACAAAAAAAAGAATCACAGTAAATGCTGATGGGGGAACCTGCGCATATCAGCAGAGGAGTTCGTTTTATATAAACCTGCCTGCTGCTTGCTAAGTGTACTTGGCGTCGTATAATACATATTCATAAATAATAACACTGCCCATAACAGACAGGTGGAGTGTCAAATTATTTACACTCAATCTGTTAGTTGCAGGGCTAAAATAAATAGTTCTGTTTCTTGTCACATGGTCAGCCAATTAAATGACTGAATCATTTAAGAACAGAAGAGGTAGAGGTGTAAAAGACACTAATCAGAGTTATCTTCTTTGAAAGTAATGAATTTCATTATACAGCCAGACCCTGTGGTGAATGAAGTGAAGGTGTCATTTGCAGAGTGGAAAATATGTGCTTTTCAGAGGGCCCGGCATGCTGATAAGTGAACTTTTCCATTCAGTGAGGAAGGCAATGGTAAACCACCTCACTCCTCGTTTTACTTAGTAAAACCTCTACAGGTTCAAACCAGCCTTTCGGCTGATGACCTAAACAACACAACAAATAATTACAACTTGTTAATTAATTATAACATAAGTTTATAAAAATAACTTTAAAAGATTATTATTGGCCAAACAATGCTTAATAATATTGAAAATCGGTAGTCAAAATGTTCAAAATACATACCTCAAAGTAATCACAAGTCTTTCTTTCGGTAATATTGCTTGCTTGTGCAAGTTGCACCATTGTTTTTGTAAACAAAGTTCTACTTTTGAAAATATAAAATTAAACATTTCTAGAGTCATTCTCATGTATTTAAAAATCTGGTGTGAAACACACACAACTTTCTCTTGCCAATGCAAATAATTAACAATAAACCTAACATTAGAAATAAACAAAAAACTAGCCTCAAAAACATGAGTGAAAGACGCAAAATTAAAATCTACCTCAGTTTGGCTTAAAAATACGGAAAATCACTCTTTCACGCTAAACTAGGCTCTGTAGAGAAAAATGCTCAAAATAGCGGTTGTAGATCTTTTAATATCATAAAAATTTAATTTTGTACACTTTTGTTGTAAAATGCATACTAAGGCCAAAATCTTAAAAAAATAAATTTTTCACACGTTTTTGTGAGAAAAAACCGAAAATCGCTAATTACCGCTAAACTAAGTGTTATACAAAAAAATGTTTGAAATAAAAGTTGTAGAATTTTAAATTCTCTACATTTTTTATTATATACATTTTTGCGCTATAATACATATTAAAGCCGTAATCTTAAAAAAACACTTTTTTTACGTAAAAACAGCCTCGCCAAGAATTTCAGCAAACATGGCGCCTACCCTATCTTGTAGAGAATAAAAAATTGAGTAAACCAGGCGATTTTAAAAAAAATTGTAAGACCAGTTTCTGAGAAAATCACAAAAAAGTGAAAAATAATACGAATAAACTACTACTTTCGGTTGACCGATTTTGATGAAAATGTTCATGTCGGGTCCGGTAGTTGTATGTAACTTAAGTTTCAAGTTCGTACGATGTTCCGTTCTTGAGATATTTTGTATACACACACGCACACACACACACACGCAGACCAATCGCTAAAAACATGTTTTTTGGATTCAGGGGGTCTGAAAACGTGTAGATCCGGTGAAAAGTCGATTTCGAAAAATTGACATGAAAACAGTACTTTCCTTCCTATATATTCATATAGGCAAGGGAAAGTAAAAAAAACCTTTCTCTATCTTTTTTTAATTGCGAAAAAAGATGATGCTCACCATACAGTTTTCTGTTCAAATTATTAATGTCATTAACGGTATCGTCTTTAAATGATAATAATTTTGTGTAAACATTTTACGTTAGAAATAATTCATCATCACTGCTGCTACTGGAACTTATGTTGAATACCGACAACTGAATGCAGGTTAAGCGTGTAATTACATGCTCCCACTATGCACTTTCGCCAGCGTCAGTCAGCACCTGCGACCAGCGCCATCCAGCGACCTGCGACCAGCGTTCACTGTCTGCTTACCCTTACAATGCAATACAACAGTTGTCAATGTCTTGTGCTTTAAAACCATGCAGTTATTAAATGTTGAGACATGAAATAGGCTATAAGTAGGCCTACAATAACCATTAAACAATAATTGAGTCAGTATATTTAATTATTTTGTAAGCATCATTTCTGTGTTCCAGTTCAAACAAGGAATATATCTCACTTCTCTATTTTACACCAAAATATTCAATATTTAAGTTAATAAAGTAGATCGAGTTGAATTATTTTTAAAGTCTGAGAACCCAGATATTCATTCATAATATTCATTGAACATTGGTTAAAAAGTAATGAGATGTCTATGATTAGCTTCCCAGGGTTTTTTATGTATGACAAGTCAAAATGTTTGGGGTAAGGACTGGAAGGTTTTATTACCGAGAATAAATGAGATTATGATTATGTATTAAAATGACATGTTGGTTTGAGATTTTTTTGTTTTTTTGTTTAACGTCCGACTTTTCTACAATTACTGCTAATGCAGACGGTGAAGGATGAAGTGATTTTTGTAACATATGAAAATATGCCGTGCCTGAATGGGATTCGAACCCAAGACCGCATGATGAGAGGCGACCAACTCAAGCGAGCATGAGTTGATTTGAGAGGGGTATTCATTAGTGTCTCCTCAAGAATGATTGTTAAGATTTTTTTTTAACGTTCGACTGTTCTGCAATTACTGCTAATGCAGATGGTGAAGGATGAAATGATTTTTTGTAACGTATGAAAATATGCCGTGCATGAATGCGATTTGAACGGCAAGACCGCATGATGAGAGGCGAGCACTAATAATACAATTTATTTCATTTAAATTAGCAAGTTCCTACTCCAGTGTCTTTTTAGGCGTCTTGCGGGACATCTTCATGTACATCATGTCATGTAGATGTAAGATGGAAAGCGAACGTCCAAGTGGGTTATCGTGTTCTTGAGACTTTTTGTGAAAGCGTCTGTTATAGATGTTTGAAAATCTGTATTTAAGGTTTTGTCACTAACGTAAAGAGGTGCTTGTATATTATGCGGAGTAATACTTTCGACTGGAATGCCTGAAAAAGTTGTACACAAATTTAATATAAATCATTCCTATTGATGGAAACAATTAAATCAATCTGACATTTTTAAGACATGCCCCCAAATTTCTATAACAGTATTTCCTTTTTAATATTCTTCATTTCTTTTGCACGCTTGAATTTTAACTTCTTGATTAACTTTACTACTAATGTAAAAAAGTTTGGGGTTTGAAAAAAGGAGGGTTTTAAAATTGTATTTATTTAGACTTAAATTTAGAAACATATGTTAGTTCAGGTTTTTTATCTTATGCACACTAAAGAAATGTGGCGAATAAACAGGGTATTCAGTCCAATGTTTTAGGTATTTTTGACTAAAACTTTAAGTTATTTTGTAGGTTTGAGTTCCATAGATCACCGGCGGTGAAAGTATAGTTTAAGAAACAATAGTCTAAAAAGATATTCAAGAACATCATATTTTTCACTTATTATTCTTTGCGTTTTAGTAGTCATTTGAATTCAATAACAATTTTTGAGGGATTGCTAACGCGCACAAAATAAAAATTGATCTTAAAATTTACGGTACTTATGCATTAAACTGACTACCACCTTAGGTTTCTGTAATAGTTCAAAGCACTCTAGTCAACTGACATATCTCGCATCGTGAAACCCCTCCCCTCCCTGAATACACAACGAATAGAGTGCATTTGGGGATCAGCAAAATGGTGAAATAAGATACACAGAGGTTCAGCTCATCATCACTTGGATTCTTACCTCGGAGAAGACATGTGGTGATTGGCTGCAGTGGCTAAAGGCGAAAATCGCTACCTAACACTCTTCAGTGATATTGCTGCATTCTGGGAGTTACAGAAATATAAATAGTCATCATAAACTCATGTAAATTGTAAAATATATTATTGTTCAATAATATAAACTAGTTGGCACACCAACTGGCCTTCACGCAATATCTGACAGTGTCAGATTTCGTGGGCCTGGTGAAGCGTGTCATCACAGATTCCTGGCAGGTAGAATGGACCGACTCTCGTGGCAACAAGCTACGTGAGATAAAGCATGACGTTAAGCCTTGGCCTACGTCGCTGAGGAAGAACAGAAGGGAAGAGGTTGTCATCACGCGACTTAGAATTGGGCACACCAGATTAACGCATGGGTATCTCATGACGTCTGGTGATTCTCCAATGTGTGGCAGATGTGATTGTCCTTTGACAGTTAAACATGTATTGGTGGATTGCGTCTGCTACGCAGCTCTGCGTCGGCGATTCAGGATACCCTTTGAGTTACGAGATGTACTCGGCAACGATAGCCATGTTTTGGACTCAACGTTAAGATTTCTTAGATCCATTAGTGTATACAACAGTGTCTGATAGGGAAATAGCAATATTAGTTTAATTTTTTATGTGTATTTGTTTATGTTTTTTATTTTCGTGGCCCCTGTACAGCCTTTTGTTTACCCGTCAGGTCTGTGATATTACCTTTTAATGTAAATTATAGTTTGTTTGCTGTGATACTAGTTTGTAAGATTTTTATTTGATAAGTTGTTGTAAATGTTATTTATTCCGTCTGTGATATTAGGTTTAAGTTTATGTTTGTATGTTTATTCTATAAGTTTTTAATATTTTTTTCTTATTATTCTAATTTTCTGTGATATTTCTAGTTTTTAAGACTTTTAGTTTATAATAAGAAAAGTACGTTCTACACTTGGCCCTTACACCTGTGTGTAGAATAACGGGCGATGATAGCCGTCCTGGTTTTTCACCCAAAAAAAAAAAAATATTGTTCAATATAGTTTGTTTTGTTATTTTCTCATTGAAAATTTCTCTGTAAAAATGTGGTCAGTTTAATCCATAAGTACCAAATTTACTACTAGATAAAATTTTTAATAATATTTTTATTTAATGAAATATAGAAATATCTGTATTTAATTCAGTACGAGCCCAGTTTACTTTCATTAAAATCTTTACTTACTGCCTCAGATTTATCTGTTATTTAATTGAAAGAACATATTTATATATTCCACTGTATACTTTCAAATATAACAATGGTCAGTAACTTGTATTGCGTCACATCATAGAAAAGTCGAGGGATGAACATCTCTTGACATATGATCATATATATTCACATGTTCGACAAATTAATTATATAATATACAAAAACATAATGTATATTTTAACTAATTGCGTAATTCTAATAAATCTTTTTACTGTGAGGTGTAATGAATCACTAATTACGACTAAAGTAATAAACACATTGAATCATCATTATTAAAAATGATCTTGTCACTAATAAAGAGAAAGGTTTTCCTTGATTTTCTCGCATATTTCAACAGAACAAACAAAAGTTTTTTTTAGAACTATCTGGAATAAACGAAGGGTTATCGATTTATGCAGAAAAAATGGTTTTTTTTAAAGTGTGGGGTTTAGCATGAAGTTATCCCCACCCTGTTCTTCTCAATTTTCTTGTTATTTGTTTGGAACAAACGAATGTCCATCAATTTAGGCCAAAAAGTTTAAATTGTTGAGGGTGGCCAGCATGAAGTTATCCCCTACTACTGTTTTTCTTAATTTTCTCACGTAGGCTATCGAAGCAGAACAAACTTAGAACAATCCATTCCAGTAGTTAGTGTTTTAAATTTCACAGATGTGAACTCTATGAGTAAGTTAGGAGTAAGTTAGCTATGAGCTAAGTTAGGAGGTAGGTGGAAAAGGAACAATTTCTCAAAAAATTAATTTTGTGAAAATGAACTCAATATTAGAAGTTTCACTAGTGTGCAACACGTTAATGTCTAGCATTACCTTGCCCCTCGTCTTCTAGCATAAACGTATACACAGATAAATAAAAGAAATGTTAAGTTACAATGACAAAGACCGATACATTGTAGGTTACTCAACCACATGATCTTTGGCAGAAGGGCAAAATTGTCTTGATAAAATCAGCTGTTTGTCAGTTACGAACTGCAGTTGCTCGCTTGATTAAAAAACTGGGACACAGAATTCTGCAATCACTATTAAATAAAATATTCTACCAAAAAAGGGAATTTTTAAATTTTTCTGGCCAGCTCCTTCCTAATTAATGCTTAAAGGAGTTAACATTTCTACCTCTTTCAAGAAAATTAAATTATTGAATCAGTCAGTTAATCGAATTAAAATTAGGTTTACATTAATGTAATATTCTAATTGACAAACTGTACTGTATTTCAAAATATGATTTTTCATAACTTTTTATTGGTATTTTCTTCTGATTATGTAATGAGTGTCCTTCGTTGATATATATTTCAATATATTTATGTATTACAGTGTTAAGTGTACTAAGTAAATTAATTGTTTTTGTAATAAATAAAAATTTTGTTTCAGATCCCTGTGAATTTTTACATAATGCTTTCCGTTAGAAGACTTTCCAAGGTCATTGACCAAAAGTGGTGGCATTCAAATTATAAAAGACTGGTAGTGGCAGATGGAAGTAACGTGAGAGAAAGGTGTTATTCTACTGCAGCTCGCCCAGCAGTGTCAAATGATACAGTATTTAAAGAAGACTCAGTCGTTGAAGGTTTCATTGTTACTAAAGTACGTCCTATTCCAGAATTTTATTTAGATTCAATACAATTGAGACATGTTGATACCGGTGCAGAGTACCTTCATTTATTAAGAGATGACTCAAATAATGCATTTTCTGTCGGTTTTAGAACAACACCATTTGATTCTACCGGTGTTCCTCATATATTAGAACATTTGTGTACATGTGGTAGTGAAAAGTATCCGTGTCGAGATCCATATTTCAAAATGCTTAATCGATCAATGGCTACATTTATGAATGCTATGACTGGACCTGATTACACAATATATCCATTTTCAACTCAAAATCGTAGCGATTATATGAATCTGATGTCAGTGTACTTGGATGCAGTATTTAAACCTTTGTTACGTAAGTCTGATTTCTGTCAGGAAGGTTGGAGGCTAGAACACAGGGAAGTTAATAATCCGGATTCTCCAATTATATTTAAAGGTGTTGTTCTAAATGAAATGAAAGGTGTTTTTTCAGATAACCAGAATATCTTTTATGAAGGTCTTATGAACAATATGTTACCTAGCCATACGTATGGGTTCATTAGTGGAGGACATCCTTTGGAAATTCCAAACTTAACATACAATGCCTTAAAAGAGTTCCATCGGAAACACTATCATCCAAGTAATGCAAAATTTTATTCGTATGGAAATTTCCCATTGATTGACACTCTTAAATTTATAAATGAGGGATATCTCGCCAATTATGGTAAAGTTGAACAAAAATATTCTGATCAGACGTATGTTCCACTAGAAGCAAATTGGTCATCTGAAATTCGAAAACATGTTGAGTGCAGATCTGATAAGATGAGTGATCAAGAAAAGCAGTCCTCATTGGCCATTGGTCATCTTTGCTGTGATATACGAGACGTGCGAGAAACTTTTGTGTTGAATGTATTATCTGACCTTCTTGTTAGTGGTCCAAACTCATCATTTTATAAATCACTTGTAGAACCAAATATTGCATCTGGTTTTAGTCCGGCAACGGGGTACATTAACCAAACAAGGACTACATTCTTCTCAGTTGCTCTTCAAGGTTTAAATCCTAAAGATTTCGATTGGGTAACTGAAACATTCAATAAAACTGTCAGTGAAATAATCGAAAATGGTTTTGAAGAAAAAAATATAGAAGGAGTTCTTCATAATATTGAATTGGCCACAAAACATCAGACAGCAGATTTTGGGCTAGGAATGCTTTTCGGTGTTACATCACCATGGATGCATGATGCAGATGTAGTTCAGTGTATGAGCATCAATGAAAACATCAATTATTTCAGACAGTGTCTAAAAGAAAACCCAAAATTTCTCCAAGATTTTGTAGTTAAGTATTTTAAGGATAATACAAGTCGCATAACATTGTCTATGAGTCCATCACCAGATTTTGAGGAAAAATTAAACAGATTAGAGGAAAACTTGTTGACATCTAAGCTCAGTTCTTTGTCAGAAGACGAAATAAAATCAGTGTACGATGAAGGACTGCTTTTAAAAAAAAATCAAGAAAAGACTGAAGATATTTCAAGTTTGCCATCATTAAGTGTATCAGATTTGAGAAAGGATATTGATAAAATTGAACTGATTGATTTACATTCTTCAAGAGTTCCTGTTCAATTATCCGTCCAACCAACAAATGGACTGACATATTTTTATGGTTTGTTAGGTATAGATCATTTACCTGAGGAATGTAAAAATATTGTACCGTTGTTTTGTTATGTTGCTGACAAAATGGGATCACCAAATTTTGATTATCGAAGATTTGACCAAGAGGTACAACTAACAACACGAGGTTTAAATTTTTCATATCACAATTCAGAATCTTTAAGAAATGTTAATGAATTTCAGGAAGGCATTTTAATCTCTTCTCAGTGTGTAAATCGAAATATTGAAAAGATGTTTCAGTTGTGGTCAGATATTTTCAATATTGCTAATAGTTCAGTTTTTGATAATTTGGAGAGATTTCAAACTCTAGTCTCCATATTAGCAGCCAATTATTTGAATAGTATTACACACAATGGTCATCATTATGCCATGTTGTCCTCTTCAAGTTTAGTTAGTGATGCAGCAAAGAGGAAAGAGACATGTGGAGGATTAACAATTGTTAAAAAATTACAGGAAATTTCTCGTTCATCAGAAATAGATAAAACATTAAATGACGTTAAGACAATAGCATCTTTAGTTTTTAACAATGGACAATTTAAAACTGCTTTAAATATAGCCCCAGACTTTAAAGACGAAGTATCACATCACTTAAATTCACTTTGTAGTTCTGTTAATGGGCTTAATACTTCCAGTAGTAATAATATTGATTCTTTCAAAAGTTCTAGAAATGTAGATTATAGTGCTAGCAGTAAAAGGCAGGGTATTCATCATGTGATACCGATGCAAGTAAATTTTGCAGCAAAATCGGTATTGACTGTTCCTTATGTTCACCATGACTATGCAGCACTTAGGGTATTATGTCGGTTATTGACTATGAAATATTGTATTCCTGAAATCCGAGAAAAGGGCGGCGCGTATGGAGCAGGAGCCAACATATCAAGTGGTGGTGTTTTGTCTTTCTATTCATATCGTGATCCCAACCCGACAAGAACTCTCAATGCTTTTGACGAATCTCATGATTGGGTGTTAAAAAATAATTTTACTAGACAAGACATCGAAGAAGCCAAATTAGGAACATTTCAAGCTGTCGATGCACCAATTCCACCTGGTGAAAAGGGTATTCAAAATTTCCTTCACGGCCTAGATTCCGATACTTTACAAAAACATAGGTTAGCATTAATGTCTGTGTCACAAGAGGATTTGATTGTAGCAGCATCAAAATATTTAGATTTAGGTAAACAAAATGATCAAGGTAGAGCTTTAATTGGGCCTTTCAATGAAGATGTTATTAAACGTGACAAAGAAGAATGGACTGTTGTAGAGTAATTAATATAATATATATAAATCAAAGTGACTAAACTATAATAGGTCTGATTTCTTTTAAGTTTACAAATTCTTTCACATTTGTTTTCTGATGAAAATTTTTGTAAAAATTACATGAAGTTCCTTAACACTTACAAAATTTTGAGTCGTCTTGATATATTTATAAAAAACGAAGTTAAAACATGGTACAAAATTTTAATTCGGTATTCTGATTTGATACCAAGAAGGGATCAATTTATAAGAACAAATTAAAAATAATACGATTGATTCTGTTTTAAAATTGGTATATTCTGTTCAGAATTTATTAGTCTGTATGAATTCATTAAGTTAATTCATTGTATTAAGTCGCAATTTCTCTTTGTATTCTAATACTTTTAGAAGGATTGGAAGTTCTGGAACAGTAAAAGCAAGTAGGCCTACTTTAATTCAGTCACCTTATTTTGTAATTGTTAAAAATGTTGTAAATTTATTTAAAATATATAATTCTTTAAAAATATTTAAATTATTTAAATTTATTTTGAACCTTTATACTTATTAATATTACGATATAAAATATTTATAATATAAATATATTATTTTATTAAATATCATTTCCTTTGTTTGCATACACTAAATAATGTGAGTAGCCTAGTTTCAAAGATGGCCAACTCCATTTTTATCAAAATTGACATTATGATTGGTTTTTATGTAAAATTCGGCGCGGAATCTGAATTTGAGGTTAGTTTGTGACAAAAACAGCTAGAAGTAGGTTAAAATTCAATTTGAAAATTGAGCTTAGTTTCATAAACGGCCAACTCCAAAGCAGCCTGGTTACAATATTGGCCAACTCCGGGCTGAACCAATAAGAGCTTCAGATCTATTCATGTGACTGCCGCAAATACTCATGGGATTGTTATTGACATAAATGTCAAAGTTTCATTGTATACATTGCTGTTTGTGTTAATTTTGTCGGTATTACAAGTTTTAGGAGCTCTTGATGACATTCATACCATCTGCTTAGTTGGTGACAGGTACCCAGGACAAAGCAAAAATACTACTATTCTGACAACATGGCTTGCATTTTCACCCACGCCTCTTCAAATATAAAAAATTGGAAATTGTTTTCCCTGTTACTAGTCACTCTTACATGCTCAGTGACAGTGTGTTTGGATTAATTGAAAGGGACTTGTTGGAGACAATAATTCAGTTTGAAGAGTACTGTGAAGTTTTCAAAAACTATGGTTCTCACAAAATTTTAGGAGCCGACTGAACCAATTGTGACTGGAAAGCTGAAGTTTATAATTTGACATTCTCAAATTTAATTGTGTATTAGTAAATTAATTTTGATAAAAGTTTATAGGTTATTGTTATAAAATTTTTTCAAATTTGTTGACTTTTGTAATAGATAACTTTACACTTTACTAACTTTATTAGTAAGTTGCTTATTACTGCGTTTTTATTCTCTTTCCCTTAAAATTGTATTACTACTTACAGTCTGAAAATCGTATCTTAGTTACAAAGTAGGCCAACTCCCAATGTCGGTTACAAACACGGCTAACTCCATATTTCAATTGCAATTTTCTTCTCTAATTGAATCCATAAAACTAAAATAACCGTGGTTTATGGGTTTTTAGACCACAATTGATCTACCAAAAAAAAAATCAGGTGACAGATATAAATAATTTTATGCAAACCAGTTTTTCTGCTCTCCTGAAAAATTTTAAAAAAATGGAGTTGGCCATCTTTGTAACTAGGCTACTCATATAATGAACAGCCAAACAAATAAAATTTTATATAATACTCACTTCTGAGTATTACTTTATCGAGATATCTTTCGTCTGTCTCAGAGACATCATCAGGACGAAGATTACACAAAACACATACGGTCAAAGATCCTGTCAATTAATTTAATTTAATTGTTTGTAACTCTATCATGTGTGACTATTCGGCTGAATAGTCGTGCATGATAGTAACAAACAAATAAATTAAATTAATTGACAGGGTCTTCAACCATGTGTTTTATGTGTTTAGTGTGATTTGTGTAATCTTCGTCCTGATGATGTCTCCGAGAGAGACAAAAGATAACTCGATAATGTAATACTTTTGTTTTGTTTAGCTGTTCATTATATTATTTAATATTAATACTTATTAATATTGTACCCAAAACAGCTAAAAATTGATTTCAATGAAAATTTTGAGAATCTGATTTCAAAATCCTTTTTACAGGTTTTTGGTTCAGAAAAGTAGCTCTCACAATATTATTACTTACAGGTACTGTTTTAATAAGTGAAATGCTTTTGATATTTTAGTTTATTCATTTCACTGAACTTTGTGATTTAGTTACCCCTAAAAATTTTCTAATGGATTTCTTTATTCATGATGTACTTTTGTATTTAAAAAATAATCATGTTGGTATAATCATTTGGGATGAAGCTGTTGTTGCGAAATAGTTATTCTTGATTTTTAGGCGAAGAATGTGTTCTAAAAGATTTTTAGTAATCTAAGGGTAAATAGTTTGAATGGCATTCTAAGAGACAAAAAAAATATCTTATAACGAATTAAGGATCATTAAAATCGAGATGTACTTAAGAGTTGTAATTTAGCTATTTCTTCTGCGAAGAAAATAAAGCTGTTATTAATAAAAAGCTGTTTATTCTGAAGAGGTAAGTAAGAGAAGATCTGAATGAATGAAAGAATTTCATCATTTAGAGACATTTAAAATGAAAAGAGGAAAAAAATGAATCATCATTGAGTGTGTGGTCTTAATAAATTGAGGTGTATCATTCCAAAACGCACTATCTCCACTTTTTTTGAGTTAGCAGTTTTTATTAAACAAGCATAAAATCTGTATTTGAAAAATAATAATATTCCAGAACGTATTATTTTTCTATTAAACTAAGGTTAAATTTGAGATTATTCCAGAACTTGCTATATCCATGTAAGCAATCTAAATTTACTTTATATCCACACAACCAGATAATAATACTTTTCATGTCACATGATCAACCACAGCAGTGTGTTTTTATTCAGCTCAATAAAATTTTGAAGTATTATTTGAGTAAATAATTCAGATGTTATCGATTGTAATATTTCAATAGCTTCCCTGGGAAAAGGTGTATTTATATATACTGTATATATATATATATTGCTCTCAGATGAGATAACTCTTACAAGTGTCTTTTACACCTCTACCTCTTCTATATTAAATGCTTCAGTCATTTATTTTCATGTTTGTAGAATCTTTTGGGATGAAGCTGAACTACTGTTGTGAAATAGTTATTCTTGATTTTCGGGTAGAGTAGCTCTCACAGTTCAGTTGTTACAATGGCTGATCATGTGATAAGAAACAGAACTAGTTTTTGTAGCCTTGGAACAAACAGATCAAGTGCAAATAATTTAACAATCCATCTACCTGTTAATTTCCAAAGTAATTTTGTTAATTACTGCATTATATAATGAAAGATGGTACAGGGAACTCAAGTTTCCTAAAGATATACAGAGTTCAGACTGATATAATTCAGAAAAACATTTTTCGTTTCTCCTGAAAAATGGTTACGCTGGAGATGAGCATTTTGGAATAATATGCCTCAATTGTCCCATTTCACAGAAAAAAAATTGATTTTTTTTTGCGCCCTGGAGACTCCAGGAGGAGTATAGGACATGTCAGATTATGTAAATGGGACTTAAATAATTAAATATTTATTCCAGTTTTGGAGACAGTATTTTAGCTCCAATATAATGTTTGTCCTACACTGTTTTCTTCTTTCAAAAAATTACATGATACATTACAAACTAATGACATTTTAATTTTGCATAATGTAACAAATGAATATAACCTTCACATGAAAATATAAATAGTGAAACCATTTAGCAGATAAATGTGAAGTTTGCGAATGAATGTGATGATTTCATGACTCACTAGGTGAAGTGCTAGTAAGTACTTGTATTTACAGTACCTGACTGAAATCTTGTCAGATAGAAGCAACTTATGACGGTTTTTTTAATGGATTCAGGAGTCACCAAAAAGGCAGTATAAGACATGTCAGGATAAAATTGATGAGTAAATATTGACACTATGTTAAATGTGTTGTTTACCAATTAATTTCTTTTATGACTACTATCCACTTAAGCGTGCCATCTTATATAATTTAACAGATACTCATTACGGCAACTTTTAAAAGACGAGATAGTTTATAAGTGTGTTTTCTCCTCGAGGAAGTTGGTTTTTGTTTAAATAATTTATTGTTTTAATCCAACAACATAGTGATTAATTGTATTGTGTTGTGATGTGGATGTTTAAATTCAGTAAAAAGGTTTTTTCTTTACATTCATTATCAGTTCATAAATGTGTGGTGCAGGAACTGTAAGTTCCTGCACCACAGGACTCCATAAATGTTGGTCTGAATGAGAACAAGGAATCATCTGCCTCCACCATACACCTAATTGAGATAAAAACAATTCACATTTGTTTTTTAAAATTAAGTTTATTATGCGTCAGCTGCAGTGTTCATTAGCCCTCATCAAAATTCTGTTTAAAAGAAACCATTGTTGTCAACTTCATTCAAATTATATCTGCTTATGCTTCAGTTAAAATCCAAACTTACCAACTATCCAGCTGTCAAGGGTGTATGTAACCCTTGACAGTTTAAAACAAAATAAATAAATTAAGAGTTCTTAAAGAAACTCTAATGCCAAACTTTTGAAGCAAATATGTCGGTTGTAAAGGGCCTACCGCTTGTGGGGAAAACCCAAAAAGAGACATAAATGCTTTAACTTATTCTTTTCGTACTAAACTGGGTTGTAAATCCTCTTTAATTGTTCCTTTCATTTTTAATCAATATGTGTTTAACTGTGAGACATGTATCGTTTCTGCACATTAGTCTGTCAGTACCAGCTAATATGAATTCTGAGGTCAACCTTCTACGTCCAGTCCATAATCTGGTCAATGTCACTGTTTCCTTCCTCATTAAATTTGTACCACATACCCCATCTCGATGGGAAATCCTTTATGTAATCCTTTTTAGTTGTTAATGTCCTCTGTTGATCTTTCCATTCTCTTTTTACAAGGGTGACGATGAAATTTTTAAATGCCATGAAGTCGCATTGACATCTCACTTACCTCCTCTTCTACAGCTGTCCTTCTGGTAAGATCATAAGCAGCTTCATTGGCTGGTATGCCACATTGCCCAGGAGTCCAAACTAGAACACACTTTTGCTTTTTAGGACATCAGTTGTCAGTGTTTTGTGAATGGCAATTCAAGAACCAAGAGAATCCCAACACACTAGCACTCTCTCATCATTATGCTGGGAATATCTTAGAGCTTGCTGCATAAACGCTTGCAATATTTGAAATACTCGAAGTACGTCTTCCCATAATACCTATTCATTGCTATGATTTTGGTTCCACATTTTTTGTGCTTCTTGTTTACTATTATAATACTTATGTGACTTTACTGAAGTAATCTTTTTCTTTTTTTAACCCTAATGTGTGTACATTGTAATCCGTTCAATTTAAAAACAATAAACAACCCCATGACCCGATGAGATTAGGATGATATGTATGACGTGTAAATGAGGTGTAGTCTTGTACAGACTGGAGAAACCATTGTTGTCAACTTCATTCAAATTATATCTGCTTATGCTTCAGTTAAAATCCAAACTTACCATCCAAACCTTCATCTCCGAACAACAACAGCTGACTGGTGGTGATGACTTTACCTCTAGACCAACCTTGTGGCTTAACACAAGTAATCTGATTACAAAAATATTCATTAACTAAGTATAAATATAATTAATTCTCATTCATCTCCGAAAGTATACCATAAATGAGAGTTCACATTTACGCATTATTTTCTAATTGCGTTGAAAAATACTTGTATGACTGCTTATCAGCATGTCAATCTCCTGAAAATAAACTTACTTTCCATCCTGTTGCTACATAATACCATTCTACTCACTGTAGGATCTAGCTGTATTATTAATTTCCGCCAGAAGAGCAGAGGTGAATTTTAATCTGGGTAGGCAAGGTTTCTCTTCAACATTCTTAGTCATTATTTAGAGGGTAAATTTTAAATCTCCCTACCTCATAAATGAGTCCCACCATAGGTGATGTAGAAACTTTACCAAACTTCCAGTTTTTGAAATCTGTAAAACCACCAGTGATGCACAAGTGTTCATTTTTTGCTAATACGCCATGGTGGCCACGCACTTGTCAAATCAACTTATTTTATCTTCTATTTTAGTCTGTGCCCATCTCTCCTTCATACGAAATGATCTTGTGGCTCTTCCTTCTTCTGAGATTTTGACGTTTTATTTCATCTGTGGATTCAATCTCTTAGTTGAAAATCAGTTTTTTAAATTCACTCCTATCTAAATTATCCTCTTTTTAGAATCCCAATTTTCTATTCCCATACTGTTAGTTTAGCATCCCTACCATACTTTTCATGTTGTCTGGTTAAAGGCTTTTTAATCAATCTGTCTTCATTTATTTTACCCGGTGCCCATAAAATTTTTCTTCTCTCTTGACTATGGTTTCTTCTATGGTCTCTTTAAGTTTTTGGATGATTCCTGGTTTGGTCTCTTTCTAGATTAAACTCTTCCATTGTCCATTAAAGGACCATAGATCTTTCTCAAGATGTTTCTTTCGATTGTTTTCAGTCTTGCCATTTCTCCTTTATTTACTATTTGATTATTACCTTCATTTATTTATTTTTTTATTCTATATTATTCTCATTTTGAATGTTGATTTATTTATATAGCTTATTTTTGAAATTAAATGTTTAATTATTCTGTTAATTTCATATTGTACATTAATCTATAAAAAACTAGTTAAGATGGCTTATGGAAGTAAACATTTTATGAAGGAAATCAGTGATAAAAAATGAATCAGACGGCTGTATTTACTATGTAATACTACTGCTGTTTGCTGTCCTGATTAAGGTTTTCCATAATTTCCCTTGACAAATTCGAGCGAATGCCTGGTCAGCCACCACCTAGCGTTCTGTTGACATTTCAAAGTCCCCAGTCCCTCCCCAAATTTTTACAAGTTACACATGGTAGACCAATATTACTGTACGTGACCATTAGTTTTTTCTTGAATCTTAAGTAGTCATAATATTCTTTTAACTTGTACTATTTGTTGCTGGAAGCTGTTAAAAAATTAGAACTTCAGATGCCATGGGATAAAACACAGTGGAAGACCAGTGAATAAAGAAAACAACAGTAGGTGAGGAAAGATGACCGCTGCACTACAAAGAACTCAAACCTGTTGTTGTTTAGTTCATTAGCTGAAAGGCTGGTTTGAACCTCTAGAGGCTTTACTAAGTAAAATGAGGAGCAAGGTGGTTTACAATTGCCTTCCTCACTGAGTAGAAAAGTATGCATATCAGTACGCCAGGCCCTCTGAAAAGCATCTACTTTCCACCCTGTAAACTATTTTTAGTTGCCCTGGAAATTGCAGATTGAGTCCAAATAATTTAACACTCCACCTGCCTGTTACAGGCAACTTACAACCTATGTAATAATAAAATAGTCTCGGGACTGACTAAGATCAGACATTATAACCGTGTTTGTCTCTGTAAATGAATAAATGCCATAGAATGAACAGGAAAACAGATCAAAGCAATTCAAAAAACATCCTTCAAAAGATGACTCCAGAGATAGTAGGTAGACTTTTAAGCTGTACTAACTCGTTTGTATAACAACACCTGGAAGAACTGTTCAAGAAAACTAAACATTTAGTGGAAACTATCAGAAAATGAAAACATAAATTCTACAGACACCTGAACAGAATCTACAGACAAATGCTGCAAAAAATTTGAGACATTAAACAAGAAACCTAAGATGTTAGGAAAGTGATTCAAGGAAATCTGAAAGAATATTTAGAAATTTGGAATAAATCAAGAAAAACTAATGGACTGAACCATGTTCACACTATTGATTACTCATTAAAAAGAACATCTTTAAAGAAGAAAGGCAGAAAGCTGGATGAATATAAGAAAGGAGAAATCCTATAGTGAAAGAATGCCGAGAGTGCTGGCTGCAAAATGAGCTCCTGCAAATGTCTAAAGTTATGTAAAAGTGCTGTAAAATGGCTCTAAATTAGAAAAACTGAAAGTTCTCAGATTTTTATCAATCATACTTGTTTAATGTTTTCTGAAGAAGTGATGAAGCCAAAATAAGCCTTAACTTGTGCATAAGTAACATAAGTAATGATATAGTTCTGTTTCTTATCGCATGGTCAGCCAATTTCATGACTGAATCATTTAAGAACAGAAAAGATAGAGGTGTAAAAGACAATAATCAGAGTTATCTCCTCTGAAAGTAATGAATTTCATTATACAGCCAGACCCTGTGGTGAATGAAGTGAAGGTGTCATTTGCAGAGGGGAAAATATGTGCTTTTCAGAGGGCCCAGCATGCTGATAAGTGAACTTTTCCACTCAGTGAGGAAGGCATGGTAAACCACCTCACTCGTCGTTTTACTAAGTAAAACCTCTAAAGATTCAAACCAGCCTTTCAGCTGATGACCTAAACAACAACATAAGTAATGATATGAGGTGATACATAGATGAAAAAATACCAGACCTGTCCAGGAATTGACCTGGGACCCCTGGCATAGAAGTCAGTTGTGCTGACCACTACACCGATTACAATTTAATTGATTACATTAACTTGGTGGCTATTTTATTTATTCTTGGTACTAAGTGGAGATACCAATGTTTGTCCTTGGCTGGCACTTCAACAAACTGATGTTATCTAAATTTTTAATAAAACTTTCTACAAATTGGCTGACAGGGTTGGCCAGGAGGCTACTGTATTAGTAGGCTGCTATTATGTAATATAGTAATTCTATATTACACAATATACAGCAAAATGCAGTACAAATACTTTCGTAAACTATACACCAAGTGTGAAAACGATTATAAAACCATGTGTGAATTTTAACAGTAAAACAAAGTAAAGTGGTGTTTAGATAATATTCTTACCTCAGGAAGATATTTTTATTTCAGCTCAATAACAACACCTGACCTCATGAAAGAAGTAACATAATTGCTGTGTTGGATTCTTACTTCCACATACTTTATCTTTACATCCACACTCTGGTGTTGAACTTTTTTAATTTGGTTGATGAAAGAGTACTCAGGAAAAGTTTTCTGCTTAGGTAATTACACTAGTTGAATAGTGCCCTCTAACAATTCAACAACAAAGTCCTGGGTAATGGTTCGCCAATTTAAAATAATTGTATAAAAGGATACTTAAAATTTTTACCTGATTTACTGTTGTATTACTTCATTTTACATAATCACCAAATACAAGAAACAGAATTGATTACTATGTTGTTATTTACAATACTAAACTGTTAGAACAAAAACCTACTCATGCAGGGAGAAAATTCATTAATAAATTACCATAATCTTTAAAAAGTTGCGCTAATTTATTTAAAGAAAGCTAAAAATTACGATTGATGAGACATTTTACAAGTACAAAATTTTCTTTCTAAATATTTTCATTTAAAAAAATAAAATTCTGATGCAAAAGTCATGTACGAACATTTTTAAACTGTCTATCTGTACCAGTTCAGTTGAATAAGCCACAATATTGATAGTTAAAAATAAAATACCTTATAAAAGTTTATAATTCAAGATGAAAGTTGAATTTTTTAATCGGTCTTTCATATAAGAACTGCTTTTGAAAATAGAATCTAAATTGTTAATTTTTTACTTTCTTTTACCTGTATGAATACATAGGAAGGAAAACATTGCTTCCATGTCGATGTATCGAAATCGAGTTTTCACCGGATCTACAGGTTTTCAGACCCCCTGAACCCAAAAAACATGTTTTTAGAGATTGGTCTGTGTGTGTGTGTTTGTGTGTGTGTGTGTGTGTGTATGCAGAAAATATCTCAAGAACGGAATATTGTACAAAGTTGAAACTTGAAACTTAAGGTTAGGTGCTACTAGAGAACCCGACACAAATATTTTCATCAAAATCGGTCAACCAGAAGTAGTAGTTTATTCGTGTCATTTTTCATTTTTTTACGATATGCTCAAAAATGGCTCCTATATTTTTTTAAAAATCGCCTCATTTACTATATTTTTTTATGCTCTACAAGATAGGGTAGGCGCCATGTCTGCTGAAATTCTTGGAGAGGCTGTTTTCTCTTATAAAAATTGTTTTTTTAAGATTGCGGCTTGGATATGCATTTTAGTGAAAAATTGTAATAATAAAAATTGTAGAGAATTTAAAATACTGCAATTTTTATTTTAACCAATTTTTTGTATAACCAACAACACAAAAGTGTATATAATCAAATGTACAGAAAATTAAAAGATCTACAACTTTTATTTATAGCATTTTTCTCTATAGAGCCTAGTTTAGCGTGAAAGAGCAAATTTCTGTATTTTCAAGCCAAACTGAGGTTGATTTTCATTTTCCATATTTTACTTATGATTAAAATAAAGTTATGTTTATTGAGGTTAATGTTTTTGTTTATTTCTAATGTTAGGTTATATTGTTAATTATAATTTGCATTGACAAGAGAAAGTTGTGCGAGTGTTTCACACCAGATTTTTTAAATATTGTTTAAGCTAACAGACTTAAAAGGATCATTTGAATTCCTAGAGGTTTTACCAATTAAGATGAAGAGTGATTTCATTAATCTTTGCCTTCTGATGACAGTTCATCGGTATATCAGGTGTCTCCTCCAGAAATGATCAACTTTACCAACCAGGTAATTTGGCTTCACTCAATTATCACAGACTCTGGTAGTATATTTTAGAGGAGATAATACTAATTAGCATCAATTATACCTTTTCGTTTCTTGAACACTTTGACCATTTAATTGACTCAGCATCAATGAGGAATGGAATGATGAGAGAGTAGATGAAGTGATGTGTAAAATATTTTTAAAACAGTTTTTGTGATCAAAGTAGTTAAATGCTTAGTTGTGCAGATTATAGCTATAGCTTTACAGTTGAAGAAAATGCAAGTAGATAAAGAAGCTATGTATTGCTTAATTTTATATTTTGCATTGAATAAAGGTGAAAGATCACTTGACACCTTCCACAAAACTGTACATCAGATTTTCATATAGGCCTACAATACTTTTTACTTTCCCTTGCCTATATAAATACGAGGGTAGGCTGATAAGTAATGCACACATGCTTGTAGAAGACAACTAAATAAACTTCAGTAGCGCGCCTGGTGGCATGTGGAAGTACTATTTCTCCTCTACAAGCCTGCGCAGTTTGAAGGCGTTGCTTTCATTCAGTTTGTTTTGAGTAGTGGAAGTATGGCGTCGTGTTCTGGTGCTATGTCAACGAGAATTAAACAACGCGCTGTTATCGAATTTTTAACTGCTGAGAAAGTGAATCCTAGTGAGATTTATCGTCGTTTAAAGGCTGTTTATTGTGACGATACTGTTGATAGGTCTACTGTGAATCGTTGGGTAATAAAATTTCGTGATTGCCAACCTGGAAAAGCCTTAATTGTTGACAAAACACGCAGTGGACGACCAATCACTGCCTCAGACGATAATCGTCGCAAACTCATCGATGATTTGATTCAAAATGACCGGCGAATCACTCAACAGCGTATCGCAAACCAAATTGGAATATCTAAGGAACGTGTTGGCTTCATTATTGAACAATTGGGATACCGTAAAATCTGTGCACGATGGATACCACGCCGTCTGACAGACTAGAATAAACAGCGTCGATTGGAATGCTGTGAACAACTTTTGAAGCGCTACCGTGACGAAGGAGACGACTTTCTTTTGAATATTGTGACGGGGGACGAGTCATGGGTTCATCATTACGATCCCGAAGAAAAAAGGCAGAGCGCTGAATATCGTCATCCACATTCTCCTGTTGTGAAAAAGTTCAAAACACAACCGTCCGCAAAAAAAATTCTTTTGACTGTGTTTTGGGATGCTCGCCGAGTTTATGTGACTGATTATCTGGAACGAGGGGCAACGGTAAATTCTGCTCAGTATATACAGACTCTGAAACACCTCCGACGTCGAGTTTGTCGTGTTAGAGGCAACCTGGCGCCAATAATTTTGCAACACGACAATGCTCGTCCACACACTTCGCGTGCAACTGGAGAGGCTCTGAGAAACCTGAAGTTTCAACCAATTTTACACCCTCCGTATTCTCCCGACCTTGCGCCTTACGATTTTTATTTTTTTCCTCTACTGAAGAGAGACCTTAAGGGTAATCATTACAGCTCGGACAATGAGGTGAAGGCAGCTATTGCGTCCTGGGTTCGAGGAAAGTCGGAAGAATTTTTCAGTGACGGAATGAAAAAACTTGTTAAACGTTGGGAGAAATGTGTAATGCTTAACGGTGACTATATTGAAAAATAAATAGATAATTTGGTAGGTTAAGATTTGTACTTTAATTTGTTATTTACCCCATCTTGCTATTTCTTTTTGTTCGTCTTCTACAAGCATGTGTGCATTACTTATCAGCCTACCCTCGTATGTATAAGAGGAAAGTGTTTTTTCATGTTGATTTTTCACCGGATCTACAATATACATGTTTTATACATGTTTTCAGACCCCTGAACCAAAAAAACATGATTTTTAGCAATTGGTTAGTGCGTGTACGCGCGTGCGTGTGTGTGTGTGTGTGTGTGTGTGTGTGTGTGTGTATGAACAAAATATCTCAAGAACGGAAAATCGTACGAAGTTGAAACTTGTAACTTAAGTTAGGTACCAGTAGAGGACCCGACATGAAAATTTACAACAAAATTGGTCAACTGGAATTCGTGTCATTTTTCACTTTTTTGACATTTTCTCAAAAAACGGCTCCTACGACTTTTTTTAAATCGCCTCATTTACTACATTTTTATGTTCTAAAAGATAGGGTAGGCGCCATGTTTGCTGAATTTCTCAGGGAGGCTGACCTCTCGTAGAAAAAAGTGTTTTTTTAAGATTGCGGCCTTAATATACATTTTAGCACAAAAATGTTTTTAATAAAAGCTGTAGAAAATTTAGAAACTTACAACTTTTATATCAAACATTTTTTTTGTATAATGCTTAGTTTAGCGGTAATTAGTGATTTTCTGTCTGTTTTTTTCACGAAAATATGTAAAAAATGTTTTTTTAAGATTTCAGCCTTAGTATGCATTTTACGACCAAAGTGTATGTAATCAAATTTATTGGAATTAAAAGATCTACAACTTTTATTTACCGCATTTTTCTCTACAGACTCTAGTTTAGCATTAAAGAGTGATTTTCTGTATTTTTAAACCAAACTGAGATAAATTTTCATTTTGCATCACTCACTCATGATTAAAATAAGGTTATGTTTTTTGTTTGTTTCTAATGTTAGGTTATATTGGTCATTATTTGCATTGGCAAGAGAAAGTTGTGTGAGTGTTTCACACCAGATTTTTTTTACTGTATCATATTTTTCTCAAGAGTACATTTTTGTTACATATCATCCTCATCCACTGAGCTCTTTAATTCGTTTTATCCTCCCCATGCACATTAATAAATATCTTCTTAAATTATAGAGTAGATGATCCTGTACAGGTTACTGATTTCTACTTTCTCTTGCCTATATGAATATATAGGAAGGAAAGTATTGTTTTCATGTCGATTTTTCAAAATCGAGTTTTCACCGGATCTACACGTTTTCAGCCCCCTGAACCCAAAAAACATGTTTTTAGCGATTGGTCTGTGTGTGTGTGTACAAAATATCTCAAGAACGGAATATCGTAGGAACTTGAAACTTGAAACTTAAGTTACATACCGGATCCGACACGAACATTTTCATCAAAATCGGTCAACCGGAAGTAGTAGTTTATTCGTGTAATTTTTCACTTTTTTGCGATTTTCTCAAAAACTGGTCCTACGATTTTTTTAAAAATCGCCTTATTTACTTAATTTTTTATGCTCTACAAGATAAGGTAGGCGCCATGTTTGTTGAAATTCTTGGTCAGGCAGTTTTCACGTAAAAAATTTGTTATTTTAAGATTGCGGCTTTAATATGCATTTTAGCGCAAAAATGTATATAATAAAAGTTGTAGAGAATTTAAAACCCTACAATTTTTATTTCAAATATTTTTTTGTGTAACGCTTAGTTTAGCGGTAATTAGCGATTTTCTGTTTTTTTCTCACTAAAGCGTGTGAAAAATCGATTTTTTTAAGATCTCGGCCTTAGTATGCATTATACGACAAAAGTTTATTTAATTAAATTATAGAAAATTAAAAGATCTACAACTTTTATTTAAAATATTTTTCTCTACAGAGCCTAGTTAAGTGTGAAAGAGTGATTTTCCTTATTTTTAAGCCAAACTGAGGTCGATTTTCATTTTGCGTCTTTCACTCATGGTTAAAGTATGGTTATGTTTTTTGAGTTAAGTTTTTTGTTTATTACTAATGTTAGTTTATATTGGTCATTATTTGAATTGGCAAGAGAAAGTTGTGTGAGTGTTTCACACCAGATTTTTCTGATAGGAGTTTTAAAGCCATCACTACTTTCAACATTCTGCTTAATGAAACTACACAGGGAATAAATAAAGAAAATTGGTTTTTTGTTTATTATATTTATTCATTTAAAATAAAATGACTTACATAATTTGACTAAAAATTTACAATAACTTAAATTGCTAATAAACAAATAAATTACTTTTGAGTCCTTATCGGGGTCATTGCATGTATAATAGACAGGCCTGCTACTAGTATGTCTAAAGACAAAAGAATACGTTCAACCTTGATGTCTCCTGATCTTCATGGAATTCTGTATAATTATTAGATTGTATCCAAGAACAAAATAAAGTACTATCATCTTATTACTTTTATTATCACAAGATTGTTTATTTGGCAACCAGATATGGCCTTACACATAAATGTTTTGGTGAATTAAAGTGAAATAATTTTTAAGGTTGAAATTGAATTATATCAGTCCTTTTTAAAAAAAATGATGACATTTGAATGCCTGAATTTATAAAAATTTATAATTCTAAATTTTCTAGAAGTAAGTTTGTTTTCCTTTCAGATAATAAATATATATTTTATTACAATATAGCACTAAAATTAGACAAATAAAAATCTTTCTGAATGAAGTCTTTTTTTATAAATCAGAAGGTATTTAGAAAAAAAACATTAAGTAGACTATTTACTTTAAAAATTGAACTTTTCAGATACCAACATAATTTATAAAAATAAGATTAACGCACAAATTTTATAATTGGAAATTTCTTTTACATTAAACGTTATTCTACAGAAAAAAATTTCTTAGGATATTGAAGAAAATAATAATAATAATTAAGAATTGTAGGGGAAATTATTTTACAGGGTTTATCAACCCTCAATTTTAGAAAACATATAATAGTTATACGTGATAAACTTATAAGTCAGTAAAACTTAGAAAATTATTCTTAAGTTATTTGTTGTTTGAAGTGACGGTTAATAATTTGAACTGTTGTATCTATATTATAGAATATGGACCGCTATAAAAAAGAAAGTTAGTGAGTAGTTATGTATAGATACTCGGTTGTATAATTCGAAACGACCTAATGCTAACCCTTATACCAAAGGGTCGGTATTTTCCTGCTCAAAATTACACATTATCTCATAACCTTAAAAGTATTTTCAAGTGAAACCAAATATATTTTTCAAATACATAGAAAATGGCAATTAAGATTTTCATTTTAAATTCCGAATTTGTGAAAAAATTATGTTTCATGCTGTTTTATTATGAAAATGATATTAAAATTTCAATAAAAAGTGCATAGAAAACAGATTACGTTGTTCGTTGGCCTTCTTCTGTAGCCTATTAACAAGGAACAAATGGATATTAACAAAAGAAATCTTTTATTTTTATTGTCGCAGTTTGTAAAGGAAGAAGTAAATTACGACAAGCGATTACTAAATAAACAATGCCAAGTAAGGCGTATACCAATCTGCTACTGATCTGTGAATCAGTTCAAAGAATGCACACAAAACACGCCGCCCTACTTCGTGAAGACGACGAGTCTAGATGATAATAATGAATTAAGATCGAATTGTTTCTTTAGAAACTGTTCATGTAACTCTACTGCGTACATTTTTTACAATAGCCTATCTACTGTATTTTTCTCGTATATTAAACTGGGTTGGTCTATTGATTACCTTCCAACGATTTACTAAAAGAAAATTCTATAAAACGTAAAATGGAACGCGTACAATGTCAGTTTATAGGTTATGAACAACTTATTTCCTCTTCGTAAACGTTCTTTATCTTATTATGTAATTTTCCGAAATAATTGTATTTGCTAAAGGATAATCGTTGTATTTCAGTCACGAAATTTTAAGTCCATTAACTGATTTAATGTGTCACAATAAAGTAATAAAAATAAAATTGGAAGGACCAACACACCTGTAAAATAGTAATATCTAATAAGTTACAATAAATTTAACTCAAACCGACTTAAAAATAAATGAGTGGCAGTAGGTAACTAATTTTCTGTTATCTTTTCTTTTATTGGATGATGCTTACATAGCCTTGTCTTGTGCGTAGGTAATATTATGAGGTGATTTAAAGATGACAAAATGTCAGACCTAACCGGGAAATAACCAGGTATTTTTGGTATAAAAGCCTCTTGTGCTGATCGCTACAACAACCAATTTTTAAGCCATGGTAACCTCGCCTAGAAAATCAAAAATCCCATATTTCAATTAACTACAAGCGTGTTTTTTGATAAACATTTTTTTTTTTGGATTAAAAATATATTTAAATTTATATACATACAACAATCGGTCTTTCATCTAAAGATCTAACGAAAGTGTAATCATAATACATACAATACAAGCGAACAATGATTGTAGAACCCTTTACCAAAAACCCGGAGGAAATAGAAGTTAAATTTTAAACCGGATACAACTAAATAATCGAAAAGAATAAGCATCATGAAATTTTTCAGACATTAAGGTTGAATAAATAATTTGTTGAATTTATACAGAACGACCGATGACATGGTTAAAACTCATGGAAATCATGGAAACTCATAAAATCTCATGGCAATTTAATATTAAATTCTAGGAGCTTCATTTGTAAACTCTTCCTTTCCTAACACATTTAGAGATTAAAAGTATCATTTCACAGCGGTTGTAGGCCTAATTGTGGAAGATGAGCATACTCTTGATTGTAGGGATGGCGAGATTGACCTCTCGACTGAAATCAAGAGAAAAATACTATAACAGCGATTCGTTACATAAATTATATTTCAGGTTTAGATGATGATTTACAATCATTACTGTCTGACTAGATATGCGGACGATTTTTCAATGCGTAAATATTATTTTATTCTAATCATGAATCGTTAAAAACGCAATCAAGAGGACTTACCAACAATAATTTGATTACGTAATATACTAAAGGATGATTCCAGGTTAATAAAATCAAATATTACATGTTGTTGTTTAGGTCAACAGCCGAAAGGCTGGTTTGAACCTCTAGAGGTTTTACTAAGTAAAAACGAGGAGTGAGGTTGTTTACCTTTGCCTTCCTCACTGAGTTGAAAGAGTATGCTTATCAGCATGCCAGGCCCTCCGGAAAGCACACACTTTCCACCCTGCAAATGACACCTTCACTTCATTCATTACAGGGTCTGGCTGTATAGTGAAATTCATTACTATCAGAGGAAATAACTCTGACTAGTGTCTTTTACATCTCTACCTATTCTGTTCTTAAATAGTTCAGTCATATAATCGGCTGACTGTGTGATAAGAAACAGAACTATTTTTTGTAGCCCTGGAACCAACAGATCGAGTGCTATAATGTAACACTCCACCTGCCCGTTATGGGCAAAAATATTACATAAAAGGGACATATTTTCTATCTTTCTGTTGATTGAAGGTAGATCTTGGTCGCTCATTCTTACAAAACTACCCTAAGCTCAACTACCACATACAACCATAGAAAATTAGATAGGCCTACACATTTTTTGAGCTCGTGGTATTTGAATTATTTACTTTAGATTATCATCAATGTCATCACATACAGCGTTTGCATGTACCAAGATTTCCCGACTTGTTGATAAATGCGTACCACAAGGTGGAAGAGAATTGGGACAGCCAATGAAACGTTGAAGGATAAATTCCAAGGAAGGATGATTTAATACACTGTAATAGACCTTAAACTTGTGAGGAACACAGAGGATTATTGAACAATTTCAAGAGTTACCTCACAGATATATTTCCTTATAAACAACAATCTTCGAATCATAAATCAACAAAATTTAAATAGATTTATTCGACTTGGACAAATTTCCCTTTTTTATTTATTTATTATTTTATAAAACTCTTTACAACTTTTAAAAATACAAATTAGCACAAAAAGATTAACTTGTAAGGAGAATAGCTGCACTCAAATTAATATTTGAATTAAATTAATTAGCTATCTTAATAGATAGCGATTACCAGTCCCCGTAATATTATGCAAGGAAAATAAGAACTGCAACACTAAAATTGCCTTCTATTAGTGAAAATAAAATTTTATTTTACGAAGAACTTATTAGTAAAATCATATCTAAGTTATGAATTACCCCTTTGCATCTGATTTGATGATGCGCACTACCCCTGAAAATTTTCATCGACACGTTTGTGTCCTTTATCAAGGAGTTACAATCTCTGTGAACAAAATATTTCTTACTAATAATTAATTTACTTCATTAATTAGTTTGTGAAAAAACAAAAATGTATTTACCAGTTTTTATTTAAATATGAGCCAAAACCAAGGCTCAAAAATATTTGATATTTCGTTCCTATTATTAAAACGGATTTTAAGCAAGCACAGAGTCTTCCTTCAGATTTTTATGTAAGAAACATTTTCTCATATGCGGCTAAATAAAACAAGTTTCCTTGATTATGAGAAAATTTCTGGAATACTTCTAGGTCGGCAAAGAATTTACAAATAAATGAACAAAAAAACAGGTTTTTATAAGTTATTATTTAACATTCCTGGTTGAAATCATGTAAAAGTGTAAGTAGTAAATTAACCTCTCAAAATTTCATTGACATATCCTCTAGTTTTTGGAAAAACGCTACTTATCAAAAAATTTAATTTACTGGAAATGAACAACTAAAAACAAATGCTATTTTATTTACTCATAACTACTTATTTGTTTGTAAACAGTAGGCCTATACTATTAACAATATACAACACTAATGTGAAAACGTATGAAAATATGCCGCGCCTGAATGGGATTCGAACCCAAGACCGCATGATGAGAGGCGAGTACGTTACCAACTACCAGACTTCACCGTCTGCATTAGCAGTAATTGCAGAACAGTTGGACGTAAAGCAAAAAATAAAAAAAATAATGTGAAAACCAATATTAATTAGCATTGTATTCAGCGCAAGATTTTTCTTTAAAAATTATAAATTTTTGTAATCTGGTAAAAATACTTCTTAAATAGATAGACACGTTTAAAAATCTTGAAAATTTCAACCTCAAATCTTGTTCGGTGACAGTAGATAAGCAAAAATATTTTTAATTAGAAATATTTTATACACTACAATAAGTCAAATATTACACATTATCACTTTAAAAAGTAAATTCTGTAGAATAAATTAATGTAATAAACCAAAAATTTAAAAAAAATTAGAAACGTACATCTGTACTACGTCAAAATCATCAATGACAACAACCGCTTCAACAGAGCGATCAGTTTAATGGCAGTCACGTCGATGATTATCTACGTTGTATGACAATCACATGACAATATTCAAGACAATGTAACAATTTAACTTATTTTACAATTCTGTCAGTTATGACAAAAACACCTCTTTTAAACATAATTACTATTATTTACAATATTTACAAACATATATTATTTAACGCAATAATTTAAAAAGCAAATTCGGTAATTGTATCTATTTACCCCCAAATACTTCAATAAATGTCATTCATTATTGTAATGACAATATGAATGCATTTGAATGAAGATAAGTTTATACGAGAAGAATCATCTCCAATTTTTATTTGGTATAAACAAATACGACTGTCAAAAGTAAATTCTATTATACACGTTTTCTCATACTAGACGAGATGAGTAACTTGGTTAAAAATGAGTCGTGCAGGATATCAAATCAAACAATGTCCATATTTATAAATTTTACATTTTTGAAAACCACAAAAAACTGTCACACTTTTATATTATCAAGTAGAATTTATTTTGACTGTCCAAAAAAAATATTATTCCCAACTGATAAAGTTTTTTAAATGAACTTTGGGAATGTAGTTTTACAAATTGTGAAGTCTGCTGCGATAGGTATTATGGCCAGGAACTTTGGATAGAAACTATTTTTCTTCTGGCAACCGAAACTAAAAATTGCTAAATGTAAAAAAAATAGTTTACTGTTAGTAAATGATAAAATACTTTAGCTCTGAGTTTGTCAACTTCTTCGAGTCATAATTGTCCGTTTTTCGTCAGGAATCTTAAAACTGTAATTTTTCGATAAACTTCAAACACTGGACAGATATCCGTTCTTGGAGATCCAAATTTAGTGGGTGTTGGATCCTTTTTCGAGCTTTTGTGGGAGTCATAACTTTTGGTGAGATTTAAATAACAATATTATTTCAGTACGATAAAACACAATAACTTACTGAACTGCAAAAGGTTTTGGACGCGGCTGTCACAACATGGTCTGACTTTGTAGGGTGTGGAGTTTAATTATATGATTCATCTGATCTGATGGCAGTTGTTTCTTTAATATTATCGGGTTTAATATTATTAAACCCGATGTTTGTGAGAATCTTTCTGTAGGACATTAACTATTTTGAATGAAACAAATTAGTTCACTAGACAGAGTAGAGAAAATAATTTTTAACAGCAGTGATAACTAAATTTAGTCAAAGAATGGATATTGTTTGTTTTGGTCCTACACAACTCAAATATGCTACTTAAAAACTAAAATTGATAGGATAGATTCACTGCATAAATAGAAGAATCGCAGTCAGCTTCCTAAAATAGATGATACAAACTCGAATTAAGACTAAATCATTAAATACATTTTACTTTAACATGATGGCATGGTCTTCTCTGACGAAAAAATAATATAATGTGGCTAAAGCCAATAGTTATCAAATGCTTTCCTTGGTAAGCATAATAAGAATACAACACATTGAGGCTGGAGTGGTGATTACGGCCTTCCAACGTAGCATTTCCTCATCAAACTTTTGAATACGATGTCATCGTACTCGCTGTCTTTATCATAATCACCATCATCATGTGACGTCATTCGCCGGGGGCACATAATGACTAAAAAATCCAAGTGTCCTAAGGGTGTCTGAAACCCGTGAAATGAGTACGTCCTTAAATTTCCAAATTGTTTTATCGACTACACTATTTTTCCTATATTCGACACAAGTTTTCTTCAATGTTCTTACACAGTCGGCTCTGTAATGTTGTAATTGTGCATCAGTAGTTTCGATTGCATACGAAGTGCATCCTGAGCTGAGGCAAGCCAAAGGAAAATGATTGTGAAGCGTAAGAGCTCTTTCCGGATTATGAAAACATTTAACGTATTGATTGGGTTTCGTGAAGTTTTTGCTTCTGTACACGTGTTGAAGCATGTGCATGTACTTGGGTATATTAACAAACCAACCGTGATCGTGAACTAAATCATCAAGGAAATAGACATTTCTCACGTTATAAGACGCCCTCGTTTCATTCTTTAATTTCAACGCTTTTACCGACACGGAATCCATTAACTCCTTCCACGACATAAACTTCAGAGGCATTATTACTTCATCTATATCTAATAATGCGATATATTTGTACATGTATAAGTTTTTATATAGACAATCGTTGTAAGGAATCAGTTCATTTTGACGTTTATGATTGACTTTCTTAACGAGATACAGATGTTGAAATCCAGGCATGTTCGGTTGGCCTCCAGGCAGGGTCAGTGGTGTTACTTCAACTCGGCCTCGTTGAGTGTAGTGCTTTAAAACTTTACTTATATTCGGATGAACTTGAAGTTCATAAAAGAATACTTTATCGGCGCCTAAAATGCCAAGAAGTTCGATCCACTCCACCAAACGAACTGAAAGGTCATCGTGAAGAAAATCGAGTCCTTTCACACACACAGCAAAATTTTTCTTTTCTGCAGGTTTGGGCTTATTGTATATCACCCGTAGATTGTTACTTGCTATATCACATACCTTTTCCACCAGCGACACCGATGCAGGTACTTGTTTGTGGTAAGCTTGTGGAATTTGACACGCTATAAGATACGGTTGATAGATACCCTGTTTGTAGTTTCCCCATTTCTTGTACCATATGTATTTATACTCCATTACCTTCATGAATACTGGTTCTTTGTGATTTTCGAACCAGAACTGGCAATATGTTTTAACGGTTGGTTCGATTCTGTTTATCATGCCCAATATTCGAACGGCGGGTCCAATTTTACTCAGTTTTCTGACGTCGTAATACGCACCGTACAAATGGAATGTACCGTTGGACGAATGTAGACTTTGCCAATATACATTATTAAATTCTAGTTCAAATATGCTTGGATATTTGGCGCAACTTTCATTTTTATAAAACATATTCTTATTCTTGTGTTTATTCCAGTAGGCTATGGGAAGACTTGGGAGACGCTGCTGAATTTCTTCTACTAACATGGGTTCAGAACGAGCAGGAGTCTTGTCGACGAAAGGCTCTAATAAAAGAAGATTATCTAATGTTGTGGATGAGCTGGTGCCACCAGAGGAGACGGAAGTAGTGTTTTTAGAAGACTGCACCAGTGGTTCCTTGGTTCCAAAGCTACTGCCGGAAGATTTTGAGTCGGTCAGCTGTTGTAGAAGCAACCGGTTGATATTGCTACTACGGTGTTCATTAGGGCCGATGGAAGAGGGATGACTTTTCAGGTGAAGCACGAACACTACTAAAATGCCCCAAAGGAAGATAAAACCGACTACTCTCTTAACTGACCATCGTGAGCCTACTGCACTCCTACCCATCGTTGCCTCTGCTGCCACAGATCTCTCTGGTTCTCCCCTCCTCCTAAAACAGACATACAAAATAAGCAGTTATCCTCGGATATAATAAGGAAATTACAAAATACTAAAGGTATAATTAAACCATAATTTTTTACTTAAAATAATTATGCAAGCATAGACTGGTTTTGTACTTAACGGGCTGCCTAACCAAAACAAAGATATCATACTAATTGGCAAGTACATCTGCCAATAACATACAGGTGGTGTGTCAGATTATTTACATTCAATCTGTTCGTTGCAGGGCTAAAATAAATAATTCTGTTTCTTATCAAATGGTCAGCGAATTAAATGACTCAATCATTTAAGAACAGAAGAGGTTGAGGTGTAAAAGACACTAATCAGATTTCTCTCCTCTGAAAGTAATGAATTTCATTATACAGCCAGACCCTGTGGTGAATGAAGTCATTTACAGAGTGGAAAATATGTGCTTTTCAGAGGGCCCGGCATGCTGATAAGCGTATTTTTCCACTCAGTAAGGAAGGCAATAGTAAACCACCTCACTCCTCGTTTTACTAAGTAAAACCTCTACAGGTTCAAACCAGCCTTTCGGCTGATGATCAAACAACAAGGGCAAATACATGAAATCTAACCACTGGAGCAAAATGCATAAGGAATGGACTATCAGGAAAGAACTTCTTATCATCCCTCAAAAATTATTTCCAAGAGTAGGCATTTTTTTAAATTTAAGAAGTTTAGGTTACAAATAACAATTTTTTTTATCTAGCTTATGGTGTAAAATAAAATATTTATCTTTTTAGTTTTATACAGCAAAAGTTTGTTAAAAATCGATTCTTTTGAACCCTTACACTGATAGAAAAAGGAACATTATCTTCCGTCATGAATTTCTAAGATGGTGACAGTTAAGGTAAAATTTTCATGATATACGAGTATAGTATTGCGCCGTATAAAAACAAACCAGTACTTTTTTAAACATAATATTTCTTGTGCAATACAGTATATTTTATTAAAATTTAAATTTTATAACATGATTTTCTGTTATTATATACATACATTAAAGGAAAAAGTACTAACTTATTAAAAAAAATTAGTATTTATTTTGAGAAAAGTATTGGTATTGTCAACATTACTCGTGCATTATGTTTTTGATAGACTACTGTTTTAGATAACAGTAAGAATTCCGTAAAAGTAAATTATATTCTTAATTTCTTTTTCCAGTTTTTGTTTTTTAGGTTGAACACCCAGAATCATACAGGTATAAATTTATACTAATATTATAAAGACGTGTTTTTTTGTACAGGCTAATTTTCAAAACTACTTAACGGATTTTCATGAAATTTTGACAGCATATTCGTATTTATATTCACAGTAACAATTTCTGTTTAAATTTTCAAAAACGATAACCTAAGGTCTCTAATAAAATTTTTATAAATATGTACATGTGTGTGTTCATGTGAGTACGTATTGCTGTTGAAGTAGATAAAGGGGTTTGATGACGGTGAAAGGCGTACGTAGGGGCAATTGCCAAAACGCTGAGTCTGTGTACGTGCGCGCGCTTGTACGTTAGAGTAAGCAGCTACACAATTTCTGTTACATATTTTTTTTAAATTGATTACACATCTTTCGCGTGCGAAGCCACGTTAGACATGCTAGTTAAATATAAATATACACTAAGCAAAACTTTTTGAAAAAACTGATAAAACATTTTTTTAGGTGACTGTAGAAAACCAAAAATATTTCTCATAAAAAAGTTTTGGTAAAATAAAAACTACAGTGTATCATATGTTAAAAAAAAAGAAAAACTATATTCAGTGTACACTAAACGGGCGAGACCGTGACGGATTACCGAGTGACGAACTAAGGTCTTACAGTAATTACTTAAGTATTCTTTTGAACTGTTCTGAAGGCTTATTCGCATTCGTTTCTATTTATTCCTTGCTTGGGAGATCGTTTAAAACTCAATGAACTGCCAGAAGACGTACTTTCTCTGTTTTTCACCAACCATTCAGAGACAGCCTGGGTACCTGTATCTGCAGGTTCATTAAAGGCCTATTCCTTGATTCTATAATTTACGCCTGTCAAATTATTCAGAAGAAGACATCCGTTAAATACTTAATAAAATTTGACAGTCTCCTTCGTCGGAATAAGCAGGTACAAGATCTTTCCCGAAGAATCAGAAAACTAATTGTTATTTTCTAGAAGTTAAGATCAATACTAGATCAAAGAACGTTAAAAACTATTTACCTTTCCACTACCCAAACAGTAATCAGTCACAAAATACTAGGATGGTGCCATACTTGTCAATCTTATTTAGAACCTCTGAAGAAAGAGCAAAAACTTATTTTGCGAGTAACCAACAAGAACCATTCCCCTATCTTTCTGAGCAATTGTTCAGGGATTTTTAAGTATACTAGAAGTTCGTTTGTTGTTTTGGTCAACAGCCGAAAGGCTGGTTTGAACCTTTAGATGTTTTACTAAGTAAAACGAGGAGTTAGGTGGTTTACCATCGCCTTCTTCACTGAGAGGAAAAGAATGCTTATCAGCATCCCAGGCCCTCCGAAAAGCACCGACCTTCCATCCTGCAAATGTCATCTTCACTTCATTCACCACAGGGTCTGGCTGTATAATGAAATTTATTACTCTCAGAGGAGATAACTTTGTTTAGTATCGCTTACACCTCTACCTCTTCTGTTCTTAAATAGTTCAGTCATATAACTGGCTGACTATGTGATAAGAAAAATAACTATTTTTTGTAGCCCTGGAACCAGCAGATCGAGTGTAATTAATTTAACACTCCACCTACCCGTTATAGGCAAGAAGTTCGTTTATAACCGGGAATTAATTATACGCGCGCGCGCGCACACACACACATACACACAAACGCAGTGAACTTTTCTAAATGAATCCACAACTATAGTCCAAGAAACAAGCATTTGTTCCTTTGCTTAGAACTACAAAAATGGTATTCTAAACACAATTTTATTACCAGGTCCCCAAACTGAACAACCTACTTAAAATTATAAAAGTATACGGACCATTATAAAGTTTAAAGCTAAACTACAGAAATGGCTTTTTAGCATCGGTAGTCAGTACACAAAGAAAATGATTAAACCTTTAAATCTGTGAGCTCACATCCTAGTACGGAAACCGTAGTTGGATAGGTTAATTTTACCTAGCACGTTCATGACTGTATTACTTATAATTAAAAAGGTTAAGAAATAAATAACACAAGCCATTCCGAGATTTTAACTGAAAATCTTTATCCAGAAATTTTAGAGATCAGTAGGGGCACTCAAAATCATAATACGTTTTCCCTGATATTAAAAAAAAATACCAGGATGAGAAATGTGATTTATGGGTCGAGTTTGTGATGGGATTATTTGTGAAGGGATTTGCAAATGAAGCACCGTTTTGAATACATTGATTTTGCTAGCTATTAGGACGAAAAGAGTGCTATCCTAAATTTTGTACTGACAACAAACAGTAAATTTTTTTCTATTAAAGTAACGGTTCAAAGATTTATAAATTGTTTAGAAAATGTAGGAACAGAACGTAAACTGTTTTCAGGAAATGAATCGATTAAATATAAATTATTAATTGAAGAATCAAATTATTTCATAACTGTTCAGTAACGTATAATAATAATGATTGAGGCCAGGTGTTGGTTTTTGGTTTCATAATTCAATTCGTGCTCGGAAAATATTCACCAGCACTTTTAAATTTAGTAGTTATAAGTTAATATTATCTTCCTTATTCATAATTATTTTAATAATCATTATTATTATTATTATTACTCTGTTATTCATATTTAAATCATTTAAATTGTATTTGTGCCGTATTAATTTTCCAGCAATTCTCTTATGTAATGTCTAATTAAATTATTTTATGGCCTGACAGTCGATCTATTTTCTCTGCATCAAACAGCATGTTTCATTTAATTGTCAACTCATCGTTCAAAATTTTACGTAATATTAATCTATATGAACTTATTAAGAATGGAGGACTCCTTTCAACAAAATCTGGTGTGAAACGCTCACACTACTTTCTCTTGCCAATGCAAATAATGAACAATATAACCTAACATTAGTAATAAAACATTGGAAATAAACAAAAAAACTAACCTCAATAAACATAACCTAATTTTAATCATATATGAAAGACGCAAAATAAAAATCAACCTCAGTTTGGCTTCAAAAAAATACGGAAAAATAATTTTTTCACGCTAAACTTGGCTCTGTAGAGAAAAATGCGGTAAATAAAAGTTGTAGATCTTTTAATTTTCTATAAATTTTATTATATACACTTTTGTTGTTAAGGCTATACACTGTTAAGGCTGAAATCTTTGAAAAAATCGATTTTTTTACACGTTTTCGAAAGAAAAAAAACAGAAAATGGCTAATTACCGTTAAACTAAGCGTTACACAAAAAAATGTTTGAAATAAAGGTTGTAGGTTTTTAAATTCTCTAAAATTTTGTTATATACATTTTTGCGCTAAAATGCATATTAAGGCTGCAATCTTAATAAAATCATTTTTTTCTACGAGAGCACAGCCTCCCCAAGAGTTTCAGCAGACATGGCGCCTACCCTATCTTGTAGAGCATAAGCAATTTAGTAAATGAGGTGATTTTAAAGAAATCGTAGGTGCCGTTTTTGAGAAAATCGCGAAAAAGTTAAAAATGACACGAATAAACTACTACTTCTGGTTGACCGATTTTAATGAAAATGTTCGTGTCGGGTCCTCTAGTGGTATATAACTTAAGTTTCAAGTTTCAAGATCGTACGATGCTCCGTTCTTGAGATATTTTGTTCACACACACAGACCAATCACTAAAAAATTTTTTTTGGGGTTCAGGGGGTCTGAAAACGTGTACATCCGGTGAAAACTCGATTCCAAAAAATCGACATGAAAACAATACTATCTTCCTATTTATTCATATAGGCAAGAGAAAGTAAAATATCAGTTGGCAACTCCACTCTCTCTGAGCTTCACGGCAAACTAAACTTGAAAGTTTAATTTCTCACAACTTACACATTGAAAGCACAATAATGCACAAAGCAGCATAATGCACAAATAAAACCAATAAGCAGCTTCTGGAAACAGGAATTTTGTTGATGTCAGTTTGAATCACCTGTGGAAGAGGAGAAATAATAGCCCTACAACCTGACAATAACTAAAAAGTGTAAGCAAAATCAGGTAAAATTTATTTATAAAAAAACTGGTTCGATCTTTTTTACTTTTGGAAGGGTTACTTCTATGCAGAAATCGGATATGAAATTATTTTTGGATATTTGTCTCGTAAATTGTCATAAATTAAAATTGAAAAATGAAAAGTGTAAAAGGTGATGTGAGAGGTCTAGTATCAAAATCAGCCAAATCCATTTCATAAAATTTTTCAGAAAAGCAAAAACCTGTTTAAATTAAAACTAAAGTACCTACCGTCTTGGTTAATAGTTCAAGTTATAATCCCACATTAATGTGTATGAATATAACAAAAATATATCTTCAAAATCTAGGAAAACTAATTTTTCTTTTGAATGTGGCTGGTTTTGAAACAAAATTTTACTGTTTTTTTTTGTGAAAAATCATGGTTTTATTTATTAAGGTAAGCAATGAATTTGATCATTTCAATAACTTTAATAAAGTAACTACTCCTAACCATGAATTATTAAAAAAATACATTTTTCATTGAGACTGTGTCGTGCTAAAACTAAATTATTCAAAATCGATATTTTTCAAGCAATTAAAAACTATCACTTGAATGTCAAAATATCAAAATTAAACGATTTTATAATAAAACGGTCTTAACATAACTGCATTAACAACAAAACTACATTGTTTTGGATAGAATAAAATTAAGTCTACTACAGAAGTGCACTAGCGCACCCGCTGGCTATTTTTGTAAGTATGTGGCTTGTTTGGAAAATAACTTGAGAATTTTTTTGAGCATTTTCATTCGATATGGATCATTTTAAAGTAGATTCTCCTATTTACTACGTTTATAATATTGAAAACTTGTATAAAAGAACAGAAACAACAAAAATGTTTTTAGATGTTTTTGGAAATATTTTTGGATGTTTTTATCATAATGTAGAGTGGTACTGTACCTGATTCTGACAGCATAGTACAGTACAATAAATAGATTATATACATTAGATGGTAGAAAAGAATAGAATTAATGTATTGTGCAGATGGAATAATCCTTCCAAATGTCCTTACACCAAACAAATAAAAAATAAAAAATGACTTAATTTTATCAATTACAATTTCATTTTTTTAAATTGAGAAATTACTCGGTATCAGATAGTTTGTGTTATTCAGGACGCTTCCAACATTGAATGGATTTTTGAAATAGGTTGCTACTGTCAGAGTTTACCTCGTGCAAACAAACAAACAAACGTGACTTCTTCATAACTTTGGTTATTAAAATTAACGCTAATTACTCAATCGTTTTATTTATTCCTCGTAATTGTATTGCAACAGTATATAGTAAAAGAAAAAAGTATATTAAAAGAAAACGGACGATCGGTACACCACGTACGCCCTTCGCTAACAATCTTTCAAGGGTTCCTTAACCATTTCAGTGCCAAAACAATATTTAAAAATTTGATCCAAAGTGTCACTTAGTTTGAATAAGGGTGTACAAAAAGTGCCAACCCTTACTTCGAAAACTTGGAGGCGTAAGCCTGCCATTGCCGACCAAAATTTCAACGTTACAGAAAAATAAAATTTCCAGTTTAAAATTAATTTTTATTGTGTTCATAAAAAAACAAATAGTTTTAACACTAAAAATATATTCAAAATAGTTTTTATTAGTTTATTTAAAGTTGCATCGACAGTTTGGTCATTGGGAACTACTGAGGGTTTTGGTACCTTAAAGGTGGTTTAAACGTGTTAAAATTTCCAGACCCTAGCCGGGAATCGAACCCGGGACCTTTTGCTTTGTAAGCTAGCGCGCTAGTCACCACGCCACGGGGCGGTTTCAAAATACATTATTCCATTAATTTTTGTTTAAAAGTGTTTTCTGGAAATGTTCGGTTATCCGAACGTTGGCACTTAATGCATAACTTACGGACGTCCGGTTTACCGGATGTTATAACTACGTAAAAGATATCGCGTCCTGTTTTCCGGACGTTGGTACTGAAAGGGTTAATAGATAGATAAAACGGAAGTTATAACCCCTTACAAAGAAAATTAAATGAGGAATCTGCTCAGTATGTGGAAAATCTTTTACATTTTTTAAAGTTTCAAACCTCTTCTTTGAGGTTATGTAATTATTTTCATTCTTAGATAAATATAAATACTGAAAATAATAATATTCATAGGCCACCATCTGGAAATTTTAATAATTTTTAATAAGAAAAACCGCAAAATTCAGATTTATATATTTTGAAATTCACAGAAGACAAAAGGATTTTTTTTTTTATTTAAAAACGCGCTCCTTTGCAGTTTTACTTCATTTCACTTCTAATGTTAGAAAAGTATTTCTGGAGGAAAGTAAGGATTCAAAGTATGGGTTAGCACAATTCTAAATTAATCATTGAGTAATAAGGTCAAATTTTTAACTTCATATTTTTTTAGTTTATTTAAGTCGCATCAACTGTTTGGTTGTTAGCGACTAAGGTGGGTTAAGTATTTAGAGCTGGGTTTTGACTTATGAGAAATACCTCCGTGTTGTAGGCTAGCGCGCTAACAACTACGCTACGGAGGTGGCCAATCTTCATTTTTGTCTACTTAATTTACGAATCAAACTAATTGTTCCGTAGATATTAAAATATTCATAACTTGAGTTTCATTTATCAGATCTTGAAATTTAAATGTTTAGAATTGTCTCTTCCATGCATTCTTGTGTCCATGGAAAATAACTTTTTCTACAAAAATTCGGATTTAAAAATAACTAACCAAACTAAAGACTTGGTTTCAACACCTGGGTAAGGAAAAAATTGGAGAAGTTTCGAAAATAAAAAAAGTAATCAGTTTAAGGGGGCTTATAATCAGAATAGGGAGGTTTATTTACACAACAAGCGGTGCTTTTAAGTTTACCAGTAGCCTAATAACAAAATTTAAGAAAATTTTGAATAATTTTACCAGGAAACAATAATTAAAAAGAATATTTAAATATATCTCAATACAAAACACCTCCATCTGTAACAGATATATGAAAAACATGAATTTTTTCTCTAAGAGCTAATTGAACATTTTTCAACCCTCATTACGTGTAACTATGTTTAAATAATAATAATAATTTTGCAATACAATTTAAATAAAGCTTTTGCATATCTTTATACGCCCCCGAACATCCTTCCTCTTTTTCTAAACCTCTCTGCCACTACATGACAATTACAATTATACCATTACATAAAACTACAATAATCACTATAACAGATCTTATATTTCTCGGTCAAAAAATTCTCAAGTTGTACGCCTCTAAACGCATGGAATTCTTTGCGGTAGCAATAAATGGGTATTTTTATCTTCCAACCTCGATATGACAATGTTCAAACAACATTAAAAATATAGGATTATGATAGGTCAACGCAGAATAAAATGAGCTAAATTTTGATGTAAGGTATGTTGAAATCAGACTCATTGTTACGGAGATGCAAGGGTTCAAACTCGAATGTATATAATTATAAAACCGATAGTAGATAATCAAAATTCACAACAGTTGATTTTCAAAAAAAATTTGATCGGAACAAATGGTTGATGAATATTTAACATTGTTAGCAACATTTTTACAATGACTATACTGAAGGCGTTTACGGTAACCAGTCAACCGACAAAAATTTTACAGTTCAAATATTAACAGTAAAAATTCAATGTAATAAATACAAGGAACAGGAAATATTGTAGAATTTGAGAACTGTTGCCTAAAATAAGTTTTATATCCATTGTGAGCCATTTTGAAATAATTCATTCGTCCGAATTCATCCGGTCAGAAACAATAAACAACGTATGAAGGAATAGAGAAGAATACTCCGAATGAATTGATACAATAGATATGTGGCTGTGAAAACAAATTAAACAAATTAAATTCTAACTTCACACAATTTACAATGCAATGCAACCGGTATACACATACAGATAAAAGGCCTCAACAGAATTCATGTAGATTATCTCTAATGTTATATATCTCCATAACAGATGTGAAGGCGTTCACAAAGGTTAACCAACAATTCAAGGTAACTATCAAACGCACACGCAACCTACCTATTAATTATTAACAACACGATTTGCGCGAGCTTATTGCCGTCATCCAGTAGAGACGATAGATTTACGATTCTAATTCTCTGAAGAAATGTTCAATTGGAAAACAATGTTTTGGCAGTTAAATTTTTCATTCAGACATTTGCACGTCCTTTATCTTTAGATTCTTTTAAACAAACTACATGAGCAAACGTAATACTATTTAGTTTTTTAATACGAAAAAATGCCGATCCTGTAAAACTATTTACATAAATTCCATACCATTTAAAAGATTTCGGTAGTAAAACATACAGAATAAATAAATATAACTCAATTTTAGAAATTCCTCCCAGAAAATACCAGCAAAATTTTTCTGAATGTTCTCAGTTTAGTCATTTTTTTAATTCTTCACAAAACTGTTTACATGTTTACAAAATTCAAAATACTGCAATACCAAAAAAAATTTATCCAGTTTTGGAGTTCAGGTATAGATTACAACAGGTTCCAGCTGTGTATCTCCAACGGTCGAGGATCTATAAGTGGCGTTTTCCTGTTTCTCGTATGGGTTTCTCCATTCTACTCATTGAAAAATAAAATTGAAAAATCACTTGGAGTAGTAAAGTAGGGAAATGACAAGGTGGATGCTGAGGCGTTAGTTCTGATTCCAGTATAAGAAACAAACTGTAACCTCGGATTGGACTAAATTTACTGAAACAGGACCACCTAATCGGAATCAAAAAACAATCAGGAATAGATGACATATAATATTATTTTTATAAAATGTAAGAACTTTAATTAGAAGTAGGACACTTCAACAGCTTGAGGAGATCCTTAGAGAATTTTTACACAATGCTTTTCTTCATTGATTGGTGTATGTAACTGCGAAATTGATAAATACTATTTATGATTTATCGCACGCCTCTGCCTACGCTCTTTCGTACTCTTTTATTGCGGTACAGGTGCATCGTTGACGAGCGCTCGCTGAAATTTCAGTTTGTAATGTACCACGCGGCAGCACCTTGAAGCTGAGGTGAAATAATCACGAAAGATCATTGCGGGTGTGATGTGTTGGTATTTCGCTTTGAGTTTACAATTATTGATAAAATTTGATTTTAATATTAGTTTGTTTTGTATAGTCAGTCATTATTTTCTATTAAATCTACATTGTCTGCCACTCTAGACAGCACATCCCTGATTACAATATGCTAAAGTTAAAGCTGGAAGGGTAAAACTCTTGAAGATTATTGTAGTCGATATCATTATTTTAAAGTAGTTATTATTTTCAAAATGAAAATAATATTTGTACAATTAAACGACTTTTTCAATCACAATCGAAGGTTATTTTAAAGAAAAAAATCATTTAAAAGACGGCATTTCGAAGATATGCATCATACTGAGAAAATCCACCGCTCGGCCCTGAGGGATTGGCGTGAAAAAGCTTTACTTTTACTTGTTTATCAACAAAGAAATAAATTTGCCAAATTTTAGAATTCTAATTTTCAAGGAAATCAGGAGAATAAGTGATCAGTCATTATCAATAAAAAGGCTTTTGTTTTTATGAATGTAGAAACACCGGATCGCATTTTTTGATAAACATCTAATGTATCATAGTACACTTGATAAATAGGACACAATGTTGAATATGTACTGGTTTTCGAAGGTTTCTAGGAATATTATGGTTTGAATTGAAGAGTGGGCCCTGGGAAGTGACCTGGGGAGGGCTTCGGCTCTGGCAAAGGGGAGTGATGACGCGTCACGATACACAACATCGGTATCAAAATAAGCGGTTAATCAAGAGACCGCTCTTAGCCTCTCTCACTCCAACTCCAACACTTTAACCTACAAGAGGTGCCCCTGTTACGCTGAGCAACTCGATGGAAGGTTGGGTTAAACCCCAGCGGGAAATCGGGTCAGCAAGCTGATAGGTGTTGGGGGCTGAGGAGCCAATCTTCAGTCAATTCTCACAACCTGATGGTCATGCCTCAATCTTTGACGTCTCAGGGAGTAATGATCAAAGAGGATAGGATCATGAAGTGAGAAATAGGAGTAATTCTCCAAAACAGGATTGTTAGGAATCCTTAGGAGGCAGCCCCTCCACCTAACTAGCCTTGCCGTTAGGTTAATATCCCACGCAGGGCGAAACATAAACGTATTCAAAGAGACAAAATAGAAAGAAACGGACAGGTTAAACGGAAAAAAGACTGGAAACGGACAAATAACATGATTTTTGGAACTTGGAATATAACCTCACTGACAGGGGAGGGTGTGGGGGGGCGAAGGGGAGAGAGCAAAGGACGGCTGAGAGCATTGGCTTTGGACAGAGTGGAGTATAAGAAGTTTATAGAAGGCCCGACGCTGAGAGGCAGAAGGGAGAGATAAAGAAGAAGAAGAAGAATTGAAGAGTTGGGTGGATGAAAGTCTTATGTGATTTTTTCAAAACGTATTTTTTATGATTCATGAATATTACATGCATATTTAGTTACTTAGGTAGCATAGTATGGTCTATTTCAACAGTTTAACCCTTTCTAGGTCTTTGGTAAGTATACTTACCACTCGTAATAATGTCGAGTTTATTTAAAAATACGCTATGCAGTTGAACATTATTGGAATTTTATGATGTTACGGACGTTCTCTGGTAAGTAGGCTACCCATATTTTGAAATTAGTGCGCAACGACCATTTGCTTCCTGAGTTGCACGAATGTGGTAAGGATTCATACCAGCGTACGCTACCGTGTTGTTATGTTGTTACGTTTTTACACTTTTTAAAAAAATTCTAGTTTTTACGAGAAAGCAAGCATTCATGTTAATATAAAGTTAAAATAGTTATTCTACACATTATTTTGTAGCATAGTACTATAAGTTGTTTTAATAGGCATTCTTACCACTAAACATTACGTGAGTTCCATTTCAATAAACGTTCCTTGGTAAGTATACATACCAGGTCTTAACATTAAAACAAAGAAATATCTACTGTTCTGGCACTAGAAATACATTACTCAAGTCCCTGTACAGCAAAATTTAACATTTCACAACATATATATTTTCCCCCGTAGTACTGCCCTATAAAGGGTTAAGGAAATACTAGAGGATCATGGGGGCATGTACTACATAATTTTGTGTTTTGTATTGAATAAAGGGGTAAAAATCACCCTGTTCCTCTATAATAGAAGCCGTTATCATTTAAGAGTTAAATGATAACAGTTAACTCTAGTAATAAAAATTAAACGTCATCAATGAAAGCTACTATTAAGAATTTCTTTAAAAGATTCTCTAATGAAAAACTTTGTTTTGTGTAATTGAAATAGCCTACTAATTATCCATTCTTCAAAGAAAACAGAATTTTTGTATATAAAGAAGTTATACGCAGAGAGAAGTCATTAAAAAACTGATAAAGAAGAATAATGTTGGAAAGTAAAATTTGAAGAATTTTTAAATTCATATATAATTTTTCACGAAGGGGCAATAAGTAGGTATACCAAAATAAAATCAATCAGTTTGTTAACAAACTCATAAAAAGTTGGGAGCCTTAGATTTTCGATCGCATTTTCCTCAAAACTATAATTTTATAACACCTTCATCCGCTAAGGTCTTCAATTAAAAACAGCGACACTAAGTGGTTTTGCGTTACGGCCGTTTGTTAGCCGGTCACCTTATCACCCCAATCTGACCTAACTTCTTGAAATCACTTTTTATCAAATGGTTAGCTCGGAGACCTCTTAACAGATTTAAAAAAACTCAAGAAGCAATTTATTAATAATCAGGTCACTAGGAAAAATTGTGTTCTCAGACTGTCGCCAACATACCTACTCGACCTGTCTCTTTACTTTACACTCACAACTTTAGAACGACTCCTCTATGGTAGTAATTTTCTTCTGCACTACTTAAACCGTTAATTAAAAACCTTCGAATAATAAAGCCTTCGTAAATAAAAACCCAAGTAAATCTTTTTACAATTTAATTATGATAATCCGGAGTAAGATTATAACCGAGTTTTAATTAAAATCAAACATTAACCTGTAGTTTAACTGTTATAACTTTTTGACAAACTAATCTCTTTGTGTTATTATTTTTGTAGTTTTGGTTTTATCAATTACTTATATTGTTTTTGTGTATTTTTGCGTTGAGATCACTAAGTATCACGTTTACATAGTTAAGATATTAGGCATTCTTGTTTTTCAAAACTGCTTTATTCTTTCAAGCTGTTCTACATTGCTTTCAGATCTGCGATTCATAAGTTTTTCTTTTTTCCTGCAAATCTAGACGTATCAATGTTTTCATAAAACTTTCCCTATCTTTGATTTATTTTTACTTTGAAGTATTAATCTTTTTAGCCCTTTTCAATTTCATTAAACCAATTTATTATTCTAATAAAAATGTAAATATTTTCTTTATTGAGCTGTTTCTATTCATTCAACACAATCTTAAAATTATAATCATCTTTCCCTGATTATCTTTTTATTTTTCACGATTTTAATTTCTTCTGATTGGTTTCTTCTGATTTCTTCATGATTGGTTTCTGATAAACTTCTTTTAGCAGTGAAAATTTGTTTATTCTTAATAGTTCTTTTAATACTTAACTTATACCTGTAGTTGTCCATGATTTTTTTGTTAAAAAGTTTTTTTAGCAGTGATAGAAATGTATTTATTCTTAACAGTTTTTTATTACTATCCTCATACTTCAGGCCTTGATTTGTTTCTTAAAAAGTTCTTTCAGTAGTGATAACCTGGACTAGTTAGAGGAGTGATCTCGTTGTCACGACCTAGCGAAGCGGATCTTCCGCGAATGGTCAGCCTCGTAGAGCTTGTCTACTCGAGCCAGCTTCATGAGCAATAAGGGATAGTCTATTTACCTACACATTTGAGTTCTAAAAATCTGGTGTGAAACACTCACACGACTTTCTCTTGCCAATGCAAATAATGACCAATATAACTTAAGTAATAAAACATTAGAAATAAACAAAAAACTAACCTTATTTTAAGCATAATTGAAAAACGCAAACTGAAAATCGACCTCAGTTTGGCTTTAAAATACGAAAAATCACTCTTTCACGTTAAACTAGGCTCTATAGAGAAAAATGTACTAAATAAAAGGTGTAGAGCTTTTTATTTCCTATAAATTTTATTATATACACTTTTGTCGTAAAATGCATACTAAGGCTAAAATCTTTAAAAAAAACGATTTTTTTACACGTTTTTGTGAGAAAAAAACAGAAAATCGCTAATTACCGCTAAACTAAACGTTATAAACACAAATGTTTGAAATAAAAGTTGTTGGATTTGAAATGTGCTACAACTTTTATTATACACATTTTTGCGCTAAAATGCATATTAACGCAGCAATCTTAAAAAAACAATTTTTTTACGTGAAAACAGCCTCTCCAAGAATTTCAGCAGACATGACGCCTACCCTATCTCGTAGAGCATAAAAAATTTAGTAAACATGGCGATTTAAAAAAAAATCGTAGGACCAGTTTGAAGAAAATCACAAAAAAGTGAAAAATTACACGAATAAACTACTACTTCCGGTTCACCGATTTTGATGAAAATGTTCGTGTCGGATCCGGTAGAGGTGTCTAACTTAGGTTTTAAGTTTCAAGTTCGTACGAGGTTCTGTTCTTGAGATATTTTGTTCACACACACACACACACACGCACGCACGCACGCGCGCACGCGCACACACACACACACACACACACACACAGACAGACAGACAGACCAATCGCTAAAAACATGTTTTTTTGGGTTCATGGGGTCTGGAAACGTAAAGATCCGGTGAAAACTCGATTTCTAAAAATCGACATGAAAACAATACTTTCCTTCCTATATATTCATATAGGAAAGAGAAAGTAAAAAAGACTAAGTAAAAGACAACTATAATAAAACCCTGTTAAACAATCCTACACTCCTGAACAAAGAACTCCAAAATTTATGAGGGACGAAGTGACTTCATCTCATTCCAAACGCCCATGATTCGAGCTGTCGGATAAGCTCTACAACCATTTGTTTATTTTAGCCTAATTAAAACAGATATTAATAAAAAATATACATAATTTTTCTTATTAAAAATTTAATTTTGACATTTTCACATGAATAATAATTTTAAAGACTGAACAAACCAAGTCAGTTTACACATCTCGGATGGGCCACCGGGAGGCCATCTTATCACGTCCTAGAGATATGATACTAAACCGAATGGGCGTTACCGTCCCACCAGATAATATTTTGTGTACTTAAATAAAACCATAAATTGTTTTAACAAAGTTTGAATATTTTTCAAACGGATTAAGAATTAAGATCCCGATGAGGCAATGGGACAACATCTCGAACGCGCATGAATCTTCGCATGAATATCGTCATGAATCTACCCCCGATTGGCCAGTTACATCAAATCATTTATTTTAATATTTCAAAACAGACATTAAAATTTATAAAAAAAAATTAATTTGAACTCATACGTAGGGCCTGGCAACATTTTTACACAAATAATAATTAGTATAAACTACAATTTGTAAACCATGCTAAAATATATTAACTATTTCCATTGTTGTGCAATGTGTGATGTATTTCAGGCGCTTGTGTTCACTGTAGAAAAATGTGAAACTACTGTCTGGCTTAATGTGTTTTTAAAATATACGATAAAAATTTATTATTTATTTATCTTCTCAGTAAATATTGTTTAATTCTATTGAAAATAACCTTTCAATATGTACTATTTTTAATGATTAATTAATCGTTAATGACCAGTTTAAGACAAATTAATTTGTAATAATACACTAGCACCCCCCGCTCGCTGGGCTTCCACCAAACTAAACTTAAAGCGCTTAATTTTTTACAAAACCTCACATATTGAAAAAAATCACAACTCTAAAACCAATTAGTTCTGGAAACAGTAATGTTGTAGACATCAGTATGAATCGTCAGTGGGGAGGAAGAATAATTGAGCTCAAGGAAAGAGTTATAAGGAAAATAAATTAGTATCTATTTCGTAAAAAATGGTAGGAATCTTTTGATTTTTGGAAAGTTTACATAACTTTCTATGCAGAAATCGGATGTGACGGTTTTCTTGGTTATTTTTCCTGTAAATCTATATAAATAAAATTGTGATTTTGTTTGTAAAATTTTTCAAAATGCCCCACATTTTGTTTCTACGCCAGATCTACCAAGTAAACACCGAAAATAAGTTCAGCTAAATTTTTGTCTGTTTGTATGTTACGGCATCACGCAAGAACCGCCGAACCAAATTCAATGAATTTAGGTGTTTAGTTTCTGGATATAATCGAAATGAAAATAAGCAATAATTTTTTTGAATATCACAAAGGGTTAGGGGAGTACAGAGGGAGGGGTAAACAAAAAACTATGAATATTTCCGTTAAAAGTCAATGTATCAAAAAATGTTATATAATCGAAATTACGAAACGTTTAAAGATAAATAAGTTTGACTATGTAAAGTTTTTCATTTTCATACATAATAACGGAGATACTATCAATTAAAAAAAAGCATATCAATATTTTTAGAATATTGACATACAAAATAAACAAAACAATAAAAATAGGCTTACGCGCCGGTAAACCCCGTATTCATTCAGTCAGTTACCTACCTACCCATACCATCAGCACCCTATAAACCCATTCTCGGTCATATTGTCAAAAATGAATCTTATCTTAATAGTGGTCACCATCGTGGTTTTCCTATTGTGATTTACCTTTCATTAATAATGAAAATAATAATAATAGCGCTGCATATCTTAATTTAAAACACCAAGATCTCGCTTTAATTTTACGTTCAACTTTTTTTCCATTAATAATGCTGACGTTGAAAGGAGATAGATAAAAGTAAATAATTAAAGAATATCAGACCTGACAAGGAATCGAACTCGGTACTCCAACCAACCACCCACGGCACCAAGAAAACCTTTCGAAAAACGGGTACTTTAGCTAGTACTTTTATAAAAGGAAAGAGTGTAATATGATGTGGTATGGTAAAGCGGTACTGTACCGTAGATGATACCTGCATACGTGATGTAGAATGGAATAGATAGATAAAACAACTAATCTTACCCAAAAAAATATAAGATTAGAAAATATGTCTTCATTTTATCAATCACAAAAATTTTTACCCAATTCAAAAATTGCATAAAGGGAATTCCGAAGGGAACATTAAATAAATTGGTTTATTCCTTTTCCCTGTTTCCCCGGTTTGACTCCACACTTTACTTTTTCTAGGTCTTCAAAAATACAACAGAAAAACAGGTAGTAAATTCCTTACTTTCGTTTTCGTTTACTTTTACAATCAGTTTTAGGAAAGGAATGTCGTTTTTACCTGGTGTAAAAAACAGTGATTATAGCCAAAACACAATAACATAAGGTAGATGTTCAGTAAATCAGAAATGAATTCAATTTATTTCTTTACTAGTAAACCCCCGCTCGCTATGCTTCACCACAAACTAAACTTAAAACGTTTAAATTCTTACCCAATCTTGCAAGTTCAAAACTAAGACTATAAATAAAACTATTTTACTATTTCTTAAAAAAAGGTACTACATTTTCTATTTTTGGAAAGTTTACATAACTTACTAAAGCAGATATCGGATGTGACATTACCTGTCGCGTAAATATTTTCAAAAACTTTGAAAACAGAAAGAGATTGGATTGGGTCATATTGTAAGGTGGTACTACACTATAGCTTTCCTGATTGCATAATACAATAGGCTATATTGTACACAATAACGGTAGAATACTAATGGATAAACGACTAACAAATAAAATAAATGACTCCATTTTATCAATCACAAAATTTTTGCAGAAATTAAAAATTGACGTTGTACCATTATAGCCTAGGTTATTTAGGAAGCTCCAAGATTTCCAACAGTGAAAGAATTTTTAAAAACGGTTGGGTAGTTTCTCTGAGATTATCTCATTAGCAGAAATTGCAGAACAATCAGATGTAAAACAAAAAAAGATGTCTCATGCAAACAAACAAATGTTACTTCTTTATAACATTCGTCTAATTTTACGCGGTTCGGAAATTACTTTTCCGTCCACTTGAACCGAGTTCACTAAGTCCAGAGTTAGCAAAATTATGTGAAAGTGCCACCAAATGAATCCAGTACAGTTAATTAGCTGAAAAAGTTACGTTATACTGGTTGTGCAAGTGTTAAAATCTGATCACCGGTGATGAACGAAAAACGCAGGGTTACTCCCAGTTCAAATTCAAACCAAACCAAGTCAAAAATAGATTAGCGTACTCAGAAAATGGCGGGAACAGCTGCGCCACCTAGAAGCTCAAAAAATTAAAGAATGGGAACAAGAGATTTTTAATAAATTGACAGTTTGGGGTTTTTAAAAACTTTAAGTTTCACTGAAGTATATATCATCACACCTTGCTGGAACCCTCTCCACGACACCTTGTTGAGAGCTGTGTTGCCTTTCCTTAGTTTATAAATTCTGTGTAAGCCATCATAAGAATAACAGCAAAAACTATTGAAGACAATTGGGGTTGTCAACTACGTGTACAGTTCCTGTTTAAAAGAAATTAAAAGCGAAAAACTGAACAGAGATTGGAGTAGTAAAGTAGAATCCCGGTATCCAAAATAATTATGGCAGACCCATTTCAGGTAACCCCGATTAACCAAATATAGACGTAACAAGGGATGAATAATATTGTTATATTGAGATCGTAGCTTTCTTAAACTTAACAAAAACTATTTCTGTCTATTTAACAAGGATTCGATACATTTTAACTGAAATACTATAGTAAGTTCCCACTAAATACAAATTAAACCTAATTATTTTACTGTATTTTTAAAAATCGGATTTTTCTACTGAAATTCATCAAGTTTTTTTTATTCGAACGACCCTTTCGTGGTATTTCTGCTCGATGTTTTAACTCTAGGCTGTCCTAGTTTTTTTTGTCCAATCTGATACGAATGAAACACCAACCAACCCCAAGACCGACAACAACAATTCACCCTTTTCTATGTTATCCTTTGTGCGGCCTTTAGTTTTTCATGAATAGTGATAACAACCCTTTTACCTGTTCGTTTACAGTTAGTATACGTTCTGCTTAAGCAGAATGTTGTGCAAACGTAAACTGTCAAAAAATAACAATGAGTGGTCCCTCTTTTTTGGGTGGCCTTCTTTTGTTTCTTAAGGGGGTAGTCAACCCAGAAAATGAAAATGAAAACTACTGGCTATAATTTATCATTACATATTTTAAATGAAAGAGTAATTTTTTAGTAATGATCTACCACTTGAAAATTAATTACAGCCTCTAATATAAGGGTGGGGGTGGAAAAGCAGGCTTTTACGGGGTATCAAATATCTCAGGAACCAAGAAAGATATCAACGTGATTCTTGTGCCAAAAAATACAGAAAATTGCTGTCTGTTATTTGTTGTATGTAGTTTTTCTTACTAAAAATTAATTGAAGAAAAAACATATTTAAAAAAAAATTATTTTATATATTCACAAATTATTTATTAACTAAACCCCTATCAAGTTTTTTGTAATAATCATTCAACAGAAAATAGAGCAAGAAATTATGAACATTTAAAAAAATCATCCAAATATCTCCAATAGAAACCAAAATATTTAATTCCCAAGAATGTACAATCATGCAAAACACATTTTCCGAAAACTTAATTTAAAGTTTAAAAAATAATTTCACTCGCCTTGTTTTATTTATTTTTTTACAAAATAATTTATTTATCTGATCAGTGAAAATCCTAATGAACCTACGACGACAAAACATGTTTTTATAACTTTTTGTCAACGTATAAACAAAGTAAACACATGCTGTGATTCAGAACATTTTAAACTTCAAATAAATGCAAACAAATCGAAATATAAAACAAATCATCTTGAGTTGACAACCCCCTTAAGAAACAAAACTCACTACAATTAGGTCTAGAAAAATGTACACTATATAAGAAGCAGCTAGCAAACAGCCAAGTATACTGGAACACAATTAGATGTGGATTTTATGACTCCATATATATTGGTCCCCCATTAGAATGGTACCCTTTGTACCATTGGTATCCAATAACGAGATACTTAGTAGGTTGATGGTCATAAAAGTTTGTACAACTCTTTTTGATAAATCACCGACGCTTGAGTAATTTATGACAGGAGTGTAATAAAAGAGTCATATCTTTCTTCGCCACCTGACTTTAGCCCCACTCATTAAGCACAATGGGCGATAATGGTAATAAGGTACTTAGTAGGTAGGTGGTCGTAAATTAACCCTTTGATAAGTTACCGATACTTGAGTAATTTGGGAGCACCCAGTAATTTACGTCGGACGTTAAACCAAACAAAAAAAAAATTGAGTAATTTACGACAGGGGTGTAATAAAAGTAATAAAAGAATAATATCATATTATTAGTTAATGTATCAACAGCAATTCAGAAACATAGTTTGATTGATTTTATTTTTATTTTGTTCATGTAAATTACGTACATGGGAAATTTATTGATTTTCGGATAACCCGGATTCTTTGAAGAACCGTTTGGTCAATGCATGTTCGAATCATCAGTGCTATTTACTGTTCTACAAAAAAAAGGAAACTCATCCATCAGTTCGACTACAGGTCGGTTGTCGGACGAGAAGGAAAGATTACACATTATGGTCGGTCGGCACATCGGCCTTTGCCTAGTTCCTCAGCTATTATTATAGTTGTACTTGTTGCAGCTATTTACCGTGTACGTGTACCGGTTTTCATGGATGACGCATGCGCATTGTTATACGTACCCGGATTGTGATCGATGGATTATCTGCTTATTGTGAAAGTACTTTCTCTGTCACATAGTGAACCAACCACCCGTCGTCGTATATTTGAGGAAGCTTCATTATTAAAACAAGGAATGAATATTATTCTTTCATATTTTTTTCATCGCCTTCTTCGAAAATTACTCCGTACGAACAACGTATAGGTACTCTGAAGATTTTATAATATTAAATATTCTAATGTGTCCCAAATATTTATTTGCATAATTAGAAATTTGTGACCTTTACGTTTCCAAAATTATATTTTAATCTAAAACACTAGCTTTCACCAGTAATTCAACTGACAAATTTAAATAGGTAGCTCTATTAAAACGATCAATATTCTCAACGAATAAAAATCGATTCAAAGTATGGCTTTGCAATAAGATATCAGAAGATATCTTCAGTTCAATAAAACGTATCGAATCTTAACAACTATTTAAAGAAACTATATGGATTGTTTTCTAGTAATAGATTAATTTTGTATCTAGATAATAGAAAACTCATTAGCTTCTACTGCTCTTCTTGTTTTAAATATCCGTCTGGGAGGTCTACGTTCAGAAAAAAGACTGTCTAGGTACAGTTTGGCAACATTTAGGATGAATACGACGTATAAGGAGAGGGACGAGGTAATTTTTCTCCACGTACCATTCCATTCTCACTGGTCATAGTACTGGGTTACTGGAAATGTCTTCGAGCCTTTGTAAATAATAGACATTCTACTATCGGTTTCATAATCATAGACACCCGAGTTTGAACCCTTGCATCTCCAAAACTATGAGTCGGATTTTAACATACTTTACATCAAAATTTAGCTCATTTTATTCTGCGTTGACCCATAATACTCCTATATTTTTAATATTGGTTAAAAATTGTCATATCGAGGTTGGAAGACAAAAAACCCGATGTTTTTGATACCGCAACAAATTTCATGCGTTTAGAGGCGTGTAACTCGATAAATATTTGACCGAAAAGTTTGAAATTTTAACACAACATAGACAAATATTCTTACAGCGTGTGTGAAATTTTAAATTCATACGTTATTTAAATTTTGATTTATTAACAATATTCTGAACCCTTACTATCTCGGTAACCGCTCGGGCAAACTATCGTTTTATTCAACGTAAAAAACTTAGTACAGATATGTTAATAACATGAAATATCGATTGGCCAATGATGTGGTGGAATTTTTAGTATTTTTGAAAAATAGATGGGTAATGCGGTGGGGGGGATGTTACTATCCATGTTGCTAGTTTGTGTACGTGACATCCTATTTGACTGTCTACCTGAACTGACAGACTGTATTGTCAATTCAGGTAGACAGTCAGATTCAGGCAACATGATTAGTAACGCCCACCCCCCGCATTACCCAGTCTATTTTTCAAAATTCTAAAAATTATCGCCAGTATTCCAAAATCACAAACACATAACAGTATCTTCATAGAATTCAACATTCTTTCAAAGTCTATTTTCGAGGATTTAAAATTCGCAAATAACATTAATTTAATTTTGTTTAAAACAACTCCAATCAGATTTACAAAACGAGATGTCGCAATTAATTCTGAATCGAGAAAAATAAAACTTGTAAGTTTTCACAAGAAATTCATTATAAATCTATTCGGGTTTTCTCAAAAATAAATTTTAAAACATCTGAAGATTTTACCATTTCAAGTTTACAGCCATGCAAAAATCTTTAAATATGTTGGAGAGAACTCTGTATTAAAGGACTAACAGAAATTTCTATTTAAAATACTGTAACATTAGGCTAGATATGGGTAAGGTGAGATAATCAGAAGAGACCTGGTATTGTATGATTGTATTCTTGAGTGTATTCTTAGTCATTTCATGCATTTTTTTGTGATTAAGTTATATAGAATGTCCAGTGTTTTTTTACCTTCTCTTGCCTATATGAATATATAGAAATGAATGTATTGTTTTCATGTCAATTTTTCGAAATCGAGTTTCCACCGGATATACATGTTTTCAGACCCCCTGAACCCAAAAAAACATGTTTTTAGCGATTGATCTGTGTGTATGTGTGCGTGAACAAAAATCTCAAGAACGGAACATCGTAATAAGTTGAAAGTGCTTTTGTAGAAAAAAAAATTAAAAAAATTTACAAAAAAAAATTAAAAAAAAAATTTACAAAAAAAAAATTAAATAAAAAATTTTTTTTTAAGAAACGCTATTATTTAACAATTAATCAAAAGAAAAATGAACTAAAAAGAAAAAAAAAGAAAAAAAAAAGAAAAAAATTTACAAAAAAAAACAATCACAGACATTACAGTTAAAATAAAAGCGTGGCGCATTAATATATATAATATTACAACGAATATTTTACAATAAATATTATATATATTAATGCGCCACGCTTTTATTTTAACTGTAATGTCTGTGATTGTTTTTTTTTGTAATTTTTTTTCTTTTTAGTTCATTTTTCTTTTGATCAATTGTTAAATAATAGCGTTTCTTAAAAAAATTTTTTTTTAATTTTTTTTTTGTAAATTTTTTTAATTTTTTTAGTTTTAGTTAATTTTTTTAAGTAATTGTTAAATAAAAGCGTTTTTTAAATTTTAAAATTTTTTTTTACAAACACCTCCACAGCGTATTGTCATCGAAGATAAACAAGTGTGCAAAGTTTGATTCATATTGATACGGTAGAAGTATTAAAATTTTAAGTTGCAAGATTTGATGGATCCAAGAGTAAGTTAAATTAAAAGCGTTATAAAATTTTAAAATTTTAGAATTTTTTTTTACAAACACCTCCACAGCGTATTGTCATCGAAGATAAACAAGTGTGTAAAGTTTGATTCATATTGATACGGTAGAAGTATTAAAATTTTAAGTTGTAAGATTTGATGCTTCCAAGAGTAAGTTAAATAAAAGCGTTTAAAAATGTTTTTTTAAGATTGCGGCCTTAATACGCATTTTAGCGCAAAATGAATATAATAGAAGTTGCAGAAAATTTAAATACCTATAACTTATTTTACACATTTTTTTTGAAAAACGCTTAGTTTAGCGATAATTAGTGATTTTCTGTTTTTTAATGAAATTCTGTAAAAATTGATTTTTTTTAAATTTCGGCCTTAGTATGCATTTTACGACAAAAATGTATATAATCAGATTTATAGGAAATCAAAAGATCTACAACTTTTATTTCAAATCTTTTTCACTACATTGCCTAGTTTAGCGTGAAAGATAGATTTTCCGAATTATTAAGCCAAACTAAGGTTTGTTTTCATTTGCATCATTCTCTCATCATTGAAAAGTTTTGTATTTTGAGGTTAGTTTTTTTGTTTACTTTTTATGTTTTATTACTAATGTTAGGTTATGTGGGTCATTATTTGCATTGGCAAGAGAAAGTTTTGTGAGTGTTTCACACCAGATCTTTTTTATCTTTGTATTTGTGTATACCCTTTTATGATTTATTTAAATTTCTAAACTCTATTATTTCGTTCTTTCTCGTACCATCTACCTTTCAATTATTGCTTCCACAATTCGGAAGAAAGCCTTTGTATTTCTATTATTGGTTTACTACCTCGTCTTTCTATTTCTTTTAGAAACCTGATCAGGCATAAGAGTTAGCTCCTTTTGTCGGTCAGCAGTTCAATTTGTAATGCGGATTACTATCAGTGTGAATACATCGTAAACGTTGTACGTTAAGAAAAAGTCTGTGTAGTGTACACATTGCATCTGGTTGTAGGTAAGAAATAATTGTTCAATGTAAAATTATTGCAGATATTATTTAAATTAATTTAAGCTTTACGTTTTTATAATTAATTTAATTTACTTAACTCGATTGTAATTTGTTAGTTAATCTAAGTTTAATAACTGATTGTAATTATAAATTGTGTCAATAAATAATTGGTATAAGTTAAAGGAATCTGTTTATTATACGTAATTAGGCCTTTACCCATATCCCGAACGAACCTAGGCTTAGGTAGGTGTTACAATACATTTAACCAGATTTTGCATTTTTAATTGCATGATAACGCAACGAAACTAAAAAAAATCAGCGGCTTACCTTATTTATCTTTAAAAAGTTGTAAAAATAAAATGTTTGCAGCACCAAACGGAACCAAAAATTAATTTATAGAAATATTTTATTTTCGAACAAACGACTTCAATTTTATGAATAATTGAACAAAAGTTCACTAAATAAAAGCGTTGATAACAAACATAGGACAAAGTGTAAAACAAAATAACTTAAAAATATTTACAACACTGAATTACAGCTAGCACTGCCCATGTACTTCAAAGAAATGGGAATTATAAACTGTGAAGAGTCATGGGAAAAAATTACGTTGATATACATTGCCTACTGCGTCACATTAAAAAAAATTCAATTATTATACGTATTATTTTAAATACTTTCCCATAGTGGAATTTATAGACATATCATTTCATTTATAAAGAAAATGTAGCGTTTTTTCTTTTAGCAAAAATAAAAAGGATTAAAAATATCCGGTGTGAAACACTCACATGACTTTCTCTTGCCAATGCAAATAATGAACAATATAACCTAACATTAGTAATAAAACATTAGAAATAAACAAAAAAACTAACTTCAAAAAACAGAACCTAATTTTAATCATGAGTGAATGATGCAAAATGAAAACAAACCTTTATTATCACTTTTTGACGCTTAAGTACGCTCTTTAGAGTAACATGCTTACAATAAAAGTTGTAGATCTTTTAATTTCCTATAAACTTGATTATATGAATTTTTATCCTAAAATGCTTACCAAGGCCGAAATCTTAATAAATCGATTTTTTACAGATTTTCTTTGAAAATAACAGAAAATCACTAATTAACGCTGAACTAAGCGTTTCACAAAAAAAATGTTACAAATAAAAGTTGTAGGTTTTAAAATTTTCTGCAATTTCCATTATATACATTTTTCCATATTAAGGCCTCAATCTAAAAAAAAACCATTTATTCTATGAGAGAACAGCCTCCTCAATAAAATCAGCAGACATGGCGCCTACCCTATCTTGTAAAGCATAAAAAATGTAGTAGGCTAATTGAGGCGATTTTTTAAAAAAAATCATAGGAGCCATTTTTGAAAAAAATCGGAAAAAGTGAAAAATTACATGAATAAACTACTACTTCCGGTTAACCGATTTTGATGAAAATGTTCGTGTCGGGTCCTCTAGTGGTACCTAACTTAAGTTTCAAGTTTCAACTTTGTACGATGTTTCGTTCTTGAAATATTTTGTTCACACACACAAAAACACACAGACCAATCGCTAAAAACATGTTTTTTTTTGGTTCAGGGGTTCTGAAAACGTGTAGATACGGTGAAACTTGATTTCGAAAAATCAACATGAAAACAATACTTTTTCCTTCCTATATATTCTTATAGGCAAGAGAAAGTAAACATACAATCACCAACTGAATGCTGAAGAAAATTTTGTGCTATTGGGTAAATTCTAGAAGACTAATTAAGATTAATGAAGTAAGTAAGCATGTAGTCGTTGGTTAATGTGTAATTTAATTAGTATGTGTTTTTAGGTAACATCTATTAACTTATAAGTTCAATACATGTTCTTTACTCACTTTGGATCCAATTCACAAAAACACCCTTGCACACAGGTCCAAAAGAGCCCCACGATCCCACGCTAATTCTACTTGCATTGCCCCACGGTGAGCACCAATAAAATGGCAGCAAACCTCTGAACAAAAGAATGATATTCCACGAGCCAGCACTGATAGATGAGCCAACATTTTTAACTTCAGCTCAAAACTTTTGGATTATTTAACCAAAGGGAATTTAACCAACTATGAAATATTTTATGATCTACTGTGAACCCCTGGTGGATCCAGGGTTTAAAGACAAGGGATAGATGGAAATTGTCTCTAGCACAGTTTGATACAGTGAGGCAGAAGACGCTCTACTGTGCTGAAGATTTATCTGAATAATAGACTCATCATCTTGATTACCATGACGAGAGTGACGTAGAGATACAAGGGTCCATTACATCACTCTATCTTCATTTGTCAACGATTTAAGATTTTACACATAGCTCATTTAGCGCCCTGGTGCACTCTAATACATTTAGCCCCAATTTTTTATAACGGACGTTAAGAAAAAAATCTCTAGTCAACTAAAAGAAGGAAGAAAATAACAAATGAAATGGTCTTTTACTGGATTTGAACGAAATTAACCAACAGAAGAAAGGTTAAATTTTTTGACCTTGTCTTTCGGTGACCTAAATTTGAAAAATAGATCAATAACTAAAAACTCTTGTATTTTATAATTTTATATTCTATTTGTTTTGCAAATGAAAAATGCAACGTTTGTAATATGAATATTTTGAACTAGATGCATTATTACCAAAATGCAGTTTAGCATTATGCAGGCCTATAATTGTATTCATTGTTTTGAAAATATTTAAATGAAATATTATCATATTGTATAAAATTTATGTATTAATGTGTATATTTTGAACTCGTTTTAAAAATATTTATAGTGGAAGTATTCTACTACCAGTAAATTTATATTAGGGCTATATGAACTACAATTTGTATATTTCACCTCTCCAGCACTGGGATGTATTATTTTAATAAAATTAATTGTTGTTTATGTGCTTTATATTTGATAGACCTACATGTTTATATTTTATTTATTTATTTTTTTAATAAATATCAACTAATCGGGAACTTATTGACAAGACGTATATCTTAACAAGACCCTGCAATGTAAAAATATGTTTAAAAATAAATTGAAAGAATTACTTAAAAAAGGCAAAAGCGAAAACTTGTTAGCCTCAAACGACGTGTGCAAACCATACCTTAAAAAATAACTTGAGCCATACAAAAACCCTCGTTAACAAAGCTATCATCAAAGACAATAAACAAAAATCAAAGATTCTTATTCCACTCTACAACTTTAACATGAACTATGATATACCAAAACGATCTTTTTTTTGTTTTACGTCTGTTACTGAAACGATCACCGATTAAGTTCTCTGATGATTCATCTTAAGGCATCTTCAACAAACTCAATGAAGGAGCACTGACAACACTATCGGGAAGCCTGTTCCAACGAATGACCACACACAATAGGAAAAATTGTTTTCTTGGCCGTTCTAAATCTGTCCTTTGTTATAGCAGTTTTTTGGCCCAGAGTTTTTAAAAACAAGATCCCTGATGAACAATGGAACCGGAATTGACTACAAAACATTCAATATTTCGTACATTTCTAATTAATTAATTAATTAGTAATATAATATATGATTGCTCAAGCAAGAAAAGCCTTTGAAATTAAAAACAGCTTACTGACTACAAACATTGACTTACAAATTAAGAAAAATTTCTTAAAATACTATATTTGGAGTGTAGCATTATACTGGTGGGTGATAGTGGCTGTAGAAAGGTAAAGGATAGAAGCTTTTGAAATGTGGTGTTATAAGAAAATGTTAAAGATTAGGTGGGTGGACAAAATAAGTAATTTAGAAGTTCTTAGGCGAGTGGATGAAAAAAGAAGTATATGGAAGCATCTAACCAGAAGAAGGGATAGGCTAGTGGGGCATATCTTAAGACATTCAAGTATTGGTCTATCAGTCATGGAGAGTAATATTGAGGGAGTGAATTTTAGGGGGAGGCAAAGGTTAGAATATATAAAGCAAATTACAAAAGATGTAGGGTGTTACAGGTATGTAGATATGAAACGACTTGCGCAAGACAGCTTGGAGAACTACATCAAACCAGTCGAGATATTGATGAGAAAAAAATACAGAATATTTAAAGTTTTCATACGAAGAATGAATTTTAAAGTGTAGCCACATCGTAGTTAAAATCTATTTATCACTTTCAAGCACGCGTGAACAGGTATGATTAAATGTAAAACTGACAGACAATAGGTCTAATGTTTAGTGATGACGTCAGGGGTAGAAAGATAAAAGATGATCGGTAGGAGTAGGCCCACAGCATGAAATGATGTCATCTGATGGTTGGACGGTCTATGAAATTCACCATTCGACTTGACTAATTGTTGACGTCACGCTGTTTGTTGTACTATTAGTAACTAGTACGCGTAGTCTTTCACTCTACACTTTATAACTGACCAAGGACAAATTACAACATTAACTACTAGGCTTTTGATCTTCATCCGGCCTACTGGGCCTAACTGCCAGTAGACAATTTGTACACACCTTGTAGGCTGTAGGTTACTTTTAGTCATGCACATTAAATGCTGTTCTTATCAGAGATTATCTAACTTCATGGTATCCCTCCTGTACCTAATCAATCAAATAGGCACTAAGCCAATCCCCTTATGGCAAACTATAAAAAACTGAAACTGAAGACAGAAACCTTGATAAACAACAACGGCCAAAGTAACATCAAGAAATGGAGTCATAATTTCTCAATAGTTTGCACAACGAAATCCATTAACTGACTGACTAATTCACACATCTCCAACTCTTCACTACCTACTACAACGTCCAGAAACTTGAGATTTGTTTTCATCAGATTTTAAAAAAGTTTCATTAAGATAGCAAATGCTCGCTGGAAAGGATTTTGGATGTTGTATATTTACATTTACATTTACATATCAACTAAATAACTCTATTACGATCCGAACTCTTGGAATTGCAACGCACTTTTCTTGGTACGTAAGAAACATTGCCCATACCATGCAGGTGCAGTGTTAAATTATTTGAACTTGATCTGCTAGTTCCAGGGCTATAAAAAATAGTTCTATTTTTTTATCACATGGTCAGACTAAAGCAATTAAGAACACAAGAGGTAGAGGTGTAAAAGACACTAATCAGAGTTATCTCCTCTGAAAGTAATGAATTTCATTATACAGCCAGACCCTGTGGTGAAAGAAGTGAAGATGTCATTTGCAGGGTGGAAGTAGATGCTTTTCAGGAAACCTAGCATGCTGATACGCATACTTTTCCGCTCAGTGAGGAAAGTAATGGTAAACCACCTCACTCCTCGTTTTCAATTAGTAAAGCATCTAGAGGTTCAAACCAGCCTTTCGGCTGATGACTTAAACAAAGTAAGAAACAAAACATTTACATTTATCGAATAACCCTCCACGAAGGCTACAGGGACCTTGTAACAGAGATTGGTTGCTTTCCTGAAAATTTAGATGATAAAATATAAAGATAACTCAACACCAATGAACAATTAAATCAGAAAAACATATCTAAAATATGGGGATCAAATTCCGATTTCAAATCATGCGAAATTTCCTTTGTTAAAAACAATTTGAATGTACTCCCCTTACCGAGTATGTACATATTTGGAATTTTAAAAAGAACACAGTTTTATTTAAAAAAAATAAGTATAACTATTACTGTACAAATCGTACTTCCATCGAGAATATACATAAAAGGTTATCTAAAATGAAATATTTATTAATTTTTGAACCGAAGTTCTTAAATTATTTTACAATAAAGCCTTTTTAAATGTATAAAATTTAGTGCCATTGTATAATGTAAAATTCTTTAAGTATATTTGTATATTTTTACTTTCTCTTGCCTATACGAATATATAGGGAGGACAGTATTTTTTTCATGTAGATTTTTCGAAATCGAGTTTTAACCGGATCTACACGTTTTCAGACCTCCTGAACCCAAAAAACATGTTTTAGCGATTGGTCTCTCTGTGTGTGTGTGTGTGTGTGCGCGCGCGCGTGTGTGCGTGCGTATGTGTGTGTGTGCGCGTGCGTGCGTGTGTGTAACAGAATATCTCAAGAAGGGAACATCGTACCAACCTGAAACTTGAAACTTAAGTTACTTACCACTACTGGACCCGACACGAACATTTTTATCAAAATCGGTCAACCGGAAGTAGTAGTTTATTCGTGTAATTTTTCACTTTTTGCGATTTTTTCAAAAACGGGTCCTAAGATTTTTTTAAAAATCCCCTCATTAACTAATTTTTTTATGAGCTACAAGATAGGGTAGGCGCCATGTCTCCCGAAATTCTTGGAAAGGTTTTCACGTAAAAAAATTGTTTTTTTAAGATTGTGACTTAAATATGCATTTTAGCGCAAAAGTTTATATAATAAAAGTTGTAGAGAATTTAAAATTCTACAACTTTTACTTCAAACATTTTTTTGTATAACGCTTAGTTTAGCAGTAATTAGCGATTTTCTGTTTTTTTTCTCACGAAAACGTGTAAAAATAGATTTCTTAAGATTTCGGCCTTAGTATGCATTTTACGACAAAAGTGTATATAATTAAATTTATAGAAAATTAAAAGATCTACAACTTTTATTTAAAGAATTTTTTTCTAGAGTCTAGGTTTGCGAGAAAGCGTGATTTTCCGTATTTGTAAGCCAAACTGATGTTGATTTTCATTTTGCGTCTTTCACTTATGATCAAAATTAGGTTATGTTTATTGAAGTTAGTTTTTTGTTTATTTCTAATGTTAGATTATTTTGTTTATTATTGCATTGGCAAGAGAAAGTTGTATGAGTGTTTCACACCAGATTTTTAATTTTGTAAAAAAGGAAAGAGTATAAGACGTTGCCTGTACCATATACGTTACCTATACGATGACGTTACCGATACTATATGATGTTACCTATACGATGACGTTACCTATACTATAAGACGTTGCTTAAGAGTATACGTTGAGAATACCTGACACCTTCATAATACATTGTATAAGATAGAAGGTCGAACAGAATACTGATTTATAGAATAGATGGAAGAACTATCCGTTCCAGCCGACCTTATGAAACAAAATAAGACAAATTCATTTTACAATTCACAATTTTTTTCAATTTTAAAAATTACGTAATTCCATATAGTCTATGTTACTCAGAAAACTCTTAGCTTTTAACGATGGGTAGTTTCTCAGATTACCTCCTACAAACAAATAAACAAACGTCACTTCTTTATAATATTAGTATAGATTACTGCAAGTGACGATGTCTGTTCCTGCATTGTGTAGCTGACAAATAAAGATTTATTCGTTATAAAAGACGAAAGTTATAGTAACACGGTAAGGCCAAAGATATGTACAGCTACTTCTAATTAGTTCTACATGCGGGCTAAATAAAATGCAATATTGATGCTTACATCGTTTTTAGAAAGTCAACGGAACATGTAAATAAGAAATAGAATACAGGTAATTATACTTCAAATGAATTTATTACATATTCTTGTGAAACCCACTAAGAACTCTAATAAAACGTATGAGATGCTGAAAATTGATTACAGGATGCTTTTAGTACAGAGAAAAAAATCATAAAATTCCGGAGGAATGCGATATCGACGCAATGAGGAAGTTTATCTCTCAAATATTATGACGAATGACAAAATTACCAAAATTTTATCATGATTAACAACGGCGAAAGTAAAAACTGTATGGCCTAAAACAAAGTGGACAATACTACGAGGGTCATCTCTAAAATATAGACCGTTGGGAAATTTCTCGCCTTGAGGTTGGCTAACCTGTGGCGTGGAAGGCCAGTATCGTAATATACACACTGCATTGTTGTTTGTCAGTTGTCGCGTTGTTGTATTTTTATTTACGTTTATTGTTATTGCGTTTTAAAATGAATCAGATAACTAATATTGCCGCCGATTGTGAAATACGTGGAGTGATGGGTTTTTTAAACCATCAAAACGTTAAACCGGTGGAAATTCATAGGCAGTTGGTTGCTGTGTACGGTGATAAAGTAATGAATGAAAGAAACGTTTGAAAATGGTGTGAAAGGTTTAGAAATACGAGAGTTAATGTGCATGATGAAGAACGTTTGGGGAAGCCCTCAATAATCAACAAGAACTTGTTGAAAAAGGTCAATGAAAAAATCAAAAACAATCGTCGCGTGACGATATCTGAATTGGCCCTTAGTTTCCCTGATATTTCAAGAGCTGTTATTGGTCGTAGTGTGTGTGGTCATTTAGGCTTCAGAAAAGTTTGTGCGCGTGTGGTGCCGTACGTGTTATCGGAACGTCACAAACAAATCCAAATGGGATCTACGTTGGAATTTCTCATGCGCTACAGAGAAAATGATGATGAATTCCTTAATTCATTAATTACCGGCGAAGAAACGTGGATTTCTTATTACAAGCCAAAAAAATAAAACGGTAGTCACGTGAATGGCGTCATCCTTAGTCACCAACAAAACCGACAAAGATCAAACCACTGCCGTTTGGAATGAAATTGATGCCACGATCTTTTGGGATCGATTTGGCATACCGTTGATTGACTTTACGCCACGCGGAACGACTGTAAATGCAGAACATTACTGCGAAACTCTATGCAAGTTACGAGGTGCCATTCAAAATAGGCGCCGTGGACGGCTTACCGAAGGCATCGTACTCTTGCACGATAATGCACGTCCACGTGTTGCAGGTAAGACGCTCGATTTACTGAGAAGATTTGGATGGGAAATTTTCAGTCACCCACCGTACAGTCCAGATTTAGCGCCTTCAGTTTACCATTTGTTTGGCAAATTAAAAGAATTTTTGGGTGGTAAGCAATTCGCAGGTGACGATGAACTAAAAGATACTGTGAATCAGTGGCTAAATGAACTGGCGGCAGAAGAATATGACGACTATGTAGGGCATTAATGTAAGTTATGTATTTAATTCTGTATCACTTTGTTTTTACATATTTTTCTAAATAAATTTTTTACAAGAAAACGGTCTTTTTTTTAGAGATGACCCTCGTATATCTTTAAAAAACTCCTGAATCATAAAACCCCTGCCTTAAAAATCATTAAGATAATAATCCTTAACAGGAACTTGAGATAGCCTATACCAACACGATCACCAATTAGATTCTCCAATGGTTCATCTAAACGCATCTTGAAGACACTCAATGTGTGCGCACTGACAACACGACCGGGAAGCCTTTTCAAAAGAATGACCATGCACAGCGATAACAAATTATGTTTCGTAATAATTGTGTTAAAACGATCCTCCAAAAGAGCAGCTGAGTGGCCGCGGTCCTCCTGTAAAAATCCCTGATGAACAATAGAACTAGAGTTGATTAGAAACCATTTATTAGGTTGCATGTTTTGATCAGATCCCGCCGACGACGACGGTATGCCAGGGTAAGAAGATTTAAGGAGCGAATTCTCTCTTCGTACGAAGAAATCGATCACAGGCACTGCTCGGTCGTATGCCGCTGTATCCTCTCCGGCCGGATCACCTCTCCCAGTAGAAAAGACTCCATATTGCCACAACACATTCCAATTTTAGATGAATATAAGCGAAGTAAATCCTTACATATAAACGCTTAGGCAAAGGTTAGATTACGTTCGAATTCCTTACGACAATCAAAATTTTACCTATCGGTAAAATTATTGTTTTAGAAGAGTACCTAATTTCGGAAAATATAATTTTAAATACTTTGAAAGTTCAAATCCGAATGCTCTGAATAATTTTTACGTGTTTACATTGTTAACAAATGATAATGAATGATTTTCCAGTACTGTATGCTAAGAATACATTGAAACAATATAGCTAAGTCAAGTTTTCCGAAAGTAGTAAAATAAAAATTTTAAAAACCTGTAAAATTTAAAAAATTTAATAAATATTGTTTGTAATCAATAAGTCAGTTAATAATACCATAAAATAAATTGTAAACCAAAAATTAATAAAATATCAGGCCAACATTATTTAACATATTTAGCGTTCCGATTCTCTAATTTTGTTTTACGTCCGTCAGTTGTATACATTAAGGCTAACGCAGACAGCGAAAGGCGAAAATTGAGTGATAAAAAAATTCCAGGCCTGACCAGATGTAATAGTTTCTTTTGTTTGATTACAGGGAGGCACTGTTCAATAAAATAAAATTATAAAATTTATCGTATTCAAATTTTTTTTCAAGCTTTCTGAGATAGGACGATTAAATTTTGCCCTATTGAACGAGAAAACGATTTTTCTTTACCCGTAGTTTAGAAGAATCGAAGTGCTCTGTATTAAAACAAATAAAATAATTATCAAGGCAAATATTGCATCAGATATTACTAAATCTGGTTCAATTAAAAACTAGTTTCGTTATTAATAAAACTGGATTAATAAGACGAACATTCGTTACAGATCAAAAATTTCATCGTACGGAAAATTGTGAAAAAAAGTCATGACGTCCATTCGGTTTAAAGTTGTCATCAAAATTTTTTAGTTATTTGATTTTATAGCTAAAAATTCATGAAGTTTAATGAATAAGTTTGTAAATAAGTTATGAAACTTAATGAGTGGCCTTCGAGGTTTTAGAGGAAACATGCATTAGCAAGTTTTTTATTTGTTGAAACATTTATAAATTTTTAGTAACAAAACTAAAGACATCTTGAGTGCTATTTTGGATGCAGAAAAACTATTAAGAAAAGAATTTCAGCGGAGTGTCAGATATCCGAATTACTTGGAACCAGAGTAGTTCTGATAATCAAACACGCTAAATACTGTAATTTGATTCGCTGTACCGTAACAATGTAATATGTATAACTTGAACAGTAACAATGTAATATAACCTCATTGTTTAATAGGTTAATAAAGAGTAAGGTATACTTTAATTAGAAAAAACTAATTTATTGCATTTATTGCAAATAAAGAGTACTTAAGTTTACAAAAACAAACGGAAAAATACAAACTTTCAGAACTGAATAAATTAACGAAATGAACGACGGTAAAATACTTAATGAAATATCTTTTAACGCACTGGTAGGCCTACTGGTACCACAGGAACTTTTAAAAAAAAATTTGAATTTTCTTTTGCAGTAAGATTTTTTGCAGCAACTACTCTCATTCTTTTTAGTAACAATGCTTCAGCCGCACTAAATTTAAGCTGTTGTTCGTACCATTGCATTGCAGTTTCTAGGGTAGAAAAGGCCTGTGCGTGAGTAAATTACGTATATTTTTCCATCGATGGTGTTTCGCATAATCGACGGTTCGGATGACTGACGTTCGAATAATCGGCGCTCCTGTGTTTTTTAAAAACCCTGGAAAATATTAAACCAGCCTTAAGGCTGGTTTAATAAGGTTGTATACATGGACATACAATAAACTCCCGATTATCCGCGGAATTGGCTGGTGCGGATACCGCGGATAATCGAATTTTGCGGATAAGCCCCAAAATTGCCGATAGCGGTTAAAATGGCTGAATGTACTAAAAATCAACACACAAGTGCTTTAAATCAGTTTAATAAAAGAAGGTACATGATAAGAAACTAAATCTACGTTTTGTAAATGATTGTTTAAGAGGAAGTTATGTTTACTTTTTTACAAAAAAAAATCGGTCAATTGCTTTTGTTTTTTCGTGTAAAATACTATACAGTAGGCTACGTGTTGTACTGTACATTAGTATAGTTTATTATGTATTTTATTATTTATGATGACTTTTATTACATTAAAGTAATTAGAAAAACTAGTTGCGTATTTACGAAATAATTCTACGTTTCAAAACTTGTTTTTGTGTATTTTTTCTTTTTTTACATAAAAGTTTAACTGTAGGCGTCGCGGATAAACCGCCCGCGGAAAATCGAGAGTTTACTGTAGTTTGCTGATCGAGGCTGTTCAATTCTGTATTAATTTTTATATTAGGCTGTACATTGACAGTGCATTTACCTTTCCCTCAGTTCGTACTGGCTACTTTAAGAAGTGATAAAATGTGACTTACCATATGCTAGAAATAGTAGTACGCGTATCATAACGCATTGCAATGCAACCCAGAAATTGCACTAGATTGCAATATATACCGTGATGTAAAATTATAATAATGGTCCTTATTTGGCTGTTAGACGACATACATTTCAAACTAGATTCTGTAAAACAACGCCAAGTTATCGATAACAAGTTCTGAGAACAAGATTATATTTATCTGCACACAGCGAGCATAAAATTTTGCCTTCAGAAGTCAGATTCTAACAACGAATTCAGCAGTCATAAAAACTGCTTTATATTTATAGAAAAAAAAACAATAATGAAATTATGAAGAAAATACCGTATTTACTCGCGTACAACGCGCACCTTTTTTCTAAGAATGAACGCAAAATTCTTAGGTGCGCATCACATGCGGGGTTTTCTGGTAGATACAACAATACCGGTACGTGGTTGGATTGTACGATAATCTAAATCGCCGAATACTGTCCCGTAGGTAAACTAATTTGTTCATGGCATTTTGGGTACAAGTAATGTTTGTTTAAACAAATGCAATTTGTTTCGATTTAACGACGATTATGGCACTTTGTTAAATAACAAGTAGTGGTGAGTCACATCCGGTGTAAGGCTTCTCAATGAAAGTGTCTGTTCAGTTCGTCTTCTTCGGGGATACGGTAAACAGACCGTTTTGTACAACTCATACATTTCAGTTTACAGTCCAGTCAAGATCAGGTGTGTATTTGGTCCAGACAGTTTATTAAGTGAAAATGAGTTCTGTAAGCGTTTGCGTTCATTTACTGCTGGTGAAAAATTAAAAGTTCGTCTTGATACAAAAGAAATTGGTAACCATCCAGCGGGCCATGAGTATGACATTCCGGAATCTTATGTAAGAGGTTGGAGAAAGAAGCTTCAAGATTCCAGTAAAAACAGAAGAGCATTTTGCGGAGGAGAACGAAGATTTCCATAGGTATAAGAACAGCTATTGTCCTACATTGAAGACTGTCGTCAAGAAGGGTTGGCAATATCAACGGAGATGGCAACTTTAAAGGTGAAAGAAATTATATTCATAATTCAGTAATTAAATTTGGTTGAGTAGTTGAGTGGTGCTTCTAATATGAGTTTTAATTACCTAGATTTTATTATTGAGAAAAGGATAAAGAAAAATAAAACTACTTAAATGGAATTTGTAGATTTAGAGAAAGCATTTGACAATCTGGACTGGAGTAAAATGTTTAAAACTTAGAAAAGGCTAGGAATTAAATACAAAGAAAGGAAAGTTATCTACGGTCTGTATAAGAATCAAACGGCTGTTTTGAGAATTGAAGGGTATGAAAAAGAGGCTACTTTTTAACTTGTATATAAAAGAGGCTATAAATGAAGTGAAGGAAAAATTTGACGCAGGAATAAAAATTCATGGAGAACAATAAAAATGCTGAGATTCGCCGATGATACAGTAGTATTCGCCGAGACAAAGAAAGATCTAGAGGATATCTTAAATGGAATGGATGAGATCATGAAAAAGGATTACTTCATGAAAATTAATAAGAACAAAACGAAAGTGCTGTACCGCAGCAAGAGTGGTTTAGAAGAGATGGGAATTTTAAAAGTAGGCAACGTAACCATACAGGAAGTCAGGGAATTCTGCTATCTAGGGAGCAAAACAACAAAGGATGGTAGAAGCACAAGACTGTTATCAAAAGTAGGATTGCTCAAGCTAGAAAAGCCTTTGAAATGAAAAACAGCTTAATGACAATAAACATTGACTCACACATTAAGAAAAATTTCTTAAAACACTATGTTTGGAGTGTAGCATTATATGGGAGTGAAACGTGGGTGATAGGGGCTGTAGAAAGGTAAAGAATAGAAGCTTTTGAAATGTGGTGTCATAAGAAAATGTTAAAGATTAGGTGGGTGGACAAAATAAGTAATTTAGAGGTGCTTAGGCGAGTGAATGAAAAAATAAGTATGGGGAAGCATCTTACCAGAAGAAGAGATAGGCTAGTGGGGCATATCTTAAGACATCCAGGTATTGGTCTACCAATAATAGAGGGTAATATTGAGGGAGTGAATTAAAGGGGGAGGCAAAGGTTATAATATATAAACCAAATTACAAAATTTTGTAGGGTGATACAGGTATGTAGATATGAAACGACTTGCGCAAGATAGAACAGCTTGGAGAACTGCATCAAACCAGTCGAGAGACTGATGACAAATAAACGATATTATTATTTCTTATAAACTTACTCCCGTTTTTGGGACGCGCGTTTTTCGCGGGGGCGCGTCGTACACGAGTAAATACGGTAGTTGCATAAAGAGTTGGATGGATGATTTAAGTAAGAAAAAACCGATTAACTTGAGGCAAGCCTAGGTATTAATAACAAAGAGCAGTAGCCGCCTAACCAAATGCTACAATGAAGACATTAACAAACACGTGCCAATTTCACACGAATTCTACGGATAGGCTTGCAAATATTTGCGACCTCATTTCATTATTTAAGTAATTCGATTGTGAGAACGACCTCGACCCTTTCTTTAATATCTAAGTGTCCATGCGACACGTATTCATTTGTTCACATTTACGTGCGGCATACATCATTTGAAAGCCTATGGCTCAAAGCCCCCTGAAAAATATCAAGAGTACATCCCAACAAAAACGTTTCATCCATTCAGTTTTTCAGTTTTAAGCTTTTCACATCGCTTTTAATAGAAGAAAATTAAAAATATTGCTAGTTAATTGCTTTTTAATCTCTTTCGTAGGGAAAATAAATTTGTTGAACGACTTATAAAACCACTAATCCACAAAAAATTATTTTACAATCTTATAAATGTTTTTTGTTTGTCCTTCAAACTTTTTGAAACTATTTTTCGTAGAGTACAAACGCTGGAAGTTTGTTAAGATTAACAAAGCAACGCGCCTATCCTTCGTTTTCAATGTCACTGAATTTAGCAAAGAAAACAGGTACGGTTGAAGAGCCTAGGGGATGAAGGTGCTATGTAACAAAAATATAGTTTAGTGAAATTTAGTGCTATGAAAGTACTAAGGCCTATCCCTTCACGAAAATTTTGTCTTATGCAATTAAAAGTTCTTGAAACTTTACTATTCATTGTCACTTTTTTATTAGATTTATCGAGCATCGACTACCATTGTCATATAGCACGTTACGACACTTATTCTTACGCGTACAACACTTTCATCAACTGAAAGTCTTTATTGTACACTGTATCATCTATAAATGGATTAACGGTAATTTAATGATACAAAATACGCGTAAAGATCTTTATATGATACATTTTTAAAGGAACACACAATGCTTATTAACGATGGTGATAGGTGTTCATTACTAGGTTTACCTGTTATTACTCTAAAAATCTGGTGTGAAACACTCACACAACTTTCTCCTGCCAATGCAAAAAATTAACAATATAACCTAACATTAGTAAAAAAACATAAGAAACAAACAAAAAAATAACCTCAAAAAACATAATCTTATCTTAATCATGAGTGAAAGACGTACAGCGAAAATCAACCTCAGTTTAGCTTAAGAATACGGAAAATCACTCTTTCACGCTAAACTAAGCTCTGTATAGAAAATGTTTTAAATAAAAGTTGAAGATTTTTTAATTTTCTATAAATTTGATTATATACACTTTTGTCGTAAAAGGCGGAAATCTTCAAAAAATCGGTTTTTACACAATTTCGTGAAAAAAAACAGAACATCGCTAATTACCGCTAAATTAAGCTAACAAAAAAATGTTTTAAATAAAAGTTGTAGGATTTTAAATTTCCTACAACTTTTATTATATACATTTTTGCGATAAAATGCATATTAAAGTCACAATCTAAAAAAAAACAATTTTTTTACGTGAAAACAGCCTCTTCAAATATTTCAGGGACATGGCGCCTACCCTATCTTGTAAAGCATAAAAAATTTAGTAAATGAGGGGATTTTTTTAAAAAATCGTTGGAACCGTTTTTGAGAAAATCTCAAAAAGTGAAAAATTACACGAATAAACTACAACTTCCGGTTGACCAATTTTGATAAAAATGTTCGTGTCGGGTCTTCTAGTGGTATCTAACTTAAGTTTCAAGTTCGTACGAAGTTCCGTTCTTGAGACATTCTGTTCACACACACACACAGACCAATCTCTAAAAACATGTTTTTTGGGTTCAGGGGGTCTGAAAACGTGTAGATCCAGTAAAATCTCGATTTCGAAAAATCTACTTGAAAACAATACTTTCCTACCTATATATTCATATAGACAAGAGAAAGTAAAAAGATGTCTATTAGGTTGTAGTGAATTCTGGTAGAAGAAGGTGTCAAATGATCTTAACTTAATTCTCTACAAACCTTAAAATTAAGCGTACATAGTCCGTTCATCCCCTAGTATTTCTGTAAACTGTAGATATACAGCGTTCTATGTCATCTACGTAACTATGTATGAACTTAATAACACCTTCATCAGTCGGACTTTAAACCAAAAAAAAAATTAACACCTTCAGCAATCATAAAAAAATACATTTTTGAAAAACGTTACATAGCACCTTCATCCACTCAGCTCTTCGTATATTAAATGAACAAATAAGATCACACCACTCTCACAAAAATACAGTACAAACAATTTTCTACTTTAAAACATTTTTTTATCTATGACATTGACCTCGAGGTCTCATACATTTATTTATTTGTTTATACCTGCCTAACGGGGTTTTAATATACACAACCAATAACGCTCGGGGTTCTATTTATACAAGCGGTTCAAAGAATCTTCCCGAAAGACACCGAAATTCGATACAAATAATAAAGTACGTACAAAAAAACCGTTTATAAATGAGGGCTAGAAAAATCTATTGTAAACAAGTCAACAATAGATCTATTGTAAATAGAAGTGTAATCAACCGACCCTTTCATGAATAGTTGTACAACAATAACCCGACATTCTCATACACCTTTTATAAATAGGTATACTTTTATTGTTACTATTGCCCTATTGTTACTTTTTCACTCTATTATCTACTCTTTACCATTTTATGAATAAGGGTACTAGAAATTTCGCGAACCATACCCTTCTTCGATTGTTGTTGTTGTTTAGGTCAACAGCCGAAAGGCTGGTTTGAACCTCTAGAGGTTTTACTAAGTAAAAACCGAGGAGTAAGGTGGTTTACCATGCCTTCCTCACTGAGTTGAAAGAGTATGCTGATCAGCATGCCAGGCCCTCCGAAAAGCACTCACTTTCCACCCTGCAAATGACACCTTCACTTCATTCACCACAGGGTCTGGCTGCATAGTGAAATTCATTACTCTCAGAGGAGATAACTCTGACTAGTGTATTTTACACCTCTACCTCTTCTGTTCTTAAATAGTCCAGTCATATAAGTGGCTGACTATGTGATAAGAAACAGAACTATTTTTTTTAGTCCTGGACCACACAGATAGAGTGCAATTAAAATAACACTCCACCTGCCCGTATTGGGCATCCTTCTTCGATATTGTCACAATATATAAAAAAATACAAAACATAGTCTATGTTACTCAGGAAGATCTAAGCTCCAACGATGAAATAATTTCTGAAATCTGTTGGGTAGTTACTGTAATTACCTTGTACAAACAAATATTTAAAGGTCACGTCTTTATAGTATTATTATCTAAATTTTTATCACTTAAACAGTACAACTTAAAATCAACTGATAAATAATTAGACGAAACCTTGTCAAATAAAGTGAAAAATTTAATTTTAAGGGAAATTATTTTTTTTAAATTTGGTGTGAAACACACACCCAACTTTCTCTTGCCAATATAAATAATGCAATTTATAACATATATTAAATCATGAGTAAACAATGTAAAATGAAAAATTAACCTTATTTTAATCGTGAGTGAATGGTGCTACATGAAAATCAACTTCGATTAAAAAAAATCACTTATTTCCGCCAAACTAAGTGTTTTAGAAAAAATCTTGAAACAGAAGTTGTAGGTTTTTAATTCTCTTTAACTTTAATTTATATAGTTTCGTCACAAATGGAATAAGGCCACAATCTTTAGAAAACCCCAATTTTTCACCGATTTCAATGAGAAAATTCGGAAAATCACTAATTAACGCAAACCAAAGCGCTCTAGAAAAACATTTTACAAAATAATTTTAGGTTTTAATTTTCTACATCTTTGATTATAAATATAATACTTTTGTTGTAAAAATGTATATTAAGCAGCATCTTTAAACAAGTGGACTGCTACAGGTAAGGTAGTTATACCACAATATACCAATTAAAAGCTTTCTTTTGAATTTTAAAAAACCTATCCATGTTATTTATACTAGAATTACTCCACACTAAAATACCATAACGGATATGAGACATAATTAGACCATGATAAGCTGTAATTAGTAATTTTTTATCATTTAATCTGGCAATTTGTTTAAATGCAAATACAGATGATATTTGGTATAGAAATCCCAAGACAAATATCTATCTACACTATTTTTCAGGGCTGATGAGCTCGGAACGTACGCATTGCCCCCTAACTACTTCATAGTTAGCCAATGACTTCCCACCAACGTTGCCAACACTTGCTCTCGTAGCTCTCTTCTATGTTTCGTCAGCAATTTTTTTTGGTCTTTCAATTACAATTTTAACCTATAAATATACAACCAGCTGATTATATTATAAAGTATTGCATGTTAACGCGCTCTATAATCAATGTGTTCAATAGAAGATGCAAGATACGAGTGTACTACCGCGGCTCTGATACGCATGCGCGCGTAATGTTCGTCAGGCTGAAACATTCGTACAATCTGACAACGCTGGCAAACGTTCTGATTGGTCTAAACGCGTGGAACAGCAGAGCTCATCAACCGTGAAAAGCATAATAGTGATACTCCTTGGAACTTCACTGTTCCTATATGCTCTAGGCTACTATTATGAATAAATACATCCACTTCTCTACTTTCTTTAACGTTATCTTTGTTTTCAAACTACAAGTATTAACACTTTTTCGCATTGAATGTTAACATTCAATTCAGGTACTGCACTACGGACTCTATGTTAACATGAGTATTTACTTCAAGACTATCTGTAAACTCATATTGATTACCGAAGTATCATTAGCAAACAATAAAAGTGGGTCATTAGGTATGATTTCTGGTAGCCTGTTAATGTACAATAGAAACAAAATGGGACCTAAAATTGACCCTTGTGGAACGCCCGCTTTGACTTCAAGCTTTCTAGATACAATCCTTGTATGTTTACCCCCAACAACTCCAGTTAACTCCACGCATTGAATTCTACCAATAAGATACGATTGAAACCATTTCATTGAAATAATTTCCAAACTTTAGACGGACCTTATTCGGAGACAAAATCTTACTTTATGCAGTACGAACAGTAATACTCGAGTTGGAATACCTTTTCTAAACTGATGAGAATTGAGGTGGAGTCAATAAAAAATTTATTTACGGAAGACCTTCAAAAAATTACATATTGCGTTAATAGACCTTAGACTTACTTGAAAACTATGATAAATCCTCACGTTCACTGCCCACTGCAAAAATACTCAAATAAATTGAAACAGGGAAGAAAATAACTAGGTATTATTTTACAAAAGCGATTCAGTAGGAAATTCAGCACAATGAATACCTTCGTTTGAGAATGCCACCTTTGGCGATAAATGAAATATGGAAGGATTAATGGGTGTGTACGCGGAGGTTGATCTGAATTACCAGTTCTGGTCTATCAGTTATTAAATAACAAAAACAAAGAATTTATAAACGTTACGGTGTAAAGAGCTAATTAGTAATGCATACGTAGCTAAGACATATGCAAATATGACAGGCCTAGAATACTAAAAACTAACTGTTAATAAAATATTTTTAATGACAAAAATGTTGGCAGAATTATTATTTAAACCTACTAATAAACCGTTAATATAGATAAAATTAAATTTAGTTTTTAAGGCGTACAAAACTGGATTTCCAGTTGGTTCATGTACAAGATTTCATGTTTCATTTGTTTCTACTCATAATAACCAATGGTCTGATCTGCATAATTCTAATCTATATACAGTAGAAGTTCGATATAGCGAACTTCGATATAACGAAAACCTTGGTTATACGAATTTTTTACTGCACCGTGACATTATAATTAAACTATATGTAAATTTACCTCGATTTAACGAATAAGTACCATGATATAACGAAATAGTGTTATGCAATAAGTACGAAGTGACACGCTGTATTACGATTTCTCTATGAGTTTTAAGGTAGATTCTTTCGATTTCCGTCTACTAGAAACGTCAGTAACGAAGTTACTCTAGAGAATTTTATCACAGTTGTAAACAGATTACTGTTAGTGATTTTCCGAACGATGACGACGTACTTCATGGTGTTAGTAAGTCCGCTAACCGGGAGGATGAAGAAAAAGAAGATGATGATGATGCAAACTGCGAAGACTAGCAGCAGGAGAGAAAACCTACCGACGACGAGATTTTACAGTCATTTAAAATAGTTAGGCTTGGGTTACACCTCAAGGATGAAGTGCCTGACAGTATTTTTGAAAATTTAAATAAATGTGAAACTTTTTTAAAACGTATTGCTTTATTCAAAAACAAGAAACAACGGAAAATTACTCACTTTTTCAAGGCGTAAATTAACATTTAAAATACTGTAATGAAATATTCTAAACAATACCTGTCAATATAAAAAACTTAAGAATGTATTAAGGAATAGTGTTTCCATAAACTATTTAGAAAAAGTTAGTTTATTTATCTTTTATGTGAGTGTTTTGAAGAAATATGTAGTACTAAAAATAAAAATACAGTATTAAGCTACAAATGAGTTTCAGATGCTTTTAATTATAGCAAAGATCTATGTACGAGGTAAGTTCCTACTAGAAATCAATACATACTTTTTGTACTATTATTAACCGTAATTACGTACAACCATGATCAATAAAAAAAATTGTATTAATTCAGACGTGTCTATTAAGAAAATTAACTGTATTTAATTCATCATAAAACGTGAAAAAAATTCGTTAATAAAAATTAGCTTGGAAATTCTTGTTACTTAGATATAACGAATACCTCGATTTAACGAATTTTTTCCCAGGATTCTCGATTTCGTTATATCGAAGTTCAACTATATAAAAATATACAGGGTGTTTCTAAACTGTATGGCAATCTCTCGGAAACTGATTCTATAGCTAAAAATAAGAAAAAAGTTTCCAATAAACATCGGTCCGAAAACCATTCTTTTGCGAGTTATGGCTAACGAAAGATTTTGTCCGGATTTTAGATCCTCCCGTGAAAGAACACATCACTGAAACTCTGGAAACCCAAATTTAGAGGTAATGTTATGGTTTCTTATGATTCTTAAGCCTGAAAATTCAATAAAACTAGTCCCAAAACTGCAATCTTTGGGTTTTTAAGAAAAATGGTAAAAACCGCAAAAAATTGAAGATGAAAATGACACCTTTCTAAGTTTGACAGCAAATGACAGAAAATTGGTGATAAACCCATACATTTTTGTATCAGAATTCGTAGAGAATTTAATTCTGAGAAAAGTAATACAAAAATTATTAACAAAAAACAAAAAGAATTTGTGGTTTTTACCACTATTCTCAAAAACCGAAAGATTAGTTTTGAGACTAGTTTTATTGAATTTTTTAGGCTAAAAAATATAAGAAACCATAACACTACCGCTAAATTTGGGTTTCCAGAGTTTCAGTGACGTGTTATTTCACCGGGGAACTGAAATCCGGACGAAACTTTTGGCTAGCCATAACTCACTAAAGAATGGTTTTCGGACCCATGTTTATTGAAAACTTTCTTTCATATTTTTAGCTATAGAATCAGTTTCCGAGAAATTGAGTGCAGTTTAGATACACCTGTATATGCCCATAACAGGCAGGTGAGTGTTAAATTATTTGCACTCGATCTGCTGGTTCCAGGGCTACAAAAAATAGTTTTGTTTTTTATGACATAGTCAGCCAATTATATGACTGAACTATTTAAGAACAGAAGAGGTAGAGGTGTAAAAGACACTACTCAGAGTTATCTCCTCTGAGAGTTATGAATTCACTACATAGCCAGACCCTGTGGTAAATGAAGTGAAGGTGTTATTTGCAGGGTGGAAAGTACATGCTTTTCAGAGGGCCTGGCATGCTGATAAGCATACTTTTACATTCAATGAGGAAGGCTGGTAAACCACCTCACTAAAACAACATATCTGATTTAATTTAAATATACTTTCGCTTCACTGTCTACCTTGGTTCGGTCATATATTTTATTTTTGTCATAGTATTGTCACCGAAAGCCCTTCTTACTTTCATCCTGTACAACATGACATAATTATTTAAACTTATGTATATTTTATTGTTATTTTATGATCATTATTAACAACAGTGTTAATATGCATTAGTAAACCAGTGTAATAGTAGGCCAATCGAAAATAATATCGTACCATCTAATATCCAATCGTAAAATATTTTACAAGTACGTTTTTAAAAATCTGGTGTGAAACACTCACACCACTTCCTCTTGCCAATGCAAATAATGAACCATATAACGTAACATGAGAAATAAAAAAAAACTAAATTCAAGAAACATAACCTAATTTTAATCATGAGTGAATGATGCAAAACGAAAACCAACCTTAGTTTGGCTTAATAAAATTGCTCTTTGACGCTAATCTAGGCTCTGCAGAGAAAAATGTTTGAAATAAAAGTTATTATTTAATTATTATATTAAATTATTATTACCTATATTATTAGTCAAATTATTTTATTAAATATATTTTTGTCGTAAAATGCATACTACGGCCGAAATCTTAAAAAATTAAATTTTTTACAGATTTTCAAGAGAATAACCAGAAAATCACTAATTATCGCTGAACTACGCGTTACCCTAAGAAATGTTTGCAATAAAGTTGTAGATTTTTAAATTGTCTACAACTTTTATTATACAATATACTTTTGCTCTAAAATGCATATTAAGTCCGCAATCTTAATAAAAAACATTTTTTTCTACGAGAGAACAGCCCTCCCAAGAATTTAAGCAGTTATGGCGCCTACCCTACTTAGTACAGCATAAAAAATGTAGTAAATGAAAAAATCTAATTATTTATAATTAGTAATTTAATAATTAGTAATTATTTATAATTAGTAATTTTAAAAAATCGTAAGAGCCGGTTTTGAGAAAATCGGAAAAATGTGAAAAATTACACGAATAAACAAACTACTAGTTCCGGTTGACTAATTTTGATGAAAATGTTCGTGTCAAGTTTTCTAGTGGTATCTAACTTAAGTTTCAACTTCGTACCATGTTTCGTTCTTGAGATATTTTGTTCACACACACACACGCACACGCGCGCGCACACACACAGACCAATCGCTAAAAACATATTTTTTGGGTTCAGGATCTATACACGTTTTCAGATGAAAACGTGTATATCCGGTGAAAATTCGATTTTGAAAAATCGACATGAAAACAATACCTTCCCTCCTCTCCTACATATTGTCGGCCGCATTGGCGAAGTTGGTAACGTGCTCGCCTCTCATCATGCGGTCTTGGGTTCGAATCCCATTCAGACACGGCATTTTTTCATACGTTACAAAAAATCATTTCATCATTCACCATCTGCATTAGCAGTAACTGCAGAACAGTCGGACGTTAAACAAACAAAAAAAAAAAAAAAAATCTCCTACATATTCATATAGGCAAGAGAAAGTAAACAACTTAACTGGTATTGTTGTCAATATTATTCACATACAAATAGACCTGTAATATTACGCTCTACATTATGTTAGAATCCTCGTAAATTTTGTTTTTTCTCTTCTTGCAGTATTATGTAAATATTAGTAAGTTTAGAACAACACATTTCCGCACACAGACTAGAGTCATGAGGGAATTGGGAAATTGATTACATTAGATACTGTATTGTTATTGACAAATAAATGAAACCAATAAAAGCAATCAGTACTGAAAACAGGAATATTGTTGAAATCAGTGTGAATTATGTAGGAAAGGAAACCAAAAATTTTTTGAAATGTTATTCATTTCATTTCAGAAAAAGAAGGTAAAATATACTTAAAAAACTTTACAATCTCTTTGATTTTTGTAGGTTAACATACATAACTTTCTGTGCAGACACCGGATGTTGCATTAATTTTTTAATTCCTTTCCTGTAAATATTTTTTTAAATTATTTTAAAAAAGCAAAAAGTAAAGGATGCTGTGATATTGTAGGGCAGCACATACTGTACCGTACCTGATACCTAAATGTATTATACCTGACTTCATAATACAATACACGGTATATAACTGATATAGGTCATAAAAGAAATAACCTTACATTAAACAAATAAAATAAAAGATGACTTCATTTTACCAACCAAAGATTTTTCACAAAATGTAAAAAATTACGTAATGCCCTATGCATAGCCATGCGCCATTCAGGAAGTTTTTCAACAGCGAAAGAATTTTTAAATCGGTTGGGTAATTTTTGAGATTACCACCTACAAATAAATAAACATTGCTTCTTTATAATACGTATTGGTACAGATAAGAAAATCATAATGAAATTAAAAAGAGACTTGCTGGCCAGTGCGAATAAATTCACACACTGGATCCTGAGCAGCATTATTACCCTGACAACAGATTCTTGCTAAGATAAACTTATACTGATGGCCTATATCATCTGATTTATATCAAACTATTCATAAAACTCTGTTCGGTCGCAATGAAAGTCCAACACCAGGCGATCGTTGGTCGTGAAAGGGTGGTCTCTTTAAAGAGGTTTAAAAATACGTGGGCCTTATACAAAATAAGATAGATTCTTCAAAAAATTGGTTGTAAATTATAGGTGATACCTAGATAAAGGTGGTCGTTAAGAGATTTAAAATTTATTTTTCGAATAATTAATAAGCCGCTTAAATTTCCGGTACGTTATTACGTTTTGCGTTAACCACACTTGTAAGATGCTACATCCTCACAGTTCTCTTGTATGAAATGGAGGCATGGAAGCTCATAAAACAAGAAATTGGTAGGATCCAGGCTTTTAAACTTTGGGTGTACCGCCATATGTTGAGAGTAAGACATATGTTGAGGAGACGAGATGAGACAAGCCTCATCATGCCTGAAGAGTACAGGTGGTACAGGTGCTCCTCTTTTAATCTGTTCAGAGCAGCGTGTCCAAGGTCGAAAATGTCATTATGGTAGTCAACCTCCGTTAGGAGAAGTAACTCCACGTACAAGAATATTTTACCATATCAGCCCGACATAAGGGTCCTATCACTGTAAGAATTGCAAAAATCGACGGTTCAACTCTAAATCGGTTAATCTAAAATCGCTTAGCAGTCTAAAATAAGTACATAAATATAGAATAGTTTTATTAAATAGAAGCCTTTATAAACAGCCAGACCAATTCGATTTAAAAGATTTAAAGATGGTCTTAATAGTAGGCGCACATTACTCTTAAGGCTAGGCGAATGTTGGGGGGGGGACGAGTTTGAGAGACATGACGCGTCGCGTTGGGAAATGCATATTGCAACGCAGTCGCTTCCACTCTCGCCCAGCAGACATGCGTATTTTATTTATTCTTTTGTTTGGTAGAAAGTTCAAAATTATTCATGAATAAAACTATATTTATTAAATCTAAGCTCGTAATCCGATTTAGTTGACACATTTAGATTTCACTGACATCCAAGAAAACGAAATCCCCTAATAACTTATATCTTTCTAAATGAAAAACCCATGGATAATTAAAAAATTACGTCAGAATTACCCGATTCTATTTTTACTAATTACTTCCGGGTGAATAGAAACCAGTTGATAGAAGTGCATGGGATGATGCAACAATCTATTCACTCCGATGGATGCAATGTGAAAGAGCCGATTGGGACCGAAGAACATCACGCTATGGAGGCCACCTCCGTAGTCTAGTGGTAGCGTGCTAGCCTACAATGCGGAGGTCCTGGGTTCGATTCCCGGCTAGGGTCTGGAAATTTTTACTAGTTAAATCCCACTGTTTCATTACCCAACGTAGTCGTTCGTATAACCGAGCTGTCGCTGAGACTGAAAATAAACTAAAAAACACTGTTATTCCTTGTACACAAATCAAACATTTTAACTTGTGTGTTTATGACTTAATAAGACTTTTTTGAATTTTTACGGAGCTAATGTCAAACGTTAAATAAAAAACGTTAAATAAAATTATTTCGGATTATTTATTAAAAATTCAGCTTTAATATTTAAATAAATTCAAATTTATAATGAAACACTGCTTAAACTAATTAATAAAAATTATTAATACGTGAGATGTGTGACGCGACAAACTTTGGCTCTGCTACTGCGCCGCGCGTCTGTCGTGTCAAGAGAGTCGCGCAGCATAGAGTCGCGTTGTCAATATGCCCAACGCATTCATTCACACATGTTACAAAAACTCGCGCTGTGACACGCGTCCCAATATGAGCCTAGCTTTAAATTAAAGAATTAATTTGTGCAAGCAGCATTCGATATCTGTTCTGTGTAGAGGATGCCCTATTTATACATTAACAATAATTAAAAATATTTTTCTAATGTTCTCCTAGATCTATGAATTTACTTAAAAGCTTTTATAATTTTCTAGCGCTGAAACATCAAACAGGTTGTGTGAATTAAGATTGTTCTTTGTATCGTGTCGTCCCAAAAGCCCGTGTTCCATTTCAACCCCAATAAAGGTTATTTTATGAAACGTTCAAAAGTCTATTCTTTAGAATTTTTGTAAGAATAAATTGTGCCCTTACTTTTACACGCATTTTATAGACGGCTTACAACTCAACAAAAGCTGTTCAAACTATGTCTAGAAAATTGATACTAAGAAAAATAAATGTTAAAATATCTTTGTACAAACGCATTATTGAAAATTATCACATACCTCATGCAATAAAATGTAATATTACGGTACAGTTTGAAAAATAGGGTACTAGTTTAAAAAACATTTTTTGTGACGAAAAGTATTTGTGTAAGTGCAAATGAAAATCAGCGATAGTGTTACAGTATTTCGTCGCTTTCAATCAGGTAGAAATTGTTATTCGATTGCACTTAGCTCTTTAAGGGTACCCGGAATGCCTATCTCCGTAATGGTAATGTAAGGAACATTTTCTCAAAAAAAGCTATTTCAGTTATCCTGTCCAATTTTTTTTCCTTTCAAGGTATTCTACACCCACATAGTTAGTAGCATCGTTATATAAACTGTTAGGAAGGTAAGAAAATGTTTTTTGAAATTACCACTTTTGAAAATCATAATTTTTTGCCTATTGAAGTGGAAAATATATATTCAAACACATTATTTTACTGTAATATTAACTCAGTACATTGCAATTATGGTATAAAAGGCTGTGCAAAAATGTCATTAAAATCAGTTCACAGTTGGCTGAGAAAATGTTCCTTATGTGTCAAAAATTGCTATTTACGGGAAACAAGAAAAACTAAAAGAGAACACATTATTAATACTGCAAAATAGTTACCTCTAAATACATTCCAGGATCATAATCTGGAAATTCCTCAACTGTTATATTCACAGCTGGTCTAATGCCAACGTAAAGTTTTACAACAAAACAAAATTAGGAGTTTATCGTTTGTCATTTAAAAAATAGATGTGTTTATGCAAACTAGTAAAGTTTAGAAAATAACATAAGGGTTCAACATATTTTTAATTATTTTTTTTTGGGATACAAACTGCAAAAACCCCCAACAACTTATACATCATTGGATGCAGAAAACTCTGAATTTTAATAATGTGCAAAAAACCGAATATGTGAACATTTTCAATTTCTCCGTTCCGGATATCATTAAAGGGAAAACGGCTTTACTGATTTTTAGATGAATCTTCCGTAAGTTTGAGTGTATTCTTTCGAAAATAGGTTTAATTCAACTCCTTTAATTCGATAAAATTATAAGAGTCAACTTTTGTCCGATAACCGATATTTCATCCCTATTTTTTACTTCTCAAATAGTGTATTGTTTAAAAATATTCAATACAATTCCTACTTTTGAGTATTTTGATAAAAAAATCCCATTCAAACGGGAAATAAACAGGCTATAAGAACGCATTGTGCTTGAAACATTTTAATTTAAGTTCTTTATCGAAGTCCACCCAAACTTAACAAAAGCAGAATACATAAGTTCCCAAAATTCCTTATACTTCGTATTCTGCTATGTGAAAAAAACGGAATCGCCAATAAGAGAAAAAAATAAAATATTACGAATTTTGAGTTTTTCAAATGCTTAAAACGGTATCAGATTAAAGGGGGCGATTAGAAGAAGAGTTCCACAACAATTAATGAATGTCAACCTTTAAATAACCTTTTCATGTTAATAAACTATGTTTGTCGAAATATTAATTTATCCGACATAAACTGAATTTAAATAAAGGTGATTTCACCGCGCTCACCAATGGGTAAAGAATTGTTTAAATATGTTTAGAAATGATAGATTTGAATTACTTACATACAACAAAACTCTGTTCCTACCCGATTCAACACATTGTTAAATTCAAGAAAAAACAATATCAACATTGTACATAATCTTTTGGGTTTACCATTTCTTAAAATAAATTACAAAGGTCAATTTCATTTTGAAGAAAATATAAAATACGCTAAAAACACTTATTTTGCGTCATCATCCTTCATTTATCTCCGTAGTTTTAAATTTGAAAACTATAAAGTCGAAAATGCGCTCTTCAACGTAGCTGTTCACAAATGAAGGTGATTTCACCGCGCACACTAATGCTCCAAGAATTGTTTAAAATATGTTTAGGAATGATGGAGTAAAATTACTTACATAGAAAAAAACTATGTTCGTAAACAGATTCAACAAACTGTTAAATTCAAAAAACAATATCAACATTGTAAACTTTTGCGTTTCTGTTTTTTACAATCAATTATACTGGTCAGTTTCATTTTGAATAAATTTACATAATACGATAAAACACTTAATTTGCGTCATTGTTGTTAATATATCTCAGTAGTTTTAAATTTGTAAACTACAGATCTAAAGTCGAAAATGCGCTCTTCAACGTTGTTGTTCACTAACCTCATATTATAGGCAAGGAAAAAGGGTAGCACCACCTTAAATGTCCTGTCGTAGATGACCTATAAGGATACAAGATTTTTTTGTAAAAATTTTCAGTAATAAAATTCTAATATCGAGTTAATTATGACGTCAGAAGTTAATTCCAAAAGATATCCTGAAAATGAAGTCCTAAAAAGCTAAGATATCTGTAGATCATATTAGACGGGTATTTAGTGAAGACTTAGTAATAATATATTTAATTCCAAATGATGAAATTTGGTTCAGAAATAAGTATAACCATAACACGACACAAATGTTTAGAGTTTCAAAAGGTTTTTTTAATTTCAAACAGACTATTACGGTTAGTAGTTTAAATAACGGTGATTTAACTGGTCATGTTTCAGCCTTGTAGGCTAGCAGTCAACCAGCGGGTGACAGCAATTGTTAGTGAGTAGATCGTAGTGATTTCAACTCGATGATTACTTAAACAGGAAGACTGCAAATAGGTTCTTTAAATATAAACATCGTCGCCAATTGTCTTCTAACGACTTATTTCTTCTGCTTCCTACATCGTTTGTTACGATCGTCTAAAACTACGTTCCATAATTACGTTATTCAAGGTCACGAAAAACCCAATTATAAGTTATGACAACCCTCAAGGAGCAAAACAAATAAATGACTTAGGAACGCATGCAAAAGACACCAAAATTAATTAGATCTGACGGTAAATACTTACAGTTGAAATAGGTATTAATTTCGGTCACAACATAGGTGTGAGTTCAATTGAGATCGCTCGTTCCAGCCAAACGTGGAACCTAGCATGCTTCTGTGCACCGTTCTCCTTCATCTTGAAATCGCACAGAAATATTTAAGATAATATCACCTTGAATATCACACTCGGTTAACTTCTGGCCGCACAACCACAATGTACTATATGGGAAAGTGAACCATGTATGACATACAGTTAATATCACAGGCGTGGCACATGGATACAATAAACATTTACATCAACCTACGTTTCCTACTCTCGAAATAGAAGTCACTGGCAGCTGTAGCAGTTGGATGAACGAAATAACCACTCCAGACAGAGACTGGCTTGTCTACTTCTTATCCCCTCTACATCTAACTTTATTATTTCTTTTCCTTTCCCCACTACTTCGCTCGCCTGTTTTGTTGTCTTCCTTCAGTTCACTTCACAAACATTGTTTGTTGCTGTTGCTGGTTCTAGTTAGGTTGCTGTGCCATCGACAGCAATACAAACAGGAGATTATAGAAGGTTGTATGTAGTTTTTACTGTACCTCTTTTTGAATTGACGCGGCTGTGTAGCGTGATCTCGTGTCAGTTTGTACTAAATGATTGGCTACTCATGGGACAATTAGATGAACCATCTGCTGCGCGATACTTCCTATTTTAAAAATATTACAATTATTTATTTATCCCCCCTTAGTTGTAAAAATCCTTTAAGTTTAATAAACTAGATGAGCTGACCTTTTAATTGAAGAACATTTATAATACAATATAGATTAATATTTATTGAAATACCTTTAGAATAACATACCAAGTACAAAGTGACCATGGTTAACACCTTTTTATTAAAACTTTATTTCAAACTTAAGTTTCAGTTAATCGCTGAGTCTGTCCTCGTATATAGATCCTTAGCTAGACGTCTAAATGCAACAAGTTATCTTAATTTTTGAACTCCTAAACGAGTGAGTTGATAGTACACTGGAAGCGTTTGACAGTAACACTATAAGGAAAATTTTTAGGACATACCAATGACGCACCGTCTAATCCAAAGACATTGATAACAAAGCTACAGAGTGACTTTAGTCCTGTTACCCAATTGTTAATGTCTGGTAATTTTTTTCTAAGAAAGGGAAATTTTGTTTTGTGACACGAAGTTGGTAGCTCTACTCAACCGGTAAAGATACGGCAGTCTGAATTGATTCTCCTTGAGCTGTGTAAATTTTGTGCCGTTCCCGGTCGTGTTACGAACAAAACCCTAGAACAATGGGTTTTCATTCTTGAACAATATTTTGCTACGAAATCGTACGCGAGTGTTAAAAAAATCTTTTCAAATTAGATTTGTTGGCGTTCCTCCACCAGAAAAAATGTCAATTTCTAGGCTAACAAACCGATTTCGAGAGACAGGTAGTGTTTGTGTCAGGAAACGTAGAGGTCGACCAACTCTCTTAACAGATGACGTTTTAGAGAATGTGAAAACAAGATTGCTCAATTCTCCACGGAAAAGTTTACGAAAACTTTCCTCGTAAGTTGGTTTGTCATAATCGAGTGTTCTGAAAGCTGTTAAAAAATTGAAATTGTATCCGTATCGCGTACAATTAGTCCAAGAGCTTCAGCCTCCAGATTTAAACAAGCAATTGTCCTAGGGTTAAAGACATTCCGTTCGTAACACGACCGGAAACGGCCCAAAATTTTACACAGCTCAAGGAGAATCAACTCACACTGCCGTATCTATACCGGTTGAGTAGGGCTACCAACTTCGTGTCACAAAACAAAATTCCCTTTTTCAATTGGACAAACAGGATTAAAAAACAATCTGTATTAACTTATCTAGTAGCGGTAATGGACAAACCACCATTTGTTAGGCATTTAATTTTATCTCAATTACACCCTATTAAAACACTCACTTCAAGAAAACAGTAGGCCTACTAATAAAAATTTAAACAAAATAATCTATTTTACATTGAAAAATTCATATCAAATCTTGTAATAAACTACTGAGATTCTACGGAACAGGGGACGGAGAAAGTACTTCTGAAATCACTACAAGGATGTATTTTGGTGGGGTTTACAATCATTCATTCTTCGTTTGTAATGTCGTATGCTACTGTAATGAAATTTTTGAAACCAGATCGATCTAAATTTAGGCTCGCAATCTTTAACTTCCGGTATGTTGTTTTTCCTTTTTTAAACATGTACGAGTTGAAATACGGTATAATCGCGGTAATCCGAACACGTAAGATGTCCGACCTTTGCGGATTATCGATGTCTACAATCTTAGATTTCGGCAATCAAATTACAAATACGATATAATGTAGGACAAAAAATACAAATTTAACAAAGTACGAGAACACAAAATTATAAATGACACCTTTATTTGAAATCTGTTACAGTATTATTTTCATATAATTTTAAAATAAAACAATTTTAAAACAAATAGTGGTAACTTGTGATTGCCAGTGCCTGTCACTCCACGGGAAAAATGTTATAGGATCTTTTTCAACTTTGAATTCAGCGGCAGTCTTTTCCTCCTTATGAACTAAGGTTTTTCCTGGCAACATTTTCCATTACAATGCCGACTCATCTCCATTGTAAACTTGATCTGCTGTTACACTCCGTTTTTCTGCTTCATCCTAGAATTTTGTTTTAAAGTCTATAAAATCGTCGATATCCCAGAATTTTTTCAGCGATAACAGTTGACAGTCTAATACCGTATCGTTATTTGAATTTGTCCAGCTAGTCTATAGTGTCTTGAAAGTCGTCTTTCCCGGTCATTTCCTTGTAGAAAAATGAGTGAGAATGTCTCCACTGACTATAGATTGCCTTGCTCTTTCTTGCAAAAACCATGAGCACAAAGCCCGCTCAGCATCAAGTTTACCTGCTGCTTTCAATGTTTTTCTTTTTCAGTGGCCCGCACTCCATTTATAAGATGTTTTTAAAGAATTTTTCTAAATGGTAAAAAAATAATTAAAAACATGATATTAAGTGTCGTTCGTATTACTGGAGTTTTCGGTGTACCGGAGGTTCGGATTACCGCGTCCATACTGTAGTATAAAAAACTCAACTAATTGCTTTCAATGGAGCTTTAACTTTTGAGATTCTTAAAAGTTAAATAATTTCTTTGTTTTCTTGGCTTCATAACGCGGTGAATTTGACAGTCTTGTAATTCTTATAAATCTCATTCTTTCCATATGTTTATATTTACACGAAAAGAAGCCTTATATACTGGTTTGACCCACCGGTAGGTCTAGAGGTAAAGTCATCGCCGCGAGTCAGCTGATTTTTGGAGACGAAGGTTCCTGGTTCAAATCCTAGAGATGGTAGTTACTTTTATACGGACTTGAATACTAGACAGTGGTTACCGGTGTAGTTTGATGGTTGGGGTTCAATTAACCATACTCTCTCAGGAATGGTCGGCCTGGGTCTGTACAAGACTACATCTCATCTTCACGTCATACACATCATCCTCATCTTATTGGGTCATGGGGTTGCTTATTGTTCTGAATTGAACAGATTGCAACGTACACAAATTAGGGATAAAAAAATGTATACTGGTTCCATAACTTGAACTTATCTGTAGGTTGCATTGGTACTTTCGATAATTCAGTGGTGGAAGGAATTATGAATACTTTTCGTATCCGGTGGACGCAAGTAAAAAATTAAAATACCCTTTCATCACTGTTTGTGTATTGTAGTTATTTAAATAGGTTAGGCATATCATACCATACTTAAAAAAAGTCGGTGATATCTCTTTGGCTTTGTGATTCCAATTTTGTTTCAAAAAATCGTTACGAACTATACATACATTTGAAAGTTCTGCACAATTTTATTGTAAGCTTTGATTTGGAAAACTTTTATACTACTACAAAGTTTATATGACTACAATAATATTATGTATGTGGTAATACTTTCTTTCAGATCTGAATCTGAGGCGTGCTGGACTATAGAGAGGATACTGTATTTTGATTTGTGCTAAATAACATACCATGAAACCAATTTTTCTTGCTTGTTATTCCATTTCCTTATGTATGGTATAAAAAATATCCCTTTATATGAAGATTTTTATATCTTACTGTTATTCCATTATTATTGGTATTAGAACAGATTGTGCGGATTTATAAAATACTAACATACCCCGCGTGGCTTCGCACGCGAAACATGTAGGCTGGCTATAATCGATTTTTTAAAAATAAATATGTAACAGAAATTGTTTATCTGCTAGTCGACTGTATACCCCCAATGTACACACACAACGTTTTGGTAAATTACCCCGCGAAAGTCTCTCGGTAGTCTTTATACGTATGTACTGTACAATAGCACACGCACGCACAAATCAAACCCCTTCATCTACTTCAACAGCCATACGGACTCACATGTTTGTACACTCGCACATACATATTATTTATGAAAATTTTCGTTAGGGCCCTTATGGTTATCAATCTGAAAATTTAAAAAGAAAATGTTGGTGTGAATATAAATATGAATATGCTGCCAAAATTTCATGAAAATCCCTTTAGTAATTTTAAAAATAAGCCTGCACAAGAAATATGCTTTGTAGTAGTAGTTTATTCGTGTCATTGTTCACTTTCTTGCGATTTTCTCAAAAACGGCTCCTGCGATTTTTTTAAAAGTCACCTTATTTACTACATTTTTAATGCTCTACAAGATAGGGTAGGCGCCATGTCTGCTGAAATTCTTGGAGAAGCTGTTATCTTGTAAAAAAATGTTGTCTTAAGATTGCGACTTTAATACGCATTTTAGCGCAAAAATGTATATAATAAAAGTTGTAGAGAATTTAAAATCCTGCGACTTTTATTTCAAACATTTTTTTGTATAACGCTTAGTTTAGCGGTAATTAGCGATTTTCTGTTTTTTCTCACGAAAGCGTGTAAAAAATCGATTTTTTTAAGATTGCAGCCTTAGTATGCATTTTACGACAAAAATGCATATAATCAAATTTATAGGAAATTCAAAAATCTACAACTTTCATTTAACACATTTTTCTCTACAGAGCCTAGTTTAGCGTGAAAGAGTGATTTTCCGTATTTTTAAGCTAAACTGAGGTTGATTTGCGCTGTACGTCTTTCACTCATGATTAAAGTAAGGTTACGTTTTTTTGTTTATTTCTATTGTTTTATTACTAATTTTAAGTTATATTGGAAATTATTTGCATTTGCAAGAGAAAGTTGTGAGAGTGTTTCACTCTAGATTTTTTGTTTTCAAACTGTTCCCAGGACTCCCCCGTGAATAGGACATGTCAAGAAGTTATAACACCTGAAATACATGTTAAATCACATGTTGTTCAACATTACAAAAAAATTCTTGTACGCTATAAAACGTTTCACCAATCAAGTAATTTTTCAAATATTTTTTAAAAGAATGCAAATTATCACATTTTAAAAATCTGGATAATTTATTGATGTATTTTCTCCCCGCATAAGTAGGTTTTTTTGTTCAAACAATTTTGTGGTGTTGTTAGCCACATAATCATAGTTTGTTTCTTGTGTTATGATAGTGGATATTGAAATTTTGTATAAAAGTATTTTGCCTAACATACATTATCACCTCAAAAATGTAGAGTGAGGGAACCATAAGCAATTTAAGCTTCTAAAATAGTGGTCTGCATGAGGTGAGGTGGTTAGCCTCCACCACACACCTAACAGCTTTTTCTTTTGAATTTTAAAAACCCAATTTATATTACCCATACTAAAATACCGTAACACACATGAGACAGAATTAGACCATGATAAGCTGCCATTAGTAATATCTTATCATTCGATCTGGTGAATTGTTTTAATTGAAATACCCCAGATGATGTTTTACTACAAACTTGATCGGTATAGAAATCCCAAGACAAATATCTAACAATTGATACTCCTGGGAACTTCACAGTTTCTACGTGCTCTAGACTATTTTAGGGCGGACGGCCACTGCGAGCGAAGTTGAGTTGAGTCAAGTGAAGTTGTGCTAAGTCTTTAAGGGGTGGCAACTAGGAGCATAGCGTTTCTCAATCCATATCAAAGAAACATGTAGTGCACATCTCGTAAGAAGCTTGAATTTTGTGTTGTTAAGTTCTGATTCGGACGATTCTGATACCTAATCAACGTACTATACTGCAAGCCTTCTGATAAACTACAGAAAAGAGTGAGAAAGTTTATATCTATGTGGAAGAATGCAATATGGAGTGTTTATACACTTTTTGAAGAACTCGACAATAAACAATTCAAAAATTATTTTCGGATGACAAGAGATGTGTTAAATGAAATTTTAGAAACAGTTAAAAACGACCCGACAGGATTGGACACAAACTTTGCTCTCTAACCCATTTAATTAGCTTCTCTTCAATCTCTATTTCTAAGAAACTACATAAGCTCGTATGCAACAGAATATACAGAACGCCACAGATACACTGAAACCATGCGAGCGGCAGAAATTTTGTCGGAAAGCATATAAAGTCGATTGGTGAAGGAAGCGTAGTCAACTTTCAAAACGGACCAAGACAGCAACGAAGCTGAGTGGAATTAAGCCCAGCAACGCCACTCACTCCGCTACGCATCCTATGTCCGCCCATACATAGAAAACACGGGTTTGTTTTTGTCAGCTCAGCCCACTTCACTCAACTCTGCTCGCAGTGGCCGTTTACCCATATGAATAAATACATCCACTTCTCTACTTTCTTTAACAATAACTGTTTTTGAACTGCAAGAATTGGCATTTTTCCCATTAAATGTTAATACCATCAATTCAAGAACTGTATAAGCATTGATATGACACAACAAAAAAGATTTGGGTTCAATGAATGAAATAAAAAAAACACACACATTGACGTTTATCAATTTATTTACATAACAATATAGGTGTAAAGAGTTATTCACACAATTTAATGACAATAGTAACAATAATAATGACAAAAACAATAATAATGCCTAATAATAACTAAATTATACTTTTCTAGATAGAAGGATCTGTGATTATTTACAGTAGTGACTTCCTACTTACTATGGTTGCCCCACCACCAGTCAGGTGCATTCATAATGAAAGCGATATCGTGTCCACCAACATATTATGTTTAATTAAGTTTATAGAAAATGCAGATACAAGTTGTTAATTTTCACAATAAAACATATATAGATAAACCGACACTAGTTCACAAAAAATACGGAAACTGTTTTAATAATTATTATGTAACTGAAATTATTATTAAGTCTAAGTTTTAGATAATATCCTAATCATTAACTTTCCTTAGTCATTTGAAATAAGCAGGTATTTTCCTCCCCCTTGTAAGTTGATGTACGATTATACACCATATCTCCTTAAACTTTAGGCCCATTACTTTGAACAGGATATTCCCCAAAAACATCTTTACTACTCTTAGCCCAACCTTCCCCACTTTATGAACTAGTGATGGGAAATATAGTTATTTTTTGATAACGTGAAACTGAAAATAACAGCCTGTTTGATAACAGGATTCTATAACCTGTTATTAAAATAACACTGTTATCATCCAGCCTACAATACATGCGGAAAAGAAGTGAGCAAAATTATTCACTAACATGTAGATTTATTTTATAAAGGTTTATTGGTACAGAAAATGGTAGTCAAAGCAAACATCTGGCGGCGACATCATGACTTGCTGGGTGGTTTGTTTTGAGTATTGACTTGCTTTAATCCAGCCGATGCCTTTATGGATACATGGCTGCTGACTTCACGGCTCGGTGTATAATGTATAGTAACTACAATGCCTTGCTGTGTGTCTGTGAAAGATTCAGCATGACTGGCCACTCATGTGGTCATGAAAAACTGCATGTGGTTTGCCATGGTTGTATTTGGTTACAGGAAATAGTGCTGTTTGTCTTAACTTTGTGTCTGTGAGAGATTCAGTGAGATTTTTCACCTTTGTGTTCATACTAATAACAGTATTATAACGTAGTTAAAATTAAAAGTCGTACATCAGTTTATTAAACGGCTTTGAATCACAGTGTTATAAACTAACAGCTAACAGGGTGTTTTAACCTGTTATCATGACAACTGTCTCAATCCAGTAACGATGTTATCAATCTTGTTATATTAAATAATTCCCATCACTAATATGAACACATGCATTTAGTAGTAAACACACTAATTTTTCATAACTTTATAAAAGTATCAGAACTTCGCTTATCTCAAATAATGAATTTTGTTTTTGTTTTTACATCTATTTTGCATATTAATGCAGATACAAGGAAAAGTATAAGACCTGATCAGAAATCATAACAATAATAAAATAAGTTCAAGTACAATGCAAATTACCTCTTTAAATTATGTTTTATTCGGTGTCCAATAGATCAGATGCTGGGATACTACAAATAAACTATCGACGTCCGATTCATTGAATAATAGAAATCAAAGTGTTAAAGCTAATACTACAGGAGGTCATCAGATCGCTAAAGACTATTAGAACCTCAGCAAGTACCGTTTAATCCTCAGCACCAGAATATATACTACACCTCTGTTTGTAATGACTCATTAACCTACCAGTCAGACACACATATCATTCAAATAACTATATTTAACTCAATTTTGTAAATTTATACAAACTTTTTGCTTACAACAAATCCACATATTATCAAAACATTCCTAAAATTATATTACTAATTTGGACAAGAAATTTGCATCGATAAAATCCATAAAAAGTACTTTCTTACAACACGAAAACAAAAATGGACAAGATTTATTAAACAACCAAAAACTAAAAATAATTTCGTCAAAACTTAACAAAATTTCAATACATCTTTAAGTTACTAGTAACCTCCACTAACTCAACCCTGAATAATTTAACTTTTTCACTGATTACATATACATAAGTGAATTAGATTTGTGTCACTTGTACAATTTGTCTACTGTTGAATTCTACTGATTATTAATTGAAGGATTATTATTGCGTGATTGTTTATGAACATTAAATCAAAGTGTAAGTTACACTTCATTTAATTGTTTATGAAAGACTTTTTATATTTACGTTTTGTTTGTTTAGTTTAAAATCAAATATTGTTAGGTCACGTTTCTAAAATGTCAACAAACGGTTCTTTTTCTTCCGTATTATATGTTACTGATTATTCTAGTAGTAAAACTAAAAATTTATCAGTCGCCAAATTGTCAACCTACTACAATCAAGCCGGCCGCATTGGCGCAGTTGGTAACGTGCTCGCCTCTCATCATGCGGTCTTGGGTTCGAATCCCATTCAGGCACGGCATATTTTCATACGTTACAAAAAATCATTTCATCCTTCACCGTCTGCATTAGCAGTAATTGCAGAACAGTCGGACGTTAAAAAAAAAAAAAAAAAAAAAAAAAAAAATTACTACAATCAAGAAGGCAATGTTAAAACATGTATTGATAAATTAGCAAATCATCAGTCGGAAAAACGATTTATTCAGGATCTAAAACTCATTGTGAATGAATCACTAAACTTATCGGTAAACGTTAATGTAAATAAAAACATACTGACATTATCATCAAAAGATCAAGATGAGTTTACCATTGTCAGAGCTAGAAATAATAAAAGTAAGGTGGAAAAGTCATCAAACGATTTGCATGCAGGAAAGCAACTCGATAGTAATGCTACACCTTTTCCACTTAGCAATACTTACGATGTGTTGTCAAACAATTCTGACACGGAAAACGATCATCTACAACAGAACTACAACTACGCTCTGTGTTTATTCGTACCGTTAGCAACCTGAAACTGCTTTTACATATAATCACCAGCAATGGTGTAAATAAAATAAAACTGATTACATGAATAAAATTATATCACGAAGTCAGATGAAAATGAATGCCAACAATAGTCAAACATATTCAATGATAATAAAAAATCTGAAATCTTCTAAAATCGACTTCCACACCTACTAATTAAAACAGTGCCATGTATTCAGGGTTGTACTACGTCACATCCATTACTCAGTTGACGTCAATGACAATACGAGATTGGCCATGCACAACCATACCGTATGGAACATCTTGTTCATACGGCACAGAATTACGAAGGAGGCTCGGTCACTTTTTTGTAGATTTAGAACCGGCTTCTAATTACAAGGATATTTACAACATAGAATTTTTGCAAAATCCAAAAATAAAATTCTAGCTACCCAAACAGAAAAACTATGTTATCCAATGTAAATAAAATCAACAGTATGGGCATTCAAAGCATGCTGCAACAAACTGTTTTAATGGATGAAGTACGGTAATTGTAATGACACTAATTTGTGACAAACACAAGGACACAACACAGAAGACATGAGATACTTAGGCATCTATCTAGACAGACGATTGACGCGGAGAAATCATACATAGATCAAACGGAAACTACTTGGACTTAAATTACAAAAATTGTGTTTGGCTTGTTGGGAGGTGGTCACAGTTGTCTTTGAAAAATAAAGTTACACGGTACAAGGTAATGATGAAACCAGTTTGGATCTATGAAATTCAACTCTGGGGCCAGCGAGTATGTCAAATATAAAAATATTATGGAGATTCCAATCAAAGTTTCTTGGACTAATAAGCTGTGCACCTTGAATGTGCCTAATGAAATACTCCACCAAGACCTGGGCATACCTACAATGAAAAAAGAAATTAGCAGTCAAAGAAAAAAGTATTTTAACAAGTAAGACATTCGTCCTAATCATTTGGCTACAGATCTTGAAGACAATATAGAAAATTAAAGACTCAAAAAGGCAAGAATAATAGATCTTCCATTCCGATTCACCTGATCTAAAATTTTTAACCATCCTTTCGAGACTAAAGACAAAAAATTATATTCCGAATGATTAACTCTTATTTCTCAATAAACTTAAATCTTAATAACACTCATTAATCTAGGAACTCAATCATCAGTTAAAAACAACTTCATTTTTTTCACATATCACATCTTCATCCTCTATGTATCACATCTTCATTCACTTCATTCATTAATTATAAAACAAAAACTGCGTTTTTCTCCATAATAACATAGTTCGTAAAGTTCAAAGTAAATCTGTAGAAGATGTTACCTTCAGTCATTTTTATAAAAAACGAGTTTTATACAGATGACTGAAGATGACAATACAAGACAACAAGACATCTTCTACAGATTTTAGAAAAATAAAATTTTAGTTTCAATGATATTATATACTCTGATGAGGGTGGATCCACCGAAACACGTGTACGTGAAAATAAAAGTTAAGGCAGCTTAAATAAGGTTAGTGAAATTTATTATATAAAATAGAATTAATTCAAGCTGCAGGATTTATGTTTTTAAATAATTTTTAACTGCTATATAAAAAATAAAAAAACCTAAATTAAAGAATTTAATTTAATTAAAAGTGATTATAGATTCTCATTAGAGTAACTTAAAATTCTATAATGTAAAAGACTATACTTAACAGCCTTAAAAAACAAACATCAATTGATTGTTGGTTCAAATATAAATTTTATTAAAATTAACCAATTTTCAATAAAATGCCAAAGTGGTTTTCATAGTTAACTAAATATTTTCTGTTGAATATCAACCCGTATTTTATCATTCTATAATGGTTTTCTGATTGGAGAGTTATTTTTAAATAATGAATTACATTTCAAAAATTGATTTTAAATTATTAATCACCGCAACAATTGTAAATTCAAACTGTTGAAACTCCCGAAATGTTAAAATTTGCTTAGCAATTTAAATACACATAAATAAATAATAAATAAAATACATACAAAACTTTCATTGATACATACAGTGCCATGCTTTCAGGGTTGTACTACATCACATTCATAAAATCATAAAAACATAAATTAAAAGTGATTATAGATTCTCATTAGAGTAACTTAAAATCAAAGTTTCCCAAATTTTATAACGCATTCTTGCTCAACATCTTGTTTTAGTTTCTACAAATTTTCAATTTTGGTTTTTTGTAGAACCCTGTAAGTGTGCTCGTTACGACAATGTAACAACTAGTCTTAATTTATTTGGTGGAACTCTTTATTTAAGGATTCACAGAATCTCAATTTAAGATGCATTTGACAACATTTTGAATTTTTAATATTTGATTATCATTAAAAAAAAAATTGTTATGTACAATTTTTTTGTTTATTTCTTATGTAAGTAGTGATGAGATATGAATGATTTTACTTTGTATGGATACAAAAATGTATTAGCGCTGAGATAATTTCAGTTTTTGGTTGACTGGCTCTAATTTATTTACAAAAATGATGAGAGATTAAAGATTCGATAAGACGATGTGTTAATCAATATTAAACTCATTATGAATGCACGAGTAAGGGGAAACTGTAAAACCTGACGTCACAAATCCAAGTAATAACGTAAATAACCATTTCATTAAAAAAAATCACAACTAAATACTAAATAATAATAGCAATAACAATATAAAATAAATAATAATACAATGCTATTACAGAATGTATAAAATAAAAAATAATAATAGTAGTAGTAGTAGTAGTAGTAATAATATAATAATAATAATAATAATAATGCGTTTAATTAACAATTTAAGAATCAGTAAAATTCACAAACTTGACGTCAGATAAATTTTACATTTCGTAAAATTCAATATTCATTCAGAACATAATAAATACATTATTACTACCACTACATCCCCGTAGCGTAGTGGTAGCACAATAACCTACAACACAAAAGTTCCGGGTTCGATTCCTGGTCAGATCTGATATTTTTGTATCACCTCATATTATGCACAAGCCAGGGTTTATGTATGCATTATCACAAAAAAGTATATTTTACACCGTTAGTATTAAGACAAATGATTTTGTAGTTTTCTGAAAGTAGAAGAGAATAGAAGTCCTATAATATATTTATGTGGGGTAATTCTTCATGGGATACTACGGAAAGAGTTTTTAAAATCTAGAAAAGATTAATCAGGAGGGAGCAAACTACCTTCAACTTAACAGATAAAATTATTTAAGAAGCTTCAATTACTCAAAGTTCCTTCACTGTATACATTTCAAGTGATAACATCAGTGTACGTGAGACTTAATACCTTTTTACAGAATTTAAAAGTCCGCAATCACAACACAAGTAACAGAACCGATAACTATGTTGCAAATTAGAGCAGACGCCAAATAAGCTTGCCGGTTTTCTAAATTTTTTTTTTTTTGTTTAACGTCCGACTGTTCTACAATTACTGCTAATGCAGACGGCGGTTTTCTAAAGTGCACACAAGGTTTATTTTGGTAATGACGTGCTCGGGTGCCTCAGCGAGTGGTGGGGGTTAGTGCTGTACCAGCTGTGATCAGTTACATTGCTCTCGCAACATTATATATCAGCTGACCTGAAAACATTAGTCTGTATAGTGTTGTATGTGGCAGGCATTAATTGTTGTTTACAATGTTCACAATTGAATGTTTTTAACATCGCTAATAGATGATAATTTACATCGGTCAGCACCAGTAATTTAATAGGAAGTTCGGTACTAAGACACAAAATCTACCGACTGAATCTGAACTGCATGCGCAGCTACACCAGCAAGCTTATTTGGTGTCCACTAAACTGTTTAAACAAAAACCAACTTATGCAGGGAGAAACTATATCAATAAATTATCATAAGTTTTTAAAAGTTGAAGTAATCAGTATTTTTTTTTAAAAAGCTAAAAAGATACATGATTGATGAAACACTTAATAGCACATGAGAGTTCATTTCTAAATAGTTTTTCTTTCTTTAAAGTAAAATGAAGAAATTCTGAGATGAATTGTGTATTTTTTGGTAAAAATTATTAGAAAACATGGTTATTGAAGCAAATACTTAAGTAGTAGTAATAAATAGGTAATAATGAATTTAACATGGTGTTAATATTAAAACTTAACAGTCTTTATCTTGACATCTCCTACAAAAAAAAATCCTTCAACTTAATAGACAGTTACTTAACTAAATCAACAAGTCAATCTATGTTTTATGTTACTAAACATTATTTAAAAATTAATAAAACAACATTTTTCACTGAAAAGTAATATAGAATCATTAACTAAAACTAATTTGTATTTTTTTTTTAAGACACAGTACAGTAAGCCCTCGACTTAACGCGAATTCACGTTAGCGCAATTTTGTTTTACTACATAATAATACTGTACACACTGTATTATGTATGTAGTACTGTACAGTAGGGATAACGTAAGAATACCGATGGGATAGAAAGAGACAGTTAAGGGTGCGTACGCAGAGAAATATGCGTACATTATAGAAAATTTTTGGACTCGCTTCCTGTCATTTGTTGAATAAGTTTCTTTTTTCGTGTTTTGATAATGTTATATTACATAAAATGACAGGAAGCGAGGGATATGTACTAACTTAACACTGTTACGAATTGATTCTAAGAACCATCGCTTCTATCACTTATCTTATGGATGTTCACATTTGTGACCACTGTTTTGCTAATTGCTCTCGAAACCATTATCACAGTAAATTGCCCTCCCCATTTTTACACTGAAATTTTATCTTGATTAGCTTCTGTTCTAAACATTAGTGCTACCGTTTAGCGTGTTAAAAATATCGGTCATGTTAGGTTACGTAGTTTAATATTGTGTTACAATTTGCAGGTCTTTTATTTTCTTGTTTTTTTTGTGCTAACCTACAAAATGAGTTTGAATAAAGGTTTAAAAAACGGAAAGCGATTACTTCAGAAGAAAAGTTAGATCATATTGAAAAAATCATATTGACACTTAAGTTGTATATTTTTCAATACAGTACGTTGTTATTACATCTAAATAAAGTTAAAAAATGTTGCAACATTAACAATAACAAGCAAGTTTTTATTTTATTACTGTTCTGTATTTTTTAGACAGATAAATTCACTTATAATAAAGCTCTTCCTTTTGTGATATCGAACCTGTATAGTCTGTACAAAACAAAAGCATACTAAAACATTCAGTTTTTATTTAGTTGGCGGATGTTTTAAGGTTAAACCAAACAACTCAAGTTACACGAATTTCACGTTACGTGATGATTTTGCGGAAAGCATCCCTCGCGTATGTCGAGGACCTACTCATCAAATAGTCTTAAAATCTGTTTAACCCTTATATCTCTAATAGCCAATATATTGTTGTTAGATGATGAGTGTGTAAGTACTCAACAGTTTATGTAAAAGTGAAGGTCAATATACGTACACACCAGTAAACATAGTTAAAATGTAGCTGGATGTATGAGGAAGAAAGTAAGCTATTTAGAAACACAATCAGATTAGTGGGAAATTTTCTATTGATTTGTGAATGTTATGGTACCACTGAATTCCGATTTTGTTTTTTAAGAAAACCGTGTAAAGGCTGTATCTCATCTAAAAATAGAGTTATAACCGTATTTGAAACCTTGAATGGTAGGGGTAGGTATATTGTTCAATAATTGCTTACAGCAAAACCGGTTCAATTGAATATGACCTGAAAAGGAGAATAAACCTCTGAGATTCATAGAATAGCCAATTTTCAGACATTCTTCACAATGAAACTAGGGTGTGTTCTATTTATCTTTTTTAATTTTTTTTTTCTATAGCCACATGTTCACAAAATTCCTTCAATCAGTTCACAAAATTCATATAATAACATATCTCATACAAATAACTGTAGGAATGGATCAATGACATCAGCTCAAAGAGAGCAGTTTTTCCCCTTTCCTTTTACCACAGACATCCATATTCACTTGACTCTCACATATGCTTCAATAGCCATATAAAGTCGGGTAAGCGAGGGCGTTTGATATATCAAATTTTTCGCTAGATATTTTTCTATACTACTAGACAAAACAAATAAAAATAAAAATTATTTATAGCCAAATTTTGAGAAAAAAGCGCGACTTTGCATAAATTACAAAAAATGTTTTGTAAATTCGCTATAACTGGCGTGAAAAAACAGAGTTTTATGTTTGTTTTTTTAAAACATCTCTCAAAGTTTTCTTAACATCTGATAAAAATTTCAAATTTTTAGGATAAAGATGGATAAAAAAGCCAAGTCTATCAGCACGATCTCAAAGAGTTAATACTCTCAAACCTATCAGCCGCACAAGGGTTAAGTTAAATTTATTGTAAAAAACAATAATTCTACATTTTGTTAAACAAAGTGACAAGTAGTTGCCTTCTGATATGACCAAATCTACAAAATGCCTGGACATCATATAATTAAAACAACAGACACAGAAATAGATCTCTAATTTCTTTAAATCAATTTAAATTAAATTATGATTTTATCTGTATAATATTTCAAAATGTTGTTTGTATGTCAGATCTATCAAATAAACTATGAAAATACATTTACTAAATTTTTATCAATTTATTATGTAGGTATCATGTAAACACCCCTGAACCAAATTTGGCAAATTCATTCCCCTCGCAGAAAAAAATACAAATATTATGCATATTTAATGGTTGATTTGAGAGGAAAGCTTTCACAAAATTTAATATTTCAGATAACCTATCTTTTTCCTGTTCTACATTGTCAAGTTTGTGAAACTAACCAATTAAAATACAAAGATTATTAATTTTTATTTAAGGTAAACATAAATAATGCATATAAAAGTTATTATGTAATATTAATTAAAATATTGATCTCAATTTGTTGCTTAAAGATTTAAATTAAAGAAATATTTACAATAGACTTATAATGCCAATACATGAAATGGGTGTACACAAATACACCTAAAATCCTCTTTAGTGAAAATTACACTAAAAACAGACAAAAAGAAAAAAATACAGTCATAGGCTGTATTGATAAATAGGCCTTAGGCTTAATCCGATTACAAATCCAAACTAAGTATATTTTCAGGTAACTCACCTTCCTGACTTCCATAAATTGATCAACAATTCAATACATGAATAACAGTCAATACAATATGAAACCGAATCTCCGGGTTTTCAGACACACATTAAAAAATCTTATACAGTAAAACCTCCTTAATCCAGCATTCTATAGTCCAGAATTGTCTATAATCCGGCATCAACGGCAATAGACAAAAATTATAGAATTGCCTTCACAATGAACATTGTAAAGTGAGCAACCCGACAGCTACCGCCGACACTCAAGAGCCACAAAGCGTCACACTCTGAGTTTGTAAACTCAGTACGCTTTTCTACACGTTTGTAAAATTTGCTGAGTCAAATAAAAAATACAGTATGGCCGAAGTTATGAACTTGCATATAATAAAAAATGATTTTTTAAATAAAAAAATACTAGTCGTAAGAAGCAAGTAGATATTAGATCTTTTTTCCAGCCATCTCCCAGTGCTGTTGCTAAAGACCACGAATAGTACAGTACTGTACTGTATTTCATACTGTATTCAAATTTATTTCATCATGTACTGTACTTAAAAAATGCATTTTAATATTTCTCCTGAACTTATATATTGATTTATATTGTTTAAATAACCGATGTTTAAATAATAAATACATACAGTAAAAGTTTCTTGTGCAAATTGTGTTATTTTTTATACGACTCCTGTATTTTTATAAATAACCTCCATAGTCCGGAATTTCCTTTAATCTGGCAAGCTTCGAGTCCCAAACGTGCCGGATTAAAGAGGTTCTACTGTAATAATTTAATCAGTATTTTAAGATTCACTGTTTTTAGGATGACTGAGGTGAAAATATTGGAAGTTTTTCGATAAAAAATATTTATTTATGCCCCAATGCCCAAAATTAGGTATGTGGTGACATTTTTGTACGATAGAGCATTATGTTTTTGTGCCATTCAAAATAAGATTCAATGCTGGATTTTGATGTACATTTTGAATACTTCATTAACTTTAAAATTTATATACTTTTCCACTATATTCATACATTAATCACATAGTGCTTTGATCCTGGGCGTGTTCAAAAATGTTTATTTTTTGTTTATTTAAAATTGAAATATATATTTCTAACCACCAGAATACGGTAACATAAAACACTTACCAATGTTTATAGCGCTTTCGTGTATCTTGTACACATCTTCAGTAAATTAAAATTTATTTTACGTCAAAATTTAAAACTTCCTGCTCCTACCATGAAGCTAAGGAAGCTCCTACCATGTAGATAAGGAATCATGGTAGGAGCACAAAGTTTTAAATTTTGACGTAAAATAAATTTTAATTTACTGAAGATGTGTACAAGATACACGAAAGCGCTATAAACATTGGTAAGTGTTTTATGTTACCGTATTCTGGTGGTTAGAAATATATATTTCAATTTTAAATAATACAGCTGTTTAAAAATCCTAAATAGGATGTTTGACAAAATAATTTGTTTATTTAATATAAAAATATTATTTAGTGTTTAAAAAATATTTAGTGTAAAATTTTTTATTTTAAATACAAATTTAATGTTACCATTGTTATTTGTATGAAATGTCATAATAAAACATTATTTTGTTTTCTCCATATATTTGAATAGTTCAAAATGCATCTACTTCCATAAAAATTGTTTAATCAGACTGGAATCTATTTCTATAGCTTCATAAAAATCAGGTTATCAAAACATGTATGGAATTTAATATAACACAAAAAGTTTTTCTTTTTTGTAATATACAATTTGTCATAACGTATAGCAAATATGAAAAATCTTGGAAAATAATTTTATTTATTTATGTATGAGTAACCTGGAGAATTTCTTATGAATTTTAAATCAATAATTAAAGAAGTTTGCCCATAACAGACAGGTGGAGTGTCAAATTATTTACACTCAATGTGTTAGTTGCAGGGCTAAAATAAATAGTTCTGTTTCTTATCACATGGTCAGCCAATTAAATGACTGAATCATTTAAGAACAGAAGAGGTAGAGGTGTAAAAGACACTAATCAGAGTTATCTCGTCTGAAAGTAATGGATTTCATTATACAGCCAGACCTGTGGTGAATGAAGTGAAAGTGTCATTTGCAGAGTGGAAAATATATGCTTTTCAGAGGGCCTGGAATGCTGATAAGTGTACTTTTCCACTCAGTGAGAAAGGCAATGGTAAACCACCTCGCTCCTCGATTTACTTAGTAAAACCTCTACAGGTTCAAACCAGCCTTTTGGCTGATGACCTAAACAACAACAATTGAAGAAGTAAATACACTTTAAAGTTTGGCAAAAAATAGCACGAATTTTTAGTAAAATTATTGAATATGACTCAAATCGTTTAGGTAATATGTTGAAAATTGCAAAGATCATTAGACTGAAATAGTAGACACAAAAAAAATTAGTTATAAGACTAATATTAAGAAAGTTGATATTTTCATCTCAGTCCACCCTTAATACTTTTACTGTTCAACACTTAATAGTTGCATATATAAAGGTTACAACTTAATTGATTTTTGGTTTTTTTTACAGCAAAGGGGTAAAATCCTGCTAAAATATTCAGCAGTGTAAGTGTTGAAATGAAATGCAGTAAAACTGAAAAATTAATTTTTTTAAGTGCTTCACAGATCATAATTTTTATGAACAATAATTATACTACAGGGAAAAGTAGATGGATAAATTAAATTTTTTCAGTCTACAGTCTCCTTGAGTCAAATTGACTACCCCGTTTTGTTTTAATAAAACATACTTTAACAGTTCATGTCACTAACTTAAGTTTATAACTATAAAATAAAATATATCGGTGAATGGTCAGCCAGCTACCACTATTCACACTTAAATAATAATAATAACAACGATTAATACACAATAAGGTAAAGTTTGTAAGTAAAATAAATATTTTACATTTTAATTTAGAAAAAAATATGGATTCATAATAATTTCACAGGAGATCTGCAGTATTTATGGTATACTATTTTTCAAGGCTGATGAGCTCTGAACATGTGCACTGCCCCCTACCCACTTTTAGCTAGCCAATGACTTGCCAGCAACGTTGCCAATACTTGCTCTTGTAGCTCTGTTAAATATTTAGTCAGCCATTTTTTTTTTTGGTCTTCAATAACAATTATAACCTATAAACATACAACCAGCTGATTATATTATAAAGTATTACATGTTAACGTGCTTTATAATCGATGTGTTCAGTACAAGATGCAAGACGAGAGTGAACTGTTGCGGCTCTTATACACATACGCTCGTAATGTTTGTCAGGTACAATCTGACAACGCTGGCAAATGTTCTGATTGGTCTAAATGTGTGGAACAGCAGAGCTCATCAACCGTGAAAAGCATATTAATTATTATTCATTGTATGTTATAAGAAGCTGATAATTTCATAACCTCATAAAATTTATGAACAATCTTTAAAATGCATCCTGTACATTATAATCAATCTAAATAAAAACAAAACACTAACCTGTGCTACTTTTAATGCTGATTTAATTTACTTTTCATTTTTAATTATACAATGGAACATAACTTTTTCATGGAGCAACCACTCAAACTGCAACTGGATTTTTATTACAATTTTTCAAGAAAAAATTTTAATAAATAATTGCAGTGGTATTTCTTTTAACCATCTTATACAAAACCAAGTCACAGTCAGATAACCAAAAAGTCAGTTAATGGAACTGTAGCTCATATTCACTCCCCAATAAAATTATTAATAATTGATTATATTTTTCTAATATCCCAATTTGGATCCCCGAAATTATATACATATTGTAATATTAGATAGGCTACTACATTATACAATACTATAATGTATGAATGACTTAAATACCTTAGTTTTGTTTTTCCCATAAGGGTAGGTTAAATGAAATAAAATTATTAGTACAGTATTTAATACATTAAAACAATACATTAAACATACGAGGTTTGATCAAAATTTAACGGGAATTTTTTAATTTCGCGGGTTCTGTTAATACGATTTCCAAATTTTTTTTTCACCTTGTTGGTACACCTGTTTCTAACGTATGTTCACATTTGCAGCCATTTTGAATGTACAGTTTATTGTTAGTAGTTGAAAAGAGTACACGTGTTTGCATTTACTCAGCGATTTGTTACTTCCGAAAAAATGGATCAAAGAGTTTGCATTAAATTCTGTGTGAAAAATGATATAGTGTAGTACCACATTCGAAATGTTGATAGTGGCTTTTGGTGAACCTACTATGAGTAAAACAAGAGTTTACGAGTGACACAAAGAGTTCAAAAATGGTTGTGAAATCGTTGAAAATGATGACCTCCTTGGACGCCCTAGCATATCAATAACCGACAGCAGCGTCGTAGAAGTGAGGAAAATGATTCTGAAAGATCGCAGAGAGAGGTTGTATCATTTGAATCATGTCAAGCAATTTTTTTGCATGTCTATGGTATGTAACACGTGGCAGCAAAGTTTGTTCCGAAATTACTGAATTTCAAACAAAATGAATGTCAAGTGGATATCACCCAAGAATTGGTGAATGAAGTCAACACTGACCCAGAATTTCTGCAAACGGTCATAACAGGTGACGAAACGTGGTGATAAGATACATATGTGTATGTATGACACATGACATACATCACAAACTGACGAATCTACAGATACGTCAGAGTTAGGAATCACAATTAAAGTTTTACAAAGTGTCGTATCTCAACATACGACAGTACGTGATTTACAATCCATAACTTTCTGTGAGTTACGCAGAAACATTATTACTCGTATCTTTGTTAATAATGAAGATATAGATAAGTCAGATCATGATGTTGTAGAGTACACCCAGACATATTCTTAGGCGACCTAACTCAAATTTCGAATTTTTTGAGATATGTCACTTTGTGATGCAGATGACGATATGATGAAACTAAAGACTGTTAACAAGTGGTAAAAGTGATTTAAAAGCAGAAATGAGTATTGAAGACAAGGAATGGTCAGGATGTCCTGCAACCTCAAAAACAGATGAAAACATGCAAAAAGTGATAAAACTGGTTCATTCTAACATCTGATTGACTACTCAAGAGCTCACTGAAGAACTAAACATCTTGTATAAGTCCGAACAAAGCATTTTAATCGATGATTTGCAAATGAGATGAGCGAGTGCGAAATTCGTTCCCCGACTTTTGACATCCTTGCCACACCTCACTTTTTGATCCAGAGTTTTCGGCTAAAAAAAATGCCCGTCTGTCCACATCCGCCTTACTCTCCCGATTTGGCACCATGTGACTTCTGGCCCTACCCAAAAATAAAAACAGAGCTGAAAGGAAAACATTTTGACACCATTCCTGACATTGAGAGGGCCTCGATAGAGCAGGTAAAGGCCCTTCCGAAAGAAGCGTACCAGAAATGCTTCCAATCATGGAATCAACATTCAGATCTTGCACTGCTAGTCAAGGAGAGTACTTTGAAGGTGATTTATTCAAATTTGATGTAAGCTTATTACTTTGTTCGTAATCAAATTATTCACCATATTTTTTGATCACACCTCGCAGATCTGTTGGTCATCAGCTGATAGAAATGCGGATAAAAAAATGATAAAAATGCCTTAATCACCTGAGTAGTTAATGCAACTAAAAACAAAAACAAAATCACCCTTGGAAAAGAGCTGGTCAATGGAAAGATTGGTTCAAAGAAAAGCTACTGTAGTTTCAATTTTTAAGTTTTGTATACACTTATTATGATGGTGGATCTACTGAAACATATCAGTATAGATAAATAAGAAGAAAATAAAAACATATTAAAAGAAGTACAAGTTATTGAAAGGTAATAGTGTTTTGTTTTTTTAATTTATCATTAGAATTATGATCATAATCTCTGGAATTTCATGGTGAACAACAACAGACTTGAATTAAGTACTAAATCTAAGTTAAAACAGAAATAACAGAAGTTAAAAATAAAATTTAAAAAAACATTTAATGGCTCAACTGCTTCTTAAATTTTTCTGTTGATTGCCAGACAATGTATTAATTCTATGATTTAATATCACTACCGTTAGTCTTCGATTTGTTTGTTTTACGACCTTTTACCTTCAAAACATGAGCGATATTCTCAACACGCCTCTTTTTTGAAGATTTTTCTGTAATTTTATTACTGTTGCTTGGTTTGTTTTGTTGAAAACCAATGATTTCACCTTCACCTGGTTTAAATTTTTCATTGTCAGAGGAGAAAGAGTTGTCATCCCAACCGCTGAATTTTTCGATAGGAATGTTGGGGTATTCTTCATCACTGGAAGATTCAACTTCTAGCTCTTCTAGGCACTTTGGTCTAGATTTTCTACTGTTTCTTAAGATTCGTTGACCAATAGATGAAGAACTAGTGACGACGTCAGAAACGGTGGCGCCACTTTCATCATTATTATTATTACTCGTGTTATCATCGTCTAAATTATTATTAGTACTACTATTACTGACATCGTTATTATTGTTTCCATTATTATCATCTTCTTTGTCTTTTGGTAATTTTGAAATAGGAGTACCTTCAATCAATCTATGCAGATCCATTTGTTTATGGAACTCTAAAAATGCTGCTCGTTCATTTGACAATTTTTCAAACATATCTTTATATTCTTGACTATCCTTTTTTAATTCATGTACTGAAGTTAAATGTTTTCTGAGAGAATTCAGAGTAGTATAACCCTTTTCACAAATACGACATTGCAGTCTCTTGTATGTTGCATGTGTCATCATGTGCTGTTTCAATCTGGGCTGCTGTGTGAATGTCTTTGAACAACTGTAACAAGCACACAACAAATATAAACAACATTAAACCATCATTCCATCATGCATGCTAAAGTCACTACAAAGTACACATCTAAGTACACATCTATCTGAAAGCACAACACTAGATGGGTGGAAGAAAGGAGAAAAACCTACAGTGAAAAAAAGCTGACAATGTGGGCAACAAAAACAGCTTCCAAGATTTCTTAAGTGACTTAACCCTACAACCGGCAGGCATCGATTTTTCGACGCGAGGATCGTTTTCTGTACCGGCAGCATCGATAAATCGTATCGATCAACAATGCATTAGTTTTGAAATTATGACGTAAAAACTGTATTGCATAACCACGGCAAGTAATAAATATTTTTAATCAGAAAATTGAGCTTTATAAAATAAAAATATTTTGTTTTTTAAAAGTGATTGTTGTTGATGTATTATCCAATAAATTTATATATAATACTCATGGAAGTCAGTTGGTGTTACTTGTTGTCATCTGCTTTGCAAAGGTCGTTCGCATTTACTCGTGTTCGTTTGTTTGTTAGTTATTATAAATATATTCATTTAGATTTGTGTACGATAATCATCAATTATGATTTTATTATTGAAGATTCGGTGAAAACTCAATTTCGAAAAATTGACATGAAAACAATACTTTCCTTCCTATATATTCATATAGGCAAGAGAAAGTAAAACCCGTGGGAGTTGGCTGGTCTCCTATCGGGCGCCTCCACAGGTGGCGGATCGGGGAATGCCTCCTAGATATAGGGGGTACCGGAGAAATCAAATATCCGGGGCGGACCAAAACCAGCAACAAAACTGCTGCCTTGCAGATGAAACTCAGTGGAATTTCAAAGGCTAAGGGAAGAAAACCCTGAAAGAAAAATCACCTGGTCCTCCAGGTTGGGGGTTGGGCGAGGTGCCAATAACTCCTCCCCGGAAAAAATAACCTATTGTGAAGCCTCAAAATGAGCCTCGGAATTGGGACAGGAACAACGGAAATGGAAAAGGAAATGACAAAAAAATACGATTAAGGATTTTGGATTGGAATCTTGCCACCTGGAACGTGAGAACAATGATGAGAGCTGGAAAAATGTCGGAAATAGCAAATGAAATGATGAGATTCAATATCCAATTGGTTGCACTGCAGGAAACAAGATGGCATGGAAGTGGAAGAATTGATAAGAGGGATTTCACTTTTATGTATAGTGGGCCAGAGGACAGGACAGGACAGGGGGGAGTTGGTTTCATGGTGGGAGATGAACTGAAATCATCCATTCTAGGCTTCTACCCAACGGGTGGTAGGTTGTGCCGACTCAGAATGAAGGGAAAATTCAGAAATATCAGCTTGATCTGCGCCTATGCTCCAACAGAAGAGGCAGAAGAAGATGTCAAGAATAGCTTCTATGAAACATTGGAAAAAGAATTCAGACTGGTGCCCAAATACGATTTGTTGATAGTGCTTGGAGACTTGAATGCGCAAATTGGTAAGGAGGATTTTTTGAGAGGAGTGGCTGGCAGGTGTACATTACATGAAGACACAAATGAGAATGGAATGAGACTCTGTGAATTTGCAATGGCAAACAACATGATTCTAAGCAGTACGTACTTCCAGAGAAAAAATATACACATGGGTACCTGGACCTCGCCATCTTCAGAAGTGGTCACCCAGATTGATCATGTTCTAGTATCAAAGAGACATGCCTCTTCTATAATAAATGTGAAATCTCAAAGAGGGCCAAACTGTGACTCTGACCACTTTCTTGTATCCGTCAAACTAAGAGAAAAACTTTCAAGAGTGGAATATGGAAGAAGTGCTAGAAGATGTGTTTTGGACATAGGAAAACTAAGAAATGAGGAATATGCAGAGAGATATGGAAATGAGCTGGACAGACTGATACCGGAGGGTCTGAATGACCTGGAGGAGGAAGAAAGAGATATTAAAGTGTTGTGGGATAATTTGAAGAGCACAATCAATGATGCGGCCAATGAAAAGCTGGGAGAGAGGAGAGGAGGAGGAAATGAGGAATGGTATGATGAGGAGTGTAAGGAAGCCATCAAACAGAAAAACGAAGATAGGAAGGTGATGGTCCAAAGAGACACCAGAAGAAACCGTGCTAAGTATTTGGAGAGTCGAAAAACAGCCAACAAACTGTGTAGAAAGAAAAAAAGAGACTATATGAAGAAGCTCATTGAAAACATAGAAGTGGCAAATGAGCAAAACGAAAGCAGAAAATTTTATCAGGCTGTTAAAAGAATGAAGAAAGGATTCCAGCCTAATTTAATTGCCTGTAAAGATCGTAATGGAAGAGTACTAGGTGAAGAGAACGACATAATGGACCGATGGGCTGATCATTTTAGACATGTATTGAACAGAGAGGAAAATGATGAGGTGGAACAAACTAGTTATGCCAGTGCAGAACCCTTGCTGCCTCCCCCAAGTCTTCAAGAAGTAGAAGAATTGATTAAAAAGAGTAAAAACAACAAAGCACCAGGGGGAGACTCAATACCGGTTGAGCTCATAAAGTATGGTGGAAAAAAGATTGTAGGAGCTATGCATACCCTAATAATGTGGATATGGGAGCAAGAAAAGATGCCTGAAGAATGGACCAAAGGTGTAATATGCCCCATACACAAAAAAGGTGATAAAATGGTATGTAACAATTACAGAGGTATAACACTGCTCTCCACATCATACAAATTGTTCTCTGCTCTGGTGTTGAAGCGAATGGGAGCGTATGCTGAGGAAGTAATGGGTGACCATCAATGCGGCTTCAGGCAAGGCAGAAGTACTACCGATCAGGTCTTTTCAATTAAACAAATCATGGAGAAATGCTTTGAATACAACACAGATCTGCACATGCTTTTTGTTGATTTTCGACAAGCATTTGACAGCGTTAAGAGAGGCAAAATGAAAAGAATACTGATAGAGTTTGGAATCCCAAGAAAGCTCGTCAATCTTGTGAGTTTGACAATGGATGGTACAACAGCTCAGGTTAAGATTGGAAACAAACTAAGTCCAAGTTTCAACGTTACAACCGGTGTCAGGCAGGGAGATGCACTCTCAGCTACACTCTTTAATTTAGTGCTGGAGGTAGTAATTCGAAAGCTAGGTCTGAGAGGGACAATAGTTAATAGAATGTGTCAAGTCCTGGCCTATGCAGACGATGTAGTTTTGATGTCAAGGAATAAGGACAGCCTTAAAGAACTTTTTTGCACACTGAGGGATGAAGCTAGAAAGATGGGCCTAGAGATAAATATTGATAAAACCAAGTACATGAGAATGTCTGCAAATGAACAAAGAAGACAGGTGAACAGATTGAAAATTGCCGATGGTTGCGAAGTGGAAGGCGTCAGTAAGTTCAAATATCTTGGGGTGATGCTGACGGCAGATAACAGAACCAGTCTTGAAATATGTAACAGAATTATGATGGGCAGTCGTGCATATTATGCCAATCAGAAAATTTTCAAAAGTAGATTAATATCCCGAAGAACAAAGGAAAAGATGTATAGGACATTAGTAAAACCGGTTGTGACGTATGGTGCTGAAACATGGACAATTTTGAGTAAGGATGAGAGAGCGTTGAGGTCGTTTGAAAGAAGGATGTTCAGAAGGATATGGGGACCAATATGCGATGGAGGAAACTGGAGAGCTAGGCGTAATAATGAGATTGACGAAGCAATTGGAAGAGAAAATATAGTACGTTCCATAAAGGCAAGACGAATTGAATGGTTGGGTCATGTAGTGAGAATGAGTGAGGAGAGAGGCCCATTGCGAATGATGGATGAAATGATGATTGGAACAAGAGGAAGAGGACGACCAAGGAGAAGATGGCTGAACGACGTGGTGGATGATCTTCGTAGGCTGAGAGTGTCAAACTGGCGGAGGAGGGCCCAGGAACGCGATATCTGGAGGCGACATGTAGAGGAGGCCAAAGTTCACCCAGGACTGTAGAGCCGAATAAAGTAAAGTAAAGTAAGAGAAAGTAAAAAATAGTTTGTGAGACATCAGCCAGACGGTGCAATTTATAGCTGAATGTGCAGCAACTGGCAACTAATTATTGTTTTCTATAAAAGTGTAAATTAGAGTAAAATTTCATTGTTATTTATCTTTCTAGTTTATTCTATTTTATTATTTACTTTTCGAGAAGTTTATTAGCTGATATATGGAAGAGCCAACTCCATTCATTCAGTCAGTAATACAAAGTTTATGATTGTACAGACAGTTTTACTAGAGTGTGTCAAAACCAGTTTTGTACAGTGTGTTGCAATTGTCTTACGCCTAGTTCTCTGTAACAACCTGTCATTGTAACTGTACAATTACACTGTTACAGGTAATAAATAACAATTCATACATCAATAATTTCATTATAAATGACCATATTTCTTTTTAAGTTTGATTAAATTTTAAAACATTTTGTAGGCCTAAACAATTTAGTCTATTATAAACTTGAGTAGTTTATTGCAATTTACTAGTAGTTATTAGTAGTTATGACTATAATAATTTGATGTAAGTCACTTGTTAATAAATAATCATAATAAGTTTAGGAAGAAGTTTTATCATTTATAAACAACCAGATCCTGAAAGAAGCTGTATAAACATCACAATGCAAATAGTAAAATTGCAAAAGAAACCCTTAGTTATATACATGGTATAACAATAGAAACAAACGCTCTTATTTGTATATACAACAACAGAAATTATTTTTCTAGAAGAACCCACCATTAACAAGTAACAAGGAACTTTTGTTTTTACATATGGCCTAAAAACAAATACATTTGCCTGTAAATGCAGATGAAAAGTTAAATGATTAGCATTATATCTTCTAGTTCCAGGGCTACAAAAAATAGTTCTGTTTCTTATCACATGGTCAGCCTGAAGCATTTATCAACAGAAGAGTAGAGGTGCAAAAGACACTAGGACAGTTATCGCCTCTGAGAGTAATGAATTGCATTATACAACCAGACCCTATGGTGAGTGAAGTGAACAAAGCATTTCAGGGTGGAAAGTAGATGCTTTTCAGAGGGCCTGGCACTTTTCCTCCAAGTGAGAAAGGCAATGGTAAACCACCTCACTCCCTGTTTTACTTATTTATGCCTCTAGAAGTTCAAACCAGCCTTTCGAATGATGGCCTAAACAACAACATAGCCTCAAAAATGTACAAAAGTATTTTCTATTACTTGGCACCCAAGCCACATTATCTACTCTCCCTAAAACTTTACCGATACTGGATATCATAAGGTATAAAAAAGCTTCAACCATGCGTTTAATTAAAATAAAATAATAAAAGGAAAACAATGATTACACCAGTAATCCTACAAGCTCGTTTACTTCAACCACTCGGATAAACTTTTTCCGTTAAGATTTAAATGAATCACTTTCAATTTTTATGTTATTTCATACCCTCTGATGATGGTAAATCTACCAGAACATCCAAGTTTACAAAGATAAGATCATAGACAAAAAAAAATCAAAGCAGATATAAAAGTTTAGTAAAAACTTCAAGTTACACATTACAATTGCTTTTAAGACAATAAGTAGACTTATAGTAAAAGCAATAATCCTTTTAGTACCAATGTCCAGAAAACAGGACGTTGATAATATATTTTATGTAGTGACAATACCCGGTTTACCGGATATCCGTAAGTTATGCATAAAGTGCCAACATCCCGATAACCCAATGTTTACAAAAAAAACTTTAAAACAAAAATTAATGGACTTATGTATTTTGAGCCAACCTTCGTGGCGTAGTGACTAGCGCACTAGCCTACAAAGCGAAAGGTCCTGGGTTCGATTCCCGGCTAGGGTCTGGAAATTTTAACAGTTAAAACCACTGTTAAGGTACCAAAACCCACAGCTGTGGCTAATGACCTAGCTGTTGGTGAAACTTTAAATAAACTAATAAATCTATTTTGAATATATTTTTAGTGTTAGAACAATTTGTTTTTTTATGAATACAATCAAAGTTAATTTTTAACAAGAAATTATATATTTCTGTAACATTAAAATTTTGGTTGGCAATGGCAGGCTACGCCTGCAAGTTTTCAGAATAGGGTATTTTTTTTGTACACCGTTATACCAGGTGATTCATTTAAAAGTAGCCCGCTGCATTTAACAGCGGCCTTCGGCACTCAATTGGATTCAAATAGTAAATGAATAAATAGAATTACTTAATACATAATTTTACATATTTATTTAAAATTTATATACAAATTTCAACTTCACCTTTACAGTAGATGCTGAAAGTGGCGTCCTTGAACGCTTACACATTTTTGCGCTCGTTCAATGTTATTAATGCACACACGACGCAATACAGAAACGTCTATAGCTTGAATGGCTGCCACGATGTTATTCTTTAGCTCATGTATACTGCGGGGGTTTGTTTGGTAAACAGTTCCTTTTAAATAACCCCATAGAAAAAAATTGCAAATACTCAAATCGGGTGAACGAGGAGGCCACAAATCTTTACTAACAACTCGCATGGGAAAAGCCTAATTGATATGAGATAGGGACTGGTGAGACGTGTAACATGTTGCACCATCTTGCTAGAAAAAATTGTACTTGTGTTCATGGTCGGTTAACTGTTCATGAAATTCATTGAAAATTCTGACGTACACATCGCTATTTACAGTTTCATGAAAAAATATGGGCCCTACAATACAATATCCAGAAATCGCACACCATACACCAATTTTTTCGTCATGTAGTGGAGATTCATATAACACATGAGGATTTTCAACTGACCAATATCTAGTGTTCTGTGAATTTACATGGCCAGACAAATGAAACCAAGCTTCATCACTCATGAAATATCGTGTAGGATCTAATTCACCGTCCGCAATTTTGTTAAAAAACCAGAAAAAGTAGTTCAAACGCTTCTCTTTGTCTGGCTCCCTGATTTCTTGTACACATGTTACACGTTAAGGTTTCAATTTTAAAGACTTAAGAACACGCAAGCATGAAGAATATTTCATACTGCTTTGTTGAGATAACTTTCGCACCGACTTCTTTGGGCTTAAAGTGAATCTTTGTTCAATATTCGCGATCGCCTCTGGCGTCCTGATTGTTGGTATACGTTCCCGTTTACAATTAGCTACTGATCCAGTTTTTCGCCATTTTGTGACAAGTTGTTGTATACTTCTCTTTGCTGGTACTGTAGCATTAGGAAACCTTTCAGAGAAATATGCGCGTGTTCGTTTAATGGAATTTGTGCGAACGTAACCCTCAACTAATGCAATTCTTTCTTGTAGTGAAAATGGCATTTTAATAACACAATAAGTAAACTATGCGTTGTACACTACTAATCTCACTAAAACTTTAAAACAGACCAACGTGCCTGTCTGTTCAAGGCCAGTCGATCACATCGTGATCAGTGCTGCCAATACAGCATATGAAAATTACTCGAGCAGCTATAAATTAAATTACTCAAGCGGCGGGCTACTTTTAAATGAATCACAATGTACAAATTAAATGGCACTTAAGGATCAAATTTTTAAATATTCTTTCGACACTGAAAGGGTTAACATACATGTATATCAGTAAAAAAATAAGTGTATTATGATTAATATACATACACAGGACATGTAAACAGATGAGTCGGTCGATGTACAGCCTGGATGTGCCTGACCAGGTACTTGGAACTATTGAATGCTCTGCCACACTCTCCACACAGTGACTGTGTTTGCTGGTCATGAATTAGGCGGTGTTCCTTCAGCAAGAAGTTGTGTGTGAATGACTGGACACCATAAACAACAAAGCAATCAGTAACTGATCTTTTTACACAGTAAACAGAACATGATAATTTACCTTTATAAATTTTAAATAGTAAATTATTTGACTCATTTGACTGGTAGCCATCCATTTCTTCTTATCTTGAGTGAGTTTATTCAATCCTATACAAATGTACTTAACCATATGTGTAAATAATTATTCTAAAGACAATCAGTTCCTAGAATCTTCAAACCCTGGTATAACATCACAATTAGGAGTATCTAACTGAACTGAAATGTATAAAATCTTGAATGGATTCTACTCAACTCCAGTTCCATTGTTCATCAAAATCTCAACAGAAGGACTCGAGGCTACACAATTAATATACTGAAGAACAGCTTTAGAACAGTCACAAAACATAATTTCATCTCACTGTATGCAGTCAAGCTTTGGAATAGCTTTTTGATGGTGTCGTCAGTGCATCTTTATTGAATATGTCTTCGAGAAGCGCTTAGATGGATCAATGAGAACTTCATTGTTGAGTGTTTTAGCATGGCATGTTAATTCATGTTAAAGCTATAGAGGAGAAAGAGAGACTATTACTACAGGGCACTATTTTTTTTTTTTTTGTTTAGCATGGACGACTGTTCTGCAATTACTGAATGTTCTGCCTGAATGGGATTTGAACCCAAGACCACATGATGAGAGGCGAGCAAGTTACCAACTATGCCAATGCGGCCGGCACTGTAATGTTCTATACAGGGCACTATAATGTACTATAAGTACTCCGGGGTCACGAAAATTCAGTACAAAAATAGTATTTCACTTATAAAAATAAAAAGAGTACTGTATGAAAGAGCACTTCAAATAGTTTTTTCCACATATTCTGGGCAGTTAGTTAACCATTTGCCTCCTAGGTGTAGACAGTAGAGAAAATAGCTGCCACGGGAAGCGAGAAGTTGTTTTGTGTGTTAGAATTTCATGCGTCAAACTCAGTAATTACTGTGCAACGTGCATGTCGGTTGAAATTTAATAAGGATCCAACAAATGACAATTCAATTCGTGCATGGTATAAACAGTTTAGTGAAACTGGTTGCTTGTGCAAGTGGAAATCAACTGGTTGTCCATCAACCTCAGATGCCAATGTCGAACGTGTGCGTACAAGTTTTATTTGCAGCCTGTCAAAATCGACTGACTGCAGGCAGAGTTAGGAATTCCGAAAAAAATGGTGTGGAGAGTTCATTTTCCAGCAAAATAGTTGTCCTGGCCATTCTCATAACGAGGTTCGATGGTACCTAAACACAACATTGCCTCGGCGCTGGATAGGACGCACGTCTGAAGAATACTAACACATTATGCTGTGGCCACCAAGATCATCAGACCTCACGCCATGTGACTTCTGTCTCTGGGGTTATGTGAAAGACAAGGTGTTGGTCCCACCAATGCCGAACTATATCGCTGAGCTGAAGGATCGCATAATCAATGCAATCAACTCTATCGAAAGGGACATGTTAGAACGTGTTTAGCAAGAGCTAGACTTTCATGTTGATGTGTACAGTGTCACCAAAAGAGCACACATTGAACATTTATAGATGTTTAAAAATAACTGTTCGAGTCCCTGCATCGGCCCATACAACTTTCATTTAGGTAAGTGAAAAAGTTTTTTTGTACTGAATTTTCGTAAGAAAATTATGAAACATCCTGTATTATTTTTACCTTTATTTTACATTCTTCTTCAGTACCTCTCAGTAAAAACTCACTATTTGAGTATTCCATCTATAGTAAGAAATCCATTCAAGAAAATACTGGCAGCTTAATGTTTGCAGATGATCTGGTTACATAAGGAAAGACAGTACAAGAGGTGAGAAAGGCACTGTAGTTGTGGAACAAAATTAGTGAGGAAAAAGTAAAGTGCTAGTGCATAAGAGATGTGAGGTGTACAATGGATACGGAATGAGGCTAAAAAATAAGGTATTGGAGGAAGTTAAAAAATTCACAAATTCAGAGACGGTTTAATCATCAAATGGAAACAAGAAAAGGAATCAAGTACAAAGGTTCAGAAAGCAACCTTTCTACTGTTTCTTTTACGGTTTCAGTAGAAAGCAACCTTTCTACTGTTTCTTCTAACTCCCAAGCATAACTTGGGATCAACAAATTACTATATCTTGTAAGAAATTTATCTATAATGCATATTTTGTGACAATACCGATTCATACAGCAGAAACATACACAGGTGAAACGAATGGGGAATAGAATGCAGGTGGCAGAAATGAAGCTCGAAGGAGTATGCTAAGAAAGACAAGAAGAGATAGAATGAAGAATGATGTAATTAGGGGAGAACTAAAAATGAACAGCCTGTTAAGGAGGAACAGACAAAGTCGAGATGGTTTGACCATGTCAGTAGGATGGAGGAGGGAAGATGCAGTACTTGGAGATGGAGGTAAAAGACCAAGAGTGAAGTGAGCAGGTTCAGTTACGGAAGAATAGAGAGAGGTAGAAAGAAGCTGCATTGATTACCTTAAATTGTAATAATTTACAGGAATGAAACTTTATTTTCCAAAAACATAATTCTAATGATGATTTATTTGAATTTTGTTAACTTTCAAGCCTCGTTATAGTTTCTCATTTAAATAATGATACAGCACATTTATAAATAAATAAGAGAACACAAAATACATTACCTTTCCACAAACTTCACACGCAACAAGTCCTTCACCAGTGTGTTTACGAATATGGTACTTCAATTTCTGTAAATAATTAAGATAGCATAAAATTTATAAAGTAATAAAAATAGAGTGTCTAGTAAACCAAATGTGAAAATGTTATTTTGACTGCAACTCTGATCAACCTTAATTGCTGCCTCTTTAAAAACCAATCATGTGTACAAAAAATCCAGTTTTAAAAATTCCCTTCTGTAGACACTTTTCCCCTGTTAGTACTTCTACAATAACCTTTTCTAAAAGGATTATTTCACATCAACAGCACGAACAATATAATTAAAAATAAAACACCATGAAAACCATATTAAAATCACATGTGATTCGGACCAATTATCAGTTACAATTAGGAAATAAAACTAAACCAATAAGTGAGCATTTTTAATGACATGTAACAGAAGACAAACAATATTAGTAAGGTAATAATTTTATCAATTAATCTGCCTAAGAATAAGCACAGAATAATAAATAGTGATGAAGCCTGCAAGCTCAGTTATTACAACTCATACATCTTGGAGTTAAAAATTTAACTGTTACCTTCTGCTTAATATCAATAAATTACAACCAAAACAACCTGATGATTTCATATAAAAAACATAATTAAACCTCTGCCCATAACAGGCAAGTGGAGTGTTAGTTAAATTATTTGAACTCGATCTGTTAGTTTCAGGGCTACAAAAGTAGTTGTTTCTTATCACATGGTCAGCCAATTACTATATAACTAAGTTATCTTAGCGTGATTTCTGCGCAGGTAGTAGGGATGGATGGTATTGGAGTGGTGGAGAAGTTGAGTGAGAGAGATTGAGTACCTGAGAGAGATAGCATTATGAGTAATAATTGTATTGAAAATACTAGTGAAGCGAAACGTATACTCTTCAATGTTAACAGACCGAAGGTTGGAATGTGACTGACGTGGGCTAAGCTATTAGTTCGCTTTGTACTCCCACTACAACAATGCCTCGCCTACTAACGCCACGAGATGTACTATTGCGCATTCATACATCACGCTAAGATAACTTAGATCCATTATACATGACTGAAGCATTTAAGAACAGAAGAAGTAGTTGTAAAGAGATACTAGTCAGAATTACCTCCACTGACACTAATTTATTTCATTATAACAGCATTTATTTCATTAATACTCTGTGATGAATGAAGTGAAAGTGTCATTTACAGGGTGAAAAGTAGGTGCTTTTCAGAGGGCCTCGCATGCTGATAAGCATACTTTTCCACTCAGAAAGGAAGACAATGGTAATCCAGCTTACTCCTCATTTTATTTAGTAAAGCCTCTAGAGGTTCAAACCAGCCTTTCAGCTGATAACCTAAACCGAACAACAATTAAATCTACAAAGCATATACTTATTTTTTTAGAAATAATCATAAATAATGAGTAAGCTTGCTGGCTGCTGCAAACACTGCAGTTGTTTTGAACACAAAAAGTGAGTAAAGCTTCGTGCTTTGTATTTTAGACTGTGCTGCTATCAAAAGTGTAGTAAAATCGGCTGTTATATACAAGGTTGCATTACATGATTTACACAACAGTAATTTTTATTTACCCAGTGTTGTTTGCTAACCCAATGTTAACATGACCCCTCTATGGCCAGCAATAACCTGTGCACAGCATGGGTGCAATTGAGGCAGCTACAAAACACTCTATAAATTTACTTTTCAGCAGTACTCACTTGTTTTTTAGAGAACGTCTTATTACAGTATGGACATGGGCTGACTTCTTCTCTAGTGTGCACTCGAATATGTGCATTACAAGCTCCTTTATCACTGAATGTTTTATCACAGTGTGAGCACTTATACGGTTTCTCTCCTAGAAATAGAAAAAAATTAACATTTGTAAATCGGAACAAAAATATTCTGTTTAAATTATCTAATATTAAAGTAACCAGTTTAATATGAAGAATTTATGTAAAAACTGTGTATTGTTTACAATTGTATTGTTTTTTATATATCAAGTGTATTGTTTTTTATATATTGTATACAATATTTAAAAAACCACCAAATAGACACGAGATCACTGATAACATATACAAAAAATATGTTAAAAAGAACTAACAATTAACAGAAGTGTATAACAATGAAATAAAAAATATTTCCTATAAACCAATTACTAATATATATCAAAATTTTAATTATAAACATAATAACAAAGTGATGGATAAATGAAGTTTCAGTAGCCAACACACCAGATTATTCACGAAGAATAATAAATACTTTAGGAGATGAATCTAGATCAAAAACATAAGAAAAAAAAGTTCATTTAAGTTCATATAGGTCTGGAAATACTTTGTTAGCATGTTACGATTAATGAAAAATTTCGGTTCTTCCCATGAAATAAGTTTGTAATGAAATTTTTAGGGCGTTAATGACAGAACATATTACGCCATATGAAAACAAAACGTAGGATATTTTAAATGTAGCAGACATTTACTTTCAAATAAACATACTACAACTAATATAAATAATAATATGAAAATATTTGGAAGTATAAAATAATTATAAGCAGAGTGGAAAATATGTGCTTTTCAGGAACCCGGTATGCTGATAAGCATACTTTTTCACTCAGTGAGGAAGGCAATGGTAAACTACCTCACTCCTCGTTTTACTTAATAAACCCTCTACAGGTTCAAACCAGCCTTTCAGCTGATGACCTAAACAACAATTATTAAAAAAAAATGGTTTAGTTGGGAAAATTCTATACCTATAAATACAAATTTAAATATAAATTAATAAACCAACAATTTGAAAATTATAAATTCTGTAAGTTGAAAAACGTGATCACACAGTTATCATTTCTGCTAGATGTAATTTTTGGTATAGTCAAGACAAGCTGACGAAAGTGTGCGAAAACTGAAGTATTTATATTAGAACTGATGATAGATACATGATCTCCGAAAGGACCTTCTTTAATCACCTCCTTCTTCTTTAATTCTCTTTCTTCTTTTTTACCTTCTTTAATCAGGTAAGAGTAATCTATTGTGCATTTGGTGGTTTTTTATATATAATGTATAAGAAAAAAAATATATACAATTTTCTTGATGCGACATAACATTTTGTTTCATTCACTACAGTATATGACACTTAACCAAACTTTAGTCAAGGTTTATCGACAGCAATTAAATTAAATATAAAACACCCTTGACAAATACAACTCTACGAACCACACTCAGTAATTAACAAGACAAATAATTATTAAAAAAAACGTTTCATTCAATGACAAAGAACTTTTTCAGGGTCAAGTTAGCACCTTGGGAACATTGTTAATCAGCTGTTCAACCATAGTAAAAACATAACTACTTCTATTTATTTCAAAATTTCAGCTTCACTTGAAACGTACATGCCAGAAACGACAAGATGTCAAGTGACCAGATTTTTACAATATGAAGGTGTAAAAACTAGCAGAAATTTGGTCAAGAATGTTGAAAAAGTATGATGAAAATTGTTTAAACTACAGTAACAATGTACAGTAACAATTTCTCAACAATTTTTATAATAGTTTTTTACAGTAACAATAAGTGAATGGAGTTTGGAGTGGAAACATTCGGATTCGCTCACCAAAATGACACTTATATGTCAGCCAGTAAAGTGATTTTGATGGTCTTTTTGGGACTCACAAGGCTCAATTTTTTGTGATTATTTAGACAAACGATGTACTATGAACAGTGGGTACTATTCTAATATGCTTCAACAAAAAAAGGGACTCAAAATAGCGGAGAACATAAAGGTGCTCTCTCAAAAGGTGTGATCCTCACACTGCTCAGAGAACGAGATAACTGGTTCAGAAGATGGGTTAGGTGTTCCCACATCCTCCTTACAGCCCATGACTTGTGCCATCCAATTTTCATTTGTTCGGCCCACTTAAACATTTTACAAGGCAAGAAGTTTGATGACAATGAAGCGATCAAAACAGTGATATGCGAATGGTTCAAACCACAGGGTAAATACTTCTGCACTAAAGGGATAAGAAAGCTCACAGAGAGGTGGGACAAGTGTTTAAATGATGCTGGAGACCATGTTGACAAGTAATGTAGATTTCATTGTCATTGAATAAATAGTTTTTTCTCTAAATCAATTTTCTTTTATTGATAATTGAACATCCCTCATTACATGTCACACAATTTGACTGCTCAAACAAGATGTGAAATAAAATGTTTACTGGGTATTTCATTGGTGCTATGTTTACCTTGTATCTTTACAATTCCAAACATTTACGTGTTCAATTTTTAGATGCATCTTTTTATAAATTGTTAATAATTAATGCCTATTTTATTAAAATAATAATAAATAATACACCAATATTTACAAATCAGATTATCCAATCATTGTTTAATCTGGCCTAAGGTCCAGTCCCAAAGAGGAGAGGCAATCAATCACACACAGCCTCGTGTCAAAATAATATATTTTCTCTGTAAAAATAAATTCACTATATGATGTGTTCATAATTTAAACAAATTAAAAAAAACATCAATAATCAATAATGAACACCTTAATTTATTCAGTCCACATCATGAAACTGTCTTCTATTAAGACTGTATTTTTTAACCCACTGGATCTGTAAAGGAACTGTAAGCAATTTAAGCTCCTTAAATAGTGGCCTGCATGAGGTTAGCTGGTTAGCTCCCACCATACACCGAATAGCTTTCTTTTAAATTTAAAAACCCTATTCATATTACCCATGCTAGAATTACCCCATACTAAGATACCATAACAGTTATGAGACAGAATGAGGCCATGATGAGCTACCATTAGTAATTTTTGATCATTTAATCTGGCAATTTGTTTTAGTACAAATACCCCAGATGAAATTTTACTACATACTTGATTGGTAGAGAAGTCCCAAGACAAAAATCTATCTAGAGATACTCCTAGGAACTTCACTGTTTCTACATGCTCTAAAATATTATTATGAATAAATACATCCACTTCTCTACTTTCTTTAACGTTATGTTTGTTTTTGAACTGCAAATACTACACTTTTTTCCATTAACTGTTAATAATATTCGAATCAAGAACTGTACTACGGACTCTATGTTAACTTGTGTATTTACTTTAAGAGCATCTACCAGTAAACTGTTACTGATTACTGAAGTATCACTAACAACTATGTAATTCACTAACAACTGGGGATGGACGGCCAGATAAGGAGGTTTAGACACCAAAGCTACAATAATCATTTCAGTAGGATGAAAGAGAGTAGACTAACTAAAAAAATGTTGCATTAGGAAATAGATGAAAAAAGACCAAGAGTGAAATGGATAGGTCCAGTTATGGATAAACTTAAACGTCCACAATCACGACATAAATTGTTTGAACAAAAACCTACTTACACAGGTAGAAAATACATTAATTAATTACCATAAACTTTAAAAAGTTATGGTAATCTGAATTCGTTTCAAAAAAGCTAAACAAATACTTGATTGATGAATCATTTACAATACACCAAAGTTCCTTTCTAAATAAATTTTTGTATAAAAAATAATTTTTTAAATAAACACTGAGGTAAACTGTGTAATATTTGGTAAAAATTATTGTTGATGACACAAGTATCAAGTAGTCATAACACATGAATTGGTAAATAATAAATCTTACACAGTGTTAATATTTTTCAGTTTTTTCCTCGACATAGTCCTTCTTTTCAGAGTCTCCTGGATGCAGTTCATCCAGGAGTTTTCTTATGCAATAACATAACCTTACTTTAATCATGAGTGAATGATGCAAATGAAAACCAACCACAGTTTGGCTTAATAATATGGAAAATCATTCTTTCACATTAAACTAGGCTCTGTAGGAGAAAAATGCTTGAAATAAAAGTTGTAGAACTTTTAATTTCCTATAAATTTGGTTATATACACTTTTGCCATTAAATGCAGAAATCTTAAAAAAATCGATTTTTTCAGATTTTACACGAAAAAAAACACAAAATCACAAATTACCGCTTAAAGAAGCGTTATACAAAGAAATTTTTGAAATAAAAGATGAAGGTTTTTAAATTCTCAAACTTTTATTATTTAAATTTTTGCGCTAAAATCCATATTAAACCTGCAATCTTAAAAAAACATTTTTTCCTACGAGAGCTCAGCTTCCCAAGAATTTCAGCAGACATGGCACCTACCTTATAGAGCATAAAAAATGTTGTAAATGAGGTGATTTTTAAATGTAACAAAATAATTTAATTTTGTTTGTCTTGTTGAGCGACATTTTCATAAGATGTCGTTCGAACGATCTTTTCAGAAAATATTCCTTGTATCGATTATATTAACCCTTCGACAATGGGAGAAGCATTACGAGGGGTACCCAAAAGTAACCGGAATAGCAATCCCGTGGGCGGTGCTTGTGTATTACGCATTTCTGCCGCACAGACGAGTATAGCACAACTCATTGCGAGTTCAGTGCAGTGATTGCAACTCATTGCGAGTTCAATATTCATCTGCAGTGATTGTTTCTACTAGCGCTGTTTTGCTCTTCTTTTGTTTTTTATGATAGCAAGTTTAAGTGAACAACGTGTAGCTGTGAAATTTTGTTTTCTACTTGGTAAAAGTGCAGCTGAAACTGTTTTAATGTTGAAAACAGCTTACAAAGATGACGCTATGGGAAAATTTCAAGTATAAGAGTGGTTTTCTCGGTTTAAAAATGGAGACATGTCGATTGGTGACAAACCTTGTTCTGGACGTCCATCAACTGCCCGAATCGACGAAAATGTTTACAAAATTTGAGAGCATGTGCTCTCAGACTGACAATTTGGAAATTTTAAGAAGATTGCGCAACAGTTTTCATCAAAAAAGATGCCATTTGTGGCAGACAGGAGACTGGTTCTTCCACCATGACAATGCACCTGCACACATAGCCATCTCGGTGAAAGATTTTTTGACTAAAAATGGCATGGTTCTGCTCCCCCACGCACCTTACTCACCTGACCTGGCGCCGTGTAACTTTTTCTTATTTCCATGCATGAAAAGGGACATTAAAGGACATTGATTTGACAACGTTGAAGCGGTCAAGAAAAAAACGGGGGAGGAGCTGTCAGCCATTTCTAAAGATGACTACAAAAAATGTTTACACCAGCGGGATAAATATATTAGTTGTAATGGAGAGTATTTTGAAGGGGATAAGGTTGTTTTGTAAAAAAATTTAAAATAAATAGCTTTTGAAAAATAATTCAGTTTCTTTTGGGTACCCCTCGTATACGCTACACTCGGGCTTTCCAAGCTTCAGACAGCTGTAGCATGCGTATTTATAAAGTTATTTGCACATATGATATCTCAAATTACGTGCCTTGAAAATTAGTTTTATTTGTTTTAAAACACTGTAGGATTCCTATTAGTATAATATAGAATAAGTGGGCGGGAAAAGTTGGGCCAACATAACATCTGAGTTTTATCGCTAACAAAATCGGAAATATTTCAATTTTGAGTTGGTAAAACTGTTCTCCCCGTTACTACAGTGTCTAGTTCACCAAGGACATGGCTTATAGTAACAAACATATACGTGTTTTAAGACAGGAAATCTGTTCATCTTTCTCTGCCCTATTCTCGCCTTTGTCTCCCCTATCATTCCTTCTCCTCTAACCCCTACGACCTTTTACAACTATTATGATTTGCCTGTTCTACATTCTAACAATTATATGAGTTTAAGAGTTTAAGGGTAAACCTACATTGACATTGGAATGTAGAAAGAGATCACTATTGTTCACAGGACAAGCGGTCCGAATAACTAGCCACGTGGAAAAAATGTTATACATTTCAAACTACTATATCTCGGCTAAATTTAACCCAAAATAGTAATGTGATACATCAATTTATTCACAAAACTGTCTTCTACAAAATGTGGTATATGCAATTTTATGATAAATTACAATTTCAGCACATTACAGCAATAAATATAAACTTTTTTGTGCCCACAAATATTTCGTGCCGTCTTAACGAGCGGAAAGTGAAACCGATATTCATGTTTGTACATTCAAAATATCCATACTTATTACAAAAAACAGCTGTAATTTTTTATCAATCATGAAATTTGATAAATGAATTTATTCGGGAGCATGCTTTGATATTTGAATGTTCACAAAAGCGGAATGAGTAGCTTAAAAGGACTCAGTAATTTAAGGTTTAATACTCGAAATACGGACCAACCAGATTGATTTCATAACATTTAAATTCATTAGATCGTCTTTTGTTTTACTGAACGTTTTTCATTTGCTTCTTATTCCAGTGTTTTCATTTGCAACAAGATTTTTAGTGTAAAAAGCTGTAGTCTTTTTTACACTAACCGACATGTTTCTTTTTTCACTGATTGCCTATTGTTTATTTTTTTACATTTTGTCGTTACAGCGCGTGGCTTTGACATTCTATTTTTCCAAGCACTAGAAATTTACAGTCAATTAAAATTTAAAGCAATATTTTTTAAGCCTATCTTTGCCCACATTTTTAATACTAAAAAATTGCTTCGCTTAACTCCTGGGCAAATTCCCATTTATAAAATATCATGCACACTGGGCATTTAAACAGCTTTCATTCTAAAGAAAACAGATTTACTTTGCTTGGTTTCTCTAAAATGTTGGCAACTTCTTCCCAAGCTAAGTCGCGCATGTTAGCGTCCCTATAGTATTATAATCTTGAACAGTCCCACAACACGGGATGCTGTCTCACTTGGTTTAATAATTCTGACATCGCTTTTACAATGCAACTGGAGCGTTCACAGCAAAAGACTTTTATTGCAGCAGACAGAAATCAGAACAGCTGTTGACAGACACCGTGAGCATACGCAAGCCAAGGTACATTTGCGACACTACAAATGCAGGCATAGCCAGAGATACGAGTATTACATAGCTCAAGTGATGCGGCACTACAGCAGTCTGAAATGCACCATTAGATTACATTACAAGATATGTTTTGCCGTTGCTCAGGCGACTTTATGGCAGTGTGTAAAAGCTTATGACATTCCGAAATGCACCATTAGATTACATTAAAAGATACGTTTTACCGTCGCTACGCCAATGTGAAATGGACTTTAGTGGTCTGATAAAGATTCATGTCACATAGGAATTAAAATAAGAAACATAAGATAAAAATTTAATATAATTTCTAATAATGAGGAAAACAGACTTTAGAGCCACAATGTATGCATTATTGTACAGATCAAAAAATTCCGTGGGCTAACTAAGGTATTAAAAAAAGGAACAACTGGCCAAACAAGTTGTTAACATGATCCGAAATGAATTCATGTTCATGAATTCAGGTTTTGCAGAGTACCCATGAAAACCAATGATAAACAACACAAAATGCATGATAAAAAGGTAAAATAATGTTTTGTAATAACACTTACAAATTTGTAAACATGCGATAATAATTTTTACTTTCTCTTGCCTATATGAATATATAGGAAGGAAAGTATTGTTTTCATGTCGATTTTTTGAAATCGAGTTTTCACCGGATCTACACGTTTTCAGACCTCCTGAACCCAAAAAACATGTTTTTAGCGATTGGTCTGTGTGTGTGTGTGTGTGTGTGTGTGAACAGAATATCTCAAGAACGGAACATCGTACGAACTTGAAACTTGAAACTTAAGTTACATATCACTACCGGACCCGACACGAACATTTTCATCAAAATCGGTCAACCGGAAGTAGTAGTTTATTCGTATAATTTTTCACGTTTTTGCGATTTTCTCAAAAACTAGTCCTACGATTTTTTTTAAAATCAACTGGTTTACTACATTTTTTTATGCTCTACAATATAGGGTAGGCGCCATGTTTGCTGAAATTCTGCTTGAGGCTGTTTTTACGTAAAAACTTTTTCTTTTTAAGATTGCGGCTTTAATATGCATTTTAGCGCAAAATGTTATATAATAAAAGTTGTAGAGAATGTAAAATTCTACAACTTTTATTTCAAACATTTTTTTGTATAACGCTTAGTTTAGCGGTAATTTGCGATTTTCTGTTTTTTTTCTCACGAAAACGTGAGAAAAATCGATTTTTTTAACATTTCGGTCTTAGTATGCATTTTACGACAAAAGTGTATATAATTAAATTTATAGAAAATTAAAAGATCTACAACTTTTGTTTAGAGCATTTTTCTCTACAGAGCCTAGTTTAGCGTGAAAGCGTGATTTTCCGTATTTTTAAGCCAAACTGAGTTCGATTGTCATTTTGCGTCATTCACTCATGATTAAAATAAGGTTATGTTTTTGAGGTTAGTTTTTGTTTATTTCTAATATATTATTAATAATATTAGGTTTATTATTAATTATTTGCATTGGCAAGAGAAAATTGTGTGAGTGTTTCACACCAGATTTTGTTTGTTAAATTAATAAGTAAATTGAAAATGTTATCAAAGTAGCGTTAAGTTATAAAGCTACAACTCCTCAAGAATAATATATAATGTAAACTACTGCTGGATATACAAACTAACCTAGGATGGAGCAGCAGATTACGGGAAGTAACATAACAATCGAAGAATTAAGATGGTTACATTTATTAAATTATATTAGAAACTAATTCATCACCTTCCTTTCAGAAAAGTAGATGAAATGCTGGCAAAATCTATTGTATAGTATGAAACAAAAAGTAGAACTTACAAAGTTGATCATAAATTTACCAAATTCCCATTAAAAAGAAAAGAATCTTTGAAAAAAAGAAGAAAATAACCGATAATGGAAATCTAAATTTACCTAAGCTAAGATAAACAATGGAATTTTTAAACATTTTCTACATTTTGTATTGGGTTATATCAGGGTACAGTATTCTTTTAAGATTTTTCTAAATTGGTGGTTTTAAAAAGGTTGTTTAAAAACTTTTGTGAATGTACCATCCTATAAAAAAGCATTTAGACAACACAAGGATCTTGGAAGTAGTATCTTTAGTAAGTAGATTATGTGGAGAGGGGAAACAATCTGCCTCCCATAAGAGGTATTCAATCTTTGGGAAAATTTGTGGACAAGGACGGATGGGGTAATAAAATAGGCTCTCATGAGATAAAGTATTAAGAGACTGAAAGGATTCCCTGACCTATCCTTTAAAATGCAATCTAACGTCCTATTGCATAAAGTTTAAAAATATGCAGAAATAATCTAGTAATTTCAGGTTAATTACAATTCTGTTAAACCATTTGAATATTCACACACTGTAAACTAGTAAGTACAAAACACAAATTACAACTTTTTTCTCACACTCTTACCCCATTTGTTTCAAATGTAATGAATTCAGGTGGTTTAACTATAATTAAGATGATAAATAACACAAAATATCAAAATAAATGTACTGGAAACTGCATAAAATGATAATCCATTAAATTGATAACTGTAAAATAAATCAAAACTTCTTCTAACACATACTTTAAGCTACTATGCTGTGCAAATTAATTGGGACAAAGTAAAAATTCATTGTTTTTGACAAATTATGCTTTTATTTGTTTAAATACAAATACATTGATAAATACACTTACTGTTAAGAAGAAGTATGTCCTCCTTTAGCAGAAATAACCTCTAGAAGACGTTTTGCCATTGACTCCACTAGATTACTGCGCATATTCTTGACTTATTCGTTGTGAAACCATACTTGAATATCATTTGTTATCATGCGTTGTTTTGTCGTACAGTCCATCTTACCTAAACGCCTTTTTACAATATTTCATAAGTTCTCAATAGGATTCAGGTCTGGTGAATTACCAGGCCAATAAGCATATTCATTTGATTTTCCTGCATGAAAGTCTTCACCAATTTTGAATTGTGACAAGGGGCCAGGTCATGTTGAAAAATGTCCCATGAAACGTTTCCATGAATGGAACAATTCTACGCCATAATATTTCAATATATTTCGTTGAATTCATCATACCTTGAATAGGAACTAAGCTTCCAGTGCCATTTGCCGTGAAAAACCCCCAAAACATTTGGTTCACAGGGTGAATCATGTAACAATTCATACACAAAAAAACAACTTGTCCCAATTAATTTGCACAGCGATGTATGATTATCTTTATAAGTTATAATATGTCAAAATATACCATAAGATATTAGTTACCTGTATGAATCCGTATATGTCGAATCATATTTGAACGCTGTACAAACTCTTTAGCACAATGTGGACATCTATGGCGTGGTCCGGTATGAATTTGAAGATGTTCATTGTAACTATCTCGTCTCTGAAATCAAAAATCATTAGTTATCTATTCTATTTATCAATTCCCAAATTTTTTTATTATCAATATACAGTCAGACGTAAAACAAAAAATTCAGTCAATTCTAGCTTTATCAATTTAGCAATTTGCTTTAACTTAGCAATTGCTGCTAATGCAGCTGGTGAGGATATTTTTTTGGGTGAGAAGGATGATAGATGAAGATGAGGGATGAGTGATGAAAAAATGCCAGACCTGTGACCAGGAATCAAACCTGGGACCCTGGCGTAAAAGCCAGTTACGCTAACCACTACGCCAATGGGCTGGCCTTAAGTATGCTTCTTCTTCTTCTTCCAGTGCCTATCCGTTACCGAATGTTGGCAATCATTCTGGCAATGCTGATTTTGTTGACAGCCGCTTTAAACAATTCAGGGGTGGATACTGAAAACCATGTCCTAAATTTTTCAGCCAGGATATTCGCCTTCGCCCAACGCCTCTCCTGCCATGCACTTTCCCCTGCACTATGCATTTCAGCAGCTTGTATTTAGTTTCATTTCTCATGATGTGTCCTAGGTATTCCAATTTTCTTCTTTTGACTGTGTACATTATTTCAGTCTTTTTATTTAGTTTTTGAAGAACTCTCTCATTGTATATTTTATCTGTCCATGATATTCTCAGGATTCTTCTGTAGGTCCACATCTCAAATGACTCCAGCTTCTTTGCTGTTGCTTCACTGAGAGTCCAAGATTCCACTCCATACAGCAAGATGGAAAATACATAGCATCGAAGTAGTCTAATTTTCAATTCAAGGTTCAAGTTGTGTGTCTTGAACAGTTTTGACATTTGGTTGAACGCTGATCTGGCTTTTTCAATCCTGGCCTTTATTTCGTGAGAATGGTCCCACCGCTCATTTAACACTGTGCCCAAGTAAACGTATGTTGGTACTTGTTCTACAACTTTGCCATCAATAGTAAAATGTAGATTGTCAATTTTCTGCTTGCTTACTATCATGACTTTTGTTTTATTACTGTTGACTTCCAGACCATATTTCCCACTAACTTCAGCCACTTAGTTCATCAACAGTTGAAGTCCCTGTGAGGTGTCTGCAAAAATGACAGTATCATCGGCATATCTAAAGTTGTTGATTCGTTCTCCATTCAATAGTATACCAACATCCAAGCATTCTAATGCTTCTTGGAAAATAGACTCAGAGCACAAATTGAATATGAGTGGCGACAATATACAGCCCTGCCGGACCCCACGGAGAATTTCCAATTCCTCTGTTTTCACTTGGTTAATCCTGACATATGCAGATTGATTCCAATAGAGGTTTCTAATTATACGCAAGTCTTTACCATCAATTCCACTATCTTGCAGGACTTCCATCATTTTGTTATGCTGAACTTTGTCAAAAGCCTTATGATAATCAATAAAACAAGCATATATATTACAATTCATGTCCCGGCAACGTTGAAAAAGGATTTGTGTACTAAAAAGTGCATCTCTTGTTCCCATACCCTTCATGAAGCCAAACTGTGTAGGCGATACTTGCTCTTCACATATTCTATAAAGTCTGCGGTGTATCATTTTCAAAAACAATTTCAACAAGTGGCTCATGAGGCTAATTGTTCTATAATCACTACACTTCTTAGCACCCTGTTTCTTAGGTAGAACTATAAACTCTGATTTCAGCCATACCTTGGGTATGTACCCACTATCATATACTTTATTGAAAACAGTAGTCAGTTCTTTCTTGAACTCATCATCAAAAACCTTCAAAATTTCTGACTGAACGCTATCTGGGCCAGCTGCTTTCCCGTCTTTAGTGGATAATATGGCTGCTTCAACTTCCTCCAAGAGAATATCTGGACCTGTTAACTCTTGTGGTAAGTGGTATTCAGTTCTTTGGTCTGAAAAAAGTTTTTCAACATAATTCTGCCATGCCAATTTCATTTTTTCTACATCCACAATCATCTCTCCTTTATCATCCTCCATCCTACCCACTGATCTCTTCCTATATTTCCCTGTTATTTCTCTAACCTTTTTGTGCATTCCAAATGTAGCCTGAGCTACTTCAATCTCACAACATTTTTCTTTGAGTTCCTGTTCTTTTGCTTCTCTGATTTTTCTTCTTACTTGTCTGTTGATGAACACATATTGTTTAGTGTCTCTTTCTATTTTCTTCCTTCTCCTCTCCTCCATCAACCTCAAAATCTCGTCATTCATCCACAATTTCTTCTTGTCCAAATCCATTCTTAATATATCCTTCTTTATTTTTGTTGTGACATCCACCATTTTTTTCATTTTGTCATCAATTTCTGAGCTGTTTTTCACTACAATTAGAGCAGTATTGAGCATATTTTTTATTTGCATTCTTCCATTTGGATCTTGAATTTTCCTTCTATTGTATGATTGTTGAGTTTGTTTTGTTTTCAGCTTTTTCCACTGTATTCTAAATTCTGCAACCAGTAGATTGTGGTCTGAGTCTATATCTGCTCCTGGAAATGTTTTGGCCATTTTGCAACTATTTCTATATCTCTGATTAACCATTATAAAGTCAATTAGATTACGTATAATTGCACCTTCCTTTCCATCTCTTGGAGATTTCCAAGTATATAATCTACGTGGAGGTAGTTCAAAAAATGTGTTCACTGCAACCAACCTGTTCTCTTCGGCAAAAGTACAGAGTTGTTCTCCTGATCCATTTCTTTCCCCCAGGCCATAGGGACCAATGCTGTTTCCTGATCTTCCTTTACCTACCTTTGCATTGAAGTCACCCATTATTATTAGAACCTCATTACATATCATATTACATATTGCTATTATCTCATTACATATTGCTTCACTTCACAGCAGCTACTGTAGGTCTCATTAAATTATTTTAAATTCTCTCTATATACAAAATTTATGGTTTTGTTGCCCTGTGGCAGCAAAATAAATTGTTTTTCTGCACTTCAGCTCTAAAAATTCCGACATATAGTCGTCCATGAGTGAAGGAAGCACTCTTGTCTCAAATCGATGCCCACCGTTTTAAATGTTTGTCCCTGCGATTTAACAGAATTGAATAGAATGGATAAAAGAATACCGATGGAAAAGAAACAGACAGTTGATATGTGGCTGAGATAAGAGACAGAAATACGTGGGTGTAATACGCAGAGTAACTGGAAATATATGACTCATTCACTTCCTATTGAATGAAAACAAATATATGAAATACAGTACAAAATTAAAAATTTTGAATATTTCCAAATTTTTAATGTTTTTGGAATCGAATGTTATTCTTCACGTTTTTCTATGAAATATAAAAGTTCAATCGTCTTTCTAGCCCAAAAAATACACCACCCAGATGACTTAGAAAAAATAAATGTACTATGCACCCGATGGACTAAAACATCGTCACAGTTTAAGTGGCTTAACTCGCTTAATTAAAGTTATGTAAAGTTGCGAAATAGCCTATACTGATCAGGAAACTCTAAGCTATGCAACAATGAAAGATTTTTTAAAATCAGTTCAGTAGTTTCTGAGATTACCTCATACAAACAAACAAACAGACGTTTCTTCTTTATTATATTAGTATAGATAAAATAGAATTAAATTGAAATATTTATTTCTAACCACCAGAATACGGTAACATAAAACACTTACCAATGTTTATAGCGCTTTCGTGTATCTTGTGCACATCTACAGTAAATTAAAAATCTTTTTACGTCAATTTAAAACTTCCTACTCCTACAATGGTAGAAGTAGGAAGTTTTAAGGATGTGTACAAGATACACGAAAGCGCTATAAACATTGGTAAGTGTTTTATGTTACCGTATTCTGGTGGTTAGAAATATGTATTTCAATTTTAAATAATACGGCTGTTTAAAATCCTACATAGGATGTTTGATAAAATAAAATAGATTAAAATAACATATTGTTAAAAAATACTTACAGAAAATTCTTTGTTGCAATGTTCACATTTGAAAGCATCAATAGACATTAAATGTACTTGTTTGTGCCCATACAGTCCTGATTTTGAAGCAAATCCTTTTCCACATTCTCTACAGTGAAATATATTCTCCTGTGCGTGATCAATACGGTAATGTGTCTTCCTGTAGACAAGAATATAAATGTAATAAGAATTACACAACTACTGACCTCATAAACAAGTCAAAAACCCAAAAACCTTCTTAGACTTGGAATGGAGATGTTTATTAATTCCTTAACTGTTGATTTTTTATTCAAAAATTATCTTATTTTGCTTAATTTTTTAAATTAAACTTTAAAAATTACATGATAAAATTAGGATATTCGATAAAACAATCAAAGTGATAAATTCACACGCACGCACGCACGCTCATGCACACACACACACACCAATCGCTAAAAACATGTTTTTTGAGTTTAGGGGATCTGAAAACAAGTAATCAGGTAAAAACTCGATTTCGAAAAATCGACATGAAAACAATACTACTTTCCTTCCTACATATTCATGTAGGCAAGAGAAAGTAAAAAAAAATCAGGTAGGGCCTACTTTGTATCAATACCATTCACAACTCGTACTGAGTTACAGTACGAATATTTACGAACAGAATAATCATGTTCTGATGCAACGCTAGAATAAGTAAAATTTGATTAATAATGCTTTTCATGGTAGATAAGCTCTGCTGTTCCACGGGTTTAGACCAGTCAGAACGTTTGCCAGCATTGTCAGGTTGTATGAAAGTTTCAGCTTGACAAACATTATGCGCGCGTGCATATAAGAGCCTCAGTAGTTCACTCATGTCTTGCATCTCGTACTAAACACATCGATTGTAGAACACGTGTTAACATGCAATTCTTTATAACAGAATCAGCTGGTTGTATGTTCATAGGTTACAATTGTTATTGAAAAACCAAAAAAATGGCTGACGAAATATACAACAGAGCTACGAAACCAAGTATTGGCAACGTTGCTGGAAAGTCATTGGCTAGCTATAAAGTGGGTAGGGGGCAATGCATACGTTCAGAGTTCATCAGATTTGAAAAACAGTATAGTTAACATCAGCCATCAAACAATATTACTTTACCTGCAGTCAACCAGTTAATCTCACAACAACTATATTTTATTTCATTTTCAATTTTATTCTTAAGTAGTGGATCCTGCATTTTTTTGGCAACAGCAAAATACATCACCCTTCTATTGTCTAAGTTCTTTAACACTTTGAAGCCTAAGCCCGAGTATAGCTCGGGGTGAGCGTAAATCGCGGTTGTCCGAAGCCCGAGTATACCTCAGGCCGCCACATTAAATTTTGTAGTAAGATTCAGACGAGGTTATACTGGGCTTTGGTTGCACAGATTCATTCTATATTTTATTTAGTTTAAGTTTCTATCCTTGCAGCAAAATCTACCGAATATTTTGTGAACTATGTAGGAAAACATTGAGCCGTGTTTGAGGTTATGTTTTTGTTGATGTACATGTGTACTTTGTCGTGATTTTCCGTAATTTTTTTTTAGTTATATGAGGTTTGTAGTTATTCTGTATTTGATATTTGTAAATAATATAATTATTTATACTTTGTAATTTTATCCTTTCGTATTTTGTCGGTAATCGTTTTCGCTCGGTAAATTGTTCGGTTGTATACGTTGTACTGTTTTGTCTTTTAGATCGCTTTGTTTGCGGTTATTTGACAGTAATATTTATAATTTCTTTTTCATTTTATGTTTTTCGTGTGTTGCTGTAAAGTTTGCTCAGAAAAGAGCAAAACTGCAACTGAAAAGGCTGGATTGAAAGAAACTACCTGGTACTGCCCTGACTGTAATGTTGTGCTTACCGGTGTGTTTCTGAGTGTTTCATACAAAGGCTAATTATGTGTAAAATATTTTAAATTTTAGTACTCAAACATGTTTAGTGTGTAATTTATTTCATTGCCTTTCTGTAGAATTCATATAAACTGGTTTTTTAGTAGTGTTTAGGATTGTAAAACTCTAAAATTAGGTAGTGTGTAGCACGTAACAATTTTGTTTTTCAGAATTTTTTGGTGTATATTTAAATAACTCTCATAAATTTAGTAAGTATAATAATTTCAATGTAAATGAATTGTAATAAACTTTCTGATTTTTTAATCAATTTGATCCCAAAATCATTAAGATATGATGGAAATTCAATCTTTTAGTGTTTTTTTAAGTTTACTCTAAAACAACCAGGATACCGTGACGTACTATGTTCTTATAGCTCAGGCTTCAAAGTGTTAATTTTCAATACATATCATACCCTACATGATTCATAATTTGCTACAAGTACTGTAGCCCAAGTCTTCTTCAACTTTTATTCTAGAAGCTTTTTTAAAATGTAGTTTTAGTAATAATTTTTAATTACCTGATATATTTACATTATTTTGTAGATACGCTTTACATATAATAGTACTAACATGTTACAATATTAATCGCTAAATTAATAACTTCTTAACAGTTGTTAAAGAGTGAATTTTTTATACCTGGCATCTTTAGATTCAAAGAACTTTTCACATAGACGACATTTGAATCGAAGTTTATTAGTTTGATGATGTTTTAACTGTGTGTGAATAGATAATGCACGTTTACTGTAAAGTGTTCGTCCACACTCTTCACACTGATACGTCTGATTCACACGATGTTGCATCTGAAAATAAGAATGAAATAAGTAAACATGGATTAAAGATTATACACCTGACCCTGTGTATTACATGAGCTTGGTATTTTGTGTAAAGATACGAAGCCCGTGTATGACATGGGCTATCATATTTAGTCCGTTACATACGAGGTGTGATAAAAAAAATACAGTGAATGATTTTACTACGAATGAACTGCAGACACTACATCCATTTGAAATTAAAAATTCAATAGTCTGGTTCTTTGAGATAATCAATATTAAGTTTGAACAAGTTGCAACTTGTCAGTCGGCTTCCAGAGCTGGAAATTTTTTTTTTTTTTTTTTTTTTGCTTTAACGTCCGACTGTTTTGCAAATTGCTGCTAATGCAGACGGTGAAGGATGAAATGAATTTTTTGTAACGTATAAAAAAATGCCATGCCCGAGTGGGATTCGAACCCAAGACCGCGTGATGAGAGGCGAGCACGTTACCAACATCGCCAACGCGGCCGGAAGAGTGAGGTCATGTTTATCGTGTCTGTCATGAATCATGGATTTCGAACATCGCGTTAACATTAATTTTGTTTTAAGTTCCAAAAAAGTGCCATAGAAGCTCATGAAATGTTAAAATTAGTGTACTAAATTAGTGGCGATAATATAATAACTCTGAAGACTGTTAACAAGTGGTATAAGCAATTTAAAAGTAGAAATGAGGCTATTGAAAACAAGGAATGGTCGGGATGTCCTTTGACCTCAAAAACAGACGAAAACATGCAAAAAGTGGTAAAACTGGTTCGTTCAAACATCTGATTGACTATTCAAGAGCTAATTGAAGAACTGAACCTCTTGTACAAATCCAAACAGAGCAAAAAGTGCGAAATTTGTTTCCCGACTTTTGACGCCCTTGCCACACCTCACTTTTTGATCCAGAGTTTCGGCTAAGTAAAGATTCCTGTCTGTCTACATCCGCATTACTCTCCAGATGTAGCACCATGTGCGACTTCTGGCCCTTCCCAAAAAAAAAAAACACTAGTGCTGAAAGGAAAACATTTTGACACCATTCTCGACATAGAGAGGGCCTCGATAGAGCAGATAAAGGCCCTTCCAAAAGAAGCGTACTGGAAATGCTTCCAATCATGAAATCAACATTCAGAAAAGTGCACTGCTAGCCAAGGAGAGTAGGCCTACTTTGAAGGAGATTAATTCAAATTTGATGTAAGCTTATTACTTTGTTCATAATAAAATTATTCACCGTATTTTTTAATCACACCACGTATTTCAGATTGCATGTATTCAACTTTATTTGTTTCTTAGTTCATTTTGAACAAATTACTCATTTTTCCGTGCTAACTATTGGGTGTTTTAAAAATATTGAATAAATAAAAACTAACAACACATGGAAATGTTAGAAAAATGATATAATGCAAGTTATGCCGGTATTTACATTGGGCATGCATCTCATTTTATGGTTATTATATTTTTAGTATGTACCATAAATATGTAATATAATGCAGTAGAATAAACAGCATTTTATGCTTCAGATTTCATAAAAATATCATGCACTCGTGCTTTATGACATGAAAGCCAGTTATGTAAAAAATGGCGGAACATGTAACAATTTGTTTTTATTCATTTTTCCACAACTTTATAAACATCAAGGTTAGTAATACAATATATTAAAATAAACGGCATTTTATTGTTTTTTAAATGGCATACAGAAAGTAAACTTACGACTGAAATAGAATGTTTGAGAAATTGTTTGACACCTGAAAAAGTCTCAGGATCCATGGACAAAGCTCATATTCAACATCTACAGTACAGAGTTACAAGGGATAGTAAGATAAAAATTAATTTTTCATTTTTAATATTATTTTTTAAAAACTACAAATGTTTTTGTTTGTAAATGATACATAATTTACTGTTTTTGAAGGACAATGCATTTTTTTTAATTATTGTGTTTAATAATTTATCAAAAAACATTCATTTCATTGGATATTACTTTATTTTGTTTATGTTGGTGTAAATATGTAATGTGATTCTGGGTTATAGAAATCCATCCTGCAGCCTTGTAATAATTTAAAATTTTTAAAATATAAAACAATTTTAAAAATCTGGTGTGAAACACTCACACAACTTTCTCTTGCCAATGCAAAAAATTTAAACAATATAACCTAACATAGTAATAAAACATTAGAAATAAACAAAAAACTAACCTCAATAAACATAGGTAACCTTATTTTAATCATGAGTGAAAGATGGAAAATGAAAATCGACCTGTTTGGCTTCAAAATATGGAAAATCACTCTTTCACGCTAAACTAGGCTCTGTAGAGAAAAATGCTTTCAATAAAAGTTGTAGATCTTTTAATTTTCTATAAATTCGATTATATACACTTTTGTCATTAAATGCATACTAAGGCCGAAATCTTAAAAAATCGATTTTTCACACGTTTTCGTGAGAAAAAACAGAAAATTGCTAATTACCGCTAAACTAAGCGTTATACAAAAAAAAGTTTGAAATAAAAGTTGTAGGATTTTTAATTTTCTACATTTTTTATTAGATACATTTTTGTGCTATAATACATATTAAAGCCGTAATCTTAAAAAAACACTTTTTTTACGTAAAAACGGCCTCACCAAGAATTTCAGCAAACATGGCGCCTACTCTATCTTGTAGAGAATAAAAAATTTAGTAAATGAGGCGATTTTTAAAAAAATCGTAGGACCAGTTTTTGAGAAAATCGCAAAAAAGTGAAAAATTACACGAATGAACTTCTGGTTGACCGATTTTTATGAAAATATTCGTGTCGGGTCCGGTAGTGGTATGTAACTTAAGTTTCAAGTTTCAAGTTCGTACGATGTTCCATTCTTGAGATATTTTGTACACACACACACACACACACACGCGCGCGCGCGCACACACACACCAATCGCTAAAAACATGTTTTTTGGGTTCAGGGAGGGGGTCTGAAAACGTGTAGATCCGGTGAAAACTCGATTTCTTAAAATCGACATGAAAACAATACTTTCCTTCCTATATATTCATATAGGCAAGAGAAAGTAAAAACATGTTCAATTAAACTTTATACAAGAAAGAGACAGGTGTTTATGTTATCTGTCTATTTTAATCGTGAAAACTCTGACGGTTGGTACCAACCGAAACCACTAAGTTGATTTCAAATAAATAAAAGTGATTTAAAAAAATAAAGTGAGCAAATAAAATTTTCTTTACACTGAACAATGTTATGATATATTTTTCTGTAGTTTATTTATTATACTACAAGGAAGGCTGCCTACAAAAAATAAATGTATTTATCCTACATTCTACCCTGTCCCAGGAATGGCTACATATTTTACTTTACCAAGAAATGTAGTCAGGAAACCATAACTATAGAACAGAAATCTAGTAAGATAATCAACATGACTTAACAGAATAAAGAGCTTACCTTGATATGATCATACAAGGACTTTTTGTTTTTAAGTGGACTGTGGCAGTGTGGACATCGGAAGACAACACATAACGGATGTTTTGTGCGAACATGTTGATCGAGAAGTTTGTACGTCGGGAATAATCTGGTACATTGCTTACATTTGTATGAAATGTAAGAATGAAGTTTCTCTTTAGGATGGCAAGTCTTCAAATGTCGGTTCATTGAAACCTGTCACAACAAAAATAAAAATTGGTTAGAAACACGCTCACACGACTTTCTTTTGCCAATGCAAATAATGACCAAATATAACCAAACATTAGTAATAAAAATTAGAAATAAACAACAAAACTTACCTCAAAAACATAACCTTATTTTAATCATGAATGAAAGATGCAAAATGAAAACCAACCTTAATTTGGCTTAATAATACAGAAAATCACTCTTTGATGCTAGAGTGATCAAAGAGATCACTCTAGCATCATCATTTTACACTTTTGTTGTAAAATGGCTGAAAACTAACGCTGAAATCTTTAAAAAAAAAACAGAAAATCACTAATTACCGATAAACTAAGCGTTATACAAAGAAATGTTTGAAATAACAGTTGTAGGTTTTTACATTTGGCTTAATAATACAGAAAATCATTCTTTCTCACTAAACTAAGCTCTGTAGAGAATGTCAGAGAAACTGACAGTGCTGCCTACCTCATAGTGAGACTCAATATTTTACTACCGTGCAATTGCACCGCTTGTTATCCACATGTTACCCTTCAATTATATACTTTGTTGTGACTGACAATTTTTGTACTTAATCCCCATTTCCTTTAAAATTTTCTTAACATAAAAAGTTCTCAACTAAAATTTAGCCTTTCTTTCAAAACCGGTAATAACTTTTCACATGTCAATATTCTTATTGATATACAACTGTTTCCTTTTTCATCAGGTGTCAAAAAACTGTTGATGAAGAATTCATCTTCTTTACTATCTTTAACTTCCTTCTTTAAATTTTGAATTGTAGAAAGAGAAACATCATACTAGTTAGCTTGCTCACGGCTTTTGTTAAGAGGCACGGAAAAATATTTCTGATTAGCTTTAACTTCACAGCATTTTATTATATTGCATATTAGATATCGTTCAGCACTGTAAAGAGTTCAAAAGCGTTTTCAAGAAACCCACATTTCCGTTTATGGTAACAAACAGTTATACTCGTACAGTTAACCTACAAAGGTTCCACGATATACTACATGTCCTCTAAGTATAGTTTACGTTGTTGTGGTAGCGAACTAATAACAAAGCAGTTGCGCATGCGCACTTATCCTTTCCTCGCTTTACCCCTCGTTAAAACCAAAGGCAAACTCATGACTCAAGTAACTATATGCGTACTTTTCTAAATACATCATAGCAATAACTCTAACCATAACATCATGTTGTTCTTATTTACACTTACATTTATTTGTGTATGTTTACAACTTCATATAATGAATTAATATAATAATTTCACTAACCTTCTTTTTAAACTGCGTCACCTTTATTGTAATTTCTACTTACACGTGTTTCGGTGGATCCACCATCATCAGAGTAAATGAAAAATTGAAACTAAAAAATTTTTTCACATTTATTTAAAATTTATAGAAGATGGTACATCTTCAGTCACTTGTATAATTTTATACAAGTGACTGAAGATGTACCATCTTCTGTAAATTTTAAATAAATGTGAAAAAATTTTTTAGTTTCAATTTTTCATTTACTCTGATGATGGTGGATCCACCGAAACACGTGTAAGTAGAAATTACAATAAAGGTGACGCAGTTTACAACTTCATCATTTTATAAACATCCTATTGTATTATTTATGGATTATACAAATAAACTTTTATTCTAAATAAAACACAACACAACACAAGACAACATAAGTGTTGACAGCACACACAACACAACACGACACGACACATGTGTTGTTGTTGTTGTTACATGTCATGGCACACGGCACATGACACGTGTCGTGTGTTGTCTTGTTGTGTCCAGTCTTGTCGTGTTTTGACACGACAAAACAAAACAAAACACTACTACTAGGCCAAAGCTATATTTAGTATTCTTTATTAGTTATCAGCAGAAACTGAATTACTGCACACTGACATTTCTAGTGATAGACTAGTTAGTCCGTCAGTTACAATTTTGAGTTATATGCTTGATACGTCTTATGTTACTAGTACTTTTGTTTTCATGTTGGCTGATGTTTGTAGGATAGATAGTATACTGTCCTCTGCATAATAGGAGCAATCATCAACTTATAGCGCGTTACCAGTAGATTTGTTAGAACCTGAAGCATGCGAAGAGGAATGCTGCACAGTAGCGGGAACCTAGTGAGTGAGGGGAAGTTGGCTTTCTCTTTCGAACCGGCAACAAATACAACACATTACTGGCGAATCTGAAAACATTTCTACTTACCACAAGTCTGTAACTCTTTGATTGAACTGAATTGAATTAACACTTAACCGAACCCACTCACAATTTTTTAACAAACTGCACAAAATAAAGTTATATGAACTGAGCCAACTGTGTTTACTATAACTAGCTAGATAAAGATTTAAGGATAAACAAAATTATAGCTACGTGACTTAGTGTATGTTTGTATTCAACTTGAATAACGATAAACTTTTGGCTGGGTTTGTTTATTCTTTTAATGTTAACAAGTCGTACACTAATAACAACAAAACACAGAACCGTACTCGTATCTTATTATTGTTCTTGTTATTGCTTAGTGTTTAATTATTCTGTTATCTACCAACCAATGTTCAAAGATGGAGGAAGTGGAGCAGGGATCTCCTGTTTTAGAAATGGTTATATGCTATTAACAAATCAATTAATTAACTAATAAATTAGTAAGAAGTAACTAAATAACAAGTCGGAGACCTGACAAAGGACGATGCACTCCATGTACGTCACTCATGTAACCGTTGCGAATTTCATTAATAAAAAATGAGTTAATAAAAATTTTTAAAAAAACTTATTCTGTTTAATAATAATGTTTTCAGTTTTTATTTACCGCAGCTGTCACTTGAACAGCGTCAGTGGCAGAAATGCCACAGCGGGCATCCCCACCTTTACAAACAGACTACTACCATGAAGAATTCTTTGTGGAGGGGCAAGCATCAGGTCTAAACGACTCAATTATACAAAGATCTAATTACGTTTTCAAAATATTTCAACCAGTGACGCCTCTTATCAAATAAGTAACGTTAAAGCTCCTGCCATAAAAAAAAAAATTACATGCACTAGAATATTATCTCTTTTCCATCAACTGTATTTTCCAAACTTGTCTGCAGTAAACAGAAACAACTTGACATCTTGATTTAATTTTTCATATATTGGAATATTAACCTTTTTACACTCACCGATTCACGTTTTAAAATTAAGTTTAACAATTTTAACTGAAGAGGTTTGTTTTAGCAAAAACAACTCAAGTCCAAAAATGACAATTTTTCAGGAGGATTAAAAAAAAGTTCTCCGGTCTGTTGTTATTGTTTTACACACAAGATATTGTGGTAACTTTATTCTGCATACTTTTTGAGAAAAGAAAAGACATTATTTGAACGTCTATTAAAAGCTAATAGTATGTTATGTAATAAAACAAAAATTAAAACCCAGACCGAGGTTGTTTTGGGAAAAAATTTTACCAGCTGTATTTTTGTACTTTCAAAGTAAAGTCAATTTATAACAAAGAAATGGTAAAAAAACAATAAATCACTTTGATTTCTTTCACTTTCAGGCGATTCCATTTTATACCGTAGTTAAAGAAACCAAGTAAAGAATACACTTTTTTGAACAGTATATTAATTTTGATCAAAAATACCCTTAGTCCAAGGACTATGGTACTTTTTGTATAAAACAAGATGGACTATAGTTGTTTTTGCAAAGCTAGCTAATTTTTAACACACTGTATTAATGTAACTATGGCTGTTTTTGCTATAATGATTAGTGCACATAATGGGCGCCAGGGTGCACTACAAGATGGCATGCATAACTGAAATTGGCGTTTTTTGGACTATGGTTGTTTTTGCCAAAACCTCTTCAATTGTATCTCATGCAGAAGCTTTTTGATAAATGGTAACATGATCCAGTATTTCTTTCTTATCTTACGTCAACCACAAAACTACCCAGAAAATATCAAATTTTGACAGAGGAAAGAATTAGAATGGTACATTACCTTTCTGAGCATTGTGTCCGAGCAAACATGGCATTGGATGGTATTCATATCAGGATGTTCATCTCGCTCATGGGCATGGCACTCTGAAGCTTTCCAAAAGCCAAGATTGCAGTGTCTACATTGATACGCCAAAGGACTGGACGGCACTGTCTTTATCCAATCAGGACCATGAGATAACGTCACATGTTCTCTCAGTAAACGTTTTGACATCCAACCCATCATACAAACTGGACACACAAGACCTGCAAACAATTCATTCACCAATATCAAACAAAAAATCTCTTAAAACTAATCTTAGAACCACGAGCCTTGTAAATACTGAAAATTTGATAATAATTTCTCTGGCATAGAAGAATAAAAGTAAAAACTGAATTTGAATACAGGGTCACATTACCCACAAATAAATACATTTTGTACAAATTTTAATCACCATGTGTGCTTCACAAATATTGATATTAACTAGTGTCGTCTACAAACACTACAAAAAAAAATCAATTGATTGTAAAACTGGATAATCATCTGGTGAAATGAAGTAGGCAGATAAGAAATTTGAGAATTTCATTTGCACACAATCACACAATAAAATATTGCAAGATAAATCATCAAAATTAGTAGGATAGGAATAGCTCTTACTTTTATTTAATATTCAATGCTTTGCATACTTCTTAATGATTCTCACAAAACAATTTAATAGACATTTCAAAATTTGATATAAATTCCTAGTTTTATTCTAGAATAAAAATACACTAGGCACACATTTATCTAGAATCTTTTCATCTGAAAAAAGTTAAAAAACTTTCTTTTGAATGATACAGAAATCAAGAAATGGGTGTATGGTAAGAATGCGATGTAAAGTTTCACAAGTAAATTAAACGGACATCATATGTAAGTTAAATATATACATACGTATTTAAACTTGTGTGTAAAGGTCAATTCACACACATCAGTCACGTTACCGTACCGAAACAGAACCAGCACGGCTACTCGCAGTCAAAAATGATGACAGTATTCACATCCACCAAGTTTTCCTTCCGTCAAACTCGATTCAGTCATTTGTTATCAGTGTCATAACCTATTTTTGTGATGGAGTTTTCGATGGAGGATTTGGCTATTATAGCTGTAATTTTGGATGAAGAAGAGGAACAGTAAAAGAAAAAAGAAAATATGTTCATGAAGCATGGACAAAAAAAATAGAAGGAAAGTTTATCACATTATTTAAAGAATTAGGCGATGATGAAACAAAGTTATTTCAGTATTTCATCTGATTCATCTATTCGGTCATTCTGTTTTAATGAACTAAACCAATTCTGTTGTTTATAAAACTGTTTTAATATACTGCTAAGTAAACTAGAAATTCATTTTAAAAAATCTAGTGTGAAACACACAACCTTCTCTTGCCAATGTAAATAATGAACAATATAACCTAATATTAGTAATATAACATTAGAAATACACAAAAAAAACTAACCTCAATAAACATAACCTAATTTTAATCATGAGTGAAAGCCGCAAAATGAAAACCAACCTCAGTTTGGCTTAAAAATACGGAAAATCACTCTTTCAAGCTAAACTAGGCTTCGAAGAGAAAAATGCTCTAAATAAAAGTTGTAGATATTTTAATTTTCTATAATTTGATTGATTACACTTTTTTCGTAAAATGCATACTAAGGCTGAAACCTTTAAAAAAATAGATTTTTTTTACATGTTTTTGTGAGAAAAGGACAAAATTGTGAGAAATAAAACAAAAAAGAGCAAAAATATAACACTGGAGGAAAGAAGAAAGGATTGATTGATTACACTTTTTTCGTAAAATACATACTAAGGCTCAAATCTTTTAAAAAAAATTGATTATTTACATGTTTTTGTGAGAAAAAACAAAATTGTGTGAAATAAAACAAAAAAGAGCAAAAATATAACACTGGAGGAAAGAAGAAAGGAAAACTTTACAGTGAGAGAATGCTGAGAATGTGGGCTGCAAAAAGAGCTTCCAGAAACATCTAGTCACCTCACATAGTCTAAAATAGGCCCTATACAAGGGAAAAATGAGGTCATTTTATTTTTTATCAGATAATTTTGTACCAGATAAATAAAATTGACTGATACAGTAGTAAATAATGTTCGTCGCAAATAAAGCAGGCCCTTTACATTTAACATATGTGTTTTAATTTTTTATGTTTGACAGAGTACTTTTAAGGACTCAAATATGTTTTATTTTAATTGACAAAGGCTGTATACACTCTTGGCAATCAGGTAATAGTTAAGTTTTCATTGTAATTTTAGAAGTAGATATAATTTGAAAGAAGTTGACTACATCAATTTTTCTGGTCATAGTAAGTTTTTTATTTGTTTTACTTATTTTAATTATTTATTTAATTTTTTTAAACAGAATTTTGACGAGGGCTAATGACTACGGCAGTTGATGCCCAATAAACTTAATTAAACACAAATACTGTAACACTCCTCTTATTACAGGCTACTACAGTGACAGTTGGCAGACAAATGATTGGTTGAATGAACCATGGGAGCGGTCGAGTTATAAATCAAGAATAGAGTATATAGCAAATCCCAATGAACACAGATGTTAAAAAAAAACAGCTATGTATTAAACTGCAAACTAAAAACATAAAACTCTAAAAATTAACTGTTTGACTCAATGTTTTAAAATATATTTTAAAGAGACATTTTTTATTTTTTAGATTAATTACTAAACTAATGCTGCCAGCCCATAGATTCTCAGGATTATTTAAAATAAGTCATTCTTCCATAAACGGATTACTAAGAAAAATATTTAAAAGACTTGAATGGCAGAACCTACAGTATGCTTACAATATTTACCCACTACTGTAAAGAGGTCAGAACCCTGAGGCTAATACACGACAAGCCACAACCGTTCCCTGATGTCACCACTATTTCTAATCAGTCAACAAGAATTTATAAAACCATACAACAATCCTCTATTTATTACAACAACAATTACGCAGACTAATAGCAATTTTGTCCATGCCCACAATCACCATGCACAAAAAAAATTAATTAATATAATATAAATGAATTTAAATCAGGGAAATCAGGGATCAAGGAAATTAAGGAGGACATGAATGGACTCCAAATCTCACTTGAGGACCTCAAAACAAAATCCGGAAAATACCACAGGCTGAAGACCACAAGACTTGAACAGCAGAAACCGATGAAACGGCAGAAAGTTGTGTATTCTGACAAGGAACGGCAGAGAAGATCGGATGGATTGAAGGAATACTGGAGAAAGTTCAATGAGGGAAACATCAGGAAAGAACTCCAAAAACTGAAAAATTGAACCGCAAAAATTGAAATGAGTTTTTTTAGTTTGATGAACTTATGTAGTCCTATGTGGCTTTAAAAAAAAAAAATATAAATATGAATTTAAATAAACTTAAAGTATTAATGTATATGAACTCACCAGGCTGCATCTTGATAGACGACTCCGATTTTGACTTATTAAATTTGAATACAGAAGAAAGTTTCTGGCCATTAAAATTACAATTAAAACCGTGTAATGTTTTCATATGTTTAATCAATTCTCGCATCCCTTCATGAGGATCAAATTTGCCATCACAAATTTCACAGTAAAAACCTTTCAATCCGACTTCCATTCTGTTCAGACCGGGTAAACTTTTGCTATTGACTGCACTTCGATGTCTTTTACTCAAAAAACCGTTAGTATTCTCGGTCGCACAGTTTCTGTTGTCAGTGAACTGTGACATAAATGCATCATTTGCATATTCAACCATCACTTCATCATCTGTGTCAACATCACTGGTATCTGTTACAACACATTCAACCTCACAAGGATCAACTTCAGCTTTAACATTGAATAAGTCATACTTAAGTATGCTGTTGACACCACCTTTGTTTTCACTTTTGTTGGCATTTTCGTCATTGTCATCACCATCGTCTTCATCATCATCATCATCCTCATCTTCATCATCATCATCCTCATCGTCGTCTGCATCATCCTCCTCTCCACCACTCCCAACTACACCATCATCTTCATCAACTTCATCTTCCTCATCCTCAACGTCCTCGTCTTCAACATCATCTTCCTCATCTTCTTCATCTTCATCGTCATCATCATCCTCATCGGTTCCATTCTTCACTTTGCTTACCTCCTCATCTTCCGAACTGCACCACTCAGTTTTTACATTTTCATTAACCGAATCAAAATTTTCTCCAGATGCTAGTCTACCTTTCTTAACACTGAGTTTTTTATTACCAAGTTTCACTGCTTTTGATTTGGAATCGTTTGAATTCAACCCTTGATTGTTTGAACAGTCATCATCACAAGACACGTTATTAGCAAAACGTACACCTTTATTAACACCAGTGTCACCTGATTCACTGTTCTGAGTCTTATTATCAGAGTCATTAGAATCATTTATTTCATTATTCTTTTCACAGGAAAGATTTAATTTTTTCAAGGTATCTAACACTAATGGAGTTTCTTCTAAAAAAATTATAATATACTTTAATGAAATATTGTGAAAACTGAAATGTGTAAATAAGTCATTACAATGGTTTATTTCCAATTTGAAATTTGATTCGTCGCATAGTCTGCACTCCAAAATCAACCGATTTCTTGAATGATACAATTGAAAACAATGTTTAATAGAAAGAAATTCTGTTATATTATCACTGTCACTACTACTTGAACGCGAGTATTTATGATCGTTTCGTAAATGTTCTACTATCATGCCGTCGATGCAACGAATGTATGAATTACAAAAGCAACACTGTTTCACGTCATGAATATTAAGACAATGTTCATTCAGTTTAGATTCATCAGTGAACACGACTTTACTGGAACAGCCCAACATACACGGCAATTGAGAATGGTCAGTAGAAATATGATCGTCTCTAATACGCGTGTTATCGAAACACTTTAAACATAACTTACAAACCGCAACAGCACTTTTCATATTCATATTGACTATGTCAATACCAGATTGAAAACAATCTGTTAAAGTCGGAAGACTATGAGGTAGATCGGTGTAGGTATATTTCCCTGAGTTTTTTATTGTTCCTGACACAACAATGCCCAAATTTTGTGACACTAATTTCTCGGATAATGGTAATACAGAAAAATGGTGATACCTTAGAAAATGATCTATCACCTCAGACTTCACTTGACGACTCATACAAACATTGCAACTGTAAAAATCTGTATTTTTATCATCGTTCCACGATGATATCAGTTCGTCTGAAACCAAAAAACCATTTTTATGGACGAAATGAGTTTCTTTGAAATGCAGTAAGATTTCTTTTTCACCATGCACTTCCTTCAGACACAGAAAGCATAAATGTATGTCATGTAATGTACTTTTATGAGTTTTTAATTCAGATAAATCGTCGAAATTTGTGTTACATGTATCACAATAAAAATCAGGATTTGGTAAGCACTCGTGGCGTTTAACACTATTCCATACTTTGGAACAAACTTCGCAAATCTTTGAGCCATGGTTTAGTACAGAGTGAAGAGCCAATAGATCACTAGATAAGAATTGTTGATGACAGACATCACAGCCCATGCCCTCCACACCTTCTTCTTCTTCCTCCTCTTTGCTCATTTTTTCTGAAACAAAACAATGCAACAAATTTAACCCCACATAATTAATTCATAGGTAGGTGCTACAGGCTTAAAATAACTAGCAAACTTAAAGCAAATATATAAATAATTTTTATTTTGTTTGGCTTACTAAAATAACTTTATTTGAATGGAATCATAAAATAAAATAAAATTAAAGCAGCTACAAAAGTCAAAAAAAAACTTTTTTTGTTATAAGTCTCTTGACTGGTTTGATGCAATTCTCCAAGCTGTTCTCTCTTGCGCAAGTTGTTTCATATCTACAATACATACCTGCAACACCCAACACATTTTATAATTTGCTTTAATTATTCTAACTTTTGCCTCCTCCTACAATTCACTCCCTCGATATTACCCTCCATTATTGAAAGAGCATTATTGATAGACCTAGATGTCTTAAGATATGCCCCACTAGCCAATCCCTTTTTCTGTAAAGATATTTCCATACACTTCTTTTTTCATCCACTCGTCTAAGAAACTCTAAATTACTTATTTTGTCCACCCATTTAATCTTTAACATTTTCCTAAAACACCACATTTCAAAAGCTTCAATCCAGTTCCTTTCTACAGCCCCTTTCACCCACATTTCACTCCCATATAATGTTACACTCCAAACTGTTTTGTGTTTCAAGAAATTTTTCCTGATCTCTAAATCAATGTTTGTAGTCGGTAAGCTGTTTTCATTTTAAAGGCCCTTCTAGCTTGAGCAATCCTACTTTTGACATCACTTGTGCTTCTACAATCCTTTGTTATTTTACTCTCTATAGTCGTTTGCACGTTCAGTTGACACAACGGAGCAATATAGGATTCTGTATTTCTTATGGGGCTCTGACTGCTACTAGCACATACACAAACATCAACTTTGTAGATGAATCAATGTCACCATAACCAATAACATTCCCCTCCTCCACGCCTCATCCATAACAAACCTTTATAATGTACAGTTCAGCCGTCCTTAGTTTGCTCCTACTGTAAACAAACCAAAGCCAGCTACTACAGGGTGCACACTAGGGTCCACCATTTTATCGATGTCGTATTCCTATTAAGTTAACTATGTTTTAAATTATAAGTACTGTGCACAATACATAAAAAACTTTTAAGTATTTAGCATTAGAATTGATCACAAAGTGCAGGTGCAGTTTAAAAATTTTGAAAAAATAATAGAGTAAAGAATTATGTTATACAGGGCAATTTTAAATGATGAACGCAATTTCTTAACTCTATAATTCATAAATTGTACACTGTACCTTTATTGTACATAGTTGTTTTTTAAAAAGGAAGTCAGAAAGTTTTGAATAACACAGCTAGAATGCACACGCGCGCACTAGTTAGTTGTGAGTAATATGTCGACAACGCAACACAAGGTTTTCCACGTTCTCGAGTTTGGCAAAACCCAGTCTGCGATGGCAGTGCAGTGGGCATTTCAACTCCGATTTAACATCGACCCATCAACAAGGAAACGCATACGTCGTTGAACCACTTTCAACAAACCGGTTGTCTTTGTAAAGGCAAGAGCATGGGCAGACCACGTGTGATTGGAAGAAACCAACAGACAAATCAAAGAAAGTTTGTACACAGCCCGCAAAAGTCAACCTATAATGCAACCAGAGAACTAGGGATACCTCAACTAACTATCTGGCGCGTTTTGAGGCATCATTATACAGGTGATCATAAAGTCACGCGCAACCCAAAATGATAACAGTCTTAGAAAGCTGTAATGTATTTTTTATTTTTCTTTCAAAGTTTACGATACAAATTATAATTACAACTTACTTACTTACAAGTTCACAACAAGTGCTGGAAATGTCCACCGTGGTTTGCAATGCATGCATCAACGCGTTTTCTTACATTGCACGCAACCTTTTTGAGTGTAGCAGTAGCAATATTTCATATACAGTCTTCAATGTTTCTTCTAAGTTCATCTACTGTATGCGGGTTGTTTTTGTACACATTATCTTTCAAATAGCCCCATAAATAAAAATCAGGAGGAGTCAGATCTGGTGACCGAGGAGGCCACAAACCATGAGAAATTATTCGGTCATCAAAGAAATCGTGGAGAAATTGGATAGTACTGTTTGCCGTATGTGAAGTTGCTCCGTCTTGTTGTAGCCAGCAATTACGTTCGTCAACATGTAGCAGTGCTACGAACTGCATGATTATTTCTTGATAAGGTTCTGCTGTGATTGTACCCGAAAAAAAGATAGGCCCGACAATTCTCCGACGAAATACACCACACCACACCCCAATTTTTTGAGAATGTAATGGTTGTTCATGGAATTCATGTGGATTCTCTGCAGACCATACTCTACAATTTTGACTATTAACATATCCACTTAGATGAAACCAAGCATCATCGCTGAAAAAAACTTTGTCCAGAACAGATATGTCATTTCGAATGAAATTTTTAAACCAATGACAATACCGCAATTGCTTCTCCTTATCTGGCTCTTCGAGCTGATGAGTTACGTTAATCCGGTACGGATGTAATTTTAATAACTTAGTGGCTTTATGAACACTTCCATAAGACAGTCCAGTCTGAGTAGAAAGTTTTCGAAGAGACTTTTTTGGAGAATGAATAAACGTTTCACTTATTGTCTGCAGACTGTCGTCAGATAAAACACTTGGTCAGCCGGTACGATTACGGTCATTCACGCTACCTGTATCCCGAAAACGATGAAACAAATGAAATATGGTCGATTTGTTTGGCACTTTAGCATCTGGAAAGGCATTGGAGAAATGTTCTTGACACTTCGCACAGGATTTCGATTCACAGTAACTCAAAACGATAGAGACGCGTTGTTCTTGCGCAAAAGACATTGCGACTCGAACTGAACAAACCAACTGATTTCTGGCTAACTGTCGCCCGGTGGCGTGATCTAGCAGTGCTGCCACATACTGTACTACTAAACGAAAAATTCCCATATTCTAATCATACTTTACAAATTTACCTTCAATTCCTACATGGCTTCAAACATTTGGTTGCGCGACTTTACGATCACCCGGTATTATCATAAATAAACTTCATTGTGAGTATTATTATATGTAACTAACATTTATTAATCTAATAAATTATTCATAAATAAATTTTTGAAATGGATCTGCCAACCATTAATATAAATTACAGTATAAATGAAATTTATCACCTTACCTTTTTTTATTTTAAGTTAAAAAAATTCAAGTGTACGTAAGTTTTATTTTAAAAAGCGTGCGTAAATTTTTTTAAATTAAATAAGAAACCAAAGGTACAGTGATAAATTTCATTTATACTGTAATTTATAATAAATTATTACTTGAATTACATATTCCAGAAACTGAGTCCATCATTTAGAATTTCCCTGTATTTTAGGGCAATACTGCACCATACCTGATACCCATTTTGCGTAATACAATAAACTGTATACAACAGATATATATAACTGACCAATAAAAGAACTCACATTACTTTTACACCAAACAAATAAAATAAGAGATGACTTTATTTTGTCCATAACAATTTTTTTCAAAATTTAAAAATTACATAATGCCACACAGCCTATGTTATTTAGAAAGCTCTAAGGTTTCTAACAATTAAAGAATTTATTAAATATACATTATGCCTATTACTCATTTGATTATAATCAAGAGTATGGGTGTAGTAGTACATTTTGCAGCACACTAGAGTCTGTCTACGCTAAGAGTACTCCGACGTAGGCAACCAGCAATACAAGTGAGCATCCTTATTAATTAAAAATACGCACAGCATGATCAAAAACAAAATTCCATACAACACTGATTCGCTCTAAGCTTAATGTAATAAAAACACGTTCAATTCATTTGTTAGAAAATGTTTTATAAATTGAACATTAGTTTACCATTAATAACTAAAATTTTACTATTGATATTCTTACATTGTTATTTTTCGTTACATTATTTACTAATATTACATTATTATTTATGATTAGTAGGTTTTTATTATAGACTCAGTTTTATTTTATTTGTGGTCACAAATAATATAAGACTAATGCGCTTGAATTATAACAAAAGTAAACAATTCCAAAGATTTGTTTTTTATCATTTCAGATTGTTTATTACATATCATTAAAATAATTATTGTCTGTGACTATTTTAATACAACTGTTTGCACTTGCCCATGTTTAACTCATTTTTAGTTTCATCAGTTACCTTTTGGATCAGTTAATTTCGATTAGTTCAGTTTTGTAAGCTGTGTTTTGTTAACATGCATGATAGTGAATGTGTTGTTTTTGAAACATAAAAACAGTAAAAATTAAAAAGTAGAAATAAATTGTTTTTTAAATGTAATGGTTAAAATAATTAATTAAGGAGTCTTTATGAATCTACAATAATTACAAGTAATCAGAACGGTATAATTGAAAACGCTTAAAGGATAGTGTTTATTTTAACTGGATGTAGATATTTTTATGATGGAACGTAGTGCAAGATAACTGTCCGGGGGAGAGGTAGATACGCGCCAACTAATGTAAAACTTTCGTATACAACCTATAGGCGCTTGCCTTGCGCGGAGTACTCTTACAGTAGATGGACTACATACAAACTGCTGCAACCACTTTACCAGTGTGGGAGTGCAAAGATGTATTGCAGAAGCTTCTATTGATATTAAATATGGTGTAGTGAGCAATTTTATTATATTTAAAGCACACAAACATATTTTGTTCTCTATTTTACTGTAACATTGATAAATATATTAATTATAATTAATAATCATACTATCTGCCCATAACAGACAGGTGGAGTGTCAAATTATTTACACTCAATCTGTTCGTTGCAGGGCTAAAATAAATAGTTCTGTTTCTTATCACATGGTCAGTCAATTAAATGACTGAATCATTTAAGAACAGAAGAGGTAGAGGTGTAAAAGACACTAATCAGAGTTATCTTCTCTGAAAGTAATGAATTTCATTGTACAGCCAGACCCTGTGGTGAATGAAGTGAAGTTGTCATTTACAGAGTGGAAAATATGTGCTTTTCAGAGGGCCCGGCATGCTGATAAGCGTACTTTTCCACTCAGTGAGGAAGGCAATGGTAAACCACCTCACTCCTTGTTTTACTTAGTAAAACCTCTAGAGGTTCAAACCAGCCTTTCGGCTGTTGACCTAAACAACAACAATCATACTATTTGTTCTATAAGTTAATTATGAAAATAATGTTCAAGCACATGAAAGTTCCCATTTAGAATTTTTTAAGTGTTTTCTCAGAAGTGGATAGATGAAAAATTTTAGAAAAATGCTGAAGAAAAAATGAAGGTTTAGTATTCTCCTATTTTTACGATATTATCTCATTTACTTTCTGTTATTTAAAAAAAATTGATTATTATAACACAATATATTTTACTTAAACAAGAAAAAATCTGGTGTGAAACACTCACAACTTTCTCTTACCAATTCAAATAATTAACAATATAACCTAACATTAGTAATAAAACATTAGAAATAAACAAAAAACTAACCTCATTTAAATCATGAGTGAATGATGTAAAATGTAAACCAACCTTAGTTTGGCTTAATACTACGGAAAATTACTCATTAACGCTAAACTAGGCTCTGTAGAAAAAATGCTCTAAATAAAAGTTGTAGATCTTTAAATTTTCAATAAATTTGATTATATACAATTTTGTCGTAAAATGCATGCTAAGGCTGAAATCTTAAAAATTCGATTTTTTTACACGTTTTTGTAAGAAAAAACAGAAAATCGCTAATTACCGCTAAACTAAGTGTCTACAAAAAAATGTTTGAAATAAAAGTTGTAGGTTTTTAAATTGTCTAAAACTTTTATTACATAAATTTTTGCGCTTAAATGCATATTAAAGCCACAATCTTAAAAAAACAATTTTTTTACAAGAAAACAACCTTCCCAAGAATTTCAGCAGACATGGCGCCTACCCTATCTCGTAGAGCATAAAAAATGTAGTAAATGAGGTGATTTAAAAAATAACATAAGAGCCGTTTTTGAGAAAATTGTAAAAAAGTGAAAAATTACACAAACTACTTCTTTCGGATGACCGATTTTGACGAAAATGTTTGTATCGGGTCCTCTAGTTGTACCTAACTTAAGTTTCAAGTTTCAACTTGTACAATGTTCCGTTCTTGAGATATTTTGTTCACACACACACACAGACCAATCGCTAAAAACATGTTTTTTGGGTTCAGGGGTCTGAAAACTTGTATATCCAGTGAAAAATCAACATGAAAACAATACTGTCCTACATATTCATATATATGCAGTAGCAGGGAAAAATTATTGGTAAGTGATGAATTTATCATTGTATTAGATTTTTTTTATTTTGTGTGATATTTGATTCAATGGGGTTCATGACAAGCCTACTGAAGTAAGCAGTAGCAAAAACAATTTTTTGGTGGTAAGTGATGAATTTATCATTGCTGATAAACATTCAGTTTATCAGTTTTATCTTGACACGTCCTATACTCCCTCTGGAGTCTCCTGGATGGAAAAAAATGCAAGAGAAAATTAAATTTAAAAAAAACATTTAAAAAAGTTAAACATTTTTTTAACTACAAGTTGATTTGTGCACCAGAATTTTGATGGAAATGTTCGTGTCAGGTCCAGTAGTAGAATCTTACTTAAGTTCCGTTCTACGTACGTACAATGTTCCATTCTTGAGATATTCTGTTCACCCACACACACACGCGCGCGCGCGCGCACACACATACATACAGACCAATCGCTAAAAACATGTTTTTTGGATTTAGGGGGGGGTCTAAAAACGTGTAGATCCGATGAAAACTTGATTTCTAAAAATCGACATGAAACCAATTCTTCCCTTCCTATATATTCTATAGACAAGAGAAAGTAACAATAGTTTGCCGTGCCTTACTGAACATTCAATAACCTAACCTAACAGAAAGATTTTAATAAAAGTACACATTCCACTACACTTGTATTGGTAAAAAATGTTGAAGTATGATAGTTAAAAACATGTAATTCTTATTATAAAAAAAACCTTTCAGAAGTGAATAAATAATGAAAATTTCAACTAATAGTTATACAAAGGCCATCAAACAGTAAAAATCATACAAGAAAATTTAAAAAAACTGGTTGTACAAGCTTATTTGCTATCACCAGCAAGACTTGTACTACCCCCACACTTAACATTAAAAACATCCAAGGTTCAATTTTGTCAATTAAATTCTATTACTAACGATACCTTTTATATACAGTAAGATTTGCTTTGTACATTTTTATTATTTAACAAAAGTGCTCAAGCCTTTAACTGTTTTATGTAAATAAGTAACTAATTAACAGTTACCTCCTTGATGTAACACCAGGTTTAAAAACAACAATGTAGCTAAATAATAATTATGATTTTAAACTCCTAGCCTCCAGTTATATCGTTTCAAACTTCATCAGAGTGAAAAAGGAAAGGACCCTTTGATTGCAAAACTTCGCCGACAATTGGTAAACAAAAATAACTAGGAAAATATTATGATAACTGCTAGTGTGAAGTCCAATAAGACACATCTTAACAGATTAAAAAGGGTTTTAGTTTGTTTAATCTATCTGTTAAATAACAACACGCTGATCCTTAAAAAGTATACGTTAAAAAACTTATGAAGTCTTAGCTTCACCAAAACAGCTGCTGAGGTTAAACAATAACTTACATTCAAATCGACGAGTTTGTATGCCCTCATCTTCAGAATATAAGTATCAACCCAAAAGACTACACCCAATGTAAGAATTTTTATTTAAATAAATAAGTACACCAAAATTTATTGTTTTAAATTGGTTTACAAGGTATATGTATCTAAAGTTAACGTATATTATATTATTTACTGACAGCTCATAAATGACAGGTCCAAAGTGCACTATTACCTTTAGTTTAATTCACAGTCGGGAGTTGAATATCTTGAATAAAACCATCAGATTTACTTTCATTACAATTACACTTCTCAAAGGCACTTCCATTTTTCACATAACTTACTATTAACAATTAAAAACAACATAAAAATTATAATGTTTACATCTTTGGCATTCATTAATATACCAATTCCTGTTGCCACTGCTTTTGTGATATAATCGCCTTGAATCCATTTACCTATCACAGATTCTAATTTTATTTAACGCTGAAATAACTCTTGTAGATTATTTTTGCAGAAACACTCTTTCAAAGATTTTAAGTGAAAATCTACATGTTCAGATTGTATACTTAGATATGTTTCTAGTTTATTTCGTAAGAATCTAGATTTATACATGGTCGAAAACAAGCCGGGGAAATCGTCAGTCGCCATATTTTTGCACACAAATTCAAAAAACTGATCATTTTCATAGTTGATTTACAACTGTTAAACGCTTTATCATCATCCACTGTGAGAATTAACAGTAACCTGCATAAAAAACCACAGCACAGAAGAAATTATTACTTGTGATATCTATTATTATTATTATTGTCTATCTAGACAATAAAGATAATTAACAATTTTTTTGTTGAATGCTTCCAGGAGACTCCCAAGAAAGTATAGGGGACATATCAAGAACTTATAAGTTAATACATGATACCTAAATACTTACATATTATTTTAATCACAAATCCATATAATATACCACCCATCAAACCAAATAATTATAATAGTTTCTGTTTCTTGTGTTATGATAGTGCACATTGAAATTTTGCATAAAAATATTTTGCCTAACATACATTACAACCTTAAAAATCTGGTGTGAAACACTCACACAACTTTCTCTTGCCAATGCAAATAATTAACAATAAAACCTAACATTAGAAATAAACAAAAACTAACCTCAATAAACATAATCTTTTAATCTCCCAGAATTTCAGCAGGGATGGCGCCTATTCTATCTTGTAGAGCATAAAAATATTAGTAAATGAGGTGATTTTTAAAAAAAATTGTAGGACCAGTTTATGAGAAAATAGCAAAAAAGTGAAAAATTACACAAATAAACTACTACTTCCGGTTGACCGATTTTGTTGAAAATGTTCGTGTCGGGTCCGGTAGTGGTATGTAACTTACGTTTCAAGTTTCAAGTTCGTACGATGTTCCGTTCGAGATATTTTGAATACACACACACACAGACCAATCACTAAAAACATGATTTTTGGGTTCAGGAGGTCTGAAAACATGTAGATTAGGTGAAAACTCGATTTCGAAAAATCGACATGAAAACAGTACTTTCCTTCCTATATATTCATATAGGCAAGAGAAAGTAAAAATGTAGAGCAAGGGAACTGTGCAATTTAAGCTCCTTAAATAGTGGTCTGCATGACATTAGGTGGTTAGCTCCCACCATACACTTAATAGCTCTTTTGAATTCTAAAACTTCCATCCATGATACCCATACTAGAATTACCCCACACTAAAATACCATAACGGATATGAGATGCGATTAGACCATGGTAACCTGACATTAGTGATTTTTTATAATTTAATCTGGTGTTTTGTTTTACTGCAAATACCCCAGATGATATTTTACTACAAACTTGATCAGTATAGAAATCCTGAGACAAGAGATCTATCTATTGATACTCATAGGAACTTCACTGTTTCTATATGTTCTAGGCTATTATGAATAAATACACTTCTCTACTTTCTTTAACGTTTTGTTCATTTTTTAACTATAAGTATTGACACTTTCTCCCATTAACAGTACATTAATAACATTCGATTCAGGAACTGTACAATAGACTGTAATGTTGACATGTGTTTTTACTTCAAGAGCATCTACCAGTAAACTTTTATTGATTATTGAAATATCAGTAAACAATAAAACAATGTCTACATCTATATATATTTATACATATACAGTAGAGCGTCAATAATTCGGACGTCAAAAATCCAGAACGTCGAAAATCCGTATTCAATTCTGGCGAAAAATGGGAATTAATTTATCGTTTAAAGTATTGTCTATTGCACAAATTAAATTAATTATCTTAAATCAAAATAATAAGAGTCCTTTGAGTACAATATGGTGCCTAAGCTTATTATGTATCACTCTTTTATATGTACAATTACAAATTTCGTTAAATAAAAATTAGTTCTTTATACATAACATATTTCGTAGTTTTACTTACCCACTTCACATTTCTGTTAACAAATCATGTAAAGTATAGTCGAATTTAGCTACTGTACTTTTCTTACTTTGAAGACGTCTACTGGCAATTTTATCGGGTGTTTCGATAATCCGGATGGCGCCTGGTCCTAATTAATCCGGATTATTGATGCTCTACTGTATATATTATCAGAGAGCTTCAATCCCCTTAACCTAACCTGACAACTACCAATATTTGTTAAAATATTATCTATTATAGTTTGTGAATGACTATTAAGTGAATAACGTTTTGTGAATACTATTTTTATTCTTGTATAATCATTAACTTATATGTCGAGATTGTACGTATTCACAATACCCTTGAACTCACCTCATTCATGTCATATATTTTGGCATCATACGATAACTTAAAACCGGACACATTTTTTCGATGTAATAAACTAGCGAATCAGTGATTTCTCACCTTCATTAATTTCTACTTCATAACTGTGTTAACTGGATTTTTAAGTATGTTGTTTACAATATTACTAAGTTTCAACAATGAAATTAGTATTAACCTTCATCCTTTTTTTTTTGGTTTAACGTCCAACTGTTCTGCAATTACTGCTAATGCAGACGGTGAAGGTTGAAATGATTTTTTTGTAACGTATGAAAAAATGCCGTGCCTGAATGGGATTCGAACCCAAGACCGCTTGATGAGAGGCGAGCACGTTACCAACTACACCAATGCAGCCGGCTAACCTTCATCTGGACTGGTTGAGCATCTGAAAGTAATCTCCTTTGTCCCTTTATATTAATTACAATAATGCTTAATGCAGCTTTACAGAACTTGTTAGCATTTTCAATAAATCTACAAATTGTCATTTTCTCAGTATAGTAACTACTTCCTCTGGTACTGATTTTTAGTTTCCAAGTAGAAAATTTATTTTGATTGCCATTATTGTGTTAATTCAATTTTGGCCATGCAGTAACAATACTCAGGCTCTCATTCTCTGCAGTTCAGAAGTGCTTAGCTTAATTAAAATAGTGTACCATATATTAATTGTGTGTATTGTATTTAATTAGCATTTATATATAAAACAGTCAGAGATACAAAAACGTTCAGAAGTGAACCGGGAATTTTCAGGCCAGCCCGTTGGCATTTTGGTTAGCACAACTGGCTTCTATGCTGGGTCCCATGTAGGATTCTCGGTCAGGTCTGGCATTTTTTCATCATCATTATCCACCGTCTGCATTAGCAGAAATTGCGAAACAGTCAGATGTGAAACCAAAACAAAAGAAAAGAATTTTCAAGTGCGCCATATTTGGCTGGCGTAGACCCCATCTCTGTCAGGTGAATCTCACAGCATTATCATTGGTATTATGCAGTGTACCGTTTCCACTCAATAGTTACCTCAATAATGGGAAAAAGTTACCTGTTAGCTATTTTAATTATTGAACAACTGTATAAACAATATAATAACTAAAATTTCTCAGTGTTCTTGTCAGTAGGTTGAGCCCTTGGTTATACTGATCCTTTTTGTATCTGATAATTATACAGTTATATTCGTACAGTTAACCTACAAAAGGTTCCGCAATGTACTATATGTGCTCTGTGTATAGGATATGTTGTTGTGTTGGTTGTACTGAAATTGAAGCAGTCGCTCATGCGCACTGATGCTTTCCCCCATTTACCCCTTGTTGCAGCCAAAGGCAAACTCGTGACTCAAGTAACTATATAATGTATTGTGTTTGGCAATGTTAGTGGTTCATAATTCTTAGGTAGAAGTGTTGTTAGATTGTGGGGCCTATAAGCCTTTTTATTTATTTTGAACTATATGTGGTACTTAATTATTTATGAATTGTAATTTGTAAATTTTAGACTATGATAATATTCATATTGTAACTATTAGTACTAAGTTGACTCTTGTCTATTGCTTTGTAAAGGTGGACTTCTGTGCATGGAAACAGTGACAGGCAACAGAGTAATGTCTCTCATATACCGGGACACTACTGGTTCAATGGTTTTGGGTAGAATTCATTCCGTAGAACGCGACAAGCAACACAGTGAGTCATCTGTTGCTCTAAGCAAGAGACACTACCGGTTTCAAATCAGTAGTGTCGTTTGTCTCACAGTTTATATAAAGAAGTATAGGAAAAAAAATCACAGTGCAGCATTTACATTTTATTTTTGATTGTACTGTAATGGATAATAATTGAACCTCTTGTGTTAAAGTATTTATATAAAAGTACTAAATCGTCTTCCTCTTCTTCTAGAAGCATGCTTTATATTTAATAATTTCACGACTGACCGATGACTGTGTCGCAGGCTACAAATGAATGCCAAAGTGCCTCTGTCATTTGTTGCTCGGGCAACATAAAATTTATCTGTCGCGATGGACGGAAGTCCACCTTAAGCTTAACGACAAAAAAATGTTATTTTTTTATTTATGTATGTAGGTATATATACGATGGACCTCTGAAAAGCTGCAAAACCTGGTTGTAGGCATTGTTCTTAAAACAGAGCTTCTACTCCAATGAAAAGTTCTTCGAGAATCTATTATTTGACATATCATGATCCGCTGGCATATTGCCAGAGTGTAGATTGTACAAATTGTGATTGTATTGAGATAAGTTGCTTACTTACAAGGTCCATCCTCAAGTGGGACCTTAAAAAACTACAATGCTGGCTGCATTGGCATAGTTGGTAACATGCTTGCCTCTCATTATGTGGTCTTGGGTTCGAATCCCATTCAGGCATGGCATATTTTCATATGTTACAAAAAAATCATTTCATCCTTCACCGTCTGCATTAGCAGTAATTGCAGAACAGTCGGACGTTAAACAAAAAAATCAAGCGAGACCAATGATTGCTGGTAGGTCATTTTATGCTTACACTGCCCTCTTTCCAACCTTGAATATTTTTCAGAAAGATGAAAGGTAAAATTAAAATGTCCCAATTTAACCGATATTTAAATATTTATTAATAATTGTGCCACAAGTTTGTTGTGAAAAATAAGAATACTTAAAAGGAGAAGTACATAAGGATCCACAGTATCAAAAAAAAAAATTACTTTATTTTCATGAACACCTTAATAAATCCAACCAAGTTCAGTAAACACTCATAAAAACTGATTCAGATTTCTAAACAATGGCCATTGTAACATAGAGTTCCGTCAACAATTTCAAAGTATCCAATTACTTTTGCCTCAAAGCAAGATTTCAGAAATTAAAAACTGAATACAAGCAAAGTTATTTACAAGTGTTGCACATATGGTGTTTTTATACACTAAGACAGCATTTCTTTTTTTTAAAGTTTAAACAGGAGTTAAAAATTATAATTTACCAACTCGTTGAAAACTAAAGTCTTTATGAATTAGATAAAGAGGCTTTTAATGAAAAATGTGAGGAATACTTAAAATAAAAAGTACATAAGGATAAAAGGTATACCAAAAATGAGCACACAAATTGTAACCAGTGCCAAAAAGATGAACTAATTAATTACCTGAAAAAAAATTTGACTCACAGACTAGTTTCACATTACACAATGAGAAACAATGTTTAAACTTCTCAAACCACCCACGGTTTATTGAAAATCCTTTAAATATTTTGTGTATACGAGTTTCATCTTTTATTAGTACAAGTTTTTTCTTTGCTTGTTATAATGAAGCCACTAAGAGGTGCATTTTTTGGCTTTGGTATTCTATCCAAATGTTTCAAATTTTTACAATTAATTTAGGTTACTCTGTAGAGGTATCTATTCAAGGACTTTGTTGTTGTTTAGGTCAAAAGCCAAATTGCTCGTTTGAACCTCTAGAGGTTTTACTAAGTAAAAACAAGGAGTGAAGTGCTTTACTATTGCCTTCCTCACTGAGTTGAAAGAGAATGCTTATCAGCACGCCAGGCTCTCCAAAAAGCACCCACTTTCCGCCCTGCAAATAATACCTTCACTTAATTCACCACAGGGTCTGGCTGTACAGTGAAATTCATTACTCTCAGAGGAGGTAACTCTGACTAGTGTCTTTTACACCTCTACCTCTTCTGTTCTTAAATAGTTCAGTCATATAATTAGCTGACTATATGATAAGAAACAGAACTATTTTTTGTAGCCCTGTAACCAACAGATCGAGTGCAATTAATTTAACACTCCACCTGCCTGTTATGGGCATCAAGGACTTTACAGTACAGTAAATACAGATTTGGCTTTCGAGTCACGATGAAAATTAAAATGGTCTTTAGTAAAAAATTTGTGTAAAAGTAAAAAAAGATTTGCAATCACATTAATCCACTTAAAACTGAAACTAAGATTGAGAAGGCTCTGCTGTCAATTATATTGTAATTCAGTATTTGGTAAAAATCAGTGAATTTTTATTTTATATACGATTTAAGAGGTATGATTAAACTGAAACAAAATTTGAACCGGTTGTAAAATAATTTATTTATTTAGCAACATTATATCAAACCAAATTAACATAACAGATAACAGAATGAATGTTGAAATCAAATGTTACATAAAAATAAGATGATTATTTAAATTTCTGTTTAAAATATGCAATTATACACAAACAAGCGTCAAATTGCAAATAAAAAACAAACATTTAAAAATGTTTCTAACATATTAAGGTACATTCTGCTACAACTGTCCTATATACAAAATTATTGGCATTAGGGCTACAACAATCATTTAATATTTCACTTCAGGTGTGAGAAAAGTGTTTTAGTAGTGCAATGGTCAATGCAGTGCATAAAATCAAAAAGTTCTTCGACGCAGGTTTCAGCTGTACTAGAACGGCTGGACACTCTCTCGTTACAAGCATCTAATTTTTCCTTATAATGAGCACAATGTGAGTCGGCAGCACATTGTTCCTGAAAAAAGAAAAATAGGTAGTGTTAAATTACAGACTAACTTTGATAATTGTGTATACAGTCAATACACGGACTTAGTATGATAGGGACGGAGCGTACGTATCTTAATACACGCAACGAAACTGTGTCCAACTCCGGCCACTTGGAGAAAAGAGAAGGTTGTATAAATTTAAAAATCGAGCTAGGGTCGCCTCCCACTCCTTACACTCTCGGTGCATTGTATATAGGTGCTATCTGCATATATAGTATATACCTGATGCGCGCATCTTATTAAATATAGCTCAGTCTTTGCTTTGGAGTGGGAGTTGGGCCTAGCTCACTTTTCTCTGTTTCTCTTTTTTCCGTATCCCCTCTTTAGACACAGATTTTTGAATTTACGCTCCGTCCCTATCATACTAAGTCCGTGAGTCAATACTAATTACACAAACCAGCTTCCTAAATAAAATAACATGAAAATATTAGTGAATTTACCTTTTCTGTGAACAAACCAAAACTATTAAAAGCTCATGAGGTTGTGAATATAGTAATTTCCTTTATCAATATATTACAGAAATAAAATTTATGCTTCAGTAGTTTTAAGGGAATTTAAAAAAACCATAGACCTAGGAGATAATTAAAAATCACAATATTTTATTCTAGTTCAATCCCATTCACGCCACATAATTTAAATTTTTAATTAATTCTGTTAGTTTCTGTATTATGTTAATATTTTTTAACCCTTTGACTGACTATTACCTTGGGAAAATTCAGTCCCATAGCGTTTCTTCATAATAATATGTTCTGTGTATTGCTGGCAGCTAATGCCACCCAACAATCATTGGTTTTGTACTAAAAATGACTTGAGTCAATACACTGCCGTTATAAAATATTACCTGCATCTACAAGGTGATTTACGAAGAAACGTTTATAAAAAAAATATAGGCTCGGAAATGCTTCATTAGCGAATTAGGGCTAGCAATAGATTTCAACAGGATTTTTTCCATCGCGTTTTAAAAAGCCATTACAGTTTAAGTAATATGCTGACATAATTTTTATTAACTGATACTGCAATGGAAACTCGCTGGCTGCAAAGACGGAATATCACGAAAGATCTCCTAATATAAAGATTTAAAACCTTTACTTCAGTTTTTTAAAATTTACGTTCAAAGCTTCTTTTCCTTCAAGTTCTTGATCAGTTGAAAGAGAAGAACGTCATATTGCTGATGAGGAGGATGTAATACAGAAAGCTCAATGTAGCCCAGGGATAAGTACTACACAATATTCAAATCGCAATGGTTTACCGCAGAGTACAGTATGGTGAATAATTAACAAAGAAAACCTCTACACGTACCACTTTCAGACAGTTTAAAATTTCCTGCTTAGCAACTTTGTACTGTGAATAAATTTTTTTCACTGGCTTCCACAGAAATGTCATTAAGTAAGTTCTATTTATTTACTGATGAGGCAACATTTACAAGAGATGGAATAAATAATTTATGAAATCATCAATGGAGATCTGAAAATCCACATGTAACTGTAGAATGCAGTTTTCAACATCGGTTTTCTGTAAAAATTTGGGGAGGTATTATTGATAAGCATATAATTGGACCATTTATTTTTGAAGGTTCCCCTTATGGGAAATTTTTTTTTGAAAAATGAACCACTAACCTTTTAGAAGACATTCCACCAGTGACTAGACATGAAGTAATTTTTCAGCTAGATGGGGTTCCTGTACATTTTTATCACGAAGTTACAAATTGCTTGAATGCAACATTTACGAAGAACTGGATTGGGTGAAAAGAACCAATAAATTGGCCTCTTAGATCACCTGATCTGACACTAATGAACTATTATATGTGGGGTCATGTAAAATCGTTAATACACTCAAAATATAAACACAAAAGAAGAATTGAAGGTAAGAATTTATTTAACACATTTGACATTCTAAAAAAATATATGGATACAATAAAAAGAGCCACCCAAGGCATTTTAAAATGAACAGATTACTGTTTTAACAGTGATGGAGGACATTTTGAACAGCTATTAAGGAAGTAAGATTTTAATTATTCATTTACATATGTTTTACTTTCTCTTGCCTATATGAATATATAGGAAAGAAAGGATTGTTTTTATGTCGATTTTTCACCGGATCTACACGTTTTCAGACCCCCTGAACCCAAAAACATGATTTTAGCGATTGGTCTGAGTGTGTGTGTGTTTTTTTTTTGGGTTTAACGTCCGACTGTTCTGCAATTACGGCTAATGCAGACGGTGAAGGATGAAATGATTTTTTGTAACGTATGAAAATATGCCATGCCTGAATGGGATTCGAACCGAAGACTGCCTGATGAGAGGCGAGCACGTTACCAACTATGCCAAAGCGGCCGGCGTGGCGTAGTGTGTGTGTGTGAACAGAATAACTCAAGAATGGAACATCGTACGAACTTGAAAGTTAAGTTACATACCACTACCGCGGACCCGACACGAATATTTTCATCAAAATCTGTCAACCATAAGTAGTAGTTTATTTGTGTACTTATTCACTTTTTTGCAATTTTCAAAAACTGGTTGTACGATTTTTTTAAAAATCGCCTGGTTTACTCAATTTTTTTATTTTCTACAAGATAGGGTAGGTACCATGTTTGCTGAAATTCTTGGTGAGGCTGTTGTCACAAAAAAAAATGGTTTTTTAAGATTACCGCTTTAATATGCATTTTAGCGCAAAAATTTATATGGTTAAAGATGTAGAGAATTTAAAATCCTACAACTTTTATTTCAAACATTTTTTTGTATAACGCTTAGTTTAGCGGTAATTAGCAATTTTCTGTTTTTTTCTCACGAAAACGTGTGAAAAATCAATTTTTTTAGATTTCGGCCTTAGTATGTATTTTACGACAAAAGTATATACAATCAATTTTATAGGAAATTAAAAAACTACAAGTTTTGCTTAAAGCGTTTTTCTCTACAGAGCCTAGTTTAGCGTGAAAGAGTGATTTTCCATATTTTTAAGCCATACTGAGGTCGATTTTAATTTTGTGTTTTCACTGATGATTAAAATTAGGTTATGTTTTTCTGGGGTTAGTTTTTTGTTTATTTCTAATATTTTATTACTAATGTTAGGTTTATTGTTAATTATTTGCACTGGCAAGAGAAAGTTGTGTGAGTGTTTCACACCAGATTTTTTAAGTTTTATTTGATGATATTCTAGGACATTAGAAATGTAATAAAAATTAACGCGACTTCCTGAATAAAAATTAACGCGTTTTTCAAGCCAAGTTTTGGATATTTTAATGTTGATAAAATTTATATCTTGCAACTTATTTTTGTTCTGCAGTTTACTTTAATTATATCCAATTTCTCAGAATTAAATTTTCTACAAGCTTTATTTAAAAACTATTATGTGTTTATAGCCCATTTAACAAAGTTATTGTGCGACAATCATAAAAAACAGGGGGTTTTACCTTTATTTCTTTCAGTTTTACAACAGATTTCTCAAAAACTACTGATGATATAGCTCTGGGACAAGTTTTATTTACTTTTTCTGGTCAAAAAGCATAAAATACCACCATTTTTGATTCTTTATTAACGTCCTAAAAATTTCTTCATTAACTTATTTTATGGATGAGCCAAAAACCGGGTGAACGTTCAAAAAAAGGTATGTATCTTTACGTTTATTTATGTAGTACATATAACCTATGTGTTAATACCGTTATTAATATTTGCTCACATAACGCAGAATGTTAAAACATTAACTTTTCTGTCTTCAATAATAATTTCTTTAAAAAGCACTCTCTTAAGTTTGTCTTGGCTGTTTCTCATCTAAGATGATTATCCACCTACGATGCTAATTTGTGTTGAACCCATGAAAATCGTATTTCATCCTTCACCGTCTGCATTAGCAGTAATTGCAGAACAGTTAGACGTTAAACCAGAAAAGATTATACTGTAATTTCTACTACAGTGGTTCCTGGTTATAACGCAGGAGTAGGAAGTCATTCACTGACTCGCGTTATATCACCTACCGTGGTATAAATGAAGTCAGGAAATTTTGTAATAACTAAAAATGTACTTGCACCTAAGAGTGGTACAGCAGCCAATATCATCATATTATAATTAAAAACTCTGGTGCCAAACTTTCTCTTGCCAATGCAAATAATTAACAATAAACCTAACATTAGAAATAAACAAAAAAACTATCCTCAATAAACATAACCTAATTTTAATCATAAGTGAAACACGCAAAATAAAAATCAATCTCAGTTTGGCTTAAAAATACGGAAAATCACTCTTTCACGCAAAACTAGGCTCTGTAGAGAAAAATGCTCTAAATAAAAGTTGTAGATCTTTTTATTTCCTATAAATTTGATTATATACACTTTCGTCGTAAAATGCATACTAAGGCCAAAATCTTAAAAAAATTGATTTTTTACACGTTATCGTGAGAAAAAAAACAGAAAATTGCTAATTACCGCTAAACTAACCGTTATACAAAAAAATGTTTGAAATAAAAGTGGTAGATTTTTAAGTTTTCTACAACTTTAATTATATACATTTTTGTGCTAAAATGCATATTAACGCCGCAATCTTAAAGAAACAATTTCTTTACGTGAAAAACGCCTCACTGAGAATTTCAGCAAACATGGCGCCTACCCTATCTTGGAGAGAATAAAAAATTTAATAAACCAGGTGATTTTAAAAAAAATCATGCGACCAGTTTTTGAGAAAATCGCAAAAAAGTGAAAAAGTACACGAATAAACTACTACTTCCGGTTGACCGATTTTAATGAAAATGTTTGTGTCGGGTCCAGTAGTGGTATGTAACTTAAGTTTCAAGTTCGTACGATGTTCCATTCTTGAGATATTCTGTTCACACATACACACACCAATCGCTAAAAACATGTTTTATGGGTTCAGGGGGTCTGAAAACGTGTAGATCCGGTGAAAACTCGACGTGAAAACAATACTTTCCTTCCTATATATTCATATAGCCAAGAGAAAGTAAAAACCATAAAACTATGTAATTGTGTACAACTTAAAAACTAAGGTAAATTTAGATGCAATTAATTAATATAATAAATAAATATAATATAATAATTAATTAGGTAAGCAGCTAAAAAAAAAATACTGCGCTGTATACCCAACTTACCCTAGTTTTATGCATTTTTTAATGACTCATTAAAGTACGTATTCAAATAAACAAAATAACACTTTATTACAGTACATAATGTATTAGAATAGAAAATAATTTGTTTGCAAAGAATGCACAATACAAAAGCACACTCATTTTTAAAAACGTCAGTGAATTTTTTTTGCTTTACGCAACAAAATAATTTATTTTATAAATTATAGATAATTGGGTACTCAGGACAGATGTTTAAAATGGCAATTGTAAGACTGTAGTGATGACTGCACGCGCCAGCAAGTAATTTAAGTTTTGGATTCTTTACCGTCATAATTAGAAATTGTTCTAATATTGTAGTAACAGATACTAAATTTTCAATAAAAAAATCTGGTGTGAAACACTCACACAACTTTCTCTTGCCAATGCAAATAATTTAAACAATATAACCTAACATTACTAATAAAACATTAGAAATAAACAAAAAACTAACCTCAATAAACATAACCTAATTTTAATCATACATGAAAGACGCAAAATGAAAATCAACCTGTTTGGCTAAAAAATACGGAAAATCACTCTTTCACACTAAACTAGGCTCTGTAGAGAAAAATGCTTTAAACAAAACTTGTAGTTCTTTTAATTTCCTATAAAATTCATCATATACACTTTTGTCATAAAACGCATACTAAGGCCAAAATCTGAAAAAATCAATTTTTCACACGTTTTTGTGAGAAAAAACAGAAAATCGCTAATTACCGCAAAACTAAGCGTTATACAAAAAAATGTTTGAAATCAAAGTTGTAGAATTTTTAATTCTCTACATTTTTTTTTTTTTTTCGAATAGCTCTTTAACGAGAGCACGCTAAATCAATATTTGGGGTGTTTCTTCATGTCCTACGCTGCTCCATTCTCTTCCTCACCCACACCTCCCTCATCCTTCTCGATCTGTCCATCCTCAGCTGGTCCATATTGTGAGGTTCACACCTCCTCCTCTCACTTTCCTCCCTAAAGGTCACTCTCTCAACTTTACCCCGAAAAACCTCTCTATTGCATATATCTTCTGTGGTAATCCCTGCCGTTAAGCAATCTGACAGCGTTTCGGTGAACCATGCTGGCTTAATCTTAAGTTTCTACATTTTTTATTATATAAAGTTTTGTGCTAAAATGCATATTAAAGCCGTAATCCTAAAAAAACAAATGTTTTACGTGAAAACAGCCTGACGAAGAATTTCAGCAAACATGACGCCTATCCTATCTTGTAAAGCATAAAAAATTTAGTAAACCAGGCGATTTATAAAAAAATCATGCGACCAGTTTTTGAGAAAATCGCAAAAAAGTGAAAAATTACACGAATAAACTACTACTTCCGGTTGACCGATTTTGATGAAAATGTTCGTGTCGGGTCCGGTAGTGGTATGTAACTTAAGTTTCAAGTTTGTACGATGTTCCGTTCTTGAGATATTCTGTTCACACACACACACACACACACAGACCAATCGTTAAAAACATGTTTTTTGGGTTCGGGGGTCTGAAAACGTGTCAGATCCGATGAAAACTCAATTTCAAAAAATTGACATGAAAACAATACTTTCCTTCCTATATATTCATATAGGCAACAGAAAGTAAAAATGTGTCAAAAAAGATGATTTCTGTGTTACAATAGTCTATAGCTTAAAATACATCTTGTAAATAAATTTCAATTTGCTTAATGTTTTGAAAAATTTGTTTATAAAAAATAAATATAGTACTGTATTTTTAATTACGTAAAAAAATGGAAAAAATGAAGCGGAAACATAATTCAACCCGCTTATATACGAAAGCACGGTATATCTGGGGACCACTGTATAATGAAATAAAATAAATATTGTTTGCCCTTATCACTCACTAGCATTGTTAGTATCTTGATTTTTTTTTAAAATGGCAACTTGCAATCAATACAGAATGTATGAGGTAAATTTTGTTGTAACGTACACAAGCAGTTGTGAAGAGTAATATCTGGATTAAAAGCCTATTTGATCTAATTCAGACTTCCAACTATTAATTTGGATAAAGTAGGCACTACAGTATTTTGAAACATTCTTATAGAAACAACGTGCAGTATTCTATTCTATTAAATTAATCTAATAACTCCTAACACATTATAGTGGTTCATTATCTACATATTCAGTGTTAGATTACAATTTTCCTATTTGTCCTAAAACCTTTCCAAAGTCCAAAGGGATAAAACATCTAGTGAAATAATAAACTCAAAAACACAAGAGAAATGAAACTATGATAAACACCCAACCCAATAAACTTGCAATTTTGTCTACAATTTTAACATTTATGGGGCCGCAATTTGTTTTTTGCACATACGATCAATTAAATAATGGTTATATGTCGTACATTTTTAAAACAACTCTTAACCCTTTGTGGTCAGTAGGGTCTTTTAAGAAAGTTCATCCCAGCTCGAGTGGCCAGCGCCATTTCTGCGACAACTCGGGAGTGGTATTACACGCGTTGTCCTTTTAGATCGTATGGCCAGCACTAGAAGACTAAAAGGGAAAAGACTAGAAAGAAGACTTCTAGAAGACAAAAAAGGGTTAATCCCTTTTGTTGGTCAGTTGAATTCTGTCAGTTCAAGTTGTCATATGGAATGCTATTAGCATTAATACAGTACGTTAAGAAAAAAATTGCGCGCTGTACATATTGTATTTGGTTGTAGGTAGGAAGTAACAGTTATAAAATTTAACTAGTAATTAAATGCATGGTTTAAAATTTTTTTTTGGGATTGGTCATCAGTTCGAGGGGTTAATGTCAAACAACACTATCTACAAAAACCTAATATTTTTCAGGAGAGCGAAAAAACTACTTCTAATCTGATTCTCTTCCTATTATCTCAGTTATTTTTAGATGTATAAAACTATAAATTTATTATGATTTTTTTTTATGGTCTAACGTCCGAATGTTCTGCAGTTACTGCTGATGCAGACGGTGAAGGATGAAATGATCTTTTTGTAACATATGAAAATATGCCGTGCCTGAATGGGATTTGAACCCAAGACCGCATAATGAGAGGCAAGCATAATTTAATATAATATAATTTAATTGGTTGAATTTACTTCTTAATGGTAAATGGTAAATAAATAGTAATGGCTCCTGAAAAATTAGGTTTTTGTAGATAGTGTTGCGTGACATTAATCCCTCGAGTTTAAGCGTTACGTTTTTATAATTAATTTAATTAACATAACTCTATAGTAACTTGTAAGAAATCTAGGTTTAATGATTAATTGTATCAATAAATAATTCTTTTAAGTTTACGGAAGTCTGTTTATTGTTTATTATACCCAAAAACCGAACGAACTAGGCTAGGTGTTTATAAAAATTAGATTTGGTAAATAAAAATAGATCTATTAAATAAAAAAATTTCATCCTGATTAATCAATTCACAAATAAATATTAGTAACTTAACACCAGTATTTGTCTTAAAAAATTTTCTACAGCAGGATGTAAAAAATGAAAAAACTACTTAACACAAAATGAACAAATGCGAAGAATGATGAAAAGCACAGTACTACTAATAAATTACAATATTACTTTTTTTTTTTACTCGAAATTTATTTAAATGTCTAAAATTCTCTTCTAGGTACTGCATTGCAGTTACTTGATGCTCAATTTTTATATTCCTAAAGCAATAGAGATGGTTATACAACATCCAAGCTGGACACATAACCGGTTTTGTTTAGCTCAAAGATAAAATAGCAAAATCACAATAATTTCAAAAATTATACAAAAGCCTAATGAAAAATTTCTGGTACTTTAACAGCATATCAAGTGGCGGCAAGTATAAAGTGACTGACCTCCTGTGACCTTACCTATGAAGCAAAGACCAATTACTTAAGTTTATAAACTAAAATCACAATCAGGAGTGCTAATTTGCTCAGATACAGTAGTACATATTACAAACAGTTACTACTTACTGTTCATCTGGCACCTACATGTACAAAGAAAAATCTGCCTAGGTAAAATTCTGAGGTTAGACCTAAAAATTTTCCATGAACAAAGAAAAAAATTTTCCATGAACAAAGAAAGGTAACTTGCAATATAAATACTGATAACTTAACAAGGTTAATAATTTTCTAATTATAGAACAATTTATACACATAGGCAGAATGATTAAAATGTTAACCTAACCAAAAAATATAGTCGGCTCAAAAACGTAAGGATTATTTCAACTGGTTCTGTATTTTATGTATAGTCGCGTATATTCAAAAGAGGAAAGTTTAAATTAATTAACTTCTTTATGATAATAAAACACAGTAATTAGAGCAGCTAAACTAAATTTATTAACCAACTTGAGTTACTTACTCTAAGGGTGACTTGAGGGTCGACTAATTCCTCTTCAGATTCCTGGGCTTTCACTGATGGTATCATATTCTTGAATGACATGTTGAGATAAGAATACCTGAGAAAGAAAAATAATACGGTCAATTTTTTAAATTAAACATCAAACTACTACCTAAATATTACAGCCGAGTCAAGTAGCCTTGAGGTGCGATCTCAGCTCAATATATATATCATAAGGTAAACGATTTTGATAAAAATAAGTGTCAAATGTTATTTAGCAATGTAGTAATAAGATGTTTTACGAATTTTGGAGATATTAATGAAGTAATTACCTTCAGCCGGTATAATTGCAAGCAAAAATAGTGAAAATACCACAAGGTAGAATTATAGGAATTGATAATTTCGAGTTTTGACCTTTTAGCAACAGAAAGCGCTGCAGTGAGCAAACGAGAAAGTTAACGATTGCAGTGCAATCTGTATTATTCTTGAAGGTACTAATTCAGCAGAATGAATAAACTGATGAAACCTACTATCGGCCGTGTGTTGCAATTGTTGTTGGTTGAACTTGCCTTAGTGTTAGTAGAATAGCATTAGTAGTAGTAGTAGTAGTTGTAGGATGGAGTGGTATGTTAGAACGTTTAGTGATTGATAAATAAATTAAATGTTTATGTGTTTCTACCAATTTATTTCACAAGTAATTTATTTTTATATAAAATGTCGACAATATATATTATTCAAATACGTAAACGAGTTTAATTGTACGTAACTAAAAGCTGTTATATTGCATCAAGTGAAATGGTAGGTATAACATAACCTTTATTTTTTGTTGGTAGGGGGTTCTCAATGTTGTTTATTGCTGAAAAATCTAATTGTTTTTTTTGTTACAGGTGCATCAAGAATTCTACGCGGATGCGATTCCAGAAACCATTTATTGTACAAAAGTACGATGAATGTAACCATAATGTCCACAAATCAACCTGTTAACAGGAGTTCCAGTCACCATGGGCACCACAATAACAACAACGTTAGAGGAAATTTGACTAACCATCATCAGAAACAATTAAGAAATTACAAGCTTCTGGTTGACCCTGCATTAAATAAAGGTGCAACTAAGCTGTACAGATATGATGGTAATGATCCTACACTACCTACAGTTCAGCTTCGAGATCCTAGGAACAATTTGACCAAATATTGGACAAGATTAGAAGTTTTTGATCTTCCTGTTCCAAAATTTAAGGTAAGGATGTTTTCAGTTCATTCATTTAGCTGTAATGTTCAGTTATATTCTGTGTTTTAGAAGGTAAGTGAACATAACCTAATATTTCATTTACATGTCATGTGGTTTTGTTTTGGCAGATTGATTCGCATTATATTGGTGATCCACCTCCTTTAGAAGTTACCATTGACAATCTTAATGACAACATTGACAAGGCATTCTTAAAAGATATGGTAAGTGTCTGTAATGATTACTTAACTTCTCTTTCTGGTAGATGTAGGCTAACCTTTTATCAAATGATAACATGTCAAAGTCTTTGTTATCATATTCCAATATCGATCATGATGTTTTTGTCTGAGTAATGACATTACCTAGTTCGGCTGGTTTTTGTATTACATTCATTTCTGCTTTACTTTTGTGTTTATGTATGACCTACACATATAAGTTTCGCGTATCCTTTGATAATTTCGTTCTATTTTGTTAAAGTTATGTGGATATTGAATCAATACATTATTTATGTTACATTCTGTACAAACTAAGTAATTTATGTATATGAAGTTTGTAAATCTATTATGAGAATGTAAACTAAAATGTTATGAAATTCAAAATTTTAACGATTTAAATATATTTTAGATTTATCAGTAGTTGGCATAATAAGTGTCCTCACTAAGGTGAGGAAGTGGCAACCATTTTATTGGTAGATAGTGTTTGTAGATTTAATGGTATTACTATTATATGAAACCATAGGCCTAAGGTCTGGGTTTGTGTTCCTAAGTTTTGTATCTATTACTGACTGATAGCAAACTATCTTCACATGTTAACATGTATTATGTGACATGTTCATCAAAAATATATAACTATTTCCAAATTTTTCATCCCAATATAACTTTTAACTTAGGATTTATATAAAACTATGATTTTATAGGTTATGTTTGATTTTAGAATTCTATACATAGGTCAGTTTGGTACTAGCATGAACTAATTGTTTGTTTTATCTTTCAATCTGATCTGAATACATTTCCAAAATAGATTATCAAAAAAAATTTTTTTATATAAACCAGTGTAAACAGAGATTGAATGTTAAAAATTATAGGCAAAGTTAGCAGTAGTGAAATCTGTGTTAATCAGTTTTATATTCTATCTTACCCAAGTTGGACTTTTATCCAGTTGTAATTTTGTCACGAAACTGACAGTCAAGTTGATTGGTTTCTAAATTATTTGGTTTTTTACTTTCTCTTGCCTATATGAATATATAGGAAGGGAAGTATTGTTTTCATGTCGATTTTTCGAAATTGAGTTTTCACCGGATCTACACGTTTTCAGACCCCCTGAACCCAAAAAACATGTTTTTAGCTATTGGTCTGTGTATGAACAGAATATCTCAAGAACGGAACATTGTACAAACTTGAAACTTAAGTTACATACCACTACTGGACCCGACACGAACATTTTCATCAAAATCGGTCAACCGGAAGCAGTAGTTTATTCGTGTAATTTTTCACTTTTTTGCGATTTTCTCAAAAACTGGTCATACGATTTTGTTTATTCTCTACAAGATAGGGTAGGTGCCATGTTTGCTAAAATTCTTGGTGAGGTTGTTTTCATGTAAAGAAATTGTTTTTTTAAGATTACGGCTTTAATTTGCATTTTAGCGCAAAAATGTATATTATAAAAGCTGTAGAGAATTTAAAATTCTACAATTTTTATTTCTAACATTTTTTGTATAACGCTTAGTTTAGCGGTAATTAGCGATTTTCTGTTTTTTTCTCACGAAAACGTGTGAAAAATCCATTTTTTAAAGATTTCGGCCTTAGTATGCATTTGACGACAAAAGTGTATAAAAAAATTTATAGGTAATTACAAGATCTACAAATTTTATTTAGAGCATTTTTCTCTATAGAGCCTAGTTTAGCGTGTGAAAGTGTGATTTTCCGTATTTGTAAGCCAAACTGAGGTCGATTTTCATTTTGCGTCTTTCACTCTTGATTAAAATAAGGTTATGTTTTTTTGAGGTTAGGTTTTTGTTTATTTCTAATGTTTTATTACTAATGTTAGGTTATATTGTTTAAATTATTTGCATTGGCAAGAGAACGTTGTGTGAGTGTTTCACACCAATTTTTTTTTAATAATTTTTGAAAAAAATATCAAAATTCTAGAAAATTTGTTTTTATTATCAATTTAAGTAGTTGTTTTCTTTTAAAATTAATTTTTTTGTAATATTTTAACCAATGTAGTTAATGTTAATAACTATATGTCTGAGAAAATCATTGGTATCTGTCTCAGTCAGAAAATCTTTAAAATATACATAAAATCCTGCATGTATACAATTAACTTTATTTTCTGACTTTAAGAAGTGAATACAGTCGAACTTCTAAAACTCGAATGTCTATAACTCAAATTTTGCCATTTCTCTAAGTCAAAATAATTTCGTTTCTTTTGATAAAATTTGTACATAGTTCTCAAATTAGCGGTTTTGGTCTTTTGAAAAATAAAGGCACAGTGCTGTTTCTTTCATTATAAGAGAATATGTTTGACCATAAAAGGGGACGGACCTTCAAAGTTATGTGGTTGCCTTTGTATAGGCCTTAACAGGCGTAACAAACCAAAACAATGTATTTTTACTTTCTCTTGCCTATATGAATATATAGGAAGGAAAGTATTGTTTTCATGTCGATTTTTCGAAATCGAGTTTTCACCGGATCTATACGTTTTCAGACCCTGAACCCAAAAAACATGTTTTTAGCGATTGGTCTGTGTGTGTGTGTGTGTGTGTGTGTGTGTGTGTGTGTGTGTGTGTGTGTGTGTGTGTGTGTGTGTGAACAGAATATCTCAAGAACGGAACATCGTACGAACTTGAAACTTGAAACTTAAGTTACATACCACTACCGGACGCGACACGAACATTTTCATCAAAATCGGTCAACCGGAAGTAGTAGTTTATTCGTATAATTTTTCAGTTTTTTGCGATTTTCTCAAAAACTGGTCCTACGATTTTTTTAAAAATCGCCTATTTTACTCAATTTTTTATTCTCTACAAGATAGGGTAGGCGCCATGTTTGCTGAAATTCTCGGTGAGGCTGTTTTCACGTAAAAACGTTGTTTTTTTAAGATTACAGCTTTAATATAAATTTTAGCGCAAAAACTTATATAATAAAAGTTGTAGAGAATTTAAAAACCTACAACTTCTGTTTCAAACATTTTTTTGTATGACGCTTAGTTTAGCAGTAATTAGCGATTTTCTGATTTTTTCTCACGAAAACGTGTGAAAAATCGATTTTTTTAAGATTTTGGCCTTAGTATGCATTTTACGACAAAAGTGTATATAACCAAATTTATAGGAAATTTAAAGATCTACAACTTTTATTTAACGTATTTTTCTCTACAGAGCCTAGTTTAGCGTGAAATAGTGATTTTCCGTATTTTTAAGCCAGACTGAGGTTGATTTTCATTTTGAGTGTTTCACTCATGATTAAAATAAGGTTATGTTTATTGAGGTTAGTTTTTTGTTTATTTCTAATAATTTATTACTAATGTTAAATTATATTGTAAATTATTTGCATTGGCAAGAGAAAGTTGTGTGAGTGTTTCACACCAGATTTTTTTTTTTGAATCGATGAATCTTTCTGTGGTCGACCACAGAAAAATAGAACCATAGTCTGTACAGTATATCGTATTGAGCATGTACTGCGTAATTTTTGAATACTGTATACAATATATACAGTGCTTAACACTGCAGCCAATAGCTATGCTAAATGCAACATACAGTACTGTATTATGAAATTACGCATATGCAGTAGGCCTACATATTCCACAGCTTGTAGGGTACTTATTAACGTATGTGGAATATTTTACTTTTGTTTTTTTTAAATAATGATTTGTTTTTATTTTTCCATAACTCGAATTGTTTTCACCATCCTTTGAGGATTCGAGTTATAGAAGTTCGACTATATTTAATTAATTCTTTGGGTAGGCCTAAAGTGTAGTATATAGGTGATAAGTTTTGGAAATGAACTCCAAAATGTTAATATCTTTTTCAAATATAAAGTTAGGTAAAATAAAGATAATAAAAACAGTCCAATAATTTCATGTAATGTTGTATATCTGGGGCATCAATTTCTTGTATTTATGCAATAATTTTTTTTTTTAATTCCTAATATGTGTACGTTGCAATCTGTTCAGTCCAGAACAATAAGCAACCCCATGACCCAATGAGATGAGGATGATGTGTATGACGTGTAAATGAGGTGTAGTCTTGTACAGACCCAGGTCGACCACTCCTGAAAGAGTATGGTTAATTGAACCCCAACAATCAAAGTACACCGGCAACCACTGTCTAGTATTCAAATCCGTATAAAAGTAACTACCTTTACTAGGATTTGAACCAGGAACCTTCGTCTCCGAAAATCAGCTGTCAGACAGCTGATTTTGGCGACGACTTTACCTCTAGACCAACCCGGTGGGTCTGCAATAATATTGATTGTGTTTTATTATATTATACAGGTGCAGAAATTTGGTGCGGTAGATGAATTGTCAATCTATTACCATCCTTTAACAAATAAACATCTTGGATTGGCTAGAATTGTCTTTGAAGATACAAAGTCTTCACGAATGTGTGTGGATCGATTGCACAGCACTTCAGTCATGGGGAAAGTTCTTCGTGTATTTCTTGATCCATTTGGTGAGTACGGCTGCATTTGTTGTAACAGTTGAAATTAGTGATTACATATGTTAGCAGTTTAACAGTTGTTTTTTTTTTTGTTTAACGTCCAACTGTTCTGCAATTACTGCTAATGCAGACGGTGAAGGATGAAATGGTATTTTGTAACATATGAAAATATGCCGTGCCTGAATGGGATTCGAACCCAAGACTGCATGATGAACGGCTAGCACGCTGCCAACTGCGCCAATGCGGCCGGCTTAACAGATGTTAGGCCTACTGGGTTTAATATAGCATTTCAGTAACAGTTATTGATTAACACGTTGAATCTGGAGGCTAGAATCACAGATACTTCGCTATGCTGACCTGCCATTGCAGTGAATAAAATACCACAATGCCTATAGGCATTATCCAGCCACGCAAACGATCTTATTTGTTTGTTAATCTATTCACCACTATACAATACATTTAGTATTGGATTATAGGGTGATTCATTTAAAAGTAGCCCGCTGCATTTAACAGCGGCCTTCGGCACTCGATTGGATTCAAATAGTAAATGAATAAATAGAATTACTTAATACATAATTTTACATATTTATTCAAAATTTATATACAAATTTCAACTTCACCTTTACAGTAGATGCTGAAAGTGGCGTCATTGAACGCTTACACATTTTTGCGCTCGTTCAATGTTATTAATACACTCACGACGCAATCTGGAAACGTCTATAGCTTGAATGGCTGTCACGATGTTATTATTTAGCTCATGTATACTGCGGGGGTTTGTTTGGTAAACAGTTCCTTTTAAATAACCCCATAGAAAAAAATCGCACATACTCAAATCGGGTGAACGAGGAGGCCACAAATCTTTACTAACAACTCGCATGGGAAAAGCCTGATTGATATGAGATAGGGACTGGCAAGACGTGTGACATGGTGCACCATCTTGCTGGAAAAAATTGTACTCTATAATAATATAATAATTAAATAATAATATAAATTGTACTATAAAGGCCAGTCGATCACATCGTGATTAGTGCTGCCAATACAGCATATGAAAATTACTCGAGTGGCAGGCTACTTTTAAATGAATCACCCAGTAGTGTTAGGTTTGTAAAATACATAATTAGTTTAAAAAAAGAAAATCGGGAAATCACGCTGATAGGGAAAATATCTTCATGTAATTACCGACTAATATGTAAATTAATATAGTATGTATTATATTGCGTGCCGATAGTGAAGTTTATTCGTACTACCACCTATATATTTTCTGGTTTCTCCATCTCTCTCTTGTTTTTAATTTGTTCGTTTTGTTAACACGAAAAATATCTGGCCCCGGACGTTTTGTTTTAACTGTGTTCTACTATTTCTTGATAAATTTAAAAAAATCTGTAAGAAAACTAAAGTAAGTTTAATTTTATAGTTTGAACCATTTTTTTTCTAAATTCAGGCCTGTCCTGTGATAAATTAATTTTGCCTCCGTTCATTTTAAGTTGAATTATGGATTCTTGTGTTAGGTGTCAACTTATGTTTTTCATATCACAAGAGTTATTATTCTGTAAAATGGTATTTCACTTGTCATGAATGGTGTAAAGTGAAGAACGAGTTCCTTTCCTCTTTTTAGCTCTTTGGCTCTTAGTTATCATTATGCATATATATCATGCGGTCTTGGGTTCGAATCCCATTCAGGCACGGCATATTTTCATACGTTACAAAAATTCATTTCATCCTTCACCGTCTGCATTAGCAGTAATTGCATAACAGTCGGACGTTAAACCAAAAAAAAATATGCATATATAGAGCTTAAACTATCTAATAGTCAGTGGTAATTACAATATTTATAGTTTTAAGGAAGTAATTATTATCACCAAGCTGTAGAATATTTTATCTAAAAAAGTTTTGTTTTCTGTGAATCTTAAGCTTTTTAATAGCCCTGCCTAGTAAGGTAAAAAGTTGTAGAACTATTGGTAATGTTAAACGTAAATCATTGCGGTGGTTATTTTCTTAAACAAATTGGCAATTTAAAGTATTTAATATGGTTATAAGCTGATTGTCTAGATCAGTCATGTCAAAGATACGGCCCGCGGGCCGCATCCGGCCCCCGGGCTGTATCAATACGGCCCGTGATCGCAATGTGTCACAGAAAGAAGAATCATGCTTTTTTAGAGCTTTAAGACTTCACTCGATTCCTCTACGGAAGTTTTAAAATGCGCACACTACATTTATAAGTAATTTTAAGGGCAATGCGTGCCTAGACAAGTGAGAGAGATAGACAGTAACGCCATCTCTACCTGATATCAATGAGCTTGTCAAAAACAAGAGAAGTCAGGTATCTGGATCCTCGAGCTCAAAATAATTACCATCTTTTATAACTTTGATATGATTTTTAACAACCGTATATTATATACTGTACAATTAAATAAATAAAATGTTATAATAATTCAGTACAATTTTTGTTTTTTGAATCTGGCCCGCCTACACATTCTAAATTTAATATATGGCCCTCTTCAAAATTGAGTTTGACACCACTGGTCTAGATTTATTGATATTAGTTTTCATTTTAAAAAAAATACATAAATTTTCCTCGGTTAAATAAAGTGATGATTTTTTTTATTTTAGTGTATGTGTGGAAAAAATAAAAAGAAACGTATAGAAATTATTTATTTTCTTTTTGCTTTGATGTTAAAATAAATAATTTTTTATTTTAGTATTTTTTACTGAAGTAAGGTATACTTACTTCCTGCCTTCAGGCAGTTGCTTTGTAGACAGTACTGTGTTAAATACAAGCCCTGTTTTTTACTTTCTCTTGCCTATATGAATATAAAGGAAGGAAAGTATTGTTTTCTTGTCGATTTTTCAAAATTGTGTTTTTACTGGATATACACGTTGTCAGATCTCCTGAACCCAAAAAACATGTTTTTAGCGGTTGGTCTGTGTATGTGTGTGTGTGTGAACAAAATATCTCAAGAACAGGACATCATACGAAGTTGAAACTTGAAACTTGAGTTAGGTACCACTAGAGGACCCAACACAACATTTTCTTCTAAATCGGTCAACTGAAAGTAGTAGTTTTTTGTGTCATTTTTCACTTTGCGATGTTCTCAAAAACAGCTTCTACGATTTTTTTAAAAATCACCTGATTTACTATATTTTTTATGCTCTACATAATAGGGTAGCCGCCATGTCTGCTGAAATTCTCGGCAAGGCTGTGCTCTCATAGAAAAAAAAGGTTTATTTTAAAGATTGTGGCCTTTATAATAATATAAAAAAACAACTTATGTTATCATAAGTTAATATTCCATTTTAATATTTCATTTTTTTATGTTTTATCACTAAATTTTTTCAAATATTTCTTTGTATAACGCTTAGTTAAGCGGTAATTAGTGATTTGCTGTTTTTTTTTCATGAAAATCTGTAAAAATTGGATTATTTAAGATTTCGCCCTTAGTATGCATTTTACAACGAAAGTGTATATTATCAAATTTATAGGAAATTAAAAGATCTACAACTTTTATTTTCTAGCATTTTTATCTACAGAGCCTAGTTTAGTGTAAAAGAATGATTTTCCATATTATTAAGCCAAACTGAGTTGTTTTTCATTTTGCATCATTCACTCATGATTAAAAGGTTATGTTTTTGATGTTATTTTTTATTTTTTATGTTTTATTACTATTGTTAGGTTATATTGTTCATTATTAGCTGTGGCAAGAGAAAGTCCAGTTTTTTTTTTTTAAATATGTTGTACTGTTATTAATGTGTCATATTATTGGTAGCGTATTGTTTGTATGTATAAAAAATTATTATCTGATATGTAAGAGTGGAAATGAATGTCTTAATGTTTTTATTTAATATTAGTTTGTTTGCAATACTACAGGTTTTTGTTTACATTCAATTTAAAGTCAGCCTAAATGCAGTTGAATTCGATTGGTCGTGAGTCATTTCTAAATGCTTGTTTGATGAGTAATAATTTCTTATTGTATACAGTATCATATTATTTGATAAACTAATACTATGTAATCTATATTCCTGCGTCTGTTAATAATATAATAACCTGATATTTAACTCTTAAGGAGTTTTTGCTCTACTTGTGTATTTCATTGCTGTATAGCTAATTTTAATGATTCAGGTGTTAAATTAAATAGTGTTACCTGCAGATTTGCCAAAATAAAAAACATTTTCTTTTCAAATAGTTCATATTTCATTTTTATAGTAGTAAAATTAATTATAAATCTTTATAATGCATGTTGCAGCTTGAAATTATTTCTATTGCACAAGTATTATTAAGTTCACTAACCTTTTTCGGCTGCCTTGATCTTTGCTATCTATTTACATGTGTTTCGGTGGATCAACCATCATCAGAATGTATAAAATATTGTGACACTTATCGCTAAGGACCGTTTCGGGATCTAGGTTATTAAATAATTAATACACTAAAGTTTACAATTACAAATATTTATTACACTAAACGATTTACAAAATAAATAATAAACTAATTATAATAAAGAAATAAAATAAATAAATTATTACTTTACTTAAAATAAATAATAAACAATAAATAACTTAATAATTTACTTAGCACTACTTACAACCAATTTTATAGACTACACATACAAAATGACACTGAATACACAAAAACTGGATTTAACACAGATGCATAATAACTTTTCAAAATACACACACAAACAAAGACAGTATAACAATCGTTGACAAACACAATGCTTGGAACCGTTAACCTGAATAACGTCAGACAGTAATTCGTCAAGGATCAAACGAATACTAACTCTGACCGTGGTCGGGGGTCTCTCTTATAGTGAATCAAAAGAACCTACTCGAAAAACACAGAATCTTCGAAACAAATAATAGAGTACAAAAAACCCTTTATAAATGAGTGCTAGAAAAATCCATTGCAAACAAGTCAACCATTATAAATAGAAAACGTAAACAACCGGCCCCTTCATAAACAACAATACCCGACCTTTTATCATATACAATAGCGCAGTTATTCCAAACAACCCTCATGAATAGGCACACCTTTATTGTCACTATTGTCCTGTTGTCAATTTTGTTACTATTTCACTCTATTATCCTCTCTTTACTATTTTCATAAATGAGATTCTAGAAATTACGCGAACCATGTTTTCTTCGATATTGTCACAATATCATATGGAACTTTAAAACCTACAGAAGATATAGCATCTTTGTCATCTGTTTAAACTATTGAATTTTTCTTACCTATTCTTTTATCATATTTATTGTAAATGGGGAGCAGCAGTCAGTATCATTGCTCATTCAAAATGTTCTGCCTTTGCTTTTCCAAATGCCTATGTGTACGCGGGGTACCCAAAAGAAACCGGAATTATTTTTTAAAAGCTATTTATTTTCAAATTTTTTACAAAACAACCTTATTCGCTTCAAAATACTCTCCATTATAACTAATACATTTGTCCCACCAGTGCTTCCACTGTTCAAAACATTTTTTGTAGTCATCTTCAGAAATGGCTGACAGCTCCTCCCTCTTTTTTTTCTTGGCCTCTTCAATGTTGTCAAATCGGTGTCCTTTCATGCCCCTTTTCATGCATTGAAATAAGAAAAAGTCGCATGGAGCCAGGTCAGGTGAGTAAGGTGCGTGGGGCAGCGGAACCATGCCATTTTTAGCCAAAAACTGTTTAATATAGATGGCTGTGTGTGCAGGTGCATTGACATGGTGAAAGAACCAGTCTCCTGTCTGCCACAAATTGGGTCTTTATTGACGAACACTGTTGCACTATCTTCTTAAAACTTTCAAATTGTCAGTCGACGGTCTGAGAGCACAAGCTCTTGAATTTTTTCAACATTTCCGTCAATTTGGGCAGTTGATGGACGTCCAGAACGAGGTTTGTCATCAATCGATGTGTCACCATCTTTAAACCGACCAAACCACTCGTACACTTGAGTTTTTCCCATAGTGTCATCTTTGTTAGCTGTTTTCAACATTAAAACAGTTTCAGGAGCATTTTTACCGAGTAGAAAAGAACATTTCACAGCTGCGTGTTGTTCACTTAAACTTGCCAAACGAGAACAAAACAGGTGCTAGCAAAAAACAACCACTACAGGGGAACACTGAACTTACAATGAGTTGCAGTCACTGCTATGAACTCGCAATGAGTTGCGCAATACATGTTGCTGCGGCACAAATGTGTACTACACAAACACTGCCCACGGCAATGCAATTCCGGTTACTTTTGGGTACCCTCTGGTCTATATATATAAAAATTGTATTACTTTTTTGGAGTCAGCCTGTTATATGTTAATATTACTGTTTTGGAGTCATCCTGTAGCACGTTCTAAAAGTTACTTAAGCAGCAGGTTTGAAGAAATCTGTTATATAAAATAATGCCTTTTGCATATGGATGGGTAATATAAAAAAACTACAACTTTTATTTCAAGCCTAGTTTAGTGTCAATTAGTGATTCCTGTATTTTTAAGTCGAGCAGAAGTTGATTATCATTTTGTCATTCACTCATAATTAAAATTAGATAAATTTTTTTTTACTTTTGCGTGCTCTTTATGAATATGTAGAGAAGTAAATTATTGTTTTGATGTTGATTTTTGGAAATTGAATTTCCTCCGGAAATATACGTTTTCAGGTCCCTGAACTAAAAAAGAAAAAAAACATGTTTTAGCGATTTGTCTGTGTCTGTGTGAACAAAATACCATACAAAATCAAAACTTGCAACTTTAGTTAGGTATCAGAAAGGACTTGACTCAATTATCATTGTAATCGGTTAAAAGTTTATACAGTCTAACCTGCCCTTAACGAAATGTCTGCGGACCAGAAAAAATTTCCATACATGACAGGATTCCATCTGTATACAATTTGCTAAAACGAATCTGTATTTCTTTTCTTTACAAAGTCCTACGATATCCTGTAGCCTTTTGGTGCTGAAAGTAGTCGAATATTTTTGGTTTTTGCCATAGTTATTAAATATTGTACTATAGAAAAGAAAGTACAGACGGCTGCAATTTTAATACACTGAATGTGCATTTAAAAAATTTAATCTTTTATTAATTTACAAAACTGAAATATATTTTCACTCCTTTATAGGCCTACTGAAAATTAAGTACTCTGAAATGTAATGTTTGAATATCTTTAAACAAAAATTCACTATGTGGAACGTCATTTCTTCCAAGTCTAATAACGTCCTCTGTGCAGTAGAAGAAAACAATTGAAGGTCTTTAATGGCGGTCAAGGCATCTTTGTAGGTTTTAATATCGTCTTCAGTGATTGTCGGTAGTTTAGCATCATCGTCGCTGTCACCGTCTTGATTGTTAATTTTTTTTTTGTCTATAGTCATTAGCAAATTCATCAATAGTCATTATGTTTGCTTTGGTCTCTATCAAATTATCACTATTTACCTAGGTAATCATGTGCTTGTACATTATTGAAACCACTCTGATTTAAATCCAGCTGCAGGTTCACCAACATCGTTTGCATTGCTCCTGTGCAGCGTTCTCCTTTTAAACAACTCCTTTAATAAAAATTTTTCCATTATTACATTATTTGCTCTTTCTGTTTCCACGTTGGACAGTTTCCATTAAATGCAGGAAAATTTACAGTGATTACCTATAGTAAATTCGCAAGACTGGCAGAATTTTCCGTTATTTCCAGGGTCCGTAAAGGACAGGTTAGACTGTATATATATTATTTTATTAAACATTATTTCCTTTATTTGTATGTATTAAATGACAGATAGAACAGCCGAACAAAAATTTTGTACAATACTCACCTCAGAGTATTGCATCAAGACATATTTCATCTCACTCGGAGACATCTTCAGAATGAACATCTCATGATATCATACATAAACACAGATAACACAAATACCTTATGTGTTTTATTTGTGTTATGTGTGTTAATGTATGGTAACATGAGATGTTCATCCTGAAGATGCCTTAAGAAAGACAAGATGTATTTTATCGTATGATATTAAGATATCTTAAGAAAGATGAAAGATGTATACATGCACAAGTCACACTAAAAGGCAACTGATTTGCCAAACTACTACATGGCTGTAAGAGTTGGTTGATCATATGATGGAGGTGTCTACGATGTAGGCTGTCGTTTTTGGTCGAGAGAAATGCAGTGACTTGTTTCTTTCTACACCTGGGTATTTGTATTGAAAATGGTAATAAACGTTAAGTATTCTTTAAACGTAACAATATTATTCTTTTGAATCTATTGTACAGAAAGAGCGTATTAAACAGTAATCAGCACATATTAAAACGTATATCTTACAGAGCTTTTTCATACTTATTTTAAGAACTTCATGAAAACCATAGATTAAATGGGGAATGTAACCATGAGAGCATTTTACAGATTTGACTGATTATGTATAATTTAATTTAATTATTTATGTAAAATATCGTAGTTTTGTTTAAATTCTCATCAATTTTCCAGAAATGAGTTGTTTGTTATTGTGAATAATTTTGCTGTTTGTTGTTTTTAGTTAAGTAAAGTAGTTTGAAAAATAACTACATCTCGAATGTTTTTCAGGTCAAGAATGTCGAAAAATATTACTGGTGCATACTCAGGAGAAAAAAGAAAAGAAAGATGTGAACATCACTGAGAGCTGTAAAGAAGATATTATTAACAAAAGACTAAAAAATGTGTCATTAGAAAAGGATGATAAACAATCATCAATGGGATCATCAAGTGTGATGAAGAAGAAGATGGTTATTACTGCATCGATTGTTGATGATGTGAGTGCTAGTAATGATATGAATTGGATGGAGAAGGATGAGAGAAGAGCAGAACACATAAGAACAGTAGGCGGGTCTGCAAACACAAATTATAGAGTTAATAGTATGAGTGCTAGAGATTATCCTGCTACTGCTTGCCCATCAGCAGATTCCAGTAGTGATGTGGGATATCACTCAGCGAGCGATAACAGCAGTTATGTTGGCTCAGATAGAACTTATACACCAAATAGTAGTTACAGCAGTGGCAGCACACCAATATCGTATCATTATCCGCCTCCGACGTACCCTCCCCCTGCACCTGCTCCACTTCAGAATAGACCTTCATTTCCTCCTATGATACCACCCCCTTCACATGCTCAGCCAAACCACTGGACTGGTCCACCGTGGGTGGAAACTCAAGGTGGCCCTGCACGGCCTCCGTGGGATCCGTCAGAAAGGTTAACTCATCCTCCTCCAGATTCCCTTGGCCATACACACCGTCTACCACCACCAAGTCATTCTCACCCACCCCCTGCTCCTGCTCATCATCTTCACCATGATGGTCACCCTCATGCAATGGTACATGGGCATCAACATCCTCGTCATATTCCCCCTGATTCTGCTCATATTCGTCACCATCAACGACCACCAGATTCCCACCTGCACGGTCAACATTGCCCACCTATAAATCCACATTTACATCCTACTCCATTACAACATCCTAATTTGGACCCTGTTATTCAACCACCATTGCATCATCAACTTGATGGCCGTGTTCGTCTAAATGCCCATAGTCTACCACCCATCCACCACAATTCTTCATCGTGGAACACTATGCCTGCTAATCCTTCAATCAGTTTCTCTCCAGACAGACAGAGGAAGAGTGGACACAACCAAAAGAGGAAGAAGAGTGAAAATGAGAGTCCAGAACCAGAAAAGCCGCTTGATTTGGACACAAGAATTGAAATGTTGCTTAAAGATCGAACTGGTACTGCAAGTGGTATGGCTCCACCATTTTTACGTATTATGAGTAGCGATTCAGATGAAGAAATAATGAAATCACCGCTTAAAAGTTTGCAGGACAGTGGCAAAAAAAGAAAGAAGTCTTGTAGTGATTCCATGTCTGGTGATGATCTCTTAAAAATGCAACTTCCTCCACCACCTGGAGTTGATGAACAATATGATGATCTCGAGCAACCACTCTCAACTCCACCATCACCATTTCTTTCTGGTGAAATTTACCGTGAGTGTTTCAAGAAAGGTCTTGAGTTAGCAAAAGAAGCTAAAGAGAAAGAAAAACTTGAAACAGCTGGGTTTTTGGAAAAAGCCACTAGAAATTTTAATCGTGATGATGATCTTCATAGTGAGATTAGCTCTAGTGAGGATGAAATTTTAACACGCATTAGTCCAAAAAGTAAATCCAAGGATTTGTTGAACTATGATGATGATGATGAGAAGAAGACACCCACACAAGATGAACTCGATGACAGAATGAGTTTATCGAGTCTTAGTTCAGGTGATGAGAAGATTGTTGAGGTGCCTCAACATTTAACGAGTGCAAATCTATTCAATGCTCAAGCACCTCCTCCGCCCATACCACCACATGATTTCACATTTCCCCCGACCCATTACCCACCACCTCCTCCTCCACCCCAACAATATTATCCACCTCATCATGCCCACCATCCGCCTCATGGACATGGACCTCATGCCCCTCATCCGTCGTATCCTCCTGGAACCGATTCGTACTGGCAGCGACCTTATCCTTATCCTCATCCTCCACGACCTCCTTATCCACATTCTCATTTTCCTCCAGGAATACCACATCAGTTTGCTCATCCTCCTCCAGGTCCTGGTGGCCATTTCCCTCATCCTTTTGCAAACAGGTTTCATTTGCCCCCACAAGACCATGGTCTTCGACCCCGTGCGGCTGCTAATCATCATCCACATATGCAGACAATCAAGTAAGTACAAATGGTTATATTTTTATTTATTTAATGTTTAAGGTACTATTTTTTTTCTTTTCTCTTTTAAGCTTACCAAATTATTTTTAACAAGTGTACAAATAGCTCATTTTGCAATAAGTCTCATTAATATTATATTTTACCTGAAACCAATAACTCATGAAAATCTCGAAGTTACTTCATTTCAACAATTGAAATCATTATCATTAATGTCAGTTAAATTTTCACCTCTTCAACCAATTTCCAATATTTTTTTTTTTTAATTACTGACAATTATGTTATCTAGCGTCCCATCTATTCAATAATAATAATAATAATAATAATGTAATTGCAATAATGTGTTTTGAAAAATTTTGTGAATTACTTTATTTCTTTGTTGATAAAATTTTTTGCTTTTGTACAATTTTTTTAAATTTTAATATAAAGGGAATATGACAACAGTATATGGTGCTCTTGAATGGGAATTTTCCGGTATTTTGATACCGATCTCAGGTAAAATGACCAAAGTACACCCAAATTATAATTACTGAAACTAGTAGCTGCTGTTCAATCCCCACCTTCATTTTATGTGATTGGGTAAAATTTTAAGTAATTTCTATTCAGGATTTAATACACGGCCAAAAGACTACGTGGTTGTGCTAATGTTGCTATGAAGTCAATTAGGAATATCATTTCACAATGATATAATTGTTTTGTTTAAATTATTTGTGATTCCAATTTGCAGGTGACATAATAAATTTCTGCTTAGTTATTGAAGCTTACTTAGAAATGCCTGAGTATGGTTATAACATCATTGTAAAAAGTAGATGTTTTTCATATTTGTGTTAAGTAAATCGATTCACAAAATTTTAATGTGCATTTTGTGTTAAAAGTATCATACCCAAGTGTGCTGTCACATTATTAAAAAGAAGAGATTTTTTTTATTTTACGTCTGACTTTTGCAAGTTCTGCTAATGCAGACGGTGAAAATAAAAAATAAAAAAAAAACAGAGATAAAAGGACTATGTTTTACATAAGTGTTGTAGTTATGTGAATCACTGATTTCAGCAGTGGGTCAAGCAAACCTATATAGTCTTTTTGCCATGAATTTTATAAAAACAATTGTTTTATTTCATGCCCAAAAATGTTTCCATTAATTTGCAATACAAAAATAATTCTGGATGTAGACTCTACTCTTAAGTGCACGGGGTTGTTAAGTACAACTTTCAACAAAAACGTGTTCATTGCAATACTTTGTAGTTGGAACGCTGTATTTTATACTGTACACTAATTGTATGTAAGTCACATAATGCATAAGCACTAAATTTCATTAGCCGTATTTCTGTTAAATGAATTGTTTCACAAAATATTAATCTGCATTTTGTTTTAGAAGTATCATATGCAAATGTACTGTCATATTGTAGAAAAGAATTTATACTTAATTATTGGACTGAAAAATATATGTTTTTATTTATCTCTGCACCGCTTAACAATAATAGTTCAGGCTAAAAAAAAATGGAGTTACTGAAAAATAACTATTCCATGCTAGATTTTGGTATGTTACAGCTTCAATTGAGTCTAATGTTTCAGTGCATTAACCACGTAGAAAAATTCTGTATTTCTGGCAGGTTGTAAATTATTTTATTAAATTGTTATTTCCCATTACTGACTACATTGCTACATGTTGTTCTATATATAGGGTGATTCAAAAAGAGCGCCGGTTTTTAAACGGCTGGTAAATTTTTGTTTATCGGTTGGCAACATTGTTTGACCTCATTTCTATTTCGGAGAACATTCCGATTGACGATTCAGTTGTAGTTTCTCTTGTTCGCAGTGTAATACTCTCGCAGTCTCTGTCTAACCATGGAGAAGTTTACTATTGCGCAACGAGTGTTAATCGCCAAAACATTTTACCAGAGTGGAGAGAGTTATGCGGCTACTGTCAGGCGACTTCGCGGTACTCTAGGACGTATGAAGCACCGAATGAATCAACAGTTCGCAGGCTCATGAAAAAGTTTTTTGAGACGGGTTCAACAGTCGACCTTAAAAGTTCTGGACGTCGTCGTTCTGGCCGAACTGAGCAGAACGTTGCGTTGGTTCGTGACAGTGTGGCTGTTAGCCCAGCAAAATCAATACGTCGCCGTTCTCAACAATTGGGTTTACGATGTTCTTCTGTACGGAGAATTCTTCGGTACGATCTCCAATATCACCCGTATAAAATTCAGTTGACCCAACATTTGAAAGTGGCAGACCACCAGAAGAGACGACAGTTTGTTGACTGGGTATTGAGAAAACGGCAGGATGATGACACCTTCGCAAACAAAATCATTTTCAGTGATGAGGCGCACTTCCACTTAAACGGTTTTGTTAATAAACAGAACTGCCGTATGTGGGGTTTAGAAAACCCCATATACGGAAACTTGTCCCACATAGTCGAAACTTGTCGTGCAGTAATATCCAATTTCATGGACAGAGTTGATGCGTGCCAGCGCAGTAGAGGAGGACACATGCATGACATCATTTTTCATACATAAAATCGGAAGGTAAGATGAACTTGTTGATGTATTTATTTTCAGTTTTTCAATAAAATAAATCTCTTAATTTGATATATCAAAACCGGCGCTCTTTTTGAATCACCCTATATTTCCATCTCTTCATTAACAATGAAATTTTTTTTATTTGTGTAATAACATATTTATATTTAACATACAAGTAATGTCATGAAAAAAGGGGTTTTTTGCATATAACACATGTACACTTGAATCTTTATATAACCATGTATGATAAACTTGTGTTTTAAAAAATTTTCAGTGCTGTGATAGATAGAATTACAACAGAGTTGAAGCAAATTTTGAAAAGAGATTTTAATAAAAAGATGGTCGAAAGTACAGCATTTAAAGCATTTGAAATGTGGTGGGACGAAAAACTTGATATGTCAAAGGTAAGTCTACTTTTTCCTTTATGGTCTCAATGGACCACTTTGGTCATTTATTAATGTCTTTGAGTTGTTTCTTAATTTTGGGATTTTCAGAATTTCTTGATTCTCAATATTTTTTCATTCTGTCAGATTTTACTTTTCTTTCTGCCTCTTAGAACAATTTTTTCAACACCCTCTTGACCATTTCTAATCTGTTTGTACTCTTATATTCTAAACTTCAGTTTTTCTTAGTTACTTTGATTTTATTAAAATCAATTGAAAATCTGATCCGGAATACTCACTTGGCATTCATTGTTCCTTATTAACGATGGAAATCTGCATCAAATTCTGATCATACCTATATTGAATTTTTTCACGTCTCCTTTTAACTAAATTGATAAATTTTGGTGTTAAGTATACATCACCGACAAATTCTCTCAAAATAAACTACTTTTTCCCATTAAAATGATTTACAATTCCAACATAGCTTTTCTGAAGTATAAAATTCTTAATTTACCTAAAATGGGACACTGTCCAAGAAATTGAAAAAAGTCCTCTAACTCCCAAACATTGCACAAGAATCATAATCATAGATTATCAGCTCAAAGTTGGCTTTTGTCTAGGCCTAACTGGCCTTTTGTACACCAGAAAATTGTACCAATAAATCTGCAATCGTACTCATCTGTTATATAACTTTTCTCCAGATACCAATTAATTTTGGCCGATCCATGGTGTAGTGGTCAATGCAACTGGTTTCTATGCTGGGGTCCCAGGTTCGATTCTCAGTCAGGTCTGGCATTTTTTATCTGTAAATCACCTGATATCATTACCTACGCACAAGCCCAAGGCTTATGTAGGCAGCATCACTTGAACAGCCTCAGGGCTGTTTCAATCCATGCAGTCCTGGTCACGTCCCTTTTTTAATCCCAATGTGTTTCAGTTGTAATGGCCACTTTTTTCTTCTGTCAAAACTTTCATCCTATCTACCATAATATTTGTGTGCAAGTGATATCCAAACTTTAAACGTTGTTGTTGGAGTTCGTTCACAATGAAGGTTAAATGAAAACAAATAAAGGAAAGATATGAAAGTTGATTGCAGTTATTTTTATGGTTGTGTACTTGTAATTCGATATGTTATATTTATGCTAATATTTTCTTGTAATGATTATAGAGCTATAAAGCTATAAATAAAATTAATACATTACTGTATTAAATTGGAAAACCACGTGCAAGCAAGCACACACAGCACATATTTTATAGTTAAAAGAAGTTATCGGTTGTAGAATCTCTCTGTGTTTTGCAATTACCATTATTTTAACAGTTTTTTTTTAAATGATTTATATTACTGTATTATGTATAGAAAATAGGTTGCCAATTAAATATTGTAGGAGTAGCACACAGATACCTTCTGAAACATTTTTCTTTTGTGTTCCACCTAGTATATTCTCTTCTATTTCTTTTTGCTTTTTAAGAAGTTTTTTTGTAAAGTGTTAAGAACTTTTGTAAAGTGTTTAATGTATGTTTTATGGATAATGCTTTTGTTTTATTCCATTTACAATGCTATTAGAACTCTCTCGTGCTAAAATGTGAACTCAGTACAGTACAAAAAACAAATGCACAATTCGTTCTTAAGGCTCTGGCTGTTCCGTACTGTTCTGCTTCTATTACACAGTGGCTGTGTTATATTCCTTTCCCATGACATCACACACACATTCATATAGTTAGATTTTACTTGTGGAAAATCATTTGTTACGCATAATTTTATCTACACATACATATATTTCACAATTCTGTAGGTTGCAGGAGATTGACATGAGGGTGATGTGTTTGGGAACTCTGCAGGTAGTATTTTGTCGTGAGCCACTCCGTTCCCCCCTTTGCTATAACGTACATTAGACCCAACTGTGTGTAACAAAAGCAAATACCTATAGAAAAACGTCACAGCTTTTACACAAACTGAGAAACGTTTTTGTATGTTGAATTATGGACGGCCTGCATGCGATATCTGTTTACATAAAAATTGTTCAACACTCAAGCCTAACCTTCACACTAAAACAATAATAAAATATTTCCCTTTCAATATATTCTATTTCTGTAAATGCTCTTAGTTGCATTGAAAAATTCTCTACAAAATTAATACAATAATGACTGGTTTCAGATGTATATTGACCTCACTGCATAAAATTTTATTGCGTACTGCACTTCCCATTTCTATAGCTTTTATTTTATAGCTACGCGAAGCCACTTAATTGGCTACACGTAGCACATGGGTTAAGATACGACTGAATTGTCAAAACTATCATTTGATTGTTAGAACCCCTGTTGTGTTAATCTTTCTGATGGTGTCTTATTTTTTCCTGTTTGGGGATGGAAATGTCGGCTGTCTTTTTTTTTGAAGAGAAGTGTAGGACCGTTTTTTATTTGTATGCCTATGTTTATATAGAGAAAGTAAAAATAAAGTACAGTGTTACAGTATTATTTTATTTGTTAAAAGTTTTACTTATTGAACAGAAACTGAGCTTAATAAGCAAAATTTGGTGTGTATTAAAAGGGTGTATCTTCATAGTTATTTTATACTTATTTTAAGGACTTGATAATAACATGTATTAAACAGGAAATCATGTTAACTGTGAGTATATTGAACATATTTTACTATATTGTTAAATATGTTTTCTTTATTCAAAATAACAATTCATGAACAATGAACTAATTAATCATGAACAGTAATTAAGTGAAAAGTTTTATAAATCTTGATTATTTATTATAAAATTAGTTTAGTGAAGAATGTATGAGTCAATAGCCCTGCTCAGTTCTTTTGTTCTACTCGTATTCATAAAACAATGTCAAGTGAGTAATCCACATCGGATTTTCTTTATATATTTCACGTATATATTATTTCAGGAAATTATTCAATTTTGTTGCATGTCAATTGCTGCACTGTAATTGGAATGATGTCAGATGTAATAAAATTAATTTTAAAAATTTATTCGGATCTTATTTTATTTATAGTTGCAATTGTTTTAAAAATTATATTTTATAATCCTTGCATCTTAATGAAGTCTTAAGAATCAGTCTTGTCTGATAAGCCAATGCGAGCGGACGTATTTAGTAGTAGGTCCAGTCATGGAAATGTGTAAATTGTGTTGTAGAGCGTTGTAGATCCATGAGCTGTCCATCTGAAGAATCGGTTAGGTTGGACATGAATGATATAAGCAAAATGTTCGGTGAACTGGAGAAGAAAATTTCTGAGGGACAAATTAATCTGGAGCGAGATCTTGGAGCTTCCCTTATTTTATGTCACGATAAATTTGACGACAATAACCATATACTGACTAGACAACAAGAAATTATTCAGAAACAGAATGAAATCGTTGAGCAGTTATGTGATGAAAATAAGCAATAATGTAAAAAAGTGAATGAATTAACTTTTAGACTGGATGATAGTGAGCAGTACAGTCGGGCAAATTCTTTGGAAATTTATGGGGTCCCCGAAACTCCAAATGAAGACGTCATACAAATTGTGGGTGAGGTTGGAAAAACTCTTGGTTTCCAAGTTAAAGAGAGTATGATTGATGTCTGTCATAGACTCCAAAAAACAAATAACAGACCCACAACTGGAATCATAGTGCGCTTTGTAAGATGTTTAGACAAGGAGAAGGTGTTGGAAAAAAGAAATGTATCTACTCGAGTTCAGGGGTTCAATACAGACTCTCCTGTTTATGGAAATCAATCTCTGGCTCCGGGTAGACGTATATTATTTGCCTAGACTAAGCTTGTCAAAAATAAGTTTATTAAATAATATAAAGTTTATAATAATTATAAAAATAAGTGTAAATATTTGTGGATAGACAGGTCAGGAAAAATTAAAATACATAAAGACGAGCAATCACGTGTTTTCATTGTTTCTTCTGATGAAGAATTATCAAAAAACATTTATCAAAAGTTAAAGATGCATTGAAATAGATAAGAATCAAATTGGAAAGATAAGTACATTTACCTAAATAGAAAAGTTATTTTTATTTTTAATGTAAAGTGTATTCATTTAAGTATCAAATTTATTTTATCTTTATTTTAAATTATTTCTGATAATTTGAATGTAATTAAATTGTATTATCAGAATGTACAGGGTCTCAGAACAAAGACAAAGGATTTTTATTTATCTATTTTAAACGAAAGTTATGATGTTATTGTATTAACTGAAACTTGGTTAAATGACATAATTAACGATGGCGAGTTGTTTGATGATAGGTATTTAGTTTTTCGGTGTGATAGAGATTATGACCTTACAGGTCTAAGTCGAGGTGGAGAGGTACTGATAGTGGTACAAAAGTCAAATCCTTTTATAAAAGTAACCCTATCTAATGTTTCCGCCCAGGAAAGGTACGAATGTGTTCAAGTAAATTTATTATTACCGGGTTGTACGGTTTATTTGGCTGCTGTTTACTTTAGCCCATATTCAGATTTGTCTGATTTCACTAACTTCTTGGATGAACTGGAAAATAATAATAATTTAGTTCATTCTGATAATATAATTGTAGGTGATTTTAATTTGGGTGAAATTAATTGTCCAAACTATAGGTTAGAAAATGGTTCTAGTAAAGAAAAAAGGTTGTACAATACGATGTCTCTTTTAAACTTAAATAAATGTAATAATGTATTCAATGCTTATGGTAAACAATTAGATCTAATATTGAGTAGTGTTAGTATGGTAACTAAACGGGAGATATATCCTGTGTTAGAGGAAGATTTGCATCACTCTGCACTAGTGTCAGACATTAAATTACCTAAAGTTTCTAGATTTGCACCCAGCAATATTTCCTACCATAACTACAAAAGGGCAAACTTTTTCCAATTATATCAAATGTTAAAACTTTCGGACTGGGATATACTTTATACTTTTAATGATATTGACCTAGCAGTTGATTGTTTTTATAATTTTTTTATAGAAAGCAATTCATGCAAATGTTCCGGAATGTGAAAAAGTAATAAAGTCCAAGTACCCTGCATGGTTTGATTGGAGATTAATTCAAAAAATCAAATTAAAAAACAAGTTATCTCGGCAAAGGAAATTTTCACACTATTATAAAAATAGATCTATGCAACTTAGGGCATGTCTCAAATGGGAAATAAGTCAAGCTTATAAGAATTATATACAAATTTTACAGGACGATATTCATAGTAACATCAATCATTTTTGGAACTTTGTAAATAATAAAAGGGCAAACAGAAGCAAACAATTGGTTTTTGTAACTAGAAATCAGGAACTCAAGGAAGAGGAAGTGGCCCAGGGTTGATGATGACACAAATGGAATGCTGAAATAACTGTATGACAATATATGCAATTGTATATATCCTTACTATTGTATTATTTCAGTTTCAAACTAAAGTTAAAATGGCATGATTTTGCTAAATGAAAATAAACCATCACCTACGTGTAAATAAAAGCAAAATTTTATGTACGTTCGACCAGCTGACAAGTAAAATGATGTCTTGACAACTTGAGTGCTTTCATTGGTGATTTTCATTGAAAATTGGTGTTATTAGAGCAAAACTTTGCTTTGGCTGAGGCGAACCTCTACACTAAGTTTTCTTCGTGTATGCTCAGATTCATCCGTACAATACAATCCATACAAACTCCCACTTGAAGATGGTTCGCTGCATAGTTTTCTTCTAAATAATATTTATTGTTTGTTCACCATCTTGCATTGGATCGTTTTCTGGTTCTTTTAGCTCAGCCTTCCTTGTCATTTGTTTTTATCCCATTTTCATATACCTGGTGATTCATTTAAAAGTAGCCCGCTGCATTTTACAGCGGCCTTCGGCACTCAATTGGATTCAAATAGTAAATGAATAAATAGAATTACTTAATACATAATTTTACATATTTATTTAAAATGTATATACACATTTCAACTTCACCTTTACAGTAGATGCTGAAAGTGTCGTCCTTGAACGCTTACACATTTTTGCGCTCGTTTAATGTTATTAATGCACACACGACGCAATATGGAAACGTCTATAGCGTGAATGGCTGCCAGGATGTTATTCTTTAGCTCATGTATACTGCGGGGGTTTGTTTGGTAAACAGTTCCTTTTAAATAACCCCATAGAAAAAAATTGCACATACTCAAATCGGGTGAACTTTTAAGTGAATCACCCTGAAGATTGAACGAGCACAAAAATGTGTAAGCGTTCAAGGACGCCACTTTCAGCATCTACTGTAAAGGTGAAGTTGAAATTTGTATATAAATTTTATATAAATATGTAAAATTATGTATTAAGTAATTCTATTTATTCATTTACTATTTGAATCCAATTGAGTGCCGAAGGCCGCTGTTAAATGCAGTGGGCTACTTTTAAATGAATCACCCGTTATAAGCCAGATCAAATGAAATAATTTTTTATTTATTGTCTAGTTGGTAGGTTTTGCTGAGTACATCAAAGTGATGAGTATTCTGATTCTATGAACAATTTGATCTTGAATTTTATTTACATGACTAAAATCATGTGAGTATGGTTAAACAATTTGCTGTAGATTTATTGAGTCTGTTGTAGTTACTTGCGAATTTCTTTTTGTTTCTTTAATTCATGTATTTCTTTTATAGAGTGAACTTCCAGATTCTACATCATCTCAAGATAAAGGGAATTCAACAGTAGGAAGTTCTTCTTCGGGTTCCGCTGGTTCCAGTCACAATCTTATGACCATTCTTGATCCTAACAGGGATACATTTGATCATATTTCACTTGGAGGTTTGGGACTTGGTTTTAGAGCAGCTATTCCAAAGATGCCTTCTTTTAGGGTATGTATAATTTGACTTCTGTTTATTCCATAGCATGTTTTAAGATTGAGTATCTAAGTTTAGAGGAAAAATATAAGGGGGAAGTTATTAGTAGGCAGTACAGAGAAAATATTAGGGATGTTTTTAACTTTAGGATGAGGAATGGTAAAGTTAAACAAGTTCAAACATGTGTCTGTGTTGCAACCGCTGTTTCTGTCAGTGCACTCAAACATGTTTTAAAAGAAAATTACACTAACTAATGAGAAGAGTAACTGCTGAACACCCCGCATGTAGACATGGCTGGACTGAAAGAATAACTGTATGTTTGTGCTCAAGTAATTGCACTTATGATTAAATTTTTTTATTGTACTTGTAAATTGGGCATAATAGTAACCAACAAGCAGGCATGTTCACTTCCACCTTTCAGACTACCTCATTTTAGTACCAGTGTTGTACAGTCTATAGCTCATTTCTCATTAAGTACTGTCCAAAAACTGTATTTTCAGTTGATACAGAATTGCCAACATAATTTAACCCTTATAGTGCCAGCGCCCTAATATTAGGACGTCAAGATTTAGACTAAAAAAATGCCAGCATCCTTATTCTATTATTAGTACGTTGACTAAAAAATTCATAGAATTTTTATTTTTACTCAATTTTTAAAAACAACGTATGAAAATAATCAGTACGAAATGTAGATTGAAAAAATACTTGTAGAGTTTTTTATGAATGTAATTGATTAAAAAAATTAAAAATTGAATCTTAAACACTTTTATCGCAATATTTTTATTTTTTACAATACATAAATAATCTTTTGTAATTTTTGCATAATTAAATTGTCTTTAAAGTGATGTAAATAAAATTGAGTAACATAATTTTCTAGGGTGATTTTTTTTTAAATTGAAATGGAAATTTCCACAAAAAATGACTACGTATCATTTTATTGTTAAATTGTAAGAAATGTGTTCCAAGTTGAATATCATACAAGATCAATTCATTATGAACAAAACAAAAACCACATTAAGATACCTTAAAAAATAGCCATGTTATGGAAAGATATAAAAAACGCTACCAATCACACAAAAGTAGGCTGGCATTTTTCGGTAGAACCTCACAATATCTCCTGACATTGTAAGGGTTAACAAAAATTCTTATTGTGAAAACAATGTTACTTTGTTATGATGATTTTTTACTTTCTCTTGCCTATATGAATATATAGGAAGGAAAGTATTATTTTCATATCGATTTTAAGAAATCGAGTTTTCACCAGATCTACACGTTTTAAGACCCCCTGAACCCAAAAAATATGTTTTTAGCGATTGGTGTGTGTGTGTGTGTGCGTGTGCGTGCGTGCGTGTGTGTGTACAAAATATCTCAAGAACGGAACATCGTACAAACTTGAAACTTGAAACTTAAGTTGCATACCACTACCGGACCCGACACGAACATTTTCATAAAAATCGGTCAACCGGAAGTAGTAGTTTATTCGTGTAATTTTTCACTTTTTTGCAATTTTCTCAAAAACTGGTCCTACGATTTTTTTAAAAATCGCCTTATTTACTCAATTTTTTATACTCTACAAGATAGGGTAGGCGCCACGTTTGCTGAAATTCTTGGTGAGGCTGTTTTTAAGTAAAAAAGTTATTTTTTTAAGATTGCGGCTTTAATATGCATTTTAGCGCAAAAATGTATATACTAAAAGTTGTAGAAAATTTAAAATACTATAACTTTTATTTCAAACATTTTTTTGGATAACACTTAGTTTAGCGGTAATTAGCAATTTTCGGTTTTTTTCTTACGAAAACGTGTGAAAAATCGATTTTTTTTTAAAGATTTCGGCCTTAGAATGCATTTTACGACAAAAGTGTATCTAATCAAATTTGTAGGAAATTAAGACTTCTACAACTTTTATTTAAAGTATTTTTTTGTACAGAGCCTAGTTTAGCGTGAATGAGCGATTTTCTGTATTTTTAAGCCAAACTGAGGTAGATTTTAATTTTGCGTATTTCACTAATGTTTTTTGAGGTTAGTTTTTTGTTTATTTCTAATGTTTTATTACTAATGTTAGGTTTATTGTTAATTATTTGCATTGGCAAAAGAAAGTTGTGTGAGTGTTTCACACCAGATTTTTTAAATATTATTTTGTGTTTATTTATCTTAACAGAGGAAGATGAAGTTGCCGTCTCCACCTCCACTAGATGATTCTTCATTACTGCAAGAGGATGATGCAAGTGATCAAGAGGAAATAGTTCATGCGTCTGATTCGGAGTCGCAGGTACATTTGCTTTTTTGTACTTTTCTGTTCAACTTTTACTTCATACCCGTTTACATTTGATTAATGTTCTTTTTTATTTACTTTCTGAGTGTTATAAAAGGGGAAAATAACTAATGCGTGTATAAGTTTGCTGGCATTTTCTTATTGTCTTGTAATATTCTATTTGTGGACTTGTTGCAATACTTGTTGGGCTCTCCCAAAATAAAATGTAAATTGAAATGTCTTCTGGGCATCTTATTTTAGATATGGCTGTTGGGGGAAGCAGTTGGCATCAGCTCCACTACCTGCATCTCCATCCCACCATCTACTGTCACTTCCTATGTTGATGTACTAATTCTACTATTTTGTATAGTACTGGTATGCGTTTTCCTGCAGGCCGACTCTGTCTCATATTAAAAACATTTGAGACCATGTCCATGTGGGCAGCATGGTTGGCTACAAAGCAGTAGATCCTGGGGTCAATTCCCCAACTATGGTCTGGGATCATTCCATCCTTCACCGTCTGCATTAGCAGTAATTGCAGAACAGTTGGACATTAAACAAAAAAAAAAAAATGGTCTGTAAATTTTACAATTTGAACTGCACCATTCTATATCCCAATAGTAGTTGCTAATGACCAAGATATTAGTGCAAGTTGAAATAAAAAAAAAATTGTTACAAAACCAAAGTATCATTTGCGACTTAAATATCATTTGTCAATAAAATATAATGTAATATTAAGAAACTACTTTATTATGCACCAGAAAAATGCTTGACACAACCAACATTATTTGAATCAAACTGACTTGCAGTATGATAGTTTGACTATTCGATCAATACACTACTGATAGTCCATATTTTATAAACAAATTTACTCACTCAGTTGTATCAAATAAAATAAATAATTATGTCTTACATAAACTATGGTTTATGAATCTTTGTTATTTTTTGTTTCTTGTTTCGTATTTATTTGTCCCTTATCTTATGTTTGGAATGGCCTATTATTGGTTTTAATCGGTTCTTTTTATTCGGGTGAACTGGTGTGCTGCAGTTTTATTTGCCAGATGAAGGTGTAATTTTTATGAAACTGGCTTGTATTCAATCAACTCAATGATTGAAATGTGATTCTGAGCCCAGTAGAAACCAGCAAGTGGTTATAAGATCCCACGTTTCTGTGAAAAATTTGTTGAGGACAGGTTTCTTGTTAAAAAATAAATGATACTTTTCAATGATTGTGATTAAAGTAACATGAGATTGGTGACTGTAGATAAGGCTGTTTGATCTTATTTTATACAAATGAAACTGCAGCATAAACCCAAAGCTTTAAAATACTTGTCAGGATGTGTTAGTTTTGCCTTGGTCTTGTTTCCTCCATCTCCAAGTATAGCATCTTTTTGGGCAGTCTACCCTCCTCCATCCTACTGACATCACAGCTTTGTCTATCCAATCCTCCAATCCCTAATTACATCATTCCTCATTCTCTCTCTTCTTGTCTTCTTGAATTTCTTGAATTTTCTTTCTGCTTGAATTTTATTTCTGCTGTGTGAATTGTATTCTCTGCCTTTCTTCCACCTGTCCGTTTCTCTGCTGCATAAGTTAGCATTGATAAAAAGTATGCATTGTACATAATTTTCTTACAATGCAGAGTAAAGTGCTATTGTCTGTTCAATAGCTCTTCTAAATTTTGGTTTCTTGGCTTCCTGTTTCCTCTCTTACTCAGTATTCTACCTTTTACATTCTGAAAATATTCATATTGAAATCATTGTGCCTCATAATATGTTCAATACATTTTGTTTCCCTTCTATTAAAGCTTGTAGTGAGTTCTCTGTGGCACCTTATTCCCAGTTTAAAATTTCATTATTTGTATTTTTGTCAATTCCTCTGAATCCTGAAAGCTGATCCTCTGAATTAACCATAACCATACATCCATCACTTCTAATCTTGCCTTCTCCTGCTTTCCCAATACCTGTGTTTTACTTCCATACAAATATTTCTGAAGTATTGTTTTCTTATTCTAAAAAAAAATCTTAAATATAAAGCTAAATGTGATAGGCTATATCCTGAAATTCTAACCCATAAGGAGGTCTAGGAGCGAAAAAATACAGATCTTTTTTGTTCCTCAGCATCTTCTGAAACCCCAAGGAAAAATCCAAGGTATGACTTCCCCTTGGGTCTCAAAAATCTGAAAATATGTTCTAACTTCTTAACACCTGAATATATTAAGCTTAGATCTTTTTTAATTGATTTCTCAACCCAGAAAACTAGACTTTTAGTAACATAATACCAGTTACATTAACTGTCGCAGACTTTTCTTAAAATAAAAATTTTGGACAATGGATTCCTACTCACTAATGCCTTTTGTAATTTTGCTGGTAGCCAATTTCTCTCATTCTCATATAGTGCGCTGGGCAAGTGACTGAACAGTTACAGGATGAGTGAACGGTGCGTGAGCATTGTTCATTAAACGCTTTTATTTAACTTACTCTTGGAAGCATCAAATCTTGCAACTTAAAATTTTAATACTTCTACCGTATCAATATGAATCAAACTTTGCACACTTGTTTATCTTCGATGACAATACGCTGTGGAGGTGTTTGTAAAAAAAAATTTTAAAATTTTATAACGCTTTTAATTTAACTTACTCTTGGATCCATCAAATCTTGCAACTTAAAATTTTAATACTTCTACCGTATCAATATGAATCAAACTTGGCACACTTGTTTATCTTCGATGACAATACGCTGTGGAGGTGTTTGTAAAAAAAAATTTTAAAATTTAAAAAAAATTTAAAAAACGCTTTTCTTTAACAATTACTTAAAAAATTAACTAAAAAGAAAAAAAGAAAAAAAATTTACAAAACAACAAATTTACAAAAAAAAATTTTTTTTAAGAAACGCTATTATTTAACAATTAAAAGAAAAATGAACTAAAAATAAAAAAATAAAAAAATTTACAAAAAAAAACAATCACAGACATTACAGTTAAAATAAAAGCGTGGCGCATTAATATAAATATAATATTACAACGAATATTTTACAATAAATATTATATATATTAATGCGCCACGCTTTTATTTTAACTGTAATGTCTGCGATTGTTTTTTTTGTAAATTTTTTTCTTTTTTTCTTTTTAGTTCATTTTTCTTTTGATTAATTGTTAAATAATAGCGTTTCTTAAATTTTTTTTGTTTTTGTAAATTTTTTTTATTTTTTTCTTTTTAGTTAATTTTTTTAAATTTTGATTCTTAATCTTAACATTAGTTTACTATGCAAAATAATAATCAGTTCTATAAAGAATTTTGTCTTGCAAAAAGATAAGTATACATACAAAATTAAAGTTATTCTTCGTTTTAGCACCGTTTTAAAAAATAGTTACAGTACTTTAAACATCTTTAATCTTTGCGTTTCTTTTTTTTTAAGTCATTTGTTAACCAATTTCTTAATTTTGTTAAGTCTATTATTCCCAGCGTTTCCTTTTTGGTTTATTTTATAAATAAATAAATTCTTTATTGTAGAAACAGATGAGAACATCAAATGTAACAATTGTCAGGAAACTAATCTAGATTATATTCCCATTTTAAGTCACATATTTAAACTAAAATCAATTAAAATAAGCTTATAACAAGTATAAAATGCTGAGCACTCACATATTACATAGAACATTCAAACATACCTTATCACAGCTCAGAAATTTAACCTTACAATTGCCTACTACAAACCACCAAAGTTAATATTGAAGAATTCCTCGACGTTATATAGACAGTTATTACTCAATATTGCTCGTAATTCTTTTTTAAATTTGAGGAATGGCAACATTTTCAAAGACTTAGGATGGGCATTATAAAATTTTATTGACTTACAGTAACAGGTTTCTTGTGTCTTCCTATAATTACACCTAATTAAACTCAGACAATCTCTATTTCTAGTTCGATATCCATGAACCTAGCTCACAATACATTTTTTTTTTTTTTTTGGTTTAACACCAAAAAAAACTCACTATACAAATAAGAGTTTTCCTTCACATAAAGAAAGGTCTGAAAAATTAAAATGGCAGGAACAGTCATGATACACAGACCAACAAAACTTAACCTACAGTGACCTTGAGTAGGAAGTCCACACATGAGTCACATTTTCTTTTGATTTTCAGCAACGTATGGACTGGTGACCCCACAATAATGTTCCATAGCTCAAGCGACTGTGGATTTGCGCAAAATAAACAGTTCTAAGAACTTTCAAACTAACACATAGTCTTAACCTTTTCATTAAATAAACACCCTTACAAACTCTGGATTTAATTCTCATTATATGATCCTCCCTGTTTAAATTTTTATCTATTAAAACCCCAAAAAATTATCAGAGTTTATTTTATCTTTTGAATTGAAGAACCTACTAGTTCCTATCTAGTTTTTAGTTTCTAGTAAGAACCTATCTAGTTTTTTAATATTAAGTGATACAAAACTTTAGATGAAAGACTGAGTTGGTTTTTTTACTGCAGGTTGATGTCAGTCAAGAGTTAGAGGATGATGATGATAAAGTGAGGGCAAAACGTATGAAGATTAACAGTAGTGGTGAATCATCATCATCGTCATCATCTACATCATCAGTATCTTCATCTTCAACTGAATCGGATTCTAGTTCTGAATCTTCTGATGATGAATCTGTAGATCATCTGAGAAATTACCTTGACCTGATCGATATAGAAGATTTACAAGATTACAGGTACAAATATTTTGTTTAGTCTTTTCTGTTATTTGGATGGTTATTTTCTTTCCTCTGAACTGCTCAAGACTTAAAGTACCTTGGTTTTTTTGAACTTATCCAAAAGGTGTGTAATTGAACTGGAATTTACGATTAATAATGATTAATTGGTAGGATAATTATGATGACACCATAGTATTTGATTGAATTAAAATTAAGAAAATAGTATTATGTTCTACTTTGATGAAATATTTTAACAGTTGGGTAAATCAACTACAAATGGTAAGTGAACACTGTATTCCGTTTTGGAGTCTCTTGGATGAAGTTCACAAAAATGAAAAATATGTATTACTATAAATTCAGGTTCTATTTATATGACACATTACAAACGGTGTCTGCTGTAGGGTACAATATTTATCCTGTTACTGAGCACTACTATTTTTTCGAGAACAGAGATACCAATTAAGCATTTGTACTGTATGGTTTTTTTTATTTAAGGCCATTTTGAACTTCTTAAATTATCGTAAGACATTTATGGCCCACACTCAACGTTTGTTCACTGTATGTTATACTTCTTTCTTCCATCCATCTGGTGGTCTGCTTTTGCTCTTCTTCGATGCCCTTAAAATCAGTAATCAGTTGTCTGGATTTGGTTCATACGATTAGGTTTTCTCAGTTAATTCCTGATTTCTGAATATTTATTTTGCATTTTTGAAACTACTTAACTGACACCTTAACCCGACGAGAACGGAGATTTTAATGATCACATGGACTGTCATTTTACGCCTAATAAAACTCTTTTATTTCATTCAGTTTCATTCCTAAAAATTTCAAAAAGTTACCAATTATTCATAAAAAATTTGTTATTAAAACAACGTTTGAACCAAATTTTTCTGTTTTCATTTACGACCAAAAATTGAAAATTAATAAAAAATATTTTCTTTTATTAATATCAATTTACGTACGAGAAAGTGTCACTAAATCACTAAAAAATACAAAAATATATGTTTAGTTATATATATAAATAAAGCAATTCATTGTAAGAATAACAACATTTAGATATTGCAAATTGATAGACACTTTCAAAAGATATCACACTTTTTGTTCAACAAAGTAACGTGCTGGATGAAAAAAATGGAGGAAAAATACCCTCAAAATAATGTGGTGTCTTTTCAGTTTTTATTTACTCCTCTTCTATGAAATAAATTTTGGACGTTAAACAAAAAAAAATCTTCTATGAAAGTTTTATCTCTTTTCCGCATGTTGTTTTGTGTATTATCCTTTTCTAAACAGGATAGCATAAATCAAAATATGTTATCGTTTATTTTGATGCTAATTGTAAGGTTTAACTGAGGGATAGGCGAGACGGGTAGTGTTAACCTTCTTTGTTCGATAGTCATAAAAATTTTCGCCGGAACGTCCAATTTATTGATTTCGATTGTTACATTTAAAGCTAACTGATGATGTCATTCCCAAACAAATACCTTTTTTTGTTGAAAAGGTATGGATAAAAACGTTCAAATTTTAGTACTGGCTCTTCAAAGAAAACTCTTTATTTCGCGTAACACCACGTCGTCAATTTTCATTGTACAAATATGCAAGATATATCAAATGAAAGAAGAAAAAAGTCTCTATCTAATAAAACTAAACCCGTTAAAAAACTTTCTCACAACAGGACTTTTTCAAGCCCAGGCGTACTTCAATCAAATTTTTACAAAATGAATGGCTACATTATTGAAATCACGTACAAATATACATTTTCATTTGATCTGTAAGAGTTCTCGGTATATCGTGATCCCGTATATGAAATTTTATCAATGTCTGACTTTAGTTAATAAGTAAATGAGGAAATGACGAATCGTTAGATTTCACGGCTGTTTTTTTCTTAAAATCACTAATAACTTTTTAACCATTTCAGTTATCATAAAAGTTAATAGGACAAATAGTTGTGTATCATGTTTTTACATAAGACGAGAGCATTTTACAGTGTTATAAATATATTTTTTATAAAAATGAAATGTTATTGAGAAGGCTAATAACAGGCTGATTCTGCTCCTCTCCGCAAGGGGCAATCAAATCTTTGCTACACAGTATATTCTAATTTAAATATGGAAGTGAATATAAGTTTCATGACAGTTGTGTACAGGGTCACATATCACTTGAGTGATATGTGTGGGAATCTTTGTATGTTTATCATTTCTGATATAAATTTGTGTTATTTGTTTGACAGTGGATCAAGAACGCCTGAAGAGAGACTAACACCTATTCCAATGGATGAGAATGATGTGTGGCATACAGATGTCACTGGTTTCAGCCAGGATAGCATTGCCGAGAGCATAGAGAATCAGGATGAACTAAACAGAGGACAAGTGGTCACCAGTGAATATCATGATAATCAGAGTCTTGTATCACCTAAGTCACCACCACAACCATCTCATTCCTCAACAAGTGTCAATAAATCATCATTAGATGGTTCAGGTAAGATATTTACTGCAGATACTGTTTTACTCAAACAGCGACACTTTCGCTACAAATAAACACAAGCTTTTCAACTAAAATTATGTCTCGTACTCTATGGAAACACCTCATTATATCCGTCTCTGCATTAGACAGCCATCAGAAATTACAGAAGTCAGATGTAAAAAAAACCGTTATAAAATAATTAAATTGTGGTACCTTACATTTTAATATTTCAGAAAATTACAATAAACTTTCTGTTTTTTAAGTTTCATATAAATTGAATCGTATTCTATTAGTTTGTTTTTTATTATCGAGATACATGTTATCTTGTTGAGGTTATCATCTGTATTTTTCCCTATTATTTGCTGAAGCTTCTATACATTTGTACTTAGATATTGTGCAGCTAATTGGTGAAGTGAATTAAAACTAATATTTTGTTGGTTAATAGTGTTAATCAGCTACCTCTATTTTCTGAAACTTTACAGGAGAGCTGAGAAACTGAATGAAACTTGTATAGTTCCCATGGCAGAAAATATTATCACAACAAAACATGTTTTTATACTGTTTTTCTAGTAGATAGATTTGATTTTCCTTTTTTAAATATTACCAGAATCAGATTTTGTCCTAAAAATGGAGTTAGCAGGGTAACATTCTTCACCAACGATCTACTTCTTATCACAAAGTAGTTTTGGACTATTCTAAAAAGGAGTTAAATAAACTTATGCTAAAACTAGTTGTACTCAGAATCTCAGAAATTCAAATATGCTATCAAATTTTACTTAACTTAATTTATTGCATTAGTCGAGGTCATTTATCTGGGCTGAATTGCAACTCTACTCGATCTCTAATTTCATTGCTGCTTCATCAATTTATCGCATTTGTACAAGAGGTCCAGTTTTATAAATTTCCTATCGTTGATACTTTTCCCCATCAGTGTTACTACAACCACCTTTTGTTAGTTATTGTAATTTTTATTAATGTTCAACAAAGGTAAACCAATAAATAAATATCGACGATACTTAACAAATACACGCCACAATAACCATTAAAATCACACATAATTCGCACTGTTTATCAGTTACAGTTAGGAAACAACTAAAATGATACTCAAGAATTTGTAATTAAATGCTGTGTAATGATATTAATGATAAATATTTTTATTGCTTAATCTCCCACATAGCAATAATAATAATAATAATAATAAACACTGTTACTGTAAATGTTGCAATGGCAGCTGCTATGTGCAAGCAGATATGTGAGTAGTTATAAAGCTTATTAAGCTTTATCTAGTTATAAGCTTGTAAAGCTTATGAATGTATCTAATGGACGAAGTGAATAAAAACTAGCATTTACTTCCTAGCATTAACTAGATTTAGAACATTCTAAAAATAAGCTGAATAAACTTTGCTAAAACTGGTTAGTAACAATTTTAGGACTACGATAATAATGCATGTGTTACTTTTCTAATTTTCTTGCTTGAGTTTACTTTTTTGTTATTTTTTTTATTTCTGAATCTGCTTCCTTTTTCATTGCACTACTCCAATACCTTCTTTCAAAAATGAATCCTTGTAATGCATCCTGCAGCTTGAAATTTATAACCATTTTATAAAATAAATTTCACTAACCATGTGTAAGCAGTGAGTAGTAGAGATCAAGGCAGTTTAAAAAGTTAAGTAAAATTTATTGTATAAATTTATTATATAAAATAGAATTCACTTCAATATGTTTTTCTTCTTAACTTTTTGTTCAGAAAACCCATATGTTCTTCAATTGTTTTCTCAATTTATTACACTGTTATCTCTGTTTATTGTCAGTTAGTCTTTTTCTGTTTCTTTGAACCATCTTCTGTGTTTTTGTATCCTTTCAGTTCTTTGAATACTTGTCTTCTTGGTTCATCCTTACCAGACATTTGTAGAATCCATCCTTTTCTTTTTTATTTCATTCGTTATATTTAGAATTTATTTAGATTATGTCTTTATTTATGTAATTCGTTGCCCAGTACTTTCTAACTTTATTTCCAGTTTCAATGAGTGGACTCACTTTTCCCCTTTCTATTCTTCTTTCTGTGTTTTCTAACTCTTCTCTTACATCTATTAAGCTACATTTAAGTGGTTCTGTCACATATAATGCTTCTTTTAACAATTTTGTTTTAATGTGCCTGATTTAATTTATTGTAACAAATAATTTTTTATCTTTCAGGACCAAGTAAAAAGTTAGATTCTTTGAATGGAATGTTTGAACAAACTGTACGAAGAGACTTGTACGTAGATGTAGAAACGAGGCGTGATAGTTTGTATGGGGACGATGGTGAAAGATCTCCTGCACCACAAATTGCAATGGAGCATTCATATTGTCGATTGCTTTCTGAAAGTGATACAGCTCCTAAACATGATAACCATAGTCGATCCACTGATCTCTCAGATATGTATAAAATGGATGACGATTATAAAAATCAATGTAACGTTGAAGCTGCTTTTCATGATCATGGTTATACTAGTTTGATGAGTGGTAGTAAACAGAAGCAACGTCCAGTAGGCATGGCTGTCTACAAAAAGGAACCTCCTCCTATACGGTATGTATATTTATTTATATTTTTCTGAAAGTTGATGTTTATAAATTACTGTAAATGTAGTTTAGTATAGATGTAGGCATCCAATCTGTTACAGCGCATGGCAAGTGGGGGTAAGCACAAGCTAGTCAAAACTACAATAAAACTTATACAATCTCATAAAACAACACTCAAAATTTTATATTATAAAAAAAACACATTTGTATTAATGAATCAAAGCACTCGTTTTAGCTAGTAACTAAAAAAAAAACAATAAAAAATTCATTTTGATTTATTTTACAGCTCTCCAGTTAAATTTTCCTTCAGAAAGTTACTTGTTATGACTGTTTGCAGAAATTCTGGATCAGTGTTGACTTCATTCACCCATTCTTATATAGGTGTTCTGATTATATGTCCAAAGAAGTTTATTCTCTTTTTCGTCATCGTTTCTATTACTGATTCGGTCTCCTGGTAGATTTTTGTTCATTTGGTAGTAATCTCCATTTTTATTTATTTTATTTATTGCACTTTCCAAGGTTTGAAGTTACAAACTAATGCTGTGCAAAATAAGAAAAACTGATCAAGATCATTCTTGCAGGGGATTTTCATATACAGGAATTTTAACATATCAATAATTTCATTTGACTGGCTATGAAGTACTTATATTTCCACAACTTTAGACATAGTTTAGTAATGATTTAATAAAAAATTTCCATAACAAAGTCATAAACGAACAAAAACAATCCAGCACGAAGTATTAATTTTAATTAACTATTCAATATAATTACACTCTCTGTTCATAAAATATGCCTATATACACTGCACTAGTCTACAGGTTTCAGTTACCATTGTTAACTATATTCCTATCTACATTTTAATAATTTAAACTAGTTTTCATTTTGCAAAAGAAATCATAAAACTAATATGAAATAACATGAAATAGATGGAAAAAATAATTTAGTGAAACATTTTGAATGACATATGAATGAAGTGATAAAACAGAGACAACGAATGAATTATTATGAGTTAATATTGTTTTGGAACACGGATAATGTATTCACACCCCTATCGCCCATCGCTTGCCATATATAATGTCTACATTTATACAAAACAACTATATTTATAGTGTTAAAAATTTCCAATATTGAATTTAAAAATTAAATCGTAAATAAAAGAAAACATGTGTTTAGTTGTTAATTATGTTTTGTGGTCATAAAGATAAAAATACAAATTAAATTTGTTACTAACATCATAATAAGTCTTTTATTTGTGGACACGGTGTGTGCATGTGTGTACTGTTTACTTCAGAATGTGCACAGTACTATTCTGTTTGAGAGATGGAATGATTGAGAGAGATCCAGTCAGTTGATTCTTGTGCTGCACCTGCTCTTTTATTGCAATAATACTGTAGTAACTCCAGACAGATTTAAACATAGCAGTTATATATGATTGTACACAGCAATAGTATCACAACATGGGATCAAAAAGAAAGACTAGGTAAGCAGTGTTTGCTTAGGATACAAGTATGGCTCTGTTATGTATTGTTCTAGATGGACTTCGTGCAAAACTTAAAAATAGTTGATATTTTTTTAATCTAGTGTTAACATTTTTTCATTTCTTGAAATCAAGTATTGTGAATGAATATTAAACTGATTAAAATAAATTCTATTTGTTTATCCAACAATCAGTCGATTGGAAAAAAAATAGGAATTAAGGAATTTTTGGAATTTTGTGTCAAATATTTGTTGTTGTTGTTTAGGTCATCAGCCAAAAGGCTGGTTTGAACCTGCAGAGGTTTTACTAAGTAAAATGAGGAGTGAGGTGGTTTACAATTGCCTTCCTCACTGAGTGGAAACGTACACTTATTAGTATGCCGGGCCCTCTGTAAAGCACATATTTTCTACTCTGCAAATGACACCTTCACTTCATTCACCACAGGGTCTGGCTGTATAATGAAATTCATTACTTTCAGAGGAGATAACTCTGATTAGTGTCTTTTACACCTTTACCTCTTCTGTTCTTAAATGATTCAGTCATTTAATTGCCTGACCATGTGATAAGAAACAGAACTATTTATTTTAGCCCTGCAACAAACAGATTGAGTGTAAATAATTTGACACTTCACCTGTCTGTTATGGGCAGGTCAAATATTTATTGGCAATTTAACTTTGTTTTTCAATGAATTATTAATAATATCCACATTTCGGGTGATAATCTATTCCAGTATAATGTAAATTATTGATGGGGGATTGTTTTAACTTTGATGTATATCTAAATTAGTAGGTTTAACCCTTACAGTGCCAGCGTCGTAATATTAAGATGTCAGCAATTTAACCAGAAAATGTCAGCATCCTTTTATTAGTACGTTGACTAAAAACTTCATAATATTTTAATATATATTTATTATTACTGATTATTTCTTGTGTTTATAGTAATATAGATAAATGTTTAACTTACTAACTTTTAATGTAATTATTAACAACTAGAATTTTCTACAGTAGATTAGTACACATACTTTTCAAAGTTAAAAATGCTAAAAATTGGATTTAAAAAAATATTTATCGCAGTATTTTTATTTTTAATAATACATAAAATACTTTTTTGTGACTTTGTACATAATGAAACTATCTTAAAAGTGATATTAGTGAAGTTGTTCAACATAATTTTTGGTGTGATTTTTTTTTAATAAAAAAGGAAATTTCCACAAAACGAATGTGTAAGTGGAAATTTTTTTTGTATTTTTTAAATTGTAAGAAATATAAGTTAAATTTCAAACAGGATCATATATAGGAATGTTATTAACAAAAAGAAACATTAAAATTACTTGAAAAATTGCCAAGATAGGGATATATATAAAATGCTACAAATCGCACAAAAATAGGCTGGCATTTTAAAGAAGTACCTAATGGAAAATACCTGGCATTTTTCAGTCGGACTCACAATATGTTCCTGGCACTATAAGGGTTAAGTAATACTATTGAAGGTTTCAGTGGATGTCATACATGAACATCATACATGAAATAATTCAAAATAAAGATTTGATTTTATACATGAGGATTCATTGAATTTAAGAGCTAAAAATAGTGGTTTTAAAAATCGTGCACATGTACAAAATTGGAGTTAATAACCATATGGTTATTAGAAATTATAAAAATTCAAGTAAGGGAGAGAGGAGTTAACACTGTCTATAGAGAATTTTTATCTGATTTTAAAGGTAGTGTTAACCCAACGAGAACTGCGATTCTACGCGGACTGTCATTTTATGCCTAATAAAAACTCTTTTACTTCATTCAGTTTCATTCTTAAAAATTTTAAAAAATTACTATTTATTTATAAAGAATTTGTTAATAGAACTAACCACGTTTGAACCGAATTTTTCAGTTTTCATTTACAACCAGAATAAAAATTGAAAATTAAAAAAAATATTTTCATTTAGAAATATTAATTTACGTACAAAAAAGTGTCACTAAATCACAAAAAAATACAAAAAGATATGTTAAGCTATATACATAAAGCAATTTATTGTAAAAATAATAACGTTTAGATATTGCAAATTGATAGATGCGTTTAAAAGATATCATACTTTTTATTTAACAAAGGAATGTGTTGATATAAAAACAGCGCCTCAAAAAATGTTGTCCCTTTTCAATTTTATTTACTACTCTTCGTGAAAGTTTCTATTTCTTTTCTGCATGTTATTTTGTGTATTATCCTTTTCTTAACATGATAGCATAAATCAAAACATGTTATCGTTTATTTTGACGCTAATTGTAAGGTTTAACCGAAAGATAGGCGAGATGGGTAGTGTTAACTTCTTTGTTCAGTTTTAATCATAAAATTTGTCACTGGCACTTATAATTTATTGATTTCGACCACAACAGTATGAGCTAACCGATGAAGTCATTTTCAAACATATATTTTTTATTGTTGAAAAGTTATGGATGAAAACGCTCAGTTTTTAGTACTGGCTTCTCAAAAAAAAAGTCTTTCTTTCTAGTAACACTATGTCGTCAATTTTAATTATACAAATATGCAAGATACATCAAATCAGAGAAGAGAAAGTTAAGTCAGAAGAGAAATCATGGCACATGCCTGCTTCCTGGCTTTCAGGTTAGCAAGGGTTAACTCACTTTACCAGACTTGGAGCAAATACCCTTTATTTTTAGGACGCAGTTGTGAGTGTAAGAGAGTAAATGAGTAGTGGAAAAAAAAAGTTGCAACAAAAGGCCAATGAAAACTACTAGTATTTTTAAAATTGCATTTCGGTTTAGAGCTTACACAGTGCTAATCCATTGTTAAGTAATTTAGTCACACCACAACTTCAATATTGGATGACAGAACACAAAATTTTGAATAGTTTATTTAATGTTACTGCTGTTATTCTAACGCTACATTCAGTGATTGCTGTTTAGTATTATTTACATAATTTTATTTAGATTATTGCTTATAATATGCGAATGTACTATCATTCATAGTATTATTTTGTTTTTGCAGGTCCACAAAGTTCCCGAAACGTGACATATTGAGCGAAATGTCTGTACTTTATGAGTTCCTGACCAAGGGTATTGATGCCGAGGACATTGATTACCTTAAGAAAAGTTATGAAGCTTTGTTGTCTGATGATATGCAAGGATACTGGCTGAATGACACTCATTGGGTTGACCATCCTGATATCCTTTTACTGCATTTTAATTCAAAGATCTGAAATTTTATCATTGAGATTTAAACTTGTTTCGTTATAATTTCAGTCATAGTGAATTGTGTATCAAGAATAATAAGGTCTGCATGAAGAAAATTAGGGCTACATTTTACAGAGTGAGCATAAAGTCTTGCCCTGATTATAAAAAATTATTGCAGGATAACAGTTTGACATAATAATTTAAATTTGATGCTGTTACATAGGTTAGTGTTACTAGTTTTTTTAAGATTACTTACATTAGTAAACTTCAACGTGTGCCCCCTTGGTAGCTCGGAGAATGACAAAGCGGTATTCCAGTTCCCGCCAGGTGTTTTGTAACATGTGTTTTGTCACAGTACCCACAGCAGCTTGTATCCTAGCCTTCAGTTCGTCGACGTCAGCAACTGGTGTGGTGAAGAATCTGTCCTTGATATAGCCCCAGAAAAAAAGTCAAGGGGAGTAATGTCTGGAGAGCGGGGTGGCCAGGGTGTTGGACCATCCCTTCCAATCCACCGATCCGGAAATGTTTCATCCAGGAAATTACGCACTACGGGGTGCTCCACCCCGTAAACGCCCCCCCCCGAATTACGCCCCGAATTACGGGGGGGGGGGGGGTGCTCCATCTTGCTGGAAAATTATCCATGGTTGATATTCTTCTAACTGTGGTGCAATGAACTGTTGCAAACATCTAAGTAAATATTAGCTTTAATGGTGTTTTCCGTGAAGAAAAACTGCCCGAAAACCTTGTTATACATGAGGCCGCACCAAACATTCACTTTTTCGCTGCCTTGCTGTAACTGTACAGTAGCATGTGGATTCTCTGATTCCCATATACGGACATTATGCCCATTTACCATTCCACTGACATGGAAGGTGGATTCATCGGTAAAGCATATGCGATTTAAGTAATTGTTAGCGCTATCAATCCTGTTGAGAATCTCTGTTGCGAATTCTGCACGTCTCAGCAAATCATTCGGTTGCAAGGCCTACATGATTTTCCCTTTATAAGCATGCAACCTAAGCCTTTTATGACGAATTTTCACCACACTTGCTTGCGGTATTTGAAGTTCACGTGATGCTTGACGAGTTGATTAAGACGGACTCCATTGCAACGATTGCCGAACACGATAAACAGTTGCTTCACTCACACTAGGCCTGCCACTTCTAGGAAGATCTTCAACGCTGCCTGTTTCTTTAAACCTTTCATACCATCGCTTTATTGATTTAACATCAAGAGGGCTGCGTCCATAAGAAGCCCGAAAATTACACTGAACTTTGATGGGCAATTTCGTTTCGTGAAACCAAAGCACACATTGTGCTTTCTCCTGCTTCGACGCCGTTTCGCCAGCAACTAACGTGAACTAACAGACCACGTCATTGTTGATAAGCACTAGCGCCATCTATTGGTCACAAAAACTACTAACAATAACCTATGCAACAGCGCCATATTTAAATTATGTCAAACTGTTATTCTGTAATAAAGTTTTATAATCAGGGCAAGACTTTATGCTCACCCTGAATATTATATAAATGTGAGCTTTTATGTAACAGCCACCATAAAAGCCGTACTTACGGTTGCTTAGGCCATGGTGGCTTTAGGTCATACTTACGGCTGCAGTGTTTAGTATGACGACTCTGAGGGAGATTAAGGGATAAAACTATTACCTAACCGATACTGTTTTCTCTTTTATTGCACAGCATTATAAATTCTTGCATATCGATTCAGATTGTTTTCCTAATCGTAACTGATAAATGGTGCAAGTTATACTGTCTGTCTATAACTTGATGGCCTCCCGCAGAGGGGAACAGTATGCGGATTGTAAAACCATTTCACAAAACATATATCTAATTGTTTTTAAGTTACTGAAACTTTTCGGAAATGGCGTATTTTTATGAAACGAAGTATTTCGCATGTTTATTTTTATAAAATTATTTCGAGAAACATGCGCTTAATAAGATATTGTTGTAAAATTTAATATAAGTTTTGTTTTTGAAGAAAAAATTGTATGTTATCAAATACATCATAATTATATTGTTCAACAACAATTTCACGGATTAACATAAAATTTGGCAGGTTTGTTCTGTAATCTTTATGGAAAACTATGATGTAATAAAATTTAACATAAAATCATTACTTTTTAAGTTACGAGGTATTTTCATCAATAAATTTTGTAAAATCGTGAAACTTGACAAAAAAGTCAGCATGTGAGAAACTTTTCAGTCTTTAATGATAACTGTACACAATACATGTAGGAAACTAAATAAAGAGAAAATTTTCAATTAATTTCTAGTGAAAGAATTATTTAAACTGGATGAACCGTATAGGAGTTAACAAGGATTTAAAAAATGCTATACTTTGATTGTACTGACATAAAGTATAGGAAGAAAACAGAATATTTTTGAGCGCGGCCTTGAAAAAGTTGACATCGGGAAAATTTTTCGGTTGTTTGAAAAAGTGTGCACATAAAGCGAATAAAATTATTTGCAGCTCTTAAATATATTTCTGGTAAAAAAAATTATTCCAATTATGTCCTCTCATATGAGATTATCTCATTAAGCGTGTTTTTTTAAATAATTTTATTAAAAAAAAACATGCGAAATACTTTGTTTTAGAAAAATACGTGAAATCCGACAAGTTTTATTTACGTAAAAAGATTAAAAATGTTTTCTGTAATGGTTTTACAATCCGCATATTGCTCCTCTTTGCCGGAGGCCATCAAGTTATAGACAGACAGTATGTGATTTGTAATAGTTATCGTCAATCAGGAGAAAAGAGAGGAGGTGAAATTCTTCATGGAGTCCGGCTTCATGGAGGTGATAAGATATTATCACCTCTTATATTCGATTTGTATTCGAAGGCAATTTTCTGAGAAGCACTAGAACACATTGATATCGGAATTTTACTTTTAACGGTGATCGATTAAACCATTTCAGGTATGCTGATGACACCGTAGTTTTTCCTGACACTATGCGAGGACTACAACTCTAAATGGATAAAGTAGTTAAAATTAGTAGAAAATATGGCCTGGAAGAAGTTAACACTAGCAAAACAAAATTAGTGGTAATCTGCAAAGAGAGAGTTGACGGGTTTCCACTTAACATTGATGGGAAAGTGGTGGAACGAGTGCCAACATACACGTACCTTGGCACAGTGTTAAATAAACAAAAGAAAAATTTTCTGGAAATAAAAGCCGGAATTGAAAAAGCAAGGACAGCGTTCAGGAAAATTTTCAAGCTGTTCAAAATGCATAATTTGAAATTGAAAATTAGACTCCTCTGATCTATTCTCCATCTTATTGTATGGAGTGGAATTGTGGACCGTAACTTGGACGCAACAACAAAGTGATTGGAAGCGTTTGAGTTATGAACTTACAGTGAAATTCTGAAAATATTGTAGATGGACAGAATATCAAACGTCAATGCACTTCAGAAATTTGGTAAAGAAAAGGAAATAATGCGCACAGTGAAAAGAAGAAAATTGTAGTATCTAGGACACATCATTAGAAATGACTCTAAGTACAAATTTTTAAAATGCATTTTGCAAGTAAAGGTACAGGGTAAGACTGGCATCAGTAGATGACAAATATCCTGGCTAAAGAACTTGAGGACCTGGTCTGTAACTTCTACTACAGGACTCTTCAAAGCAGCAGCAAATAGAATTATGATGATTCAACATTCAATAGCAGATCAGCACCAGAAGAAGAAGAACTGTCACAATAGTGTCTCAGTTAAAATGCTTCAATATTAGTGTTGTCACGACGACAATCTTCAAGCTTTTTAGCACACTTATGCACTTTTTCAGCTATTGAAGTCGCTTGTAAATCACAGTGAATGTCACTATTGCAGGCATCATTAAGCATTTATGATGTTCCTGAGCACTCTATTTTGGAACCTTTTCATGGCATTTGTAGCCGTTCTTAGTTTGCTGCTACTGTCAACAAACCAAAGCCAGCCACTACAGGGTGTACGCTAGGGTCCTCTACTTTCTTTGTTCTTCTTTTTTTACATGATTTATAAAATTAGTAACTTGCACTAATAGAAACTGTAAATATAAATGAAGAATTAAATACTATAACACTAAATTCCTAATTGAAAATAAATTATAATGCACATAAGAACGATGCGAGACAACACGATGTCATAAGCGAACTGGTAGCATATTAAAACGATGACATGTCTTTTTTTTAAAATGTGGAGAGAGATTTACGGGTTTGGTTTAGTCATCACAAAATTCAATTGTGAAATAACGAGTGACTATACTAATACTAGATAATAGATCATTAAAATAAAAATTTTTTTTTAAAGTTCTCTTGTTTCATCATACAGATCAGAGGTATTATGTACATATAAATTTTAACCACGTATATTTATGAAAAAGAATGAAAATAAAGTACACCGTTTGATAAATTTATTGTTCAGTACTTAAAACATCAGTCATGATATGATTGAACAGTTTTATTTTTGTTAAAATACTAAAATACTTTTAAAAGTATTTTGTAGTTACTTTTTAATCAGTGTGTACACATTCTTAAGAAATGCGCATGCTCAGTGACGTCATTATTTGTTGACAGTAGGAGAAAACTAAGGAAGGCTGAACTTTAAATTACTTGCTTGTGGAGAATTAGTTTATTTAAGGTCAACATTATAGAAACCAATTGAGCCGGCCAATACATCTTTCTATACATTATTTGTGGTTGCTTTTTCTTCTTTACATCGTCTTGTCACCTTAGCTTTGCATCTATGGGATACTGGGAATTGGATTGCCTTCTTTATTAGCAGAATTTAAATGGAGTAATTTTCATTGGGTGTAATCTTCCAATCTTCCAGTGAATTGCCTGATGCTAATGTGGCTGTGTAGTTACCTAAATGATGTATTAGCTTTACTAACTTCTATTCTTATCTCCTTGATACTACAATTAATTTAATTAAATACTTTTATACATTTGTTTATTCTGACTTTTTTTGGTGGATCTACCATCATCAGAGTATACACAGTATTTAAAAAGTTCTTTCAGAAGATGTTGTGTCTTCAATAACTTTTATAAATCTGTTGAACTGATTATAAAACTTTTTTTAAGAATATTTTATTACTACTGTCAATAGTTGTGTTAACCGTTATTGTGTATAAATTAATATAATAATAGAATAAATAAATGTTTTATTTCTTAACTGATAAATACTGACAGATTTGTATAGCAGTTGGTCCAGTAAGAAACGAAAGCGAGATGATTGGCATGTCCATGTGACTGGAAGTGCTAGAACTGAAGGGTATTACAAGCTTGATGTCAAGCAGAAAGCTAAACATAAGGTATGTTTTGTGTGTGTATCTATATAATTATATATCGTGCTTCCCAACAAATTTGACACGTAGGGAAATTAACATTGGACAATGTACTGTCAACATAAATCTAATTATAAGGGTGTAGTCTTACTTTTATTACTCCAATTGTTTGGAAACAGAATAAAAATGAGTCTCCAAAAGATTTTAATTACTACAGTAGAAATCGATTATATTGACCTGAAAGGGACCAGGTGAATTTGGTCGTTATAGTGGACAGTCGTTGAAGACAATATGTATCGCCCCTATACGTTGTCGCCGACCGAGGCCGACGACATGTGACAAAACTTTGTTTGGAAAATTGGTGGACCTGAAAAGGGCCACCAACACAATCAATCACGCCACAATTAATCGGCGTAGGCCGTCTGCCAAGATTATGCGGCCGAGGCAGTTATCTCCGGGTCAGCGAAGGCTGACCGGTGCGGGAATGTTGCGTCCGCCACCAGTAGCGTAGACCAGGCATGGTGTATCCGATTTCGACTGGGCTCTTCTTCTGTCTGCAACTCTTCTTTCTTGATCTTCTCCGGTTGAGAGTTGATTGAAGAGTGACTCTCGTGGGCCAGGGCTGCCGCTTAAATCTCCTTCCGGTGAGTCCACTTCAAGGTGGAGGGGAGGTGCTATAGGCTCTGCGTGTCTGTAGCCCTCTGCGCGGCAGGCAGATAATGGGACCGTCTGCAGGCGCTAATGTTGGTAGGGGAGTCGGCGACAGTGTATACATGTACCTATTGTATATGTACTGGAGTTTCCAGTACTGTACTGAATATGTACAGTACTAGCATTTAAATTAACTTTTTTTTCATATGATGTTTGTGGAATTTTTTTTTAAATTCAATGATATTAATGATTACATATTTAAAAATATAATACAGTACATTACTTAAACAACTAGCAAATTAACAATTTTTGTTTAAAAAGTCTGTGGCTTTTCCGTTTCTCTCCCTTGTTTCGGCAATTACTACAAAGGCCAGTGTGTCGTCATCTGTAGGCCTAAGTGTCAGAACGGTCTATACCTGATCATCAATTTTGACAAATATTTTGAAGTCAGTAAAAAAACAAATGAAAATTTAAATTCATCTGATGCGAATTCCTCAGCCTTCTGCAATAGAATTGGACTGTTTATTGGAACGCAAGAAGTTCTTTGAATCTTGAACTATTTAAGTAATGCTTCGTCAAGCACTGGATACTCCCTATTTCTAATTATTTTCAGATTATAAGAATTGCTTTTCTTGAATGCTTCTTCAATTTTATCCTGATTTTTCCAAATTGTTGAAAGAGTTGAGTGATTCACTGATAATTCTTTACAGATATTGGCGTTTTTCTCTCCGGATTGTAACCTCCAAAATATGTGTGCTCTTTCTTCTATAGACAGTGATTTTCTTTTGGACATTTGAAAAAACTAAAAACAAAGTAAAAAGTACAACCCTAACTGTATAAATACAGTACGTAGGCCTTCGTGAATGTGATATGTATGTTACAACTGCTGACTGCGTAATGGTAACTAAGAATTTTGTAATTGCAAACAAATAATGTTTGATTTAGACCAATGTATACAGTAGATGGTGCCAGATTGTCGGGGAGACGTGGCACATTGTCGTGAACATTAATTAAGTAGTCATAAACATCCGCTTCATATTTTGAAAATGTCAACGTCACTATAGTTGACTAAAAATTACTCAGAGATAAAAATGCCTGTTACTGCCAGTTTCGTTGTTATAGCAGGTATTGTTTTCTATTAATGGTATTAAATTCAATGCAAACCAAAAGGAACCCAATTTTTTCGCCATTACAACCAATTCATTGTTATAAGCAATGTCTAAACTATATAAATCAGTATTAGCCCAAAATATGGAATGCATCATTCATAATTTTAAGAGAATATGGATGTAAAATATAAGGGTCATTCAGAAAGTAAAAAACGTTTTTCTTTATTTTAAATTTTTTTTATTTATATCCAAACAAAATATTTTGCAATGTACCTGATACATAAATTATTTTTCTAAGTAATCGCCATACAAATTTAAACCCTTGTCGTACCATTTCACCAATTTTGCTACACCCTCTGCATACTCAGTTGCCGCTAAGTTTAACCACTCACTAACACCCTCTTTCAGTTTGTCACCACTATGACAAATATTGGGAAACAGATGGAAATCACTTGGAGCCAAGTCCGAGCTATAGGGTGGATGATCATAAAGCTCCCATCGAAACTGTTGTCAGCAAGTTCTTCGCTAGTGCAGCAGAATGTGGTCGTGCATTATCGTGCAGAAGCACAATACCACTAGAGAACAATCCACACAAACTTAATGCACTATTTTCGAACTAAAGCTTTGTTCATCACATTTCCTCTGTTATTTGTAAATTTTTATAGGTTCCACTCCTTTAGTTTTCAAAAGCTTATTACACTAAGATCCTCACACTTGGCGGGATCGTTAATTTTGTCACACATTTTATAGGCTTGCAAATAATCAATACACGACTGTATTGGCTCGCTGTTAGTGTCAGACTGGCCCAAGGTTAGTGGAAGATTAATGACTCAGAATCGGAGGTGGTGGGTGAACTGCGCGGCTTATCAGATGAAAACTTTTTTACTTTTCAAATGACCCTCATATGTTTAAATTGAAAATGCCGATGAATTAATTTGACCAGAAAATTTAATAAGATTTCATTTACTCTTTGTCCATGAAGCAAGTGTAATCTGATGTACCTTTTTTTGTATTCAGTATCATTTTGGACAGACAGTAACACAAACAGCATGTCAATCGATAGATAGTGAAAAACGACCCAAGAAAGCATCTGGAGGTAAAATGCAAACCATTTCACGAGAAGCTAGAAGTAACCAGAGAAGGTTGTTGACTGCATTCAGTACATGTACTGATAGTGATCTTCTTAAGTTCAATGGTCTGAAGGTAAGTTAAAAAATTTTAGGTTTTTTTATTACTCTGTCATCCGCTTATTCATTTTCATGTGTGTTGTTTAGGTCATCAGCTGAAAGGCTGGTTTGAACCTCTAGAGGCTTTACTAAGTAAAATGAGGAATGAGGTGATTTACAAATGCCTTTCTCACTGAGTGGAAACGTGTGCTTATCAGCATACCCCGAGCCTTCTGCAAATGACACCTTCTCTTCATTCACTACAAGTTCGGGCTGTAAAATGAAATTCATTACTCTCGGAGGAAATAACTCCGATTAGTGTACTTTACACCTCTACCTCTTTCGTTCTTAAATAATTCAGTCATATAATTGGCCATGAGAAACGAGACAGAACTATTTTTGGTAGCCCTGTTCATTTTTAGTTCTATTCTTTAGCATAGCCAATTAATAAGCTCTAGTAAATAGGTCTGCTTAAGTTAAATTTAATTATTTATCAATCAGATGACTTAAAATACTATCGTCACATTTATTCCAAATTCTTTTCAGGATCTGGTTATTTTTAAATAATAAAACTTCCTTATAAACCTTTAAAAATATTCATATCAACTGATTAATCACGTACATTAATACTAGTACTAAAACTTAATTAATACTAGTATTAAAACTAGTAGAAAAAGACAATAAACTATTTAACTTTATAACAGACTATATTTATTACTAAATGTTTGAAAACTCAGTCGAATCTTAACTTGACTATAAAGAAATATTACCATGTACAATTAAAAACCCGCCAGGTCAGTCTTTACTCTATTCATTGTAAGAAAGATATGTTGAGCAAATACAATGCATCTGTAGTAGTGCGTCTAGATATGACACACTAACGCTCAAGCCAGGTCATCCCGAACTAATGGAAGGTTGTAAGTGAAATGTGTTAAATAGTGCCGAACGATTCATTTGTTTTTCTTCTGTAATAACAACATGATCACATCCGTTTATTTTCAGTTGTTCGGTTGTAGATATGACACACTAATGACCAAGCCAGGTCATCCCAAACTAATGGAAGGTTGTAAGTGAAATGCGTTAAATAGTGCCGAACGATTCATTTTTTGTTTTTTTCTGTAACAACAACATGATCACATCCGTTTATTTTCAGTTGTTTGTTAATATTGTCCGAATGTTGACCTTAGTTTGTTCCGGATATGGTAATCTATTGTTAATTTTTTGTGAAATGCAAATGCGTGTGTTTTTATTTTACTTAGTCTTATAAGATCACTTTTTTGTGGAATTGTAATGGCTGACGTATCAGAATCGTCTGTTACCAAGCTCGAAAAAGCAAAGTATTTTAGGTGAAAAGGCAATCGTTGTAAATATGTTTAATAATAAGTCATTAGAAAAAAATCCAACATTTGTTGTAGTGGAAGTTATAAAACTTAGGTATTTCTGAACTAAGTGGGGTGTCAGTGAGTATTATAAATAAAATGAGAATTGAGAAGAAAAGACTGGGAAAATTATAAACGCCTATCAAAAAATGCAATCGGACAAAAGCTGTTGTAAGTAAATTTAATGAATTTGATTGGAGTGTAATTAAAATGAAGGTGCATAATTATTTAAAAAAATGCAAGTTCCTCATTGAAAAATGTAAAATAAATGAAAATATCTCATAATAATAATATTTTATCGATAATAGTATATAACAATAGTGATTGTATCCAATAAAATAGAATTAAAACTGTATTATAAAATCTGATATATAATACTGTATGTGGTTAAAAGCACGTATCATTGTGATGTTTTCATTAAAAGTGTCGCATATTTTTCTGAGTCACTGTTGTAGCAACTGAGTCGATAACTGCTGTTTGTTTACTAGATGTATCTTTCTTGCAATGAATAGAGTATAGTGGTAAAGGTGCCGCCACAAGTCAGCTGTGTTACAGCTGATTTTCAAAGATGAAGGCTCTGTGGCTCAAAACCTGGTAAAGTTGGTTACTTCTATACAGAGTACTAGACAGGTTTTACTAGTGTACTTTGATGGTTGGGTTGAATTAACAATACTCACTTAAGAATGATTGGCCTGAGTCTGTACAAGGCTACACCTTATTTACACTTCATACATATCATCCTCATCTCTTTGGATCATAGGGTTGCTTATTTTTCTCAAATTGAATAGATTGCAACATACACAGATTAGATTTAAAAAAAAAAATTAACTCTTACTTATAAACCAAACCTTTTGTATGCTAACTACTTCAATACAGAAGCAGTAAGGATATAAGGTTAAGGAAACCAACCAAGGGTTTGGAATAACCTGGGAATTGTATCAGGATTTTAAACAACTGGTATCAGTTATCCTTAACGTAAATAAAAGATCCTACAGAATTTAAACTTAAAACAAGGTCAGAAGAGTTTAGAAAATTAGTCAGAGAATATGAAGGAAGGATGGTGCAAGACCAGAGAAGAGGGAGGAACCATCTAATAGGTTCAGTAATGTATTTTAACGTAATGTGCATTTGTGTTGTTGACCCACTTACAAAAATAAAATAAAAAATAAATTGATAAACCAAAAGTTGGATTTTAAAAGCGCAGTTGTTGAGACACTGGAGACTTGATGCAATTTCTGATCAATTATTGTCTGTACCTACTTTTTTTTATTGAAACTAATGTATTTTAATCATTTCAGTTCCGTAAGAAACATCTCAAGTTTGCTAAGTCAGCTATACATGACTGGGGTCTGTTCGCGATGGAACCTATTGCTGCTGATGAGATGGTAATTGAATATGTTGGCCAGATGATTCGACCAGTTGTGGCGGACCTAAGAGAAAGACACTATGAAGCAACTGGTATTGGTAGTTCATATCTTTTTCGTATCGATACAGAGACCATTATCGATGCAACAAAATGCGGAAACTTGGCTAGGTTCATCAATCACAGTTGTAATGTAAGTATATTTAACGAGTATTGTTACAATTCTTTGCAGTAATAACTAAAAATTAAATGATTATGTAAGGTCACTTGCATAATAAATAAATGTCTCTCTAAATAAATATGTCATGTAGTAGAGAATGAAAGTGGACATTCTGTGACAATACTATGACAAAAATAAATTATATGGCAATCTTTCGTACTCTATAATCTTGAAAACTGATTTATGCATATACTGGCTACTATAATGCAAATGTTTTTTCCCTTGTCACTCACTGCAATTATTATTATTATTTGTCTGCCTTGTTAAATTATTTTAGTAATTCTCCGGTGGGAGTGCATGTGTAATCTGGATTTGTACCAGTAAAAAAAGTACTCTACCATTTTTCAAGGCTGATAAGCTTTGAACATACGTATTGCCCCCTACCCACTTTATAGCTAGCCAATGACTTTCCATCAACGTTGCCAATACTTGCTCTCGTAGCTCTTTTATATATTTTGTCAGCCATTTTTTTGGTCTTTCGGTAACAAATAACCTACGATCATTTAGACCAGCTGATTACATTATAAAGTATTGCATGTCAACGCGCTCTATAATCGATGTGTTCAGTATGAGATGCAAGATTACGAGTGAACTACTGCGGCTCTTACACGCATACGCACGTAATGTTTGTCAGGTACAATCTGACAATGCTTGCTAATGTTCTGATTGGCCTAAATGCGTGGAACAGCAGAGCTTATCAGCTGTGAAAAGCATTATAGGTATTTTGCTGCATACTTGATAAATTTTCCAAATCATGCTTGTATCTGGTCTAAGTTTCAGTCATTTTTGAATTGCCTCATCAGGACTGCACGATTCTACTTAACCCTTTTTCTCTTTATTCCATACCAACTGGTAGTTGACTTTAAAAGCATGTGCCTTTTATGAATTATGTACATGTACTCTACTGGATTCTGCAGACTATCTAGTGTGCATTGCATTTTTAAAAACTTTTCAATAGCTGGTTTTAAGGTTATTACCACATGTTATAATAAAGTAAACTTACTGTGAAAAAAATCTTAGTGCCAGATAATTAGTATTTCGCCAAACTTTTTCTTTATTCATTTTATCTATTAGTGAATGGTGGGTAAATATTAAAATAATTGTTTGGTTTATATTATTACAAATCTGGTGTGAAACACTCACACAACTTTCTCTTGCCAATGCAAATAATCAACTATATAAACTAACATTTGTAATAAAACATTAGAAATAAATAAAAAACTAACCTCAATAAACATAACCTAATTTTAATCATGAGTAAAAGATGCAAAATAAAAATCAACCTCAGTTTGGCTTAAAATACGGAAAATCACTCTTTCATGCTAAACTAGGCTCTGTAAAGAAAAATGCTCTAAATAAAAGTTGTAGATCTTTTAATTTCCTATAAATTTGATTATAAAATACACTTTTGTCGTTAAATGCATACTAAGGCTGAAATCTTAAAAAAATAAATTTTTTACACGTTTTCATGAGAAAAAAACAGAAAGTTGCTAATTACTGCTAAGCTAAGCGTTATATAAAACAATTTTTGAAATAAAAATTGTAGGATTTTAAATTCTCTACAACTTGAATTATATACATTTATGGCTAAAATTGATATTTAAGTTCAAAGTAAAATCTTAAAAAACAACTTTTTTACGAGAAAACAACCTCCCCAATAATTTCAGCAAACATGGCGCCTACCCTTTCTTGTAAGGCATAAAAAGTTTAGTAAATGAGGTGATTTTAAAAAATCATAGGAGCCATTTTTGAGAAAATTGCAAGAAAGTGAAAAATTACATGAATAAACTACTACTTCCGGTAGACAGATTTTGATGAAAATGTTCGTGTCGGTATCTAACTTAAGTTTCAAGTTCATACGAAATTCCGTTCTTGAGATATTCTGTTCACATACACACAGACCAATCGCTAAAAATATTTTTTTTGGGTTCAGGGGGTCTGAAAACATGTAGATCCGGTGAAAATTTGATTTCGTAAAATCGACATGAAAACAATACTTTCCTTCCTATATATTCACATAGGCAAGAGAAAGTAAAAAAACTCAGTATTATTTAATTTAAAATGTATTCCATGTTAATTCAGTTAAAATAAATTATATGTGGTTGCTCAAACTCGTGCATATCTTTGTTTGTAAAGTTTATTTGTAAAGAGGGGGGAAAAAATTTTAATACAGCAAGTGGTATGGTACCTACTGATATGTTACGGATTACTGGTAAACATTTTATTAAGATACAAAATAATAGCGTAGCTATTAAGATTCAAACTGAAGAGTACGAGAGTAGATAAAATTTATTAAGATAGTTTATTAATTATCATGAGGGTTAATTCTAGAGTATAAAGTAGAGTGCCTGTTTTAAATCTTGGGGAAAAGGGGAAGGGTTAAACTGGGTTTGGAAATAAATTATTTTTCTGTTGTCTTGAATTTTATTATATGTCTTGAACTTTTTCTGCGTAATTTTGATAGAATAAAAACATGTATGATATTTATTTTATAACATGAATTTTCTTTTAACTTTCAGCCAAATTGTTACGCTAAGATAATTACAATTGAAAGCCAGAAAAAGATCGTCATCTATTCTAAACAACCAATAGGTATAAATGAAGAAATAACGTATGATTATAAATTCCCAATTGAAGACGAGAAGATTCCATGTCTGTGTGGTGCTCAGGGTTGCAGAGGAACCTTAAATTAAGGTAAAATGAATCTGTTCTAGTACTTGTCAGTCGGTTCATTGTAGCTTCATTGCTGCTCTATATTTTATTTTATTTGTTAAGTTTTTAATACTAGCTTTTAGATCTGTTAGGTATCAGTTATAGTTTCTTAACCCGACGAGAACGGAGATTTTTAACGATCACGCGGACTGTCATTTTACGCCTAATAAAAACTCTTTTATTTCATTCAGTTTCATTTCTATAAATGTCAAAAAAATACAATTTATTTATAAAGACTTTGGTATTAGAACAACATTTAAACCAAATTTTTTCCGTTTTCATTTACGACCAGAATAAAAATTGAAATTTAAGAAAAAGTATTTTCTTTTAGTAATATCACTTTACGTACGAAAAAGTGTCACAAAATCAGTAAAAAAAACAAAAACATATGTTTAGCTATATATACATAAATAAAGAAATTCATTGCAAAAAAAACAATGTTTAGATATTGCAAATTGATAGACGCATTCAAAAGATATCACACTTTGTTCAACAAAGTAACGTGCTGAATGAAAAAAATGGTGAAAAAATCACCTAAAAATAATGTGGTGTCTTTTCAATTTTTATTTACTCTTCTTCTATGCAAGTTCTATCTCTTTTACGCATGTTGCTTTGTGTATTATTCTTTTCTAAACAGGATAGCATAAATCAAAATATGTTATCGTTTATTTTGACGCTAATTGTAAGGTTTAACGGAGGGGTAGACGAGACAGGTAGTGTTAACCTTCTTTGTTCGATTTTAGGGTCATAAAATTTGTCGCCGGCACTTTTAATTTATTTATTTAGATTGTTACATTTCAAGCTAACTGATGATGTCATTCCCAAACAAATACGTTTTTTTGTTGAAAATTTATGGATAAAAACGTTCAAATTTTAGTACTGGCTGTTCAAAAAAAAGACATTTTTTTTGCGTAACACCACGTCGTCAATTTTCATCGTACAAATATGCAAGATACATTAAATGAAAGGAAAAAATGTCTCTATTTAATAAAACTAAACCCGTTAGAATATAATGAATAGTTGCGGAGATAATTGAGTTTAAAGAAAGATGATGACGAATGAGTGATATTGGGCATTTAGGTGTGTAAGGGTTAAACTTCATCTTTAACTTAGTGTTGTAATATGTTAACATCAACTCCTGATGCCTGATTGATTTTTTTGTAATTGAAGAGTTGAGAGGATGAAAGTATAGCTTGTCTAGTATCTGGTGGTCCCTGTACAACTGGTGTGTACAAACTCTGCACTTTGTCCCTAACTCAGTACAGTCAAATGATATTAGTAATGATAGGTAGTAATAAAATATGATAAGCGAGTTTTAAATTAATTAATGATTTATTTTTATAGGTGGTGTTAAGGAAGGTGGATGTCCCAATGGAGTCCATCCATCAACAATCACTTGCATTTTCATAAACCAGCTCAACAAAAAAGTGGTGGTTTGTTTGGTGGATTGGAGCTGAGGATCCTCCGATACACATTCAGCATTCTACATAGTGTGTGTGTTAGTGTGTGTTTTATGCTTTTTGTGTGTTAGGTAACCCTAAATACTACACAACTGATTTGGATTATTATGACATTATATATGCTCCATATGTATGGTGCGATAATGTATTTATTGTTATAGTTTTTGTACAAAGTTCTCTCAGTGATTTTTTTGACTCTTGGTGATGTGTTAAACGCATCGGCCTATATCTTAGCGTTATATATATATATATATATATATATAGTATATATATTACGATAATTATTGATGTGAGTTTGTTTGGTCATTTATTCAAATGTTCTATTTTAGTTTAAGGCTGGTCGATTATATAGTATTATTCGTAACCGACCGAGTCGTACAATATGTTTATTATTTTGTGATACAATTTTTTTTTATATTATTGTACTGTAACAATTGTAGGATCCATTTGTAATTTGTATATAGTTGTAGAAATTTTATATGATATAATATTAGAGGTCGGATGGCAATTAAGGAGGAAGAGTGGATAGAAAATTATCCTTTCTTCACTCCTTTATCCCTTCAATACCGAATGATGAATTTATTTTTGTTTACTTAGAGTAGTTAAGCCGATTGATGGAAATGATTATATTCACTTACGTACAAGATATTGTTGGTTGTAATCTGTAATAATTGAATATGTAAATACGTATTGAATTACAGAATGCATTTGGAAAATCTCCCCATCATAATTTACAAAAGTTTGTTGTACGTTTGTTAAATTAATTGATGTGTTAAAAGTGTGATTAAAGCACATATGAATATAAATTTGTATATTTATGTTGTCATATTTTTCAGATGAGTTTTTCACTCAGTAAGTTAACTATTCAGATTCATGTATTGTACTCAGTTTTCATAATTCTATTTGAATGTTGAGTAGTCTTTTCTTTAAAATTGTTTGATTGAACCGGCATCTTTTTATGAAATATCTTTTAATTCATATCTTTTACTTTACAAAATCTTTTTGTTGGTATATTAATTTCCAGAAAAGTATTTTATGAAAACAGTAGAATCTGGTTAATCGGGACAAGTACAGGGTGATTCATTTAAAAGTAGCCCGCTGCATTTTACAGCGGCCTTCGGCACTCTTTTTTTTTTTTTTTTTTTCTTTTTTTTTTGTTTAACGTCCGACTGTTCTGCAATTACTGCTAATGCAGACGGTGAAAGATGAAATGATTTTTGTAACGTATGAAAATATGCCGTGCCTGAATGGGATTCGAACCCAAGACCGCATGATGAGAGGCGAGCACGTTACCAACTGCGCCAATGCGGCCGGCAAATTGGATTCAAATAGTAAATGAATAAATAGAATTACTTAATATATAATTTTACATATTTATTTAAAATTTATATACAAATTTCAACTTCACCTTTACAGTAGATGCTGAAAGTGGCGTCCTTGAACGCTTACACATTTTTGCGCTCGTTTAATGTTATTAATGCACACATGACGTAATACAGAAACGTCTATAGCTTGAATGGCTGCTACGATGTTATTCTTTAGCTCATGTATACTGCGGGGGTTTGTTTGGTAAACAGTTCCTTTTAAATAACCCCATAGAAAAAAATTGCACATACTCAAATCGGGTGAACAAGGAGGCCACAAATCTTTACTAACAACTTCGCATGGGAAAAGCCTGATTGATATGAGATAGGGACTGGCAAGACGTGTGACATGGTGCACCATCTTCCTGGAAAAAATTGTACTCTATAATAATATAATAATTAAATAATTATATAAATTGTACTATAAAGGCCAGTCGATCACATCGTGATCAGTGCTGCCAATACAGCATATGAAAATTACTCGAGCGGCTATAAATTAAATTACTCTAGCCGCAAGCTACTTTTAAATGAATCACCCAGTATGTCCAGATACAAACTGTCCTGTTATACAGTATAAAACATGTAAAATTTATATTGAGGCAATTAAACATAATCTAAGCTACCAAAAGTAATTATTTACGTATAAATTAGAAATATTGATGAAAATGATAAATATAAAAAATAGAACTAGAAAAATTTTAATGTACTACTTGTACTCTGTTTTTTGAAATGTTAAATCATTAATTTTGGTACTGCTCTAATTTCAGCAATCCACCTTAATTTCATCAGATGCCTTCTACCCTACTCACATGACATTATTTAGCTCGTTCATTTTAAATGTAGCTGTTGTTTTGTCTGCTTGTATTCAAGTAACTTGTAGTTTATTAATTTATTTCTTCCTTTCTGATTTCTTCAAAATCTTTGGTTTTTTTCATATATATATCTTGTCAGTGATTTTGACCGCACCGGTTGCAATGCAATGGTCATACATGTGGTTTGTAAACTTAAAATGTGAAATCACCTTTCCATTGTCACCAAAAAAGCACATGTTGAAGAGAATGAGCAGATTTTCTTTATTTGCAAGACCTGTTAAAGATAAACGGCACAAAGATGCCGTATAATCAAAGTTCATTTTCATTTTTCGTTACATATTCTTTTCATTCCCTAAGATTTGTCACGTTTAAACTGCTGTCCTATTTAACCAGATTCCATTGTATTTAATATTTTCTATCCTTATTACATAAAATAAAATTGTAATTATAAGCAATTGATTTGAAATAAAATATTCAAATCTTGCAATTTAGTTAATTTAATTATTGCAGTATAAAAACATTTCTGAATTTAATAAATTCTTATGTACTTTTCTGTAGTTTAAGAATTTTTTTTATATAAATTGTACCAATTCTTTGAAATTGACTTATAAAGTAATTAATTTTATATTTAGTGTCGGTTATTACAATTTCAATTCAATATAAAAAATATTGTTCCATTTTATACTTTCAGTTTTTTCCTGATGGCAATTAACATTATTAATAAAATTAGTTAATTAATTAATCTAGTAACTCATTCTGAATAAGTAACCAAAATTAGAGGTGTATCATGTGACTTGATTTGTATTATTGTTTCATCTTCGGTCACGAAACATTAAATTTTGTTTATCAGAATTTTACAATTGATGTAAAACTTTACTATTATAATTATGTTCTTAATTCTTAAGGCCAATATTATTGCTCCATAATGGACATGATTTTTTTTATTAGATATGTTAAAAATCTTAAATAAATAAAAACAATATTTTTATTTATTAATTGGTGTCTCCAAACTACTGAAATCATTATTTTATTAAATTTTAAATGAAAGAAATCACCAAATATTTTCAATGTGACAAATTATTATTATTTCATTTAGACTTGTATCACCTTTTTCTTTAATATCTGTTTTTTGTGAATAAATATTTTATTTATTATTATGTGGTGGATAAAATACATGGGTGTGCTCATCCAGATGCTCAAATTGGTCTGATTCGCGCAATTACTCACTTGTGTAATAAGGAGTCCTGCCATCTCCCTCCAACTTGCTTCTACGCCAGGGTCCCGGGTTTGATTCCTGGTCAGGTACTTCATAATGAGCATGAATTTTTTATTAGATATGTTATTCTAGACTGTTAAAAATGTAATATAAATAAAAATTTTATTTATATTAAAAATCTGTGTCTCTAAAATACCTACTGAAATCCTTGTTTTATTAAATTTTAAATGAAAAAAATTACCAAATATTTTCAATGTGACAAATTATCGTTATTTCATTTAGACTTATATCACCTATTTCTTAATATATGTTTTTTAATGAGAATAAATGTTTTATTTATTATATGGTGGATAAAATACATGGGTGTGCTCATCCAGATGTTCAATTTGTTGTGATTCGCGCAACTACTCATTCGTGTAATATGGAGTCTTGCCATCTCCCTCCAGGTGGCTTCTATGCCGATGTCGATTCCTGGTCAGGTCTGGCATTTTTTCATCACTCATTTTCATTATTATCATCGTCTGCATTTGCAGAATTGCAGAACAGTCACACGTAAAACCAAAAAAAAAATCTACCTCCTTTTTGTCTGCTTTGCACAATAGTTGTTTAAACCAAATACTGCAAAGGCAGGCATTTTCAGGTTAGTCAGTAACCGGTAGTGAATGCTATTTCACGTGCAATTAGAATTGTAGAAAAGTATTTCAAAGAACATTAAAAATTATTCACTAATATGCTTATAACTGAGCACAGATAATGAATGTGATCTTGAATGATTTTTTTTTACCCTGAATGAGGTGAGACAGATACCAGCAGTGATGTGCCAGTAGCAACATTCGTATCAGTGCACCCACCTATTATTTCCACCTTCCTGACATTATAGTTACTCCTTACTAATATTAATTTTTTTAGGTTGATCTTAAAAAAATTTAATCTTAGAGAAATTGCATGAAATATAATATACACATTATACTAAAAAATGTTTGATCTTAGAAAGACGTCAACAGGATTGACATTTTCAATTATTTTATTTACCAAGATTTGATTTTATTTTCTTAAGTATATAAGCATTATTCTGTTCAAAATATCTTGAACTTTGTAAATTATAATTATTTAAGTAATAGCAGCAAAATACATTTTAATGTAATGAGTTTTAAAAAAAACTTTTAATATTCACATTTTTTCACTGCTTTCCTTTTCTTTTTTTAACTTTTTACTAACAAAACAACTAATAACTAAACTAAAAAATTACCTACTAACAATATGAACTACGTTCAAATTCAGACTGAATTCAAACTTTAACAAAGGATGATGCATTCTTCACAATATTTCTAAAAGCTTTATGATAGTACCTGATAAAGTGGTGCACACCCCAAAAGTATTCGTAAAAAATTAAAGGAAAAGAAAAGGTGAATATTAAAAATTTTTTTAAACTCATTTTAATTTTGCAAATCTACTTAATTATATAATCTTTAGTTTTACACGTAGAAAAATATTCAGCTAAAATAATTCTTTTAAAACATGATTGGTGAGATTTTTATTTAATATTATATTTTTTGATTAAGGTAAATTATTTCTTTAATTATGAACCTCAGTTACTGATGAATAAATAAATTTTTATAAAGCATCCTGCAGCTTACATTAAATTCTATTGTAAAAATATTTAATTTTTCCACTGACCTGCTATACCACTTTTTTATCATTTCATTATACAGGTGTTTGGAAAAGAACTCCCTAGTTTTAATTAAAAACTATATGAACGTGTACATACAATTAAAGAGTGTACCTTCAAGTTTTGTTTAATGTTAGTAGACTTCAACATGGGATCCATTTGTAGCTCTGCACACTTCGAGACGATATTCCACCTCTCTCCACGTATTCAGCAACATAACAGGTGTAACTGTCCCAACCGCCGCGACGATTCTTTCCCGTAAATGATTGATGTTTCGGATCTTTTCACCATACACTAAATTTTTTATGTGGCCCCAAAAGAAAAAATCCAGTGGGGTTAAGTCTGTGCTTCGTGGTGGCCAAACGATTGGGCCAGACCTGCCTATCCACCTTCCCGGAAAGCGAGTATCGAGAGCTGCGCGCACTTGGTTACTGTAATGAGGTGGGGCACCATCTTGTTGGAAAAACTTTAGCCCTTTTTCTGCCTCAATATCGTCTATTTGGGGAAAGACATACTCAGTCAACAGGTCGTGGTAAATGTTCCCGTTTATTGTTCCTTCTATAAAAATGAAAGGACCTATCACACGATCTTCCATCAAACTGAACTGAACTAAGCATTGCTGCGTCTCAAGGTCAAGCAGGCCTGCCAACTGCATGGGAGCAAAACTTGGACAGTTGATGAATCAAACACTACAAACTACAATAATGTATGTCGCTTTGTACAGATTTTACGACACATTGAAACTAGGGAGTTCTTTTCCAAACACCCGGTATAATCATACTGACATGTTTTGGTGGATCCACCGTCATCAGAATACATACATAAACTTGAAACTAAACTTTTTAAAATTTATTAATAAAATTTTCAGAAGGTGTTGTATCTTGAGTCATTCGTATAAAACTGTGTAATTATTCAAATTTAACTATTTTCATATTCTGTATAGGTAGCAACAGTCAGCATTACATCATCATTTTTAAATTAACCTGTTCATTCAAAAACTCTTGCCGGTTGTTTATTTATGTGTTTATATATATAAAACATCTTATAGTTTTCTATAAGATTATGACTGAAGCCACAACATGTTCTAAACATTTTAATACTAGGGTTGTCCAAAAATTAAAGACCGTTTTCATTTTAAAAAGCAGGAAAATTTTATTTTAACAAAAAAAGTACATGGAGTTGTAAGTACATATAAAAACTATTTTTCAACGTAGTCCCCGTCAACATCTATGCACTTGCTTAGCCGGGGGATGAGCTTCTTAATGCCTTGGTCATAGACGTCTCCCGCCTGTGACCGCAACCATTTCTCCACCTCTTCCTGGACTTCTTCATCAGTCTCGAAGCGTTTTGCAGCCAAATGTTGCTTCAGGTAAAGGAAAAGATGGAAATCGCTCAGTGCCAGATCAGGGCTGTAAGCAGGATGGCTAAGAACGTCCCATTTAAAGGAATCCAGGAGCGCGGTGGTGACCGCCGCAGTGTGGGGCCGAGCATTGTCGTGCAACAAACAGACTCCCTTGCTCAATCTCCCTCGGCGCTTGTTTTGGATCGCTCTTCGAAGCTTTTTTAGGGTTTCACAATACCAAGCAGCGTTAATTGCGGTGCCATTAGGTAAAAATTCGACAAGAAGAACTCCTTGACGGTCCCAAAAGACGGTTGCCATGATTTTTTTTACAGAGATTGTTTGGCGAAATTTTTTGACGCGAGGTGATGTGGAGTGACGCCATGTCATGGATTGCTGTTTGGACTCAGGTGTGTGGTGGTACGTCCACGTTTCATCGCCAGTCACAATTGAGTCCAAAAACTTTTGGGCACTTTCCACGCGATTTTCTTTGTGAACTTCGGTCAACATTTTTGGCACCCAACGAGCACACACTTTTCGGTAACCTAATTTTTCCGTCAAAATTGTTTGAATTGTTGTTTTACTGACTTCAGGTATCATTTCGGCAAGATCTCGGATCGTCAGACGACGATTTTCTCAAAGTTTTTCTTTAATTTTCAAAAACAATGCTTCGTCGACGGATGATTTCCTCCCCCTCCCTTCTTCGTCATGGACGTTGGTTCTGCCACTTGAAAACTCTGTACACCACTTCCTGACATTGCGTTCACTCATTACATTACCGTAAATGGCCTTCACAAGTCGATAAATATCGACAGGGCGCAATTTTTCCGCGTGAAGGAATCGGATGACGGAGCGAACTTCACAACTGGCAGGATTCGGTACTGGGACATCCATCGCTAACGACTGCCAAGAACACACTAATAAAGGTACAGATGTGCGCGACACCTCATTTTAGAGGGATGAGGCGAAGCTACAAGGTAGTTCTGCCACCTAGCGGAATATTTCACCGGTGCGGCGGTAAAATTCAAACGGTTTTTTTGGACAACCCTCGTACGTCGTTTCAATTTTTTAAATTTATCTATTCTGATGATGGTGGGTCCACCGAATGAATACATAATCCGGCCTGTGGTGTAATAGTCAGCGCAACTGGCTTCTATGCCAGGGTATTGGTTTCGATTCCTGGTCAGGTCTGAAATTTTTTCATCTGCATATAACATAATATTACTTACACACAAGCCTAGGCTTGGATAGGCTTCATCACACAATAACAAATTAAAATAACAGGATTATATAATAAAAAGGTTAAAAATGAATGGTGCAGCAGCTAAAACAGGTCATTGGAAATATTAAATGTTTTTTATATTACCAATGAATAGTGTAATTATTAGTGGTCTTTTAATTTTTTCACGCAAACCCCGTCATATCGATACAGAAAATAATTAAAAGCTTGTTTAAAATTTGTTCACAAGTAGATGTAAATTTATTAGGACTGTTAATAGTATGTTAATTGTGATGATGACACGGGAGGGTGGAAGGGATCGTTAGCCAGCCATGCTTTAGCGATTCATTCACAGTCATCAGTTAGCTGTCAGACTTATACAACTTGTCAGTTGATACAAAAGTAGGCAGTTTAAAAAGTTCATAAGATAGATAAATGAAAAGCGTTCATACTATTGAACAATTAGTGGGATTATTTTTCTTTCCCCAAATGACTATAGAAAATTACCTTCTAAAGCTACTACTTGCTATAATAACTTTCTCGTATAAACCACAGTTTGAATTTATGTTTAATTAATTATGTTTTATAATCAAAACATTTTATACTTCTTTCAGTAATAAAAGTAATTTAGGATGGTTTTCACCATCCTACAATGGTGAAACAAAATATTTCTATTTTAATTATCAATGGCAAAGATAATGTTAGATCGTGAAAACTGCTGTGTCAGTCTTAATGAAGTAAAGTTTTTATAATTTTCTGTTGGTTTGCAAAAAGTGAATGGTAAAAAAGAAGTTAATTATTTATACAGGATGTTTATAAAAGAATTCCTTGATATCAAGTGTTATTTAAATAGCCTTAATTAAAATAAAACTTACATGATAATACATTCTGGATAAGAAATTTTTCAAGTATTTTTGTATATTTAATAAACTTTGATGATATGTGCACCATTCGTTGCCCTGCATACGTCCAAACATTAATCCACTTCCTCCCACGTACTTGCCAGCATATCGGGTGTTATTGCTGCTACTGCTGCAACAATCCTCTCTAGTAGGTGTTCAATGTCACAGATTTTCTCCCAATAAACAATCTTTTTAACATGCCCCCAAAAAAAGAAATCTAGCGGTGTAATTTCTGGGCTCCTTTGGTGGCCTTGGGATCGGGCCTGTTCTTCCGATCCACCGGCCTGGAAAACGAATGTTTAATGCAGCACGGACACAGTTGTAATGCAGTGGAGCACTGTCTTGCTGAAAGAAAATTAATCCTTTTTCTTCTTCAATATTGTTAATCTGTGGAAAGGTGTAATGCTCTAACATATCTCAGTAATCAGTTCCGTTAATTGTTTTTTCGGCGAATATGAACGAGCCAACAACGCGGTCACGCATAAGTCCGCACCAAACATTGAGTTTGGGTGAGTCACGCTGATGTTTGATAATTTCACGAAGTAGCTCTGACCCCCAAATCCTACAATTATGTCGATTCACTTGTCCACTAATGTGGAAAGTCGCTTCATCTGAAAATATGACATTTTTCAGAAAGTCCTCATTTTCCTCAATTTTGTTTAGCATTAAGGTTGCAAATTCAGTTCTTTTATCTTAGTCATTGGGTTTAATTTCATGTACAAGCTGTATCCTATAAGAACGTATCTAAGTCTGTTACGCACCACTTTGTGAACTGTTAACTTGGGCAGTTGTAGCTCTATAAACTGTGCCTTGCTAATGACTTTTTCGGGCTTCATAAACAAGATACTTGGATCCGTTCTACATTCTGTTCAGAAACAGATGGCCTGCCTGGAGATATCCCTTTCAATACGCTGCTTGTTGCCTTAAACTGGTTAAACCACTGTAGAATCGTTTTATTCGTAGGCGCAGTACGGCTGTATTCGCTCCGAAAATTATGCTGAACTGTAATAATTGAACACGTCTCTATAAACCAAATAACGCACTGTGCTTTCTGCTGCGTGTCGCCATGAAAAGTAGACTGACACCGCGTTGAAGGTCAGGCAAGTTAACCAACAGGTTGGCCAACGCAACAAATTGAAACTTTAGGACATGCCTGACAAAACTATGAAAACCAAATGTTTTTAACTAGTTAGGTTATTTTATTATAATCTATCAAAATCGAGGAGTTCTTTAGTAAACTTCCTATATTTAACAATAGAAAATACAGTCTACTTGAATTTCGTATGAGATCATTTAACATTTAGCTGCAGGAAAGACAGATATTTTATTTTGAATTCCCAAAGAAAGTTTAAGAGAGGATTACTCTGTTTTGAAGTATCCTGTACTGAAAAATTAATTATATTTTTGTTTTTATTTGCTTGATTAAATATTTACTTTATTTCAATGATTTCGATATGAGTTGATAGACTCAAACGTTAAATGATTTTTGTTTGCAATTGAAATTAATATCTGAGATGAATTATGTTATTACTGTTTATTTTATCGACATAACAGTGTGTCAGTGTTTATATATTTTTTCATTTACTTAATTTATTTCATGTTGAGTTTAAAAATTAAAAAAAGTTATTTTGTTAATAATTAATTTGTTTTGTTTGTTGTAATTCTTTTAGGTGAAAGCATTGAGCTTTGTCAGTTGAACAATTCAATATTTTTTATTTATCAATTGATTTGAGCTGTCTTAAATCATTGAGCTCAAAGGTAATCATTAGAGTTTTTATATGTTTTCATCTAATATCTGTTTGTCTACTAATTGTAGATCTGAAAATTATATTCATAATTACAATGTGATGTCGGAATGGATACTTACAAAATTGATTTAAAAATTCTTGGTAACAGTTAACTAAAAGTGACCTTCACTTAGCCCTTGTAGGACCAGTCTAAATTTTTTAAACAAACAGCCTTTGCATTTGTCTTACAGTCTGAAGCCTGTAGAACATTCGGTACCACTGCCAATGTGCTGTAAATTGAATAAATGCTATAAGAACGAAGCAGGTACTATGATGCTTTTAACCATCATCTGCGTACGAAAGACACTTTATTGATGCCTCAATTTTGTTTTAATTAAAATTAAGATGTAGAAATTACGAATCAATTTTCATTATGAATGAAAACTGCTTTTATTCTTCTAATATACTGTCTTTAGTCATATAACAAAAAGGTAAAAATACCTTGGCTATTAATTATTATATTTGTGTAAGTAGAATAAACTGATTTTACTGACCATAGTGGGCTAAAACCTAGCTCGTATTGCAGAAAAGGTAGATAAGCCAAAATGGCTGCATATACATCATTATTTATATCCTAAAACTTATTTAAATTTAACTTAAATTTATATACCTTAAAAACAACAGTTCTTACTAAAACTTTTAATTTTGTTTTTCTGATTGATAGTAATAATTTTCTTTTCAAATCAATCATTTTTAAAACATTTAAACAGACTTAAAGATTTATACTAAACGTTGAAACAAATGAGAAAAATCACATAAAATAACAAAGCTAACTGAACTGAAATATCTGTATGACATGTTTATATTATAGAACTAAGTCTTACTATTTTGGAATACTTGGAGTTGCAAATTATAGAAATCCTGAAATGGTGAAATTGTTTTAAGTCTTGTTTAATGTAAGTAATCTTTTTTGTTTAATGCACCATTTTTCGTAGCAGAAACTTAACTTGTTATTACAGAATTGACCGATTCTCATTATACTTTGTATGTTTTTTTTTATAAAAACATTAAATTATTGTTTAACCTTTCATTGTGTTTTTTTGTATTGCGCAGGCCTTCTTGAAATTTCAATAATTTGGAGTGCTTTTTGAAATTGTAAAAATTCTGAACGTATTAAATTTATGCTTGTAGACGGAGATCGTACTATCGGTTAGAATGACTGGGTTGAACCATGACCAGTTTGTTCATTGTGGTATTATTAATGTATTACAGTCAAACTTCCATTAAAACAACATCTGAAACCCAAAAAAGGATTTTTTGAGAGTGAAGTGAAAATTTCTACATCATTATATAAATTTCAATACCGTTATACAAATTTTTTTATATAACTATGGTTGTATAAAAATAATACATAAAAACAAGTTTACAAATGAATTACAAATAAGTGTTGTCATCCAATGCAAATTACAATCCAAATTGTAGCTGCCGCTACAATTTGGATTGCATATGTTTATTACCTAATCAAAAATATTTTTATAGTTACAGAATAGAAATTCATTGAATAGAAAATTTAGTTTTGATTTTAAAAACACTAATAGTAATTTTTACATGCATTAATAAATAACTGCCCTGTACACATAATTGTTAAGCAATACTAAATATTGAATGAAAAAATACATATTACTGTCAATGCTCAATTTAATGGACTAATTGGGGTTTGCCGATGTCCATTGTTGTGAAAATCATTCAGTTATAACACATTCGGTCACGCATATTTTTTATAACTGTACCTTTCAGGGAGAAAGGTACTGGTAACGCGCTATAAGTTGACGATTGCGCCTATCATGCGAAGGACATTATACTATCTATCCTACTTACATCGGCCAACCCGAAAGCATAAGACATGTATCAAGTGTGTAACTCAAAATGTAACCACCACAAACACTTAAATAATTAAATTTAGTTTATGACCCGTCACACTAAATAAGTAAGGAATAATGTAATTATTTAAAGAAAGTGAATTGTTTAAAATTCAATTGCAATTTAACATAACTTTACTGAAAATAATGAAATATGAAAACCCTAAAAATACAATAACATTTTGAAATTGAAATTACCGTAAAACTAACTCACGGACTAAGTAGTCTATCACTACAAATGTTACAGTGCAGTAATTCAGTTTACTGCTGATACCAAAAAGGATAGGTACTAAATATAGCTTATGCCAAGTATTATGGCTTATTTAGAATGAATGTTTATTATTTAGGATAATAATTAAGAACCAATAAATAATACAATGGGATGTTTATAAATATCTCATTTATAAACATGTGTAAACATAATAAATCAATGTAAGAGTAAAACTACAACATGATTTCATGGTTAGAGCTGTCGCTATGATGTATTTAGAAAAGCACATATAGTAGCACTTCCACCCCCGCATAGTCCAGTCTTACTCTCGCTGACAATCGTCAACTTATATTGCGTTACCAGTACTGGTTTTTCTTTACAAAAATTAACATTCCTTAAATTTTTGTAATTTTCAAACTGTTTTATATATTTAGGAAGCTAGTCCATTAAATCAAGCATTGACTGTACTAATTTTAATTTTGAGGTACTGTATTTATTTTAATTATATATTATTGATAAGTGTACTGTATTTCACTAAAATAATCTCGGATTGCTTCTGTTAAATTCAGCACATTTTATACTTTTTAACGATTTTTTTTGTTAACATCAGTTTCAAAATAAGGTGCCAGTTTTTACCAGTAAGTGATAATACTTCATCTAGCTCTGAATTGCATCATAAATATATGTTATGCCACAGAAGTAACAGTGATTGCCAATTACTCTAGGTGTTCAATTTTAAATGTTAAGTGTAGATTCAGGTGCGTATATCAACTTCTATGGCAATAGTCTTAGAACTATAGTTTTTTTGTGCACTGTAGCAATGTAATAAGTTTTACCTTACAATTTCAATTTTGTGCGTGAAATATTTAGGGCATAATCAATTTTTTGAATAAGTTAATTGTTTGTCAAAAAGTTAAAATCCTACAATTAAAATCCTACAGTTAAAATTCTACTCCTTCAATAATCAATTTAAAAAAAAAAGTAACATCCTATTGGTTACTCATGTATTACTGTGTGAGGAAACCCAGCTTGGCGCACAACCTTGTGTACGTTGTATTGGGTGGGAGGTGGGGGAAGTCATGCATTTCTGAAAATGTGAGTCACATTTCATATCACTATTCTTTTAAAAACCGTCAACATACACTGTTCGCATTCTAGTAAATTTTAAACTGATTACTGTGGTTTAGTTTATTATAAATTAAAAAGTTATTCGTTTTTTACCAAAGGACGTGGTGGTTTGGTCAACAGCGCAACAGTATGTTGAAGCGTTAGACTGGAAAGTAAACTCAAACACATAAATCTTGATTAAATGATTTATTAAGTAAATTAAACATAAAAAAGAAAAAGTCATATAATATACATTTATAATTATTAACATACAAAAATATTCCCCAATTATTTTTAAAAGTTCTCTAAATGTTTTATTTTATTTAATAGCACTTTTATATCTTTAGTATCTGTATACAGATTAAAATAGTAGTCTTACTTGCCGATCAGTATCCAATTGCAGGTCTCAGTCATATTTGCAGTAATCGTTGCACTAGTTAAACTTGACACAGATGGTTTTTATAGTTCGATGAATGCACGGTTTTTTTATATTAATGAATAAACAATTAGTTTATAATGTCACATATAGTTCATTTTTCATTGATTTCATTCTACATTTAATATTATTTATAACGGTGTTCACAACTTACTTCTGGTAATTTACATAGAAACACACGTACTCTCCTCAAGAGCACAAAGCCAACTCCCAGATTTTTGTCCAAACCGGCTCTGCGTCTCATACTCTGACCTTCGAACCGTACATTAATTCAAACAATCAATTAGATTATGTTTTTTATAATTAGTATAGCCAATCACTATTCTTGTGCTATATCGTTGTTTTATTCCTTCTCACTTCTCCGTTGTCTCTCTCGTACCACGCGCCATCTACCCTTGAATTTAACCCCCTAGACATAATATGACTCCTTCCATCTTACTACATTTTAGTAGGCATTACGCCGCAAAGGACACAAAGACTTAATGGTATAATTATTGTTACTTTTATTTTTACTGTAAAATCTGCACGTCGCATTACATCATCACACACATAAAAATATAAACAAAACAAGAATTGAAACTACATTAGAATGTTTATGTTATCTGATTTTCTATTTTATATAATGAATGTATATAATAAATTTCACTAACCTTCCTTTTTAACTGTGTCAACTTTTATTTTCACTTACATGTGTTTCAGTGGATCCACCATCATCAGAGTAAATAACATATAATGAAACTAAAAACTTTATTTATTAAAAATCTACAGAAGATGATACATCTTCACAGTCATTTTTATAAAACTGACTTAAAATTAATTTCCTCTAATTTTTCCCTTCTCATGTTTACTATAGATAGCAGAGCAGCAGTCAATATCACTTCATCATTCCTAAATTTGATCTGTTCATTTAAAATATCCTTCTTTTGCTCTTTTAAATATTTGTAAATGTGGACCATCTCATATTTTTCAATTTTATTTTGTATATTACACTGTTCTATTATATTAAAATGTTTATCCATTTCACCAAATTTATGTTTTTCCTCTTTTATACAATTGGTTTAGGTAGATATAATGTAGTCACATTTCAGTGCTTTTTTATGTTCATTATACCTCACTTGAAAATTTCGACTATTTTATCTGATTTTATTACTGTGAGTAATATTTAATTATACCTTAACATCAGTTGTATAGTCGATATCAACAATTTCTTTCTCCTGCATTTACATAGTAATGTTTCTAAAAGTGAACGTTTACGTGTGTTTTGTGTTACTATACTACAGGTACTTACGTACAAGTATTAAGGATCAATTGCATGGTTTTTTTAATTCACTTTTTCAAACAAAATTTCAGAAAATGAAATGTTAATTGCAAGTTCAGTAGTTTTATACAGAGCCCTGATCTGATCAATTTGCAAAATCTTTAATTGTACGAGGGTTATCCAGAAAATAACCTCCGTTTTGAAATAAAAAATAAACGAGTGAAGATAAAAAAACTTTATTATATACATATTAAAACTACAGTTTTTCTCTATTTTTTTGACATAGTCGCCAAACAGATTCAAGCACTTGTCGTACCTTGGAACAGTCTTTGAAATACCCTCTGCATAAAAATCTGCCACCTGTGAATGTAGCCAACCATTCACGGCGTTTTGAAGCTCTTCGTCATTGGCGAACCGTTGAGATGTAAGCCACCGCTTCAAGTTCGGGAACAGGTGAAAGTCACTGGGAGCCAAGTTGGGCTGTATGGGGGATGATCGAAAACGTCCCATTTAAACTTGGCTAAAAGTTCATTTGTTCTTCGAGCTGTATGAGGGCGAGAAAACAAATGAACTTTTGGCCAAGTTTAAATGGGACGTTTTCGATCATCCCCCATACAGCCCAACTTGGCTCCCAGTGACTTTCACCTGTTCCCGAACATGAAGCGGTGACTTGCATCTCAGCGGTTCGCCAATGACAAAGAGCTTCAAAACACCGTGAATGGTTGGCTACATTCACAGGCGGCAGATTTTTATGCAGAGGGTATTTCAAAGACTGTTCCAAGGTACGACAAGTGCTTGAATCTGTTTGGCGACTATGTCGAAAAATAAAGAAAAACTGTAGTTTTAATATGTATATAATAAAGTTTTTGTATCTTCACTCGTTTACTTTTTATTTCAAAACGGAGGTTATTTCTGGATAACCCTCGTAATTCCAATTTTTAATTCAATTTGCAAAATTGATTTATTGTAACAAAAATAACTCAGTGTAGTTATCAAAGAAAATGAAACAAATAAATCCATTAGTTTAAAGTGATATGTTTGAGTAAATGCTTAAGCATTCATATTATGTGGAATCAATGTTTTCGAAGAGACTAGTATGGCGACGGCTGCCGTGCATCAATCTGGAGCTCGACAGTGTAGTACAGTGGATTTCCACTGTACTGTACATTAGTGCAATAATAATCAATCTTTCATTTTATTGAAGCAATTAACCCAGAATGTTTTACAGTCATTTTCAATCACCCATAGCTTGAAATTATGTATTTGACATTTTGTTGATAAAGAGATCATGATGAAGTAACAGAGCTGAAAATCTGAATGAAACTCATATGGTACCCATAGAAATGGAAGAAATGATTGTCGCAACAAAATGCATCTTAATACTCATTGGACTTAATTTTTCTTTCTCCAATGATACTAAAATCAGATTTTGGCGTAAAAATGGTGTTGGCAGACACTCTTTGCCAATGCATGTCAAACACATAGTTTTGAGGTACGAGTGATTGAAAATTACACCAAAACACTCTGGGTAATCTTTTCTCCACAACTTTTGAAACAATAGAACAGTAAAACTTGAATCATAACAGTCAACTGATATTGGCTGTTACGGTATTTGAAAGTTAGAAACATTTTCAGTCATACCAGGTGACTAATTTAATTTTGCTAATCTGACATTGGGTGTTACTACGGTAAGAACAGCAAATGAAAATTGAAATATACAAACTAAAAAAAAAAATTGTATCAAGATTTCCCCCATTCTTTACCATACCAAGTTAAATACACACTACTACAAAAAATACTACATTGCGATAACCTGCAGAAAATATGTGAAATTCAAAACAATGATAAATAAATTATGTTAAGTATTTATTCAAAAACTCAGTGTATTTTTGTACAAAAAGCATCAGTACAGAGCCTATTTTGACCATAAGTGCGCAAACAAACTTTGTTTTTAACAAAAATGATTAGATTTTTCACCTTGGTCTTCCTTTAAATATCCATGGTTGCAACAGAAATTTCTAATGGCATTTTTGGTTGGTGGTGGAAAGTGGGTTGAAGAGTACATAAACTGTGGGCAAAATAAAATTGGACTAAACAAGCGTAGTTGTTAAAAAAAGTTTGACTGTAATGAAATTATTATCTTTGATCATTACTTGCATCAATCCAGATATAATATTTAAATATTTGCAAAATTAAAATTGTAATGTTTGTTAATTCTGTTAGATTTTCTGAAAAATGAACTTTTAATAAAAATGTATTATATTAATTATTTACTTGTAGTCCTACAAGATCATTTTTTCAACATTATTCTAATCAGCTGTTTTTAATCTCTTATTGTATTGTGTTTTATTATTAAAATTTTCTTTTAATGAATTTTTTAACATTCATTGGACAAATATTGTCAATTTGTATCTTTAATAAATGAATTGTATTATATGTGTGCTATTTTTAAAGTTATCTACATTTAGAGAGTTCTATTTGTATGCATGGAGATAAAAATTAATATAAAATATTCCTTCCATAATGGAATTTGTTTAATTAACAAAGAACGTATTACAATTAAGCTTGTAATTAATGAGATTAATAAATTAGCTGTATTATTATTTTTAAAAACAGTAAGACCTTTATAATTTGGACTATATAATAATTCAGATCCGTAGTCCAAATTACAGATAATTCCTAATTGTAGGATACTTAACGAAAATTTGGGCGGGAGATCAATTACCACTAATGGAGGTAAAATTTTGTTATAACTTTATTGACAAAGCTTAAGTCATTAAAATCAACTACTAATAAATTTTTGTTCTAATATTATGACATTTATTCTGGGTTCTTTTATGATCTGTTTATTTATAAATAACAAAACTTTCTTTTAAATTTGTAACAGATATTTGTTACAAATTAATTATTTAACTTAATAACAGACGACATGACTGTAGTAAAAAATGTTCCAAAACTTAAATGAAATCTAAATAAAAAGAAATATGGCCATATACAATAAAATAAATAATAAATTTCTACGTACCAACTGACAACAATTGTATGCTAATTGCCTGTCATGTAGAAACTGTTGTAATACTGGATGCCCAAACCAGTTTATAACTCGCTTATTTCAGTTCATAAGAACACTGACTTGCTAACAAAAGGGCAGCAGCTTCATGTATAAAACAATCATAAATATCTTTCTTGAAGAATAAAAAATACAATAGAATATTCTTCTCAGTAGTAGAATATAACTCACTCACAAAAGCAAAATGCCCGGTTAGTGGTCAGTGCCCTCTATATTTATTGTATTTAACAACACTATAATCAGAACCATAGGAATAGAGACTTTTGTAGCATGTGCTTATTGTACCACTAACCTCCCTCTGCCTTGCCCATCCCACCACACCAGTTCTGTTGACTTTGCACCTGTCCTTGATGCACATGCTTGCAACCATGTGTTGATATATTTTACGGTCTGCAGTAGCAGCAATTGCAAAACAGTCAGACGTATAACAAAAAAAATGTGTTGATATATTATTAGTTTGTGCATTTTGAGAATTTGTTTACAATGTCACCATCCCCCCCTTTGATTAGGTACTGTGCTTCCGGCTAACAAAGCTTCCGACTTCGCGACGGAGGGAAGTCACCAATAGATGCGACGGGGGCAGTAGGCCTATGTCGGCACTGCAGAGGGCTTGTAACCGCCCCCACCACTGTGCACTGGAGACTATATAAAGAGCGTTCCACTGAGCCCGAAGTTATTCAATTCCAATCCACTTAACAGTCCGTCAACCGAGTCGTGCGCCCAATCTGTCTTAATTAAAACTATTCACTTCCCATTGAAACACTCTGTTTCTACATACAACTTAATTGCTGCTGGTTACAGAAGTTGATGGTCCAGGTTTTTCATAAACAAAGGTTTGAAATTATTTTAAATTTATTTCGGTTTATCTTTGCTGCATTGTTTTTTTATAACTTCTTGGCCTATTTGTTTAATAGTAAGATATTAGTTTTTAAAATCTGGTTCAGAATCTATAAAATTAGATTGTGTATTGATTTTCCCTCATCTTATATATTTAGTTTCTACTGATAGTAATTAATTAGCACAGAAATGAAATGGTGAAAAATGATAAATGAAACAGAAAATCACCACGGCCAGCCCGTGGTGTAGTGGTCAGCGCAACTGGCTATTATGCCGGGGTCCCGGGTTCGATTCCCGGTCAGGTCTGGCATTATTTTTATCTGTAAATCACCACATATCATTACCTACACACAAGTCCAATGCTTATGTAGGCATCATCACTCAATAAAAAAAAAAAAAAATTGATAATTAAACAGTAATGAAAACTGGATTAAACTTACATCTTCAGCAAGTTTCGCTAAGTTTGCCAAAACAATTTGTGAATATTCTCTTTAGAATTCTTTTTTTAGTTTGGAGTCTGAATTATTGCAAAGTCTGAATCATAGGGGTCTTACTGAAATTTAAATTTTCTCAAAGATTTTCAGATTAGTTAGTTTTGTTTATGTAATATGCACATTGTTTTGGGAATAGGGGTTAGTCACCCTTTTGAAACCCTATATAGTAATATTTAAATTAATAACATTTTAATAAAATGAGGTGAGTAGAAACTTTCATATAACAAAAAAGTCAGTTCATACCCATAGATGCTGAAAAACAACTGTACGTAATAGTTACTATGATTATATAGATCATGAAAAAATGGAAATTTATTTTTTGTGAGATTATTGTATTTATGAGTTCTATTAAATACATTATACACTATTATTTACAAGTGTTTATATTTTTTCCGTGTATACTCTACTTGTTGATGAAATAAAGTACAAATAATTTGATGGCAGTAAATATGAATTCACTTTTATGTTTTTTTTTCTAATGCTTGTCTCCTTGTTTTTTGACATTATCAAATACAAACACAATTCTCAATCTTACAAATTCATTTTCAATATCGATGTCCAATACTGTGAAGATTACACAACAAACCCGCTAATTGAAACAGCTTTTTATTGTATTTTTTAGCAAAATTTTCTATATAAAACATGTTTTGAAACAAACACTAAGGATTTTATGATGGAAAAAATTTTTAGTTGGAAATTTTCCTATACTTAAAAATCTGGTGTGAAACTCTCACACGGCTTTCTTTTGCCAATGCAAATAATGAACAATATTACCTAACATTAAAAATAAACAAAAAACATAACCTAATTTTAATCATGAGTGAATTATGCAAAATGAAAACCAACCTTAGCTTGGCTTAATAATGCGGAAAATCACTCTTTCATGCTTGAAATAAAAGGTGTAGATCTCTTTAATTTCCTATAAATTTGATTATAAACGCTTTTATCATAAAATGCATACTAAGGCCGAAAACTTAAAATGAATTTTTTAAGATTTTGAAAAAAGCAGAAAATCACTAATTACCACTAAACTAAGCGTTATGCAAAGAATTGTTTGAAATAAAACTTGTAGATTTTTAAATTTGTCTACACCTTTGATTATATTCACTTTTGTGCTAAAATGCATATTAAGGCTGCAATCTTAAAAAAAAAGTTTTTTCTACGAGAGAGCAGTCTCCCCAGGAATTTAAGCAGACATGGCGCCTACCCTATCTTGTAGAGCATAAAAAATGCAGTAAATGAGGTGATTTTTTAAAAAATTGTAGGAGCCGTTTTTGTGAAAATCTCAAAAAAGTAAAAATGACACTAATAAAGTACTACTTCCGGTTGACCGATTTTGATGAAAATGTTTGTGTCAGGTTCTTCAGTGGTACCAAACGTAAGTTTCAAGTTGACATCTTAGTACGATATTCCATTCTTGAGATATCTTGTTCACACACACATAGACCAATTGCTAAAAACATGTTTTTTTGGGGTTCGGAGGTCTGAAAACGTGTATATCATATCCGGTGAAAACTCTATTTTGAAAATCGATATGAAAACAATACTTTCTTTCCTATACATTCATATAGGCAAGAGAAAGTAAAAATTAAATTTAAAAAAATTATAAACAGTGTAGTTGAGAATAGAAATACAAAATGTACTTACAATATTATTATATTTAGCAATATTTGTGCTAAAACATTTCATTTAGTTCATTAGCAATTACAGGAAATTTATACATTTTCACTAATTGATTGCTGTCATTATGTGAAAACTTTGATAATCATGCAATATTTCACCATTGATTATAAACATGATGCTGTACATAAAATTGTTGTGCTGTTCTATGTACTGCAGTGCTTTTGGTGCTTCTGAATGTGAAATAAGCCATTCTACAGATTTTAGATTATTTTTTGTTATTATACACACTTTTTATGATAATCCAAACAAGTCCCAGCCCGGGATTAGTTCAGATTAGCCATGTTGTAAAATTAAACAAGTATGTTTCTATAACATGTTTAAATAAGCATTATATAATTTTTTAAGGAGAAATGCAAGTGAAAATATCAACTTCCATAATAAAAGTCCTACAGCTTTCATTTTTTGTGTACTGTAGCAACCTAATGAGACTTAATTCCTGTAATTTTCAAGTTACTGTATCATTTACTTGGGCAATAATCCATAAATTTTAAAAAAATGTATAATTAGTTTGTCAAAACTTAAAATGCAGCTACTCCTTCAACTATCGATTTAAAATTTTAAAAAATCCTGTTGGTTACTCATATATCAATAGGAATGGGTTGGTATGCGAATTGAAGTGTTCAAACAACTAAAACAAAATTATTGTCTGATATTTCCTACTCTTTGGCATACCTCAGAGTAAGATTTGTTTTATAAACTACTTATTACATAGTAAATTCAGGTACTTTTTGTGAAAGCAGATGCATTTTAAGGGGAGCCGACTTCTTACACAACTCGATGTTAATTTTTTCCACATTTCTGTAAAAGAGAACTTCATTTTTTGTGTTCTTTTCTAGGTCTGTTTTCTTTTTAGTTCCTTATCTAGACATTTATTAGTTCATGAGAAACCAGGTTAGTAAAATGGATTTCCCCCAATTGTCTAAAATCCGCTAGAAAAGTCACAAAAAGTTTTTCTCTCGGAAATTAATATATACAAGGTTCAGTCAAAACGTTCCCGGAATTGGTTAATAAAAATTTTTTGAAAGTATGTATAACAATTTTACATTATTTTACTTCAAAATACTCTCCTCCTGCATCTATATACTTATTTAATTGTTGGAAACAATCCTGGAAGCCATTTTTCTAAAGTTTTATGAGCTGCTTCGTCGCATTTTCCATCAACTGACGAATTAGCAAAACGATGTCCCTTCAATGTCATTTTCAGCTGTGGAAACAGGTAAATCCGTTAGGGCAAGATCAGGAGAATATGGAGGATATTCCAGAGTGGTTACACTGTTCTTTGCAAGGTATTGTTACACCATTAGGGATCGATGTGATGGGGCATTGTCATGCAATAAAAACCAATCATTCCCTACCCATTTTTCAAGTATGATGCTTTTTCAAAACATTATGTATCTACTGTTAGCAAACAAATATTTGCTAAGATATGTTCTGTACATAAAACATCACACATTATGTTTACGAGGGGTACCCAAAAGAAACCAGAATTATTTTTCAAAAGCTATTTATTTTCAACTTTTTTTACAAAACAACCTTATCCCCTTCAAAATACTCTCCATTAAAACTAATACATTTGTCCCACCAGTGCTGCCACTGTTCGAAACATTTTTTGTAGTCATCTTTAGAAATGGCTGACAGCTCCTCCCTCGTTTTTTTCTTGACCGCTTCAATGTTGTCAAATCTGTGTCCTTTAATGTCCCTTTTCATGCGTGAAAATAAGGAAAAGTCGCACGGAGCTAGGTCAGGCGGGTAAGGAGCGTGGGGCAGCAGAACCATGCCATTTTTAGTCAAAAAATCTTTCACAGAGATGGCTTTGTGTGCAGGTGCATTGTCGTGGTGGAAGAACCAGTCTCCTGTCTGCCACAAATCGGATCTTTTTTGACGAACACTGTAGCGCAATCTTCTTAAAACTTCCAAATTGTCATTCGACGGTCTGAGAGCACTTGCTCTCAAATTTTTTAAACATTTTCGTCGATTCGGGCAGTTGATGGATGTCCAGAACGAGGTTGGTCATCGATATGTCACCATTTTTAAACCATGAAAAGCACTCGTATAATTGAGATTTACTCATAGCATCATCTTTGTAAGCTGTTTTCAACGTTAAAACAGTATCAGTAGCACTTTTACTGAGTAGAAAACAAAATTTCTCAGCTACACATTGTTCACTTAAACTTGCCATCATAAAAAACGAAACAAGAACAAAACAGCGCTAGCAAAAACAATCACTGCAGATGAATATTGAACTCGCAGCAGAAATGCGTACTACACAATCACCGCCCAAGGTAATGCTATTCTGGTTACTTTTGGGTACCCCCTCGTATATATTACAAAGGTTTAAAAAAAACACCAATTACGTAGTTATTAAATTTTATTATGTATAATGAAGTACAAAAATACTTAACAGATCACAATGAACACTATTGCGAACATGAATTCAACAAAGCAAATAAATCTTATGTACAATAAGTATAAATCCATTACAATTATAAACATTATAATACAATAGCTGAATCATTTTTATCTGAAAAAGCTTACAATCAATTTAGAACACTCAAAAATTTTAATTCACCAAAAAAGTACATTAATGAATAAGTTATTTAAACAATAATTAATTAATAAAAATGAACTGATTAGTTACCCAAACCCCTAATATTTCAAAAAATTATCTCCGATGGAAACCATTTTACAAATTACACTTGCAATAAACTAATAATTTAGGTTCCATCTTATGTATCTAGGGTGAAAATTAAATATAAAAATCCTTAACTGATAATTTTATTTATGTACAGAAAAGAATGGTAAAAATTTTCATGCATCGTTTTTAGGTATAAGAAATTTTTCAATAAAATTAATATTTCTAAAGTTTATGATTAAATTTATTGAAAGACACTCGTTAAAGATATTTTATTAAACTGGTGTACCATTTATAAATTCATCAAAGACTAAATGGAATGTATATTTATTTCAAACTCATTATACCCAACTAAAAACATAATATGCTGTATTGTATTTTTGTTTGTTAATGGGAAAGTACTACAGTTGGCTAACCACTGCAATCATTTTTTGTCACTTAAAAATTTCGAAAAGAACCAACCGTATTTTAATTTTACAAATATTAAATTTTTTACTGGCCTGTTACAGCTGCTACATAACTTATATTTTACCTTTTTATAACATTATCCTACTTTGTATTTTAATTGTGACCAAAAGTGTTGGACAAAGTTTATCATACCAGTAAAATTATTTGTATTAACGGCATTCGTTACCTAAAAGTTTATACAATTGTAAATTTGTTTTACATTTCTTTCATAGATACACCTAGAGATCAATTTCTTATATACTCAATACTTAAAATAATCCCAAATCCTTTAATAACACATTGAGCACAGAGGTATGCATCATGCAATTGTACTACCATACTGGTACAGCACTGCAGTAAAGATCAAGGATGATGCTGATCAGTGTAATTAGTAAACGCGGATAATATTTCTTGTTTATTTAGTGATTCATCAATTAAACACATGGTTTTTTTCATTGTCTAGTTATCTAAAAATTACAAAGGATTTACCAGGATACTTTACTTTAGGACTGTTTTCAATGCCTAAAGAAAACTAGTACATACTGATGCCTTAACCCGGTTATTATATACCCTAACACCAGAATTCTGGCATAGCGTCATGATACTGTTTAAACTCATTTTGCTTGAACTATTCATTATTTTTTAACGGGTTAATAACTTGCACTAGACCGAGAATTTTCTCCTGTATAATGTTATGTATGTTGCATATTTGTATGATGAAAATTGGCTGCGTAGTAGTATTGGGAAAGAAAATATAAATTTTCATGATTTTTGTAGCCAATTTTTATAGACTTTTTTTTAATAACAATATTTAGAGAACGCCAATCGTTATAGTGTTGACTATATTCATTTTTTAGTTCTATCTCTTGATTTTTCATCTGTCACATTACTCAGTGACTAATTTATGGCCCTTAAACCAAACAAATAAAGTTGTCTCTACCCTGCTTGCCTACCTTACGTTGAAACCTTATAACCAACATAAAAAAAAACGATAAAAAATTTTTGTATATGCTATTTTTTTCACAATTGAATAACAAAGACAGCAACAGCAAAAGAAAGACAAAATATATTATAGTAAGCAAATAAAATAGAACCAAAAGGGACCTAGTGTGACTAAGCGCTTGGAAAGTGTGTTATCTTTTGAACAAGTCGATCAACTTTCAATACCTAAACATAGTAAATATTCACAATAATTTTATTTATATATTTATAGCCTAATAATGTATTTTTATTTTTTAATGGATTTAGCAGAATTTTTTTTGTTATCTATATCAATATTTCTAACAAAATTTTTTTAAATTAAATTTTTGTTTTTGGTTGTAAATGAAAACGAACAAATTAGGCACAAATATGGTTCTACTTACAAGTTCATAATAAATTAATGGTAATTTTTTGTAATGAAATTAAATGGAAAAGTTTTTAGAATGGCGTCCAGGTGATCATTAAAATTGTGGTAATAACCGGGTTAAGGTGTCATCCACATAATGGAAGACACTTTTGTTTTGATACCTTTCAAGGTGTCATTCTGGGACCATGTGATAAAGATTTCAAAAATAAGTTTATACTGACATATTCTTTATAAATTCTAACATTAAGATTCTTTAAAGTTAGGCACTTCTTCACTGATAATTTTTTTTCACTGTTAATTTTTTGGGCGGAATGCACCCTGTCTTAAAAGAGTTGTTCATGGCAAAACGTTTTTAGAATGATGTCCAGGTGAACATTAAAATTGTGGTAATAACCAGGTTAAGGTGTCATCCAACATAATGGAAGACACTTGCTTTGATGCTTTTTAAGGTGTCATTCTGGGACCAATGTGATAAAGATTTGAAAAATAATTTTATACCGACATATTCTTTATAAATTCTAACATTAAGATTCTTTAAATTTAAGCACTTCTTTACTGACAATTTTTTTCACTGTTAATTTTGTGGGCGGAATGCACCCTGTCTTGAAAGCGTTGTTCATGGAAAAAATTTTTAGAATGGCGTCCAGGTGATTGTTAAAATTGTGGTAATAACTGGGTTAAGGTGTCATCCAACATAATGGAAGACACTTGCTTTGATGCCTTTTAAGGTGTCATTCCGAGACCAATGTGATAAAGATTTGAAAAATAATTTTATACCGACATATTCTTTATAAATTCTTTATAAATATAAAGAATTTTATTTATTTAATTTTAAATAATTATTTTAAAGAATTAATTCTTAATTTTTAATAATTAATAATAATAATATAATTATTATAATATATTAATAATAAATAATAATTAATTCTTTATAAATTTTAAGATTCTTTAAATTCAAGCACTTCTTTACTGATAATTTTTTTTCACTTTTAATTTTTTGGGCGGATGCACCCTGTCTTAAAAATCAATCTCAACTTAAATCTTCAACTTATATAGGAACATACAAGAAAAACTAGCAGAATTAAATACAAAAAACAAAAAACCAGGATGTACAAAAATCGTCCAATTAAGAAATAAAACAGCAAACGGAAAAATCGCATTCCAACATGTAGAACTATTTAAGAATCAATAGACATTGACATATCTTCTGATTGTGATGAATCCAAATCAGCAAAACCACTAATCCTGCAACAGAAGATAATAAAAAAATTTTCATTCATGTATCGAGTGTCAGTACTAAATATTTGTAAACCAAGCCACTATCAGTACTATTTATTTAATAAAATTGCACCCTCTGAGTAAGCGTCGTGGATTGGCGGCGGCATTGTACCTCTACAAGGTCTTGCATGGATATGTTGATGGCGATATTTCTGGACTGGGTCTAAAGGTTCCCCATGCAGGAGTGAGGAGATATAGATTGTTTGTTACATCTAACGAGTTTAAAGATGCCTCACCTCTGGCCCGTTGTGCTAGTATTGCGAATGATTTTGGAAATGAAGTAGACTTTTTTAACTCGAAAATAGAAATTTTTAAGGTGGAATTACTGAAGAATGTAATTTGACGTAACTGACTGTGATAGTATGTTGATTTAATTTACGTTTTTATGTTCAAGCCCTTTGTACCTGCGTGTTATGTGTGTCTATGTTCATGTCTTCGTGTCTGCAGACGTTCTTCGTAAATACTTATGTTGATATAGGATTTGGTAAATTTGGAAATTATAATAATAAATAGGAGTAGTGATATATGATATAATGAATCATTATAGCAAGTATATTAAGGCTGTTTGCCATTCTACTTGCTGACGGACTTCCGTACCTGGCTGCACACTGGTCTGTGGGAGGAGACGGCAGGGTGTAGGGGAGTGTGGGAGCCCTGAATATAAAAAAAAAAAAAACAAAATCTAACAAAAACATTGAGATAACCGAGTGTTTTTGTGTCCTTGTTTTTATGCAAATATGCTCTCTCTATATCAAGTGATTTCTCGTAGTATATTTTAGAATGTTGGAGTCAGGTAAAAAAAATTACTACAGAAGTTAATGTGCCAGCAAGTCAACAATAAAGCCACATCAACTATTTAATTTAATAGATGAATAAATTAAAAAACTCCCTTGAAGAATAACATTTTAAACATAATAAAAATTTATACAAGGGTCATCTCTAAAGTAAAGACCGTTGGGAAATTTCTTGCCTTGAGGTTGGCTAACCTGTGTAATGGAAGGCCAGTCTCGTAATACACACACTGCATTGTTGTTTGTCAGTTGTCACGTTGTTGTATCTTTATTTACGTTTGGTGTTACTGCGTTTTGAAATAAATCAGATAATTGATGTTGTCGCCGTTAGTGAAATACATAGTGATAAATTTTTTAAACCATCAAAACGTTAAACTGGTCGAAATTCATAGGCAGTTGGTTGCTGTGTATGGTGATAAGGTAATGAATGAAAGAAACGTTCGAAAATGGGGTGAAAGGTTTAGAAATACGAGAGTTAATACGCATGATGAAGAATGTTCAGGGAGGCCCTCAATAATCAACGAGGACTTGTTGAAAAAGGTCGATGAAGAAATTAAAAACAATAGTCTCGTGACAATATCTGGATTGGCCCTTAGTTTCCCTGATGTTTCAAGAGCTGTTATTGGTCGCATTGTGCGTGACCATTTAGGCTTCAGAAAGGTTTGTGCTTGTTGGGTGTTGTACGTGTTATCGGAACGTCACAAACAAATCCGAATGGGATCTGCGTTGGAATTTATGGTGCGCTACAGAAAAAATGGTGATGAATTCCTGATGAAAATGGTGATGGCAGTCATGTGAATAGCGTCATCCTCAGTCACAAACAAAACCGATTAAGATCAAGCCATTGCTGTTTGGAAGGAAATTGATGGCCACGGTCTTTTGGGATTGATTTGGCATATTGTTGATTGACTTTTCAATACCCAAAAAACTGTAAATGCAGAATATTACTGCAAAACTCTACGCAAGTTATGACGTGCCATTCAAAATCGGTGCCATGGATGGCTTACCGACGGCATCGTACTCTTGCACGATAATGCACATCCACATGTGGCAGGTAAGATGCTCAATTTACTGAGAAGATTTGGATGGAAAATTTTCAGTCACCCACCATACAGTCCAGATTACACCTTCAGATTACCATTTGTTCGGCAAATTGAAAGGATTTTTGGGTGGTAAGCAATTTGCAGGTGACAATGAACTTAAAGATGCTGTGAATCAGTGGCTAAATGAACTGGCAGCAGAAGAATATGACGAGGGTATATTGAAGCTGGTGAATTGCTATGAAAAATGTCTAAATTCATATGGTGACTATGTAGAGCATTAATATAAGTTACGTATTTTATTCTGTATCACTTTGTTTTTACATATTTTTCTAAATAAATTTTTTACAACAAAACTGTCTTTACTTTACAGATGATCCTCGTAGAAGAAAAACACTTTACAGTTCACTCATATTTATTGTTCTTACTACATGCACACGGCGCATCTTACAAGGCACACGACGGACTTGGCTAGTTCGAAGGCAGTCAGTCAGTCAGTATCAATCTTCTCCATGAGAACGTTGACATGGAGATAAATGGAAACACTTAACATTGAATACACTCTTTTTGCTCTCCACACTGACCCCTCCCCTTCCTTTTGCTTCACCAGTGACTGCTCCTCCAAGAGGCAGCGGTAAACAGTGTTCGCCATGTACGTGACTGCTCCTATCTATAAGGTAGTAGTGTAACTGCACTCGCCTGGCCAGCGGCTTCTCTTTGAGGCAGCAGCAAAGGTTACCTCTGGTTCCTTCCCTCCCCCTTCAAAAGCAACTACGCCGCCAGATGCCCTGCCGCCAAACTCAACCAACGAGAGCTACGCATAGTGTGACAAGTAGAATCAGTAGACATGTTTGTGAGGTTGTAAAGAGTGGAGAAAGCAAATATCACTTTCATTCCAAACAGCTGCAACTATAACTTGAACAAACAGATATAATTTAATGAGTGATTCAATACTTACACTTGGCAAGGAGTTAAGTGATCAGAAAAGATTTGAGCATATTTCTGTAAGTTGGATCCTCCCATTTCACTTTGGGTCGATGACTTTGAAATTATTCCATGTAGATCACTAGAATTATTATCATCATTATTGGTTTTCCGATCATTGTAAAGTCTATCGGGGCGATAAAGAGGATCTGGACGTTTCCATAAAACCAAAGCCTTTGATGGACTTTCCCTAAATAAAAAGAAACAAAATCATATTTAGACATACAACAGGTACGGTAGTTTGCTTTTAACACTGAATAATGGTACTATATGTGTTTCAGCTGGAAAACAGATTTCACCTAAAATGCTGCAAATCTTTCTAAAAATGATTCTATCCATTAAAAAAACCTCAAAAAACATAACCTTATTTTAATCATAAGTGAATGATGCAAAATGAAAACCAACCTTAGTTTGGCTTTATAATACGGAAAATCAATCTTTCACGCTAAACTAGGCTCTATAGAGAAAAATAAAAGTTGTAGATCTTTTAATATCCTATAAATCTGATTATATACTTTTGTCGTAAAATGGACCCTAAGGCTGAAATCTTAAAAAATCCAATTTTTATACAGATTTTCAAGAAAAACAACAAACAGAAAATCACTAATTACCATTAAACTAAGTGTTATACCAAGAAATGTTTGAAATAAAAGTTGAAGATTTTTAAATTTGTCTACAACTTTGATTATATTCACTTTTGCGCTAAAATGCATATCAAGGCCACAATCTTTTAAAAAAAAACTTTTTTACGAGAGCACAGCCTCCCCAAGAATTTCAGCAGACATGGTGCCTACCATATCTTGCAGAGCATAAAAAATGTAGTAAATGAGGTGATTTAAAAAAAAACAACACAGGAGCCATTTTAGAGAAAATTGCAAAAAGTGAAAAATTACACAAATAAACTACTACTTCCGGATGACTGATTTTGACAAAAATGTCTTCTAGATGTACCTAAATTAAGTTTCAAGTTTAAAATTAGTACAATATTCTGTTCTTGAGATATTTTGTTCACACACACACGCACGCACACACAGACCAATCACTAAAAACATGTTTTTTGAGTTCAGGGGGTCTGAAAACTTGTATATCCAGTGAAAAATCGACATGAAAACAATACTTTCCTATACACTCATATAGACAAGAGAAAATAAAAATTAAAAAAGTTAAACATTTTTTGAACTACAAGTTGATTTGTGCACCAGAATCAGGTTAACAATAAGAAAAGCTTGGTGAATTAAGGAGCTGTGTAACAAAAATATTGTAACATTGCACAGTGATGTTCTACAAATGGTTATGGGAATAAATTGTTCATTGTAAGAAATTGTGTATTCTATGAAGTGTTGTGTATCAAACCAGGATAATGGATTGTGATGAGTAAAAAGTTTTTAATAGGAATTCTCAGAAATTGAAACTAGTAGAAACGTTTATTTCAATTTGATTCCTATTACCATGTTCGAGTAAAGCGATACAATTGTTAGAAGGATCTCAATTGTTTGAAAAATTATCATCAGACTGTAAGTATAAAAACAGTTATAGTCCGATTCACGAAAGATAACACCTATCTTTTAAGAGCGATATCTTTTAAACGTTGTATAAAAACATTAAAAATGAAAAATCAAGTCACGTTTTCAAATACTGTTGTTAACATGTAACAGTCAGTACAAAAATTATTTCCATATCATTACTGGTAGCCGAAATAACAATTTTTTTTTAAACGACTGCCATTTTAAAACCAATCACCCAAAAATAAAACAAAAGTATGCATTACTTGTAGAAACCTTTATTATATACTACTTAGTAGTCATACACATTTCAAAGTACCCGTAAACAAAGTAATAGTACCTTGAAGTTGGGTATACTGGAAAAGTGGTTAAAAACAGGATACTTTTTATGTGTAATTCATTATATTTAATACATTATTGATTTCTGAAAATATTAATGTATATACTGTAATCAACAATAAAACAAGCTTTAATCTGATGTATCATAATTGTTTTTACATACAACGGTTCAAAAGATATTGCTCTATAAAGACAGGTGTTTTCTTTCATGAATCGGACTACAGGTATAGTGCCTTTGTAGTAAGGCAGAAATTGAAATGTGAATGGAAAGTATTGTTCGGCTGTTTGAAATAGGATCGTTATGGGACTGGTTCTTGAAAATGTTAATAGTGCGTGGTGTACATATGGTAATAACTGGTTGTGGACAAGTAAATCATTGTTTTTATTGTTGAGTAACAGGAACTTATTTATAGTTGATTTTATGTACTTTTAGTTTCATAATTAATTTAATTTATGTAATCTAATTGTATTTATTAGCAGACTACGTTTAATAAATAATTGTAATAATTATACTTATAAGTTTAAAGGAAGTCTGTTTATTATTTATCATACCCAGATCCTGAATGAACCTTGGCTTAGGTGTTACAATAGTTTTGAAAAATTGCAATAAAAGTTTTAAGATTTCCATCTTTCAGTGAATTACTTGATTACTTTTATTTTGGTACCTCCGTATTATCCCGTCAAGAAAAATTTGTATTATGAAATTAAAAGTGCTTCAAACTTTACTTTTTAATATTGCTATTCAATATCACTTGTCTTATACATGTAACATCTGCATCCACTAAATATCTGTATTGTACACTGTGTCATCTGAAAGCTATGAGTTGCCCTGTTCTTCATTCATTAACCATAAATTATAATGGACATCCAATACCTAATGAGACAAATTAATGTAACGAAAAAAATGGTTCATTCAATGACAATGAAACTTTTTCAGGGTCAAGTTGGCAACCTTGGCAACACTGTTAATCATCTGTTCTATCAAAATTAATATAAACATCACCTCTTTCATTCATTTCAAAATTTTAGCAACAGATAAGATTTTTGCTACCTGAAGGTGTAAAACTGGTGGAAATTTACTCAAGAATGTTAAAACAGCATGGTGAATAATGTTTAACACTTTCGAGACGACAACCGTACGTAATACGGCCATGATGATATACACCAAGTGACGGCACACGTATGTCATACGGGCACGGCAATATACATCCCTAGATGGAAACGTATCTCATATGTTTTCTACTTTCACATTGTTATAAATGTGGCTACCCGTTTCCCGTTTTCACTGTTATTTAGTTCACTTTGTTCTCCGTTTACCTACAGCGATAGTTGACCGAATCGATTAGTATTTTCTGATATATCGACGAAACTATCGACCGCTACTTAATGCGCGAGATCGAACTGTAGCGTCTACTACCGAGTACCGACTTAGCGGGTTACAAGGCCACGTTGTTTGCAGTGTATGTGTTTTTCTGTTATTGTGCTATTATACATTTCATGAAACAATGTCTAGAGATGCATTAGATTGTTTTGCAGAAGATTCTGGGTCGGAATTAGATGACAAGGACACTGATGAATCATACAACCCTGCGGAGAATGAAAGCGATATTGATACAAGTTTCATATAATATCTTTCGGAAATGTGTAAATTAGAGTAATTGTAATTAGTATTATTTTATAAATAACTTAATAGTTGACGAAAACTAAATGTATGGTTAAAAAGAGCAAATTTCAAACTTTATTTTCATATAATACCCTTAATAAAAACAAGTGACTGCACACTGATTTTTTGAAAAAGTTGAAAAAACGTCAATCTACAGTGCAAGATACGTATAATTTACTTAGTCTATAGTGCATAGTCGTGAAAAAAATGGTAGACTGGAAAGTGTTACACTACATTAACATGTACAAGTGAGTAAAACAGTTTAATTTGGGCTCAACAGAAGTCTTCATGATTGTCATCACTCTGGAAGACAAGTTGGGGTTTCGACTACAATGCTCCAAAATTGCCTAAATGATCTTATTCATGAAGAAAGGCAAGTCTAAATTCCTCAAATTGCTAGTTAGTTTAATATTAGTGTTAAAAATGCACATTCCATTATTCATGACGTGCTGAATTTTTGCAAAACATAATACAGATGGGTTCCAAGACAGAAAGAGCTGAAGTTAAGCCAGCTACGGACTCACTCAGCCAAGATATTAGATAGAGGAATGTTACATATCAATAAATTACAATGCTTGAGTAGATATAAAAGATTTAAATAATTTACTTACAACCTAGCCATTAATGATGGTGGAAGTATATTTGGTGTTTGCAATTGCCTCAACTCATCACACACTACTAAAGATGGCAATTTATTGTTATCACTACTATATCCTTCGTCATTCAGATCTGGTATTCTCTGAAAAAATGAAACATAACAGGATACATTAACATTTTTTACGTACAGCATATTTAAAATTTTAAGTAATACTAAAATTCTACATATATTCAAAATTTATAAGCTCTACAATTAACAGATGATATTAACCAATGTATTGACAAAAAAGTCACATAAAAGGTGAAATGACTGAGTTTCATCTCAGGTGTTACTGTTTAGGGATCAGATTAGAGACTGTTATTAGGTTTATAAGCAGGATAAAACCTTAAGTAATAAAGCCAATTATATTAAGATTAAAAATCTGGTGTGAAACACTCATAAATTTCTCTTGCCAATGCATATAATTAATAATATAACCTAATTTTAACCATGAGTGAAAACCGCAAAATGAAAATCAACCTAAATTTGGCTTAAAAATAAGGAAAATCTCTCTTTCACGCTAAACTCGGCTCTGTAGAGAAAATTCTCTAAATTTAAGTTGTAGATCTTTTAATTTTCTATAAATTTGATAATAGACACTTTTGTCGTAAAATGCATGCTAAGGCTGAAATCTTAAAAAAAACTAATTTTTTATATGTTTTCGTGAGAAAAAAAACAGAAAATTGCTTATTACTACTAAACTAAGCATTATACAAAAAAAAATTCTTAAAATAAAACTGTAGGATTTTAAATTCTCTACAACTTTTACTATATACATTTTGGCGCTAAAATGCATATTAAAGCCTCAATCTTAAAAAAACAACTGTTTAAGAAAAAACAGCCTCCCCACAAACTTCAGCAGACATGGTGCCTACCCTATCTTGAAGAACTTAAAAAATTTAGTATATGAGGCGATTTTTAAAAAAATCGAAGCAGCCGTTTTTGAGAACATCGCAAAAAGTGAAAAATGACACGAATACACTATTACTTCCGATTGACCGATTTTGATGAAAATGTTTGTGTTGGGTCCGGTAGTAGTATCTAACTGAAGTTTTAAGTTTCAACTTTGTAGGATGATCCATTCTTGAGATATTCTGTTCTCACACACACACAGACCAATCGCTAAAAACATGTTTTTAGGGTTCAGGGGGTTTAAAAACGTGTAATCTGGTGAAAACTCAATTTAAAAAAATCGACATGAAAACAATACCTTCCTTCATATATATTCATATAGGCAAGAGAAAGTAAAAAGGAATATGAAAAGTTTATTGTTTTCACTAAGCAACAATAATATTGTAAAGCTTTAATAGATACAAGACACTACTCTTGAGATGTCTGGAACATAATTAACAAGGAAAGTAATAAGGAAAATTCTGGTAAAGTTAGGTCAGTAGATAGAGTTGTTAATGGATGATGGGGGATTGGTGGATGATCCAGTAAAAGTAACTGAAATTTTGAATGATTTTTTTGTGAACATTGTAGAAAAAATTACAGAGAATCGTAAGTAAGGTACAGGTAAATAGAACTGAACAAAAATTTCCCACATATTTTTGAGAGTTTTGAAGGATGTACTTTGAAGCATCTGTAGTCGGTAGTTAATAACTAAACAAATAAAAAAAACTTTAGAAAAGCTGTGGAATTTAAAATTATACTTCAAAAAAAGCTTTAATGAAATTAGTAGACCTTTCCTGCATACAGTGAATACTTCTCTAAGGTTGGGTATATTTCCTATCTTATTTTCCATCTTGCCATCAAAATATTCAAATAAAAAGTTCAAATAAAATGATTTAAATGTGCTTAATAAATTTCACCTTCCTTCTGTTAAAACTTACAATGAGTTCTCTTTTGCATTCAATTCCCAGTATTCATTTTCTTCTCGGTCCATGCGATCTCCTGCATTTACTTACATAGATCTTCATTACTTCTAATCTTCCTTTATCCTGCTTTAGCAACACCTATCTTTTACTTTTATGTCGTAAAACATTCCAGATACATGTAGTACACTTCTAAAACAACTGTGCACCAAGTAAATAAGTAGGCTGGCAGTGAGTCTACAGTTGTCACACGACGAGTTGGAGAGCATAGGACTACCCACTTCTATTCTATTCTATTTCTATTTTCATCTCCTGCTTCGTTTTTCTGACCAATTTAGACCAAATTGGAGGCATATCTTACACTTAATATGATTTCATTTTTTATTTATCCCTTACAAGTGTTTCGGTGGATCCACCATTATCAGAGTATAATACATAGTTTGAAACTAAAATTTTTTAAAATCTATAGAAGATGTTACATCTTCAGTCAAGTGTATAAAACTGATTTAAAATTAAATACCTCTAATCTATTCCTTCTCATATTACTACAGATAGCAGCAGCAGTCAATATCACTTTATCATTCTTAAATTTGATTTGTTCATTTAAAAGTCCAGCTTTTCCTCCTTTAAATGTTTATAAATATGGAAAATCTCATATTTTTCAATCTTACTTTTATTTTCTTTATTGCATTGTTCTATTATATTGAAATGTTTGTCTATTTTACCAAATTTATGTTTTTCCTTCTTTATATGATTGGTATAGTTTGATATAATGTAGTTACATTACAGTGCTTTTTCATGTTCATTATACCTCACTTGAAAATTATGACTAGTCATAAAAAATAAATATGATTTACAACTAATATAGAGAGAAAGTTAAACTATATAATTGAATATGTTAAATAATTAACTTGCAATAATCATTCATTTAAATAATACTAGATACTAAAATGTAGTACAACAAAATGAAACACAGACAGCTGTTCTCCTCTTGCTTGGTGGAATTCTATCTGCAATGTGACAGCGCATACAGTATGAGCAGTATGCCCTACTTCATTTATTCTAAGGCTTGCTTACCAGATCCAATGGAAATATCAGAGTTGTTATGGATGTGTACAACCTCTTAGCAATTTTACAAAACGTTTCCTTATCTCAACATTTGAATGATTTTGTGTCAATAGTCTTTCACTATTGAAACCTTGCTTACCTGAAGCAACTCATTGCTACAGGGTCCATAATAAAAGTAATGCGCATGATTTTTCTGAAAGTAGTACCTTCGAAAATCAAATGCGCGGTATATTCGAGAAGGTATGATAGTTTATCAGTAAAGCCTATTTAACTTTAGACTACATACGCTACTTTACAAAAGTTGTTTCTTCATCTCTAGCACTCCGCTAGATTAATCAGTTAAATTCATTCAGGCACGGCATATTTTCATATGTTACAAAAAAATCATTTCATCCTTCACCTGTGAATTGATTTCTAAGTAAGAGTGTAAATCAAGTGAAAATAAAAGAGATAAGATTTAGTACATAATGTTAGGACAGTGGCTGGATATTAGAATTTAACTGATTTTTTTGTTTTTTTGTTTAACATCCGACTGTTCTGCAATTACTGCTAATGCAGACGGTGAAGGATGTTTTTTTTTTTTTTTTTTTTGGACGTTAAACCAAAAAAAAAAAAAAAAAAAAAAAAAAAACATCCTTCACCGTCTGCATTCACATTCACTTTTCAAATTCACATTCAACTGGCTAATTAGCACCGTCTTGCTTTCCGTTTCAATTCTGCTTTACACCCGTGAACAACTGTGCTGTCATCGGAGTTTCGAAGCCCTGGTTTTCTGTTTCATGTTTGTTTGTTTGTTTACTACTGAACTTTACAATTTAGAATTTTAATTTGAGAGTGTATTCGAAAGGTATATCTGGGTCAGCAAAGAAAAAGGAAACCATTGACAATAGGGATTAAAAAATCTGGACTAAGACAGGTGAATTTGGCTTCAACTTATGGACTGAAGAAGTTTACTATTGCCACAATCATCAAAATCAAAGAAAGCATTATGGCAATTGCCGTTGCAAAAGTTGTAACCAGGATTGACAAATACAGAAACGTAATTCATGATTATGTAGCGGGGGGGGGGGGGGTGCACCCCGCTGTACAAACTTTTGACTATACGAACTCCACTTCAGGATAGTTGTATAGTGGTATAGTGACGTATGACTGTATTAAAGTATTAGGTATGTTGGCTTCTTACCTGACATGTATCATCAGACCCTGATGGAAGAGGCACCGCTGAACCATGTGGCATATACGTATTGCTGATGTGCATGGACTGCAACTGAGAAGCCATTACCTCATCAGTAATATGCACTTTAGGTGGTGGTAACCTGTAAAATAAACGATTACTCACAGTTAACACAAGACTAATATAGAAATCTTACACATGTCATTTCAAATGAATTCTGCAAAATGCAACAAATAACCTTATCTTTGGGACAGAGACATCTCTACAAAAGTAGGGTCAACTTATCTCCCATGGCTTAAAAACCGTACAAAAAGCCACTATTGAAAAATCCATGTTTTCAACCCACTAAATGTTGTAAAACTACCAGTTAATTTTTAAAAAGATTCCATCAAATCTTTATTCTTGTATTGGGTGATTTAAGATGGATAGATTCAGGCGACACACTGTAATATGTTTAACCCCTTAACAGTCCCTGACATATTATTACGTTGCCAGATAATGTCCCATTTTATTTTCCCCCTTGACATAATACCATAATAGTAGCAATCTTTTTTAGATAGGCTATTGTTAATCAGCTGAAAATTTGACAAGTGTTTGTTTTTATTTCAGCATGATATATGGAGGTTAAGTTCATGGTGTTCTTATTTGTGATTAATGTGGAACGATTTAATTGTTTCAAAATTATGTAAAGTAAGCTTTGTTTTTTGAATGTTTGTGCTGGCTTCACAAACATTTCACTTTTTGCATTTTTCAAAGTCCGTCCACTATTTGGCCAGAAATCTTTAAATTAAAAAAGTGTGGATTCAACAACTTTAAACTTTTTTAGTGAAATTATTTGAGCAGATGCACTATTTTGCAATTGGAACTTGGTTTACCAATGTTAGAAATCTATCTTCCTCTTCGTGAGTATTGTCTGCGCATTTTTTTCAGTTTTACTAATCAATTAGCAGCTGCTAATTGATTTAATGCATGTAGAATTAAGACTGAATTCCTTTCTCCTTAACTTTTGTAAAATTTAGGTTACTCACATTTCATTTTCAAATAGACCTTTCCTCTTTGCAAGCCACGTTCTATTTCTGTTTCCACTGTGTAAGGATATTTTACATGCTCTAGGAGGAGACTGAGATCCAAATGGGAACGTACTATTAGCATCGCTACCTGTAAATCTGTAACATCAGTACATAAAAATGCATTATCCATATTTGCCTTTTACTACATGAAAAATTTCATACATGTCTAATCACATATGTAACTACACCGGTTTCATGCCCAGTACAACCACAAATTTCTCTTATTTACAATCAAATTCAACAGAAAATTCTAGGATACTCCATGTTTCCCTCTCAACCCACAACCATACTATTTAAAATTTGTGTTAAGAGATTCCTATCACTTTTTCTGAATAAACATAAGTTTCTCCCAGTGAGGTTTATATACAATAAAACAAGTACAGTGAGTACATCTAGTAAACCCACAATTATCTATCATTAACAACCAGGCCAGGTGTCCGATGACTGGGAAAGTTGGATTAAGCTGAAGTGAGCAAAGGAAACCTTTTATACAGTACTGCCTCATCTATCCAAATAACTGGATTGGAAAAGAAAATTTATTTCAGAAGATCACAATATCCCACATGCAGTATTTGAAAAACACCGCAATGCAGATACAGTGCATTATACACAGCATAACCTGTATACCGTGGACAATTTGAACTGGCACAACTCTTGCACTACGTGTACACAGTTCCGCATTAAGTATATCCATAACCTATTCTTTCAACAAGGTCTACAAATTTTAATGTACGCAAATGCCTACAACCTTATTTCAATGAATAAACATACAAAAATCATTTCGTTTTAAAATATGTATTTAACTTGTCCCAGTAAAAATTTAAATGATAATTTACAAGAACTATGCAAAAACTCACTACACTATACTCTACAGACGCACACAACTAACTAAACAAATTGGTCTGAATACATATAACTAACAGAAAATCATACGTGAAAACAAATTAGTTACATCATTATGTCTAACAATTTTTAATAACAACTGTGAAAACAAAGCGTAGTGACCATGCGAGAGTCGCACATTACAGTAGCGACTGTATACTTTTGTGACTGTACCATCGTTGCAAGGCGAGGGGCGAAGAATGAAGTAGATAAACACTGAAGCTGCTTGTGCCAATTCGAATTGTCCAAGGTATACAATATTGCACATTTATCAAAATTTAAATATTCAAAGTGTACAGTTACAATAATAAATTTTTATAAAATGCATCCTGCAGTTTGAAATCAATTTTATTATATAAATAGATATATAAAAATTTCACTAACTTTTTCAGCACCCTTTATCCTTATAATCTACTTACACGTGTTTTGATGTATCCACCATCATTAGAGTACACAAAATATTATTTGAAACTTTAAAGCTTATAGAAGATGTAGCATCTTCAGTCATCTATATAAAAACAACTACAGTAGAGCCCCGGTTAACCGATATCATCCCAAAAAGTACCGCGCAAAATGAAATTCTCATACAGCGGCAAATCGATCATAATACTATACTGTACTTATATTAGTCATATACGGTTTTGTCAAAAAGGATTCTGATTGGGTTCGAATCCCATTCACGCATGGCATTTTTTCATACGTTACAAAAAATCACTTCATCCTTCACCGTCTGCATTAGCAGTAATTGCAGAACAGTCAGACGTTAAACCAAAAAAAAAAGTCAAAAAGGATTCCAGTAAATAAAATGCACAGTATTTAATCATTATTAAATATTTTACAGTACAGTTATTTCAATGCTTTGCAAATCATCAATACAATTTTGCTTTTTTACGATATTTAAAAAAAGACTAAATACAGTATGTGTACTAACTCACGTTATTCAATAAAACTCAAAGGCGCTGAGTTATGGCAATCTGTATGCTACTGCGAAGTGGTAAGTACATTCTTATACGGTGGCAAAGAAGCGAGTGAGTTCCGTTAAACAAAAAACACCTATGGATTTCTTCAAGAATTAACTTTTGTAACTCGAACATGCCCTGTATGTCTTTTTTTTTTGTACGTCATTTTTCTATTTGAAAATACAGTAAATGCTTTTCTTCCAATCTTTGGCCATGTTTTCATTCATTTCACCGTTTACCATACGTTTCCCCTACGATTTTTGTCAGAGTTCGTGTTATCAGAGTTTTTGATTATGTGAAGTACCCTCAGACCACATTACCTCAGATAATTCGGGCTCTACTGTATATGAAACTTTTATAGTCCAGTCAACCTGTGTTTTTTAGAGGAAAAAAATAGTATAAAGCTAATTTTTTTCCATCGATTACTATAGTTTAGACAAGTGTACTGCCAAAAGTCCCCACCCCTACCCTCCTTGCTTCCCCCCAAAGTTACAAATTGCAAGGGTTTCGTAAATCGCGTTTATCTCAAAAACTAAACAAGGTATTGGATTAAATTTTTTTTTGTTGTCTTTCTTATGATATTTCCTACAATTAATGTCCTTATCTTTTTTATCGTATCTTTTACCGTTCGGTAGTTATTCATAAAAAGGTTGCTAAAACATTATAAATTTACTTACGTAATTTTACTTTTTGGTTTAAAACTATTTACACTTACATTTTACACAAAAATGTTTCAAACCAAACTTTTAGTCCTTTTTAAGATCTATAAAATGATATACAACAGTACTTACTTTATTGTAGTAATATGGCAAAACCAGCCGCTGCAATGTAGAGTGCTCAGTTGTGGCGGCGTTTGGTAATAGAAGGTCGGGGCCGTCAGTTGCTATGTTGCAGTTATAATTTTTCGCGTAATTTAAGCACCACTAGGAATTTTTTTTAAAATTAATAAACTTATTTCACAAGTGTCTTACTATGTATTTTTAAGTGTAAGAGCGAACATTTATGTAATATAAAAAGTTTCCGTTTTTTCAGACTACATTTAAAAACTGTACACAAAACCATTTTTAATTTGAGTTTAAGAATATGATCAGGCCTATAGGCTATTTATTGTCCAAAAGATTATACACGAGGTTTATTCAGAAAGTAAGGTTCGATTTCTAAAAAAAAATAATGTAAGATTTTTTCAAAAAACCTTTTTTATTGTATTTGTTACATCTTTCTTTATTTTTCCACATAGTTTCCATTTTTATTTGAACATTTATCATAACGTTCTACAAGCTTTTGTATGCCTGTATCTTAGAAGTCCACCACCTGTGAGGATAACCAGTCTTGAACAGCTTACTTCACGTCATCTGTGCCGAACTGCTTGCCACCGAGAAACTCCTTTAGGTAGCGGAACAAGTGAAAATCACTTGGTGCCAAGTCTGGACTATACGGTGGGTGGTCAACCTGTTCCCATCCAAATGATCTGATCAGATCTTGCGGTCGATTGGCAGAATGGGGCCTGGCATTGTCGTGCAGCAACAAAACTCCAGACGTCAGAAGGCCACGTCGCCTATTCTTTATTGCGCGGCGAAGATTAGTCAGGGTGGCGGAGTAAGCGGTGAATTTATTGTTGTCTCTCGCTGCATAAACTCGACTAACAAGACATCCCAAAATATAAGATTTAAGACTATCCCAAAACATTGTAGCCATAATCTTGCGTGTTGAGATTGTCTGCTTGTCCTTGACATTGACTAGCGATGACGTGTGACGCCATTCCATAGACTGACGTTTCGACTATGGGGTAATGTGAGAAACCCATGTTTCGTCCTCTGTGACAATATGTTCTAAAAATCACCTTCTCTATGGTATGAGTCCAAAAATTTAAGAGAACAAGCCATTTTTTTCATTTTGTTATCCTCAGTAAGGAGTCTGGGAACCCAACGTGAACACAATTTGTGAAATTGCAAATTTTCAGACACAATTTTGTACAAAGTTGTTCTGCTCACATTCAGAAACTCCAATGATAAACTTGAAACAGTGAATCGCCGGTGTACACGAATCTTTTCTTCCACGGCATTAACCAAATCTTCTGTCACGACTGATGGTCGGCCTGGACGCGGTTCATCATGGATATTGTCCTGTCCATTCTTAAAATTTCTTACCCACTTACGAACTTTGCTGTCACTCATCGCATTGAGGCCGTACACTTCAGTTATCTGGCGATGAATTTCTACTGCTGAAATGTTCTTTGCTGTCAAAAACCGTATAATGGAACGAATTTCACAGTCAGCGGGCTGATCAATTGTTTGAAACATTTTAAACTAATACTGTAAACAGCACATTGCAACACAACAATAACTATGACCTATCACCGTGGCTCTTGGAGACGTTTATTGCCCTTTCATCTATTTCAATATCTGCATCTTCTTCAACAACAAATGCGGAGATATTTTCTGTTTTGTGGCCCAACACGGAAACATACAGCAGAATCATTGAAAAATAATTAGACATCGTAGTCAAAAGGTATGGGTAGGATTGCCACATTGTGTTTGATGGCTAGATTAAACTAAATTAATTGTTTGATGGCAATAAATGTCTCCAAGAGCCACAGTGATAGGTCAATAGTTGTTGTTGGACAAGACACTGATATTTTTGTTTTATTAATTGGTCTACCACAGTGTGAAAAACTACAACTATTCTTCCACAAACCCTCTGGTACACCATCAACATATGATATCAGGAAAATTCGTGAAGAGATAGAGAATTGAAGAATGTGATGTTGTTTATGTATGCTTTGACTGGATCTGACACGTCTTATTTTTTTTGGAAAAGGCAAATTCAACGCGTACAATATGCTAAGTACTTCTGAGGAGCTATGCGCGAAAGCTTTACTGTTTTATGAAAAGGAAGCTAACATCAGTACTCTTAAAAGAAATAGGGGAGAATTTTGTACTGAAACTATTCGGATGTACTAGGTCTAAAAGTTTAAACGAAAGTAGATATTCCTTATACCTCAAAGCAGTTGCAAAGAATGTCATTAAAATCCAAATTAAACGTGGCCTCTCTTCCTCCAACATTTAATGCTGCGGAGCAACAATCATTTTGAACTTACTACCAGTTTCAAAAATGGATTGGAGATAAGAATATGGCTGCTACGAATTGGGGTTGGACTATAACAAACAACATGTTATATTTGGTTCACTAAAAAATAACCACCGGTATCTGAAGAAGTAATAAACTTAGTTTCCTGCAACTGAAAAGGGTCATGCAAAAGCAAATGCAGCTGCTTTAAGGCATCCCTGGATTGTACAGAAATGTGTGGGACTTGTGGAGGATTCTGCAGTAACGTCATGGTCGTTGAAGTCGAGGATGCTGAAAAACATCTCATGGATGTTTAAGCCATCATATACGTACATAATCTTTTGGACAAAAAATAGCCTTTAGGCCTGATCATATTATTAAACTCAAATTAAAAATGGTTTTGTATACAGTTCTTAAATGTAGTCTGAAAAAACGGAAACTTTTTATATTACATAAATGTTCGCTCTTACACTTAAAAATACATAGTAAGACACTTGTGAAATAAGTTTATTAATTTAAAAAAAAATTCCTAGTGGCGCTTAAATTACGCGAAAAATTATAACTGCAACATAGCAACTGACGGCCCCGACCTTCTAATACCAAACGCCGCCACAACTGAGCACTCTACATTGCAGCGGCTGGTTTTGCCATATTACTACAATAAAGTAAGTACTGTTATATATCATTTTATAGATCTTAAAAAGGACTAAAAGTTTGGTTTGAAACATTTTTGTGTAAAATGTAAGTGTAAATAGTTTTAAACCAAAAAGTAAAATTACGTAAGTAAATTTATAATGTTTTAGCAACCTTTTTATGAATAACTACCGAACGGTAAAAGATACGATAAAAAAGATAAGGACATTAATTGTAGGAAATATCATAAGAAAGACAAAAAAAAAATTAATCCAATACCTTGTTTAGTTTTTGAGATAAACGCGATTTACGAAACCCTTGCAATTTGTAACTTTGGGGGGCCGCTGGGGGGAAGCAAGGGGGGTAGGGGTGGGGACTTTTGGCAGTACACTTGTCTGAACTATAGTAATCGATGGAAAAAAAATTAGCTTTATACTATTTTTTTCCTCTATCGGGTATTTTTCGACACAGGTTGACTGGACTATTATGTAGATGACTGAAGATGCTAAATCTTCAACAGGTTTCACAGTTTTAAATGATATTTTGTGTATTCTAATGATGGTGGATCAATTGAAACACGAGTAAGTAGAATATAAGGATCCAGGCAGCTGAAAAGATTACTGAAATTTTCATATTACAAAACAGAACAGTTACAGTATATACCGAATTGTTAAAACATTAGTGCGTTGAGCTAAAAATTGCATGAACATTACTGTATTTGCTTGGTGATTCATCTATTGTATTTTCAAATAGAAAAATTGATAGACATCAAGGGATACGTGGAGCAGCAGCATAACACCACACTAGCTAATAAACTTATGATAGTGAAATGATTGTACAATCATGCTGCCTTTAAATGTCATATAAAAGTAAAACAAAGAAAAAGAAATTATTTCTTTATGAAGTAAACCTAAACATTTGTAAATACTTGAACATAATATATTGTAATGTGTTTTGTAGCAAAGTATAAACAAGTGGTACATTTATCTGTTACATTTTTTTTAAATTTATTTATTTAACGTCGCATCAACTGCAATGGTCATTAGCGACGACGTTGGGGTGTAACTGTTTACAATGGAGGATGAAATGATTTTTTTTAACTTATGAAAATATGCCGTGCCTGAGTGGGATTTGAACCCATGACCGCATGATGAGAGGCGAGCACGTTACCAACTACGCCAATGCAGCTGGCTATTCCATTTTGTTTTAATTGATTTTCTGTTATTTCCGATTTATCTGGGTTTGGTTCAATTTTCTGGATCACTTCTAGTCCCAATTAGTCTGGATAAATGAGGTAACACTGTATTCCCATGTCGGTTCTCTTTAAATGATTTTCATTTACAAAGTAATTAAAACAATAAATTAAAAAAGTAATGTTAAAACTTGAAAATGAAACAGTTCTGTACTTAAAATTCAAAGGAAAACTTTTTTACATGCAGTTAAAATTACCCTAAATCCCAAATAAAGGAAAAAGAAATCCTTGAGATGTTGGGTAGGGAGGTGTGGCTACATTCTCCTTACAGCCCAGACCTCACTCCATTCGATTTTAATTTTTTTCAGCTCACTCAAAGACTTTTTATGCAGCAAAAAGTTTAATGACAATGAATTTGTCAAAAAACAGTACATGAAAGATTCAAACAGTAAGAAAGATTAAGATTATCATTTAAGCAAGTAAAGATTTCTACACTGAAATCAAACAGCTTGCAGAATAGCGGGACAAATGTCTTAATGTTGGTGAAAACTATGTTGAAATGTAATGTAAGTTTTACAGTTATTGAATAATATTTTCTCTACATTAATATTTGTCTCTTTAATTATTGAAACCCTTGTGTAACTGATATTCTAAATAAGACAAATTAAGAATGAAGACTGGGATTTTTCCAATATTAGACTTTTTAAAATGCAACCATAATATACCACACAGTAAATTAGAACACAGTTCTCTAGCTATTAGAACATTTGACATCAATTCCAAAATAATGCAAAGAAAAAACTGTCATAGTAAGATTTAAAATTATACTGATTAAGCGTGTAGCTTAAAAAGAAATTTAAATTAATTTAAATTTAAGAAGTTCAAGTGATAACAGTGAAGAAGCACACAATCACCTGACAACCTGAGGAAAGTTTTCTCCACAAGCAGCAATACTCCATGGCATACTTGTCGGTGTCAGCTGGCTCCAAATTGTAGGTGGCCTGCTACTATTTATAACTTGGCTGTGATGAGGAGCAAGATTCGAACCAGGTGAATGATCATCCAAGCCCATAATAAAATCAAATGGTGGCTCTCGTTTCTCTCTCGTCTCCATCCAAGACCTAAAACCAATTCAAACCACAATCTCAATCTACACTACAAAAGTAAATTTACAGTTACTGAATTAATAATACACACGTGTTGGTACAATTTTCTGCAATTTATCTAGTAATTTAAATAGATTTTTGGTGCTGAAAACGAAAAATATTGTAAATTCTATCAAGTGAAGTTTTTTACTATTTGTGAATTTTTGTTTAATCTATATCTAGGTGTTAACCAAGTATATAGGCTCATTTTATAAAGGCAGTTCTTCTGCAAAATGGATGTAAATATGCTTGTTCACCAATCGCACATTCTGTTCATTTGAAAGAGTTACAAAAATCTTGATATTTTTAATGAAAATTAGTTATAAAGGTTAAGGCTGGGAAATTTGTGGTGATTTACAAGTACAATTCATCTAAGTTTAGTTAGTGTAAACATATAGATGTGCAGCAGTCCAACCTTAGATAATGTCACTACTAGTAATATGGTGGAAGGGATATTTGATTAAAAATATCCCTTCCACCATAGGGAAGGGATATTTTACCTATGGTGGAAAATATAGGGAATTTATATTTTATAAATTCCCTATAATTTATAGGGAATTATAAATTCTTATATAATTTATAGGAATTTATAATAAATAAATTCCTATTTATTTATTATTATTTGGATATTTATAATAAATATCCTATTTATTTATAAATAAATAGGATTTATTTATAAATCCTGTTTATAGGATTTATAAATAAATAAATAGGATATTTATTTATTTATAAATAAATAAATAAATAAATTTATTTATTTATTTATTAAATAAGTAATAAATAAATAAATAAATAAATAAATAAATTTATTTATTTATTTATTTATAAATAAATAAATAATTAGTCATTCCTCCTATAGATAGTGAGTCACAAGAATGCCTTTTACGTATGGATGGGCTGTGAGGAAGAGAAGAGAAAATCTGCAGTGCTGCCAACCTCAACAGTGAGACACTATATTTAACTACCGTGCAATTGCACAGTTGGTTAACCACATGTTGCCTATCAATAAATATACTGTGACAATATCGAAAAGACATGGTTCGCGTAATTTCTAGAATTTCATTCATGGAAATAGTAAAGAGAGGATAATAGAGTGAAATAGTAACAATAAGTGACAATAGGACAAGAGTAACAATGAGGTGGCTATAAAGGTATGCCTACTCATAAAAGTTGTTTGAAAGGACACTGTGCTATTATCAATGAAAAGGTCAGCCTGTAACAGCTTCTATTCACAAAAGACCTATTGTTGACTTGTTTACAATAGATTTTTCTAGCACTCATTTATAAAGGGTTATTTTTTGTACTTTATCATTTGCATGGAGTTTCTATGCTTTTGCTGGAATGATCTTTTTAAATGAGTATATAAAGAGACCACCGAGCGCAGTCAGGGTCAGTATTCGTTTGATCTTTGACGAGTGGCCGTTGGACATTGTGCAGGGCGCGTTCCAAGCATTGTGTTGGTCAACGATTGTTATACTGTCTTTGTTTGTGTGTATATTGTGAAAAGTTAATGTGATCTGTATTAAATTCAGTTTTTATGTGTTCAGTTTCATTTTGTAAGTGTATTCTAGAAAATTGATTGTAAGTAGTGCTAAGTAAATTACTAAGTTATTTATTGTTTATTATATATTTTAAGTAAATTATTAAATCATTTATTGTATTACTTCATTATAATTAGTTAATTATTTATTTTGTAATCTTTTAGTGTAATAAATATTTGTAATTGTAAACTTAAGTGTATTAATTATTTAATTACCTAGATCCCGAAACGGACCTTAGCGATAAGTGTCACAATACTTTGTTGTGACTGAAACTTTTTCCACTTAAACCCCATTTCCTTTAAAATTTTCTTAATATAAAAAGTTTTCAATTAAAATTTAGCCCTCTTTCAGAACCGGTAATAACGTTTTATATGTCAGCATCACTTTCTTATTGATATAACCGTTTCCTTTTTTTACCGGGTGTCAAAAAAACTGTTGATGAAGAATTATCTTCTTCACTGTCTTCAACTTCCTTCTTTATATTTTGAATTGTGGAAAGAGAAACTCACAGTAGTTAGCCGCTCGCTCATAGCTTTTGTTAAAAGCCATGAAAAGGTATTTTTTTTTTTTACGAGTGGGACAGTCACTTCAACTTCACAGCATTTAATTAAATTGCATATTAAGTTTCGTTCAGCACTGTGAATAGTTCAACAACGTTTTCGAGAAACCGCATTTCCGTTTACAGTAACAAACAGTTATATTCGTAAAGTTAACCTACAAAAGGTTTTGCCATATACTGTATGTCCTCTAAGTATAGTTTACATTGTGGTGGTGAACTGATACCAAAGCAGTCGCGCATGCGCACCGATGCTTCCCCTCTTTACCCCTTGTTGCAGCCAAAGGCAAACTCATGACTCCGTAACTATACCAGGCCATCAATCTATCCACACTAGGCAACAACTGGGCTATGTTATCTTAGATGACATACTGCTTGAGTCCCAGCTCCGTGTAGTTGCAGGGTGAAGGGTACGGGTGAGACATATTGAATGAGTGACGCATGCTGGGAGAACGATTGTTGTCTTACTCTGATACAAAACATACGTTTTCAAACTTTCCCTATTTAACATATTTGTTTGTATTTATTACAATTATTTATTTACATGTTTTGATATAAAATGGTAAGTCAAATATTATGAATTTGAACAAGTTAATAACCTAGTAGGTATTTCTTAAATTAATGCGCCGGATGATAAGAAAATGTTTTAAGTCTAGTTAGTACACGCTACCACTACAAATGCAGCAGCTGTGAAATACTACTAATTCATTCATACACTCATTCATTCCCCCACCACTATAACAATGCACTCCATTCCTCCCAACTATACGGAGCTGGGACTCGAGCAGTACTTTCATAGTTACTTGGATATCAAAGCCGTTTACGAAATATCCTTGGTTTTTGTGCGAGTGGGGCAGTCATGGTAGAAAACAACACTACCGTAAAAAAAATGTGGCCACCAAGTTAAACCTTAGAACCTGGCATGAAGAACATTCAGAGGTATAGTTTAGCAGAGTCAAGAAAAGTTTTGCTTCTTCCATTATATTAAACTTCGGCTGTTTGTAAATGCAAAAGAGGGTTTCAGTTATGTTGGCAATGAGTAACCAGGTTTATCAGAAGGGAAGATGAAGGAAAGTGTTTTTGTTGGGCTGGACAAACGAGAAAGCTTATGAAAGCTGAAAATGTTGAATCTAAAATGGAGAAAGTGGAAACAAACAAATGTGAAAAGCCTTCAAGGATGTAGTTGCATACTATCTTGGCAACAAAAAATATGGCGATTACAAAATATTGTACTTAATATGTTAGGAAAATTAAAATATCTGGTGTGAAACACACATGACTTCCTCTTGCAAGTACAAATAATGAACAATATAACCTAACATTATTAAACATCTCAAAAATAAAAACAAAAAATGGTTGTCTTTGTGAAAATGGATAGCACGCTAGCCTACTCAGCTGAGGTCCCGGGTTCGATTCCCAGCTAGGCTTTGGAAATTATTACATGCCAAAACCCATTATTACAGTTTCTTAACTCACTGTAGTCACTAATGACCAAGCTGTTGATGCAACTTTAAATAAACAAAAAAACTAAACTCAAAAAACATAACCTAATTTTAATCATAAGCGAATGATGCAAAATGAAAACCAACCTTAATTTGGCTTAATAATACGGAAACACACTACTTTGACTCTAAACTACACTCTGTAGAGAAAAATGCTTTACATGAAAGGTGTAGACCTTTTAATTTCCTATACATTTTATTATATGCACTTTTGTTGTAAAATATTAACTAAGGTCAAAATCTTTAAAAAATTCCATTTTTTCCAGATTTCATGAAAAAACAGAAAATCACTAATTACCACTAAACTGAGCATTATACAAAAAAAACGTAAAACAGCCTTCCCAAGAATTTCAGCAGACTATGGCGCATACCCTATCTTGTACAGCATAAAAAATGTAGTAAAGAGGCGATTTTTAAAAAGAATCTTAAGAAATGTTTCTGAGAAATTCTAAAGAGTGAAAAATTGCACCAATAAACTACTACGGCGTCCAGTCAACCGATTTTGACAAAAATGTTCTTGTCGGGTCCTCTAGTAGTGCCTAACTTAAGTTTCAAGTTTCAACTTTGTATGATGTTTCATTCTTGAAATATTTTGTTCACACACAGACCAATCACTAAAAACATGTTTTTGGGTTCAGGGGGTGTGATAACATGCATACCCGGTGAAAACTCAATTTTGAAAAATCGACATGAAAATTATACTTTCTTTCCTATATATTCTTACAGGCAAGAGAAAGTAAAAATCTAGACTGTAACATGAGCTCAAAGATGGATATTCTGGAATCACACCCTCAATACTTTCCTGAATATCTTCATGCAGTAAGTGAGATACTAAGGGAAAGATTCCACCAAGATATAACAGAGATGGAGAGAAGGCACTAAGGAAGATGGAACACGAGCAAGAAACGTGGCAACTGTTGGTTGTTAAAAGGGATTATCATAAAAGATAACATAGAATGAAAAAATCTGGTGTGAAACAATCAAACAACTTTCTCTTGCCAATGCAAATAATTAACAATATAACCTAACATTAGTATAATAAAACATTAGAAATAAACAAAAAAAACTAACCTCAAAAAATATAATCTTATTTTAATCATGAGTGAAAGACGTAAAGTGAAAATCAACCTCAGTTTAGCTTAAAAATACGGAAAATCTCTATCATGCTAAACTAGGCTCTGTAGAGAAAAATGCTCTAAATAAAAGTTGTAGATCTTTTATTTTCCTATAAATCTGATTATACTTTATTGTCATAAAATGCATAATAAGGCTGAAATCTTTAAAAAATCAACTTTTTACACGATTTTATAAGAAAAAAACAGAAAATCGCTAATTACCGCTAAACTAAGCGTTATACAAAAAAATGTTTGAAATAAAAATTGTAGAATTTTAAATTCTCTACAACTTTACTAGATACATTTTTGTGCTAAAATGCATATTGAAGTCACAATCTTAAAAAAACAATTTTTTTGCGATATATATATATATATATAGTGGCGACTATTTACAACACTATGGGTCGTTTGTCGCAGTCAAAACGCCATTTTTACCTGTCTTGCCATGACTCCTCCTCCATGTTTCTTCTCCCCATGGCTCTGTCAATACCTTCCATTCATCTCCCTCTCGGTCTTCCTCTTTTTCTATTTCGCTGCGGTCTCCAGTTCCACGCCTTCAGTGGGATTCGTACGTTGCTCATTCTTCGCATGTGACCATACCAGTGCAGTTGTTTTCTCTCAATACGGTCTATTATTGAGTCTTCAATGCCCATTATCTCTCTTAATAATCTCCAAAAATACTTATGAATTGAAATACTTTTTTATTTTAAAGTGTTTTGTGGGGAATCTTAAGTGATAGAGAAAAATGAGTTCATATTCGGATTCAGCACCCAAAAATACTTATGAATTAGCAATCAGATTGAAGGCAATTTATCGAAAGTTTAAAAACCGCAGGTCTGTATTATTAGAGTCCACTCCACTTACAAAAATTTCAGACTTCAGTAATAAAATTTTTTTGTAACGGCGGGATTTTTTGAATTTGATAGGATAAATGATACATAGGCCTAACAGTTTCATAACAAAAAGATATAATTGGTAGAAGGTTTGTAGAAACTTTAAAATATACATTATGTTGACTAATTTTTTAAAAAATCAATCAAAATAGAAAACATAGAAATTACTTAACAATCTGGGGAATCTAAAACAACATGTGACAATAAACAATAAAAATCTGGTGTGAAACACTCACACAACTTTCTCTTGCCAGTGCAAATAATTAACAATAAACCTAACATTAGTAATAAAACATTAGAAATAAACAAAACACTAACCTCAATAAACATAACCTTATTTTAATCATGAGTGAAAGACGGAAAATGAAAATCGAACTCAGTTTGGCTTAAAAATACAGAAAATCACTCTTTTACGCTAAACTAGGCTCTGTAGAGAAAAATTCTCTAAATAAAAGTTGTAGATCTTTTTATTTCCTATAAATTTGATTGTATACACTTTTGTCGTAAAATGCATACTAAGGCCGAAATCTTAAAAAAATCGATTTTTCACTCGTTTTCGTGAGAAAAAAACAGAAAATCGCTAATTACTGCCTGCTAAACTAAGCATTATACAAAAAAATGTTTGAAACAAAAGTTGTAGAATTTTAAATTCTCTACATTTTTTATTATATACATTTTTGCGCTATAATACATGTTAAAGCCGTAATCTTAAAAAAAAACACTTTTTTCACGTAAAAACACCCTCACCAAGAATATCAGCAAACATGGCGCCTACCTTATCTTGTAGAGCATAAAAAAATGAGTAAACCAGGCGATTTTTTAAAAAATCGTAGGACCAGTTTTTGAGAAAATTGCAAAAAAGTGAAAAATTATACGAATAAACTACTACTTCCGGTTGACCGATTTTGATGAAAATGTTCATGTCGGGTCCAGTAGTGGTATGTAACTTAAGTTTCAAGTTTGAAGTTCGTACGTTGTTCCGTTCTTGAGATATTCTGTTCACACACACACACACGCACGCACGCGCGCGCGCGCACACACACACACACAGACCAATCGCTAAAACCATGTTTTTTGGGTTCAGGGGGTCTGAAAACGTATAGATCCGGTGAAAACTCGATTTCGAAAAATCGACATGAAAACAATACTTTCCTTTATATATATTTATATAGGCAAGAGAAAGTAAAAATATGCATGAGATGACAAATGTTACAGTAAAGAAAGGCTTAGATATGAACAATGATAATAATCTGACAAAAATCAACTTAAGATCGTTACCCATAAAGAAATTTACCAATAAAAATTTTATAAAAGAATAATAGCTACAGAGAAATTAAAGATGGAAGAGTTAACAAGAGAATTTCAAGAAAATATATCAGAAATAAAAAGGAAAAGAATATGGAAACGATGGAATGAAAGTTGCGATAAAGCCATTGCTGAAAGATCAATGGCTTACAAGAAATGGGTAAATAATAAAACAGAAGAAAAATGGAATCAATTTTAGAAACCAGTAAGTTTATCAGTAAAGAATTAAGCACACCAGAAATAAATAAAAGGAATACAATCTTAAAACCTATTTTCGAGGGTTTCTAACGACACAACATACCAGAAATTAGTATAAATATTTAAAAGAAAACACAGATGGTTATAAATATATTTAGTTTTAAAATTTGTATACTTGTACAGCTTAGTTTAGTTTAGTATTAAATCGTAATGTATATTAACTAAATAAAATAAATAAATAAAGTAAATATAATCCACCGAGTCTTTGTTTCAAAGATGAGAACAAAAAATTAAGATTAATAAATAAAAAGCACGTGATATATGAGAAAGGAAAATGAGAAAAGATAACAAGACTTCATGAGAAATATCACTTTAATGGCTTTATCTATTGAATGCACCAGAAAAGATTAACAAAACAACTATTTGATAAGATGCAAAATCTGTAAAACACAAAATAAATTCATAGAAACTGAAAAATATATGAAGGAGATGTTTAACAAGATAAAGGGCAAAAGTGAATTCACAAAAAATTTAAAGGATTAGTGGGGTTCCAGGAGAAAGAGGCAAATAAATGACAACAAGAAATGATCAGAAAAAGGGAAAAAGCTAGTTTACTGAATAAATGAAAAACCGCATGGGAAGGCCAAATAGCAATAAGAAAGAAAAAACCCATCAAGCAAGTGAAAATAATATTTAATGAGGTCCTTAAAAGACCAAACTGATAAAAGAAGAAAGAAGTTCACATAGTAGTTTATTTTTATAATTAGATAAAATCAAAATAACTTTTTTACCGTTACAATTTTCGTTTTGTTTTCAGGTCAACTTTAAAACATTATGGTTAGGCCGAACTTCTGCAATAAACGAACATACCATAGTCAAAGCACAGCTAAATGTAGAAAAAATTTGTAGTAACCAAAGTAATAATTAAAGAGAAAATCTTATCAAGTTTACAGAGTTCCTTAAAAAATAATGCCAAAATTAAATAAGTTAATAATTTTCAACATCATCATTAGCTAACACTAATAAATAACATCAAAACATAGTGAAGATTAATAATATTCCAGTTAATTCTACAGTGATCTGGATAATTTACTGTATAATCATACAATAACAAACGATTAACTAATATTTCCTAGTCTAAATATAAAAATCAACAATACATAATTGTTAAGTGTGCAAGTTCGCGTACAATAATAACATTTCCGCTTTCTACATTCGATTAATTTGAATGTAATAAAAATAACAGTTAATAGTAAACAATAGCCTATATTTTAGGTTAGAAATTTTCCAAACACTGCACGTGAATACCGAATTCCAGAACTAATCACTATGTAGTTCAGAAAAGTTGTTTTACATACAACATCGGACACAATCATATTCCCCAATAAACGTTTATTTTTTTAATAAACAAAATGACAATCCTACAGTTTTAGTGCTCTATAAAATAAATCACTGTAAATGACACATTACTTTTTACATGATAGAAACTACAAAATATAAATAAATATACTTACTTAAATGACTAAATAATAAACCAAGAAAAACAACAATTTCAAAATTCAAATGCAGCAGAGCTGAAGTAAAATAATCGCAGTTAATAAACAACCTGGTAATGTCTAGACCCTTCCATAAACTAAGCCAGGTAAAGCAATAACCTAATTTTGTAGCCCTCGTACGTTTTAATGACGTCACGTAAAAGTGATTTGTTTCGCCAAGATGATTTAAAAATTAAGCTTCACAATTTATTACCCAATCTTATTTGATTATTCTTTTGATATTGGAATTTTAAAAAATCGATATATGTTTCAAACATAAAATTATACTTCATTTTAAACTACTAAGTTTCATATAATTTCAAATTCTAAGTGCAGAAAAGATTCAAACTTTTTTTTAAATTATGTTGATAATATGTGATACTTACTCAATAACTTAAAAAAGTGTTCTCATTGTACATTAATCGGGTATAATAATAAATGCACTCCCCAATACAGTAATTTTGATTTTGTATTAAAAGGAAGTAGGGTACTACTTCGTGCAAATGCGGTGGGATTGTTGCGGGACCTAGTCCCTGAATACTGGCAGGTTCTTTTTGAAGTTTGAGTGATAAGTTCTTCTGTCTTAAGTTTCAGTTCATGATAATGGGCTGCAGCTCATGCTGGAGGAAACTAAAATACTCGACAAACCCAACCATACGTGGCTGAGTAATCAATCTAGCCAATGTAGTGTTTATCACATGGGAGATTTATGTCCCTAACAGGTCTTGTAGGATACCGGATGACATTCTAACGGGTGTTTTATTGAAGACGTAACCCTGATTATAAGAAGATAGAAGTAATACATCGGTAAATTTTCTGTCCCACAATCAGTATGTTGGCAACAGTGTACTCAAGGCCAACACTAAGACAGTTAAAATGTTCCAGTCAAGCATTAGTGTGGTGACAGTAGTAATTTCGTTATATTGTGTCAGCAATGGTTTTTTCCAAGGAAAAGATTGTGGCTTTTAACATATGGTTGCGTTCTTAATAAAACACCCATTTTAATAATAATTTAGATTAATTAAAATTTGTAAAGTACGGAAAATAAAAATATGCCGTAGATTGTAGCTTTTAACATAAAGTTGCGTCCTTAATAAAACACCCGGTTCTTTCTTGGAAAAAACCATGCTGACACAATATAACGAAACGACTGCTGTCATCACACTAATGCTTGACTGGAACATTTTAATGGCCGGGACTTTGCCAGTGGCTGAAGTTCGGCAAAGCTGTTAAGTGGATCAGCATTTATAACTTAAATTAAATTAATTATGTAACTAATTAATTTTCAAAAAATCAGTTTGACCTCATCTCAGCTTATTTGCGGTGCACTTCTAGTTTTGTACTTACGAATTTAATTCAAAATGAATCTGTTCAAGTTAGCTGAAATAGTTCGTATCGAGGAAGAACTGTGCGGTTTTCCAAGATAAAGGATTACTTCATAATCCAAAAAGGTGTGAAAACAACCACAATATGGTTTTACAGCTCAATAATAGAGTACCTTGGAAATGTTCAAAATCATTATGTCGAACTTTGATACAGCTTCTAAGTGATACCTGGTTCGAAGGTTCAAAATTGCATTTCACAAAATAGCGATTTTTATTTATGCCTGTAAATATTAATATATAAATTTTAAACGCTTTTAGGGTGCAGGCGATATTTAACCTGTCTAATATTTTTGTCCAGTCGTGCTGTTGGTGGAGAGTCGAATGTTACAGTGGTCGGGGTCCAATGTTATAGTTGTGTGTGTATGCTGTGAGTAGGCAGTACTGTACATCTATGGTTAAAGAAATAGGCCTCGTTCTATCTTGTGGATACATAACAGAAAAGACCCGTACATGTTTTTTTTATAAAATGGTCAGACAGTCATTTTTTTTGGTCCGACTGTTCTGCAATTACTGCTAATGCAGACAGTGAAGGATGGAGTGATTTTTTGTAACATATGAAAATATGCCGTACCTGAATGGGATTCAAACCCAAGACCGCATGATGAGAGGCGAGCATGTTACCAACTACACCAATGCAGCCAGCAGACAGTCATTGATTTGATAATATTTTTTGTGCTGTGCTGTGAAATATCTGCTGGAAAATTGTAGCTAGTGCAGACGTCCGAATGAGGCTCCGTTAACTTAGGCTTGCGTTTTTCGTTTTAATGTTATACCTTAACGTTTCATCTCTGCTTACCTGCGTTTATGCTTAATTTTGTTGTATACTGCTAGTACTAGCAGTGAATCACCAAAGGCTGGACTTATCTATGAAGCTCACTAGTCCCCCAGGGTGGTTAGATTGCTAGCCCAGTGGACCTAACATATGCAAGATTCTGCCAGTTTTAGAAAGGGCTCTTGTGTTTTTAGGTTCTTTTTTAATGTTGTTGTTATAGTGACATTTTTTTATTTATAATTTTTATAGATGATATTTTTACTTACCTAACTAATCAACTTTTAAAAGGAAAAATTAACTTTGGGTCTTTTCTGTTTTCCGTATGCCATTATCAAATCCGAATTCCCCGAAGGGTTACACAATTCTTCTACTCCTGCGTTAAGCGCGCCAATCTGACTAGCAATATTCCTGCGTAGTGTCAACTCCACTCCCATTTCACAGTTAGTTACTACACAGTCTGCTATGAATTTTGTAGAGTTACTTAATAATATTCAGATGGAGGAAGATGCTGCAGAGTTCCTTCAGGAAAAGGGGTTATTACATAATCCCAGAAGATGTGACAACTAAAAAAGTATCTGTGAAACACTCACCAACTTTCTCTTCCCAATGTAAATAATTAAAAAAATATAACGTAATAGTATAATGTAGCCTAGTAATAGCGAAAATTTCAGTTAAAACTATAACTTAATAGTAATGTAATAATCGCAAAATAAAGCAATCAAAATAATATGAAGTAAAACAACAGAACGTGTAACATAGTAGTACTATATACTGGGGCTGGGAAGGACGTGTGTATGCGTGCGTGAGTGTGTGTCTCAGTATGAGTATTCATCAAGCCAGGGAGTGGGAGAAATGAATAAGTGTACAACCCTTCAGGGAGTTCGGATTTGATAGTGGCATACAGAAAAGGAAAAGACCCTTAACTTTCTCATATTATAGCTTAAAACTGTTTACTTTGGAGTGTCTAAATTACAAAATAAAATTAATGTGAGACGAGAATTATTTGTTGTATTTTTTTACAAAACTTGAGTCAGTTTGAAGAAAGAAATCCAGTTGATTTATTTACTGATTAATAAAAATTGGTTAGGACTAGACTTTAATGTCAAATTATAAAATCAATCTACTTTATTGATACACTAGATTAATTTCGCAGGAAGCCTAAAAAGTTTTATTCTCAGTTTCTGAAAACTTAAGTTAACTGTATTTTTATTCGTTTCTTCAGACTGCCGATTCATTTTCCGACTCGTTTCTAACAGTCTAAATTGAGTTGAATTTTCTAAACAGTCGTGTATTGAGTTCAAAGGAATAAAACTAACAACCTTCTTATTGAAATTGGTAAAATACATAGCACACATATTATTATGCCCATAACAGACAGGTGGAGTGTCAAATTATTTACACTCAATCTGTTAGTTGCAGGGCTAAAATAAATAGTTCTGTTTCTTGTCACATGGTCAGCCAATTAAATGACTGAATCATTTAAGAACAGAAGAGGTAGAGGTGTAAAAGACACCAATCAGAGTTATCTCCTCTGAAAGTAATGAATTTCATTATACAGCCAGACCCTGTGGTGAATGAAGTGAAGGTGTCATTTGCAGAGTGGAAAATATGTGCTTTTCAGAGAGCCCGGCATGCTGATAAGTGTACTTTTCCATTCAGTGAGGAAGGCAATTGTAAACCACCTCACTCCTCGTTTTACTTAGTAAAACCTCTACAGGTTCAAACCAGCCTTTCGGCTGATGACCTAAACAACAACAACATATTAATAAATACAATATAATATCTATTTCTACAAAAAATAAATTAATTAAAAGATAAACTTGTTTGTTTTACAGTTTAGGTGTAAAATAATTTAATAATTAAAAATATTTTTTATTTAAGTATTGAACAAACCAAACAATTTACTGTTTTCAAATCAGCTGAGAAGATTGCTACTGAACATGATAGGTGCATTCAGTAATAAAGCAAAATTAAATTAAGCAGAACAATCCTGTAATGTAGGAACTTACAGTACATACTGTAGTTTACATACTGTTTACAGAAACCATTTCCTCTAAACGTGAATTTAATAAATAAAATGGACGAAAAACTTTTGTAATCAGTTACAGTTTTCAAAAGTATCACCTTAATGAATATTTGGGTGCTGTAAATTCAGTTAAGACTAGAAGCCCCTTACAATTTTTTTCACTACCAGAATACTAATTGTAAAAAAAATTATGTGCTGATACTTGTGACAAATGTATCACATTATAAATCCAATTTTGTGGTCACTTGAGCATTGATATTGTAGAAACAACATGTTTAGTGGTTCTACTGCTGCACTTGAAAGAAAAACACAATGTAAAAAATGAATATTGGGTACAACCTATTGCAAGTTAATTTTTTTTTTTTTTTTTTGGTTTAATGTCCGACTATTCTGCAATTACTGCAAATGCAGACGGAATAACTATTACAAGTTAAAGGATACTGAATAGAAAATGTTATAAAATTCCTGTAGATTTATGATTACACTCAAAAATGTTTTTTAATACTACAGTATGTCTCCAACACCTTCTTATGTGTTAGCACTTCTGGACAAAACTACAAACATTCAGATTTATATATTTATAAATAATATTTTGATGGTGGATCCACTAACACATGTAAGCTTATTTAAATGAAATCATAAATGTTAAAAAAGGATTCCTATATACTGTAAAACGAATCATGAATTAAGTATTTTTTAACTCTTTCTTAAACAAGTACAAATTACCATAACATTTTAAAGATAAATCTTTATAATGCACCCTGCAGGTTAAAATTAATTCTATTTCATATAATGAATTTATATAATAAATTTCACTAACTTTCTTTTTAAATTGCGTCAACTTTTATCTTTACTTCTACGTGTTTCGGTGGATCCACCATCATCAGAGTAAATAACATAATTGAAAGTAAAAAATTTTTTCACTTATTTAAAATCTATAGATATGATAAATCTTCATTTGTATAAAAAATTTTTTTTATACAAATGCTTGAAGATGGATAATCTTCTATAGATTTCAAATAAGTGAAAAAAAATTTAGTTTCAATTATGTTATTTACTCTGATGATGGTGGATCCACCGAAACACGTGTAAGTAAAGATAAAAGTTGACGCAATTTTAAAAGAAAGTTAGTGAAATTTATTATATAAATTCATTGTATGAAATAGAACATTTTAAAGCTTGTGGTAATTTATTTATGGATTTTCTACTGAAGTATATTCAAAAATAAATCCTTATAATGTATCCTGCAGCTTGAAATTAATTCTATTTCACATAATAAATTTCACTAACCTTTTTTAGCTGCCCTAATTTTTTTCTATTTATTACTTACACGTGTTTCGGTGGATCCGCCATCATCAGAGTATATAATATAGTTTGAGAATATTTTTTTTTTAAATCTATAGATGTTACATCTTCAGTTATCTATATAAAACTGATATTTTATATAGATGACTGAAGATGTAACATCTATAAATTTTAAAACACTTTTAATTTCAAACGATATTACATACTCTGATGGTGGTGGATCCACCTAAATATGTGTAAGTAATTTATATAGAAAAGTCATGGCAGCTTAAAAAAGGTTAGTGAAATTTATTGTACATAGTATATTCACCTGAGTTATTATGTAATTTTTCCAAGTGATTCCTAGGAAAAACAATGCATTTTCATTTGTAACACTTGTGGCTGCGGGTTAGAAAGGAGTTAACTACTACTCTGTAGCAAGAAATATTATTTGCATCTTCCCAAAAAGATAGTTCTGAAACTCTATCTGTATTTTCTAATAGTAATTTTTATTCAACCAGTGATGCTTGTTAACCAACTTTTTAAAAAATACCATTTGAGGCTAGCCTAATAAGGCAACTTGTAGGCCTAATACAGGTACAATTTATTAATGTGTGAAGTTGTCTATTGGTCTTTCCTTCATTAATCTAGACGAGTACAGGTTTTATTAGTTCAGATCACAGAGATACCTTAGTACATCTTACCATGTTTATAAAGTGTAAATAAATAGATGTGTAGTAGTCAGACCTTCATCATGTACTACCAGTAATACAGTGGAGGGAATATCTGATTGGTTTTTCCTCCTACCAAGCCACATTTTGGCTTCCTACCAGGCCAGCAATACATTTATACCGCGAGCCACAATTAAATTTTATTAACACAGATGAGTTATATTACAACTGCAGTCTTTTCAATGTTTTAATATTCTTTTAAATAAATTTTTCAGGTCTCAACTTGGTGGGCATGTCTAAAACTTTGTATTTCTATTTTTTGTAATAACTATCTGAAGATAAAAAATCTTTTATCATTATCAACTGCACTGTTTTGAAAATTTATTCCTAATTTCTCAGCTCTGAGATTTGTAATATTCATTTCCTTTTGAGACATTCCATAAGTAATGTTTAACGTCCGACTGTTCTGCAATTACTGCTAATGCAGACGGTGAAGGATGAAATGATTTTTTGTAACGTATGAAAATATGCCGTGTCTGAATGGGATTTGAACTCAAGACTGCATGATGAGAGGCGAACTCGTTACCAACTACACCAATGTGGCCAGCATTCCATAAGTAGAGGTGGAAATTCCATAATAACTCTGTACCAAGTAAATAAGTAGGTTAGAAGTGAGTCACATGGTGAGTAGTTGTCACATGAAGAGTTTGGAAGTGTAGGACTACCCACTTCTCTCACTCCAACTGTTCCGAGCTAAATTCTTGTTTTTTGTTTGTTTATTAAAAAAAAACATTTAAATTACAAAATTAAATACAGTAAACCTTCGATTCTTTGACACTCTGTATACTTCAACACGACTCGTGGTGAGGCGACATGACATGGTGTACATAGCGATCCAGCAGGCAGGTCAGCCCTTCCATTTTCTCATCTTCCCTTCCATTTTCTCATCTTCCCTTTTCCCTTCCGTTGTCCTTGAGTACAATACTGTACTGAAGGGCACATCAGTTTGTTAGTATTCATTAAAATTGTGCAATTTTCATACTAAAATTGTGTTTTTAAAGCTACCTGTAAATAATAAGCCATATGCTCTGGATAGTTCGACATTTCAATACTTCGACAACCCCTAAATCCACCAAGTGTCAAACTATCAAAGTTCTACAGTACCTGTAATAAATAACTAACTTGCTTAAAATATCTTACTTAAGAAACTATAAATAAAACAATTAATAGCTGAAATAACGTAAACTATAACAAAATGAAATACGGACATCTGCTATCGTCTTACTCGATAGAATTCTAAATGCAATATGAATGCTGCACATACAGTATGTGCAGGACTACCTGTTTATCCTCTGCATCATTCATTCTTATCTCACTTGCCAACCAATGCAAATTTCAGAGTTGTTATGGAAGTCCATTAACCTCCAACTGATTTTTCAGCTAACATAGTCTTGGTATAGATAACACAAGTTGTCTACTGATAAAGCAGTATAATGAATGGTAAAGAGTATAAATTCATTTCTTCCCCTAAATCTTTTGACTATTGCTAATAAGAATAGCACGTGAGAGATTACCTTAATAAGCAACAAAATTTCACCTCCTGGTTAGTAACTTCCAGTAAAATCATTTCGTGACATAAATTCGAAATTATAGACTGCAATATTGTGTGTGAATGCCCATAACAGGCAGGTGGAGAGTTAAATTATTTGCACTTGATCTGCTAATTCCAGGGCTACAAAAAGTAGTTCTGTTTCGTATCACATGGTCAGCCAGTTATTTGACTGAAGCATTTAACCCTTTCAGTGCCAAAAAAGTATTTAAAAGTTTGATCTAAAGCCATTTAATTTGAATAAGCATGTACAAAAAGTGCTAGCCCTTTTTTTAAAACTTGCAGGCGTAAGCCTGCCATTGCCGACCAAATTTCAAAGTTAAAGGAAAATAAAATTTCCTATTAAAAATTAATTTTTATGTTCATAAAAAAAAAGAAATCGTTCCAACAATAAAAATATTCAAAATAGCTTTTTAAAGTTGCATCGACAGCTTGGTCATTAGCAACTACTGTGAGTTTTGGTACTTAAGCAGTGGTTTTACGTGTTCAAATTTCCAGACCCTAGCCAGGAATCGAACCCGGGAGTTTTCACTTTGCAGGCTAGCCTGCTAGTCACTGCACCACGAAGGCAGTTTCAAAATATATTATTCCATTAATTTTTATTTAAAAGTTTTTTTTTATGATAGGTTATCCCGACATTGGCACTTTATGCATAACTTATGGACGTCTGGTAAACCAGATGTTGTCACTACGTTAAATATATTGACGTCCTATTTTCCAGATGTTGGAACTGAAAGGGTTAAGAACAGAAGTAGAGGTGTAAAAGACATTAGTCAAGAGTTATCTCCTCTGAGAGTAATCACTTTCATTATACAGCCAGATCCTGTGGTGAATGAAGTGAAGGTGTCATTTGCAGGGTGGAAAGTAGATACTTTTTGGAGTACCTGGCATGCTGACAAGCATATTTTAAAACTCGGTGAGGAAGGCAAGGGTAAACCTTGTCACTCCTCGTTTTACTTAGTAAAGCCTCTATAGGTTCAAAACCAGCCTTTCGGCTCTTGACCTAAACGACAAAAATGGTGTGTATAACCCATTAATTCTAAGAATTAAAATAAAAATTGTAAGCAAGACATATTACATAGTGAAAAATTTATTTTAACACAATAAATTTATAATATATCTTTTGAAAAAAATTATTTTACAAATTATACAATATCACAGAATAACATCACAGAAAATTATATAACCGAAAACTAAATAAGAACTAGAAATTTTGAAAGATTTAGTATTTAAAAAAAATGTACAACAAATTTAGAAATTACAAAAAAAAAGTAATTTTACTCTCACTTTAAAATTTAGCAAACTTTTATATAAGTATTACTGAACTACATACTACATTCTGATTTTACTAGAATTGGCACAAATTAAAGAAGTAGGTGTCAAGTTCATCATCTGTAGTGGATATTAACTCTAATTGTTTGTCCTGATCTCGGTGACCCTACAAAGTCACTAGGATTTGGACTATATTCAACAGGGTGTGCTTCACTTAAGGATTCGGATTCATCATCAGTTAAATCACAGTAATTTTCTTCTTCATCCATGGGCATGTTTGAATTTATTCTTGTCTGTTCGACAGCAACATCTTTAAGCCAGCTGTCTACTGTCTTTTTCATACGCATTCCTTTACCTGTAGCCGACGTAGAAGCTTCATAAAGTTCTTGTGTATAATGCAGAGGTACATCGAATGGTAATTCTTGTTCATTCTCAGCCTCTGTAGAGGTTTCTTTCTGCAGACCTAGAAGATTATTATCATAGGGACAAATCGTATTATTGCTCATACACTGATCATCAACAAATGCAGACTGTTGAGTCCGAACAACAGGGATTTGGTCTAATTCATATTCTACTGGGACGTATTGGCTTGCTATTGGTTTTTCACAACCTAAAGAGGTTGTTGAATTAATTCTTTCTTGCAAGAAACCTACATTATTAGGAAAACTTTTTACTCTCTTAGGTAGTAATCCAGGATTTAATGATGGCTGATAAGAAGGATAATAAACTGATTGCTGAATTTTATGTTTATCCTCTAAATTGCTGGGTTCAGAGGATCGATCTGAGTAACATGATGATGATGACGAAGATTCAACATTAATATTCATCTGATTTTGTTGGTTTTGTACCAATGATGTACGAGAGACACTTATATACTTCTTAACTTTAGACAAATAGTTGTAACCATGAATTTCCTCATCACTTTGATAAATGGGTTCAGAGCTTTGAAAATTTTCGTTTTTTCCAGTCATAGACAAGACTGTACTGGAACATTTTCTACAGAGCCCATCTTGGCATTTAAGTGGCTTATTCTCGACAGATTCTTGCAGCAAATACTTAGAGAAAACAGAAAAGCTTCTAGTAGGTTTTTCGAAACATGATTGATAGTTTGCTACATCAGGGACAAACGCTGATGCAGAGAACAAAGACCCAGACCCATATAAATCTTGATCCTGCGTATGTTCATCAGGTGCCTTTGTGCTGCTAGGTTGTTTGTGCTGTTGTAAATCTTGTTCCTGTGTATATTCATCACATACCTTCGTGCTGTCATCATGACTTTGACGAAGTGAATATTCTTCATGGCACACATTGTCTTCCATGTAACAGCTTCCTTTTAAGTTCTTGTTCTTTCTCTCCTGTTCAGATTTATCAAGAACCTCTTTGGTAGTCCCAGTGCAAAAAATACTTTGACGAAGTGTAGAATCTATGCCACACACATTGTCTTCCATGTAACTACTTCCTTTTATTTCCATTAACCCTCTATTGTGTGCATGTTCATCAATGGTACCAGTACTAACAATACTTTGATGTGAAAGTTCATTTTCGCATGCATTATCTATCGCATAACTTCTTCCTTTAGTAGCAATGTATTCTCTTCTTTCTTGTGCACGTACATCAAGCACCCCTGTGCTAGTATCAGAACTGACTGTACTTTGATGATGCAACCGTTCATTGCAGCTAACATTGTCTGTTACATAATTGTTTCCTTTACAGATCATGTGCTCTCTTTCATATGCATGTTCATCAAGCACCCCTGAGCAGGTGATAGTAGAGACAGTACTTTGATGATGTGAAGGTTCATTATGACTTGCATTGTCTATTACATAACTACATTCTTTTGAAGACATGTATTGTCTTCTTATGTCTGCACACTCACGAAGCACTCCTGTACTGACAGTACTCTGATGATATGAAGGTTCATTACGACATGCATTGTCCATTACATGACTGCTTTCTTTTACGGTCATGTATTCTCTTCTATCCCCAGCTCGCTCATGAAGCACCCCTATAGTGGCACCAGTGCTGATGGTACTCTGATAATATGAAGGTTCATTACGACATGCATTGTCTACTATACGACTGCTTTCTTCCGGGGACATGTATTCTCTTCTTTCGTTTCCACGCTCATGAAGCATCCCTATAGTGGCACCAGTGCTGGCAGTACTCAGATGATATGAAGGTTCATTACGATATGCCTTGTCCATGACATGACTGCTTTCTATTGGAGTCATGTACTCTCTTCTATCGCCTGCTCGCTCATGAAGCACTCCGATAGTGGCTCCAGTGCTAACAGTACTCTGATGATATGAAGGTTCATTACGACACGCATTGTCCATTACATGACCGCTTTCTATTGGCGTCATGTATTCTCTTCTATCGCCTGCTCGCTCATGAAGCACCCCGATAGTGGCTCCAATGCTGATAGTACTCTGATGATGTGAATGTTCATTACGACATGCATTGTCTATTACATGACCGCTTTCTATTGGCGTCATGTATTCTCTTCTATTGCCTGCTTGCTCATGAAGCACCCCTATAGTGGGACCAGTGCTGACAGTACTCTGATGAACTGAAGGTTCATTACGACACGCATTGTCCATTACATGACTGCTTTCTATTGGCGTCATATATTCTCTTCTATCGCCTGCTCGCTCATGAAGCACCCCGATAGTGGCTCCAGTGCTGATAGTACTCTGATGATGTGAATGTTCATTACGACATGCATTGCCCATTACATGACCGCTTTCTATTGGTGTCATGTATTCTCTTCTATCGCCTGCTTGCTCATGAAGCACCCCTATAGTGGGACCAGTGCTGACAGTACTCTGATGATGTGAAGGTTCGTTACGACATGCATTGTCCATTACATGACTGCTTTCTACTGGGGTCATGTATTTTCTTCTTTCGTTTCCACGCTCCTCAAGCACCCCTATAGTGGTACCAGTACTGACAGTACTCTGATGATGTGAATGTTCATTACGACATGCATTGTCTATTACATGACCGCTTTCTTCTGGGGTCATGTATTCTCTTCTTTCGTTTCCACGCTCACGAAGCACCCCTATAGTGGCACCAGTGCTGACAGTACTCAGATGATATGAAGGTTCATTACGATATGCCTTGTCCATGACATGACTGCTTTCTATTGGAGTCATGTACTCTCTTCTATCGCCTGCTCGCTCATGAAGCACTCCGATAGTGGCTCCAGTGCTAACAGTACTCTGATGATATGAAGGTTCATTACGACACGCATTGTCTATTACATAACTGCTTTCTATTGGTGTCATGTATTCTCTTCTATCGCCTGCTCGCTCATGAAGCACCCCGATAGCGGCTCCAGTGCTGACAGTACTCTGATGATATGAATGTTCATTACGACATGCATTGTCCATTACATGGCCGCTTTCTATTGGCGTCATGTATTCTCTTCTATCGCCTGCTTGCTCATGAAGCACCCTTATAGTGGTACCAGTGCTGACAGTACTCTTATGATGTGAAGGTTCATTACGACATGCATTGTCCATTAAACGACTGCTTTCTACTGGGGTCATGTATTTTCTTCTTTCGCCTGCTTGCTCATGAAGCACCCCTATAGTGGTACCAGTACTGACAGTACTCTGATGATGTGAATGTTCATTACGACATGCATTGTCTATTACATGACCGCTTTCTTCTGGGGTCATGTATTCTCTTCTTTCGTTTCCACGCTCACGAAGCACCCCTATAGTGGCACCAGTGCTGACAGTACTCTGAAGATGTGAAGGTTCATTATGACATGCATTTTCCATTACATGACCGCTTTCTATTGGGCTCATGTATTCTCTTCTATTGCCTGCTCGCTCATGAAGCACACCTATAGTGGTACCAGTACTGACAGTACTCTGATGATATGAAGGTTCATAACGACATGCATTGCCTATTACATGACTGCTTTCTCTTGGGGTCATGTATTCTCTTCTTTCACTTCCACGCTCATGAAGCACCCCTATAGTGTTACCAGTACAGACAGTACTCTGATGATATGAAGGTTCATTACGACATGCATTGTCTATTACACGACTGCTATTGTTTGAGGATACATATTCTCTTCTTTGATCTGCATGTTTATGAAGCACCCTAGGACTGACAATACTCTGATGGTATGAAGGTTCATTGTGGCACGCATTGTCTACGATGTCACTTCGTCCTTTTGAGATAATGTGTTCTCCTTTGTGTGCATGTTCATCAAGCAACCCTGTTTTGGTAATAGTACTGACAGAACTTATACAATGTGAAGGTTTATTGCAGGTCACATTGTCCATTACACAACGGTTTTCAGTTGCGGTTATGAATTCTCTTCTTTCTTGTGCACGCTCATCAAGCACCCCGGTACTAGTACCAGTACCGATAGTACTTTGACGTTGTGAAGCTTCAAGGTGGCTCACATTGTCTTTTACATAGCTGTTTTCTTTTGAGGTCATGTATTCTCTTCTTTCTAGGCAACGGTCATAAAGCACCCCTGTGCTGGTACTAGAAGTGACAGTACTTTGATGATGTGGAGGTTCAATGTGGCTAATATTGTCTACTACATAGCTGTTTTCTGTTGCGGTCATGTATTCTCTTCTTTCTTGTGCATGCTCACCAAGCACCTCGGTAATGGTACCAGTACTGATAGTACTTTGACGTTGTAAAGCTTCATGGTGGCTCACATTGTCTTTTACACAGCTGTTTTCTTTTGTGGTCATGTAGTCTCTTGTTTGGTAATCACACTCATTGAGCACCCTGGTACTGGTATCAGTACTCTGACGGTGTGAGGGTTCATTGTGGCCGATAGTGTCTGTTACATAGCTGCTTTCTTGTACCGTCATGTATTCTTTTCGTTCTTGTACACGCTCATGAAGCAACTCTGGGCTGGTACCTTTACTGACCATATTTTGACGATGTGATGGTTCATTGTGAGCCAAATATTCTTTTTGTTCAAGCACCCCTGTGCTCGTACTAGTACTGACAGTACTTTGACTATGTGAAGGTTCATTGCAGGTCACACTAACTATTACAGAGCTGTTTCCTTTTCCAGTCATGTGTTCTCTTCTTTCTTGTGCACGCTTATCATGCACCTCTGTGCTGATGCCAGTACTCACCATGCTTTGACGATGTGAACGTTCATTGTAGCTCACACTGTCTGTAGCATAGCTGCTTTCTTTCGAGGTTGTGTTCTCTCTTTTGTTTACATATTCATCAAGTGCCCCTGACCTGGTACTAGTACTGACCACTTGACGACCTGACGATTCTTTGTGGTACACATTTCCTTCCATGTAACTGGTTGTTTTTGAGGTTATGAACTGGTTTTCCTGTACACATTCATCAAGCACCTGTGTGCTAGTCTCACTGCAAACATTGCTTCGAGGAAGTGTAGATTCTTTGTTGCATAAATTCTCTATCACTTCACTGATTCCTTTTACAGTCTTGTGTAACTTTCTTTGTACTTGAGTTGGTTGCTGAAGAACCTGTTCCAATTCTTGAATACCACCTGATAAACCTTCACGAGTTGCTGGGCTTGTTGACTGTAAATTAATTTTTTTACATCCCTTTCCTCCAGAAGACCCTTCAGACAGTGTGTGGCTCTCTGCTGTATTAGTACTTTTATTATTTACTTCTTGAGGTTGAATAGCAACTTCATTTGATGAAATATACGATTCAACAATGACGGCTGTGGTTCGCAATTTCTCTAGTTTTAATCTACGATCTTTATCACTGCCGTTGTTGATAACAATATGCTCATTAGAACAGCTGAGCGTTTGTGCTGGCATGTCATGTCTTGTCTCTACTTCTGGCGACTGTGTTTGGACCTGTGTTGGCGACTGTGTTTGGACCTGTGTTGAAGTTGTACTTCTTAAGCACTTTTCCTTGCCAGGTGGTAATGACGTAGAGGTACACATATAGCTTAATTTATCTATTTTTAACTGTCTATCGTTAATTTTATTATCATTAATATACTGATTCACCATACTATCTTCATGAAATGGTCTAGATAGTATATTTTGGTATCTTTCTTCATGATAGACACTGGAACCCCTACTTTCATGCTGAACGTTTTTTCTTCTGAATGGTATAGTTTTTCCAGGTTTATAACCAATAGTTGGTTTTAATCTTCTTATTTTTTTATGAAATGAAGGACAAACTACGACATAAACATTTTCATCATCACAGGTACATCTACAATGGGAGCTTGAACAATGGGAGAAGTTCAACTGGGTATCTGAACTATCTTCACTTTCAGGATCATAATCATCAAGTTCTGGAGGGGAAACAAACCTTTCATTCCAGAATGAATAAGCTATTAAACCCAATTTACGAATTATGTTATATAAAAAATTTATTAACATATGAAATGGTGCTATGCTATACGCCACCAAACCTATAAAAAAGTTACGAAGGAAATGGTACCAGTTTTTTCTTCTTTTAATCCTGATATTGTAGCAATTATTGGTGTTATGTCGCCGTCTAGGTGCACCTTCCATGGACACTTGTGGATTAATAATAATTGCAATTATGATTCATTTGGACAATAACACTACCACACTTCCCACCTGCAACAATAACATTGTACTTACAAGATTTTGCAAACAAACAGTAAATTTTCTTTACAAGGACACATAAAAAATTCATTTTCTTTTATTCACCTTTCCCCTATCAGCAACCTGGGGACACACCCTGTCAGCTCAGCTGTGGATACCTCCTAAGGGCTACGCTGAAGGTAGGGTGTCATCACTATAAGTCAATCTAATTTTATTTATTATCTTATTTTACAAAACGATTTTAATCTCACGAAAGGTTAGAAAATATTGTTATGTAAATAGACTTGCAATAAATATCTTACATGAAATAATTTTGTTGTAGAACTTTGATTACAGAGACTTTTCTCATAAAATACATACAGTAAAGCTGCGATTTTGATGAGAAAACCCGAAAATCACTAATATCCGCTAAACTGAGTTGTACAAAAAATAAAAAGTTGTAGGTTTAGAAATTTTCTACCAATTTAATTTATACACTTTTGCTCTAAAATGCATATTAAGGCAGTAATCTTTAAAAAACCATTTTTTTCTACAAAAGCACAGCCTCCTCAAGAATTTCAGCAGACATGGCACTTAACCTATCTTGTAGATCACAAAAAATGGAGTAAATGAGGCGATTTTTTTAAAAAAATGAGTTTTGAGAAAACTCAAGAGTGAATAATTCCACGAATAAACTATCACTTGTGGTTGAACAATTTTGATAAAAATGTTTGTGTCGGGTCCTCTAGTGGTACCTAACTAAAGTTCCAAGTTTCAACTTTGCATGTTATTCCATTCTTGTACTTTGTTCACACTCACACACCGACCAATTTCTAAAAACACATGTTTTTTACGTAAAGGGGGTCCTGAAAATGTGATTATCCTGTAAAAACTAGTTTTTGAAAAATCAACATGAAAACAATACTTTCCTTCCCTACATATTCGTATAGAGGAAGAGAAAGTAAAAATCACCAGATATTTATGATCAGATAAAATTGTTACTGCTTTGGTGATTCACAGTTAATAAATATCTACCTAACTGTTAATTTATTTGATTTTTGAATGGGTGGCTCTGATGTATTGCAAGTCAAACTGAAATATTTATACGAGTACACCATATTTATTTTTTCCTTTAGATTGTAATTATTATATTATAAAAGTTTAATTATTGACATGATTCAAGTTACATTGTCCATTTAATTTAATTTTTGTTTAAAAAGTAATTATCCTAGCTTCAGAGATCAGTGTATATTTTAAATGAATTATGCAAAATATATAATTTCATTTCTTCCATAAATCCTACCAGGTCAAAAATTGTGGCAGATGATGTAGTACTCAAACAAGTATCACAATATAATTATTTAAGTTGAGATATCAGGTTTGATCAAGATTTGGTTACAGAAGAAAATTGGTAAATTCCACACAGTGTGTGCCAAAATTAGCAAAATCCTAGGCAGGAAAACAAGAAAATAAACTCAGATTTCACAAATTGATGGCTGTCCCAGTCCTACTGTATGGAAGTGAGTTGTGTTTTAGTACCATTGTAACTTCACAAGGGGTTAGTGTCAATGGTCCAATGCTTAAAACCAAGGCAAAATGTTTTGCTAAAAAGTTAATCATTGGTCTGATACCCTTTTATTCTTTTTGTGTGTATATGGATACAACTTGCATGTAAAATTTATGTATGTGATAATTTTAATAGAATACAGTATCATATACGCCACAATTTACAAATCCGTTTATTAGGGCCAAAATGCTCCAGTCCCGATGTGGCCCAAAAATCCAGAATTGACTGTATTTATTTTCTTGTAATAGTTAAATAAATGAATCACTGTTTCACATTATGAAATACAGTGGAAGAAAAAGTAAACTAGATAAAACACAGTATTTCTAGGAAGTACTGCATTATAAATCATTTACCAATACAAATAACATAAACCCTTATTAGATGGATAGCCCATATATGGTTGTTAGATGACGAGTGTGTAAGTACTCAACAGTTTGTGTAATAGTAAAAGTCAATGAACGCTCACAGTAGTAAACATTATAGTTAAATTGTAGCCGAATGTATGAGGAAAAAGTAAGCTATTTAGAAACACTAAACGGCTAGTGGGAATTTTTCTATTGACTTGTGAATATTGTGGTACAGTTGAATGGCCCGGCTTTTGAAGAAAACCGTGTAAGGACCGTAGCTCGTCTAAAAATAGAGTTAAAACTGCGTTTGAAAGCTTAAATGCTAGGGATAGGTGTTTTATTCAATAATTATCCTTTTATCAATGCCACTTGAGTTGAAAATGACCTGAAAAGGGTATAAATTGTCCGACATTCGTAAAATACCCAATTTCAGACACTTAATCTCATTTCAATTACACTGCTTTACGTTACCTTTTCTTTCATAAAATTTTATATGACAGTGCTTTCATAAAATTACATAGGTATGTCATATAAATAACAATAGGAATGGGGCAATGACATCAACTCGAAAAGTGAAGTTTATTTTTACCACAGACAATCGCAATTCATTTGACTTTTATGCTTGTAAAACGTACAGTATAGTAAATCTTTTGTTATAAGCTTGTAAAACGTAAGACGTATAGTGAGTACTATAAGAGACTTTCTTATTTTTATTCATATATTCACACTGCACATATCTGCACACATAAAATACAATGTCTTATGGCGTTTGATACATCAAATTTTTTCACTAGACATTTTTCTACAATACCAGAACAAAAAAAAAAAAAAAAAATATTTCATAACCAAATTTTGACAAAAAACATGTGACTTTGCATAAATTACAACAGATTTTTTGTAAATTTGCTGTACTGCCCGTTCCCAAGCTTTGTGCAGCTGAGAGGTATGCATTACGTCACTACTACTGTGAGAGATTGCATTAGTAGTAGTAACGTTTTACTTGTATTATGTTTGTAGTAGTCAAGGGTACTATCCAAACTACATAATATTGTGTGTCGCCGTCTACAGCGAATAGTCAAAACAACACCCACGTATATCACGCACTAGGCAGACTACTGCCCAGCGAAGAGCAATGAGATGATTAGTACAATGGTATGACGTAACAGCAGTCTGGTACTTCGTCTTTCCCCTTCATCCCGCAGCTGCACAAAGCTTAGATTCATAAAGTAAATGGGGTAACAAAAAAAACGGAGTTTCATGTTTTTTTCATAAACATCTCTCAAAGTTTTCTTAAGTCTCATAAACATTTTTTTGGATAAAAGATGGATAAGAAAAGCCAAGTCTATCGGCGTGATCTCATGATTAGTGTTAGAAGAGTTATTATTCTCAAACCTATCTGTTGCAGGAGGGTTAAAGAACGCACAATCAAATGCTATGTGTCGAAACAGGGAATGATGAGTAGTAGAGTAGCGATGACCTACTGCACTCCCACATCACAATAGATCTGCTCTTGTTTTATAAATCACAAAGAACATTAAAACAGCTAATACCACTTGAAGACACTACAGAAAAACTGGAGAAGTTGATAGATTCAAGTAACTTGGGGTGATATTAAAAAAATAGCGAAAAAGAAGCAAACAACAGCAGAAGAAGAACGACGACCACTGTGTTCCAGAGAACTCACAACATCTACAAGAAGAAACAACTCTCGAGACAAGCTAAAAAAAGACATTATAATACATTATAAAACCTGCACGTTGTCTGTACCCCAGTGAATGGTTTAGAATGTCTGGGAGGATGGTTTAAAAAAAGCAGAGAAATTTGAGAGAAAAATCTTTTGAGACTAGGTCCAATGAAAATATGACGGACATTAGAGGTTACAAGGATGAGAAGAACAAACAACAGGCACAAGAGAAACAGAACAGTTATTGGAGATGATCAGAAAACTAAGACAAAGATTCTACAGGCTTCACAAACGGTTGACAAAAAAATCTTTAAGCCACTAAACATCAGGCCAATGGTGCTGGATAAATAATTTAAAAGTCAGAAAGGATATATAGAAAACTGGAATAATCTAAAAAAATATAATGGACCTAAAGAAAACTTTGACAACTGATTACAGACTTAAGGCTTCCATGAACAACAAAAGCATAACAACAAATGGATAAAAGAAAAACATCTATAATAAAAGAATGCTGAGAATGTGAGCTGCAAATGAGCTTCCATAAAAATGTTTATAGTTAATTCACATGGTCTTAAATTGCCCTATACAAAAAAAAGTAATTTTGAAACCCTTCCACTGTTTAGATAAGTAAAATTTTCTTTTAATATTCGAGTAGTGTTGTTTTCAAAGTATTTGACAGAAGTCATGTGCTATAGACTTGATGTACGTAAACATCCATAAAAACATTTTTGTAGGGGAAATATGCAGCCAGTGATACAATTAGGGCAACATATTCAACCAATAATTCTGTCATAGCAGAAATATCATGATTGCTTTCTGGTTCAGTGTTCAGCATTTTACTGTATGCGCATGTGTCATGATTCCTCACAATTCATTTATAACGTTACAATGTACAAACCATTTTTCTTGCTACTACTGTAAGAAACCTATTGAAACTCAAAGCAATGTCTTGGGTGAGTTGCATTGAAATGCGTTCTGCAATGATATTGTTTATAAGTGTACAAGAATTATTTTTGATTAAAATATAATATATTATTAAAAGAATACATGGGTGTAGTGTTATGGATTTAACTTTTTTCCACTTTTCTCTAAAATAACAGCTTTAACAAAAGTTAGATTGAGCCTCCATGAGGTGCACATGGATATATTTGGAACAAATACGAGAAATTTGTCCAGTGAACTAAATCTAAATAAACCTCACAACTTCAACTTCATCTGTCATCATACCACACTATCACCTCCTGGGATCACACTCAGAGTTGTAACTTGGGACCTAGTCCCACCACAGGTAACCCCTTGATAGTCAACCATAGAAGGTCTTTTAAGGAATACACCACTGGCTGAACCAAATGACACAGAGTTCAAAGAAGGCAGCACTCAATTATGGTGAGCTGCCACTTAAAGGATAACAAGCAATCAGAAGCATTGGAATGCCCTAACACCACACACCCAAATCAGAGCAACACGAAATTCAAAATCAAACCAAAATATATCACCAACATTTCCACAAACAATGTAAACTCACTTATGCAGTCTGGTAAACTAAAAGTAATAACCGACCAAATGTACCAACACAGAAATCTCATAATAATTTGCAGGAAATCAGAAACATGGACCATTATGTCATGGAAACTCAAGGATATCGGCTCTACAAAGGTAAACCTGGGAAAAGAGTGATGAAAAAGTCCCACAGCTCAAAATAATTAACTCCATACAAGAATTCAAGACACAATCTCCAAGAATCTCGACACTCACCCTAAAGGCATGTAATAAAATATATACCATATTAAATGCCCACAACCCCACTTATAATAAGAACAAATCACAAAAAGACCTTGAAGAAACAGAAAAGTTCTGGGACCTAATTGACCAGACCATAAAAATAACATCCCCAAACACCACTTTAAACAACTAATCGGAGACTTCAACGCTCAACTAAGCAGAGAACAAAGACACTGTGATGTCATTGGTAAATGGCCTGCACAGAAGAGAACCAAAAAAAATGAACTGAGGACTGGCCAAACTTTGCAGAAACCACAACCTAATCTCAAAATCCACATATTTCAAGAGGAAACCCCAAAAACTCAAAAACTGGAAACACCATCATTGCAATAAAGGAGAATGGCATCTAGATCATGTCTTCATGGACAAATACTACCACAAAAGATTTACAACATAAAAGTCCTCAAGGAGTAGACACACGTTCAGATCATTGCATAGTCAAGTATTAAAATTAGAGGCTAAACAAAGCCTCTAAAACTAAAAGAAAAATGGACCCTACCCAACTAATCAAAAATAAAAATTACGAAAAAGCTACTGAAAAGATGAAAATCATAGGTAAACTTACTTAATAACCTTAAACAAATCGCATAGGCCCCAATTAAACGTAAAAACCATCTATTGTGAAAAAACAAATGCAACGAAACAGTGGAAGAGACATCAAGCATGGCTATTACAACAATCCCAAAAATTGGAGACATCCTTCAAAAATTCAGTAAAACAAAGGACTAAAACTACCTGAACCTTAAGGAGAGTAAAAAGACAGTACTGTAAAAACACATTAACATCAATAGAAGAAGACTTCAACAAAACACAATCAAGAGACTTCTACAAAACCTTTAAAAAACAACTTCAAAAATATGAACTCCCAACTCTGCTAATGAAGGATGAAAACAATAATCTCGCCCATAATAATAAAGACAATGCAGAAATTCTGGCTAAGTATTTCAGCAAATCCTAAATTGGACAGAACTCCTAAACTTGGACACCAACACCCCAATAAAAACTTTACCAGAGAACATCACCCTCCCATAATAAAAGAAGTCTACCAAGCACTGGGTGAGATGAAGAACCACAAAGCAGCAGGAAGGATCAGACCTTTTTAGAAATCTGAAAATATGTAGGAGGGCCCGAAAAAATTGCCCTTTATTATTAGCTTGTCAGTATCTGGATCAAAGAAGAGCTACATGAGCATGACAGCCCTAATCCACCCACTGCACATAAAACAGACCCTAACAACTACAGCGGAATCTCACTTTAAGACATAACATATAAAATTCTTTCAAGAATCATCCTCAACAAGATCAATATACAATTTGATAAGGAACAAGGAGACAGGGAGAATACTAGGGAGGTTTTAGAACCCGGAGGAGCTGCTCTGATTAGATCATAAGTCTCAAATTATTAATGGATTACAATAGAAAAAGAAACAAAAATATTGTGATAACATTTGTAGACTTCAAGAAGCATACAATTGCATCCTCAGACAATTAGTACTAAGAATCCTAAGGCACCTTGGAATACACCCTAAAATAATAAACATGATTAACAACATGAATGACACAAACACTAAATCTAAAGTAAAGTTCAAAGGCGAACTCTCAGAACCATTTGAGATCAAAACAGGACTACATCAAGGGGATGGACTTTCACCACTACTCTTCAACTGTGCATTAGAAATGGTAATGAGGGAATGGTTCAAAAAATGCCCCCTAAAAATAAAAACAAATTTCCTTGGTTTTGCTGACGACTTAGCTCTGCTAGCAAATGACATCGACAAAGCTAAAACACAGATATTGGAACTTCAAAACATTGCAAACAAAATTGGTCTGAAAATATCATTTGAAAAGACAGAAATTTTGTTCAATAAACCAACACGAATAAAAGAAGTAGACATAAATGGCAACACAATCAAAATAGTAACCCAATTCATATACCTTGGAGAAATAATAACACAAAACCTTAATAAAAAACCTAAATCCTAACAAGAACAAACTAGCTAAAACACAAAATTAACCTGGTACACCTACAGGAAAAAATGTTTATCTTTATATGCAAATATAAGGCACTATGACACAGTTATAAAACCGAAGGCTACATATGCATCTGAAACACTTCCACCTAAATAAACAATTAAAGACTGATTGACTCCAGAAAATTGAAAGAAGATTTAGAAGAGCCTGCATCAATAAAAAGTACCAGAAAGATGGATGGTGGCAAATCGTACCAAATGAACTGGTTGGTGTACAGGGAACTTGAACCCATTATTACTGATGCCATACATAGGAGGAGATTGAGATTCTTTGGTCACATATGAGGATACAAGATTCATGACTCCAAAAACAACAGGTACAGTACAATCTCAAATCGAAAAACATGGCAACAGGATGCAGATGGAACAGAGAAATAAGAGAGGATCTGAAGGAAATTGGTTTAACACCAGAAGACACCACAGACAAAAATAATTGGACAATAAGATCCAGTACAAATACACCCACTTCACACTTACCAGAAGGAAACTCACTACATGAATATTTTTAACACCAAAATGGGCACAAAGATCAGAGCATATGAAAAGATACTGGGAGAGCCGCAAGGCCCGAACAGTCTCGTCGAAGAGACTTGGATAACAAACTGACTGAAGTGATCATATGCGGTCATAAAATAAAATAAAGAAAGAACTTACTAACACGATAGGCTACACATTTCTATTTCTAAAGGAAATATGTAAAATTAATCAAAAAACCGGACTAATAATTTTCTAGTTCACATACTGTAAAATTAACGAATAGTGAACTGTGCGTTTCATTGTAATATATGACTCATTGCCCCCATTTATGAGCATGGTGCCGTCGCTCAACTTGCCAAGATTAAAAATTTCCTATCGCTAAATGCCTATTCAATCAGCTGCAAATAATTTCCTTCTGCTTTATCTGCTAGACATTCACACATCTAATGTTCTCTGTAATTAAAAAACTACAGAAGTTTACAATTCAAATGATTTTGATGAGATATACGAGTAATTTTTTGAAAATTCAAGAAATTAAAATTTGCTGTCAATGTCTGTGAAAACCAAATAAAAATGTAAATAAATTTTAAAGGGAGGTAATTGGAGTTAAATAACCTGAATAAATAAATAATTTATTTAATTATTTCAGACCTATTATACTCATATCTATAACATGAATAATTATTTAACTGCAAACAAAATGTTATAAATATACTTAAGACTTCTTAGTTGTGAATGTTAAAGCCACATAGTGGTACATTGATTTATTATTTGCATTGATTATTATTCTCACGCAGTTTTTGACCGTATAAATATTCATAATTTTATATTTTTACTCTCTGTAAACCACCATTACCTTAGTCTGATTTTGGTTGATTGTGGAAAAGTATGAGATCAGTGTGTCGACAGGAAAATAAATGTTTTAATGGATCTCATTTTTCACATCTCTTCCAGACAGAATATGTGGTCATGTTTACAGATCCCTGAAAAGGCTAGTCATGGAAATAACTTCAATAGATTTTTGCCTAATAACTAGCTGTGCAAGCTTCCATGTAGCAGCAGTTGTTGCCACATTTATGTTAATAGTGTTTACTATTATTGCTGTTTGAGAGAACCAATAAAGATATTGCCTCATCAATATTGTTTTTTCATAATTTCACAGCATCTAATTATAAATACGCATTTATTGATTTAGTAGTATTTTAACAATAACTTATAAACAGTGTGAGCTATTATGATTTCATTGATTATGGTGGTATGTAAACATTCAGTTTCCCACTGTTTGTACATTCATACTGATTATCTAGAGAAATAGTAACTTTATTATTTATATATTAAAAATACCTGCTAAAGATTTATTAAATTGTAAAAATCCAAAAGAAATTTTGTAAATAAACACAGAAACGCTGGTAAAAACACCTAAGGGTAAAGAACAGCCACCAACGTTAAAAGAACTGAAAACAGCTTTAAGAGAGTTGAAAAATAACAAAGCAAGTAGCGAAACACCCATAACGGAAGAAATCTGCATCAGAACATACCATAAAAAAACCTACACCAAAAATCATAAGACATTTGGAATTCAGAAAAAATTCCACGTCGTTGGACGCCAGTAATAATCCACCCTTTATACAAAAAAGGCGACAAGTCAAACCCTAACAATTACAGAGGAATTTCTTTGTTAGACTGTACATATAAAATTTTTTCACGAATAATTTACAACAAACTTAAAGACCAACTAGATAAAGAAATAGGTGACTATCGAGAGGAATTAATGCCATAGAGAAGCTGTGCAGATCAAGTCATAATGTTAAAACTAATTATAGAAGATTACAAGAAGAAAGCTAAACAATTAATAGTCTCGTTTATTGATTTCCAAAAAGTGTGTGATAGTAATAAATTTTTTTTATTTTTTATTTTTTTTTTTTTTGGTTTAACGTCCGACTGTTTTGCAAATTGCTGCTAATGCAGACGGTGAAGGATGAAATGAATTTTTTGTAATGTATGAAAAAATGCCATGCCCGAGTGGGATTCGAACCCAAGACCGCGTGATGAGAGGCGAGCACGTTACCAATATCGCCAACGCGGCCGAATAAGAGAATAAGAGTAATAAGAGAATCTATGCTAAATCTGAAGGAATTTGGGATTATACCTGCAATAGGTAAATTTAATGAAACTCACCTTAACAAACACGACTTCTAGAGTAAAATTTAAAGATTTCTCAAAAACAGAATTTGAGATAAAAACAGGATTAAGGGAAGGTGATGGATTATCGCCCTTATTGTTCAGTTGCACCGTAAAACAATGGCTGGCTTGTTGGCATAGTGGTTAGTGCAACTGGCTTCTATGCCGGGGTCCCGGGTTCGATTCCCGGTCAGGTCTGGCATTTTTCGCCACATATTTTCATATATCATCTCCATCATCTGCATTAGCAGAAATTGCAAAAGACTTAAAACAAAAAAACAAAAATTAAAAAAAAAAATAAGAGAATGGTACTCCAAAACTATCAAAACAGGCAGAGAAAAAGAAAATATGAAATAAAATTACAGTATAAATGAAATTTATAATGGTTGGCAGATGCATTTCAAAAAGTTATTCACAAATAAAATAAAATGGTTTAGGATTCGCTGATGGCTTTTTAGCAAATAGTGTAGCCGATGCTAGAACCAAATAACTACACTAAGAAGAATAACAGGAAAAATAGGGCTAAAAATTTCATATAAAAAACAAAATTAGTGATAATAGACCAACTATTCATAAACAAGATTAAAATGAACAAACAACTGGTAGATATGCCCTAAACTTTAAAATATTTGGGCGAAACAATCAGATAAAAAGGCGAGAAATAGCAACATGGGAAGAAAGAACAGAAAAAATGATAAGTTTACAAAAATCTACTGAATATATTTACATAAAAAAATCCATGTCAATAAACACAAAACTAAGTAAGACACCATCAAACTGTAGTAAAACCAACAGTAACCTACTGTAGTGAAACTTTCTCAAAAATTAAAACAATAATTTAACAGAAAGGGTTGTTAAAATAGAAAGAAGAATTTTAACGACATCCATAGGTAAAAACCATGAGCAAAACAGTATATTTTGTAACAAACAAATCTAAATTTATTCTAGTAGCCCAGGATTTGTTCACATTTTGGGTTTTTTTGTAAATAAAAAAAAACCTGGCCTAGAATTTGTTTATTGTATTTTTTATAGTAGATAAATATAAATAATCTTAGTAACCAAGGAAATAATTATAAAAAATCATTTAAGAGTAACTAAGGTGACAAACATAATAAAAACTTTTAATCGAAAAGATAAAATGTAAAAAAAAAACTTGGATGTACGGTGATCAATAAGTTAATAATTTTACATTAATAAAAATAATAAATTTTTAAAAGAAAAAATTAACAACATGGATAAGTTTTTATGAACATATCTTATTATATATTATTCATTATTATTATTACATATTATTGTGATTGTTTAACTGTTTGTGTTAGTGTTGTTTTAATTTCTTTTATGGTTTTATTTTTAAAAAGATTCATTTAAATTTTTACATGTTAAACTCAGAAATTTAAAACATAATTTTATATTTACGTTTACTATGTTGTTCACAACATTTAAAAGTTCAAACTATTTTTTAATAAAACAAACAAACAAAAACATATTTAAACAAAATACGTTATTTATTAATATTAAAGTTTTATAAAGTAATAACTTAATAGTATAGAATAATAATAGTTTAGTAACTTTTTCTTGTAACTACGCAATTTGTACTATTACCTAATAACCAAGTTTATAAAGATATAATGGTTACAGATGTAAACGCAATAACAGATGTGATGAGAAAAAAGAGAATTTCATACTATGGTCATTTACTAAGAACATGAATTTTAAGAGAAATAATTGAAAAACAAAACACTCAAACAACCTTCCCACGTTGGATAAAAGAAATAAAATAAGATACGCAGGAATTAGAAAAACAGAAGGAGATCTTAGAAATAAAACAGAAAAAATAAAAACCTGATCGATAAAAATATAAGATTTTAATCTAAAGAGGAAACAAAAGGAAAGAGAGTTTATTCAGATAAAGAAAGAAAAGCAAGATCTGAAAATATGAAAAGATACTGGGCAAAGAAAAAAGCAGTTCAGAAAAATAATTACATGAACAATAACTAATAAAACGAGGTTACAGTAGTAATAATGGGATAAAGTATCAAGGAAATGGAATTTATAGAATTAAGACTTGTACACATGATTGATAAATTAGTTAACTGGGAATAATGATCAAGCATAGTAACAATTCAGCCCAGGTAAACGACCTTGACTAATGTAATAAATCGAGTAACGTGATAAATCTGACAGCCTCGCAATCACAGGAAAGCTCAAATTTCTGTAATTCTGACTATAGTATTAGTGTGGAAAACATTCAGACATAAACAAAAGAAAAATCTTTTAAAAACTGGAAAAACTCTTGACATTAAGATGAGTTAACACTGTCAAAACATGTATTTGACTTAAAACACAATTTTATTTTTTCATATTTTTGTCAAAACTTTTAAGATATGGCAGAAACTGAATTGCATAAGCAATAATGCTGCAATAGAAAAGAAAGTTCATAGAGCATTGCATATTAAACAAAATATATATATAGGCCAATTTTATAGTTTGCTATTCATTCTGTATATTATATTCCAACCTTTAAAAAAACTATGAATGAACTTGTGAATTTAGCATATTTGATAAAAGAAAGAAAATTTAAACTTACTTCATCGAATAATGTACAGATCTCAAAAAGCTGCCGTAAACAATCTTAAATCCAATATCTCAAATAATTCTTGTACGAAGCAACATGGTGAACAATAAGACAACTGCTGTAATATGATTCCTTATTATTAGCTTTCTGAAAAAACAAAATTTATAACATTAATGACTAAAAAATAAAATTAATACAATAAAAACAAGCAAAATTTCTCTGAAATCTGTCAGAAACTCATTTTTGGATAAGAACACATTCCAGTCCATTTATTATCATACAACAAAAATTTACATGAAATTTTGTGTTTAAAGAATCCTAGAATTATTTTATATTTGTAATAAGTGTATTTTTTAAATGGTGTTGATAAAAAAACAATAATTTATTACACAGGATAAGAATATGATCTTCTACAACTTTAAAAAGACACATATATGAGTCTTTGCACATAGCTATATTTCCATTAAAAGAATAACGAAAGAATTCTTTTAAAAAAATTACAATGGCCGGCCATGTATCTAAATATTAAGTAATTATAAAAATTGGTCAAATTATTCTTAGAAACAATAAAGTCTTCTTATTTTATCGATTGCCATGAAAAATTTATACTGGTTACCACACTTTAATTTCAGAAAACTTTAATTTCCTATTCAATACACGAAATGAAATAATAGAAATTACCTACTAGGCTTATGTTGTACGCGGGAAAGGTTAGGTAGGACACGAAAAGAGTACATAAAAGTTTTACAGAGGAAAAATCAGTGTTATACATAATATTTCAATAGTAATTCTTATATTATTATTTATTAACGATATTATAATAAGTAGATAACTGAAAGCTTATAATTAAGATATCGGTCCAAACCAAGAAAACTAATATTCTACGAACCTAAATTGCTTTCTGTACTGACACTTTTATGTTGTTCATTCAATTTCACTTTTTAATCAATTAGCTAAAATAATGGAAATATTTAATCATTTAATGGAAATATCCATAGTAAAATATTACTCATGACGTTAGGATTTAATGAAGTCAACTGAAAAACTAAGAACTATCAGTTTATCCTACAACCTAAACATTGCTAAGAAAATAGTGAACTTAGTTATTAATTCACACGGTTTAGACACGATTGAATACATACGGTTGTTTTGAAATAAAATTAAAAAGATATAGTGTTATAAAATTTAATTTTTTATTAGCTTGATCATCAAAAATTAAAATGTAATAAAAATATACTTTGGTAAAATGATATTTTTTTGGCGGTAATCAACGCGTTTAAAAGAATGATAAATTCCTCATCTGACATTAAAATTTACTTTATGCCATTAAAACTAACAATACTTACCTTCAAATAAACTGCCTTTTTATACTTTTCTAAAAGTTTTTTAAATTCTGTAATAAATTAAAGTTAAAATCTGTGTTTCAAACAGGATCGTTTGGACAACATATAGTTTCAAACAATTCCGAGAGAAACTGATGCCCGCCACTGCTACTACAATTGTTTAGCCAACTACGGTACCAACCGTTGCCAACATAATTTTATATACTATATTAATATTTTTATAGTTATAATGGCATAATAACATGATATTGGAGAAGCAAAATGTATCGCTGATTATTGTTTATAACATAGTTTTAGGTTATAATTGATAAATTAAATAAATTAATTAAAATAATATTTTTTCCATCGGAAAAATAGTCTTGGTTCAATCTATAAAACTTATTTTACATTTTGTGAACAATATTTAAATGTATTGTTACATATTTAAAAAAGTAAAAACATTTAATAAAAATATTAAAAGAATAAATTAAAACGTTTTACTTTTACAGAGGTATATTTTTGTTGTGATTTCTTACGTGAACTACTTCAGTCACTAGCCTATATAATCGCCCGCCTTTTGAATTTGTACTAAGCAATCATGAAATTTCCAACAAGTAACGAAAAATAAGTAATGATTTGATCCCGTAGCTTACCATTTCATTATCTGAGGTTGATTGGGATTGTTTTTTGGTTCTACACTGAACGTGGTTACAAATCAAACCTTTAAACCACCTATTTGTTGATAATCAACTGATATTTTGGATCCGCACTTTCCTCTTACTATCTCAAAATCTTTTTTTTTGAACTTTTATTCGACATTTTCAACAGGCCCTTCTTAAACGCAATGGTTTGTGCATTTTGACAGTCATTTCATAGATTTTAATTAAATCAGTGTTGAACAATGTAAATTCACTACTACCGCCACGAACATTTTCATCAAAATCGGTCAACCAGAAGTACGCCAATGTACGAAGAAGAAGAGGCCAAAATACGGAGTTTATTTGTGCAATTTTTTCACTTTTACGATTTCCTCAAAAACTGTTCCTACGATTTTTAAAAAAAATCGCCTCTACTACATTTTTTATGCTCTCCAAGACGGGGTAAGCACCACGTCTGCTGAAATTCTTGGGAAGAGACTGTACTCTCTTAGAAAAAATGGTTTTTTTTAAGATTGCGGCCCTAATATGCATTTTAGAGACAAAGTGTCTGTAATTAACATTGTAGAATATTTAAAAACCTATAACTTTCATTTCAAACATTTTTTTGTGCAACGCTTAGTTTAGCGGCAAAGAATGATTTTCTGTTTTTTCCATCAAAACAGTAAAAAATGGAATTTTTTAAGATTGTGGCCTTACTATGCATTTTATGAGAAAAGTGTATATAATCAAAGTTATAGGAAATAAAAAAACCTACAACTTTAATTTTGATTATTTTTCTCTACAGAGCGTAGTTTAGAGGCAATTACTGATTTTCCGTATTTTAAAGTTCTACTGAGGATGATTTTCATTTCATGCCATCCACTCATAATGAAAATTAGGTTATGTTTTTCATTTTACATTGTTTACTTTTGATTAAACATATGTTATATTGTTCATTATTTACATTGGCAAGAGAAAGTTGTCCGAGTGATTCACACCAGATTTTTTATTTAATATTCCAATTTTCTGAACATAATATCACGTTTAACTTTTGCCTTTAAAAGTGCTTAGAAAAAAATAATGGTGTTTTCTGGTCTCTCCCAATTTCATTGACACAATTTAAGGTTGTCTATCAGATTTACAATCTGGAATTGTTACTTAGGCTTAATCACTGAATGTGATTACTGCTTCCTTATACTGTGTGGTCTCAGTATGAATTCAATGGAACAGGGACATCTTGAGGTATCTCTTTGAGTTTACCTGTCAACCAGTCAACATGCAAATTCACTCACCCAACCAGTGTAACATAACAATTTTCACAGTTGACTAACAAGTCTGGAGGCCAATATACGAAGTTAATTTTTGAATTGTTATTCAAACAACAGCTGCAACTGTAGTGAATAATGAAACAAATTTTACAAGCTTTGTGTCCCCAATTGCCCAAAAGTTTTCTCTTGTTGGAATTAAATACAGAATATGATATGCAACTTAATGGTGTGAATATTTATGCAGAAAGAAGGTTGATAACTGGTTTTTTCTAATGATGAAGTTAATAAAGACTTAAAAGGATAAAAATTAGGGGGCAGAAATTCTGGATTAAGAAATTTTAGATATAAAATTATAAATTTGGAAGTGTTTCCTAGAAGAACATGCTAAATTGATTCATAAATAAACTTTGATGAGAAACAGAACATGAAAAAATGAATTAATTAATTAATAACAGTGGGGAAAAGTAGAAACGATGGAAAAGGAAGACACAGAAATGTGGTTTTTAAATGGCCAGTAGGAAAGAAAATAAATGTGTTAAATTGTATCATCTCAGAAGATTTCTTGAAAATTATATAAGTGTATAATAATATATGTATATTTTTATTTTATATATTTATGTATGTACATATATTTATCCATTAGCACTATGTATAAGTATATTATAACACAGTATAAATGAAATTTTTCACCTTACCTTTGGTTGTTTTTTAAGTTCAAAAAACACGTGCGTTTTGGTGGTATCACCTTCTTCAGAGCAATATTATTAAAAATTTCTGTGAAGAAGCTGGTACCACCGAAACATGCACAAGCACAAATTTTTTAAACTTAAAACCCAATTGAAGGTACGTTGATAAATTTCATTTATACTGAAATTTATATTGACAGTTTTCGGGATGCATTTCAAAAATTTATTTGTGAATGATATTATAACACCTACATTATACTGACACAAAAATGAAAGTTAAGTTTTTTTATACCTGCATACAGGAGACTCCACAAAAGGGAGTGCAGAATATGTTAAAGTAAAACTGATAAGCTTAAATGTTAACTCTGTAGGTTAAATTCAATACTTACCAATTTATTTATTAGAATATTTATACCTAACAAAATTATTACAACTTTCTTGCTTCAATAAGCATGTCATCTGATAATTCTTTCTTTACCAAATAAAACACAATTTACCTATACTTTTTACTTTTTAGATACAAAAATAAATCCTTTTATTGCATCCTGCAGTTTTAAATAAATTCTACTTCATATAATAAATTTGTACAATAAATTTCACTAACCTTTTTTTAAGCGGCTTTGATTTTTTCTATTTATTACTTACACATATTTCGGTGGATCCACCATCATCAGAGTTTTATATAGATGACTGAAGATGTAACATCTTCTACAGATTCAAAAAAATTTTTAGTTTCAATGGATATTATATACTCTGATGATGGTGGATGATCCACCGAAACACGTGTAAGTAATAAATTTAAAAAAATCAAAGCAGCTTAAAAAAGGTTAGTGAAATTTACTGTATAAATTTATTATTTGAAATAGAATTTTTTTACATACTACCTAAATATACATATTACTTTAATCACAAATTAACCAACTTCTTCATGCTTACTTACTTGTTACAGTCTAAAATATATGATAATAAAGTGACAGATAGATAAATTAACATGAGTAGGTTGAGGAAGGTCCTTATGAATGAAAAATGGATACTGTATTATGAAATCAGGACAATAACACATCATATAGAAATTTTATTAATATTTTTAAGGAATACATCTTAAAGAATACCCACTGTTGATATTTCGCGCCTTCTGGAAGCCTTTCTTATTCTTTAGGTCATTAATACTCACTTCTAGCTGATAAATTTCAATTTATCAAAAATTGTAAAAGGAGAAAATACGTTTCTATAACAACAAAATTATAACAATTTTTATTATCACACATCATTATTATCATGTAAATAACATAACATGTACTATTAATAATTATCATTTTGTACTATTACTATTTATTGCACCAAAAATACACATTTAAAAATTGTTATAAAATGTATATAATGTCTTCATTCAAAAATAAATCCTTGTAATGCATCCTGCAGCTTAAAAAGGTTAGTGAAATTTATTATAGGAAATTAATATAATATGTTCTTATTTAAAAATACAGTCCACGCTTCTACACCCAATAACCACCTTTATTCACTGCGTAGGAAGTATAAGCCAGTAAAACCATGGCCAACAAAAGGTTTAATTTCAGCAATTAAAGTTAGAGACAAAGGGAATACAAAAAGAAAACAACAACCCTACAAGGTTTAAAATCTGACTTACTTGGAGAAGTAAGGAAAAAGGCCAAGGATTGTACAAAGAGTGAAGTGAATTGGTCAGTCATGGATTAACTGGAGAAAAGATGTGATGCCAAGAGAGCAACGAATGAGAGATATTTCAGTGATGGAGTGATGTAGAGAGGAGTTAAGTTCTAAACTGCAGATAACATTGTTTAATTTGACACCTCAGTCATTAAAATCAACACTATAGCCATAGAATATGTGACTGGCTCGGAAATCACTTAGCAAATTAAATATAAGAAATATAAAAAAAGGCACTATTTTTTCACTCTGCTAATCAGTTATTAAAGGGGGCTTGACAAGCTTCAGTAGTAGGTTTAATTCCTGGTTAGGTCGAGCATTTTTTTCATCACACATATTTATCTATCACCTTCACTATACTTTATGTCAGCTAAGCTGAGATCTGGTCAAAAAAGTTTGGAAGAAAAATATTACGTAGTGCGATCCATCCAAAAAATTTACGTTCGTTATAAAGGAAATTTACAGTTGTTAATTTTATAATAATTAATTTACATTCTTATTATAATTATAATTTTATTATTATAATCATTTATTTGTAACTAGGCTTAAGGTTGTTAATTGTAAACAAAGTACCGTAATAGATTAACTTATTGTAATTCTACAATCGACAAAACTTCATCAGAAGACACATCTTCCTCGTTGTCACTACTTGAATCTTGTTCCAAATTTACAACAAGTTTTCTATCTGAACTTCGCCCAGAGAATCTAAATCCCATGTGTGTTCCTCCTCCTTTTCCATGTGAGCTATTCAGTTTTTCCACTTATTCACCAATATTTTAGAAACCCTAATTTCCAAAAGTTTCCTTACTTGTTAGAGATTGAATGTCTTCATTATTTGTAGCCATGTAATCCTTCACCTGAGCCCACACTAACTCAATAGGGTTCAGGTTACAAATAGCATATAGAAATGAAGCGGGCAGCAGGCACCAGGCATCCGGCTGTACGTAGTGTTGACACAAGAGGTCCAACCTTACTTCGTAAAATGTTATTTACAGTAGATCTCAGCTCAAAAGAAATATACTATAGTCGCTATGTGCATAACAGTCAGATGTAAAACCAAAAAATCTCCAGACTCAGCCCCCCCCCCAAACCAAATAAGCTCATAACCAAACAGTTTAACCAAAAAAGTTTAGGAAAGCATGAGGAACCTGTCTAATTACGTCAAAAAATGACTGGGGAAGCACAAGGAATCCGTATAATTACCCCGAACAGGGAGGCAGATTTTGCATTAGGAAGATCAGGGAAGGCTACTCCCTCTTGAAATAAAGCCTGGGGATAGTCCCGATGGGGTAGATGGTGAGGTGGAGTCTAAGTCAGTAGAGCTTAAGCGATTCAAACATATTGCATCTAAAAATATTTGTTTGGCTCTGTAAAAGAAGCCCCCCACACCAAAAACCTGGCTACATGTCTGCTGCATTTCTTAAAGGAAAAGTAATTTAAAAATACTTTTTTATGATTTGATTGATTGGGAAACTATGAATTATTAATTATAAATAAGTAGCTATTACTTTTTTTTGAATAATTTCAATTTCTTTGGATGGTAAATATAAAAAAAGAATAAAGAATACAAATATGTCAATTGTATGTCATCATATTTACCACAAATAGGCTTTGTTATTTAGTTATACATTTTTAACACATCTACGTAAAGTAAAGACAAAAGTACACTATCATAAAATAAATAGTTTTATATCAGTCAGCAACCTTTGCTCATATTATCTTTGTTTCATGCTGTAAGTAAAATAAATTCTTAAAGGTTAAACAATAATTTTGTTTTTGGATCAACAAACTTATAGCACAGGAAATTACTAAAGATATTGTGTAATTTTATATTATAAAATAAACCGTTTATAGAACTAGAAAAACTAAGGAAAATCATATACCAACAGGATATGAACACATATACGTTTGTAGAAAAGTTGTAAATATTAAAAAATAAAATATGAAAAAATCTATATGTCTATTAGTTTTAATTAAAATATGATTCTGTTCCTTGTACAACTTGATTCAAATACTGAATTGAACTGATGGACATCAACTAAAGTTTCTGGCGGACCTTAAAATGCCTATCAATTCATAAATCACATACTTAAGCACTGACCATGTTAAAACTGCGTCAAATGCAACACAATTTTGGTAAGGACAGGCCTAAAAAGTCAACACCTTTAACTTTGGCACTGAAATTTACTTTCCAAATTTTTCACCAATCGGTATCAGTATCAGTTTTCACTGGTATGAAGCCTTTTGTGGCCAATTATCTGTTAATTTTTTGATTTCTATATTATCTGCATACAACAATGAGTTAAAATAAAATAAATGCTACAACATAGGTGTATGCCAACATTTATCTCCTGTACATCATCACTTCATTAATGAAAATGTTAGAGTCGAATGATATTGGACAATCCTGACTCATCCGCTTGTTCACTGAGAACTCTTCAGTAATTCCACTCACTCCAGTATCAACTACAATACACAAACTACACTGTGTAATTGTATTCTTCCATTATAGTGGCCACAAGGTGCTTTGGATACTCATTCTATTACAATATTTCCCTCAGTACGTCATCAAAAGCCTTTACCCAGGCTGAGTCAATTGTGTCTCAGCTTTTCTAAATTATTTGTTTTAAGGCCAAATCTCACTATGACCGTCCTTTCCTAAAACCTTTCTGGCACTCATCAGTGGAGGATTGTTGTAGTCAGTAAATGTCTCTTTACTTTGTTGTTTTAGACAATGTAGTATTAGATCAAGTGTCTTACTATAACTATCTGGGATGCGATGTGAGCTTTGATAGGAACTTAGATGTAGAAAATAAAATAAATAAATTTCAAGCTATTTGTGGTACCATGAACAAAACACTGGGAAACAGAGCTAAAACAGAGACAGTAGTGAAGTTCTACAAAGTAATGGCAGCCCCAGTCCTTTATAGAAGTGAGTCGTGGGTTACCACAAAACACCAAGAAAATAGGATTCAAGCAGCTGAAATGAGATTATTAAGAAGGGTGAAGGGCTGCTCGAGGCTGGATCTAATACATTCCTTGTTATGTATTAGATTTCCTTGTTAATTAGATCTGAGTTGGGTGTATTTAGCCTGAATGAAAAAGTAGAGGAGCGATCAATGGAGGTAACATTTGGAACAGATACCAGAGGAGAGAATACCCTTCAAAGTGATGGAATATGTTCCAGTTGGAAGAAGAGAGGTGGGAAGACCTTGAAGAAGATGGTAGTAGTCGAGATGTACGGGTTAGAATATCTCATGTTTGTGTATATATATGTATAGGATTGTTTTTGAGTTCGGAAAACGCTTATGCCTAATCCTTGATAGTAAGGAGAAGAAGACTTTGTAAGCAGTATTCAAAAGGTTTATCCCCCGAAAGTTTCTGGGGGTTGTTTCCTTTCTTAAAAATAAAGATAGGCCTAAAAGAAATTATTAAAACGGTTTTTTATTTTATAAATTCAAATCTGTAAACATTTTTCTTTTTTTTATTTATTTTTGTGTATTGTTGTCTTTCTATTCATTATTTTTCTTATCTGTAAAAAATATTATATAAATACGTAACAGTAGTAGGCCTATAAAAAGAACAGTAAATAGTGGTTAATAAAATTTTTAATTAATTCAGACCATTGATATAATTTTAATCAGCAGCATTTTTCTTAGAAGAGAATCATCTCACTTTATTTGACCAACAAAACCAAAATATTTGTTATTAAATTTCTCTAAATACATTTATAACATTTTCCACATTGTGCATACACTAAATTATTTCTTTCTTCCATGGGCTATGCAGGTTAAGTATCCTCCATTAATCTCTTGATACACAAATAAATTTATATGGTATTTTCATTTACATATACTTTTTATTTACTTATTAATTTTTAATATTTTTCATTTAAAAATAAATCTTTATAATGCATCCCGTAGCCTATAAGTAACTCTAATGTAAAAATTCTGTAAATTTTCCATAATTTTTTATAGCTGCTTTGACTTTACACTTCTTCTATTAATGATTTTATTTTTCTTAACGTAATTTTTCAGTAGATCCTACATCATCAGCGTATTTGACAAAAACTAAAACTAAATTTATTAAAATACTTTCAGAAAACATTATAATTATCTTAAGTCACTTGTGTAAAACTGTTCAATCATTTCTGGTTAAAGGATTGAGCAGTGTCCTTTCTTCTGAAAGAATTTTAACAAAATTAGGTTTGATTTTTATATTTTCTATAGTCCTACTTTGACCCATTTATAAAATAGAGGATCCACTGAAACAACAATCCACTCTAAGTTAAGTACAGTAAAAATCATAGATGAAAGAAAAATTAAAGCAACTATGAAAGATTAGTGAAGATTTACAGTATTGTTACAGTATCAGGATTTATGAAAGTGTAAAGAAATTCTATTATAATTTCATTTCACTATACAGCCAGACTCTGTGGTAAATGAAGTGAAGGTGTCATTTGCAGGGTGAAATGTAGGTGCTTTTTGGAAGGCCTGGCATGCTGATAAGCATATCCTTTCAGTGAGGAAGGCAATGGTAAACCACCTCACTTCTCGTTTTACTTAGTAAAACCTCTAGAGGTTAAAACCAGCCTTTCAGCTGTTGACCTAATAAACAACCTACCTTTAACACATAGCTGTATTATTTTATAGGACTTTCCTACGATCATTTGCATTGAAGCTATAAAAAAAACCATGATTGCAGTTACTTATACAGCGATTTAAAATTTTTTGAATTCCTCTCTTTGGGTGTCAACACGCTGCTGCCAGCGGTTTTTCTAGTTTTGTTATGTGTCCGGGAAGTCCTCAATAGCAATGCTGTTTGGATACTGCACTGTAGCCCTTTCAACTACCATATTCATCCCAAAATGAGGTCGTTTTAAGTTCCTTTGAAGCTTCAGGAAGAAAAAGAAATCACAGGGAGCAACATTTGGGTTGAAGGACATTTGGAGCAGCAATGCAACGCTTGTTCTGGTAAGTAGTTTGGCCATAATGAGGCACATGTGTTGTGATGGAGAATCCACCTATCAACTATCTCCAGTAGGACGTGATGGATATTTGTCCTCAAACTCTCAAGCACTCCTTTATAAAATTTACTGTTTATCTAGGAAGCACTAACTTACTGAGGACAATTCTTGGTCATATTGTCATTCTTTAATGTTGAAATCGGATGTCCTGCATGTTATTTGTCTTGGAACTCTTCTCTACCCTCCTCATATTTTTTGTACCACTCAAAAACACTTGTTCTGTTTAGGGCTTCAACCCAAAAAGCCATCCAAAGCATTTGAAGAGTCTCATTGGGGGTTTTGTTCATTTTAACACAAAGCTTAAAGGAAAGTGCAGCTCGAAGTTTCACTCTGTATTTAGTGCCAAAGAGGGATGACAACAACGATTCATTTCTTATGTAATTATACACTCTAGAGGTTCTGAGATAACTGAGTCAGGTCCTGACATTCCCACTACCAATGCTGCCCCCAGCAACTGCCGTCCGCCGCTTACCCTCAGCAGGAAAAAGTCAGTACGAACACTTATTAGACAGATTTTGTATGTAAGATTTAATACATATATTTTTGATTATTTGTTAATTAAATAGGTATTGTAAATTTACAGCAAAAGAATATTGTTATAAGAAAATTGAAATAATTAAAATACATACCCACACTTTCAAAAATAGATAAAATTTTATTACCATGAATATTTAATGGCTTTAACCCACAAACTGCAAAGTAAGATTTAAAATCATATGCTATTATTTTACATATGTGGTCATATTTTGAGACGCATGTACTATTTTTTAAAAGAAGGTATCGACTCATTGATTACGATTCTCAGCAATTTGTATGTTATTTAAATTTATATTCAGCACTGTATTATATCACTAATTACTATAATTATTTAAATTTGAAGCACACATGATAAAAAGGTCAAAATATTGTTGATTGTATGTTATCATAACGTACTACAAATTAAAACTTGCTTAGCAATTTTCCAAAAGTTTATACAGAAATCCTATTGTTATTGACTAATTTAAAATCGGTTAAGTATTGTAATATAATTAATATTAATCTCATGATAAATTTATAGGTAATTATTATTTTAATTTATATACTAATTATTATTTAATTATATCTCAAAAACAAATTATTAGCTAAAGAAGAAAAATATACTACAGACATGTGGCAGATAAAAGTATGTAATAGTTGCAACAATCCTTTGCATTAAGTTGTCACAGTATATTTAAAAACAAGTAGGCCTACATTATACATCATTAAATAATTTATTGTACAGCAATTTTTATCTCAAGATAAAATTCACAAAAAGGAAATCTAATTGATTGAAAAAAAAATAATAAAAAAAATATTATTTATCCGACAAAAAGGAAGAAAACAACAATAGTTTATACAAAATTGTGATTTGGTGCACTTATACATGCTACATAATAATTGAACTTTGTTTAGTTTGTTACCTTAGACTTTTGGAATTACACAGAATATGAAAAACTAGCAATTGTGGCCACACTGCACAAACAGGCTTATTGATAGCATCAGAGGGGTTGTGTTAAAATTGGGTTTGCAAACATCACTTGGTAAATAAAAATTACTACTAGTATTACAATATTTTTGAGTTTTAAAAAACTGTATCTCTTACAGAAGTAATTTTTTCTGTATAGGGCCATTTTAAATCATATAATGTAACTTTAGACATTACTGGAACCTCTTTTTGCAGTTGACATCAGCATTATTTAACTGTAGACATTTCATCTTTCTACCATCCATCAGGAGTTATTTATTACTTTCTCTTGTCTGTATGAATGTATAGGTAGGAAAGTATTGTATTCATGTCAATTTTTCGAAATCAAGTTTTCACCGGATATACAAGTTTTCAGACCCCTCGAACTGATAGGTACCACTAGAGGACCCGACATGAACATTTGCATCAAAATCGGTCAATCTGAAGTAGTAGTTTATTAGTGTCATTTATTCACTTTTTTGCGATTGTCTCAAAAAAGGCTCCTACGATTTTTTTTTAAAATTGCTTCATTTACTACATTTTTTATGCTCTAAAAGATAGGGTAGGTGCCATGTCTGCTGAAATTCTTGGGGAGGCTGTTCTCTCATATAAACTTTTTTTTAAGATTGTGGTCTTAATATGCATTTTAGTGCAAAAGTGTATACAATTAAAGTTGTAGACAATTTAAAAATCTACAACTTTTCATCCAAACATTGCTTTGTGTAATGCTTAGTTTAACGGTAATTAGTGATTTTCTGTTTATTTCATGAAAATCTGAAAAATGGATGTTTTAAGTTTTCGACCTTAGAATGCATTTACGACGAAAGTGTATATACTCAAATTATTAGGAAATTAAAAGATCTACAACTTTAATTTTAAGCATTTTTCTCTACAGTCTCGTTTAGCTTCAAAGAGTAAATTTCCATATTATTAAGCCGAACTAAGGTTGGTTTTCATTTTGTATCATTCACTAATGATTAAAATTACGTTATGTTTATGAGGTTGGTTTTTTTTGTTTATTTCTGATGTTTTATTACTAATGTTAGGTTAATTGTTTATTATTTACATTGGCAAGAGAAAGTTGTGTGAGTGTTTCACTACAGGTTTTTTTCATGGAACCCCTAGAAGTCAGTAATCAGTCTTCTGAATTTGGTTTATTCCAGTTTACTATACCTACAACTACTATTATACTATATCCTTTCTATATCCTTACTAAATTTACTATTTATACTTATTAGTTTACTATATCCTTTCTGAATTGTTTAAACCTATTATAATTTTGAAATAATCAAACACATTAGGTCTATTATCTAGTGCCTTAAAAAATTTGTTTCTTTCACAATTTTCTGAAATTATTATTATTTAACTGCATCCAGAAGACTCCAAAAAGGGCTATAGTTATACAGGACATATCAAGATATAAACTGATAAGTAGGCCTATAAAATATAATATTAACACTACCTACATTAAATTTAGTAACATAGCAAACATACTTATTCTCTTTTTATTAGGCCTACTACTAACTTACTTCAATAAGTGTGTCATCAAACATTTTTTACTTAATTGTAGTACAAAATTACCTAAACATTTACTTTTTAAAACAAAAATATGTTTAGAAAAGAGCTCTTGTGTACTGTAAAATGTTTCATAAATCAAGAAGAACGTTTATTTAGCTTTTTAAAAAACACAGATTACCAGAACTTTTTAAAGCTTGTGGTAATTTATATATGCTATTTCTACCTGCGGAAGTAGGTTTTTGTTAAAGCAATTTAGTATTGTGATTAGCAACATTGCTAGTTCAAAAATTTATAGAGGGAACTATACTCATTTGAAGCTCCTTAAATTTTGGTTATGGGGTCAGTTGGCCAATAAAATCAATTTTTCTAGGTTAGATTAACCAAGAAAACTGGACATAAAAACCTAACTTAAATAGGAACTTATTAAAATATTAATCTGTTTTGAAAGAATACACTGCCCTTAACAACTCAACTTTAATTAATATATTTTTAAATTTATCTAATACAACAGTTATAACTCAGGGTTAAGAGGTTAAACATTGTATTATTAAACGTTATTTCAAGCAGTTACAATGGGTGAATAATTTTTAATCAAATTTAATTATTATAAATATAAATCCTTTTCTAAACTCTATACCACCAATTAAAAATGTAAACATGTAAAATTAAAATTTATCAATGCATAGTGAAACATATCTGTTTTATTCACTACTAACCACTCTAATGGAGCTAGTTTCTTGAACTTTATAATTCACCAATAAATTATTACACAAGTTTTTATTATAATCATTTTAATATTGTTTACTTGTTCTAAATGATATTGTTCAAGGATTTATTGGCTATTAAAAAAATATTACAAAACTCTTCAATTAATAGACTGCCTTTGACTTTTTAATTGTCATACCTTCCTTTGTAATTTCCATTTTCTTAGAAAGCTATTGATAACTGACTTCATAAATTCAATAATCAATTAAATACTACACCAATTATACTTGTATAAAACTTGGCACATACAAGCCAATTTAAAAAAAATTGTTGTCTGGATATAAATTATAACTTAAATAAAAAAAATTTGTCTAGCATTTCTATAATTACTTTATTAATAAATGAAAGTTTCTGGTGACTTACAAATTTCAGCACTGGAATTTTCAAAAAACAAATTGTTGCAAGAAATTTACTGATAAAGATAGAGCCCAGTGCATCTAAAATGTTTTAAATTGAAAAAAATTAATGTTAAGTTTATAAATACAAATTAACCTACATTGATTGTCAGATTTAAAAATATTATTTTAGACAAAAATTTCAGTGGAAAAGTCTTTCCCCAGATTTTTTAATTAGCAAATTTAAAGAACCTGTGATTTTACTGATATTTCTTTAGAAGTAATAATGTCAAAAAGTTTAAAAAAATAATTGCAATAATAGTAAATTTTTAGATATCTTATGTACAGGGAATTATTAAATTTCAAAATGATGCAACACTGTGATGAAGTATAGAACAGAAGTTATTAAATTTGTACAATGATTTCTATAATTTATGTTCTAAGCTAATTTATTTTATAAATTTCAGGTTTGTAAGCCACATATGATCCTGAAAAACAGTGTTTCAGCCCTACTGTTCCTCACAATTTCATTAAAAAAAAAATACAGAGCCAACAATATAAAAGATAAGCAAGAGATTTGCAGAAAATTTTCCCATCAGCTACAATATTATTAACATCCATATTTGGTTAACAAACTAGTAACAATATTTTCCAGAACATAATTTTTGAGCAAATCTGGAACCTCAGTTCAGAAGGCTTTTTGTCAACACAAAGGACTAAGAAAAATATTTGGATACTTTTGTATAAATCAAAAAGAGAATAATATTTTAATACAGTTTCAAAACTTTTGACATAATATTGGAGTTTTAAAGAAAGGGCTGATAACGGGGTATAATAAGTAATCATATGTTAATATTTGCTTTAATTTAAATAAACATTAACTTATTTTTAAATAATACTAAGTAACAATATTTTGTTTTAATAAAACAAATAATAAAGATAATATTTCATTTTAATTACAGTAGAATAACAAAAATTAATCGGTTTAAGAAAATTGAAAGGTCTTAAAAATATTGAATATAACAAATAAACTATTTACAGATAGGGAAAACTTTAGGAAAAGAATTTATGAATTTAGATTTACAATAAAAAGAAAAGAAATTATAAATCAGTGTAAGAATTGAGAAGTTCTCGACAGAAATAAGGTTAAACTATTTAAAATGATCCTTAGCTATGGGAAGGCAAAAAAGCAAAGTATATTCCTCTAAGAACTAAAACTTAATATTCTATAAAAATGGTCACAATAGTAGTTAATAAACAGCATCATAAAAAATCTTTAAAATACATGCATATGTTTGGTTAAAATATAACTATGCGTAATAAAATAATATTAATTGAGTAATAATACTTAAATTATTATTAAATTCAGAAGTAATCAGAACAAATTGTTTAGATATTTAAAAATTCAACTCTTCCAATAATATAAAAAATGTTGGTTTGTATCATGGGGGTAATGTTCATATGGAAAGATTTTTAAAATTCAGAAAAAATATTTAGATATGTGGTGAGAGCAAATCATGTAATATGTATGCTAAGCAAAACCTTTGTACAGAACTTAAGTGTCCAAAATCACAACATAAGAAACAGAACTGATAACTGTATTGTTAATCACAATACTAAATTGTTTAAAGAAAAACCTACTCATGCCAGGAGAAAATACATTAATAAATTATCACAAACTTTAAAAAATTGTGTGTTCACATTCTTCTAGGAAAATCGACAAAATACTTTATTGATGAACCATTATAAACAAGAATTCCTTCCTAAATATATTTAAATAAGTAAAAGCTTAGGCAAATTTTATATTATTGGGTAAAAATAATCAGATGGCATGATTATTGAAATAAGTAGATTGGTAAGCAGTAATAAATTGGTAATTAATGAGTTGGTAAGAAATGAATTTAACATATGTTGATATTTTATAACTTAACCATTATTTTTTATCTTGACATGTCCTATACTCCCTTTTTGGAGTCGCCTGGATGCAATTAACAAAACAAATAACAAAATAAAGTGAAAAAAGTTCGTGAAAACTTTCTATCCATAATAAGGCTGAGTTCAAGGATATTTGTGGGTGTGAATACTAAAAAAACATACCAGTAATATTTATACATTAATAATATTAAATGTTCTAAACTTTTAATAATTGATCAACATACAATTATATATTTAAAAATTGCATTTTTCAACCCCTGTTTAACAAATTTTATTGAAGTGTATAATTCAAGTTTTTTATAGTTTTGAAATACTTTGAGCCAAAAATTTTTTTACAGTTTTTCCTTTATCTCTTTTATTGATTCGTAAAACAATCTTCTTGGTCAAAATGGTTGTAATTAATTCTCCTATACACTAGTCTAATCTTCTATTGCCATACTTAGTTAAGTTTACAGAAAGAAAAATATTTTATTTATAAGTTGAATCGATTAACATATTTAAGAACAACAATGAAAGAAAAATTAAAATTTTAAAAGCATTTTATGTGATTGACATCAGGAAACTATTACACGCTATTACAATGACAGAGCTAAATAATCATTTATTAAACAAATAATTTAATCAGAAAAGAATGTTTTAATCAACAAAGACTGATGACATGAATTAGTACTTTATTCGGCATAGTGCCAAGGGTCGCACATACTATATAAAGGACTAATCAGATACTTCATTAGTTCATTACTGTTGTTCGTAGAGACTGATTCAACTTTACTTCAACTAACAAAATGAATACCAAGTGTTTATATACAGCAGCTTTGATTCTCCTAGTACCTTACTGTGTATGTAATAATATATTTTTATTTTATTTAAAATTATAACATCTTATTTTTATATACGTTTTACTCTTATTTTTATATATATTTATTTACTATTTCTTAAAATATTTATATCATTTTATTTTTCTAATATACAGAATATTTAATAGGATACATTAGTTAAATATTAAAAACAAAAACTTAAAAGTTTATTTAAAAAACGATCTAAATATTTAGTTTCTAAAATTGAGGAATATTTTCAAATATTTGTTATCTATTCTTTTAAAATTCAATTTTGTATTTGTTTCACAAATATAAGAAAATACTAGTGATTTTAAAAGTTATAAATATTATTTATTCATTTTATTTTATAAAATTTTAAATTTTGTTTAGGAGTCTTTTAAAATTGTTAACCCACTTTTTTGTACAGTGTCTCATGGAAAAATAATTTTACAACTTCATGATTGATATTTAAACAAATTTAATTTCTTAATATTAATTTTTTCAGTTTAATTAAAATGTATGTATTAAGTCAATAAATACAGTATTAACATATACATTTCATATTTCATTTTACTTGAAATATTCAGCCTGAGTCTGTACAAGACTACACCTCATTTACATGATACACGCATTATCCTCATCTCATTGGGTCATGGGGTTGCTTATTGTTCTGAACTGAACTGATTGCAATGCACACACACTGGGTTTAAAAAACCCTTTGAGATCAGATATCAAAGATTTTCTTTTAAAAAATATAGACAATAACATTAATATTTTTATATTTGTAATATTAATGTAATATATCCATCAAAATCTCAAATTTATCGATTAAAAATGTAATGTCAAATAGTACTATTTTAACAGATGTTTTATTTGAAAATGATATATAATATTTCAAAATTAAATGAATGAAAACACATCTTTTATTCAGATGAATTTTAAGATATTAAATATTTTTAAGAACTTACAAAAACCACTTTCTAAAGTGACTCGAAGGAAATTTTTATTATTGGTGACTGAACCTGTTTCCTAAACGTTAAGGTGGCTCTGAGATAGACTAAATCATTTAAATAGTTTTTTCCTGAATAGGGGTTGAAAATATTTATTAAAATTAATAAATATAATTATGTTAAATTAATGTTAGGTGACTTTTTGTTAGTATTGCCTCAATCCATCCATCTTAAAGAGCTAAGGATGTATTCGTTAACTGAAAAAAACTTGCATTAATTGTATTTTAATTGTAAACTAACTACTGTAATAAGAATTATGTTGAAAAATGTCACTGAATCATAAAACTTCTATGCAGAAGCCATATTTAGGATTACTCTAAGAGAAAACCTAATTTAATGTCAACAAGAATGGAATTAACTTTTCAGATTTTTGAAAACATATCACACAACATATTTTTAGGAATATGATTTTTATAAGTCAGTTTTTCAATTTTTGTATAAGGTAGTGTGATTACTGTGTTAGTTCATAGTCCAAAAAGTACTCTATAAATATCCTGATATTACACTTCTCATATTATTTGCGGTTGACAAATTGTGTTACCAGAATATTTCCTTCACAACATAAGATGCTTCTCCTTCCTGTGTGACTAACATTTACATCGAAGTGCCCAGAATGATAGCATTTTTCCTGTAACAAGATAGACTTAACATTTATATCCAAGTGCCCAGATTGATAGCATTTTTCCTGTAACAAGATAGACTTATAGAGACATTTTACTCAATTACCAATACATCATCATCATCATCACCCAAACACGGATAGGCCTAAAGCCTGTTCCGGCACCCATCTTCGTAGCGGTCTTCCTCTATCACGTCTACCCCGTGGGGCATAACTTAATATTTGGACTGGTAGTCTTTCCTCTCGCATTCTATTCACATGTTCACACCACCTGGAATTGTAGCGCGCAATGCCGTCTAATAGTGGTTGGACCTGTAATTCTGCTCTAATACTTTCATTACGTTTCATGTCCAGTCTGTTATAGCCTGCCGTCGCCCTTAAAAACTTCATTTCTGCACTTTGTATTAGAGTTCTCTCTCGTTGCGTCATGGTCCAACTTTCACTGCCATACAGCAAAACCGGGACTGCCATAGTTTTGTACAGTTTAATTCTTGTATCCTTTCTTGTCTTATTTTTCAAAGTTCGATGTATTGTCCCGCAAATTGTTCTAAACTTATTCAGTTTATTCATAACATCGTCATCTTTTAAAAAGCTTACGTCACATCCTAAATATTTAAAATGCGAGACTTGTTCTAAAACTTTATCATTTATAACGATGTATTACCAATACATAATTTATAAAAATGAAAAACTTTTTGTCGTGATTTTGTTCATTTATAAATAAAAATTAAATTCCTGCAGGTTAATATCTCTATCAGATTAACTGAATCAAACGCATCAAAAAATTAATTTATAAATACTACTTTTTGTCGCAACAGTTTGAATTTATATTCATTTAATGTTATCTTCTTTCTGTAATTTCTCCTTATTTTTTTTTTTTTTTTTAATAAATAGTGGAATGAAATCCACTTAAAAAGATCATTTTTAAGACCTTCAGGATGAAGAAAATAGAGAACAAAACCGTTGATAGACGTATAACTGGGTTTCTCTGTAGAATCTTTTTATAGCAGAAAGTGTAAGTCTCATCAGCATCAGTTTTTTACTTTCTCTTGCCTATATGAATATATAGGAAGGAAAGTATTGTTTTCATGTCGATTTTTCGAAATCGAGGTTTTACCGGATCTACACGTTTTCAGACCCCCTGAACCCAAAAAACATGTTTTTAACGATTGGTCTGTGTGTGTGTGTGTGTGTGTGTGTGTGTGTGTGTATACAAAATATCTCAAGAACGGAACATCGTACGAACTTGAAACTTAAGTTACATACCACTACCGGACCCGATTTTCTCAAAAACTGGTCCTACGATTTTTTTAAAAATCGCCTGGTTTACTCAATTTTTTATTCTCTACAAGATAGGGTAGGCGCCATGATTGCTGAAATTCTTGGTGAGGCTGTTTTCGCGTAAAAAATTGTTTTTTCAAGATAGCGGCTTTATTATGCATTTTATCGCAAAAATGTATATAATAAAAGTTGTAAAGAATTTCAAATTCTACAACTTTTATTTCAAACATTTTTTTGTATAACTCTTAGTTTAGCGGTAATTAGCGATTTTCTTTTTTTTCTCACGAAAACGTGTGAAAAATCGATTTTTTTAAGATTTCGGCCTTAGGCCTAGTATACATTTTACGACAAAAGTGTATATAATCAAATTTATAGGAAATTAAAAGATGTACAACTTTTATTTAAAGCGATTTTTTGTACAGTGCCTAGTTCAGCGTGAAAGAGCGATTTTCCGTATTTTTAAGCAAAACAGGTCGATTTTCATTTTGCGCCTTTCACTCATGATTAAAATAAGGTTATGACTTTTGAGGTTAGTTTTTTGTGTATTTAGAATGTTTTAATACTAATATTAGGTTTATTGTTAATTATTTGCATTGGCAAGAGAAAGTTGTGTGAGTGTTTCACACCAGATTTTATTATATCTTCATTTTTCATTATATAAAGTGTGCGCTAAAATGCATATTAAAGCCGTAATCTTAAGAAAACAATGTTTTTACGTGAAAACAGCCATAACAAGAATTTCAGCAAACATAGCGCCTACCCTATCTTGTAGACCATTAAATATTTAGTAAACCAGGCGATTTAAAAAAAGTTTTTGGACCAGTTTTTGAGAAAATTGCAAAAAAGTGAAAAATTACACGAATAAACTACTACTTCCGGTTGACCAATTTTGATTAAAATGTTCGTGTTGGGTCCGGTAGTGGTATGTAACTTAAGTTTCAAGTTTCAAGTTTGTACGATGTTCCGTTCTTGAGATATTCTGTTCACACACACACACACACCAATCGCTAAAAACATGTTTTTTGGGGTTCAGGGGGCCTGTTTACGTGTAGATCCGGTGAGGAGTGGATTTGTTAAAATCGACATGAAAACAATACTTTCCTTCCTATGTATTCATATAGGCAAGAGAAAGTAAAAATATGAATCTGTTAAATTAAATTATTTTACTGGACACGGTCGAATACAGGTGTACCACTACCTAGTTTTTAACAAGAAAATATGAAATAGGTACAAGTTGTAGATGCTGGCTATTAATGTGTGTAAAAACTTTTAAATAGTGTCGAAAATAAAACTTAATTCGGCACAATCCCTTCACGTAACTTTCACACTCCGTCATGGTGATTGCCCACCAGTATACATAGACAATGAACCTCTCACAAAAACAGATACGGTCAAGTATCTCGGTCTGCTTTTGATAAACGTCTAACTTGGAGCACACATATCAAACGGAAACGTTTATTACTGAATTTCCGACTTAAACTTCTATATTCCCTACTTCACAAACGATAAAAATTACCAATGGCACAAAAATTACGCATATATATTGTTCTCTTTTGAAACCTATATGGACCTACGGGTCCCAAATTTACGGTTCAACCAAACCCTCTAACTTGCAACGAATTCAAGCATTCCAGTCAAAAACATTACGCCTTATAGCAAAAGCACCCCTTTACGTTAGCAACAAAACCTTACATACAGATTTGAAAACACCACTTGCACAAAATTCCATCGAATACCTATACAAACGCTTTCACGACAAGTCACACGGACACGAGAACCCACTGGTGCGTTCACTTTCCACCTTCCATTTACCTGATAATCCCCCTAGACGCCTTAAAAGACGTTGGAGTAGAGACCTGCTAATTTGATATACAAATTTTATTCTTGGGGAAGCACCAATGGGGGCTCTACCCCTCTCATGCCTATCATGTCACTTACATTATTATCTTGATCATCACATTTGCTTGTTATAAAATTTTACACTGGTAAATAAAAAATTGAAGAGAAAAAAAAAACTGAGGTCGATTTTCATTTTGTGTCTTTCACTCATGATTAAAATAAGGTTATGTTTTTTGAGGTTCGTTTTGTTGTTTATTTCTAATGTTAGGTTATATTGGTCATTATTTGCATTGGCAAGAGAAAGTTGTGTGAGTGTTTCACACCAGATTTTTTTCTTTTGGTCCAATGAACAGAATTTAGTTCAAAAAGGTTTTTCCTTTACAAATTAAAAATAATTTAAAATATATAGGCTATTTCTAAACCACCAGAATACGGTAACAGTAAACACTTGACAATTTTAAAAACACTTTTGTGTATCTTGCACTTATCTCCAGTAAATTAAAATTTAAAATATTTTTTACATCAACATTTAATACTTCCTACTCCTACCATCATGGCTGGCCCTGTAGGCAAAGTGGTTAGCGCAACTGGCTTCTACGCTGGGGTCCTGGGTTCGATTCCCAGTCAGGTTTTTTTCATCACTTAGTTGTGAAAATATATAATCATCATTCTCCACCATCTGCATTAGCAGAAATTGCAAAACAGTCAGACGTAAAACCAAAACAAAACAAAACTTCAGCATCCCAGTAATTGTGTACCAGATGGTAGGAAGTTTTAAATGTTGATGTAAAATATTTTAAATTTTAATTTACTGAAGACGTGAATAAGATATAGGATAGCGCTCTAAACATTGATAAATGTTTACTGTTACCATACTCTGGTGGTTTAGAAGTATATATTTCAAATTTTAAATAATAAAGCTGTCGATAACCCTACATAAGATGTTTGATAATAAAATTAAAAATAATATGTTTGTATTAAAAAATATTATTAATAATATATTTAGCTCGAAAACAACAGATTCTTCTCATAAGCCAACAGAATCATAAGAAATTTTATACAAAAAAATAGATTTTTATCCTTGCTAAAAATGGGTTCCAATGCAGATATTCAAAAGGGTTACATCTTAATAATAGAAAATATTTTAATCCCACAGAATTTTATAGTCATCAGTATTATTAAAGACATGTTAGCTGACACATTTCTGAAATAACAGTCAACCAGAAAATTTTGTGCATTATTTTTTTTTAGTAAAACGTTTCCTAAATTTTGCGTATCATTGTAGTTATTTTGAATCTCAATCACAAACTTAACACAGAAATTTAAAAAGTTTTACTGTAATTACCATTTGTTTATTGCTCAGAGTTAAATATTCATTAAAACCTATTTTAAGAAATTATTAATATTTATTTGAACGGAACAAATATTTGCAAATGACACTAAGACTGAATGGGTAAATATTTGTTGTTTATTTAGGCCTAAAAATAATCACTTATAATATTTATTTTAATATTATTTTTACATTATGCATGTAAGCATGAGTTTTCCAGCATGATAATCTTAACAGTATATTTTAAAATCTCTTTAGTTAGATGTGAGATTGTACATTCAAGTAAACATTGTCATTATTCTATTGCAATTAAAATTATTTATATTAAGTTTGTCTTTAAAAATTAATAATGTACCACTACCATCTGTGTCAGTTTTAATTGTTATGACATCAATCATTAATGATTTTCTATTTTCAATTATATAATTTAATGTGTCACTGGAAATTACCAATTCAATTTATTTATTATCTATTATTACACACTATAACAGGTATACGCTCAATAACGATGGTGCTAAAATTAAAAAAAAGTACTTCAACAGAATAATAAAAATAATATTACACCGAGTACATAAAAAAAAATTACTTACTATTTAACTAATAGGCTAATAGTACTTAAAATAAAAAACAAAATATTATAAAATTATGAAGCTATAATGTTAGGGCCTCTTCCACCATACAATGAAGAAAAAAATTAAATAATAATTATTAACACCATTAATTTGACATAATTTTGGAATAATGAATATTAAAATACGTATATTAAACTTAACTAAATGTCTGCAAAAATGGCATAATAAACTATGGTACACAACATTAAATACCCATATTTAATGAACTCAACACTTCACCAGCACGTCTTGCCAATCCATGCCTTGTTCAGTGGGGTTAGATGGAGCAGAATTCATAAGTGGATCAGAAACATTGAAGTGCATGCATGCAGCGCACTCACTTTGCCATAATTTTAAATTGGCCACATCAGAGGTGTTGGGTGAATCACAAAATGTTTATAAGTAGTCAAAGAGCAAATTTTTTGGCGCGCAAAATTTTGTGAAGAAAGTCAGATTTTTGATTTTTTAGTCTTATCCCCCCCATGGTTAACGTAGGGTAGGTACTCTTATTTATATAATCTTGATTGTCTTTGCAAACTGCAGAAAAATAGTCCTATGCACTTTTTATGTCCAACTCACCTTTTAGGAACTCAACAATTCACCTCCCTACACCGCGCCCCCCAGGAGAAAAGTTTACGCGAACAAAAAGATCATAATTATTTTTGCTTTCCAAGATCTCTTAATAGATTAGAATGGCAATTTTCAGTTTTCTGGTACTATGGGTAAATGTTTTTTTCCAGGTTTTCTGGGACACACATAAATGTATCAAAAATCCATTAACAGCGTTTTAGGTTTTGGTGTACACCCAACAAAAAAGATATGTTAACATTTTCAATCCGAGGCTTCCTTAACATTTTCAAAAACTCCAAGACGGTGCCTCCCTCCCCCCAAGTTCAGTTTAATTGGTTTGAATGTGAGTTAGAATTTTTGGCACAATCTTTCTCTGCATGAAATTTCTTCTATGTCTGTACATAATATGAAGAAAACTGATTTCTACCCATACTTGGGAAGGATTGCAAACCACATTTTCAGGTTTTTAAAACTTATGTAATTTTGTATGCTAAATCGATTTCCAATCTCAGTTTTTTCATAAGTTAGATATTTTTTGTCTCAACATTGTTTGAAGGGCGTATCAACCCCAGGAGTCCGATAACCAAGATTTCAGATTTTACCCAGGGGTTTGGGCACATGCCAAACAAAAAAAATCCTATTCATTTTTGCTCTTTGAGGCCTCCTTATAGGTTAGAATTAGTATCAGTGACTCAGAGTCAGTGACCCAGTGGCCCTAAGTGCTTTACGAATTACTTGGAAGATAGATTAGAAAGGAAGCAGTTGACATTGTCAACCAAACTTCCTGGAACCTGTATTAAATAAAGCAAGATTATAATTATAATTTTTGAGACAACATTAAAATACCTCATTGCTCTAACAAGCAGGGAAAAGTAAATGTTATAATAAACACGTTTAGAGAGTCTGTTTGAGTACTTAACTGATTACACAACTTTCTATTAGACATTACCTTCACAAACATATCAGAATTTATTACCATTTTGAAACAAAAAAACATACCTCAAATACCATAATAGTCAAACGTTGGTTTGGTAAATTTCACCAACTTTGAGGATTGTTTTAAATCTCTAAAAATTTCAGACACTATCAAAACTTTCTTAAGCACTTAATACTTTGACAGTAAAGATTCTAATATATAATATGATAAATAGTGTATTTGACAGAAATTTAAATACTCATAATTATTTAAATTTTTATTTTTTTTAAATCAAAAACCCTCTTACAATCATCAAAAATTATTTTCCTAATTTGTGAAGAGCTAAAATCCAAAATTTGGCATGATTATTTCTTGTAATGTAATTACAATTTATCACAACAGGAAAATTAACCAGGCTTTGGAATTTAAAATAAAACCCAGGGGGTTATAGTCTCGTGGTAATTTTTTAAACTTTTTATTACTTCTACTTTCTACCGAGCTAAGATTTGGAATTTCTTGTATTATATTTTGCATGGTATTAACAAAATTTAAGCACTTTCTGCCACTAAATCACATTAAGAGTTAGTGAAACACTTGCTGAAGGGTGTACCCAATACAAAAATGGTTAGAAATATTTTTTGAATATTTCTACTTTCCACTGAGACAGAATACTGAAATTTGGCATAACTGTTCCTTACAGCATGTTCAACATGTTGGAGTAGGGGTCATCCCAACTGGTTTCTATGCCACAAGCCCCACGTGCCAATTGTGGTCAGATCTGACATGTTTTCATCTGAATACTACCTCATATCGTTATCTATGCACAAGCCACGGTTTATGTAGGCATCATCACTAAATAAAAACCGTGTATAAATTTATATGTGTCCAACACAAAAAGAAAAGTTCTATGTTCAGTCAAACAAACAGTTTTGGGGTCATCACTAATTCTACTATTCTATTAATTCTCCACTCCGCAAACAGTTAATGAAGATAAGTGAGTGGTATTGTGACAGTAAAATTTTACTAGAGTAACTATTTGTTATAACCAATAATAAAAAGTACTTGTGCATGAAGTGTATAAATAATTTGCATGAAGATAACCTTAAATTTTTAGAAACAAAGCTGAAATTTTCATTTTGAAGTCAGTTTTGTCATTCAACATATAATAATTATGATATGTATGTATTATATATGACATATCATATTAATTTTATTAATATTATTTTTGTATTTTATTCATTATTTCTAATGTACTTTGTGGCTTTACAGTCGATACTAACCGAAGATTTTATTTAAATTAAAAATATTATAAATTGACAAAACTTATACAACAATTTAATTTTAAGTTACTTACATTTTTTGTTTTCTAAAGAAAGCTGCAGTTGTATCAACCAGCTGATAATTCAGAATAAAACTAAAAAAAAAATTATATTATAGGTGATGGATAAAATTGAAATGGTAGTGGTATTTTTCTCCCATAACTTTTTTTGTTATTGGAATTTTAAATGGCTGGTCACACATAAAACAAAGAATGAACAACCATAAGTTTTTAATGAAATAGGTACTCTTGAAACCAAAATTAACCACTAAATGGGATCGGTTTAACACAGTAATAGCCTTTGGAAATCAAATACCAATTCAGTTATTTTTATCAATAAATAATAAACATTTTTTTACAGTTTTTACTAATTTAATAAATTTAGGCTTAGGAATACAATATTTTATTTGGTCTTAACCAGTTTACTATTAAAAAAATAAATAAAGGTCACAAGATTTAATGATCCAACTGACATTTTGTTACATCAAACCATAAGTGCAGTTGTACGCTCAACTGTACCAAGCCAACAGATTTAGTGTGTGCCTAAATAGTCATTTATGCTTATCAGTAAGAAGATATAGTTACAAAACTTTCCAGTATCCTAAATTGTGAATCACACTGTCATAATAGAAAATAACCTAAAAATTATGTTTATATCAATGGAAAATTTCTTATCGCTTTTTAATGTTTAAACCAAAATAAATAATTGATTAATACACTAATTAAAACAAAAAGGTTATCACAAAAATAAAAATACTGTTCATTCTCATTAGTTATAGAATCTTTAAAGCAATATAAAAAATAAAATAACAAACTCAATTTAATAACATTTTCATTGATGTCTTTCCAAATTAAAAAAAAAGTTTTTTATACTGATTAATAAATTTAAAATATATAATTTATATATTAAAATAAACTTTCTGTTACTGAGACTGTACCCAACAAACAAATCTATCAAGAAAATGAGCCAGTAATAGACTCAATGAAGAAGAAGAAGAGAATACTGTTCTTTGGCCACTTAATTAGAATACCGGAAGATAGAATAACCAACAGAATAATAAGAAATCTTTATGGTAAAAAAGCATCAATTTGGATGAATGAAATTAAAGAGGATATGGAAGAATTGAGAATAACTTTGGAAGATCTTGAGAATAAGAAAGAAAAATTAAAAGTACTAAAAGATACATACATTAGATTAAAACCAAGGATAGACAATAAAGGAGCGAATAGGGCAATTGTTTCAGATGAAGAAAGGTGAGCACAATCATTCAGATGAAGAGATACTGGGAAAAAATCAAAGAAAAGAACCAGAGAAGAACTTTCAGAAAACTGACCTAAGTGATCCATTGCGGTCTCAAAAGATAAAAATAAAATAATAATAAACTTTCGTTTAGCAAAATATTTCTCTTCTTGTACATGTAAATTGTTCTCTCTTTGTTGTAAAAACTTAACATGATATTTATTTTTTCTAGATAATATCAACTGGATGACAAAAAAATTAAAATTCACTTCTGATATGTTATTTATATATTTTTTCTTTGATGCATTATGATATTTATGTAAATGAAGTAGATTAAATACCTAATTTATAATTTCTTTATAAAAATTCAAATGGCCTCACTGAAGGGTTGTAATTAAGCACATCTTTTACTCGATGAATCATCATCAGTTCACCAGTAAACAGTGTAACAAATTTTTTTAAAGAATTCTCTTATGAAAAACTTTGTTGTGTGCTAGTGCAATACTGTTAATGTATTCTCACAGGATACAGTACAGGCCCAACAACAAAAACTTTTAATGAATGAAAATGTAATATGCGTAAGAAAGTCATAAGAAAAGTAAAGTTTGAAGGAATATTAATTACATAATATAAATTTTCATGAAGGGATGATATGTAGGTAGCAAAATTAACGAAATTAGACAATACACAAAAAGAAGGAAGCCGTAGAACTTTGTCACATTCTTCTCAAAACTATATTTTTGTTACATAGCGCCATCATCAACTAAGGTCCTCAATTTGCAAGTTCTATGTATATTTGTGACTTTCTATGTAACAAAAAATAATTTTTAATTTTTTTACAGGTATTAGGAGATGGTGCCCCACCAGCCCAAAATTTTGACGCCCTTTTTGCAGATGCTCAAGCTAAACTCCAAAATATAAGTCAACATGTGACTCATATGCTTGGATTACCTGACATCCAAACTGGTAACCAAACTGAATTGTTTAAAACATTTAAGGATCAGGCTACACAAGTTGGCAATCAAGTTCAGGAATTCATCAGCAAAGTTCAAGCAAATGTAAGACTAATCTACATATATCATTAAATCCATTAATGTAATAGTAATAAAAAAATATGTGAAGAATAATATTCGTGGAGGGTATTCAAGGGTATCTAGGTAATCTAAGATGGTCCCTAAGTATTTCATACCTAAAAATGTAGCAATTAATGGTTCATAACACAGCACTGTTTTTACTTTCTCTTGCCTACATGAATATATAGAAAAGAAAGTATTGTTTTCATGTCGATTTTTCAAAATTGAATTTTCACCGAATCTACACGTTTTCAGACCCCCTGAACCCAAAAAACATGTTTTTAGCGATTGGTCTGTGTGTCTGTGTGAACAAAATATCTCAAAAATGGAACATAGTACGAACTTGAAACTTAAGTTACATACCACTACCGGACCCGACACGAACATTTTTATCAAAATCGGTCAACCAGAAGTAGTAGTTTATTCGTGTCATTTTTCACTTGTTTTGATTTTCTCAAAAACTGCTCCTACGATTTTTTTTAAAATCACCTCATTTAGTACATTTTTACGCTCTACAAGATAGGGTAGGTGCAATGTCTGCTGAAATTCTTGGTAAGGCTGTTTTCAAGTAAAAAAATAGTTTTTTTAAGATTACGGCTTTAATATGCATTTTAGCGCAAAAGTTTTTATAATAAAAGTTGTAAACAATTTAAAATTCTACAACTTTTATTTCAAACATTTTTTTTTTTGTATAACGCTTAGTTAAGCAGTAATTAACCGATTTTCTGTTTTTTTCTCACGAATACGTGTGAAAAATTGATTTTTTATAAGATTTCGGCCTTAGAATGCATTTTATGACAAAAGTGTATAATTAATTTTATAGGAAATAAAAAGATCTACAACTTTTATTTAAAGCATTTTTCTCTACAGAGCCTAGTTTAGTACGAAAGAGTGATTTTCTGTATTTTTAAGCCGAACTGAGGTTGATTTTCATTTTGCTTCTTTCACTCACGATTAAAATAATTAATTTTTTTTTTTATTAAGGTTATGTTTTTTGAGGTTAGTTTTTTGTTTATTTCTAATGTTTTATTACTAATGCTAGGTTTATTGTTAATTATTTGCATTGGCAAGAGAAAGTTGTGTGAGTGTTTCACACCAGATTTTTTATTATTATTTACTCGAGTAGAATTTCATCAGGTAGGTTATCTGGTCTACAGATGGTGACCACCTTTACATAGAGCTGTACATACAGAGCTAGCCATTAGGTTAGAATAGCACAGGCTTTGCACATGACTGATACCAAAGACTATCTCTGAAATTGTAGATCCAAGATCAAACTGGAACCAATGTACATGTTCTAACACGTTTAAATTTAAATATTTTGCTGATTATTGATAACATTAACTTTAATAATTTACTTACTTGCAGACATTATTTAGTATTTAATACTTCAAATTTTTATGCCCATAACGGGTAGGTGGAGTGTTAAATTATTTGCACTCGATCTGCTAGTTCCAGGGCTACAAAAAATAGTTCTGTTTCTTATCACATGGTCAGCCAATTATACGACTGAACTATTTAAGAACAGAAGAGGTATAGGCGTATAAGACACTTGTCAGAGTTATCTTCTCTGAGAGTATGACTTTCATTATACAGCAAGACCCTGTGGTGAATAAAGTGAAGGTGTCATTTGCAGGGTGGAAAGTAGGTGCTTTTTGGAGGGCCTGACATGCTGATAAGCATTCTTTTCCACTCAGTGAACCACCTCACTCCTCCTTTTATTTAGTAAAACCTCTAAAGGTTCAAACCAGCCTTTCGGCTGTTGACCAAAACAAAAGAACACTTCAAATTTGTGTCTAGTAAGCTGGGGTTATGAATCGTGATTTAAGTTTGGTAAAAGAAATAAAGGGAGGGTACATTTTATGAGAGATTACCATTGTATGAATCTACCCTCTGCAACCGATTCTTATTATGTTGAACCTTAGTTTAAAGATTCACTTACGAGTACCAACCAGTGTAAAAAGTTGATACATTTTACAAGAAAAACCAAATTTTTAATGCATTTTAATTTTACTTTGATGAAATATAGGCCTACTTCAAATATAAATTTAAAAGAATCATCTTATCAAGAAGGCAGAACCACACAATATTTGTAGATGTGTTTAAAATAAAAACAGACATGTTTATGATTTATTTAAATAAAATTTATCATACAAATTTTTTTAACAAAAATTCTTTTTAAGAAAATCTTTTATTGTCTGGTTTTATTGGGATCAATAGTAAATAAGTTTCTATGTGTTACCATTCAGGAAATAAAAATTAGAACAATAATTAAGAATTTTGACTTACAAAAATGTGGTCTATTTTACTCAGGCAAATGACAAAAACACAGGAATTGGATCAGCTATTGCATCATTGAATGAAACAGTTAACAGCCTTCAGACACCAGAAGTTCAACAAAAAACAAAAAAATTCGAACAAACCATCGCAGAATCATACAATACAATAATTGAGCAAGTCGGTAAAGTTGCCAAAGAAGTGAACCAGGAAGCTCAACCAAATGGCAGTCTACACCAAATCTCATCAAATGCAATTGAAAAACTTCTTGACATTGCCAAGAATTTTGAGGTTAGTATAATCTAATTTTTAAGTTAGAATAACAAATATGTCAGCTACCTCTAAGAATGTAGTTAAATAGCTCTTAAATTCCAGGTTATAGTTCACAACTTCCTTTGGCAGAGTTGAAAGTAATAATTTATTTTTCAATGTAAAAATCTCTTACTTTTTATGTCATAACCTAATTTAAATGATATTATATATTTGCTGATGTCAAAGGCTTGTTCAAAGTCTATATTTTAACACAAGCCATACGAGGAAAAACCAACAAAGTCATTGGTAGCACAAAAATATCTACCACAGGGGAAGAAACAAATCAGTTCAGCTGAAAGTGGATAAGAACACAGCCATTAATAGCTGACCCTGTTGCATATGCAGACAATTTTTATTCGCTTGGACTTTGTCTACAGTTAACCATTCTTACTTTTACAAATTAAACTGAATTTATCACAATATACAAAATATATTAGAGTACGCACAAAGAAAAAATAATAGGTTCAGAAGATACTGTATTTACCTATGCTAAGTTTTTTAGTACTTTTTACTTTTTCTCAAATTTTGTGCACTTTCATGTTCAGTTGAAATCTCCTTGCTGACAGTAGCACTACACTGTTAGTAACATTACAGTTTTTGTATAATAGGAAGCCGATCGAGTCAAGCTTGAGAATGAAACTAATAAAATTTCATTCAAAAATATAGTACACTTAAACAATTTATTTGCATGGAAAAATACACCGTGCAAAAAATATGTTCAAATTTTTTGAAAATTATCAGGGGAACCTACAGAGACTGTAACTACATTATCAAATAAATCAATTTAAAGACTAATAAACATGTTTTCAGTAATGCTTACTTACTTTATTCTATAGTTGCAAAGAACCAAGGAATAGCAATAAATAAAAATTTTCTCTTTATGTTAGTTTGAAAATTTGTTTTTGTTCTCATGTAAAAACTTTGGTTTAAGACTCTGTTGGTTTTCCCCAGCACCTTCATTATGTCTCCATATTTCCACAAATTAAACATTTAAATATTTCCATATTATCAAAATGTATATCAGTAATATTGTGGAAGAAATAACTACTACGTTTAGATTTTCTGTTTTGTAGCAGTCTAACAACGAATACCAAAGAATGTAATTTATTGGGAAGTTCTGTATTTACATAACAAAGCTGCAGACTAATAACATTCAAGTTTTTAATCAATTTGTCAATTCACTTAGATCTCAATTGATACTTTTAATTGATTTAATTTATCTTTCGATGGAAATCAAAGGCAATACCTGTATATTCTTAAAAAGTATTAATTTTTGAGACAAAAATATTATAATAAATTAATCTGTATTTTTGTTTCAGTCAAAAATTCACAATGTCACAAATCACCAGCATGCAGGACATGAGGGTCACCGTTAATCTGCAGAAAGAGTCGAGAATTCAATGTAAAAACTTCATGTAAATCAAAATTATTTAAATTAATTTAAACAAATGTTTTGACGCTTCATTACTCACTTTCGTTTAAACTTAACAACACAATTTATATATCACCATAAAAAATTTAACATATTTTTAAATAAGTAAATAAATGTTATGTAAAATACTTTAAACGTAATTAATATTTCCTAAAGCTAATCATTAAAATTATGTTAAAATGTTTTAAAAACATTTATACATTTCATTGTCGCAGGATTGCAATGGGAGATACTTCAGAAAACAAGGTAGATGTCTGACGAGCGTTCTTGAGGAGTGACATACGCGGAAAGAATACTAAATTACCCCAAATACTTTCCAATATATATTAGTTTCTGCCATAATTTCACTGTTATGTGCACTACGCATCATTCAGTGAAAGTCTAACAAGTGACCAGGTTATAAACATAGTTTTATATTTACATTGAAAGTTATGAACAATAGTAAATTTTGGTGCTGACTAAATAATTTTACCACAAAATTTTTGTTGTTGAAGATATTTTGAGGTAAGGTTCACTCCAAACAACATGAATCCAGGTAAATGGTCAAACTACAAAGAATATTGAACAGCAAAGAATAAATAACTTCATCAAAGGATCAGTACTAGGACCGTTGGTTTTTAAAGAGATGATTTGAGTCGTCTGGTTGCAAAACCAGCCACATCCAAAAACCAAAATTTTTCACAATTAACGAAAAACTGATATCTCTAATATCTATAAAGTTAGAAATTTTATTTTATGGCATCATATTGATGGTAGTTAGATATGTAATACCATGTCATAAACATTTTTCATTAATGAAAGATTATCAAATTATTTAAATTTTTGGTTCGGATGTGGCTGGTTTTGTTACTGAAAATATAACTTGTCTGGTTTTGCAAGCAGCTAAGCGGATGTAACTGGTTTTGAAATAAACATGCCACAGGTATTAGAAATCAAGGTACATATTTATTGGTAATGTAAAAATAACAAAAAAATTAATACGATAGCCTAGAGCTAAATTTAACTAAATCTACGACTTATAAAGTAAACCTAACTTACTTAATTAACTCTTCAAGTTCCTCTGATTCAAAGTGTGTATCGTCTTCCTCATCAACAGTTGCAGTACGTTCATTTAATTTTTTAAAGAATTTTAAAACTTCCAAGTTTCTCCAACCTTCCCCAAAATGTTTCTCTAGTAATTTGGTAACATCTTTCATCTTTTTCGGAGCAATTTGTTTACCACTTTCAATTGCTTTTGGAGCTTGTAAATCCCTAATTACAAAATTTTTCTTGCAAATAGATTTGTATGTACCTTAATCTTTTTTATAGTGCAGTTCCCCTTTAATAAGGACATTGTTACCTGTTTTATTCTTTTTAAAATGAAATATTTTAGTGGGATTAAAACGGAAATGCCATTTTCCAGGCAGCTTAACAATTTTTTGTATTTCACTTTTCCAGTCATATACCTTATCAGCTAAATGAACCACTGTACCATATTTTGAAAAAATGTCACTGTATTCTTGTGGATCAACAATAGCACTGGAGGTTTTTTTTATGTCGTTCTCTATCCTCGCAAAAACTCTATCCGGTGGTAGGAAAGAATGGCCCACGATTGGAAAAACATACTCCACTAGTTCTAATGTTTTAGGGGCGTAATTGCAAAACCAAACGGAAATTATTCCCATCATTGTTGCATTTTTATTTTGTCCTCCGCACCCGTCTGAGGCGAGGCGAAGAATCTTAATATTTTCTGGGATTTCGAGTTGAAGCAAGCAATGGTAAAGAGCAGAACCAATTTCGTTTGAACTCTTACCATGCTCACTTTCATCCCAATCATAGATGAAAACGTTATTTCGTGTCTGATTGGCCCTTGAATCTCCAACAACTACTGAAAAATTATATTTAGACAACTGTCTCGAAAAATATGCACTCTGGTCCGAAAGTAGTGGAAGTGCCTGGTTTTTTGGCAGTCAAATGTGACTGTCATAAGGTCATCACGCTTTTCCCTTATTGATGCATAAAAAGCCTTTGCTTTTAATACATGACATCGTTTTTGAGCGAGTAAATTATTCTTTTGACTAATGGATTCAGCTGTTTTAATTTTCTCCTTTAAAGAGAGGCAAGTGGAACATTCATCTGTTCATTTTTCGCTCAATTTTTCATTCCGCACTCTTTTTCTACTAGTATTTCCAACAACAATGGTTGGAGAAGAATCCATTGTACTAAATTTAAATAAAAACTTAAGGTCTTTAGATATTAACAACACTCAATAAATAGCACGTTAACAACACAATGAAACATAACCTCTACAATGTTGATGCTGAGTTTTATAATCAATGCCATCATAATCGTGTGGTAGGTGGATGTGACTGGATATGCAAGTTACAATGTTATTTGTCTGGCTTTGCAACCAACCGCTTATTTTGAAGTTGTTTATCATAAGATGTGGCTGATTTTGCAACTCAAATTCTTATAAAATAATAAGTATAGTATTATATTAACCAGAAAAAGACATAACCTAATTTAAAAAAAAAAATGGATGTGGCTGGGTTTGCAACCAGACGACTCATTTATCAATTAGCATAGAAGTGAAGATAAATAGTGTCAGTTTCCATGAATAAATAAAGAATGTCTTGCACTTGGTGATAATGTCCTTGATAAGATCGTAAAAAACTTTCTGAATTATTTTATGATCTATTCATCATCAGCAGGAAAATTAATATTAAATTTTAAGATACAATTAAAAATTAATCAACTTTTAAGAACTATTCAAAAAAAATCTGGTGTGAAACACTCACACAACTTTCTCTTGCCAATGCAAATAATTAACAATAATCCTAACATTAGTAATAAAACATCAGAAATAAACAAAAAACTACCCTCAATAAACATAACCTAATTTAAATTTGAGTGAAAGACGCAAAATGAAAATCAACCTCAGTTTGGCTCAAAAATACGGAAAATCGCTCTTTCAGGCTAAACTAGGCACTTTACAAAAAAATGCTATAAATAAAAGTTGTAGATCTTTTAATTTCCTATAAATTTGATTATAAACACTTTTGTCGTAAAATGCATACTAAGGCTGAAATCTTAAAAAAAAGTGATTTTTCACACGTTTTCGTGAGAAAACACAGAAAATCGCTAATTACCGCTAAACTAAGCGTTATACAAAAAAATGTTGTAAATAAAACTTGTAGGATTTTAAATTCTCTACAACTTTTATTATATAAATTTTGCGCTAAAATTGATATTAAAGCCGTAATCTTAAAAAAACTATGTTTTTACGTAAAAACAGCCTCACCAAGAATTTCAGCAAACATGGCACCTACTCTATCTTGTAGAGCATAAAAAATTTTGTAAATGAGGCGATTTTAAAAAAATCGTAGGACCAGTTTTTGAGAAAATCGCAAAAAAGTGAAAAATTACACGAATAAACTACTACTTTCGGTTGACCGATTTTGATGAAAATGTTCGTGTCGGTTCCAGTAGTGGTATGTAACTTAAGTTTCAAGTTTCAAGTATGTACAATGTTCTGTTCTTGAGATATTCTGTTCACACACACACACACACACACACACTTCCGGTGGACCGATTTTGATGAAAATGTTCGTGTCGGTTCCAGTAGTGGTATGTAACTTAAGTTTCAAGTTTCAAGTATGTACAATGTTCTGTTCTTGAGATATTCTGTTCACACACACACACACACACTTCCGGTGGACCGATTTTGATGAAAATGTTCGTGTCGGTTCCAGTAGTGGTATGTAACTTAAGTTTCAAGTTTCAAGTATGTACAATGTTCTGTTCTTGAGATATTCTGTTCACACACACACACAGACCAATCGCTAAAAACATGTTTTTTGGGTTCAGGTGGTCTGAAAACGTGTAGATCCAGTGAAAACTCGATTTTGAAAAATCGACATGAAAACAATACTTTCCTTTTATTCATATAGGCAAGAGAAAGTAATTAATAGGATTTTTTAAATAAACAGAACCTTAAGTAGTTGTTCCACCAGCCCCCATATGGTGAGCTGTTATTGAAAATTATTACTGTAGGCGTACCATAAGGAAATTACAGTGTGAGTGTTCCAAGCGTCAACCTTGGTGGGGAACGATTACCCCACCATTTTAGTATTTCACAGTAGAGATTCGGCAACAGGATGTTTGATATTAAGATCATTAGTGAGGCTACTTTGTAGTGGGTATTTACTCCAACTTCCTGACCTGTGTGCACTGGGACTGCAACATCCTACCGATATAGCTATAGATAAGAAATAATTTTATAAAAAAAAAATAGTACAATGTACGATTGACAGTTGGCCAATAATAAGCAGACTGTACATTAATGCGAGATGGGTAGAGGTAGTATTATTCCTGCAGAATGGTTTTGTACATCTACTTTCTAAATTCAAACATTTTGCTTAAATTTTGCCCCTGAATTTTGAAATACTATATTGCCAGATAACATAGCAAGTATTTCAAAATAGTGACACCAACCAGATTTTATGTAAGAATAATTTATGAGTGTTTTTACAACTAACTTTATTGGTGCAGCCTGTTTTTTTAGGGCAATAAAAAGGGATTGCTCATCTTTCTCTCTAAAACTTAAAGTAATAACCAAAACATTTCAGGACAGAAAAGGTAAAGTTAAAATTAATCAAAAGTTACCTCCTCTAAAGTAAAGAATTTTTACAATACAAAGTAGGCTTAGAATGTATGGAGTGAAAATATCAACAGCACAGTGAAGAGGTAAATGCTTTTCAGAAGGCTTGCAATCATAACTAAAAAGGATTGATATGATGAAACACTTCAATCCTCTTTTGGTTAAATATCTGACTGGTCTGCATAAATGATAATACAAGAAATGCCAGTATAATAGAAGAAATGCCAGACCTGACTGGGAATCGAACCCAGGACCCCAGGTGCAGAAGCCAGTTATGCTGACCAGTACACCGAAGCCTGATCAATTCAATTGATACCTTATTTACAACATTATAATTATTAACTTCTAGGGTTGTTGTAAAAAACTCATGCAACTTGTAATTGTGTTAACAAAAGAAAATGAAATGATATGTTAATTGGGCATAACCAGAGAGTCTTCTTCCTTGACTTCAAGGATTATGTATTAAGACCTAAGCCATAATGTGATGGTCAACACACAGACAACCAGAATAACAAATCTTTAAAAACCTATACAGCTAATGTTATTTTATTTTATCTATGACCTTATTTACATAAACTCATGTGTTTCAGTGGATTTACTATCTTCAGAGTACATAAAATAACAAAAAATTAAACTAAATTAAAATTTTAGAATTTTTTTTTTATTTAACGTCGCATCAACTACAACGGTCATTAGCGACGACGCTGGGGTGTAACTATTGTACAATGGAGGATGAAATGATTTTTTGCAACGTATGAAAATATGCTGTGCCTGAGTGGGATTCAAACCCAGGACCGCATGATGAAAGGCGAGCACGTTACCAACTGCGCCAATGCGGCCGGCTTTAGGAGAAGTTATATCTTTAATCACTTGTATGAAGACATAACTCAACTAGTTGAAAATTTATGTCATTTTATGTACTCTGATCATAGTAAATGCACCGATACATGAAAGTTTATGTAAATAAGACCATAAATAAAGGAAAACCAAAGCAGCCATAAAAGGTTAGTAAAAATTTTAAGTACTATTTATACAGGTATATCCTAGAATCAGAGTAACAAAATTTATATCTCCATACCAAAATTGATTTACTAATAAGACGGTAAGCAGAAAGGGATTATTTATAAAAGATATACAAAGTCCATAATATACATTTTCAATAACTGACAGTTTATTTTTCCAATAGAAAAAATTATATAAACATGAAGTTTTAAATACACAGAACACAATTCTAAAATATAAACATTTTTTATAAACATATAATGTTTTCTGATGACTTATTTTAGCACAACCATAAATTATTATTAAATTTTGAAGTATTTTAGCAATTATTTGTTGTCAAGTTTAAATGAATCTATCAGTCACCATAATTTTAATTATTCAGAACATATTGTAAATATGGATACAGAAAATACAAAGCGTATTTTTTATTTTTTAATAATTGTATATAAAAATTTATTATTATTTAAATATGGAGATAAGCTACAAAAAATGTTCACATTTAACACCTGTTTAATACAGTACTTTGAAATATAAACAGTAATAATTACACATACAATGTACAGCCACAGGAAGAATTCTTAATTTCGAAATCTATCGACAAATGATCCAAATTGTTATGTATTACGAAATAAAATGCTTTAGAAAGAACTTGGTCCATACATCAAAGTTAATGATTTTCCATATTACAAATATTTATTTAAACATAGAAAAAATATAACATCCTTGATATTAAAACATTTAAGTATTACGCGTAATTAATCGTAAAATATTTAGGAATCTAACAATTACCATACACTAATTACTACAAGTGCAAATATTACGTCGCATAAATGTGGAAACAGAATGCCCAAAAGGTTAACTAAATGAATTATCAACATTAAGAGCTAGTTCACTAAATCACATCTAAGTTTAGTTTGATTTTAGTTATATATAAAATTAAACTATTTAAATCATTCTACTGAAATAAAAACTAAACTGCTGTGTTAAAAAAATTAAGACAAAAATTACATACGTGCATAATTCAAAAATACTGGTCAGCAGTTCAATAATGAAAATACATTTGTTGTTCTAAATAAAATGAAAATGCTGATTTAAGTCTAACAAACTATTCATCTCCTATATAATTAAATATTACTATTTGAAAGCTGCAATTTTAATGGTACCTCACTCTATTCTATAAACAAAATGTCCAAATTTTATTTGAAATACAGAGCATTTCAAAATTAATATCGGGGTTTTAAGGCTTTGTAGTATTTATTACATTTAACTGACAATAATAAATAATACATCAAATTAAAGGGCAACTTAAACAGTTTTGTTGGTACACTCAAGTATTCCGTTAGAAAGTGCTAGGCAAAAATTGCGTCTGCATTAGTATAGTCTTGTATGTACTGCAATAGTGCAGCGTATGTAATCAACAATGGAACAGCATACCTACAAAATACAATGGTGTTGTCAATTTTCAACAACACTCTGACTGTACATCTTACTGTGTGGGTTGGAGGGGTATGCAGGGTCGAAGTCAAGTACGCGTATGAGTAGTCCAACGCTCACAGCAATTTGCTTGGCTTTTAGCAAAGATGACGACTAGTGAAACGAAAGCTTTCTTGTTTTAGAGTTTACAAGGACTGAATCTGTAGTTACAATGCAAAGTATGTTCCGTATTAAAATCCATTGTAATCATCCAAGTGATAATAACATCGATAGATGGTATCATCAGTTTGAAGACACCGAACTCCCTGAATCACACCACACTCTCCTTGAAATTGAATGTTTTTTATGCCATATCCCAGCGGAAAGTTTATGGGCCTTTTTCGTTAAAAAAACTGTAACTGGTGTTTTATATTTTGATGCGCTACAACAATGGCTCTTTTTTCAATTGGAAGATGAACCAAAGAACTTTATTTTGCTGCTAGATGGTGCGCTGCCTCACAGACATAACTCAGTACGCGATTGTTAAAATGACTTTACACCCGACCACTGGATTGGTCGCAAGGGGCCGGATGACAGAGCTTGTTTCACATGCCTCCACATTCACTCGATCTGACCCCATGTGATTTTTACCTTTGGGGGTTGAAAAAGGATCATGTGTATGTGCCTCCACTACCAGATAACACCAATCCAACTTAAGAAACAGGATTAAAGCAGCTATTGCAACAATTACTCCAGACATGCTGATTAAGGTATGACTCGATGTGTGCCCTTTGACAAAAAGTGCTCACATTGAACACTTGTAGGGAAAACTATGCGAGTTACTCTTTAATATTTGATCTATTGTTTATAATTTAAGTTAAATGTAATAAATACTATAAAGCCTTAAAACCCTGATATTAATTTTGAAATGCCCTTATAAGGATTGTGTTTTAAGAAGACTACATTCTGGTACAGTGCAATTGATAAGGGTTATAAAAAAAATAGCTAAAATTATATTATCAAGCATTAGAACAGTTATAGATTAAGATTTATCACAAAACGAAGACATAGTAATACAAGAAAAAAACTCATTCAGATGTAAACGGTTGTTTAACTGTTACACAAAATGAAAAACTAAACTATTTTAAGACAATTTTAAATAAAATTTGTATACTTACAGAAACATTTCAAAGATAATGTGGCACAATATAATACCGAATAAAGAGCCATTAAAATGTTACAATATCACTTAAATTCTAAAAAAAGTCTTTAATTAGATATAACTAAAAATTTATTAATTAAAAATTTCACTAAAAGCATTTTAACAAATATTTTCTTTAATAACAATTGGAAGCAAAAGAAGTCAATATTAAATAATTTTACTGCACTGTTTAAATATAATTGAGCAGTTTTTATTTACTTTATTATCAGCATTATTATTTTATTCCCTATTTTATTATCTATTTAAAATTAGACATTACGATTAGATCATTACAAACTGACAGATCTTGCCTAGGTATTAAGATCAAACGTACAAGTGTTTTTTTTATAGGTTATGTAATTTGCTATACTATTAACCAAGAAATTACGAGCTCCCTAGTAATCCAAGCAGTCGTGTACCTCCACCTGTCCTGCCTTACAGTGTTGCCACTCTACCTGCTCTGCCCATAGCATTGGAATGCTTCAATCAGTCAGTTCATTGCAAGTGAAACATACACAATGTTTTGTAATGTCATTTTTGTTTTAAAATTTGTTTATTTTAAAGGCCTACCGTTTAATTGTTTAATACAGTCTTTCATTAAGGTTTTAAAATTTTATTTGTTATTGTCCAGTATATTAAATGTATTTTTAGTTGAAATATGAATAATTTAGTGATTTTGAGGAGCAACCCGGTAAATCGACCCTGAACAGCGACCGTCATTATCAAAAGAAAGGCCTTAGAAAACAAAATAAAGAAATAATCGGTAATAATTATACATTTCTTTCAAAATTTGGCTAACAATCCTGAAGCGAGAACAAAATTGTTTGCACTCTGCCACATATGGCAACACTGCATTACTGTCTAACTAGATCCAGGCTTGCAATTTCATGGTTACTAATATAATAATGTAATATAAACAAATTAATATTAAATATTTTATAAAATATTTTTTTAACACAAATTTTAAAATAAGTATAAGCATACCAATTAACTTATATTACAATTAAATCAAATATTTTTTCTTTTATAGAAAAAAATCCATATCTAACACGGTGCTCACTATTATAAAATAGGTTGAGTGGTCATTCAAATATAAATGTCACAATTAGGTAAATATTATTTTTGATTTTAAAATTAGTTATCCAGATTTAAAGAGTAAATCTATTGAATTTCAGCTACACCTGCTTTATTTTATTAATGAATTATAATTGATTGACTCTTTAATAATTAATTATTAAATACATAATAAAAAAAATTAAAAAAGGTTCTACAATGTTATATTATGTATAATCAAGATGAAAATCTATAATGCAATGAGATTCGGTATAATTTAACTTAGAATACCAAGCTCCATAAGTCACAAAATCACAACATTTTATTTCAGAACAACAAATTAAATGTTATAAATGCAAATAAATTAAAATATTTATCTGAGGAACGTCGATTTTCATCCAATCAATCATATGATTTGAATTCAAGTATCAGGGTTTCGATGTTGACAACCAGTCTCATTAATACACTAAATCGAATAAGTAAATAGCAAAGTAATCATTTTTATTAAGAAAGATAATTCTTAATGAATTTTAACTGAATGTGTTTTTGATTTTAATTATCTTTTGAAATACAGTAATCTCTTGCAATTTGTGGGGTTATGTTCCAGGAATAGGAAAACCAAACCAATATAGAGTTAGGTGGCTGTGATCAACAAATATAAAATTTTCACTCAATTTTTCTACTGTTATAATCGTTACATAAAAGTGTAACTTTTGCTGAATGGAATGTGCTTCTTTTAGGCTTCTCTGAATGTTTTCTTCATTGTTTTAGCTTTCTCTTTTCAGTACAAATAGATATTTTGAGTTGTGAAAAATGAAATCAACTTTCTGTACATAAATTGAAGAGCAAGATAACAAGTACTCTTAACTAAAGCAACTTGCACATCAACGGAAGAACATACAAAACCCCTGTACTTAATGAGCCATGCTCTGAAAAATAGCCTGAACACCTAAATATTGTAAAGATAACTGCAACTCTTAGAGAGTTCTATCGAGATGTACCACTGACCTTGATATGGTTAAGTCCAAATGTCTTCATGCAGGGGTGCAGTTATAGCGATTTTACATTTGTGATCAAAGCGCCACATGTATTCTATAAATAATGTTCTGCCCACATGATATTTACACAATGTTATTTAATAACATTATATTATTTTATTAATGCCTAAGTAGTAGTGTTGAAAACAATGTATCTCACATTTTTCAAATTTTGAAATTTGAAAAAAGCAGCTGCGAATATTCAAAATCACGAACGGGAAAGATTACTGTACACATGTCAAACATTATATATAAAAATCATTGAATGAAAAATAAAAACTTGTACATTGTAACATTAAAATTAAACTACACAATTTTATATGTAACTGTTATCAATATATACAGTATCTACAAGATTTAACTATGGAATAAATCGTCGGTTTTTAACCAACAAAAATCTAGTGAGAACATATTTCCACAACTTTCAACATGTTGAGGTGTATCATGAACAATAAAATGAAGTAAATAAACTTCATGTAATTTAATCGACGCTCCACAAGAGATATTATTTAACATTATCACTACGTAATGATTCATTAAAAACTATAGAAAAATAAAAACAACAAAAACCAAGATAATTTTTTTAAACAATGTTATTTAATTAATCAGTAAATAATTACAAAAAAATTACAATATCTTATAAAACAATATTATACATATTATTCTTGATTAAAACAAAACAAAAAATATATAAATACATATTAATTTAATTTGTGCTGCCTGTGTTTTACACGATAAAATTTTATTTAATAAAAAAGTTACAATATAAATATTTCATGATTTTTTTTTAATTGAATGTTTTAACAATTAATTTTACTCGTTAAATATTCAAGTGATTTCGACTTTCTTGAATCATCAAAAAGATTTATAAATATGATTTCTTAGAAAAATTAAGTAGTATTCACTTAAAAGCTGATGACATTAGATGTAATGATGATTACTTTAAGTATAACACATCAAAATTTAAAAAGAACAAATGATGGGCAAGGTACAGATAGATTGCTGTCCCAGTGGAGCACATCTACTTATTACATTAATACGTTACCTTCAATAAAAACCAGTTTTGTTAATATCACATTGAGTATTACAAATTAATGTTTAAAGGAACATTCCATTTGCTCCACTAAATAAACTTCCAGGCAAGTAGCTTTTGATTATTAATTTTTAATATTCTTTTATACAAGTCTTTCTAAAATCACCACATATAGTGATCGATAAGAAAGTAATTAGAAAAAAGTTTTGTAATTTTTATTAAAAACCAAAACCTATACAAATCAAATAAATGTCATTAAAACAAAAGAGTACAAATTGTATTTTGTATAAATTTATGATTTTAAATTTTTAATATAAACTTTTAAACAACTGATGTAAACAAGTTTTATATTTGAAAAAAATTACTTAGTGATTAAGTTAAATAATTAACATCAAAATGTAAACCAGGAATTTATAAATTAAATTCATTATAAATAAGTGACATTTAGAAATACAGCTACTAAAATCTGTTAGCTATAAGAAATCTGTTAGGTATAGTAATTAGTTAGCTATAAGTAATTTTTTTAATTTTTACTCAATATGAACAACATTAATGAAATATAAATGTTTCTGGTAATAAATAATAAAAATATTAATAATAAATGGTTAAACTATGAAAATTAACAAATATAAACACTTCTCTATAACAAAAAAATCCTTCATTACCTCATCACGTTCAATTCTCAAATAAAGTAATTTCAAAAAAATAATAATGATCAAATAGATACACACATCAGAAAATGAGTTAAATCCATTGAACTACAACAGAGTAATAAATACTGAAAAAGAAAACATTTAGTTTAAGTTATTCATTTATAAATTGAAAAATATTTACAAAAGCAACACTATATAAATTTTCAAAATTTTTATGCATTTTTAAGTCGCTATAAACTACAGTTACAGTACACATTTAAAGAAATTTTCCAATTATCACAAACAGCAATTCTGACTTAATTAAATTAATTTCATATAGAAAGATATGTAGTTAAAATAATACTGTTTTATATTAAAATATGCATCAACGAATGGATAATCTTTAAACAAGTGCAAAATATCTATTAAATAATCAACTGTAATCTACAAAAGAAATTCTTCATGTTTATAATTACATAATACACTGTAAATCACTCATAATTGATATTCCATTGAATTGCTCTTAAATTGATCGCTAAATTTTCTAAGTACCGAACATTTCAATATTATAAGTTATTTTAAAAAAAAAAAACATGTACTCAAGTAAAGGTAACTTTTAGTAATATTCCAAATTTTACAAAATTAATTTCAAAAATTTTTAACAATTTAAAAACCCAAGGATTTCACGTGATATTGTTTTTAAAAATCATAAACAACAATGTTTTGATAAACATAAATTGATTTCTTTTTATGATCAATGGGAACTGATTCAGAAAGAGCTAAAATTTGTCCATCTATAACAGAATCTAATAAGTTTTGTGATGTCTGGAGACAAACCATGTAATTAGATAATTTGGATTATTGAAAAGAAATGTCTACCTTCAAAAAAGCCTTTCATAATATTTTGCCATTAATCATCATCATCTGTCAAGGATTAGGATCAATGGCCTGTTCCGCCATCCATCTCTTTTTAGGTCTCCCCAAGCCTTGCTTCCCTCTAGGTTTATCATTCCACACTCGTAGAGGAAGTCTGTATGCTGGCATGCGAAGTAAATGATATCTAAATGTGTGTGCATTTATAACAGGTGTTGGGTCAGTTGTAAGTCAATTGTTACTTTAGCTTATTAATACTGCCAACCCATCCAGAAGATCTTCTGCAGCCAATGGATTAAAGTGTGATAGAATGATTTAAGAGAACGTACCACCGAAAGCTACTTTCAGAAATTCTTTGTAAACTGGAATACGATGAAAACACGGACCTAATAGAAACTCTCAAATCAGTGAACATGACGGATGTTATTTATGTTAACCAAGGCATATGATGAGTTACCGTCATCCACAATCATGAAATCCTGGAAAAAAGTATGGCCAAATAAGAAAGACATTTTTGCTAGAAATGAACTCTTCTACAATAACTGACCCTAACCTTCTTAACACTGGAATGGCTGAACCTAATGACAACGCAGCTCTTTTGAACGACCTATGGCAACTCTCTGCTTGTGAAAACCTAGTTGGAGATGTAGAATGGATAAATGCTGAGAAGGAACTTGACAATAAAATCTTAGATAACGACATTGCTTAATGTCATTTGAAAACAAGATGAAAATGAGCCACACTGAGGAAAAGACAGTTCTTTAACTGGCCACCACTTACATTAAACAACAAAAAGAAGCTTCAGTTGTTGATGTTGCGTTTATAAAAAAGTGAGGCGATTTTGGACACAAAAATTTAATTTTTTGTAGGACAATCTTTTTTTACTTTTTATATTAACAATGTCATTTTATCAGCAGTGGTTTTTATATAGTTTGTCAAATAAACAAGTGTTTAGAATTTATTTTTTTTACTGTACCATAATCAAACAACTCACCGTAGCAGTATGGGATTAGTGAATAAAGATGAAGGTAAGATAACAAAAATGTAAATTTTTAATAAGTATTAATCACAGGCCCAGTCTAGTTTTGTTTCTGTATAGTAAAATGTCTAATAACGTTTCTTAAACAGCCGTTTTGCTCATTTTAAAAAACATCCTTCTATTTACATTACAGTGCTACACATAACAATTAGTATTACTTCTGCATTAGCAGTAATTGCAAAAGTCAGACGTAAAAAAAAACAAACATATGACCGGGTCTTTTTTACAATGACTTCTGTTTGTTTGGACATGGGTCCAGTCCTAAGGTGACCGAACTAGAGGGAGTCCACTGTATTTTATTACATAAAAAACAGACAAAAAAATTTGAACACATTTTTTAAAATTTTGATAAGATTGAATACTTCAAGGTTCGTTATTACAAGTAAAACATAAATGATGAAAAACGACAAAACATTGAAAATTTTGATCTAGATAAACATAATTGAAAAGGATTATCTGAAATCTCTAAAAAATTACTTAGAAAATGATCTTCATCAAAATATTACCACACATCAAATAACAAATTGAAAATAAATAAATACGTTAACTTTTAAGATGATAATTGTGACAATAGTTCAGATGGTGAAGAGAGGTAATGTTGATTTTTTATTTAATAACCTACAATAAACATGAGTGAATTTACAGTGTATATAATATTAAAACTAATTAACCGTAAATGTTAACAAAGCAAGAACTGTTCATCGTTAACATAATATAAAAAACTGTATTATAGTATTGAAAATACATACTTATATATAAAATAATATAACTTTCATTAACATTTTAAACAATTATAAACTAAATTAATATTAATAATACAATATGTTTTATTAACAACAAAAACAAAATTTGATCAAAATAAATTGACAAACCAAAAAACTTTTATTTTTTACTAAGAAAAGATAATTATTTTATCTTAACATTAAAAATATAAGACACAAATTTACAATATGTTTCACCACTCAAAATGTATTTTCTATTTTCCCCTTAAATCTAATACATTAATAATATGAATGAAAAACATGTATGCAATGTACATTGCTTAACACGATCAAGATATTTAAATTTTGGTAATATAAATTCGAGATCATCCACCGGTTTCAAATTTACCCAGATAAATTAATCGTTCAACAACAAAAAACAAAAAAAACTATTATGCAATGTACATTACGAAAGAGAAAAATTTGATCGTGATAATTTTAAACGAAAATTAAATATTTTTTATAATTTAAATTAATTGATTTCAAATCAAGAGTAACATATTTAATTAAAATAAAAAGTAAGAACACGAAAATATATTTTAAGTAATGGGCAGCATTTTTAATACCAAAATATTAAATTTAGTACCATAATCTGATCGGTTAGATCAGATCTAACCGCTCTTGAAGAGCAAGATTGCAACTTGACCTAAATAAAAGTATATAAAATGCCTGGTCTCGTGAGTTACGTAGCTGCCAAAATTCCTTCCGACTATGCAATGCCAAGTTGGGTTGTATTTTTTGTCAAATTCCTTCTTAATGAAAGCTGCAATATCCTGGAAAAAATAATACCCAAATGTTTTAGAATTATCATAAATATTAAAAGTTAAGGTACTTGCCTATGATCATCACATTAGTTTTAAACAGTTAATATAATAATTTCACTAACCTTCTTTTTAAACTGCGTCACCTTTATTTTAATTTCTACTTACACGTGTTTCGGTGGATCCATCATCAGAGTAAATGAAAAATTGAAACTAAAATTTTTTTTTTCTCATTTATTTAAAATTTACAGAAGATGGTACATCTTCAGTCACTTGTATAAAACTGATTTAAAATTAATTTATTTTAATTTATCCCTTCTTATATTTACTGTAGATAGCAGCAGCAGTCAATATCACTTCATCCTAAATTTTATTTGTTCATTCAAAATGTCCTGCTTTTGCTCTTTCAAATATTTATAAATATGGAACATCTCATATTATAAATATTTGAAAGAGCAAAAGCAGGACATTTTGAATGAACAAATAAAATTTAGGAATGATGAAGTGATATTGACTGCTGCTATCTACAGTAAATATGAGAAGGGATAAATTAAAATAAACTAATTTTAAATCAGTTTTATACAAGTGACTGAAGTACCATCTTCTGTAAATTTTAAATAAATGAGAAAAAAAAATTTTTAGTTTCAATTTTTCATTTACTCTGATGATGGTGGATCCACCGAAACACGTGTAAGTAGAAATTAAAATAAAGGTGACGCAGTTTAAAAAGAAGGTTAGTGAAATTATTATATTAATTCATTATATGAAATAGAAATAATTTCAAACTGCAGGATGCATTATAAAGATTTATTTAGTTTTAAACAGGTTACAGGTTTATAACACAATTTATTTAAACATTTTAATGGTTAGTAAACTACAAGGGTCACCACTAATTGTGATCAAATAGAATTCTCGATTTTGATCATATAGAATGGCGATTACACTGTCTGAAAATTGAATTGGCAACAGGAAATATTACAAACAGAAGCATTACGTATTCATTTAAAGCAGTGAACAAATAAAGGACTGACATCTTTAATAAATAAAACTAAGTTCAATGGAAATTAAATTCAAATATATTTACGTTAATAATAAAATAAAAAAATTAAAACATTCAGAAATTTATTGAGTGAAACTGCAAAAAAGTGAAATATAAATACTCTAACATAATTAGAAAAACAATAATACAGTTCATTACACCAGATTAATTACATGAAGTGAAAAATCATTCATTTTATTTTGATTTAATTAATGATGTCACCAATTTCTATAAAACCTCTATCAATTACGATCTGCCTCACATTCCTCCCGAGTCTCAACTCTTAAAGGTCAGTTCATATCGTCATGCACCAATCATTTCTGTAATGGACTGTTTCTGACACAATATCTGAGCTTACATTCATATTAACAGACAATAACCGGCACTGGAAGCCAAAGTATTCAGTAATAACATAGTGGTAAGTTTCTTTTATTAGTGTCAAAATGTTAGGTCTGACTACTGAAGATTTGTGTGCGATATCAATTTTATTAGAAGAAGATGTACTAAACAATCAACGTAATAAGAGGTTTTCCATAAATGAAATGTTCAAAACTAGGAAGATTGAGGGAGAATACTGGAGTCTATTTAACACTTTCGAGACGACAACCGTACGTGATACGGCCGTAATGATATACACTGAGTGACGGCAAATGTATGTCATACGGGCACGGCAATATACATCCCTAGACGGCAAATCTATCTCATACGTTTGCTACTTTCACATTGCTACAAATGTGGCTACCGGTACGCTATCCGTTTCCCGTTTTCACTGTTATTTAGTTCACTTTATTCTCCGTTTACCTACAGTGATAGTTGACCGAATCGATTAGTATTTTCTGATATATCGACGAAACTATCGACTGCTACTTAATGTGCGAGATCGAACCGTAGCGTCTACTACCGAGTACCGACATAGCGGGTTACAAGGCCACGTTGTTTGCAGTGTATGTGTTTTACTGTTATTGTGTTTTTATACATTTCATGAAACGATGTCTAGAGATGCATTAGATTGTTTTGTAGAAGATTCTGGGTCGGAATTAGATGACACGGAATTGTATAAATTAGAATAATTGTAAATAGTATTATTTTCCCCTCAGTGTTTATTGACTACCATACAAGAGACAATTATGGTTGACAAAAATATAGTTTCATATAAATATAAAATATAAAAGACAGTATTAATACTGTTAGTTTATACTTTATTTTTTATGTTTATCTTTTACCTTTTTATATGTTTGTGTTTTATATGACAGTGTATAAGTACATTACTTTTAGCTATGAAGTTCATATAAAATTTTTCGGAAATGTAAAAATTAGAGTAATTGTAAATAGTATTATTTTATAAATAACTTAAAACTATATATATGGTTAAAAAGAGCAAATTTCAAACTTTATTTTCATATAATAACCTTGTTGATAAGAACTGAGGTGACTGCACACTGATTTTTTGAAAAAGTTGAAAAAACGTCAGTCTACAGTGCAAGGTACGTATAATTCACTTCAGTCTGTGGTGCATTGTCGTGAAAAAAATGGTAGACTGGAAAGTGTTAAAGAACTGATGGACGACAAAGAAGAGTTTGAACCTTTACGATACCTCATTCATACAGAGTGTGTTGTATGCGTAGCAATGCGTTCCGACATGTTCAGACACATCCAGCTTCCGGCAAATATTGTCGCCGACAATCCCATACAGAGACAGACTGTGCCGCAACGTATACGCTACACTTGATATGAATGCTCTCATTTACAAAGCATGAAAAAATATTTGTAGGAAACGGTCCATTACAGAAACGATTGGTGCATGATAGGAACCGAACTTAAAAGTTATTATTATATTCTAAGAATTCCTTTATCGATTGTCATTGATTATATTTATTAATTTATTAACATCTTGTTAAGAGTACCTATATTTTTCTCTTACATTACAGCATTACAAAAAATAATAACCGCTTGTATTTACAGCCATTTTAATCTCTTAAAAATTTATTCCTGTAACTTGATAATAATAAATGGTGAACCTAAAAAATTATTATAAACAATGAGAAAATGTTAATGTGATTTTGTGATTGGAATTTATTTTTTTGAATCTGATCACAATAAATGGCTGGTCAATCAGATTAACCACTTAACACAATAACTGCCGACTACAGTAACTTTTGTATTGATAATTTTATTAACACAACCTAATTTAGCATTTATTTCATTTCAAAACACAAATAATTTGTCATTAACAATGAATAATTTTAGAAAATGGAACACAACCTAACTTAACTAGGTTCTTCAATCAACAATCTTATCCTTAGGTAAATTCAGTAACATTGGAATCATATCGGACAACAGGGAATTATTTCAGGGTATTATTAAGCATAAATGAATTTTTTACTTTCTTTTGCCGACATGAATATATAGGAAGGAAAGTATTGTTTTTATGTTGATTTTTCCCCTGATATACACATTTTTAGATCCCTTGAACAAAAAAAGCTAAAGTAAGCTTTTAACAGTAGAATCTAATTATCCATAGATTATACATGCACTTTCAATATAGAATTTAAAAGGAAAATAAATTGAAATTATTGTTCTTAAAAAGCTTCCCTTGAAACAGCATTCTTCTGTTGGTATTTAATGTTTTTGAAAATATCTTTGTGTAAAATCATACAGCAAAAATAAACACCAAAAAATTATAGATATTTTGTAATAAATTATTGTATTTTCTTCTTAAGATTGTCTAAACAAAACCTTGCCATAATGTAGGTTCTAGGAAAATACTTTTTGATGATTAAAGTACACTATATAGTAAAACAGATATGATTAGAGTTACTGCTATCAGCAGAAGTTGTACACAAAAGCTATTGTGAGAACATTAGAACAAATGGCTGAGACAGAGTAGTTTATGCAAAAATTCAGACGTTATGTACTCACCTTACCAGACTGTAGTAGGGACATCTTTTTTATTTCTAAAATGAACAATTAACCGATCAGATTCAATGTTAATTTGTGTGGTATGGACTAGATATTAGTGACGGGGCTTATTTAACATAACAAGATTAATAACATGGACTGAGCCAGTTATCGTGAGAACAGGTTACTAAAAGCAACACTGTTAGCTGTTACTTCATAACACCGTGATTCAAAGCCGTTTAATAAACTGATGTTCAAACAACGCTTGTCTCTCTGTTATAAAAGTAGACTGTTAAAACTAAATAAAGTTATCAATAGCATTTTCGCCTAATAACATCACTTTTAAGTTTAACTACTTTATAATCTGTTACTGATACAAACACAAGAGTGACAAATCTCACTGAATCTCTCATGGACACAAAGTTAAGACAAACCAATAATTCTTGTAACCAAATACAACCATGGCAAACCAAACGTATTTTTTGTGAACACAAGGGTGGCCAGTCGCGCTGAATTTTTCACGGATATGCAGCAAGGTACTATATACAGTCAACTCCCAATTATCCGCTTTGTGGATTATCCGTGCACGTCGAATGAAATTTTTTTTCATTCTTTTCTTAACGTTAAGTAAATTTCTTGTAATGTGATAACATAAAAGATAAAATTTGTACAGCACAGGAAGTACGCGCTTTGTAAAGTAAAGCACACGCTTAAATTTGTAAATATGCGCTTTGTAAAGTAAAGCACATGCTTAAATTTGTAAAGCACACGCTTCGCTTTGTGACAAACTTATGTTGAGAAAACTTCAGTCCCAAATCAAGAAAAAGTGTTTTAAATCAAAAAAGCAAAAGAAGATGACTGACTTTTTTAAAACATTGTGACTTCTACTACATCATAGCTTCTGTAAATCATTTGTAAGTAAACAATATTTTTATGTTTTTTTCTTCTAAATACATTGTATGTACTAATTTTAAAAAATTACAGTAAACAAACATTTTTTTGGGACAAAAAATAATTAACATTTAAAATTTTAATGTTATATTTTTTAATTTAAGTTAGTGTTTTCTTTATTGTACATATTTATGTACTTTAAATAACAAAAATTTAATAAAGATTTTATACGTATGCTACTGTATATGCCTACGCTTTTTTACATCATTTTGCAGATAATCCGCGGCACTCGTGCCACCCTATTCTGCAGATAATCGGGAGTTGACTGTAGTTACTGTACATTGTACACTGAGTTGAGGTGTCGGCAGCGTTAAAGCACGTCAAAACTCAAAACAAACCATCCAGCAAGTCATGATATCACCGCCAGACGGTTTGTTTTGACTACCATTTTTTTAACCAATAAACCTTGTACAAAAAAATCTATCTTTTAGTGAATAATTTAGCTCATTTCTTTTGCGCACGTGTCATTTCCTATTACCTAACTAAATTGTATTGTAGGCTGGATGATAACAATGTTATTTTAATAACAGGTTGTAGGAACCTGTTATCGAGCAGGCTATTACTTTCAGTAACACGTTATCAAAAAATAGCTTTATTTACCATCACTACTAGATATGCCCTATCTTTCCCTGACCAAAATTTTCACATTTCACACACAGAATTTCTTTAGAATATAAAACAAATTAATCTAATTTTATACTGAATCTATAAATAACATGATAAAAGACAACTAAAATACACCATGTTAAAGCGGCTTTATGTTAAGTTTCTATTAAAAAGGACATAGTGATACAAATGATAAAACAAAATAACTTTCCTTTTATAAAGACTGAAAATTGTACATACGGTGGAAAGATGACTTGAATGTGTGAGATGAAGTGGGGAAAGGAAAGCTTGACCTTAGATAGGACAAATGCCTCAATCGTCAAGGTGATAATATCGAAAAGTTTAGTGGAGATATGACTTAAATTTAAGTTTAAGACAAAGTGGGGAACAGGAAAACTTGTCCATAGATAGGACAAGGTTTCCTGTTCGCCACTTCGTCTCACACTAGCATTCAAGTCATCTCTCCACTACACTAACTTTTAATGTTTTAAAAAATTAAATGCTCTATATATCATACTAATGCCCATTAACAGGGACATGGAGTGTTAAAATTATTTACACTCGATCTGCTAGTTCAAGGGATACAAAAAATAGTTCTGTTTCTTATCAAATGGTCAGCCAATTATATGACTGCAGCATTTAAGAACAGAAGAGGTAGAGTTGTAAGACACTAGTCAGAGTTATCTCTTCTGAGAGTAATAAATTTCATTATACAGTTAGACCCTGTGGTGAATGAAGTGAAGGTGTCACTTGCAGGATGGAAAGTAGGAGCTTTCTGGAGGACCTGGCATGCTGATAAGCATTAGCTACTTTTCCACTCAGTGAGACAGGCATGGTTAACCACCTCTCTCTTCGTTTTACTTAGTAAAGCCTCTAGTGGTTTAAAACAGCCTTTCAGCTCATGACCTAAACATAAATATTGTAATAGGCTATTTCATTGGAATAAGGGTATAAGGGGATTTATCAATAATAGTGATGGGTAATACACTCTTGTGAAAAATATTTAATACTACATATTTTATAGGCCTTTTTAATGAATTGCATATCCATAAAATTTAATTAATTGTTGTGTTCAACTTCTATATTATGAAATAACTAATTAAATTAATTAAAACTTATTTAAGGTCCTCTTTGTATTTTAAGTTTTATTACCAATACATTATTTACGTATCTCTGCAATAATTTAAGATTATGTTACAGTGCTACAGAAGTTGAAAACAACAATACTAATAAACATTTTTCATGAAAGTATATTGTCTATTAACTACACTAACACATCCTTTAACCACCCGAGTTCCAATAAAACAGCAGGCTAATTACAGTATGAAATACAGAGCATTTAATTATAAGATTAGAACTACTGAAAAATGAAAAAAATATTAACCCTTCTAAGCTAGATAGCCCATATATGGTTGTTAGATGACGAGTGGGTAAGTACTCAACAGTTAGTATAATAGTGAAGGTCAGTGTACGCGCACACCAGTAAACATTATTATTAAATTGTTAGCTGAATGTATGAGGAAGAAAGGAAGCTATTTAGAAACACAATCAGGTTAGTGGGAAATTTTCTATTGATTTGTGAATGTTGGGATACCACTCAAGTCCAGTTTTTTTTTAAGAAAACCATGTAAAGGCCGTATCTCATTTAAAAATAGAGTTATAATTGCGTTTGAAAGCTTGAATGGTAAAGGTAGGTAAATTATTCAATGGTGCTATTACAGCAAAACCGGTTGAGTTGAATATGACCTGTAAAAGGGAATAAACACTTCAAAATTCGTAGAATAGCCTATTTTCAGACATTCTTCACAATGGAACTAAAATGCTCCAATATAATCTTTTATAATTTTTTTCTATCACATAATTTTAATATTATATTATATTATTTTCCTACCATATCATTTTTTTCTATGCATGAGTTCACAAATTCCGTGCTTTTATATAATAACATATGTCATTTATAAATAACTGTAGAAATAGGTAAATGACATAAGCTCAAAGAGAGAAATTTTTACGGCCTGCATTTTACCACAGAATCCATATTCACTTGACTCTTGCATACGCTTGAATAGTCGTATAGTGTGCTAAGTGAGGGCGTTAGTGTGCGTTAGGGCATTAGCGATGTATCAAATTTTCCGCTAGACATTTTTCTATAATAACAGACTAAAAAAAAAAAAAATTAATGCCAAATTTTGACAAAACTGCATGACTTTGGATAAATTACAACAAATTTTTGGTAAATTCTTTGTAACTGGTGTAAACACAGGAGTTCCATGTTTATTTTTTTAAAACATCTCTCAGTTTTCTTAATGTCTTAGAAAAATTTCAAATTTTTTGGATAAAAAAGCCAAGTCTATCGGCGTGATCTCAGAATTATTGTTCGAATAGTTAATATTCTAAAACCTATCAGTCCCACAAGGGTTACGTTGTAATTTTTAAAAATTAATAAATTAATCTCACATGATAAAGCGGTTTTATGTTTGTTTTTTTTGTAAAAAACATAGTAATACAAATGATAATAATATTCTATTTAATAATTTTGATCATGTTGTTTTATTACTTATTGTTGTTTTATCAGAAAGGTTTTATCTGAAGGGTGTTTAGCTAGTGTTTAATAATGATAAATCAAACTGTAACACTATGTCTAAATGAATTTGTCCACAGTTGATCGCATTCAAAACACATATACTTATAAAAAAAAATATTGAAATTAATGAACTGATCACTTAGTTATTATTGAATAAATTATAACAAAAACTTACTTTTTCAATGTTATATTTCTCTAATGCCTGTGTCGCACAATCAACAGCATCTTGCTGCATCTCTTCGGACATATCAGCATTTTTGATGACTGCCTTCCTGTCACCCATATTTGAAGATCTGAAAATAGATACTATTGATTATTAATAATATAAAATTAATACGAGGCGTGTTCAGAAAGTAAGTACCGTTTAAAAAAAAAAAAACAAGTAAAACAATTTTTTTTCAACACAAAAATTCTACATGAAAGCTTATTGAATAAATTCAATAAATAGTACAAATAAATAAATAGGTATAGATAAATTGACCTTAAACTATTTTTCGACATAGTTTCCACCAATGTTCAAACACTTGTAACGGGTGATCAATTTGTCTATACCGTACTCTCTTTGTAGAAGGTTCCTGCCACTGACGTGCACAAAACCAAGAGACTCGGAAGTGCTTTGACTTTTCTCACACAGTACAGTGATGATTGTGAGGATTTTTTAAACAAAATTGTGACAGGTGATGAAAATTGGGTCCGTCATATCACACCAAAATCTAAACAGCAGTCAATGGAGTGGCGACACAAATCCCCGAAGAAACAAAAATTCAAGCCGACAATGTCTGCACAAAAAATCATGTGCACTGTCTTTTGGGATCAGAAAGGTGTTTTACTGATTGATTTTCTCCCAAGAGGTGAAACCATTAATGCGGCAAGGTATTGCGAAACCTTAAGAAAACTAAGGCGGGCAATTCAAAACAAACGGAGAGGAATGCTCAGTAACGGAATTGTGTTGCTCCATGACAATGCTTGGCCCCATACCGCTGGTCACACTCAAACATTGGTTTGACAATTTCGTTGGGAGCAGTTCGATCACCCGCCCTACAGCCCGGACTTGGCACCGTCTGACTACCACTTGTTCCTGCACATGAAGCGCGAGCTAGGCGGCCAACGCTTTGAAACCGACGATGAAGTAAAAACTGCTGTGGAGTTGTGGCTACATTCGTTGGTGGGAACCTTCTACGAAGAGGGTATAGACAAATTGATCACCTGCTACAACAAGTGTTTGAACATCGGTAGAAACTATGTCGAAAAATAGTTTAAGGTTTGGGCTTTCTTGTAGAAATAAAATTGTGTTGAAAAAAAATTGTTTTACCTGTTTTTTTTAAAAACGGTACTTACTTTCTGAACACACCTCGTATTTTAACATTAAATTAGAGAAAGTACAAGAAATATCACAAAGAAATAAGAATGCAACTTATAAGTGTTATGCGTTTCATATATGAACCTAACATTGCATGTTTAGTAAGACTGTGAGCAAACACATAATATATTAAAGTAATTTAGCACGTGTAAGAAACAAGCAAATTAATATTGATCTTTATGTTAAGTCCATTACTTTTGTACTCCTACAACTTTACGCAAATCGTAAAAATCTCTAACTGAGAAATAATAATATTCTCTACTGCAGTGGTTCTCAACCCCCCTCCCCACTGAACAATGTGCCCCCCCTTAAACACTAATGTGAGGTCATGCCCTCCACCATCACCACTATAAGTGGTCAAAACAAGTAGTAGCCGACAATCGAAATATGAAACAGAATTTGGTTAGGCTGGGTGCAGCTGGTTATTACAATAACCCTTCTGTGACTGCGTGTTTTTCGTCGTATAGTGAATGTTTAAATGTCAAAACACACTCCCAAATAAATTCATTTAACTAAGGCCAATACCGATAGAAAATTGTGAAGAAATTACACGCACTTTATACAATACGAGAAATATTAGTATTAGTATTATAGTATTAAGTATTTTATACAATACAATACGAGAAACACTTTCGCGCGTAAAAATTTGTAGGTTATTTTATATTTTTGGCTGTAACGTGCTAAAATTTAAGTTTATCACGAAATTGTACAAAACATAATTTTTAGAAGACATTTTCATGAATAAAACCATGTTTTACAATATAATTTAGAGTAACATTAGCCCTAATAATTGCAGTGCGAAATTAGCAATGCGCAAAGTGGGAACAGAATCTGTGATACTCGAACAGTGTTGCATTGTCAAATTCCTGCCAATCCCCACCCTCTTGTTCACTATACGTTTGTGAATAGTATTGACATTGAACACATACACAGTTACAAATACACATACAAAATTATGTAGTAGTGGTAAAAGAATAGGGTTTGTAATAGGCCATGAAACAGATCGTGGGAGCTTTGACGAAGAAATACAATGTTTACTCTCAGAATTTCTGCATACCACGCCAACAGTTGTACGTAGGACAAAAAGGTTTGATTTTATAGCATCTACGCATTATTCTAATTTAGTAGGTAGTTCTACCAACCTTACAGATGAAATATTCCATAAGTTACATTGTCTTGAAGATAGGACGACTTTAAAAGTACCTTGGCAATTTACAACCATCAGTTCAACCTTGCTATCAATACATTTGCATTGCGTTTTATATTAAATTAAAGAGCCATTCAAGACGAATAATTTGATATATAAACTGAAAAAATCGCTTCACAAATACGTTTGTTATCGGCTGGTAACTACCAGGGCAACTGAGATTGCCTCCCGTCGCAGAAGGGTTAAACTAGAGATAATTTTATACATAATACATAACTTCATTTTGAACATGTAGTATCACTACAACTACAACTGTATAGCTACAGAATTTAATTATGCCGTATTGTTCCAAAAACAAGCCGCAGTTTTTTCCTAAAAATCGGTTCCATAATTTGACCTGCGGCTTGCATTCGCGCTTTAATAATATTAATGGTTTCTTATTAAACATAAGTATGTAGCCTATGAAGAGAGAGACAAATGCACTCATTATACGCACACTTCTTACGTAGTACGTGTACAGTAATTTTGATCAGTTTGGTATTACAGTATGAAGTTTGGTAGCAGTTTTCTTGTATAATTTTGTTTTTTTATCCGATCATTTGTTTTTCGTAGTTTTTTGCATTTTATTATATCACCAAGAGTGATGTTGTATAGGTTAAAGAGTACTTCGTCTATAAAAATACCCAAAATTCAGCGCAGGACTTACAATACTAATTTCAACTTATTCGTAATTAACTACGCGGAAAAGACATCCACCAAAGAAGCCGGAAGAAAATACCTATAGTGTAAATGAATCTTGTGTTCGGCATTGAACAAAAAATAATAAAAATTTCTAAATGCTAGTTAAGTGGTAAGTGTATTTGTTTGTACGGTAATTTTTTCTTATAAAATATAATATTTTCAAAAACATACAAGTACTGTTAATACAAGTACTTGAAATTTGTTTTCCTAATTTTGATCTTATTTTTTCCGAAGCGGCTTAAATTCGGGTGCGGCTCGTTTTCGGAATAATAAGGTATTTTAATAAAATAATTATAGAATTAAATACAAATTTATTTTTATCCGAAGTATTTATGCACGTCATATCAGTCAACATTAATGAGAAGGCTGGCACTTGTCCTCAACAAGTTTTTGAATATTTGGTTGTAACTGTGACAAAGCACACCTCAAGTCACTTTCGACATCCAGCCTTGCTTGATATGTTGACTTTATGTAGGCTAACGTAGAAAATCCAGATTCAAAGAGATATGTTGATGAAAACTGTACCAACAACATAGCTTCCAAAGCAACTTGTGGGTAAATACGAAAATAACTTAAACCAAAAATCTTCAACATTCATGTTTTAAAAGTCCGCGTTTGCTTGAGAATCACATTTTACGTCAAGTGTTTGTTCTTGAATGTGATCATTCGTCAAATACATATGTAATCATGTGAAAATAAACATGCGACTACAAACTAAGTTAAATAAAAGATAAGTAAAACTATAGTTTTACTTTATTTTTATTTTTTAATACACTCATACTTTCCTTGAAATTCTTCTACGCCCCCCCCCCACAAGTTAACAAGTTAAGAACCACGGCTCTAGTGTAATAATACTAAAAAACAAAATTTTCTTATGCTGGGGAAATTTTACAAATTTTTATTTCAGATACTAAAAATTAAGATTAAAAATGAGATTAAAAAATTAAATATCAGTTTCAAATATTAATAAATTGTTTAGTGTCGCAAATATATATGATATCCATGACTCTAATGTATTTAGAGTTAATTACAAAACTCTACTGTTGCGTTTGTTACAGACTTGCTAGCAGTACAACCGTAACAAAAATGAGCTACCTATCAACAAAAATGATAAAGTTCTAGTGAAAAATGCTGTAACATGAATTACTTTTTTATTGGATTAATCCACAGCTTTTTCTATCATCGAGAAATTGAAATTATTTCAAGAAGTCATCAAATACTTAGTCTGATCACAAATTTCTTACTTAATTGAATATTTCCCTATTAAATTTTGAGTAACAAAAGGTCTGTAATTAATTAAGTGGATGATACATCAGCTAACAACAATATTATAAGAAAAAAACAATGAATGAAAAATAATAGATAATTTTAGACGTTGTATTTTTTTTAAGTTAATTAAATTGTTTTTAAATATGTGTACTAAAAAAAATAATACTAACATATTATTCTAATAGCCTTGATTATTCTGAAATGTTAAAACAAAATTTTAATCTCCTTCTATTCAATTGACATCTCAGTGAATTTTACTAAATGCTGCCAAAATTGATAAACAGATTCCCAATAATACTGCAGCTACATTAAGTAAATTAATTAAAGTTAAATGAATCAATGAACTTGTAAAATGAAATGAGAATTTTAGATTTAAACAAAACAAAAAAAGTTACAAATGAGAGAATGTTAAGCCTGAATGTACATAAATAAATAATGATGATACTTTATAAATTTAATTAATACTAAATAAATAAAAATAAATGCCAATAATTTTAACAGATACATTAAAAAACAATTGATTACTTTTATATATTTTAAGTGATGATAAAACAAGCTTACCAAATGATAGATATAAACTCTTACTGAGGTAAAATGAATGTAGTACAAGACAGGTATCAACGAAAATGAAATGAAATATCCTAAAATAAAACTATTTTTACTGCCTCAAACCAAGCCTGCCCTAAAACTTACTTATAAGTTTATAAAATTCTTAAAAATCAATAGTTATCCATCAAAGAACATGCTAAATCTACAAAGTTGAAATGCTATCAAATAACTGCAGTATTTTACAGGTTGATGGAAAGACACAACATTTTTATGACTAAAACCGTAATCTAAAAAAGGAAATTTTAAGTACAAAATATATCAATATATTACATCATTGATGCAGAAACAAGAAACAAATTTTTTTAGAATTTTATGAAAGATATATGATTCGAAAGAGATGTGGTCAACGAAATCTGCAAGGTAGGTACTACATTATAATGAGTAGTTACAACTGTATTTAATTCTGAGGTTGAAAATAATTAGACCTACAGAACACCATTAAACCCTTCATTAATCTCACCACATTAAATATCAATAAATTTTATAAGATATATTTTTCAGCTGAACTGAGGAATTTATTTTAAAAACACAGAAACCTATTATAAAATTGGACATCCCAATTTTAGTTACTTGCTAAATCAGCGAGGGACATACTAAAGAGAAAAATTAGGAAAAAAGATCCATCCATGTTACAGGCTAAAGGGATAGTTATTCTATCCTTGCTAAGTTTTTCCCCATGAATCTTTTTTTCAGTGTTGAATATGTTCTGAGTCATAGCCATTCGAAAGCTGCTTTAGTTCCTCAATCCATTCAGATCAAAGGGAATTGTCTAAGCTGATGTTCTGTCAGTAAATTTTTTTTTAAACATGATGGCAAGACGGTTTTTAAAATTTTAAAGCCACCCTTCACTTGCCGGATTTTCAAATAATTATTATAAAGAACGAGGGAGTCCTGACTTCAAATTATAAAGTGCTGGTGAGCATGATGCCGTTACTACAACTTCAAATTACAGAGGGAACCAAAACACATTGATATTTTCAATTTATCAAGTATTTTTCAAGGGACCGGGGAAAACCTTCAAATTATTGAAAGTAGACTGTTAATGTATGATATTAACAAGACAGTTTTAACTGATATTATTACAAAATCAAAAGAATAACTGATTTCGGATTAATGAAGAATTGAACTGCAAAAAATGCCAGCCGCATTGGCGTAGTTGGTTACGTGCTCACCTCTCATCATGCAGTCTTGGGTTCGAATCCCATTCAGGCACGACATATTTTCATAAGTTACAAAAAATCATTTCATCCTTCACCGTCTGCATTAGCAGTAATAGCAGAACGGTCAGACGTTATATATATATATATATATAAAAAAAATCAATATTAATGACTAAAAAAAAAAAACCAATTTCAAAATTTATTAAATCAGTAATAAATTTATGTATGAATAAAGTAATGTCATTGTTAAAATAAAAATATGGTTTGAAAATATAAACAAACAACTACAATAATAAATATATTACTGAAAAACAGAATTTCATAGTTTATACGGCCACGGTACACACAGGTTAACTGACAACTTGAGATTAATAATCATGGTATAATCAACAAGTAACTTGATCAACTGTAATTTATAACAGATAACATAATAAGCCCAAGACATAAATTAGCATGCGATCATAATTTCACACTATATATATGTTTTATAGGTATGCAGGGAGATAAGGGTAACGATAACCAAAATCTCTTGTAACACAATCGTGTTACCATAGGCGTAGGCATCCGATCTGGCACTTGGAGAGTGGGAGTGAAGAGTACATTGTCCGTGTTCCTTTACTAATGACTGTATTCTGTTCATTAAATATCAAGTAAAATTCATTACCTCATCACATGACAGGAATAAATACCCTATTTATTACCTTCGCTTGCCTATATGAATATATAGGAAGGAAAGTATTGTTTTCATGTCGATTTTTCAAAATCGAGTTTTCATCGGATCTACACGTTTTCAGACCCCCTGAACCCAAAAAACATGTTTTTAGTGAATGGTCTGTTTGTGTGTGTCTGTGTGTGAACAGAATATCTCAAGAATGAAACATCGAACAAACTTGAAACTTAGATCTTAAGCTACATACCACTACCAGACCCGACATGAACATTTTCATCAAAATCGGTCAACCGGAAGTAGTAGTTTATTCGTGTAATTTTTCACTTTTTTGCGATTTTCTCAAATACTGGTCCTACGATTTTTTTAAAAATCGTCTGGTTTACTCAATTTTTTTATTCTCTACAAGATAGGGTAGGGGCCATGTTTGCTGAAATTCTTGCTGAGGCTGTTTTCACGTAAAAAAATTGTTTTTTTAAGATTGAGGCTTTACTGTGCATTTTACCGCAAAAATGAATATAATTAAAGTTGTAGAGAATTTAAAATTTTACAACTTTTATTTCAAACATTTTTTTGTATAACGTTTAGTTTAGCAATAATTAGCGATTTTCGGTTTTTTCTCACAAAAACATGTGAAAAATCGATTTTTTTAAGATTTTGGCCTTAGTATGCATTTTACGACAAAAGTTTATACAATCAAATTTATAGAAAATTAAAAGATGTAAAACTTTTATTTAAAACATTTTTCTCTACAGAGCCTAGTTTAGCGTGAAAGAGTGATTTTCCGTATTTTTAAGCCACACTGAGGTAGATTTTCATTTTGCGTCTTTCACTCATGATTAAAATTAGGTTATGTTTTTTGAGGTTAGTTTTTTTGTTTATTACTAATGTTTGGTATATTGTTAATTATTCACATTGGCAAGAGAAAGTTGTGTGAGTGTTTCACACCAATTTTTTTTGCTTTGTTTTATGACTGTTCTTACATCATTCAAAATGTTTTACTAAAACACAACAATATAGTAAAAGATTTCTTTTGCGCATGTACTAACTGAAGACTGGGAATCAGTTCCTCTTTTAACTGCCTCTTCGTGATAGTTGAAGCAGTGTCAGAGATGATTAACAGCTGGATCAAAAAATGGGAATAATATCGATGCACACGAATGAGAGGCGAAAAAGTGAATCCATGTCTTCCAAGTTTTTTTTAAATTATACAATAAAAATTTAGTGAACTAATTGATTCTATTGTAAAATTTCTTCAATTGTTTTAATAATTTTTTTAGAATTTATAGAAGACGTGTCTTCTTCAGTCATTGTATCAAAATATTTAATTATTTGAATTCAACCTTTTCCATATACTGATGGCAGCAGTAGTCAGTATTACTTCATCAATTTTAAATTTAATCTGTTCATTCAAAACGTCTTGCCTGGTTTATTTAAATGTTTGAGTACGTGAAACATCTTATACTTTTTGATTTAATTTTTATTATTATTATATGGTTCTATTACACTGAAAAATTTGTCTATTTTACTGAACTTATGGTTTTCTTTTTTATATGATTTATATAATTCAATACAATATAATCACATTTCAGCGCTTTTTGGTATTAATTGGTGGCAATTTTTTAAATCGCCACCTTTGATTTACATCAAACTGTTTTCAAATTCGTAATCTACACAAAAAGTTGGTGGGCCTAAATTGGGTTTGAAGTTCCGGTTTAAATCGGAAGTGTCCCAAAACCAGAAGCCAGAAACTATAATGAGATAGCAACAAACAGTTTTCGGATTCGTAATCAACATAAGAATTAGTGGGCCTGGATTGGGCTTGAAGTTCTGGTTTCGACCAGAAGTGGCCCAAAACCGGAAAGAAATCAAAGTTGGAATTTGAAAACAAAAATAGTGTCATTCAATTTCTCTTAAAAAGTAGATACAGAAATCATTAGGTTTGAAGTTCCAGTTTTGACCAGAAGTGGCCCTAAACCGGAAATCAAGGTCGGAATTTGGAAAAAAAAATAGTGTCATTCGATTCATCTTAAAGAGTAGATACAGACATAACTAATGGTTTTTACCATAAATTAAAGGTAGGCCCCCTAAGCCTTTTTAAAAATTGGCACCAGCAGACGCGTTTTCTCACGAAAGGGATTTTTATAATTCACTTGCAAATTACAACTAGTCATACCAATATATTACTATTACAATCCTCATCACCACATGCTATTCTATATACACACCCTCTTAGTAACTTAATGGTCCATTTATTTCAATGCTAAACAGGTTTCTGGATAATAGTTTCTATTCGTTGCATCTGTATTATACGCTATAATTTTTACTTTCTCTTGCCTATAAAAATATATAGGAAGGAAAGTATTGTTTTCATGTCGATTTTTCGAAATCGAGTTTTCACCGGTTCTACATGTTTTCAGACCCCCTGAACCCAAAAAACATGTTTTTAGCGATTGGTCTGTGTGTGGGTGTGTGTGAACAGAATATCTCAAGAACGGAACATCTTACAAATTTGAAACTTAAGTTACATACCACTACCAGACCCGACACGAACATTTTCATCTAAATCGGTCAACCGGAAGTAGTAGTTTGTTCGTGTAATTTTTCACTTTTTTGCAATTTTCTCAAAAACTGGTCCTACGATTTTTTTTAAATCGCCTCAATTACTTAATTTTTTATCCTCTACAAGATAGGATAGGCGCCATGTTTGCTGAAATACTTGGTGAGGCTGTTTTCACGTAAAAAAATAGATTTTTAATATTACGGCTTTAATAAACATTTTAGCGCGAAAATGTATATAATAAAAGTTGAAGAGAATTTAAAATTCTACAACTTTTAATTCAAACATTTTTTTGTATAACCCTTAGTTTAGCGGTAATTAGCAGTTTTCTTTTTTCTCACAAAAACTTGTGAAAAATCGATTTTTTCAAGATTTAGGCCTAGTATGCATTTTACGACAAAAGTGTATACAATGAAACTTATAGGAAATTAAAAGATCAACAACTTTTATTTGGAGCATGTTTTCTACAGAGCCTAGTAAGCAGGGAAGAGTGATTTTTGGTATTTTTAAGCCAAACTGAGGTCGATTTTCATTTTGCATCTTTCACTTATGATTAAAATAAGGTAATGTTTTTGAAGTTAGTTTTTTGTAATTTCAAATATTTTATTACTAATGTTAGGTTTATTGTTAATTGTTTGCATTGGCAAGAGATAGTCGTATGAGTGTTTCACACCAGATTTTTTTTAATGTTTTATATAGCCTATTAAGTAATTTTAATTGCTGTTGCCATCTGAACAAAATATGAAAAGTTTGAATTTATAAAATTAAACAGTTTTAAACAAATGACTGACAATACAACACCTTCTACAAGTTTTACTAAATTTAGTTTAAAATTTTTAATTTATATATTCTGATGATGGATCAACCGAAAAATGTTAGTGAATAAATAAAATTATACAATAAAAGGTAAAAATGAAAGGAGTACCAGCTGTAACGGGTCAACAAAAATTGAAGTATTTTTACGATAGAATTGATTGCAGACTGCATTATAAAGATTTATTTTTAAAATAGTTTTGACGTGTATTTCATAAAGGAGGGGTTGATTGTTAACCAAATTAGCATTAAGTTTTCAAAGACTAGGAAACTTTTTTGCAGAGAAAAACTAGTTTTAAACTTATTTTTGACAGGTATAATGTGAATTTAGGTTTAAAAATTAAAAACTATTAATTACAAATAAATTCTGCAACATAATATTTCCGTTGTAAAAGAATTTAAATAAAATTTGTTATTGCATATTTTAAATTATTAACACAATCAGCACTTTGATTCGTCAATCTACGTGGATTTCTTTTCGGTTGTATTCCAAATGTTTTCATTAGATTGTGCACTTTTTAAATAACTTGTACTTGCCCCGTCTCTAAGCACCAGATCAGTTCTATACTTCAAAACCCGATATTACTTCGAAGATTTTGTTAAACATTTTCCTGTGTATTGTTTAAAATTATATAATATAGAATAACCAACAAAATTTTACATGACAAACTGGTGAAAGAGTGCAAGTGTTGATGATGCATTTATATTGCAACTGAAGATGGATACAAGTTTATCTGAAAGGACCTACTGACTTTTCAAATCGGGCCAGCCGCATTGGCGTAGTTGGTAACGAGCTCGCCTCTCATCATGCAGTCTTGGGTTCGAATCCCATTCAGGCACGGCATATTTTCATACGTTACAAAAATCATTTCATTGTTCACCATCTGCATTAGCAGTAATTGCAGAACAGTCAGACGTTAAACCCCCAAAAAAAAAACAAATTCAAATCGGGCAATAGACATCAAATTGTGTTGTGGTAGATGAAAATAGGCATATATGATGATGATCATGTACAGCACATAGAACTTAATAGCACACATTCATACTCTTATCCAGTCAAAATCTTTTATTTACCCATAAATCGCTTTATACACATACAAAGGAAGACAGGCGAATACATATTTACATATGTCGGGTCTAAATTCAAAATCCACAGAACAAATTTTAGTAAAGGTCATACCAAACTATTCCTTGAAACGCCAGATAAGTAGTAAAAATAAATCTATGTGACTTTAAAAAATTCTGAGAAAAGTTACAAACTAAAATTTTCATGACCGATTGATTCAGCCAATGTACAATTTATTAGCCTTTCAAATTGATAATACAGATCTATAGTGTTTTTAGTTTATATAAAACACAAAAAAATAGATGCAACATTTTAATAATATACACATAAAAGATTTAAATATATACAAGAATGGATACAAGAGTGTTGTACATTGAAAATATTGAATATTATTTATTTAAAGTCGCATCAACTGCTAGGACATTAGCGACTACGGTGGATTATGTAACATTAACTGTGGAATTTGACATGTGAAAATTTCCAGACCCTGGCCGGGAATTGAACCCGGGATTTCTCCGTGGCAGGTCAACGCGCTAACCACTACGCTACGAAGGTGGCTATTGAATATTATAATAGTAGTAAAAACCTGTTAAAATAAATAAAATGCCCACAATTTAAAAACTATATTTTTGAATATTTAAAATGCCGACTTTTAACGCACTGAAATCTATGAAGCTGATTACTTGAAATGAAACTTAAATTTTCAACTTGAGACTAAAATTGAAACTCAACTAAACCTCTATCCGTTATATTGTTCTATTTATGTAAGTGCCAAACCCCACCTTGAATAGATCTGGGAACCAATCAGAGTCTTTCTTACATTTCTAACAAATTCAAATGAACAGATGAGTACACGTTGAAATGTCTATAAAAACAGTTGAGCAGTAAGCTGGCTTTAATCTTATTATCAGCAAACTCTTGCGCGCGCACAACTTTTAGGTATCCCACCGACATATAAAGTTTTATATTTTTACATTGATACAGTATTACTTTTATAATTTTGTACATTAATTTACAAAATATTTATACATTTTAACAATTATTAGACAATGATAAAAACTTGGTCTAGATTTATCCTTTAACGCCTATTTAAAAATAATTATTTTTTGTATTACATTATCTTTAGCTACATAATTAGGACCATTAATTATGTCTGTTACATGTCTTTGAGTGTGAAGTATAAATGGGAAATATAAAAGGGTGTAAATGTGAGTGGTAGATGAACGGAACAGTTTAACCATCTTGCAGACTGCATGAGGAGGGATTCCAAAAAGAAGTACATAAAACGAGTGAATAGAGCTAATTTTCATGCAGTTTACGGAAGATTGATTTTTAAGTTGAGACAGGAACTATTTTAATGGAGATTTTAATAGATACAACAATTAATAATTTTTAAGTCATGATGTTGCAACTTAAGAGAAGCTTTTAACCACTGTGCAACTTATTAAGAGAAGTAGACGACATTGAACATTTTACTGATATGTGCCCGGTGCTTGCATAATTAAAATTGGTGCATTAGGTGTCTAGGGTTTTAGAGGTAACACAAGTAGAAGAGCTATTAAATAGTACATTGCATTGGTTCTCTCAGTGGGGGGTGAGATGAAGGGTTAAGAGAAGGCACAAAGCTTAGTTTAAAAAATAAATGAAGTTTTGTCTAGTAAACCAAATAAATGAAGTGAAATTTTCTTTAGGCAAAGAAAACCTCATTGAGCTTAAATGTAACTGCCTTTAAAACAAAATTTAAGGAATGTTTGTTCACACCCTTCTGGATCAGTGTCCAAAAAGAATACTTTTTTTGAGTGAAATAACTTAAAAGTAATCATTCTTTTTGGTAATACATATTCTTGTAAAACTGGATCTTTTACTTTTACTGCCATGAACAGTGAATATTGTTCGAGATTGGATATGACAAGAGAACTGAAGAGTAGCACTGTCGGAACAAACTCCATGTTTCAGAAAGCGTTGTACCGAGAAAAAATAGGCTCATCCATCACATTAGTAGGGTCAATTTTTGTTTTGAGTTATATTTAGCAATATATACTTATTAAAAATACATGCCCTAATCTATTTTTAATTATTCGACATTGAACCCATTGTCCCCCGAAAGGAACAGGCTTTAAACAAATAACTTAAATAACAATTACCTGTAAAAAAGTTATTAAAAAAAAGCACACATATACACATAAGAGGGAGGGCTTGGCTTACAGTTAAACCATATAGGGGAGCTCGAAATAAAAAGTTTTAGAAACGCTGAAATAGTAGATTGGTAAGTTATGTCAAAGCAGCATGGATGTACCGAAAGAGTGATTAATGAATGTAATATCTAGTAGTACCTGGATTTGCATGATGGGATTGTGTGAGTGTGTGCGGGTACATAGGCATATTAAATGCATGTGTGTAGATTTATATAAAGGTAAGTAAGTAGATACACTGTAAATGTGTAGATACTGCTTGGGCTCAAAACACTAGTATGATACTGGATTAAGACGTGATACCAGAATTTATTTTGTTTTTGATAAACAAAAACATGTTTAAAGATATACATTTTCTACATTGTATTTTTATTTTGGGAATAAGTTACGGTATTTCTTTTGTTTTTAAAAGGAAAATATCTAATTAAATATAAGGTTGAGCCAAATATAAACTGGACTTTTTCTGTGTGCCTCATCACGCTGTCCCAAGCAAGATGGCGTTAATGTCACATTCAAGGTTGGTAAATTAGAAGTGGGGGAACTTAATTGGCACATTATACATCCCTGTTCTGTGGCGATTAACGCCATGACCGAGCAAGATATCTCATCGTGCATTGTGCAACCTATTATTGTTAAGTTTTTGACTAATGAAAAAGTGTTAAACCAACAGAAATTTTGATTCAGTTAGAAGCAGTTTGGTAACAGTACCCTTTCTTGGACCCAAATGTTTAATGGGGCAAACAAGTTTAAAGGTGGATGTGAAATTGTAGAAAATCAAGATTAAGATCAACTTTCAAGATCACGTCTCACAGATGCCAAAACCTGTATCTCTGCTGAAAAAGTGCTCGTAACTGTTTTTGGTACAATGGAGGGGCGGTTATACTCATTGACTTCCTACACAATCAACCCAGTGAATTCGCTTACAACTGCCAGCTATGCCCATAACAGGCAGGTGCAGTGTTAAATTATTTGCACTCGATCTGCTAGTTCCAGAGCTACATAATATTTCTGTTTCTTATCATGTGGTCAGCCAATTATATGACTAAAGTTTTTAAGAACAGAAGAAGTATAGGTGTAAAAGACACTAGTCAAAAGAGTTATCTCCTCTGTGAGTAATGAATGTTATTATACAGCCAGACAAAGCGCGGTGAATGAAGTGAAGATGCATTTCGAAGGGCCTGGCATGCTGATAAGCATAGGCTACTTTTCCACTCAGTGAGAAATGCAAGGTAAACCACCTTACTCCTAGTTTTACTAAGTAAAGCCTTTAGAGGTTTAAACCAGCCTTTGGCTGATGACCTAAACAACTGCCAGCTGTTGGGATCAATGAAAGCTGTCAACAAAAACAATACGGGTAAACCCAATCAGAGATGTCAATCTTCTTCATGACCACATGGTGATTTTGACAAAGGACAAATTGGTCAAAATGCATTGGGAAACCCTTAAAACACTCTCCCTACAGTCCCGATTTATTCCCTTGTGACTGCTTCTGGTTTAGGCCCTTGAAAGAAGCATTGAGAAAATAGTTTAAAAACCATCATGCCGTCGAAGATTAAAGTGCAATTGGCTGATGAGTTAACCTTTGAATCTTTAAAGAAGGGATCTTCAAGCTTCCAAAACACAGGGAAAACTGTGCAGAGCATAAAGGAGACTTAATTTGTCCGATTTATACATGACCTCACCCTCGTATTTAAAATTAATATATTTAATATGGTAATTATTCATTCAATTTTTTTCTAAATAGCCCTTTAGAGAGAGCATGCCAAATCAATATTTTAATTACTTTTGTTTTGCTCACAATTCCTTTTCTCCCACAATCTATTAATTCTTTCAGATCTTAATAAAATATTATTGTATACCACAGAAACAATTAAACACTATTTATTAGTTTTATAGATAAGGCATCTAAAGAAATTCAGCTCAGCAGAAGACCAGTTAGATCATGCATAAAAATTAAGCATAATTGATTATTTGTTGCAATGTACTTATAAAATAAAATTTTGTTATATTATTAGGTTCTTTACATAAATTGTTTAGTTTAAATATTTTAAAATGTTCAACAACTCATTTAATTTATATCAGTCTTCCTGATAAACATTTTTTATACATGTATATTATTACTATTATTATTATCATTTACTCAGGAATGATTAACCATAATTGCAATCAATATGCAAATTATCAGTCAAGTATTTTTTTCATCTAACAATTAATATTGGTAGAAAAAGTGTTTGGCACTACTTGGTTTTGAATAAATATATAATAATTTTTCTTAAAAACATGCATAATTTTTTTATAATCAATTTTATTGCCGCAGACGAAATAGATACCCATATAATTGATACAGATAACTGATAATATCAGTTTATATCACAATGATTCAGAGAGGCTAAGGTGCCTTTTCACTTGACCAATTCAATCTTAACATTTAACACGGATTTCTAAAGTTTCAAGAAAACTTCCCTACTAAAAGTACAACACACTACGCCTACATAAAATTCAATTACATAAATATCAGTACACTTCAATTCTTTACAATTCAAAATTATTATTTCAGAACTTATTTTCAAATATTTTTCCTTTAGTATGAACATTAAAAAAGGACTTGGTCTAACATAAACTTTAGTTACTGTATCGTGGTGTTCAATCTTAATTGTGGACGAGCAAGTTTAAATTTAATTTTCGTTATTTTATGGGAGAGATTATTAGTATTTTAATGGTTTTTTTTTTAATTCTTTCTGTAATTTAATGTTAAAGTGTTCTTTAAAACTCTGACCATAAAAAAATAATTTAATACGACACAAAATTAAAATAATAAAATACACTAATTACTAAACCATTTATGTTCCAACCAATCCAATAAAATTTATGTAAAAATCATTTGAAAATGTAACAATTTTTTTACCAAAATAAACCTTATTCCTGACCTTGATGTTATGCATAAATTTAACAATTGTTTTTTAGTTACAAATTAAATAATAGTTAATTAAAAGAAACCGCAAATCTCAAAACAGAACCAGAATAAACGTGATAAGAATCCTCCTACTTAATACCTGAAAAGTTAATTGAAAAATACACAAGACACACAGATTATAATGCTTAACAGTTAACATCTCACAAATGAACAAATACTGACAACGATACGATTAAATACCCCTCATAAATAAGTACATGTAACTGAAAAAAATTATTCAAACCTTTTAGCAGAATCTACACCCATTTTAACGTCAACTACAACATCTAATTCGGAAGTCATCCCGATCTCTTGTAATACAATGACATCTGATGGTATATTTAGAATATAATCTAATCAATTTATACAAACCAGGTAATAAATCGATGTCGTTTATCAAATATGCACGCTAATACAAGCAAACATGATAATAATCTCGACGAATCACTGCTCTAAAGACATAACCCTACAGGTACACATTGGTACGACCATGGCCTAATCATTATACCGACATCGCTTTACAATACCTATAATATCCATAAATTTATAAATCCTGTGTATGCATGCTTAGAATACATTTACTGCAATAGCAATTATAATACATTAAAATCAAACTTACTTATTAATAGAAGATAAGATTAGAGGATGCTCAGACACCGAACGTCAATTTCAACAATCTACAGAATTGATAGAAACCGCCTGTTAAATTGGTAACAGAATCCTATTGGTAAAACGTAGGGTTTTCTGTCAGAAGCTTCTATCTACCCACAATGCTTCACAAAGCCCGGGAAATTTAAAATAAAATATTATCTTGTCTTCTGTGCATAATATTATTTTCATCATCGAAATCAAAACGAGAAAGAAATTTATTGCTTAAAATTTATACTGACCACCGTTAATGTATTTCAACTAGACTTTTATGCAATGGAAATATTAGACTAAAATAAATTCTGCAATAGCTAAAATAAAGTACCTACCTCGTGTAAAAAAAACAAAAAAAAACACCAAGGATAAAACGTTTATGCAGTATTTGTGCAATTCTATTAATAAACCGACCAATAATCTAAAAATGAATAGATATATCAATATTGTTAATAAAGTTATTAGTCAGTTAAACTAAACACCCTTACTCTGATCAAACCTGGAAACATTATACAGAAATTTACTTTAATTAAAATTATAATAGAAGTATGCAATTTCAGATAATGGTATAATACAAGGTTTGACAGAGTCAGTCTATACGGTTCAATCGCGAAGCTAAACCATTATTCGTTAAATCTTCAATAGGCAAACGTTGAAACTTATATAGGAGACGATTTAAATTTATAAATCAAAGTTTGCTATAAATCTATATTTTTTGTAAATGTAATCTACATAAATGGTGAATCAACACAACGTGTAACCGTTTAAATATATCATTTTTTTGTTTTATTATCGGTAGGAGATAAAATGAACAACACCGGAGGCGCAGACGTTTATTGGAGAAATAACATAATAAATAATTCTTTAGTCATACTAATCTAAATCATACTAGGAAAAATAGAACACATAATAACCTTCAATCCACATTTATCAATAAGACCAATAAAAACATTTTTGTAAATAGCAATCGTATCGATTTTTGATTCTGCTGCAAAACTGTTGGTAACCATGACAATAACGTTTCCCGCATTTGTAAGTAAACAAACACTATGAATGAATCAGTTCCATTTCATTTACACAAAGATACGTTACTTAACGTTTGTTTCCCGGAAATACAGTTATACTTCTTATGAAGCCATTTTTGTGAGTTTTCTTTTTTCAGGTTTTACGTATTAGTTGAAACAGGTAAGGTTTTATAAAAGTTAAAAATTAACAAACCAAGAAGAATAATATCTCTTCCTGTTTTAAATGTACATTGGATTTTTAATTGACTATGCCGGTTTTTTATCAGTGCACTTACCTCTGCTGAAAATTTGCAGTTTCTGAAATTAAGTGTTGTAAATATAGTAAACATTGTTATGCCTCTATGAAGCACGTAGTTAGAGCTGAAATGGATGTAGTGTTGAATGGAAGAATTAACTTTTTAGCTAAAATGTAAAGAAATAGTTTATTTACCTCGAAAATTAGAAGTTCAATAAACTGTTAAGATCAGTGGAAACATTCAGTATGTTATGTTTCCACTATAGATGTATATTTATGGTAAGATAATGAGAAAAAAAAATATTTTGCGAATGATTTGTTTTCTCAATCTAATGAATAGTTAATTGTTTCTGGAGTTCTTAAAACTGAATATTGATTTCGTATATCATTAGTTTCACATTGTAAAATTACACGTTATGTGTTATATTCTGATTTAATTTTGTTTGTTACCTCTGCTTGTTTAATTCTGGTGGCAGAATTTGTTGAGGGCTTCATCCGCCATCCCTTGCATGGAGTTAATACTTTTTAATTAACCCAACCTAAAGGTTGGGTTAGTTATTACTTTTTAACTAACCCAACCTAGAGGTTGGGTTATAATTGTCTTCGATAATTATGCTACTTAAAATTATGTGGTAAACTGTGGCTGATTGATCATAATATGTTAACAAATACCACATGATATGTGGTATAATGTATACAGTGAAGCCAGCGCAACTAACTGGCTTCTATGCTAAGGGAAGATTTGTGGTTTTTACACAACTCTTCTCCATTGTTACCCTTCATTCATTTGCGTCAGCATTAATGTGCTAAACAGCAGAAAACAAAAATAATCAGCACAGTTACAGATTTTCTGCTGCCAAAACCCAACCTTCACATAAGGTTGTTTTTCCAAGAGAAATTATATTTTCTGCACAAATTGTTCTGTTTTATTATATAATTTTTTTTTAAACCTCATAGGACTACATAAGTTCTTTAAGTTTGAAAATTTTTTAATTTTGTTTTATGGATCTTATCCATTTTCTTGATGTTCTTATCTTTAATTTTTTCACAATAATTTTTCATTGCGTTTGATCTTCTTTTCCTTTCTTCATCCGAATACAACGCTTTGGGATGTTTGGTTGGTTTCTTTTGCTGGAGTCTCATGTTTTTTAGTTTATGATAATTTTTCGTCTTGGTTTTTAACTCTTCAGGTGAGATTCGAAGTTGTATGTCTTCTTTAATTTCGCGAAATCAGTGCAGTTGGGACTTTTTACTTTAAAAGTATTCAATGACAGAGTATTCTGTCTGGACATTCTAGAGGGATTTGTCCGCGTGATGTGTCCGAAAAAGGAAATTCTCTTTTTCCATATTTGATCCATAAGCTGTTCCGCGTTCTTGTAGATTTCTTCTTTGTGCATTGGCTTCCAAATTCCATCTGATAAACACCTTATATTTATACACCTTCCAATGACCTGTCACTCCAGTTTGGCAATTCTGTGTTCTGAGTTTATTTTCTGGAGGCTAAATTGTGTTTCGCTCGCATACGTTATTTCAGGTAAAATCACCGTATTGTAGTTACACAATTTTGAATCTATTGAGAAACATTTTTGTTATAGACATTAAGCGATAATTGTGCAGATTTTGTGAGCTTATTGAATCTTTCTGTCTAATTTTTTTTCTCATTATTTTTGGTAGTTATTTCTCCTAAATATTAAAATTTTTCCCTCAGTTCAATGTTTTGATTACATATTTTCACTTCTTTTTTTTTATGACCGCATAGAATCAGTTTAGTCAGTCCATTAACCAAGTCTCTTCGATGGGATTGTTCGGGCCTTGCGGTCCTCCCAATACTTCTTGATACGTTCCAATCTTTGTGCCCTTTCTGTGTTGAAAAAATTCGTGTTGTGAGTTTTCTTCTTGTAAGTGTGAAGTGGGTATATTTATTTTGGATTTTATTATTTAATTTTTTCTTGTCTGTTGTATCTTGCATCCTCATGATAAGACCAAAGAATTTTTCATTCTCTTTTTCACTTTATAGATACAATATTAATATTTGTTGTATTATACCTGAAAATATTAATATAATATATTGTGTGTATGTTAAATGTTAATTCTGATAATACATTGTATTAAATAAATGTAAAATATTGTTACTATTGCTATATTGTAATGTTACATACAGGGTGATTCACGAAGATATGCAGAAACTTTGGGAGCCCATTGTACATGTAAAAATAATGAAAAAAGTTTGTATAAACATGGGTCCGGAAATGCTTCGTTTCCGAGTTACGGCTAGCGAAAGTTTCGCCTGGATTTCAGCTCACCAGGTGAAATGAGGTCTTCCTGGAATTCTGGTAAGGTAGATTAAGGGGTGAATTCAATCGTTTCTTATGGTTTTTGATTTGATAAATTGTATAAAACAGGTCCCAGAACTGTAAGTTAAATAGTTTTTAAGAAAACCAGAGTCAAATGCAAAAAATGGAGTGAAAAACACATTTTTTCATCTTCGGGCAAGAATAACTTTGTTATTTCACCAAGAAACGGTTAAAATTTTTGAATAAAACATGTAGAAAATTTTATTCTGAACAAACCGGTGGAAATTAAGTACACAGAAAGCGAATAGTTATTGAGAAAACCAGTGTCAAATGCAAAAAATGGAGTGAAAAAAACACACTTTTTCATCTTAGTTTTTCCGGTTAATTTTACTTTGTACACTTATGAATAAAAATTCATTTAGTCAAACATCTATTCGCTTTCTGTGTACTTAATTTACTCCGGTTTGTTCAGAATAAAATTTTCTACATGTTTTATTCAAAAATTTTAACTGTTTCTTGGTGAAATAAAGTTATTCTTGCCCAAAAATGAAAAAATGTGTTTTTCACTTAATTTTTTGCATTTGACACTGGTTTTCTTAAAAACTATTTAACTTACAGTTCTGGGACCTGTTTTATACAATTTATCAGATCAAAAACCATAAGAAATGATTGAATTCGCTCTATAATCTACTTTACCAGAATTCCAGGAAGACCTCATTTCACCTGGTGAGCTGAAATCCAGGCGAAACTTTCGTTTGCCGTAACTCGGAAACGAAGCATTTCCGGACCCATGTTTATATAAACTTTTTTCATTATTTTTACATGTACAATGAGCTCCTAAAGTTTCTGCATATCTTCGTGAATCACCCTGTATAGGTGTATTGTTAAATGTTAATTTAGATCAGTGTTTCCCAAACTTTTTTTTCTCGCGGTACACTACAAAAAAAAACGGCCAATAGCCGCGGCATACCTATTATTTTATGCCATTGATTAAGCAGCTGTGACCTGTTCTTCGTTTTGATTTGGTTCATAGCCAAAAAAGCTGTCTCACAAATGTAGGATGTTGAAAACGGCAACAATGCTGTCAATGCCCTTTTAGTTATTGCAGGGTACTCGTTTATTAAAGGCAGCCAAAAAGCTACTAGGTCAGGATTTACTTTCTTTTTTGGTTTTGACTTTTTCTCTGCATCTTGAACCAGTTTTTTAAATTCCATTTTTAGGCCACGGTCATTTTTTATATCACTTAATTCCTCTTTAATTCCTCTCAAGTCAGCCCAATTTCTTAGTCATCGGCTAAGCATTATTTTGTTGGACCGTTTAAATTTAATTTAATTTATTTTCCTTGAGTTCCGCGGCACACTTGGCTGGCCTCATGGCACACCAGTGTGCCGCGGCACACAGTTTGGGAACCAAGGATTTAGATGAAGTTCTTTTATTGATATTTTTCAGAATAGTGTTAATCTAAAAAGAAAAACACGGCGTATTCATGTATATTGACTTTAAAAATGCAGTCAGAATCATTAAATATGGATGATTTTTCTACAGGTCAATGTAGGTGTGATGACATCTCTTCATTTAAGTTAAGGTATAGTCATCTTAAATTACCATTTAATTAGTAAAGTAGCTTTAAGATTCACATTACCAGGTTGACCTCTGATTTTTATGTTAGCTGGTACTAATAGTCCAATTTGTGAAAACTGTGATAGCTATTACAGTTAACTTTTATTGGAAAAGTACTCAAACTACATTGGCCTCAGAAGGAGATTAAATATGAAAGACACAATTAAAAGAGACTTGCAATTTGATTAAGAGTTTATAAAGAAGAGCATTTTTACTTTCTCTTGCCTATATGAATATATAGGAAGGAAAGTATTGTTTTCATGTCGATTTTTCACCGGATCTACACGTTTTCAGACCCCCTGAACCCAAAAAACATGTTTTTACTGATTGGTCTGTGTGTGTGTGTGTGTGTGTATACAAAATATCTCAAGAACAGAACATCGTACGAACTTGAAACTTAAGTTACATACCACTACTGGACCCGACACGAACATTTTCATCAAAATCGGTAAACAGGAAGTAGTAGTTTATTCGTGTAATTTTTCACTTTTTTGCGATTTTTTAAAAAAACTGGTCCTGCAATTTTTTTAAAAATCGCCTGGTTTACTAAATTTTTTATTCTCTACAAGATAGGGTAGGCGCCATGTTTGCTGAAATTCTTGGTGAGGCTGTTTTTACGTATTAAAATGGTTTTTTAAGATTACGGCTTTAATATGTATTATAGCGCAAAAATTTATATAATAAAAAATGTAGAGAATTTAAAATTCTACAACTTTTATTTCAAACATGTTTTTGTATAACGCTTAGTTTAGCGGTAATTAGCGATTTTCTGTTTTTTCTCACGAAAACATGTGAAAAATCGATTTTTTTAAGATTTCGGCCTTAGTATGCATTTTATGACAAAAGTATGAATATATATGAATATATATAATATATATGAATTTATAGAAAATTAAAACATCTACAACTTTTATTTAGAGCATTTTTCTCTACAGAGCCTAGTTTAGCGTGAAAGAGTGATTTTCCGTATTTTTAAGGCAAACTGAGATCGATTTTCATTTTGGGTCTTTCATATATGATTAAAATTAGGTTATGTTTATTGAGGTTAGTTTTTTGTTTATTTCAAATGTTTTATTACTAATGTTAGGTTTATTATTAATTATTTGCACTGGCAAGAGAAAGTTGTGTGAGTGTTTCATACCAGATTTTTTCAGATAGATTGAACAGAATAAGTGGGCCTAATATAAGTTTGAATAATAATGAGTAATGTTTTAAGAGTTTATGGTTTTTGTATGTAAATTGTTTAATATAATATACTGCTGTGTGCTTGTTGCACGTGCAGTGGGCCCTTTGCACCCGACGTATAGGTTTTAAATGACCTTTGACGGAGTTACTTGAAGGATTCAAATGTTTTCTGTTAACTGATAAAGCAGAAGCGTATATAATTTAAAAAAAGTTTTGACTACACCGGTTTTCTGTTTGCAATAAATTTTTGTATTTTCTCTTGTCTATATGAAAATATAGGAAGGAAAGTATTGTTTTCATGTCAATTTTTGAAATCAAGTTTTCAACGGATGTACATGTTTTCAGACTCCATGAACCCAAAAAACATGTTTTTAGTGATTGGTCTGTGTGAGTGTATGCGTGAACAAAATATTTCAAGAACGGAACATCGCATGAAGTTGAAACTTGAAACTTAAGTTATGTAATGTTAGAGTACCCGACATGAACATTGTCATCAAATTCGGTCAACTGGAAGTAGTAGTTTATTCGTTAAATTTTTCACTTTTTCTGATTTTGTCGAAAACGGGTCCTACAATTTTTTTTTTAAATCGCGTCATTTACAATATTTTTTATGCTGTATAAGATAGAATAGGTGCCATGTCTTCTGAAATTCTTGGGGAGGCTGTTTTCTTGTAGAAATTTTTTTTTTTTTAAGATTGGCCTTAATATGCATTTTAGAGCAAAAGTGTTTATAATCAAAGCTGTAGATAATTTAAAAATAGACAACTTCTAGTAAAACATTTCTTTGTGTAACGCTTAGTTTAGCAGTAATTAGTGATTTCCTGTTTTTTTTTTTTTTATGAAAATCTGTAATAAAAAATCAATTTTTGTAAGATTTCAGCCTTAGTATGCATTTTACGACAAAAGTGTATTATAATCAAATTTTTTAGGAAATTACAATATCTACAACTTTTATTTCAAACACTTTTCTCTATAGAGCCTAGTTTAGCGTGGAAGAGTGATTTTCTGTATTAAACCAAATGAAAGTTGGTATTCATTTTACATCATCTACCCATGATTAAAATTAGGTTATGTTTTTTGAGGTTAGTTTTTTTGTTTATTTCTAATGTTTTATTACTAATGTTAGGTTATATTGTTCATTAATTATATAGGCAAGAAAAGTTGTGTGAGTGTTTCACACCAGATTTTAAAAACAAAAATCGTTTTTATTCTATTTATTTAATGTTTTAACAGAATTTTGGTGAGGGTTAATGACTGGCATTCGATGCTATATAAACTTAATTAAAAAAAAGAAATTTGTTCAAGTGGATGGATATTCTGATTACTGTGAAAACTAAAAATTTTTTCAAAGAAGTTTTCAGAGTGTACATGTAGGCCTAAACATGGATTGATAATTATAGCATGATGTTCTATTTTGTAACATGTAGAGGTTTTTACATTGGCTTACACTGAAGAATAATACAATTATTTTCCTGAATACTGTAGATTAACAAAACTTTTAGGGTGTTCTCCTACCGGTGATACTCAACTGCGACACGACCTCGACTCAACGTCTGATAGGAGTCCTACCTTTACATTTATATGTTTGCCCTCCCACCAGTACGACTTCGATGCAACCTCAATCAAACCAATCGCATATGACTCAGTTTGTCCAACATCTGCTCGACTAGTCACGTATAATCATGACAGATGAAGCAGCCAATGTAGCCTTTGTGCTATTGTGCTGTTTATATTACGTTGTGTTATTATTAGTATATTAGTATATTTATTTATATAGTTTATTAATATATTAGTATGTTTATAGTACTTTGTGCTGTTTATATTATTCATTCTTGTACTTACCTTAAAGTTATTAGCAATTGCTCCTCAGGAGACATACTACTCTTGTAGTTTGTGTCTTTTTTATAATTCTAGGACCTACAGCTCAAGTAATAGTTTGGAAACTTTCTTTTGACATCCGATAAAGACAAATTTGTATTCATCACAGGAGAGTTCCTGGGCACACACAAACACTCCTCTATTACGTTTATTACTTATATACGGTGATATCCAACATACGCATTTTTTTCTGTTTTTTCTTCTTAGATAGTAATAAACAACGACTACATCTTCTTCTTCACGTGACATTTTGCAAACTCCAGGTGGATTCGAAGAAAAGCTTGAACAGTTGCATCGAGGTAGAGTCTCCTTGATGTATGAACATGCATGATGCGACTCATTTTTCAGTCGAGTCATTTTAATTGCGTCGAGGTCGAGTTTTACCGGTGTGAGAGCGGCCTTACCTCACTTAATATTTATGAATTTCAAAAATATAAAATAATTGTATTCTGTAATATTTTATTTTTTCAATAGGATAAATTTAAGAGCGAAAAAATCTTCATCAGTACAAGCATCTGCTCTGCATGAAGATGAAGATTTTAAATATGAAGAACTTGTTGTATCATGGCAAGAAAGAATTTTAAGCCCTGCTGAAATAAAATTCTATTCAGATCTATCAAATTGTACCACTGATTTACATAGGCAATATCATGAGAAAGCATTAAATTTGTTGCAAGACGAAACAAGCGGGAAAAATATGATGTTTACTTATACATCAGAAGATCAGACTGGACCGGTTAGTAATTTATATTTATTACTTTGATTTTTATTTTCTCTTGCCCTATATGAAAATAATATATTCCCTATATACGAATATATAGGGAAGGGAAGTATTGTTTTCATGTCGATTTTTCAAAATCAAGTTTTCATCAGATATACAGGTTTTCAGACCCTCGAAGCAAAACATTTTTTTAGCAATTGTTGTGTGTATGAGAACAAAATATCTCAAAAATAGAATGTCATTAATGTTGAAACTTCGAACTTAAGTTAGGCACCTTAAGAGGACCCGTCATGAACATTTTCATCAAAATTGGTCAACCGGATGTAGTAGTTTTTTTGTGTAATTTTTCACTTTTTTGCAATTTTCTCAAAAACAGCTCCTACAATTTTTGTAAAAACTGCTTCATTTACTTCATTTTTTATGCTCTACAAGATAAGGTAGGTGCCATTTCTACTGAAATTCTTGGTGAGGCTGTTTTCTCGTAAACAAATTGTTTTTTTAAGATTGCGACTTTAATATGCATTTTAGCACAATAATGAACATAATAAAATTTTCAGAGAATTAAAAATCCTTCAACTTCTATTTGAAATATTTTTTTTTGTATAACGCTTAGTTTAGCGGTAATTAGTGATTTTCTGTTTTTTTCTCACGAAAACGTATCGTTTTTTTTTATACGTGATAGTTTATTATATTTGCGACGTATGCATTCAAAAAAAGTTTCAAAATGTCCTATTTTCATGTTTAAAATTTAGCTTATCGTATTTGATTGTACAGGACTACTGCACGTATGTTTTATTACCTGAATAGTTTATATTTCACTCGAAAATTAAAACAAGATGTAAATTGTGTTTTGTTTCACACCCTATAAATTAATGTAGATAATATAACTTTTCAAAATAAATAATTCAATTGTGTGGATTCAAAATTATGAAAAATGAACAAAGTTTAGTATGAACATTGTTATAATGTGATGTTATGTGATAAGTTTGTTATGACTGTATATCAAAATGAAAATAATATATGGAAAGGTGTTTATTATTTTCGAGGTGTCCAGACATGGAAGTTAGTTTGTTATGTACATCAATAATTTATTGCCTTCAGTCTGCTATAATGCTACAATTTCTTAATTATGTACGTTTATAAACGCACACAATAATGAGTTTGTTGTTGTTTAGGTCATCAGCCTGTAGGCTGGTTTGAACCTGTAGAGGTTTTACTAAGTAAAACGAGGAGTGAGGTGGTTTACCATTACCTTCCTCACTGATTGGAAAAGTACGCTTATCAGCATGCCGGGCCCTCGGAAAAGCACATATTTTCCACTCTGCAAATGACACCTTCACTTCATTCACCTAAGGTTCTGGCTGTATAATAAAATTCATTACTTTCAGAGGAAATAACTCTGATTAGTGTCTTTTACACCTCTACCAAATGAGTTTATAAATCTGTAATATTATAAATAGTCAAATATATTATAATAGAAAACAAAAGAATACAATCATAGTCTACAAATAGGGCTGTTGGTTGGTCATTTGGCGTTTAGTCTTGAAAAGTTATTGGACGTGAAGTTCAGTTCGGTTATTATATCCTTAAGTAGTTGTTCGGTTCGGGTGTGATAATATTTTCCCAGTGTTTCATTAGTTTTTATGTAAATCATAATTATCTCATCGGGATACCTGTTATAAAATTCTATTTATACTTTATTTATATTAATAACATATTAATTTAATAATATATTGTCCAACTGCAGTAAATAAAAACAATGAATAATAAATACAGTAAATGAAAAAGTACAGTGTGTAAACTACAGAGTGATTTTTTAGTCCTGTTACCCAATTGTTAATGTCTGGTAATATTTTTCTAAAAAAAATAAATTTTGTTTTGTGACACTAAGTTGGTAGCCCTATTCAACCAGTATGGATATGGCAGTGTGAGTTGATTCTCCTTGAGCTGTGTAAAATTTTGTGCCATTTCCGGTCGTGCTACGAACAGAATGTCTTTTATCCTAAAACAATCTCTTGTTTAAATCTGGAGGTTGAAGCTCTAGAACTAATCGTATGTGATACGGATACAATTTCAATTTTTTAGCAGCTTTCTGAGCTCTCGAACATGACAAATCAACATGCGAGGAAAGTTTTTGTAAACTTTTCCATGGAGAATTGAGCAATCTTGTTTTCACATTCTCTTAACGTCATCTGTCAAGAGAGTTGGTCGACCACTACGTTTTCTGCTGCAAACAATACCTGCCTCTAAAAATCAGTTAGTTAGCCTAGAAATTGACTAGAATAGAGTGGAGGAACACCAAAAAATTTAATTTGAAATGATTCTTTTACACTCGCATACGATTTTGTAGCAAAATATTGTTCAAGAATGAAAACCCGTTGTTCTAGGGTAAAAGACATTCTGTTCGTAACACAACTGGAAACAGCACAAAATTTTACGCAACTCAAGGAGAATCAACTCAAACTGTCGTATCTATACCGGTTGAGTAGGGCTACCAACTTTGTGTCACAAAACAAAATATCCCTTTCTTAGAAAAAAATTACCAGACATTAACAATTGGGTAACAGGACTAAAAAATCAGCCGGTACTTTTATTTAATCTAACACGTAGAAACAAGGTACTTCTTGTAACACTGTAAAGAGCGTAAGGGGAGTATGAGTACATGGGAGGTTGTGGAAGGGATGGTGGGTTTAAACGTGTAATAAATATTCAGACTCTAGCTGGGAATCGAATGTAACACTTTGACTTTGCAGTGTAGCACACTAACCACTAAGCCACATTGGTAAATTTTTTATTATAACGGGTGTTTTGTTAAGGACGCAACCCTGATAATAAGAAGATAGAAGTAATACATCGGTAAATTTTCTGTCCCCCCAATCGGTATGTTGGCAACAATGTACTCAAGGCCAACTACCTAAGACAGTTAAAATGTTCCAGTCAAGGATTAGTGTGGTGACAGAAGTCGTTACGTTATATTGTGTCAGCAATGGTTTTTTTTCCAAGGAAGAATCGGGTGTTTTATTAAGGACGCAACCCTGATTATAAGAAGATAGAAGTAATACAATGTTTTCATTGCAATTTGGTATTCATTTGTAAAATAATATTTTAGATTAATTAATAATTTGTGAAGTACAGAAAATAAAAAGATGCTGTAGGTTGTGGCTTTTAACTTAGGGTTGCGTTCTTAATAAACACCCGGTTCTTCCTTGGAAAAAACCATTGCTGACACAATATAACGAAACGACTGCTGTCGCCACACTAATGCTTGATTGGAACATTTTAACTGTCTTAGGTAGTTGGCCTTGAGTACACTGTTGCCAACATACCAATTGGGGGACAGAAAATTTACCGATGTATTATTTCTATCTTCTTATAATCAGGGTTGCGTCTTTAATAAAACACCCGTTATTTGTTAACATCCATAGTTATAAATTATTAATTGGTATTATTTGTTTCCAGGTTGAAAAGAAATTTCTTTATTCTGAACACAGGAACTCAAGTGAATTAACCGGAACTGTTGAAAGAGGGACATTAATTCCAGAAAGTGAAATAGAACAAAGGAATGTATCAAAAACAAATATTGTAGATTATGATCCTAGTTTTGAAGTTTTTTCTAGTCACCGAACTGTGGCATCTGGATATCAGTACATGTCTGTTATGGTTGATCCTGGATATCTGATGTATGTATATCATTTTTTATGAAGTTAACTTCAGGCGTTCCGGACCAGAAGGGCGAACTCAACATAGGGTCATTTTTTGTTTTTATTTTATTTGGTATCTTTGGGTTACAAACTTCAATGTTAAAGGTATATTTTGTTGAGTTCGCCTTTTAAATTATATGAAAAGAGAACTAGAAAAAATCAGGGAGTTTACTTTGAACGATAGTTGCGCGGACCAGAAGGGCGAACTCAACAGCAAGGCCTCAGTCTTGTCACCTCTGCGCTACTGATCCCACCCCACTGCTACCCTTTCCTCTTACTATCGCTATGCATCATACACTCCATACGTGTTATATCTGTCCTTGTTTCTCTAGTATTAGTCTGTCTTTTGCTGAGTGATTTATGCGTGTATACTCTGTTAGTCTGCTACTGAACATTTAGTCATGGAACGTGATACAGGTGACAATAGGGAAGACGAAGAAGCTGGATATTCCCGGAAAAGATGATCTAACCCACAAAATTTGAAGAAAAATTTAGCAAAAAAGCAACAGAATACTGGTCAACAGTATGTATCTCGTTGTAACAATAGTGTTGTGATTTCCAGGAAGATTGGTGAGCATTGTTCTTGCGGCTGCTTTGAAAATGTTGGTGTTAATAATATTACTTCGGTTTTTAATGATTTTGGGCCATTGAAAATTACGATTTGCAAAATGCCTACCTCTACAAACTGCTTCATAGTACTGATTGTAAGAGAAGTTATGTAAAAGGTAGGCCTAGTCGAACTTTGCGAAGAATGAGATATATGATTATTATAGGCACAGTTATCTACGATGTTTGCCGGACAGCACTTTATGGGATTCATGGGATTAGTAAGAAACGTGTCCGTATAGTCTTAGATAAGATAAAAGTGACTGGTATTGCAGACACTGACCGACAAGGAAAAAACGGGGAGTGTAATAAAAATTTATTACGAATAATTAAAACATGAATTTTTGTTGAGTTCGCCCTTGGATCAAAAAGTTAAATTTGCGTTTTTCTCAGAACTACCCTTTGTTGAGTTCGCCCTTCTGGTCCGCAACACCTCACTTGTCCATCTTTGATTTACGTCTACCTTTTCTATTTTGTGTGGATTTTCTCCATGGTAAATTTGTGGCATTCATGTTTTCTTCAGCTTAATTGTTCCATTTTAGCTTTAGTCCTGTTTTTTTGTGCTTATTCTTCTTCAGAAGAATATGTATAGAAATTCACATTGATGTCATTACAAAAAAACTGAGTATCAATAATAATAAATAAATTCCAATTTAATACTTATTAGAAGTTTGTTGTTTAGCTTGTCAGCCAAAAGGCTGGTTTGAACCTCTAAAGGGTTAAACAAGGATTGAGGTAGTTTACCATGCCTTCCTCACTGAGCAGAAATGTATGCTTATCAGCATACCAGGCCCCCTGAAAAGCATCTACTTTCCACCCTGCAAATGACACCTTCACTTATTCACCACAGGGTCTCGTATAATAAAATTCATTACTCTCAGAGGAGATAACTGTGACTAGTGCCCCTACCTCTTCTGTTCTTAAATGCTGTATAATTTTGTAGTCTCTGGAACTAGCAGATCGAGTGCAAATAATTTAACACTCCACCTGCCTGTTATGGACATTCATTAACAGCCAAGAACAAAATTTAAAAAATTGCTGATAGATATGTTTAGGTCAACAACTAAAAAGGCTAGCTTGGACCTGCTTTATCTAGTTAAACAAGAAGTGAGTTTGTTTACATTCACCTTTTTCACTAGCTTGTAAAGTAAACGTATCATTTCACCAGACCTCTTGAAAGTCACTTGGTTCTTTTCCACCCGGCAAATGATATCTTCACTTTATTTTAGTCCATTCGCACTATTTTTTTATCAAAATAATTTTTCTGTATTGTTTCAGTGATGGTTGTGCCAATGAAGTTGAATTAGTTAGTTTAAAGTGGCAACCAAAATGTAAAGTTTTAAGTATTTATCCCGATTTTAATGATATTTCGGGCCCAGGATATTCTTTGGATGGTCTGAGTGACGCTCTTTATCAATATTCATTTTGGGTGACTTGTGAAAAAAATGATAGTATTATCGACCAAAACAAGGTAAATACTATCATTACATTTATGTAAAATAAACAAGATAAGTGTAGCTACTTTCAGTGGTTGAGGGTGAATCAATTTAATGAGTTATCTGTCATAAAGTAACCCCTCCTATTCCTTCTATTAACCCTTACTAGCCTGGAAGCCCAATATCACCCATTCGTCATCATCGTTCTTTAAACTCAAATATCTCCGCAACTATTCATTATATTCTAACGGGATTAGTTTTATTAAATAGAAACTTTTTTCTTCTTTCATTTGATACATCTTGCATATTTGTACGATGAAAATTGACGACGTGGTGTTACGCAAAAAAATGTATTTTTTTTTTGAACAGCCAGTACTAAAATTTGAACGTTTTTATCCATAACTATTCAACAAAAAACCGTATTTGTTTGGGAATAACATCATCAGTTAGTTTAAAATGTAACAATCGAAATCAATAAATTAAAAGTGCTGGTGACAAATTTTATGACCCTAAAATCGAACAAAGAAGGTTAACACTACCCGTCTAGTCTACCCCTCGGTTAAACCTCTCATTTAGCGTCAAAATAAACGATAACAAATTTTGATTTATGCTATCCTGTTTAGAAAAGGATAATACGCAAAGCAACAGGCGCAAAAGAGATAGAACTTGCATAGAAGATAAGTAAATAAAAATTGAAAAGATACCACATTATTTTTAGGAGGTTTTTTTGCCATTTCTTTCATCTAGCACGTTACTTTGTTGAATAAAAAGTGTGATATCTTTTGAAAGCGTCAATCAATTTGCAATATCTAAAAATTGTTTTTTTCGCAATGAATAGCTTTATTTATGCATATATAGCTAAACATATTTTTTACTGATTTTGTGACACTTTTTTGTACTAAAGTGATATTACTAATAGAAAATATTTTTTCTTAAATTTCAATTTTTATTCTGGTCGTAAATGAAAACGGAAAAAATTGGTTTTAACGTTGTTCTAATAACAAATTCTTTTAAAATAATTGGTAATTTTTTGACATTTTTAGAAATGAAACTGAATGAAATAAAAGAGTTTTTATTAGGCGTAAAATGACAGTCCGCGTGATCGTTGAAAATCTCCGTTCTCGTCGGGTTAACAAATTGAGCCCGCAGGCTGGAATCATGGATGTGCCGCTATGCCGACGCGCCATTGCAGTGAGGGAATGCCATGACGCTTCAAGGTATCAGTTGGCCAAGCGAACGAGCTTACTTATTTGTTTATCTATTCACCAGCTAAATAGAGTACGGGATTATAGGTGTTTTTTTTTTCATTTGTTGCGTAATTATAAAAGCGCATACATTTATTATTGTGTAACATACATTATACAGCAATACCTCACTAATTCGGACTAATTGGGGGGAAGTGAAGTCCGAATTATTTAAAGTCCGAATTATCGCAAATATTTGTTTACATCTAAAAATTGAATAATTTAGGCAATTAAAATTAAAAAATAAACGTTACTTGTCTGAAATATCGATGTTTAATGAATTTACAGTACAGTATATTAAAAAACAACAAAGTTAGAAGTATAGAAATAAAAATATTTACGGCAGTAAAAATATTGTTAAATAATAAATGTCCAGTGTAAAATGATATTTAATTAAAACACTGTACTTACACACCGATTATTTGGCACTTGTTGAAGTAGAGGGTTGACAAATATTCTCAGGGATCATTTGAGGTTGCTTAGAAAAAAAACTTGTTATTTTTTCTGTGATTCTTTGCTACACTGTTTTCTTATAACTTGTTGGTGCATCTCTCTTAGGACAAGATAATAGTCATTGAATTTCGGATTGAAGTCTGCAAATTCAATAAGTTCGTCTATGTGGTTTCTCACTTCACTAGCTTAAATTGTGGAACGTTTTCTTCACTGAGTAACCAATAATGTATTACAGGATGAAACAATTTTTATTAGACAGTTAAAAGCTATTATTTTTTGAAGTAGCACTTTATTAATTTTTAACTAAAAAACTTCTTAAAAAATTAAAAATCTGCTCTTCTTGGAGTAGTCCGAAATATCGCGAATTCCGAATTAGTGAGGCTTTACTGTATAAGAATTTGGATGCTTAGAGGTCATGTGTTCTCAAAGTAACAGGAATTACTTTTGAGTAATAGTTAAACTATTTTTATGTAAAAATGTATTATTTTTACATTTTCTTGGTAAAAAGAAGTCACTTGGTTTGGATAAATTTGTCGTACAAATGATATATAATTGGGTCGCACTGGGAGGTCTGAATAGACTACACTTTTAAAATCCATTAAAAAATTCTTGACAGTAGGTAACAAAAGACAACTTTCACTGTAGTGATTGTAGGATCAGTCTCAATACGTGAACAAGATTTACTAACACTACCATTGTGCCGGTGATTAAACAAAAGCTTTAAAAACGTAGTAGGGTATATGATGTCTTCAGATGTCAGTCGGCCTCAACATGTTAACTTAACCCTTTGTGGTCTCTAAGCTATTTTAGGAAAGTTACTCTCAACTCGAATGGCCAGCCCTGCTGGACACGGCCACGTTCTATATCAGCTGTTTGTCATTTTTACTAGTATAATCCTCTCAGGTCGTATGGCCAGCACTGCTGGCCACTACTGATTTCCTCTTCAGCTCGTCCTGCCAGCATAGGTGGCCATTCTAAGCAATTTATTTAAAATTGTTTAGTATTTTTCCGGCAGGTTGCACCACTCATAGGGAAAAGACAATTGTAAATAGTATCTAAAGTAACAGTAATAATTTTTTAACATTTAATATTTTATTATGTTTTACAGTACTTAGCAAACTTTAAATGTCATTGTATTTGCCATTTCATTAGCTTTCAATAAAACATAACAATATTAGACTTTGAATTCATTTTGGATTTTTAATGTGTAAACCCTTAGGCCTTATCACATTTACAGATTGAAACAAAAAACTTGATACAAGCTGGTGTAGCAGGGATGACAGAATGGTGGCCAACCTAACAGAGAAACCGCCATGGCCACCAGTGCTGGCCGTACAACCTGAGAGGCACGGCGCTGTGAAAACGATGAGCTGACTCAGTAACAGCTGTGGCCAGCACTGCTGGCCATTCAAGGGCAAAGGGTTAAATCATGTGCCGTAACCCCTGTTTACTACTTATAAGTGTTAAATGTAGAATTCTAATAATCAACTAAGTTAATATCTAACATTCAAGTTAAACAAAACACACACACACTCAAATAACAGCCAATACACAACACAGCTACACGTACACTGTTTGTTGATCTACAATTTCTGAAATGGTCTTTAGCATCAGTCAAGCCTATGGCATTCGCACCTAAAGGCTACAGTGTTAGCTCTGTGTGGGCTCCACACATCCACCATACCGCCTTTCATGCTGGAAATAATTATATCCAGTTAGAGATGGCCTTTATCTGTAGACCAGATCATCCTATCTAATGAAATTACACGCTAATAAATAATTATTGTCAAAGTGTTGTGTTATGTACCATTAATTACTTGAAGGTTTTGTTTGATGCTGGGTGTTTGACTAAGTGATGGGATTAGCTGTGTTGCAAAGAGATAACTTCCTTTAGTCTTTCTTGTACAAAAAAAGATATTTAGAATGTTTCCCAACACAAAAAATGATGATATTGCTATGAAAACTGTTAGGCCACTTAACTAGTATGGGCCTGAAACAAGAGCTCATGTATGTTACGCATTTTTACGTTTGAGATATTTGTGGTTCACCTCAGATTATGTGGATCCACTTGAATGTCTGCCATTTCTACTTGCCATATTCTCTTTCATTTTTCACTCTGTTGTTTATGTTTATCATTCTATTCAACTTTCTTGTATTCAATTTTACTATCATGAAAATATCTGAACTTTTTAATTTTCATCCTTAATGCATCACTCGTTTTTATATCTTCAGGTGTTGACTCCATCAATCAAACATCGTTAAAAGTTCTAAATCATTGAAGTTTTTAGGTCTGTCATGAAAATAATTTAAAATTTTTATGGAGAGTCTTTTGTTTTCATTAAGTGCACATAGTGTCTGACTTCCTTTTAAAGTTCTCCTTTAATTCTCAATCTCTATTCACAGTCTTTGGCCGTCCTGTGGTTTAGTGGCCAGTGCAACTGGCTTGTATGCCAGAGGTCCTGGATTCGATTCCCACTTGGTCTGGTATTATCTTTTTACAATTAGTCATCTGCATTAGCATTTAAAACTTTCACCATTTACTATTTTAAATGGTTGCAATTTAATGATTTACTTGAATCCTTGTAACTCCTATATGGTTCGTCCAATTTAAATAATTCTTTCATTAAAAATTAATTGAAAATTTTCTCTTTATTTCATTTCCTGTACGTGTATCTTTGAAGACTGAAAAGTGTCTCATATGCTGATTTTTTTGTCGTATTTTGCGATTTTACAAAATTTATTTATGAAAATACCTCAACTTAAAAAGTAATGATTTTTTGTTAAATTTTATGGCATCATCATTTTCCATAATTATTACAGAACAAACCTGCCAAATATTATGTTAATCCGTGAAATAGTTGTTGAACCATGATGATGTATTTGAAAAAATATGGGTTTTTCTTCAAAAACAAAATTTTTCCTAAATTATACATTATCTATTAAGCGTGTGTATTTTTAAGTAATTTTATAGAAAAACATGCGAAATACTTTGTTTTATAAAAACACGCTGTTTCTGACAAGTTTCAGTTACTTGAGAAAAATCAGATGTATGTTTTCTGAAATGGTTTTACAATACGCATATGCCGGAGGCCATCAAGTTGTCAACAGGAAGTACCTATGTGCAGCAAATTAATGCTATTTGCGGCAAATGAGGCCTTGTCTATTCTAAAAGCCCAATTGTATTTTTTTGTTATCTTTTAATTTGTAATTTCTTTGCATTTTATATGTTAATATTTAATATTTCTAGATGTTGAGTACTACATAAATAATTAGGATAGAAATGATTAATAGCTTCAATAAAATCTTGAAATAATTCTTGGTCGTTTTCTTGCAGACTTCTCCATGTGCATTTCCATGTCACCAAACAGGTATGCATAGAGGCGTCAATGCTGCTATTATAAAAGGATTGTAAAGATCAGTTTAATTGACAGCTTGGTTATTGTTATCATATTAAAAGGGATGGAATGGTTTTGCCCCTGTAGATATCGTGTTTACCCTCGCTTTCCTCTAAAATCGCTTCCTCATCTGATCCATTTGATTACTTATTTTTAAAAAAAATTAAATTAATTCACTCCTTATTTTATTATTTTCCTGGCTATTTCCTTGAAGTTCAGTATTTCAAAAGAAATTTTCAGGCTCATATTTGTTGGTTTTTTTAGCACATTGGTCTGCTCTATTGTAGTTTCAACATTATTTGAGAGCAGAGCTAAACCTTTTTAGACCAATTACCTTTCACTCCTGTTTTATAAAATGTTCACTAAGTTTCATAAAATGTTTTTATAGATAAATGATGAAAGTGCCTTGGAATTTGCGGTTGAAAATTTAAATAACACTGATGCTGATAATGGGACGGTGGTTACATCTGCGATAGAAATTAGTGATTATCATCGCAGACATCCTAAGCATTTTCCTTGTACCAACGAAGTTGCAGTTGTTAATTTTTTTGGTGAATTCAGAGCCATTCATAATTTTTGTGGAAATATATTTATCAGCTACCAGTTTAAATTGCCTAAAGGTGAGAATTTTTATATATTTTACTCATTTAGACCTCGTAAAGTAACTTTACAAATTTTTGGAACCTTTTTCCAGTCACATTTTCATAATTTTTTCACTGTAGGTTTTTCTTTTTTCTTCTGACCATCCAGTGTTCTGCTAATTGTTCTTCATGGAAACCCTTGAAGTCTGTTACCAGTACTCAACTTGGTTTGGTCCATTAGTTCTTCAATATCCTTTCTGACTTCTTTATACCCCTTACCCAACATCTTAAGTCTAATATTTAGTGTTGTGAAAATTTGTTTTGTCAAGTATCTATATTCCATTCAATACTAGTGTCCATAAAACTTTATTTGTTGTGAACCTTTCCATAGATGATTCAATGTTGTTGGACAGTTGTTTTTTTCCTCATCTACTATTGTTCATTTGTTATTTTAGACACATTGTATTCTAATAACATCTTTTTCTCAAATTTGTCTGCTTCTCTTAGATCAGTCTTCTTAATCATTTTTTCTTTTATAGACATGCAGGATTATTTACTCTTTTTTTGTATAGGCCTATTAAGGACCACAATAGTTCACCAATTCAGCAGTTATCATCCATCATCAGCAGCTTCCCTTTTTCTTCTCCATCTCCTTCATTCTTTAGCTCTGAGCCAACATTCTTTCTCTCGACCATGTGTGTCTCTTTTATTTCTCTAAGAATGCACCAATCTTCAATTTATTACTATGCCAACGGCTGGCCTGTTGGTGTAGTGGTTAGTGGAACTGGCTTCTACGCCGGGGTCCCAGGTTCGATTCCCGGTCAGGTCTGGCATTTTTTCATCTCTCATTTTCATGTATAATCCTTCTCACCACCTGCTTTAGCAGTCATTGCAAAACAGCCGGATGTAAACCACAAAAAAAATTCAATTTGTTTCTCAACTCTAGGCGTATTTTTTGAGAGATGTCTTGTTTTGTTATATTCAATCTTTCTATATCTTTTTTTGACTTCCACAAACCAACCGAATTTCATCTTGTGGTTGTCAATCGTAGTAAAAATCATGTTTGTATGTCTGTATGAATCCATTCTGTATAGAAAGGCCGTAGAAAGCCAGTCTTCTTTTCTTATTGTATCTGTGATTTTTTTCAATGTGGGTGTAAATTCCTTCATTACTACAAGTATGAATAAAGTTTTCTTTCCTGTTTCCAAAGACTTTTCTGAGGATTTTCCTTTCCTCTACTACCAATCTCTATAAGTCCCCCCATTCTGTGTAGGATCAAACATTCTGCGGTGTATAGTGCTTTGGGTTGTATAACTGAGAGATAATGCCTGAGTTACGCGCTCCTGGAGATAGACTTTTTATTATGAATGTTTTTGGTCAGATTGTCGGCTATTCTCACTGATGATTCTCTGATTTATTGCCTCTTTTTTCGAGATATTTTCTCCTATTGTTTCTCCTAGATATTTGAACTTTTTAACCCTCTTTATTCTGCCATACTTATTTTTCAGGAATTTTGGAGCGTTACTTACGTTTAACATGTACTCTATTTTTTCAAATGAGATTTGTAACCCGATTTTCTGTGCTTTTTTCCGTGAGAACGTTTATCTGATGTTCTGCTATCTCTGAAGAGTCTGCCAATATGGCCAGGTCATCTGCAAATGCAAGGCAGTCAAAATGCAGCTCATCCTTGGGACATCTGATTGTCATGCCCTTGATCCCCTGTTTACTCTTTTATTCTAAAAAAGTTAAAATATATTCTAAAAATTTATATCCCGTGTGACAGGGTGGTTACACCGCAATGTTACCATCTCTGGTGACATAGAACTGCATAAACTGTAATTTTTCAGTTGTTTTACAAAGAAACTAAAGGAATTCCTGTATTGTTTTTGAAGAAAAATTATAAAGGGTAGAGTAAACTGGACGATGCCATCTACCTGAGGGACCGGAGGTTTAAGGAAATCTGCGTTTTATTCGTGTAGAAAGGGTCGCCTATTGTGTTTTATTACTGGTGAAAGGTTGCCTGTTGTTATGATGCGATGGACTCGTCTAGTTGTCTAAAGGCACTTTTACAGTTAACCTATTTTAAACCTATGCCATGCAAATGAATATGCAAAGATAATGCACTTTATTGTACATAAATTTTATAAAACATAATTATAATGTATTTTAAATTACAAATAAAACTTAAAAAGTAAAAATATAAATAGTGCAGTAGTGCAACAAGAAATTTTTTACTTCTTCAGTTTTTTGTTTTCACTATTCATGCAGTCACTTTAGATAATATGGAAAATTATTAGTTTTTTTCACAATAACCTCCTCATTTGCCAAAAACAGTCACAGATCTTTGCATGTTCATATGCATGGCATAGGTTTAAAACAGGTTAACTGTAAAAGTGCCTTTAGACAACTAGACGAGTCCATCGGATCATAACAACAAGCGACCCTTTCACCAGTAATAAAACACAATAGGCAACCCTTTCCACACTAATAAAACACCGATTTCCTTAAACCTCCGGTCCCTCAGGTAGATGGCCTCGTCCAGTTTACTTTACCCATTATAAATTTTCTTGAAACTGAAATCTGTGAAAATGAATTTGTTATACAGTAAAATCTCTCTATAGCGGAATTGAAGGGACCATGAGGAACCGCCGCTATAAAGAGAGTTCCGTTATAGAGAGAGCGAGTAATTAACGGGGGGGGAGTTGGAGTGCTAATTTTGCTGTACAAAATAACTTATATGCGTATGTAAATGGTGCATGGAATAAGTTTTTGAAAAACTACTGAATAGATAACTTTATAACGAATGTTTAATACAGTAGATTACTTCAATACAGTGAGATATTTAAATTAATTACATAAAGTGTAGGTTATTAACTTAACAAGAAATTTGGATACAAACTGGTTTTATTAGATGGTGTGTTACTAATATTAAAAATAGAATTTCACTTTTCGTATTGAACTTTTTTCAATAATCATTTATACAGTACATACCGTAATAGATAGCCTAAAATTAATTAGCACTGAAACTCGTTTTTCACTGAACAGTAATAAACATAGGATACATACAATTAAAATATCCTAAAACATAGGCTACGCAAACACAAAAAAATACTCAGTACAGTATATTTTTTTTCGTTATTAAGGAAACAATAATTGTGAAGTACATTTAATTTCGTAAAATAAGTTGTAAATTTTGTTTCGTTTTCAATTCATAAAACATCTCTTCAATCTCATTTTCAATGTTTAAAACTTGTAAATTTTCATTTACATATTGGCAATGACAGTACGTGGAAACAACAATAATAGCGTCTAGTGCCTTTTTACTTGAAGGGGCACCATTTCTGTTTCCATTTCATCGTCATCTTCACTTTCTTCCTCGTTGTTTTGGCCTAAGACATTTTCGATTACTGCAAAGTGAAGTAGCTAAGTGATGAAGTGACTAATTCATTGTCTGCCCCTACATAGGCGTCTAAATCCATATCCTGAAGATATAGTTTAGCCGCTATAGAGAGATTTTTATGCCGCTATAACGAGAGCTAAATACATTACCGTAGTATACGAAATGGTCTGGGTCGGCAAATAATGCCGCTAAAGAGAGAGTTCCGCAATAGAGAGATTTTACTGTATATGTATAATAATATTAATAATAAATTTATTTTATTTCCCAAAAATTTTCTTACATATGAATTTCCTAACTACATTTAAAATACAACTGATGTGCATTGAATAATTTCAGTTCCATATGAGAATAGCTTACACTATATTAAATTTGTTTTCTTCACTTGGTGGAAAAGTATGCTTATCAGCATGCCAGACCCTCCAAAAAGTATCTATTTTTCACCCTGTAAATGACACCTTCACTTCATTCACCACAGGATCTGGTTGTATAATGAAATTCATCTCTCAGAGGAGATAACTGTGACTTCTATCTTTTACACCTCTACCTCTTCTGTTCTTAAATACGTCAGTCATTTGATTGGCTAATCATGTGATAAGAAACAGAATTATTTTTTGAAGCCCTGGAGCTATCAGATTGAGTCCAAATAATTTAACACTCCATCTACCTGTTATGAGCAAATAAACTTATTATTAACAAAATTTAGGTATTTTTATTATTACAGTATAATATTTTTTGTACTTTTAGATTAAATAGTTAATTTTAATTAACAGCACTAAAAAGATTATAATCTTTTATGAACCTAAAGTTAAATTTTTTATACAATTTTGCTGTGGGGCGCTAGTAAAAAAATATTTTTGTCATCTTCTATCAGCTGTGTTTTGATGTTTTGTTTGTTGCCATTTCGTGTTTACAACATGTGCGCGTTTTTGTTGTGTATTACGTGAATATTGTTTATTAATTAATTAATTTATTTGTATGTAGTATTTATAGTTTCGTTTCGGGGTCCTGGGTTCGAATTCTAGTCAGGTCTGGTATTTAGACATCACTCATTTTCATATATCGTTATTCTCCACTATCTGCATTAGCAAAAATTCAAAATAGTCAGGCGTAAAAAAAAAAATTTGTTTTGTTTAGTAATATTTGTTAGGTAGTAACATTATTTTATGTGTAAAAATGAACGAAAAATTCTAAAAAATAAAATGTACTAATTATTTTGTGTGTACTAATTATTTTCTCGTGTGATTTCTTGCTTTGTTTTGCATTTTAAGCCATTAGAAATTAATCCCTTGAAATATGGGTTTCAGTTTTGGAAGATTCGTAGAAAATTGAATGGGGTACAGTATGTATATTTTGGATTTTAGTTATATCAGTTTACTACATGACTTATACGGTGTCTTAGCTGACACAAACATTTAAACCAAAAAAATCTTGTTTTGTACATTTTTTTATTTTTTCAATTTATATCAACAAAAATCTGGTGTGAAATACTCGCACAACTTTCTCTTGACAATGGAAATAATGACCAATATAACATAACATTAGGAATACAACATTAGAAATAAACAAAAAACTAACCTCAAAAACATAACCTTATTTTAATCATGAGTGAAACACTCAAAATGAAAATCAACCTCAGTTTGGCTTTAAAATACAGAAAAATCACTCTTTCACGCTAAACTAGGCTCTGCAGAGAAAAATGCTCTTAATAAAAGTCGTAGATCTTTTAATTTCCTATAAATTTTATTATATACATTTTTGTCGTAAAATGCATACTAATGCTGAATTCTTAAAAAAATCGATTTTTCTCACGTTTTCGTGAGAAAAAACAGAAAATCGCTAATTACCGCTAAACTAAGTGTTATACAAAAAAATGTTTGAAATAAAAGTTGTAGGACTTTAAATTCTCTACATTTTTTATTATATAAAATTTTGCACTAAAATGCATATTAAAGTCGTAATCTTAAAAAAACATTTTTTTACGTGAAAACAGCCTTGCCAAGAATTTCAGCAAACATGGCGCCTACCCTATCTTGTGGAGCATAAAAAATTTAGTACATGAGGCGATTTTTAAAAAAATTTTAGGAGCTGTTTTTAAGAAAATCGTGAAAAATGACACGAATAAACTACTACTTCCAGTTGACTGATTTTGATGAAAATGTTCGTGTCGGGTCCAGTAGTAGTATCTAACTTAAGTTTCAAGTTTGTACAATGTTCCGTTCTTGAGATATTCTGTTCACACACATACACACACACAGACCAATCGCTAAAAACATGTTTTTTTGGGTTCAGGGGTCTAAAAACATGTAGATCCGGTGAAAAATCAACATGAAAACAATACTTTCCTTCCTACGAGGTACGTTCGTAAAGTAAGTTCCATTTTGAAATAGAAAAAGAACAAGTACAGATACAACAGGCATTTGTCATAGCACAGTACAAGCTTTTGTATACCCTCTTCATAGAACGCTGCCACCTGTGTAGTCAACCAAGAGGTAACATGTTCGTTCAGCTCTTCATCGCTGTTCAACTGCTGACCGCCAAGGAAAGACTTCAGATGCAGAAACAAATGAAAGTCGCTAGGAGCGAGGTCAGGGCAGTACGGAGGATGGTCGAACAAGTCCCAGCCAAAGTTCTGTAGGAGTCTTTTTGTCTCATTCGCAGTGTGTGGTCAGGCATTGTCATGAATGAAAACCATGCTTTTCGTGAGCATTCCTTGGCACTTGTTCTGTATTGTGCGGCGCAGTTTCTTGAGACTCTCGCAATAAACTTCTTTATTGATTGTTTGACCTCGCGGCAAAAAATCAATCAGTAAAATTCCTTTTCTGTCCCAAAACACTGAACACATGACTTCTCGAGGCGTCAAGATTTGTTTTGGTTTAACTCATACAGGCGTCTACGCAGGGGGCAGCATTCTATGAAGAGGGTATACAAAAGCTTGTATCATGCTATGATAAATTCCTGGAAAATCACGGGAGTTATGTTGAAAATTAGTTTAAGAGTTGTAGATTTTTATGAAATAAATTTCATTGATGTATCTGTACTTGTTCTTTTTTTATTTCAAAACGGAACTTACTTTACGAATGTACCTCATATATATTCATATAGGCAAGAGACAGTAAAAATACCTTTCATAAGATGATGTGTCTAATGGCTGGTGGTTGTTTTTAAAAAGGCTTATCTTTGTTTGACCTATGGCAAAAACCATTAGTGATTTCTTTACGCTTTTAGAGGAAATGAATGACACTATTTTTATTTCCAAATTCTGTTTTTGATTTCTTGATTTACGGTTTTGATACAACATTTTTTTGAAACCGGAACTTCAAACCCAATGATTTCTGTATGCACTCTTTAAGAAGAATTAAACGACTATTTTTGTTCCCGAATTCCGACTTTGATATCTTGACTTCCAGTTTTGGGCCACTTTCAGTTGAAACTGGAACTTCAAACCCAATGCAGGCCCACTAACTTTTTGTGTAGATTACGAATTCGAAAACCACTTGTTGCTATCTCTTGTAGTTTCTAACATCTGGGTGTGATGGACGGACATAGGAAAATAATAGACAACAATTTTAAAAATTGTGACCAATAAGTTGAGTTTTATATTATTGAGATGATTATTTTAATTCCTGTAAGTTAATCTTAACCTATTTACTAATACTGTGTTCTTTTTTTGTTTCGTTGAACAGGTTGGCATTGTAATTCAAAAAATGATTTAAGTGGTGTAACCAATAGTATTAAATGTACTGAAAGTGCATGTCGTGTAAACCATCTCTTTGAATTACATCTTACATTTACAGCTAGTGATCATAATAAATTAAGTAAGTTGAATATTAATTTATGTACGATAAGTGTTTACTTGACCGTTTCTGGTGGTTAGAAATATATTTTTCAATTTTAAATAATACGGCTGTTGATTACTACATAGGATGTTTGATAAAAATAATTTATATACTTATCTATTGTAAATTAAATAACTGTGGGCAAATATTTATATAGTGTGACACTTATCGCTAAGGTCCGTTTCGGGATCTAGGTAATTAAATAATTAATACACTAAAGTTTACAATTACAAATATTTATTACACTAACAGATTTAAAAAATAAACAACAAACTAATTATATTGAAGTAATACAATAAAAACTTAATAATTTACTTAGCACTACTTGCAATCAATTTTATAGAGTACACATACAAAATGAAACTGAGTACACAAAAACTGAATTTAATACAGATACACAATAACTTTTCACAATACACACACAAACAAAGACAGTATAACAATCGTTGAGCAACACAATGCTCGGAACGCACCTGCACTACGTCCGATAGCTGCTCGTCTAAGATCAAAAGAATACTACTCCTGACCGCGCTCGGGGGTCATTCAAAAAGATAATTCTAGCAAAACAGAGAAATTCCATGCAAATAATAAAGTACAAAAAATAACCCTTTATAAATGAGTGGTAGAACAATCTATTGTAAACAAGTCAACAATAGATCTTTTGTAAATAGAATGAAAGTTGTTACAGGCTGACCTTTTCAAAGATAGTTGTACAACAATAACCTTTTATAACTAGGTAAACTTTTATTGTTACTATTGTTCTATTGTTACTTTTTCACTCTATTATCTACACTTTACCATTTCACGAACATTTTACCATTTTACTAGAAACTTCGCTAACCATGGCTTCTTCGATATTGTCACCATATTTTAGTGAAAATTTTGTACTGTAAAATGTACTGTTTAGTTTTTGCCGTAAAATATATGAAAAACAGAGGCTAAACCATAATATAGTTGGTTTTTACTTGATTTTGTTTATGTATAAGATTTATTTCAGTTATTATAGACAAATATGTTATAATAAGCATGATAAATTTAGGCGAGTGGGAGTTTGCTGTGTACTTCTCCACTTCCTCACCTTGCCGCTCCCACCAGTCGAGCAATTTCTCCTCTCTTACTGCTCCTATTGACTTGAAAATTATACCTTATTTTAAAGTTCACTTCACCCTCTACGCTCAAAAATGTACTCCGCCTATAATATCTAATACACATCAAGTGATAAATTTATTATATTTGCGATGTGCGCGTTTAAAAAAAATTCAAATTAAAAAAAAATTTCATACTGTTCTATTTTCGTGTTTAAAAATTAACTTATCATATTTGATTGTACAGGACTACTGCATGTATGTTTTATTACCTGTAAAGTTTATACGAGGTGTGGCTATTAAATAACGAGACTGACGTAAAAAATCAAAAATTAATTTTAATTTTATACATAATCACTTATTGTCACCTTCAATATACACTCCTTCTCTATTCCTACAACACTCCATGCGAATTTACCATTGTTGAAAACAGTGCTGGAAGTCTTCTTCTGTCAGCTCCTTCAGGACACGTGCCGCTTTCTCTTTTATAGCTTCCACAGACTCAAATCTTGTCCCTTTTAATGCAGATTTCACCTTAGGGAACAGGTAGAAGTCACATTGTGCAAGATCTGGTGAATAAGGTGGATGTTCGAACACTGAGATGCTGTACTTGGCTAGGAACCTCTTGACAGATAACGCGGAATGAGCTGGCTGGCGCATTGTCTTGGTGGAGAATCCATGATTTGTCCTTTCACATTTCGGGGCATTTTTTCCTTACTCTTTGACGTAGTTTAGAAAGTACTTCAAGGTACTAATATTGATTAATTGTTTGACCTTCAGGAACCCAGTGAAGGTACACAATCCCATGGATATAAAAAAAAACAATCATCATTGCTTTAAATTTTGACTTGCTCATTCGAGCTTTTTTGGCTCTCAGTGAAGTTCGGCTCTTCCAGTGCATGGAATGGCGTTTCGTTTCCGGATCATTAGTAAAAGACCATGTTTCATCACATGTTATTATCATTTCCAAAAAATTTGGGTAATTTTTATAAATATTAACAGGTTATTTCTTATTGATTTCAGGTGATTGTCTTGTACATCCGCAAATGTATTTGGAAGTTATGTCAATAGATACATGGGGCCGAACTCGAAGAGAAGGCTATGGCTGGATAAGATTACCTATCGAGCCAGGTAAACATAGTTTCACAGTAGACACTTGGCAACCTGTTACAGAGCAGTCTCGTGTGAACTCATTACGAAACTATTTTATTGGTGCTAATACACATCTTTCTGATCGAACATATGTTGGTCTCCCAGATTTAATGGATGTAAGTATGTTTTGATGTTAAATCTCTGTATGCAAATGCGAAAGTGCTTACTGACTCACTCATCACTAATTCTCTAACCTCACCTGTAGAAATAAAATTCTGCATGTTTGTTTCTTACAGATTGAACAGCAAAACTAAAGCATTTTTATTTTGTGTACGTGCCCCTATGCCTGACAGGTAAAACACAAGTAACAACACTCAAGTAGTGTACCAAGGCTATCCCAAAAAACTGATAGTGACATTCATATGAACAGACTGTGTTAACTGAAGGCATAGGGGTAGTTTAAATCTCTAGAGTAACTCATTAGCTATCCCTAGAGAACTCAATGAGCTAATTTGGTGAAGAATTCACTGATTGATTATGCTTTTTTGTGAAAGGAGTTGAACAGCACTTTCTGGATTTTAACATTATTTTATGTAGCTTGAAAAGTTACTAGAACATTGCTTTATTATACAAAAAAGTAAAAAAATCTAGCAAATTTACGAAATGGTTAGTTGTCGTCGTCATCTGAGAACTCATGGATATCTTTTTAGAAGTATTGCCCATAATTTTGGATGCAACGGTGCATGCATTCTCCCATTTTTGAGGGATTGTCATGGTGAACCCTTCTGAAATGGTCTTGAAGAAACTTTTAACAGTATTAGTGATTTCATCTGTCATCTTAAATCTCCATGTAAATGTTTTCTGAGTGTTGGAAAAATCTCCGCAGTTATTGTTGGTTAGACACCCGAGTTTGAACCCTTGCATCTCCAAAACTACGAGTCGGATTTCAACGTATTTTACAACAAAATCATTTTATTCTGTGTTTATCATTTTATCATTTTATTTCATTTTATTCATTTTTATTCTTTTGTTCATTTTATTCTGTGTTGACCTATAATAGTCCTGTATTTTTAATGTTTAAAAATTGCCATATCGGGGTTGGAAGACAAAAAGACCCGGTTCTTTGCTACCGCAACAAATTTCATGCGTTTTTAAAATTAGACTGGGTAATATGGGGGATGGGCGCTACTACCATGTTGCCAGGTTGTGTACGTGACATCCTGTTGGACTGTCTACCTGAATTGACAGACTGCATTGTCCATTCAGGTAGACAGTCAGATTCAGGTAACATTGATAGTAGTGCCTTCCCCCGCATTACCCAGTCTAGTTTTCAAAATTTAAAAAAAACTACTAAGTGGAACAAAATAACATAAAAATAAAAAAAATTAATGTGAAATTTCTTCATATTAAAAGTCTAATAATCGCCTCCAACGAAAAATTTGAAATCAAAAATTTAAAAACCACAACATTGGCCGATCAATATTTCTTGTTTTAACATATTTGTACAAAGTTTTTTATGCTGAATAAAACGGTAGTTTGCCCGTGCTGAGTGATCAGGCAGTTACCGAGATAGCAAGGGTTCAGAATAGTGTTAATAAATCAAAATTTAAATAATGTATGAATTTGAAATTTTGTACACGCTGTAAGAATTTAATTGTTGTGCTAAAATTTCAGACTTTTCGGTCAAATAATTATCGAGTCACATGCATGAAATTTGTTACGATAGTAAAAATTCTGGGTATTTTTGTCTTCCAACCTTGATACGGCAATTTTTAAACATTAAATAATAGAACTATTATTATGGGTCTACGCAAAATAAAATGAGCTAAATTTTTATGTAAAGTATGTTAAAATGATTTTCTCAAAAACTGGTCCTATAATTTTTTTTAAAATCGCCTGGTTTACTCAATTTTTTTTTCTGTACAAGATAGGGTAGGAGCCATGTTTGCTGAAATTCTTGGTAAGGCTGTTTTTACGTAAAAAAAGTGTTTTTTTAAGATTACGGCTTTAATATGTATTATAGCGCAAAAATTTATATAATAAAAAATGTAGAGAATTTAAAATTCTACAACTTTTATTTCTAACATTTTTTTGTATAACACTTAGTTTAGCGGTAATTAGCGATTTACAGTTTTTTCTCACAAAAACGTGTGAAAAATCGATTTTCTTAAAATTTCGGCCTTAGTGTGTATTTTATGACAAAAGTGTATATAATCAAATTTATAGAAAATTAAAAGATCTACAACTTTTATTTAGAGCATTTTTTTCTACAGAGTCTAGTTTAGCGTGAAAGAGTGATTTTCCGTATTTTTAAGGCAAACTGAGATAGATTTTCATTTTGCGTCTTTCATATATGATTAAAATTAGGTTATGTTTATTGAGGTTTGTTTTTTTGTTTATTTCTAATGTTTTATTACTAATGTTAGGTTTATTGTTAATTATTTGGACTGGCAAGAGAAAGTTGTGTGAGTGTTTCACACCAGATTTTTCTTTTCCATGTTGTTAAATTAATAATAAAAATGTGTTATTTATTATTGTTTTTAAAAAATTATGCAAATAATTAACTTTTGTTTTTCAGGGAACTCATCTTAGTAGATATGGCTTCCATACATTATCGGCTGGTTCTATCTCCGTTGATCTAAATATTGTTATTGAAGGTCAACACGTTAATTATCCATCAAGAACTTATCCATTCAATCCGGATTTTACGGCAATACTTATACGTAGTGTTAACAATACACTAAGAGCATTCTTTTCGGCACGTCAACGAATACAAAATGCTTCTAATTATAACTACCATTGAATCATTGAGGCTGTGATACATAGTACTTTTTATCTATCATTTTTTCACAATAAGACAAACTTAAGTTTTATAAACCTTATATTCATAGTTAACATAATAGTTGAGCTATCATATCCTAATTTCTAGTTTTGCTAGTTTTTTATGTAAACTAAATGATATGAGAAATTATTTTTATTTTGGTGATTAAATTCATATAAAATGTAGAGGAAGATAGATGAATAAAAATGTCACATAATGTTAATAAGAAAAACATACTTCAAATGTATGAGTTTTGAATGGCTAGACAATTTATGACGTATAGAAGGTAATGAAATTGTATTTTTCAATTTCATTATGTATATGACTTTAAGAAACAGTTACGTTTTCTCTCTTTGTTCAACAATTCAATAAAAGAATCGTTTTGTTATTACGGCATCTTTTAAAAATTCTAGACGAGTAAAAATTGTTTGCGATAAATCACCAGACTAAAAATTTAATCTCCATATTTAATTATATCCTCATCAAGCATCAAATTAGTTACTATTATGATGTTTTTTATTAATTGTGGTATATATTGTTTTTGCAACCAAAATTTCTAGTGTTATGTAAATTGGCTGTTAAGAAACTAGTCATCACCATGTTTTTTACCATCAGATAAAATTTTTTGTAATATTCTAATTAATTTTTTTTGTAGTATTTTTATCAGTGTAATTTTACTATGTTAACAAAATTTATTGAAACTACCAAACCGATTTGGATGTTTGATACCTTTATGTAAAAGACCCGGAACAAACAGAAAAATTTTGTTTTTAATCTGGCCGTAAGTAAGGTTACCATATTCTATGAGAAACACAGTATTTACTGTGGTAGAGATTAAATACAGTGTACATAATTTGTCTTCTTTATTGTTAGATTAGTTTGATATTTTTAGTATAAGCTTTTCTACAGATTTGTAAAAAATATTCTAACTATTTTTGGGCGAGGAGAAGCGGAAATTAAAAGATGGGATGATAGAAAGAGACTAAGTTAGTCAGCATCATCTCTATAGCCTGCTTCTACTTGCTAATTTATCTATATGTTGTTTCGGTGAATGAATGCATAAACTTGTTGTGCATGCAAAACATATTACAGAACCTCAGTTGGAAAAAGTAACATGGTTTTTATATTGAAAATGAACCAATTTGTAAAAGAAACCCTTGTAAAATACAAAATGAAAAGTACCAAAATTAAAATCACCCAAAACTAAAAATAAAGATACATCACATAAATAATTGATAAAAACAGTAATGATACTAGAAGAAAGATAAATTTTATTTTCATAAAAAATTACCAAATAATAAGAAACCAATCCCAAACCATCTTAACCTAATAACAAACTAATTAAATCAAGTATTAAAACTTAACAAATTGTGATCAAGATAAATTTGAAAACAATAAAAAAAGCAATTGAAAAATAAATCGCCAGGCATATAACATAATAAGAAATTAAAAAAGACAACGATAAAAATATTAAAGAAACTGAATCAGAAAAAATAATTTAACAAAAACAACAATTTAAAAAATTTAATTATACTCGTATAAATAAATTTTAGACCACAGAAAAATACAATAAAATAACAGCCCACTAGCAATAATATTTGATACCATAAATCAAAATTCTAAACTATTAAACTAAATGGGGGAAAATTAAATTAAAGATCTATAAAAAATGAGAAATCAGATGCAATAATGAAACTAAATATTTTAGAACAGTATAGTAACAAATTCTTTCAAATAAATTAGACATCCTATGGCAATTAAAAAAAATTTCACAAAAATTTATCATTTTAAAATTTCTAATAAACCACCAGAAATAAATTTTTAAAATCAATTAAATTCTAAAAAACTTTACATAAAAAAAAACTGTGGAAAAATAAATAAAAAAATCACAAAAATCATATCAATTAAAAATGTTTAATAAATCACCAAAAATAAATTTTAAAAATCAATTAAATTATTAAAAAAAATTACATAAAAAACTGTGGAAAAATAAATCAAAATCACATAAAATCAATAAATAAAAATTTTAAAGAATATTGCAAAGAGTATTAAAAAGACATAACACTAAGAATTGATTAAAATAAACAAATAATAAAAGAAAACTAATACATCTTATGGCAATTTAAAACAAAATTTTCACAAAAATATATCAATTAAAAATGTTTAATTAAACGACCAGAAATAAGTTATTAAAATCAATTAAATTATAAAAAAAATTACGTAAAAAACTGTGGAAAAATAATTCAAAAATCACATTAAATTGAATAAATAAAAAATTTAAAATTTTGAATATTTTTTTTAAATATTAAAAATTAATTGAAATAAACAGGTAATATGAGAAAAGTAATACATTCTGTGGCAATTTAAGATAAAATTTTCGCAAAAACTTATGATTTTAAAATTTCCAATAAACCACCAGAAATAAATTATTAAAATCAATTAAACTGTAAAAAAATTTACATAAACAAATGTGAAAACATATTTCAAAAATGACATTTAATGAAATAAATTAAAAATTTTGAAAAAAATTTTCTCAAAATATTAAGAATAATTAAAATAAACAAATAATAAAAGAAAACTAATACATCCTCTGGGAATTTAAGATAAAATTTTCACAAAAAATTATAAGTTTAAAATTTCTAATAAACCACCAGAAATTAATTAATAAAACCAATTAAATTCTAAAAAAAAATTACATAAACTGTGGAAAAATAATTTAAAAATCACATTAAATCGGATTAATAACAAAATTAAAAATTTTAAAAATAACCAAACAGTCTTTAAATGATCTGACAATAAAAAATTTTCAATTAATATAGATATGTAAGACAATATTGAAAAAATCAGAATAAAACTGAATCTGAATACAAAAAAGTAAAAATTAATTAACATTAAACATTAAAAGTAATATTAAAGTAAAATTAAAATTAATTCTTAAGTTCAAAATAAATATTAAAAAAATAGATTAAATATGATACATTAAATGAATTAAAGTTAGTCAAACACCAAAAAAAGTGTAGTAAAAAAAAAACTAAATTCAGAGAAGGCACATCCTTGAAATAAACAAAATAAAGCAAGATAAACAAGATTTAAAATATATCAGATGACTGAACAATCAAGCCCCATATAAATTGAATATCTTGGTTTCCTAAATAAAAAAAACTCAGAACATTAAAAAGAAATGATTAAAAATCAGCATAAAAGAAATGTAAATAAATTAACAAATTTTCTTTAACAAGACTTTAATACAAAAACAAATACATAATTATATCACAAATAAAATAATTGGGAACAGGGTATAATCATTAAGTAACGCTATTATTTGACACTTTACTTGTTTTATTTTTTACGAGAATGCATAAGCGTTATTATTTGACAGTTAATTTGTTTTTTTTTTAATGAGAGAAACCGATTTTACAAGTACTTAGTAGAAAACCACATAGAATCAAGCAAATAAAAAATTTAAAATTAATTTAAATAAATAATAAAAGAAAACGAATACATCCTATGGTAATTTAAGCTAAAGTTTTCACCAAAACTTATCAATTTAAAATTTCTAATAAATTACATGAAATAAATTAGTAAAATCAATTAAGTTATAAAAGAATTCTATAAAAAAGTGTGGGAAAAATTGAATCAAATAAATAAAAAATTTAAAATTTTGAAAAAATAACCAAACATTCTTTAAATGATCTATCAGTAAAAATCTTTCAATTAATATAAATTATGGAAGACAATTTTGAAAAAAATTGGAATAAAACTTAGTCTGAATAAATAAAAAGAAAAAAATTAATATATAATCTATATACAAAATAAATATTAAAAAACAGATATATTGAATATGATACATTAAATGAAATAATGAATTAAAGTTAGTCAAACCACCAAAAAAATGTGTAGTAAATAAAAAAACTAAATTCAGAAAAAGGTAAATCCTTAAAATAAACATAATAAAGCAATAGATAAACAAGATTTAATACTCAGATGACTGAACAATCAAGCCTATATAAATCAAATATCTTGATTTCCTAAAACACAATGAATAATAAAATCAGAACATAAAAAAGAAAAGATTTAAAAACAGCATAAATAAGATGTAAAAAACACAAAATTTTTCCTTTAACAAGTCTTAATAGAGAAACAAATACATAAATAAAAAATAATATAATAATGTAAGCTATTATTCGACAGTTTACTTGTTTTTTCTTTTACGAGAGGAAACCGATTTTACTGGTACACAGATAGGTGTTACTTGCTACCCTTCCATCCAGATGAAAGAGGATATATGAATGGTCACTCAGCATTTCCTTTAATAGGACTTCCCAACCCGAAACATGCCTAGCAACTTGCTGACTAACTAGAGTCAGATCGTTTATCGACTCCGCGTTACCTCTTCTGAATGTGGGACTTCCCCCAACATTAATCACCGCTGTATCCAACCTCAGTATCATCTCTACCAACTGTCCTCTCCAGTCCTGACCCCATTCCCCCCACAATGAGATCTACCATTGAAGTCTCCTTTAACTATGACTTCATCTCCTGCCATTTTGGCCCTGTTTTCGAGCTCTAGTAGCTCCTCAAATTTCTCTCTCTTATCATTTGGCGAAAAATAACAACTAAATACGCCTTCTCCGTTATTGTTAATGAAGACGAACCCACTGTCCTTTCTCCTGAGGGTCTTTTACATGAATTGCCTGGTTGACAACCATAATGGCTGCCCTGCCACTCGCATCTTCATACTATTCTAACATGTGTACTCTTCCGTACTTTTGTGATAGTAACAATATGTGAGCTCGATGTTCAGTTTCTGCCTGCAGCCCCAGATTTTGGGCTATTCTTCCTGTATCCAGATTCACCTGGAGGAACGTTGTTCTTTTCCTTGACGCTGTCTGAACCAATTGACATTACATTTCTTATTATTCTTTGGCCCGTTTGAGTGCCTCGCAAAAAGCATGGCACGCACCCGACCCCAGAACATGCGCAACATCCTCCTTCTGAAGATTTTTCGCAGCACCTAACATGCACCGCTGCTCCTGAATGCACTCACTTCGTTTGTGTCTTTCCTCAGTGCTCTGTATGTCAAAGTGAAGAAATACACGCTTGTTTGTAGCTCCTGGTTTTTGCTTAAAAGTGGTGGGTTTTTTGAAGAGTTGAGTGCTGTATTGTGTTACAGTGTGTGGGGGTAAGGTTGGTGTACGTCGGGGTGAGTTTTTTCGTCGATCGGCTCACTGCCGGTGGTACAGTGGTACAGTTTGTGTAAATCACATGTTTATAGAGTGAAATTTTTTTGTGGGTTTTTTAGTGTAGAAATTTAGTGCGGGTAATTGTAAGAGTGAGAAAATTTGTCCGAACTGGATAGGGTAAGTGGTTCGTGAGTTATTTAAGTTTTAAGGTACTTTAAGGTTAGTTGTGACGTCATTAATTAGGTTTTTGGCGTGTAACTTTTGTTGGGCTTAGTTGTAAGGATTAGTTGTTATTTTAATTTCATTAGGGTGGTGATACGGTAATTTTAAGACCTCGTTTGTTGTGATCGGGCTACTGGGTCGCTAGTTATAGCGACTTCCGGTGATTTCCACGTGTATGGGGGTGGACTTTTTTTGGGGTTTTTTGAACTTTTTTTGATTGGATATCGTAGACTATAAGTTATAGGTTAGCGTAAAATTAGTTTTAGTTCTTAGCTCCTTTATTTGGGGGAGTTACGAATTTTTTTTTGCGCCCAAAACTCGAATTTTGGGGGTCGCCCTTTTGGATTTTTTCTAGGCGCATAGTATAGAGGAGGCCAAATAAAGCATTTTGAGGGGTTGTTTGGCTATTTTTAGTTAATAAAGAGACCAGTTGTGATTTTTTTAATTTTTTTCTAAAAAATTTGTTGGACTTAGAAAATTTTAAGGGTATATTAGTAGTCTTATAGTAGTGGTGTTAATTCTTTACGTAGCTGGTATTTAGTTGTTAAGTGAGTTTATAAATTAGGTATTATTAGGAAGTGACTGTTTTTGGCTAGTTGTGAACCCTTATAATGGGTAGATAGTGACTTTTTTGGTTTATTTTTTTTGGTGTTGATTGTTAGGATTCTTGTGTCTCCGTGGTGTTTAGGGCAAACTGTTGTTCTTTGTGGCCTTTGTAACTGGTGTGTAGATGGTGGAGGACGACAGAGTGCCCCTGTTGTCCCCGGATGGCGGAGGTCGTCCGGGGGGCAGCGGGGTGCCTGTTACGGCCGGTAGGGTAAGGGAGGCGGTTCGTTCGCCTTTCCTGTTCCCAGGCCATAGATACTTGGGACCCGGGTAACCCCATTGATAATGGGACCCCAGTGGACTCCGACGATAGAATTGCGCAGCGGCATGATATGGCATATGAAGTCGCTACAACGGCCAGGGACATAAGGAAGGCTGATCGTGTCGCCGTAAAGGAGTTTGCGGAAGACGCGATCAGGAATGCCAACTGGCATGCGGCGGTTGGTGCTGCAGGCATTGGAGTCAAATATGTTGCGGAATCGGTAGTGGGGGTCCAGTACCCGGCGAGGTTTGGCGCCTTTTCGTCTGAGGTGAAATATGACGACATGGATAGGGCAGAGAGGGAACGGGCTACAGCCCGGATCCAGGAGGAAGCAGCTAAGTTGGCTCAGGCCAAAAAGGCAGGAAAAAGGAAGGCGGCTAAGGCCAAGCGAGATGACCTCTTTAGGTCGTTAGCGAGGGCCGAGGCTCAGGAAAGGGAAGAGGAACGGCTCTTCCAGGAGAGAAGGAGGCAGAAGGAGGAGGAATTCCGCTGGGAGCAGATGAGGCGGAAGGAATCGTATAGTTCTGCGATTGCAGAGAGGCGTCGGGGCTGGGATGCCGAGGAGGCGAGGCTCAACCGGGCCCAAGCTGAGAGGGACGCGAAAGACAAGATGAAAAAAATGGAAAAGACCTACCGGGAAAAGGAAGCGGCCATGCAGAGAGAGCATGAGAGAGTGCAAGCCAGGCTGAAGCGGGAGCTTGAGGAGCTGAGGCAGCAGATGCCGGGGTCGACTTCGGACCCCCACACCTAAACCATTCTCCACCAGTTCTTCTCTGCAGAACCCTACAGTTTACCTAGAAATAGCCGAACTACAAACACCTGAAGCACTGAACAAGCTTCGTCCATTCCCTTATCCGACAATTTATCCATCCTATCTTAATCTTCCCCTTATTCAATAGGATGTTTCCTTCTTTGCTAGGTAGCTTCACGATGGCTAGCACTTGCTGCCTCGAAGAATGAACTGAAGAGTAAACTGAGCTCTTTTAATAAAAGAAGAAAACAAAGTTATGTAAATAATAAAAAAAACCCACGTAAAATACATGATGAATGATACCAAAATTAAAAAACCAACCCAAAACTAAAATAAAAGGTACATCACGTAAATAATTTGTAAAAACAGTAATGATTCTAGAAGAAAGAGTAATTTTACTTTCATAAAACAATTAACCAAATAATAAGAAACCAATCCCAAGCGATCTAAACCTAGCAAGAAAAACTAAATAAATCCGGTATTACAATTTAAGAAATTATACTAAGATAAAAATCTTAAAACGATAAAAAATACAATTGACAAATAAATCACCAGGTATGTATTTTATCTGAATCCGAATACAAAAAAGTAAAAATTAATTAAAATTAAACATTAAAAGTATTATTAAAGTAAAATTAAAATTAATTTTAAGTTCAAAATAAATATTAAAAAAAATAGATTAAATATGTTAGATTAAATGAATTAAAGTTAGTCAAACCACAAAAAAATGTGTAGTAAATAAAAAAAACTAAATTCAGAGAAGGCACATCCTTGAAATAAACAAAATAAAGCAAGATAAACAAGATTTAAAAATATCAGATGACTGAACAATCAAGCCCCATATTAATTGAATATCTTGGTTTCCTAAAACACAATAAATAACAAACTCAGAACATTAAAAAGAAATGATTAAAAAACAGCACAAATAAAATGTAAAAAACCAAACAAATTTTCTTTAACAAGTCTTTAATACAAAAACAAATACATAACTATATAACAAATAAAAATAATTGGGAACAGGGTATAATTATTAAGTAACGTAATTAAGTAACGCTATTATTTGACAGTTTACTTGTTTTATTTTTTACGAGAATGCATGAGCGTTATTATTTGACAGTTTATTTGTTTTTTTTTAATGAGAGGAAACCGATTTTACAAGTACTTAGTAGAAAACCACATAGAATCAAACAAATAAAAAATTTAAAATTAATTTAAATAAACAATAACAGAAAACGAATTCATCCTATGGTAATTTAAGCTTAAGTTTTCACCAAAACTTATCAATTTAAAATTTCTAATAAATTACAAGAAATAAATTAGTAAAATCAATTAAGTTATAAAAAAGTGTGGAAAAATTCAATCAAATAAATAAAAAATTTAAAATTTTGACAAAATAACCAAACATTCTTTTAATGATCTATCAGTAAAAATCTTTCAATTAATATAAATTATGGAATATAATTTTGAAAAAAATTGGAATAAAACTTAGTCTGAATGAATAAAAAAGAAAAAAATTACAGATAATTTATATAAATATATAATCTATATACAAAATAAATATTAAAAAACAGATAGATTGAATATGATACATTAAATGAAATAATGAATTAAAGTTAGTCAAACACCAAAAAAATGTGTAGTAAATAAAATAACTAAATTCATAAAAAGGTACATCCTTAAAATAAACATAATAAAGCAATAGATAAACAAGATTTAATAATATCAGATGACTGAACAATCAAGCCTATGTAAATCAAATATCTTGGATTTCCTAAAACACAATGAATAAAAAAATCAGAACATAAAAAAGAAACGATTTAAAAACAGCATAAATAAGATGTAAAAAACACAAAATTTTTCCTTTAACAAATCTTAATACAGAAACAAATACATAAATAAAAAATAATATAATAATGTAAGCTATTATTCGACAGTTTACTTGTTTTTTTTTTACGAGAGGAAACCGATTTTACTGGTACCCAGATAGGTCTTATTTGGGGTATGCGGAGGTAAAAACGAGGCCGGTTCAAAGGCAAGCCTCAGATACCCTACAACAGAATTTGTAACAAAGCGTTTGCGTAATGGAGTCGATAGTTTGCCTTTCTATACCTTTCTTCTCTTAATGGCTCTTTTCAGGCTCTGCCTCGTCTCTTTGTATTGACTGATCAGAATCTGGTCTCCTTGAGATGTAGTTGATCTTCTCTTAGCCCTTAAACATTCCTTCCTCAGGTCCGCTATTTCCTCTGTCCACTAGTATTTAGCCTTCCGGTTGCTCGCTCCAGTCGTGTGTTTGGGCATACATCTGTCACACACTTTAATATTATATCTTTTGTGAGCCCCTCAACCTGTGCTTCAATAGAGGCTACCCGACGACTCTCATTGAAGGAATCGAGAAGTTTTATCTCTTCCAAAGATACTGGATCTATTTTCTTGGCATTCTAGGATTTCATTCTGTCGCCTACATGGATGTCTTCATCTTGCCTTGCTACCCTTCCATCCAGATGAAAGAGGATATATGAATGGTCACTCAGCGTTTCCTTTTCTAAAACTTGCCAACCTGAAACGTGCCTAGCAACTTGCTGACTAACTAGAGTCAGATCGTTTATCGAATCCGCGTTCCCTCTTCTGAATGTGGGACTTCCCTCAACATTAATCACCGCTGTCTCCAACCTCAATATCATCTCTACATTCCTGACCCCCCCCCCCCACAATGAGATCTAGCATTGAAGTCTCTTTTAACTATGACTTCATCTGATGCCATTTTGACCCTGTTTTCGAGCTCTAGTAGCTCCTCCTCAAATTTCTCTCTCTTATCATTTGGCGAAAAATAACAACTAAATACGCCCACTTCGTTATTGTTAATGAAGACGAACCTACTGTCTGTCTCCTGAGGGTCTTTTACATGAATTGCCTGGTTGACAACCATAATGGCTGCCTTGCCACTCGCATCTTCATACTATTCTAACATGTCTACTTTCCCGTACTTTTGTGATAGTAACAGTATGTGAGCTCGATGTTCAGTTGCTGCCTGCAGACCCAGATTTTGGGCTATTCTTCCTCTATCCAGATTCACCTGAAGGAATGTTGTTCTTTTCCTTAACGCTGTCTGAACCAATTGACATTACATTTCTTATTTTTCTTTGGCCCGTTTGAGTGCCTCGCGAAAAGCATGGCACGCTCCCGACCCCAGAACATGTGCAACATCCTCCTTCTGAAGATTTTTCACAGCATTTAACATGCACTGCTGCTCCTGAATGCAGTCACTTCGTTTGTCTTTCTTCACCACACCTAAAACATTTTCCACCAGTTCTTCTCTGCAGAACCCTACAGTTTGCCTGGAAATAGCCGAACTCCAAACAGCTGAAGCACTGAACAAGCTTTGTCCATTCCCTTATCCGACAATTTATCCATCCTATCTTTATCTTCCCCTTATTCAATAGGATGTTTCCTTCTTTGCTAGGTAGCTTTACGATGGCTAGCACTTGCTGTCCCGAAGAATGAACTGAAGAGTAAACTGAGCTCTTTTAGTAAAAGAAGCAAACAAAGTTATGTAAATAATAAAAAAACCCACGTAAAATACATGATGAAAAGTACCAAAATTAAAAAAACCAACCCAAAACTAAAATAAAAGGTACATCACCTAAATAATTTGTAAAAACAGTAATGATTCTAGAAGAAAGAGCAATTTTACTTTCATAAAACAATTTACCAAATAATAAGAAACCAATCCCAAGCGATCTAAACCTAGCAAGAAAAACTAAATAAATCCAGTATTACAATTTAAGAAATTATACTAAGATAAAAATCTTAAAACGATAAAAAATACAATTGACAAATAAATCACCAGGTATGTATTTTATCTAAATCCGAATACAAAAAAGTAAAAATTAATTAAAATTAAACATTAAAAGTAATATTAAAGTAAAATTAAAATTAATTTTAAGTTCAAAATAAATATTAAAAAAAATAGATTAAATATGTTAGATTAAATGAATTAAAGTTAGTCAAACACCAAGAAAATGTGTAGTAAATAAAAAAAACTAAATTCAGAGAAGGCACATCCTTGAAATAAACAAAATAAAGCAAGATAAACAAGATTTAAAATATATCAGATGACTGAACAATCAAGCCCCATATAAATTGAATATCTTGGTTTCCTAAATTAAAAAAACTCAGAACATTAAAAAGAAATGATTAAAAATCAGCATAAAAGAAATGTAAATAAATAAACAAATTTTCTTTAACAAGACTTTAATACAAAAACAAATACATAATTATATCACAAATAAAATAATTGGGAACAGGGTATAATCATTAAGTAACGCTATTATTTGACACTTTACTTGTTTTATTTTTTACGAGAATGCATAAGCGTTATCATTTGACAGTTTATTTGTTTTTTTTTTAATGAGAGGAAACCGATTTTACAAGTACTTAGTAGAAAACCAGATAGAATCAAACAAATAAATAATTTAAAATTAATTTAAATAAATAATAAAAAAAAAACGAATACATCCTATGGTAATTTAAGCTTAAGTTTTCACCAAAACTTATCAATTTAAAATTTCTAATAAATTACAAGAAATAAATTAGTAAAATCAATTAAGTTATAAAAAAGTGTGGAAAAATTCAATCAAATAAATAAAAAATTTAAAATTTTGACAAAATAACCAAACATTCTTTAAATGATCTATCAGTAAAAATCTTTCAATTAATATAAATTATGGAATATAATTTTGAAAAAAATTGGAATAAAACTTAGTCTGAATGAATAAAAAAGAAAAAAATTACAGATAATTTATATAAATATATAATCTATATACAAAATAAATATTAAAAAACAGATAGATTGAATATGATACATTAAATGAAATAATGAATTAAAGTTAGTCAAACACCAAAAAAATGTGTAGTAAATAAAATAACTAAATTCATAAAAAGGTACATCCTTAAAATAAACATAATAAAGCAATAGATAAACAAGATTTAATAATATCAGATGACTGAACAATCAAGCCTATGTAAATCAAATATCTTGGATTTCCTAAAACACAATGAATAAAAAAATCAGAACATAAAAAAGAAACGATTTAAAAACAGCATAAATAAGATGTAAAAAACACAAAATTTTTCCTTTAATAAATCTTAATACAGAAACAAATACATAAATAAAAAATAATATAATAATGTAAGCTATTATTCGACAGTTTACTTGTTTTTTTTTTACGAGAGGAAACCGATTTTACTGGTACCCAGATAGGTCTTATTTGGGGTATGCGGAGGTAAAAACGAGGCCGGTTCAAAGGCAAGCCTCAGATACCCTACAACAGAATTTGTAACAAAGCGTTTGCGTAATGGAGTCGATAGTTTGCCTTTCTATACCTTTCTTCTCTTAATGGCTCTTTTCAGGCTCTGCCTCGTCTCTTTGTATTGACTGATCAGAATCTGGTCTCCTTGAGATGTAGTTGATCTTCTCTTAGCCCTTAAACATTCCTTCCTCAGGTCCGCTATTTCCTCTGTCCACTAGTATTTAGCCTTCCGGTTGCTCGCTCCAGTCGTGTGTTTGGGCATACATCTGTCACACACTTTAATATTATATCTTTTGTGAGCCCCTCAACCTGTGCTTCAATACAGGCTACCCGACGACTCTCATTGAAGGAATCGAGAAGTTTTATCTCTTCCAAAGATACTGGATCTATTTTCTTGGCATTCTAGGATTTCATTCTGTCGCCTACATGGATGTCTTCATCTTGACTTGCTACCCTTCCATCCAGATGAAAGAGGATATATGAATGGTCACTCAGCATTTCCTTTTCTAAAACTTGCCAACCTGAAACATGCCTAGCAACTTGCTGACTAACTAGAGTCAGATCGTTTATCGAATCCGCGTTCCCTCTTCTGAATGTGGGACTTCCCCCAACATTAATCACTGCTGTATCCAACCTCAATATCATCTCTACCAACTGTCCTCTCCAGTCCTGACCCCAACCCCCCCCCCACAATGAGATCTAGCATTGAAGTCTCCTTTAACTATGACTTTATCTCAAGCCATTTTGGCCCTGTTTTCGAGCTCTAGTAGCTCCTCAAATTTCTCTCTCTTATCATTTGGTGAAAAATAACTAAATATGCCCACTCCGTTATTGTTAATGAAGACGAACCCACTGTCTGTCTCCTGAGGGTCTTTTACATGAATTGCCTGGTTGACAACCATAATGGCTGCCCTGCCACTCGCATCTTCATACTATTCTAACATGTGTACTCTTCCGTACTTTTGAGATAGTAACAGAATGTGAGGTCGATGTTCAGTTGCTGTCTGCAGACCCAGATTTTGGGCTATTCTTCCTCTGTCCAGATTCACCTGGAGGAATGTTGTTCTTTTCCTTAACGCTGTCTGAACCAATTGACATTACATTTCTTATTTTTCTTTGGCCCGTTTGAGTGCCTCGCGAAAAGCATGGCACGCACCCGACCCCAGAACATGTGCAACATCCTCCTTCTGAAGATTTTTCGCAGCATTTAACAAGCACTGCTGCTCCTGAATGCAGTCACTTCGTTTGTCTTTCCTCACCACACCTAAAACATTCTCCACCAGTTCTTCTCTGCAGAACCCTACAGTTTACCTGGAAATAGCCGAACTCCAAACACCTGAAGCACTGAACAAGCTTCGTCCATTCCCTTATCTGACAATTTATCCATCCTATCTTAATCTTCTCCTTTATTCAATAGGTTATTTCCTTCTTTACCTAGGTAGCTTCACGATGGCTAGCACTTGCTGCCTCAAAGAATGAACTGAAGAGTAAACTGAGCTCTTTTAGTAAAAGAAGCAAACAAAGTTATGTAAATAATAAAAAAACCCACGTAAAATACATGATGAAAAGTACCAAAATTAAAAAACCAACCCAAAACTAAAATAAAAGGTACACCACCTAAATAATTTGTAAAAACAGTAATGATTCTAGAAGAAAGAGCAATTTTACCTTCATAAAACAATTTACCAAATAATAAGAAACCAATCCCAAGCGATCTAAACCTAGCAAGAAAAACTAAATAAATCCGGTATTACAATTTAAGAAATTATACTAAGATAAAAATCTTAAAACGATAAAAAATACAATTGACAAATAAATCACCAGGTATGTATTTTATCTGAATCCGAATACAAAAAAGTAAAAATTAATTAAAATTAAACATTAAAAGTAATATTAAAGTAAAATTAAAATTAATTTTAAGTTCAAAATAAATATTAAAAAAAATAGATTAAATATGTTAGATTAAATGAATTAAAGTTAGTCAAACCACAAAAAAATGTGTATTAAATAAAAAAAACTAAATTCAGAGAAGGCACATCCTTGAAATAAACAAAATAAAGCAAGATATACAAGATTTATAAATATCAGATGACTGAACAATCAAGCCCCATATTAATTGAATATCTTGGTTTCCTAAAACACAATAAATAACAAACTCAGAACATTAAGAAATGATTAAAAAACAGCACAAATAAAATGTAAAAAAACCAACAAATTTTCTTTAACAATCTTTAATACAAAAACAAATACATAATTATATCACAAATAAAATAATTGGGAACAGGGTATAATTATTAAGTAACTTAAGTAACGCTATTATTTGACAGTTTACTTGTTTTATTTTTTACGAGAATCCATAAGCGTTATTATTAGACAGATTATTTGTTTTTTTTTTAATGAGAGGAAACCGATTTTACAAGTACTTAGTAGAAAACCACATAGAATCAAACAAATAAAAAATTTAATATTAATTTAAATAAATAATTAAAGAAAACGAATACATCCTATGGCAATTCAAGCTAAAGTTTTCACCAAAACTTATCAATTTAAAATTTCTAATAAATTACAAGAAATAAATTAGTAAAATCAATTAAGTTATAAAAGAATTCTATAAAAAGGTGTGGAAAAATTGAATCAAAAAAATAAAAAATTTAAAATTTTGAAAAAATAACCAAACATTCTTTAAATGATCTATCAGTAAAAATCTTTCGGTAATTGTTTACTTATAGGACACCAAACCAATTTGAACCATTTTGATTGAAATCGATAGTTTTTTGTACGCTGAATCCGAATATGAAATTAGTTTTGCGCGCAAACAACTGTGGAATTAGTTATAAGCCCTTTTATTTCATTTACCAACATAACCTCACTTTCCCGCAACGTTCTCAATTTATCTCGTGATATTTATATTTATATAGACATTTTTGGCATACAGAATATATATATTGATAGTAATGTTAGTAATGTTAATATATATTGATCAATAAACATGAATAAATATAAAGTAAATATATAAACAACGTAAATACTGTGAATAACGTAAAATGATATACTAGTGTAATAACGTCATGCAGTAGAATGGTTTCATTATTATGACGTCATTAAAAGCGGCCTCAAAAATTAACTTAACCGAGTAGGTTAGCGGTTGGTACGGGCTTTTTCTTTTGCACATAACAAACGATAACCTATTCAACATTAGCTCATTTAGAGTAGGTTATCGGTTGTTACGGGCGTTTATATTTGCACATAACAACCGATAACCTATCCAACGTTACGGGCGTTTATATTTGCACATAACAACCGATAACCTATTCAACGTTAGCTCATTTAGAGTAGGTTATCGGTTGTTACGGGCGTTTATATTTGCACATAACAACCGATAACCTACTCAACGTTAGCTCATTTAGAGTAGGTTATCGGTTGTTACGGGCGTTTATATTTGCACATAACAACCGATAACCTACTCTAAATGAGCTAACGTTGGATAGGTTATCGTTTGTTATGTGCAAATATAAACGCCCGTAACAACCGATAACCTACTCTAAATGAGCTAACGTTGAATAGGTTATCGTTTGTTATGTGCAAATATAAACGCCCGTAACAACCGATAACCTACTCTAAATGAGCTAACGTTGGATAGGTTATCGTTTGTTATGTGCAAATATAAACGCCCGTAGCAACCGATAACCTACTCTAAATGAGCTAACGTTGGATAGGTTATCGTTTGTTATGTGCAAATATAAACGCCCGTAACAACCGATAACCTACTCTTAATGAGCTAACGTTGGATAGGTTATCGGTTGTTATGTGCAAATATAAACGCCCGTAACAACCGATAACCTACTCTAAATGAGCTAACGTTGGATAGGTTATCGGTTGTTATGTGCAAATATAAACGCCCGTAACAACCGATAACCTACTCTAAATGAGCTAACGTTGAATAGGTTATCGGTTGTTACGTGCAAATATAAACGCCCGTAACGTTGGATAGGTTATCGGTTGTTATGTGCAAATATAAACGCCCGTAACAACCGATAACCTGCTCTAAATGAGCTAACGTTGAGTAGGTTATCGGTTGTTATGTGCAAATATAAACGCCCGTAACAACCGATAACCTACTCTAAATGAGCTAACGTTGAGTAGGTTATCGGTTGTTACGTGCAAATATAAACGCCCGTAACGTTGGATAGGTTATCGGTTGTTATGTGCAAATATAAACGCCCGTAACAACCGATAACCTACTCTAAATGAGCTAACGTTGAATAGGTTATCGGTTGTTATGTGCAAATATAAACGCCCGTAACAACCGATAACCTACTCTAAATGAGCTAACGTTGAGTAGGTTATCGGTTGTTATGTGCAAATATAAACGCCCGTAACAACCGATAACCTACTCTAAATGAGCTAACGTTGAGTAGGTTATCGGTTGTTACGTGCAAATATAAACGCCCGTAACGTTGGATAGGTTATCGGTTGTTATGTGCAAATATAAACGCCCGTAACAACCGATAACCTACTCTAAATGAGCTAACGTTGAATAGGTTATCGGTTGTTATGTGCAAATATAAACGCCCGTAACAACCGATAACCTACTCTAAATGAGCTAACGTTGAGTAGGTTATCGGTTGTTATGTGCAAATATAAACGCCCGTAACAACCGATAACCTACTCTAAATGAGCTAACGTTGAGTAGGTTATCGGTTGTTACGTGCAAATATAAACGCCCGTAACGTTGGATAGGTTATCGGTTGTTATGTGCAAATATAAACGCCCGTAACAACCGATAACCTACTCTAAATGAGCTAACGTTGAATAGGTTATCGGTTGTTATGTGCAAATATAAACGCCCGTAACAACCGATAACCTACTCTAAATGAGCTAACGTTGAATAGGTTATCGGTTGTTATGTGCAAATATAAACGCCCGGAACAACCGATAACCTACTCTAAATGAGCTAACGTTGAGTAGGTTATCGGTTGTTATGTGCAAATATAAACGCCCGTAACAACCGATAACCTACTCTAAATGAGCTAACGTTGAGTAGGTTATCGGTTGTTACGTGCAAATATAAACGCCCGTAACGTTGGATAGGTTATCGGTTGTTATGTGCAAATATAAACGCCCGTAACAACCGATAACCTACTCTAAATGAGCTAACGTTGAATAGGTTATCGGTTGTTATGTGCAAATATAAACGCCCGTAACAACCGATAACCTACTCTAAATGAGCTAACGTTGAGTAGGTTATCGGTTGTTATGTGCAAATATAAACGCCCGTAACAACCGATAACCTACTCTAAATGAGCTAACGTTGAGTAGGTTATCGGTTGTTACGTGCAAATATAAACGCCCGTAACGTTGGATAGGTTATCGGTTGTTATGTGCAAATATAAACGCCCGTAACAACCGATAACCTACTCTAAATGAGCTAACGTTGAATAGGTTATCGGTTGTTATGTGCAAATATAAACGCCCGTAACAACTGATAACCTACTCTAAATGAGCTAACGTTGAGTAGGTTATCGGTTGTTATGTGCAAATATAAACGCCCGTAACAACCGATAACCTACTCTAAATGAGCTAACGTTGAATAGGTTATCGGTTGTTATGTGCAAATATAAACGCCCGTAACAACCGATAACCTACTCTAAATGAGCTAACGTTGAGTAGGTTATCGGTTGTTATGTGCAAATATAAACGCACGTAACAACCGATAACCTACTCTAAATGAGCTAACGTTGAGTAGGTTATCGGTTGTTATGTGCAAATATAAACGCCCGTAACAACCGATAACCTACTCTAAATGAGCTAACGTTGAATAGGTTATCGGTTGTTATGTGCAAATATAAACGCCCGTAACAACCGATAACCTACTCTAAATGAGCTAACGTTGAATAGGTTATCGGTTGTTATGTGCAAATATAAACGCCCGTAACAACCGATAACCTACTCTAAATGAGCTAACGTTGAATAGGTTATCGGTTGTTATGTGCATATATATACGCCCGTAACAACCGATAACCTACTCTAAATGAGCTAACGTTGAGTAGGTTATCGGTTGTTATGTGCAAATATAAACGCCCGTAACAACCGATAACCTACTCTAAATGAGCTAACGTTGAATAGGTTATCGGTTGTTATGTGCAAATATAAACGCCCGTAACAACCGATAACCTACTCTAAATGAGCTAACGTTGAATAGGTTATCGGTTGTTATGTGCAAATATAAACGCCCGTAACAACCGATAACCTACTCTAAATGAGCTAACGTTGAATAGGTTATCGGTTGTTATGTGCAAATATAAACGCCCGTAACAACCGATAACCTACTTTAAATGAGCTAACGTTGAGTAGGTTATCGGTTGTTATGTGCAAATATAAACGCCCGTAACAACCGATAACCTACTCTAAATGAGCTAACGTTGAGTAGGTTATCGGTTGTTATGTGCAAATATAAACGCCCGTAACAACCGATAACCTACTCTAAATGAGCTAACGTTGAGTAGGTTATCGGTTGTTATGTGCAAATATAAACGCCCGTAACAACCGATAACCTACTCTAAATGAGCTAACGTTGAATAGGTTATCGGTTGTTATGTGCAAATATAAACGCCCGTAACAACCGATAACCTACTCTAAATGAGCTAACGTTGAGTAGGTTATCGGTTGTTATGTGCAAATATAAACGCCCGTAACAACCGATAACCTACTCTAAATGAGCTAACGTTGAGTAGGTTATCGGTTGTTATGTGCAAATATAAACGCCCGTAACAAACGATAACCTACTCAACATTAACTCATTTAGAGTAGGTATCGGTTGTTATGCGTAAATATAAACAACCGATAACATGTTTTAGTCTATAATAACCGATAACCTATTCATCATTTAAGGCGTGATGTAGGTTATTTATCGGTGTGCATTTTACCTAACAAATAATATTTAGGATTTATTATATATTTTGCCTGTAAAACAACCTATAATAACCAATAACCTTATTATGATTAGGTTATTGGTTGATTAATTTCATTTATAACTGCGAATAATAACCGATAATCTATTCACCATTTACGGCGTGATGTAGGTTATTTATTGGTGTGCATTATACCTAACCAATAACCTTTAGGATATATTATAAATTAGCGAATAAAAACTAATAACCTTATTATGATTAGGTCATTGGTTGATGTGTGCATTTATAACTGCGTATACCTAACCTATTCACCTTTTACTAACAAATGATAAGCCTAACTTATACTAACCTACTCACTATTTACTAACTAATAATACTTTTTGGTTACGAAAATAATAATAATCGTTTAAAAATCAAAAGGTACAACATATTGTGTGTTTAATCAAGATATGAATTTATAAATGGGTATATTAACTGATAACCGTTGAATTAGTATAAATGGAAAACGTTATCATGACGGCCTAGGAGATTTAGTAGGCCTACGTGATTGGACAAAATTTTTGCATTGTTGGTTAGTTACCGCCGGTTACCGCTGTGCAGCGTTCATTTATACCGTCGTCCGACCAACTGTTTATTGGTTTTCAAGAGATTAAAATGGATTGCAATTACTGTTCTGTCGGGTTTTTGGAGAGTACGTCATGGGATAGGGAACGTATTGTGGAGTTTTTAGTTTCCCACGGCGTATTTAAGCACGAAACCAATTGCAGTAATTGCAATCGGACATGTAAACTGAATGAAGAAAATCTCAATTTTAGATGCGGCAGAAAAACGAAGAAACGGAGGCAGGCAGCGGTAAAGTGTAATTTTAAACGGTCGGCGAGAGAGGGGTCTTTCATGGAGGGAACGAGAATGCCAGTGGAAAAATATTTTGCGCTAGCGTCAGTTCTTTTACACCTTACTCCACCAAGGCAAAAGTTTATTCAGCGTGAGTTTGCCATCAGTTCCAGAACAGTGGTTGACTGGTACTCCTTTTGCCGAGAAGTATTCATCGATCATATATTAAAAACTACAAATAAAATTGGCGGACCCGGAACAACGGTGGAGATCGATGAAGCCAAATTCGGTAAAAGGAAGTACAATCGCGGTCGGCGGATGGAGGGTCAGTGGGTGTTTGGAGGCATCCAACGGGATACTGGCGATTGTTTCCTGGTTCCGGTAGAATCAAGAAGGTAAAAGAACTCTTCTCCGAATCATTAAGGAGTGGATTCTACCGGGAACAACAATCATCAGTGACTGTTTGGAAGTCATACAACACCTTGTCTGACGAGGGATACCTCCACCTTACAGTCAACCACTCGTACAATTTTGTGGACCCGGAGACGGGGGCAAACACCAATACGATTTGAACGACGCTGGCGCGAGGTAAGGAACAAAATTCCAAGATACGGCGTCAAAAAAAAGTCATTTTGTGGGATACCTTGCAGAATTCCAATTTAAATGCAAGTATCCCGAATATAATGACAGACTACATCATTTTTTCAAAGCCGCCGCTGCCTTGTACCCTCCGAAATACTAACAGGTAAGTGTCAAATTATAGTAATTAACGGTATTTAACTATTTTTTTAGTTTAAAATCTAATTGAACACAATACAGATTGGGTATTGTTTTATACATTTTCTGTTACCTTTTACCCCATTTAATTAGTATATTAAATATCACCAATATCCGATAACCAATTATCTTAACAAAAATGAAACGTAAAAAATGAGATGACGTCATAGTTCATCCATGACGTCGTAGTGTTTGTGTATTATTTAGTTCGAATTTTTTAAATTCTAAATTATTTTATCACATTTTTGATGTTTGAAGAGTAAAATTAGATTAAACCTAGTACTAATTATGGTTAATAATAATCATTTTAACATATTAGTGAGCATTTTAAGTGTAATATAACGGCAAAGTTGAAATTTAGGTTACGAAAGTGAGGTTATGATGGTAGATGATATAAAAGGGCTTATAACTAATTCCATAGTTGTTTGCGCGCAAACTAATTTCATATTCGGATTCAGCGTACAAAAAACTATCGATTTCAATCAAAATGGTCCAAATTGGTTTGGTGTCCTATAAGTAAACAATTACCAATCTTTCAATTAATATAAATTATGGAAGACAATTTGAAAAAATTGGAATAAAACTTAGTCTGAATAAATAAAAAAGAAAAAATTACAGATAATTTATATAAATATTAAAACGCAGATAGATTGAATATGATACATTAAATGAAATGATGAATTTAAGTTAGTCAAGGACCAAAAAAATTTGTAGTAAATAAAAAAACTAAATTCAGAAAAAGGTAAATCCTTAAAATTAACATAATAAAGCAATAGATAAACAAGATTTAATAATATCAGATGACTGAACAACAAGCCTATATAAATCAAATATCTTGGATTTCCTAAAACACAATGAATAAAAAATCAGAACATAAAAAAGAAAAGATTTAAAACAGCATAAATAAGATGTAAAAAACACAAAATTTTTCCTTTAACAAGTCTTAATACAGAAACAAATACATAAATAAAAAAATAATATAATAATGTAATCTATTATTCGACAGTTTACTTGTTTTTTTTTTACGAGAGGAAACCCATTGTACTGGTACCCAGATAGGTCTTATTTGGGGTATGGGGAGGTTAAAATGAGGCCGGTTCAAAGGCAAGCCTCAGATACCTACAACAGAATTTGTAATAAAGCGTTTGCGTAATGGAGTCGATAGTTTGCCTTTCTATACCTTTCTTCTTTTAATGGCTCTTTTCAGGCTCTGCCTTGTCTCTTTGTATTGACTGATCAGAATCTGGTCTCCTTGAGATGTAGTTGATCTTCTCTTAGCCCTTAAACATTCCTTCCTCAGGTCCGCTATTTCCTCTGTCCACTAGTATTTAGCCTTTCGGTTGCTCGCTCCAGATCTGCGTTTGGGCATACATCTGTCACACACTTTAATATTATATCTTTTGTGAGCCCCTCAACCTGTGCTTCATTAGAGGCTACCCGACGACTCTCATTGAAGGAATCGAGAAGTTTTATTTCTTCCAAAGATACTGGGATCTATTTTCTTGGCATTCCAGTATTTCATTCTGTCACCTAAATGGATGTCTTCATCTTGCCTTGCTACCCTCCCATCCAGATGAAAGAGGATATATGAATGGTTGCTTAGCATTTCCTTTTCTAGGACTTTTTTCTTTTATTAGGGGGGTTAAAATGAAAATCTTATCTATTTTACTGCAGACCTTCTCCACATTCCCTCGCCACACTTTTTAAAACACTGCGTGATAAATGTAAACAAATGACAATCTGTTATTACAAATCTAATCACAGTACAGATATCGGAAAAAATATTTCACATTTGTAATCCGCATATGAAGTTGAAGTATTATAAACTTATTTCATATAATGAATTAATACAATAATTTCACTAACCTTCTTTTTAAACTACGTCACCTTTATTTTAATTTTACTTACACGTGTTTCGGTGGATCCACCATCATCAGAGTAAATAACATATAATTGAAACTAAAAAACATTTATTAAAAATCTATAGAAGATGATACATCCACATATCAGAGTGCGTAACTCTTTTATACAAGTGACTGAATAAAAATTATACTTGTATAAAACAGTTTTATACAAGTGACTGAAGATGTATCATCTTCAAATTTTAATAAATGTTAATAAATGATTTTTAATAAATGTTTTTAGTTTCAATTATATGTTATTTACTCTGATGATGGTGGATCCACCGAAACACGTGTAAGTAAAATTAAAATAAAGGTGACGCAGTTTAAAAAGAAGGTTAGTGAAATTATTGTATTAATTCATTATATGAAATAGAAATATTTAAAACTGCAGGATGCATTATAAAGATTTATTATAAACTTACATTGTAAATTATTAATTAATTGCCATAAATAGACTACTCTTTAATTATAAATGTTTGTTATCGATGGGGCGTGGTGGAGGGGAATATTATTGATTATTGGCTGTGATGGCATTGAATGATCTACAAAGCGGATGTTTGTGTATGTGCTAGTAGCAGTCAGAGCCCCATAAGAAATTCACTGTCCTATACTGCTCCATTGTGTCAACTGAACGTGCAAACGACTATAGTTGGTTATATTTGTATAGCATGATTCTGTTTTCAACTTGTAAGGTTGTGTAAGAAGTTAAACTTTTTAAGTTTATTAATGTACATTTATAGTTGTTAATTTTATAATGTAGTTTATTAATGTAAGTTTTAATGTTTTCTTCTTCTTTAGTTTTTGCCCCAAGTGGAGTACTTGAATCATTCCATATTCATGTATTTGAAGAACAAAGTATCGAGTTAGCTTATTACTGCTGTCTCTTCTGCTTTCTTACCAGTTTAATATTTTTTGATCTGGCGACCCCCATTCTCTCTGTTATAATAGTATTGAGTTGTTTTCCTCTTTGAAGGAAATTTGGCAAAGCTTACTATCCCCTAGCACTTTCTTTTCTTCTTGGTTTTGAAGTGATATTAATATTTTATTGTTATTAAAATTATAAACCATTATAGCAGTCAGTCGAATATAATGGACAAAATGCAAAAAAGGAGTGTTGGCTTTTTCAGTCACATTTAAAGGTTGCCAGAAATTAGGTTGATGAAACTGCTATTCTACTATTGAAAAAGTTAAACCAACTACAATTGATTGAAAGAGGTCCAGAATGATTTGGAAGAGTCAGGTATAACAATGTAACAGGGTGGTGGCAGAGAAGAGAAGAGGATTCTAAGGAACAGAAACTTGAAACTTAAACTAAACACATTTGAGTAACAACAATACGTCATTACTGACAAACTAAGGGCAGCCATGTCGAAAAGAATGAAAAAAGTTTTGGGAGCGGAAGAAGAGGTTTAAAATCTTAACTCATACTCAAAAGACCTAATTCTGTATGGATTAATTCAAGTGCTTCAATATGGTTGTAAAATATAAATAAATAAGAAAAACCAACAGATCGTTCAAAGTAAGTACGCTTACCAGAAGAAGAGTGCTTTTGTGGTAATAAACATATCATCTTATTACTGTTTTACAAATCACATATATTTTTGTAGTTTTGTACCTCCTCTCATGACAGATGTCGGAATAAAATAGATTACAATAACGAATACGTAATTAGGTAGGCAGAATTGACAATACATGTAGAGGAGGTATAAAACTATAAAAATATATGCGGTTTGTAATTTTGTATGAGTCAACAATGTGGTGAATACCACAAAAGCACTCCTCTTCTGGTAAGTGTTCTTACAGTTTCTTTGACTTTTTTAATATTTGGTTATATCACTATAATAATAAAAAAACAATATATTGTTAACCATATCACATTTTTTATGTAATTAGTTTTGTAATAAAATACGAAAATATATTACATTTATTTTGTTTTTTATGGATTTTAACGGTTGTAACCGATTTTTCATCAATACTATCATTAGTGTATCCTTTTTAGTTTCCTATCCGTTCCGGATGTTGGCCACCATATTAACAATCTTGTCCTTGTAATATAGATTGGAGCAACCAATATCTTTGTACATGATCACATCTTTTTCCGTTGCCCATTATATGTACCAAATACTCGAGCTTTATAATCTTTTTCGTGTTAATGACTTCTTTTGATTTCTGCATGTGTCTCAGTACCTCCTCATTAGACACGATCCTTCCATGAGACCCTCAGCATCCTTCTGGGTAACCACATCTTAAATGCTTCAAGTCTTTTACTCATTTAGTCTCACATAGTATCGGAATAGTCCATTTTTTTGTTTTAATAATCAGATCATGCAATTTGAATACCTTACTCATTCTATTGAATGTCCAACAAGATATTTCAATGGGTATTCTAATCTCTTGAGAATGATCCCAAGTTTCCAAGATATCATCAGCAAAAAGGCTGGTTTGAACCTCTAGAGGCTTTAAGTAAAATGAGGAGTGAGGTGGTTTGCAAAATTGTCTTCCTCATTGAGTGGAAATGTATGCTTATCAGCATGCCTGGCCGTCCGAAAAGCGTCTACTTTCCACCCTGCAAAGGACACCTTCACATCATTCACCACAGGGTCTAGGTGTATAATGAAATTCTTTACTCTCAAAGAAGATGAATGTTACTAGTGTCTTTTACATCTATACCTCTTCTGTTCTTAAATGCTCCATTCGTAATTCACTGACCATGTATCAATATTGAAATTGAAATGTAAAAGGTAATAGAAAAAAAATTATTCTTCCCATTCTTTGCCAAAACCTTTACACAAAAAACTACTTGTCTTGTTGTGAATTCCATACATAGTTTTCATTCCACATTTTAATGACCAAGAATGAAAAATTTTTGGCTGATTAAACAACATATTTTGTGAAGGTAAATAAATAAACTTTTATTGTAAAATAATGTGCATTATAATATTATAATGACGGTGTAAAATTTTGGAATAGGGATTGGGAAGGTTATGCTTCCGCACAGAACGCAAAATGGTGGATGATCAGGCATTCGCTTGGAGTAGTTAAGGGAAACTGCAAAATAATAATTGATTACAACAAAATGTCTTAATTTTCATCACGAAATGTTCACTTTCACAAGTAGATGCAAGTATTAGAAAACACGAATTCAGATTAAATAAAACACAGACGAACTGCAAAAGTGATCACGAGACGTGAAATTAAATATTTCAATTGTTTCGAATAATCAAGATATAAAATAACGGGAAATAAAAAAAAACTGAAAATATAGATTTCATCAAAAGACGTATTGTTTTCATGTTGATTTTTCGAAATCAAGTTTTCACCGGATCTATACATTTTCAGACCCCCTGAACCCAAAAAACATGTTTTTAGCGATTGGTCTGTGTGTGTGAACAGAATATCTCAAGAATGGAACATTGTACGAACTTGAAACTTAAGTTACATACCACTACCGGACCCGACACGAACATTTTGATCAAAATCGGTCAACCGGAAGTAGTAGTTTATTCGTATAATTTTTCACTTTTTTGCGATTTTCTCAAAAACTGGTCCTACGATTTTTTTAAAAATCGCCTTGTTTACTACATTTTTTATTTTCTACAAGATAGGGTAGGCGCCATGTTTGCTGAAATTCTGCGTGAGCCTGTTATAATAAAAGTTGTAGAGAATGTTAAATTCTACAACTTTTATTTCAAACATTTTTTTGTATAACGCTTAGTTTAGCGGTAATTAGCAATTTTCTGTTTTTTTCTCACGAAAACGTGTGAAAAATTTATTTTTTTAACATTTCGGCCTTAGAATGCATTTTACGACAAAAAGTATAAAATAAAATTTATAGGAAATTAAGAGCTCTACAACTTTTATTTTAAGCATTTTTTTGTACAGTGCCTAGTTTAGCGTGAATGAGCGGTTTTCCGTATTTTTAAGCCAAACTGAGGTAGATTTTAATTTTGCGTATTTCACTAATGTTTTTTGAGGTTAGTTTTTTGTTTATTTCTAATGTTTTATTACTAATGTTAGGTTTATTGTTAATTATTTGCATTGGCAAGAGAAAGTTGTGTGAGTGTTTTACACCAGATTTTTTACATTAAAAGAACAAATAATGGAGTGGACAGTGCTGCTACCAACTATAACGGTGATAAAAACTTAAACTAATCCATCGAGCGGTCTAGTTATGTAAGATGTTTTAAAATACAGAAAAATATTCGAATTAAAATAAATACGATATTTTAGTGTTTTTAATGACTTTACTTATAAAATAAATTCACATTTAAATAAACGATCTAATAAATTTTATTTCAGTAACTCGACTAAATACTGAAACAAATCTACAGTGTGAGTTATAAAACAGCATAGCTTACCGTTACTCAAAACTGCATGTACAAAGGCAGACAATTGTCACAACTAAAGGTAGTTTGTTACGTAAATGCGATTTCATTGCATTAGCATAATATAATAAAGCCTGTAAAATATTACATAATTCTTGTACTTGAATTATTCATGTCTAGAGTCGTAGGTGTAACACTACATCAATCAACATAATGATAAATAAATCAGTCATTATCTGTCAAGTAAATGATACAGCTTTTCACTTATAACCAGATAGATTCTTAAAACCATTTTGGAGCGAGCGTTATTTACACATACCTTATACCTTAATACTATTATTACTATTAGTACTGCTTTCTGACCTTTAAAGTTTTCTACTTGTTTACGATTTTGTAAGGTTTTCAGAAATGCAATTTTTGCTTTATCAACGTTATTATATCGGGTGCTTCGTGACCTTATTTTATCATTTTACAGTTACAAAATTTGATTTTATTAAATTATTTTCTTCAGGTTACTACAATGTGTTAAGACTACATACTAAATCTGACATACTATTTTTACTTTCTCTTGCTTATATAAATATATAGAAAGGAAAGAATTGTTTTCATGTTGATTTTTGGAAATCGAGTTTTCTCCGGATCTACACGTTTTCAGACCCCCTGAACCCAAAAATATGCTTTTAGCGATTGGTCTGTGTGTGAACAGGATATCTCAAGAACGGAACATCGTACGAAGTTAAAACTTGGAACTTAAGTTTGGTACTACTAGAGGACTCGACATGAATATTTTCATCAAAATCGGTCAACCAGAAGTAGTAGTTTATTCGTGTAATTTTTCACTTTTTTGCAATTTTCTCAAAAACGGCTGCTAAGATTTTTTTTAATTCGCCTCATTTACTGCATTTTTTATGCTCTACAAGATAGGCTAGACGCCATGTCTGCTGAAATTCTTTGGGAGACCGTGCTGTGGTAAAAAAATGTTTTTTTTTAAGATTGCGGCCTTAGTATGCATTTTACGACAAAAGTATATAAAATCAAATTTATAGGAAATTAAAATATCTGCAACTTTTATTTTAAGCATTTATCTCTACAGAGCCTAGTTTAGCGTCAAAGAGTGATTTTCCGTGTTATTAAGCCAAACTATTATGTTAATTTTCATTTTGCGTCTTTCACTCATGATTAAAATTAGGTTATGTTTTTTGAGGTTATTTTTTTTGTTTATTTCTAATGTTTTATTACTAATATTAGGTTATCCTGCCCATAACAGACAGGTGGAGTGTCAAATTATTTACACTCAATCTGTTAGTTGCAGGGCTAAAATAAATAGTTCTGTTTCTTATCACATGTCAGCCAATTAAATGACTGAATCATTTAAGAACAGAAGAGGTAGAGGTGTAAAAGACACTAGTCTGAGTTATTTTCTCTGAAAGTAATGAATTTCAGTATACAGCCAGACCCTGTGGTGAATGAAGTGTCATTTGCAGACTGGAAAATATGTGCTTTTCAGAGGGCCCGGCATGCTGATAAGCGTACTTTTCCACTCAGTGAGGAAGGCATTGGTAAACCTTTCCACTCAGTGAGGAAGGCATTTGTAAACCACCTCACTCCTCGTTTTCACTTAGTAAAACCTCTACAGGTTCAAACCAGCCTTTTGGCTGATGACCTAAACAACGATTAGGTTATATTGTTCATTATTTGCATTGGCAGGAGAAAGTCGTGTGAGTGTTTACACCAGATTTTTTGTCATCAGTATCTCGACTGGTTTGATGCAGTTCTCCAAGCTGTTCTGTCTTGCGCAAGTTGTTTAATATCGTCTAATACAGTTGTTTGATATCTGTAACACCCTACATCTTTTGTCATTTGCTTTAAATATTGCAACCTTTGCCTCCCCCTCCAATTCAATCCCTTAATATTACCATCCATTATTGATAGAGCAATACCTGATAAGATGTGTCCCACCAGCCTATCCCTTATTCTGGTAAGATGTTTCCATATACTTCTTTCATCCACTCGTCTAAGAACCTCTAAATTACTTATTTTTTCCAACCACCTAATCTTTAACATTTTCCTATAACAACATTTCAAAAGCTTCTATCCTCGTCCTTCCTACATCCCGATCACCCACGTTTCACTCCCAAATAATGCTACATTCCAAACATAGTGTTTTAAAAAAAAATTCCTAATCTGTGAATCAATTTTTGTAGTCAGTAAGCTGTTTTTTATTTCAAAGCTCTAGCTTGAGCAATCCTACTTTTGATATCGCTTGTGCATCTACCATCCTCTGTTATTTTAACCCCGAGATAGCAGAATTCTACTTTATGCTCTGATGACAGACTGTATTTTATACTAAATTTACGCTATCTGTATAATATTTAAAATTCAAAATGGGTCCAATTTAATTTAAAAGGTAATTCTGTTTGCCCTTAAATACAGAGTTCTACCAAACGGATAAAAATATTTTAACGTGGTTGTAAAGAGGACGCCTTCAGAATTCTGAAAAAATCGGAAAATTAAGTTGGTAAAAACCGTAACGGGATTTAGCAAAGCAATAATAACAAAATAATTTAATTTGTTTCGATGGTGTTGCTATTCTGGAGGCGACATGTTGTGAGGTTGGAATTCTCAACGACGCAATTGTTACAGCAATTCATTCAAGATATTGAAAAGTAAACAGAAATTTTTTAATAATGAAACTTGATTTACTGTACAGTAAAATTTCGTTATACCGGTATTCAAATATCTTCTTTTTTTGGTTTAACGTCCGACTGTTCTGCAATGCTAATGCAGACGGTGAAGGATGAAATGATTTTTGTAACGTATAAAAATATGCCGTGCCTGAATGGGATTCGAACCTGAAATATACCGGGCTCGGCTCGGACATTTATAAAAAAGAGTGGAAGTGCAAAGAGGATAAAAAAAAGGAAACCCCCTCAATTTTTACTTGCTTATGTATTACGTTCGCGACGTTATTGCATTTTGAATGGCATTGCATCCAAAATAAAGAAAACTATAGCGTCACAAACGACAACAGTAAATTAATATACAATGGTATTGCAATGACGATGGCAATCCCAACAGTGCATCTTAATACTTTAGGCTTTAAATATGCCTTTTATGACTTTGTGTACTTCTATTCACATTTGTGTATGTGTTGTTCAGGTCATCAGCCGAAAGGCTGGTTTGAACCTGTAGAGGTTTTACTAAGTAAAACGAGGAGTGAGGTGGTTTACCTTTGTACGCTTATCAGCATGCCAGGCCCTCTGAAAAGCACATATTTTCCACTCTGCAAATGACACCTTCACTTCATTCACCATAGGGTCTGGCTGTATAATTAAATTCATTACTTTCAGAGGAGATAACTCTGATTAGTGTCTTTTACACCTCTACCTCTTCTTTTCTTAAATGATTAAATCATTTAATTGGCTGACCAAGTGATAAGAAACAGAAATATTTATATTAGCCCAGCAACGAACGGATTGAGTGTAAATAGTGTAAATAATTTGACACTCTACCTGTCTATTATGGGCAAACATTTTTGTATGTGGCAATAAAATATATTTATTGAACTGCAATCGCGAATTCGGATATACTGGGATTTCGATGTACCGGGAAGGGTATAGCCAGTCATTAGTCCGATATAACGAGGTTTTACTGCACATATATGTATATAGTTAGATAAAAAAATGTGCACTGGGATACCACGGTGGTTGAGCAATAGTAATTGCATCAAATGTCCTTAGTTCAAACTCTACCGTGACTCAGTTATTCTTTACTTGTGTCGTGATATACTTTGTGTGCGCTACCTTAACTAGCCCTAATTCGTTTTATATTTTCTTCTAACATACTGTCTATCTATAACTTGATGGCTTCCCATTAATCGGCCCATTACTAGCCTTCTCAATAACACTTCATTATGTACTAATTCCAGGGTACTATTTTGTAGTAGTACATCATGAAATGTTATTGAGAAGGCTAGTAGCGGGCCGATTTTGCTCCTCTCTGCGGGAGGCTATCAAGTTATAGACAGTTGTTTAGCGTCTAATAATGCACGCAACGCAACTACATTTATACAATAGCATGCAGGACTACGGGCTCTGATCAAAGAATTCTATACTACGAGATCCTGAAACTCGTATATCTTCTGGAAACGTTCAAGGAATCAAACGAACTTACAACTCACTTATGTCAAATGTAATAATACCTAAGTTTCAATTAGGGTATAGTTTCTTCATGTAGCTCCAACTTAAATAAGATAATCTGATCTAAAATTATATCGAAACAACATTCTGAGCAAAGGTTTAATATTTGGGCTCGGAATACGTTTATATTTCAAAATTTTCTTGTAGAACGAGTTCGCCTATCACACACCACTAGCCCTGAGGTATCACAACCATAATATTGAAAAGGTAGAACAACCAGATACGAAATGCAATGTTTCAAAACTAAACTTAAAACGATTTTTTTCTAGAAAAAACACCTTTTTAATATTAATGAATTCTTTAATGTACACTGAAATCTGTTTTGTGAAAAATTTGATTCAACTGTTTCGTTGGGGTGTTTTTGTTCATTGAGTAAGTTTGAACTAATGAAACAATTTCTTTCTTAAAAAACTAAAAATCTACTTATCTATTTACATTGCCTATAAAATATTTAATAATATTTCTTATTTTTAAATTTTACATCAGAGTACAATTTTATGCTCAAGGTAATAAATTTATATTCAAAAATGCGTTCAAATATTTTTGATGAATTGTTTTTGTATAAACTTTGTACTTTGTAATGTTATTTCATGTAATTACGTTGTAATCTGTTTTGTTGTAGTAGAAAGTGTGAACGTTTAACAGTTTACTAATAAATTGGTTTGTGAGTATTAACACTAGAAAATATTTAAAATTCATTTGTTATCAAATTAAAAAATATTGATTTGTTATAGAAAGTGTTTCATCAAAAATCATTATAAGGAAATTGACTGAGTTGGCCGAGATTATAGGAATTTTTACTTTCTCTTGCCTATTTAAATAGTCTACATAGGAAGGAAAGTATTGTTCTCATGTCGATTTTTCGAAATCGATTTTTCACCAGAAATACAACATATTTTCAGACCCCTGAACCCAAAGTACATGTTTTTAGCGATTGTTTATGTGCGTGCGTGTGTGTGCGTGTTTGTGTGTGTGCGCGCGCGAAGAGAATATCTTAGAAACGGAACATCATACGAAGTTGAAACTTGAACCTTAAGTTAAATACTACTAGAGGACCTGACAGGAGCATTTTCATCAAAATTGGTCAACCGGAAGTAGTAGTTTATTCGTGTCGTTTTCAACTTTTTGCGATTTTTTCAAAAATGCCTCCTACGATGTTTTTCAAAATCACCTCATTTACTATATTTTTTATGATCTACAAAGATAGGGTAGGCGCCATGTCTGCTGAAATTCTTTGAGAGGCTATTCTCTCGTAGAATTTTTTTTTTCTTATGATTGCGGCCTTAGTATGCATTTTTTTAGCAAAAGTGTGTAATATTATAAAAGTTGTAGACAATTAAAAAATCTACAACGTCTATTGTAAACATTTCTTTGTATGACGCTTAGTTTAGCGGTAATTTGTGATTTTCTGTTTTTTTTTTCATGAAAATCTGTAAAAAATGGGTTTTTTGGCCTTAGTATGCATTTTACAACAAAAGTGTGTAATATAATTTATAGAAAATTAAAAGATCTACAACTCTTATTTCAGACATTTTTCTCTACAGAGCCTAAAGCGTGAAAGAGTGATTTTCCGTATTAATAAGCCAAACGAAGGTTGATTTTCATTTTTCATCATTTATTCATGATTAAAATTAGGTTATGTTTTTAAGGTTAGTTTTTTAATTTCTAATGTATTATTACCAATGTTACGTTTCCTATATTGTACATTATTTTCATTGGCAAGAGAAAGTCGTGTGAGTGTCCACACCAGATTATTTTGTTAATGTACTACATCATGGATGCGAAACATGGACATCAAGGGAAAAAGAAAGATAAAAACTTAAGATTTTGAGATGTGGTTATTGAGGAAATTAGAGAGAATCAGACGGATCGATAGGGTGGCAATGTTCAAGTTTTACGATGAATGAAAAAAAAGAGAATTTTGATGGAAACCATTCGATACATGGCTAATTGAGTAAGATTTGAATGGAGAAATTTTAATTAAAATTGTGTTAGACGAATCGATAAAAGGCGAGAAGTAAAGAGGACGAACAGGAATAAAGTTACAGACGTTTTAAAAACGGGGTATGAACTATGAAGAAATTAAGGCGCTGGCAGAAAACAGAACAAGTTGGAGATAAACACGGTGTAAGGGACCTGCATGAGGGCAGATAACCTTGTGATGGTGGTGATTAAACTGAACGTTTTAAAGTAATTAAGGAGAAGTAAAGAAGATAGAAAAAATTAAAATGGAAACGACAGAAAACCTGTTGTGCAATCTTTAATAGAATCATTCATGACTATAACATACAAAATTACTTTTAATTTCAATCATTCATTAAATGATTGAAATAAAAGAAGATTGAAGTCTGTTCAGAAAATAACGGGAGTTTTTAAATTTCGCGGGTTTGGAGAGTACGATTGTGAAGATTTTTTTTTTATTAAGTTGTTATCCATGCCCCTGAAGTATGATAAAATTTTCAGCTATATTCATTGTTTACTTTGTCTGAGGCAGCCGCTAAGGTTAGACGTGTTTTTATGAGCTCGGCGATTTTCGTTTGGTAAAACAAATGGATCAAAGAATTTGTATCAGAATTTGCGTAAAAATAAAATAAAGTGCAACAAAGTGTGTGAAATGTTAACTAAGGCCTATGGTGAGTCTGCTATGAGTAAGATAAGGGTTTACGAGTGGCATAAGCGTTTCCAAGAGGCCGTGAAGACGTTGAAGATGATGAAAGCCCCGGCACATGAACAACCGATGAAAACGTGGTAAAAGTAAAAGAAATGGTTACGAACGATCGCCGAATCACAATCAGAGAAGTCACTGATGATGTTTGCATATCGATTGGCTCATGCCATAAAATTTTTTGGAATGTTTTGGGTATGAAACGCGTGGCAGCAAAATTTGTTCCAAAATTGTTGAATTTTGAACATAAACAGCGGCGAATGGAAGTTGCTCAGGAGTCACTAAATGAAGTCAACGACGATGCAGAATTACTGAAACGTGTTATAACAGGTGACGAAACATGTATATACGAATATGACGTCGAAACTAAGGCTCAATCGTCCCAGTGTTCCAAACCACCGTCGCTTCATGCGGCGCCTACAGGCCTTCGGATTCTGGGGAGCCTGTATTAATGTGCACGAAGAAGTCGGAACCTTCTGAAGACCTGCGAACGATGAGACAAGAATGAAGAAAAACAACTTGCAAACCAAAGAGCAGTATTATTTTGGAACAATCAACGTACGGACACTCCTGCAGAGTCCTGCAGAGCAAATTGAAGCGAATTGGATGAGATGGAGAAAGAAAATATTTTAATACTGGCTTTACAAGAGACGCGTTTTACTCGCGCATACACTTTCGATTCTGAGAACTACAGGATATTTAAAGGACTGCCAGGATCAAGAATTAGAGCTAACCTATAGCAACTCGGAACACCATTCTGCGTAAACAAACTGATCATCCACTTCATAACAAAGTTCCACTCACCTTCTGAAAGGATCTGCACTTAAACAAAAAAAAAAAAAAAAAAAAAAATACGGAAATAAGAGATGCACAATTTTCAATGCACACACATCTTATCAGCGCGGACTACCGGAGAATTTCAGAAAAGGAGGAGACCAGCTAGAGAATGAATAACGGACTTTAAGGGCTTCCACGAAAAGAAAAATGAATATTTGTACGAACAAAAATAATACGAAATGTTATGATTAAAAGTGTATTCTTTTTGTTGGAAATAAAGTATTGTGGCAATATCGAAAAGGAAAGAGTATTCGAGAGTTTTCTAGGGGGACCGAGAATTTATAAATGTTAACGTAAATAATAAAAAAGTAATAAAAAGGAGTAATAAATAGGTTTCCAAGAAATAGTTATAAACGGTTTTTATAATACAGGTAAATATGCCTTTTGTTGTATGCCTATTGTGAAAGAAATGAGTCAGGTACCTATTTAGATAGTAATTGGCCTTTTTGTAACACCTTTTATTCAATCCTAATTTGTTTACAGTTGTTAAGATTTATCCAGAAGTCATCGAAGGATTTTGTATTTTATTTTTTTATCGAAAACCTCTGTCTTTTCTCGAACTCTCCATTAGCCCATCTATATAAGGACCGGTTTGTTTACGGTCTAGTCAATCTCGATTTATGTGTATTTGAGTGAGAGAATCGCGTAGTGCTTAACGGTTACGTTAGAAAAGGTCAACGTTACTGTGTATTGTTCAACGTTTATTCTGTATAATTTTTGTAAATAATATTAAGTGTTAATTGTAGTATACTTGTAGATTTTAGTCACTTATTTAATTGTAATTCTTAGTTGTGTGTTCTTACTTAAGTGTGAAATAATTACTAATTAATAATTTAAATAATAATTATTACTATAATATATTATAATATAGGCCTATTATATATTTATTACTAATAAATAATTAGTAATTAATAATTACTAATTAAGTGTGAAATAACTAATTCTTACTTTAGTGTGTTAATAATTAATTTACCCAGATCCCGAAACAGACCTTAAAGATAAGTGTCACTGTATTATTATTATTATTATTAATGATAATAATACGACTAATAATGTGCAATTTGTTCCCGCGCACAGGATAGTTCTGGGCGGGAATTAGTAAATAAGAGCTGAATAAAATTATATTACATGTTTTGAATAAATTTTAAATAAAAAATTGAATATTACTATTTTAGTAATGAAATTTTAGTGATGAAAAAATTCTGAGAATAGGCCTAAACTCAGAATTCTTTGGTTAAAAAATTCCGATGTAATAATTTGAATTAATGTAAGCCTATAATTTATTAAGATTTGTTCTGTTATCATCGGGGACTAATGGGAAGGAATTTATTGATTTTGAAACGTATCTTGTTATTAAACTATTGTATAAACAAAATGTTTATCGCATTTGGTAGTATAAGCCTTATGCAACTAATATTTATTATTCCATGTCAAATACAATATTGTTATTATTTCGATCATAAATATGTTATAATTTTAGACTATTTATTTGAACATAGGTGTAGATGTGCAGATGGTTTTGACCCATTAAATTATAAAATGTGTAATGTGTGTGTGTGTGTGTAGATATATCTAGATGTATTAGGGGTTGGATTGGGGATGGTTGTTATCAGAACGCCGGCGTCAAAGTTGACCGGAGGAAGTAAACGATGAAATGATTGGTCAAGGGCGAGCCTGCGCGTCCAGACGCCTCGTGATAACTACTTGTGTAATGTTCATAAAAGGACGCGTGAGCGTTGGTAACAAGTCGAGAGTGGGGTTGTTTTAGGTATAGATAATAAAGAGGTGGTGGGAGAAATGCTTTAGCAACCGGTTAAAAATTGTTCAACGACTGCTATAGATAACTGAAACTTACCATCGCACCGCACGGATCTCTGCTCTTAACTTGACACAACATAAATAAAAACAAAAAACAAATATTCTTTTTTAATACATTATACATGTGCGTATAAAACTTTTCATTTTCGTTATTTTACTTTTTTTTAGAATATGTATAAAATTGTTCAGTGAATGAATCAACATGAAATCTATCATTTGTAAAATTCTGTATTCTGGTTCTTCAAAATATAACAGCTTGTGTTATCAACTTTATTAAGTGCGCGCCGTGTTATTACAATTGAAATTCCTGTGTAATTTACTTTCAAGGAACAAGAAGTAGAAGATGACGTCCGAGATATTAAGCGATGTAAGTTTTAAAAAGTATTGTCTTTAATAAAATTAAGTTTTTGATATAAGAATAAACTTTGATAAATTAACTTACTAAAAATTATTCATTTATTTATTTACAAAATTATACTTTTATTTATACAAATTTAACAAAGAAAAGTAAAATTTATAATAACTTTTATAATTCTTTTGTTCATTTTTTATATTAAATTAATGTAGCAATAAAATTTTAAAATTTTGATATAAATAAAATGTAACTGTCATATAATTCTTTAGATAAATTTTTAAAGTAAAGATGTTTTGTAAAAAAATTAAATAAGATAAAAAAAATTTGAAAATTTCATATTTCTGTTAACATATTTATTTAGTTAAAAGAATTTCATAATAAATTTTAGATAAATTTAATAACTTTATTTAATTTTAAAATTATTTATATATATTTATTTTATTTAAAATTTTATAAATAGCTTGGTTATTACTTTGAATTACTTTGGATTTAAGGAACGGTGGGTTTGAACGTGTGTAATAATTTTTCATACCCTAGCTAGGAATCGAATCCGGAACTTCCACATTGCGACGTATCACGCTAACCACTAGGCCATGGAGGCGGTCGAAATATAATTCTATTTTACAATTTTATATATTTTTTAAATAATCGTAGGCCTACCTGTTCAAAAAATGACATTTTGTATAATTGTAGTTATGTGGGATGGAAAGAGATAAATGTGTTACAAGTTGGGGTACAGTAATTTGATTTTGAGTATTTGACCAAACCATTAAAACTACAAATAAATAATTATTTAAAATTTGACATTTTTGAGTAGAAATTATAAGAATTAATTTACCAAATTTGATATTTAAATTTTGTATTCATATTTGCATGATTAAATTTTGTATCATTAGAATACATACATATTTATAAACAATTGTTTGATGGAATAATATTATATATTTATTTCAATAATAAATTGATGATGTAGATAGCTTTTCATACAACATTTTTTTATATGGAGGGAAAAATTGATTCCATAGACCCTTCATGTAAATTAAAATTCCATTAAATTATAGTTGCATTCAATGTCATCGCACGTCAATTCAATTTTAAACACACATACAAACTCATACGTCGAAATGTACAACATTTTCCTACATTATTTTTACGTTTATAATCTTCATTTAATGTTTCAGTTCTTGTTAGTTTCACGTTCAGGGTTTGTTTTTTATGGAAGATTATAAAAAAATTACGTTTTTATAGTACACTACATAACTCATCCTAAAATGTGACCGGTTACTTACATTTAATATACTGATACATAAACAAATTTTTGTAGAAATAGTTGTGACGCAAATTCAACTATCGGTCATTAAGTAACGTTAATAAATGTTAGAAATCGAGTTATTAATGAAAAATAGTTTCTATTGTATCAAAAATCAAACATATCAAAATTTATTAATTTTATACTTTTGTGAAATGCTCATTTAAGATGACACGCTTAAAATGATTTCTCAATTTTTTCCTCTTTCTTTCTGATTTTCCCTGAACGATAACAATTTTTCATTCGTTGGATCTTTTTTGTCTTTACTCTTTAAAAAATTCAGCTTTTTCTTTCAATTTTCGTAAAATAAATAGTTAAATTATAACTTTTCTTCTAAGTACTGTACATCTCGATCAAAAATTATCTTCATCCTGAATTTGATATGTGAGATTTTTCTTTTGCTTGCTGCCGATTTCATTCAAAAAGTTTTAATTACATTGTTGAAAATTTATCTTTTTTGCACATTTTTCGTCATTCATTCTGAAAACGGGCACATAGAATTTTAGCTGCCTTTTAATTATTGAAGATTTTAATGTTTAGATTTTTGTGTAGTTCTTTGCTCGATATCAATTTAAAATTTTCTCTTAAAACACTTTTTGGTGGATTAATTTTTCTTAAATTTCTTTTTTCTATTTAAACAATTTCTCTAATTGTCCAGGTAAATTGTTAATTTAGTAATTTAAATACATAATTTCATACATAATTAATCAGGGTTGCTTTAAGAAGTTTATAAAGTCACATAAATATTTTGGTTATAAGCGACTACTTTTAATTACGGTAAGCAATCAGTGGAATTTAACGTGTTTTCAGATCCTAGCCAAGAATCTTAACTGTGACCTACCCTTTTGTGGTTTGAATCCCTGTCTACCACTCTTGTCACTGAACCACATGTGTAAACCTTTTAATTTAGTAATTAATTAATTACAACAAAATTTTGTAGCAAAGCTAATAAAAAAGTCAGTTTTGCAAAAAAACAAGCGTATTTTTTTGTTTTTTAAAAAAAGTTTTATTTTATTTCAGTTTATAAAATAATTTCTTAATCATTACAGCGGTACTATTTGTTGTAGCCTACTGCATTAGGACACATAGTTGTTCGAAATAGTAATTAGTTTTTATTTTTAATTGTTACAATTCAGTTTTATTTTCATCTTATTGAATTTAAAATAAATTAGAAAAAGTTAGATACTCTTAGAGGACCCGACACGAACATTTTCATCAAAATCGGTCAACCTGAATTAGTAGTTTATTCGTGTCATTTTTCACTTTTTTGCGATTTTCTCAAAAACGGCTCCTACAATTTTATTTTAAATCGCCTCATTTACTACATTTTTATGCTCTATAAAATAGGGTAGATGCCATGTCTGCTGAAATTCTTGGGGAGGCTGTGCTCTCGTTGAAAAAAATGTTTTTTTAAGATTGCGGCTTTAATATGCATTTTAACCCAAAAATGTAAACATAAGTTGTAGACAATTTAAAAACCTATAACTTTTATTTCAAAAAAAAATCTTCGTATAACGCTTAGTTTAAATGTAATTTGTGATTTTCTGTTTTTTTTATGAAAATGTATAAAAAATTGATTTTTTAAGATTTCAGCCTTAATATGCATTTTTCGACAAGGTGTATATAATCAAATTTGTAGGAAATTAAGAAATCTACATTTTTCATTTAGAGCATTTTCTCTGCATAGCCTAGTTTTGCGTGAAAGAGTGATTTTCCGTATTTTTAAGCCAAACTGAGATTGATTTTCATTTTGGGTATTTCACTCATGATTAAAATAAGGTTATGTTTTTGGAGGTTAGTTTTTTGTTTATTTCTAATGTTTTAATACTAATGTTAGGTAATATTGTTAATTATTTGCATTGGCAAGAGAAAGTTGCGTGAGTGTTTCACACCAGGTTTTTGTAAAATATTAGCCAAATTAAACAAATATTACACTGATATATTACCTTTTTACTAAATTAAATTTTTAATAATTTTTGCAAATATTAAGCAAGTTTTTGATATAACTATAAAATTTTATTAATTAGACTCTGGAAATGGGTTTCGAAAAAAGATTTAAAAATGTGAATTTTAACCTTTCTAACTTTACAAACAATATAAAATGTGTAAACTAGTTTTTAAATGTTAAGTTATTGTTTGCTATAGATTATCAGCAAAAATTGAATGTTCAATTTTTATGAATTTTGTTTTTAAGTTCCGTATCTATTTTTTTAAACATTGATAGGCATATTGTATTCCAACTAATTTTAATATTAACGCTAATGTAAGTGGCAAAAGTGATAAATGAAAATGAACGACGAAACATTTCAAAGTTGACCAGGAGTCGAACCTATTTATTAATTTAGTTTTAAATATAACTGATATTTTTTTATGCTAATTTTTCTCAATGGATTGCTTACATTAGTGTATAAAGAAACAAACAGCAGAAACTTTATTGTTATTGTGACTATAAACTATTCGTAAATTATTTTAATATTTCATAGTTTTTCTATTACCCATAATAGGCAGGTGGATAGTTAAAGAATTTGAACTCAATCTGTTAGTTCCAAGGCTACAAAAATAGTTCTGTTTCTTATTACATAGTCAACATGGTAGAGGTGTAAAATACAGTAGTCAGAGTTATCTCCTTTGAGAGTAATGAATTTTATTATACACCTAGACCCCGTGGTGAATGAAGTGAAGGTGTCCTTTGCGGGGTAGAAAGTGGACGCTTTTCGGACGGCCAGGCATGCTGATAAGCATACATTTCCACTCAGTGAGGAAGGTAATTGTAAACTACCCCTCACCTCGTTTTACTTAGTGAAGCCTATAAAGGTTCAAATCAGCTTTTCGGCTGATGACCTAAAAAACAACAACAACAGTTTTTCTATAAAAATTAATATTGTGTGTTTATACTGTAAATCTTATCTTAGAAAAAATGTAGCAATAAAATTAATTAGTTGTTGTTTATCATCAGCAGTAAATAGTTGTTATCAGCAATAGTTGATCAGCAAATATTTGTTGTTGTTCATCAGCAGAAAGGCTAGTTTGAACTTCTAGAGGCTTCACTTAGCAAAAAGAGGAGTAGGTGGTTTACCTTGCCTTCCTCACAGAGTAGAAAAGTATCCTTATCAGCTAGGCCCTCTAAAAAGCATCTAATTTCCACTCGGCAAATGACACAGTTCACTTCATTCACCACAGGTTCTAGTTGTATAATAAAATTAATTATTTTCAGAGGAGATAACTCTGATTAGTGTCTTCTACATCTCTACATCTTCTGTCTTTAAATGCTTCAATCATATAATTGGCTGACCTTATGATAAGAAACAGAACTATTTTTTGTAACCTTGAAAACTAGCAGGAGTGCAAATAATTTAACACTCCACCTGCCTGTTATGGGCATAAAATAAAATTACACATATCAAAATTTATAGAGTAATTTTCAAAAAATGTAGAAAATGATTGGGAAGGTGCACAAGAAATTGCAAACGCACAAAGCTTAAGGCAATTTTTTTTTTTTTTTTTTTTTTTTACTTTTAAGACCACACTGGATCACTTTAAGTTAGTTTAACATTTATTTAGACTACGTTGTTTTCTCTTCTCCCAGTAGGCCTTCATTCTAAGCGATCGGGCCAGTCTCACGTCATCTGATACGACACTCGTTTTATATTGTTTAGTTGGAGGAGGTGCAAATTTAAAGCTTTTTATGATGTTTAATTTTTCGGATTTATTTTGGAGGTCTTCAATTTTTAACCCCAACTCCTCCAGATCTTCATTTATTTCTCTCATCCATACCGGTTTGAGAGCGAGTCCACAACAGAAATTCAATATCTGTTTGACATATCTATTTTCTGGATATCTCAATATGTGACCGAGGTATGATATTCTCTTTTTCCTCATCGTCTCAGTTACTGGATCAATAGTTTTGTAAACTTCACTATTGGGCAAAAGTCTCCAGTGTCCTTCCACTTTGTTTCTCTTACCTATGCAGGTTCTCACTATTTCCCTTTCCTTTTTGACAACTCTGTCAGTGTTAATCTTGGATTTTATTTTAAACAGGGTCTCACTGCAATAGGTAATTTTGGGTTGGAGAACTGTTTTATAGTGTTTTAATTTAGATTGAATTGAGAGGCATTTTTTCTTATATGTGTTTTTCACCATCTTATAGGTGCTGTTTATCTTGGCTGATCTTTCAGTCCAATTTATTGCCTCATTATTATTTTTTGTGATTACTTCCCCCAGATAATTAAATTTCTCAACTAATCCCACTTTGTTGTCATTTATCATTATGTGTTTAAATTTGTCCTCTCCTAAATTCATCATTTTAGTTTTTTCATACGATATTTTGAGTCCTATCTTTCCTGCTATATCTTCTAAAGATTTAATTTGGGAAATGGCTCCCTCTGCATTTGTTGCTAGTAGCGCTAGATCGTCTGCAAATCCCAGACAACTAAATCTCAATCCTTTGTTCTTTCTTCCTAATACCACTGTGGGAGGATTGATTCTCTGCCACTCTCTCATTATATACTCTAGTGCACAGTTAAATAGTAATGGAGACAGTCCATCTCCCTGTCTTAATCCTGTTGTGATGTTAAATTCTTTGGATAGTTCTCCTCTAAATCGTATTTTGGATTTGGTATCTTTTAGTGTCAACTGGATTAGTTTGATCAATTTCGGGTGTAATCCCAAATTTCTTAATATTTTCAGCATGGAATTTCTGTGTATACAATCGTAAGCCTTTTTAAAGTCGATGAATGAAATCACCATATTCTTCGATTGTTTCATTTTCTTGTGGTAGTCTATTAGTAGTTTTAAAGTTAAAACTTGATCAGCTCCACATCTCCAAGGTCTGAACCCTGCTTGATAATCTCCCAATTGTTGGTCTAATTGGTCTTTAATTCGATTGTATATTATCCTTGAGAATATCTTGTACGTACAATCTAACAAGGAAATTCCTCTATAATTATCCGGGTTGGTCTTATCTCCTTTCTTGAACAGAGGGCAAATAATTGCTGATGTCCAATGTTCTGGTAATATTTCTGAGTTCCAGATTACACATAAGTTCCGATGTAGTTGGACTTGTGTTTCCTTGGACGCATATTTCCATAGTTCGGTTGTGATTGGATCTTCTCCGCAACTCTTATTGTTCTTCATCTCTGTGATTGCATTTTGTACTTCCATTAGTGTTGGTTCTTGGATGTTTCGCTGTTCCGTCAAAATTGGGGTATTTTCATCAATTTCAAAAAGTTCTGTAGGATCTTCGCAGTTCAACAGTTTATCAAATGAATCTGCCAAGATTTCTGCGTTTTCTTGGTTGTTATGAGCAGTTTTCCCTTGTCTATTTTTCAGTATTAGGGTTGGTGGGGCATATTTAGCTGTTTGTTGTTTGAATCCTCTATAATATAATCTGGTGTTATTTTTCTGATTGTTAGCATCCATTTCCTCCAAGGATGTTTTCAGGTATAATCTTTTTTCACTACGAATTATACCATGGGATAATTTACTTTGTTTTCTATAGTCCTCCAGGGATTCGTTGGTGCTTTCGGCTTGATGTCTAAGCCATTTCTTGTGACGATTATCCAATGCTAAGTCACATTTCTCGTTCCACCAGGGATGTTTTTTACGTTTAGTTAACGGGGATATTTCTTTAGCAATTTTTTGTAAGTTTTCAGATAATTGGGTTAAATTTAAATTATCTGGGATGTTTGTGGTCTTGTCTAAATAACTCCGATTTCCAATGATTTTAGTTGCATCATACTCCTTCCCTCTGTTCTTTACTATCCTATTCTTTCTTCCAGTGGGTGTTGCTACCATCTTAATTTTCACCAGGTAATGGTCTGAGCCCGTATCTTGTCCTTTACAAACTTTCACATTGTACATTTCTTTGTGGAAGTTTCTATCCATGCACACGTGATCCAATTGCCATTCTCCCTTTGTGCTATCTGGGTGTTTCCAAGTTCTCATCTTTTTGTAGGCTCTTTTGAAATAAGTCGATTTTGAGATAAGGTCGTGTTTTCTGCAAAGTTCGACCAATTTCATTCCATTTCTGTTGGTTTTCAGATGTGCTGTGAATTTTCCTATTATATCTCTGTATTTTCTCTCTTTGCCCAATTGAGCATTGAGATCTCCTAATAGGATTTTCACGTGATTTTTAGGGATGTTTTCCATTGTTTGATCCAGAGTTTCCCAAAATTCTCTTACTGTCTCTTTGTATTCTTTTTTCCTGTTTTTATCCTCCGTTGGGGCATGGACATTTATCATAGTGTAGAACTTTCTAGGTGTTTTGAATGTTAAATATGATATTCTGGGCGTTACTGCCTCAAAATTTGTTACTGATTCGATCACCTTCAGACTTACTAAGAACCCTGTTCCCGCCTTCTGCCCCTTGACCTCTGGTATTCCATTATATATTCTATAACCCTGCGATTCAAACGGTTCTGCATCCGTGTTTCTCATTTCCTGCAATGCCAAAATCTGTATCTTTTGCCTTTCCGATATACCTATTAAGTTTTTCAATTTACCCACTTTAATCAGGGAATTTATATTGTGTGTTCCGAAATAAATGGGTTTCTTGAATTTAATTTTGTGTCGTGTCAAATGCTCCGACTCATTTGAATCTCTTAAGTCGCTACCCACCGATCCCGAGTGTAGCGATTTCTTGTGATCTATGATGTTAATGTCACAAGCGGTGGAATTTTTCTTAAAAGACCTTTCCATTTTGCTTCTAACTTTTCTGACTATCGTGAAATAGCCGGTGGGAATCAGATCCCAAGGCAATTTTATAATACGTTTTTTACATACGAGGGAAAGAAAGGCGGTCAGAATATAGTAGATGATTTAATTGAAAATAGAAGCACAGTACGCGTATATACTGTGAATCACATTCAGTGTGATACGGGAAAAATCTTTCTCCTTTCTTTAATGTACGCAAAAAAACACAAAAGACCTGTGGCAACTGTAACATTAACAATCGAGAATTGAGCAGAATTCCTTGCAAATCATCTGAACTGGTTCATTCAAACATAAAACAGTTCACTTATTGAAATTTTCGGCCAAGTACCCCACACTTATGTGGAATCTCCTCATTAGTAATACGGTCCGAAACTGTCAATATCCTGCGGTAGAGCCAAATCTCGAACGCTTCCTACTATTCACATAAGGCTTCCATCAAGATCTACGATTCTACACCGAAATAATATAAAGAATACGTAGCCACCAAAGTTTTCATCTTTATATTTATTGCCACATGATAAGCGTGAAGATTCCTCTTATGCTATTAAAAACAGGTCTGGCCTTCTTAATTTTGGCTCTAATTTCCTCCGTATGATTTCATTGATTGAGAAGTCGAGGTACGTGTATTTTCCCACTCGTTCAACCATTAGGTGGTTCATACATACGAGGAACGTTCAATAATTAACAAGTCAAATGAACAAACTATTGAGAAAAACCGGTTCGTTCAATTTGTTCCCTCAAACTTTTTGAGAGTCAAATTGACAACCTTCACAACACTTTTTTTTTTGCAAATTTGTGTACGTTGCAATCTGTTCAATTCAGAACAATAAGCAACCCCATGACCCAATGAGATGAGGATGATGTGTATGGCGTGTAAATGAGGTGTAGTCTTGTACAGACTCAGGTCGACCATTCCTGAGAGAGTATGGTTAATTGAACCCCAACCATCAAAGTACACCGGTAACCACTGTCTAGCATTCAAATCCGTATAAAAGTAACTACCTTTACTAGGATTTGAACCAGGAACCTTCGTCTCCAAAAATCAGCTGTTAAACAGCTGATTTTGGCGACGAATTTACCTCTAGACCAACCCGGTGGGTTAAACACTGTTAATCACGTTTTCCATCATAATTAATATAAGCATAACCTAATTTATTCACTTCAAATTATCATCTCCGTTTGAATCGTGTTCGCTGGAAGAGCAACGTTTAGTGATAACATTTTCTTTATCCAAAAATGTAAAACCGACAAAAGTTTTACTCAAGATTGTTGAAACAATACGACGAAGAGTGTTTAAACCGCAGTAACGTGTATAAGTGGGAGGAACAGTTGAATTTGTCATTTCAGAAAGCCCATTAGTCAAAAAACTAACTTTTGAAAAAATTAAAAAACTATAATATGGGCCAACCTAGTACGTTTTAATAAAATGTATACTTTTGTTTTTTTTCAAAAATAAGCCTCCTATTCAAGTCAAAATTAAAAATTTTGATTTTAGGTGTTACTGAAATAAATTGGAGTAAAATGCTAACTTACGTTGTTTTTTGTGAAATATGTTACTAGACGAGAAGAAAATTATGTTGTACATTAGTATTCATTTATTTATTTCACTAGTTTACACTACTAACTTCAACTACTGCCCATAACAGAGAGGTGGAGTGTCAAATTATTTACACTCAATCTGTTTGTTGCAGGGCTAAAATAAATAATTCTGTTTCTTATCACATGGTCAGCCAATTAAATGACTAAATCATTTAAGAACAGAAGAGGTAGAGGTGTAAAAGACTCTTATCAGATTTATCTTTTCTGAAAGTAATGAATGTCATTATACATTCAGACCCTGTTGTGAATGAAGTGGTGTCATTTACAGAGTGGAAAATATATGCTTTTCAGACGGCTCAGTATGCTGATAAGGGTACTTTTCCATTCAGTGAGGAAGGCAGTTGTAAACCAACTCAGTCCTCGTGTTACTTAATAAAACCTCTACAAGTTCAAACCAGCCTTTCGACTGATGATTAAAAAACAACTTCAAATAGCTTTTTGTAAAAATAAAAATTGAATTTTTAACTTAGAAAGAAAAATGTTGGTTTTCAGTGTTATTCACGTTCATCATCATCATCGTCACCAACAGTAGTTATTTCCCTTAAAAATATTTTTGCATAGAAACTTTGTATAGTCTCTTTTACTAGAAAGTAGAGCCTAAGCTTCAAACAATCGTCATCTTCATATTTTAATTAGAAGGAAGCACTATATTTATAAGGATAAGCCTATCCGTAGTGTTATATTATGGAAAGTCATACTTATTTGATTTTTATAGCGATTTACATACATTCAGTTAGTCCCGAAGTGCACTAAAAAAAAAACATGTACTTTTTTGACTTATGGGATTTCTGAAATGACTGATTCAGTTAAATTCGGGCAGAAAAAAAGTTACTCATCTCTATAACTCTAAAAGACCAGTTTCGGCTACCGCGTTGCAAAATCGCATAAATGATCTTATTCACGAAGACAGGCGAGTCAAAATTTCTTAAATTGGTAGTTTATGATTAGTACTGAAACCGTGAATTCAATCATTTATGACGTGCTAAATTTTCGCAATATGTATTTAGAAGAAGAGAACGAAAGAAACGCTTGAGAAGTTGGTTTGGGAGGCGTCGCCACATCGTACGTACAACCCAGACCTCGTCTCTACCGAAACTTATTTGGTCAGGGCACTCAAAGTCTTTTTAGACGGCAGGAGTAGAACATTCTTTATTTCTGTACATAATTTCATTTACAAATATTAGTATTACCTAATAACAGTTTAATTTATAATAATCTTAAAATATAATACAATAAAATTTTACAAAATAATAAAATATTATACAACACTTACCATATTTGTAAAAAATAAATATTGTACCAATTTTTTTAACTTCTCAGTATTCAACAAAAGACTTACTTCATGTGATTTTGAATTAAAATTAATTTCACCCAGAAATATTAAAATCAATTTTTATGTTTTCATAAAAAACAAGTGTAGTTTTATGAATAATTTTAATAAATTAATTTATTTCTTTATTTACAATAGGCTATATTTATTAAAATTTAAAATAACTTAATATAAATTGAAATAATATTACTGTGACATCCTTTAGCCAGTTTTTTTAATAAAAGCAAAAAAAAAAATTTACAATTTGAAATTTTTTAAATATTATTTTATAAAGTATCATTTAGGATCAGATGACCTTTACGCAGTGAGACATTAATGACGTAACTGATATATTGAGACATAACTACTGGAATTAAAGAAACAATTAATTTTCCAAAAAAATTTCCTTGAAATTACATTCAGTACTAATATCGGAAATGAAGACTCTGTCTGAGATAATAGAACAACTGAGTAAAAATTCGACGATAACGAAGCGGTCATAAAAACGGTATACAAATGGTTCAAACAAGGTAAAGGCGGGAAACAGAAACTTACAGAACGGTGGGACAAGAGTCTAAATATTCATGGAGACTATTTTGTCTATCAGTTTCATGTCAATGAATAAATCGTTTTTTCTCTACACCAATTTGTTTCGTTAATTATTGAACGTTGTTAATTATCTATAATTCGGATTGTCATTCTTCAGAAATGATGAAATTCAATGTATGTTTAACGTATCGTATCGATAGATGTGGGTTTTATTTAAATATGTCTTTGTTCATCACGTGGTACTATTATTAGCATTACTACATATTGTTATTTCTATTACTAGGTTGGGTTATACGAAAAGGAACACGTAGGCATGGTTGGTTTTCAAACTAACTTGTATATACTTTGCATATCTCTTTTCCCGTTTCTCACAGACCATAAAACTCATAGTCTAATAAAAGATTGCAGTATGAACTTAGAACTGTACAACCATACGGACCAGTCACCGTATTTATGCAGCGTAAATTTATTGCAGATAAATTTTATTACACACACTTTATCCTGCTTTCTGTGTGATTTGATAACAAGTCAACCTCTCGTTTTGAAAAATATAACTTCCTTTAAAAGAAGATAAATCTTATTTATTTATTTTTTGGTTTTACGTCTACTGTTTTGCACTGAAAATCTAATGCAGACGGCAAACGATGATATATGACAATTAGTTATGAAAAAATGCCAGACCTGATCGGGAATCGAACCTGGAACTCCTGACGTAGAAGCCAGTTGCGTTGACTTCTACACCACCGGTCAGGTAAAATTAACCTTTATTGTTATGTAAAACAAAATACATTTTTACTTTCTCTTGCCTACATGAATATATTGGAACGGAAGTATTGTTTTCATGTCGATTTTTCGAAATTGGGTTTTCACCGGATCTACACTTTTTCAGTCCCCCTGAATCCCAAAAAACATGTTTTTATTGACTGGTGTGTGTGTGTGTGTGTGAACAGAATATCTCAAGAACGGAAAATCGTACAAACTTGAAACTTAAGTTAGGTACCACTAGAGACCCGACACGAACATTTTTATCAAAATCGGTCAACCGGAGGTAGTAGTTTATTCGTGTCATTTTTCACTTTTTTGTAATTTTCTCAAAAACGGGTCCTACGATTTTGGCGTCATGTTTGCTGAAATTCTTGGAGAGGCGGTTTTCACGTAAAAAAATTGTTTTTTATAAGATTGGAACTTTAATATGCATTTTAGCGCAAATATGTGTTTAATAAAAGTTGTAAAGAATTTAAAATTCTACAACTTTTATTTCAAACATTTTTTTGTATAATGCTTAGTTTAGCGGTAATTAGCAATTTTGTTTTTTTCTCACGAAATCGTGTGAAAAATCGATTTTTTTAAAGATTTCAGCCATATTATGCATTTTACGACAAAAGTGTTTAATTAAATTTTATAAGAAATTAAAAGACCTACAACTTTTATTTAGAGCATTTTTCTCTACAGAGCCTAGTTTAGCGTGAAAGAGTGATTTTCCGAATTTTTTAAGCTAAACTGAGGTGATTTTCACTTTACGTCTTTGACTCATAATTAAAATAAGATTATGTTTTTTGAGGCTAGTCTTTTTGTTTATTTCTAATGTTTTATTACTAATGTTAGGTTATATAGTTAATTATTTGCATTGGCAAGAGAAAGTTGTGTGAGTGTTTCACACCAGGTTTTTAAACTTATATTTTTTCGGCTGTTAGTTTTCTTAGATACATTTAATAGAATTAAAAGTAAAAATAATTTAAATATCTCTACGTATTTGCTTAAATTTAGAATATTCAAAGTTACGAAAAGTCATTAAATATGTAATTAAAATTGATTTATTTAATCACGGGAAATTTCTGAACTACATTTTTACTTATAAGGCAAATAAGATTTATACCAAATAAGAGAAAACTTAAAGACATAATTGATCTGTTACCTCAGAAAATTATTTAAAATGGTTTTATGGTGTTAATTACCTTTTATAACTAAAAATATCACAATGTTATTAATGTAAAGACCTTGTCCCACAAGAAGTACTTAATTAATTTAGAGAATTTATCTTTTTGACAAAATATTATTATGAACAGATGTAGTTATCCGAGTACCATCACACTTTATCAATTTTAACGTTGATAGTTTTTTTTATAACATTACTATTTACCAAAATTCACCAAAAGTGGGATTTTTGCAAGTTCACAAAAAATTCGAAAGCCCTCGCTAACTGACTCGACTTATTCTCTTATTTACCATCAACACAAAGAACTGAAATTTAGCACATCAATGTCACATAGAATTAATATATTTAAGGTAGTAACCCTGTTTTTACCCATTAGAAGTATATGATCAGATTTTGTTCCTTGAATAATTAATAGAAAACTAAAACAATTGCAATTTAGGATAATGGGTAATTAACCTCAAAACGTATTAATTCTATACCTCACCCACGATATACAGTTGTAAAAAAGGGCGTACTTATTCTTCTATCACGTAAGTCCGTACTTGTCAATCTTATTTAGACTCACTGGATAAAATGCAAAAAGCTCGTTTTACGAGAAGTCAAGAAAAACCACCTGTTTCATCCCAACGAAGCAATTGTTTAAGCATTTTCAAGTACTTTTTCTGGTTTTATTTCTGACTATTTTGCAATTTCTGTAATGCAGACGGTGAGAAGGATTATATAGGCAAATGGGCGATAAAAAAATGCCAGACCTGACCGGAAATCGAACCCGGGACCCCAGCGTAGAAACCAGTTGTGCTAACCACTACGCCAACGGGCGTAGAAGTACTAAATATTCGTCAACTTTATGCCCGGCAACTACTTACACAGGCACACAAAAATGCATAGAATTTCCCAATACGAATCCAAAACAAGAAACAAGCATTTGCTTCCTTTGCAAAGAGCTACAAAAAGGTTATTTCAAAGACACTTTTGTTACCTGAGCCCAAACTGTAAAACTGTGTGGGCTTCTCTGAAATTGTAATATACTTCTCTGAAATAAAATTCGATGGCTTTTAGGGTACTCAAATAAATCTCTCGATCGCTCCCTGGTTAGACAAAACCTTAACTGTTAAGGTTGTTAACCTTAACCTATTTTTTGCTAAATTAAAAACAAAATTAACACAAATTTTATAGAACAAAGAGAAGACTTTGAAAACATGAGGTGACGAATAGGTAGAACAGAAAGGAACTGAAATAACGGGAATTAATGAGTTCTCTTGTTGATATTACAAATTCAGCGCGACTTGAAGATTAAGTAAGGGCCAAAAAAGAAAAACTTTAAAATCATTTCGGTTAAAAGTGTATATTTTAGTTTTCTTTCAATGTAAAATTTCAGTTCTCTAGGTAATCGTGAAATTAAAGCATTAGCCATTAGTAAGTCATTAAGGGCTTTTTGATTTCTATATATAAATAGATAAGTATAGATAAGAGATAAAGTAAGGGCATAAAAAAAAACTCTTCGGCAAAAAGCGTATATTTTAGTTTTCTTTCAATGTAAAATTTCAGTTCTCTAGATAATCGGGAAATTAAAGCTTTAGTCATTAGTAAGTCAGTAAGGGCTTTTTGATTTATATATATATAGATATAGATAAGTTGACGCACGCGTACGCACAAACACCTACATTTTTCATTAGTACTTTTTAAAAACTGTTAACATAAGCGCATCAACTGAAAAAGGTCATTAACAACTATTTCAATATTATTTTATTATTCCTTCCTTTATCTTTAAGAAAACATATAATTCATTGCTCTAAAATATTGTTTAGGCTATAATTATTTTAAAATCATTGTGTACCCTGAAAAATTGTTCATCCATTTCAACACTAAGATATAAATTGCGATTTTCTTCAATTTGAATAGATATAGAAATGTAATTTTTGGTATAGTATAGTTCTTGAGTTTTAATGGTAGCTCTGACCTTGAGAACACTGCAATGGAGGGAGTAGCAGTGCGGGGTTCATTATCGTACATTTCTATAAACATCGTACATACATTATTCACTACAAATAAATCATTCCGTTGGGAAGTCGTTGTTTGATTGCTTATTACATCTTGAAATGGTAGTTTTATATGCAGTCTATATCTATCTTCCATGAAACGTTATTTTCAATTTCAAATTTACGTAGTGAGTGTATATTCACCATCGCGGACGATGTTTAGTTAGACTGGTAGCAGCTAGGCTTGGTCGGCGAGAGCACCTCACGGATTGTACGGTAAATTTTAACTTGAATTTCTATTCTGTCTATGTAATCGTCAGCTTGGTTTATTCCCAATAACTCGTGCGTATGAGTTTGTGTTGACTGTTTACAGTTTCAGAAGCAGAATTTGTACTTTGTATCTGTGTATTTTGTATGGAGTTTTCCGATAATTGTTTTTTTTTTAGGACATAATGTACCTTTACTTAGCTTCTACTTAAGATTTCAACTTCAAAATTCAAACACATGCTTATTGGGTCCTGTTGCACACTTAAACGTAAGGTTTTTTCAAAATATTATTTTAAACAGAATTTATTCAACAATGAAATTAAAAATATTGAAGTCTTGAGAATATATTTAGAATAAAAATTTTTCTTTGCTCTAAATTAAAATATTGAGATATCTTCATGTTAGAGTTTGTTTTGGTGAAGAACTGGTCAAAATTTCAGATCTGTGGTTGTAGTTGTGGCTTAAAAAAGGTACATAATGGTAACGTATAGTTATAAAGGTCGGCAGGTTCGCCAAAATTAAAAGTATACGAGGCCGCCTACAGGGCAAGCTAGCCTACGAAGTGATGGGGTCCCGGGTTCAATTCCTGGCTAGAGTCTGGAAATTATCATAAGTCAAAACTCATCGTTGTTAGCCCACTTCAGTCGCTAATGACCAAGCTGTTAATGAATAATAATGCAAAATTTGGATATTTTGTCTTTTAGCATGTTTTATTTAGAATTTTTTGAATTGTATGAACTTCACAAAACTTTTTTATAATTACTTAGTGAATAAATTATAATAATTTATAGCTCTTTAAATAATAATTGAATATAATTATGGCACGCAATAGACCATGTGGTCGTATCACGAGATACTAATCACACATCAGAATGCAATACCTCTAATAGTCCTCAGTGTTCATGCACGATATGGGTTACCGTGTGTCATTAGGAAACTACCAATTTAAAACTTTAATAATTTCTCTGTAAAACTGATTATGTATATATTTTTCTAATTAACAATTATACTTGAATTTCGCACGAGTATTTTCCATCATCAGTCAAGTCTGTCAAATGTAGATTTGTAAAAGATTTACAGTTTTAAAAAAAAGTTTTGCCTATAACAGACTGGTGGAGTGTTAAATTTATTAGCACTCAATCTGTTAGTTGCAGGGCCAAAAAAATAGTTCGGTTTCTTATGACATGGTCAGCCAATTAAATGACTGAACCATTTAAGAACAGAAGAGGTAGAGGTGTAAAAGACACTAGTCTGAGTTATCTTCTCTGAAAGTAATGAATTTCACTATACAGCCAGACCATGTGGTGAATGAAGTGAAGGTGTCATTTGCAGACTGGAAAATATGTGCTTTTCAGAGGGCCCGGCATGCTGATAAGCGTACTTTTCCACTCAGTGAGGAAGGTAATGGTAAACCAACTCACTCCTCGTTTTACTTAGTAAAACCTCTACAGGTTCAAACCAGCCTTTCAGCTGATGATCTAAACAACAAAAAAAAGTTAATTTGAAGTTATAGAGTTTTACGGACTTTAATATGAATCGTATTAAAATGTAGTGTTATTAGATAATTATTTAAATGAATGCAAAAATTAAACTGAAAACGATTTCTTATCATGAGATGCCATAAAGTTATGTACATTATGGGCTATGACATCGGTTTGAAACATTGCTGAAAAAACAAAAAGAAATTGCACATTGTGATTGTTTTGTTATGAAATGTAAATTCTGAATCAATCGGTCTACTTGTTCTTAAATAAGATTTCAGTGATTACTGAAATAGGTGCCTTTAAAATGTGCCCTCATCCCTAAGTTTTGTTTGTCTCAAGTGAACTGTAAGTGAGTTGTGCATAGGTATAACTACAGTTAAGGCTTATTTAGTAAAACAAAAAATTATAGCTCAATAGGAATAATATGGAGCGGTAAGAAACTATGTTATCTTCGTGGTGGAAAAACGCCATCTCGTTACTTTCTCTTGCCTGTATGAATATATAGGAAGAAAAGTATTGTTTTCTTGTCGATTTTTCGAAATCGAGTTTTCACCGAATCTACAAGTTTTCAGACCCCCGAACCCTAAAAACATGTTTTTAGCGATTGGTCTGTGTAATTGTATGTGTGTGAACAGAATTTCTCAAGAACGGAACATCGTACGAACTTGAAACAAAAGTTAGATACTACTACCGGACTCGACACAAACATTTTCATCAAAATCGGTCTGTGTGTGTGTGTGAATAAAATATCTCAAGAACGGAACATCATACGAACTAGAAACTTTAAAATTTAATTTAGGTACTACTAGAGGACCCGACACGAACATTTTCATCAAAATCGGTCAACCGGAAGTAGTAGGGTAGTTTATTCGTGTCATTTTCCACTTTTTGCAATTTTCTCAAAAACGGCTCCTACGATTTCTTTAGAAATCGCCTCATTTACTACATTTTTAGGTTCTACATGATAGGGTAGACGCCATGTCTGCTGAAATTCTTGAAAAGGCTGTGCTCTCGTAAAAAAATGTATTTTTTATGATTGCGGCCTTACTATTTAGCGCATTATATGCATTTTAGCGCAAACATGTATAAACAAACCGTGTAGACAATTAAAAACCTACAAATTTTATTTTATACATTTCTTTATATAACGCTTAGTTTAGAGGTAATTAGCAATTTTTTTCACGAAAATATGTAAAAAAAAATCGAATTTTTAAAGATTTTAGCCTTGGTATGCATTTTACGACAAAAGTGTATAAAATAAAATTTATAGAAAATTAAACGATCTACAACTTTTATTTATAGATTTTTTCTGTACAGAGCTTAGTTTAGCGTGGAAGAGTGATTTTCCGTATTTTTAATCCAAACTGATGTTAATTTTCATTTTGCGTCTTTCACTCATGATTAAAATTAGGTTATGTTTATTGAGGTTAAGTTTTTTTGTTTATTTCTAATGTTAGGTTATATTATTAATTATTTGCATTGGCAAGAGAAAGTTGTGTGAGTGTTTCACACCAGATTTTTTTCTGTTTCTGTTCCCAATTTAAGCGCTGCAGTCAGTGCAAGTGAGTCAGTTGTGAAGCCGAACTTTGGTAAAACCAATGGAAAGGAAAAATGTGCCAAATGCGAAAATGAAGGAGATAGAACTGTCTAGTTAAAGAAACGCAACTGTTTTACCCATCGATAAAACAAGCACTTCTTATCTCTCTTGCACAGTCGTGCACAATGTGCACTATCAAAAGATCCTTTAGCACCTTACGCAGGGTAAAAACTTGATTAAGGTGAACAATGACAGAAAATCGGCTTGAGGGTTTTTGTTTGATGAGTGTGCATAAAAAATAGGTTCTGGAAGCTAAAGATAAATTTGAGAAAAAAATTTTGTCAAGATTTTGCCAGATCTCCCATAGGCTTGTGACGAAATAAGATTTAAATAGTTTCGAATAACATTGCAACTGATTGCTTCTAGTGTTTTCATATGTTCATATTAAAACATTTTATTAATAAAAAAATTTTTTTTTCACCCCTTGGAGAAAATCCTGACACTACGACTATGTACCAAATATCCATAAGGTCTGGAAACAGCTAAATTTTAGTAATATGAATGTTACTAGGTAACTAGAATAATTTCAGCTGATTACTGAATTAAAGAAATTACTTATCGTTGCACTTGAATTGTTTGGCCATCTTGGATTTGCTATATTGAATTAAACTTTCTTATTTTACGAGACAATGTTATCGTCATATTTATATTATACATAATATTATCATATCCATGTATAATATTTACATATTCATTTTATCAATATTAGTCATTAACGAAGATAACAAATGCGTATCTGTAACTACTACCGAGAAAATTTCGTGTACGTCATTCAAAATTTTATTTGGAACAGCAAATGGTCAGTCTAAATGAAAAATTTTGAAGGAAATATATGTGTTAGATTAAATTTTCCACAAAGATGAGCCTAAGAATTTTCTACGGTACTGCACTGGTTAGTTATTCATTACATTGGTTAGTCATTTGTTATCACTAATCGTAGAACTTAGGTTGAAATTGCGTGTTCAAGTACTCTGGTTCGCTCCTGTTGGGTTCAACATCGCTTTTATGCTACTGGAATATTTTGCATTAAGAAATGGACATTTTACTACAGAGTGATTTTTTTAGTCCTGTTACCCAATTGTTAATGTCTGGTAATTTTTTTCTAAGAAAGGGAAATTTTGTGTTGTGACACGAAGTTGGTAGCCCTACTCAACCGTTATAGATAAGGCAGTGTGAGTTGATTCTCCTTGAGCTGTGTAAAATTTTGAGCCATTTCCGGTCGTGTTACGAACAGAATGTCTTTTTCCCTAGTACAACGGGTTTTCATTCTTGAACAATATTTTGCTACGAAATCGTACTTAAGTGTAAAAAAATCATTTCCAATTAGATTTGTTGGTGTTCCTCCACCAGAAAAAAGGCAATTTCTAGGCTAACAAACCGATTTTGAGAGACAGGTAGTGTTTTCACATTAAGTGAAAACACTTCTATCTGCCAAGAGAGTTGGTCGACCACTACGTTTTCTGACGCAAATACTACCTGTCTCTCGAAATCAATTTGTTAGATTAAAACTTGGCATTTTTCTGGTGGAGGAACACCAACAAATCTAATTTGAAATGATTCTTTTACCCTTGCGTACGATTTCGTAGCAAAATATTGTTCAAGAATGAAAACCAGTTGTTCTAGGGTAAAATACATTATGTTCGTAACACGACCGGAAACGGCAAAAAATTTACACAGCTCAAGGAGAGTCAACTCACACTGTCTTATCTACACCGGTTGAGTAGGGCTACCAACTTCGTGACACAAAACAAAATTTCCCTTTCTTAGAAAAACATTACCAGATATTAACAATTGGGTAACAGGACTAAAAATCAATCTGTATTATGGGCACTTGATGATATTTTATGATTGACAGCTCTATACTATCGTAATCCACTGATAGGGTTATATGGATTGTGTAGTGTTCAGCGCAACTGACCTTTTTATAAATAAAAATAAAAATTAAATCTCACTATTTTTACTATATTTCTTTCTCTTGCCCTTTATGAATATATAGGGAAGGAAAATATTGTTTTCATATAGATTTTTCCTAATAGAGTTTTCGCCAAATAGATATAATTATTTTATACAGGTATACATTTATATACATATTAATAATAGAATTATTTTTACTTCACCAAAAATATACTACAGTTGTAAAAAAATCTGAAAACGGGTTTACGTTTTCAGGCCCCCTGAACCCAAAAAACATATTTTTAGCGATTGGTCTTTGTTAACAAAATATCGCAGAAACGGAATACCTTACGAATTTAAAACTTGGAACTTAAGTTAGTTACCATAAGAGCTAGTAAGTTAGCATAAGCCTTGGTCATCCGGCCTTTAGTTTTTCATGAATAGTAGAAACAAGGCGTTGACGTTTACACGACATTCTGCTAAAAATAAACACTATTTAAGTAACGGAACTGAGCAGTATAAAAAAAGCAGCTAGCAAAGAATATACTTCAACACAATTAGAAATTAGATGTGCGCATTAGGGTGCGCTTTATTTTCATTTTGTTCATTTTAATTACGTATCTACATCACAAATGTATTGTTTTCGGTCGCTTTGGATAACCTGGACTCGGTTAACCGGGATTCTAATTTAGGTTTACTGTTATTCAATTTCTCAGTGATGTACAGTTCTTGAGTTTTATTGGTAGCTCTGACCTTGAGAACACCGCGATAGAGCGGGTAGCACTGCGGGATCATTATCGTACATTTCTACAAACATCGTCCACATTACATTTATTAAATAGACGCCTAAATTATCCATTTAGCTGAACAATTTTAAATGGCAGTTTTACATACGTCTATCTTTCATGAAATGTTATTTTCAATTTCAAGTTTACATGGTGAGTTTATATTCACCAACAGGGACGATGTTTTTAGTTAGACTTGTAGCAGCTAGGCTCGGCCGCGCGAGAGACACCGATTAATCTCACGAATTGTACAGTTCTTTAATTGTTCATTGTTATTCCTTAGTGTGTTCAGAAAATTAAACTGAATTGAAGGAAATTCTCTATAATGAATAATTTATTTTTCTTTTTACTACTGTAATCTAGTCTGAAAAGACTAATGAGCAACGTTTTTCTATCCTAAATAACTAAAAAAAATTCTAATAAGTTAACAGTTCATAATGTCAACTATTGGTCTGTTCCCAATATGTTTACTTTTTTTAGTGTGCACTACTCTATATTAATTTTAGGTTCCAGGGCTACAAAAAATAGTTCTGTTTCTTAACACATGGTCAGGCAATTAAATGACTGAATCATTTAAGAACAAAAGAGGTAGAGGTGTAAAAGACACTAGTTAGAGTTATCTTCTCTGAGAGTAATAAATTTCACTATACAGCCAGACCCTGTGGTGAATGAAGTGAAGGTGTCATTTGTAGGGTGGAAAGTATGTGCTTTTCTGAGGGCCTGGCATCCTGAAAATCATACTCTTTTAGCTCAGTGAGGAAGGCAATCGTAAACCACCTCACTTTTTATTTTACTTAGTAAAGCCTCTAGAGTTTCAAACCTTTCGGGTGTTGACCTGAACAACAAACCTCAAGCCTTTCGGGTGTTGACCTGAACAACAACAACACTATATTAAACGCTACACATATTTTACACTATACAGTATATATTACACACTATACTAAACATATACATATTTTACTCTACACTAACTCAAAGAGTTTCTTTCTCTTGAGTACTGCATTGAATTATCGAGAAGTTGTATATCTTCGATGTTCACATGTTGATGGAGCCTTGTTTCACGTTTCTGTGCAGACCTCTTTACTACATTTGAGAGAAATTTTACCTTCAGATCTTTATGAAGGTCTTCATTTCTGACCACCCATGGAGGGTTGACAATGTTCCTCAATACTTCATTTTGGAACCACTGAATTACTTCGATGTTACTCTGACAAACGCAACCCCATAGCTGTACACCATACATCCACACTGGCTTTAGAATATGTTTGTAGATTAGGAACTTATTATGGGTTGAGAGAGAGAGTGAGAGAGAGGAGTTTCTTCCAAACAATCAATACATTTTACTGTATTTCAAGCCGAGGTCTTGTATCTTTTCCTTTACGTGTGGCTTTCATCGTAGCTTTGTATCTAATGCCATCCCTAGACATTTGGCTTCATTTTCATAAGGTACTATTCACTCATTGATGGAAAAATTGATACATACTCACATTTCCTGTTCGTAAAATTAACGTGAAAAGATTTGTGTTCATATATTCTGACTTTTATTGAATAAAATATAAAATATTCATCGCGTAGTATAATTTTTTAACTGTATCAAAAGTTTTTTGTTAAATAAATCATTGAAAAAACAGGAAAAATGACATGCCTATTAAATTAGTAAATAGTAATAAGAACAGTAATGATAAAATAGATCAGTACTTAATTTATTAAATATAATACCGAAAAATTACGACGTACCGATAAATAATATTTAAATATTGTTTTACAAGATTAAAAATTAAAATTGAATACAATTTTTTTAAACCTAATTAAAATTCAAACCAGGGTGATTAAGTTATTTATTGTAGTACGTATGCGACAATGTAGTGCATTTTTATTGTTAGAAACTGAACTAATAACGTTGAATTGCCAACCGGTTTCTGCTAATGGGAAAAAGAAACATAGAGTTGATATACTGTAAAAGGACCTTCAAATATTGCTGCAGGGTATACCTTCCGCGAATGTAAAAAAAAGTACTTAATGTACTGTTTAATACAAAGCTAAGTTTTAACCAATCATGTAACTACGCACTTAACTTTACAAAAACCCTGTGTTTGTATAATATAATACGGTATTTTTTTAAAACATTTTTTGTATCCGTAAATGTATTTATGTATGAAATAATTATATGTACTACAATATAATAAAAATTATATTTAATAATAGAACATTTAAAAAAATTAATATAATTTTCGTAAATATAAAGTAAAGTAAATATAAAGTTATACCCACGGTTGTATGTTTTTATCATTTTAACGTTTCACTTATGAAGGAAGAATTTAAGCTTTTATAACTTTACAAATCTTAATTTCAGGTGCATTTCGTCATAACGTTCTAAAAAGATTATTGTTAATTTATCAAAATTTAGCTAAGCTTTCATTTAGGTAAGTAGATAAAAACATACAAATGACAAAAAATGAAATGAAATGAAATTATTATCTACGATTTGTTTCGTTAAGAGCTTCTTATACCACGTTATGCAAATTTAACATTTCTAGAAGCACTTTTTGAATCCCATATTCTCAAAATTCTTCCATTGTAGACTTTCCTACTTTCTTCCTTCCAGAATATTTTTAATTCACGCTCTTTGTGGCAGCTTTTTGTTCTGTAATTAGAATTGATTCTATCCAATATGATTTCTCAGTTTTTCATACTTTTAAAGATCCTTCTATACAGACTACTTATCTGAAAACTAAGGTACAATATTTGGTTTTTAGGTTAGAACACAGGCTCTTCCTGTTTACAGTTCAGCGTAAACCACTGTGCCATTATAAACATGTCTCGACAGTGCATTCTCTTCTCATAACAGCGCGCGAACACTGAATAAATTTTTATTCAATGTACAGAAAATTTTCATCCTGCGTCGTACATAAAAAAATTTGCTGTGAAACACTCCCACGACTTCTTTTGCCAATGTAAATGATGAAAAATGTTTTCCATGTTTAATCACGAGTAAAAAATGTAAAATTAAAAACAACCTAATTTTAATCATGAATGAATGACGTAAAATGAAAATCAACCTATGTTTCACTTAAAACTACTGAAAAGTACTTGTCGCTAAACTAAGCCTAAGTGTTACGCACTTAACTTTACAAAACCCTGTGTTTGTGTAATATAATAAAAATAAAATTTGTTAAAACATTCTTTGTATCCTAAATGTATTTATGTATGCAATAGTTATATGTACTACAATATAATAAAAATTATACTGTTTAATAATATAGAATATAAAAAAATTAATATAATTTTCAAGTTTTACCCACAATTTCTAGGTTTTGTTTTCATTTTGGCTATACAAAGATGATCTGTATGAATAAAAAAAATCATTTGTATGTTTTTATAAAAATTTTAACGGTTCGCTCGTGAACGAAGATTTAAAGCTTTTATAACTTTACAAAATCTTAAGTTCAGTTGCATTTTGTTATAACGTTTTCAAAGAAGTTATTGTTAACTTACTTAAATTTAGCTAAGCTTTTTTTTAGGTAAGTAGATTTATCTACTTACCTTATTTATCTACTTAGGTAAGTAGGTTATTTACGATTTCTTTCGTTTAGAAAATTTTGTGCAGCTTTTTTAAATGATCACAAAATATAAGTAAATAATTTTATCAACACATTTATACATTATACGTTCCAATAGGCCTTAAAAGTTTTAATTGACTACCTTTAAAAGTTTCTTTTGAGAAAATGAGTGATAAAAATCCCGTTCATGAAACGATGCGTCTCATGGCTGGTGGCAAATTTTAAAAAGGCTTACCTTTGACTTATGGCAAAAACCATTAGTGATTTCTATATTTACTCTTTAAGAGAAATTGAATGACACAATTTTTGTTTCCAGATTTCTACTTTGATTTCTTGACTTTCCGTTTTGGGCCATTTCCGGTCGAAACTGGAACTTCAAACCTAATGATTTCTGTATCTACTCTTTAAGAGAAATCGATTGAAATAATTTTTGTTTTTAAATTCCGACTATGATTTCTTGAATTCTGGTTTTGAGCCACTTTCGGTCAAATCCAGAACTTCAAAACCAATTTAGGCCCACTTACTATTTTTAGAGATTACGAATCCGGAAACCGTTTGTTACTATCTTGTAGTTTTTGAGATCTGGGTGTAATGGACGGACGAACAAAGGAAAATTATAGATGGTAATTTTAGAAATTCCCACCAAATTGTTTCTACTTTACATTTGTCTAGGTATCTTTTTTCTTTTTTTTTGTTTCTTTTTTGGTTTAACGTTCGACTGTTCTGCAATTACTGCTATTTCAGACGGTGAAGGATGAAATGAATTTTGTAAAGTATGAAAATATGCCGTGTCTGAATGGGATTCGAACCCAAGACCGCATGATGAGAGGCGAGCACGTAACCAACTACGCCAATGCAGCCGGCATGTGTAGGTATCAACTATAGTCTAGGTCTCCTTAAAGATTAATGAAATTGAGTGATGATTTCAGTGGTAAATACACCTGAATTTTATAAAAAGAAGATTACGGGTTAACCGTGAATCTTCCATACATTATGTTTTGACTAGACGGACAGTTAATTACAAAAATTATGCATCAAATTTCATTTAAATGTTGCGGTACAACACTGGATAAATGCAAGGACATTTTATGGGTTCCGATACGATTGAATTATAAATCGCATACCCACCTTTACCAGTTGTACACATTTCTTATTTAATAAAGTACGATGTATTGTATTCTTGTCATTTAATATGATCGCACGGATATAATATTGCGACTTGTTATCATTCACGAGACTGTTGTTTAAGTACAGCAATTCTTTATTATAGATTTCATATTGATCATGTTGCTATTAGCATACGTTCCTTTATTTAGGTTACAATATTGTGTAAAGGTGCGTTTACACTGTAAAAACCTTTTCTACTGATTGTTACAAAATACATACCGCTTCAAATCTGTTATACGTAACAAATGTTATACAACTTTTGTTTTAAAGCATTTTTCAAAGCGTTATTAAAAATTTCTAGTTAAAAAAAATTGTACTAATACTAAGTTTCTATCAAAGCTTCGAATGAAGACGTACTATTTTTTGAACATACTCAGCATGTATTTCTACCCATCATGTTTTTATAATAACATACATTTAGGGAAAAATTGTATTATAATTGTAATAGAAAATAAGAACACCTACAACTTTTACTTCAAGGGCATTTTTCGATAATGCTTACTTCAGCATCAATTAGTGATTTTCCGTATTTTGCTTTTTGAAATCTATAAAAATTGGTTTCTAAAACGGCAATTTTTTGAAACATGGTTAAATATTCGATTTTTTAAAAATCTAGTTCAAGAAACTATGTCAGTCTGAATTTACAGTGTTATGAATTTGGTCGTGGTACAGATCATAATAGTGTTTCAAAATGAATGACTACACAATTACTTTTGTTGGAATATTATTTCTTTTATCTTATTTTATTTTGTGGCGTTAATAATTTTATAAATAATTATTGCTCATATAAATTAGTAATTTTTTAAACTGGCAAGAGAATGTCGTGTGAGTGTTTACACCAAATTCTTTAATATTGTGCGCCGGTGTTCATAACAGAACACGGACTGACTGACAGAAGTGACTGCTTCTTTAAATTGAAACTATAGTTGCGGGCAACAGAGTTTAAGGGGACACGTGAGTTCTATTATACTTCACCATACTTACTTGAGGAACATTTTCTCAGCTTGTACTGCTTAGAACATTGTGCATTTTTTACTCTAAATTATGTTTTTATAAATATACATTTTTAATGTAACAATTTTATATTATTTCGATTTTTAACAAGGATAAAAAATTAAATTCGGCTCACCTTTCAGACCTATGAAATTTTGAAACATTTATAGCTGTAAAATAAATTAGAAACATTTTTTCCACAAGTTATTCATATAAACTATGCATCCTTATAAAAGTTAACTATCCTGAAGTTTTCATAAAAATTAGTTGAGTGGTCACTGAGAAAATGTTCCTTTTGTGCTAAAAAATGAATTTTTCGGAAATAACAAAAAAACTAAAGATTTAAGTTAGTGCATCCCATCTTATAGTCATTAAGATTGTGTTAGCAAACTTGCTTCATGCAGTATGAAGCAAGCTGTTGAGGAGGAGGCTGTGCTTGAAAATAGCATGGATTGTGACAACGGAAATAGAAATTTATCTGCAGGTTTTAACTAAACCTAGCAAAAAAGCGGTCATCAGCCACTACAGTTCATACAGGCAAGATCCTAGATATGGCCATACTCACAAAATTCTGTGACCGTCTTGTTAACTACTGGGGCATTATAGGGAAGTTCTAAAGAATTCAAAACAAAAATCATCACGTTAGCTTAATTCTAACCGAAGTTACAGCAAAAAAAATCGATTTAATGTCACAAACACAGGAGAAAAGTCTATTCGCAGCACAAAACTTTTTAAAATATTAAATATAGAAAGGTACACCGTAGAACAACAGTAATGTATCAAATTAATCGCAATATTTTGAAATATTATAAAATGTAAAAACAAACAAAAAAGTTCAAAAATAAAATTGTTGAACTCCCGATCCCCCTTAAACTAAGATAGTCGAACGTGACGTGACGGTAAACTAAAGATTTTTCCCGTGCAAACACAAGTCCGGACGCGCCAAAAGAAGTATTCCCTCAAAAAAAAAACAAATAAGGGTTTAGATTATCGGCATTAGGAAAGTAATTAATTACGAGGGTAGGCTGATAAGTAATGCACACATGCTTGTAGAAGACGAACAAAAAGAAATAGCAAGATGGGGTAAATAACAAATTAAAGTACAAATCTTAACCTACCAAATTATCTATTTATTTTTCAATATAGTCACCGTTAAGCATTACACATTTCTCCCAACGTTTAACAAGTTTTTTCATTCCGTCACTGAAAAATTCTTCCGACTTTCCTCGAACCCAGGACGCAATAGCTGCCTTCACCTCATTGTCCGAGCTGTAATGATTACCCTTAAGGTCTCTCTTCAGTAGAGGAAAAAAATAAAAATCGCAAGGCGCAAGGTCGGGAGAATACGGAGGGTGTAAAATTGGTTGAAACTTCAGGTTTCTCAGAGCCTCTCCAGTTGCACGCGAAGTGTGTGGACGAGCATTGTCGTGTTGCAAAATTATTGGCGCCAGGTTGCCTCTAACACGACAAACTCGACGTCGGAGGTGTTTCAGAGTCTGTAATATACTGAGCAGAATTTACCGTTGCCCCTCGTTCCAGATAATCAGTCACATAAACTCGGCGAGCATCCCAAAACACAGTCAAAAGAATTTTTTTTGCGGACGGTTGTGTTTTGAACTTTTTCACAACAGGAGAATGTGGATGACGATATTCAGCGCTCTGCCTTTTTTCTTCGGGATCGTAATGATGAACCCATGACTCGTCCCCCGTCACAATATTCAAAAGAAAGTCGTCTCCTTCATCACGGTAGCGCTTCAAAAGTTGTTCAATTCGCGTTGTTTAATTCTCGTTGACATAGCACCAGAACACGACGCCATACTTCCACTACTCAAAACAAACTGAATGAAAGCAACGCCTTCAAACTGCGCAGACTTGTAGAGGAGAAATAGTACTTCCACATGCCACCAGGCGCGCTACTGAAGTTAATTTAGTTGTCTTCTACAAGCATGTGTGCATTACTTATCAGCCTACCCTCGTACATTGTCAGAACGTGAAGGTCACTCAATTTTGGTTGTATGACAGCCAAAATAATTTCCCCGGCCGTGCCCTGACGGATGCGTGAACCATATGTTTCTGCAGAAAAATTATATACAAAATAGATAGCCGTGATTCCGATAACGTCCCGTTATTAAAATAGGTCTTTATTTAATCACCTTGAAATATTTAACTAATTATTTTTACTGGAAATCCACTAGAATTGACTTTATCTTGGATCAACCAGCTCGATTGTCAACGTAACCGTTAACGTTGGCGCAAAACAAACTAGGTACTTTAACACTGTCTGTTATGATTCAACATGAACTCAAATTGCAATATATTTTGTGTTCAGTTTAAACTTACTTAATTTTTCCTTGAAATATATTTTGTAGTTAGGCTTAACATAGACAATTATGTTTTGCAAAACAGAATTTGCATAGAAAACAACACGCCAACCAGAAAATTACAAATATTAATCGAATCCTAGAACAAGTGGCCGCCTTTAAAAGAACCAGTTTAATATAAATTTTTATTTCAAATTAGGTTAACTTGATTTAATGATTAAAGACAAAGTATAAATAAATCAAATATTTTTAATATACGTAATCAGTGTTACCAACATTTAAAAATAACAACTGCAACAGAATATATACATAATACAATTTCAAAATTCCACGCGTAAAAAAAGTTTAATAAAAACTGTAATATAAGGTGTTGTACTTATGTTACGAAATGCGAGTTGGTGTATATATGTACCTATATACGAGATATTATATATTTACTACAAAAGAATGAACATGCCTTACCTGCTCCTGATATCACGAATAAATATTGCGTAAGACATAATAAAATTTACTCAGAAATTATCTAATATATTAACGCCAAGTAAAAATATTCTAAATTATTTTTCAAATTTCTATCAAGATTCCAAGATAGTTATTGAACAAAACTATAAGTAACTAGTTTATATATAATTTTTACATAACGTACAGAAATATTAACAAAAGTTTTTTTATAAAAATTTAATATAGGCCTAATTCAAAACAGTAATTTATATAAATAATGAAAATAATACCATCAGATATTCGTGATGATTAGGAAAAATTGTAATAGCATTTTACGAGCACATTGAACATGAATCCTGAAAGATTCTACAAGAGAATTTTTGATTATACTAACGATAGACTGAAAATTGTTAATGATTGGGTTAAAAAATTAAAACTATAAATTAAAGGAATAAAGTAAATACTTTAATATAATTATTATTTTATTAAACATTATTTTTACTTTCTCTTGCCTATATGAATATATAGGAAGGAAAGTATTGTTTTCATGTCGATTTTTCGAAATCGAGTTTTCACCGGATCTATACGTTTTCAGACCCCCTGAACCCAAAAAACATATTTTTAACGATTGGTCTGTGTGTGTGTCTGTGTGTGTGTCTGTGTGTGTGTGTGTGTCTGTGTGTGAACAGAATATCTCAAGAACGGAACATCGTACGAACTTGAAACTTGAAACTTAAGTTACATACCACTACCGGACGCGACACGAACATTTTCATCAAAATCGGTCAACCGGAAGTAGTAGTTTATTCGTATAATTTTTCAGTTTTTTGCGATTTTCTCAAAAACTGGTCCTACGATTTTTTTTAAAATCGCCTATTTTACTCAACTTTTTATTTTCTACAAGATAGGGCAGGCGCCATGTTTGCTGAAATTCTCGGTGAGGCTGTTTTCACGTAAAAACGTTGTTTTTTTAAGATTACGGCTTTAATATAAATTTCAGCGCAAAAACTTATATAATAAAAGTTGTAGAGAATTTAAAAACCTACAACTTCTGTTTCAAACATTTTTTTGTATAACGCTTAGTTTAGCGGTAATTTGCGATTTTCTGTTTTTTTTCTCACGAAAACGTGAGAAAAATCGATTTTTTTAACATTTCGGTCTTAGTATGCATTTTACGACAAAAGTGTATATAATTAAATTTATAGAAAATTAAAAGATCTACAACTTTTGTTTAAAGCATTTTTCTCTACAGAGCCTAGTTTAGCGTGAAAGCGTGATTTTCCGTATTTTTAAGCCAAACTGAGTTCGATTGTCATTTTGCGTCATTCACTCATGATTAAAATAAGGTTATGTTTTTGAGGTTAGTTTTTGTTCATTTCTAATGTTTTAATACTAATGTTAGGTTTATTGTTAATCATTTGCATTGGCAAGAGAAAGTTGTGTGAGTGTTTCACACCAGATTTTTTCCTTTGTTTGCATACACTACGTATATGATATAGTATAATGAACTATCAAAACAAAACTAATTATATATAACAATCACCTCAGAGTATTACATACATTCAAGATCTTTCGTCTCTCTCGGAGACATCCTCAGGAACTTATTACACTAAACACAAAACACATATCACATTTAAAACAAATACGGTCGAAGACCATGGTCTTCTACACATGATCTTAGACATGGTCTTGTTTTTAGTTATTGACATGTCAATAACTAAATTATTGTAACAACCATGCCGCGCGCGATTATTCGGCCGAATCTTAATATAATTATATATTTTATAAATTTAAAGTTGTATCAACGTTTTGATCATCAGCGGCCGTTAAGGAACGGTAGTTTTGAAATTATTGCACAATAATTTTTCAGACCCTATCCAGGAATCGAGCCCGGGACTCCCTCTTTGTAGCGTAGCACGCTGACCATTGTACAATGAAAGCGGGCAATATACATAATTTTATCTAGAAAAATGAAGGAGTCGATACCATTGTACGTAATTTATTATCGTGATAATGTGTTAATATATTGCCTTTAACAGGCAGGTGGAGTTTTAAATTATTTGCAAACGATCTGCTTGTTCCAGGTCTACAAAAAAATAGTTCTGTTTCTTATCACATGTTCAGCCAATTATATGACCAAAGCATTTAAAAACAGAAGTGTTAGAGGTGTAAAAGACACTAGTTAAAGTTATATCCTCTGAGAGCAATGAATTTTATTATACGCCCAGACTCTGTGGTGAATGAAGTGAATGTGTCATTTGCATGGTGGAAAGTAGATGGTTTTTGGAAGGCCTGGGATGCTGATAACCATACTTTTCCACTCAGTAAGGAAGGTAATTATGAACCACCTCACTCCTCGTTTTTTTTTAAGTAAAGTCTTAAAAGGTTTAAACCAGCCTTTCGGCTGATGACCTAAACAACATGTTAATATACATAATATGGACATCCAAATGACGGGAAGTACATAAAACTTTACTCAGCAAAAAAGTGAATAAATACTCACAGGAAAATTAAAAAAGACTACCAAAAGTAAAGATTATAATTATTTACTTTAAGATTTTAGCACATAATGTAGAATCCGCAGTTCTTTATTTGGGAATTTCATGAGCAGCGGAGCTATTAAAAATATACCTAGTGTTCAGGCACTGTTTTGTTTTAGTTTTGCTTGCAGCACAAAATGTGTACAAAAGTGCTTTCTTGAAAATTATTATGCGTAACAATCTTCTTCTTCAATGTCGAGTCAGTTGGTGTATTGGTCCTGGTTCCTGGCTTCTGGCCAGTATGCGCGGCCGCATTGCCCACTCGCAAATTATTATAATAATGTAAACACAGTAAGAGATTCCATTTCTGAAATATTGGCAGCTCGGTCCATCTCAGATACAAGAGAAGACCCTCCGTAGGCCTCACAAGGTTTTTTTTTGAACTTGGTTTTTTGTATATAATACAGTGTTTCTTTTCGCAAATTTTAAAATTGCATATTTATAAAGAGACGGTAAGGGGAGAATATTTTATTTAACAAAAAATCCTTCGCAAGAATAATGTCTTGGAATGTTCGCAATAGTTCAAATTGCGTATTTTTGTATGCGAAAAATCTTAAGGTTCCGTTGAGTTGCCCCACTGCGTACCCCCTAGCTGAGTACAGAGTGGACTAACGCAAAATAAGTAATTATCATATTTTCTTCCGACAAGATTTTCCGGAGATTTCGCAAAATAAAACACATTGAGCTAAGACGGTTTAATAGGTAAGATATATGTGATTTCCAGGTTACGTTTTCATCTACGTAGACGTCCAGACCATAGGTGTCCGTTATTTTTTTCAAAATATTTTTGTTTAAATATATATTTGATACTGGAGTTACTAAATATGGAGTACAAGAAAATTGAATGTAGTTTTTTTTTTGGTTTAACGTCCGATTGTTCTGCAATTACTGGTAATGGAGACGGTGAAGGATGAAATGATTTTTTTGTAACGTATGAAAATATGCTGCGCCTGAATGGAATTCGAACGCAAGACCCCATGATGAGAGGTGAGCACGTTACCAACTACGCCAATGCGGCCGGCAATTGAATGTAGATAGTATTGTCTATAATTAATATTAATTTCTTACAAGTGAACCATTTATACATTCTATTTAACACGTTATTAGTTCAGATTAGGATGATATGTATGACGTGTAGTCTTATACAGACTCAAGCCGACAATTCCTGAGAGAGTATAGTTAATTGAACCCCAGCCATCAAAGTACACTGGTAACAACCTTTACTAGGTTTTGAACCAGGAAACTTTGTTTCCAAATATCAGTTTTTAAACAATTTACGGCGACATTACCACTAGTTCAACCCGGTGGGTTAAGTACAATGAATTAGACTACGATAAGCCTCAGTTAGCATTTTTTTAATATCTAATTTGGCAAAACACCCAAATGATATTTTGCTACGCCACTCGCTATTACCGTGTTCGGTCTGTTATCCGGTTTTTGAACGAAATTAATGTTAATCCAGCCAAAATGCATCGTCAGATAATGCAGAAATATTATATTATTAGATAATTTATGGTGGAAATATTATGAGCGATGGAATGGTGCGGAAGTGGGTTAGACAGCTCAATGAAGGACTGACAAATTTCTACATCCAAGAACGAGTATGTGGCCTTCTCTTGTAAATGATGACTTGGTCAGGAAAACGGATTAGAAAATACGGTTCACAATGTCAGCGCTTTCAGATACAACTTGTTCGAGCCCATGAAGCACACAGCTTGTTGGTAAGCGCTTGAAAAGTGATGACGATGCGAAAAACGCTGAGGAGTTCTGGCTATCATCACTAGTGAGATACTTCTTTGAAAAACGTTCGGAAAATTGGGCACTCGCTACGATAAGTGTCTAAATATTGGTGGGAACTATGTTGAAAAGTAGTTTAAGGCAAGAAAAATGTTGCTATTTCATGCAAAAATAAATTTGGGTTAAAAAATGTTTTACAGTTTTTTTTAAAAACGGTACTTACCTACTTTCCGAACACCTCTCGTAATTTACAGTAGTTTATTGAGATGCAAAATCAAATGGCCCTTTCATTAAAACTGTATTTTTCAATCGTTACGGATAAATCGAACAATACGGTCAATGGATTTTCAAAAAAACCGGAAACTTACTGTATATAGATATAAAAAATGACGAGATTGTAAAGTGATTATGATTTATCATTATTAAATTACATTCTCTGGCTGTAACAGTACCGCTTTTATTTTTCGAAAGTAGAAAATGGATGAAATCATGAGATAAGCCAATGTTGTTATCACGCGTGATTAATGGAACGTAAAATTAACTGTAAAAGAAAAAATAATTTTCATCATTTCTTGATGACCAAGGTCTTTCTGTATAGCTTAACCATATTTACAGTAGCCTATTTTTGGTGACGTCATGGAACAAAATAAGGATATTGATAATTAATAACAATTCATGTAAATTATTAATCTATTGATTAAAGAATCAATAGAAATATTTTTTAATTATTACATTGAAACGTGAATCATGAAACACGATTATTTTAACGGGTTTATAAATTTAATATTATTTTTTATTAGTCTAAATAAATGTATTTTGAATGTTTTTTTTTAAAAAGATTAGAAAAATATGAAATATTATAATTAATTAAAAACTAAATAAATATTCTTAAAACAATAAACAGAACTGTTAAAACCGTCAAAGAATTGACATTTACGGTGCTACGGATTTTTGATTTGTTAGGTCAATATATTTCAATCTATTACACGACAGTAAAAGAGACGCAGTAAAACATTACAAGATGGAAAAAGTAATAAAATTAACAGTAATAAAAAACGAAAATATAAATATTTATCCCTTTTCGCTTATATTTATGCTTTGCCAACTACTGAATATGACCACTGCTTTTGATATTTTATTTTATTTCTTTGTTTGGGAAATTCAGAACTTTGAACTGGATATCCATAAACGGATATTTTGACGTCGTATGGTAAATGATTGTAACCTAGCCAAACTTTTCATAACTTTTTGCAGTAGGCTGACTGGGCTTTCATAAAAATTAATTTAAAAAGTTTCCCAACATAATTTACGTGTTAGAAAGAAATTTTATAACGTATTTATTTTTAATTTTATAAAAAAAATTAAGATAGAAAGTTTAATTAGAGGCCGTGAAGGTTAAGAAAATTCCATAGGCCTAGACAAAAACGTAAAATAAATGAAAATAGTGGCTACTAAAACTGAAGACGATATCTATTACATCGGTAAACAGTGCGTTAAAATCTCCAATGATTTTAACAAGTGGGCACAGAAGAATGTTTCCAAGACATTGTCTCTACATCTTTGATACTTTATTTTCTTACCAATCTAAAGTACCGAATGAAAAAAATTTAATTCTTTTCACTCTATGTCTACTTATTTTAATATTTTATAATTTTTCAACTCGCTATATTATGTATTAAGTAATTACAAAAAATACATTATTCTTTGTACTTAATAATTTTTTTTAGATTTTATCAAAATATACGGTTTTTTTAGATTTTCTCATTTTTACTTTCTCTTGCCTATATGAATATATATGGGAAGGAAAGTATTGTTTTCATGACGATTTTTCGAAATCGAGTTTTCACCGGATATACACGTTTTCAGATCCCCTGAACCCAAAAAACATGTTTTTAGCGATTTGTGTGTGAACAGAATATCTCAAGAACGGAACACTATACAAGGTTGAAACTTAAAACTTAAGTTAGGTACCACTAGAGGACCGGACACAAACCTTTTCATCAAAATCATTCAACCGATAGTAGTAGTTTATTCGTGTTATTTTTCACTTTTTTGTGATTTTCTCAAAAACGGCTCCTACGATATTTCAAAAAATCGCCTCATTTACTAAATTTTTTATGCTCCACAAGATAGGGAAGGCGCCATGTCTGCTGAAATTCTTGGGGAGACTTGTTCATAAAAAAAATGATTTTTAAGATTGCGGCTTTAATATGCATTTAGCGCAAAAGTGTATATAAATCGTTGCAGACAATTAAAAAAATCTAGTTTTTATTTCAAAAATGTTTTTGTATAACGCTTAGTTTAACGGTAATTAGTAATTTTTTGGTTTTTTTCAAAAAAATCTGTAAAAAATCGATTCTTTAAGATTTCGGCTGTAGCAACCATTTTACGACAAAAATGCATATAATAAAATTTATAGAAAATTAAAAGATCTAACACTTTTATTGCAAGCATTTTTCTTTACAGAGCCTTTAGCGTGAAAGAGTGATTTTCCGTATTTTTAAGCCAAACTAAGGTTGATTTCATTTTGCATAATTCACTCATGATTAAAATTAGGTTATGTTTTTTTTCTGTTTATTTCTAATGTTTTATTACTAATGTTAGGTTATATTGGTCATTATTTGCATTAGCAAGAGAAAGTCGTGAGAATGTTTCACACCAGATTTTTATCATCTCCTGGATACAGTTTATGAGAAAAAAATATTGTAATAGATTATCTTGGAAAATGTTACCATTACAGACAAATTACTAAAATGATTTAAAAAAAATATGAAACTGAAAATAAGATCATGCTCGGGTGGTTTCTTTAAATTACTCAATATAAACACGAAATGAATCAGTAGTTAAGTAGCTATACCGCTTAAGGAAACTGAAATCTCTAGTGATTTACTTGAATTTTTCAGTGAATGAGTTTAATTGTTAAGTGATCCAGTGTAGGCCTATATATTAGTTCTTACTGTATTGAATAGGGCATAATGAACTATTGTAAAGTATAATGCAATACATTTACAAAATCAATTGGCGTCATTTAATATTAAAATTTTGGCTACTTTAATTGCATATATATTATCAATAAAAATAAGATTGATTAATTGACCGATTGAATTGAGTATTGATTAATGGACTTCAAGATCTTGAATTTAGGACCAACTAGTTTCAAAAACTACAATTATTAATCTCAACATCATTTACCTTGAGTAGCTCCTACAGTATAGTCGGTCAAACTTCTTTCCTAAATGTTTTTAGATTTTAGCTTTTTACAACTTTACATTTAACCAAATTTTATTCCTTTCAAGTACCAGATGCTTTTTAAACTAGTTTTATTGTGACAGAACCATTTTTTTAATTTATTTATATTATTTAGTAAAATAGAATACAATTTATTACCCTACTATATTAAGCTATAAAGAATATTTTTAACTAAATATACTTATAATCAAAAACTCTTCTTCACGAATGGTTCTGTCCGCGCATAAGAGTACAAATTTAAAAAAAAAAATCATACATAGGCCTACTAATAACTACTATAAAAAAATACTACAGTCGAACTTCGATATAACGAAAACCTTCATTATACGAATTTTTTTACTGCACCGTGACATTATATATAATTAAACTACCTATATGTAAATTTACCTTGATTTAACGAATAAGTACCTTGATATAACGAAATAGTGTTATGCAATAAGTACGAAGTGATACGTTGTATCATTATTTATCTGTGAGTTTTAAGGCAGATTCTTTTGATTTCCGTCAACTGGAAACGTCAGTAACGAAGTTACTCTAGGGAATTTCATCACGGTTTATAAACAGATTACTGTTAGTGGTTTTCCGAACGAGGACGACATACTTCATGGTGTTAGTAAGTCCGCTAACCGGGATGATGATGATGAAGAAGAAGAAGAAGAAGATGATGATGAAAACTGCGAAGACCAGGAGCAGGAGAGAAAACCTACCGACGACGAGATTTTACAGTCATTTAAAATAATTAGGCTTGGGCTACAGCTCAAGGATGATGTGCCTGACAGTATTTTTGAAAATTTAAATAAACGTGTAACTTTTCTTGAACGTAATATTGCTTTATTCAAACTCAAGAAACAACGGAAAATTACTCACTTTTTCAAGGCGTAAATTAACATTTAAAATACTGTAATTATATATTCTAACCAATACCTGTCAATACAAAAAACTAAAGAATGCATTTAGGATTAGTGTTTTTATAAACGATTTAGATAAATTTAGTGTATTTCTCTTTTATGTTAGTGTTTTAAAGAAATATGTACTAAAAATAAAAATACAGTATTAAGCTACAAATGAGTTTCAGATGCTTTTAGTTATAGCCAAGATCTATGTACGAGGAAAGTTCCTACTTGAAATCAATACATACTTTTTGTACTATAATTAACCGTAATTACGTAAAACATGATCTATAAAAAAATTTATTTACTAGTTAAACCGTGTCTATTAAGAAAATTAACTGTATTTAATTCATCATACAACATGAAAAAATTCTTTAATAAAAATTAGCTTGGAAATTCTTGTTGCTTCAATTGAATGCATTTTTCCCCAGGATTCTCGATTTCTTTATATCAAAGTTCGACTCTATTATAAAATCTAAAAAGGGTACAAGAATTAAGTTTAACAGTTTTTCTTAAAAGTATTGAATATAAATGAAAAATACTATTAAATTTATATAAAAATATCAATAATAATGATCATTTTAAAAATTACCTTAAGATTACGTACATTTGTAATAATAGAAAGAGAAAAAACTTTTATTTCATAATTAAAACTACTTTACAATATATTTTAGGGAATACGATCTGGATAGTTTTACTTAATGAGAATTAATTCAATTAATGAGCAGAGAACAAACAAACTAATGCAATGAAGAAAGTAAAAATTAATCAGAGAACAATTTTTTTAAAACTTGGAAAAGTTTCTCAAGTTCTTGCTTGTATATCGATAGGATATGATACTTAAGTTTATGTTTCATTATATTTAATTCACGACCACGTATTAACTCCCTATAGTATGTTACGTGGTAAAAAATTCAATAAGATTGATTTACGCAAAGAAATTTAAAGTGCGCAAAGTGGAAGCATTTTTCTTGAACACAAGTACTCTAGGCTATAGTTCAGCTGTCCTTACTTTGCTCCTTCTGTCAGCAAACCAAAGCCAGCTACTACAGAGTGTACGCTAGGGTCCACGACTTTATGGATGAATTCCATAAAGTCCACTAAGTTTAGTTTGTTTTTAATTGGATTAATTTTATTGACCTAAATTTTAAAAATGTAATGTATATAATGTAGTTTATTTATTCAACTGCAAAGAGCTACTTATATTTTTTTAAATTCTTCGTCGGATAACTCTAATTTAGTATATATCTCGTTTTTCAGTAACCACAGTTTTTACATTTGTTTTTAAATAGTCTATTTAAAATCTAAAGATTTTGAAAAGTTTTTTTTTTTTGAAATTCGGCAAATCTGGGTCATCATTTACCGCGCACAGAATTTTTGATAATGTGGGAGGCTCATTATTTCGAAAAAAATTGTGTACTTTTAGCTTAATGGTCGTTTTTACGAATTCATCTCACTAATTACTTACTGGTTTATCCTTGTCTGGTTGGATTTACTGGCATCGTGGTTAGTGAAACTGGCTTCTACACCGGGGTCTCGGGTTCAGAGGTCAGAGGCAATACATAACTTGCAACCACGTTTATTTATGAAAAAGAATGGAAATTAAGTATACCGTTTTATACATTTATTCTTCACAGTCATCATAACACCAGTCATGATATGATATTTTAACAGTTTCATTTATAAAAATACTAAAAAAATTTTTAAAAGTATTTTGTATTGAAATACTTTTAAAATGATTTTGTAGTTACTTTATAATCAGCGTGTACACATTTGTAAATACTGCGCATGCTCAGTGACGTCATTATTTGTTGACAGTAGGAGCAAACTAAGGACAGCTGGACTTTAGTGGTTTACATACCGTACTTCCCTTATCAATTTAAAGTTGAATTTTGTAAAACAAAATATTTTTTTAAAATCCTCAGGTTGTATGAATTCAGGTTCACTTTTTCGACTAGTCGAAAAATAAAAGTAGTCTTGCTGATAACCAAGTTCTTAGAGGACAGAGCATCTGAAGAAGAAGAAACGTACTACAATAATTGTTTTAAGAGAGAGGATGTGAAAACATTCGTATCTGAACTTCCTAAAAACCGTGCCCCAGAAGAGTGTGGGGTTGCTAGGAACTGACGACCTACTGATACAACATACCCTAGACCAAAGTCTCAAATTTCAGAGACAAGAAAGACCAGGCAGTAGAATTAGTGAGACACAACAGAACAACTAGAGTGTTTGTACATTATAATATTTGATAAATAATAATAAAACAAAATTAACCAATTTATAAATAATTGATAGTTGTTTTTTCTGTCCAACTCTAAACTAAGCGCTGCCCGAATTTGGAAGAAAGCAGTAAGCGGCAAAAAAGTGTAAATAAAGAACAGATGCTCAAATTTGGCGGTGCACAAACATATTTTTGTTTGCTAAGGGGAGCCATTCATTTTTATTAACCAGTATTTTAACTGTTATCAATTGGAAAAAGTATACCAAACTCATCTGGATTAAAAACGTTCTTTTGGAAATTTTTTAGCAGCGGGGATAAAACATTTTCTTTCTAAGATTTATTAAATGGCACTACTTTAATATTTTTTGTTCGATAAACAATTTCCTGACGCGTTTTAAATTGGTAGATCCAGCTACTGGAACCAGTAAAGATAGTAACCTGAAACCTTTGTCATTTTCAAATGTTTTTCTATTAAGACGCACGCACAACTCACACTAAGAGGCAACTGAATTTTCAAAACTATCACGCGCCTGCTACACTGCCCTGCTAAGAAAAAAGGTAGTAACTGAAAATTTTTCGATTTGGAGTTTTATATGTATTTTTATGTTTTGGAATCTAGTGAACTAACTAAAAAAGCGCTATCTACAATGGTTACTTAGATATCGAGGTATTCAAAAGCAGTATCTACGTGTTTTTACCAGGATTACAAAGGAAAAAGAGCAGTATATACACATAGTAAGGGAAAAGGCAGTGTCTGCACTGTAGTTACTGCCTTTTTCTTAGTATGCTACAGATACTGCTTTTTTACTTAGTAGAATTTGATACTGAATTCATTTACTGCTTTGTATACCATTGTCGATTAGTCATAAAAGTTTATCGGTTTTAAAAGTTTCAGGTTGCAACACCTTAAATATATACCTGTGGGCAAATTCTTTAATATGGATTTTTAAAAAATAATAAAAAAATATCGGGCGCCAGCTCTAGCAGTAGAGCATGAGAAAATTAAATAAATAAAACTATTTTTCTTTGCAATCAACTAGAACATTTAATGTATCAATTACTAACAAACTTATCATTAAATTACCCTAACCTATTTTAAATATAGCCAACCTTTTTCTGCCGCGACTTTAATAAAACACAAAACTTAAAAATCCTTAATATATACGAAATGAATTTACCTCAAACTAAATTTCTCTTCTTTTTCTTCTTCTTCTCCTCGTTCTCCTGGTCACCTCATCAAATAATTTCTCCTTCTTAACCAACTATTCCAAGCTGAATTCCCAATAGGACTTATTTCGGTCTCCGATGTCCGAAATCAGGAAACCTCTGGTCGACAAGCCTTACTCTTCCACCATCCCTGTCCAATCAACCAGGTATGTTTACTAAGGTATTAAAGCAGTATCTGCTTTTTCAATTGTTGTAACTAACTATTTTAATTTTTAACTTAAAAATAGGTAAAAAAAACTTCCCCTTATACCATATATCACAAAATCATGATACATTAATAGTAATTATGTTACGGCTATCGAAAATAAAGCCATTTTCCCACTATTCAGCTTTTTGCTATTAATGCCTTTTTTTCTTAGAAGGGCAGTACAGTTGATTGATCTTACTGATGGTGTAAACTTTTTCCTTGCAGGAGGTGGAAGTTAGAGTATAGGCTACATTTTCTTACCAAGAGAAATGCAGTGACCCTGTTTTTTTTATAAGAGAAACTTACTATCCTTTCGCCAAAAATGGTTTAATATTAACTTTAACGCGTTTCCGCCTGTACGAAACCAACTACCGAGGGAAAATAAACACTGGAACTAAATCTACATAAACTAAACTAAATTAAAACTAAACTACATTAAACCTACACCAATGATCATTCCGACGCACGGTTCGTCAACAAGTATTGTGCGGTTACAAGCTCCGTGTAGTTGCGGGTCGAAGGGTACGGGTGAGGTATAATGAATAAGTGACGCATGCTGGGAGAACGATTGTTGTATTACTCTAATAAAAAACATTCGTTTTCGAACTTTCCGTATTTAACATATTTGTTCGTATTTATTACATTTATTTATTTACTTGTTTTGATATGAATTGGTAAGTTAAATATTATGAATCCGACCAAGTTAATAACCCGATAGGTATTTGTTAAATAATGCGCCGGATAATAAAAATATTTTTTTAGTCTAGTTAGTACACGCTACCACTACAAATGCATCAGCTGTGAAACACTACTAACTCATTCATTCTCCCACTACTATAACAACGCACTGCATTCCTTCCAACTACACGGAGATGGGACTCAAGCAATAACTAACCCATGAAAAATATTTTTATTTATTTTTTAATAAATATATTATATAGTATAATCCAGTCAAAATAAATACTCATGTAAATCCAGAATAAAGTGTCATCAAATATCTGATATAATATTAACATTTTTGTTGCACTTCCACAACAAATACAAACAATATAAAATCACGAAAATATTTTAATTTCTGTTGGAACCTGTTTTATTTAAATAGATTGGTTTTTTAATGAAAATAAAAATAAACTACAGTATTACAATATTATTTGTTAGAATGTTTATTTATTTTACAGAAACTAGGTGTATCTGAACGGATTTTTTATACTTACTTTATTTTTTAAGGACTTTATAAAAAAAGCGCGTATTAAGCAGGAAATTGTATTTACCGTGAGCGTATCAGACAGATTTAATGTATAGTATCTTTAAGTTCAGCGAGAATATCGTTGAGGTTTGACGTATCTTTCATATTCTTATATATTCACGCGTGCGCGCGCGCTCACAAACACACACGCACTCAACATAAACAACCGTTTCTGATTGAGTTCTGCTATTGAAATGGTATTCAAGGTAATTCGTAATAACGGTCTTTTTAATACCAAATGCTAGCATAACCTTCATCAATAAATTATTATTTTTTTTTTATTGCTATTATCGTCATATTTATTATATATGTAATATATATTTTAATATTAACAAATGTTATATATTCATAAATTTATAATAGAAAATTATAGTGTCCTATTCTATATTTATTAATAATTATAAACTGAAAACCGGCAATAAATATTTTAAGTGTATCAAATAAACTGTTCTTAATACCACATCGTATATTATTATCCATTATATATTTTGTATAATTTTAAAAGAAAACAATTTTTTTCTGTAATAAAAACAAATGATTTTTATTATTTAAAAAATTTGTTTTAAATAAATATTTTATTGCGTGCGAAGACATCAACAGATATTTAAGACGATATTTTAGTCCTGGAGGTTGTAAAATAATAATAATAATTCAAGATTTATTTCATATTTTTAGTAGCAGAATAAAATAGATGGAATAAGATAATCAAAATTTAAATATTTAATTTTTTATTACTGAATTTAAATAGGCTTCATAACTAAATTATGAATTATAAGTTAGTTATTCACTTTATTGGAAACCGACGGCTCAACCGATTTTTTTAAAAATCGCCTCATTTATAGTTATGCTCATACATTTTTTATGCTTTACAAGATAGGGTAGGCACCATGTCTGCTGAAATTTTTGGGGAGGCTGTTATCCTGTAGAAAATATAGTTTTTTTAAAGATTGCGGCCTTAATACGCATTTAAGCGCAAAAATATATATATAATAAAAGTTGTAGACAATTAAAAAACCTAAAACTTTTATTTTAAAAATTTCTTTGTATAACTTTCTTTGTTTTATTTCTTTGCTTAGTTAAGCAGTAATTTGTGATTTTTGGTTTTTTTTCTCTTAAAATCTGTAAATAATGGATGTTTTAAAGATTTCGGCCTTGTTGTTTAACAGCCAAAAGGCTGGTTTGAACCTCTAAAGTAAAACGAGGCGTGAGGTGGTTTACCATTTCCTTCTTCACTGAGTAAAAAAGTAGCCTGTGCTTATCAGCATGCCCGGCCCTCTTAAAAGCATCTACTCTGTACCCTGCAAATGACACCTTTACCTGTGAATGAAGTCACCTGGCTGTATAATGAAATTCATTGCTTTTATTATTTCGGCCTTAGTATGCATTTTACGGCAATAGTGTATATAATCAAATTTAGAGAAAATGAAAAGATCTACAACTTTTCTTTTAAGAATTTTTCTCTACAGAGCCTATTTTAGCTTGAAAGAGTGATTTTCCGTATCATTAAGCCAAACTAAGGTTGGTTTTAATTTTGGATCATTCACTCATGATTAAAATAAGGTTATATTTTTTGAGGTTAGTTTTTTTGGTTTATTTCTAATGTATTATTACTAATGTAAGTTTATACGTTTCATTATTTGCCTTGGAAAGAGAAAGTTGTGTGACTGTTTCACACCAGATTTTTTATGAAAAAAAAAATATAAAAAACTATGTAACCCTTCTGATTTTGGAAACCGACTCGTATACTGAACGTATTTTACATTAAGAAAGGTTGAAAGCGCAGTTGTTCCCTACGAAGTTCACGAAGTAATAAAATCAATTAATAATAATATATTGTTTCAGCTTAGTTCAACTCAACACCGGTGCAGTTAATTACCTATAAAACCATTTTACAATCACATTTAGTTTTTATTAAAAAAACAGTTTTCATTATCACCATAGGTTGCTCGTTAATACGTAAAATAGGGAAGCTTAAATACTGTGTTTTTACAAAAATATACTTCTTTCTTCAGTTTCTCATTACAACTAGTGTTTCTACCGACTCGTTTCCCTGATTGTTACATTACCTTAAAAAGGTGAGTTTTAGTTCCGTTTGTTCTTTTATGTTTTTTAGTTTGTTAGTCCTGGAACACTTGATGTATTTTTATTATATCTTTATGTGTTTTACTTCCCAGGGAACGCATTAAATGCAATCAGGAAGGATTTTTTATATTTTTGTTCTGGTACTAGGGACAGAAAACTTGGGTTCCAACCGGAGAAACGAAAAAGAAAATAATTTTGATCGACTATATAAAAAAATTCTTTCCTCGATAGGTGAGCTTAAAATTATCGTAAAGATTTCAAATTGGTAACGACTTGAATATTATTAAAAAATATTTGTTCAAAACCAACCAAAAGTTTATAAATAAATACATTGAAAAGCTTAGGGTATAAAAGTAACTAAATGATAGTTTTGAGAAAAATGCTATGAAAGTTCTAATGTTCCCAATTTTATGTGAATTGTCTGATTTCTTTAATTTTGAAGCGTTAACACGTAGGGTTGAAAATTTATATCATGCAATGCAATTAAAAGTTCTTCAAACTTAACTTTTTAGTGCTATTTTTTTTTTTTTTTTTTTTTTTTTTTTTTGTTAAACGTCCGACTGTTCTGCAATTACTGCTAATGCAGACGGTGAAGGATAAAATTATTTTTTTAACGTATAAAAATATGCCGTGCCTGAATGGGATTCGAACCCAAGACCGCATGATGAGAGGCGAGTACGTTACCAACTACGCCAATGCGGACGGCATTGGCACTTTTTAGTACTAAGTAGGGCTACAGATCAATATAATTTTTCTCCTATTTTATGTACATATTGCATTCATCCACCAAACATCTGTATTTTTAAATTATTAAGCCTATCCTCTGAAATCGGATGAACGATAATTCAATAATACAAGATAATGGTTTTAAGAAGAGACTTGTCACTCCCGTTTCCGTGTCTCGCATCAATGGGAATGGGTGGATCAGAATTCATAAGTCGATTATAAACATAGAATCGCGTGCACTGCGCCCCCGTACTTTGCCATAAGGTTCGGCCGCCAAAGGGGTAAGTGGATGACAATAATTTGACGTTTGAAGTTTAAAAATTTGAAATTTGAAAATTTTGAATTCTAAATATTTGAAAGTTTTAGGTTGATGTTTGAAGTTCGAAGGTCTGGAATTTTCAAAATTTTAAGTTAGAGTTTTTCTTTAGTTTTCTCGGCGAGGGTGGATTAAGGCAACTTTAACTACATAATCTTGAAGTACTTTGGAAGCGGCACAAAAAATTATCTAAATACTTTTTCGCTACAATGCACCATTTAGGAGATAAAAAATACTTCCCCTCACCTTTGGAGAGTAATAAAACCTAAATAATAAAAAATATTTTAAGGAATATTTAACAAACCTTTTATACCACAGTTGACTGTTATTATTCTAAACATATAATATCTTGCATTCAGATGGAAGAAGGTGAAAAGTGATTTTACACCTTTATTCCCTACAAAACATAAAATCAAGCACTGCACAGCCCCTTTATCCATTAGTAATATCTTAAACTGTATTATACAACTTTCTATGTCATCACTGCGATTCAGTTCATATTAATCCCTAAAAACCATAACATTAAAATTTTTTTACTTGTTTTAAGCCTGACTGTTCCACACATTACTGCTAATGCAGACGATGATGGGTGATAGATGAAAATGAGTGATGAAAAAATGCCAGACCTGACCGTAAATTGAACCCAGGACCCTTGACGTAGAAACCAGTTGCTCTGACCTCTACACCACGAGCCGGCCATACATTCAAATAGTTCATAGCCCATTCATTCACTATATAGTAATTCCTTAAACTGTAAATAAACAACGTTCTATGTCATCCACATATGCATGCTCAAAATACCTTCATTTTAGACAAAATCTCAAGTTTTGATAAGATATTACATGACACCTTCACCCACTTAGCTCTTCAATTTTTTGCGTCGTAGATCAAATAATGTTATATTTAGTTCCTATCAGTTTTTGATCATTTGGGAAACAATAATCTTAAAAAAATTCAAGTACAGTTTCTTCTAATATTAAAATTAATAATAAGCTCCAGGGATACAAAAAATAGTTTTGTTTTTTATCACATGGTCAAACAATTATATGACTGAAGCATTTAAGAATACGAGGTGTGGCTATTAAATAACAAGACTGACGTAAAAAATTTTATTTTTATTTTTTACATAATCACTTATTGCCACCTTTAATATACACTCCTCTATCCCTACAACGCTCCATGCAAATTTTCCATTGTTGGAAACAGTGCTGGAAGTCACCTTCTGTCAGCTCCTGGACACGTGCCACTCAAAAATGTTTGAAATGAAGCTCACAAGATGTTTGTACTGACACTTTGTACGCGATTAAAATGACCCAAATTTTTTGAAAATGATAATAACATGTGATGAAACGTGGTTTTTTACTTATGATCCGGAAACGAAGCGCCAATCCATGCACTGGAAGAGCCGAACTTCACCGAGAGCCAAAAAAGCTCGAGTGAGCAAGTAAAAATTTAAAGCAATGATGATTGCTTTTTTGATATCCATGGGATTGTGTACCTTCATTGGGTTCTTGAAGGTCAAACAGTTAATCAATATTACTACCTTGAGGTACTTTCTAAGCTACGTCAAAGAGTAAGGAAAAAACGCCCCGAAATATGGAAGGACAAATTATGGGTTTTCCACCAAGACAATGCGCCAGCCAGCTCATTCCGCGTTATCTGTCAAGTGGTTTCTAGGCAAGTACAGCATCTCAGTGTTAGAACATCCACCTTATTCACCAGATCTTGCACCATGTGACTTCTACCTGTTCCCTAAGGTGAAATCTGCATTAAAAGGGACAGGATTTGAGTCTGTGGAAGCTGTAAAAGAGAAAGCGGCACGAGTCCTGAAGGAGCTGACAGAAGATGACTTCCAGCACTGTTTCCAACAATGTAAAATTCACATGGAGCGTTGTAGGGATAGAGAAGGAGTGTATTATTGAAGATGACAATAAGTGAGTATGTATAAAATTAAAATTAATTTTTTTTACAACGTCAGTCTCGTTATTTAATAGCCACACCTCGTAGAAGAGGTAGAGTTGTAAAAGACACTAATCAGAGTTATCTCTGGTGAGAGTAATGAATTTCATTATACAGCCAGACTCTGTGGTGAAAGAAATGAAGGAGTAATGTGCAGGGTGGAAAGTAGATGCTTTTTTGCGGGCCGGGCATGCTGATAAGCATACTTTTCCACTCAGTGAGGAAGGCAATTGTAAACCACCTCACTTCCAGTTTTACTTAGTAAACCCTTGAGAGGTTCAAACCAGCCTTTCGGCTGATGACCTCAACAACAACATGCATAGCATTCTGAAAAAGTGCGAAATATTTGGTTTTTGACTCGACAAGGTCTGATAATCTGTTAGCGTGTGGAACAATACATTACCTAAGTCCGAAAAATATCATTCGATTAATGACAGACAGTAGGCGGACGTTTGATACACTTATCGTGCGGTTGCAGATCGGTTGTGACGTAGCTCTCATACGAGACGTGGACCGGTTTCCTCGCTGTGTCAAGGACGCGTTAGTGCATCTAATCAAGCGAACATTTTTATTCAGGGATAGACACAACCAAGCACTGAAAAGAATTGAATTTTTAAAAGTAAAATTTAGTTTGGTATTACTGTCACCTTCACAGTTAAAATATTCGAAACACTTTTAATTCTTTTATTATGAACCATTAAAATAACTTTGCACTTCAGTTTTTAGACAATAAATGTAAAATAAAATTACAGAATTTAATCTTGATTTAAATTTATTAATTTTATCCCGAAGCATTCAAAGTTTTAAAAAGTTATTCCTTAGTTTTTAATGAATCATAACCTCCTAGAAGCAAAATAAGATGGTTTTAAAATGAAGACCACAGTGGAATAACTTGATAAGTTCATTTTCCAATTATTGAGGTTTTTCCAGTTGATTTGTCACTTAAATTAGATATTTTTACTTTCTCTTGCCTATATGAATATATAGGAAGGAAAGTATTGTTTTCATGTCGATTTTTCAAAATTGAGTTTTTACCGGATCTACACGTTTTCAGACCCCCTAAACCCAAAAGACATGTTTTTAGCGATTGGTCTGTGTGTGTGTGTGCGCGCGCGCGCGCGCGCGTGTGTGTGTGTGTGTGAGCAGAGTATCTCAAGAACGGAACATCGTACGAACTTGAAACTTGAAGCTTAAGTTAGGTACCACTAGAGGACCCGACACGAACATTTTCATCAAAATCGGTCAACCGGAAGTAGTAGTTTATTCGTGCCATTTTTCACTTTTTGCGATTTTCTCTAAAGCCACTCTACGATTTTTTTAAAAATCGCCTCATTTACTACATTTTTTATGCTCTATAAGATAGGGTAGGCGCCATGTCTGCTGAAATTCTTTGGGAGGCTGTTTTCTCGTAAAAAAAATTGTTTTTTTAAGATTGCTGCTTTTATATGCATTTTAGCGCAAAAATATATGCAATAAAAGTTTCAGAGAATTAAAAATCCTACGACTTTTATTTCAAACATACTTTTGTATAACGCTTAGTTTAGCGATTTTCTGTTTTTTTCTCACGAAAACGTGTAAAAAATTGGATTTTTTTAAAATTTCAGCCTAAGTATGCATTTTACGCCAAAAGTGTATATAATCAAATTTATAGGAATAAAAAGATCTACAACTTTTATTTTAAACATTTTTCTCTACAGTCTAGTTTAGCGTGAAAGAGTGATTTTCCGTATTTTTAAGCCAAACTGAGGTTGATTTTCACTTCGCGTCTTTTACTCATGATTAAAATAAGGTTATGTTTTTGAGGTTAGGTTTATGTTTATTTCTAATGTTTTTAATAATAATGTAACGTTATATTGTTAATTATTTGCATCAGCAAGAGAAAGTCGTGCGAGTGTTTCACACCACATTTTTTCTTGAGTAATGAGTCGGGCAAACAACTTGATAGGTCACAAGATATGATAAATAGAAAAATCTACGTACAGAGGAATAACATGACGAGTCTATGTGAAACCGGTTGTTTGATATTTTGCGCCTTCTGGAAGCCCTTATTATTCTTAACTTTATTACTTTCTTCCAGCTGATGAAATTTAAATTTATTTTAAAAGTATAAGATGAATAAACACACTGTTGTTACTACTAAATTAATAAAAACTTAGTGACACCCATCGTTTTTATATATTTTCAATATTCTGTTCTCATCTTTATGTAATCCATTAATAAATTAATGTAAATAATTAATAACTGGATTTATTATTGAAGAAGTTGTATTAAATGTTTATTGCACTGTGAAAACTATTTACCGAGACTATTACTATTGTCATTTTATTACATTTTTAAGCAGGAAATAGACCACATTTTCACATTTCAAGACTGTTATTTTAAAAGTAGCCCATCACCAGGGAAACACATGACTATCAGTCCATGTGAAACCGAGGAAGAAAATGGCAAGTCCTTTAAAAGTACAGTACTTTTTGTGTCGTGTCGGCTATTTGCATCTGATTTACTCTTCTCAACAATAAATTTAATAGTGAAAGCAATGTTTCTTTCCAAATTAAAAGTTTCAGTTGAGTAAACCCTACTTGATTAATTAATTTTCGTACCAAGAAAGAATATATCTTAACAGTGAAAGATGATAAGTTTACGTGGACATTTTGAAAAAATGACCATAGAGATATAAGTTAAAAACAGGTTAATACGTTTAAAACATTAACTACAAAATGTGTAATAACACGTGTATATTTCGGAATAACAATTAATTATACAATTTAGAACTAAACGAACATTCGTAATGCCTTACAGAGTCTTAAAGTTTACAATCGCTTTTCTGAAAAAATAAAAATTTTACTTGTCAAGTTTACCCCTGTGGTCTTCAAATAATATCTCGTTGTTTAGGTCAACAGCCGAAAGGCTGGTTTGAACCTACAGAGGTTTTACTAAGTAAAACGAGGAGTGAGGTGGTTTACCATTGCCTTCCTCACTGAGTGGAAAAGTACACTTATCAGCATGCCGGGCCCTCTGAAAAGCACATATTTCCACTCTGCAAATGACACCTTCACTTCATTCACCACAGGGTCTGGCTGTATAATGAAATTCATTACTTTCAGAGGAGATAACTCTGATTAGTGTCTTTGACACCTCTACCTCTTCTGTCCTTAAGATTCAGTCATTTAATTGGCTGACCATACGATAAGAAACAGAACTATTTATTTTAGCCCTGCAACAAACAGATTGAGTGTAAATAATTTGTCACTCCACCTGTCTGCTCTGGGCAGAATATCTCATTGTGTCATTTGATTTTAGCAGTACAAAAGAATGGGCAATCCTAATAAAATTTTGTGTTTGATAGTTTACAACAAGATTTCCACTCGAGATTTTTTGTAAATAACAATAATATGTATCCCACAATACTTAGTAATAGTACTTTACTCCTGGTGAAATTATTTCCAGGGGCACTCACACAACTTTCTCTTGCCAATAAAAATAATGACCAATATAACCTAATATTAGTAATAAACAAAAAAATTAATTACAAAAACATAACCACATTTTAATCATGAGTAAAAGACACAAAATGAAAATCATCCTTAGTTTGGCTTAATAACACGGAAAATCTTAGTTTATCTTAGTTTGGCTTAATCACTCTTTCACGCTAAAAATGGCTCTGTAGACAAAAATTCTTAGAATAAAACTTTTAGATATTTTAATTTCCTATAAATCTGATTACATAAACATTTGTCGTAAAATGCATACTAAGGGTGAAATCTTAAAGAAACCATTTTTTACAGATTTTCATGACAAAAAAGAGAAAATCACAAATTACTGCTAAACTAAGCGTTATACAAAAAATTAGTTGAAACAAAAGTTGTAGATTTTGAAATGGTCTACAACTTTTGTTATATACTTTTGCCCTGAAATGCATATTAATGCCGCAATCTTAAAAAAAACTTTTTTCTACGAGAGAACAGCCAAGAATGTCAGCAGACATGGCGCCTACTTTATTTTGTAGAAAATTAAAAATGTAGTAAATGAGCCGATTTTTAAAAAAATCGTAGGAGCCGTTTTTGAGAAAATTGCAAAAAAGTGAAAAATGACACGAATAAACTACTGCTCCCGGTTGACCGATTTTGATTAAAATGTTTTTGTCGGCTCCTCTAGTAGTACCTAACTCAAGTTTCGAGTTTCAAGTTTGTAGGCTATAATGTATCTGCAAGCGACATTCATATCATGACCATTTCTAACTATTTCTAAAGATGCGCTGCTTGTGCAGAATATTTCGTTCTTGAAAATATTCCACAGCCTTTACTTAAAAATTAACACTACGAAATAAATCAAATAAATTCATTACCATTGTAGCAATAGCAGCTTCGTACCGTACGGTGAGGAACAACAATAAGTGAATACTAAGCTATTTTCCATTCTGGTTTAATTTATGTAATCTTATATTTTATATTACAGAGAACAATACATTAAGATAGGATACTACAATTCAGTAGAACAATTAAGATATGATAAGACACTAAAATTCAGTAGTTCTACTGTGGCGGGGGACTAAGAGAAAAGACGCGTAACCTCTTCGTGGGACACTCGGTATATGACTGGCCAGTTGGCGTAGTGTTTAGCGTAACTGGCTTCTATGCCGGGATCCCGGGTACGATTCCCGGTCAGGTCTGGCGTTTTATACCAACGCACGAGGCTTATGTAGAGATCATCCGTCTATAAAATCAATTACAGTGCATTGTCTATATTCTATTTAGAGTTGTACCGGAAATACAGTTGTATTTGCAACAAACATAATGTTACCGGTCGTCCCATTTATTCTTGAATCATTTAAATTAGTAGACAAAATTTAATTAGTTTCAATAAAACAAAAAGTGATTACTGAAAGGTCATTTCCGTTAACAAATCACAGAACAATTTAAGACATAAAAATCCGGGGTCAAATCTACCCTAATTTGTATTCGTAATTCAAACTTGTTTTTTATCACTTTAATTAAATTTTTAAATTAAACATTTTCAAATCTCATTGATTTATTGATTTGAAAATGAACTTAATTCGAAGCTATTTTAACTCTTGCATTACTTTTTCTAAGTCTTTTGCATATTAATGGCATTTTTTATTTATTTTTACAATTTACATAAGTAATATATTATTTTAACACGTCTAAATAACAGATTACATCATATTTTAGTTATTATTGTTATTTTTTGCTACAAAGCCAATTTATATTTTCCTTATTCATACACTTGTTATTTTATTGAAATAATGAGACACCATTTTCATTTTTCAAGTATTTTTTATGAAATTTTTAGGCAGCCTATTTTAATTACTTTCTAGCGACATTGTCTTTATAGTGAGAAAAGACTTCAAAAGAAAATATTGAAAGTTAAATCTGGTGTGAAATACTCATACTTTTCTCTTGGTAATATAAGTAACGAAAAACATAACCTAATTTTAATCATGAATGGATGACGCTAAATAAACCTATGTTGGATTTTGATTGTGATAAAAATATGGATATTACTCACTGAAACGCCAAACTAACGTTTGTAGAAAAAATATTTGAACTAAACTTTGTAGGTGTTTTAATTTTCTATAAGTTTAATCGTATACGTTTTACACTAGAGTTGGTATATTAAGGTCGTAATCCTAAAACAACCCTTATTTTTACCGATTTCAATGAGTAAATTACGAAAAATCTCTGATTGATGCTCTGTAAAGAAAATCGCTCAAAATAAAAGTTGTAGGATTTTAAATTTGCTAATAACTTCAGCAGACATGTCGCGTACTGTATCTTGTAGAGTAAAAAGAAAAAATTAAGTAAACTAGGCGATTTTTAAAAAATCGTAGGAGCCCTTTTTTGATAAAATTACATAAATAAATTACTACTCACGGTTGACCAATTTTTAGAAAAATGTTCGTGTCAGGTCCTCTTATTGTACCTAGCTTAAGTTCAAAGTTTCAACGCCTTACTATTTTCCGTTACTAAGTTATTTAGTACCACACGCGCGCGCACACACACACAAAAGTAAATCAGTAAAAACATAATCATTTTTTACACATCATCTGGATCCACCCTCCGTCACTGATTGAATTTCTTTTTGCATAACTAGATTCCGAATTATGTGCACTTCCACATAAAACAACCTGTATTTTTTCGTGTTCATGAACTTGTTTTTTCTTTCTCTTGCACTAGGCTATATGAATATATAGTGTATATATAGTGAATATTATGTTTTCATGTCGATTTTTCGAAATCGAGTTATTACCGGATAAAGATGTTTTCAGGCCACCTGAACCCAAAAAACATGTTTTTAACAATTGTCTGTGTGTGTTTGAAAAAAATATCTAAAAACGAAATATCATACGAATTTAAAACTTGGAACTTAAGTTAGGTACTATAAGGCGATCAGAGACAAAAATTTTCATCAAATTCGGTCAACCGAAAGAATTAATTTATTCATGGAGTTTAAATTTTTTTTTATTTTCTCAAAAACGGCTCCTACAATATTATTTTAAAAATCGCCTCATTTAGTACATTTTTTATGCTCTATAAGATAGGGTAAGCGTCATGTCTGCTAAAACTCTTGCGGGGGGGGGGGACCTGTGCTATCGTAGTAAAAAATTTTTTTTTTTAAGATTGTGGCCTTAATATACATTCTAGGGCAAAAGTATATATTTATAATCAAAGTTATAGGAAATTTAAAAAACCTACTATTTTTATTTTAATCATTTTCTCTACAGAGCCTAGTATAGAGGCAATTGCTGGTTTTCCATATTTTTTAGTTCTACAGAGGTTGATTTTCATTTCGCGTCAATCACTCATGATTAAAATTAGGTTATGTTTTTTATTTTACATTGTTTACTCATAACTAAAGATACGTTATATTGCTCATTATCTACATTAGCAAAAGAAAGTCTTGTGAGTGTGTCACACCAGATTTTTTAAAAATAATGAGACAGAATTTTCATATATCACGCATTTTGTATTGAATTTTATAACTGCTCTTAATTTTTTATTGTTCTTATTATTTGAGTTTGGCTAAATATTTAAAATATAAAGAACAATGTCGAATGGTTGATCAAGATGAGAAACCAAGGACTAACCGGCCTAACTTTTTTAATGTTATTGACCGTTTATTGTATCGAGAATCTGGTTAGGCGTAACGTTCTCAAATCAAACTCTATTTTGATAATAACCGTTAAGGCCTAGTACTTCTTATGAACCGGTTTTCTGTAATAATTATGTTAAATAGACCATAGATTCACATTAGGTACATTTTAACCAACTGAACTGGTTTTTATCCACTTCAAGTATTGAACATTTTACAAACGATTTTTCATTTTTAATCTATCGAAATGATGTATAACTAAATATCATTAAAACGGTTAAGCATACAAAAATGTATTACTTTCTTTTTTTTTCTTTTTTACTTTCCAGAATCTAAAAATTTATTCATACCTTAAAACCAAAACTTGTAACTCTTAAATTAGTCAGAAGATTTCCGTTAAATATTTGTAAATAAATTTCCCAAATCCCAGTCTCCTTCACTGCTGGGTAATTCCCAAAGATGAGCTCATGCAGCATCTGCCGAAGATTGAAGAAACTGGAGTATTTCCTCATGATTTTGTGGAAGCCTCTGGATTTCATTGTACTCAAAATTTACTCGCAGGTCTCTGTGGAGACGGTTGTTGCGGATTGCGTCGACGGTTTCTCTTAGCGGTCTGTTGTATGATTTTTGAATTTTTTTTGTTTATTGCGACCCTGAAGTTGCATACCATACATCCAAGACTGGTTTCAGCATCTGTTTCTAAAGCAGAACTTTGTTATGGACTGATAACGAAGATCTTCTCCCTAGCAGCTTTTCTTTTATCATTGGTTCTTTTTTTGGCAGGCTTCTCGGTAAAGCTTACAGCGTAAACTAGTAGCATACTGAGTTATTTGTCACTGTTCGCAAGCAGAAGAGCTCGTCAATTTACCTAGTATTAAACATTTGGAAATTTAAAAATTTTGTATAGCCCTACATGTAATTATAATTATACCCTTTCAGACCCTTTATTATAGATTTTCTATTACAGACAGGCCCTCATTATTTATAGACCCCGTATTATACAAAGTAATTTACGAATAAACTAAAATACTTCGGAAAGAGAAAGTCGTGTGAGTGTTTCACACCAGATTTTTTATTTTAAAATTATTAGTTAATCAATAAGAAACAGTTAAATCTTTGAAAGTGAATATTTCGTTTGGAAAATTAAAAATATTGTTGTAATTAATTAGTAACAAATATAGCTGTCCTGGTCAAGGTTTTTTCACATCTTCCCTTACCCACTCTAAGCGAATGCTTTTCAACCGTCTTTTTGCGTTCTGTACAATAGTATAACCTTCCGAAATCTATCCTAAAGTCCGACATTTCATATAAAATACCTATATATAATTTTACGTAACAATAAAAACAGACTGAGTGCGTGAAAGTAAATATAAAAATAATATCTAAAAAATTGAAAGAATGGAACGATTTTGTTAACGAGTTGGCTATAAATTAAAAACTAATGAAGAAGGCTATCCGAAATTCGAAAAGCAACGCCTTTAAACAAAAAGAATAAAATTTAATGGACACATAAAACAATATAATAAACTTAAAACAATCATTAAACTACCTAGCCAGCGGTAAAATAACATTATGGGTCAACGTAGCATTAATAGAAAAGGACCTTGAAAAATCTAAATGGAAACAACACGAAGATGTGTAAATATACTGAAATATTTTAGAAAATTGCCAAGAAAACTAAAAAAAAAGAAAAACAAAAGAATGGTTTAAAACAATAAGCGTAGAAACGAGTGAATGACAATATTTTAAAGAAAAGGAAGAAAACACCGTCTAGCAAACTGACCTATGACTTAAAAGGTTAACTAGTCCATCGTGACTTTTTGAATTTTTGCAAAACTGTATTTTCTGAATGGAGAGGTCAGATGCTGTTTCTTATTCAATGTCAAGGTGTTTATTTTTTTTAAGAGAACGTGCCAATAACGTGTGATATGATCATTAAAACAAAAACGAAAATTTAATTTTTTAATTTTTTTGTACAATATTTTTATTTGACTGCATTTTCAATGAATTTACTAAAAGATTCAAAAAGAAATTGGTTAATTGTTTAGAAGTAAAGTTTAACAAAGCAACAGCTGTTGTAATTAAATACGTTATTTGTGGCGTTTTGTCGTGTAGATTCTAATCCCGATCTATTTAGGCACTTATGTTATTTTTAGATTTATTTTGATATATTTTAGGCACTTAGATTTGTTTTAAACATTTTTGTTTTTTTTTAACTGGATTTAAAGAAGATAGTTGCTTGGTCTGGTACTGACTTCAGAAATGTAATTTAATAATTATTTCCAAATTGTGCCCAGGAGACTACCGAGAAAGTATAGGACACGTCAAGAACTTGTAACTTAATACATAACACCTGAATACATACATAATTTAATTTTACTACTATTTTAAGCACTGTTACTACAACAATTGCGTTATCTTGTAATATTTACACAATAGTACACAATTTTCATAGGATTATTTAGAAATAAATTCTTGTAGGAAAAAGCCTCATCAATCAAGTAATTTTTGAGAATTTTTTAATGAATGTAAATTAGTACATTTTAAAAACGTGAAAACAGATGTATTTTCTTCCCGTATAAGTAGGTATTTGTTCAAAAAATTTAGTTTTTTGGTTAGCCACATAATAATCGTTTCTGTTTCTTGTGTTATGATAGTGAAAATTGAAATTTTACATAAAAGTATTTTGCCTTACATAGCGCTTCAAAAATGTAGAGCGGGGAAACTGTAAGCAATTTAAGCTCCATGTTAGCGGCCTGTTTGAGGAGAGGTGGTTAGCTCCCACCATGCACCTAATAGATTTCTTTTGAATATTAAAAGCCCCATCCATTTTACCCATACCAGAATTACCCCACACAAAAATACCTTAACGGATATGAAACACAATTAGACCATTATAAGCTGTCTTTAGTACTTTTTTATCATTTAATCTGGCAATTTGTTTTAATGTAAATATCTCAGTTTGTTTCAAAGTAAAAACCTCAGGTGAAATTTTACTACAAACTTGTTAGGTATAGAAATTCCAAGGCAAATATCTATCTAGGGATACCCCTAAGAACTTCGCTGTTTCTACATGCTCTACGTCATTAATATGAATAAACCCTACTATACTGTAGATTATTAGCTCTTCACGGTTGATAAGCTCTGCTGTTCCATGCGTTTAGACCAATCAGAACGTTTTCCAGCGTTGTCAGATAGTATGAATGTTTCAGCCTGACAAACATTACGCGCGCATTCGTATAAGAGCAGCAGTAGTTCCAGTGGCGGTCCTAGCGGGTGGGCCCGGGCCCATCCATTTTTAATATGACTTGACTGAAACAATAAAACAACGGGGATTTTTATCCACACAAGATGGCAAACAATAATGGTTTCGATATTTACGTATCGCAAATGAGACGAATTAAACCTTATCTACGGGCATCTATGGCAGGGCAAAGACTTAGTAACCTGGCGATTGTATCCATAGAAAGAGAATTAAGTTTTCCTTTAATGTCCGATCCAGATCCAGTTGTGAACGAGTTTGCAGCTCGAAAAGGAAGACGGCTACAGTTCAGTTTGTTTTAAAGTAAACAATAATCGAGAGTTGACTAGTTTATGTGTTATTATTTCTTCATAATTTTGACCAACAGAATGGATTTGGACTTGATTTTTATATTTTCAAACTGTTTATATATTTTATATTTTCAAATCCTACATAAGATATTTGATAAAATAAGAAAAATAATATATGTATATATGTTTTACATAGGTAAAAATAATGTACATTACATATAAACATCTACTTTTTAACCTAAAATATTAACATATAAATATATAAGTGGGCCCACCCAGAAAAAAATTTCTGGGGCCGCCACTGAGTAGTTCATTCGTGTCTTGCATCTCGTACTGAAGACATCGATTATAGAGCGTGTTAACATGCAGTACTTTATAATATAATCAGCTGGTTGTGTGTTTATAGGTTATAATTGTAATTGAAAGACAAAAAAAAAAATGGCTGACGAAATATGTAACAGAGCTACGAGAGCAAGTGTTGGTAACGTTGCTGGCAAGTAATTGGCTAGCTATGAAATGGGGAGGGGGCAATGCGTACGTTCAGAGCTCATCAGCCCTAAAAAATAGTGTAGTACTGACTTTACGATTGACAAGTCAACACTTTTTGAAGTCGCTTATTCAGTACTCCTCTAAGTTTTTTGAAGGTAGATTAAGATTTCCTTAGACACTGATAAAGACCTTGAACGTGCTCGGTCCATCTAAAGGGGCAGTTGATTTTTACAACCAGCTACCCTGTCTGCCCATAACAGACAGGTGGAGTGTCAAATTATTTACACTCAATCTGTTCGTTGCAGGGCTAAAATAAATAGTTCTGTTTCTTATCACATGGTCAGTCAATTAAATGACTGGATCATTTAAGAACAGAAGAGGTAGAGGTGTAAAAGACACTAATCAGAGTTATCTCCTCTGAAAGTAATGAATTTCATTGTACAGCCAGACCCTGTGGTGAATGAAGTGAAGGTGTCATTTGCAGAGTGGAAAATATGTGCTTTTCGGAGGGCCCGGCATGCTGATAAGCATACTTTTCCACTCAGTGAGGAAGGCAATGGTAAACCACCTCACTCCTCGATTTACTTAGTAAAACCTCTAGAGGTTCAAACCAGCCTTTCGGCTGCTGACCTAAACAACAACAACAACCAGCTACTTCATTAATTGCTGTATACGATTGCCAAAAGGAATACTATTACTGTAATGGCCATTTTATATTCTTTTAAATTTTTATTGTAATTTTTTAGATTTTCAGTTGAATGTTTTTGAGGTTTTTTTACTTTCTCTTGCCTATATGAATATATAGGAAGGAAAGTATATAATATATATACTTTCCTTATTGTTTTCATGACGATTTTTCGAAATCGAGTTTTCACCGGATCTACACGTTTTCAGACCCCCTGAACCCAAAAAACATGTTTTTAGTGTGTCTGTGTGTGTGTGTGTGTGTGTGAACAGAATATCTCAAGAACGAAACATTGTACAAACTTGAAACTTAGAACTTAAGCTACATACCACTACCGGACCCGATACGAACATTTTCATAAAAATCGGTCAACCGGAAGTAGTAGTTTATTCGTGTCATTTTTCACTTTTTTGTGAGTTTCTCAAAAACTGGTCCTACGATTTTTTTTAAAAAATCGCCTGGTTTATTTAATTTTTTATTCTCTATAAGATAGGGTAGACGCCATGTTTGCTGAAATTCTTGGTGAGGCTGTTTTTGCGTAAAGAAATAGTTTCTTTGAGATTGCGGCTTTATTATGCATTTCAGCGCAAAAATGTTTATGATAAAATTTGTAGAGAATTTAAAGTCCTACAACTTCTATTTCAAACATTTTTTTGTATAACGCTTAGTTTAGCGGTAATTAGCGATTTTCTGTTTTTTTCTCACGAAAACGTGTGAAAAATTGATTTTTTTAAGACAAAAGTATATATAATAAAGTGTATAGAAAATTAAAAGATCTACAACTTTTATTTAAAGCATTTTTTTGTACAGTGCCTAGTTTAGCGTGAAAGAGTGATTTTCCATATTTTTAAGCCAAACAGGTCGATTTTCATTTTGCGTCTTTCATATATGATTAAAATAAGGTTATGTCTATTGAGGTTAGTTTTTTGTTTAGTTCTAATGTTTTATTACTATTGTTAGGTTTATTGTTAATTATTTGCATTGGCAAGAAAAAGTTGTGTGAGTGTTTCACACCAGATTTTTTTCAATTGCGCGGGCTTATAACCTGAAGTGTATTGTCAGTTAATAGATAAATGTAAGGTCAATCACTTATCATTTTCACATTCTATGATGTGATTCTTGATAGGACGTTTATAAATAAGTAGGTATTTATTCTGATAAAATTATTATTTTCAATACAGCTGATAGTAAGTAGGTTTGCAACGGTCTTGTACTTAGTAACGTTAATACAGTAAACATCACGTTCGCTTCCGTTCTAGCTACATTCCGTTCAAGGAAACACGTTCCATATGTTAAGAATAAATTAAAACCTACAGACGCAATCAAGTTTCTAACTGTATAATTAATAACAAAATATAATGTTTTCTGATGTTCTTGAAAGTCTGATTTGTTTCGTCAATTAAGGGGACTTGTAACCGGAAATTTGAAAAAAAAAACTTTTTTGCTTTAAACTACGGTGAGGTGTAAAGAAACGTATAATTGTTTCGTATGGTTTGACCTGACAAATAAAATAAAATGGATCTAACAGCTGATAACTTTAATAAGTTTTTAGAGGACTTTTGTAGAAATCGCCTAAAAAATTGGAGTATAAAACAAAATTTTGAATCTTCCCTATTATAAAATTGTTAATCTGCAGATAACCAGGTAAAAATATTCAATAAAACTTGTAGGAAAACTTGTACTCCGAATAAATTTTATGCGTTGAGTGTGAAAAATTGGCTTAAGGCGGCTGGTGTGCCCTACAGCTCAGTGTACCTTTTAATGTTTCTTCTGTTTATCGGGGATCAAATATCATGATCTGCTAGGTATACTTCTCGAAAACCATTTGATATAACTCCATAAATCTTATTTGTTCAAAAATTCACCTTGTTTTATTTATTAAGGTTTTTAAGAAATTTTAAAACGAAGCCAGTCTACCAAACTGAAAAAATAAAAATTCATTATATTTTTGAATAAATAATAACAACATAAATTTATTGTATAAAAAATTATGTGTTAAAAGTTAATGCTTTAATCATAGGTTATGGTCTAAAAGTTTGAAGCAAAAATTTTAATTGGTACCTGAAGTTGAGAATACAGGTTTTTTGAAAACGAGCGTTAAAGTTTGTTGTTTATGTTATCAGCCAAAGGATGGTTTGAAGCTCTAGAACCTTTACTAAGTAAAACGAGAAGTGAGTTGGTTTACCATACCTTCCTCATTGAGTGGAAAAGTATGCTTATCAGCATCCCAGGCCCTCTGAAAAGCATCTACTTTCCTTTCTACAAATGACACCTTCACTTCATTCATCACAAGATCTGGCTGTGTAATGATGAAATTCATTACTTTCAGAGTAGGTAACTCTGAGTAGTGTCTTTTACATCTCTACCTATTCTGTTAAATGCTTCAGTTATAGTTGACTGACCATATGATAAGAAACAGAACTTTTTTGTAGCTCTAGAACTAGCAGATCGAGTGATAATAATAATAATTTAACACTCCATCTGCCTGTTATGGGCACGTTAAAGTTTAAAAAGAAAAAAATTGATAAAAAATTTGGTTAAAAAAACACACCACTAAACAATGTAGCAGCACTTGTAGTTATCTCATTACAACGCGTGTAATCATGTTAACCAACAAGTATTATAAATAAAAAACATTTCCGAAAGGGTGAAAAATGCTACTGACATATGTAGAAATTTAGGAAGCACTTTTCACTTCAGGAAAAATTTAATTGTTTATACTAGGGATTGTCGGATTTAACGATTGTATCGTCAATTTGAAGAAACTTTTCACACTAAATATAATGATGCTAAAATCTAAAAATCGATATTTCGTTTATTCTTTCGTTCACTAGTGCCCTTAAGTATTTCTGAAAATAAAGAATGAAAAGATACTTCTAAAATAATATTTTGATTTTTTTAATGATAAACCCTTTATTTTCAGTTTGTTATTAAAAATAATAACTCGTATGATGTAAGAAAAAGAATTTATATTTATAAAAATAAACAAAAGTTGTAATCCAAGTATTTTAAAAATCTGAGGATATTAAATTAGTAGGCCTAAATTCTTTAAATTGCAAGTTGTACAAAAATGTAAAAATTTAATTTTCTTCGTTTTTAAAAAAGTTAAATGTATTTTTATTGTATTAATAAAAATAATTAACGATCCATTAATTAACGGTTGAATAAAATTTTAGGACTGACGTTTATGATAAAAGTATTCTAACGAAAAAAGATAAAAATTGCATAAGATGAAATAAAAATAAAAATGTAAATTGAGTTTTTAAATTAAATTTTCCGGGCCGAATCTATTAAAATATTTTAACAACCTTGAATTTATCTTTATTAGAAGCAATATTGTAGATACGGTTTGAATAAAAGGAAAGTACGACACGGATGGAAAAATTTGGATCATTTTTTTTCTTGTTTTTTGTTAGGCGGTAGTTTTGGATAGTGGCCAGATTAAGACAACTTTTGCTATCTTCAATATAACCTATAAATAAATGGACCAGAAGTTTTAAAGTTGCTTTGATATTGTCTTTCGTAGTATTGGCGGTTGAACTGCCACATTTTTACAACGCTGCGCCCAATTCCACCCACTAGTAAACTTTATGTTCAGGGTCATTTCGTTACCGGAACAGTATAATAATAATCATAATAATGTATCTGAAATGATATTTAAATATTAATTTTTAATATACATAATAGATATACACAAATTAAGTGTAGCTTATTTGAATACCAGTTCCAATAGAAATATATTATATGTGATGACTATAGTATTATAACGAATTTTACGGATCAATGTTTATTTAAATTTTGAATTTATATAATTTATGTTTTCTTCTATAAAAAGTTTAGAAGTCATGTAAATTTTATGGTATAATTCATTTTACATTTATCCGGAAAAAAGTGTATTAAGTTCACGACTTAAATTTATTAAAAGTATAACCATAATTTTTTTTTAAAATGGCCACCTCTTTAAAAACTTATAAAAATTTCAGTTCTTGGGGAACACCTTGAGGTCTATTCATACATGTCTGTAGCGTGACAGCGCTGTGACCGGTTATTTTACTGGCCGTATCCTCACAGTGCTTTCTATTCACACTAATCACTGTTTCAACCGTGTTCACCCCGGTAACTGGACAAAACACCAACCGTATTTAGTGGCTGTGCTGTATTGTACCGTATTGTGGTTGTGCCGATTATGGGGAAAACAAAGTAAGATTTGGTAATGATAGCTCTAGTTTTAGATAAAGTTGAACAATTGGAAAAACGTAAGAAAAAAAGGAAGTGGGTCCATCATGCATGGAAGAAGAGAGGAACTGAAGGGAAGTATGCCACTCTGTCATATCATTTTTAAAATCTGCGTCCGTGTATTTCTTGTATGCTAGATTGTAGACCACCGGATCATTTCTGACAGGTTCTACAGGTTTCTCGTCATTCATGATGGAAAACACTATAAGTGACGAGCCAATGAAAAGAAAAATAATGTCGGTCAACCATGTTGTGTATTGTACGTGATATGTCGCGAATTTATGAAAAAACCGGATTATCCGCATTCGTCCGGATAATCCGGCCATCCGGATAAACAAAGTATGTACAGACGATATACTGTAGTTATAAGAGCGGGAATTAAATGATTGTACAAAATAAATAAAGCATGACACGCATAAGTTCATCACATGTCTTCTAGTAGCCTACATTGCGTGTATGTTTTTGTTACGTGAATAATTGATGTACAGAAATTGCATGTTTCAACAAAATAGATTCAAAATTATAACACAGGTATTAACATTACGATTACCTTTACCAGTAAGTAATATTTTATCTTTAAGCCAATATTATAATTATGTTAATTAATAAGTGTACACATGATTTATTTATATATTTTATAATTATTAATTGCTGTTCGAATTTCTTGGAAATTATGCATCAATGTTTTCGTGGAAATTTAAGTTAGAGTAGATCCTAATTTTTTTTACATTGTTATTTTCGTATTGACTGCATGAAGGAGACTATGAAATAAAATTAACACTATGTTAAATTTGTTGTTGTTTAGGTCAACAACCGAAAGGCTGGTTTGAACCTCTAGAGGTTTTACTAAGTAAAACGAGGAGTGAGGTGGTTTACAATTGCCTTCCTCACTGAGTGGAAAAGTACGCTTATCAGCATGCCGGGCCCTCTGAAAAGCACATATTTTCCACTCTGTAAATGACAACTTCACTTCATTCACCACAGGGTCTGGCTGTACAATGAAATTCATTACTTTCAGAGAAGGTAACTCTGATTAGTGTCTTTTACACCTCTACCTCTTCTGTTCTTAAATGAATCAGTCATTTAATTGACTGACCATGTGATAAGAAACAGAACTATTTATTTTAGCCCTGCAACGAACAGATTGAGTGTAAATAATTTGACACTCCACCTGTCTGTTATGGGCAGATGTTAAATTTATTAGTTACTAATTCATTTACATTAAAATCCCGGCTTCCGGAGTCAATCAAAAATCAATAAATGTCTGATGTACGTAATTTACAGTCAATGAATAAAACGAAAATAATGTGCACTTCTAATGTGTACATGTGAATTGTGCGTTTCCACTTACAGCGTTTTTGGAAATGCACGATTCATTTAATAGTGTTGCAGTATACTTAGCTGTTTGATAGCTGCTTCTTTTATAGTACGCAGTCCTAGACTAAAAAAGTGTATAGTTTGTTTCTCTTAAGCCAAAAGTCGTGGAAATATAAAGTATAAACGCCTTGTTTCACTATTCATGAAAAACTAAAGGCTGTAGAAAAAACAGGAAAAGGGTGAATCATTGCTGCTGATCTTCGGGGTTGGTGTTTCATTTATAGCAGATTGCAATAAAAGTAAATAAATTTTTATTTCCCAAACAACTTGTCGTGCACGTAGTATACTAACAATCATAATAAATTATTGTTATGATAAGTATTACTAACAAAAAAATTACTTATTTAAATAATTAACATTTAAACAAACGAATAGAATGAATATTTTCTTGTAGATTTATAATACAATAATAAAAAATAAAGAATAATTCATTTACGATAAGTAAAGAAAAACTAGAACAGCATACAATAGTAACCAACATTTCATAATTTTTGGTAAGACAATAAATTTTAAAATGTATCTGCAGCTCAGTCAGAATAGAACTTAGAGTAAAACAAGTGATTACATTACATACAGTTTATATACAGTAAGTTATTCTCTTACAGAGCTGAAAAAACTAAATTTTTAATTGTCTTAGCAAAAATTATGAAATATTCTGTTAGAACCTTGTCATTCTAACGTAGGTCAATTTTAGAGGACATCAAACAGAAAAACAATGAAACCGTCAGATTTCACAAATTTAATGAAGTTCAAAAGAAATTTCTGATTTTGTAAAATAGTATAAAATAACATTTAGGTTTATTTTGTATTTAGTTTAATAAACATTGTATTGTATTTTAGTTAAAATGCTTTAAATTTATTTTAGCATAGCCTACAGTTATTGTTAATTTAAAAAACCAAAGTTATTTTTAATATATATGAAAATCGGGTTATCCGAAAAAATCGGTTATCCGAAATGAATCCGCCTTAGTTATTCGAATAACCGAGATTCTAACGTATTACCTTTTTATTATTACCGCTTAGCCCTACTTGCATTAATGAGTGCGTCAACTTATATTTTTTACTAAATAGGACGATTCACTTTCCTTAAAATTTTATTTATTTGTAAAAAAATAAAAGTTGTTAATAAAGGAAGTCTTGTATACTGTAAAATGATACATTTTAAACAAATATAGTTTAACAAAACTTTTTAAAGCTTGTGTTAATTTTTTGTACTGCTGGGAGAAATAAAAACATGACTTCGATCACTTTTTCCTGAGGAATAGAATGGTACGCGCAGATTACTACCCTAAAATAATAAAATATTGTTTCTGTACTTTCTCAGAGTTGTAATTGTAATCCGATCGGAAAGGCAATAGTAGTCTACTTCATTTTTACTTTCTCTTTCCTATATGACTGTATAGGAATGAAAGCATCATTTTTAAGTCGAGTTTTCACCGAATATAGGCCTACACTTTTTCAGACCCCCTGAAGCCAAAAAAACTTGCTTTTAGCGATTGGTCTGTGTGTGAACAAAATATATCAAGAACGGAACATTGTACAAAGCTGAAACTTGAAACTTAAGTTAGTCACTAGAGAACATTTTGAACAAGACAACCAGACACGAACATTTTCATCAAAATCGGTCTACCGGAAGTATTAGTTTATTCCATGAAAATCTGTGAAAATAATCGATTTTTTAAAGATTTCTCTCTTAGTATGCATTTAACGACAAACATGTATGTAATCAAGTTTATAGGATATTCAAAGATCTACAACTTTTATTTTTAAGCATTTTTTTCTACAGAGCCTAGTTTAGCGTGAAAGAGTGATTTTTTGTATTATTAAGCCAAACCAAGGTTGATTTCATTTTGCATCATACACTCATGATTAAAATAAGGTTATGTTTTATGAGGTTAGTTTTTGTGTTTATTTCTAATGTTAGGTTATATTGTTCATTTTTTGCATTGGCAAGAGAAAGTCTGGTGAGTGTTTTACACCAGATTTTTTTTGTTTGAGGTCAGCTACCTCGATCAAGATTTTTATTCAATATTTCCTTGTCCACTCCAAGCAAACGCCAAATTTTTTTTCACTTGTATAAAATGTATATTACTTTACGAGTCAAGGTTTATTTATTTATTTAAGTGATAGATGGAAAAAGTAAGACGTGTTGAGGAATAGGGAAAATCAATAAATCCGTTTTATGTTGCTTTAGTCATGGAGGAAAGTACAACTGAAAGAGTTCGGTGGTGTTTCTAACATAAACCATTTTCCTTATTCCTTATTCATATTATACTATTTTAGTACATATTAGTACACAATATAGTATTTTCCTTATTCATTCATTGTCTCTGTTTAGGAAAGAGGCTATTGCTCCTTATTGTTTTCTATACCTACTCCATTATACTATATTATTTAATTGAATTCTATTTCAATTGTACTTGCCTAAAATATGATAATAGCCCTCTTCTTAAAGTACAATTGTGTTGGAAACTCTTTTCCATTGCTCTAAAATTTAATTGCAAATACGTGTATTAATACATATTTAAATAAATATGATTAATATAATCATAATTATGTTCTTTAAATGTAAATGTCAGCCGATGGTCGAACACGTTTATGTTAGTGTACATATTTCATGTTGTAAAATCGTTCTCTAGTTGTAAAGATTATTTATTTGAGAATAATTAAGAATTAGTACGAGTTATTTTTTACTGGTTTGTATCACATTAGAGTAGATGAAATGGTTACTAACTTAATTACATAGACTTTCTCTTGCCAATGCAAATAATGAACAATATAATCTAACATTAGTAATAAAACGTTAGAAATAAACAAAAAACTAATCTCAAAAAACATAACCTTATTTAATCATGAGTGAATGATGCCAAATGAAAACCAACCTTAATTAGTTTGCTTCATAATACGGAAAATCACTCTTTCACGCTTAACTAGGCTCTGTAGAGAAAAATGCTTAAAATAAAAGTTTTAGATCTTTCAATTTTCTATAAATTTTATTTTATACACTTTTGTCGTAAACTGGCTGAAAACTCAGGCTAAAATCTTAATAAAACAGAAAATCACTAATTACCGACAAACTAAGCGTAGTACAAAGAAATGTTACAAATAAAAGTTGTAAATTTATAAATTGTCCACAACTTTTATTATATACCTTTTTGCCCTAAAATACATATTAAAGCCGCAATCTTAAAAATATCATTTTTTTCTACGAGAGCACAGCCTCCCCAAGAATTTCAGCAGACATTGCGCCTACTCTATCATGTGGAGCATAAAAAGTGTAGTAAATAAGGTGACTTAAAAACAAATCGTATAAACCGTTTTTGAGAAAATCGCAAAAAAGTGAAAAATGACACAAATAAACTTTTGGTTGACCAATTTTGATGAAAATGTTCGTGTCGGGTCCTATAGTGCTACCTAAATTAAGTTTCAAGTTTCAAATTTGTACGATGTTCCATTCTTGAGAGATTTTGTTTACACACGTACAGACCAATCGCTAAAAACATGTTTTTGGGTTCAAAGGGTCTGAAAACGTGCATATCTAGTGAAAACTCGATTTCGAAAAATCGACATGAAAACAATACACGCCTTTCTATATATTCATATAGGCAAGAGAAAGTAAAAATAATGAAAATTGAAGTAATACATTTTTTTGATAAAATAAATATAATAAACAAAAACCAATATCTGAAAAGATAAATCGATGGCAAATACTATTATTCTATTCAGATCTAATCAACAGTAAATAGAAAAGAATTAAAAAAACCTTAAGCAGTTTTCTTAGACCTAGCGAAGGCCTTTGTCGCTGTTTCTGACTTATTAATCTATACTAATATTATAAAGACAAAGCGTGTTTTTTGTGCAGGCTAATTTCCAAAACTACTGAAAATAGAGTTCTATGTACTGAACAGATTTTCATGAAATTTTGACGCCATATTCGTAATTAAATTCACAGTAACATTTTATTTTTAAATTTTCATAAATGATATCCCTAAGGGCCCTAATGAGGATTTTCATAAATATGCATGTGTGTGTGTGTGTGTGTGTGTGTGTGTGTGTACATGTGAGTACGTATTGCTGTTGAAGTAGATGAAGAGGGTTGATGGCGAGAGACGTACGGAGGGGAAATATTATCAAAACGTTGTTTTGTATGTGTACTACTGTTGAAGTACACAGTACATACGTAAAATGAATAGCGAGAGACGTACGCAGGGAATTTATCAAACCTTTGTGCACGCGCACGTGTGTGCGTGTGTGTGTGTGTGTGCGTGCGCGCGCGCTTTTGCGTAGGAGTATACAGTCAACTAGCAGCCACACAATTTCTGTTACATATGTTATTATTTATTTAAATAAAATTGATTACACATGTTTCGCATGTGAAGCCGCGCGGGGTATGCTAGTGTTAGATAAAATTGAAAAATGTGGAATAAGAGAGGAATAGCTAAGGTAGAAAGAACGGAGATACTCTCTTTAAATGGAAAAACTAACATTCAAAATACTACTGACTTTGGACTCCTACTAGGCACTATAGTCTCTCATTTACTCTTGCTAATTTACGAGAACGATTATAAAATTCACCTTAACATCAAAAACTGTTCCGTAATATCGTATGCTTATGATTCAGTGCTACTATTCCATGGAGATTCTTGGAAAGATGTGTATTCACTTACAAATTAAGGATTAAAAAGGGTTAACATTTAGTTAAATCAATCATAAATCTTAACGTTAAATACAAAAAAAGTAAGTTATAACTTTATCTTCAAATTAGTATTGAAAATACATAACCTTGAGGAAAATCATAACTATTTAAACTGCACTTGCTTACTGACCGAAAAACTAAAATCTTTAAAATACCTCGAAATTATATTGGATTACCACAGCAAATGAAATTTACATACAGGCCTACCAATACAAGAATACAAGTCAAAAAATTGAATTTCTTAGAAGGACGATGAAACTAGTGTTTACTCATTTACTCATTTCAAAATATGATCTTATAGTATTTTTTACGACAAAAATTAACAGTTTTCATCAGGCTTTTATACAAAAATCTCTTGATTATGTTTTAAAGCTCATTTTAGATCATGTAAATTAACTTTAGATATTTCCCTCTCACCATTCTTTCACTGTAAGGTTTTCTCCCTTCCTCTGTCCATCCGGGATTTATTCTCGTTACATCGTTTGTAAAGATTTCAGAAGGCTTCCTTCGTGCACGTTGGTACAGGCTCCCCAGAATCCGACGGCTCGTGTACGCTGCGTGAAGTAACAGTGGATCTCCACCTCTAAGAGTGTGGTTATTACCTGAGGTAGTTCTGTTTAAGAGAAATTCCATCATAAATGTTCAAGTTACCTCAAAGTTACGAAGCCGGGACAGACTACTTCATTTGGATTTAGAACTACGTAAACTGTCCTCTACAGTTCATTATCAAAGGCTACTATGTAGAGGGTGCATCTTGAAATCTAAATCTTACCGACAATTTTCTGCAGAAGCTTTTTCCAGTTCTGATCACTCCAGACTCTAATCAGAGTAAGAGAATCAGACCCATCTCTAAAGTGTATATGTAAGAGAAAAATTGTAGGGCATAATCTCTGAATATCGATTCATCTTATTCTGAACATTTTGCAACTTATAGGTCTAGTTATTTTCTTGGCACACTAGATGTCAACTAACTGGATTAATAATCCTAAACTAAAAACTATATACGGATAGTTTTTAGTTTCAAAGTAACGATGTATAAATAGTCGTAGTTTGTTCTGTATTCTAATCTTGAGTCTTGACATTTTAATATTCGTATGTCACAGAGGGCGCCCTCATGCGTAGGCCGAGGTTTACCGGTGAGAAGTGCCAATGCGCATGTTCAGAACAGCATTCTCAACATTTGAACACGACAGTAGTATTTATTTGTGTTATTACTAGTACCTTGGAAACAGAGTAATTAGCGTGGCTTACAAGAAAGTAACTGAGTTACTACGAAGCTCGTATTATCATCAAACGAATCGCTTGTGTACTGTATCGTGTAACCTAGGTTTAATTATAAAAATACAGCCAGTAAAATAATGATGCAATAACAAGGAATGTAGTACAAACTTAGCAGTTTATTTAAAACACATTAAGAAGGGGGTTGTTCATAATTGGTCAATAACAGTAGTTACTTTGGTGAACTAAGTTCTTATGTACACAGTTCACAACAATTACAAAACGTCTAAGAATTATCTATAAATATTAATCTATTTACAACAAATGTAACCTAAATAAAATCTGCAAATAATATTTAAAAATAATTACTACATACAAGTAAGATAACTCCTTTAGAATTAAATTGATATTAGTTTTCTGTTTAAACTTTGTTTAACATTTTCATATCAATATCACGTGAAACGTTTCAGAAAGTAGGCTAATGACTTATATCAGCTGCTACTATAATTTATAATGAATATTTTCACATATTAAACAGTATCAAATTGAAAGAGTCATCATTTCGTCTGAATCGCGTTTCAAAACATAGTAACGTTTCAAAGTATAGTTTTGGCACATGCGAGATTAGAGTTTGGCGCCCCCTTTATGGAAAAACAACTTTTTTTATTTTTTGAAATTTCTAAAAAAAATTCTATTTGACTGTTTAATATTTTTATAAGTTTTTGAATAATGGGATGAGTATTTATTTAATTGTTTATTAGTACCTAATTAAAATAAACAATCAAATACATCAGGACAAAAATTTATATAAATAAACCAAACACACTAATTTTGTAAGACATAGTTATTATTAATGAAAAAAATCAAAATGTAATGGTACATATCAATATATCATATAAAGTGTTTTTGTAAATTGCACATATTTATTAATAAAAACCCTAAAATACAATAAAAAATATAATGTATTTAATATTTACTCTACATTACATAAAAACTGACTTATAGAATAGTAAGGATAATAGAATACATATTTGAACAAAGAAAATAACAAATACATATCGTATATTTTATATTGACACTAATCACTATCACTTCAATACTAATATTTACACATCTTAATTTTTTTAAATAATATCGATTTTATTTATTTATTATAATGTTTAAAGAATCATATATTCAATATCTCACAACGTTTCCTCGCTATTTTTATTTTACTTTTATATGTTGAAAATATTCATTAATATGTAATTAATTGAAAATGAAAATATAACTAAAATATTAAATGCAAAAAACATAATAGGCTCACAGTGTGGCACAGGTCTCCTTTGCAGATATTTTTTCCACTATACTGATTTTACTTTCTCTTGCCTATATTAATATATAGAAAGGAAAGTATTGTTTTCATGTCGATTTTTCGAAATCGAGTTTTCACCGGATCTACACGTTTTCAGACCCCCTGAACCCAAAAAACATGTTTTTAGCGATTGGTCTGTGTGTGTGCGTGAACAGAATATCTCAAGAACGGAACATCGTACAAACTTAAAACTTAAAACTTAAGCTACTTACTACTACCGGACCCGACACGAACATTTTCATCAAAATCGGTCAACCGGAAGTAGTAGTTTATTCGTGTAATTTTTCACTTTTTTGTGATTTTCTCAAAAACTGGACCAACGATTTTTTTAAAAATCGCCTGCTTTATTCAATTTTTTATTCTCTACAAGATAGGGTAGGCGCCATGTTTGCTGAAATTCTTGGTGAGGGTGTTTTCACGTAAAGAAATTGTTTTTTTAAGATTACGGCTTTAATATAAATTTTAGCGCAAATATTTATATAACAAAAGTTGTAAAGAATTTAAAAACCTACAACTTTTATTGCAAACATTTGTATAACGCTTAGTTTAGCAGTAATTAGCAATTTTCTGTTTTTTTCTCACGAAAACGTGTGAAAAATCGATTTTTTTAAGATTTCGGTCCTTGTATGCATTTTACGACAAAAGTGTTTTATAATTAATTTTATAGGAAATCAAAAAAAGATCTACAATTATTATTGAAAGCATTTTTCTCTACAGATCCTAGTTTAGCGTGAAAGAGTGATTTTTTGTATTTTAAGCCAAACTGAGGTCGATTTTCATTTTGCGTCTTTCACTCATGATTAAAGTAAGGTTATGTTTTTTGTTTATTACTTATGTTAGGTTATATTTGTCATTATTTGCATTGGCAAGAGAAAGTTGTGTGAGTGTTTCACACCAGATTTTTTTTGTTTTGCTTTTTGGTAATTTCAGTATTAAATGTCATAGTTTATGTTCATATGTTGTATAATTTTTGCGGAAATAAATTTTATTTTATTTTATTTCATTTCAGTATGAAGGCATAGATATAAATTTCATGAGTAAGCCATAAAAATTGTATTCTTCGTGAAATTTGTATTCATGGCGTAATTTGACGTCATGGATACAAATTGTATAGATGAGTTTTAAACTACCTACCTTTACTAAGGCCAATTAATCTCAGCAGCATCTCATCAGTACACCCCCATAATTCGAAGTATCTCAGTTATCAAGCCAAATATTTCTCGGTTGACTCCTTTCTCCGATACCATAAATCTAAGCCTTTAGTATCCTCTTTGGCATACGCTGTTCGTCCATCCGCTCCAGGTGACCTATCCATCCTATTTGCTAAGACTTATTACTTTCTCTTGCCTATATAGGAAGGAAAGTATTGTTTTCATGTCGATTTTACTAAATCAATTTTCACCGGATCTACACGTTTTCAGACCCTCTGAATCCAAAAAATATGTTTTCAGCGATTGGTCTGTGTGTCTGTATGTGCGTGTGTGAACTGAATATTTCAAAAACGAAACATCGTACGAACTTGAAACTTAACTTAGATACCACTAGAGGACTCAACACGAAAATTTTCATCAAAATCGGTCAACCGGAAGTAGTAGTTTATTCGCGTCATTTTTCACTTTTTTACGATTTTCTCAAAAAACGGCTCCTACGATTTTTTTTCAAATCGCCTCGTTTACTAAATTTTGTATGTTCTACAAGATAGGGAAAGCGCCATGTCTGTTAGAATTTTTGGTAAGACTGATTTCTCGTAAAAAAAATTGTTTTTTTAATATTGCGACTTTAATATGCATTTTAGCGCAAAAATGTGTATAATAAAAGTTGTAGAAAATTTAAAATTCTACAACGTTTATTCCAAACATTTTTTTGTATAACGCTTAGTTTAGCAGTAATTAGCAATTTTCTGTTTTTTCCTCACGAAATCGTGTAAAAAATAGATTTTTTAAAGATTTCAGCCTCAGCATGCATTTTACGACAAAAAAGTATAATCAAATTTATAGGAAATTAAAAAAATCTACGTTTTTCATTAAGAGCATTTTTCTCTGCAGAGCCTAGTTTGTCGTGAAAGAGTGATTTCCCGTATTTTAAAGCCAAACTGAGGTTGATTTTCATTTTGCGTCTTTCACTCATGATTAAAATTAGGTCATGTTAATTGAGGTTAGTTTTTTGTTTATTTCTAATTTTTTATTAGGTCTACTAATATTAGGTTATATTGTTAATTATTAGCATTGGCAAGAGAAAGTAGTGTGAGTATTTCACACCAGATTTTTTTGAATTTTACTATATCCTCCTGTTCTATTATCTCATCTGTTTCTCGAAACCTGATTGGCCGTCTATTATCGTCCTTAACCAGCTCAGACACACCGATATTATTTATTTATTTTAAATCTAAATTTATTTATTTTTTTAATCTGAAACTTTTGAAAATTTATAAATGACATACAGGAAATATCTAGGCTACCAGTGAAATAATAAATTATATAATTGAAACTTTTCGCAAATGCAAAGTTACTACAGTGATATTAAAACTAAAACCACTTTTACTCAGGTAATTATAATGTATTCAATAATGCATTATTTACCTAGGTATTTAAATACCTATTTCAAGTAACAAGGTAAAGTAATCCAAGAAACATTCAGTTCAAAAAGGCTTACTAGACTGCCTTAAATAAATAACTAATAGTTTAAAAGAATTAGGCTTATATCGGAATGCAAGGCCTATTAAAACAAACGGTTGGTTGGCTTTCCATTATACGAGTATTCTATGTGTCATTTAAATGAATGTTACTGCTTTTATTCCCTTCTAAATAAGTTATAAAAATAATATATATCGTATTATGTACCATGTAGAAAAACATGAAATCAATTTTAAAATATTTAAAAGGTAGTAAGTGTATTATAAAAATGGTTATGTTGCCGCGCAACCATTTACCTTTTTCCACACGCTAATATTTTACTATTTTTAATTAAATACTGGCCATTAAAAATAAATACCTCCGAGTATATAAAAGTCGGTTCATTTAAGAACCTATAAATTTAGCACCTACCCAATGACATCTTAACATAACCTAAAAGTTAACCCTACTTATTTATTCACCACAAGTTAGTTTAAATATCTTCATTTTGTTAATATAGTAGTCATTCTGGTAATCATATTTAACTTAAATCCTAAGAATTTTTTTCAGCGTGATTACTGGTTCGATTTAACAATTGTTTAAAATTTATGGTTTGGAGAATTTTTTTCTTTTTACTTTCTCTTGCCTATATGAATATATATGAAGGAAAGTATTGTTTCATGTCGATTTTTCGAAATTGAGTTTTACCGGATATACACGTTTTCAAACCCCCTGAACCCAAAAAAATGTTTCTTGCGATTGGTCTATGAGCGTGCGCGCGCGCGCGCGCGTGTGTGGGTGTGAACAAAATATCTCAAGAACGGATCTTCGTAGGAACTTAAAACTTAAAACTGAAGTTAGATACTACTACCGGACCCGACACGAACATTTTCATCAAAATAGGTCAACCGGAAGTAGTAGCTTATTCGTGTAATTTTTCACTTTTTTGCGATTTTATCAAAAACGGCATCTACGATTCTTTTACAAATTGCCTCTTTTACTAAATTTTGTATGCTCTACAAGATAGGGTAGGCGCATGTTTGCTAAAATTCTTGAAAAGGCTGTTTTCAAGTAAAAATTGGTTTTTTAAGATTGCGACTTTAATATGCATTTTAGCGCAAAAATGTGTATAATAAAAGTTGTAGAGAATTTAAAATTCTATAACTTTTATTTCAATTTTTTTTGTATAATGCTTGGTTTAGCGGTAATTTGTGATTTTCTGATTTTTTTCATGAAAAATCTGTAAATGAATGGATTTTTTAAGATTGCAGCCTTAGTATACATTTTACAACAAAAGTATATATAATAAAATTTACAGAAAATTAAAAGATCTACAAATTTTTTTATAAACATTTTCCTCTATAGAGTCTAGTTTAGCGTGAAAGAGTGATTTTTCGTATTATGAAGCCAAGCTGAAGTTGATTTTCATTTTTCATCATTCACTCATGATTAATATGAGGTTATGTTTTCTGGGATTAATTTTTTGTTCATTTCTAATGTTTTAATACTAATATTAGGTTGTATTGTTCTTTATTTACATTGGCAAGAGAAAATCGTGTGAGTTTCACACCAGATTTTTTTATTAAAAAGGAAAATATTTGATTTCAAATATTTTATACAAAGATACACTGCTACTTACTTCATAAAATGAATGTTCAGAAATAACCTTGTACTCGCAACTAGTATATGCCTATAATTAAAAATGTCCCAAATAATAAATCTAAGCAGAAAAATTTTAACCACATGGAGATGGCAGGTTTACAAAAATAAAACTCCCCTTAACTTATATTATTTTGCAATTTTACTTTTTTCTAAGAAATATTTTTTGGATTTATGAGGTTTGAAACAGATGAGCAATGTTGACAACATTGTATTACAAAAATCTCAAAATTGATTTAATTTGGAGTTATTTATTTATTTTATTTATTTATTTATTTTAGTTATTTATTGGTTTTATTTTATAATAATTAAGCCAAAGTTATGCACAATATCGGCGAATCGATTGATGGTTTCAAATTACTAATATCTATTTTGCTAGTTCAAGAACTATAAAAATTAGTTCTGATTCTAATCACATGAACAGCCAATTAAATATATGACTGAAGCATTTAAGAACGAAAGAGGTAGAGGTATAAAAGACACTTGTCACAGTTATTTCTTTGAAAGTAATGAATTTCATTATATAGCCAGACCCTGTGGTGAATGAAGTAAAGGTGTCTTTTGCAGGGTGGAAAGTTGATGCTTTTTTTAGGGCTGGGCATGCTGATAAGCACATTTTTTCACTCAGTGAGGAAGGCAATTGTAAACCACCTCAGTCCACGTTTTACTTAGTAAAGCCTCTAGAGGTTCAAACCAGTCTTTCGGCTGATGACCTAAACAACAATATTTATTTCACCTTGCACTCTTTCTGAACAGTGAACGAACTGAATTATCATGCGTCAAACATAGGAATGAAAAGTTATTTAAGTGAAAACCTCTTTAGGCGCACCTTGCTCTCTTTCTTTACAGTGAAAGAAACTGAACTGTCACATGTCACACATCAAGCATCACGCGTCGCACAAGCTATTCAAGGTTGTTTTTATTCAACTCCTTAATGTGGAAACCCGAATGTTATCATTTTTCAGTAGTTTAATATAATCCGCGTATGTTATTGTTTATAGATAGGCCTAATCAGTGTAATTTTTAAATTACCTAAGTAATGTATTATTTAAATATGGAACAACCCGTGACGGAGATTTATTTATACATTTAAATAAATTCGAATCTAAAGTATTTATAACATTATTTTTCAGTTTCCATAAAGCCATTGTTTCATTCTTAGCAGATAATAGTATTGAAGAAGTCCCATCAGAGCGAAATTCTACTAAATGATTGATTCACAAATACAATTATGTAAGCTATAACAATTATGTTATGCTGCCCATAACAGACACGTGGAGTGTCAAATTGTTTACAGTCAATCTGTTCATTGTAGGGGTAAAATAAATAGTTCTGTTTTTTATTACATGGTCTGCCAATTAAATGACTGAATCATTTAAGAACATAAGAGGTAAAGGTGTAAAAGACACTAATCAGAGTTATCTCCTCTGAAAGTAATGTATTTCATTATACAGCCAGACCCTGTCGTGAATGAAGTTAAGGTGTCATTTGCAGTGGAAAATATGTGCTTTTCAGATGGCCCGGTATGCTGATAAACGTACTTTTCCACTCAGTGAGGAAGGCAAGTGTAAACCACCTCACTCCTCGTTTTACTTAGTAAAACCTCTGCAGGTTCAAACCAGCCTTTCGGCTGATGAACAATTTTGTGTATTTTGTATCTAATATTACTTTATAAGTATAGAAATGAAAATAAATAATTTTATTTCATATAAATTTTCACTTCTATCGTGTGGTCATAAGCACACACACAATGGTTTTTTATATGTATGTGGAATTACGGGAAATGTGCCTCGCAGGTCATTACCATTTTAAAGTTGTCAATGATTTTAATTTTTGGTAGTTAGGCACTACAGATTTTTTAAAACAAAAATCATACCAATAAATCTTGCAGTTTAATATTATATGAGACTTCATATAAAATGTTATAATTCCATACACATTGTTAAAAGTGGAGCCTCGGTTATTGGACAGTGCCTTAAACATATTCATTTAAATTGTTAAGAGTTTAAGAAACAAAATTATTTATGCTATGTCAGTAATTGCTGTTACTTTTAGGCTACTTGTGTGTTACAAGAATCGACAAGTCTGTGACAAAAACAATAAAGTACTAATTGAATTTCATGTGTAAAATAGAATTTTGTTATGTCGTAGACATAGCTACATGATAGCTAGTATTTCATAAAAATAACAACGAAGTATTACGGGGTTGAGTGCGATTGCTTCTTGTCTGTTGCTTCGATGTGACATTCGACCTTTTCCATTGAAACCGACTGATTGTAAAACAACGATATCTATAGATCCCGGTACAGCTGCGAGGTGCAATCGACCTTGTACGCCGGCCCGGTTTGCTTTTCTTATCCTCGGAATTTTTTTCTTTAATAAATGGTTTACCAATATACCTTTTGCTGAATGTCTAAATTTTTTCCTGGTTGATTTGTGTTATATATATTAAATAAGAATGACATAGAATTGGCGCGGTGTATAAAACCGAACATTAGATCTTTTGCAAACCTCTACTGATATAAAGAGAGAAAATTTATATGTTTGTTTGTAAGTATATGTGAAGTAATCTCAAAAACTACCGAATCGATTTTGATTACAATTAATAAATAAACTGTATTTTTACGTAAAATAGTATACACATTAAATTATAATCTATTATAAAAGTCGATAATTGAGGGTGGGAAATCGGAAGGGTATATTACTGTACAGAACATAAAAATAAGACTATCATAAAGAAGACATTTGCTTGGCGTGGCCAAGGAAAACTGTACGATAATCTTGACCAGGACAGCGAAACATTGTACACTTAATACTAATTGACGAATTACTAATTAACTAATTGAGTAAATTGACTGAAAATTTATTGTCAATAATGTACCGTGTCCATATTCAATTCATCAGTTGTCCATTCTACAGTTTATCCTTATAACTAAAACAAAAATATTTATTCTATTTTAAATGCTGTTTATAATTGTTATAGAACATAATTTGTTACATATTTTATGCATAATTTTGATAAGTTTGAACACAAATTGACATAATTAAGAAAATAGAAAAAGTTAAATAACTTTATATGTAGACTAATAAAAAATGTGCGAAGAAAGTTGTTTGTTTTAAAAATTGCATTAGATAGAAAACGCTTCATATTCAAAAATTGTTAGAAAGACCTCAAAATATTATTTACTACTAGGGCTACATTCAAAATTAATGTAGCTCGACTATTGCGGTATTTGATCAAAACAAAAAACTTACTGCCCTTGTCATCAATTTAAGATATGATTTTATTTAAGATATATTTTAAATTTTTATTTAAGATATGATTTTATTTTAAGATATAAACCCTAATGGGTTTCGGCCTCTACAAGAGGGATCTTAAAGGGAGAAATAAACGCTGAAACCATTGACATGATAATAATTGAAAACAGTGATAAGTGTAGGTTACTACACTAATGATTATGTCAATGGTTTTCAATATCTATAATTATGTTTTTAATATATCCATTCGGATAGTCCGAAAATTGCACAAATTGTAGGTTGAATTGCACAGATATAAAATACAAATTTTCTGACCAGAAGAGCGATTCTGGATTCCGGTAGGTTATTGATGAAGTCAGAACGGTTTTTGTGTTGTTTCTATTTTGTTGTGCAAATATTAATAGTATATTCGATGTTTGACAAGAATTTATTCTGGATTTACATGTGCGTTTACATTGATTGAATTATAATTTTAAAAAATTTATAGACTTACGATTAAAACCGATAAAATTATGATCGGTATAGGTTAGTTTAATGATCATGGCTTATCTGGAGATTGTTTTCTTCTTCTTCATGTTTTGATTTCTTTGGCGTGCAACAGCCATCTTTCTTCGCTTGCTGTTGTTCACCTTCTTTTCGCTGGTCTTCCATTGGACTTGGGGATCTCCTTAAAGTACTTGAAGCTTTCAATTTTTCCAATTTGCCGTGTTTACTCCTCAAGTGACACGGGACTGTTAGACGGCTAGAAAATAAAAATACAATTTTATTTCGTTATCGAACGTTAAACCAACTTGCAACATTGTAGATTTTAGCAACTAGATTGGATTTGAATTAATTAATTATTTAAATATTAATTATTTAAAAGAGCGGACAACTAGATTGGATTTGAATTAATTAATTATATAAATATTAATTATTTAAAAGAGCGGACATACTGTTTAATTTTTGTTATGTATGGATAAAATGTTAAGATCTCCTGACACCTTCTACCAGAATGCATTACAGTCTTATCAACATTATCGTTTCAGAGTAAAGAAAGTTAATTGTGGTAACAAACATTTATCTTCATCAGTAAAAGGTATTATTAAGTATTTTTAAAAATTACTCTTATGAAAATCGTTATTAGTATCATTGAAATACTGCTTATCACCCTCAAAGGATACAATGCACGATACAGACTTTTTGTGGATTAAATGCATAATAAAAGTATATTGAAAAGTAAAGCTTTAAGCATTTTTTTAATAATATTTATGATAACTGTTTATGAAGATTTAATATGTAAGTAGCAGAATCTCCACCAAACAGATTCTTCTTATTCTTCTTCTTCTTCTTCAAATCCCATGGGTTCGAATCCTATTCAGGCACGGCATATTTTCATGCGTTACAAAAAATCATTTCATCCTTCACCGTCTCCATTAGCAGTAATTGCAAAACAGTCGGACGTTAAACCAAAAAAAAACAAATCTTCTTCTTCCCCCGGGGAGGGAAGGGAGACTTAGAACTTTAATCGCTATATTTTTGTTACATTGCACCTTCATTCACTAAGCTCTTCAATTATTCCAAAATATTTAAGCCAAACTTTAAACTTATCAATTGAAGGGAGTAATGCATATAACCGTAAATATTGAAACGTAGAGAATCACGAAACATGTAGACGAGTTGAAATTATTTTTTTAAGACTGCAATACTTTTCCGCTCTATTAAATAGAGTTGCGAGAAAGGAAAAAAATGGTGTTATAAATTGATAAATTTATTGTTAGGCCTGGTAGTGATAATGGATAACTGGACTACGTAATGGTAACAGAGCAGCCTTTATTGATGGTAAAGCATTTTAGAAAACGTGACGAAATCCGAACCGGTTTCTTTTTGTGTATCGCTATTATGTAAATACAAAGCAACGAAGACTAGAGATATTGAGGAGTGGTATACTTATAGGCGTTTAGGTACTGCATGGACATTGGCTGCAGAGGCCACATAGCCAGGTATTGTTTCACGTTGTTCAACATACATTTATCTGCATGATTTTATTATGTATGTTACACATATTAATAAAAAAATATGTAAATACAAAATGTATTTATATATTTAAAATTTTTAAAAGTGCCGAAAGTATTTAGGTCTTGAATTTATTACAGTGTACACTGATGTGAAATTTTAGGCCACGGATAGGATGCTAGATAACAATCAGTACAATAACTTCTTTTTTTATTTTATTATATATTTTGTGAATACACAAAATAACTTTATTAAGTTAATAGTACGTGAATTCTTTTTGCAAATTTTGGGTGTGGTTTATGCAACATGTAAATAGTTACTTAATATGTTCCACCTGAACAACAAACAGGTGCATTTTAATTTTTTTGAAAATTAATATACGTGTTTGAAAATATTACAGCAGATGAAAACGAAATCGTTTCTGATTTTTAAGCCTATTCCCATGACGCTAGTACTAGCTGCTTGTTGACTAGCAGCTAGCAAAATAGTTTAATGGAAACAAACACCTAGCAGCTAGTTTAGTTAAAGCTCTAGAATTCACTAGCGCGCTAGTGACTTTAAACATGTCTGATTTTACTAGCGCTAGTAGGGGAGAAATAGCTACGGGATTGATTTGCGCTAGTAAACGAGCTCGGTGTGAACGTTGCTTACTAGCGCTAGTAGGGGAGAAAAGGTCTTATGATTGACTAGCGCTAGTAAACTAGCTCGGGTTACCATTGGAAAGAGTTTTATAATCATCTTGTTAAAAATTCTGTCTTAAGGTGTTCTGATAAGATGTCCAAGAAAAGGTAGCCTATCCTTTTCTTCCTTATTGTATCTGTGTTCTGGGTTCATTTTCTTCATAGACTTGTTCGTTTGTTAGAATTCTCCGTCGCCCATCTACTACTGTATTTATTTTTATTTTATTTCAGATATTTAGTTTTAAATATAAATATTCAGGAAAATTATTAATGTGTATCAAAAAAAAAATATAAATACTACTTTATAATTCTAACAAGGCGGTTTTTAGCATAAATTGGTTAAAATACCTCTCGCATTCCCGCACGGTCAACAATTTAAAAAAATAATTTCAAAAGACATAATTGTCGCTAAATTAAATAGATAATTGATTTATGTAATGGAATCTACTACGAATCCAACGGGCTCGGTCCCGAATTTAGAAAGTTACCGGTTGGCGAGATAAGAAGGGGTTGCAAAAAGCGCAAAATATAACAAAGTAAAAAAGGATACGGTTCAGGGATTCAGTGTACGCGATAGAAACACTTACTTATAATTTGAAAAAATTTCACTAAAATCAGAGGAGTATTTGCGGAGTTATAAGCCAATATCTTTGCATAATCTTACCAATTAATGATATAACTTACCAAACTGCCCATAACAGACAGGTGGAGTGTCAAATTATTTACTCTCAATCTGTCCGTTGCAGAGCTAAAATAAATAGTTCTGTTTCTTATCACATAGTCAGCCAATTAAATGACTTAATCATTTAAGAACAGAAGAGGGAGAGGTGTAAAAGACACTAATCAGAGTTATCTCCTCTGAAAGTAATGAATTTCATTATACAGCCAGACCCTGAGGTGAATGAAATGAAGGTGTCATTTGCAGAGTGGAAAATATGTGCTTTTCAGAGGGCCCGGCATAATGATAAGCGTACTTTTCCGCTCGGCGAGGAAGGCAATGGTAAACCACCTCACTCCTCATTTTACTTAGTAAAACCTCTACAGGTTCAAACCAGCCTTTCGGCTGATGACCTAAAAAAACAACAACTTACCAAACCATCTTTTTATTGATCTAAATGTAGAGCAAATCGCAGATTTCCTGGATTTAGTGGTAACAAATTACACACATGATAGCCACCAGGAAAATCTAAGAAAATGTAGAAAACCCCCTTAAACATAAAACCGGTTTCCCGCGTTAATCGTGGGCACAATTTACGCCAACTGCAAATATCTTTCGAAGAAAACCTAACCCTTAATTTTCAGATTTTCAAGTTAAATTTTATGCTGATATGTTAGTTGATATTTAAAATAACACATTTGATGAGTGTGTTTTTTTGATATAAATCTAGAGTTACTGTTTTAAATTCTATAAATTATAACTCTAGGAATTATAAGAAATACAAATTCATTTAGTTTTTAGAGCAGACAGATATTAAGTGACCAAATTAATCGACAAATTCTAAATTGGTTTTATTTGATTGTAATTGCGTATACCAGTTTCACAAGTTATTGTTGGAATGCATTAATTTTATATTTTCTGAGTAATTCATTTAACGGGAGCACTACTTAAAATTACTATAATTAATTAATTTAAAATACATGACAGGTAATCCATCTGGAATGAAGTCCAGTAAAACGAGTTATCTTTCTATACGTGGAAAAGATTTGTCTTTGTTCATCGTTAATAGAGATAAGAAAGTGTTTACCTTTTACAATTAGCCCATTTTTATTAAAAACAAAATTTTGTTCCCTTCATTTTCTAATTAATGTTTACGCTGGCTGTAAAATATATACTATATACGTGTTATCGTCCGTACTCGGAATAATTAAATCTAAATAAACCGTCGGTAGAAGGATTCACCTTTCCTGTGAATACAAGATTTATCTATATTTGTTAATTGCGTCCAGGAGACAACAAAAAGGGAGTAGGCTGTAGGATACGAGTCGAGATAAAAACTGATGGGCCTAAATAACAACTTTATTCATTAATTACCAGTCCATTTATTACCTTATTATTATTACTAATTACTTGCTTGCTTGTGATGTAGTCATTAGCGTAATAGCGCTTCTGCATCAGAAGTCCTGGATTTGATTTCGGGTGTCAGGTCTAGGTACAGGTTCATTCATTTTCATCTATCTTAATCGTCTGCATTAGCATTTATGTGAAAAACAGCCGGATAAAAAACTGCACCTAATGATTTTTACCAAATATTACACAATTTCCCTCAGTGTTTACTTAAAAATTTATTTAAATGTATATAATATTAATTTACAAAGAAAGGAAAGTTATCTACGGTCTGTATAAGAGTCAAACGGCTGTTTTGAAGATTGAGGGGTACGAAAAAGAGGCTGCTGTAAGAAAAGGTGTACGACGAGGATGTTCATTGTCACCACTACTATTTAACTTGTGTGTAGAAGAGGCTATAAATGAAGTGAAGGAAAAATTTGATGCAGGTATAAAAATTCAAGGAGGAACCAATAAAAATACTGAGATTCGCCGATGATATAGTAGTATTAGCCGAGACAAAGACAGAACTAGAGGATATCCTAAATGAAATGGATGAGATCAAGAGAAAGGACTACTTCAAGAAAATTAATAAGAACAAAACGAAAGTGTTGTGCAGCAGCAAGAGTGGTTAGAAGATATGGGAAATTTAAAAGTAGGCAACGAAAACATACAGGAAGTAGGGGAATTTTGCTATCTAGGGAGTAAAATAATTTCAAAGGATGGTAGAAGCACAAGTGATATCAAAAGTAGAATTGCTCAAGCTACAAAAGCCTTTGAAATGAAAAACCGCTTACTGACTACAAACATTGACTTACAGACTAGGAAAAATTTCTTAAAGCATTATGCTTGGAGTGTAGCATTAGCATTATATGGGAGTGAAACGTGGGTGATAGGGCTGTTGAAAGGAAGAAGATAGAAACTTTTGAAATGTGGTATATCTTAAGTTATCCAAGTATTGGTCTATCAATAATGGAGGGTAATACTGATGGAGTGAATTGTAGGGGAGGCAGAGGTTATAATATATAAAGCAAATTACAAACGATCCAGGGTGTTACTGGTATGTAGATATGAAACGACTTGCGCAAAATAGCACAGCTTCGAGAACTGCTTCAAACCAGTCGAGAGACTGATGACAAAAAAACATAAATTAATAAAACATTGTAGCATAGGCCTACATCCATCGTTCAATGAACTTTTTATTTTATTAGAAATAAAATAATTATAAAACCACCCGTAACTGTCAACGAAACAGTAAGAAATTTTACTAATATTGTGTAGTGCTTTCGTTTGACTTGGAATTTGAACAGGGCGACTGCACGCCGGCTCGAGGCTTTTGAACTTTGTAGTTGTGTAGGATAATACTGAGAATTTCGTGGACGCAGAAAGTCACTAATGTTAAAATTTTATTGAGAATGAACAGTGGTCTGGAATTGGTCAAAATTATTAAGTGCCGTAAGCTGCAGTACCTTGATTATGTAATGAGAAATCAAAAAAGATATGATCTACAGCAGCGCATTCTGCAGGGAAAGACAGAGGGAAAGAGGGATCTTGGTAGAAGAAGAATTTCCTGGCTCGCCAATTTGAGGACCTGGTTCGGTAAGAGCTCCACGGCATTGTTCCAGATTGCGACTAATTAGATCAACATAGCCATGATGATCGCCAACGTACGAACCGGATAGGCACGACAAGAAGAAGTGGCTATCGTGACTTTACCACATCGTCAGCTCATCACAATACTTAAAAATCTGGTGTGAAACACTCACACAACTTTCTCTTGCCAATGCAAATAATTAACAATAAACCTAACATTAGTATTAAAACATTAGAAATGAACAAAAACTAACCTCAAAAACATAACCTTATTTTAATCATGAGTGAATGACGCAAAATGACAATCGAACTCAGTTTGGCTTAAAAATAACGAATATCACGCTTTTACGCTAAACTAGGCTCTGTAGAGAAAAATGCTCTAAACAAAAGTTGTAGATCTTTTACTTTTCTATAAATTTAATTATATACACTTTTGTCGTAAAATGCATACTAAGACCGAAATGTTAAAAAAATCGATTTTTCTCACGTTTTCGTGAGAAAAAAAACAGAAAATCGCAAATTACCGCTAAACTAAGCGTTATACAAAAAAATGTTTGAAACAGAAGTTGTAGGTTTTTAAATTCTCTACAACTTTTATTATATAAGTTTTTGCGCTAAAATTTATATTAAAGCCGTAATCTTAAAAAAACAACGTTTTTACGTGAAAGCAGCCTCACCGAGAATTTCAGCAAACATGGCGCCTACCTTATCTTGTAGAGAATAAAAAATTGAGTAAAATAGGCGATTTTAAAAAAAATCGTAGGACCAGTTTTTGAGAAAATCGCAAAAAACTGAAAAATTACACGAATAAACTACTACTTCCGGTTGACCGATTTTGATGAAAATGTTCGTGTCGCGTCCGGTAGTGGTATGTAACTTAAGTTTCAAGTTTCAAGTTCGTACGATGTTCCGTTCTTGAGATATTCTGTTCACACACAGACACACACACACACACAGACACACACACACACACACACACACACACACACACACACACACACACACACAGACACACACACAGACCAATCGCTAAAAACATGTTTTTTGGGTTCAGGGGGTCTGAAAACGTATAGATCCGGTGAAAACTCGATTTCGAAAAATCGACATGAAAACAATACTTTCCTTCCTATATATTCATATAGGCAAGAGAAAGTAAAATTACACAATGAATAACATTTATTTTTTCAGAGATGTAAACCTTCTCTGTAAGTCATGACAATTACAGAAATGAGTTTATCTATTAATTTAAAATTTACCTAGTCAGTTCTACCAACCTAATTAGGTCGCTGATTCCGTATTCTGTTTTAATAATAATAATTGAGACTTCTTTTTAAATTTATATACGTAAAACTTTTCCAATAAATCAACTTTTCTGTTTTTATTGTTTGTTTCTAATATTTCCAAACTGCCGATAACAAGCAGGTGGAGTGTTAAATTAATTGCACTCAATCTGCTGGTTTCAGGGCTTTAAAATAGTTCTGTTTCTTATCACTTAATAAGGCAATTATATTAATGAACTATTTAAGAACAGTAGAGGTAGAGGTGTAACAGACACTAGTCAAGGTATCTCCTCTGAGAATAAGTAATTTCACTATATAGCCAGACCCTGTAGTGAATGATGTGGAAAGTGTCTTTTGCTGGGTGGAAAGTTGATGTTTTTCGGAGGGCCTGGTATGCTGATAAGCATACTTTTCCACTCAGTCCCTAGAGTTCAAACCAGCCTTTCGGCTGTTGACCTAAACAACATTTCCAAATTGTTTTCTGTATTGCTTATTTTGTGTTTGGAGTTCATTAAGTGTACGTTAATAAAGGGAAAATACGTCCCTTTTTCTAAATTATTATAGTGGTCAGAAAACCACTTCCTGGACAATCTGGTGGTTTTATCGATATAAATTTTTTCGCAATCATTACAATTTTATATATATACCAGGTAGATCGTAACAAGATGTTTTATGTTGGTTTGCGGTTTGTATGAAATGTTGTATTTATTACTTTCTCTTGCCTATATGAATATATAGGAAGGAAAGTATTGTTTTCATGTCGATTTTTCGAAATCGAGTTTTCACCGGATCTATACGTTTTCAGACCCCCTGAACCCAAAAAAACATGTTTTTAGCGATTGGTCTGTGTGTGTGTGTCTGTGTGTGTGTGTGTGTGTGTGTGTGTGTGTCTGTGTGTGTGTGTGTGTGTCTGTGTGTGAACAGAATATCTCAAGAACGGAACATCGTACGAACTTGAAACTTAAAACTTAAGTTACATACCACTACCGGACGCGACACGAACATTTTCATCAAAATCGGTCAACCGGAAGTAGTAGTTTATTCGTATAATTTTTCAGTTTTTTGCGATTTTCTCAAAAACTGGTCCTGAAAGCGTGAAAGCGTGATTTTCCGTATTTTTAAGCCAAACTGAGTTCGATTGTCATTTTGCGTCATTCACTCATGATTAAAATAAGGTTATGTTTTTGAGGTTAGTTTTTGTTCATTTCTAATGTTTTAATACTAATGTTAGGTTTATTGTTAATTATTTGCATTGGCAAGAGAAAGTTGTGTGAGTGTTTCACACCAGATTTTTTTTACTTTCTCTTGCCTATATGAATATATAGGAAGGAAAGTATTGTTTTCATGTCGATTTTTCGAAATCGAGTTTTCACCGGATCTATACGTTTTCAGACCCCCTGAACCCAAAAAACATGTTTTTAGCGATTGGTCTGTGTGTGTGTGTGTCTGTGTGTGTGTGTGTGTGTCTGTGTGTGAACAGAATATCTCAAGAACGGAACATCGTACGAACTTGAAACTTGAAACTTAAGTTACATACCACTATCGGACCCGACACGAACATTTTCATCAAAATCGGTCAACTGGAAGTAGTAGTTTATTCGTATAATTTTTCACTTTTTTGCGATTTTCTCAAAAACTGGTCCTACGATTTTTTTAAAAATCGCCTCATTTACTCAATTTTTTATTCTCTACAAGATAGGGTAGGCACCATGTTTGCTGAAATTCTCGGTGAGGCTGTTTTCACGTAAAAACGTTGTTTTTTTAAGATTACGGCTTTAATATAAATTTTAGCGCAAAAACTTATATAATAAAAGTTGTAGAGAATTTAAAATCCTACAACTTCTTTTTCAAACATTTTTTTGTATAACGCTTAGTTTAGCGGTAATTTGCGATTTTCTGTTTTTTTCTCACGAAAACGTGTGAAAAATCGATTTTTTTAAGATTTTGGCCTTAGAATGCATTTTACGACAAAAGTGTATATAATTAAATTTATAGAAAATTAAAAGATCTACAACTTTTGTTTAGAGCATTTTTCTCTACAGAGCCTAGTTTAGCGTGAAAGCGTGATTTTCCGTATTTTTAAGCCAAACTGAGTTCGATTGTCATTTTGCGTCATTCACTCATGATTAAAATAAGGTTATGTTTTTGAGGTTAGTTTTTGTTTATTTCTAATATTTTATTAATAATGTTAGGTTTATTATTAATCATTTGAATTGGCAAGAGAAAGTTGTGTGAGTGTTTCACACCAGATTTTTTATGATATGTAAGACAGTGAGTCACGAGAATGCCTTTTGCGTATGGATGGGCTGAGAGGAAGGGAGAGAAATATGACAGTGCTGCCAACCTCAACAATGAGACACTATTTATTTTACTACCGTACAATTGCACCGTTAGTTAACCACTTGTTGCCTTTCAATTAATATACTTTGTTTTGACTGACACTTTTTAAACGCTTTTATTTAACTTACTCTTGGAAGCATCAAATCTTGCAACTTAAAATTTTAATACTTCTACCGTATCAATATGAATCAAACTTTGCACACTTGTTTATCTTCGATGACAATACGCTGTGGAGGTGTTTGTAAAAAAAATTTTTTAAATTTAAAAAAAAATTTAAAAAACGCTTTTATTTAACAATTACTTAAAAGAATTAACTAAAAATAAAAAAATAAAAAAAATTTACAAAAAAAAAAATTAAAAAATTTTTTTTTAAGAAACGCTATTATTTAACAATTAATCAAAAGAAAAATGAACTAAAAAGAAAAAAATAAAAAATTTACAAAAAAAACAATCACAGACATTACAGTTAAAATAAAAGCGTGGCGCATTAATATATATAATATTTATTGTAAAATATTCGTTGTAAAATATTATATATATTAATGCGCCACGCTTTTATTTTAACTGTAATGTCTGTGATTGTTTTTTTTGTAAATTTTTTCTTTTTTTCTTTTTAGTTCATTTTTCTTTTGATTAATTGTTAAATAATAGCGTTTCTTAAAAAAAAAAAATTTTTTAATTTTTTTTTTGTAAATTTTTTTTTTTTTTAATTTTTTTTTCCACTTAAACCCAATTTCCTATAAAAATTTTCTTAACGAACAAAATTTCCAACTAGAATTCAGCCTTTCTTTCTAAACCGGTAATAACGGTTCACATGTCGGCATCACTTCCTTATTAATTTAACCGTTTCCTTTTTTTACCAGGTGTCAAAAAAACTGTCGAAGAAGAATTATTTTCTTCACTGTCTTTAACTTCCTTCTTTATATTTCGAATTATGGAAAGAGAATCATCACAGTAGTTAGCCGTTCGCTCACGGCTTTTGTTAAGAGGCACGAAAAGTTATTTTTGTTTAGCTTCAACTTCACATCCTTTTATTACATAAAATAGTACGACTACGTTTTCGAAAAACCGACATTTCCATTTACGGTAACAAACCCTTATATTCGTACAGTTAACATACAAAAGATTCTGCAATATACTGAATATCCTCCAGGTACACCTAATTTACGTTTTTGTGATGGTGGACTGATTCCAAAGCAGTTACGCATGCGCACTGATGCTTTCGCTCTTTTACCCCACGTTAAAACTAAAGGTAAACTCGTGACTCGACTAACTATATCTATGTAATAAATTTTTATAATTTTTTCAAAAGTTTTGTTTATCTAAATTAGTTTTTTCTTTTAAATTCCTTTTTTCTGTGTACCTATCGTAATAATATTGTGCTATTCTAACAATTAAAAATAGCGATCTTTGTAATATAAGTTAATTAATTTTTTAGTTTTTCTTTTTTCTTATTTGTAAGAATAAAATGATACATACGCTGTATGTATCATGTTATTGTACGTATTAATTTCATTTATCCATGGGTGGTTTGATAATTTAATGATGGTTAGAAATTGTGGAATGGTTTTCTGTATAAATGGCGGTTTCTGTAATGTTGTTATTTGTATTTTTAATACCAAAAACTCTGGTGTGAAACACTCACACTACTTTCTCTTGCCAATGAAAATAATGAACAATATAACCTAATATTAGTAACAAAATAATAGAAATAAACAAAAAAAACTAACCTCTAAAAACAGAACCTAATTTTAACCATGAGTGAATGATGCAACATGAAAATCAACCTTAGTGTGGCTCAATAATACGGAAAATCACTCTTTAATTCTATACTAGGCTCCGTAGAGAAAATGCTTAAAATAAAAGTTGTAGATATTGTAATTTCCTACGGTCGAAATCTTAGAAAATCCAATTTCTTACAGATTTTCATGGAAAAACAGAAAATTACTAATTTCCGCTAAACTAAGCGTTATACAAAGAAAGGTTTATACTAAAAGTAGTAGGTTTTAAATTTTCTATAACTTGAATTATACACTTTTGCCCTGAAATGCATATTAAGGCAGTAATCTTAAAAAAATATTTTTTTCTACGAAAGCACAGCCTCCCCAAGAATTTCAGCGGACATGGCGCCTACCCTATCTTATAGAGCAAAAAAATTAATAAACGAGGCGATTTATAAAAAAATTGTGGAAGCTGTTTTTTAGAAAACTGCAAAAAAGTGAAAAATGACACGAATGAACTACAACTTCCGGTTGACCGATTTTAATAAAAATGTTTTTGTCGGGTCCTCTAGTAGTACCTAACTTAAGTTTCAAGTTTCAACTTCATACAATGTTCCGTTCTTGCGCTATTTTGTTCAAACACACACGCGCGCGTGCACACACACACGCACACACACACACACACACACAGATCAATCGCTAAAAACATGTTTTTTGTTCAGGGGGTCTGAAAACGTGTATATCCGGTGAAAACTCGATTTCGAAAATCGACATGAAAACAATATTTTCCTTCCTACATATAGGCCAGAGAAAGTAAAAATTAATTGTTCTGTTATTATTTAATTCATTTTTTAATGTTATTTTATCGTTACAGCTGTTTAATTTGTGATTTATTATTTCGTGTACATAACCTATGGTTTCATTATACATAACTACTCTAGTATGTCATCCACATATCTTACCAGCAATTATACAGTATGTTATGTGTATTCTGAATTTCCTTAACTACTGATTTTTCAAACTCCTGTATATATATCTGATAATACTGGTGATCCCATTGTTAGGCCTTTAGTTTGGTTATAACATTTATTATTTAAAGTGTAATCATTTTGTCTGCACATTATATTCCTTAATATTGTAATTATGTTACTAATAGTGCTTAGATTCTAGATTTTTATTATTATTATTAATGAATTTATCCACTATAATTATTTGTTTGACTGGAATATCCGTATAGCCTGCATGTTTTTTTACATCATATGACACCATTTTTTGTTCTGTTATTTATCTTTAATATCATTTATTTATTAATTTAAAGCCATGTTAATGATACAAGTTTTGATATTAATTCTGAAATTTTAATTTATTTATATTATTTGTTTGTGTTTAAAATTAAGAATAGTATACAAGTAGTTTTGAAGTTTTAGTTTGCTGTGTCAACTTCAGATAATTTTGTATCTTCAGGAAAAATTGATTAAAATAATAAGTAAATCTTAATTATCCTGCTTTCGAGATTGTTAATTTGTATTTAATTAATATTCTGTATATTTTGGAATTTATTCAGGGGTAAATATTTGTTTATTTGTGTATTAATCTATTTGCTACATGTCACTTAATGTGTTACTTATTGTTTTGGTCTTTTATTTTAAGATTCGTTGAGGAAGATCATTGTTTATTCATGCGTATCGTGTGTATATCAGTTAAAAATTAATCAGACTTATTTATTATTATTATTTTTTATAACTTTATTTTATTGGTATTTTTCTTTAAGGGGAGATAGGAAGCCCTATCTCGCTGACGTTAAACTTGTTAACTTTGAGACCCATTATCTCAGAACCTACTATTAATAAGAGTTTGCAATTTTTACCAGCTATTTATACATGGTTAAGGAAGCCACTAATCCTCTGCTACATTTTACATCAATTTTGAAAAATGTTATGATATTTTTATTGCCGAACTAATTTTTTTCTCTATTTTTAACAGAAAATATTTTTTATCTTAAAAATTACCTCATGTATATTACTGAGAGAGGATCCATAATATAATGATAGCATATTGAACACACAGAAAAAATGTAGCATTCTATGTTCAGTAGTATTTGAGAAAATGGGTCACTCGTCATAAAAAATATGACTCTCAAAAACCGCTAAGTTAAAATGTTTTAGTACCAGCCCAAAACACTTAGACGCAATCCTATTCACGGAAATAAACAAACTACTTCAATCACAAAATGAATTCGTTATAAACAACCTAACCTACAAACATTTCTTTTCAAAATGATGTATAACAAAATATTCTAGGTTACGTATTTCTTGAAAAATAAACAATATAATGAAACTATAATCTAAAAAATTAAAATATGTAAATTTTCATAGTAAAAATTTTCAAAAAATTATTAAAATGCATATAAACATAAATTATACATCAAATCAAACAGAAAAGTCTAAATTTGAAAATAAGATAAAAACATGAAAACACATTATTTGGGAAAACTTTTGCTTCCTATCTCCCCTTAAATTCAAAATGATGAAACCAGAATTATTTTTCTAATTGTCAATTAAAGGATAGAAGTTATCGACGTGATAAAGAGCTTTCGGGTCATGTCAAGGGTGTTTCTTTTATTAAGTTGTATTTTGTCTTTTGTATCTATTAATGTATTTTATTTTACATTTATAAATATGTACTTGAAAGCAATAAATACCACCGTTATTATTGATTTGTGAATTCAATTCACTGGTTTTTAGTAGATTTTGAATCAAAAAACATTAAATAATTAATCAATAAAGTGACTCGAAAGAAAATTGAATGCTGGTTGATCGTCCATTTATTCTACTTAACCGACAAAATAAGAAAGTTTACAGAAGTTATTGTGTCGAGTGCAGATAAAATGTTGTCTAGTGTAGGTTGATTTGTTTCAAGTCAGGTCGTGTTAAATACAGGAATATAATACAAAACAATATTGAAATATGTTCATTATAATCCGGTACAATGATAATATAACGCATTACAATATATTATGTTTGATATTGTTCCTGTTTGAAGTGGCTGTAAGCTGCCTGGTATCAAGTAACAAGAACGCTAAAGAGGTGGTGGCCTCACTTCCAGCGTACAGCCTTGACATTATAAAGTGTTCTATTTACAAATTACAATGGACTCCCGTTCGACCACTTTATATACTTCAGTACATGTTCTTACTGCATTTAAATCGGTATTAACAATTTTATTATTGTTCGCTATTCGTGATACAAGAAACAAAAATCTACAGCAGACCGCACAATCTTTCTTGCAAAAATTCTAAAACTATTATATTTTATTCATATCTTTTACTTTCTATTGCCTATATGAATATATAGGAAGGAAAGTTTTGTTTTCATGTCGATTTTTCGAAATCGAGTTTTCACCGGATCTACACGATTTCAGACCCCCCTGAACCTGAAAATCATGAACTAAAAAACGTGTTTTTAGCGATTGGTTTGTGTGTGTGTGTGTGTGTGTGTGTGTGTGTGTGTGTGTGTGTGCGTGTGTGTGTGTGTGAACAAAATATCTCAAGAACGGAACAACGTACGAACTTGAAACTTGAAACTCTACGAGGTAGAGTAATTGACCTATCCAACTATAACTAAAAGCCATATCCTAGGGTAGAAATTCTCTTCTTTTATTTAATAACAATGCAAAAGACATCTCGGTTTAAACAATTTCTAAAATATTAAAAAAATACAATCTAAAAGTCTAATAAATTTAATTGACTAAACAATATAGGTGGTTTAAAATCATGCAATTATTAAAAGTTATAAAATTATTTTTAAAAAAGCGACAATCTAAAATTATAATAAATCTAATTAAACCAAACAATATAATCTAATGAACTAGAAAACATTATATAAAAATAAAGTGAGCCAAAAAAACTTTATTTTAAAAGTAACATATCTATATTGCTCTTCCTACATTAATAATTATAAATTCTTGTACACTACTTTTTTAAAACCAATTGTTTAAGTTTTTTAAGTGCAAAGATTGAAAATTAAACATTTTTGGTTACGCTAATAAAGAGCCTTTTTGCCAATTGCGAAAGTATTAGGTGCCTATTTCTAGTGGTGTAATGGTGCTCTCTACTCTATAGATGTAATCTATTTTTATGCCCCCTAATTAGAATTTCTTTGACGTAGAGTATGCATAAAAGATGGGACCTTTTATGCATAAAAGGTCCCACCCCAACCTATGAATCCGAAGATTATAAGGGACTGACATATTGAGTAGTACAATAGTTTTAATTTTTTCTTGTCCAGTACCACTCGCAGTTTTTTTAAAGTAAAAATAGTCTTCCCTCAAACGCTGACAAAGCACCTTAATATGTTTTATTTCAATGGAGAAAATAATCAACTATTATTCCTAAATATTTTATGGATTTTTTTCTCTCTATCTTTTGACAGTTACAACTGGATTTATTCGAACAGTTATGGACACTAACTGGTGGTTAGGTGATAGCCCCTGCAAAGTTCGAGCCAAACCAAAAAATTAGGTTTTTTGTCAGTTCATTGTAAGCAAGTTGGCCTAAACTTGGGCTTAAAGGTTCTAAGTCTCGATTCCGCTTTTAGACAGTAGTTCAATTTGGTCCAGAAAACAGTAGAGCCGTGACGTCTGCAAACAAAACAACTGTCCCATCAGTGGCGGTCTCTGCAAAGGATTTATGTACAAAAGAAACAAAACGGGCCGAGTACTGTGCCCTGGGGTACTCCATATTCATTACTTACCTTATCGCTGAGATGTCAGTTTACTCTTACACTCTGACCTCGATCTGATAAATAACTACAGAAAATAGACACGCTATACCTCTTATGTCATTTTTGTGCAATCTTGTCAACAGAATTATATGCGACTCAGTATCGAAAGCCTTTCTTAAATCTAGAAAAATAGCGAGTATCTTACCATCAGAATTGATGCTCTCTGTAAAATAAGTAATTACTTTGTTGACCGCGTCATTTGTACTGAGGGAAATACTAAAACTATATTGATTTGATTATATGATATTATTCTTTTCCAGGAAGCTAACTAATAACTTAATTACCTTTTCACATATTTTTGATAAAGTGTTAGTCAATGAGGTCGATCTATAACTATAAACAATACAGGACAAAACAGTCCATCAGTTTAATACAGTTTGTTATTATTTCGTGTTGGTTATTTACATGTCTTTTACCCCTGCTTTAAAAAAAACAGAACTGATAACAGCTTCCTTAACACATTTTGGAAATATTCCTTTTACTAGACTGAAATTAATTAGTCTTGCCATTGGGGCTTTGAAAATGTCAATTTATTTGTCTTAAAGAATTCTGGCTTTAACTGGTCGGGGCTTATTATTTACATTACAGAGCGCTGTTCTTAAATTATTAGTAATTTTGATAATTTCTTCTTGCATGACTGGTGCAAAAACAATGATGCGGCTACATAACCATCTCCCTCTTCATATTCATCATATGCTACCTGAGTAGTTGTCTATTTAATATTTTGCGCTAAATCCGAACCTATTTATGGAAGAAGTTATTAAAAACATCAGCTATTTGTTTAGGTAATATTGACAACCGCGTGTAATAAATTTCCTGTCGAGACCACTTGCTTACTTGTTCTTTACTGTTCTGCTCATCAGCGGTCTCCCTAATTGTTTTACATGTAGATTTTGTGTCTTTTGAAGTTTGTCATTTTTTAGAAAAACAGTCTATTTTAGCTTTCCTTATTAAGTCAGTTAGTAGATTTCTGAATCGACTATAATATTTTAACAAACCTTTGTTTATCGGATTGCCTTTACTCTGCCTGTATAGCTTATCTCTTGTTCTAATTGATGTGACCATTTGTTATCCAGGGTTTAAGTTTTTTCTTATTATGCAAAATTCTTATTGGTTTCTTATATTATTTAATACCCTGCGTAATGATTACCTTAAATTCACGAAGAGCATTGCCTTCTTCTGTCTGCAACATTACCGCTTCTCATGTTTCTTTCTGAAACAACGCTGATTGGGCGACATGACCAACGACGTCATAATTTGTTCTTTTTCCTATAAATTTTGAAATTTTATTGATATTTTTAATACCTAATAATGTAACATAGTGATCTATTATTGTGGTTTAAAAAATTATTAGTTTTAATTTTTTATTAATCTTTACAAGTATGTGGTCTAAAATCGATACACTGTTTCTGCAGACGCGAGTTGTTTGCGTGATACAGTGAGTAAAACCAAACTCACTGGGTAAGTTTTCATACAGTTCTATTTGTTGGTGTTGATTTTCACTCGTCATGTTTGTGTTAAAATCGCTGATAACTATGTGGTAATATCTGTTTGATTTAAAAGTTTACTCTACGTCAGTTTGGAATTCTGTCATATCATTATAAGAAGGCGACCTAAATACATTATCGAATACATTCATTCTTTTTCCAACAATTTAATCAATAGTGTCGGCTGAAGTCTTAACAGTTGTGCTAAGCAATATTTCTCTGAAGAGTTTAGAATTTCCCATATTAGCTTTTACAAGAAAATAGTGAAATTCAATCATGGTATTGAGACATTTTTCATACATTGAGTTTCCAACAAAAAACCTACTGGACATTCCGTTGAATCAGTGCACATCACTAGTGGTACATTGAGAAAATTATTTATATTGTTTAATAATATTTTTTACTTTCTCTTGCCTATATGAATATATAGAAGAAAGTATTGTTTTCATTCGATTTTTGTCGATTTTCAAAATTGAGTTTTCACCGGATCTACACGGTTTCAGACCCCCGAACCCAAAAAAAAACATGTTTTTAGCGATTGGTCTGTGTGTGTGTGTCTGTGTGTGTGCGTGTGCGCGCGCGTGTGTGCGTGCGTGCGTGCGTGTGTGTGTGGTGAACAAAATATATCAAGAACGGAACATCGTACAAACTTAAAACTTGACACTTAAGTTAGGTACTACTACAGGACCCGACCAAACATTTTCATCAAAATTGGTCAACCAGAAGTAGTAGTTTATTCGTGTAATTTTTTACTTTTTTGCGATTTTCTCAAAAACGGCTCCTAGATTTTTTTTTAAATCGCCTCATTTACTACATTTTTTGTGCTTTACAAGATAAGGTAGGCGCCATGTCTACTGAAATTCTTGGAAAGGCTGTTTTTTTTTCGTAAAAAATGTTTTTTTTTTTTACGATTGCGGTTTTAATATGCATTTTAGCGCAAAAATGTATATAATAAAAGTTGTAGAGAATTTAAAATCCTACAGCTTTTTAACGCTTAGATTAGCGATAATTACTGATTTTCTGTTTTTTTTCCACAAAAATGTATAAAATTAATCGATTTTTTTAAGAGTTCAGCCTTAGTATGCATTTTACGACAAAAGTGTATAATCAAATTTATAGGAAATTAAAAGATCTACAACTCTTATTTAGATCATTTTTCTCTACAGAGCTTAGTTTAGCGTAAAAGAGTGATTTTCCGTATTTTTAAACCAAACTGAGGTTGACTTTCATTTTGCATCATTTACTCATGATTAAATAAGGTTATGTTTTTTGAGGTGTTTTTTGTTTATTTCTAATGTTTTATTACTAATATTAAGTTATATTGTTCGTTATTTGCATTGACAACAGAAAGTTGTGTGAGTGTTTCACACCAGATTTGTTTTGGTAAAACAAAGGCTTAAGATGATTAACTCATAGTACAAGCACCGATTATAAAACAAAAAATCTGGTGTGAAACACTCACACAACTTTCTCTTGCCAATGAAAATAATTAACAATAAACCTAACATTAGTATTAAAACATTAGAATTGAACAAAAACTAACCTCAAAAACATAACCTTATTTTAATCATGAGTGAATGACGCAAAATGACAATCGAACTCAGTTTGGCTTAAAAATACGAAAATCACGCTTTCACGCTAAACTAGGCTCTGTAGAGAAAAATGCTCTAAACAAAAGTTGTAGATCTTTTAATTTCCTATAAATTTAATTATATACACTTTTGTCGTAAAATGCATACTAAGACCGAAATGTTAAAAAAATCGATTTTTCTCACGTTTTCGTGAGAAAAAAAACAGAAAATCGCAAATTACCGCTAAACTAAGCGTTATACAAAAAAATGTTTGAAACAGAAGTTGTAGGTTTTTAAATTCTCTACAACTTTTATTATATAAGTTTTTGCGCTAAAATTTATATTAAAGCCGTAATCTTAAAAAAACAACGTTTTTACGTGAAAACAGCCTCACCGAGAATTTCAGCAAACATGGCGCCTACCCTATCTTGTAGAGAATAAAAAATTGAGTAAAATAGGCGATTTTAAAAAAAATCGTAGGACCAGTTTTTGAGAAAATCGCAAAAAACTAAAAAATTATACGAATAAACTACTACTTCCAGTTGACCGATTTTGATGAAAATGTTCGTGTCACGTCCGGTAATGGTATGTAACTTAAGTTTCAAGTTTCAAGTTCGTACGATGTTCCGTTCTTGAGATATTCTGGTCACACACAGACACACACACAGACACACACACAGACACACACACAGACCAATCGCTAAAAACATGTTTTTTGGGTTCAGGGGGTCTGAAAACGTATAGATCCGGTGAAAACTCGATTTCGAAAAATCGACATGAAAACAATACTTTCCTTCCTATATATTCATATAGGCAAGAGAAAGTAAAGCTGTTAAAAGCTGTAGTACCAACATGAACGGCATCAACTCTATAACTTGTAAAATTATTTATACACATCTCTGTTATTTTCTTAGTTAAGAAGAAGCAATCCTTACAATTTTATTATTATTACAAAATTATTCTTTTATAAAACCTATTAAGATAATTTGAGCTTATTATTTAAAAAAAATCTGGTGTGAAACACTCACACAACTTTCTCTTGCCAGTGAAAATAATTAACAATAAACCTAACATTAGTAATAAACCATAAGAAATAAACAAAAAACTAACCTCAAAAAACATAACCTAATTTTAATCATGAGTGAAAGACGCAAAATGAAAATCAACCTCATTTTGGCTTAGAAATACGGAAAATCACTCTTTCTCTCTAAACTAGGCTCTGTAGAGAAAAATGCTCTAAATAAAAGTTGTAGATCTTTTAATTTTCTATAAATTTAATTATATACACTTTTGTCGTAAAATGCATACTAAGGCCGAAATGTTTAAAAAATCAATTTTTCTCACGTTTTCGTGAGAAAAAAACAGAAAATTGCAAATTACCGCTAAACTAAGCGTTATACAAAAAAATGTTTGAAATAAAAGTTGTAGAATTTTAATTTCTCTACAACTTTTGTTATATAACGTTTTGCGCTAAAATGCATATTAAAGCCGCAATCTTAAAAAGAAAATGTTTTTACGTAAAAACAGCCTCACGCAGAATTTCAGCAAACATGGCGCCTACCCTTTCTTGTAGAGCATAAAAAATGTAGTAAACCAGGCGATTTTAAAAAAAATCTTAGGACCAGTTTTTGAGAAAATCGCAAAAAAGTGAAAAATTATACGAATAAACTACTACTTCCGGTTGACCGATTTTGATGAAAATGTTCGTGTCGCGTCCGGTAGTGGTATGTAACTTAAGTTTCAAGTTTCAAGTTCGTACGATGTTCCGTTCTTGAGATATTCTGTTCACACACAGACACACACACACAGACCAATCGCTAAAAACATGTTTTTTGGGTTCAGGGGGTCTGAAAACGTATAGATCCGGTGAAAACTCGATTTCGAAAAATCGACATGAAAACAATACTTTCCTTCCTATATATTCATATAGGCAAGAGAAAGTAAAAAACTTAACAATATTATTCTGAAGATTGAGTGACTAAGCGCATTTGACGCGGAGTAGCCTCATGCCTCCTTGTCGCTAAATAAATGTAGCCTACCATACATAAATGATGCCCATAACGGGTAGGTGGAGTGTTAAATTAATTGCACTCGATCTATTGGTTCCAGGGCTACAAAAAATAGTTCTGTTTCTTGTCCCATAGTCGGCCAATTATATGACTGAACTATTTAAGAACAGAAGAAGTAGAGGTGTAAAGAACACTAACCAAAGTTGTCTCCACTGAGAGTAATGAACTTCATTATACAGCCAGACCCTGTGGTAAATGAAGTGAAGGTGTCATTTGCAGGGTGAAAAGTAGATGCTTTTCGGAAGGCCTGGCATGCTTATAAGCATACTCTTTTAAATCAATGAGGAAGGGAATAATAAACCACGTCACTCCTTGTTTTTACTTAGTAAAATCTCTAGAGGTTCAAACCAGCCCTTCACCTGATGACCTAAACAACTTACATAAACGGATATGTTCTTTTTGAATTGCACTGTGAAGGATTTTTGAAAAGCAAGGAAAGTACGTTGAGATAATAATTGTAAAAAGAACATTTTTGTTTAATATTATTTACAACCAGACCTGATCGGGAATCGAATGCGAGACCTTCTAGCACAGAACCCAGTCACGTTGTTCACTATATCAACGGGCCAGCCACTTTGTATAACGACTAACAGACAGACAGACATGAACAGAATTCACTAGGTGTCCCTGTTTAATTATATTCTTACCCACACCAAACACACGTAGACAGAAACCAGTTATCACACTGAGTTATTGAAAAACAGTTCCTGATGAGACATAAAAGATAAAAAATCAACTTTATCATAAAAATTACTTAATTATTTTAAATTAACTTTTGGTAGATGTAAATACAACATAGTTTTATCGAACGTGATACATTAATCATATCATTTTGTATTATTTAAATTGCAGTATTGTTTTATCTATTTTAAAGTTCTTATATTAATTTTTTCATAAAGATTTCATAAAAAAATTTTCACTTCACACCAAATAATAGATTAATTTTTTTTTTACTGCAAATACAGAATTTGTTTTTAAATGTTACAGAAAACTTATTTTTACATTAGTATGAACTTTTTCGATCTTCGATGGGAAATTACTTATACAAACTTCTTAAGTTTAAAATACCCAAAATGTTATATTGATTAAATTATTAAACCGACTATTATGAAAATTTAATTTAAAAAAAATTCTGTTCATTTATACATCAGGCTAAAAAAATTTAGATATTAGAATCATAGCACCATTGCATTACATTAAGTGGTGCTTAATATGTCATAAATTAGTTCCGACAAATTCCGAAAGCAAATTAGTTCCGTAAACCAAATTTGTTACTGAATGATTCAGATGTTAGAGAATGATGTCATTACATAAACTGTAACTATTTAAATGGCTTACTTGTAAAAAACTAAATTTAAGTAAATTATTAAAAATAATAAATGTATTAACTCATAACGACCACTGGTTTTTAATTTCTCTTGCCTTATGTGAATAAGGGAATAAGGGAATAATTTAAGGGAAGGAAAGTATTGTTTTCATATCAATTTTTGGAAGTTGAGTTTTCACCTGATATACATGTTTTCAGGCCCCTGTACCCAAAACATGCTTTTAGCAATTTGTTGTGTGCGTGTGAACAAAATATCTCAAGAACGGAATATTGAACAAAGTTGAAACTTGAAGCTTAAGTTAAGTACCATAAGAGGATGCGACACAAACATTTTCATCTAAATCGGTCAAATGGAAGGTAAAATAAAAAAAGAAGTTAGTTTAAAAACCTTAAAAGGTTAGTCATCATTCATATTTTTTTTGTAGTTAGACTTTTCATTCAAGTGTATTCTCGAATACAGATGTACCCAAAAACTATTTTTCGGCTATAATTTTATTATTGTTAATATTTATAAGGTTTACTTTTGTTAAAGTATTTTCATCACTAGTAAAAAACTACCTACGACATTCTTGTTTACAAACAAAAGTTAAAAAAATTAATTTTGTAAATTTTAAGTACAATAGTTAAGTACTAGTTCCTGGGCTACAAAAAATAGTTCTGTTTCTTATTACATGGTCAGCCAATTATATGACTGAACAATTTAAGAATAGAAGAGGTAGAGGTGTAAAAGACACTAATCAGAGTAATCTCCTCTACGAGTAATGAATTTCATTATACAGCCAGACCTTGTGATGAATGAAGTGAAGGTGGAAAGTTGGTGCTTTCCAAAGGGCTTAACATGCTGATAGCATACTTTTTTACTCAGTGAGGAAGGCAAGGCAAACCACCTCACTCCTTGTTTTTACTTAGTAAAGCTTCTAGAGGTTCAAACCAGCCTTTCGGCTGATGACCTAAACACAGTTAAGTACAATAGTTGTCAAATTACGTTGATGTCTCGTGTCATTTCGGTTACCGTGGAATCTTATTTAACTCGCCACTACAGCGGCGCTTCGCACCGCTTCCGTGTTGTAATGCGGCTAAATAGGTTACAAAAACTAAAATTCGAAAATTAATTAATGAAATGAGACAAAATATTTGAAAATAAAATAAAATTGATTTTAATGACTTGAAATTGAAAATAAACTAAAACATCGAAATTACAAATTAACTTGATCTGTTCTTAGTATAATTGATGACACCTTTATTTAATTCTTCTTATGTTTATGACTTTAAATTGAACAAAAATTATTGCAATAAGATATAAAAAATATTTTAAATAATTATTAATTTTTAATGAGCTCAAAAATTAGTAAGAGTATATAGTTACGGATATTTCTTCCCGTATTTAGCTGTCTACCAGTTGAGTTCTTGTCCATCCATCGATTGGGAATTAAATGGGGCATCGAGACATTGTTGCCATCGGTTTTATAGTAGCTATTAGATTCTGTTATATTTTTATCAGCTTGTTTTAAAATCGTTAAGTTGTTTCATTTGGTCTGATAATTTAAATGGATTTTGATGTTCTAATTATTCTTTTAATTATTTGTTAATCAGTTTAAATTATTTATTCCAAATTATACTTTCTTTTTTTAATGACTTCATCTTTAATAAATTGAAAACTTCTGGAATAATTATTTATATTCCTTATATTTTCATCTTAAAATTTAGTTTAATATATTTTAATTTTGATTTAGCATATTTGGATTTTAATTAGAAATCATTTACTATGATGATTAACCATGATGATTATTTTAGTGATTTATTTCAATTTTTCAACAATTATTGATTATTAACTTGACCTTTGATCAACGATATAGTGAAGTATTATAGATTGCTATTCTACAGTATCGCATCAGAGGGGTATTGTTTTTTTTTTTTTTTTTTTTAACGTCCGACTGTTCTGTAATTACTGTTAATGCAGACGGTGAAGGATGAAATGATTTTTTGTAACGTATGAAAATATGCCGTGCCTGAATGGGATTCGAACCCAATACCGCATGATGAGAGGCGAGCACGTTACCAACTACGCCAATGCGGTCGGCATCAGAGGGGTAGGTGAATAAGAATTCATAGTACTTTAGTACAATAGTTGTCTAATAAATACTAGGTGTCTAGTACAAATAGTTGTCTAATATTGTATAGACTAATAGAAGTCTATAGTTGTCTAATAGTTGATGTCTCGTGTCCTTTCGGTTACCATGGAATCTTATGATATTAGATTTAGTCAAAAATGAATGATGAAGAGAGCGGATTTAAAAGTAATATTAAGAACAGAATCGTTTTATACGTTTCCCGTAACTCGATTAAGAAATGATTGTTAAACAGGTCAGTAATTGTGAAGAAAAAGCCCGCGTATTCAGTATAAAGAGACTATTGTTACGTCATCAGTGAAACCAAATCAAACCACGAGTACTACATACGTTTTAGCCTATACGACATTGTCTACAAGTGACTGCTAGACTCTAGTTGAGCTGACATCGCCCACATTGCCTACTTCTCTTATCCAACTTGTGGAATGTAGGCTACTTATTTCTGTTTGCTATGGATTTGCTAGAATATTTATAATTTACAGTATAAATGAAATTTATTACCTTACCTTTGGTTGACTTTTAAGTTTACAAAACTTACGCGCGTTTCGGCGATACCACCTTCTTCAAAGCAATATTACTAAAAAATAAAAATTTAGAACTGTGTTTCTATTCAGTCATTTAGATTAAAACTCACAGATCTTCTCTTTATATTTTTATTATAAAATATTATTATACATCACTTCAGCATCTTATCAGTATAACTGTCGTATCTAATTGAAGATGTTAAAGTCATCTAATCTCTATAAGGACTATCAAAAAACCATTTTAAACGAATTTTGAAACCAAACTTTAGGATTGAAATTAGTCAAATTTTTTTCTCAATGTTTCTTACATTTAAAAGTAAATGAGAAGTAAACTTTCAAAACGTGTCTGGTCACAGTAATGCAAATATTGGTAAAACGCGAAAAACAATTTCAACATTAAACCTGTGTAAGCTACTTTAATATTTTACTTCATATGATAATTCTATAGGATAAACTTAAAAGGTCATAAGACCTTTTAAGTTAACAGGTTTAACAGGTTTAATTAAAGCCTCATTTAATCATAATAAAGGCAAAATAAGGGTTTAACAAATCATGTTTTGTGTTCAACCTAAGAAATTAAATTATTGCTTGGACAAAACACTTTTTGGCTAAATGAGTTTCAGATAAAACATCTTTGAACCAATCATTTTAGTGGTAGGTTTCTGAATGTTTTAAGAATAAAAAAAGGTAGAATTATGAAAAATGCCATGAAAAATTTAGGCTCATAAGTAACATACTTTATCAAATCGATTTCAAATTTAGATCTTTACAGCAACTTCTACTAAACATTCAGAAAGTTGTTCTTCACTATTGGCAAGTTTCATCGCAACATTTCACAAGCCAAAATTTCCTTGAAATACGCAAAACGTTTTCCTAGTAAAGATAAAACCTGAAAATTTGGGGAAGAGGCTGCCATCACTGTGATTGGTTGTAGGACAAAAAAAACACAAAACACACTTCATATCAAAGGATTTAAGTTCAGATTAATTCCAGAGAGTAAGAAGTATAAAATTCAGATATCATAGAGTAGGCCTACTTATGCTATTAACATGGGATGAAACCCAAATTATTCAAAACACAAACAGCTATGGTTTTAAATCATGTTCACATTTTGCGTGAAATGAAGTCTTAAGGGTGAAAATTTAGGAAAACTTTTTCAACTGTTACCGTAATTTTCCCTATTTTTGAGGGGTGATCGTTTTTTAAAGAACGAAATACAACTGTCAGACATTTTTTTAACTTAAAGGTATTATGCACTCTACTCACACAGCAAGATTCATTCCTGGACCATAATTCCTTTTCTTTTAAAAAATTTTCAAAATTTCAAATTTTTTGAAAAATGCCAAAAAATGCTACTTTTAGACTATAATATCTCCAATAAAAAAAACTGAAATTTTTGTCATAACTAATACTTTATTCACAAGGTGCCCTTCTCATTTTAGGTAAAATGTAAATATTGATAAAAATATAGCTCCTTGTGTTTTGAACAAGTAGGATTTTACTCCATGTCAACAGCATAAATAGATTTTGTCATACCTATATTTGCATTTGAGCGTTTGGCGAAAGAAAAATGGCCGCCATATGAAAACCAAGGAAAATAAAACTAAATGAATGCCTATTTAAAACTTTCAATAGGTAGAGGAATGATACTACAAAAATTATCAGATTTTTTAAAAAAGTGTCAAGTAACCAGTACTGGTGAAATGAAATGGTCTGGTCCTCTTCTAATGTTTTTTGTTATCAGTCTTTCGACTGGTTTGATGTAGTTCTCCAAGCTGTTCTTGAGCAAGTCGTTTCATATTTACGTACCTGTAACACCCTACATCTTTTGTAATTTTGCTTTAAACATTCTAACCTTTGCCTCCCACTAAAATTCACTCCCTCAATTTTTACCTCAATTTTTACCTCCATTATTGATTTTTTTTTTGGTTCAACAGTCCATTATTGAAAGAGCAATACCTAGATGTCTTAAGATATGCCCCACTAGCCTATCCCTTCTTCTGGTAAGATATTTCCATATACTTCTTCTTTCATCCCCTCTTCTAAGAAACTCTAAATTATTTATTAATATATTTTTCACCCACCTAATTTTTAATATTTTCCTATGTGTTTTTTTTAGGTCAACAGCCGAAAGGCTGGTTTGAACCTCTAGAGGTTTTACTAAGTAAAAACGAGGAGTGAGGTGGTTTACTACTGCCTTCCTCACTGAGTTGAAAGAGTATGCTTATCAGCATGCCAGGCCCTCCGAAAAGCACCCACTTTCCGCCATGCAATTGACACCTTCACTTCATTCACTACAGGGTCTAGCTGTATAGTGAAATTCATTACTCTCAGAGGAGATAACTCTGATAAGTGTCTTTTACACTTCTACCTCTTCTGTTCTTCAATAGTTCGGTCATATAATTGGCTGACTATGTGATAAAAAGCAGAACTATTTTTTTCAGCCCTGGTATCAACAGATCGAGAGCAATTAATCTAACACTCCACCTGCCCGTTATGGGCAAATTTTACTGTAACACCACATTTCTAAAGATTCTATCCTCTTCATTTCTACAACCCTTATCAACCACGTTTTGCTCCCTTATCACGTTTTTCTGATTTTTCCAAATTTCTCGTATAGTATTCGCTACACTCCGAACATAGTGTTTTAAAAATTATTTCCTAATCTGTAAATCACTGTTTGTAGTCAGTAAGCTTTTAATATATGCATCTCTTTAAATTTACTTGAAGATATATTATTTCATCTTACTAACAAAAAAATTATCAAAAGTTACTTTATAATGCTAGTATAGAAATTCATATATTATGTAAACTGTTCGTGGAAATTAAAATACATAACACTGAAATATTTTAATTTCGTATATATTATTTTCGTACTGTATATTTGCCGGCCGCATTGGCGCAGTTGGTAACGTGCTCGCCTCTCATCATGCGGTCTTGGGTTCGAATCCCATTCAGGCACGGCATATTTTCATACGTTACAAAAAATCATTTCATCCTTCACCGTCTGCATTAGCAGTAATTGCAAAACAGTCGGACGTTAAAAGAAAAAAAAGTACTATATATTTGAAATTGATTTTAATATCAATTTAAAATTAGAAAAGTAAATGTGTTTTAATTAGATTTTATTTTGCTTGGATGACCGCCAAATCAATCGATTTAATAAAGCGGTTGCGTTAAAGATTTGTTATTAGTGCAGTATAATGAATACTTGTTACAGATTAGATTTCTTTTAAAAATAATTAATATTTAATCGGCGTACTGTTATCGATGAAGAAATATCCTATACTTTTAATTGACGGTGTTGGTGGCCATCATAAATACGATCAACTGTTAACAGAACATATTCGGTTCGATCTGCGTTATATCTGGGTTAGGATGATGCAATTAAGAGATCATATATTTTTTTTAACCGGCCAATGAAATCGAAGGGAAATGCCACTTGTGTATTGAGCAATACGGTCGCTGAACGGCAGTTAAAGCAGCGCAGCACTTGTCACTTGTGACCAGACCGGATAGATAATAGAGAGAGAGTGAGAGATTGAGAGAGAAAACACCAGAGGTCACTGTCAGTTGATATTTTCCAAGACGAGATAGATGGCCAAACAATCTTAAATTAAAGCATCTATGATATTATTATATTTTATAAAATTTAGTACATCGTTTATAAATTACAGATTATTGTATAAGAATAATTTGGTGCAAGGACACGCTTTCTCAAGTGTTGTTCAAACGCTAACAAATTAAAAATATCTTTTATATTTTATTCTGTTAAAGTTACTAGCACATAAATAAATAAATAATTATATATAACTTTTTATACAACCAAAACAATTAAATCAATAAAGGCATTTGTTTATAAGATCTGTTCAAATTGTTAATATATTTAATTAATGTAAGCCCTATTTTCTTCAATAAATACTTACGTACTTGCATTATTTATAACCGTGCATTTTCTTTGTTTCTAGAGAAGGATAAACATTTTTTTATAATAAAGATATCCTTTCGTACCCGACTGGACACAAAAATTTGTTTTAAAACTGTGCAACCTAGAACAACCGGATACGAAAAAGTACCTCGGTCGAAAATTAAAAATTTATAAAATCTACCAAATCATTTAATTAATCTTCAACCATATATTTTCAAAGATTAACTCAAACAGTTTCTGTTAAAAACAGTTATATAATATCGTTGAACTCTTCAATATCCGTTGAAATCAGTTTCAAGTTACTAAATTGGATTCTGAAAAACTGGATTCAACTCATTCGAGATTAAACTCATGTTTATCGAGTAAGTTTGTAGCATTGAAAAAATAATTACTGAAATAAAGAAAACAACTTGTGTTGTATATCTTTTATTATATAGACTATTATAAACTTTTTTTATCATTATTTTCTTATTAAAATTTAATATAAAAAAATCAATCAATTTATTTTCAAATATTCAAATTTTTGGTCAAAAAGTGTATAAAATTATGTTCCATTTTATTTAATAGACTGTCTTCTTTCTCTCTCCCTCTCCCCTCTCCTCACCATTCCTCTTACAACCCTCTTATTCTTTAAACTTTTTTCAACTTATTGTTTTTTCTATTCCACATTCATCTCCTTCATATCTTTTTCACTTTTTATGAACCGTCTATTCGAAGTTTTGCCATTTTTGTATCTGTAAAATAACTGGCTGATAAATATTTTTCGGACCATTCTAAAGATATTGTAACAAGATCCAAGAAACGATACGAATGTTCCAGAAATCCATTCATAAAAATAGTTAAGAAATAATAAAATAACAATAATTTACACAATAAGATCAGTTTTGTAAATGACAGTTGTAACCATAAAAGTGTCTATTCATTCGTAAGGGTTGAAATAACTATCATAAAGTTTAGGTATTGTGTACAGCTATTATGAGGGAGGCAGGTTGTTTACGTTTTCTATTTACAAAAGACTTTTTGTTGACCTATTAACAAGATTTTTTTAGCATTCATAAATAAAGAGTTATTTTTGTACTTGAGTAGATTTCACTACTTTATTCTGGAAAAATCTTTATGAATGAGTAGGTATAAAAAGAGACCCCCGAGGCGGTCAGTCAGTATCCGTGTGATCTTTACCGAAGAGTATCGGGTGTGTATTTACAGGTTATACATCCGAGTATTGTAGTGATTCAAGATTGTTATACCGTCTCTTTGTTGTGTGGGTATTGTAAAGTTAATGTGTAGTTTTGTGAATTCAGTTTGTGTTGTATGTTAGTGTAATCTATAAAAGTGATTGTAAGTAGGCTAAGTAAGTTATTAAGTTATTTATTGTTTGTTATTTATTTTAAGTGAATTATTTAATCATTTATTGTATTTCTTAATTATAATTAGTTGAATTATTTATTTTGTGATCTTTTAGTATAATAAATCTTTGTAATTGTAAACTTTAGTGTATTAATTATTTAATAACCTAGATCCCGAAACGGACCTTAGCAATAAGTGTCACAATATGTTCATATAACTGAATTTTCATTATTTTCATAGAGTCGGTTATCTTTCTTATTTCTCCGTTTCCATATAACGAGTTTTTTTCTTACTCTAATTTCTACTTTCTTCTTAAAACTTTCTTTCTAACAAAAGATACATTTAAACCCACATAAAGCTTCAGGTTTATGACTGCATCATAGTGTCTTAATTTAAAAATTAACGATATTGATTTTTTATTGTTAATATCTTTTGTCAGTTGATATGCACTTTACATTTCTCTTTGATACTTAAATACTTTGATTTTTTTGTTTTTTGTTTAACGTGCGACTGTTTTGCAATTACTGCTAATGCAGACGGTGAGAAGAGTGATAGATGAAAATGAGTGATGAAAAAATACCAGACCTGAACGGAAATCGAACCCGGGCCCCGGCGTAGAAGCCAGTTACGCTAACCACTAAGCCAACGGGCCAACTGAGCAAAAATCTTCACCAGAACAGCCAAATTTTATAAATATTACTTAAAAATTTGTTAATATCAACTTTTTATCATTGTTCATCTTAAAAAATATTCGTCTTCGCAAGCCAACTTATGTTGTGTAATAACTCTATTTCACAAACTAACGATTGGAAAATTGTGAATAATACATTAAATAAAATCTTGATCTTTTCTACATTAACTCGGATGACTGCATTTTTTATTTGAAAATTAGTAGGGAACATATATTTATATTTAAAAGTTTTTATATTAATGAGCTTTTGAAACGTATTTTATTTCTTCCAGGCTAAATACAAAAAAAAATAAATGGTTTTCAGGTCCGAAATATGCAGTAAAAACTGTAAAAACATTTTTGGTTAAAAAACAAAGAATTTTTTAAATTCCTGATTACAGGTACTCTTAAACGTTAAGTACGAGGGCTCCTACTTTAGGTTATTAACAACATTGTAAGCTACTGTGTATCGATTGCAGTTCACATCGATCCTAACGAATCGAAGCACACTGCGTTTCTGTAATTCTGATAAACAAAGCTGCGCATTAGATTCGAGGTTTTACGGTATTTTAAATTTTAAATGAAGTTTAGTTCTTCAAAAACTAACTTTAAGATTAAATTAGGTGTAATATTTGGAAATGACAAGATTTATGTAAGCCAGACAAAAAGAATATCGATCAAGAATTTCAGACCTCTCTTTTTCAAAGAAGTAGTTCAAGAAGTAGTTAATGAGTAAATAGTTTAATAACATAGTTCTTAGTTTAATTAAAATTCCTATTTCATTAATGATTATTATATCAAATAGAATAATGAGTTAATAGCAGTGCATTTATTTTCATGCCATAATACGATTTATTACATTAAATAATGTTGTCAGGAATTTATTAAATGGATAAAATCCTTAGCAATTAAACATATTCAGCAGAAGTTTCAACAAAACTGAATCATGTATTTTATTACCATGGTTTTAAATGCAGTAATAAAATTTATACTGTATTTGTTAAGACAAATAAAACATTAACATCGATAAAAACAGCTATTTGTTAACTCGTTTAACCAATCTCAGGAAGACCGGACTTAGATCGGTTAAAATTCAAATAAGCAGGCCCATATCGATGGTTCAAAATATTTATGCTAACTCCATTTAAAAAATAACAGAGCTCCAATACAGTCATATGATTACTGTATTCTAATTTACTGGAAAATTCTTTGTTGTTTGAGGTTAGGAGTGTTGTTCATAAATATTAATTGGTTCAACGCTGGCACTATAATTTATTCTCGGATGGTGGTGATAGTTTAGTTTAGTTCGTGAAAGAAATGAAGGTGCAAAAATAATGAAAATAATTTATAAGTGTGAGGCTGAAACGGAAGATGTTTTATCAAGTTAAAAATCCAGTAGCCATTACAATAAGCCAATGGAATGCTAGAACACACTACATTCTTTTAGAGTAATTTCTACAAAATGTGAAATGTGCTTTCCATACTAGGACAATACTATTTTGGTCTGAACTTATTTAATTAAAAAAATTTTGGTGTAAAGTATTCACACGATTTGAACTTGCCAATATAAATAATGAAAACCATAACTTATGCTTAATCATAAGTAAACGATGTAAAATTTTAAAAAATAACTCAATTCTAATCATAAGTGGATAATGAAAATCAGATTTGTTGGACTTTGATTTTGATGAGGAAAATATGGAAAATCTCTAATTGACGCTTAACTAAGACTAATTTAAGAATACGCTTGAAATAAAAGTTGAAGCTTTATAACTTCTAATGAATTAAATTATAGACACTTCTGCCGTAAAATGCATTGAAAGGTTGTTATCTTTAAAAAAACCATGTGTTATCACGAGAGTATAAGCTAGCCTTTCTTCCCAGGAATTTCAACAAACATACCGCTTACTTCATCTAATAGAGCACAAAAAAGAGTAGTAAAAAAACTAGTAGTACACAAATATTGAATAATAAATAAAATTATTTTAAACACAATCGTACGAGCGGTTTTCGAGAAAACACACCAACAAACTACTACTTCTGAAAGACCGATTTTGACGAAAATGTTCATGCCATATTATGACAAGGTACCTAACTTAAGTCCAAAGTTTTATATTCGTACTATATTTCGTTCTTGAGTTATTATGTTCACATACTAACACACCAACATATCAGTAAAAACAATATTTTTAAAGTCAAGGGACCTGAGCTTTCTATTTGGAAAACATCGACATTAAAACCTTACTTTCTTAAATATATTTAAGGGTACCTGGAATGCCTATATCCGTAATGTTAAAGTAAGGAACATTTTCTCAAAAAATATTACAGTTATCCTGTCCAATTTGTTTGTCGTTACTTTTCAGAGTATTCTACACCCACAGAATTAGTAGCATCTTTGTACAGTATATTGTTAGGAAGGTAAGAAAATGTTTTTTTTTTTGGAATTACCTCTTTTGAAGATCATAATTGTTTTCCTATTTAAGTTGAAAATAAATATTCAAACACATTATTTTACTGTAATACTAACTCAGTACATTGCAATTTTTGTATAAAAGGCTGTGCAAAAATCTCATTAAAATCTGTTTACAGTTGGCTGAGAAAATGTTCCTTATGAGTCAAAAATTGTTATTTACGGGAAACAAGACAAAACTAAAAGAGAACACATTATAAATACTGCAAAATAGTTACCTGTAATACATTCCAGGATCATAATCTGTAAATTCCTTAACTGTTGCATTCACAGCTGGTCTAATGCCAACGTAAAGTTTCAAAATAAAAATATTTAGGAATTTATCATTTGTCATTCAAAAAATAGACGTGTTTACGCGAACTGGTAACGTTTAGAAAATAACGTAAGGGTTCAACATCTTTTTAATTATTTTTTTTGGGGAATAAAAACTGTAAAAACCCCAGCAAATAATACATCATTGGATGCAGAAAACTCTGAATTTTAGTAATGTGCAGAAAACCGGATATGTGAAAATTTTCAATTTTCTCCGTTCCGGGTATCCTTAAGGCATATAGGGCAAGAGAAAGTAAAAATAAATCCAGTGAGTTGAAAAGGAATACTAGTTTAAACTATTACAATACCTAGGTAATAATGTCTTATGTTAAATAAGCGGGGATGAGAGAAAATTATTATTATACTGAATGTGATAATAAGCAATGCGAATTGCATACAAGCGCCTGGGATGAATCTTCCTTTAATTCTGTAACGATATGAAAATTTAAAACAGATGTCATTGATTTTATAAACCTCTCCGTTGCATAAATTACTATTTAAATCTTAATTAAAGCTACAAGATTCATGAAACAAGAATAATAATCTTTGTTTTACTTATTGATTTCCCTATTAACTACATTTAAGTAATAGTACAATTAGCGCAGCAATTCCCTTTGTTTTTTACCATAAAAATCTTCACACGTAGAAAGAAAAATCATACCAACTGAACAAATAAAACGAGTTAGCATTGAAAACATAAATTTTGTTGGCATCAGTATGAATCACCGGTGGAAGAGAAAAAATACGACCTATGAGCAACTGACTGTAATAAGCACGATAAATTTAGGCGGGTGGGAGTTTTCTGTGTAATTTCTTTCATGCTTTACTAACCGACGCTAAAAAGCCAATTCTGTAATTCCGCTTTAATAGTTTTACGGAAGTAGGTTGTGCACCATATCTTTGGAATAGCACTTTAGTTGTTCTTTGTGAGGGCACAAATTTTTATTTCTAGTGCTGAATTTGGTGATTCGTTTTTATGTTCCTGTGTAATCAATTCTCAGGAATAAAATTTATTAATTTATGACAATATTTTTTTGGTTTAAAAAAGCAATAACAGAAACAATATTACACACAAAAACCAATAACAGAAACTAATTATCAAAATGTTCATTAATATACTTTTAATTACAAACAATAGCGAAGTAATTTGATTGGGCAGAGAGTCTCAAAATAAAACCGCAGCTCGATGAGAAAAAACGGACCTAGGGTTTAAACTTCTTAACGCTCTTCACTCTTCTTAACACGTGAAAATAAAATAAAACAAAACTGGTTAAACACAAACTGACTATTTTAAAATTTAACTTCGTTTTTTATAATGTTTTATTAGTGGTAGTGGTAGCTCTATGTACTGGTTATTAAGAATTCATTTTGTACATTTTACCAGCATAGTTATTCCAATTTATGGATATCACACTACGCAGAAAGGGTACATCTACATCAGATGTATGCTTTGTACGTACAATAATTAAGATTTTCAGAATGAAACAGTTCAAAGAAAATACAGTGTGTGACAAATACCATTGCAAAATGAACGAATAACATCAACAATAACTTTTCTATATTTTGTTTAATTTTATTAATTAATTGCTGTAGGTAATAAAATGTTTTTTTTTGTTTTCATTAGTATTTCTATCATTATTTTTCTATTTATAGCACAAATGTGCTATAAAGAAATGTGGTAAGAAGTAAATACTTCTTTTCTTTAATTACTTCTAAATAGTACTTTTCTATTACTTTTTCATTACTTTAAATACTTCTTTTCTTTTCTTTTAATGTGCTATAAAGAGATATGGTAAGAAGTAAATACTTCTTACCAAATATTATTTTATATTAATTTTTTAAGTTATTAATGTTAAAATATTATTTTATAATCGCTATACGTTTTATCTTATTGTAATACAGAATAAAATATTCTTAGTTTTATTCTGTTTTTTTTTATTAAGTTTATCGGGCATCGGCTGCCGTGAATCTGCCGTGTGTTTATCGGGCATTAGCCGTGAATGGTTAGAGCTTTAGTACTTAGTATAAGTTTTGCTATGAAAAATTACCTTGACTGCCTGAATTCCCAGTTTTAAACTCAGTAAAGACGTCAAGAAATAGCATATACGAAAATGTACATATTCAAAAATTTTAATTAATGATTAAAGAATTTCCAAATTTTCATTTCGATCGAAGTGCTTTAACTTAAACCTTATTAACTTATAACATTCGTAAAAAGGACATTCCCTATCTATGATTGATTGTGTGTATATATTTTTGTGTCTCCCGTAAAATTTAAAAAGACGTAACACTTCAACATCTCATGAACACTACAACATTGGTTTACTACTTGGAAAATTAAACTTAATGCTGAAAAATCACAACACATTACATTTACTCTCAGACGACATATTTTTCCCCAAGTATATTTACACAATATACCGATCCCACAAAAACCCTCAGTGAAATACTCAGGACTGACACTAGATAGAAGACTGACATGGAATCCACATACCAGACTTAAAAGGCAATCTCTTAACGCACGGTTAAAACTTCTCTACAGTCTTATTCACCATAAAAATTTCCTCTTTCTCAGAAAATCTCTTAATCAGAATTTTCTCTTTTACTCAGAAACTTAACTGTTACAAAGTACTTCTTCGTCCTATTTGGACCTACGGTTCAGTGATCTACGGATCAGCTAAAGTATCTAACATAAAACGTATTCAGGCATTCCAGAACAAAACTTTACGCATCATCACAGTCTGTCCAACATACGTTAGTAACAAAACATTGCATAGAGACCTTTAGACGAAACAATAAAGAAACTATACAGACGTTTTCATAGCAAACTACACTATGACACAAATCCACAAATTCAGTCATTGTCCGCTCTTTACCTATCACATAACCCACCTAGAGGACTGAAAAGGCTATGGAATAGAGACCTTTTGTGAATCGTCTTGAGGGGTTGCCGCTGAGCGACTGCCTCACACAAGTGACATCAAGATAATTATACCAAACTATTGACATTTAAACTCCTGGTTGTGTTAAATTGTTACACAGGTTGTAGTTTCTTTTTCTTAAATAAAGTCAAAAAAGCATACATGAACTTTTTTTGCATATTCTTTTTTAAATAAACACTATGACATATTTTACCGAATAAGGAATTTCATCGTTTCGTTTTGATATATGTAATCATAATAAATTTAAACAAAAAAATCGTTAAGAGTAAGATCTAAAATAACCTATTAGTCAAATAATAATGAAATAAACTCTTGTTTCTTTATAATCAACATCTCAATTACGTAAATTATATAACTTACTATTATTACGAGTTTAAATCAAATCACTATTGATCTTTAAAAGGTAAAAAAATGGACGCAAGATGGAAGCAAATAACCGACATCTATATTATAAAAATGTGTAACCTTTTCAACATTTTGAACAGCGTAAATGCCGGAAGGCAATGTTTCAAAATATTTGTTATAATAATGAGAATTAAAACAAATTATTACTTGTATCAAGGTAATTGTAGCTTAGATATGCGATATATAAACTGAATATTTTACTTTGTCTTTATCTAGATTTAAGGGAAAGTAATAGTTGAGTGTATTGTAAATGAAAGAAACCTCGTACGTACACGAAGCATAATAATAATAATAATAATTGAATGAAATAACTTGAACAAATATTTGGCAGATTGCCAGATCTTGTTCAGTTACATGACAGATCGCCTACATATTAAATAAGATACATCTGTTTATTTCGCAGTTTAATTTAAATACAAAATACTAGTTATCAATTTAATATAAAGTAACACATTGTTCAACGTATGCAATGTTTAGTATCATAATGATTTTCCAAGTTGGCATTTTATGCAAAAGAATAATATCAGGATCTATACAAATAAATCTTAAATAAACATATATTTCTTTTAACTCATTTTATTTTGTACATCCTTTTTTTTATTTAACAAAAAACCGTCACAATATATCCATTATCATATCACTACTTTTGCGCAATTAATATTTTTACAAAAATTTTGCACAACAAGTTGTTTAGGTTTGACAACAATTTACTACTATTCAAACTTATTTAAAGATTATATCTTAAAAAATGAGAGAATATTTAAGTCACCCTGTTTTGAAATCGTGTCAAAATTATTTTAAAAACCTACGTCTATGGCAATTAATAATTCATTCTTGTTTGTAATTTTCTTTGAATGATGATACAATAGATTGGAATAAAATTAAGATATTAAAATATTTCATTATACAATTACTTGAATTAATGATTAATTTTTCACCCACAGAATTTTATCTTACAAATAAATAACCTCGATTCTAATAGAGGGGAACTGGGTTAAATGAATCAAAGTAAAAATATTAATTATTGTTTAGCTTAAATAACCAGCTTTATAATTTATCCGATATGTTTTGCCTTCTGTCTTACAATGGTTTATCTCTTGGATCAAATTCCCAGTAGTGAAATACAAAAAAATAAAAACCAAAACGTACATGAACACTTTTTACGTATTCTTCTTTGAATAAACACTTTGACATACTAAAAGATTTAAGTAATAATAATAACATTAATTGCCCATAACGGGCAGGTGGGGAGTTAAATTAATTGCACTCGAACTGTTGATTCCAGGGTTACAAAAAATAGTTCTGTTTCTTATCATATCAGCCTATTATATGACTGAACTATTTAAGAACGGACGAGGTAGAAGTGTAAAAGACACTAGTCAAAGTTATCTCCTCTGAGAGTAATGAATTGCATTATACAGCCAGACCCTGTGGTGAATGAAGTGAAGGTGTCATTTTCAGAGTGGAAAGTGGGTGCTTTTTGGAGGGCCTGATATGCTGATAAGCTTACTCTTTCAACTCAGTGAGGAAGGTAATAGTAAACCACTTAACTCCTCGTTTTTACTAGTAAAACCTCTAGAGGTTCAAACCAGCCTTTTAGCTGTTGACCTAAACAACAACAATATTAGTCTAATAATATGATAATAATATTTACAAAGAGAAAAGTCGTGTCGTGTAGTAGAATTCCGGACATGAACAGTTTGGGATATTAGTCGTCTAATTCCCAATTCAGCTGATCTTCTGAATTTGCCTCCGTTACAGCATCTCCTGATGCTTCATCTTGCTTTCCCAGAATCTGAGTTTTACTTCCATTTAGTAAAACATTCGAATAAGTTAAGTGATTCACACATTTTGAAACTGTTTTCTCATCAGATAGAAAATTAAAACAGGAGTCAAGTAACGAGGGCAGAAAGCAAGCGGTTTCTTCCAAAGCGTAAAAAGTTTGGTTTTGTATAAACAAGTTGGTATATATCGTACGAAAGTTATGTACAATGCTTATTTTGTTCCGATACTTACTTAAGAAAAATTATCAGTATTATTTAAATTTAGGGGATATTTTAGTATTTATCTAAAGGGTATGATTTTTGCATCAATGAATGTGGGAGGAGGACGAGAAAACTGGAAATACTTTTCAAGAAAATCTCAAAATTGTTTTTGAGGACTTTATTTTTTTATGATACTTTATTGGTTTAAGTTCTGAGAAAAGCTTTAAAACTAGTTTTAAAATGTTTTCTAAGTATTCAATAAATAACATAACAATAGAGTGATCAATTCTAAATTGTTTTTTTTCACTAAAATTGTAATAAGAGAAACAGTGGAATGGTTTACAGTTGTAAATGAGCTTTTAAATATTGTTTCAACACTTTTTTGTCTCGTTTACACGACGAAGCGTACAAGTATACTATGCCTCCTGGAAAGCACTTACTTTCTACTTTTGCAATGATGCTACTTTATTCACAAGTCATGTCGTATAGTAAAATTCTTAACTTTCATAACGGTTAATTCTTCTTTCAGAAAAGAGATTGGTGTAAAAATACCCCTTCCTTTTCTATTGTTAACGCTTCAGTCATTTAGTTGACTGAACACAAAAAGTTTTTTTAGTGATGATTTTTGCTGCTTATTTTTCAAAGTTTTAATCCAATCGGAGATAGATTTTCTCAAGAATAACTAAATTGAAACACCAAAGACAATTTTTTGGCTTATAGTGGTCAAAAAATTGAAGGTCATGAGATCCAGGTACCTACCTTTCTTTTATGGTTCAATATTTTCTCATCATGCAAAGCAGTAAAGAAAAACAATTTTCAAAATAAGGTGGAGTCGGCTAGTCAATTACGTTCGACGCAAAATATTTGTGTACGTGCACACTAATCTTTTATTACCTCTGTCTGGACATAGAAAAAAATAAAATAAACAAACTAATGCAGCTGCATAGTTCATATGTGACTTTTCTGTTCAGGCGTAAAAGTTCAGATTTTTATAGCTAAGGTCAATATTTCCAAGCACGAGCAAAATCTATCAACTTAATAGTTTATAATTTCTTTGTTCTCTCTGTTTACTTTTACTGAATAAGAAAATTAATTTTCATCCAGCTAACGTATTTGATCTTTTATGTGTTGAATAAACCGGACAATGCATTTCATAGAAAAATGTACTTTTTGTTAAAAAATTGAAAATTTTCAATTCCATCTGTTTTGTAATAATAAAAGTTGGATTTCAATAACTTGTTTTATTTTAAACTGATTTTTTTAGTTTATTTTTCAAGTTGTGCATTAACTTCTTTGGTTATTCACTACTAATTCGGGCTACGTTACTAAATTCACACCTTAACCGGGAATCGGATCCGGGACATTCAGCTTTACAATGTCTGGCGCAGTCCAGTGCTCTAACCACTCGGCCAAGCAGGTGCCCTATCCTGAAGTTATTTAAATAAATTTTCTCAGAAATAATTTTTACACTGTTTTAAAAAAACATCAATGATTTAATTAAGCAATTAACGAAGTTATTTTACGCTAAACTTTAAAACTTTAAGAAGTGTTTTTCGATATAATATGCTACAGGAAAACTGGTTTTAAATTTTAGTACGATTTTTTTAGAACCATACAGCCATAACAAATCAAGTGGCTATCTAATTGTAGAATTCATGTCTAATTTTTTAAAATGTAAGTATTATAGTCCCAAAAGATTAGCTTGAAACCTCTAATGGTTTCTAAGGTAATGAGTAATTTATATGTAAAAAATGAATTTGCTGAAATCTTGCGTGGAAATTTTAAACTCCAACAAAAATAACTTCAAAACTTAGAGGTAACCTCAATTTTTGGTAACAGCAAAAACAACGAAGTTGCAAAACGTAATATGAACGTATTGTCTTTAATGGAAATGGACACTTCATCTAACGGACCTCGGCATTCCCCAACTGATTCATTAAATCAAACATCAACGTAATTTTAAAGGATCTAGAAGAATCAATAAAGATAAAAATTCGGAGAAATATAAGAACGATCTTAATTAATTATTAAAGCTGTTCTAAGAATACTGATTGATTGTTAACGTTGATTATTTATTACTGTTGTGAAACGGAAAACGCCTCGACTAACATATGTAATATCGGTAGATTTATAATAATTCAAGAGCAAAACAGAGGTATTGCAATTTACAGAAGTGAAAGTTACATTTTTTATTTGTTAATAAGTTTATTTTCCGGTTTATCGCTGAATAAACTACTCGTGAATCCAGTGAACTGTAAAAGAAGTAACACTATAAATAAACTGAATGGAAATAAGTAGATACAACTAAATAGATATTATTATACAGCCGTTCAAATCAATAATAACAATGGGAAGAAAATATGTCCGCTCACTTTAGTTCCATATTTTTACGGTTTACTTACGCCAGTTTAGAAAAGCTGATACCATGTATCTTGCCAATGCTAAATCTGGTAACTTTTGATGCCGGCCGCATTGGCGTAGTCGGTAACGTGCTCGCCTCTCATCATGCGGTCTTGGGTTCAAAATTCAGGAGCGGCATATTTTCATACGTTACAAAAAATTAATTTCATCCTTCACCGTCTGCATTAGCAGTAATTGCAGAACAGTCGGACGTTAAACAAAAAAGAGGTAACTTTTGCTACATTTTGTCTCATAAACTAAATAACTTACATATTTCAAATTAAGCACAAAAATCTTTGCAAAAATCAAAAATTTTCGCCAAACCAAATGTTTGTTTAAAGAAAATTAGGCTGCATAAGCGGACTGCCGATCATTAATCTTATTTAGCCTAACATCTGTTATATGAATTTTAAAAAGCACTTAAATACATTCGACTGGCCAGCCCATGGTGTATTGTTCAGCGTTTGGCTACTACAGCAGGGGTCCGGGGTCAATTCCTACTCAGGTCAATTTGCATCACTCATTTTTTCTATCACCGCACATCGTCTTAATTATTAATGTGCAAACCAGTTGGACGTAAAACAAAAATTATATAAAATAAAAAAATAGTACAAGTCTATACATTTTAATTTTTACTTTCTCTTGCCTATATGAGTAAATAGGAAGGAAAGTATGGTTTTCATGCCGATTTTTCGAAATCGACTTTTCACCAGATCTACACATTTTCAGACCCCCTGATCCCAAAAAAACATGTTTTTAGCTATTGGTCTGTGTGTGTGTGTGTGTGTGTGTGTGTGTGTGTGTGTGTGTGTGTGTGTGTGTGTACGCGCGCGCGTGTGTGTGTGTATGTGTGTGATCATAATATCTCAAAAACGGAACATCGTGCGAACTTGAAACTTGAAACTCAAGTTAGATACTACTACCGCACCCGATACGAACATTTTCATCAAAATCGGTCAACCGGAAGTAGTAGTTTATTCGTGTCATTATTCACTTTTTTGGGTTTTTTTCAAAAACGGCTTCTACTTTTTTTTAAAAATCGCCTCGTTTAATAAATTTTTTATGCTCTACAAGATAGGGTAGGTTCCATTAGTTTTTTCACGTAAGAAAATTGTTTTTTTTTTAAGATTTCGGCTTTAATATGCATTTTAGCGCAAAAATGTATAATAAAAGTTGTAGAGAAATTAAATTCTACAACGTTTATTTTAAACATTTCTTTGCATAATGTTTAGTTTAGCGGTAATTAGCGATTTTCTGTTTTTTTTTCTCACCAAAACGTGTAAAAAAAATCGATTGTTTTTTTTTCAGATTTCAGCCTTAGCCATTTTACGACAAAAGTACATAATCAAATTTATAGGAAATTAAAAGATATACAATTTTTATTTAGAGCATTTTTCTCTTCAGAAGTTAGTTTAGCGCGAAAGAGTGATTTTTCGTATTTTTAAGCCGAACTGAGGTTGATTTTTATTTTGCGTCTTTCACTTATGATTTAAACTAGGTTATGGTTTTTGAGGTTAGTTTTTTGTCTATTTGTAATGTTTTAATACTAATTTAAGGTTATATTGTTAATTATTTGCATTGCAAGAGAAAGTTATGCGAGTGTTTCACACCAGATTTTTTTCAAATAATTAACATACATTTTATCACAGCACAAATATTTTTTAAGGATATTATTCAGGATTCTTTGAGTGGATTCATTCGTACGGGCCATCTAGTCATGCTTTAAGTATCTAATAAATTTGTTGTTCAATACCAATTGAGTCATTTTTAATTGTTATTACACGGTCGATGAAATCAAAATTACTTATACAATTTGTATTTCACGTGAAAGTTGAAAGATTTAAAAAAATTGCATTAAAATTGGTCCATTCTACGTAAAAACTTTCAACACTGCTGAACTATTGACAGTCCTTACAACACCAAAACCATTTTTGACCAACCATTGTGTGAGTAAAATTTAGTAGCTTGGAAATTATTGAGAAAATTAGTTCTGAATGCCGTACATTTTTTCAGACTTTGTAATACGTTTTTGCAATTAAAATGTCTAGTTTAATACATCTTTCGAAAGACTAACGGTTGTACTTAACACTTGCTAATGATTAGATTTAAGTGTGAAGTTGTACAATAACTTTCTGCAGAATCAAACAATTTAAATTCTTTTGTTTCCATTGATTTTGTATGATACGGGAAACTACATATAAAAGTGATGTTAATAAATTTACAAGTCGTAAACCTTGGATCACTAGGTAAGGTAAACGAACAAGTTAACAATAATAATTACAGTGTTCGTCTGTAAATACAGACCTAGATACCACAAACGGTATTAAGTTTAACATTTCATTTAATACAATTTATAGCGGAATTGCACAATAAACTACCCGGGCACGCGAGTGTTTGTGTCTGTATAGTATCGGCCTGTTTAGTCACACAATATGACCGCAGAATACTGAATTTCTATGGATTTAAAATCTTGTTTAAATACTCAGTTGTAATTAATGGATTAACTTTAGTTTCTATATGATTAAATTGAGTTTAATTAATGCCGGTTACTTTTCTGAAATGGAATAAAATATTCTCTACTTGTAGGCAATAAATATGTATGGTCTAACACTACGCAAAATGTCACGAATATTTTAGCTTATGCTTATCAATAAAATCAGTTCGTTACTTGATAAATGTTATAAATACAACTTCATACATATTATAATTGCTACGCGCAAGCTTAGTGCTAGCATCAAAGGGGTTAGAAATATTTCAGGATATATTTACATCATAGTAATAATTTATTTTTCAATAAATATTACTCCACCCAAAAGAGCCTATGCTGAGAGGAGGAGTACATAAAACACATATAATTTATTTATTAATTAGGCAGCTAAAGTAGAAAATTGTTTATTATTTTAAGGGGAGACTGTACTTTGTATACCGCCAATGTTAAATTTGCTATTTTTAGGTATATTTTTTATAGGGTTGGTGAAAGTTACGAGCATGAAACTTACACACTTATAGTTGTAGGGTGGTTTTTATACTGACATTTTTTCAATGTAATCTGTTGGACCATAAAGTTTTTAAAAGAATAATGAATAACATAAAATTTTTACAAATTTTTCTACGTTTTTTGCATATTACTATTTTTTTGAGCACCTGAGAAAGTAAAAACAATGTCGGTTAATATGCATGTACATGATAATTAACTGGCAAAAATTTTAGTCTGGTAGGTTGAATGGTTTCTGACAAAAATGTACCTAAGTGTTAAAAATCTAAATTTACGGGAAAAGGCACAAATGAGAAACAAAATGTACACAAACAAGTTTAATTTAATTTCCCATCAACAGTTGGTTAGAAAGCTGTACCAACAGCAGGGAATATTAAAAATAGTGATGCAGATATTTAAAAAACCTAAAATTCTTTTTGCACTAAAACGAGCAATATAAAAATATGAAAAATATTGTTCTTGGTGACATGTTTATTTTTTTTAGGATAAACCTGATAAAAACTTAAATTTGTTTTATTAAAATAATTTTTTGTTCTAATTTAATTTTTTTTGTGGTAGATCTAGGTCTTAAACTATTGAAAAACATAAAAAACCGAAAATCAAAATTTTCAGTCAAAACCATCATACAGTCTCCCCTTAAAATAAACCATATTGTATAAAAATAATCATAAATTAAAATAATTTTCCATTACTGTAAAATCCCAGTTAAATGTAAAAGTATGTGTAAGTATATCAATATAAAAAAGCCGTTTTAGAAATAATGTACCGACTTATTCAATGTACTTTTCAACGGAAAAGAGTTTAGTACAAGTTGGGTTTTACATCAGATGTGCTGTCATTTAGTTGTCATTTATTCAAGTTTAGTTTTTGGACAGAATTATGAGTATGGTTTAGTTAAGTTCATTACGTATTTTCCGTACAATTGTTGGAAGTGCGTCCAAGTTCAGGTGTTAAAATATACAAAAATATTATATTTAATACTGGACATCATAGAACAATCACAAAAAGTTTTTATTATAATTATTTAAATATTTGTCTATATAATATAAACTTTAAAATCATTTGTTTAATTTTTATTAAGCGCATGTAATATTTTACTTCGTCATATATGTATTTGTAACGATTATTAATTTTTATAAAAGTTAGATCTTTTTATTAATAAATTTGTGGTGTTTGTCGTTTCTACATAATCTGAATTCTTCCTTTTCACTCTCAAATAACGGTTGGTCGCTGTCTTTGGAATAATACATAAATTAACTGTTACTCAATTAAAATTTTTAAATTGTTTATTTGTAATGTTTTTTCTACAATATTAAATTACAACAAAAACACAGAATACAACTTTTTTTAAATGCACAGAATAATTTTTTTTAAATTGCTTTTGTAGTACAATAAGCCCCGCAACCAAAACGCTTTTTATAGTTAGTAAGATATACAATGACAATTAAAAAATTGTGTTGTTGTTTAGGTCAACAGCTAAAAGGCTGGTTTGCTAACAGGCTTTACTAAGCTCTACAGGCTTTGCTAAATAAAACGAGGAGTGAGGTGGTTTACATTTGCCTTTCTCACCAAGTGGCTCGCTGAAAAGCATCTATTTGAAACTTAACTTAATCGAACTTGAAACTTAATTTAGACACCACTACCGGACCCGATACGAACATTTTCATCAAAATCAGCCAACCAGAAGTAGTAGTTTATTCGTGTCATTTTTCACTTTTTGCAATTTTCTTAAAAACGCCTCCTACGATTTTTTTTAAAAAATCGCCTCATTGTTACATTTTTATGCTCTACAAGATATGGTAGGCACCATGTCTGCTGAAATTCTTGGGGAGGTTGTTTTCTAGTAAAAAAATTGTTTTTTTAAGATTGCGACTTTAATATGCATTTTAGCGCAAAGTGTAATGAATAAAAGTTCTAGACAATTCAAAAATCTACAACACTAATTTCGAACATATTTTGTACAACGCTTAGTTCAGCGGTAATCAGAGATTTTCTTTTTTTTCATGAAAATTTGTAAAATAAATCGATTTTTAAGATTTCGGCCGAAGTATCAGTTTTACAACATAAATGCATATAATCAAATTTATAGGAAATTAAAAGATCTACAACTTTTATTTAAAGCAGTTTTTTCTACAGAGCCTAGTTAAGTGTAAAAGAGTGATTTTCCGTATTTTTAAGCCAAACTGAGTTTATTTTCATTTTGCGTCTTTCACTCATGATTAAATTTAGGTTATGTTTTTTGAGGTTAAATTTGTGTTTATTTTTAATGTTTTAATACTAATGTTTGATTATATTGTTCATTATTTTCAGTGGCAAGAGAAAGTTGTGTGAGTGTTTCACACCAGATTTGTTTTTTAACAATAGGTAATAGGTAAATACATTAGAAAACATTCAACAAATTCCGGATTTGAGCCATGCGAATCAAAAATGTAGTAGCTCGAAACGATTAAAATGTAATTTATGTGTAAGTATTTTTATATTATAAATCAAGCGTAAGAACGACAGTATTGTAAATATGTAATTACTTGAAACAATTTTATCAATGTTAATGATAAAGGAAAACTTTGCAACATAAAATTTAAAATACGGTATATGTTGTTATTAATGAAATAATTTAAACGGGTATCTAATAGTTGATATTCATAATCATGATCATGAAAAAGTGATTATCAACAGAATAACTGTTGTTAATACTGGAAAACCCGATTCAAGGACATCTATTCTTAATAGTAAGAAAATTTTATACCGTTCAGTAATTGAATCTTTTTAGAATAATATACTTTGCAAGTATTTCTGACGTGTACTTGCGTGTTCAATAAGCGTTAAGGTATGAAATTTACTCGTAGGATTATATAGAAGAGTTTTAATAATCCTAATATATATATTAACCGAACGAGTTTTAAATACAAATCCATATAATATTATACTAAATATTATAAAGTTCACGGATTTTAAAATTTATCCGTTACGTTTCTTTGTTTCTTTTACTAGTGATTGTTCCCGCGTTGTGCGCAGGCTTTCTGCTAGCCTCAGAGGGTTAATTGAATAAGTTGGTTAATCGGGTTTCCTCGGTTTAACTTCTCATTTAATTTTTTCCGCATATCGTTTTATACCAAATATTGCGAAATTCAATTAATATTTTTTCGGAAAAGACTGGAATTAGATTTATTGTTTTAGGTAAAATATACTCTTTTTTTTAAGGGAGTAAAGTCAAAAAATTTTAATCTGACATTATTGTACATGTACTTGATTTAACTCAAAAACTAATGTGCAAAAACTGATAATTTTTACTTTCTCTTGCCTACATGAATATATAGGAAGGAAAGTATTGTTTTCATGTTGATTTTTCGGAATCGAGTTTTCATCGGATCTACAAGTTTTCACACCCCCCTTCACTCAAAATTTATGTTTTTAGCGATTTGAGTGTGTTTCTGTGTGTGTGTGTGAACAGAATGTCTCAAGAACGGAACATCGTACGAACTTAAAACTCAAAACTTAAGTTAGATACTACTACCGGACCCTACACGAACATTTTCATAAAAATCGGTCAACCGGAAGTAGTAGCTTATTCGTGTCATTTTTCACTTTTTTGGGTTTTTTTTTCAAAAACGGCTTCTACTTTTTTTAAAAAATCGCCTCGTTTAATAAATTTTTTATTCTCTATAAGATAGGATTAGGAGTCATGTCCGCTGAAATTCTTGGGAAGGCTGTTCTCTCGAGGAAAAAATGTTTTCTTTTTAGATTGCGGCATTAATATGCATTTTAGCGCAAAAGTGTGTATAATGAAAGTTGTAGAGAAATTAAAATTTTACATTATATTTTGTATAACGCTTAGTTTAGCGGTAATTAGGGATTTTCTGTTTTTCTTTTCACGAAATTGTGTAAAAAAATAGATTTTTTTAAAGATTTTAGCCTTAGTATGCATTTTACAACAAAAGTGTATAATAAAATTTATAGGAAATTATAAGATCAACAACTTTTATTTATAACATTTTTCTCTACAGAGCCTAGTATAGCATGAACGAATGATTCTCCGTATTTTTAAGCCAAACTCAAGTTGATTTTCATTTTGAATTATTCACTCATGATTAAAAATAGGTTATGTTTATTGAGGTTAGTTTTTTGTTTATTTCTAATGTTTTATTACTAATATTAGGTTGTATTGTTCATTATTCGCATTGTCAAGATAAAGTTGTATAAGTGTTCCACACCAGATTTTTTTATACCATTTACATGAAAAGATAAGTTACCATAACTGCTAATACAAAGAAAGGTAATAGCGTGAATTGGTGCTCAACAAAATTCCTTATAGGTAACTCTGTAAATATAGAAGCTATTAATAGACCTTTTAATTAATTTAAAGGTTCCCTTAATAAGAAGAAGAAAATATGCATGTCTATTTGATTAATTAATTCATAATTTTCTGGTTATTTCAGTTCGTAATGGAACTGGTTTTTTTGTATATATTGTATATAAGAGAATAAAAAATACTCATTATTATTACTATTATTATTATTATTAAATATTATTTAATGGACCTATAACCGGTATTTAGACTCATATTAAAATGGAACCTATTTATGACTAGTTGTCTCAAAAACTGTTAAAATTGGCCAGCCATAACGTTGTAGATGTAGCTTTATCTCCCGAGGTATTCCATTTCTTCGTGAATCACCATTTATAATTTCATTTCTTTGTGAATCACCCTTTATAATTTATAAGTGTGGTAGTAAAATTACTAATTTTTGTTTATTAATATTTGAAAATTTAAAAGTTTTCAAAATTATCTCAATCTTATCAATAGTACGTTTGAGAACCAAATAATATGTAATTTTTTTAAATTGTAGACTACTACAAAAATTTAGAATAGTTTTTCATGCTGTGCTCCCAAAATTCAGCTTAATATGAATTGTTTCTGTGGTTAGTAATTTGTAAAAAAGACAGCTTGCATTAAAGTTTAAAATTTTAAAAAGATAATTAGAAAGCTGTGAGGTTACATCAATATTTGTTTTAAACAAAACAGTTACTGTTATAGAACGTAATTAAAACGGTATAAGACAAATATTTCCTTAAAATTTAACAATTTATGGTAAAACTTAAATTTTTCGAACATTTTTGAGTTAGTATTAATTTTTTTTCATCAGTCTCTCGACTGGTTTGATTTAGTTCTCCAAGCTGTTCTATCTTGTGCAAGTAGTTTCATATCTACATACCTGTAACACCCTACATCTTTTGTAATTTGCTTTATATATATTCTAATCTTTGCCTCCCCCAACAATTTACTCCCTCAATATTACCCTCCATTATTGATAGCCCAATACCTGGGTGTTTTAAGATATGCCCCACTAGCCTATCCCTTCTTCTGGTAAGATGCTTCCATATACTTCTTTTTTCATCCACTCTCCTAAGAACCTCTAAATTACTTATTTTGTCCACCCACCTATCTTTAACATTTTCCTATAACACCACATTTCAAAAGCTTCTATCCTCTTCTTTTCTACATCCCCTATCACCCACGTTTCACTCCCGCATAATGTTACACTCAAAACATAATATTTTAAGAAATGTTTCTCAATCTGTAAATCAGTGTTTGTAGTCAGTAAGCTGATTTTTATTTCAAAGGCTTTTCTAGCTTGAGCAATTCTGCTTTTGATATCACTTGTGCTTCTACCATCTTTTGTTATTTTACTCCTTAGATAGCAGAATTCCCCAAGTTCCTGTATGTTTTCGTTACCTACTTTTAAATTTTCCATCTCTTCTAAACCACTCTTGCTGCTGCACAACACTTTCGTTTTGTTCTTATTAATATTCATGAAGTAATCCTTTCTCATGATCTCATCCATTCCATTTAAAATATCCTCTAGTTCTTTCTTTGTTTCAGCTAATACTACTATATCATCGACGAATCTCAGCATTTTTATTGTTTCTCCTTTTATTCCTATGTCAAATTTCTCTTTCACTTTATTTATAGCCTCTTCTATATGTACAAGTTAAAGTATTATTTAGCAACGTTAACTTTAAATAGGCTATTTGTAAAATATTATTGATAATTATAAAAATACACGATTTTAAGCAGAAGAAAGTGTAAAGTTTTATGTTAAAGAACTAAAGCGTCATACAAAAAAATGTTTAAAACAGAAGTTGTAGGTTTTTAAATTCTCTACAACTTTTATTATATAAGTTTTTGCGCTAAAATTTATATTAAAGCCGTAATCTTAAAAAAACAACGTTTTTACGTGAAAACAGCCTCACCGAGAATTTCAGCAAACATGGCGCCTACCCTATCTTGTAGAGAATAAAAAATTGAGTAAAATAGGCGATTTTAAAAAAAATCGTAGGACCAGTTTTTGAGAAAATCGCAAAAAACTGAAAAATTATACGAATAAACTACTACTTCCGGTTGACCGATTTTGATGAAAATGTTCGTGTCGCGTCCGGTAGTGGTATGTAACTTAAGTTTCAAGTTTCAAGTTCGTACGATGTTCCGTTCTTGAGATATTCTGTTCACACACACACACACCCCCCCCCCACACACACACACACACACACACACACACACTCACACACACACAGACACACAGACACACACACAGACCAATCGCTAAAAACATGTTTTTTGGGTTCAGGGGGTCTGAAAACGTATAGATCCGGTGAAAACTCGATTTCGAAAAATCGACATGAAAACAATACTTTCCTTCCTATATATTCATATAGGCAAGAGAAAGTAAAAAATCAAAGATAATCTTCCTCTTTTAATCAGGTCCATCAAATCATTTGTTTTCCTTGTACAGTTATTCTGTTCCAGCTGTTGTTATTATTATATAAATTATTGGTATTACGAGCTTTGAATAAAATTAATTTGCAATAAGAAAAATCAAATAGATAAAATTGTAAATAAACCTACTTCATGTTTGTACATTTTTGCGTAAATTATTTTTTAAGTGCTTCAACCACTGAATTAATTGGAGGTTGTAATGGTAATGTAGCGTTTAATTGTGTCTTATGCATTAACATGCTAATACTCGTATGTGTTTAGGCCCTACGATGCCTACGAATTATTGCTTCTGGGCATTTTTTATTAAACCACTTATGAACAACATGTAAACAAATACAGGATGTGTCAAAAGTTTAGATAAACATGCCAAATGTAAGATAGAACGTTCATCAAAACGACAAGAAAACTGATCTGACTATAACATGACCGCTTAATGACCAAAGGCATTACGCTGCATGACTCTGTCATGCAGCGTTCTTATTTTTTAAAACCTACTAAATTAATTTATTGTAATTTATGTCTGTGAACAAGAATATCGTCTTTACAATATTATCCTCAAAGATGTAACTTTTTACTCAATGCCTAAATAAACATATAATGTATTCGTGGAAAAATTGCTCCAACGTTTTAAAAACAAAATAAATATAGAGCGTCTGAAAACACCGGAAAAAAAGTTTTTTGTTTATTTTAAGTAATATTTTAGTACAGTTAAATTAAAAACATAATATATACAGTTAAGCGGATAGAAAACAATTGTAATATTAATGAAGTTTTTTTCATTTCGTTCAAAATGTCTTAAATATTAAAACAGTGAAACCCAGGAGCAATAACAAAAGTACCCGTTTCGCTCATTAAATGGTCAGCGCACAAAATATTTTAAATGTTTATAACTTATATACCGTTATAAAAATTACAAATTAATAAATTTTAAAATCTATTATTTTTTCATTAGATTTTGTAGATACCGTTAATGTTTATTTTTTAAATCGACTATATGATTATTACTTTTGGAGTTTTTGGAGCTAAATACGATTCACAGTAGTTAATATTTTTCGAAAAATATTATTTTATTATATTAAAATTTAATGCACACTCGTGTAAAAGGTTAAAAAGAAAACAAAAAATAGCACAGTATAATAAATTAAAGAATAAGAAGACAGAACGATGAAATAAGTTTTATATATTCACTAGCTTCCTGCACAAATGATACGCAACAAAAAGTGGAGCACTCTTTTGTAACTGTCACGTCACATCATATCATTTTGGTGAGTGCTCCACCGCAAAGAACTCAGAAAGTAATTAAATGATGTGAATCTATAAAAATGTACAATAAAACTTCGTACTTTATGGTAAGGAATGTGATACTGCGGAAATATTGATGAACCTAGTTTATTAAAAATAATTGCCTGTAGGGCCTGTTTGTACGATATTTTTTGAGTCGGTGGCACGACCTCCCGACCAGCTCAGTTGTGCCCCTATCTGATGGGTGATAATCTTTATTTTCAAGACACTTAACAAAAGCCAGCAAGAAAACAGCTGCTAAATTGGATAAGTGTTCGCAAAAGAATTTAAAAACCCAGTTCCTGAAACCGAATACAATATTGAAAATACTAGATGAAAATCCGAAATATATGTGTCCTAGAGAATGGATAACTAGTTTAAATAAAAACAAATTTAAGTCAACGTAAAAATCTTAGGGTGAGCGCACAGTGAATGCTGGTCGCTGGTCGCTTACAAGCGGGAGCCTGCTATATTACATCCAAGAGTCGCTTGAGACTGTGGGAAAGATAGGCGATTCCAATTTAACATTGGTTGTATAGAGCAATACGCTCTCCGCTACTATCTCTCCTACATACGCAGTATTTAATTAATAACTTATTAGTTTTATTGTAATTGTAATTTAAACTAAATTTAAAATAATAAGTGACTATTATTTAAAGAATAATATTCGGCCCCAATATTCGATTAAAAGACGCAGTATTTAAAATTAAAAAGAAATGAAATACTTTAAAATAAATGTAAATAGATACATTTATAAAATAAAAATTTATGGAACATTCATAGAATTTATAGGCATATGGCGATGAAATGGATAAATAGATTTTGAAAAAATAAAAAAAATGTTTAATTTAATATTTTATAACATTTAATGGCTTTACAAACAAAATGCTGTACATTACCCTATATTTATATTCAATTACAAATGTAATAACAATTCTGTCACGTAATTATATATTTCAGATAATAACGTAAACATTTTTAATCACAAACGTAATTTGTTTCAATATCATAAGTATAACATAGCTTACAATAAGATCAACTTTTATTTTCATAGCGTGGTCAAGTTTTTAACACAGTACGTAACAGCGCTCTGGCCATATATAAGCAATGGTATCTTCCGACTCTTGGACAGAGTATATAGTAGGAATATACCATTATATTTTAATCGGACGTCTCAAAGTAAACGCTAGTGGGAAAACTTGCGCACTGGTCATCTGTGCATATCAGCTCACGGGTTTGTTTTGCATAAACCTGCCTGCTGGCTTGCTGGCAGGTTGCTAAGTGTACTTGGCGTCATATAATACTTATTCATAAATAAAAACAACTTTTTAATTAATTTTTAACATAGGTTTATAAAAATAACTTTAAAAGATTATTACTGGCCAAACAATGCTTTATAATATTGAAAATCGGTAGTCAAAATGTTAAAAATACGTATTTCAAAGTAATCACAAGTCTTTCTTCCGGTAATATTGGTTGCGTGTACACGTTGCACCATTGTTTATGTAAAAGAAGTTCTACTTTTGACGATATAAAATTAAACGTTTCTAGAGTCATTCTCATGTATTTAAAAAAACCTCTCTCTATCTTTTTTTTTAATTGCGGAAAAAGATGATGATACTCACCGTACAATTTTCTGTTCTTATTAATGTCACTAACGTTATCGTCTTTAAATGATAATAATTTCGTGTAAACGTTTTCCATTAGAAATAATTCATCATCTCTGCTGCTACTGGATTTCGTGTTAACTACCCACAACTTAATAAAGGTTAAGCGCGTAGTTACATGCTCCCACTATGCGCGCTCGCTAGCGCGAATCAGCACCTGCGACCAGCGACCAGCGTTTACTGCTCTCCTTACACTGGAATGATTTAAAATTTGACCAATCTATCCTGACCTTATGAAGTAACGTTTATTTGTTCGAACGAGTTAATCTCTAAAACTACCCTAGAGGCTGATTTCAAAAAATTATTTTACTGTTGAAAAAACTTGTAACTTCCTGAGTAACATTAACCCTTTATAGGGCAGTAATGTAGGGAAAAATATACATGTTGTAAAATGTTAAATTTTGTTTTATAGAGACTTGAATAATGTATGTTATAGTGCCATAACAGTAAGATATTTCTTTTTTGTTGATGTTAAGCCCTGGTAAGTATACTTACTAAGGAACGTTTATTGAAATGGGAATCGCATAATGTTTAGTGGTAAGAATGCGTATTAATACAACTTGCAGTACTATATAAAACAGAAAAATGTGTAGAAAACTTATCTCAACTTTATATTGGCATGAATGCTTGCTTTCCCGTAAAAAACTCAAATTTTCTAAGCACTGTACAAAAGTAACAACAAAACAACACGGTTGCGTACGCTGGTATGAATCTTTACCACATTCATGTAACTCATGAAGGAAATGGTCGCTGCGCACTAATTTCAAAATGTGGATAGCCTACTTACCAGAGAACATCTATAAAACCATAAAATGCCAAAAGGTTTCAACTTATTCTTTAAAAAATCGACCTTATTGCCAGTGGTAAGTATATTTACCAAAGACCTATAAAGGGTTAACTATAAGGCATTACACTAACTTTTAAATTTTTTTAAAAATTACGATTAATAAAATGAAACCATCTTTTACTTTGTCTGTATGGGTAGATAAGTTCTTTTATTTATCAGTTATACGATTCTGTCTATCGTATACAATTTGTTATATTATGAAGTCAATTAGAGTACAGTCAGGTATCAGGTACAATACAGTACCACCCTACAACATGACATTATTCTTTCCTATTTCCTCTTATCAAAATTTCAGAAAATTATTTACGGTGCAAATATCGAAGTCACATCTGATTTTTGCATAAAAATTTAATTAAACCTTCCAAAAAACAGTTTTTTTACTTTTTCCAATACATATTACAGTGAGCTATTTTTCACTTACGTTGGTGATTCTAACTGATGTCAACAAAATTCCTGTTTCCGAAATTGGTTTTTTTAAACAGTCGTGACTTTGCTTTCAACGGGTAAGGTTGTGCGAGAATTAGAACGGTTTAAGTTTAAGTTTGCGGTGAATCGTAAAGATCACCGTGGGGGTTTGTTATTGGTGTAATGTTATACAAAATAAAATCAATTCAAAAGGTGGCCGATCAAATTTTTTCTATACTATCTGATAAATTTAAATTAAATTATACCTTAAAATCTTTATTGAAATTTTATCTTAGAAAATGTGTGTACACCCGGTATGTATTTATAAACCATGCATTTCATAAATTAAATTTTCGCAGAACTTTAAAATCAAGGTAAAATATACTTAATGCTTAGATAAAAATTAATGGAAGGTCATTCAAATGAAAGAATGAACCATATTTAATTTTAAATGATTATTAAAATAATGACCTACAATATAGTTTAAAAATATTTATGAAAATAACGTTACGAACCTATTAATTTCCTCTATATTTACTTATTTATATATTTTTAGTCACCAGTTTATTTTTTATGAAATTATATTTAAATAATCGATTCAAAATAACGATTATAAACTATTTTTTTAATAATACATCAGTAAATGTCAAGAAGTATTAATAAAAATTAGTCATAAATTTGATGAAGTAATTTATACATATATATTACCGGTACAGATAAAATTTTATGATGTTGTTTATTTATTTTTATTAATTCATTTTTTAATCGAAAAAGCCTATTTTTAATTATTATTATTATTATTATCATTATTACTATTATTATTGTGTTTACTCATATATTTAAGGAAATTTATACAAATAGACGGATCTCAGTTATTTCGTCGAAAATTATTACTAAGTACATAAACATCCTCATATGATATTTAATTACTTAGAACAATCGTTTTGATAAATCATACCTGTCACAAGTAGGTGAAACACTAGATCCAACGGTTACAAGGTTATTAAATAGTTCTGTTTCTTCTCTTATTATCAATCAATTAAATACTAACTGAAGTATTTAGAAACAGATTAGCTAGGTAATAAAAGCAGACAGAATAAACTGACTTATATCATAAAATATTTTGTGATTAATAAAATAAAGTCTTGCCTATAATAGGTAGGTGGAGTGTTAAATTATTTGCACTCAATCTGCTAGTTCCAGGGCTACAAAAAATAGTTCTGTTTCTTATCACATGGTCAGCCAATTATGTGACTGAAGCATTTTAAAACAGAAGAGGTAGAGGCGTAAAAGACACTAGTCAGAAGAGTTATCTCCTCTGAGAGTAATGAATTTCATCATTATACAGCCAGACCTGAGGTGAACGAAGTGAAGATGTCATTTTCAGGTAGGAAAGTAGATCCTCTACGGAGGGCCTGGTGTGCTGATAAGCATACTTTTCCTCTCAATGAGGAAGGCATAGTAGACCACCTCTCTCCTCGTTTTACTTAGTAAAGTCTTTAGAAGTTCAAACCAGCCTTTTGGTTGATGACCTAAACAACAACAAAATAAAGTCATCTTTGATTTTTATATAGATATATTCTATTCTGTGCAATGTATTTATATTATGCAGTCAGGTTTCAGGTACGGTAACATATTGCTCTACCATAATGATAGCAAACCTTTGCTCTTTATTTTTTCTCTTCAGTTTCCTTGTGTCAGGGTTTTTTAAATTTTAAATTTCTTTTATTACAACTTATTAGAGGATTTGAAGTAGGCAATTTAATGGATAACTTGAATAATAAGGTGGTGTGAAAAGTTAAATTTTGTTTGTCATGTTTTTTTTAAAATCTTTATATAAGTATTTATTAGCAATATACCAAAGTATTACTATCTTTTATTTGTTTCTTCCATTTCTTGGCATTTTAATAATTTCATTGATGAGGCAACATCTAACGCTTAAGTCTCAGGCCTTATTGATGTGTTATAATGTATTTTTACTTTCTCTTGCCTAAATGAATATATAGGAAGAAAAGTATTGTTTTCATGTCGATTTTTCGAAATCGAGTTTTCACCCGATCTACACGTTTTCTGACCCCTGAACTCAAAATACATGTTTTTAGCGATTGGTGTGTGTGTGTGTGTGTGTGTGTGTGTGTGTGTGTGTGTGTGTGTGTGTGTGTGAACAAAATATCTCAAGAACGGAACATCGTACTAATTTGAAAATTGACACTTAAGTTAGGTACTACTACAGAACCCGACCGAACATTTTCATCAAAATCTGTCAACCAGAAGTAGTAGTTTATTCGTGTCATTTTTCACTTTATTGCGATTTTCTCAAAAACGGCTACTACGATTTTTTTAAATCGCCTCATTTACTACATTTTTTATGTTATACAAGATAGGGTAGGCGCTATGTCTGCTGAAATTCTTGGGGAAGCTGTGCTCTTGTAGAAAAAAATTGTATTTTTAAGGTTGTAGCTTTAATATGCATTTTAGCGGAAAAATGTATATATAATAAAAGTTGTGGAGAATTTAAAATTTAGAATTCTACAACGTTTATTTCAAACATTTTTTTTTGTATAACGCTTAGTTTAGAGGTAATTAGCGATTTTCTGTTTTTTTTCTCTCGAAAACAAGTATAAAATTAATTTTTTTACGATATCAGCCTTAGTATGCATTTTACGATAAAAAAGTAATAATCATATTTATTGGAAATTAAAAGATCTACAACTTTTATCCAAAACATTTTTCTCTACAGAGCCTAGTTGAGCGTGAGAGAGTGATTTTCCGAATTTTTAAGCCAAACTGAGGTTGATTTTCATTTTGTGTCTTTCACGCATGATTAAAATTAGGTTATGTTTATTGAGGTTAGTTTCTTTTGTTTATTTCAAATGATAGGTTATATTGTCAATTATTTGCATTGGCAAGAGAAAGTTATGTGAGTGTTTCACACCAGATTTTTTTTAAATATTTATGAAAGAGATGTTTATATGTAGTATCTTTGGTCAGATAAAAATTCGGTTGTAATTTTTTTATTACAGCTTGGACAGTACTTATTATTCTTAAAAAGAGAAATAACAGTATGAGTCAGTACCAACTGGGGTTAACTTTATGTCTATCTGGAAATGCTACAGCAGGTGTTCAAGCAGAACAATAAAATTTAATATGTTTACATAAATCATGAGTCGCATTCAGTAACTAACCCCTTACGATAATAAAATCACCCAAAAGCGATTCGGTCTATTTTTCAGAAGCTATTAAAAATTAGTTGTACGGTTTCAAGACCCTTTGTAAAATTGAAAGTCCATTTAAACAACCAGGAATTTATCTCTATAAATATATAAATGCAATTTATTAAACATTATAGCAAATCCACCGTCAGGAATTTCTTATTATTATTTTATTTATTGCAAAATAAAGGTATTAAAAAAATCACCGGAACCGTCAAATAATAAGTAAAAATACTTACCGATAGAGTTGAAATGAGGTTTTTAAGAAGGGTGAAGAGCTGCTCGAGGCTGGATCTAATACATAATGAGGAAATTAGATCTGAGTTGGGTGTTCTTAGTCTAAATGAAAAATTGAAGGAGTACCGCAATCAATGGAAGCAACATTTGGGATGGATGTTTAAAAGAAAGAATACCCTTCAAAGTTACGGAATATATTCCAGTCAGAAGAAGGGAGGTGGGAAGATCTTGAAGAAGATGGCAGTAATCGTGATGTTCGGGTTGGAATATCTCGTGTTTGTGTATAGGTGTAGGATTGTTTTTGAGTTCGGAACAGCTTATGCCTAATCCTTGATTGTAAGAAGAAGAAGAAGAAGACTTACCGATTAAGTAGCGCTTTCGTGGTGTTACCATAACGTCAGCTCAATATAATATTAAAACTACACATTTAAAACATTTATTTTTTCAGACATGAACCTCCTCTCTACTTCATGACAATTACTATTAATATCTTTATTTTGTTATTTTCATATTTACTTTTTGTTACTTTATATTTTGTTATTTTGAATATTACAGTTCTGGAAATCACCATGCGTATTCTTTGAGTGCTATCTAGAAAAATATAGCATTTTAGTGACAACCATTTGCATCTAAGAAGTAAATTTACCCTACAGTAATAAATATACTTGTATACCTTCCAAAGAGATACAGTTCTAAAACCGAGCATGTATATTTTTTGTTAGGTTTTGGCCTCTACACTTCCCTATTCAGCCAACCCGTTCCACACCATTGAAGGGATGGGAGAGCCAGCAGGTCGAAATGGGGCGTACAGCAGAACAGCCGAAGCCGTAGTATGTTATACTTGTAATTTTTAAAACAGAAGTATTACACTTTAAAACATGTACCAGAACTAGTTAAGATGAAGAATTAAGAGCTAACATTGATGTCAGCCAAAGACAGTAGCGTTAGAAAAGAAACGTCTGGCAACCGAACTTAAAACAAAGATTTAATTTCCCCTCCTAAATACAGCCACTTTTAGAAAGAAATACAAAAGATTGGAAAGACCATTGTTCCAGGAGAAATGAAAACATATTCTGATATAATAATAATTTTTACTCACCAAATGATATTTGCAAATGCAATTTTAACGCAACCACTCGGAGTTTAGCAACAAACCCAACCTGTTGGTACTAAGAATAAGTAATATTATTTATTTATTTTCTCATTGATAAAATTTATTTAAAATATGTATCTACACTTTCTACTTTGTTAATAATTTTCATTATTAAAAACACACATAATAACTCTGGAATTATTGTTTCCAAATTAATTATCTTAACAATTATTATTACTACTTAATTTTTAAAGTTTTAACTTATAAACAGCGAATTTTATAGTTTTCAGGTGAGTTAAAATAGTGAATTTACAAAATGACTGTCATTTTAAGGTAGGCCTATTTTAGTAATAACTCGGTTATTTGTGATCGGATTTTAACAAAGCGTCATTTTATCATACTAAAATGTTAAATCATTTGATTATTAGAAAACAATATTATAAATCTAATAATTACTGAGATACTTCATGATTATAAGAATGGCGGTCATTTTGAAAATTAGCAATAGAGTTTACATATTCTCCCCTCTATTAAAATGTGTCAGTATAAAGATAAATGCTAAGTTTTATAAAGTCCTTATTGAGAAATAACATTCTTCGTAAAACACCAAAAGATAGCGGGAAAATATGTGTTTTAGAAATATTCACTGGACTTTTTTCTGCAGAATGTTATGAAGAATTGCTTTCCAAATTTCAAAAAAATGCCTGACATGAGTTATAATATCATATACTTCAGAGAATTCTCTTACAAATTTTTCTTTCAAGTATCCTTTAAGGGGTTAACGGATCTCTGTACTTCACAATGTAAACGTTTGAATGTAGCCTACCTTTTTCTCAGGAACTACATAAGCACTTAATTTTTTTTTTGTGTTTTAGGTAATTTTATTGTTCACATTTTGAGCATAAAAAATGTTTAAATTGATAAAGTGAAAATTATTTATTGCTATATTTTTAAAAAAAAAAACCTTTTGGGGATAATGTTAGAATTGAATGAAAAAAAATATTTTAAACTCATTTAAATTTTTAAAGGCTCAGAATAACCAGAAATAATGGAACTTTCAAACAAAAATAGAATCACTCAAATATCTTCAGTAGGTTTTGAGAAAAAGGTACAAATGGGGTAAAAAACCCCTAATTTTCGGAAACAGCCATTTAAAATATGTGATACAGAACAATGTGTGGAACTCGGTACACAAGGTCGTGCTTGGCGCACGACCTTGTGTACGCCATACTGAGCGGAGTTGGAGAAGTCATGCATTTCCGAAAACATGATTCGCACTTCACTGTTCTTTTAAAAACTGTCAACACACGCTGTTCGCGTTCGAGTAAATTATAAACTGATTGTCATATGTAACAAATAAAAATATAAACAAAACAGGAATTAATTACAACATTAGAATGTTCATGTTAACTGATTTTATTACTGAGAGTAATATTTCATTATACTTTAACATCAGTTGTAGTGTCGATATCGTTGGCCAATAATTCTTTTCTCTCCATTTTCATAGTAGTGTTTCTAAAAAAGAATGTTTACGTATGTTTTGTGTTATTATACTACAGGTATTTACGTACAAGTATTAAGTGTCAATTGACTGGTGTTTTTTAAATTTACTTTTTCAAACAAAATGTCGGAAAATAAAATGTTAGTCACAAGTTTGGTAGTTTTGTGATTAGAGCGCCGACCTGATCAATTTGCAAGATTTTTTCAGTTAATTTAGGCCTAAATCAAATTTAAGCAGTAGGGCTACTTTATGTAAATATTTAATTTTATTGTTATGAACGCCACACGTATTAATAAATTTATTGTGACAAAAAATTACTCAGCTAGGTATTTAAGTAAATGAAACAAATAAATGCATTTGTTTAAAGTGATATGTTTGAGTAAATGCTTTGGCGTTCATATTAAATGAAGTCAATATTTTTGTAGAGACTAGTATGGCGACGACCGCCGTACGCCGAGTTGTAGTTCCATACACTATACCTTACTTACTTTACGGCGAGGTTCCAACAGATTATCCGCTTCTCGCATACCAAAACGCCAACGATCTCGATCCCACCAGTCCTCCTCTGTCAATTGCCTCTTCGCCATTGCGGACCTGATTCCCTGCAGCCAAGTACATTGCAGCCTTCTTCTTCTACGCCGACTTGAAGGACAGTACTCCAAGAGTCTCCTTGGCCATCTATGCCCCTCCATCCTCTGAAGATGGCCATACCACACCAACAGCCTTATTTCAATGTCCTCCACTATTGTACTGCCACAACCTATCCTCCCCCTGACTTCCTCGTTTCTAACCGTATCCATCTGAGAGATTCGACATGAGCACCTGAAGCAATCCATCTCTAAAGTCCTCAATTTTTCCCGACTTCTTCTATTTAGGGTCCAAGCCGCACAACCATACAAAGTAGGCTTCACTACAGTATTAAAAAATCCTTTCCTTTGTGTTAATCCGGATTTTCGGCGACCAGAACAGGGAAATCAAGCACCTTATTGCTTTCCTACCTTGGGCAATCCTACAACTAATATCTTTTGCAGATGTGCCTTCCTTTGTGATTATTGGTCCGAGGTACTTACATTGTTCTACACATCTAATATTTTCCCATCCAGCTGCCAGTCTTCCTGAGGTCCTCCGACTACCAAATATTCTCTTTTTTCACAGTTGATCTTTAGCCCCCATTTCGCATATTCTTCTTTTAACTTCCTAACCATATAGGATAAATCCTCCTCATCCGTAGCCACAATTATCTGATAGTCCGCAAACTATAGCGTAAAAAGCACCCCATCATCGATCTCAATTCCCATTCTCGAGTACTTCCTTCTCCATCCTTTCAATGCCTCCTGAAGATTTATTTTGAAAAGAGTTGGCGATAAACAACATCCCTGCTTCAATCCCTTATTACTCCGCCACCCTATACCTCCTTGACCACACTATACCTACTTCTTTATAATTAGTAGTAGTTACACCAGCTGTAGAAGTTAATGGAAAAAATATTTATAATTTTTGTAAAAATTTAATGTTAACACCATTTATTAGGGGAGAATTTCAAACTGCATTGTGCATAAAAAAAAACAAAAAAAAATCGTAATTTTTCAAATTTTTTGTTTCGTGACACCCTTAAGTGATTGAAAGGATTGAACATTTTGTTTGTCACCATTATTGAGAAAACAAACGTACGTACAAAGTGTCAACAAACACAGTAGCTACCTCTCCTACTGTCACAATGCTCATATAATGCTCCTACTGTCATAGTGTAAAAATAAATATTGCATATACGGTAACGGCGGAATGAACAGTTAAAACAATAATTTCAGAACGGATAGAAATATCTAAACTTCGTTTGTAAAACTAATACTACTCGACAATAATGAAGAAAATTTTTCTACTAAAAAATGGTAATAAAATCTTACAGTTAACAATAGCTTAGTCATTATAATTTTATAACAGTAAATTTATGAGTTGTAATAAACTGTGAATAAACATTTTATTTATTAAACTTATGCGTAAATCAAACAATATATTGTTCATTACAAATAGTATTTTTAGTGTTCAGGTTACCACCCTGAAATAAGTATTCTTTCATAAGTCTAACGATCCTATCCAAACATGTTATTTACAACTTCTAAGATGAATATAGATTTCCGGTGGTAAATAATGAGCAAATTAGCATTTATAGTATTACAACTGCACGCTTTTAAATTGATTTTGTTACAGTAATAAATTAAGTAGTTTAACACCCCCCCCCCCCCCACCACCACCACCATCTTTGCGAATCATCCCTCCTTCTAAACAGCTTTATAGGCTTTAAATGATTAAAAAGCTTAAGGGGACCTGTAATCGGAAATTTTAAAAATCTGGTGTGAAACACTCACACAACTTTCTCTTGCCAATGCAAATAATTAAGAATATAACCTAACCCTTAGTAATAAAACATAAAAAATAACCATCCCATTAGTAATAAAACATAAAAAATATAATATAAACATAAACACACACACACACACACACACACACACATCAATTGCTGAAAACATGTTTTTCGGGTTCAGGGGGTCTGAAAACGTGTAGATCCAGTAAAAATTCGATTTCGAAAAATCGACACGAAAACAATACTTTCCTTCCCTATATATATAGATTTATATAGGAAAGAGAAAGTAAAAAAATTAATTTTTGTTTTTTAACCTAAAATATTGTGACACTTATACCCAAGATCCGTTCGGGATCTGGGTAAATTAAATAGTTAACATACTATCGTTTAAAATTAGAAATATTTATTATACACTATAACGTACAATTATTAATGTGTCTTAAATCTACAAATAAATTACAATGAAATTACTTATAATAAATAACAAAATAATTATAATTGACTATTATCGTTAAATAACTTAACCAAGTAACTAGATTAACTGGGTTTAATTTACTAAATCCTGCTTACAAAGTTAACGATTATACGTGTCTACAATAAACGTTGGATTTCTTCCTAAAAGTATCCGTTACTCAGTATAATTCACCTTATTAAATGACAGATCAACACTGAACTTCAAGCGGCCGCTTAATTTTGTACAGGCATACCTAACTTCTTGAAAACACTACATTAACACTGTATAAAAATTTAAAATCTGTCTGTCTGTTTCTGGATAAATCTTAATAAAAGTTAAACAAATTAGGATTGAATAAAAGGGGTTACGAAAAGGCCAATTATCTAAATAGATATACGCAACCTTTCATAATAACAGCCGTATAACAAAAGGTCTATACTATACCTAACCATTTGTACATTATAAACATTTCTTGGAATAATTCATTAACTATTATGAACATTAACACCTTTTAAAATCTCAGTCCTACTAGAGAATTCTGTAACCAACACTTTACTTTTAGATATTGTTACAATATTTCACACTTTCTTCTTCGTAAAATATAGGCCTAAGTATTGTCATGTAGTTTTTATTACCTACTGTCCAATTGTTATAGAATTTTAAATTTAAACTTACATATTTAATTAATTTTCCAAACATGAACGCAAATTTAAATACGCAACCCCGCTAATTTCTGATAAGCCGAAGTAATTTATAATATTTTTAAAATGCTTTTTACTTATAAAATGTGTTGTAAAATAATTTCTAAGTTATTTTATTATGAAATATATTTTTTATATGCATCTAAACATAGAAATTAAATTTTTTTAAATGTATAAACACTGCAGTTGTTAATAGGAAATGAATATAACCAAGATCTTAGTATAGGTATCAGACGAACTAATGTCCCATAGCCGAGCGAGTGAGAGGGAGATATGCGGCATAACTACGCATGCGCCCAAAGGTCTTTACCGTTATAATGCAAATCTGAAAACATACTACAGTCGTTATCTTGCTAGTTATAACAACGCTTGCTCACAACAATGAGTAAAATTAAAGACAATGTTATTGGAACGGCGCGTATGGCTTGTGCGAGTGAGAGCGTTATGCATTCTCTCACTCCCACGGCTAGGGGACATTAGTTCATCTGAATATTATACAAGATGTACTAGCAATATTTCTTATTGGTATAACATTTCTTCTGGTTCATTAGCAATTACATAGACGTATACATTTATAATACTACCAGGCTCCATAAAATCACTAGTTATCTGTTTTAATTCCGAAAATGTTCATGACGGAATATTTCACCAGCGCCTCTTAAGGGGAGACGGGAGTGTAAATATTTTATTTTTGGACATTTTTGGTTTTTTATATTTTATAATATTTCAAAATCTTGTGATTAATTTGATGTATTTACTATTGTTGTACAACGTATATTTCTATTTTTAATATTTTTTAAAAATTTGTGCTGCAAATAGGTTTTTCTCCGGTGTTTGTGACATTAAGTTGAATTTTTTCTGTAATTTCGGTTAGAAATAAGCTAGCGTGATGGTTTTTGTTTTGAATTGCTTAGAACTTCCCGCTCTTTGTTGGCTACACTGTTTCATTTCAATACAGTCAGCTGTGAATTTCTAATGATGGCATGTTTATAAAATCTTCTGTTTATTAGCTTTGTTGTTTACAAACAGTGCGGATTCGTATAGTTTTGTGTTGTGCTGTATTTATTTTACAGTTGATAAAACAGTCTTATTAAAATGCCGCGACATAATAACTGTGTTTTTAAAAAAAGAAAACGTATTTTTTATGGGAATCAAAAGAAAAATGGTGTTGAAAACGAAAATGTGAGTAGCAAAGTTGAGGTTAGTTCACCCATGCCTAGTACAAGCAGGCCTACATCACAACAGTCAAGTTCCTCTAAAAAGAAACTGTCACAGGCTAATTACAGCAAGTTTGGTGATCAAACAAACAGTAACCAAATTATGGATATGTGTTTATTGTCGGAGGCTCTTTATGAAAACGTTTTATGTAAAAATTGTGTTAGTGTAGGACTTGTAGTAGAGGCCTATGATCAAAGAGGTTTAGCAGCTAAGATTAGAGGTGTTTGTAAAAACTGTGGTTATAGCTTTAGTTTTAACAATTCTAAACATATAGATGTAGATGTTGAAGGTAAAAAGAAAACAGTAAATGAAATTAATATTCGGTTAGGTTATGGGTTGAGAACAATTGGAAAGGGTCTTGTAGCTGGTAGAAAGTTATGTGGAATTATGAATCTCCCCAGGCCTGTAGATAAATTGCAATTGTATACAGAGATTCTGTGGAAAACAGTCAGAGATGTTGCTGAGGACAGTATGAAGCAAGCTGTTGAGGAGGCTGTGCTTGAAAATAGCATAGATTGTGACGACAGAAATTTATCTGCAGGTTTCGACGGAACCTGGCAAAAAAGGGGCCACCAATCACTAAATGGAGTAGTGTCAGCCACTAGTATTGATACAGGCAAGATCCTAGATGTGGCCATACTCTCAAAGTACTGTGATTGTCTAGATAAACAAAACCATCAGTCTAACTGCATAGCAAATTATGACGGTAGTAGCGGAGGTATGGAAGTGGCTGGCGTGAAGCAAATTTTTCAACGTTCAATAGAAAAATACAATGTGATGTATGTTAATTATTTAGGGGATGGGGATTCAAAGTCTTATAAAGCTGTAATAGATGCAAAACCTTATGGTAGTGTTGTAATAAATAAATTAGAGTGTATAAATCATATTTCAAAGCGGATGGGAGCAAAATTACGAAAACTGAAGCAGGAATACAAAGGCAAAAAATTAGAAGATGGAAGACCACTTGGGGGAAAAAACCGATTGACAGATAGCATCATAGATGAGCTGCAAACATATTATGGTAAAGCTATTCGCCATAGTAAGAGTGTAGATGAAATGCAAAGAGCAGTGTGGGCCACTTACTTTCACAAGTGGTCTACGGATGAAGAGCCGACAGGTCATATGCTATGTCCAAAAGGACCAACTACATGGTGTAAATATAATCAAAATTTAGAAAATCCTAATACACCATTTAAACATGTAAAAAATATCCCAAGAGCTATTTTATCAGCCATTAAACCAGTGTACAAAGAACTTTCTAATAGGTCCCTCCTAAGCAAGTGCCTGCACGGAACAACACAAAATGTAAATGAATCATTCAACAGTGTAGTATGGTCTGTTCTGCCTAAGAATGTGTTTGTGAAAAGAAGAACACTAGAATTGGGAGTCTATGAAGCAGTGGCATCATTTAACAATGGGAATGAAGCCAAGTGTGATGTACTTCATCGGATTGGGCTCCAACCAGGATTGTTCATGGTCAAGGCGATGAAGGAATTAGATAGTGAAAGAGTTCGACAGGCTGAAAATTCCTTTAATGAGTGGGAGAGAACAGCTAGAAGGAACAGAAAGATAGCCAAAAGAAGATTAGAGGAAAACTATGACAATCTTGGTGACTATGAAACTGGGATGCACTAATCTAAGTTTAATTTTTCAGTTTTTTGTATTTTCCGAAAAATGTATTTTTTTAGCACAAAAGGAACATTTTCTCAGCAACCACTCAACCAATTTTGATGAAACTTTCAGGGTAGTTAACCTTCATAAGGATGCATAATTTGAATGGATAACATATGTAAAAAATGTTTTCTAAAAATTTTTACAGCTATAAATGTTTCAAAATTCCATAGGTCCGAACGGTGAGCCAAATTTAATTTTTTATCTTTGTTAAAAATTAAAATATTACAGAACTGTTACATTCAAAATGTGTATAAAAGCATAATAATGTTGTAAAAAAAAATTCAGAATGTTCTAAGCAGTACAAGCTGAGAAAATGTTCCTTTAGTAAGTATGGTGAAGTATAGGACTCCCGTCTCCCCTTAAATATTAGGTCTGTGTGCGCAGCATTGTTGTACGGCTCTACCCACTGCAGTGCTTTTGCTGCTTATGGATACATTGCGCTTCGTTTAAGCTGCTTCGTGTTACATGTTTCATCAGTTTTAGAATTATATCTTGTTATGAAAATTGTTTTGGGTAATCCGAACAGAGTCGGGTTCCAGTTAGTTCGGATTAGCGGGATTGTTGGGTTTCTACAATAATTTTTTTGTTATTTATGAAGGATATTTTTATTTTATTAACAAATATGTTGTTCTATCTGAAAGTTGATGGTATCTATTTTTCCTGTTTAGGGATGGAAGGTAGGCTGTATTTTTGTCAAAAGAAGTGAGATCAGGTATTACAGTGTAATTATAAAACAAGATTAAAGTGATTTTATCAGTTTGCGACTTTAAAATATTGGCCTATATAATATTATTTTAATTTTATGTTTATTCATTAATTAAAAGTTAAATATACAACAGGAATTTAAAAGTTCCTCTTTTTATTTGAAAAATAAACCTTCCGTCTAGAAGGTAAACCTTCTATCTACTACTTTTTAATTTCTCTTGCCTATATAAATATATAGGAAGGAAAGTATTGTTTTCATGTCGTTTTTTCGAAATCGAGTTTCGCCGGATCTACACTTTTTCAGAACCCCCTGAACCCGAAAAACATGTTTTTAGCGATTGGTCTGTGTGTGTGAACAAAATATCTCAAAAACGAAACATCGTACGAAATTGAAACTTAAAACTTAAGTTAGGTACTACTAGAGGACCCGAAATGAACATTTTCATTGAAATCGGTCAAACGTAAATAGTAGTTATTCGTCCTTTTTCACTTTTTTGCAATTTTTTCGAAAAAGGCTCCTACGATTGTTTTTTTAAAAATCACCTCATTTAGTATACTTTTTATGTTCTAAAAGATAGGGTAGGAGCTATGTCTGCTGAAATTCTTGAGGAGGTGGTTCTTTCGTAGAAAAAAATAGTTTTTTTTTAGATTTTGGCCTTAAAATGCATTTTAGGGCAAAATGGTATAAAAGTTGTAGACAATTTAAAAATCGACAACTTTTATTTCAAACATTTCTTTGTACAACGCTTAGTTTAGCGGTAATGTGATTTTCTGTTGTTTGCTTTCATGAAAACTGTAAAAAATGGATCTTTTAAGATTTTGGCCTTAGTATGTATTTTACGACAAAAGTATAAAATTTATAAAAAATTAAAAGATCTACAAACTTTCTTTTAAGAATTGTACTTTACAGAGACTAGTTTAGTGTGAAAGAATGATTTTCCGTATCATTAAGCCAAACTAAAGTTGATTTTCATTTTGCATCATTCAATCATGATTAAAATTAGGTTATATTTTTGAGATAATTTTTTTTGTTTATTTCTAATGTTTTAATACTAAATTGGTTATAGTTTTCATAATTTGCATTGGCAAGAGAAAGTCGTGTGAGTGTTTCATACCAAATTTTTTGACTTCAGGTGCTCATGAGGGCGTTAAAGGTTTTCAATTAATGTTAATTACCAATACCGTAAATATTAAACAAGTAATTCCAAAAAATCGGAGAAAGTATATTTATACTTATATACGCGCTAGACACATAAATTACTCTAAAAGAATATATTTTTAATATTTGTAAAAGTAATAAAAAAAATTATTTTTAATATGTCTCTTGGGTGTTAGACGTCAAAACAAAATTAAAATTCCTTCTCATTGCTTATGATAAAAGCACGTTCTTCTACTTCGAGTACAAAGGTCATTTTCAAAAAAATATAAGGGTGGTCCCAAACTTTAGACACAACTCAACAATAAAAATTCAGTACAACTGCCACCGTTTCGCGAATGTAAACATTCATAAAATTTTTACGATTTCCAGCTGAGTGATTCATAACATGAAGTTAACTTCGGCACAAAATAACTTTTCAGTTTCTTTTCACCTCCGGTATTGGCTTAAGTATTTTTGTGACAATCTAGTACGTAGTGCAGAACGACTTGCAGCTTACAGTTTAATTTCAGCGACGGAACTGCAACTCACAATAAAAACCACTCGAAAACTGTCAATCAGAAAAGGAAATGAGAGGGTTGCTTACTGGACTATTATTAACTTCACACATCAGTTCATATTCTTTACCTATACGAAGTGTTTCTTTCACTACACAACGCACTTTATCTCTGATCACTTGGTAAAGATATTTTAAATAACCGACAAGAAACTTTTAGAAAACCAGAAAATCCATTGAATATTTTTTTTGTACGAATAGAAACGTGTAGCTATATTTTTATACGGTTTATGAAAACAGTTTCTAATAATTTCAACATGGATAGTGATAATAATTTGATGTTAATGAACATACATACTGATTTGATACTGGAGGATATAGGGATTGATTTTGACGTACTTTATAACCAGGTTAGAATAAAAGTATTAAGTTGGTAATATTGTATTGTTAATTTTAAAACAATTTAATATTATTTTAGAATTATATTTTTAACTTTTATTTTTTGACATCCTAAAATTCTTTAGAAAATTTCTTTTATTATTATTGTAAAATAAATTAAATTAAATTATTTATTTAAACAGCCAAAATAATAATTAAGCTCAGAATGTATTATTTCTATTTCAACTCACTGTTGTTCAATACACACGGTTTTTTTATTGTATTTCTTTTAAATTCCGTGTTGAATCAACTTTGAACATCTGACAATGTTCTTTTACACAGATTTCTGTTGTGTTAATATTATGTTAGAACGGGATATTGTTTTACTTTCTCTTGCCTATATGAATATATAGGAAGGAAAGTATTGTTTTCATGTCGATTTTTCGAAATCGAGTTTTCACCGGATCTATACGTTTTCAGACCCCCTGAACCCAAAAAACATGTTTTTAGCTATTGGTCTGTGTGTGTGTCTGTGTGTGTGTGTGTCTGTGTGTGTCTGTGTGTGTGTGTGTGAACAGAATATCTCAAGAACGGAACATCGTACGAACTTGAAACTTGAAACTTAAGTTACATACCACTACCGGACGCGACACGAACATTTTCATCAAAATCGGTCAACCGGAAGTAGTAGTTTATTCGTATAATTTTTCAGTTTTTTGCGATTTTCTCAAAAACTGGTCCTACGATTTTTTTTAAAATCGCCTATTTTACTCAATTTTTTATTCTCTACAAGATAGGGTAGGCGCCATGTTTGCTGAAATTCTCGGTGAGGCTGTTTTCACGTAAAAACGTTGTTTTTTTACGATTACGGCTTTAATATAAATTTTAGCGCAAAAACGTATATAATAAAAGTTGTAGAGAATTTAAAAACCTACAACTTCTGTTTCAAACATTTTTTTGTATAACGCTTAGTTTAGCGGTAATTTGCGATTTTCTGTTTTTTTCTCACGAAAACGTGAGAAAAATCGATTTTTTTAACATTTCGGTCTTAGTATGCATTTTACGACTAAAGTGTATATAATAAAAGTTATAGAAAATTAAAAGATCTACAACTTTTGTTTAGAGCATTTTTCTCTACAGAGCCTAGTTTAGCGTGAAAGCGTGATTTTCCGTATTTTTAAGCCAAACTGAGTTCGATTGTCATTTTGCGTCATTCACTCGTGATTAAAATAAGGTTATGTTTTTGAGGTTAGTTTTTGTTTATTTATAATATTTTATTAATAATGTTAGGTTTATTATTAATCATTTGCATTGGCAAGAGAAAGTTGTGTGAGTGTTTCACACCAGATTTTTTTAGTCAAGTTGAACTAGGTACTCCCAAGGAATTTTGTATGGAAGTTACCATCCATATAATTCCACTTAATTAAATGAGTTTTTAAACTTTTACTTAAATTTTTAATTAAATTTAAATTTTACATTTTAAATTTTAAATTTTTACTTTATCTTGCCTATATGAATATATAGGAAGGAAAGTATTGTTTTCATTTCGATTTTTCAAAATCGAGTTTTCACCGGATGTACACGTTTTCAGACCCCCTGAACACAAAAACATGTTTTTAGCGGTTGGTGTGTGTGTGTGTATGTGTGTGTGTGTGTGTGTGTGTGTGTGTGTGTGTGTGTGTGTGTGTGTGTGTGTGTGTGTGTGTGCGCGTGTGCGCGTGCGTGTGTATGTGTGTGTGTGCGTGTGTGTGTGTGTGTGTGAACAAAAATCTCAAGAACGAAACATCGTACGAATTTTTTAAAATCGCCTCATTAACTACATTTTTATGCTGTACAAGATAAAGTAAGCACCATGTGTGCTGAAATTCTTGGAGAGGCTGTCCTCTCGTAGAAAAAAATGTTTTGTTTTTAAGATTGTGGCCTTAATATGCATTTTAACGCATAAGTGGATATAATAAAAGTTGTAGACAATTTTAAATTCTAAAATAATTGTTTCAAAACTTTTTTTGGATAACGCTTACTTTAGCGGTAATTAGTGATTTTATGTTTTTTGTTTTCATGAAAATCTGTAAAAAAAAGAATTTTTTAAGATTTCAGCCTTAGTATGCATTTTTCGACAAAAGTGTATAATCAAATTTATAGGAAATTAAAATATCTGCAACTTTTATTTCAAGAGTTTTTCTCTACAGAACCTAGTTTAGCGTGAAAGAGTGATTTTCCGTATTATTAAGCCAAACTGAAGTTTATTTTCATTTTGCATCATTCACTCTTGATTAAAATAATGTTATGTTTTTTGAGATTTTTTTGTTTATTTCTAATATTTTATTACTAATTTTAGGTTTTATTGTTCATTATTGGCATTGGCAAGAGAAATTCGTGTGAGTGTGTTTCACACCAGATTTTTGAGATATAGTATTGTCTTCTTTGTTTCAGGCTAACAAGCTTTTGTTTTAATCTACACTAGGATATCTAATAACAATAATAGACAAGTTTAATAATAATAGCTAATAATAATAATAATAGCATGATAAATATTTGATTTAGTTAATTTAATTATTTAACAATAATAATACTAAATTTAGATATTTGTTCATTTACAAATCAAATAATTTTCTGTATATTACATTCATTGTTAAATAATTCTTACTATATTTTTTAAATTTTTCTTTGTAAAAAATTAGTAAGTTTAAAAAATTAGTAAATTAGTAAGGCTTAGTAAGTTAGGGCGCTAACCAGTACGACACGGAGAAAGCTCAATTTTTATTTTTAATGGTTACTTTTTTATAGAAACAATCAAAAATTGATAAAATGGAGTTTAGTCTCAGCAATTCTGTATCAACATTATCATTATGCGTTAATATTTAGCCTATATTTAGCCGGCCGCATTGGCGCAGTTGGTAACGTGCTCGCCTCTCATCATGCGGTCTTGGGTTCGAATCCCATTCAGGCATGGCATTTTTTCATACGTTACAAACTATCATTTCATCCTTCACCGTCTGCATTAGCAGTAACTGCAGAACAGTCGGACGTTAAACCAAAAAAAAAAAAAAAAAAAAAAAAAAAAGTTAATATTACATTGTAATCGTTATATGAAAATTTATAGCAAGTTATAAAGGTAACACAGAATTCTTATCTTATAGTAATTATTGTTAACGTAAGGAACATTTTCTTAAAACCTACTTCACTAATTTTTTTTCAAATTCTTACAGTGGTTTTATTTTTACATAAACTAAGTTTTATTGGCATAGGTTTTTTCATAAACTGAGTTTTATTGGCATAGGTTTCATAGAACTTCAGAAAAACATTTGCTCTACATCTGAAAAATTGAAGGTACAAATTTTTCCTAAAATATTTTATAAAAGCATTTATTGAGGAATTTTTATCGTAGTAAAAAGTTAGCTTATGTGTACATGTTGTTTAGGTCATCAGCCGAAAGGCTGGTTTGAACCTCTAGAGGTTTTACTAAGTAAAACGAGGAGTGAGGTGGTTTACCTAAGCCTTCCTCACTGAGTGGAAAAGTAAGCTTATCAGCATGCCGGGCCCTCTGAAAAGCATGTATTTTCCACTCTGCAAATGACACCTTCACTTCATTCACCACAGGGTCTGGCTGTATAATAAAATTCATTAATTTCAGAGGAGACAACTCTGATTAGTGTCTTTTGCACCTCTACCCCTTCTGTTCTTAAATGATCCAGTCATTTAATTGGCTGACCATGTGATAAGACACAGTTAAAAATTTTGTCTAATTTCATGGATATTAACTCAGTATATTTTGATAAAATTTTCCTTATTTATAAAAAAAACATATATTCGGAAATTATAACAATACATCGCCATTAAAAACCACGTAAAGAACAACAAAATAACCTCTGCTGAAAGTCAGTGACAGTACTAACATAATCAGCACAAAATATCGACCTTCTTTTTTGAATCATGAAAATCGAACGAAAGGTTGTACAGTTACAAAGTACTTTGTACATTTTTGCTGATACAAATTTTGAAAATGAGTGTTTTAACACCAGTTTACCATAATACTGTTTTGTGTTCAATCTTTAAATTAACTGCTAGGATATTTTCTTTAAATAAATTTTGCTGTTTATCATCAGTGTTTTTTTAAAGAATTTTTTGAGCTTTTTGATAGTTGAATTGTAATGTATAGTTTAAAAATAAAGAATCACTGTTAAAAAATATACATATAGGCCAAAGTGTAGTTTTTTATGTTGCAATTTTCGCCGCTGCATGAACCGCTCCAGCAGATAATTCGAATCAAGTTACTTAGGATATGGTGGTTTAGACATGATCCCATTTCTGAAAAAAAAACTCTATTGGTTCCCTATTGGAAAACACATTTCGGATTTTGTATTTATTTTTTTATTTTATTTAGTTAAAATGAGTGTTCAATCTTAAAAAATCTTAAAAAACATAACGATTTAATACTGAACTAAAGTAAGCTGTACAAGTATACAATATTTTAAACTAAATATACTTATACGCAAAAACTCTTCTTCACAAACAGTTCTGTCTGCGCATAGGAGTTTACAAAACAAAAAAGATTAATCACTTAAATACTTACAACTACTATAAAAATTACTAAGTTAAATTACTACAGTTAAATAGGTTACAAGGATTGCGTTAAACAGAATTAAAGAAAAAAACCTAAAATAAATGATAAATTCAATTACATTTACATAAAATATCAATAATATATTACTCGTATAATTTTAATAACAATAGAAATTTTAAAAAAAAACTTTAAGATTATTTTTGTACATTTGTAAAAGAGAGATATAAAACTTTTATTTTATAACTATTAACTACTTTACAACATATTTAACTAACACAATGTAAATATTTTTACTTCATGGAAAATTAATTTAATAAATGTATAGAAACGAATCAACTAATGAGACTTCGGGTTCTATATTCCAAAATGGAAAATAGTAGGTACATTTTTTAGAAGTTAGTTGGTTTAAATATTATTAAATAAAAGCTCAAAGCAGATAACAACTGGATCGTAATTTTATAACAAAACACAGACTTGTAGGGGTGATTTAAGCAAGAAATTCAAATTCCGAGTTTATTAGTTGATCCTTCATGAACAACTGCGTCCACAACTTATAAATAACGTACAAAAATCTAACTTAGTGATACCTATTTTCATTGTTTTAAAAATCGGAAAGCTAATGAACAAAAACATAATAACAAAACATTAAGGTTACGTTTTAAAACAAAACGAGTTTGATATAAATGAAAAACAGACAGGAAATACAAGGATGATTTAGTAATAGGTACGAAATGGATGTAGCCATCTACCGGTAGTGACTTCAGTAAATTAACAAAAAGGAAGTACCGGTCGCGTGGAGGAAAAGATTTACAAATAGGGGAAAATAGAATTAAAGGGATACAAAGAGTAAAGTAAGATCCGAATTACTACGTTCGCTTTATCACTTGTATAAAAATAATGATTTATTACGTTTATTAAGCTATACGGTTACTTTGTAAACCTAACTAAAGCGAGTCATTTAAATTTCATTTATCTGTTTAGTGCATTCGACTTGTCAAAAAACTTCAGTCAAATATTTACCTTACTGTAATCATTTTTACCGGCTTTTATAGTGCCGGAAGAACACAACGTTTGATTGCTTGCTTTTGAATCAAAATCCCTCAGGCTAGAACTTTGCATAACCCGGTTGCTTTTTGACTTGTAGAGGATGATTTATTTTAATTTCAGATGAATTTGGTTGATGGTTGTCATCCATTCATTAAAAATAATGTTTTATTGGCATCCCTTATAAAGAACAAACATCTCTCACTTAGAGGTATGTATTGGTGAATAACATTAAAATAAAATTATAATACATTTACTATAAAATACAGCTACAAATAACATAATAATATCTACATAATTAACGTGAACTATATACAGTAAAATCTCTCTATTGCGGAAATCTCTCTTTAGCGGCATTATTTGTTGACCCCGACCCTTTCGTATATTACAGTAATATATTTAACTCTCTTTATAACGGCACAAAAATCTCTCCATCACGGCTAAACAATATCTTCAGGATATGGATTAAGACGCCTATGTAGGGGCAGACAATGACTTAGCCACTTCAGCAGATGTTGTCGATGATGCAATAATCGAAAATATCTTAGCCCAAAACAACGAGGAAGAAAGTGAAGATGACGATGAATTGGAAACAGAAATAGTGCCTCCTTCAAGTAAACAGGTACTAGACGCTATTCGTATTGTATCCACTTACTCCCACAATGTAGATGAAAATTTACAACAACAAGTTTTAAACAGTAAAGAAGATTGAAGACATGTTTTACAAATTGAAAACCAAGCAAATAAAAATTACAACTTTTTTTACGAAATGAAATGTACTTTACAGTCATGGTTTCCTTAATAACGAAAAAATATAAACTGCATTGGGTTTTTTTGTGTTTGGGTAGCCTATGTTTTGTGAGATTTTAATCGTATGTATGTCTACTGGCAATACGTGTTTTACTGTTCAGTAAAAAACGAGTTTCAGTGCTAATTAATTTTAGGCTATCTATTACGGTATGTACTGTATGAATGATTATTATTAAAAAAAAATCAATATGAAAAGTGAAATTCTATTGTTCAAAATTAGTGACACAACATCTAATAAAACCAGCTGTTTGCATCCAAATTTCTTATTAACTTTATAACCTCCATTTTAGGTAAGTAATTTAAATATCTCACTGTATTGAAGTAATCTACTGTATTAAACATTCGTCATAAAGTTATTTATTCAATAGATTTTCAAACTTAACTTATTGCATGCACCATTCACATATGTATATGAGTTTTAGTACAGAAAAATTAGTACGCCAACTTCTCTCCCACCATTAATTACTCGCTCTCTCTATAACGGAACTCTCTTTATAGCTGCGGTACTTCATGGTCCCGTCAATTCCGCTATAGAGAGATTTTACTGTACAATCAAAAAGGTTTAAACCAACGGAAATTCACTCAAACATTTTGAACCAGTTTGATAAAGGCGTTCAAACCAAAGTAAAGTATATGAGTGGGTGGAACAGTTTAATTCGGACAGAATAAATATCACTCTTACCCATCGCTCTGGAAGACCAGTCTCGACTACCACACTGAAAAATCGCATAAATTGCTTTAAAATATATAAAAATAAAAAATTGCTCTAAATATCTTAAATTGCTAATTTGTATAATATAAGTGCTCAAATCGCGCATTCTATCATTCATGACGTGCTAATTTTTGCAAAATTTTATCGAGATGGGTTTTTAATACTTAACCCGACACCGCTCAGAGAATTTTGGTTATGACGTGTTGCCACATTCTTCGTACAGCTCAGACCTTACCTCGCCCAAACGGACGGGGTGAGATAAATGTAAATCTACGAGGGGGTACCCAAAAGAAACCGGAATTATTTTTTAAAACTATTTATTTTTAATTTTTTTACAAAAGAACCTTATCCCCTTCAAAATACTCTCCATTACAACTAATACATTTGTCCCACCGGTGCTTCCACTGTTCAAAACATTTTTTGTACTCCTCTTCAGTGATGGCTGCCAGCTCATCCGTCGTTTTTTTCTTGACATCATCAACTTTGTTAAATCGGAGACCTTTCATGCCCCTTTTCATGCGTGGGAACAAGAAAAAATCACACGGAGCCAGATCGGGTGAGTACGGTGCGTGTGGTAGCAAAACCATGCCGTTTTTCGCCAAAAACTGGGTAACCGAGATTGCCGTGTGTGCAGGCGCGTTGTCGTGGTGGAAAAACCAGTCCCCTGTCTGCCACAAATTAGGTCTTTTACGACGAATGCTGTTTCGTAGTCTTCTTAACACTTCAAGATAAAAAGCTTGATTTACCGTCTGGCCTGGTGGAACGAACTCTGAATGGACAATTCCCCTCACATCAAAAAAACAAATCAGCATTGTTTTGATGTTCGATCTGACTCGACGACTTTTTTTTGGTCGGGGTGATAATGAAGTCTTCCATTGACTGGATTGTTGTTTGGTTTCTGGGTCGTACCCATAGCACCAAGACTCGTCACCCGTAATGATCTTTGACATGAAATCTGGATCAGTTTCAAGCTGTTGTTTCAAATCACTACACGTTTCAATTCGACGTTCCTTTTGAGTGTCTGTCAGAACCCGAGGCACAAACTTGGCAGCGACTCATTTCATTGTCAAGTCTTCTGTTAAAATGCGTTGGACTGAGCTCCAAGATAACCCACTAACCTGTGATATTTGGTCAATGGTCTGTCGTCGGTCTGTTCGTACAATTTCTTTCACTTTCACAACATTTTCGTCTGTTCGGGAAGTCGACGGTCGTCCAGAACGAGGTTTGTTCTCAATCGACATGTCGCCGTTTTTAAAGCGCAAAAACCACTCGTACACTTGGGTTTTTCCAATAGCGTCGTCTTTGTAAGCTGTGTTCAACATTACAACTGTTTCCGCGGCGTTTTTACCGAGCAAGAAGCAAAATTTCACAGCCGCACGTTGTTCATTAAAACTTGCCATCATGAAAAACGACACGAGCACAAAACAGCACTAGCGAGAACAATCACTGCACGAGAACAGAACAAGCTAGATCAACGAACAAAATGGCATTGAACTGGCAATGAGTAGTGGCGGGAATTTGTACTGCACAAGCTCCGCCCACAGCAGAGCTATTCCGGATACTTTTGGGTACCTCCTCGTACATTTGTCGGGTCTCTCACGCTTTTTATGTAGCAAGAAGTTGGATGAGAATGAAGCGGTTTACGAATGGTTCAGACAGCAAGGTAAAGCCCTGTGGCTTTACACACGCACCGGCAATCAGAAAGCCGTAAAAACGGTGAGACAAATGAACGGTGTGTAAACAAGTTTTGGTGGACTGTTTGAAAAGTAGTGTACTTTTTATTGTCATTGAAATCGTTCTTTCTCTATATCAATTTGTCTCGTTAATTATTGAACATCCTTTGTAGATATTATTAATTGTAACCAGTTTTGTTCAACTTCGTAGGTTTTAGTGTGAGCATCCATGCGGTTACTATATAGAATTACAAGTGATCAAATATTTTTATAAAAATTTTTTACAAGAATCAGTTTATCAACTTGTAGCGGATATTTCATGATAATTGGTCAAAAATTTAATTATAAAATGCAGGTAATATTAAATATTTTCTATTGTATTTAGTTTGGCTTATAACCTTCATTTACTAAGAAGAGTAGCTTAGGTCAAGATCAAGGGATGCACATCTCGCGGCCCGCAGCCCGCTCTAAAATGTTTCTCTTAAATTTAGTGAAACGAAATACTATTTTTCATAGTAAAAGGCATAAGCCAGCACAGTATTGCTGTATAAAACAACAATATAATACTGCCATTGAGTGTTTTTTTATTCTTTCTAAATCTATATTTATCCATTTCATCGCCATAAGCCTATAAATTCTATAAATGTTCTTTAATTTTCATCCTGTTAATGTAATAATTTACATTATTTTAAAGTATTTAATTTCTTTTTAATTTTAACTGCGTCTTTTAATCGAATATTGGGGCCGAACATTATTCTTTAAATAATAGTCACTTATCATTTTAACTTTAGTTTAAATTACAATTACAACTGAAACTAATACGTTATTAATTAAATGCTACGTATTTTTTAGGACAGATAGTAGTGGAGAGCGTATTGCTCTACACAACCAATGTTAAATTGGTTGCTTTACCTTCGTGAGGTAAAGCATGACGTTAAGCCTTGGCCTACGTCGCTGAGGAAGAACAGAAGGGAAGAGGTTGTCATCGCGCGACTTAGAATTGGACACACCAGATTAACGCATGGGTATCTCATGACGTCTGGTGATGCTCCAATGTGTGGCGGATGTGATTGTCTTTTGACAATTAAACATGTGTTGGTAGATTGCGTCTGCTACGCAGTTCTGCGTCTGCGATTTAAGATACCCTTCCAGTTACGAGATGTACTCGGCGACGTTGGCCATGTTTTGGATTTAACGTTAAGATTTATTAGATCCATTAGTTTGTATGACAATGTCTGATTGTGAATTGGCAATATTTGTGTTAAGTTTATATTATGTATTTTTGTATGTTTTTATTTAGTTTCGTGGCCCCTTTACAGCCTTTTTATTTACCTACAGATCTGTGATATTACCTTTCATGTAGGCTAAATTTTATTTTGTTGGCTGTGATACTAGTTTGTAAGTTTTTATAAGTTTTAAATGTTATTTATTCCAAGTGTGATATTAGATTTAAGTTTATGTTTGTATGTATTAGTTTTTAATATAAATTTTATTTTATTTTATGTAAATCTTATTGTTTATTTAATTTTCTGTGATACTTCTAGTATGTAAGAACTTTAGTTTAAAATAAGAAAATTAGATTCTATACTTGGGCCCTTTACACCCTTGTGTAGAGTAACAGGCGATGATAACCGCCATGGTTTTTCGCCAAAAAAAAAAAAAGGAATCGCCTATCTTTCCTACTGTCTCAAATGACTGTTGGATGTAGTATAGCAATTTTATTTCTGCGGCTCGACTTGAAAAATCAGTAATTAATTGACCCACCGTTACAAAAAGATTGCGCACACCTGGTTCAGATTATTATTATTATTCATTTCACAATTCTGAATTCAATAACAATGGAAATTTATAAAGATTAAAGATGACAAAAATATTAGTGGACACCACTTTTTAATGTATTCTATAGTTAAATCAACCTACTCTGGATAATACAACAGGCTACCCACATGGCATTTATTCTAAAACAACAACAACTTTTATAAGAGCTATATTAAAAGAACTGTAATAGAACGGTCACGAATGCATAATCTTTTATGTAAAAATATAAATAAAAACAAGAAAATTATAGTCAAAATTTATTTAAATTGACTCAAAACATTTTACTGTTACTATAAGTAACCGTATAGTATATCTGTTGAAAACCGACATAAAAACGCTCTTACACACTGAATATTATAAGATAATATTTCAAGAATGTGGCAATATTTAAAACAGACAAAAGAGAAGATTGTTTTTATCGTGAAAAGCGCTAATCCAAGGTTGTTTTATCTAAAGAAACAACACATATAAGGATTAAAACATGCAGGTCATTATAATATGGATGTCTTAGTTTATATTAAATGTCATTTTTTATCACTGTTATTTAAACTAATTAAAACCCATTATGTTATTTCATTGGTAATTTATTAACAAATAAACCAAGTCGTAAAAATTAGTTAACTGTGGAAATTTAATTATTATTCTACTAATATAAAAATGTGCCCATAATAGGCAGGTAAAGTGTTAAATTATTTGCACTCGATCTGCTAGTTCCAGGGCTACAAAAATTAGTTCTGTTTCTGATCACATAGTCAGCCAATTATACAATTGAAGCATTTAATGATAGAAGAGGTAGAAGTATAAAAGACACTAGTCAGAGTTATCTCCTCTGAGAGTAATAAATTTCATTATACAGCCAGACTTTGTGGTGAATGAAGTGAGGTGTCATTTGTAGGGTGGAAAGTAGATGCTTTTCAGAGGGCCTGCCATGCTGATAAGCATATTTTTCCACTCAGTAAGGAAGGCAATTGTGAACCACCTCAACCCTCGTTTTACTTAGTAAAGCCTCTAGAGGTTCAAACCAGCCTCGGCTGATGACCTAAACAACAATATAAAAATAATTCTTCATTCACTTAATATTCAAACCACAACTATTATTCAAAATATTTTATCTTAAATAAATTTGAGGCTCGTTCTCGTGCACCGAGAAGATTTTGGAGCGATCAAAACTGACAAATGCTTCTGCCGGCGATTGTCGGTAAAGTTCAGATTTCAAAGAGTGCTCTTTCCGAGAATATTAGGTATTTTTATGAGAAAGACGAAGTGTTTTGAGTTCCAAAGAAGTTTTATAAAAATAAAATATCGTTAAATATCGATTTTGTGTTCTAAAATAATTTTAATAACTAATTTTTACATCCAGTAATGTGATTATTTATTTTTTTCAGTAAATTTTTAAATTTTATCAAATAAATAGTTTGTCCTGATTTTGAGGTTAGGAATATACCCGGTAATATCAGCTGTGATCTCCTAACTTAACGCATTTTAAAAGCTTTTAAACTCACTCAGTAAAATTATTATCGAGTTATATATTATACGATCTTAGAAAATGTTAAAAATAAAAGTTGTAGGCTTTTAAAGTTCTACAACTTTGATAATTACACTTTTGCTCTAAAATGCATATTAAGACCGCAGTCTTAACAAAGGAAACCAAAATCACTATTTTATATTAGTCTGCGACGTAGTAGCTCCCAAAGATGATCCGATTTTGATTTAGGTTTTTTGTTTGAAAGGTGATATAATCGAAAGTGTTCTTAGCTGTTGTTTAGGTCAACAGCCAAAAGGCTGGTTTGAACCTCTAGAGGATTTACTAAATAAAAACGAGTCAGGTGGTTTACTATTGCCTTCCTCACTGAGTTGAAAGAATATGCTTATCAGCATGCCAGGCCCTACGAAAAGCACCCACTTTTCCCCCCTGCAAATTACACCTTCACTTCATTCACCACAGGATCTGGCTGTATATTGAAATTCATTACTCTCAGAGGAGATAACTCTGGTCTTTTACACCTCTACATCTTCTGTTCTTAAATAGTTCAGTCATATTTTTTTATTTGGCTGTCTACGTAATAAGAAACAGAACTATTTTTTGTTGCCCTGGAACCAACAGATACAGTTCAATTAATTTAACTCCATCTGCCCGTTATGGGCAATGTTCTTAGCTATGATTCAACAAAATCGGTCAACAGAAACGAGTAGTTTATTCGTGCGATTTTTCACTTTTTTACGATTTTATGAAAAACGGCTCCTAATATTTTATTAAAAATCTCGCCTCATTTACTACATTTTTCATTCTCTACAAGGAGGGTATGCGCCATGTCAGATGAAATTCTTGGAGGCCCAGTGCTCTTGTTGAAAAAAATAATTTTTTTAAAGGTTGATTTAGGTTTTTTGTTTGAAAGGTGACGATCGAAAGTGTTCTATGATTAGCTATGATTCATCAAAATCAGTCAACCTGAAGTAATAAGGCACGCTTATTCGTGCGATTTTTCACTTTTTTACGATTTTGTCAAAAACGGCTCCTACTATTTTATTATTTACTACATTTTTTATTCTATTCAAGGTAGGGTATGCACCATGTCAGATGAAATTCTTGGAGGCCCTGTGCTCTCGTTGAAAAAAATATTTTTTTTTATAATTGCGGCCTTAATATGCATTTTAGGGCAAAAGTGTAATATCAAAGTTGTAGATCATTAAAAAACCTACAACGTTTATTACAAACTTTTTTTGTACAACGCTTAGTTTAGCGGAAATTAGTGATTTTCTGGTTTTTTCATGAAAATTGTAAAAAATGTCTACTAGTAATAAATAAAGTTTAAAAAATATGAAATAAAAATTAAATTTAAAAAACCCCCGACAAAAGAAACCATTAAAAAGTAAAAAAAAATGTGGTCCATTAGGTTTGTCGTCGAATCAAGGTACCGCTACGTTAAACATCTAAGTTCTATTTTGTTACTGCTATTATCCAACGCGATGACGTCAAACCTAAAGGGCCATATATTATATATATATATTTTTTACTTTTTAAAGGTTTGTTTTTGTCAGGGGGTTTTAAAATTTTTTATTAAATTTTTATTATAAGCATTTAATCAAATATTTTGTTGAAGTGACTTTCCCGCCGAACATTGGTAGAGCCTCAAGTAATATTAAAATTTTTTAATCCACATTATTTTTTATTAACAATTACATAATGTTCTGACATATTATTTTTACCATTTTATCGATTGTAACTTATTTTTATGTTTATATCAGTCAGGTTATCTGGTAATTTTATCTAGTATATAATAACAGTAGTTTATTCAGTGCGTGACTCGTTCTTCATTTAATTTATTTTTTGTCACTGAAATATTTTCGTTTCTTTCGTTTAATTTAATTACATCGAGTATGATATAAATAATTTTGTTGTTAATTAATTGTATTTCGTTAAGACCAGAATAAGAGAAAGCAGACCTTTTGTCAGTAATAATCATAGGCCTTGGTTTAGTGTATAGATTATCTCCTGTTCGCTGGAGAATTAACCATTCGATTAACCCGTAAGCCGTATTGATTGGGATTAATTACGTAAGTTCATATTAAACAATAATAATTAAAACTTAATTACTAACTAAACAATTAGATCCGAGTAAATTAAAAGTTAATTTCATTTTCATTTTTATTGTGTATTAATGAGATTAGTTACTACCTGAAATAGAGTGCCGACTTTTGTCTGTAATTGGCTTGTGCAATATTTCATTCAATTGTTCAGTAGAACAAATTTTTTAGATGAATTTTATAAACAGATAACATTTTAAATATTTTCCTCATGGCAAAGAACAATCATTTTTTTACATCCGCTGTAAAAAAAAGAACGGTGTCATATTACTTCAGAAAGAAATTCCTAATCATATTCTCTAAGTTACATCAAGAAAAACGCATTTCAATTTCGATCGGATACCAAAAAAAAAATATTTTGTTGATAATTCTGTTTAAGGGCATAGTTAAGGGATGTTATGTTTTCGTGTCAAATATTCGAATCGAGTATTCACCAGATATATACGTTCTCAGGTCCACTAAGCACAAAAATGTATTTGTATCGATTGATCGGTCTGTTTAAATGTGTGTGAACATAAATTTTAACTATGATATGCACAAAAAAATAACCGAAACCAAGCCTAGTTTTAGTTTCAGAACTTCTGTGTCTCAAATAATTGTATTATTTAAAAGAATTAATTATTTTCATAAACTCTATTAACCCCCATAAAAATATTTAAGTATTACAGCGTTTTTTCTGTTATATTATGTTTTAAATTTTGAGAAACTACAATGCTCTAAACTTATCTGTGTCCATGAACTTTAAAAAGTGTAGTTTTTTCTGTTTTCATATACAGGGTGGTTTTCATATATGTCGGTTCCCCAATATTTACGAAAATCGGAAGAAAGGTTAATAGAATACGAAACCTATAGACAAAAAAACAAATTTATTATATGAACTGTACATATATTATTACGTTGAAAATGTTATAACAGGTGTTCAAAATTCCCACCATGATTCTCTCTACATATTATACAGCGACTTAAAACTGATACACAAATTTTCAACAGTAACATTTTATCGTCATTTACATAGTCAAATACAATTTTAATTGAACTTTTTAGTTCGTGCAGGTTTTGTGGCTTGGAAGAATACACTAGTTCCTTTACAATTCCCCACAGTGAAAAATCACATGGCGTTAAGTTTGACGAGCACGCAGGCCATTCGATTGTACCCCGACGACCAATCCATTCATCAACATTGGAATTTAAAAACTCACAAACTTCGATAACAAAATTTATTATATTATACCGAACTTCGATACGAAGAAAAAATAGTAACTACACGGAGACGTACCTCACACTAGCCTATTACAGACAACTAATGAATGTTGTACGTAATGCTGCCAACATTTCACTATTACCAACTTATCAAAATTAAATGTACCATCTCATGGGGAAACCGACATTGGGCCACCCGGTATTAATTAGATATTAATGATTTTTGTGAAATGTGTTAATAGTTTTTTGTATCACTTAAAACCTTAGGCGTTGATGTGACTTTTAAATAATAAATAATAATTATCCTGCGTGCAGCGCATGTGCAAAGGTTAATATTACAACACGTATAATTTATTTAAATCAACTGTATTTAGAGCGATTAGCGAGAATTTAGCTCGTTAACTTTTGTTATCAAGTGATTAAAAAACAACTGTTTTTTAACGAATGGAGAAAAATAAATTAGTATGTTACATTTAATTTATTAAACCCAGTAATCAGATGATAATAGTTGTATCAAAAGGGGAATGAAAGACCGGTGTAGCTGCCCGCCTGCACTAATATTCGACCTTGGGTTAAGGTCGCCTTTGAAAAGCATGATGGGAGGTAGTTCTTAGTTGTAAATATACATTAATTTATTATTATAGCGTACCGTTAATATCAACCTAATGTAGGCCTCGCTAATGATTTTTATATTTTCCTACTATCTTTATATATAATTTAAGGTTTTAAGTTTCTGTCATTATTATATTTTTACTAAATATTACAGTACTCTTTTAACAAGTTCGTCATTAAATTAACCGTTAATAACGTAATTAAGTTAAACATCAAATTAACGGTGTAGAAATTCATTATGTAATTTTATTACCCTTAAAACTAATAAATTTGAACATAGTTAAATTTTAATTGTTTTATCAATAATTCCTTTATTGCAATTGATTAATCTAGAGGTGTAATTTAAAATTGAACGAAAATCTTTTGGGAACTGATTCTATAGCTAATGAATAATACAAAAATCTGGTGTGAAACACTCACACAATTTTCTTTTGTCTACGCAAATAATAAAAAATATAACCGAACATTAGTAATAAAAAATAAGAAATAAACAAATCTTAACCTCAAAAAACATAACCTTATTTTAATCATTAGTGAATGGTGCAAAATGAAAACCAACCATAGTTTAGCTTAATAATAGAGAAAACACACTTTGACGCTAAACAAGGCTCTGTAGAGAAAAATACCTAAATAAAAGTTATAGATCTTTTAATTTCCTATAAATTTGAAAATATACACTTTTGTCGTAAAATGCGTACTAAGGCCGAAATCTTATAAAATCCATTTTTTCTATGAAAGAACAGCCTTTCCAAGAATTTCAGCAGACATGGCATCTACCCTATCTTGTAGAACATAAAAAATGTAGTAATGAAGCGTTTTTTAAAATCATCGTAGGAGCTGTTTTTGAGAAAATCGCATAAAAGTGAAAAATGACTCGAATAAACTACTACTTCCGGTTGATCGATTTTGATGAAAATGTTCATGTCGGGTCCTCTAGGGGTATCTAACTTAAGTTTCATGTTTCAAGTTCGTACGATGTTCCGTTCTTGAAATATTTTGTTCAAACACACACACACACACACACACACACATAACACAGACAAATCGCTAAAAACATGTTTTTTGGGTTCAGGGGGTCTGAAAACGTGTATATCCGGTGAAAACTCGATTTCAAAAAATTGACATGAAAACAATACTTTCCTTCCTATGTATTCATATAAGCAAAAGAAAGTCAAAATATAGGTCCGAAAACTCTTAGCAAATTTACGCTGGTAGAGAGATAAATTAAATCGATAGAGAGATAGAGAGATAGTGAGTCGGTTAAGATAGAGACCATAGTATTATGTTAATTTTTTTAACTTCATTTACACAAAGAAGTATACTTGAACTTACAAAATGTACATACACATTACATAGATATTTTTATAAGTAACATAATGATTTGATACTATCCAGAACACAAAATTAAAGCAATTTTTATAAATTACTACTAACTAAATATATTATTCGTTCTACAGTATACTACAATAAATATCGTTTAAATAAAATATTCAAATTTAAATAGATGAAACTGTTTCCTTTGACGTCAAAATTGTTACATTAATTGTTATTAATAACATTTAATGTTCAAAGTGCATTTACGGCATACTTTTAAATACAAACAGTAGTGTAAACAATTAATAAAATTTACAAAACAATCCAAGATTAGATAAAGCACTGCGTGCAAAGATCATCAGTAGAAATATACAAAAATAAAATTTACCACCAAATAAAATTTAATTACTTTTATTATTTATTTATACAATATATTTACTTATTTTCAACATTAACAAATTAATATTTTCCGGATCTAAGTCTAATAATTTTATTTCCTAACAAAGGAAAGACAACCTTGAACGCTAAAGTTTCTTTAATACAGCCTCAAATCAAGAGCGTACCAAGGATCAAAACTACGGGGCGGAGGGGACAAGCACATTTTATTGGGCCCTCCAATAAAATTTTACAGTTGTTTTGGATATTTCTCAATTTTTACACCATTTAGGTATGGTAAACAATACTGATTATTTGCCGTCGCCCTACCTAATTTTGTTTCGTATTATCACTTTATAACCATTAATTTCTTTTTGCTTCTTAAGGCGGCTGCCCCTGCCCCCTTTATGGGTACGCCCATTACCCTCAATAACTGCTGATGAAAACTTAATTACGTAATCAGTACTAGTACAGTGTGTCAAATTAAAAACAAATACATCCTTTACATTGATACTTTAAAACAAATTGTCTGGATAGAAACCTATCTGAGCAAGGATAAAATACATTAATGAATTACCACAATCTTAAAAAGAAAGTTGTGCTAATCTGCATTTGTTTAAAAGAAACCAAAAAATAACTTAATAGATGAACTATTTTCAGTGTACAAGAATTCTTTTCTGAATATTTTTTTGTTTAACAAAATCTCGTCTGAAACAATTACACGACTTTCTCCTGCTGACTTAAATAATGAAAAACATAACCTGCGTTTAATTATGAGTGGACAATGTAAAAAGAGAAACATCCAAATTTTAATCATGAGCGAATGATGTTAAATGAAAATTAACCTCTTTTTGACTTTGTTATATTTTGATGAGCATATTATGGAAAGTCACTGATTGACGCTAAACTAAGCTTTGTAGAAAATAATGCTCAAAATAAAAGTTGTACGTCTTTCATTTTCTATAACTTTGATTATAATTATATACTTTTCCCTAAAACGCATTTATCACCGCAATCTTAAAACAAAATTTTTACTTCGAGAGCACAGGCCCTCCTCCATGAATTTCAGCAGACATGCTGATTTTTCCATATCGTAGAACGCAGAAATGTAGTGAACGAGGTGATTTTAAACAAAATCATGAGAACCGTGAATCGCACGAATGAACTACTATTTCCGGTTAACCGATATAAATAAAAATATTTCATGTCGGGTCCCCCTTGGCACCTAAGTTAAGTTCAATGTTTCAAATTGGTTCGATTTTCCGTTATTGAATTTTTTCCTTACATACACCAATCGGTATAGACATGTTTCTTGGAGGTTAAGAGGACCTGAAAGAGTGTATTTCTGGTGAAAACTCGATCTTGAGATAACGACTTTAAAATATAACTTTTCTAAACTATATTTTATTATTATTATTATTATTCAAAGATTTTATTATTATTATTATTATTATTATTATTATTATTATTATTATTATTATTATTAGACTTCAAAGCGATTTCTGAAGAAAACTGTGTACCGTTGTGTAAATATTTTAAGATGACAAACCTATTTAAATTAATAACAGACTAAACTTTAAGGATCTTTAATGGAGAACAGGAGAAATAAAGATTTATAAAATCTCAAATTTTTGTGTTTGACCGAACCAAAACAGTAACTGTTCGAAGAAGAGATAAGTAAATTAAAATTAGTTTGACTTATAAAGTCAAATATCGTACTTTCTCGAATAAACCGCTCACCCGATTTTCGAAGGTACTTTCTTTTTTCTTTTTTTCTCTCTATTTGGGAAATTCACAATCTGTTGGAAACAATCAGTGAATGTGATAACACAAAATTTGGAAAAAAATAACATGATAAAACGTGAGTGGAGACACAGTCCAGCGACAGAACTCCGACGTGAATAGATAAGTGTAGCATTAAGTGAAGTATTTAGAACACTGTAATCGATAGTCTCTCAATGGATATCTCACTTGTTTCGCTCACCATTTCATAATTTTTCAGCTTTTTTGTAGTAATTTTGTGTCATTTGTCATAAAAATAATGCTCCCCACAATTTAAAAGTCACTTCTGTTTTAAATATCGATTTATGTAGCGTTTACGAAATGTTAAATGATATTAACAATAATATTATTGTTAACCCATAACAGACAGGTGGAGTGTCAAATTATTATTTATACTCAATCAGATTTTTGCAGGGCTAAAATAAATAGTTCTGTTTCTTATCATATGGTCAGCCAATTAAATGACTGAATCATTTAAGAACAGAAGAGATAGAGGTGCAAAAGACACTAATCAGAGTTGCCTCATCTGAAAGTAATGAATTTCATAATACAGCCAGACCCTGTGGTGAACGAAGTGAAGATGTCATTTGCAGAGTGGAAAATATGTGCTTTTCAGAGGGCATGGCATGCTAATAAGCGTACTTTTCCACTCAGTGAGGAAGGCAATGGTAAACCACCTCACTCCTAGATTTACTTAGTAAAACCTCTACTGGTTCAAACTAGCCGTTTGGCTGATGACCTAAACAACACAAATAATGATGTAACTTTTTTGTCTGTAACAAAGATAATAGTTAGCTCTTGTTATATTTTCTACTCAATTCTAAAAAAATAAATTAAAATAAAAGTAGATTATGCCTACGAATTGGGCATTCTAGACTCAGACATGAATACTTACTTCAAACGACTAATGCACCGACCTGTTATTTTTCCAACGATACTACATTGACGATAATATACTTACTCATTAAAAATCCAGGATTACGTAATCTGCAAGAAAAGTATAACAACACAAAATACGAAAATCATGCTAACGGACATCAAGAGTATACAGAACGTGGTTTTGTACCTTAGGCTACTGACTTACAGTTATCAAGACATTTTAGTTCAAATTTAGTTATGTAAATTTCGTTAATTTAAGATTTTTATGTAATTGAGATCGCTAATAACTTTATTGTTGATGTGACCTAAATAAATAAATAAACTGATTATCCTAGTAAACATAAAAAGATACTTGGAAAGGATCTCCAGAAAAGACGGATATCTGATTTTCCAACCAAGATGAAAAACTATAAATTACCGTCTAATATAAATATATCATCCCACAATCCATTTCTCTTAGTTCAACTGAACCTTTCCAATACACATTTTCTCTAATGAATTAACTGTTCTGGATTTTCCGTAATGATTCAATAAATTCGACTATCCGGGATAAAATAATAAATAAAACTTACAGTAGGTATAAACTCGTAAATATTACTTTTTTTGTTAATTAAATAAATTTTATTACATTACAGATAATTAATAATTAGACAAATTTATTGGAGTAATAAAATATTTACAAAATGTTGCTAATAAAACAACAAAACAAATTAACAAGAGCAAGCAAATAAAAATAAATTTATTTATCCACCGGAAATAAAGATATAAAAAACACAAGGTCGTTTTAAAGTCATACTTTTACTTTTATTGTAAAGTAAGATATACTGTACTAACGGTTACAAAGCTAAAATTACAGAGTATCTATTATTACATTATGGACAAATTTATTACGCAATAGAAATAAATCTCTGATAACCGATTGAGTTTCTTCATGTTTACTGACTAAATATTTTTGGAGGTTATAAAAATAATTCTTTCAAAACATCTACGCACTTAATATTACCAGTATGTTCACTGAATTTAGTGATACATTCTTAGGAATTTTCGTAGAAGTTTGCTTTCCAAGAGAATTCACATCTGTACGCGCAATTTTTAGTGAAAAATCTGGTGTGAAACACTCACACGACTTTCTCTTGCCAATACAAATAATGAACAATATACCCTAACGTTAGTAATAAAATATTAGAAATAAGCAAAAAAAAAAACTAACTCAAAAGACATAATCTAATTTTAACCATGAGTGAATGATGAAAAATGAAAACCAAACTTAGTTTGGCTTAATAATACGGAAAACCACTTTTTCACGCTAAACTAGGCTCTTTAGAGCCTAAAATTAATTTTTTGCAGATTTTCATGAAAAAAATAACAGAAAATACACCGCTAAACTACGCGTTATACAAATAAATGTTTGGAATAAAGGTTGTAGGTTTTTCAATTGTCTACAACTTTTATTGTCTACACTTTCGCGCTAAAATGCATATTAAGGCAGCACTCTTAAAAAAAACCATTTTTTTACTACGAGAGCACAGCCTCCCCAAAAATGTTAGCAGACATATCGCTTACCCTATCTTGTAGAACATAAAAAACGTAGTAAATGAGGCGATTTAAAAAACAAAATCGTAGTAACCGTTTTTGAGAAAATCGCAAAATAGTGAAAAATTACACGAATAAACAACTTTCGGTTGACCGATTTAGATGAAAATGTTCGTGTCAGGTCTTCTAGTGATACCTAACTTAAGTTTCAAGTTCGAACGATGTTCCGTTCTTGAGATATTTTGTTCACACACATCACCAATCGCTAAAAACATATTTTTTTGGGTTCAGGGGTCTGAAAACATGTATATCCGGTGAAAACTCGATTTCGAAAAATTCACATGAAAACAATATATTCCTTCCTACTTATTCATATAGGTAAGAAAAAGTAAAAAGTAAATACCCTAATTTATTTTTAAGAGGTTCACTTCAGGGAATAATTTTATAACTTATACACATTCTGATAATAATTTGTATTAGGTTAAAACAACACAATTCATTGGAAAAAATTCAGAGATATTTTAAAGGCAACGCAAAAATTTAATGGGTTGATGTTAAAATTTGTTTTCTGCTATTGCGCAATAGGTAGGTTGATTTCGTTGCTGTTGTCTGTAGAAAAGGCGCTTGCTCAGTTCGATATTGAGAAACGCCTACAAATTAAAAGGGGTCGCAAAGTACCGCCTTCTCTGAATTTGTTCCACCCCTTAATACTGATCAAGAATTATTGATCTGATAGCGTTCATTAACAAAAAAATAATACTTCCACAATAGAATAACTTTCAACGCAGTTTCATAACTAATATTCCCAACCGAGAATCAAATAAACTTTATAAAACAATAAATAACTGTACAAATTGAAAAATATATATAATGCAATAATATGGAAATATTTTTATTTCTAACCACGAGAATACGGTAACAGAAAACACTAAGAAATGTTTATAGCGCTTTCGTGTATCTTGTACTCATCTACAGTAAATTAAAATTCTTTAAAAAAAATGTCACATCAAAATTTAAAACTTCCTACTCCATGGTAGATAAGGAATAGTCGATTCTTATAGAATCGACTATTCCTAGTTGATAAGAGTCGATTATTCCTTATCTACCATCTTAGAAGTTCGAAAAATCTACCATGGTTAGGAGTAGGAAGTTTTAAATTTTGATGTGAAAAAAGTTTTTAAAGAATTTTAATTTATTGAAGATGTGTACAAGATACACGAAAGCGCTATAAACAGTGGTAAGTGTTTTCTGTTACCGCATTCTGGTGGTATAACTTGCTGTAAATCTGGGCCTGTTAGCTTAAATTTTGATAAAAATGTTAAAAAATTGATTTGAAGGTATTGCTATTCTGGTGAAAACATTGCAAAAATCCATTTGTCACACAACCTGATCCTCAAAATTTTGTAATTTGGTAAAAATCATTGGGCCTTAATTACAGACCCATCATTTTTGTTAACCCTTCTCCGACTGATAGGTTTTAGAATATTAACCCTTTAAAAATTAATGCTGAGATCGTGCCGATAGACTTGGATTTTTTTAGCCATCTTTTATCCAGAAAATTTGAAGTTTTTATGAGACATTAAGAAAACTTCTAAAAATGTTTTACAAAAAACAAACATGAAACTCCGTTTTTTACGTCAGTTACAGCGAATTTACGAAAAATCGTAATTTATGTAAAGTCGCCCATTTTTGTAAGTTATTTATAAATTACATGTGTTATTATATGAAGCACAGAATTTTGTGAACACGTGCATTAGAAAAAGTTATAGAATATAATATTAGAACAATTTAATTCCATTGTGAAGAATGTCTGAAAATAAGCTATTCTGCAAATTTCGGAGCGTTTATTCCCTTTTACAGCTTATATTCAATTCAACCAATTTTGCTATAATAGCAACATTGAACAATTTACCTACCTTTACCATTTGAGCTTTCAAACGCGGTTATAACTCTATTTTTAAATAAGATACGGCCTTTACACATTTTTCTTCAAAAATACCGGAATTGAGTGTTATCCCAACATTCACAAATCAATAGAAAGTTTCCCACTAACCTGATTGTGTTTTTAAATAGCTTACTTTCTTCCTCATACATTCAGCTACAATTTAATAATAATGTTTACCGTTGTGCACGTACATTGACCTTCACTATTACGCAAACTGTTGAGTACTTACACACTTGTCATCTAACAAACGTATATGGACTATCCGGCTTATAAGGCTTAAAGTAAAAATCTGCTTTATGGTGAGACAGAGAGGTGGTGCTTAGGAAGTGAGACACGGCTGGGACTGTAAATCCTTGGATTTAAAAAAAAAAAAAAATCTGCTTTAGGGATAGTAATGTTACTCAGGATGCATTATGTGAATTTATTCATATAAGCTAGCCAGTAAATAATTAATTTTATTAGCTGACCCCTGCAAATTAATTCGCATAATAGTGCTAATTTATTCTTAACAATCAATTTCACAATTACGTTGAGACTTATAGTCTTATTTCGCCATGTTTTGTACCTATTTCATGAAATAATATATGTACCTAAATAAACAAAATTCTGCTCCAATAACGACCCTCAAAACAAACTGAACTTCTCAACGCTGCCGCCAGAATAGTAACACCATCGAAACTTTTATTCAATTGTTATATTCTTTACTTCGCAAAATTATCTCGTTACGGCTTTTAACAATTTTAATTTTCATATATTTTGTAGAATCCCAAAAGTGTCCTCTTAACAACCAAGTAAATAGATTTTTAAATCCGTTCAGTAGAACTCTATATTTTAGGACAAACAGATCTTCTTTAAAATTAATTAGACCAGATTCTTCCTTTTAAATACAATGATTAAACTATAAAATGGTACATAACGAATAAAATATTGGATTTAGACTACACCATTTGTTTTACAATCACTCCTGTTGATTTTTTTGTTTATATAGATTTAACTGCACCAACTGTTTTTATTGAACGTGAACTTTCCGATACACCTATCTGCAAATAGATAATAAATTATAGATGGGGGTGTTACGGCACGTACTATATTGAAAATAAAGCGATAAAAATCAATACAGTAATATAATTAACTTTTCCAACTGGATACAAACTATCGATAGATATTTCTTAAAAATCGAAGTGCTCAATATTTTTAAATGACCTTAATATTTAAAATTAATTACATAAATAAAGGGATATTCTCTTTAGTAACAGTAAAATAACAATCGAATCACAGATTTAATTATTCTTTTTTTTTAACGTCCGACTGTTCTACAATTACTGCTAATGCAGACGATGAAGGATGAAATGATTTTTTTTGTAACGTATTAAAATATGCCGTGCCTGAATGGGATTCGAACCCAAGACCGCATGATTAATATTATTATAATTATTCTTCTAAATAATGACCTTGAATAATAATAAATAAATATGTAAGTTGTGGTGGCGGATGTTCAAAGGTAATCTGAGATGGATCATAAAAATATCATACCTGAAAATGTAACAGAAGAAATTTAATTGTGCAAAACAGAAGATTACATTTTTATCATTATTTACAGTTCGGGCTACCTCTAAATTGAAATGATTCTTTGTATAGTTGATTTCACGATCAGAATGCAGTACGGGAAGTTCATAGGCAATGTATTTCGTATGGGAGTATGAGTGCTACTACACTAAGTAAAAATATCGACTCCGCGCCACAACACGTTCTCATTTTCAAACTCCTATTGAATAACGTAATACAAAAACATACTTCATATTTGTATCGTTTTAAAGATCAGGTATCGACAATTATTATAGTAATGGAATTGTTTATCAATTTTTTTTGTCTTTTTTAATTATTTTAAAGTAAAGAATAGTTATTGTTTAAATATTGGTAGACAATTAGGAAAAGAAAACAATATTTCTTGTTTGAAAACCTCTTTTTTGCCGGGGGTTAAAAAAAAGAATATTTGTTTGGTATCAATTCACAGATGTCAAAATGTTTATTCCATTCGTGTACGATCTTCCGATGCTGTAAAGAAAAAAGATGCTGTAATTTAGCTTTATTTTTATCATGTTCTGTAAACTTCTATAAATTTTAGGGACGCTGGTTGTAGGCATATAGTTTGGGGCGCAGATAAAAAAAATGTATTTGAAGAAGGGTTTTTGTTGCTGTATGTGTATGCAAAGGAATTAAATGAATATTTCTTGTACAAAAGTTGTGGATTCGTTTCGGAAAATTGGCTGCGTTTTTTGCGCCTGTATAATTAGTTCCAGGGCATAAAGTTGACAAACGTCTAGCACTTAAAAATCCTTGAACAACTGCTCAGAAGGATAGAGCGGATGGTTTTTGTTGATTTTTAGAAATAATGTTCAGAATTTTAATAATATTTTCAAATCTGACGTGATAATACAAGCAATGTATATTTAGAGAGCTAATATTTGAAGTTAAACTATCACTATTGGTCAAAGATAAGTATCCACTGTATACTGAATTTGTTTGTTTCAGATGTGGCAAGATATCGAGAGTTTAATGTTGAGTCAACCAGCCCCACCTCAAGCATCACCAGTCAATATTTGTAGTTCAGGGACGGTTCCAATAACCATAAAAGGAGACCCTCAACAGAGTTCCTTCCATGGGGAAGAATTTGTTGATTTAGATATGCTGATAAACCATGCCGCTGAAATTCACACATACCCAATGCAACCTCAATTTCAACAACTTCAGCAGCAACAACTACAACTACAGCAACAGATCCAAAATCACCAACAAATCAAAAACGAGCCGGAAACAACGGAGAAAAAAATTGAACAGATGTTCTTCGAACAGGAATCGTTGGGTAAATGTGATACGTTTAGAGTAGATATAGGACTTCAATCAGTAAATTCTGTTACTTACAATGCATTAATGACAGTTTTTCCGACTCAGAATTCAAACAACAACAACAACAACACGAGCACAAATTACAATCATGGGCAAATATCTCCACCTGCTAGTCCCGGAACTCATACCGATTCGGATTTTTTCTGCAAGGTATTTTTACCAGAAAGCCCAGTATCCGTTTCCACAGCATCCAACGGTGATTTCCTCGCGACACCGGCTGTAAAAGTCATGACGCCTCCTTCTTCACCAAGTTTGGGGGAAAGAACCCAAGATCCCCTTTGCCTGAAAACTGAGGAACGACCTAAAAGAGAAAGAAGAACACTTATACGCAAGAAACTAACGACTCATTCCTGTTTTCATCCGGGATGTGGCAAAACGTACACAAAATCATCGCACCTGAAGGCCCACTTACGCACACACACCGGGGAGAAACCTTACCAATGTGGTTGGAAAGGATGTGGATGGAAATTCGCTAGATCTGATGAACTGACTCGACATTACCGAAAACATACTGGAGACCGACCTTTTCAATGCCGTCTGTGTGAAAGAGCATTTTCCAGATCAGATCATCTTTCTCTTCATATGAAAAGGCATAATATCTAAATTAGCCACCATAGTTCGAGACAGATTTTGTCCAAATTTTTAATTTAATATATTAAGTGTACAGTTTTAACTCGCTCACCATTAAGTTTTACCAACGGGAATCAGTTACATGCAGTTAAGCTTTTAATGATTATATCAATAAAAGTAATATACCATAGCATATACCATTAACTGGTCAAGCACATAAATTTATTATTAGTTACAAATTTTGAATCAAAAATACAATAAGTATATTCTTGTCACAATACCCTGAAAATTTTCATTCATCAATAAAACAAATGTCCTGTTACAAGGTTGTATTCTAACTATATTTACAATAATATCACAACTTTGGTATCCTATAAATATATCAAAATCAAAACATGAAATAACATTTATTAAATATTTTTAATTACGCAAAAATTACATTTAAACTCTTTAATAAATTAAATTAGTTATTTATTAGGCCTACACACCCTCTAACAAACACAGATCTACTTTCAAAAATATCACACATTTAATGTTATAATTCATAGCAAACATTTTCTATATTCATGTTTAATTCAACCGAAATCCCAACAAATAAAATTTTTAAATAAAAACCCTTTTGTTTTTTGTTATATTTTAAAATTTAAATAGGTAACACGGAGTCGAAAATGTAGAAAAATACGTCGATTAAAAATGTGTTTACAGACATTGTTTACTAAGATCTCTATAATTACTAATGGTAATTATGGATTCATTTGTTGGATTTTTATGATTATTTTTATTCTTCGATGTTTTGTGTTGGTTATGTTATAATAGTCTCTAACTGGCACCTGTGGTTATCACTTGGATGTACAGAACTTTCATTTTTCCAAAAAGATGTTTTTTTAACACATAAGGAACATTTTCTCAAAAACTGCTAGGTAAATTTCCTGAATTTTTTACAAAATATTTAACTCTCAATACCAAAATCTATATGTGCACACATGGTGAGTTTTTATTATGATGAAAACTATGTAACAAATGGTTTTATAAAATATTTCAGGCAAAGCATTTATTTCTTCAAACTTTTAAATAAAAAACAAAACATTGTTCTAAGTTCGTGATAAATGAAACACTTATTCGTTCTTCCAAAAAAGACTCTTCTAAAACTTTCTAACCAGGTTATAGTAGCCTATCTTATGTTCATAAGACAACCAAAAATCTAAAATTACATCCATACCGAATTAACTTAAGTCACGAGCTCCAGAACCAGACAAGGAGAAATTATCATTGCAGATTGTCGTCAGTTAAAACACTTGAACGGCCGGTACGCTTACGGCCATACACACTTCCTATAATTTGAAAACTCTTAAATAAAAGACATATCATGGATTTGTCTGACATATTGGCATCTGAAAACGCATTTCAAAATTATTTTTGTATCTTTCCATACGATTTCGATTCTTAGTAACTCACAACAATAAAAACCCGTTGGTCTTGCGCAAAAGGCATTGCTTCTCGGGCTAAACAAACTACTTGGTGTCACACCATTGTTGCTCGGTGACACGATTTAGTAGTGCTACCGTACGATATAAGCCAAAAAAAATAAAAATATCTTTCACAGATTTTTAACCTGTTATTCCTACAAAGCAGAAAATTTGGGGGACGACTTTACGATCATTCTGTATAAGAAACTTCAACAAAACCGCTATAAAAATTAGTGACAGTAGTGTCTGAGGAAATTTTCTTTATGTTAACGTAGTGAACCATAGGGATTCCGTGTTACCGTAATGCGCCTAACCTTTTTCCAGCCGAACTGAAAGTAGTCCATAATTCAATATTAAGTAACAAAGTTATAAGATTGTTTGCTGATATTGTAATGCAAGTTTATTACTTGTAGTAACAATATTACTATGACTGATTCTTAAAATCAACTGAACAAGTAGTATAATGGCATTCAGATAGCATGAGAGTAAGTTGAGTCATTGTTGTTCATTCAGGGGATTTATTCCCTTTCTAATATATACTGTGTGGTCAACGTAGCTGGCAACTACATCAAGAGTCACGGGTTCGATTTCCAATCAGGTCTGGCATTTTTTCATCACTTATTTTCATCTTCATCGTCTGTATTAAGCCGCTTTCCATTGTTGCTACTGCACAAAGTGAAGCGTGCAGATAAGTCTTTGCGTGTGTGCACGAATAGAAGCGTGTTGCGTGCGCTACGATTCCATTAGTGCGTAATTTGCTCGTGTTAAAAGAACTCTACTCAAGAATTATATGTGAATTTTTATTTTAAAATTAATAATTTTTAATGAAATCAATAACTTAATTAATAAACTTTTAAAATCATGGATTACGAGACACATATTGCGATTTCTGAAGCTGCTGTAATTATTGACGATTATTAACAGCCGAAATGTGAGAAGCCTTCCATCTGGGTTAGCAGGTTTTTATTCCATATATTCTACATACTTTTCAGTTGACCTCTCCGTAATATAACTTAAAAAAATTTGGCACAAAATTAAAATATTATTATTAAAACTTTCCCTAAAATTAAAACTAAAAAAGTAATAAAACTAAGATTAAAAAGCAGAAAAATTAACTTTTTGAAAAAATTTGTTATATAATAACTTAAATAAATTAATAAACGCAGTACGATATTATAGTTTTACTGTATAGTAAAACTAATGAGTTAATGATATCGTAATATTACGATATCATTAACTCGTGTTGTGTTTTCACATCGCCTAACACATTGCAAAGGACATTTTAAAACTACTGTAAAAATAAGAAAACTATTCGTTTATTGGTCCGTGACATTGTTTCTTAAAGTACATAAAAATGTTTCGTTTTTATACCAAAGTAAGATCAGAATAAGACCTACAATTCAGTTGCATAATTCCAAAGCCGGCCTTACCAACAAAAATTTAAGTTTAATTTGTGATGCGATAATAATATTGTAGTTAACTAAATTATTTTACTATAAACTTTTATTATAGTTTCGAAAGTTAATTTTTCTGCTTTTTAATCTTAGTTTTAGGTTTTTTAGTTTTATTTTAAAATACATGGCAATCTCATCTACAAGCGAAAGACACGTATCTCCCGGTCTAAAAGCGGAAGACGTGGGTGTATGCACATACCACTTATACACAGTTTTTCCTAAGCCTCTCAACTTGCGCACACTTTCCTTTATTCCGCAACGGTTGCATGCGGATATCATGCTTGTGCAGTCGCAACAGTGAAAAGGCCATTTCAGCAGTAATGTGCAAAACAGTAAGATGTAAAACAAATTAATATACTGTAGCACTTAACTAATTACACAATTTTAAAAAACACGAGGTTGAGATTTTATTAAACAATAGCAGTGCCGACCCTACTCTATGGCACTGAAACTTGGGTGCTATCAAAGCAAGAGGAGAGTAGATTGCAAGCATCAGAAATGAAATTTCTTCGACATACGTATGGGTGTAATAGAGAAGATCGGTACAGGAATTCCGAGATAAAGAAAGAACTCATTATCTTCTCTATAAACGACAGGGTATCTCAGAACAGAACGTAGTGGTTGGAGCATGGGATCAGAATGAGGGAGGATAGGATACCTAAGCGAACACTATACCTAACGAACTAGAGACTGCAGATGAAGGCGGAGCATAGTGTTCTAGATCACAGCACAGAGCCAATTGACTTTCGTTAATCATATCCTGCGTTGTCACGTTGTGGTCCCGCTGACAGGCTAACAAAAAGTCAGCTGAAGTTCGGTGGAACAGAGTGTGACTTAGCGAAGGGTCAACCTCACACCCGACCTTGGCTGTTATTGGCTAGATCTCATCTGCAGTCGTTCGTTGGGGTATAGGCTCTAAACCGGTGGGAAAGAGAGAACGAGGACGCCTGAGAAAGAGATGGACAGATTTGAGAGGTTCGGAAAAAGCAGAGATGCCTAATCCTTGAAAGACAGAAGAATACAGGATCCAATGAAATTTCCTTGAAGACAGAAAGAATCCTTCAAGATAGAAGAAAGACAGAAGATCCATAAGAAGAAGAATAAACTAATAATCGGTGAAAGAAGGGAAGGGATTTACTATCTAAACTTACTCTCATACTAACTGAATACTACTGTATAACCGATAGGAAAGACATATTTTTTCGGTATTGAACTTTAATATTATTGCTACATACTAGTCGATATTAGCGCTACCTAAATAAATTTTCAAAACCTTTTTACCATATGTATATTAAACATTAGTGCGCTGTATGTAGTGTAAACCTACATATAAACAGAGTTTGTGTCTGCTGGCTAAAATATTATGAACAATCTAATACTAAATATGCTAATTTTACCATTTCTTGCATTTGTAAGACATTCAGATAACATGTAATTAACATTTTGTTATCACTATTATTTTCACATTAGCCTATAATTTTAATAAAATTATTTACTCTGTAATTTATATACTATTGTTTTTTTATTATATTTCGTTTTGTAGTAGATGTATTTACAATTTATAAAACACATAGTAGTGGTGCGCGTATACATGTGTGTGAAGATGTTATATGTGTATATAATATCCACAGCCTTCGTTCAACGGCAACACAGAGTTAAATTTAAAATGCTATTTATTGTTTTTATCATTATATTTATACGGAACTTGTAATTCTTTTGTCCCTAAGTTAAATACCATGAAAGCACTACTGCGAATGTAGTTTTCTTTTAAATAATAAGCTACTTTTTCTTTTGAGATATCATACTAATTTAAGATGATGTAGGTAACTTTACATTCAGTACAGTGAGTTCTTGACTTTGAAACAGAATAATCAGGTATTGAAATGGGTTGGTACAAATATTAAAAGATGTAAATATTAAAGAAGATTAACTAACCAGAAGGCTGTGCCCGTGACGGTGTTCGCATAGCCTAACACATTGTAAAAAACATTTTAAAACTACTGTACGGTCCATGACATTTTTTTCAAAATACATACGAATATTTACTTTTTATACTATAAGTAGTTATATCAGAATAGGTCATAAAATTGCATAATTCCAAAACTGCCATTGCCACAAAATTCGAAGTTGATTTGACGATGAGATAATAATCTGCACGTTAAACACACTGAAAAGAAATTGTATCCAGTTTAAATGATTAAATTAAAATTTAGATTATTTCCAAAACAACCCTTATAAAATTCATTTCAAAGTTTATCCCCTCCACCATTGCATACTTGAGTTTCAGTTTCATAACTCACCTGATCTACTTGGAACCCTCTTCTAACATTTTAAAGTTCTCATTACTAATTTCTAGAACAATATTTTTGTTATTAGTACCTACTAAGAAGGAGGATGTTGGCAGCGCTGCAAATTTTGTCAGCTGTGTACTCTTATTTGTAATACACAAATAAATCACCTGGAAATCGTAGTGCCAAAGTATTTTCGATTCGTCATTAATTTAATGCTAAGTATTTGTACCCATGGGGTTATTCTAAAAGTTGCCATTTACACATTTTATATGTTTATAAATAAAAAACTATTAAATATATCCTGATTTTTATTTGTTGTTCTTTTAAGTTGTTAAATTAGTATTAAATAAACAAAAAATAACTCTTGTAATTTAAAGGAGAAGTATTCAAAATTTTTGTGTCTATCACTCCTTTTCTTGCCACGTCCTATACTCCTTTTTAGGAGTCCCTGAATACAATTTACAAAAAAAAATATTTACAAAAAAATAGCATAAAATTCTGATGCACTTAAATAGTATGGAACCAAGGAATTACGTTTACAATGTCAAGAACTCGTGTACTGATAAAGAAACTATGAAAATTCATTTTTAAAAACTGCCTTTTAGGATTTTAATAGAGATCACTATTTTTTAGACTTGTATTTTTTTTAATTACAGTATTATTTTCACTCTGTGATCTCGTATCCTTGTAATCTATCTTAATTTATCTAGTTAAAACATTTATTTATTAATTTGTATACAAACTCATTGAGATCCGTTTACAAATGCAGGTAGGTACTTAAATGTAAGCAGGCAAGTTTAACCTTCAAAAGTTTGAGTTTTTCCATTGAAGTATTCTCTTTAATTTAAAAATGGGAACTTGTTAAAGAAAGTAAAAACTCCTCAGATGTTTTGAATAGATCGGAGCATCAGGAAATGTTTTTTTCACTTTAGCAGGGTTAAAAAATATAGATAATAAACGATTTTAAAATTAGAAAGACCTGTGCAACCTGTAAGCAAGGTGAAACAATTAGTTATAAGAAACCTAAAAAAACAAATCTGAGGAAATTGACAAGGAAGATGAGTACAATACTATTGCTGTCTAAGAACTGGTAAAATAATGAGCATTAACTTCAAATTTAATTCCCCGATGACTTAGTGTGTTTTATTGCATTTTGAAATTTGTATCTTAAAAACATATTTAGCTAAAAAGTTTAAATTTCTACATAATCTTTCTTCATACGTAAAGTAATAGTATTACTAAAATTTTTAAAAATTAACTTTTGGTAAAATAAAACTAGAGCGGACGCCAAATATGCTTGCCGGTCTTCTGAAGTGCGCAGAAGATTTATTTTGGTATGGCGCGCTCGGTTGCCTTAGCGAGTGGTGGGGGTTAGTGCTATACTAGCTGCGATCAGAGTTACATCGCTCTCGCAACGTTATATATCAGCTAACCTGAAAACATTAGTCTGTAATGTGTTGTATGTAGTACCCGATAATTGTTGTATACAATGTTTTTAACGTCGCTAATAGAAGATAATTTATATCGTTTAGAACATATGATTTAATAGGCAGTTCGGTACTTAGACACGAAATCGACCGACTTAATCCGAACTGTTCGCGCAGCTACACCGGCAAGCTTATTTGGTGTCCACTCTACTTTAAAGTTAAAAATTTTTGGGTAAAAATTTAGAAACGGTTAAACTTACCTTCTTACTTTTATAACGTAATATAATAAACAGAAGCTGTTTAAATAATACAGTAATCCCTCGTTATCCGTGGGGGTTACGTTCCAAAGGGTTACCGCGGTTCGTAAAACCGCGGATAATGATACCTTATATGAACGAAAAGATGGCGGTTAGGTTCTAAAGGTAAAGTCCTGTAGTCGTTTTAAGTGTTTAATAGTTTTAGGAACATTTTACCATTATTATAATCCATGAAGATTTAATAAATCAGTACTGTACGCATAAAAAAATTTAAGTTGCTTTAAAATAGTTAGTTATGGCTGTTTGCTTCTTCTTCTTTTCAAACTCCTTGTGGACTTCTTCGTATGGTATCATCAGCTCCTGAGTCCTCTTGAATTGAAGGGCCCTTTCCATGACGGGATTCGTCTCCAACACGTGGTCAGCGAGCTGCGTTGCCATGCTGAGGATCTCGTTGATAGTTTGTGAAGAAATGCTTGGCTTCGTTTCAGGATCGTCAAACAAACAAAGAACTGTACGTACGCACGAAGAAGTTCGGCTGACACATGGAGGAAAACGTACGGAGAAATTACAGCATGGTTTCTGTGCGTACGTATGGTGTTGGGGGTTGGAATTGAACTGGCGGGGCCCGGTACCCGGTAACGCGCTAACCACTTTCAGTGCGCGCTTTCAGTGCGCGGAAATCTAGCTTAGCTCATGGCGGCCGTCGCCATACTAGTGTGTGACTAACCATGATACGGACCATAGCCGGATTTACGGGGTGCTAGGGGGTGCGCCACACCCCCAGATTTTTGTAATGTTTGAATGTAGTATCCAATACCTCATACCTTCCGGTGAGCTCGCACCCCCAGATATCAAGACCTAAATCCGCCCATGATACGGACGCCAAAAAATTTATTCAAACACATGTTTTCAAAATTGTATGACTTCCCCACCAAGTACGGTGTACACAAGGTGAGATAACGTACGTATTTTAAGGTTTTAGACCCACGGACAAAGTCCACGGATAACCGAAAAGCGCGGATACCAAGGGATTACTGTACATTAAATGTTGCGTTCAATGCTGGGACAAGTGCATAAATAATATATATATGCATAATATAAATAATGTATTTCCATCATTTCGCTTTGAAATGAAGTTGGAAACAAATATGTAAGTGTATTTACTTGTAATTTAATTTCATAAAAATTTTGCACAATTATTTACATTGCACAAAATGTTATTCAAATTATTAACTGATGTACCTCTTTGAAGGGCAAAGCTACACCATGTAACCATTTCAATAGAGGGCCTGGATAAGGGCAGTAGTTACATAGTGTATACATTTATATTAATAGTATTCTGTTTTTCAATTACAACAGCTACACAATGTAACAGTTAAAACACCTATATTGGTTAATGGACTTAAAGAAACCTATAGCCGGTACCTAGAAAAATGTTAAAGTGGACCCGTTTTTTGAAAAACCGTTGGAGGTAGCCATATGAAACTTTTCAGGATAATCAATACGCATAAGCATTATACTCTTGCAAACGTGGTACTAAAGTTACTAATTTTTCTTATGTATTGTTTGAGATGTGAAAAATATTGTAAATGTTTTCAACAATGATTTAATTTAATAATTTTTTTTTTACATTCATATACAGCCATGCTAAAGCATTTCATGAAAGGTGACAGGTGAAAATGAGTAATGAAAAAATACCAGACCTAACTGGGAATCGATTCCAGTCAGATACTAAGTTATACACTCAATCTGTTCGTTGCAGGGCTAAAATAAATAGTTCTGTTTCTTATCACATGGTCAGCTAATCAAATGACTGAATCATTTAAGAACAGAAGAGGTAGAGGTATAAAATACACTAATCAGAGTTATCTCCTCTGAAAGTAATGAATTTCATTATACAGCCAGACCCTGTGGTGAATGAAGTGAAAGTGTCATTTGCAGAGTGGAAAATATGTGCTTTTCAGAGGGCCAGGCATGCTGATAAGCGTATTTTCCACTCAGTGAGGAAGGAAATTGTAAACCACCTCACTCCTCGTTTTACTTAGTAAAACCTCTCTAGGTTCAAACCAGCCTTTCAGCTGATGACCTAAACAACAACAAAATCGATTTAATTTGTAACATTTTAAAATAATTTTAGTACAGTAATTTAGAATATATTATTTTAACTAAATTTAATTTTGATACCTCGAACGGTTTCTGAAATAATTGGTCATTTATACGGAACAAAACAAACACTGTGTGCAAAAATAATAAGTACAAAAAATGCCTGAAATGAAATTGCCTTCAGAACAAAATTTTATTGTAAAAATTGAATTATTTGAGATATTATTTAATTACGCAATGTTATCTTTAAAATCTATTTAATATATTTACAATAATAAAATACAACATTTTACGCACAAAAAAGTGTACAATATTTTAGATTACAAAAGACAAAAATGTTATTTTTTCAAAATTCTGGTTACAGTCACTTTAAGATGTGTAAGATATTTATCCCTAAGTGTGCTGTAAAAATATTAGCTGTGAATTTACTGTTAACCTCAATCTGTTTCTGATTATTTACATCTGCTTGTGTGATTAATATAATGACTGGTGATATAATGTTACCCCTCTCTATAGGAGATCTCATGTACTCGATTTACTCGACCCTCAAAGAGGTACGAATTTGCTACCAGTAAACATTTTATAAATACAGTAAATCTAATAGAAACGGGTTTCAGTAATAGGAAGATACCAAGGATAAATTTTGAAAGAATTACACCAACCAATAAATATAATAAAATAAAGATAATTTTAAGAGTAGGCTAAATACAACATAAAACGTTTAATGGCATAGGCCTAATAATTTTAGGACACAGGTATGAAGTTAGGTAACACTGTAACTGCTACGAAAACTTAAATAAGGACAATGATAGAACATTGATCCTTGTTGAACTCATATGCACAATATCTTTATCAATGGTCGTAGTGTAGTTTGGACCCAGTTGTACCATGGCGGAAAGACTACCGAATAGGTGTGCAATGCCCACGTCTTACATAAATCAGCTGTTCTGTGACGTCACACAAGGAAGATCATTCCCCCATTTCACCTTAAATTCATTGTATGTTTCAATTTTTTCTGTCGTGAATTTTTCTGTGGTGTTACGCTGAAGTAACTCGTTACGTTCGTTAGTATTATCCATTGTTCTTAAAACCTTCATAGGTTAGTGTTTTAATATCAGACCATCGTACAAAGTACCTGAATGGGCAAATTTTTTTTCTTTTTCTTTTTAACTTTTATGATATTTATGTTACTTAATTATGTACTTTGATAAATTTGAAAACAATTTTGAGTATGTTTTGTGTTGGAAAAGGGTATTCTGTTATTTAGCCATCAAGCTTCTCTGCAGTTGACTGATGCAAAGTAATTTGTGCAAAGCAATTCATTCACTAATACTAGTGTCATTAATATCATATAAATCAAATAATAACTATAAAATAGACTTTGTTTTAATATACTAATGTATACTTAAATTTGCAAAAACAAAACGTTTACAATCACCGAAACGGATAGTGTCTTCATATAAGAACACTTTTCAAGTAGAGTGCAGCACCAGCCACACAAACATTTTAATTTTGATAAGTGTGCATAAAACAGAACTCAAAGCGTTTACGAATATACCGAAAACTTAAGTGTCCTTATTTTCAACCACCATCCATTTACAAGATTTTTATAAAAATTAATTCGCCCTATAAAGGGTTAAAATATTTTCCTATGATTCCAAACGCGGGTGAAATAGTAGAATTAAATTAGTTAGGTACTGAAGCTAACCTAAAAATGACTGCTTGTGCAGTATTTGGTGGTAAAACTGTAATATTTGGACAAAAGGCTTCGATATTAAGTATTATAGTTTTTCGGAAGAATTTTTTTTTTTTTTTTTTTTTTTTTTGGTTTAACGTCCGAAAAAAAAAAAAAAATTCGGAAGAAAGAACCCTTCAGCAGCACTGGGTAAAATCTTGTAAAAAGCCAGATAAATTTATTATTAAATTCTACTATCTGCTGAGAATATTTCACAATAAATTGCTTTATATCCCCTCTAAATCACAGATTGCTACAGTACAATTCGAAAATTTTTATAAATTAAAAATAGGATTCAATTCCAACTGAAAACCTTCCTGTTAAAAAAGTCATTAGACGAAATAAATTAGATCGACGAAATAGAAGAACTAGTTCAATGATTATTTAAGAGTAAAGTTACAACAATAAAAATAATGCTTACAATGAATCGATACGGGCGAACAATGTGTCCTGTAAAGCTAGTTCCAGATTTCAAAGGAGACAGTCTAATAACGAAATTAACGGAAGAAAGAGTTCAGAATTTTGAAGCAGAAAATAAAAAATTTAGAGAAAATCTGAAAGCTCTTATGAAGAAATTATAGCAGAGAAAGCAACATTATATGAACAATTATAATTTCTTCAGTCTGAAAAAAAATACCAGTGCTTTTATTTTTAATTTGTAGGGCTAGACTATTACCACAGAAATAAAGATAATTGGTTCGCGAATAATACATATTTTGGTGGCTTTTCTAACTTATTTTTTTAAAGTATTCAAATGCTTAAAATAGTAAAACTGAAAATTTTAACAATTTTGTTTTATCTTGTAAGATTTTAATGTGTATTAAATTTCCTACTTCATTAATAAATACGAAATAGTATCTAATAGAATGCATTCAGTCACCGGCAGACAAGTAGTGATGGCAGGACTCCATCTTCCGTGTGTGACGTAGATGCGCGGAACTGACCAAATTGAGCAGCGGGACGAGTACACCCTTTAGTCTTTACGCCATGCAGTTCTGCAAAAAGGAACCACGTGGACAAAGTATGTTTTCCAGTACAGCCAATTCTATAAAAACGTTGAAAAAATTCTGCAAACAATATGTCAGTGTATTTGTATGACCAACAATGTCAGTTTTACTTGGCTCATGTTCCTTTACGTCAAAAACTATTCAATAAAATTTTCTGAAATTTTATGATGTAGCCATGGGTGCCATAGATATATTGAGCCACTTTCATGGGTGTCCTATCCTTTGGAGTAAAGAATAAATGATTATATTCAAAAAGTATTGAATTATATTAAAAATAAAATCACAGCTTCTTAAAAAATAATAAAAAAGGAAAAATAAAGAAATAGAAACAGTAGAACAAATCTATTTAATAGAAAAAATTAAACAAATAGAAAAACCTGAAACATGATAAGCATTTATATCAAACATAGCACGATTTAATAGTACAGTCAGGAAACATAACTAAATGATACCCAAAAGTTTATAATTAAATGCTGTAAAATAAATGAGAAAAACAATATCTATAGATAATATTTTTATCGCTTAATCTCCCACAGAGCAATAATATTAAATAATGTTACTGTAAATGTGGGAACGACATCTGCTACGAACAAGCTCGCAAATCTGTAAATCTAGTTATGATTGTGTGACAAATTGCAGAACTTGTAAGAGTGATTCTAACCAACAAATTCAAATTGCTGGTTTTGGTGGTAGGTTCCTTCTTGCATAACTGTGTCCATTTATAATACCTGTGATCCTCCTGTAAAAAAAATAAAAAACACAACAGAAGAACATTACAGATATTACTTTATATATTTAAATTTTATTGTAATCTAAATGTTGCCATATTATTAGTTATTATTATTAATGTTAAGATCTTATTATAATTATTATTAATTACGTAAAATTGAATTTAGGTTAGTTTTAGAATATAACTATTATAAAAATAAGTTAAAATGGAATTAATTATTCAAATTAAATTAAGTGTAAAATAATCATACCAGATTAAAAAAAAGACTCAAAACTAGTCGTGACATCAAAATTAAATAATTATTCAATATTGTATGCAATACATTATAATTAAAAATTAATTTTAAGAATGTTATTATATTAGTTTAATCAAAAATATGTGTAAAAAAGTATTAAATAAAAAAAAGTTGTAAAATCTTAATAATTTTGAATTGTATCTTATTTTTCTTTGTGCAAGCAACAAAATAATCTATCTATAATTTCAAAACACCTATAATGGTGATGTAAAATTATTTCAGTGAGTTATAGAATCTGATGCTAATTTAAATGAAAGTACTAGAGCGTCGAAAATCCGAACTGAGACCATAGGCAGTTCAGGTTATTAAGTCGTTTAGATTTTTAAACAGCCTTTTAATAACGATATATTGCCGTTACGCATATTACTAAAAGAAGGAGAGCAAGTAAAAAATTATACTTACGTTTTATTGGTGTATTTTATTAAAGAAATAAAATTGAAATTTAGGCGGTATGTGTAAGACGGGCGTATACTAGTATACCCCCTTTTTAGGGAGATGGTGTTTTTGAACTCTCCACGATTTTCTCCACAAGGCTGAAAAAAATTATTTCAATATCTTTGAATTTGAGTTTGAAATGTTGAACTGAAGAAGGCAGTGAACTGAGCACGTTTTGCTTGTGAATAAGGTTAAAAAATAAGTAAAAATGTTAATCAAAATAGAAATTATCTTACATTCCAGTATTTTAATAACAGAGTTTACGAACAATTTTCTTAACTCTTATAAAAATGTTTAACTCAGTATGAAGTGACATTACAATATACAGTATTACGGTTTAATTTTTCTTGATTACAGTAAACTTGACAATCTATGTAAAAAGGGCATATACACTCCATAGCTGATGATCATCTCATAAAAAGGGCGCATAATTGCATTATTTATTCAGTATATTTCTTTATTAATTTGCCAGAATAAGTTATATTCAGTATAATAGTTCAAATCGTTAGCTTTATTTGAAAATATTCAATTAAATGTCTGTTCCAAACTATCTTACCCTAAAAAAATTACAGGCATGATAAAGTTACAAACCTCGTTTTCTCTAAACGTACGCCCTTTTTACACAGACCTCCTCAATTTTTTAAAAAATCATTACACTTAAGAGAGCTCTTCGCTTATAAAACATACAATCACAGAAAGATAGAAAATGATTACTGCAGCTAATGGAAACCCCAAGTAAAAAATTTTTTGCAGCCAGATCCTCAATCCGTTTCACAAGAAGAAGCTGTTTATGTCTGGGGGCTTTCTATCTTTTTTTCAAACCATGACATGTCTCTATATGATATGTCCATGACATGACTATACTATTTTTCAAAGCTGATGAGCTCTGGAAGTACGCATTGTTCCCTACCCACTTCATAGCTAGCCAATGACTTGCCAGCAACGTTGCCAATACTTGCTCTCGTAGCTTTGTTATATATTTCATCAGCCATTTGTTTTGGTCTTTCAATAACAATTATAACCTATGAACGTACAACCAGCTGATTATATTATAAAGTATTGCATGTTAACGCGCTCTATAATCGATGTGTTCAGTACGAGATGCAAGACACGAGTGAACTACTGCGGATCTTATACGCATGCGGGCGTAATGTTTGTCAGGTTGAAACATTCGTACAATCTGACAACGCTAGCAAACGTTCTGATTGGTCTAAACGTGTGGAACAGTAGAGCTCATCAACCTTGAAAAGCACTATAGTGTGGTAAATGCTTAATCTTGTGCAGTAACGGAGTAATTGTCCTATTCTGTGTCACTTTCTCTCTCATCCTCATCTTCATTTTTGTCCCGAATATCTAGAACAATAATCAAGTTTACAAAAAACTTATGTAAGATAATAGGACCGTAAGGATTTTGTGACTTTTCGGATCATTGAAGTTTAGATTTTTGACGTTCTACTGTACTCGTAATAATGGTTTATCATAGACTGTACCAGAAATATAATGTGATGCTCTTTACACATGAATATTCTTTTTATTTCCATGGAACAGAAATATGAGTTTTTTGGTTGTTAGTATTTGTGAGCACTTGCAACGGCAAATAAATGTGGAATTGGTGATGTTACCGCAGATATTTCTGTAGTTCCTGCATCACTGAAATAATTACAAGTCTCAAAAGATCAGAATATTTATCTCTAAAACAGTAAAAATTTATCATGATTCGACCATTATTTATTTTTGGTGCTACTTAGTATGCGGCCTACCGCGTTATGTTTAGTGAAGAGTTTATTTGTTGATGTGGTAGAACTGTTCACTAGCACTTTTCGCAATACATTCGTTTCGCATACTTTTACAATATAAGAATAATTTAAAGAAAAAGGTTAAAATAAAGACAATAAAAAGGCTAATTTATAAGAAAAGGATAATACGTTACCCAATTGTTAATGTCTGGTAATTTTTTCTAAGGGAAATTTTGTTTTGTGACACGAAATTGGTAGCCCTACTCAACCGGTATAGATACGGCAGGGTGAGTTGATTCTCCTTCAGCTGCGTAAAATGTTGTGCCGTTTCCGGTCGTGTTACGAACAGAATGTCTTTTACCCAACAAACAAACAATCGCCTGTTTAAATCTGGAGGCTGAAGTTTTTGGACTAATCGTACGCAATACGGGTATAATTTCAATTTTTTAGCAGCTTTCTGAACACTTGAATATGAGAAACCAACTTGCGAGGAAAGTTTTCCGTGGAGAATTGAGCAATCTTGTTTCCATATTCTTTACGTCATCTGTCAAGACAGTTGGTCGACCTCTACGTTTCTGTCTCAAACACTACCTGTCTCTCGAAATCGGTTTGTTAGCCTAGAAATTGACACTTTTTCTGTAAAGGAACACCAACAAATTTAATTTGAAATGATTCTTTTAAACTCGCGTACGATTTCGCAGCAAATTATTGTTCAAGAATGAAAACTCGTTGTTCTAGGGTAAAAGACATTCTGTTCGTAACACGACCGGAAACGGCACAAAATTTTACACAACTCAAGGAAAATCAACTCACACTGCCGTATATATACCGGTTGAGTACGGCTACCAACTTTGTGCCACGAAACAAAATTTCCCTTTCTTAGAAAAAAAATTACCAGACATTAACAATTGGGTAAGAGGACTAAAAAATCACTCTGTATTGTAGGTAGGTACATATAGTTTACATTTATGTATGTTTGCGCTTTGTCGAGTAGGTTGTGCTACCTCAAAAAACCACAGCTGTTTCTTCGTTAGCAATTACATTTCTATAAAAAACCTTTAACAGCATCTTACGTCTAGTTAACACATAACCTAACTGTAGTTAGATATAACCTTAATGTAAAATATGTGAATCTATCCGCCAAAAAGTGCTATTGAACCACATAACAAATAAAAATTTCCCTGAGCATTAACGCGTTAAGTCGCATACTATAGTAGCTCCCTTTATTTTGACTAAATATTTAGATAAAAAAATAATTTTTGGGAGACCGGAATTGCAGCAAAATTCTTTACATTGCAGTACTTATTCACTGTCAGATAAATTATTGAAAAAAAATGTTTTTAAGATTGGAAAATGTGTAGATGAAAACCTTGTGTGTTATTCTTGTAAAAGTTGGGTTATCAAATTTTAAATGTTTATAAATACTTGTTAAAGGTTTAAAGAATCAAAAAATAAATACGTGCAGAAAATTTCAGCAAGGAGTAGCATTTAAATCAAAATTTGTATCCAAACAATTATTCCTCATATCTTTTTTGAAATGATGTAATTACCAAATTTTATGAACAAAAAGCTATTATATCACCGTAGAAGTTTAAACAATACAGTTAAATTCAATATATTTTCATAAACCAATTTAAAAATTTAGTAAATTTTTCCAATTTTGATTTAAGGGTACTGTAACGGATATACCTAAATACAAGTTGAAATTGAACCTTCTCACGGCTCATATTCTCAAAAACTGCTGCAGGGAGTCTCTGAAACTTTACAGTCATAAATACATATACAATTTCTAAGTGCAAAATTACTCGTTCTGTTGTGTAATGTTGAGATGTAAAAGACAATTATTAAAAAGTTTTCGAAAACTTCTCAATTTTTTCAGTACTATGTTGAAATTTTTTTTTTTTAATTTATTTATTTAAAGTCACATCAACTGCCTGATCATTAGCGACTACAGTGGATTACGTAACATTAACTGTGGGATTCGACCCGTGAAAAACCTCCAGCCGGGAATGGAACCCGGGACCTCCGTATGGTAGGTCAATGCGCTAACCACTAAGCAACGGAAACGGCCAAAAAAGAAGTTAATTCGTAACGATTTCGACTATTTTACTACATTAACTTAGAATGGACGTAAATATTATAGTCCCGAAATTTCGCTTGATATCTCCAAAAGTTTCTGAGAAAATGAGTCATTTATATGGAAAAAATAAATTTTCAAGTACCATGTATTTTACAAATGCACGGCGGACCTACTCTTTTCTGCTTATAATCTCCATGCCTGACGTTTGTTCTCTATAAAGCCGTACTCCAAGATACTTAAATGTTTTAGATAATACTCAAATTTTACACAATGAACATAAATTTATTATAGAATAACACGGTATACTAAGGATAACGTAAAATAAATTTCTAAATTGTTTTTGCGAAATAATTTAAATAGTCTTCTCTGTGTTTTTGAGAATATTTCTCGGAACTGCGGACCCATTTGTTTTTCTCTTCTACTGAATATAATCAAAATAATAATCTTTAAACAAATTTTAGAAAGCAGATTCCAAGTAATACATCACGATTCGTTTTTTCTTTGGTTCATTTGAAGTTCTGTATTCGTATCCATAGCTACACCTCCGCAGCTTTTAATGTTGGTTTACTAAGCAAGAAAAATCTTACAATAGCAAAACACTCCAGATGAACAAGTAAATCGTATCTTCTTCTTGCCGTGTGCTTCTTCTTCTTCTGCCCTTTATGGATTAGTCATTCCTGCATGTTCCGAACCTGTGAAATCGGCCTATCTCTTCCTCGGGTGCCCTCTGTCTCTCCTCTGAGCTTTGTAACCCAAAGCCTGATTAGGTATTCTATTCTTGCTCATCCTGCCCACATGCTCTATCCATTGTAATTTATTTTGCAGTACCCTATTATTTATGGTAAAGATGTGATACTTTACTATTTTCCACGCCGGTCCATCGTTCGTGTTTTGCCCGCTATTGGCGCTGTGAATATTGTTGCTTCTGCTGCCGGTAGATAGCGCAGACAGAAAACCTCCCGCAGTGTGTGTGCCAGCGGGTAAGACATACACGAACAACCGGGCCAAGCAGTAGTTGGAGGAAACAGTCAGTCAGTATCAATCTTCGTATCGAGAAGGTCGATACGGAGAAGGATCTATCGCTCAACATTGAGTATTTCTTTGCTCCACACTGACCACTTCCCTTCCCTTCCCTACCCTTTGCATCACCAGCGACTGCTTCTCCTGTAGGCAGCGGTAATCGGTGTTCGCTGCGTCGGCGACTGCTCTTGGCTTCGGCAGCTTCAGGCAGCAGTAGAGACGATACTCGCTTGCCAGCGGCCGCTCCTCTTTGAGACAGCAGCAAAGGCTTCCCGAACCATTTTTCCTTTTGAACTCGAATACTCCGCCGGATGCCCTGCCGCTCCGGCCGGTCTTATCTCGACCGTCTTTTTGAGCTACGCCCGCCGTGGTAACAGATGTTAAGCTCTTTCCTTATCTATACATTCATGTATAGACAAGTCTTCTTGCCGTTTGTAAGTATGATTATCATCCACTTTCTCCTAATGTTGAAAGTTCGATCAGCTGAAACGATCCCTTGCTTTACTTGTATATTATTTCTGTTGTAATTTAGTTATAATTGTCCATACAAAACAGCAGACCTACTGTCTTACTTTTTCAATTTTAATTTTAATATTCTTTTATCATTAGGTTTACGGTTCCATAGCCAACGCTCTCCATCGTTTCTAATCTTGTTTCTTGATAAAATTTCTAAACGAAAAACTATATTTCGATCAATTTTTCCGTATTTATTCTTGATCAAAATGTTCATCGGGACTTATCTATGTGATTAATCGACCAAATTAATGAAATGATTTTCATTTATTTTAAAAAACAATTAGGTTATTTTAAAATTAGTAATGCACCATTCCAACGAGAATTAATTAAGAATATTTTTAAAATATTTAAGGCCGTCGATTTAATTAAAATAAATTAACAGATATGATCTGGTACAACTTTTTAATCAAAATAATTGAAATTAAGTAACAAAAATATTTTATATGAAATATAAATTGATTTTGATTGTGGCAATGAATGAATGTATTGTTGCGATACTATACTAAAATAATTACCTCCGTAACAATAAAAATGTAAAGTTTTAAATGTGTAATCTAAAAGAGTAGGTTTTAGTTAAGATTCCGTTACGATTTTAACGTATTTATAAATAGGGTATATATATCAAACTTCTATTATAATCCAGAACAAGAGAAAACAAGTTTTCGTGGCCATCGAATAATTTATTTTAATTTGAATTTATTCTTCAAGGTAACCCTATTTGTATATGGTGATTTTTAGCCTAAATTCCTTGCAGTATAATGCAAAATAAAAGTAAGAAAAATACATATAATTAATAAAAAAAGACTAAAAATTAAAATAATATGCCTTTTAATAAAATTATACATTAAAAAATAGAAACAAAAAACTTTACTTAATTATTAATTTTTAAAGATAAGTCGTTATAATTTTTAAAAAAGATAAGTTACCTGTTTTTAAATTTAAACCTAAGTTTTAAATTACCGTTAAAATTGTTATTTTATTACTCTATTCTTAAGTGTGTAGCTGAAGTTTTTTTGCTTGTTACTTGACAGTTTAAGGTCTCACACGCATTAGGCTTAATATAAAAGTAAAAATTTAATTAGGTTAAATAAAATAGTAAAATTTATTAAAATCTCATACTTGTGTACTCACTACGATGTGGCTATCCGCTAAACGCCAGAGTTGCTTGATAGCTGCCTCCAGCAGCTATAGTCGTTTGCACGTTCAGTTGACACAACGGAGTAGTATAGGACAGTGTATTTCTTATGGGGCTGTGACTGCTACTAGTACATACACAAACATCGGCTTTGTAGATCAATCAATGCAATCATAACCAATAATATTACCCTCCTCCACGTCCCATTGATAAAAAACCTTTATATGTAGAGTATGTAGAGTATTATGTAGAGTAGTCTATATGATTATTAATAATAATTACCACTATAAGTTTATACTCAACTTCATATGCGGATTCCAAAAAATAAATATTTCGATATATGTATTGTGAAAGATTTTTAGATTTGTAATAAACGATTGCGTCATTTGTTTACATTTATCACGCAGTGTTTAGAAAGTCTGGCGAGGGATGTGGAGAAGACAATAGTAGGTCTGCAGTAAAATAGATAAGATACTTATTTTAACCCCCCCCCCCCATAGAAAAAAATTTTTTTACAGTTTTTTGAATTTTTACAATTCATTAAACATTCATTCTACATAATACATAATTTTTCTGTTAAGCAAAACTTGAATTGTAGTTCTACCTTAAAAAATACATGTTTTATAGAGGTTTAAAAAATGTATTTATATACCCATCCAGATGCCTTTAACTGATGTTTTTAGTTGTGCTAATAGCAGTGACCATTCCCATAAGATCCATTGTGTCAACTGAACGTACAAACGACTATGGCCGCGCGGTTGCTATTTGCACAGTGCGGTTAGTTCAGCGGGCGCCGTTGTTTATTTTTAATTCGTTCGTTCTATAACTGCAATTAGCTAATCGTCTAGTGTAAAAATGAGATTACGGTTGTGGTTGCCTGCGGTAGCTACCCTGGAGTTCTACCATGTACTGCCGTCAATCGCTGCGGCTGCCCACATCGCAGTAAACACCTATACTCAATTTCACGTTCAGAATGCAGTATAGCTCTTGTAAGAATCATCTTGTGTTATCAGGCGCACGGAAAACATCAGCCACAGCCAAAAAAATAACTCTCCTCCACCGACACCATCCGAAGGTCACTAACAAAAATATTTAGAGTTTACCACGCTCTAACACGCTCATTTTCAATTAAAAAATTCTGAAAAAAATACTTTCGCTTCCTAACGAACGTATTTTATTACGTTGTAAATGTTATTATTATACTCTAATATTTAGATATTATGGGCATAATCCTTTTCTTATGTGTACAAAATACGGTATTTTCTTCATTCTTTAAAAGATATTTTATTTATCACATTATATCCAATATTAATTGATGTAGCAGATTAAGGATAAAGATCCAAAAAATTAAAGTGATGAATTCAAAAATAAATTAAAGAATGAGACACAATTTTAATGCATTCTAATTTACAATGTATTTTCTAACTTAAAACTGTTATAAAACTCGGTAACAAAAAACTGGAGAATACAAATACAAAATTTATATTCAATGGAAATATGATTTGGTCTTAAATTGCAATCGTTTGCTGCGTTTTTCATTAGATTACACCAAGCGTTATCATCGAAATGGGAAAAGTTAGGTCATTAGATTTTTTCATACACAAGATTATGGAGTAAAGATGCTGGTTGAGATTTCAACCATTTTAATTTATTAAAATGTAAAATACTATTTTTCTAATAGGGCTATTACAGATGCACGAAAATCATTACAGTTAGTAATTTTTATTACAATAAAAATTGATTTAGAAGAATTTTTGTTTTTTTGGTTTAACGTCCGACTGTTCTGTAATTACTTCTAATGCAGACGGTGAATGATGAAATGATTTTATTAAGAGGTGGTTTTAATCGACATTAATTTTATCTAAGTAAAAACTTTGCAGGGTTAAATTCGGTATGTAGTTCAAAACACAATTTACTAAAAGAAACTGAAAAATTTGGTCTTCTAATAAAGTTATAGGCTACTACATCGTAAAATTTCTACACATTTTAAGAAATATAAATTTTTCAATAAGTCTGAGAGTATTAATTTTATAATCAATAATTAATTTTTTAATTTATTACAATCGAATTTTGGTGATTTCTTATTTTAAGTTTATGAAATTATCGGTTGATCCTCCTTTATAAGATTTTAACTAAATGAAATAAATACGTAACGTATTATTTTTGTAATATTTATGAATTTAGTTAAAGTAACTTTTGGTTTATAAGGTAATACTAAAAATTAGAAAAAATATTCATAAGATCTGAAGTTGAGATAAAAAATTTAAAAACAATATTTTAAAAGTAAAACCACATCAAAGGTTTACATTTGATCAGAAACCATATCGATTAAATTTATAAAAACAATTATTTTTAAATGTGTAATTTTTTTATATGGAAGAATTTAGATAATAAGATTCCCTTGGAATTTTATTTGAAATATTCATCCAATCAAAAATAAAAAGTAAAATTGGAAGAGGGTATTTGCTGATATTGTAAAAGTTACTTCTATTGTATAAAAAAACCATTGCTGATGGAGAAAATAATTTAATTTAATATTTCATAAAAATTACAGAAAATGTTACTCAAATGTAAAAATTTAATTTATAGAAAATATTGATTTAGGTAACATAGGAATTGTAAATTATATTAAAATTAATCAATATGCAAAATTTCCAAAGTTTAATATTTAAATGGATACCTATTTTAAATTAAGTATTTTATGATAAATAAATAAATAATAATAATAATAATAATAAATACAAAATTTGAATGTGTTAGTAATAAGATTAGAAATAAAAATATTTAAAAATTTTATAAAATGATTACAATAGAAAATGTGTGTAAGTCAAACAGATCAACGATATGTGATTGTGAAAGATGAACTGTAATTAGTTTGTAAGTGAAATGAATGTAGAAGAGAAACAAGAATACATTAAATTTACATTTTTAAAAGATTATTGTATAAAAATTTTATCATCTGATAATGCACCAATTTGTGATACATTTGATTAACAAAAATTCAAAGAAAACATATAATTAATGTTTCATTAAAAATGTGTTTGTGTGTGTAACAACGATTTACAATAAATAATTTCATCTCCAAAGAAACTGTTTGTTTCTTTATTGTTCTTGTTATTGTTTGATTTTTCTCCATATTTTGGTTTATGAAACAGAGTGGAAGGCCTATTATGTAATGTAGCTCAAGCTCTATGTAATGCCCAAACAAGAGTATAGTTCACCGCTGGTAAGTATATCTTTGCGGGATGAAGTGGAAGAGTGACATTTCCATGCTGCCATTTTAGTAAGTGAGGTTGCTGTAATTTTCATCAGTATTACTGTCCATTCAGAAAGATTTTTTAGTCTGCCGCTCTGCCAGTATATCGCCGTGATGTGTTTCACCCACGACACAAGAAAATAAAACTGCTACGCATACGAGAGGTAAATGTCAAACAACACTATCTACAAAAACCTAATTTTTTAGGAGAGCCATCACCATTTATTTACCATTTACCATTGTTGTTGTTGTTTAGGTCAACAGCCGGAAGGCTGGTTTCAACCTCTAGAGGTTTTACTAAGTAAAAACGAGGAGTGAGGTGGTTTACCATTGCCTTCCTCACCAAGTTGAAAGAGTATGCTTATCAGCATGCCGGCCCTCCGAAAAGCACCCACTTTTCACCCTGCAAATGACACCTTCATTTCATTCATCACAGGGTCTGGCTGTATAGTGAAATTCATTACTCTCAGGGGAGATAACTCTGAGTAGTGTTTTACACCTCTACCTCTTTTGTTCTTAAATAGTTCAGTTATAATATTGGCTGACTATATGATAAGAAACAGATCTATTTTTTGTAGCACTGGAACCAACAGATCGAGTGCAATTAATTTAACACTTCATCTGCCCTTATGGGCACATTTACCATTAAGAAATAAATTAAATTACACTAAATTTTTAATTGACTACATGTATAAATAACTAAGAAGACAATCAGATAAGTAGTTTTTTCGCTCTCCTGAAAAATATTAAAAAAATAGGTTTTTGTAGATAATGTTGTTTGACATTAACCCCTCGAATATAAAGTACGTTTGACGAAACGGTAGCTATGGCTGTGCGCGCTCCATTGCGCACAGTCTGGAAACTACTGGGTGACTAAGAGAGTGTTACTGTACTTACATTTGACAATACAGTACTATCAATACAATACAATACAGTACTATACAAAACATTTACATTTATTATTGCCCATATCATATTATTATACTACCTACCCGTACATATAAATCGCCTTACTTTATGATTAATATTTTTATCGTGCAAATCTAAAATAGTTATATACAATTAATTTTAAATTTCAAAATCAATGTCTTTTTTTAATGTTTTTTTCAATTGTAGCCAAAGTAGGTAACATTTTTTCACTTTGGTAAAATTTATGTACTACGCGCCTAACAAAACACTTATCAAAATCGTCTATCTTAGTCACTGGGCGCTTCCTCTTTTTCTTAATTGGAGTTCGAAATGACGCCTCTCCTTTACTAGAAATAATTTCTTGATTTCTTTGCAGATGTTTTTAACAGTAGCCACAGAAACTCTACAAGCTGCCGCTGTTCTGTTATCACACTGATGAACAGACATAACAAATTCACTCGATTGTTTGTAATGTTCCGATTCTTTTTTCATAAAACCATTTACATTTGAAGTAATTTCTCGCGCCTGACTATGTAGTTTTTTACCAAGTTTGGTCCTAACAGCTTGTGTTTCCATATTTTTTTTATAACTACGGCACTCATTTTTACAACAAAAAAAACTGTAAAAGAGAAAAAAAATGAAACGCGTCAAGTCAAAACGTTTAGTATAAATGCAACAAAAGGAGTGAAATAATGGTTTGCATGCTTTCTTTACCGTTTAATTCAAACACAGACTAATTATTTATCAGAACCAAGTTCAATGCACGCATTAAGAAGTTACATAAGATGACGTGTGTCACAGTAAACAAGAGATTAATCGGTGACTAATTGTTTTGACTACACCGCGGAAGTTCTCGAAGATTTGAAAAATCGACTCAATCACCTAAAAAATCGCTTAGAAGATTACATTGCAAGCTGGGCTAACTGTTTAACTAACTGTGTAACTAGGCCTACTGTTTTCAGAGCTACGAAAAAGTTACATTTGCATCCTTATCGCGTTGGCGTAACTCATGAACTGAAAGCTACAGACCATCAGAAACGATCTTCGAGAACTTCCGCGGTTAACTTTGGCGGCTGGCGAGGTAGTTTCTCGTCGAGTACACTCCCAGTTCTACGGAATTGAGGTTAGTTTTTTGTTTATTTATAATGTTTTATTACTACTGTTAGGGTAAAAGGCCAAGCCAATTGCTGTGAGCGCTGGACTACGCATGTGCACACTTGACTTCGACCCCGCATACCCCTCCAACCTACAGTAAAATGTACAGTCAGTGTTGTTGAAAATTTACAACACTCATTGTATTTTGCAGGCATGCTGTACCATTGTTGAATACATAAGCTGCACTATTGCAGTACATCCAATACTATACTAATGCAGACGCACGTTCTGCCCAGCGCTCTCCTTACGAAAATCAGGCTATATATTGTTAATTATTTGCATTGGCAAGAGAATGTTGTGTGAGTTTTTTACACCAGATTTTTTAAAATTCTTATTAAAAACCTCTGAAATAGCAATTAATATTATTTATGTTATGTTTTCATTAATATATTCCCGAAAAGGGCAGTCTATTAATAAAGATTTACTTATTTAAATTTTTTAACAAGTTTTAACAAAAATTGATCAAGTATTTTTTCTACAGATAGATTAATTTTAATTGAAAATAAATCTTTTTCTTTATATTACATTAATACTAAATGTATTATGGAGAATAAGTGTAAATGGTAATCTATTTTTCTAAAGTAATACTTTATAAACAAGTCTATTATAGAATGTCTCTTATTAAATAATTTAGTTTTAATGTTACCAATATTACTACAAAACAACATATTTATTACAATTTTATTGACACTGTTTATTCTCTTAACATTAGTTGAAAAGAATTATAATTAGAGAAACAAATGAAGAAAGAGAAGTTAATCTTATATAACGCCTTAGTATTAACTTCTATAAAGTATCTGTCAATTATTTTCTGCTTTACTTATTGCTCTACATATTTTCACTAAATATGGTTTTCACAACTTAATTTTTTTTAATAATAGCTATTAGTGTAGTTCATTTGTTAAATTACTTACACGCATTAAAATGGCACTGGGGCTTTTATTTATTTAAGTGCGATTGTTAACTAGTTCTTTGACTTCATTACTATTTTAGAAAAATAACAACTTGGAATATAATATAAATTACATAAATCAAATATAGAGACGTATATTAATGTGTTCAGTGGATGAACGTAGAATTTTAATGTAATTTTGTAATATAGGTCTTACACTTTTTTCTGGTGTTAATACTTGGAAAGATTAGTGAGACATTGTGTGACGTAAAACTTTAAAATAACTTATAAGGTTCACAGCAATTTCTCTTACTTTTGCTCCGTTTGCTTTAACACTTTGTTCAAAGTACAGAGTTTGCAAAAAATTGCAACTTGCAAAATTTTCTATAGGCCTACTCACAACTGAATAGGCCAGTGCAAAAAAATATACCAACACTCAGTGCAGAACCCACAGAGCACACTGTAGTCCAACACAATACAGTAAAGCATCAAAAATTCAAACTAATTGGGACCATAGGTAGTTCGGATTATCGATTCGTTCAGGTTTTCAAACGAATTTTTAATAACAATTTAATTGTGTTACGCATAATAATAAAAGAACAGTAAACGAAAGATATACTGTGAACAAAATACTAGAAAAAAAATCAAGTAAGGAACACTCACACGACTTTTTCATGCTAACGTAAATAATGAACAACTAACCTTTGTTTAACCATGAGTAAACAATACAAAATGAAAAATATAACCTAATTTTAATCATGAGTTAAAGACGCTAAATGAATATCAACCTCTGTAGGACTTAAAAATATGGAAAATTGACGCTAAACTAAGCTCTGTAGAAAAAAAATGCTTGAAATACAAGTTGTAGGTCTTTTAATTTTCTGTATTTTTGATTAAACTTTTGTCGTAAAATGCATAATAAGGCTGTCTAGGTACTTTTTTGCCGATTTTATTGAGAAAAATGCAAAGAATCACTAATTGATGGTACACTAAGCGTTGTAAAAAAACTTTTTGGATAAATGTTTTAGGAAATTTACAACTTTAATTATTTATACTTTTTTTGTAAAATAGATAGGCCTATTAAGGCCGCAATCTTTTAAAAAAAACCTTTTTTTACTACGAGAGCAGTCATCCAAAAATTTCAGCAGACATGGCGCTCTATCTTTAAGAGCACAAAAAATGTAGTAAATGAGGCGATTTAATAAAAAATCGTTGAGCCGTTTTTAAGAAAATCAATTTAAAAAAGGAAAATCGGACGAATAAACTACTACTACAAAAACACCCGGATAATTGGTTAAAATAATTTTTAACATCATGTCAAATTTATTGAATTAACAAATCTATTGAACTGATCGATCAGCTTGCTGATATTTTGTTGAAACAATTTAATCTGACAAAAATAATCGGTAAAGCCGAAAATGTAAATGATTTATGGAATCAGTTATCTTAATAGGTGATCACAAAGAATTTATTCAAATGATTTTCAAACTGATTAAAAATCATACAATATCTTTTTCTTTGTTTTTGTTCTTTTGAATAAAACCAAAATCAATTTAGGTTTAACTTTATATGTGATTTAGACGTACCTACCATATTCTACATAATCTGCGCATTCAGAAATTTGTAAAACTGTTTTCAAAGACAGTAAGTATTTGGGAGTGGTACCAAATAAATAATGCTAGTCTTTTTAAATGTTACCCTACAAACAGAAAGTTGTAAGTTTGGTATAATGCCAAGATTTATAAAACGAATATTGTAATAGGAAACTTCATCACTGATAGAACAAGTTCTAGATCTCTTCTTATAATTTACATATTTCAATATAAATGACGAACAATCTGTTTTTAGTACCTATGAACTTTTCTTTTATTAATTTCAACTTTAATCACTTGAATAGATGGAAAAGTTAAACGGATGTGTCATTTTTCGCAATCTTACAAAGTAAACATGTTTTTGAAGAAAAAAATCAATAACTGTGAGGCAGAATGTTAAAAGAGACCTCTTTTCGGAATAGTACAATTTTCAGTGAAAGCAAAATGAGTTGTAAGGGTTGATATGTCGATATTAGATTTTTATAGATTATTATAGTTTAACTAGCATGCCCCGTCGCGGCTTTGCACGCGAAAAATGATGTAATCACTTTTTTTTAAATATGTAGCAGAAAATAGCAGCAAAATAGGCGAGATTCTCGTTGTTCTTCCGTTTCAGCAGTTCTTGCTTTTTGAAGTTTTTTTTCTTTTGAAGATTTTCTTCCTAGTGATATTTTTTTGATGACATTATTGAAAATGGAAAAAAAATAAAAAACAAAAAACACCACAAAAAAATATTGTTAAAACCAAAAACTTAAATCTACGTTGAATAAAAGTCAAAATAAAATATCAAAGCAATTGATCACTCACCAATTAAAAGAAAATTAAAACAAATTAAAGAAACACGGAACTTTACTTTTATAAAATACTCAACAATACAAAATTGTATCTACATAATAAAATACAATTAAATTATCACATGATGTTGTCACCAGCTGATCCTTAGCACCGGCCGGCCGCATTGGCGAAGTTGGTGACGTGCTCGCCTCTCATCATGCGGTCTTGGGTTCGAATCCCATTCAGGCACAGCATTTTTTCATTGGTTACAAAAATCATTTCATCATTCACCGTCTGCATTAGCAGTAATTGCAGAACAGTCGGACGTTAAACAAAAAAAAAAAGATCCTTAGCACCACGTGATTTGCTAAATCATATGACTTTATTTATGACAAATCTTTATTTGAATTACATCAGCTGGTTTAAAAGCAGCAGATTATCTAACCTCATAAAAGCCTTAATGTAGGACATAAACATTATTTTTAACCCCTTAGGGCTAACTTTTTAAGGGTTTCAATAGCCTAAAACCTGCACCGTCATCGTAGTTACAACATAAAAAACTGCATGAAAATTGGTTCAGTAATTTAGGGGATAAAGGGGAACATACACACACACATACATCGAATTTTATATATATATAGATTTGTCCTGTTGGATTTTAAATTAAATTATTCCACCAGGAACGACTAGGCTTTCTGTTGGTTTTTATAATGATTTAAAAATCATAATAAAAATATAAGCTGCGGCTCTAAAATTATCGATAAAGAAAGAAAATAAAAATCTAATACAGAAATATAAAAACTTGTGAGAACTTGCAAATTGCCTAGGACACATGATAAGAAAGGGTAACAATAATTATAATAAAATAGATTCCTCAACTTCACGTGCAGTGGAAGGATACTCTGGGAATGTCTTGAAATAAATTATCCTTTTTAATAACGGAGAATTAATGTATTGAGAGAGACTCCTTCAGACAACACATCGATGAGACAGTTTTGGGAGATGGATTTTTCCTTCGAAAATGAAAAAAACAACACAAGAGGAAATAACCTATCTGAAGAAAAACGAAAGATCCAGTCAGACTGTACAAAGAATTATTGAACTTATAGAAAAAAACGACAGTAAAATGGGAAACTACCCGTTTAATATTCACATTGATATCACAGAAAAAAATAAACGAATTTTATTGTCACTTGAAATACCTTATTACAAGATTCACCAAAATCTGGAGTAGGTAAGGTTATCTTATTGCACTGAACATAAGAAATGAGATTGACCAGGCATTTGCATGGAGCAACCAAAGAAAACTGGGCTAACACCTTGACCAGAATTGTCAAATATTGTAATTAAACTAATTAACTACAAATGAACATTCAATATTTTACAGTGCCTATCTTTATAAGTCATCTTATTAATTGTTCATTACGCTATAAAAAACAAAAATTAATGATTACAAGACACCAACGTTACAAGACATTTTGGCTTTTGCCATACCCCATTGTTGTGTAGTTTTCTGTTTCTTCACTTCTATTTAAAAATAAAATTATATTGTAATTACTTAAGTCCTGTGTAGTGGTTTTAAATTTCTCAAAGTTCAAATTTTTTCTAAAATTTTGTGATTTTTACTTTCTCATGCCTACATGAATATATATATAGGAAGGAAAGTATTGTTTTCATGTCAATTTTTCGAAATTGAGTTTTCACCGGATATACACGTTTTCAGACCCCTGAACACAAAAAAAACATGTTTTTAGCGATTGGTCTGTGTGTACTAGAAGACCCGACACGAACATTTTCATCAAAATCGGTCAACCGAAAGTAGTAGTTAGTTTATTCGTATCATTTTTCACTTTTTTGCAATTTTTTTAAACTGCCTCATTTACTAAATTTTTTATGCTCTACAAGATAGGGTAGATGCCATGTCTGCTGAAATTCTTGGGATGGTTGTTTTCTCATAATTTGTTTTTTAAAGATTGCGACTTTAGTATGCATTTTAGCGCAAAAATGTATATAATAAATGTTGTAGATAATCTAAAATCCTACAACTTTTATTTGAAACATTTTTTATATAACGCTTAGTTTAGCAGTAATGAGTTATTTTCTGTTTTTTTTCACATGAAAATCTGTAAAAATCGATTTTTTTAAGATTCCAGCCTTAGTATGCATTTTACGAAATAAGTGTATAATCAAATTTATAGGAAATTAAAAGATCTACAACTTTTATTTAAAACATTTTTCTCTACAGATCCTAGTTTAGCGTGAAACAAGTGATTTTCCGTATTTTTAAGCCAAACTGAGGTCGATTTTCATTTTGCGTCTTTCACTCATGAGTTTATATTTAAGTTTATGTTTTTTGATGTAAGTTTTTTGTTTATTTCTAATGTTTTATTACTAAAGTTAGGTTATATTGTTCATTATTTGCATTAGCAAGAGAAAGTCGTGTGAGTGTTTCATTCCAGATTTTTTTTTTTTAAGAATTGCGTAAAATAAAATGCTAAAATTGATATTAAATTTAATCTAGATTGTGCAATCGACCAACAAAACAATCACGGGTTCTCACAATAGCCTACTTATTTACCAAAGTTTTTTGTCAATTACCGAAAAGCTGTCGAAGTTGACTTAGTGAGTTTTAATTCTGATCTGCTTAAATATAAGATATTTTACAGCTTGATGATAAACGAGAAAAAGTATAGCTTGCCGTGCCATTCATTTTAATCTGTATTTTTTACTGTTCACTGGATTAAAGATAGAATAAAAAACCAATTATAACATTGAATTTAATAAGCCGACTGAAGTTTTTTTTTAATAGAAATACGAGTAATGAAAATAGTCTCAGCAGTATCTAGCTTTATCACCTTATAGCAGTAATACTTTACAGGCTGGACAAGTTCAAAAGGTATCACGGTAAATGCGAGCACAGAGAACATCTGACGTCATGTTATAGAAAGCCCGTTCTGTCTTAAAGTAGGTTTTAAAATACGTAATAAGACGTTGTTAAGTCTCTCTCTTTTATGATATCTCTCTCAGCTGTAGTTTTTCTATCTTTTTTTGTTACAATATAATAGCTGCAGCTGTTTCGGTTCTATCTACCGCTCGCTAAAAAAACATGTTACTTATGATGGCAGTTTGACCGACGCGCGACGGCTTGCCGGCTACACTGCTGTACCTCGGCTTGGCCTCCTGCCTCCAGCTTTTTCCACCGCACTTATCCGTTTTGATATTGTAATAGTAGTATTAGTAGGAGAAAGCGGATTGTTGCAGTAGAGCTTGCAGTCTCATGTAGTTGACGGTTGCCCTATTCTTTTTACGATATAGGAAACGCGCCCCTTGTTTTCAAGTCGTGCATGCGTGCAGTTGATCACGACTTTATATCCGTCATTTCTTATCGATGGTTTTATTTAATTTAACAGTAAATGATTAAATAAAGTACTTTTATTGATAAACAATAATTTTAAATTATTATCAAAAATATTTAGACCGTTTGTGATTTGTTATGGTCGACTAAATTTGTAATAACCTTATTTCCACTCTCTTTAAGAATCATATTGCTAAAAAATCTTCACAATTCTCTAATAATGATATAACAATATTTATTTCTAAAAATATTTTTACCTATGAATAACTTTACACTACATTACATTTATATATACGGGACACATTGGTATTGTAAAGGCCGTTGTTGTTTAGGTCAACAGCCGAAAGGCTGGTTTGAACCTCTGGAGGTTTTACTTAGTAAAACCGAGAAGTGAGGTGGTTTACTATTGCCTTCCTCACTGAGTCGAAAAATTATGCTTATTAACATGCCAGGCCCTCCGAAAAGCACCCACTCTCCACCCTGCAAATGATATCTTAACTTCATTCACCACAGGGTCTGGCTATATAGTGAAATTCATTACTCTTAGAGAAGAAAACTCTGATTAGGGTCTTTTACATCGCTACCTCTTCTGTTGTTAAACAGTTCAGTCATATAATTAGCTGACTATTTGATAAGAAACAGAACTATTTTTGTAGCCCTGGAACCATCAGATCGAGTGCAATTAATTTAACACTCCACTTGCCCGTTATGGGTAAACTGAAAAGGCCGTTTGACAATAAAAAACAATATTTGTTAGAAAAATTTTTTATTGACGGTTTTAGTTTACGTCATACCTATTTCACTTTTCTACATAGTCGCCGTTCACTCGTAAGCAACTTTTATTTTACATTACGACATTAACGACATTTGACATAAACGATTTGGCATTATTGAGTTACTTGTCGTGTTCAAACCGTTGCCCTGACCGCCAACATTGTTTGCACGTCACAATTTTGGCAATTTAAAATGTGAACAAATGAAGAAACTTGATCAGTAGATCAGTAGATAAAGCCAAAAAGTAGATAACCATCAAAACATCACCGTATAAGTAAAGAATAGATTAAATTAGTTTAATTATATTTAAAATTCTTATAAGAATTTACTCACACATTTATACGAGGAAAAATGAAAACAACATTCACTAAATTGGAAAAAAACTGATCGAAAAATAATTGTTTCACAATTGCGGCAAACAAAAAACTTCAACGATGACAATTGAAAAGGTGAATTCCAAAGCGAACCAAGTCAAAACAGCATATATTTTTAGTAAATCAATTTTTTGTAAAAAATTTTCAGCATCATTTATTACCTGCTAAACAATGCTTTTACTTCTAATTTATTGAGAATATTTAAAATTTAAGCAACTTTAGTTTAGTTTTTCTCAAGATAAAATTTTCACCGCAATTCCTTAGTACATGTTTTTCACCAGAACACGTGTGCGCCCTCTTTTGTATATGAACACTTGTTCTCTCATAAGAAATGGAAAATTTTTGTATAAAACATAGGCTATTAGGTATTGAACATTTCTTAAGGTTCAGCAACTTCGGTCCTTTCCAAGAATTTGCAGGGTACCATAATTTGATAAGATATCATGATACACCATGGTTCCAATATCTATTGGCAAGTCCTGTATTTTCTTTTTGTACGACCGAACACTCTGCTGGGAGTAAGGAAACTATGACCTTATTAGGAGAAAAAAGTGTACAACTTTTAAAAAATTTTACTTTTATTGTCTATAGTATAATCAAGCAGGCTGCCCATAACAGACAGGTGGAGTGTCAAATTATTTACACTCAATCTGTTAGTTGCAGGGCTAAAATAAATAGTTCTGTTTCTTGTCACATGGTCAGCCAATTAAATGACTGAATCATTTAAGAACAGAAGAGGTAGAGGTGTAAAAGACACTAATCAGAGTTATCTCCTCTGAAAGTAATGAATTTCATTATACAGCCAGACCCTGTGGTGAATGAAGTGAAGGTGTCATTTGCAGAGTGGAAAATATGTGCTTTTCAGAGGGCCCGGCATGCTGATGAGTGTACTTTTCCATTCAGTGAGGAAGGCAATTGTAAACCACCTCACTCTTCGTTTTACTTAGTAAAACCTCTAGAGGTTAAAACCAGCCTTTCGGCTGATGACCTAAACAACAACAATCAAGCAGGGAACTTATCTTGATAATATTTTCACTTTGGCTGTTGGCAGCACTGGTGTTACTGTTCTAAAAAGAACTATATCTAAAACTGAAATATATTTAAAACTGCGCAACAAAGTACAGTTTGGAACATATGAACTAATCAGTTGATAGTTCTATGCTTATTGCATTTCTTCAACTAAAAAACTAAAAAATTAAAACAATGACAGCATATTTTGTAATCCACCTCTTCAATTACCTACTAAAATATCTTGTACTTAAATGCACTTATCAGAGTTTTCACTGCGTTACAGTATCATTTTATAATTTCAACACTATTTAACACTGCATAATGCTACATTTATTCTAGAAAAAAACTATTTCAAGTGATCTCTTTATTCCTATGTCTTAGAATACTTTTAAACATTAGTTTTTAAACATTCCTCATAACTTCCTTCTTCTTCGTCTTCTTCTTTGGCCTCGCCTCTTCCCGTTACGCGGGGTCGGCTTTCCCAATCAGAGAGCTCCATTTGTTACGCTCCTGTGCGTCTTCCTCGGATAAGCCCAACATTTTCATGTCTCTTTGGACATTCGTCATCCACGTGGTAAGGGGTCTACCCCTTCCTCTCTTCCCCGTAGCCATGGAAAGGCACCTCTTCACGACATGATCATCCGTTCTCCTGAGCACATGACCATACCATCTCATCCTGGACTCTCGCACCTTTTCTGCTATATTAGCAACTTTGAAGGTTCCCCTTATATGCTCATTCCGCACCTTATCCTTCAATGTGACTCCTCCCGCCCATCGCAGCATGCGCATCTCTGTAGTGTGGAGTTTCTGTTCATGCACTCTCTTAAGTGCCCAAGCTTCGCTGCCATAGACAAGTGCTGGTCTAACTGCCGCTCTGTAGACTCTTCCCTTTATTTTTATGGGCACTTTTGGGTCACACAGAACCCCAGTCAGCATACGCCACTTGTTCCAGCCCGATGTTATTTTATGCACTATTTCAGCCTCCATGGATCCATCCTCTGAGATCACTGCCCCCAGATACTTGAAAGTTTTAACTCTGGGCAGGGGGGTTGCCTCAAGTTTGATGTCTCCACTCCATGAGTCATCAGGATCAAAATTACAAAACATGTACTCTGTTTTTGTTCTACTGATGCGCAACCCATTTTGTTCCAGTGCCTTTCTCCAATTTTCCAAGTTCTCTTGAATCCCCTGCAGGCTATTTGATATAAGGGCTACATCATCAGCATACAAAATGTTCCATAGAGTCTCCTTTTGAATTTCCGATGTCAAGTAGTTCATGACAGTATTAAACAACAAGGGACTTAAGGCACTGCCTTGATGTACACCAACCCTAATATTGAAATACATGGATGATCCAGCTGGGGTTCTAATGCCTGTTTCAACATTGTCATACATGTCCATAATAAGTCTGACATAACATTCAGGGAGTCCATGTGCTCTCAGAGCCTGCCATATAATTGTTCTCGGAACTCGATCAAATGCCTTTTCAAGGTCAATAAATACCATCCACAGATTTGTCTTGTTATCCCGAGCCTTCTCCATGACCAGTCTGATTGCATGAATAGCATCAGTGGTCCCTTTCCCCTTTGTAAAGCCAAATTGGTTTTCCGTCAGAACAGCATGGTTTGTGAGGTGCTCACTTAGGACTCTTTCCCAGATCTTCAGGGTATGTGAGGTGAGTTTGATCCCTCTATAATTACCACAATCACGAACATCACCTTTGTTTTTATAGAAGGGCACAAGGATACTTTTCCTCCAGGCATCTGGCATATTTCCTACCTCAATTATTTTATTGAAAAGTTCTGCAAGCCATACTTCTCCATCTGCCCCTAGTGCCTTCCATATTTCCGCAGGTATTTCATCTGGCCCACTAGCTTTGCCGTTCTTCATTTTGGAAATAGCCCTTCTCACATCCATCGATGTGATTTCATTTATAGGTCCTAGAGTTTTGAGTTCCTCCTTTTCCTGTTGTCGTGGAAATTCCTCATTGAGTAGCTGATTATAGTATTCATACCACCTATCACATATATCCTTATCATCAGTGAGTAATATACCCTCTCTATTGTTCATGTACTTTGTGGTTGAGAAATCCTTTGTACAGTTATGCCTATACTTAGCAATGCGATATATTTCATTGTCCCTTGCTAGTTCCAGATGCTTATATATGTTCTGATCTGCTCTATCCTTTTCAATTGCCACAGTTTTCCTGGCTTCTTTTTTGGCTTTTTTTGTAGGCTTCCCTGTGTTCCTCCAAGTGCGTCTCCTGCCACACTCTAAACAGATGCTTCTTCCTAGCTACAGCTTCCTTTGAATTTTCATTCCACCATTTAGCATCCTTTTTGTTCATAAGTAACCCTTTGCTAGCACCCAGTAGATCTTTTGCAGCCCCAACAGAAAACTTTTCAAAATTCGACCAGGTATTGTTTGGAGATTTGTCTTTAGGGCAGTTGTTTTTCATATGCAGCCTAATGCTATTTAAGAGGTCATTTCCTTTCTCAGTGGCAAAGTTCCTCCATTTTATCTTTGTTACTCCATTTCTCCTTTGTTTTATACGCTTTCCAAGTTTCATAGCCATTAGTAACAATCTATGCTGTGATGTTAAAGGTTCCCCTGGAATCACTTTGCAGTCCTTTATCTGCCCAAGATTACACCTATCTATCAAAAAATAATCTATTTGAGATTTTGCAGTCCCACTCTTGTATGTAATAAGATGCTCGTCTTTCTTTTTGAAGAAAGTGTTCACTACAGACAGGCTCTGCGATGCCGCGAATTCTAGGACTGTCATTCCTTCATTATTTCGATCTCCAAAGCCAAAACCACCATGACATCCCTCAAAACCATCCTTATCCGCACCTACATGTCCATTCAGGTCGCCACATATAAGCCTCCATTCATGTGTTGGAATTTCGCTCAGATACATGTATAGCTCATCCCAAAACTCCTGTTTTTCGGATTCTGGACATCCACTTTGTGGAGCATAAACACTTACAATGTTCAGGCAAGGTTGCTTAGCTAGCGCCAGTTTCACAGAGATAATACGATCACTTACACTCTTCACTTCCACAACATTTTGACTGAGGTGCTGGTCCAATATTATCCCCACACCATTTCTAGTACTTTCTCTTCCATAATAGATACATTTGAAACCGTTCCCTACATGTCGTGATTTGGCCCCCCTCCATTTTGTCTCTTGCACACAGCAAATGTTTATATTACGTTGATGGAGGACGCTACTTAATTCCGCCCCCCGTCCAGTCATTGTGCCAACGTTCCAGGTGGCAATGCGCAATTCAGACATTGTCTCAGTGTTTTGTTTTCTCATTTTTCCGTCGCTTGTGGGGAACGCCCTAGCCTTTTCGTCGCTTACGGAGTACGCCCTAGCCTTTATACTCTTTCTATATATGGACCTTCTCATGATTGGTATATTAAAACGGCTATTGGGTTTTACGGCCGGTTGCCACCTGACACCAAGGTCTTGATTCTCCTGGAGAACCTGAGAGCCGCCGTTGACCAGAGTTGGTTCATCCGCCGCCATCTCTAATGAACCCTCAGACCTAAGAGCTCATCACACTCATGGACTTCTACTTTGATCAACCCAAAGAAACTCCTAGAGTGGGTTTTTGTACGGAGTTTTCTCTCCGGCTAGGTTTGGTCCGCCCCGGGTATTTCATTTCCCCGGTACCACCCATATCTGGGAGGCTTTCCTCTATCCGCCACCTGAGGAGGCGCCCAGTAGGGGTCCTGCCCCCCTGGGATTCCTCATAACTTCCTATCCACCAAAAAAACCATCATATAAACAAAATTTAATATACCCTCATATTACAATTTTTGAGATTTTTCTAAAACTATGATCGGTTGTCCCCAAACTCCTCTCAAGATCATCGGCGCAAATTCTTCTCTCCAAATAAATATGAATTGAAAATATCTAATACAAATATTATAGCCTATTAATTTTAAAATGTCATGTATTGTGCTTGTATAAAGTACTGTATCTCATATTACAGAAAGGAATCAATTAAAAAATTAAAAGTTAACTCTACGAAAACACAGGTAAATGGTCGTTTGTTAGCAGAACCTTAAACCGAAATAAAGTTTTATTTTTAGATTCCTATCCGAGTGTTTTGCATGTTAATAGTAATCCAGACGATGGTTAATCGATGAAAAGATAACAGACCTACTGGTAATCGAAACCTATGATTGACTTTGAAACAACCGATTCAGCTCCTAACTCTGTTTCAACATTCAAATTTTAAAACTTTTTCTTAGAAAGTAAAAGTAATTTTAGAGATTTAAGACAATTATCTCAGTGGCTTTAAATGAATTTAGGGATGGTTTTTCCGATTTTGTGGAAGGAAGTAATGCGTGGTAAAATCATGTACTGCTACGTGCGTATTTTTTTAAAGGCGCAAGCAAAATATTGCGTGATTATCAGGGTTTTTGGCAAGCGACAGCAAACAATTTATGATTTTATGCAGCCAGGTAGTAGTGAAAACGTATAATTTCTTGTAATTGCTAAATAACTAGAAGAAATGTTTTACCAGTACGCGATTTATATTGTAAGTACATCTTATATCAAGACCTTATTCGTTTACTATTCTCATGTACACGTTCGTCTGTTTTTTAAATTTAATTTAAAATTGCTTAGGTCTTTCTAAACAAAAACATGTTTCATGAGTAGAATACATGTAAAAAAACTGGTGTGAAACACTCACACGACTTTCTCTTGCCAATGCAAATAATTACCAATATAACCTAGCATTAGTAATGAAACATTAGAAATAAACAAAAAACTAATCTCAAAAACATAACCTTATTTTAATCATGAGTGAATGATGCAAAATGAATACCAACCTCAGTTTGGCTTTAAAATACGGAAATCACTCTTTCACGCTAAAATAGGCTCTGTAAAGAAAAATGCGCTAAATAAAAGTTGTAAATCTTTTAATTCCCTATATATTGAATTATTGCACTTTTGTCGTAAAATGCATACTAAGGCTGAAATCGTAAACAGAAAATCACTAATTACCGTTAAACTAAGCGTTATAAAAAAAATGTTTGAAGTAAAAGTTGTAGGATTTTAAATTCTCTACAACTTTTATTTCATACATTTTTGCGCTAAAATGCATATTAAAGCCGCAATTTCAAAAAAGTAAAAACAGCCTCTCCAAGAATTTCAGCTGACATGACGCCTACTCTATCTTGTAAAGCATAAAAAATGTAGTAAACGAGGCGATTTAAAAAAAATCGTAGGACCCATTTTTGAGAAAATCGCAAAAAAGTGAAAAATGACACGAATAAACTACTACTTCTGGTTGACCGATTTTGATGAAATATTCGTGTTGGGTCCGGTAGTGGTATTTAACTTAAGGTTTAAGTTTTAAGTTCGTACGATGTTCCTTTCTTGAGACATTTTGTTCACACACACGCGCGCGCGCGCGCGCGCGCGCACGCACACACACACAGATCAATCGCTAAAAACGTGTTTTTTTGCATTCAGGGGGGTCTGAAAACGTGTAGATCCGGTGAAAACTCGATTTCGAAAATCAACATGGAAACAATACTTTCCTTCATATAGGCAAGAGAAAGCAAAAAAAGTAGGAGTCAGATCGGATTATCCAAAATTTTGGATGAACGGGATTGTCGTGTATTTACATAATTTTAGTACTTACTTATGTATTAACAAGGGTAAATTTTTCGGCCTCGGGATATGCCGCCCGGGTGATTTGCTCCCTTTGCTCTTCACCCTAAAACCAGTTCTGCTATTATTCCTTCACTTTCCCTATTGTTTCTGTACCTTCCCAAAGAACTGCGATTCTGAAAATAGGTATTAGTATTCTTAAAGTGATACTGGGATAATAATATACTCGGATACTGGGGTAATAATATAATAAAAGTAATAAGTGTGCGCGCGCGTGTAAGTGTATGTTTAAATCGAATAAATATTATAAGATTGAACGTACAGACCATATATCTTGTAAATTAATCTCCCATGTATATTAGATATATCAGCTGGGTAGATCTAGATTAAATCAAATTATTTGTAACTGCAGTTCGCATCTTGTACACTTATATCGGTCGCATTTTTGCATCCTACTCGTGCGGTATAATCTTCATTATGTGGGTCACTGGACCTATCTTGTTGTTGCATTGTTAGGCCTACATTTCTTGCTCAATATAAACTTTAAATCCGGTTTTTTGCATTAAGTTCTACACCACCCTCTTTCTTATATGTAGTCTACATGTACAATTGCTGCTTGAATTATAATTATTATTGTTATTGTTGTTGTTATTATTACTATAAAATTAAATAATCACGATATCTGTATAGCTATTTAACTTTTTTTTATTTATTCTGTTCGCGCACGTTCCTAAAATGTTAAAATGTGCCAATTTTAATAACTATTTTTCAGTCTTTGGACCAGCACAATCAGCTAGTAGAACGACAATAATAATAATAATAATAATATTTATCAAATTTATTTTACACATATGTATTGTGACAATATCGAAGAGGAGAGTGGTGCGAGAAATTTCTAGTAATTCATAGAATGTTAAAGAGTAGATAATAGAGTGACAAAGTAACAATATGGTTAGTTATAAAAGGATATTTAAAAAGGGCTGTGTATAATAAGGTAGGGTCTTTGTTGTACAACTAAAGGGTGATTCAAAAAGAGCGCCGGTTTTTAAACGGCTGGAAAATTTTTGTTTATCGGTTGGCAACATTGTTTGACCTCATTTCTATTTTGGAGAACATTCCGATTGACGATTCAGTTGTAGTTTCTCTTGTATGCACAGCGAGTGACAGTTTGGTGCGGCTTTTGGTCGGGCGGTGTCATCGGCCCTTACTTTTTTGAAAATCAAGAAGGACAAGCCGTGACAGTAAATGGAGACCGATACCGTACGATGATTAGGGAGTTTTTGTGGCGTCATTTGGATGGAATGGACATTGACGAGTTGTGGTTTCAGCAGGATGGTGCCACCTGTTACGCTGCAGGAGAAACAATGTTGTTGCTCCGTGAACGGTTCCAGGATCGCATCATTTCTCGTAATTCCGACCATCAATGGCTACCAAGGTCGTGTGACTTGACGCCTTGTGACTTTCCTCTTTGGGGTCATCTGAAGTCATTGGTGTAGGCCAATAAACCCCGAAACATCAATGACTTGAAGGAGGAAATTCGACGGGTTATCGGGCAAATGGAAGTCGAAACTTGTCGTGCAGTAATATCCAATTTCATGGACAGAGTTGATGCGTGCCAGCGCAGTAGAGGAGGACATATGCATGACATCATTTTTCATACATAAAATCGGAAGGAAAGATGAACTTGTTGATGTATTTATTTTCGGTTTTTCAGTAAAATAAATCTCTTAATTTGATATATCAAAACCGGCGCTCTTTTTGAATCACGCTATATTTGTGAAAGAGTCGGTTGGTTACCTGTAACACCTTTTATTCTATTGTGACTTGTTTATATTATTTATGATTTTTCGAGAACAAATAAAAAGGATTTTTATTATTTGCATCGAATCTCTGTGTCTTTCGAGAAAACTCTTTGATGTACCTATATAAAGGGAGCCCAAGTGCGGTCAGTGAGTTAGTATTCGTTTGATCTTTGACGAGTGTTTATTGCGTGTCATCGGTACGTTAGATCAGGTCAACGGTTCCGAGGCATTGTGTTGGTCAACTATTGTTGTACAGTTTGTTGTGTGTGTGCGTTGTGAATAGTTTTTGTGTATGTGCATTCTGTTTAATTGTTTGTAAGAAGTACTAAGCAAACTATTTTAGTTATTTATAGTATTCATTGTAATTAGTTTACTATTTATTTTGCAAATCTTTTAGTTGTAATAAATACTTGTAATTTTAAACTTTAGTGTATTAATTATTTAATTACCTAGATCCCGAAACGGACCTTAGCGATAAGTGTCACAGTACACACACACGCGTGCGCGCGCGCGCGCACACACACACACACACACACACACATATATATATATATATATTCTTTTTCTTCTTCTTCTTCTTCTTCTTCGTCGTCGTCGTCCTCCTCCTCCTCCTCCTCCTCCTCCTCCTCCTCCTCCTCCTCCTCCTCCTCCTCCTTTACGGATTAGGTACATTGCCTGTTCCAGCTTTCAGCTTCTATCCATCTTTTTCTTGGCCTACCCAACGACCGTACTCCTTGTAAACGGTATTGTAAGGCCAGTAGCGGATATCGATCCTCTGGTATACAGCTTACATGTTGTAACTACCTCTCCCTATATCGTACACTCCACACATAAATATACTTTAAAAATAATTCCCACCACATTTTATTGACATATAAATTTGTCTATATTTTTAAATTAATGAACAAAATGGGAACTAACCAATTCAACTATGGTTTCCCATGTCCTAGGATAGGTAACTTTAATGTATCTTCTTCAAACACCAGGTCTCTTAGAATCAGAACATCAAGTTGTGAGTTCACAGTTTTAAAAATTTAATAATATCCTTCGTGTTATGCCTACCGACACTAAATAGCCATTTCTGTAATTCCGCTTTCAAGTTTTTGATGTGTCGTATATTTGTATAATATTAGAAAATCAGATTGTTCAGTTGGGTAGTTTGGTAGCCAGGTAACAAAAATGTCTTTGGAAATGCATTTCGTTGGTGAAGAGTGTTAACCTGTTAACTCAATTTCCTAAAACATTACGGGAGAGCTAAAATAACTGAATGAAGCACGTATATTTCCTACGGAGATGGCAGAAAAGATTATCACATCAAAACGCGTCTTAATACTCATTGTAATTTTTTTATTTTTTGTAGTAAGAATTAATTTTCTTTTTTCTAAACTTATCAAAATCAGATTTCGGCCAAAAAATTTAATTAATCTGTTAACACTCTTTTCAAACGATTTGTGTAGCTCTGTGCAAAGGTATCAGATATTTTATTTCATTTTTTCTGTTTTACGTCCAACTTTTTATCATATTAATGCTAATGCAAATGATGAAGATTGGTAGATGAAAATGAGTGATGAAAAATGCCACATCTAACCGGAAATCGAACCCAGGACATAGAAGTCAGGTTGTATTGACTTAATTTGGGTAAACAACTTCGCATAGCGACCAGCTGACGACAACCCCACATAAATAAAAATCTCGACTAGATGATACTGTTCAAATTCAAATCTACTTCAAGCCAAAAATATGAGAAAAAGATCGAATTGGTGGTTGTCAAAGTTATACTGTTCCCAATAACAAATAAAATCTAGAATGCCATTTCTAATTTTGCATAATTGTTTTTGTCAAGATCATTCCACCAATCTTCTATTAAATTAAATCAATATAAATTATTAAAGAATCATTTTTTCAATAGTCTCAAAGTGTTTAAATCATAAATTTACATCAATTTAGTAAACAAAACTGAAGATTTTTCTCTGATAATAATAGAAATAAAATACATGCAATAGAAACAGAAAGTAATGTACCATTTTACGTATAGGCGATGCAAGAAAAATTAAAACTTGAATGGCGGAACCGAGTGACGGTTCAGACCGAAAAGAAGCTACTCACAGATGGATTCATAAATATTTTAAAATAAGTCATTGTTTAATTTTATTTCGATTTATTCATTTATTAATTTTATTACACCTAACACTTAAGTACTTGCTTCATTACTTAGTTACTACTTATGTTACAGGTAGATAACTTTTATCCTGTAATTTAAAAAAATTGAAATTAAAGGTGATGGAGGTAGGAAAGGGAAAATATGCTAAAAATAATAAATATCTTAATAAACCGCCTAGAACCTGCCAAGAAAGGGTTGTTAGGCCAAGTACACATTAAAAGATCAAAGAACAGCATAAACATAAACTGTTTTGCTTTTGCAGACAACCTAGCAATCGTTTCAAGGAACACGGAAACAGCAATAGAACACTTCAACATATTAAAAGAACAAGTAGAAAAAGTAGGTCTACAGATTTCCTTCGAAAAACTGACTACATGAAACATCAAAACAGCCCTGTGTCACTTGAAGACACAATGCAGAAAATTGGAACAGTTGGTAGCTTCAAATTACTCGGGTTGATAACGCACCCGAAGACAAGGGAAAGAAAGGGAACAACAGCAGACGAAGAAAGATGGCTGGTGCACGTCGAAGAACTCACCATCTGTATCAGAAGAAAGCACTCTCAAGGCAAGACAAGATGAAACATTGCAGTACTGTGAAGGCTGGTCTAAGAGAACCTGAGAATTTTGGGAGTAAGATGTTTCGCTAGATAATGGATCCGAAGACAGTACGAGTTACGAGGACGAGAAGAACTGTACAAGAAAACCGAACGTTTAATGAAAACGATTGGAAAAAGAAGACTAAAATTCTACAAATACCTGTATAGATTGGATGACGAACGATTAAAAAATTAATTATTTAAGACATTAAACAATGAACTGGAGTCAAATAGTGGTTGAAAGAAGTCAGAAGGGATATTGAGAAAACTGGAATAAACCAAGAAAACATAATGGATCTAACCAAATCCAGACAACTGATTACTGAATTAAAGGCTTGCATGAACAGCAAAAACAGAACACGGGGTGGGTCGAAAAAAGGAGAAAAGCCGCTAGCGAAGAATACTGAGAAATTGGATTGCAAAAAGAGCTTCCAGATATGTCGAAAGTCACTTCACGTGATCGGAAATTGGCTCTGTACAGAGAAAACCACCTGGACGAAACAAATTTCTGTGGTATTAAACAACAAACATATTTTTGATTAGTTTGTAGGTCTAATTCATTTTTAGATAAAAAATCTTTCGTAAAAATGAAACCCGAAATTCCGTTAACACTGGGCATGTTGCAATAAAGTGGATTATGTGTTCCTCTTCATACGTCTTACATAATCAACACATTTTAACAGCCGACATTAAATTACATTTATTTAAATAAATTAACTCCACTCTGGCCTTAAACCAGTTGATCAATGTAAAATGCTGACTGTTATAAATGTTAAGAAATGATTTAAATTACCTGTATTAAAAAATTGTTTTTCTATCTTACAGTTTGAGTTCATTTTTAAAACTGTATAGGGTAAGATTTTTAAATGAATTGTTTGATTATTATTCGTTTTAATAGAAGTATTATACGGTGCTGTTTCGTATCCGGTTATCCCATATTGCACAGTATTAAAGTAATTTTTGTAACTGGTCGGGTGCGAATGGATATCTTTATTTTCCAGAAATAAATACATTTTTTTTCTAAAATAATGTACTCTGATAAATGTAAATGCACGTAAACGCTAGTATGTTAGTTCGTTTAAATCAGATTAACAGGAATCACGTCTTTTTGCTCTAAAATTGCCCAAACCATTTTTACATCCAGAAAACAGGATCTGTTTTACACAGAAATCCTCAAGATGTAATATTTTATACTAATCCGATTGGGCTGAAATTGGGTTCTACGTTGAATTGAAATGGTTTAATTTTCTTGCTAATTCCCTAAGGATTAAATTTTAAATATTATTTATATAATAATAATGTATATTATTATTATTATTAAAATTTTATGGCCTACAAAGGACCACTTTAGTCATTTTACATTTAAAGTCTTTCCTTCTTTCTTCCTTTTCTTTTCCGCCCAATATTTTTTCATCCTTTCCGAGCGCAATTTTCTTTCCTTCTCTGGAACCACTCTTCCCAATCGTTGCTTGTTCCTTCACTAACACTGCTCTGCTTTAACACAACTCGGCACTGTTTCACTAATTCCAAGGAAATTTATTTTCTGAGGCCTTTTAAGAACATTTTCACTGTCGATAATATGGATTGCTTCAGGATTGATGTGACTATCTAAACGAGCTTTATGTAAGATGAAAATTCTTTTTATCGTACTGGAAACAGAAGTAATGTGAAATCTCTGTTCAGATCATTATTCTTAATATTGACCCATGGATCTCCCAACTTTTTTCTAGATCTTCTGTATGTCAGACTTACCCTGATGCAACCGCACAGGTTTATATAAAAAATCAAAATGGGTTTTTTAATTTGATTATATATCATTACTTTACTATGGAGAGGCAGCTGCGACTGACGCCCCAGTAACCAATATAATTCCCTACATCTGATACGTAACTGAGCTCTATTTATCTTTATTTAGACTTTTAGATTATGTCTATTTATAATTATCTTTATTTAGACGGCGGATCTGAGCGGATGCACTCTCCGGCCAATAGAGTACTGTTATTTTTTAAATATAAATTTATCCGTTTAATCTGTTCTGAACTTTTCTATTTGGTCGTAATAATTAAAATCGCGGACTATATGTTTCATCCTTAAATTCTTCGTTTGACGTTTCTTATTTTTTATTTAATTTTTTACGGGCATTATGTTTCGTCTGTACGTGTTCGTAATCTTCAATAGATTCCACCAGTCAGCCGTTTCCTGACCGAACTTCAGAGGAACGCTTAGTTTTCAGAAGTACGCTGAAGGAAGCGACTTCATCCGAAAGATCTCCAAAAATAAATCGTCAACAATCACCAAGAATGACCGCAGCAGCCAGTATTTTATTTCTACGTAATATTTTTTTCGGGTATTTTAAAAACGATTTATTCTACTTATGAATATTTTTTCACTGGTATTCTTTCCAGTAATATTACGTGTCCCGTCGTTCAGAGTTGTTATCCGATATCTCAAAATGTTAGTACTAGAGGTATACAAATTGATTTCACTTCTTTGGCTTTTAAGACCTACATTGACTATTCTAGTCACGTTACCACAGGTTCCAGTATTCTTTCATACTTTCCGATCATTTCTTTCTTTCTTCTTCAGAAAATATCTTTTTGGTTTCCTTGGTTTGTTTAGCAGCGAGTATGGTGTTTTTACTTTTATCAATTTCTAGATTGGCTTTATTTTTTTTTAGATCATTTAGTGTTACATTCAAGGTAATTGAGCATTTCCTCGTCCGAAATTTTGATTAAGATTTCCTTTATACAGTAGAGCGTTAGTTATCTGAACTAATTGGGACCAAAGCGGTTTTGATAATCCAATAGTTCGGATAATCAAATACGCTAAATACTGTAATTTGATACACTGTACCGTAACAATGTAATATAAATGTTTAATAATGTTAATAAATGCTAACATAAACCATAGTTTTAAAAAAACACTAATTTATTGTATTTAATGTAATTGTAGAGAGAGTACTAAAGATGTATTTAAAACAAAAAGAAAAATACAGAATTTTAAAAACCGAAAAAGTTAGCGAAACTAACTACGATTCGATTTCCGGCCAGGGTCTGGAAATTTTCGCAAGTTAAAATCCATCGTTACATCTTCCGGGCTACCCCTCCTTCTTCTACCGGCTGGCGTCCACTCCCATACCCTCTTTGGCCACTTATCATCCTCCATCCTCCGCAAATAGCCACCATTTTAATTGCTTCCGGAATATGGTATCCATGATTTTTCCTTGAACGCCGATTCTTCTCCTTAATTCCGGAATTCGGAATTCGATCGATCCGTGACACATTTTCCCTATTTTATCATTGAAATTGGTAAAAAATGGGTTAGTATTGTGGCCTTAGTTTGAGTTTTACGACAAAAGTACACATAATTACTGTAATAAAATTAAAAACTATGCCTCACTTCCGGCCTACCTTTCCTTCTTCTACCGGCTGGCGTCCACTCCCATACCCTCCTTGGCCACCTACCATACTCCATCCTCTGCAAATGGCCAAACCATTTTAACTGCTTCCGGGATATGGTATTCATGATATTTCCTTAAACGCCGATTCTTCTCCTAATTTCGGAATTCGGAATTCGATCGATCCGCGACACATTTTCCTTATTGTATCATTTAAATTGGTTAAAAATGGGGTTTTCTTAGTATTGTGGCCTTAATTTGAGTTTTAAGACAAAAGTACACATAATTACTGTTATATAAAATTAAAACTATGCGTCACTTCCAGGCTACTCCTCCTTCTTCTACCGGCTGGCGTCCACTCTCATACCCTCCTTGGCCACCTACCAACCTCCATCCTCTGCAAATGGCCAAACCATTTTAACTGCTTCCGGGATATGGTATTCATGATATTTCCTTAAACGCCGATTCTTCTCCTAATTTCGGAATTCGGAATTCGATCGATCCGCGACACATTTTCCTTATTGTATCATTTAAATTGGTTAAAAATGGGGTTTTCTTAGTATTGTGGCCTTAATTTGAGTTTTAAGACAAAAGTACACATAATTACTGTTATATAAAATTAAAACTATGCGTCACTTCCGGGCTACTCCTCCTTCTTCTACCGGCTGGCGTCCACTCTCATACCCTCCTTGGCCACCTACCAACCTCCATCCTCTGCAAATGGCCAAACCATTTTAACTGCTTCCGGGATATGGGATCCATGATATTTCCTTGAACGCCGATTCTTCTCCTAATTCGGAATTCGATCGATCCGCGACACATTTTCCCAATTGTATCATTGAAATTGGTGAAAAATGTGTTTTTCTTAGTAATGTGGCTTTAGTTTGAGTTTTACGACAAAAGTACACATAATTACTGTTATATAAAATTAAAACTATGCGTCACTTCCGGGCTACTCCTCCTTCTTCTACCGGCTGGCGTCCACTCTCATACCCTCCTTGGCCACCTACCATCCTCCATCCTCTGCAAATGGCCAAACCATTTTAACTGCTTCCGGGATATAGTATCCATGATATTTCCTTGAACGCCGATTCTTCTCCTAATTTCGGAATTCGGAATTCGATCGATCCGTGACACATTTTCCCTATTTTATCATTGAAATTGGTAAAAAATGGGTTTTTCTTAGTACTGTGGCCTTAGTTTGAGTTTTACGACAAAAGTACACATAATTACTGTAATAAAATTAAAAACTATGCGTCACTTCCGGCCTACCTTTCCTTCTTCTACCAGCTGGCATCCACTCCCATACCCTCCTTGGACACCTACCAACCTCCATCCTCTGCAAATGGCCAAACCATTTTAACTGCTTCCGGGATATAGTATCCATGATATTTCCTTGAAGCCAATTCTTCTCCTTATTTCGGAATTCGATCGATCCGCGACACATTAATTTTTGACACATTTTTAATATTGTGGCCTTATTATGAGTTTTACGACTAAAGTATTCATAATTACCGTTGTATAAAATTAAAAACTATGCGTCCTCATTTAGGTTTAATTTTAAATATTATAAAGCTTTAGATATTTTCATTCGGTAATTTCAATGAATAATTTTGAGTCGTTGTACGTAGACAAGTGATCCTATCACATTTAACAATAAAGAAGATCAGGAAAAACGGGAAACGGTTGAGGTGTGCTTAATGTGTTTAATTTAGTTAATGGAGCCAGGCGAGATGATGGGGTCGCGTGCACTTCATTGGTGGCCGGCCACGTCCGTGTAACGACCGCTGTTTAATGGCCACCTAATAACTAAGTCAAACATGTACAGATAGTCGGGGTCGACGCCGCATCCCTCACCTACCTTCGACCCCTATTCTCTATACACTACTGTAAAACACCGATGTATTCCAGAACAATAAGTTATACCACACAGCCTTGGTCACGGGCGCATGATTCACTCGAATAAGATGAACCAAAGCATAAAACCACATTCATTAACCACTGGCATAAACCACTAGTATTTCATTTCTTACTAATAAACAGCACGAACCCCTAAATTACAAAAATAAAACATCCAATTTGAAAAAATGCAAATTCATTCACTACAGACAGCTTTAGATTGCAACGGGTGAACTCAGTTAAAAAAACAATAAAATATGCTTTCTAATCGAATGTAGAGTACATTGAAACCTCACTCCACAAAGAAAAAAACAAATATGAATTGCATGATTAATAAATTACTTTTTACTTTTTCCTACCCTGTACGAAGTATAGGAAAGGAAAGAATTGTTTTCATATCGATTTTTTAAAACTTTTCACTAAAAATACTCGTATCAGATCCCCAGAATCCAAAAAAAAAATGTTGTTATCGATTGATCTGTGTATGTATTTTGATTAATTGATAAGTAAATTATTTGTAAAAGTATGTGTATACTGTTCTATGTATGATTTCCACTTTTTAAACTAAACTTTAGTTTAGAACCTACCTAAACCTAACTAAACTTTGGTTTAGTTTAGGTATGTATAATTCTGTTTGCATTTATGACTGTTTTTGTTTGTATTCTTCTTTTCTATTTTTATTCTTTTGTATATTTTCTTTTCTCTAACAATAATTAAATATGGTTTCTGTGATTGGGTTATAGTTGGCCTGTTGTAAACAATACAAATAAAAAATTCCATGTGTGTCTGCGCACGCGCGCGTGTGTGTGTATATGTCTGTCTGGCGGATGTGAACGAAATATCTCAAAAACGAAACATCTTACGAAAATGAAACTTAAGTTAGACACGACCCCAACATTTTTATTAAAATCGGTTAATCAGAAATAGTAGTTTATTTTTGAATAATTTTTCACTTTATTGCGATTTTCTCAAAATAGCTCCTACGATTTTCATTAAAATCAACTAATTTACTGCCTACATTTTGTGTGCTCTACAAGATAGGGTAAGCGGAATGTCTGCTGAAATTCGTGCAGACTGTGCTCTCGTGATAATTTTTTTAAAAGATTACCACATTAATACTATTTTAGGGCAAAAACGTATATAATCAGAGTTAAAAGAAATTAAAAAATCTGCAACTTTTATTTTAACCATTTTTTTTCTGCAGTGCTTAGTTTAGCGTCAGTTAGTGATTTTCTGTATTTTGCTCGTAAAAATTAAAGTCGAAGAGAGGTTGATTTTCATTTCCCGTCATTCACTCATGATTAATATTATATAATGTTTTTAATTTTACACTGTTTTCTCATGATTTAATGATTATGTTTTTTTCCATTTACATTGGCAAGAGAGAGTTTGAATGTTCCATACCAGATTTTAAATCTGAAATAAATTTATTTTAACAAGAAAATCATCCAAATTTCACATAGTGTCACTTTCTCCTACACAAAATAAGCTGGCGTTCCATCTTGCTGCCAGGTATGCAATCAAAAATTATAAATTGAATTGTTTTCAAGTTCAAGCAACACTACTGTTCTCAGCTACTACATTTCCGAGTTGATGTTTCCCTAACAAAATTAAGGTGCTATTATTGCAATACTAGAAATATCTTCCAATTATATTAAACAGGCATATTTTGTTCTGCTTCAATTGCACTTTTTTTGTCATCAGTCTTTCAACTGGTTTGATGCAGTTCTCCTAGCTGTTCTATCGTGCGCAAGTCGTTTCATATCTACATACCTGTAACACCCTACATCTTTTGTAATTTGCTTTATGTATTCTAACCTCTGCCTCCCCCTACAATTCACTGCATCAATATTACCCTCCATTATTGATAGACTAATACCTGGATGTCATAAAATAAGCCCCACTAGCCTATCCCTTCTTTTGGTAAGGTGTTTCCATATAGAACTTTTTTCATCCACTCGTCTAAGAACCTCTAAATTACTTATTTTGTCCACCCACCTAATCTTTAACATTTTCCTATAACATCATATTTCAAAAGCTTCTATCCTCTTCCTTTCTACAGCCCCTGTAACTCACGTTTCACTCCCGTATAATGCTCCACTCCAAACACAGTGTTTTAAGAATGTTTTTTAAATATGTAAGTCAATATTTGTAGTCAATAAGCTGTTTTTCATTTCAAAGGCTTTTCTAGTTTTAGTAATCCTACTCTTGATATCACTTATGTTTCTACCATCCTATGTTATTTTACTCTCTAGATAGCAGAATTCCCCAAGTTCCTGTATGTTTTCGTTGCCTACTTTTAAATTTCCCATCTCTTCTAAACCACTCTTGCTGCTGCACAACACTTCCGTTTTGTTCTTATTAATTTTCATGAAGTAATCCTTTGTCATGATCTCATCCATTCCATTTAAGATATCCTCAGTTTTTTCTGTGTCTCGGCTAATACTACGATATCATCGGCGAATCTCAGCATTTTTATTGTTTCTCCTTGAATTTTTATTCCTGCATCAAATTTTTCCTTCCCTTCATTTATAGCTTCTTCTATATACAAGTTAAAAAATAGTGGTGACAATGAACATCCTTGTCGTACACCTTTCCTTACAGCAGCTTTTTTCGTGCCCCTCAATTCTCAAAACAACTGTTTTATTCTTATACAGACCGTAGATAACTTCCCTTTCTCTGTATTGCTTTTTTATTCAATGCATTTTATTGGTATTTTCAATGCAAGGTATTTTACAATGCATTTTATTGCATTATGAATATTTTTATTGGACCAGTACACGCAATTATGCCGGTGAGTTTAAAGCACACCATAAAATTGACGCAAGAAGTTAGAATCGGCTTCATTAGGGACAGTGGCAAGTTTACAGAAATGCAATCGCTTGTCAGAATCGTCTTCATAAACAGTGAACATTTTCAAATACTGCAAAACGCTACTGCTCTGATATTAACAACAGACAAGTCCTAACAAACTAGTACTGATACAGTAAACAAAAGAATGTTATACGTGATGTTGCCAACTTATCGAAAAAATTATGCTATTGCACAGAGAAAGTGAGATATGCACTACCCATCGCATTACGTCATCCCGAAGGCTCACTGTCGTCGTTGGGGGAATCTGGTCGAAACGTACAAAATATTAAATGGTTTTTACTCAACTCCAGTTCCATTGTTAATAAAGGATCTCGACAGTTGAACTGAGAGCCACGCAGCTGCTGCACTGAATGACAGCTGTAGTACAATCACAAAACAGAATTACTTCTCTGTGACTGTGGTCACGCCTCCCGATGGTGTAGTCAGTTCACCTTCCTTGAGTGACTTGAAGCACTTACATGAATCTTTCGAGAACGTTATTGGCTTCAATATATCGTAGTTTATTTTATAGGTATACGCTAAATGAGAGTTTAACTTTTGTCTATTGTCATTGATACTTTGTAAATGAGGGTTTTATGATGTTTAACTAATTTTTTTTTTATAAATTGTGTTTGTCCGCGTTGTTTCGGGCTACCCTTCCCCTTTCATTTTTTCAATAATAATAATTATTATTATTATTCTAATTTAAAATATATTAAACATGGAATAGTTATAAATTTAAGAGCATTAAAAAAATAATCTGTTGAAAACATTATGCTAAAAACCATATAGTAGTTTTTTTTTAATTCTAAATACTTTTCAAATGCTCTCTTCTGTCCAAAGCCAATTTTTTATTTTGTGCCTCTCTTTCTGCTTATTTCTATTAAATATTTTCTCCAGTTACACTTCCAAATAGGAAATTAAAAGATCTACAACTTTTATTTTAAGCATTTTTCTCTTCAGAGCCTAGTTTATTGTCAATTAGTGTTTTTTCTTATTATTAAGCCAAACTAAGGTTGATTTTTATTTTGTGTCATTCACTCATGATTAAAATTAGGTTACGGTTTTTTGAGGTTAGTTTTTTTTGTTTAATTCTAATGTTTTATTACTAATATTAGGAATATTGTTCATTATTTGCATTTGTCAAGAGAAAGTCATGTGAGCGTTTCACACCAGATTTTTTATTTTCTTATCGGGAACTGTATATTATTGACAACCACCCAATTTGCTCGCTGTTTTTGTGCTGTATTTTTGACGTGGATTAGGTATGAATTTGAACTGAATTCCCAGTGGAGTTTGTTCAGGCGTGGCTGTCAGCTGGTCACCATACAAAATCGCTTGCCCAACCGGTGTTATTTAACAATTAATAGCGTCTCTTTACCAGCTGATTGACTGGGCTGGCCCGGAGGCCCCTGTTATTATTTTATAAAGCTCTTTAATTTACATGGCTTCTTTACAGTTAAATTCTTTACAATAAATTTCTTTTAGAGTTTTTAAAACCACAAGATAATTTTTTGAACATCATTTTCTATATGGACATACACAATTTCTATATTTAGGATAAAAATAAAAATGTAATACTATTTTTAATTTTTTTTATGTTTTTCTTCCACTGATACACAAAATTGTGTAAAAATAATTAATAACAAAAAATCGTTATCAAGTTAAATCTCTCCAAGTAGAGACAAACACATAACACAAAAGACATTGACTTCATTACAGCCATTTATGTTGAATTTCAATTGTACAGTAAACTAAAAAGCGGATGATCAATACGGAAATAAAAACGCAAAAATGTCAATCTGACAGAATATTGTTAACAGGTGTATTCGCCTAGTAGGTAGGCAATACGGAGTACTTTAGCGAAGTACATCTTCCCTGAGGCACAGACATTACAGTTTTATTTTTATCTACCTAAAGCGCTTGCGTAAACCTCATAAAACGACGGTTACTACAGTTAAAGCATTTAAAAAATTTTAATTAACATTCTTTCAAAAATTAGTTGAGATTTTTTATGAAGTAGGTTCTCTTGAAATATCGATTTTTTTTACATATTCGAATAAAATGAAAAAACTTGTTAAATATGGAGCGGTAAGAATTCATCACTGACATTACGTAATAAAATATTTAATAAATTAATAATAGTATTATTAAACCGATATGGACGTACGGCATGCAACTGTGGGGAGCAGGTAGTAACTCCAATCTTAGCACTATCCAAAATTTACAATTAAAACTGTTAAGGACCCACCGGGTTGGTCTAGAGGTAAAGTCGTCGCCAAAATCAGCTGTTTAACAGCTGGTTTTCGGAGACGAAGGTTCCTGGTTCAAATCCTAGAAAAGGTATTTACTTTTATACGAATTTGAATGCTAGACAGTGGTTACCGGTGTACTTTGATGGTTGGGGTTCAATTAACCATACTCTCTCAGGAATGGTCGGCCTGGGTCTGTACAAGACAACACCTCATTTACACGTCATACGTATCATCCTCATCTTATTGGGTCATGGGGTTGCTTATTGTTCAGAATTGAACAGATTGCAACGTACACATATTAGAATTAAAAAAAAAAACTGTTAAGATCTGTCACTCAAGCTCCTTGGAATACTAACAACAAAATAATTTATAGAGACCTCAACATTCCGTACTTTCAGGACGAAATAAAAAAATTTTCGGCAAAGTATCAAAGAAGATTAGAAAACATTCTAATATTCTTAATGCCTCCAGTAGCTATTAATCTCCTGGAACAACGCAAGAAGATTGAACAAACGTAAACACCCGATGGACGACTTATTTTAAAGTGGTAGTGTTAGTTTTAATAATGTTTTAATTACAATAGAAAATGAAAAACGTGTAAAGGACGCTCTTGTGCATATTATGTTATTTGTAAATACGTTAAGATAAAATTAAGTTAATTTTTTACGGCGATTTCATGGTGAATCGTCTTTTCACGAAATTATTTTTTCTTAATTCAAAACTACTTACGGTTCTTTGTTAAACTAACAGATCATTCGTTATATTTTACTATTCAATATAAAAAAAACCATATGGAATTTTTTTGTTTTATTTCCGATTTTTTGCAGTTACTGCTAGTGCAGATGATGAAGGGTGATAGATGAAAATGGGTAATGCAAAAATTCCAGACCTGACCGGAAATTGAACCCGGGACCCCTGGCGTGGAACACAGTTGCGCTGACATTTACAACACTAGCCGGCCAAAAAAATTAAAAATATGGAGCCTCATTGTTTAGACATGGATACTGTTCAAAATTCCAGTGGAACAGCCAAAGAATATTAAAATAAATTTCAGGTTTGGTTGTAATAAATTGTCAATGGATAATAAATGTTTTTAGAAACGCATTTAGTTGTTCTTGGATTAGTAACAATTTAATTTATTTTAATTTTACAAATTGTTTTATCTTTCAAAATGAAATAAGTAAAAGTGAAAACCAAAATGTCAGATAAAATAATTATTAGTTTATTTTGAGTTTACAGCAATTTAACGGTGGATTACTTTCAATTACAGCCTGGTTTTGAAGCCAAAAAACAGTGACTTTAGAATCTAATAATTTTATTAGCATGTCGTGAACAGAATCTTAAGGTTTATTCTACTGTAGATGCAAAAGTCCCCTCTAGCTCAACACTAAATTTTTAACTTTCCGATCACCTAGAAAGCTGAAATTCAGCACATTCGTTTCTTAAAGTTTTAACAAAAAAAAGTGTTTACACTTCGATAAATTTCTAAGAAGTGAAATTGGGGAAACAACCTAAAACAATATGACTTTTTTTATATCTTCCCGAAGAGCTACAATTTTGAAAATTGGCGTGTGTATCCTCTAAGCGCTACTGAGAAAAAATTAAGCACTTTAATGACAACCACTAAGGTTTCACAGGCAGTGTTTTACAGACCTTCACGAGAAGGTCTCTACAAAATAAACTCAATGACTCTATATGTTAGGTAGCTCCACATGGTACATGTTACCTGCGATAGTAAAACTGACGTGCAACTTCAGGTTATCACGGCTCGATGAAAGGACCGGTTCCATCGTTCTAGCAGTATTAAAGCGTGTCACTGGTTCTACAGGCCGGCTGTTTACTGCATGACTACTACAGTTGAATTCTCCTCCCCGTTGCCGTGCGTTATCGCATCTCAAAATTTTTCCTTTCTGTTATCATATGATGTATTCACTACTGACATTCGGGCAATCTTTGAATTCGATAAAGACACAAATAATTAATTCACTTTAGAAACTTCACTATGCCATTTTGAAATAAAATTACCAGATAATAATAAATTCTATAAATATATATTTTTTCGTTAACCATTATAAATTTAAAACGCATATCTGATCCAATTTATTTTAAATGGAGACTTTATTTGTCTTAAGACTAAATTCAGAGTTCTACCAAATGGATTAAAAACAATTTTACATGGTTGTAAAAATGACACTTTTGAGATTCAGTAGAAAATCCGAAAATGAAAACCGGAAAAATGGTAACGAGATATTGCAAAGTAAATAACAAAAAAAAATTCGATGGTGCTACTATTCTGGTGACGGCATTGCAAAATTTAGTTTGTTTTGACTGTCGTTATGGTGACGGGAATCGTTTATTTAGGTGCATACTTATTTCGTTATAACACGGATACAATCCATCGCGAAACAATTCTAAAAGTGTTAATGTAGTCTAATTGTGAAATTGGATGGTAAGAATAAATTAGTAGACTATTATTTTGCGAATTAATCGGCACGGATCATCTAGCTAATTAATATTACATTTATTTTTTTTAAATTTCTAAACATTAATAAGTTTATATTAATATATTTTTAAAACAGCTTAGCTCAGATGCTCAAGCCAGTGTGGTTAATGCTGGTAGAGTAGCAGAGACACAGTTTATTTACTGTATTTTCATTAATATTACAGTTCATTCGAAATAGCATGGTAGTAAGTCTGAATGGTGGTAACGTTTCTGAATAAAAAGTCCCTTTTCGAAAGTAAAATTTCCCTTTTAATTATTCTTAGTGGTATTCTTATTATTTTAAGTAGTAGCACAGACACATGAGCACATTACAAAATTCCCTTTACTCGTTATTTCATTTAAGTAATATTATCATGCTATTTCGAATGGGATGTAGTCACTTTACTGTTATTATCAGGCAGTAATTTTACTGCTCGGGAAGCCTCATTCAAAAGACAGCAAAAAACTGCTTCCTGAAATAGTAAAAATATGCTTAATGGAGCCTAACGGGTAAAAATTGGTAACTAACGTACAGAAATGAATATCATATTGGTTACATTCCTAAAAAGATACCGTTTTATAACTCGAAATGTATTTTCTAATATTAATAGTAATTTTTATTTATGTTTATGATGTTACCGCAATCTCGTAGCAATAAGTTAGTGCGTAGCGCAGGCGCGAGTGTTAGTTTACAGGCCTACCATAATGTATAGAATGATAGATAAGATAAAATTAGCGTATTACACAACACTAATGTTACAGATACGAATGACAGGTGCTTTCGCATTAGATCTGGCTACTCTAAATTAATTATTTAGTCGATTGCGTTTTAGGTTAGAATTATATGTAAACGTATAATTAATTTGATTCGATGAAGCAGGAATGTTAGTTACGTAATGCAGTAGTAAATAAGAACGGAACGGTTTTGTAAGTAGTATCTGACCTTTGCAGACGAGTGTTGCCTTGTTTACATCCGACCGACTCTTCGTGTTACGCCTCCGTTTGACCCGGCTAGCGTTTTCCATCCCATAATTACGTTTGACCCGGGGAGCTGGTGTCCATTAGTTAAATGAGTTCGACCCCCACCCTTGGCTGTCTAGAATAAGAGCTTCCGCCGACCAGGTAGGTTTCTACCACAACCCTCACACCCACTCTACCCCACTGTTTACTCTGACTGGCCGTTTTGAAAAATGACTTCAGTGTCGTGGCCGGTGAAGGGGAGAGCTGTGGACAGGAAGCGTGCTTCGACGTGCGTGAAAAATGTACTGCACTATTTATTACGAATCATTTTTAAAAGCAATACACAGCAGTCACCCTTCATCATTAACCATTAAGTCGTCACCCATCTGCTAAAAACTTTACTTCCTCTTTACTTTACATAATACAATCTTCTTCATTTAAAAGAACCAAATCTAATAGTCTTTAAACAAGTAACAAGTTTAAAAAGAAAAATACGTCATTTTTACCTGCCCCTTTAAATCGATTAGGTGAACCCACGCTAAAAGACCGTGTAGAAAACAATTTCATGCTACCTAATTACATTAACATATTCAAATAAGAATTCGTATATATATCGTTTTTTTCTCATCCTTTCCAAAAAAATCAATACAGTATAAAAAAAATTAAAGAGGTGCTAAGTACTGACTCACCCAGATCTTCCACCAATTGTGTTTTCCCATCTTAAATCATTACTAAACTGTTCTTTTACTACAGTATAATCTCGATTAACCGAATCCATGTCATCCGAAACGACCGAAAATCAACATTTATTTCTACTATACCTAATTTACATGAACAAAGTGAGAATGAAAATAATTCGGTATTTACTACACAAGTTATATAAAATACATTATGTACATATGCTGTACTACAGAAAAAAATTAAGTCATTTTCTTATAAGGTTTAGTTCGAACATCAGAAGGGGTTTAGTGGCTGAAAATATTGAAGTGTTCAAGGTTAGTCAACGAGCAAACTTTGTGGTCCTGCACGCCCCAAGTTTGCAGTTAAGGTGTAATATAGTATCTTGGATGAGCTTAGACAGAAAATATTAACAGCCTTTAGTTACCTGTATTGCTGATTGTATAAAGCTTCCCTTTACTTTTTCCATTTCCCCGGTTACACTTCTTTATGTAATGAAAGAAAATAAATGTTTCACTTTTTCGCCGGTTTTCTCGGTCTTGGATGGGGTCAAATAAAAGATATTAACAGGGCTTTTTTATGGCCGATCGTCGAAAAAAAACCTTCAATTCCGTTTTAGCTCTGATTCTTCCTTAAGTTTTCCAATAATTTCGGGTCGGTGCTCTCCAAAATTTGGTGAAGAGATTGTAAAAAGAAATTACCGCTTTTTCACGAACTTCCTTAGCTTGGAATCAGCCAGACTTTTTGACCATGAAATCAGTCGCCACAATAAATGAAGAAAACTGGTTTTTACCCATATTTGAGGAAGGTGCAACCCAAAGTTTTTAAGTTACTGAAGTTTATGTGATTTGCTGAACCACATGCCTTTGAAAGGTTTTTGTTAAGTAAAATAGTAAAACTTTTCTAAATTTTTGGGGTGGCATAACACACACACCCCCCCCCCCCACCTACAGGGGGTCAATACCAGAGATTTAAAATTTTTCCCGAAGGTTATGGAACATGGCGAACAAAAACGGTCGTGATTATTTTTGCTCTTCCAAGACTCGTTTTACGTTAGAATTCGTGTCAGTGACCCTAAGAGCTTTATATTACTTAAGACTATTTTAATTTTATGTTTAAATCACTTGACTTTAAAAATACATTTTATTAAAATATTTTATAAAACTATTCACACCATTAAAAATATGAGCACCATTTGAGATTCGAACCCCTCTCTTCAGTTTAAAAGAAACAATACTTACAAACCTAACTTTTTATTAATTAAACTATAATTAACATGTGTTTAATGTAATTATTTGAGTTTTGTACACAAACAATTTTAGTGTTTACAAACTCAAATGATTCATCTACTAAAATTTAATCACCCGGTTTGTTAAACTCTTCTAGCTCAATATAATATTTATATTGTAACATAAACAAAATTTACTTCAGTGTTTACTTAGAAATTTATTTAGTTTTCAAACAAAAATCTAAAAATAAATAAATTTAAAAATAAACTATTGTACACTATAAAGTGTGTACCGTTGAAAAAGTACAATTATACGAACAATTGAAGTTATGGTAATTCCTAATTACCATAACTTCCATTATTAATGTAAAAACCAAATAAATCATGGTAAGGGAAACCCCCCCCCCCATTGTTAGAATAAGTTACATTAGAATAGTAGTTAGACAATAAGTTGTAAATATAGCCAACGGTCAATCATCTGATATTCATTAGACCGGTGTATTTCTCCCTCTGTATTTTTGGGCTTTTCTTCCACCTACCAACTTACAGCCTATCACTGGGATGGTTCTCCTTCCCGTTGGTTGAACAGTTGGTGGGAGAGGGAGGCTTATTAACCAGAGGTTTTTTAGTTTGGACTCAGGAAATTTACAATCGGTTCCCTCGGGACTTAAGAGTGAAACTGTTAGTTAAGAAGGAGCAGCATTTGAAGAAGTGATTAGGAGAACCAGAAGTGACTAGGAGAAGGAGAAGCAGAAGGAGGAGGAGGAGGAGAAGGAGGAGGAGAAGGAGAAGGAGAAGGAGATGGAGGAGGAGAAGGAGAAGAAGAAGAAGAAGAAAGGGTAAGCATATATAATTGGAGGTAAATTTATCTGTATATTTATTTATTAAGGGTTTGTTAGTTTTGTTTTTGTATTAAAGTCACAGCAGAAAAATGATTGGCTATATTTTAAAATAGGTTAGGGTAATTTAAGGATAATTTTGTTAGTAGTTAGTTAATTTAGTTAGTAGTACATTCATCAAATATTTAGTTTAAAGCAAGGATATATAGTTTTTTTTTCTCATGCTCTGCTGTTAGAGCTGGCGCCCAATTTTGCATTATTTATTTTGTAGTTCATATTTAAGTATTTACCCACCGGTCGAAGTAGAAGGTGGTGCAAGTGTTTTGTCAATCTACTTTTTTGCTTTTCTTAACTAAAAATGAGATTACCAAGCCTTTTTAAACCTTTTGATATTTTATTGACGTATTTTCTCCCCTGCATAAGTAGTTTTTTGTTCAAACAATTTAGTATTGTGATTAGCAATACAGTAATTAATGTTGTTTCTTGTGTTGTGATTGCGAACATTTAAATTCAGTGAAAAGGTATTTAGCTCTACGTATATTATCACCTCAAAAATGTACAATCTTACTACAATTGTCTCAAACAACTAGTGTAGGCCACCTGCTTCCCTGCTTAGATTTCTTTAAGGAGGAAAGGGATGGCTAAAAGGCTGCACTGCAAGAAGCAAGTGTTGATGAAGTGGCAAGATTCACTACGGCCAAACTGCAAGAGGGAGGTGGCACATTGCAACTAACTCAGTCGATTTCTGACACAAGCCACGATGTCATATCTAGATTTGTGCGAGGTGTTAATGCTTCCGGAAAGTTTAGATTTAAAATTAGGTGACACTATTTTATAAATGAGGTGGTACACGATATTACTACCAGTAGGGAAGTTTTCGGCGAATTTTATTACTTGTACAAAGACGCTCATTTGTACGATGATAAATTTGTGGAATATTTAAGAATGAGAAGAGAAACATTTGATATTCTTAAAGAGATGTTACTCAAGTCACTTAAAAATCACTTATCACAATTCAGCCAACTGGTAATAAACAGTATAGTCACAAAAGTATGACACCAGCCTTGTCACCTACTAAACCGACAAGTTGGTTAGCTAGGATGCACACCTGGTGAGTCATCTGGTTTCAGAAAGTGCTAGGTGGCTCCAGTGTGGCCACCACCATAACATTACACATGTTGGTTTTAGGTAGGAGAAGCATCCCGGCGCCATTTCCATCTTGCCTCGACACTTGCCTCCTGCAGTACGACTTTAGCTTAAGGGCAAATAAGGAAACCATAAACAAAATATTAGGGTAAAATAAAACAAAAGAATGAATCATAATTTCATTTTATTAAATACAATAAAAATAAAATACATACACATAAATGAATACATTATTTATCGATGTATTTATATTAATTACATGAACTAATTTACAAGCTATGTAACTTAAAGCAATACCATAAAGTTAAACATTTTGATTGTAATTAATTTAAAAATTTTAACTAAAAAGGAAATGTTAAAACAGTTGTTACCCTTCATTACAAAAAATAAAACTTATAAAGACTAATTAAGAAAACATTTGTACACATATTTATTTATTTATTTTAAATACCGTCCATTATGACACAATTTCACATCACACGAATCAATAAAAATCACTGGATTTATAAATATGGATGAGTATGTATAAAATATTAAACACTCGTCACAAACATATAAAATAGATTATTAATTTACATGACATTATAGCATACTTCCATCATTAATTTTTTTGAAATATATTTATTATAAATAAAAAATATAAAAACATCAGAATGGTTAAAGAATTAGTAAGAACGCTTAAAAATTAGGAAGGCTTTCATGGTGTTCACCTTTCATCAGCCCATCACCATATTGAAATCACACATCAAACTTTTATTTTTTACACACCCTGTGCCTCCTTCGGTTGTTATAACAAATGAAGGAATAAATTTATATTTTCTGTATTTGTCTTGACAATCAAATGAAACACAGGATCTGTAAAAAAAACTAAAGGTTTTGTATGTGATCTCAATATTTTTTACAGGCTAACAATGGGGTTAACAACAAAACAAAATCTGGTGTGAAACACTCACACAACTTTCTCTTGCCAATGCAAATAATTAGCAATAAGTTAACCTCAATAAACATAAGCTAATTTTATTCATGAGTGAAAGACGTAAAATGAAAATCGACCTGTTTGGTTAAAAAATACGGAAAATCACTCTTTCACGCTAAACTAGGCTCTGTAGAGAAAAATGCTTTGAATAAAAGTTGTAGATCTCTTTATTTTCTATAAAATTAACTATGTACACTTTTGTCGTAAAATGCATTCTAAGGCCGAAATCTTAAAAAAATTGATTTTTTACACGTTTTCATGAGAAAAAAACAGAAAATCGCTAATTACCGCTAAACTAAGCGTTATACAAAAAAATGTTTGAACTAAAAGTTGTAGAATTGTAAATTCTCTACAACTTTATTTATATATATTTTTTCGCTAAAATGCATAGTCTATTAAAGCCGCAATCTTAAAAAAACAAATTTTTTACATGAAAACAGCCTGACCAAGAATTTCAGCAAACATGGCACCTACTCTATCTTGTAGAGCATAAAAAATTTAGTAAACAAGGCGATTTTTAAAAAAAATCGTAGGACCAGTTTTTGAGAAAATCGCAAAAAAGTGAAAAATTACACCAATAAACTACTACTTGATCGATTTTGATGAAAATGTTCGTGTCGGGTCCGGTAGTGGTATGTAACTTAAGTTTCAAGTTTCAAGTTCGTACGACGTTCCGTTCTTGAGATATTCTGTTCACACACACGCGCGCGCACACGCACACACACACACACAGAGCAATCGCTAAAAAGAAGTTTTTTGGGTTCATGGGGTCTGAAAACGTGTAGATCCAGTGAAAACTCGATTTCTTGAAATCGACATGAAAACAATACTTTCCTTCCTATATATTCATAGGCAAGAGAAAGTAAAAAGCTTCCATTTTGGTAATTGGTTGTTATAACAAATGAAAAAATAATCTTATATTTCTGTATTTGTCCTGACAATCAAACGAGACACAGGATCTCTAAAAAAATAAAGGTTTTATATGTGATCTCAATATTTTTTGTGGGCTGATAATAGGGTTAACAACACAAGAAAGCTTCCATTTTGATAAGTGTTGTTACTACATTTTTTGTACTGCATCTAGAGCAGTGATGAGCAAGCTTTTGTAGTAGAGGGCCAGAGAAAAATTAAAACTAACTAAGCGGGCCAACATAATTTATTTATAAGAAATACATAGAAAAACTACTTTTTATAAATGTCTTATTAAATGTTAATATATTGTTACAAAACTCAATTATGATTGAAACAGCATGGTTAAAGAACCTGGGACTATGTTTTTAAAAGTGTTTCAAAATTTGGTAGTAACTGAGATGAGTTGACTCTCAAAAGTGAAGCTAAACAATCATTTGTCAATCTGATACTGTCACTAATTTTTGAAGTTTCAGGGTAGAAAATTTTTTTTCACAGTAATAGGATAATGTAAACATAGTAGTTACCTTCTGGGCATGACATTTCAAATTTGGAAAACTTGATTTCATACAACTTGTAAAACTACTTTTGCGATGTTAAGAAACAATTGCTTCAACTTAGTACACTGTAACTCAAATCAAGCAGAAATTTTGTTCCAGCTGTTTCACAATCAAGATTAAATGGCATGAGCTACTGAAAATACGGGAAAAATAATTTTTATTTAAGTTAACAAAGCTGAACACTTTCTCTCCTTGGAACAATCATGTTTGGAAATAATGTAAATAATGTTTGGAGGTAGGTTGTCATTCAGGACTCAGTCATGGGCCACACTACACCAGTCTGGGGCTGGATCTGGCCCGCAGGCCATATTTTGCTCATAATTGGTCTAGAGTAAAACATAACAAGTTAGCAGTACTTTTATTCAATGCTTTTGCCTTCTATGATGATATTGTAACACGTTACGTAATAAGTTTATATGGTTTTGTGTAGATTGACATGTTTTTCCAAAGTTTAATCTTGACAGTAGTTTTTACACAGATTTCATTATTGTTTAAATCTTTAAACTATATAAACAAATGTAAAAAGTTGGTTATCCAGTTTTACAACTGAATAAATAAATAGATATGTGTTATCAAGAATGTTATGGATTGTGTATGACTAATAACAGTTTTGATATCATGACAAATAAATTTTTCTTCATTACATGAGTTTTGAATTTAAATTTAGACCAGCTGGACTGTAGAATAAAATCAATAAATGCGAACAGACAAGTGGTAGTAAGCCACTTGATAACGGAAAAGAAAAAATGATCAATGCTTCACCAGGATGTAACATAATTCTTTAACTAATCTGGTAGTTTCTATATTTTGTATTTATAATAAATAAAATTTAAATACAGAAATGAATTATATGTACATTATACATAAATTGGATTACCCCCAGAACCTAGATGATCTGAACATATCTGTTTATGACACTGGTCATAGTGAGTTCGTGGCTTATTTGAAAAGGTTCCGTCAGCTGGATGATGATTCGTGCATCTGTGGGGCGGTACAGACATAAGACCATCTGTTGTACGACTGCCCTGCTCTGGGGGCTCCAGGCAGTGTTTGACCCTGGAGCTTCAACGCCAAGGGAAAAATTGGCCCCTCACGATACATGAGAGCTTGTACTGCAAGGTGCATAGCTCTCTCCGGTGTGTGAGTTCCTTGACGAGGTAGCTTCATTCTACCGTTGTCATGTAGTTTAATAAGGGTATTATATTGAAACAGGTCTGATTCTCTGGTGCCGTTCACTAAATTTTTCCCAGCTGGGAACAAATTAATGGTGTCGAGCACTTGCTGATACAAATATATTATGGCAACAGGTCTTAACTATATTTTAACCTTTAATTGTATTTTTACTTCTGATTTCTTTTCTAGACTGTTAAAACTACATTTTATACTTAATGTTCTTGATGATGGGCGCCTTGTGCGTCAAGAGGCTTCCCTGACAAGAGAGCGAGCAACACGCATCCCCCTGGTTGCCGACCAGGCTCACCCTTGCTCTCGAAAATTTTAGTTTAGTTAGTAATAAATTAGATACGTGACAGTCACCAGTCACGGAAAATAAGAATTCTACGGAATGGCCTCCGGGTCTATGCTTTCGGGCGACCAATCGGAGGGGAGCAACCAATTACTAATTACCCTTATTGTTTTGGATAACTGATGTGCTAGATTATTTACAGATTTGGAACATTTTCATAAGCTCTACATATTTTAACGAAATGAATCATTTATAATTTACCAACTAGTTCCGAATATCCAGGTTCTGTCATAATACTTTAATTTAAATGTATTACTTAAACTTGATTAACAACTAAGTCTTTACTTATCACAACAATATACCAATAAAAAATAATTTTACGAACTCCCTACATTAATTAATAAAATGATAAACAATTATATATACACATAATAGTTTAGGATGTTTCAAAAGTATTTGAAATTATTTCCCCACAAAAATAATTAAGATGAAAGAACAAATATAAACCATTTCCTTGAGCAAATCTCAATTTAAAATAAGCTAACAATTAAACCCTAAGATAAAAATATTGATCATTAATTTAAAATATGCAATTCATTTATATTTTTTAACAAATTGACAAAACAATCGTTCATAATTTCTTAAAACAACCAAAATTTTTATTTTCCGGAAAGTATTTTTATGCATGGTGCATTCTGAACAAAAAAATCAAGAAATTAATGAGTGTTAGATCCCTAATAAAAAAACAAGAATGAAATACTTTGAAGCATCCCAGTAACATCTTACATATATAATCTTTTTAAACAATTCAACAAAAACTGTTTTAATTCCAAACAAAATGTTCACTAATAACTTAATGAATCAAAAATTTTATTATTGTATTTGAGTTCGTAATAATTTTTTAAATATTGCACACAAAGTAATCTTTTTAAAAAATTTAAAAAAATAAAATATTATCGTTGTATATATGATTATAAAGAGAATTCTACAGACAATTGTAAATTATCAAAATATATAATAGGTAAAATATTGTAAAATCTATAATAATAAATTATACACTTAACATATTTAATTATAAGGAGATACTCGGTAACTTATTCTAAGATTTGTAGTTAAAAAAATATTTTTAATAACTCACACTCATAGCAAACTTCCAAAAATTCTAACAAATCAAAAAAACCTATTTTTCAGTCCTTAATTGAAATGTAGTAAGTCCTGATTTTATAAAGATGCAGATACTAATTCAACTCTTGCACAATCCTGAGGATAGTTTTGAGAAGATTTGTTGTGAAGAACCTATTTGCAAGGAAACATTGTTTATCCAGAACCCACACATAGATGATGTTTCATTTGAAGGATCTGATGCAAATTAGTACTTGGGAAACATCATAGATAATAAAGGATCCATAACCACAAAGATTCAGGACAGAGTAGGCCTACATTATGGAAACGAAGCATACTATGCTAACTCTAGACTACCAATAAGAAAGTCAATATTTTGCACAACAAAAATGAAAATATGTAAAATTCTTATCATGTCAGTTGTCACCCACCATGGTGGAAAGACATCATAGGTGTGCTCATACCACTGCTCAATTTGGTCTGATTCACGTAACTATGTTACTCACGTAAAACGGAGCCTTCCTTTAATCTCTATTTTTCAGCTTTTTACCATGATGTTACAACCAAATACTGAACAGGTAGGCATTTTTAGATAAGCTTCTGTATGCTACAGAAAATGATGTCACCTCCAATTGGAATTGGAGTAACATTTCAAAGAATATAGCAGTGATCTCACTGCGCATCAGCACACCCATGTAGTCGTTTGTGACCCATGGTCACAAACGGAGATGAAAAATAGACACCAGCAAAAGAGGAACAAAATACACTGAAAAAATTTGCAAGGAAAATTGTAAAAGTGTATGGAGCAGCTAAGAAAAAAAATGAGATATTACAAATTTTTTGTTAAAAAAAAAATTGTAATATCTCATCTATTTTTTGATTATGTGTCATTTTTTCATCATTTTCTTCAGCTGCTCCAGACACATTTACAATTTTTCTTGCAAATTTTTGCAGTGTATTTTGTTCCTCTTTTGCTGGTATCTATGTTTCATATTAAAAAGGAAGCTGTAGTAAAATTCACCAGTAAATACAACAGCTAGGTCACTTGGAGCAAATGGAGAACACCACATGCCAAAGAAGATACTAAAGGCTTGGATTGATGGTACCACGAAAGAGGTAAGCCAAGAATCAGATTGGTTAACTGAAATACGAAGTATGGGGTGAGAGGCTATACAGGGGACGGTAAGGGTTAGAGCACCTGCAGCCAATTAGTATCAGAGGCCATCACTTACATTGAGCAGTATCGCTAAAAGAACACGAGGATTAGTGAAAATTAGAGATGAATGAGTGAGTGAGTCAGTTACTCAGTGAGAGATGTCACACTTACACCAGACCTATATGTACGCCCATGTTTCAAAGCCTTATGTAGCCTCAAAAATCTAATAGTTTCAACATCCATACTTTCATATCATAAAAGAGAACAAATAACAACTTTGTATTGAAGATGGAAGGAAACACTGGCAGTGTCTTTTGTTGAAAAATGTTCTCGAACCGACCGTAGCCAAAATGTTTTTTTATTTTAAAATTATGCAAAAAATTCATGCGCAAGTGATACTAATTTTTTAGAAGACTTAAATGAAATTCAATAATATTTCTACATATAAGCATAATACAACCAACAACATTTTTAAATACAACCATTCATTTAATTATTCAGCAACTAAAGACCACAGGGAAATAATTTGATAAATCCATCTTTTCCATTTTTAGATTTTTCAGCAGATTTGTAGCCTGAATTCCACATTTTTTGTCCAGTAAATCAGTCAGGGCAATAACTTGATAAGTCCAAATAAAACACAGCAAGAAGAACAAAAGTCCTATAAAAATAGGGTATTTTATGAGTTCTGTTGGTCAATCTGTTTGCACCTAATATAACTTGTTTTAAACAGTTATATCACAATGTTAAAGAGTAGCAGTTTTTGTGTAGTGATATTTACATTTGCTTCTCAATTAAAATAAATATCCTAGCAGGAGATAACATGGTAAATCCATATGTAAAGTTACAAAGAAAATTCCATAAAGACACAACCAATAAGTTTAAAAATAATCAACAAAAGTGCATAATTAATATATTATGTGTGTGATATTAATCCTGTTCACACTGGTAATCTAATTTTAGATGATGCCAAATGGATTGTGGTTGGGGCGATAAAACGTGCAAGCGATTTTCTTGTAATTATATTCAAAAGGTGCGTACATATTATATGAATCAGCTATATTTTTTCAAGAATTTTTTGTCAAAAAATAGCTTGTATAAAAAAATATTTTACGTTACTTGGTTCATCGATAGTTTATATGAGATAGGAAAATTAGACTAATTTTGAAAATTTTATAACTCCGTCAAATATTTACGGAAAATTAAATGAAAAATATACATTTACTCAGTCAACTCTTGTCTACAAACTATGTTTTAAATTTTTTTTCCTAAACTGAAATATAAGCCCGTTGTAGTAAAAAATATAAAGTAAACACAAAAATTTTCACGGTTGAAAATTTTCTTCGCCTAAACGCAAAGAATTATGAAGAGATTTTCTTGTAATTATATTCAAAAGGCGCGTACATATTATATGAATCAACTGTAATTTTTTCACAATTTTTTGTCAGTAAGGACGTTAGATAACAGTTGTTTTGAGAGCATGTTTTGATTTTTGCAATTCTTCTGTTTTATGATAAACAGTCCGTTTCCAAAGGGTTAATCATGAAATTTAGAATAAGCAATTACTAATAACTTAACACACTTATTTAAAAATGCTTTCCTGAAAAAACAAAAGTGTGCATTACCAAGTTCTTCCCCTGTGGTCTTCAATTCTAAAACTTTCAATACACGACTTCCATTATTTAAAAAAATTATATACATTGTTTTTAATACTATGAGCATGAATATAATCTGAAAAACATAGACTAATTTTACAAAAATTAATTTTGTAAAATCACTGGAACATGATAAAAATGGAATAATATAATAAGATAATAACTTCACTGTTAAGTACAAAGTACAAAAATATTAATTAGATATGTGGCTGATGAATAAAACAAAGTAAATGTTTTAGCTCTACTTTTTTAAAGCAAATTCTTTGATATATATGAATAAAAAACAAATGATTAACTCAAGACCATTTGGTCATAGTAAATGCTTTTATTTGTTTTTCAAATAAATTAATGCAAAAGTTCATGATTTTGAGCAAATCCTTCAAAAACATGAAGCCCACTTATTAGTAGACTCAAATTGAAAATTTTAAACTTATAAACAGATGAATGAAATAAAACTGGAGCAAAACCTCTAGAAATTAAAAGTGAAAATGTTTTATAAAAAAAAGCAAACGCTTTTACTTCTACCTAGTCTATACTGAGTACAAGTAATCTAGGGCTTTTGTTGGAGAGGGAAAGGTGGATTTTATCCACTTTTCAACCCCCGACTTAACCTTTCAGGTAATTTAAGAGTCTGCAATTCCCTAAAGATAGTGGTGGTTATACCACATTTCTTTCAAATTTGAGTCTTTTATTAATCTTCTGCGGCATAATTGGACCAATCGTCATTTATTTTCGTCTTTGATTTGGTTTTTAACTTTGAGATTTTTTGATTTTCTTAATTCCCAATACTTTTTTATCCTATCAGTTCTTTATTTTCGTTCTGACGCTAAGAAGAACATCTTGACCCACCACGATTACTTATGCTAGGTTGAAATCTTATGTTCTTATCATTTAATTTCTCCGTTAAATCCTCTAGTGTGAGATCCAACTCCTTCAGTTCTTCTTTGACCTCCCTAATTGATATGGGTTGTGTTTTTAGTTACCATTTTAGTCTTTATACATTCATTTATTTTATCAAGATGTGTCAATTTACCACTGAAAGTACATGCTACCCTTGTTTTTGCTATTTTCACCCTAGGTTCAGAACTGCCTTGACCTTCAGCTCAGGAGCTTAATCTCTTGCTTTGTGATCTTGCTCAACATTTGTTCTGTTTTATTCACAATCCATAATTAGAATAAAATTAACTATAAAATAATATTATTATAAGTTCTACACAGAGGTGAAAATGTAACGAAGTAACAATTCACAAAGCATCTAGAGTTAATTGTTGACGCAAGAATCTGTTCGATTGCAGAATTCTTAATCATTATTCCACTACATATTTACTATAAATGTTAATAAAAAACACAATTATTATACATAATGGATATTTCTGAAATGAGCACGTAAGCAGTCTTATTATTGAAAAGTCACTTGTAAAAATATTATAGTGATGAATGTAATAAATAGGAATTTTTAAAAAATGTATAAGGCAACATTATGTAGTCATTTCATCGTGTTAGTGGCAAAGTTGCGAATCTGCATTTTAGGCGAATTTCATCTTCTGTTCAATGCACATTGTGACAAAGTTGCAAAACTACATCTTTAACCGTTACTAAGCAATATGAATTCGTGTTTTTGCATCTAACTGAAAAATTGGAATTTAGAAAGTGGTAAAAATGCGAAAGTTGAGTTAGGAAGGTATTTTTTGTCGTACTGAAAAATTACCATTTTGCAGATTCGTAACTTTGCCACCAATGCAACAATATTAGTTTTAATATACCAGGGCTAACAAATGCAATATCAGTAAAAACTTTTTTATTACAATTCTGAAGATCTTTTCTATAGGTTTGAAAAAATTCACACAGTCTTTCTAACATTATTTTTAACCTTTCATTACAATACCTAAATTTTATAAAAATAACTTAATGATAAGTTATAAATTCATAGATTCATAATTAAACTATAGTTGAGTCTCGACAATCGGAAGAAAATTTACTGTCAAACTTTTTAGTACGTTAATACAGTAGGTCCTCACTATAACGGACTCCGATACAATGGACATTCACTATAACAGTCTTCAAATTGGAAAACAACCCACAACAATATAATATATTAAATAATAAAATAATAATTATGAACAGAAATCCAAGCTTTATAGCATATGTGACACCACTGATACAAGGATTTTGTACGTAGATTTATCAGAAGAACAAGACGTTCAACACTTTTACAAACATTTTAGGAAATTTAAAGAACTTATTATTAGAAAGCAACCTCAATTTAGCACACTGTTAAAAATATACAATTTTTTCTTTTTATACTTATGTTACTGTATTTTCGTTTTAATTTCAACTGTAAAAAAACTCTGATGAAAGAATAACATAAAGTGCGTAAAAATGTAAATGTAGCTTAATGTGCAAGTGTGAAATAAGTATCCATTATTAGTATAAAAAATAAGATTATTGAATTCCATTACCTTTTCTTAATCTGATTATTTCGCCCGTTTTTTGAATTCTAATTACCGTTTTGAAGACAAGTTTTTTCTGTTACTACCGCTGACCACAACCGTGGTAAGTAAAATTTAAATGAAGGCTATTTACTTTAACCATTATTTTATAGTGGTTACAAAATATTTAAACCAGCTACGATTTTGACAATAGTAAAAATTAACAGCTACAACAAAAATGCTACTTTGCCTGGCTGTATTTGATATAACGGACTTTTGCAACAACAGACTGTGGCCTCCTCCATTTAGTTTGTTATAACAAGGATCTACTGTACTCGCTTAGTCTGAACCCTTTATGTTAAAATGGAATTCAGGACAAGTGGCCGAAATGGTGATGGACAAAAACTACTTGAAAGGAGACTGAGAGCAGACAAGCGATGCAGAGGAAAACATCCCACACATTTGTCTTTTTTTTGGTTTTACGTCTGACTGTCAAATGATGTCAACAGAATGACTGGCAATTTGATGCAGAGAGCCAAAAACAGGAAGAGAGTACAACCATGAGAGAGGCCTATGTTCACCAAAAGATGTAAACAGCTGGTTAATGATGATATATTTAGTAGACATAGTACACTAAGCAGTTTCATTTACAGTTTCTAAAGTGAAATAATTTAAGGTAGATAATTATCTGATGTAAGTATTTACTTTTATAATTAAACTAGTTTATTTTAATAGACAATAAACAGAAAATAGGTGTACGACAAGGATGTTCATTGTCACCACTACATTTTAACTTGTATATAGAAGAGGCTATAAATGAAGGGAAGGAAAAATTTGATGTGGGAATAAAAATTCAAGGAGAAACAATAAAAATGCTGAGATTCGCCGATGATATAGTAGTATTAGCCGAAACAAAGAAAGAACTAGAGGATATCTTAAATGGAATGGATTAGATCATGACAAAGGATTACTTCATGAAAATTAATAAGAACAAAACAAAAGTGTTGTACAGCAGCAAGAGTGGTTTAGAAGAGATGGGAAATTTAAAAGTAGGCAACGAAAACATACAGGAAGTTGGGGAATTCCGCTATCTTGGGAGTAAAATAACAAAAGATGGTAGAAACACAAGTGATATCAAAAGTAGAATTGCTCAAGCTAGAAAAGCCTTTGAAATGAAAAACAGCTTACTGACTACAAACACTGATTTACAGATTGAGAAACATTTCTTAAAACACTATGTTTGGAGTGTAGCAGTATACGGGAGTGAAATGTGGGTGATAGGGGCTGTAGAAAGGATGAGGATAGAAACTTTTGAAATGTGGTATAATAGAAAAATGTTAAAGATTAGGTGGGAGGACAAAATAAGTCATTTAGAGGTTCTTTGGTGAGTGGATGAAAAAAGAAGTACATGGAAGCATCTCACCAAAAGAAGGGATAGGCTAGTGGGGCATATCTTAAGACATCCAGCTATTGGTCTATCAATAATGGAGGGTAATATTGAGGGAGTGAATTGTAGGAGGGAGGCAAAGGTTAGAATATTTAAAGCAAATTACAAAAGATGTAGGGTGTTACAGGTATATAAATATGAAACGGCTTGTGCAAGATAGAAGAGCTTGGAAAACTGTATCAAACCAGTCGAGACACTGATGACAAAAAAACCGGAAAATAACCGTATAGCTTAGAAGAATTTGAGCGGGAGAAGTAAATAGAAGTAGAATAGGAGAAGTGAGCTCCTTGACTTATCATGTGACAACTATAGACTTGCTGCCAACCTCCTTATTTACTTGGTGCACAGTTTTTATGAAAGTGCACTTCCTCTCATCTTAAATTTTAAATAATTTGAGAGTTACTGATCACCTAAGTATTCGATTATCGAGAGACAACTAAGGAAACAAAATTTAGGTCAAAAATTTCATAAATATTGGATTTAATATAGGTATATTGATTTAATCAAATCCATAATAATTAAAAGTACAGTAATGAAAAATGTTTAAACACCTTTACTTCACTCATGTCATTTAATGAAGAAAACCAAACTTAAATACTTATATTCAAATTCCAATATTTAAATGTACAACAAATATTATTTCATGTACTCACAAACTATAATTTATAATAAATAGTTTATTAATTGTTATTTACAATAATAATTATATTATTACGAAAGTTTTACAAAAATCGCTAACAATTATTTTTAGCTTCACAAAAATTCAAAAATTTCATAAGAATTGTTTTATAAACATACAAAATCTACACAAAAATTCTATTGCTTACTTAATGTAATTTTACATCTATAAATTTCTCTATGTTAGTATACAAAAATTGATTATAAGATCACATGGAATCATTAATAATTAATACAAATAACATAATAATGATTATAAAAAGAAATACAATATTATATTTATTTATATTTAACCCTAGAAAAGTAAAACTTTTGTCAACAACCTTAAATACATTAATATAATAAGAATTTTACACATTCTTTTAAATTAAAATTCGTACATTACTTGAAGATATTTTTTTTCTTCATATAGTAGTCTCACAAACTCAACCTTTCAAATCTCGACATTGCATTTCTTGACCATTTTGCCAGGATTAGCTTGGCAGAGGAGGATCAGTGGAGTAATTCCTAGAAAGAACCTGAACCAATAACTCTTGTTTGTTCTTGAAGAAAGCTACTCGATCATTATCACGTTGACTGCCGCACTACATTTTATGACACAGCGGGGCCATCGTACTTTTTATTTTTCACATTTTATTCCTATTTTTCTTATTTTACTTCATTTATTAATTAAAATAATAACAGCTATTTTTTTTTGTAAAATTAAGTTGTGACACACTTTTAGGTCACATGACCTGCTGGAATGATTTTACATTTCAGAGCCATGTGACCCATTTTTGCGTCACAATAAAAAAAGTAATAAACATAATTGTGTTTAGTTGCAAAGTATTCTAGACTATTTCTTTTAACCAAAATAAGCAAAAGAAATAATAAAATTTAAAATGATAGCAACATTTTAGTACAGGACAACAAGGAAAACTACCTGTATACGAAATATCCTAATATTTGAAAAATACCAACTATTTAAACAGTCTTAAGTGTATAATGTCACTCTCTCAAGCTGTGGCTTTTGAAACCACAAAACAAGGCTTAAAAATCAGTCATGTACTGTGACTCATTTTTGATGCACGTGGCCCATTTTTAAAGACAAGTGTGACACATATTTGGGTCACGTAGCAGTCAACGTGTTAAGGAAACAAGTTTTACAAAAATTAAAAATAATTCTCAAGTAGATTGTAGGATGTGAAGAAGCTATGAATGGTGATGATCGGGGGAAATGAATCAATCAAAATGAAGCTAGTACACCTTTAGCAGCTGATAAATGATAAGATCATAACAACTGTAAAAGAAAAGTAGGACTCTGATTAAGATGTCCAGAAGAGTAAAAAAGGACAATCACCATTCCTTACTTCTTCCCTTCCTACAGTGAACTTATATTCAGTATGTAATGAATGTTTTATTAAGGATCATAATAAATTTATTTTATTTTATTTTATTCAAGTATAATTATCTATTTAAATTATTGTTATTATGTTATATATATATATATATATATATACATATTTTATAATTTGTTACTGAACAAAAATAAATACTTGAGGCCTACAGTTATCACTAGCTGATCTGTGCAAATTATTTCGCACAATAATACTAATTTATTCTTAACAAAAAATTTCACAGTTATTCATAGTCTTATCACGCAATGTTTTGTGTCAGTGTTATTTATGAAATAAGAAATGCACCTAAATAAACCATTTCCATCACTATTATGACCATTCAAAAAACCGACACCAGAATAGTAGCATCACCAAAAATTAATTCAATTATCTTGTTAGGGATTTCACCATTTTTCATTTTTGGATGTTTTGCAGAATCTCAAAAGTGTCCTCTTTACAACCATGTAGAAAAATTTAAATTTAAGGACAAAATCTACATTTAAAACACATTGTACCAGATTCTGTATTTTCAATATGTGATAGTAAAACATTTGAAAAGCACTGTCCTACTATAGACAAAATATGGATCTGCAATGGGCATTCCACATCTACAATGGCTTCATATAACAAGACACCTAAGCGCAGAAATTGAAAAATTGTCAAAACTCACAAATTTTTTCACGATATACTAGTATTTTATAACTCCTACGTAATATACTTTTATTATCTCAACCTGCTGTATACAATCATGAATGTGTACAGATTTAGTTACTAATACACATATCAATAAACAAAGAGTTGTAAATGATTCACATTTCATTTCCATAAAACTCGACACCTCAGCCCACATTAAGTCACGTTTGTAACACTTTATTATATTGACAATTTTATTTTCATTTTGGTTTTTTTTAACATTTTAATACTAATACACACAAAATTAATCATACAATAACAGATTAATGATTGGTTGACATGATTAATAAATTAATAAATAGAAACAGTGTAACACTTTATTCCTCCAGGTGATATTCTCAGACGACAGCTACTTGAGCAATAATTAGTGAGGCACTACTGTATGGAAGGTAATTACAATATACCACATTGGAGGAAAAATATATTCTGTCTACTAAATATTGACATACCAGTACTTTTCTAGAGTTAAATTTTGAAGTGTAATTATAAATATAAGGATGTCTGAAGTCATGATGAGGTTTCCAACTTCTGTCGCATTTAAAAAAAACAACAATATTTCTTTATGTAAATACTCAATTAACCAAGATTAAGATGAACACAAATATTTTACAAGAATCTCGTACTACATACTAAAAACACAACAGATACGGATTACTGCAACTTTTTTAAGCTTGTCGTAATTTATTGATAAACTTTACCTGTACAAGCAGTTTTTGCTGAAACAATTTAGTGTTGTGATTAGCGACACAGTAATCAATTCTGTTTCTTGTGTTTTGTCAATGGATATTTTAATTCAATAAGAAGGTATTTTGCTATGCATATTTATCATCACTTGAAAAATCTATAAATAAGGAACAGTAAGCAATTGAAGCTCATTAAATGGTGGTCTGCATGAGATTAAGTGGTTTGCTTCCATTATACACCTGATTGTTTTTTCTGAAAGCTCTTTTTTATATTACGCCACACACACAGAAGGTTTAAAATTGAATAGGCTCACACTATCAATCAAAAAAGGCAAGAACAATAATGACAACAATTTACCATTTATTTCCAGTATTAAAGTCAACAACAGTTCTGAACAGTTTCATCAGTATTGACGAATGTGACAAGATTGCGATGAAATTCCTTTGAAACAGTTAATCAGCAATTTGTACTATTCTATCTGATACATGAGAAAACAAACAACAGAGTGATTTTTTAGTCCAGTTACCCAATTGTTAATGTCCGGTAATTTTTTTCTAAGAAAGGGATATTTTGTTTTGTGACACAAAGTTGGTAGCCCTACTCAATCAGTATAGATACGGCAGTGTGAGTTGATTCTCCTTGAGCTGTGTAAAATTTTGTGCCATTTCCAGTTGTGTTATGCACAGAATGTCTTTTACCCTAGAACAACGAGTTTTCATTCTTAAACAATATTTTGCTACAAAATTGTACGCGAGTGTAAATGAATCATTACAAATTAAATTTTTTGGTGTTCCTCCACCAGAAAAAATGTCAATTTCTAGGCTAAAAAACCAGTTTCGAGAGACAGGTAGTGTTTTCACATTCTCTAAAACATCATCTGTCATGAGAGTTGGTCGACCACGTTTTCTGTCGCAAACACTACCTGTCTCTTGAAATCAGTTTGTTAACCTAGAAATTCACATTTTCTTCTGGTGAGAAACATCAACAAATTTAATTTGAAATGATTCTTTTACACTCGCCTACGATTTCATAGCTAAATATTTATTCAAGAATGAAAACCCGTTGTTCTAGGGTAAAAGTAATTCTGTTCATAACACAACCAGAAATGGCACAAAATTTTACACAGCTCAAGGAAAATCAACTCTTACTTCCGTATCTATACCGGTTGAATAGGGCTACCAACTTCGTGTCACAGAACAAAATTTCCCTTTCTTACAAAAACATTACCAGACATTAACAATTGGGTAACAGGACTAAAAAATCATTCTGTAGTTTGTTTTCAAAAATATAAGTGATGATAGACTTCATTTTCTGCTTCGCTAAGAACATTCACACGTAACAGTATAGGTTTATTTTACAATCACCTATCATCGTGGACATCAAAAGGTTGTAATATTTTTTATTAAACTTTTTTTCTCACTTTGTTGCTGTTTGTATTGTTTTCAATCAAACTTTTTAATAAAATACCTTCCATAATAACATATTCATTACAAAACTACAATAAACAAAAGCGATTACGATGTTGCAAATTTAAAAAATAAAATGCAAAAAACAATAAATTATTTTAACAAAAACCTACTTACGCAGGGAGAAAATAAGCTAATAAATTACCGTAGTGATTAATAATTTGTGCTAATTGGGTTTATTAAACACTTTACAGTGAACAAGAAATCCTTTCTAAACAAATTTTTTATTAAAAAAAAAATCAAAATAATTGGGAAAATATTATAACACACTTATTGTATGAAAGTAAACATGTTGGTCAATGCGTAATTTACGCAATAAATGTGTTCAGGTCATGTATTAAATTTACTTTAATACTTTAAAATGTTGACATGTCCTATACTCCCTTAGGGAGTCTCCTGGATCCAATTTAGACAGAAAATCTTTAAAATTTTCAGTATTGACCTACCCAGTCAATTCAAACTATGAAATTAATTTATGGAAACCTCACTTCTACTTTACACACACTTACATCAACTGGATTCGTAGTTATTACTTAAATTAACTACGGAATGTATGAAACTGGCATTTAATTGACTGCTTTTTAGTATAAAAAAAATAAATAAGAGTTAATTTCTTTAACTGTTATTTCAATACTGACAACAATCTTATATAGATAATCAATTACATAAATTGTTTTTTTTCTTTAGGCTCACATCTGAAAAATTGTAGTAATAATTTTACTGACTATTGATATTTAAAGAATTGCAGTTACAAGATCACTCATTGAAATTTAAATTAACTGCCTTAGAAATTAATAAAAACAAATAATATGAAGTCGAAAACTAAAACAAAACATTCTAAATGACAAAGCCTAATGTTATCAGAAAAGTAAGTAATAGGCATGTGTTTACTGTTTGTGGGAGTGAGCCATATCTAGCCCCTCCATTTCCAAACCAAATAATATCTAATTTATATTATATAAAATAAATATTCCAACACATTAAAAAGAATTAATCATAAGTATAACTGGTAATAAAATTTGTAACAGAAAATATATAAAAAAGGAAAAACATCAATCAAAATCAGATGTGAGCATGCAATAATTCATTTAAATGTATATCAAAGCAATGGGCCTATTTAAAATTTACAATGTTTATTATTATTATTATTATTATTATTATTATTTTTATTATTATTATTGAGATTTATATAGAAGAACAAACCAATATACTAAAAAAAATTCTTATTATCTAAATATAAATAGACCAAAATTACATTTATTTAAAAAATTTAAATATTAATTTATCAAAAATTTCAACAAATTTAATTTAAAATATTTTTAAAAAATAGATTGTATTTATACAATTTTGTAAATAACTACAGCAATTGGTTATTTTTAAAATGTTAAAAAAACAAATGATAAATGTTTTTTTTTTTTTTTAGTTTTATAGACATGAAACGGCAAGCTTCTCACCAATTTTTTTTTTTTTTTTTTGGTTTACCGTCCGACTGTTCTGCAATTGCTGCTAATGCAGACGGTGAAGAATGAAATAATTTTGTAACGTATGAAAATATGCCGTGCCTGAATGGGATTCGAACCCAAGACCGCATGTCTCTCACCATAGTAGCAAATAAATAATACTGGTGCAATTTTTTACAAAAATACGTCCTGATATCCTACCTAGTATACTTCACAAGTATGTATGTCTAGATGACTTCATTCTTCCACAAACTTTGTTAATTGTGGTCATAAGGATTTCCAGATTTTACAAAAAGAATGCAGTGAAAGAGATTAAAATGCAACACAACCAACAATTCTGATATGGATCAGAATGTCCCTTTCTTCAGAAGGAGAATTTTAAGAATAAAATTGAAATAAAATAGCTAAAAATCTTACAGAAAATATACGGTTCGAAAAAAATGAAAATGTTGAATGTACATAATGAGATGGCAAAGAAATATTAGGGAATGAAAAAATAGAAAAAATAATTTTTGAGAAAAAAGTTAACTTTTGCTTGTTAACTTCATCCATGAGATTCCCAAAAGGAGTACAGGACACATCAAGAATATTATCTTCAGAACACCAGACAGATGTTTCATATTAAGTGTAAAAGATATAAAGGTTTTAGACAGGATAGAGGGCATAAATGAATTTAAAACAAAAGTTTTAAAAAATTTGAAGAATTTCAAGAGAAGAAGATGATAAATGACAACAAGAAATGGTCAGAAGAAAGGCTACAGTAAAAATTGAAAAAGGCTTGGGAGGGATGAAATGAGAAAACATCAGATGTGAGAAAAGGAAAATCATTCAACGTGGCCCTAAGTACGTTGAAATGATAAATGAAAACATTTCTGAAATGTGCCAGTAAAGTCACAAAAAATACAGGATTAATATAGAGTTACAGTGAAGATATTTTACTTCAATTTCAACAGAATTACATATAGTTTAGAAATTCGAGGCAAAAAGAACTCAGGGAGTCGTAATAAAACTGAGACATAAATCTTTTACTTGTCCTCCTTTGTTGCATGAGGAAGATAACTTAAGTTCATAATACAAGGCGTGTTCAGAAAGTAAGTACCGTTTTTAAAAAAAACAAGTAAAATAATTTTTTTCAACACAATTTTATTTCTACATGAAAGCCCAACCTTAAACTATTTTTCGACATAGTTTCCAATGATGTTCAAACACTTGTAGCGGGTGATCAATTTGTCTATACCCTCTTCGTAGAAGGTTCCCGCCACTGACGTGATGATGGTGAGGATTTTTTAAACAAAATTGTGACAGGTGATGAAAATTCGGTCCGTCATGTCACACCGGAATCTAAACAGCAGTCAATGGAGTGGCGATACACGCAATCCTCGAAGAAACAAAAATTGAAGACGACAATGTCTGCACAAAAAATCATGTGCACTGTCTTTTGGGATCGGAAAGGTGTTTAACTGATTGATTTTCTCCCAAGAGGTGAAACCATTAATTCGGCAAGGTATTGCGAAACCTTAAGAAAACTAAGGCGGGCTATTCAAAACAAACAGAGAGGAATGCTCAGTAACGGAATTGTGTTACTCCATGACAATACTCGGCCCCATACCGCTGGTGACACTCAAACATTGGTTCGACAATTTCGTTGGGAGCAGTTCGATCACCCGCCCTACAGCCCGGACTTGGCACCGTCTGACTACCACTTGTCCCTGCACATGAAGCGCGAGCTAGGCGGCCAACACTTTGAAACCGACGATGACGTGAAAACTACCGTGGAGTCATGGCTACATTCGTTGGCGGGAACCTTCTACGAAGAGGGTATAGACAAATTGATCACCCGCTACGACAAGTGTTTGAACATCGGTGGAAACTATGTCGAAAAATAGTTTAAGGTTTGGGCTTTCATGTAGAAATAAAATTGTGTTGAAAAAAAATTGTTTTACTTGTTTTTTTTAAAAACGGTACTTACTTTCTGAACACGCCTCGTATTCAATAAACCTTAGCTTATATTCCAAGGAAGTCCCATAATAAACGTACAAACAGAATTTAAAAAAAAAGTCCAGAAGATTGTTTTAAACACATTTACATGGGGAGGTTTTTTGATGACTACTACAAAAGTTTCTGTGAACAACTGGTAAAAGTTGTGGTATATATAGCGTATGAATGAAATATTTGATAATTATAATACTACAGAAAAATAACAAAAAATCCATTCAACACAGCTCCATCTTTAGCAAATAATTCATAGAAACCCTCTACTTGACAAGACTTTCCAGTAGTACTACTGATTTATGGGCAAATCACTGTACACTTTTCACATGTACAAATACTAACTACTAAATAAATATTCTTAAAAACAATAATTTAACATTTTTAGTAAAGCAGTCAAGTATCAATGAAAACAATTTATAAAAATACGTGTAGGTAGAATTCGTGCAGTTTGCTGAGAGCCAAGGAAGAGACATGCGCACTAGCAGCTAAATATTCCGTTCCTCATCTTTCCTATCATGTACAATCACATGGGCATACGTAAATAATCCTGTGCTGAATCATGTACAATATCAGTATTTACAAAACCACTTGATTGTTTCCAAAGTCGACTGACTGACACCCATGATGCCATTTTAGTAATAGCGTTTGGTTTTTAAATTATATTTTTAGTGGTGGCTTACTAAAGCAGATTGCATGTATACTTAGTGCACAATTTTAAACTGTAATTGGTTTAACGTTTGTAATACTTTTCTTTGGATCTGATATTTTCATCAGATAGTGTATTTGTTTATTTATACTCATATTTGTGAAATAATACGTATATTAGTCACTATAAATATGCATAATTTTTATAATATTATGTTATACTTCAGGTAGAATAATACAAAAATGTAACTAATATAGAATAAGAATCATAAAAATAGTACTAAGTTCCGCATAACCAATAAATACAAGTAACGCATGAGGCTAGTTTAGCATGGTCATACTGTATTGCATGCAGCGGTGTGACTCCCAATGTCTGTTTCATGGCTTTCCGCAAAATTCATAAGCTTTTTCTTTCTAATGATTCTATATACGTTTATCTACCACAAATCTCAAAACATAAGCTAGCAGTTTCCTGTCTACAACACTTACTTAAAAAGTATTACATTAATGTATCATTAATACATAAAATACAGTACAAATGAATTAGAAACTGATCAGAATTATTTATGCTCAAAACAAAAATGAAATAAAATTAATATTCAAATGAGCAATTTACAGTACAGCCTGGAACTGTTGGACTGGCTAATTCATGTCATAAGATTTAAGACTAATACATCCTAATATTGTCCTGAACCAAATAAAATAAAACCCCAATAAATTTGTTACCAAGTTATCATTTTGACAACCTAAGGTGTTACTTAACAACAGAAAACGTTTTGAATTTTTTAAATTTTAAGTAAGTTAAAAATTTATTTATTTATTTGATTTAAATCAAAGTCAGTTAAAAATGAAAAGATATTTAATATAAGACAATGCAATTCGATTTTAAAATATGATTTGTTTTTTAATCATATCTAAAATACTAAAACACATCACATATTCTCAAACCATTTGCATATTTGACCAAACAATGAAATCGAAGTATCCATTTATTCATTTATCCAAGTATCCAAAATGAAAAAGTAGTTTTAGTGGAATGATAATTTGATAATAATACCTTTATAGAAATTTAAACACACAATCAATACTTAAAGCGAAACATAAAAAATGGAATAATAAACTGGAAATAAAAGGTCACAAGTTTGATTCCCAGATAGATTTTAGAAGAAACTTACCACTGTTAAACTCAACACCCAAAATGTTGGAAATGGAAAGTGGTTTTAGCAATCGATGTAAATATAAACTCCATACAAAAAACACCTGAAATATCTGTTAAATTTGCGTAATCATTCATAATCAATTATCAGTCAGTTTTGGAAACTTAGTATCCATGGATTAAATTGGAAAATAAAATTTAAACTGGCTGCTTCTGTAGCATAATGGTAGCATGCTAGTCTATGATGAAGAGGTCCTGGGTTCGATTCCCGGCTAGGGTAGAGAAACTATTATGTGCCTAAACCCACTGTTCCAGTTTCCTAAACCCCTATAGTCGCTAATGACCAAGCTGATGATGCGACTTTGAATAAACTAGGAAAAAAATTTAAACTGTAAAATCCATGTAAATAAAAGTGTGGTATGTTTATAAAAGTAAATCGTAACCTTGTGTACAGTCAATACACTTCAATTTTCTTTTGTAGTTGCAATTTGTTTTCAAGAGTTGTTTTTTTCCCAAACTGAAAAATATTCACAGTACAACAATTAATCTAATGAATCTAGTCAATTTGATATAACTATTTCCAACTACATTCAAAATCAAATTCATTTATCAATTAAAACATGAAGATTGAAAGACATTAGTTTATTTCTTTTTTTTTAATATTGTTACTGTCCTACTAAAAAATGTATTAACTAAATTATAGTTAGTTTTCAGCTACATAACAAATATAACATGTATGGGATATACCTAGTCAGTTATTCAATTTATGCAGACAGAAATCCAATGTTTACTTTTTGCAGAAAGTTGTTACTATACTTCTTAACTGTGATCAATTAATTAATTATAATTTAAAGTAAGTGCAAAATTATATTTCTAAAACTTGTAACTATAGATGTATAAATAAAGAAATGTGAACTTTTAAAATTTACAAACATAACCTGAACATTCCCAGGGAATAGACAGCGCACAAACTAAATAAATTCAAAATATAAAGTCTAAAATTTTATTTGCAATTCCGCAACAAAAATTAACTTTTATAAAAAAATACAATGAAAACTAATACAATAGTGTAGTGTAGTGGTAGTGCGCTAGCCTACAATGGGGAGGTACCGGGTTCGATTCCTGGCTAAGTTAAGTTAAACTCACTGTAGTCGCTAATAACCAAGTTGTTGATGCGACTTTAAATAAACCAAAAAAAGACAGAATATTAAAATTACAGAATCAAGCAAATCTGATTAATCACGAAAAATTATTCAAAAATTAGATTAACAAACAGAATTATGATCTTGTTTGCAATACTGCATTACATGAGATGTCCGCCCAATACTTACTGTACTTTCAACATAGCGGAAAATTTTGCCAGCAAGGTAGGCATTAGACAGTACAAGCAACTCTAACATCTTGATAATAAAAGAAATTGACAGTCTGCCATAAAACAATAAAAAATACCCTACTAGTTGTACTATGTGTTACCAAAATAAAGACCACATACAGTAAAATACACTACATCAGTGTCATAATTTAACAGTTTCCAAGTAACTAAATTTTTGACAAAATGCAAGTTTTAACAATTTCATAAGTTTATTTTAAAAGAAAATCATAGACAAGTAATCTGTAAAAGTTACAAATGCTCTACTTCGTAAATAATTGACTAAAAAACATACAATTCATGAAATTTGATGTATTCACGTTAATTTAAAATCTAAAAGAAATACTTTCCAACTCAAGAAAAAATATCACATCATGTCATTTTCTTTGTTTTGATTGCACAACTTTTTCAAGATTATAAATTCTAAAAATATAGTCAACTTAGTTTTTGTCATGATGAGATTTATTGTTAATCATTATTTTAAGCCTTTATTAACACGTTCAGCTTTCCGGATTAAAATGTTCACACTTAGGATATAAGCAAGGAAAAATACTGACGATACCTCTGAAAGAAGCTGGAACTTTACCTCCCTTAGCAGTCAGTTGCATACAAGAAAGGCATGTATGCATAGGTCAAAGTGATTTGCTTCCCTTAGCATAAAATGTCCAGTGAAAGTGTTATACTTTTCCTACTTACCACATATCATTGAGGTAAAAGGGATGATAACATAACAAAACTGATCTGTCACATCAACCCTTTTTAACCGGTTTCCAAATACCTGCTGCACAACTGTTTGTTTGTTGTGCAATTAAGTAAATAGTGCAAAAATACTGCACATATTCACGTCTTATCTTTTCAGATTGTATAAAAAATATTTTGTGCAGTTCATTGTAGTATTACTAAAATAACCCTTTAAAAGATGTTTTATGTAGGTCTTTTTAACAGTAACTGTCATAAAATTTCAACAATAAAAAGTGAAAAATGACACATGACAGCATTATAACCTCAAATCAAATTTCATCAACTTCGGTTAAACCATTATCAATAGATGTATGTACAGATCTAGTGACTGCCTTGCAACAACTACTTTTTGAAATTTAAAAGAATTAATCAAGATTTCTTTTTTGCATGACACCATATTTTTTGCTGCACATTGTGCGGTGCATAAGCAGGGGTTTAAAAATGTTTACAAAACTTAAAACAAAAGGCAATGCATGTTAAAAATTTGTTCTTGTAACCTCACAAACCTAGAAACTCAAATATCTGGGAGTAGGCATTTTAATTTCTGTATCAAAATCAGGGTTAGTATAGCACACCTTACACAATACATTATTTCATTTACTTTTGATCCAACCACCTTTAAGAAGTATCACCAATTCGACAAATAGTGAATTTAGTGGATAAGCAAAGTTAAACAACCATACTTAACTAACAATTTAAAGGTGTCTTAATTTTGGTAAAACCTTATTTCTGAACCATTATTATGATGACTACTGAAACACCCTCGTATCTTACTTAAATTTTTCCTCAGAACCCAAAATACTTCAATGATTTATACAGACCAGTGATGATTAATATGGCACAATTTTCTTATGCAGGTAGTTTAATTTTAGTAAGTAATTTATAATAATACTATAAACATATAGTTAACAATATCTTGCATGTCTGATAAATTTATCAGAAGTTATGTTAGATTTTGGTAAAACATTCAGAATGAGTTTCTACTGCTTTGACTTATATACTAGCCACGACAAATTTAGGCGAGTTGAGTTCTCGCTCGTGTATCCCTTCCACAACCTCCTATGTACTCATAGACTCCCCTTACCCTCTTTACTGTGTTACAAAAAGTACACTGTTGTTACAACATGTTATTTAAATAAAAGTAGTTTATTCACTGTATTTCTTCATTTACTGTATTTATTATTTATTTACTGCTGTTGGATATAATTATTATAAATAAAGTACAAAATGTATACTTTTATGTAGTCTAAACTATTTAATTGTATAAAGTACTGTGACAACAGTGAAGGAAGGTGTGGTTCTTGAAATTTCTAGTAGGATTCATTCATAAAAATAGTAAAGAGAGGATAATAGAAAGAAAAAGTAACAATGGGGTGGCTATTAAAGGGATATTTATTCATAAAAATTATTTAATAGGACTGCGCTATTGTATATGATAAAAGGTTGGGTATTGTTGGGCAACTATTTGTGAAAGAGACCTGTAACACTTTCCACTTACAATAGATCTATTGTTGACTTGTTTACGATGAATTTTTCTAGCACTCATTTATAAAGGGATTTTTTTGTACTCTATTGTTTGTATCAAAATGAGGTGTTTTTCTTTTGATTCACTATAAAAGAGACCCCCGAGTGCGGTCAGCAGTTAGTATTCATTTGATCTTTGACGAGTTACTGTCGGGCGTTATACAGGTTAACGGTTCCGAGCATTGTGTTTTTCAACGATTGTAATACTGTCTTTGTTTGTCTGTGTATTGTGAAAAGTTATTGGGTATCTGTATGAAATCCAGTTTTTGTGTATTCAGTTTCATTTTGTATGTGTAATCTTATAAAATTGATTGTAAGTAGTGCTAAGTAAATTATTAAGTTATTTATTGTTTATTATTTATTTTAAGTAAATTATTAAGTTATTTATTGTAATAAGTCATTTTAATTAGTTTATTATTTATTTTGTAAATCGTTAAGTGTAATAAATATTTGTAATTGTAAACTTTAGTGTATTAATTATTTAATAACCTAGATCCCGAAACGGACCTTAGCGATAAGTGTCACAGTATAAATCGTATAATATGCACACAAACAAAACATCATTTTGTGATACACTAAATTCATACCATAATAACCCGAAAAATTCAATTAAAATAATCACAATAAAATATTAAAATTATTGAAAAACTGGGAAAATAAACCACAACAGAACTGAATAACTACTTAAAGATATAATAACCGTCTCATTTTAATTTTCGTACTATAAACTTTACAGGTAATGAAAAATACGTGCAGTAGTTCTCTACAATCAAATACTATAAGGTAATTTTTAAACACAAAAATAGAACAGTTTGAAATTTTTCTTTTTTTAATTTCAATTTTTTTTAACGCATGCGTCGCAAATATATTAAACTATTACGGTACTTGATGTGTACCAGATAATATAAGCGGAGTACATTTTTTGAGTGTAAAGGGTGAAGTAAACTTTAAAATAGAGTATAAGTTTCAAGTCAATAGGAGCAGTAAGAGAGGAGAAATTACTCGACTGGTGGGAGTGGCAAGGTGAAGAAGTGGCGAAATACACAGCAAACTCCCACCCGCCTAAATTTATCGTGGATATTATAGTACTAAATATTTTAAAAACAGTATTTCTGTGACTTGTGAAAAGTAATTCATCTTAGTTTACTAGAAAACCCTCTTAAGAGTTTTAGGTTTTAGTGGTTTAATGCACCAGCTAAAGATTATTCATACAATACTCATGAATTCATTAACAATTCTTCAAATTTTCCATTATAATCTTTTGAATGTTTTATCAGCAATGGTTTTTTATCCACGACCTTGTATTTTAAAAAAATATATTTATAGTATTATAAATATATAAAATATATATAAATATATATAAATTTATATTTTATAGTATTTTTTAAAAAATCTGACAAATAGTACAAATCTTCAAATTACAGGATATTCTATCTAAGGTGGACTCTGAGTGAAAATAAGACATTATCGATATAAGATATCATCTGCCTGCCCTTAACAGACAGGTGGAGTGTCAATTTATTTACACTCAATCTGTCCAGTTGCAGGGCTAAAATAAATAGTTCTGTTTCTTATCACATGGTCAGCCAATTAAATGACTGAATCATTTAAGAACAGAAGAGGTAGAGGTGCAAAAGACACTAATCAGAGTTGTTTCCTCTGAAAGTAATGAATTTCATTATACAGCCAGACCCTGTGGTGAATGAAGTGAAGGTGTCATTTGCAGAGTGGAAAATCTGTGCTTTTCAGAGGACCTGGCATGCTGAAAAGCGTAATTTTTCACTCAGTGAGGAAGGCAATGGTAAACCACCTCACTCCTTGTTTTACTTAGTAAAACCTCTAGAGGTTCAAACCAGCCTTTTGGCTGATGACCTAAACAACACAAGATATCATCGATTAAAAAACAAAATTAAAACTCTAGTTTACATTTCAGTACAGATAATTATGTGCTTATCAAACAAACAAAATCCAATCAATAAATGGATAGATAATGACCACTTTAACAAATCATATGATTTTGTACCTGTGGATTTAAAAACTGATATAAACTCTTGATTTAAAAATGAAAACATTCTCAAGACTTCTTGTAAAGGAAAAATACATTTCATGCAATGAAGGTTCATTGTAATACACATATTATTAAAAGTGAATCAAATTTAAAATAAATATAGCACTACAAATTGAATGAAACACTTTCATAGTAGTGTCACTGCTAGTAAATAAAAACACTAGAAAAACTAACATCTTTTAAATTTACATAAATGCAAATCAAGTGTCTGCAATTTGAAAATTCAATTATCTTTGAATTTCATAAAAGCTTTATTTCAAAATAATTAGAAATCAGATGTGGATGTTCTTGAAGAGAACAGATATTCCTGGACACCTGATCAATGCTAAAGTTTGTATTTTGACACTAGGATTGCCATCAAAATGTTGAATGGAATTTCAGATAAGATCCACATAAACAAAGGAATGACACAGGGATGCAGCTTGTCCTCGATCCTGTTCAATGTTTATACGGATCAAAAACCCACAGGGTGGGGAAAGTAGATATGGAAATCATATTAAGATAAAGATTTTTTTTTGTTTTTTTTTATTTATTTTTATTCACAGATGACTTTATGATAATCTGCAATACCAAGGATGACCTAGAGTTGTCTATCTTTCAGCTCGATAATATAAGTAACAAGTAAGGTCGTTGGATATCCATGACAAAGCAAAGGTCATGGCTCTCAAAAGGTAACGAGCAGTCAGATCCACAACCTTGTCTTGAAACAAGAGTCTTGCTTTCAGTTATTTGGGTTGCATTCTAACCTACAGAAAAGAAGTATATATTGGTAGCACCAAGTACTTGTATGGAACTATACACCATAATCTTAGAGGGAAAGTTGAAAAAGATATTAAATTAAATTTTGACTTACAAATGTTAACTACAGGTTCAATAGAGGAAAGCAGACAGTAGAGATAAGAAGATTCCTTCAGGCAATCAAAGGTTGCTCCAAATTAGGCAGACCTTAGAATTAAAATATTTAAGCAGAGCTGGTAGTCCAAGCCCTAAATAATAAAACTGGTGAATAAACAAGATGTAGGGATTATGTCACAATGTTTAATCAATGCTGCCATGAAGAATCCCCTTTGAAGCACTCAAGTACAAACCAGATGAAATAGAGGTGTAACCTCAAAGGAGTTTATTAGTCTGTTTCCTGATCAGTGTGCTCACCACATATCACAAAGATCAGCTGTTAAATTTGTAATGACAACATTATGAATGGCTTCACAAAATATTAAAAGGAGCAGACATATGACCAGAATATGTCTGGTCCCAGACATACAGACCAGAATTATAAAAACCTTGTTAATAATAGAAAAAAACTACATGAAATATTAATATGTTAAATAAAAAAAAACAAAGTTTTCATTAAATAGATTAAACGTAGGTTCACTTTTATTTGTAGGTTCAGGTATCCATGGCAATACTGCATTACATACTTATTTATAATTACACAATATAAAAAATTTTATAAAATTCTTAACTGATTTTAGTTCTGAACAGGATATTAGAAAATTAGATATCAAATATGACAAAGTTTAAAAAAAATTAGAAATAATTTTTGTGCGTATAAATAACAAGTACAAAACAAAATAACAGATTTAAGTAACGTACCCAATAGAAATAAATTTTTAATAATAAAAAATTTAACATAATTAATATTATAATAATAATAATAATAATAAAAATATTGGCATGCACTAAAATGACAATAACAATAAAAATAAAATTAAAATAAACAATATATTTTATTTTACATACATAACATATAACATCAATAATAAATTTTTACATTAAAACAATGCATGATTTTTTTTTTGAAATAAATATTAAATAATTATTATTTTGAATCGTGTAAAAATATATATCTTATGAATTATAAATATTAGTTTAATTATTCATATCTTTTACAGATTTAAATATTTTACTAAAGATTTAAAATCGAATAATTTAATTATTTGTTTAAGAGATTGAAAAATGTACTGTTACAGGTAATATGAGTAATGAGTTACACAAAATAAAACCCATGCAATCGAATTATAAATATGAAAATTTCAAGCAACAGCCTACCATCATATATTATGGAATGATTATTTGGCTGTAAACAGACATACAATACAATACATACATACATACAAACAAGTTATAGCAATTTATAACTTTAGAATTATTCTGAAATGGTTAAAACTAAATAAGAGAATTAGGATTGTTTAGAATCCATACTGGGTACGTAATCCATGGCCATAAGACATGCAAACATCGTCATAACCATTTTCGGTTTTACTTCAGTTATGTCTTCAGGTAAGGCATACACTCTGGCACCAGTCTTACGCGCCATTGAAATCGCATATTTTGCATTTGCCAAATTATCCTGGAAAAAATAAGACAACAGAATATTTATTCATACTTTCTTATTGATTATTCTAGTCAAAATATTGTTTTATGTTACTTGACAAATTCAGTGCAGAGCACAGTATAAACTGTGCCTCTATTCTCAACGGTCGGCCCATTGGTGCAGTGGTTAGCGCAACTGGCTTCTACGCTGGGGTCCCGGATTCGATTCCTGGTCAGGTCTGGCATTTTTTCATCACTCATTTTCATTATCACCATCATTCACCGTCTCCATTAACAGAAATTGCAGAACAGTCAGACGTAAAACAGAAAAAAAAATTAATTGTATTCTCAATTTTATCATCTGTTCTATTCCATCTGCAAGAAATCCGGTTCACTTCTCTATCGGTCATATGTGATATAAGTATTTTAACAACATTTTTTAAGATTAATGCTTTTACTGTTTCCATGTAAGACACTCCACTCATTTTCTACAACTTTTTGAACATAGATCTACAAATTTTGGTAAAAGTAATATATTCTTATTGCTACATTTTTCCAAGATTAAATTTACAATACAGACATAATTGTCATAGAAAAATTACAATTTGTCTATGTGTAGTTACAGGCAGATTATTTCTAAAGTTTCTTTTGTTTTGTCACTGGACACTGATGTACATAATTCACTATAATCCACTGAGAAAAACTAGCAAGAAAAATCTGGTGTGAAACACTCACACAACTTTCTCTTGCCAATGCAAATAATTAACAATAAACCTAACATTAGTATTAAAACATTAGAAATGAACAAAAACTAACCTCAAAAACATAACCTTATTTTAATCATGAGTGAATGACGCAAAATGACAATCGAACTCAGTTTGGCTTAAAAATACGGAAAATCACGCTTTCACGCTAAACTAGGCTCTGTAGAGAAAAATGCTCTAAACAAAAGTTGTAGATCTTTTAATTTTCTATAAATTTAATTATATACACTTTTGTCGTAAAATGCATACTAAGACCGAAATGTTAAAAAAATCGATTTTTCTCACGTTTTCGTGAGAAAAAAAACAGAAAATCGCAAATTACCCCTAAACTAAGCGTTATACAAAAAAATGTTTGAAACAGAAGTTGTAGGTTTTTAAATTCTCTACAACTTTTATTATATAAATTTTTGCGCTAAAATTTATATTAAAGCCGTAATCTTAAAAAAACAACGTTTTTACGTGAAAACAGCCTCACCGAGAATTTCAGCAAACATGGCGCCTACCCTATCTTGTAGAGAATAAAAAATTGAGTAAAATAGGCGATTTTAAAAAAAATCGTAGGACCAGTTTTTGAGAAAATCGCAAAAAACTGAAAAATTATACGAATAAACTACTACTTCCGGTTGACCGATTTTGATGAAAATGTTCGTGTCGCGTCCGGTAGTGGTATGTAACTTAAGTTTCAAGTTTCAAGTTCGTACGATGTTCCGTTCTTGAGATATTCTGTTCACACACAGACACACAGACACACACACACACACACACACAGACACACACACAGACCAATCGCTAAAAACATGTTTTTTGGGTTCAGGGGGTCTGAAAACGTATAGATCCGGTGAAAACTCGATTTCGAAAAATCGACATGAAAACAATACTTTCCTTCCTATATATTCATATAGGCAAGAGAAAGTAAAAAAATTGAATTTTTAATGGTATTCTGCCTATAACTACAATCGTCAGGTTAAACGGTGTCTCTCACCCGGTTGAGCCTAGCTACTACTAATCTAACTAAAAACATCATCCGCATTGGTGAATATACACTCGCTACGTAATTTCGAAATTGAAATAACATTTCATGAAAGATAAATATGGACTACACATAAAACTACCATTTCAATGTAATAAGCAATCAAACGACTACTTCTCAAAGGAATGATTTATTTTTGTTGTGACTAATGTATGCACAATGTTTGTAGAAATGTACAATAATGATAATAATGTATAATAATTATAATAATAATGTATAATAATGTACACTACTTTATCCAATATAAAATATTGCATGTCATCACATCACACGCAAATCGCTTATGTCTTCAGCGTATTATGTCTTCAGAGTCAAATAAATGACTTAACAACAACTATTTATTGCCTGGAATACTGTTGGCATACTTTTTAACATAAAAAGATGGTTATCAAACCAGATTACTTCTCATTTTACTTAACAGAACTTTTACGTTATTCAGACCAACCTTTTGGGGGATGGCCTAACAAACACCATGTTTTTAACATAGGGGAGGTTATGGAATGAAAAAATTAGTAGAAAGTTATTTGATTTTAACTTTCTCTTGCCTGTATGAATATATAGGAGGGAAAATATTGTTTTCATGTCAATTTTTTGAAATTGAGTTTTCACCGGATATATACGTTATCAGACCCCCTGAACCCAAAAAACATGTTTTTAGTGATTGGTCTATGTGTGTGAACAAAATATCTCAAGAACGGAACATTGTACAAAGTAGAACTTTGAAACTTAAGTTAGGTACTACTAGAGGACCCGACAAGAACAGTTTCACCAAAATCGATCAACCAGAAGTAGTAGTTTATTAGTATAATTTTTCACTTTTTTGCGATTTTCTCAAAAAGGCTTCTGTATTTTTTTTAAAAATCGTCTAAATTACTATATCTTTTATACTCTACAAGATAGGGTAGGCGTTATGTCCGCCGAAATTCTTGGGGAGGCTGTTCTCTCATAGAAAAAAATGGTTTTATTTAAGATTGCGACCTTAATATGCATTTTACGGCAAAAGTGTATGTAACAAAAAATGTAAACAATTTAAATCTACAATATATATTTCAAACATTTCTTTGTATAACGCTTAGTTTAGTGGTAATTATAGACATTCTGTTCTATTATTTTCATGAAAATCTGTAAAAAATAAATTTTTTAAAAATTTCGGCCGTAGTATGCATTTTACGACAGAAGTGTATATAATCGATTTTATAAAAAATTAAAAGAACTACAAAAGAACAACTTTTATTTAAGCATTTTTCTCTACAGAGCCTAGTTTAGCGTTAAGAGTGATTTTCCATATTATTAAGCCAAACAAAGTTTGGTTTTCATTTTGCATCATTTGAGGTTAGTTTTTTGTTTATTTTTAATGTTTTATTACTAATGTTAGGTTAAATTGTTCATTATTTGCAATGGCAAGAAAAAGTCGTGTGAGTGTTCCACAACAGTTAAACTGCTAGACACTATAGCGTGCATTATATCATTGTGAGCTATAACATCTAGCAAAACTAACCTCACCCCTCGTCTTCCAACACTGCCGCATTTACAAATACATAAAAGTGATATACCATTACATCAGACAATAAATAGACAAAACTACATAATAAACTGGAAATTAAAACAGCACCATAATACATGAGTAACAAATCGTATTCGCATATACACACTGTCGTTTTAATGTGCTTGTGTACTTGTATGAGTGAGGTATCATAAAAATAGCAAATGGAAAATGCGATCCAGCAATACGGTGCCTTACTTCATCGATGTTTTAAGCTTACAATGTTATGTTAAAAAATTTAATTAGTAAGAAACAATTATTACCTCTGTGGTACCTCCATCTTTAACTAATTCATAATTAATGGTGCCTGGTTTAATGGAATCAATTAAATCAATAACAACTTTAGCATCAGCGATACTTGAATCCTAAAAATGATAGAAACCAAATTAATTTCAAAATATTATACAAATGACTTCAATATTTTCTTACATATTTCCTATTAAAAATAACTTTAACAGTAACACCAACTTTCTCATTAGTCTTAAAATTCTGTGTAGATGTCACCATTGTTCTAAAAAATTGTGTGCCAAACAATGAGATGGTTCACTCACCAAGTCAAGCGTTCAATTTATTATTGTGAGTGAGCTTGCTGTTACTGTTTTGCAGTTCACCTACCAATCTTTAACTATAGTTACTCGAGTCACGAGTTTGCCTTTGGTTTTAACGAGGGGTAAAGGAGGGGAAAGCATCAGTGCGCATGCGACTGCTTTGGTATCAGTTCGCCACCACAACAATGTAAACTATACTTAGAGACATACAGTATATCGTGGAACCTTTTGTAAGTTAACTGTACAAATATAACTTTTACTGTAAACGGAAATGTCAGTTTCTCAAAATCTCAGTCGCACTGTTCACAGTGCAGAACGAAATCTAATATGCAGTGAAATAAAATGCTGTGAAGTTGAAGCTAAACAAAAATACCTTTCCGTGCCTCTTAACAAAAGCCGTGAGCGAGTGGCTAACTACTGTGATGTTCCTCTTTCTACAATTCAAAATACAAAGAAGATAGTTAAATACAGTGACGAAGATAAGTTAATGAATTATTTATCAACAGTTATTTTTACACCTGGTAAAAAAAGGAAATGGTTATATCAATCCGAAAGAGATGCCAATATGTGAAACATTATTACCGGTGTGAAAGAAAGGCTAAATTTTAGTTGGAAACTTAGTACATTAAGAAAGATTTTAAATGGAATGGAGTTTAAGTGGAAAAAAATCAGTCACAACAAAGTACATTATTTGAAAGGCAAAATGTGGTTAACTAGTGATGCAATTGCACAGTAGTAAAATATAGTGTCTCAATATTGAGGTTGGCAGCACTGTCAACTTTCTCTTCCCTTCCTCACAGCCCATCCGTACGCATTGTCGTGACTCACTATCTATAACATAGATATTAAATGATAATTTTGAAAGTATGCAATAATTACATGGCTCAGTCGGAAAAATTCTAGGCGTACAAATAAAATTTTAGTATTAATTAACAAACCATTAGACAAAATCTTCAAAATATTAAACAAAATCAAAGTTGGTAAACAGAATCATATAGTTATCTACAGGATTTTTCCATAAGTAATGAGACTGGGTCTTATAAAAAGAATTTATTGATCCAATTGGTAAAACTTGTTAAAAGTCTTCAAAATAGTCTTCTTGGGCATCGATACACTGCTGCCAACATGATTCCTATGCTGCAAAGGCTTGCTGGAAGTCAGCTGCCATAACCTCCTTCAGAGACTCTGTGACAGCTCGTTGGATGGCAGGAACATCTTTGAAATGGTAACCTTTCAGGCTTCTCTTTATTTTTGGATACAGGAAAAAGTCTGCTAGGCTCACATCGAGGCTGTACGGTGGGTGCGGTAAGGTTGCAACCCCTATTCAGGCCAGGTAAGCAGTCACATTAAAGCCGGTGTGAGCTTTAACACTTTTAGCACCACTTTCATGTTGGCACAAACCTTCATGTTCAAATTTTCAGAAATAATTTTGTGAACTGTCGTGTTGCACATGTTGACATCTTTGGTGATTAATCTTACACTTAAATGATGGTTGGAGTCCAGGAGATTTTTATTTTGGCCACATTTTCATCCAAAACCCCCCGTTGAAGGGTCTCCATATTGCTGCATGACTTCAATGGTCTTCCATCCATCCTTGAACTCACTGAACCAATTCAGTTTTGTAAAATTTTATAATCTTTTAATACAAATTTATATACTACATACACACACTAAATAACTATTAAATTTATTTATACTGTTATTGTTGTACTAAAAATTAAATTTTATAGATACCTGAAAGCTTCTAAGGGAACTCTGTTTATTTGCAGCGGTTAATTTATTATTTACCCAGGTAACAATTTCTTTTTCTACAATCGGACTACCCGTGTTTGCCAATTGTGTCAATACAGACAAAGTATAAGCTCTCATCAATTGCCAAATTAATGCTGTAATCAGAAAATACATACAATTACTTAATAATTTAGGGTCATTTCAATGACACAAAATTACAAATCCAATGTTTAAATAAACAATTAAACAGCCAGTAAGAAATTATTTTTAAAAAATTTTTTTTGGCTGGAATAAAATGAAAAACAAAATCATGAACAGGGAAGGTTTCAAGGAGAATGTTTCACAATTGCCTCACTTTACATTTTTCTAATGATGTTGAATATAAACCAAAATACCTTTAAACACAATTAAATGTTCAAAATCACAACACGACAAATAGAAACTATTACATTATCATGTCGCTAACCACAACACTTAATTATTTCGGCCATTAACTACTTTACAGGGAAAAAATATTTTAAAAAGTTGTACTAATCTACATTTCTTTCAAAAAAAGCTTAAAAATTACTTAATCGATCAAACATTTTACTAAGTTATGTTCAGATTTAGCTGCAGATAAAAAATACTGTCTTATCAAAAATTATGAAAATGTTAGTTAGAAACTTGTGATTCCAAGGGGTAGGTATACAAGAGTTCCTGTCTAAATAATTCGAGGATAAAGTTCTTAGGTTTACATTTATTACAACTTTGAGGATTTTTTTATATAGTAGCATAATTAGTGTTTTGTTTTTGTTATAGAAGAAGTTTATAGAAAACTTCTAAGTTATAGAAGTTTTTGTTATATAAGATCTGCCAGTTTAGACCTGTTGTAAACAATGTGATTGCGATAAATACATACTATCGTAATAGCCATCTTATTAGTTTCATTAGTCACTGACACATAGATTTCACAACCAACACACTAATGTAGTAGTAGAAGAATAAATAAAAACAGAACCACTAATTTCATCTACCTTTCAACATTGGAAACTTAGCTTATAGTTACTTGAGTTACGAGTTTGCCTTTGGTTTTAACGAGGGGTAAAGGGGAGAAAGCACCAGTACACAAGCGCAATTGCTTTGGTATCAGTTCGCTAACACAACAACATAAACTGTACTTAGAGAACATTCAGTATATCACAGAACCTTTTGTAGGTTAACTGTACAAATGTAACTGTTTGTTACCATAAACGAAAATGTCAGTTTCTCAAAAATGCGGTCAAACTGTTCACAGTGCTGAACAAAATCTAATATACAATGTAATAAAATGTTGTGAAGTTGAAGCTAAACAAAAATACCTTTCTGTGTCTCTTCACAAAAGCTGTGAGTAAGCGACTAACTTCTATGATGTTTGTCTTTCCATAATTCAAAATATAAAGAAATAAGTTAAAGACAGTGAAGAAGATAATTCTTCATCAACAGGTTTTTGACACCTGGTAAAAAAAGGAAACGATTATATCAATAAGAAAGTTATGCTGACATGTGAAACATTATTATCGGTTTTGAAAGAAAGGCTAAAATCTTAGTTGGAAACTTTTTACGTTAAAAAAAAATTTAAAGGAAGGTTTAAGTAGAAAAAGTGTCAGTCACAACAAAGTATATTTATTGAAAGGCAACATGTGGTTAAAAAACGGTACAATTGCACTGTTGTAAAATATAGTGTCTCACTGTTGAGGTTGGCAGCACTCTCAAATTTCGCTTCCCTTCCTCACAGCCCATCCATATGCAAAAAGCATTCTCACGACTCGCTATCTATAACTGGGTATAATTATTTCCCCACCACGAAGTTAATTTAAGATAAATTTAGACTTCCAGTAGTAAATTACCTATGGAATGTTATGATTTTCTTGTTTAGTAACGGGAAATAAATAAATAAACATGTGAAAGTAAGACACAAAAGGGCAACTGAATTTTAATGAAAATACCCACTACATAATTTCAAACTCAGAATTAGAAATAGAACTTGAAACTTGATTGATTCAAAATTTATCTTACCTAAAGTTAATGTAGCATTGCCATCATTCAAGTCTTTTCCAGCAATACCAACTAAAGAGAATTTTAGCTGTTTACCCAATTCCACTGCATAATTACAGTTTTCTAATTTCTCCATAAATTTTCCAAGCTTTGAGAATTTTCTGAAACAGAAAATTTTATAAACTATTATGTTTTGTTGTAATACATATAACAATATTTTTAAATTTACATATGCAGGTAATTAAATGTAATTAAATAAACAGAGGCAAGACATTTTAAATGAACAGTTTAAATTAAAAAATTTAAACCGTTTTTATACAAATGACTGAAGATACAACATTTCTAAAGATCTTAATAAGTTTAGTTACAAATTTTTAAATTTATGTACACAGATGATTGTGGATCCACCAAAACACATCAGTAAGAAGTACAATGACGTAATGATAAGGTAAAAAATTAGAGATATAGCAGCTATAACTTTTTTTTTGTTTTTTTTTTTGCTCTCTTTAGCAGCTATAACAGGTCAGTGGAAAAATTGAGTATCTTTTACAATAAACTGTTTACAGAAGATTCATCAGACTCTTAAAAGACTGAGAAGAATCTGAAAGTGTTATGTGTGTAAATTATTTTAAAAACTAATAAATTTAAAGAAATGTCAGTAAAACATCTTGAAGTGATAACGATCAAATTGAGCCAAGAAAAAAATTTCCTAAAAAGCCTGCTCTTACAGTGTTACTAGAAGCTGTTAAAACCCTCCACTTGAACAAGCTGTTCTTCATCTGATAAACTGGAGGAATACCAGTCTCTCCCTTGAATACATCCAACAAGGAGCTATAGTAAATATAATTTACACAGGCAAAGCCCTATCTGCTTAGCTAAGGCTAATGCTATAGAAGGTCACCAGGCTCCTGAAAAAAACTTCACCTAGTGCCAAGAAAAATTTTAAATTATACACAAACCTGATAACTCTGTCCCAGTTAACAATTCCAGGTTTGATGATGTCATATAACTGGAAGATAATCAAGCCATCAGCAAGATCTGAGTACAACCAATTAACATAAGGTAGAACACCCATGGAATTCATCCAGTTTCTGTAAGCTGCAAAATTAAAAAAATAATAATAATACAATTTTTCTGCTAGCCATACAGTTTTTTACAAGAATAAACACTGGACCCTCGGTTATCAGAAATGACTGGGGGTAAACAGGATTCATAACTGAAATGTTGGAACAATGCAAAATCTTAGGTCCCCTTCCAGGGGGCGGAGATTAGGGGGTAAATATTTTGAACTCCTCAATGATGCATCATAGCTAAAAAGTGCTTAGAACCGTTTTTGCAACGTTTGTGATTTTATTCATTGGCAAAAGCCAATGAATAAATAATAAGAATGGATTCAAACAAACAGACAAATCTTTCAGAAAACACACAGTTACTTCAATGCACAAGAGATTATAAAGATGATAAAAGAAACTTGCAAGGAATACAACATCAGTTATGAATTATGTCATGACGAGCTGAGTTTGGAATGTCTTTTTTTTACATCTGATTGTTTTGCAAGAAGTCAATAGCATTAATATGAAGCCATAGATAATTATGTCTGATAAAACTAGGGTTAAATTTCGGTGGCCAGGAAATTTTACTGGGAGAAAAATACAGAACAAGGGAAAATGAAATCTAATATATGCGTAGCCAAATAGGGTTTTTTTGGAAAAACCATCTCTCTTTATTCATCACCTACAAAAACTTATCAATGAACTAACATAACATGTTATATGATTCCATTATATCTACTTAAAAGTGAATTTATAACTTCAAATTTCACTCATTATTTCGAAGATAAAATTTTAAATGATATAAAAACAAACTTACTTTTCTCTTCACGGGTTTCTTCAAGAATTTCAAGACCTTCAATTTCACCTTCCGGTTGATTAAGTCCAGGATGATTATTAAATAAATTGGCAACAAAAGCAAGATTCAATTTATAGATTCCATTAACAACATCGTTAGGTGTGACAAAACTACGGCAACCAAGTTTACCGGCTTGTTGAAGCATTATTTCTGCTCTCTTAAGAAGGTCTGGTTCCTACAACAAGATCACATAGATAATTATTGTGTTATAAACTTATTCAAAAATCTGTGTATGATCGTGTACATAGACAATCTAAACACAATTATACAAGTTCTTGGCCTCCAACATAGAAGGCAGCATTTATGGTATATTTTCACTAGTTGGTACACCTGCTGTGAATTTATATGTGAAACATCAAGTCCTTAAATCGTAGTGCATGCAGTGCGGCCACCCATAAAATATTCAAGTTAAGCCATTTGACAACTTTGTAGCATAGTAAATAAGATTATGTCAGCAGGCGGCGCCGGGCTGGTTGGTTTATGGGCCCTGAGGTGCTTGTTGTTATGGGTGAGTTAAGCTCAGTTGGCGAAGCGAGACAGTAGAGCCATGGTCTCACTAATTGATGTTGGGTTGCTTTTGGTTTTGGCATGCGACTGTCTGCAGCTGCCTATTGCTAGGAGCTTGCCACCAGCCAGGTGAGGTGTCTCATGTCGCTGCGTCGGGAGAGGAGCATCCATTGACAGGTGAGGCCTTGTACTGCCTATTGTTAGGAGCAGTTGCCGGGCAGGTGAAGTGCTGCTTACCACTGCCTGATGCGCAGGAGCGGTCGCCAGCGAGGCATGTAGAGATTATACGGAGCGAAAAAATAAGGCAAGGCACATTTGTATACAAGTGCCACCTTGGCTCCAGTCAACCCTTCCTGGTTGAATTGATGTGTTAAACTGAACTCGGATGGCTCCTGCAGTAAGGGACCTGGTAAGCGGTACCACCTCCAGTTTCTTTTAGGCTTGCACGCATCGGCTGAGACCGATTGCTGAGGTTAACGATTCTTCCTGAACAAGCTATGTGAGAAGTTTGTCACCAGTGCCACCTGTTGATAGTTCTGGTGACTACTACCCCCTTTGCTCAGGGGAAAAACCGCTACGCACGGCCGGCATTAAGAGCAGTATTGTGTCAAATATAAATGAGGTTATCTGAAAAGCTTATCTGAAAAGGACTTGGTCACAGAAAGTTTGGATAAGCACCCCTAGTCTACAGACAAACTTAAAAATTTCAAACTAAAAAACTATTTGTTAGAATGTTTTAATATAAATGTTCCACTATAACAGATTCACAGGCACTGTCAGCTTGCATGTAGTAGTTGTTGTTGTATGTTAGCAGTGTTTACTAATATTTTTCTGTGGAAGATTAAGCAATACCAGTATAACCTCATCAATATTATTTTCTTCTTTATTTCAGAGCATTATTAATTCTTTTGTATTGACTTACGAAGGTTATCCAGAAAATAACCTCCGTTTTGAAATAAAAAGTAGATGAGTGAAGATACAAAAACTTTATTATATACATATTAAAACTACAGTTTTTCTCTATTTTTCGACATAGTCACCAAACAGATTCAAGCACTTGTCGTACCTTGGAACAGTCTTTGAAATACCCTCTGCATAAAAATCTGCCGCCTGTGAATGTAGCCAACCATTCACAGTGTTTATCGGTATGACTTTGAAGGAGAAGAATTTTTGAACAGGATTGTTACTGGCGATGAGACTTGGGTAGCCTACGTGAATACTGAGACAAAACAGCAATCAATGCAATGGGGACATACCGCTTCTCCAAACAAGCCAAAAGTCCGTCAAACTTTGTCGACGAGGAAACTTATGGCTACCATTTTTTGGGATGCTAAGGGCATCTTACTCGTTGATTTTATGGAACGTGGAACGACCATCACTTCTGCTGTCTACTGTGAAACTTTAAACAGACTAAGAAGAGCAATCCAAAACAAGCGTCGTGGCCTTCTGACACGTGGTGTTGTGTTTGTGCATGACAACAATCGCCCACATACAGCTCGAAAAACAAATGAACTTTTGGCCAAGTTTAAATGGGACGTTTTTGATCATCCCCCATACAGCCCGGACTTGGCTCCTAGTGACTTTCACCTGTTCCCAAAATTCCAAAATTAACCCGTGGCTTGCATATCAGCGGTTCGCCAATGTCGAAGAGCTTCAAAACGCTGTGAATGGTTGGCTACATTCACAGGCGGCAGATTTTTATGCAGAGGGTATTTCAAAGACTGTTCCAAGGTACGACAAGTGCTTGAATCTGTTTGGCACCTATGTCGAAAAATAGGGAAAAACTGTAGTTTTAATATGTATATAATAAAGTTTTTGTATCTTCACTCGTTTACTTTTTATTTCAAAACGGAGGTTATTTTCTGGATAACCCTCGTAGTTATGTTTCTTAACTGTAACTGATAAACAGTGCAATTTATGCGTGATTTTAATAGTTATTATGATACATATACATTCGGTTTCTTTCTATTTCTTATATTTTTCATACTGATTATTTTGAGAAGCTGTAATTTTTATTACTAATATAATTAAATACTAACCAGATAAATAATAGTTAACCTAAACTTATCTCGTTGTATTCTAATGTTTAAGTATCATCTTTACTTATTTATTTACATACGCAGAATGTAAATAAAATTTACAAGAACAAAATAACTAACAAAAGATGGTTGTAATTGAAGTAAAAGATAGGGGAAAAGTATCAACGAAAGGGAATTTTAAAACTGGACTTATACACATGATCGATAAATCAGTAAAGCGACAATGACGATCAAGCGGACTTGTAATTCAGGCTGGGTAGATGACCTTGACTAATGCAACAAATCGTCACAGCCTCGCAATAGTAGGAAAGCTCACAGTTCTGTGATTCCAATTACAGTCAATTAAATTTTAAGATAGATACTGAAACTAACTTCCAATTGAATCAGTCATTTCAGAAAGCCCATAAGTCAAATTTTTACATATTTTCTTTAGTGTATTTTAGAACTAACTGAATGTAGACACACCATTCCTATAAAAATCACATTAGTCTGGCTTTCCTCAAGTAGTAATATAATATTTAGAAATGGCTTATCCTAAGTGATTCCTTCTAATTAAAAAATGAAAGTGGATGATTTTTTAAGCTAAGCTCTACTTTCTAGTGGAAGAGGCTACACAAAGTTTCTATGCAAAAATATTTTTAAGGGAGATAACTGTTTGATGACGATCAAGAATGTAAATAGTTCTGAAAACAACAGTTTTCTTTCTTTAAGTTACAAATTTTAATTTTTATTATTGCAAAAAGCTATTTTAAGTCATTAATGTAAACTAGTGAAATAAATAAATGAATACTATTGTGCAACACAATTTTCTTCTGGTCTAACAACGCACTTTACAGAGAACAATGTAAGTTTACATTTCACTCCAATTTATTTTACAAACACCTGAAGTCAAAAATTTCAACTTTTTTTTTAAATGAGTAGCTTATCTTCAAAAAGACCACAGTATACATTTTTTATTAGAGGATACAGCCATCTGAACAAATTATATATTTTTTATTGAAAAGTAGTAAATTACCAGTTTTTTTTTATTTTTCCAAAAGTTACTTTCTTGACTTATGGGCTTTCTGAAATGACCAATTCAATTCTAATTTCAATAACTTAAAACTTTGCCCACAAAGGGCAGGTGGAGTGTTAAATTAATTGCACTTGATCTGTTGGTTCCAGGGCTACAAAAAAAGTTCTGTTTCTTATCAAATAGTCAGCCAATTATAAGACTGAAATATTTAAGAACAGAAAAGGTAGATCTCAGAGGAGTTACCTCCTCTGAAAGTAATGAATTTCACTATACAGCCAGACCCTGTGGTCAATGAAGTGAAGGTATCGTTTGCAGGGTGGAAAGTGAGTGCTTTTCGGAGGGCCTGGAATGCTGATAAGCATACTCTTTCAAAGCATACTCAGTGAAGAAGGCAATAGTAAACCACCTCACTCCTCGTTTTTACTTAGTAATAACTATAGAAGTTCAAACTAGCCTTTTGGCTGTTGACCTAAACAACAACAACAAGTAGAAATTATAACACAATATATATTTTACACACCATAAGAGCTTCCATTGTGACATCTTTATCCTGCGGTGCAATCTGTCTCAATAAATGTGAATAGACTTCAGAATCAACTATATCATTCTGGAAGTTTGTACAACGCCTAAAAGAAATATTAAAAATACATGATTAAATAAACAATCCATAATTTTGCAAAGTAAACAATATTCTTATTAATTAAATTATTTACAATGGGTTTAGTAAACCATGTTAGCAACACGAAACAGTTGAAAAATTTGAGCTCACTCAAACCGATTTTCTGCAATAAAACATATGCTTGTCAACCAATTTTCAAAAAGAGGTATTCTCTCTTCACAATAAAAGTCTTCATGTATCTAATAGAATGTGCTTTGAAACCCCTGACCATTATCAAACATTAAAAGTAGAAAAATTTAAAAGACCACTATTTTAAAAATTGTGAACATGTTTACATAATAATCTTCTGTTTATTAGATACACGAAGGCTGTTCAAAAAGTATCGGACAATTGTTAATTAAAAGAGCATTTATTGAACTAGAGCTACAAACTTCTAATCCCCTTCAAAGTAGTCTCCTTGGTGATGCACACACTTCTCCCAGCGCTTCTGCCACTGTTCAAAACATTTCTGGAAGGCGTCTTTTGGAATGCTGTTAAGCTCGGCCGTCGTATTCTGTTTAATGTCTTCTCTTTCTTGAAATCAAGTTCTTTTCAGGGGCATTTTCAGCTTAGGAAGTAGCCAGAAGTCGCAGGGAGCCATGTCGAGGGAGTACACAGCTTGGCGAACCAGAGGAATGTTGTTTTTAGCAAGAAAACTCTGAATTAGATGTGCAGAGTGGGCAGGTGCATTGTCGTGATGGAGCTGCCAAGTTTTTGTTGCCCACAGATTTACCCGTTTGCGCCGCACAGCATCACGTCAGCGACAAAGAACCTCAAGATAGTATTCTTTTGGTCCTCGGTGACTAAAGTTCGCACTTGTTCAATAACATTCTCGTTCCGGCTTGTCGATGGCCTGCCTGAACGCGATTCACTTTCCACTGCCGTTTGACCATTTTTGAATCGATTGTACCACTCTTTTATTCGAGTACAGCTCATGGTAAACTCCCCAAAAGCCTGTTGAATCTTACGAATTGTTTCCACTTGCGAATTGCCAAGCTTTTGACAAAATTTAATGCAGTAACTCTGCTCAAGTTTTTCTGTCATTTTATAACTTGATAAAAATCGCCGAGCACAACAGAGAGGTCTAAACTGCTAGGCTGACTGCCGGCAACGGAAGCTTTGTCATGTCACGAAACAGTGTATGCGGGCGCATGACAGTCCCCTCCACATCCCCATTAAGCTTGGCCGCCAGTGCTTCATTCGTTTCAGCAAAAGGACAGAAGTTCCGATACTTTTTGAGCAGCCCTCGTATAAGCAATAAGGCCAGTCACAGCAAATTTTATTTATTTTTACTTTCTTTGCTTATATAAATATATAGGAAGGAAAGTATTGTTTTCATATCGATTTTTCCAAATCGAGTTTTCACCAGATATACACGTTTTCAAACCCAAAAAAGAAATGTTTTTAGCAATTGGTGTGTGTGTGTGTGTGCGCGCGCGTGCGCACGTGCATGTGTGCCTGTGTGAACAAAATATCTCAGGAACGGAATATTGTACTAAGCTGAAACTTAAAACTTAAGATAGGTACTACTAAAAGACCCGACACAAACACTTTTATCAAAATCGGTCAACCTGAAGTAGTAGTTTATTTGCATCACTTTCTAACTTATTGCAATTTTTTCAAAAAAGGCTCCTACAATTTTTTTAAAAATCGCTTCATTTACTACATTTTTTATGCAGTACAAGATAGGGTAGGCGCTATGTCTGCTGAAATTCTTGAAGAGGCTTGTAGAAAAAAAAATAGTTTGTTTTTAAGATTGCAGCCTTAATATGCATTTTAGGGTAAAAATTTATACAATCAAAGTTGTAGAAAATTTAAAAACCTACAACTTCTGTTCCAAACATTTTTTTGTACGCTTAGTTTAGCGATAATTTGTGATTTTCTGTTTTTTTCATGAATCGGTAAAAAATTGGATTTTTTAAAGATTTTAGCCTTAGTATGCACTTTATGACAAAAGCGTATATAATCAAATTTACTGTAAATTTAAAGATATATAACTTTTATTTCAGGCATTTTTCACTACACAGCCTAGTTTAGCATCAACGACTGTTTTTCTGTATTACTAAGCCAATTTAAGGTTAGTTTTCATTTTGCATCATTCACTCATGATAATTAAGGTTATGTTTTTTGAGGTTAGTATTTTTTGTTTATTTCTAATGTTGGGTTATATGGTTCATTATTTGTATTGGCAAGAGAAAGTCGTGTGAGTGATTCACAGCAGATTTTTATACCAAAAATTTCAGCAGACACGGCATCTATTTTATGTAGTAGAGCATAACAAGCGTAGTAAATGAGGCGATTTTTTAAAAAATCGTACGAGCCGTTTTTGAGAAAATTGCAAAAAAGTGAAAAAATGACACGAATAAACTACTACTTTTGGTTGACTGATTTTGATGAAAACATTCATGTTGTACTGAGAGAAGAAAATTAATTAAATTAATAAAATTAGTAAAATTAAGTAAATTACTCTAGTAGTATCCAACTTAAGTTTCAAGTTTCAACTTCGTACGATGTTCCATTCCTGAGATATTTTGTTCACACACACACACACACACACACACACACACAGACCAATCGCTAAAAACATGTTTATTGGGTTCAGGGGTGCTGAAAATGTGTATATCCGGTGAAAACTCAATTTTGAAAAATCGACATGAAAACAATACTTTCCTTCCTATATATTCATACAGACAAAGGAAAGTAAAAAATAAGCAGTCACACTTTTCAACAAGGTATCAGTGAGCCAAGTTATTTCTTATTTTATTTAGTGAAATCTCCAGGAGTTCAAATTATTTTTTTCTAAACCAAATAAATATGAATCAGACCATAACAGATAGAGCAAGTTGGTAACAATAGATGGTCTAAATATTAAAAAAAAATTATGTTTATGCTGAAAGATTAAAATGAAAATACCTTGGAGTTCCAGCACGTTCCAAATGATGATTAACCCATCGCAACAGTATAGCTTCGGGTGACAGTTTCATAAGGTCTTCTAATTTTTCTCCATGAGACAACAACGTTGCCAATCCAGGGCAGTTCTCTAAAGTAATCTGGTTGAATAATCCTATCTGTAATTTCAGACCATTTTACATTAAATTAAATACTTGCACAAACAATTCAGTTTACATACTTCACTGATAATTAAAAACCAATTCATACATAATTACAGAAAAATTTTACAGCACTCAGGAATTTTCAAACACTACAATCAATGATTAATCAGTCCACCGTAGGGTGAACAAGTAGTGTCAGCGTAGTTTGAAATGTAGTATTAGGGTACGGCCAGAGTGCATGTGAGTTCTGAGTCAGATTCCAAATTCGAGTGTCGGTGCGACAAATGAACTTGTTTATCGTATGGGCGTGGCCACAGTACAGATTATTGTGCAAGTGGGTTGTCACCAGTTGGCTAGTCAGAATGAATTATTCATTCTTGTTTGCAAGACAGTCAAAATTGGCACGCAAATAAGAACTGTTTTATGTATAAACTGACCTATTACTTAGACTGTTGTGATGGATAAGCAAGCGTTAATTATGAAATGTTTTTGAAGAAACCAATTTTGGACAAGAAAATGAAAGAACATTTAAATCCTAATATTGTAGATGCATGCTGGAGAGATTTATCCAAGGAAATGGGCATCGAAGGTCAACTTTTAATGTAACTAAATTTTACAGTTTGTGACTAACAGAAATAAAGCAATGGAAAGAATATAATTGTATAATTTTATTAATGTCTGTAATAACGGTTCTATTAAAATGCTTTAATAAATTTGTCAATACCGATTAATGTTTTATAAAACAGTTACGACAGCAATAAATAACAATTTATTGTACATATTTCACAATATTATTAAATATAGTAATATATCAGAGGTATTGAAGGGTTTTCTTCCATATACAAGCAGTAAATATCCCTGATTGTTTTGAATCTTGCCTCCACTGTGGACACTACTCGCTTGTCGTCCAGTAACCAAGCCAGAGCGAGAAATCAGAATCAGAATCTGACTCGGAACTCGCATGCACAGTGGGCATACCCTTAGTATAGTGTAAGAAAATAGTTAGTAGTTAAACAAAGTGTTAGTGAACTTATTATTTTCATTAAAAGCTGATGTCAGGATTTGAATTTGTAAGTAGGTTTTATAAACATTATATGTAAGTAAAAAATTTATTATATTTAAATCATTATTTAAACAACAGTACTATCTGCTGAAGTTTCCTTTACTTTTCTTTCACCTTTTCGGGCACGTGCAAGCCCGTCATCAGGACACCAAATGGAAACTTCACCAGAAAAATTAATGAGATCTAACAGTGTCAAATCTCCAACTGAACAAGTTCTGTTCAATTCTTGGAAGGAGGCTGGAGCAAAATGGAAAGAAGCAGTCAACAGTAATGCTATCCCACAGCTTCAGGAGATACAAGTTAGATTAGTTCACTAGAAAATACTGTGCAGAATGGTGCTGCAATGACCCTCAAAACAGACGAAGAAGAACTAGCTTTTTTTTTTGTTTAACGCCCGACTGTTCTGCAGGTGAAGGATGAAATGATTTTTTATAATGTATGAAAATATGCTGTGTCTAAATGGGATTCAAACCCAAGGCCACATGAAGAAGAACTAGCAAAGGAAACAGAGTGGGTTAGAGTAAAAAATAAGAAGAGAAAAATTAGGGAGTCATTGACACCATCAACCCCACCATCAGTGCAGCTGAAAAAGGACGAGAAATCTGCGAATAACAAAACCCAATATAAGAGTAAAAAATTACCCCCACTCCACCTGTATAATAGACAAAGTTAAATCATAAAATTTATTACATGTAGAACTAATAAAGCTGTTTTTTTAATGACAGCTTCTCTATTAAACTTTCATCAGCGAATAGTTTTAAAATTAATTGAAGAGATGCAGAACAATACAGGATTGTTACCAGAATGCTAAATGAAGATGGTGTCACTTGGCATTCTTATGAAAATAAGCAGACAAGATCGAAAAGAGTAATGGCAAAAAACTGCACTATTTATGCCACCAGGAAATTTTTTTTGAATATTTAAAGACAAATGGCTTCAAAATCATTGATGCTGCTAGCAAACTTAAGTGGAAAACAAAGCAACCACTAGATATGTTCTAATTGTCTTTTGAAGCAGACAAAGATAGAAGAATATTTATGAAATTATTCTTATTTTATTATTATATTATCTTAGGACGTAAAGTTGAAATAGAAGCACTTAGATATAGTAGTACATGGGTCTATCTAATGATGTACTGTGTATTAGCTGATCATATCGATTGTTTTGATTCTTACAAACATGATAGTTTCGAGTAAACCAACAGCAATTTTTTCTTATTTTGTTTTAACGTCCGACTGTTCTGCAATTACTGTTAAAGCAGACGGTGAAGGATGAAATGATTTTTTTGTAATGTATGAAAATATGCCGAGCCTGAATAGGATTCGAACCCAAGACCGCATGATGAGAGGTGAGCACGACCAACAGCAATGTTTGTTTTGGTTACAGCTGTTCTCAGGGTGACTTTCCTATGATTTTGTTACGGTGTGTTTGCACCGTATGGATAATTATTGTTATTTCTTCTTCTTCAACACTTCTTTCAACACTTTAAAAAAATAAATATTTTTTATTTACAGATCAAAATCATTTTAAACTTCAGATTTATTGAAACTATTTAAACTTATATGAGCAGAAAGAGCAGAATTTAAGGTAAAAAAATGATACTAAAAGCTTTCTCCTGTGTCAATTCTGAAATTTTTAACAATTTTTAAAAATTACCAATTAAAATAACGGGATTTTAGCTTGGCATTGTTTGAACTAGTAGGTACAGGCAGTCTGACAGTGAAAGGGTTAATATCAACCAAATCTTTGTAGACTTAAAAGGAAACAAGATAATTTTTTTTATCAAGTACTAAAATTTACTAACACAAATATACTGGCCTATGTAAAAACATTAAGGATAAAAAAAAGAAAACTTACCCTAATGATCTGCCAAAGTAATCCCAGGACAAGATGAGGTTTACCCTTGGCCAGATTATGTGCATCAATGTTGACTATGTTACAACCAATGGACTGACTAGAATTTAATGCCAATGTAAGATTTTCCAATTTTGTATAAAGAGTCAAATTTTTCTTGTTGACAGCACGTTCGTCAATTGTATCAGGGCAAGAATGATTAATCACTTTACTGCAAACAAGAATAAAATTTATTTATATCAATATAATTAATAAATATTTAACATAACTAATACAATAAGATTAACATATACAATCTAATAGGTAAAAACCAAAACTGTATGCTTGTTTCAACTCCTGGGCATTGCAGAATATCAGGTAATGAAGCTGCAAGAAAGGCAGGAAGCTGTAGAAGAGATAAGTGAGATGTGTGATCGCATGAAGCATCCATCCACATGAATTTTTGATACCATATAGTCGTACGGACTACATGATATCACAAATTACATATCCACTCTTGTTAAAAGACGATAGAGAGATCAATGAAAGATACCAACAATCAAGTTTAATAAAGTAAAAACAACCCATCGAGATAAATACATGGTATAAATTTAACGAGGAATGAAACAGCAGTATTGATGAGATTACAGAAAAGACATACCAGGTCTGACATCTGATTTCATGACAGCTGGTACTGATACACCTATGTGTGGAAACTGCGACACATCTCTCACAGTTAACACCTACTGGAAAAAAAAATGTGTGGCATGTCTGAGGGCCAGTTAAAAACAATGATACATAGCAAATTGGACACAATCGAAAAATAGATATTTTAGAACAGGAGAATATCAAGAATATCAGAACTCGGCAAATACAATGGCTAGGTCACTTGGAGCGAATGGGCAAACAGCATAAGCCAAATTGCAACAACACAGCATTCAAAATACACAGTCAAGCATAATTCAATACAATGATTTATGATACCTATATAAATCCCTGATACAATGAATCTAATGTCCCTACAATAATGATCATATTCCTGGACATCTGTCAAAAAACCCAATCCCTTAATAGAATTTGTTCTTTGACTTACCAGAGTAGAATACCATCCTTTACTTTATCATAAAGTGCTTTTCCTTCAGAATCAATTGGAAGAAGATGTTTTAGATCAGGATCTGATCCGAGATTTGAGTTGATCCAATCAGAGAATGCAAGTTGCTCTTCCAAGCGCACAGAATGTGTTGTACCTGCATCATCAAAACATATCTGATTAATATTAATTTTAAAATAATTACTACATATACAAATAACTTAGCAGAAATAACGAAACCAGTGACTTCACTTCGTAGTGGATTTTTTATTGCAAAAACTTAATAACATCTCAACAAAAATTGTATTCATAACCCTAGTGATTCAAATTTATACTGCATATAATTGCCTAACAGACCGATAAAGCGTTAAATTAATTCCACTCGATCTGTTGGTTCCAGGGCTATAAAAATAGTTCTGTTTCTTATCACATAGTCAGCCAATTATGAGACTGAACTATTTAAGAACAAAAGAGGTAAAGGTGTAAAAGACACTAGTCAAAGATATCTACTCTGACAGTAATGATTTTCTCTAAACAGCCAGACCCTGTGGTGAATGAAGTGAACTTGTCATTTGCAGGGTGGAAAGTGGTTTTCGGAGGGCCTGGCATGCTGATAAGCATACTCTTTCAACTCAGTAAGGAAGGCAATTGTAAACCACCTCACTCCTCATTTTTACTTAATCAAACCTCTGGAGGTTCCAACCAGCCTTTCGGCTGTTGACCTAAACAAACAACAACTGCGTATAAGTGAAGAAGAAGATCAAAGAAAATAATGGAAATTAATCAAATAATGATAAATAATCATAAATTAAAAAATCTGGTGTGAAACACTCACACAACTTTCTTGCCAATACAAATAATTACCAATGTAACCTGATATTAGTAAAACACATTAGAAACCCTTTACCTCATTAATAATGAGGTAAGAAATAATCATTTACATTATTATTTATGAAATAATGGCAGTATATTGTTTGCTGATGATCTGGCAGGGAAAGACAGAGGAGTAGGTGAAAAAGGCTACGGAGTCATGGAATGCAGAGATTGTTATATGGTTTGGAATTCAAGGAGGAAAAGAGTAAAGTGTTGGTGCAGGAAAGATGTGAGGAGGGACGGCAGGCAAATTATGGAATTTTTTTTTTAACGTCCGACTATTCTGCAATTACTGCTAATGCAGACAGTGAAGGATGAAATGATTTTTTTGTAACGTATGAAAATATGCCGTGCCTGAATGGGATTCGAATCCAAGACTGCATGGTGAGAGGCAAGCATGTTACCAACTACGCCAATGCGGCTGGCAAAAAAATTCCATTATGGATTATAGATAAAATAATTCAATTATAAAATAAAGTTGAGAGAAAATCAGGACGTAATTCTTTGTTGTAACAGATTAAAATTGATAAGAATAAAAAACTGAAACCGCTAAAACACAAATAATATGTTATCTTTATCAGAGTCCGTACAGCAAGATGATAATGAAGTTGAACAAACCAGTAGTGACCACAATTACCTACTTGTAATTATGCTATATTGGCTCTGAGATTGATTATTGAGAAAAGGATAAAGAAAAATAAAGCTACTTATATAGCATTTGTAAATTTAGAGAAACCATTTAACAATCTAGACTGGAGTAAAATGTTTAAAACCTTGAAAAGACAAGGAATTAAACACCAAGAAATAAGGTTATCTACGGTCTGTATAACAAGAAAAAGGCTATTTTGAGAATTGAGGGGTACAAAAAAGAAGCTGCTGTAAGAAAAGGTGTACGAAAAGGTTGTTCATTGTCACCACAATTGTTTTACTTGTACATAGGAGAGGCTATAATAAAAGTGACAGAAAAATTTGATGCAGGAATAAAAATTCAAGAAGTAAAATTAAATAATGAGATTCCCTGATGATATCATAGTATTAGCCAAGAAAAAGAAAGAACAATGATATCTTAAATGAAATGGATGAGATCATGAGAAAGCATTACTTCACGAAAATTAATAAGAACGAAATGAAAATGTTGAGCAGTAGCAAGAGCGGTTTAGAGGAGATAGGAAATTTAGAAGTAGGTAACAAAAACATACAGTAAGTTGGAAATTCTGCTACCTAGGGAGTAAAATAACAAACAATGCTAGAAGCACAAGTGACATCAAAAGTAGGATAACACAAGCTAGAAGGGCCTTTGAAATAAAAAACAGCTTACTGACTACAAACACATTGACTTACAGATTAGGAAAAATTTCTTAAAACACTATATTTGGAGTGAAGCACTATATGGGAGTGAAACGTAGGTTATAGAGGCAGTAGAAAGGAAGATAGAAGCTTTTAAAATGTAGTGTCATAGGAAAATGTTAAAGATTAGGTGGGTGGACAAAAAAATAATTTAGAGGTTCTTAGATGAGTGGATGAAAGAAGAAATACGTGGAAACATCTTACCAGAAGAAGGGATAGGTTACTGGGGCATTTCTTAAGACATCCAGGTCTATCAGTAATGGAGAGTAATATAAAGGGAGTAGGAGGAGGCAAAAGTTAGAATATTTAAAGCAAATTACAAAAGATGTAGGGTGTTGCTGGTATTTAGATATGAAACGACTTGTGCAAGATAGAACAGCTTGGAGAACTGCATGAAATCAGTCAGGAGACTGATGACAAGAAAAGTTGTGCTATACATTATCCTATTAACTATTAAGTCTGTCTCTTCCTTTGTAAACTTGTTTTTTGAATGATCGAGTAGCTGCTTTCATAAGTAAACAACAGTTAAAGGTTCAAGTTCTTTCCCGGAATCATAACACCCACCCATGGCGAGGTTACAGGTTTCTGTAAAGGCTGATAAGAAATACAGTGTTGAGTTTTTAAAGGTCACGTTTGTGATACTATACTGTAATTAAATTAATGGAGTGAAATTAGGGTAATCAAAGAACAGAAATGTAGTCCATTAGTTCTATCACAAGAATCATATGTGAATTTTAAATGAAATAAAAAACTTTTAGTCTGTTTTAAAATTTTATTATTTATTTTGGAATCCACAAACCTGAAAACCCTACCACTAAGCCCACCACTAATCACTATGTAAATTTTTAACACTTAAGTGAAACATTTTTCAGTGACACAATTAAGTATACTTGTTTGTGATCTGGTGCATGTTTAGGAAAAGCATGCCCAAGTATAATCATTTTGATTTTTGCCGCTATAGAAGCATTCCCGTATTTCCTTGTTTTTTTGGCTTCCTTAATGTATAAACAGTTGCTGCTATCTTCTTGAAACATTTTAAAATTAATTACAAAGAGAAAGAAATTTTTATCTTCTTACAACAAACGATTTTAACACATCATGATCAACAAAACTCAAGTTTTGGCTGTTATAATCCAATTTCCATGTTTAGGTTGCAGATGTTCTTGTCCTTTATGTAAAGTTTATAATATTTTTAGTATAATTTTAGTGTTTATCTAAGTGAATTTTATAAACTTCATAATGGATATGTGCTATAAAAGTGGGTTCAGTATCACAAAACTCACTGAACAACTTATACAACTGCTTACAGTTCATTTATCAGACTTAGCTGAAAATGTTTATCATAAATATTACTTTAAAAATTGTTAAATTGAAGTAAAAGAAAAACTAGTTTATCCAATGACAATGAAACTTACATTACTTTTCAACATAGTCTCCAGAAACTTTTCTCTTTAGATAATTTTCCTATCGTTCTGAGAGCTTTCAGGTTCTCACAATGTACAAGTCATCACCTTTTAGTTTGAACCATTCATGTACCGCTTTTTTGACCGCTTTGTTGTTGTCAAACTTCTCACTGTGTAAAAAGACTTTGAGCAGGCTAAACAAATGAAAATCAGACAGGGCAAGGCCTGAGCTGGCTGCAAGGAGGTTGTGGTAACACCTCCCAATCCAACATCTCTAGCGTTCTTTTGTTTTATGCAGTGTGGGTGCGCATGTTGCCATGCACGAGAATCACACCTTTCGAGAGAGCACCCTTACATTTTGGCCGTATCGCAGGTCTCAGTTTCTGTTGGAGCATGTTAGAATAGCACTCACTGATCAAGGTATATTGTTTTTCAATAGTGTAGAAAAATTGGGCCTTGCAAGTCCCAGAAGAACAGTAAAATCACTTTACCAACTGACACGGAAGTTTTGATAAGTGATGTTTCCAGAGCGATTGAGATCAGTGATATTTTTTCTGCCGAAATTAAACTATTCCAACCACTTATACACGTTACTTCAGTTCAAACACTTAACAAATACTTATGCTAATAAGCTTCAATAATATTTCATTAACAGAAACAAAAGAACATACATAAAACAGTAACACTGTATTTTCATAGATACCATTTAATGAGCCACTGAATGAATTAATAAGTAATGTTGTTATTACCTTCACTGGATGCATCTGACATACCACCAAGCGTCTCAAGGTTTTCTTTCTTCGATACAACTTGCTTAAATGTGCTTCCAACTTCATTTGATTTTAATTCAGTACAGAGCTGTTAGAAAAATATTGAACAATTAATATGCATATCATAATTAATCATAATTATAATTAACATTCATAATTCCATACATTCATAAGATAATCATAATTATCATTAACAAAATGATATTTACACATTTTTATAAATTACACAATAGCCCTGCTAATCCAAAATTTTTGATAATCCCAACTAATTTTTTATATATAAAACATGTTTAAAATTTAAAAATTTATTTTTTAATAGGTTTCTGAACATAAAAATTATAAATAAAAATTTGATAAATATAGTTGCTGAATATAGAGAATGAACATAACAAAGTTGATGAAAAAGTTCACTATTGATGGCTGCCAAATAAATAATAAACAACATGGCGTCTTTAAAATTGAAAAATATGCTTTATAGATTGTGTACTTTTTAATACAATGATATTTTTCAAAAAACTACCACCATCTCTAGGTCAGGCTGGGTACTTATGGGACTACACTCGTATTTAATCATTTGGATTATTCTTTGTTATTATGCACATGTTTTGGATATTCTTTATTATTAGCATATTTTTTGGATAACCTGAACATTACGAAATCCCAACAGGTTTTGGTCCCAATTAACAAGGATAAGCAAGGTAGAGCAGCACAACACTGCACACACCGATGTCATATTAATGAGGCACTGATTATTTATCATGATCAACATTTTCAGCATTATGATAGCAAACAATATGGAGCTAGGTAGTAGTGAAAATGCATATTTTTTGTACTACTGCTAATAAACTAGAAGAAATATTATACCAGTTAGCAATTTGTGCTGTAGTCCAAGTATATCTTGTATTAAGAATTTGGTTATGTTCGTTTTCTATTCTTAACCACAATGTATATCATTTGCCCATTACAAGCAGGTGGAGTTTTAAGTTATTTGAACTCGGTCTGCTAGTTCCAGGGCTACAAAAAAAGTTCTGTTTATTATCACATGGTCAGCCAATTATACGACTTAAGCATTTAAGAACAAAAGAGGTAGAGGTGTAAAAGACACTAATCAGAGTTATCTACTCTGAAAGTAATGAATTTCATTATACAGCCAGACCCTGTGGTGAATGAAGTGAAGGTGTCATTTGCATAGTAGAAAGTAGATACTATTCAGAGGGCCTGGCATGCTGATAAGCATACTTTTCCACTCAGTCAGGAAGGCAATGGTAAACGACCTCACTCCTCGTTTTACTTAGTAAAGCCTCTAGAGGTTCAAACCAGCCTTTACGATGATGACCTAAACAATAACAATGTTTATCATATTTTTAAATTTAATTTTAATGTTTAGAAGCCAAATATAAATATTTTTTAACAATAAAATTACATAATTTTTATTTTACAACATGTTTTATATGTAAAAAAGGATGTTAAAAAAATAGTAGACATCAGTTCACATTATATGAAACTTTGGATTCGTGGGGTTGTTATATAACCGGTTTTATTTGTATAGGATGATTGGGCTTTCAACATTTAAAGTTCTGCAAGAAGTTTTAAGCTTTAAGTTTACTTTGGCATGAAACGAAGCAAGCAAGGAGTTGTCATTTAGTTACAAGTCACAAAAAATTCAATACTACAATGAAAATGTTACACTAATCTACAATAACAAAAGGAACTGTACCGGTATTTACATTGTACATTACCATCAAACCAGACATCAAAAATGTTTTTTTTTAAATTAGTCTAAATTAAAATTTTACAATGCAAGTAAAAAAAGATCAGAAAGACAAACACACAGAAACACTTTACATACAGAGAACATATTTATTTACCCAAAAACCAAAATTAAATGTTAGAAAATTATTATACAAGACTGTATACAATACAGAAATCAACTTTGTGCCACAATAAACAATACAATAAATATTATTAAAAAATATCCTAATTTGCTAAGCATCAAATAATACAATTAAGTCTCACAATGACTCATATTAATATCAAATTCACTGTGAAACATAATTTAAGTAAAAACAAACAAGTTTTTGGTGCAATTATCCTGGTGCAAAACAAAAGAAAATGTGATCCAGGAAGAATTACAAAAAATACAATACAGAACAATCAGCAACCAAACACTTAAGCATTAAATTACCATAGCAATCTAAATAATTCCTAGACATTATAACTTATAATTTTATATTATACAATAAGCAAAAGCAATTAATTAACAGCTGTACCACTTAAGTATTAACAGGATGTGTTTGCAAAATTGTACAAAATTTTCACGTCTATTTCTTTATACAACCCTACAACATTTTATTCACATATTCTAACCTCAAAATATTTTCATATTCCTTATTAAAGAATTGTTTATTAAATAAAAGTAACTAATTTAAAAATTTAAGAATTAATAACAAGAAACCAAATTTAAGGCAAACTCACAATTAAACAAACATAAAATTACTTGTCAATAAACAAAAAAAAACAACCAATGGCAGGCAAGGCAGCTGTTGGTTATAAGGAGGGTTAAATATACATAATATAAAATAATAAAAAATATAATCAATTCTTCAAAAATATGGTTGTAAATAGGGGTGATCAGTGTGATCACTGGATAAAGGTTGTCATTAACAGAAATTTTACGATAATTATATTACATGCAAACCCACCGGGTTGGTCTAGAGGTAAAGTCGTCGCCAAAATCAGCTGTTTAACAGCTGATTTTCAGAGACGATGGTTCAAATCCTAGTAAAGTTAGTTACTTTTATACGGATTTGAATACTAGACAGTGATTGCCGGTGTACTTTGATGGTTGGGGTTCAATAAACCATACTCTCTCAGGAGTGGTCGACCTGGGTCTGTACAAGACTACTCCTCATTTATACGTCATACACATCATCCTCATCTCATTGGCTCATGGGGTTGCTTATTGTTCTGAATTGAACAGATTGCAACGTACACATATTAAGAATTAAAAAAAAAAAAAACATGCAGACTGCTTAGCAAAAGGGTTGCGAATGGTAGGAACACATAGTGTGACCAATCAAACTTTCCAACATTGCCACAAGAGTACCACCACCATCAAATCTATAACTCAATTATTTAAAATAGAGCCTACTTAGCCAATATAAAACTATTTACGAATAAATTAAAAATCTGGTGTGAAACACACGCAACTTTCTCTTGCCAATGGAAATAATAAACAATATAACCTACATTAGAAATAAACAATAAAACTAACCTCAAAAAACATAACCTTATTTTAATCATGAGTGAAAGATGCAAAATGAAAATCAACCTCAGTTTGGCTTAAAAATACGGAAAATCACTCTTTCATGCTAAACTAGGCTCTTTAGAGAAAAATGCTTTAAAAAAAATTGTAGAGCTTTAAATTTCCTATAAATTTGATTACATACACTTTTGTTGTAAAATGCTTACTACGACTGAAATCTTAAAAAAAAAAATTTATTTTTTTACACATTTTCGTGAAAAAAAAACAGAAAATCGCTAATTACCGCTAAAGTAAGCGGTAATTAGCTATACAAAAAAATGTTTGAAATAAAAGTTGTAGGATTTTAAATTCTCTACAACTTTAATTATATACATTTTTGCGCTAAAATGCATATTAAAGCCACAATCTTAAAAAAAAAAACTTTTCTACGAGAGCACAGCCTCCCCAAGAAATTCAGCAGACATGGCGCCTACCCTATTATCTTGTAGAGCACAAAAATGTAGTACATAAGGCAATTTTATAAAAAATTGTAGGAGCCATTTTTGAGAAAATTGCAAAAAGTGAAAAATGACACTAATAAACTATTACTTCCGGTTGACCAATTTCGATGAAAATGTTTGTGTCAAGTCCTCTAGTGGGACCTAACTTAAGTTCAAGTTTTAACTTTGTAGAATGTTCCATTCTTGAGATATTTTGTTCGCGCGCACACACACACACACAGAGTACTAATCACTAAAAACGTGTTTTTTTGTTTTCAAGGGGTCTGAAAATGTGTATATCCAGTAAAAACTCGATTTTGAAAAATCGACACACACACAAGAGTACTAATCGCTAAAAACGTGTTTTTTGTTTTCAAGGGGTCTGAAAATGTGTATATCAAGTGAAAACTCAATTTTGAAAAATCGACATGAACACAATACTTTCTTTCCTATGTATTCGTATATAGGATTCATATATTCATAGGCATATATTCATGTACGTTGAGGTACATTGAGATAATGGAATTAACGAGGATGGTCAAGGTAATATGGAACGAAATACAGTACATAAGAAGGAAGGGCCATCCCACGAACAGGGGGATGGATGATGTCATAAATGATTTGATTTTGATGGGTGTGAGAGGATGGAGGGTGCAAGTAACTAATAGCGAGAATAGGAGGAGGGTTGTGGGGGAGACCAAATCCCACTAAGGACTATACAGCTATAAGATTAATCATTATAAAGATTCTACCACCACAATTGTAAAAATTGTCTTGTTACAACTCCACGAATACGGATTTATTAAATTCACTTGGCAATTTAAATGTACACAACAGTTTTCTTTCCTCTAATTAAAAGTAAAATTCCTCTAATTAACTTCTCAAAATCTTGTTTTAGTTTTTACTGGTTCTTATTTTCAGATGGTTTCTACAATCCCAAAAATTCCTCTTTCCAAACATGTAAAAATGATATAAATAGGTTTTTGAACTCTGTATTTAAGGTAAAATTTTAAATGAAAAAAATTGGACAGCATTTTGCATTTTAAATATATGATTTTGGTAATACATAATTAAGTTAACTTCCTTAATTTAATTAATTACTGTTTCACTGCAATGACATAGACTTTTCAATGGTCATAATTCACACAAATACATGTCTTGTTTAATAAACTCTCATGTCATTTTACTGTATGTTTTATCAAGTAATCCCCTACAATAAGGATTTTTTTAATGAATAATAAATAATTTAACGATATTTATTAAGAATTACTCAATAAGTTCAGTGATTAAGGGATTAAAGAAGCGATTCAAGAATATACAATAACTTCTAATGAATTCTACTAATATAGTTTATCAATTTTTTGATAACAGATTAATTACACTCATTACAGTGAGATGAAGTGTTAGGTTAATTGCATTTGACCTGTTATTTCCAGGACTATAACAAAAGAGCTTCTGTTTCAAGTTAAATGAAAAGTTAATTAAACTACTGAATTCTATACAAATATTATAAAGAAATAGACCGACTCAATCCTTGATTTTTTTATAAAAAATTAGTAATTGTAGCAACTGGCATGGTATTTTAATATGAGATTAATTCTCGTATGAGTAATATGAAAAAAGTTCTTAAAATTCAGAGAGAAGTAATTGGGTACATGGCTAGAGTTTAACATTTCACCTCATTCAAATCATTATTTAAAGACCTTAAATTGTTTACAGTTCTCTCACTTAACATTTTCGAGGTGATAATGTATGTTAGGTAAATACCTTTCCACAGAATCTTAATGTCTACAACCGCAATACAAAAAACAGAAATGATTAATACGTAACTAACAACACTACAACCATAACAATACAATATTTGAACAAAATCTACTAGAGTGGGAAGAAAATACAAGTACATCATTAAGCTTCCACAACTTTAAAAAGTTGTGCAAGTTTGCAATTATTTAAATAAAATTAAAAAATCTGGTGTGAAACACACAACTTTCTCTTGCCAATGCAAATAACTAACAATAAACCTAACATTAGTAATAAAACATTAGAAACAAACAAAAAACTAACCTCAAAAAACAAGAGTGAACGACGCAAAATTAAAATCGGCCTCAGTTTGGGTTAAAAATATGGAACATCAAAATAAAACAAACAAAACATAAATGTTTTTAAGTTCAGTTTTAAGTTTTTAAAACATTGTGGTTGAATCTCTTTCATGCTAAACTAGGGTCTGTAGAGAAAAATTCTCGAAATAAAAGTTGTAGATCTTTTAATTTCCTATCAATTTTATTATATACACTTTTGTCGTAAAATACATACTAAGGCCAAAATCTTTAAAAAAATGATTTTTCACACGTTTTCGTGAGAAAAAACAGAAAATCGCTAATTACCATTAAACTAAGCGTTATACAAAAAAAGTGTTTGAAATAAAAGTTGTAGGACTTTAAATTCTCTACATTTTTTAGTAAATAAATTTTTGCGCTAAAATGCATATTTAAGCCGTAATCTTAAAAAAAACAATTTTTTTACGCGAAAAAACCTCACCAAGAATTTCAGCAAACATGGTGCCTACCCTATCTTGTAGACCATCAGAAACTTGGTAAACATGTCGATTTTAAAAAAAATCGTAGGACCAGTTTTTGAGAAAATTGCAAAAAAGTGAAAAATTACTCGAATAAACTACTACTTCCGGTAGACCAATTTTGATGAAAATGTTTGTGTCGGGTCCAGTAGCGGTATGTAACTTAAGTTTCAAGTTTCAAGTTCGTACGATGTTCCGTTCTTGAGATATTCTGTTCACACACAGACAGACACGCACACGCACGCGCACGCACGCATACACGCGCGCGCGCGCGCACACACACACACACACACACACATACATACATACATACATAATAATTCCTTCATTAATAAATTTTTAAATAAAACCAAAAAACATCCAAGTAAATACTGAAAAAAACACTGTATATTATTGTGTAATGTTATGACACACTTAGTAAGTAAGTAAGCAGACAAGTGCATTGGTTTTCTAATTAATGAGCAAAATAGTCAGAAATAAAAAAAATATATAAATACACGTAAGTTATTTAACATGCAATTTAGGTACAAAATATCAAGTTAGTTTATAAGGATTTAAGGTGTCCTACAGGTATACTCCTTCGGGAGTCTCCTGGATGCAATTAACAAGAAAAAAAAATTACTTAAAAAATTTAATCTATGGGAGTTGAAATAGGTCTTGTTCTTGACTGAAACTACAAAAATAGTGACACACCAGCTAAACAGACATTGGGGTCTTTCACAATGGTACTTTTGTATGAATTGTGTCGAGATTTATTGCCTTCTAGGCTTACAGTTTGCTTATTGTTTTACTACAATAGATTTTTTTACGGGTTTTACATCTGACAATAGGGTAGAATTCTTTTGTTATTTATTGTGTATTTATCTATCTGGAATATTCTTTAGTTCTATTATTTCTTTTGTGTTCTTTATCCTTCTAGAAGTCTATGGGTTTTATTACATATTCTTTAGTTAGTCAATTAAGGAAGTATAAAACCATTGTGAAGTTAATCGATGTTAAATGAAGTGAAACGTTAAGAACAGGTTTGTATGCGACATATGAAAATATACTCTTTGTTACAGGCAAATAGTGTATTAATTGTGATATTGTACACAACTGTAAAAGGTGGAGTTCATATTTATATGATAGTAAATAGCTATATTTTCTTTTTAAGTTCAGTTTTTAAGTTTTTAAAACATTGTTTAATCAATTTAGTACATTATTCAGTTATAACAGAAATAATTAAAACAAGCAATTCATTTATACATAAATATTAGTTGTAAATTCAAAAAGGAAGTTCTATTATTTATAAATAAGATCATGAAAGAACCTGGAATACACATCACAGCAGATTATGTAGTTTTACAAATATTTTGATAGGAAACAGAAAATGGAATCATATGAAAAATAATATGAAAAATCTGGGACCAACCATTGCTAAACTGCTGGCTAAAAAAAATTAAGAAGGATATGAAATCCTTAAACATAACACTGATCAAGAATGAACGTAACTTATAGACATACTAAACCATAAACAGGTGAGACTGAAAATCAAACAAATCCACCACACCAAAAGGTTGCAGGTTGTAAAAATGTTACATAGGCATTCACATGAAGAGAGAAAGAAAAGATGTAATAGAATGAGGGATAAAACAAAATGTGTGTGTGTGTGTGTGTGCGCGCACGCGCACAAATTGCTAAAATCATTTTTTTAGATTTAGGGGCCTAAAAAATACATTTCCGGTGAACACTTAATTTTGAAAAACGGACATGAAGACAATATTTTCCTTCCCTGTAAATTCATATGGGGCAAGAGATAGTAAAAATAAGAATTAACTTTTAAGTGATCGTACTAGTATTTCATGTGAATTTTATCAGTGATATATTCACAAAACACCCCGCTTGAAAATTTACAAACAAGCAACACCTATTCAAATTAACAATTTTTTTATGATACTAAATGAATAAGTATGTTAAAAAGGTATAAAACTTATATTTGGTTCAATGTGGTTTAAAATACCTGTAAAAACCACTTCATATTTTATAACTGATAATTTTAATAACGTATGGAAATCTTATCAGCTTTACTAAAACGATAACACTGCATTGAGGTTATTGATTAGCTGTTAACAAAATATTAAAAGAAAAAATTAAAGCCCGCAGTAGCCTAACATACTAACAGTATAAAAATTCAATGAAATTTCAATTCCTCTATCCAAACGCAATTATATCACACCTACTGATGACATACTGTCACCAGAGTGACATAATTTAATTTTTAAAATACAGTATCGCAGTTTCTAATGATCACTCCGGATTTTTATCGTACTAAGCAACAACAGTATCATAACACCCGAAAATCGCAGCCTGATAGGTAAAATTACGTGACCACAATTATGGGTGGGCTCAGTGATGGGCCAACGTTTTAATGCGAAACTGTCATTTCTATTTCTTACATTTCCATTTTTGGTGGTAATTTTTTAAATTGTCATCTATCATTTTTCCATGAGATAGAAATAAACAGTTTTTGGATTCATAGTTTACAAAGGCTAGGAATTAAATACAAAGAGAGGAAAGTATACAGTCTGAATAAGAATCAAACGGCTATTTCGTGAATTGAGGGGTACAAAAAAGAAGCTCTGTAAGAAAAGGTGTACGAAAAGGTTGTTCACTGTCATCACTATTTTTTAACTTGTATATAGAAGAGGCTATAATAAAAGTAACACAAAAATTTGACGCAGGAACAAAAATTCAAGAAGTAAAATCAAAATACTGAGATTCGCTGATGATATCATAGTATTATCTGAGACAAAGAAAGAAGTAGATGACATCTTAAATGGAATGGATGAGACCATAAGAAAGGATTACATCATGAAAATTAATAAGAACTAAACAAAAATTTTGTGAGGCAGCAAGAGTGGTTTAGAAAAGACGGAAAATTTAAAAGTGAAAAAATACGGAAGTTGGGGAATTCTCCTATCTAGCGAGTAAAATAACAAAGGATGCTAGAAACACAAGTGATTTCAAAAGTAGGATTGCTCAAGCTAGAAGGGCCTTTGAAATGAGAAACAGCTTACCAACTACAAATATTGATTTACAGATAGGAAAATTTTTTAAAACACTTATGTTTGGAGTGTAACATTATACGGGAGCAAAACGTGGGCGATAGGGACTGTAGAAAGGAAGAGGATAGAAGCTTTTGAAATGTGGTGTTATAGGAAAATGTTAAAGATTAAGTGGGTGGGCAAAGTAAGTAATTTAGAGGTTCTCAGATGAGTGTATGAAAGAAGAAATATATAGAAACATCTTACCATAAGAAGGGATAGGCTAGTGGGGCATATCTTAAGACATCCAGTATCCTCCTATCAGTAATGGAGGGTAATGGAGGGGAAAACAAAAGTAAGAACATTTAAAGAAAATTACAGAAGATGTAGGGTGTTGCAGGTAGCCTATGTAGATATGAAACAACTTGCGCAAGATAGAACAGCTTGGAGAACTGAATCAAACCAGTTGAGACTGATGACAAAAAAAAATTTACACAAAAAGTTAGTGGGCTAATAGGGTTTGAAGTTCCAGTTTCAACCGGAAGTGACCCAAAAATGGAAGTAAAGAAATTAAGGTCAGAATTTGGAAACAAAAATAGTGTCATTTGATTCCTCTTAAAGATTAGAATAGAGAAATCACTAATGGTTTTTGCCAAACATCAAAAGTAAGCCTTTTTCTTTTTTATGAAAGCTAAGTTCTTACAATTTCTTCAGAAAAAAATTTCCACCACCTATGAACACGTCGTCTCATAAGAATTTTTTTTGATTTGTTTACCATTCAAATATTGATTTATTGATAAAACCCCCAAATACAGGTGCTAGAAAATATGTGGAGTACAGTCAGTCATGGGGACAGGGGGGGTTTACTTATAAAATCAGCCAAAAAATACAAACTCTGTGAGCATTTTGGTCTTGAAAACAAAAAAAGAACTAAACACGCAAATACGGATGTTTTATCTATACTAATATTATAAAGAAGTAAGTGTGTTAGTTTGTACGGTTATCTCAGAAAGCTCCAAGCTTTCCAACATGGAAAGAACTTAGAGCTTCCTGAGTAAATAGGCTGTGGTTGATAAAATGGAAGTCAGCTTTTATTTTATTTGTTTTTTCTTTCTTTTTGTTTAATGTCCGACTATTTTGCAATTACTGCTAATACAGACAGTGAGAAGGATGATAGATAAAAATGAGTGATGAAAAAATGCCAGACCTAACCGGGAATCGAACCCAGGACCCTGGCATAGAAGTCAGTTGCACTAACCACTAGGCCAACAGGCTGGCTATTTGTTTTGTGTGAGGTCATTTGGGAAGATATTCGTTCTATCTGTATGTATTTTATTATGTAGGTATCAAGTACAATAGGTACCACCCAACAATACATCATACTTTACACAAAATAACATTTTTTTTATTATTAATTATGATATCCAAAACCTCAATGAATGCATGTGGACTCAGAGTCCGAATATGATAGTTGCAACAGAATGGAAGTGGAGTAAAGTCAGTCTACTACACGGGGTCACTGATAAAATCAGCCAAAAAATACAAACCCGGCTAGTACTGTGGTCTTGAAAATGGGGAAAACAAGAAGTTATCAAGAGTTGTGAATTTCAAAACACCTTTACTGACTGACAGAACAAATGTATGACCTTATGAACCCTGAATTCATAGTGTAACTAACCAGAAATTCATTTTTTACTTTCTGAACTTTCTGAAATGACCGATTCAATAATTATTTCATTAACAAATTTTAAATAAGCTTAAGGGAAAAAATTAGTTCTTTACGACTTAGAAACATTATCAAAAAATTTATTATATTTTAAACATTAATTAATTACATTATTTGGCTGTGTGTAATTAAAATATGTATGTTTTAAATTATTATTTAAATAACTGGACGTTAATTTTTTAAAGCTAAAGGAAACAAATAAAAGTGTAAACTTTAAGATATTTTATAAGAAAATTTAAATATCTGTTAAATTTAGATTAAAGATGTGAAAGATTGTTATAAAAACTATGGTGAATGCTGAAGACTGACGAATGAAATGCTTAGCATGAAGGAGTAAAGATTGTTTTACGTATAAAATATAATATATACCATTTCAAATTCATCGAAAGAAAGTCTTCCTTGCTGTTGTGTCCGTCTATTACTATCATAGTCTTCAATCATTTTTCTTACTTTCCAGCTGGGAATTTTAAAACCACAAAGATCAAGGGCTGTTTTTAATTCTGCCAGGTCAATATAACCATCTCCATTTTTATCGATCTGAAAGAATACAAACAAAAAAATTATTCATACGACAGAATTAATAATGGATATTACTAAGTAAAATATTATAATCAGGAATGTAATCGTGACTTATAAGAAATTAAAAAATTACATAATTAATGGTATAAAAATGTGTACCATTTGTGTTTTACCTCTATTATTTTTACGATCACTTATATTTAATTATTAATGTTTATATTATATTATTATATTTATATGTTTATATTATATTATTATATTTATATTTTTTTTATTTTTCACGAAAAATGTTTGATTCTTCACAAACCTAAGCAATTGTTATATTTAATATTTTTTAAAAAACTTGGAAGATGTGGCTTGTACTGTTTTCACCTCTCCCACTACTGTGCATTGATATTATTCCCCTACTGTTGATCCAGCTGTTAATCGTTGCTGACACTGCTCCAACTATGACAAATACATACAGATCAACTACACTATTTTTCAGGGCTGATAAGCTCTGAACATAAGCATTGCCCCCTACCCACTTCATAGCTAGCCAATGACTTGCAAGCAACGTTGCCAACACTTGCTCTCATAGCTCTGTTATGTATTTCGTCAGACATGTTTTTTTTAATTCAATAACAATCATAACCTATAAACATACAATCAGCTGATTATATTATAAAGTATTGCATAATAACGCGCTCTATAATCGATTTGTTCAGTACGAGATGCAAGACACAAGTGAACTACTGAGGCTCTTATATGCATGCGCATGTAATGTTTGCCAGGCTGAAACATTTGTAAAATCTGACAACGCTGGCAAACATTCTGATTGGTCTAAACCAGTGGTTCCCAACCCGCAGTGGTCTGCGGACCACTCAGCCTGAAAGTGAACTACCACGGACCACCCATTACATTATTGCATATATATTATCAGTTGTAACCAAATTAAAAGATGATTAAATAAAACAAATTTTCAGAAACAAACTATTATTATTAATTAAGAAACAATTATTACAAATATATAAATTGTTATTTTCATAAAGTAGGGTACATTGTACATCACAAAAAGTAAAAATATTTTTTAATTGTAAATTGTCTTTTAATAAAATAAGGAATACAGAATTTACTTAGTCGAAAATAACAAATATCAAAAATAACAAGATGGTGTTTCACTGCTTCCATATTCTGGGAAATAACGAGCAAATTCACTTTTGAGGTTGCCTAAGTGGCCGAGTATGTTGTGCTGCACCTGGTCTGTAACAGTAGCATAATCCTCGTTGTTAGCAAGAGCTTTGAAATTCGCGAACGATTGAAAATTTTTTCTTCAACTTTGACTATCTAGTGATCAAGCTTACACAAAAACGCACGAAGTTTGTCCTCGAATGCAAATATATTAACAACACCTTCCAAATTTTCGTTTCCAGAACCTTGAAGTTGTAAGTTTAATTGGTTCAAGTGGCCAAAAACATCCACTACATACGCGAGTCGAATCTCAAAGCTTGGTTCACTCAGTTGTTCCAAGAAATGTTGCATTTTAGTCTCAAAAAAAATACTTTTAACTCCTCTGTTAACTCCTATAAGCGAGCTAACATATTGCCTTTTGACAGCTAACGCCTCAGTAATTATAAAGTAGTGTTTCGTGCTCGGGGTCTAATTCTGCACATAACTTTTTTGAAAATACGTGTGTGTTTTGCAATACCTTAAACAGAGTTCACCATCTTTACGGCCAATTTCATGTTTTTCAATAAGTCTTCCGGCATGGTTTTCGATGCCAATGCTTGTCGTTGAATTAAGCAGTGATTTAATCACGGGAAAATATTACTTTTTTTACAAGTAGTTACCGGACTCTCACGGACCACCGTTGGTCCGCGGACCACCGGTTGGGAAACACTGGTCTAAACGCATGGAGAGCTCATCAACCATGAAAAGCATTATAGTGACGCCAACGCAACACAAACTGGAATTGCTCTGAAGAAAACTGCTAATCACTGGTGACTGGTTTATAAGATCGTTCATATCAAATTCAGTATTATAATATCAACTTGATGTTGGTATACCATCATTAGAGGAAGATGTTTTTGCTCATACATGCAGGAAAAAACTGCAAAAACGTTTATTAAAAAATAATTCAGTGTACATCCATTCAGTGTTCGCTACCTCATTTCACACTTAGTCAGTTATCTTATTTGAATATAATTTGGAGTAATGATTGTACAAGCATGGGTTCTGTTCCATGAACAATCAAACTCAATATTTTGTTTTTCTGATATAATTTTCGTTATATTACAATAAAAATACACAATAAGAAAAAACAAACAGCGTTGATAATAAAACAAAAAATACTATCAATATTCGCGATGTCCTCTTCGCTCTACAATACTTTCTAAAACAAAATACTGTTAGCAACGGAGCAACTGAGCGATGGAGTTTACATTATGTCGGGACAGGAGAAACTTAAGATGCTGTGTTACTCGCCAGTTGTTTTGCTAATACTCCACTATTCACATTACATTCAATTCTAAATGCTGAGGAAAAGCAACTCGTTTGCGATGCGTTGCCATCCCTAGTTGCACTCTGTATGTAAGCAACCAAAGAGGCAGTTAAAGGGGAAACTTTTCCCCAGTCATCAGTTGGCGCATACGCATATAAAACTTTTTACTATGTTGTTCTGTTATAGTACACGGATGTCATGCAGTCATCATGAATAAACAAGCAACTGCTTCTCACCAAACTAAACTTAAAGCGTTTGACTTCTAACACAGCTGTAAATGTTGAAAGCAAATCATGACTGTACAAATAAAACCAATTAGTATCCTTCAGCAAAGAGAAATTTTTGTTGACATCAGTATGAATGACCAGTAAAAGGAGAGAAATACCACCTGACAATAACTGAATACCTATACTTTTTTTTTGAAGCCACATTGGACTACTAAACCAATCAATTTCTAGTGTTCTTCGGGTACCGTATTGGTCTAGCCTTTCAGTTTTGCCAGTACTTTTTGAGACGGCCTGATCTCTGTTTCCGTATCTCATCTGTAACCTCCACTGTGTGTCTTTCTGCTTTTCCCCAGTAAAATCTGTGTGATTTGAGAGTATTTATTTTTTGCTTGTCAAGTGCATCTTCAATTGCAGTCCAATTTCATTGAGATCCCTCTTAATCTCTTCAATGTATCTTCCCATAATCTTCCTGTTCAAGTTCCTAAGGATCACTTGTTTCAATATTCTATCATTCGGCATTCTTAAAATGTGGAAAAAGTACGCAAAAGTAGGAATAATTATACTATTATAAGAAAAAATGTATTTCTCAGAAAAATAGCATGATCTCTTTCACCTTTGAAAAGTTAACAAAACTTTCTAAGCAGAAATCACTTAAGATTTTTTTTTTTGTTATCTCTCCAAATAATTTTTTAACATTTTGAATAAAGGAAGGATTGAAGGATGATGTTCTTTGGACACATTTTGTTTGTGTTTTTTGAGTGTGTTATTTGGTTAGCAACTGATAGCCTGTCTGATAGTATTATTCCAGACTACATAACACAAACATTGCTGACAACAAAGGTGGTTTTTCAGATTGTTGTTGTTGTTTAGGTCATCAGCCGAAAGGCTGGTTTGAACCTGTAGAGGTTTTACTAAGTAAAACGAGGAGTGAGGTGGTTTACCATTGCCTTCCTCACTGAATGGAAAAGTTCACTTATCAGCATGCCGGGCCCTCTGAAAAGCACATATTTTCCACTCTGCAAATGACACCTTCACTTCATTCACCACAGGGTCTGGCTGTGTAATGAAATTCATTACTTTTAAAGAAGATAACTCTGATAAGTGTCTTTTACACCTCTACCTCTTCTGTTCTTAAATGATTCAGTCATTTAATTGGCTGACCATGTGACAAGAAACAGAACTATTTATTTTAGCCCTGCAACTAACAGATTGAGTATAAATAATTTGACACTCCACCTGTCTGCTATGGGCAGATTACCCCATACAAACAAATAAACATTACTATTACATGGTCAGCCATCACATGGTTACATGACTAAAACATTTAATAACAGAAAAGGTAGAGGTGTAAAGACAATAGCCAGAGTTATCTCCTCTGAGAGTAATTAATTTCATCATTATACAGCCAGACCCGGTGGTGAATGAAGTGATGGTGTCATTTCCAGAGTGGAAAGTACATGCTTTTTAGAGCCCCTGGCATGCTGATAAGCATACTTTTTCACTCAGTTAGGAAGGCCTCCTCACTCCTCGTTTTACTTAGTAAAGCCTCTAGAGGTTCAAACCAACCATTCGATTGATGATCTAAACAACAACTGTACATCATTTGTGTTGTTTTAACATGTATAGTACCACAAATTGTATTTCATGCAAACTATCCGTAGGAAAAGCAAAATTATGGTGTAAGTATTTTAGACCCAAGTACAGTACTGAATAATGTTACATCTAATCTTACAATATGGGCTTAGCTTAGGAATCCAAATTAGGGGATACGAAATAAATATAATTAATTCTTAGTTCGATATGTTTGTGAATAAGGTAAATTATTTCTAAAGGTCGAAATCCAATAGCAAATCCGACAAAATAAAGGATAGAAGTAAAAATCACACAAATAACATGTTAATAAAGGCTCCAATTACAACGTAAACAGATTAACCGACTTACAGTGCGTATCATTGTACGCACTAATCTTGTATCTTTCATTAAAGATGAAGCCTGTAATTGGAACCGCTTATTTCACCAAGTAAGATAATACACATTTCTGGTACGGCTCATTTTAAAGCTTCTTTTTTTGGTATTTTATTCGTATAAATTACAAAACACGGAAGTGTATTAAACATTTTCTAGCGATTTAAAAACAAAGTAACTACCTGTTTCTAGTGCATTTTTCATTCAGTCCATATTTCAGAACATGTAACACGATCAGTTTTAAGAGGAAAAATATAACGTTTGAGAAGAGTGTTCCTGCAAGTGTTTTAATTAATTTCAGCTAAAATTCAACCTTGTAGAACAAAGGGTAAAGGAATTACACAGTTTTTAAAAAAAAATGTTATTTTTGTTCCCGTTGGACCTAACGAGTTAGAACCAACGCCCTATCCCTTTTATTAATAAGGGAATGAAATTACACTACAAATAATTATTTTAAATTTAACGGATTTTTTAAAAGCAATGTAGATTTTTAGACGGATTTTATTTATTAATTCAAAGCGAGCAGTGGGCTACATAGCGGGCAAGCATCCAGTGATGTGGTGTTGCATTGTACAATCCGTTTCGTGTTAAACATGACCCAGATACTAAGTAACTACATAAAAATGAAAGACTCTCATGTGGGTACTTTTACTTAAGTCAAAACCAGACTGTACAGCGTTCTTCTGCTGCATAACACAAACGTTAACAACACACAGCCGAACGCACATTTTTAATGCATTTTTTAAAATATTTCCCATGTGACTGAAAAAAAAACCTTTACGTTTCCAACATTTATTTGTAGTGTATTTGTAATGTTACTAACTTAATTTCAGCCATCCTACATGTAGGAGATATAATAGTTAAATGAATATGAGGAGGATTTGTAGTCGACAATCCAACACTAAATTGATTCTTCTCAATTCCCTTATTAATTAAAGGGATATAGTGATGGTTTTAACTCATTACGACCATCGGGAACGAAAATAACAATTTTTTTTAAAACTGCTGTAATTCCTTTACCCTTTGTACTAAAAGGCTGAATTTTAGCTGCAATTAATTAAAAAACATCCAGGAACACTCTTCTAAAACACCATATTGCTCCTCTTAAAATAGATCAAGCTACATGTTCTGAAACAAGACTTAAGTGAAAAATGCACTAAAAAAAACTAGCACTTATTTTGTTCTTAAGTTGCTAGCAAATGCCTAATACACTTCCATGTTTCATAATTTATATGAATAAAATAACAAAAAAAGAAACTTTAAAACGAGCTGTACCAGAAATTTTTATATTTCTTACTTGGTGAGGTACCCAGTTCCAAACACAGGCTTCATCTTTCATTTAAAATACTATAGAAAGTTTTGTTAACCAACTTTTCAGTTTTCGTAATTCAGTCCCATCCGAGTCGATAAAATTAGAGGTCATTGTAACACACTTTGTTTAAGACCCAACGATGACTAACTAGTTAAATATCGACAGTTTTACATATAATATTTCATTATAAATCGTTTGACTCAACAATAAAACAAAAAACTAGTTATTTTTCTTTATAACAAATAACCTTGAAAATTGTTTTAGAGTAGTTTACATTGTTTTATATACATAGTACATATACTTAAGTACACATTACTTAATGAGCAGATAAATAAAAGTATAAAACAAATTATCAACTTTTTTAAAAACCTTATTTAGTATTAATACATCGTTCTCGACAACATGTAGGCTAATCAGTTTGTAATGTACGCACATAACCCTTTTTGGATATCTTCGATACTGCTTTTACGGAGTGATTAATCAGAACTGTTTTTTTTTCTTTTTGGCTACTAAGAATAACTTAAAACAAAAAACTGATTTAAATATATTTTATCATGGAGTTGATCTAAAATGAGTAGGTTAAGTCATGTATTAATCAAATCAAAATTACATAGGGTCAGCTGTAAGTCATTCAATAAAGATTTATTTTGAGCAATAAATATTTAGTATTATTTATTAAATAACAAATATTTAGTTCTATGGCTACAAAAACTAGTTGGGTTTCTTATCACATGGTCAGCCAATTATATGACTGAAGCATTTAAGAACAGATGAGATAGAGGTGTAAAAGACAATAGTCAGAGTTATCACCACTGAGAGTAATGAATTTCATCATTATACAGCCAGACCCTGGGGTGAATGAAGTGAAGGTGTCATTTGCAGGGTGAAAACAGTAGATGCTTTTCTGAGGTACTGGCATGATAACTAGCATACTTTTCCACTCAGTGAGGAAAGCCTAGGTAAACCACCTCACTCCTCTTTCTTTTTACTTAGTAAAGCCTCTAGGGGTTCAAACCAGCCTTTCAGCTGATGACCTTCAACATCGACTTTTTTTTTCCGCCCTGGAGACTCCAGGAGGAGTATAGGACATGTCAGATATAACACCTGAAATACATATAAGTACATCTCTCTGGGGTTTTAATAAAATTCGGGTTACAAAAATCACATGGGTTACATACACCCTTTTGGTTATAAAAGCAAATTTTATAAATACTTGTAAGGCAATAACGGCGAAATGATAGAAATACTTCACCATACTATCATAACTAATCAAACCAGATGTTTATCAGTAACTCAAAAGGCGAATGAGTCTATATTGGATTAAAGATATAAATATTTATAAAAAATGAAAATCCAACAAAATAATCGAAAGTAACGAAAAACATACTAATAACATGATGTTGTGCAGTTTAGGTCATAAGCTGAAACACTGGTTTGAACCTCTAGAGGCTTTACTAAGTAAAACGAAGAGTGAGGAGGTTTACCATGCCTTACTCACTGAGTGGAAAAGTATGCTTATCAGCATGCCAGGGCCTCTGAAAAGCATGTACTTTCCACCCTGAAAATGACACCTTCACTTCATTCACTACAGGGTCTTACTGTATAATGATGAAATTCATTACTCTCAGATGAGATAACGCTGACTAATGTCTTTTACACCTCTACCTCTTCTGTTCTTATATGCTTCAGTCAACACGTCAATAAAGGCTTCAGTCAGAAGGTAAAAAAATAACAATCTAGATCTAGATAAACAAAAGAAAAAATGAAAGCCTCTTTACTGTACTAATCCTAATTTTCGATGTAGATTTTTAAAATTAGATCGCCTAACAAGCAGAAAACTATTAAATAAATACAGTTATTTTTAATTATTTAGTCACATTTTTTACGGTATGGATTCAAAACATGGGCTCAACAGCTACATTTTCATTTTCAACTAAATCTAGTTTATAGAAAAATCTATAAACCCCCTAATCTCCGAACGAGTACCCTAACAGCTGAACATTTACAGATTTTTTTAAAACTATATATAATTCAATCCTAAACAAAAAAAATTTCAGTAAAATCGCACCACTTGGTCTTCATGTAGCTCACAGATTGATTAATCAGCATTGGTAAGGGAAATCATCAAAACTGGGTTACAAAAATACAATAATTTTCTATTTTCTACGTTAATCAGGAATTTGTAGATAATCAGGGCTGGTGATGATACCAAATGTACACGTGGACAGCTTCAATTAAAAAAAGGTTGGCCGGAGTCAGTGGAGTACGAGGTAACACTGAATAGGCAAAATATCTTTTTTTTCAATTTATTAGTCATTTACTTAATGAGCATGTCTGTAAATTTCAGTTGATCAGTAAAAGAGCACAAATGAAATAAGTAATACATTATGTTTAAAAATTATCCAATTAATTAAACTATTTATTAGGTTTATAAATTTCACCATTCATGAAAAACTTAAGTCCATAGAAAGGATAGAAAAGAGAGAATTGTTGCCGCGGATCTTGGTGTTGTTATTTCCTTTTTTCTTTTCTTTTTTTCTAGTAGAAGAAATAATTAAATAAAAACTTTTTTTCTACGTACATCTCAATCAATCTTTATTCTTAATTTGATTTAAGAGATTTCTCTCGTTTTTGTTACATAAGGAAGCCATTCAAATTGTTCACTCACTTAGATTGTTAAAGATATTTCTGCACATTCTTTCGTCATTCATTCTAAAACCGTGCATAAAATTATAATTTTCAACTAAAATCACTTTAAAAAAACCGTAATGAAGTAAAAAAGAATCTGTACCCGAGAATGTGAGACGGTAGTACAGTATGGTCGCGGTAATTCACCCCCTCGGTACACCGAAACCTCCAGTAATCCGAATGATCACTTATTATCATGTACCATTTAGAAAAATTCTTTCAAAACGTCTAATACATGGAGTGCGGGCCACTGAAAAGAAAAACATTGAAAGCAGCAGGTAAACCTGATGCCGAGCGGGCTTTACACTTATGGTTTTTCCAAGAAAGATCAAGGCAATCTACAGTCAGTGGAGACATTCTCACCCAAAAGCGAAGTTTTTCTACAAGGAAATGACCGGAGAAGACTATTTTCAAGCCAGTATAGGCTGGCTGGACAAATTCAAACAACCATACGGGATAAGACTGTTAATTGTTACCCGTGCAAAAAAAATTCTACTGATATCGACGACTTTATGGACTTAAACACAAAATTCAAGGATAAAGTAGAAACCCGAGGTTTAACAGCAGATCAAGTTACAATGGAGATGAGTCGCCATTGAACTGGAAAATGTTGCCTGGAAAAACCTTAGTTCATAAAGGGGAAAAGACTACCGCTGGATTTAAAGTTGAAAAAGATCCTATAACATTTTTCCCGTGGATTAACAGCACTGGCAATCACATGTTACCATTGTTTGTTTTAAAATTGTTTTGTTTTTAAATAATATGAAAATAATACTGTAAAAGATTTTAAATAAAAAGGTGTCATTTATAATTTTGTGTTCTCGTATTTTGTTAAATCTGTATTTTTTATCCTACAGTATACGTATTTGTAATTTGATTGCCGAAATCTAAGATTGTAGACATTGATAACCCGCACAAATCTATAATTCGCAAAGGTCGGACATCTTACGCGTTCGGATTACCGCGACTATACTGTATAAAATGAATAGCTACAGATAACTAACTGAACGAGAAAGACACCGAGAAAATTATGATGTACGTATGATTACAACTTATTTGAACAAGGTCATAACCTTTTTACAACAATTTATCATCATAAAAAGGAATACAACATGAAATAAGGAATGCGATTATCATTTGACTAAAGGAATATTTCAATCCATACCAAATCTTACAGATCATTAACTGAATGTAGGCCTTCATTATTGAGAATGATTATGTTAAAAATAAATGACAATTTGAATTACTTGATTTGTTAAAGTACAAAAATATAAATAAAAATCTGGTGAGAAACACTCACACAACTTTCTCTTGCCAATGCAAATTATGAACAATATAATCGCACATTAGTAATAAAACATTAGAAATAAACAAAAAAACTAACCTCAATACACATAACCTAATTTTAATCATGAGTGAAAGACGCAAAATGAAAATCAACCTCAGTTTGGCTTAAAAATACGGAAAATCACTCTTTCACGCTAAATTAGGCTCTGTAGAGAAAAATTCTCCAAATAAAAATTGCAGATCTGTTTATTTCCTACATATTTGATTATATACACTTTTTTCGTAAAATGTATACTAAGGCTGAAATCATAAAAAATCGATTTTTTACACGTTTCGTGAGAAAAAACAGAAAATCGCTAATAACCGCTTAACTAAGCGTTATACAAAAAAATATTTTTGGATAAAAGTAGAAGGAATTTAAATTCTCTACAACTTTTATTACATATATTTTTGCTTTAAAATTCATATTAAAGCCGCTATCTTAAAAAAACAATTTTTTACGTAAAAACAGCCTCTCCAAGAATTTCAGCAGACATGGAACCTACCCCATCTTGTAAAGCATAAAAAATTTAATAAATGAGGCGATTTTTGAAAAAATCGTAGGAGCCGTTTGAGAAAATCGCAAAAAACTGAAAAATGACACGAATAAACTACTATTTTCGGTTGACCAATTTTTATTAAAATGTTCGTGTCGCGTCCTCTAGTGGTATCTAACTGAAGTTTTGAGTTTCAACTTCGTACGATGTTCCGTTCTTGAAATATTCTGTTCACACACTCACACAGACCAACCGTTAAAAACATGTTTTTTGGGTTCGGGGGTCTGGAAACGTGTAGATCCGATGAAAACTCAATTTCGAAAAATCGACACAAAAACAATACTTTCCCTCCTATATATTCATATAGGCAAGAGAAAGTAAAAATTCAATCTTGGTTTTCATTTTTACACAGCTGAAGCCAAAAAGAGGGTAATTTTTTTAGCATGTTCATAAATTATGTACGTATACATATATAGACAAGTGTAGACTGAAGCACTTTTGATTTAGGAAATATAAGACATCACTACCTCGTTTATCCGGACTAGTTGAGACCGGAAGCAATTCGTCAAATCGAAAATCCGTATAAACCGGAAACAATTTTAAATAACTAAAAACAAAATACAATGCAAATGTTTATATACAAACATTTACAAGTTTAGTTTTACTTAACAAATTAATGATTCATTTTTCGTTTCTTTACTATCGTACTCGTATGGTATTTAAGGACAAGTACGATCGCGCAATTACACCATCAAAAGTTCAACCGGGTGGTGTTGGGCTGCTGCTCTGCGCTGCGCTGCTGAGTTGGGAGGAACCGAATGACACTATTTTTGTTTCCAAATCCCGACTTTGATTTCTTGACTTCCGGTTTTGGGCCACTTCCGGTTAAAACTGGAACTACAACCCAAATCCGGCCCACCAATTTTTTGTGTAGATTACGAATCCGAAAAGCGTTTGTTGATCTCTCTAGTAAATTCAGACATCTGGATGTGACGGCCGGACTTAAGAAAATTATAAATGACAATTTTACAAATTGCCACCAAAAATAATAGATACCGTATGGTTGTTTCTTAAGCATATTAAAATGAAAAGTAGTGATATATGTAGTTAACTTTAATTGATAGAAACAAGGATAGCCAGAGATAGATGTTCCTAGAAAATATTAAGAAAATAAGTGTAAAAATAAGTAAATATTACGAGGGTCATCTCTAAAATAAAGACAGTTGGAAAATTTCTCGCCTTGAGGTTGGCTAACCTGTGTGGTGGAAAGCCAGTCTCGTAATATACAACTGAATTATTATTTGTCAGTTGTCGCGTTGTTGTATCTTTATCTACGTTTGGTGTTATTGCGTTTTGAAATGAATCAGATAATTGATGTTATCTCCGATTGTGAAATACGTGGAGTGATACGTTTTTTAAACCATCAAAAGTTTAAAACGGTTGAAATTCACAGGCAGTTGGTTGCTGTGTACGGTGATAATGTAATGAATGAAAGAAACGTTCGTAAATGGTGTGAAAGGTTTAGAAATGCGAGAGTTATATGATGAAGAACGTTCGGGGAGGCCCTCAATAATCAAAGAGGACTTGTTGAAAAAGGTCAACGAAGAAATCAAAAACAATCGTTGCGTGACAATATCTGAATTGGCCCTTAGTTTCCCTGGTGTTTCAAGAGCTGTATTGGTCGCACTGTGCGTGACCATTTAGGTTTCAGAAAGGTTTGTGCGCGTTGGGTGCCGTATGTGTTATCGGAACGTCACAAACAAATCCGAATGGGACCGGCGTTGGAATTTCTGATGCGCCACAGAGAAAATGGTGGTGAATCTTAATTCAATAGTTACCGGCGATGAAACGTAGATTTCTTATCCCACGCCAGAAAGAAAAACGGCAGTCATGTGAATGGCGTCATCCTCAGTCACCAACGAAACTGACAAAGATCACGCCATTGCCGTTTGGAAGGCAATAGATAGCCACAGTCTTTTGATATCGATTTGGCATAATTTTGATGAGGTTTATTTTATAAAACGACACTTTTTAAATACCCACCAAGAAAAGCTGGTGTTAGATCTGGGATCTTGAAAACCAAAACTCTTTCGACATAAAACAATGGCCAAAACAAATCCCGTAACATGTCCAGCTGATGGATTAAATCACTATACACCACACCATCCACAGATGTGTTAAAACGTTCTTCTACATCTTCCAGAACTTTCACAGTTGTCACTGAAAGTCCACCTGAGATTTTGCGATCTGGTGCACTCCCAGTCTGACGAAACGTATTTAATTAACGAAAGATTATCGAGTCGGAACAGTAGAATTGGGAAATGTTCTCGTAAATATAGTCTTTTAGTAGTTCAAAAAATTTATAAGCGAAATAAGTCTCAAGATAAACACACAATCGTCTTTGGAAAACGACCTTACTGATATAATACAGACGAATGGATACTGGAATAGTACTGGTGCACAATAACGAAATTTCGATTGTTACAAGCTCTTACACCTTGAATACAGTATTGCTATGAAATTTAAGAAGCCATGAAATTTACCATGCGTTACTTTTGCCTTCTTGATGTTTTGATTGCGTCTATTTTGAAACATCTATTACAAAAAGCTCTTTAGAGCTGCAAATTTATGAGACAGAAAGGACCGTCTCATAATTCTTACACAAACAATTAATTAAGTTAGATATACCTACAAATAAACTGATAACTAAACTGACATGCATCGATGACATAATATAAACAGAAAAATTCATTAGTTCAACCGTGAAGCTCAAACATTTTTGAACCAATTTCAACAAATTAGGTTATGTTTTACTCAAGGCAACCCGGTAACAAATACATCAACACGGCACATATCAGTCACTCACCATATTGTCAAAGTGAAAATATGACCCAACGATTAAGAGATCTACTTCTAACTAACACGAAACAATTAAATATACAAAGATATTTTTTAAAACAATCACAAATTGAAATTCAAAAACAAATGAAAATGCAATAATTTTTCACAAACAATAATTTACTGACAGCAAACATTTCTAAACGATGGAAAAGTTTTATTATAATACACCAATATTCTGAGATTTTGTAATACTTAAAAGTAACAGTTTCTGTAAGTTTATAGAATCAGATGTTATGTCGTTTCAGTAACCACAATTATGTTCACTGCATTATTAATGAGATATGAATCATTTATAGGTGGCATCCACATAACTTCAACTTGAATACAAGTCGATTCTTCTTATACGAACTATTCTTAAACGAACTTATACGAATGATGACCACAATTTTACTATATGAATCATCTTATACAATTATGATGCATTCACAGTAAACTAATTCATCGTCCTAAGTTTATAAACCACTTATGAGTATAAGTTCACACAAAACATACAAGACATACAACAAAAGTAGAAAAATTTTGGTTTTTGTTTAAAATATCTTGCCCAACAGTTAAAATTTAAGTTAAATATTTGCCAAAATTCATGAAAAATAGAGTATTTGAAAGACAAAAGTAATCGATAGCTTTAGAGAGTTAGCCAATATAACACGAATCAATTATACCATTGTAGTTATTAGGTTATTTTAGTGTGATGTAAATAAGACTGCAATATAAGATACTAGACTAAAATACGATGCAAAAATAGACTTAATGCAATTAATCAAGCAAATATTAACGATGTCCTCCCCCTCATTATCCAATCAGTAATCAGTGACGGAATACACGGATGGGATAGTATAGTTACTTGAGTCACAAGTTTGCCTTTGTTTGCAACGAGGGGTAAAGGAGGAAAAGCATCATTGCACATGTGCGACTGCTTTAATTTCAGTACAGCAAACACAACAACTTATATTATACCCAGAGCACAGGCCTATACAGTATCGTGGAACAGTATCCATCGTGGAACCTTTTGTAGGTTAACTGTACGAATATAACTGTTAGTTACCGAAAACAGAATTGTTAGTTTCTCGAAAACGTGGGCAGACTATTCACAATGCTGAACGAAATTTAATATGCAGTGTAATAAAATGTTGTGAAATTGAAGCTAAACAAAAATGCTTTTCCCTGCCTCTTAATAAAAAGCCGTGCGCGAGTGGCTAACTACTGTGATGTTTCACTTTTCACAATTTTAAAAATAAAGAAGGAAATTAAAGACGAAGAAGCTATTCTTCTTCAACAGTTTTTTTGGCACCTGGTAAAAAATGGAAACGGTTAGGTAGATACTAGTGAGACTGATAGTTAAGATGCCGGTGACAGCGAAAGTATAGAAGGCGATTCATTCGTAGGAAATTTTTTTCCAATGGAATAAGGTAGCTGGTAATTACAGAAAATCAAACATTTCTAGACATAAAATTAAGCTATAGGCAATATTACATGTCACATTTATTTCTTATAAGGTTTATGAACTCTCGGAATAAACCACAACTTACAAAATGTGTGTAGAAACTTCACGGTATAGTGAAATGTACGAGTAGTATCTCACTGTTGAGGTTGGCAGCACTGTCAAATTTTCACTTCCCTTTCTCACAGCCCAACCGTACGCAAAAGGTATTCTCGTGACTTCAGTATCTATAAGTGTCGATCTTATTTAGACAGTCTGAAGAAAATTTAAAATCTCACTTTAAGAGTAACCAACAGAAATCACCTGCTCTAGCTTTCTGAACAATTGATCAAGGATTATCAAGGACGCAATTGCTCGTAATAACTAATTTATTTTCCAGTCTCTTCCGAAATAAAATAATTCATGAAAACATTTTATTTTTCACACTCGCCACAACAAATCAAGAAAACTACATGATGTATTGAAGATTCAAATCAGTGAGGTCATCCGAACCATCTACGAAACACAAATCCATCAGGTGATCCATTAATTTACTACTCCACAACTTTCTTTAAACTACAATCCCAAATTTGTATCATAATCTCTACATTAAAAATTCCTTTTCAAACAGTTAGAATGTAAATTTCTACCATTATATCAATTTCCAATACAAAAACCTCTTACCTAGCTATTCTTCTGAAATGAAATTGAAGAAAACCCCAAAATAACTCTTATAATATTCTCCGAGCAGATGGAATACCATGATGTTCCCTACCACTTTTTTAACAGGACTTGAACTTGGATAAGGTTATGAAAAAAAGTTGTTTATTTATGGGAAATAATATTCATCTATTGACCATTTTCTGCACCTCAGAAGAGTGAGGAGATGGCATGAGCGAGATGAGCAAAAGGATGACAGATGGAGTTGGACCAAGGAAATCCCTAAATCATGAATAGCATAACGGGAAAAAGAAAAAGGGAAATAAAAAAATTAATAACCGAGATGAAATTAAGGATGTTCAGAAGTTTTACAATTTGGGTGAGTTAGACATGAAGTAAATTTGTTGAACCACCATATATCTCTACGGAAGATAAATGTATAAATAAATAATACTCACGATACGTGTATTAGCTCTAACATCTTCAATGAATTCATCGAGAGCTTCAACCGCATTTTCATTAGAAGTACCGTTAACGATTTCCATTTTGTACTAATCCGTAATCCACAACAGAAGAAGACTTTACTTTCCCTCGCTGACACGTAATGAAAAGTCAGAAGTAAGTAATTTCAGTTCACTCCAAACTATAACATCAATGTCATAATGACAAGTGGTCGTAGACGTTTAACAGATAATGATAACAAATTAGATAACACCACTTGATAAAACAGGTAACAGAACAAGACACTCAACAGAAATTTTAAATTGTCGTTTTATTGCAAAATATTCGTGTCACTAAATCAATACAAAAATAAGATATCAAATAACCTTAAATAATTGTTTTTAACTAATCAAAGGCGCCATACGAATAAAATAAAACTTCATTAGATACAAATAAAAATACCAAACAAACATCAATTCAAAATGTTTTACTGTTCAGTAAAATAGGATTAAACTTTTTAAACCTTTTCCGAATAACTTAACTTTATGATCAAACCAATTAACTTATTCTCAGGTTGAATTTATTTTTGAATTAGCCTATTTAGTTTTATAACAAACTTTAAGTACAAATCAGAATGAAAGGTCCAGCTTAAGTTCAAATGTCACTCCTCACTAAGTTCATACAAGGATTCTTCAAACAACTAGAGCTCTTATAATTGGAGGACGTAAAAAGTGGTACAAGCATAACCTCAGCTAGTTAAAACAAAGTTCATTAATGCCGATAGCACAACCCTTCTCTTCCTCCTCTCATTAGGTGAGGAAATAAAAGGTGTTAATTATACAAATTAAAAATAAATCCCCTATGAAAAATTTTGTCTAGTATTGCAAAAATACCGTTCATCAATTCTCAGAATACCACGTGCAGCACAGATTTTTAGTGGATGAAGGTGAACATACGCGTAAGAAAAGTGATATTGAAAAATAAAGATTAAAGAACTTTTAATTGTGTAAATAAATTTACATGAAGGGTAACATGTAGATACCAAAATGAAATCAGACAATTCACAAAGAACTGAGATGTTTGATCACATTTTTCTCAAAACTATTTTTTGTTACATGGAATCTTCATGATGATTTGATAATATATTAGTATTAGTCGAGACAAAGAAAGAACTAGAGGATACCTCAAATGGAATGGATGAGATCATGAGAAAGGATTACTTTATGAAAATTAATAAGAATAAAATGAAAGTGTTGTGCAGCAGCAAGAAAAGTTTAGAAGAGATGGGAAATTTAAAAGTAGGCAACGAAAACATACAGAAAGTTGGGGAATTCTGCTATCTGGGGAGTAAAATAACACAGGATGGTAGAAACACAAGTGATATCAAAAGTAGAATTGTTCAAGCTAGAAAAGCCTTTGAAATGAAAAACAGCTTCCTGACTACAAACATTGACTTACAGATTAGGAAGAATTTCTTAAAACACTATGCTTGGAATGTAGCATTATAATAGAGTGAAACGTGGGTGATAGGGGATGTAAAAAGGAAGAGGATAGAAGCTTTTGAAATGTGGTGTTATAGGAAAATGTTAAGGATTAGGTGGGTGGACAAGATAAGTAATTTAGAGGTTCTTAGGCGAGTGGATGAAAAAGAAGTATATGAAAGCATCTTACCAGAAGAAGGGATAGGCTAGTGGGGCATATCTTAAGACATTCAGGTATTGGTCTATCAATAATGGAGGGTAATATCGAGGGAGTAAATTTTAGGGGAGAAGCAAAGGTTAGAATATATAAAGCAAATTACAAAAGATGTAGGGTGTTACAGGTATGTAGATATGAAACGACTTGCGCAAGATAGAACAGCTTGGAGAACTGCATCAAACCAGTCAAAAGACTGATGACAAAAAAAGAATCTTCATCCACTGAGCTCTTCAATTATATACAGACGAATATAATTGTGAATTTATTGTCATTTATCTTATAAATTCGTCTATTTAATTATTTTGTAATATGTATGTATGTATATTAAATAAAGAGGATAGAAGAAAAATTGATAAATAAATTTTTCTTATTTAGATTTCATAGGAATTAGTGAATTCAAGTGAAACGCTTTGTAATAAATCACGCTCGATTGAAATGCGGTAAAGCGACTTTACTTAGCTTAGAACGGCAGAAAATATTGTATTGTATTACGCTATGTGTTCAGATACAACGCGGTTAACAAACATTAGCATCTGTACAAGCATTATTAGTTATACTGAATATGGAATTTCAAATGTGAGTCATCACTTATTTGTCCCAGTACTGGGTGCGTATTAGAACTACAATAGGTAACGCCTACTGTGGAATAGGTGAGCGAAGTAGCGGGGGGAAAGCTTTAAAGTTGTTAGCCGAGTAGAGAACGTTTGTTCCGTCAACTACGTTAGGTAAACCTTAAGGCTGTATTATCATAGCGCGTAAGGCGTAAAGGTAAAAACCGGTTAGTTACTAATCTGGTATTTCCAATAGGGGCTTAACCGATTCAAAGCCACGACACAGGATGACGTGAGGTCCTCACACTCCCGCACCACGATTCATTCCCAACAAATTCTCTAAATCTCAACTCGGCTCTCCCTTTTCGTTCTTAGGAATATTACTTGTATTACTGTCCAAACAATTTATAAATAAGGTCAACGCCTTCTCCCACCGATAAAAAGTTTCTTCCGATGTACATCGATATTCAACTTCCTCAGTTTATTTTTATTTTTAGTTTACTTTCTGCACTTCAAAGTGACACGCCCATTTTACTTGATACATATGGCATTTTTAGTATCACTTCTAATCGGCCACAATAAATGGTTCAACAATTCAACCAAAATCTCACGAATCATGAACCTCCATTTTATTATTATTTCGGCCGTATTATTTCGGCCGATTTTGATAAATGCAATATAAAATGTAAAAAATCGAATGTAAAACACTCACACAACTTTGTCTTGCCAATGCAAATAATGAACATTTATACTTAATATTAGAAACAAAATATTACAATAAAACAAAAAACAAACTTCAAAAAACGTAACCTAATTTTAATCATGAGTGAAAAACGCAAAATGAAAATCAACCTTAGTTTGGCTTAATAACACGAAAAATCACTCATTCACGCTTAAGTAAGCTCTGTAGGGAAACATGCTTAAATAAAAGTTGTAGATCTTTCAATTTCTTATAAATTTAATTATATACATTTTTGTCGTAAAGTGCATACTAAGGCTGAAATGTTAAAAACCCCACAGATTTTCATAAAAAAAATCAAACAATTACTAATTACCGCTAAACTAAGCGTTATACAAAAAAATGTTTGAAATAAAAGTTGTAGGTTTTTTAATTTTCTATAACTTCTATTTTATACATTTTTGTGCTAAAGTGCATATTAAGGCCGCAATCTTAAAAAAACCATTTTTTTTCTAAGAGAGCACAGCCTTTTCAAGAATTTCAGCAGACATGGCGCCTACCTTATCATACAGAGCACAAAAAATGTAGTAAATGAGGCGATTTTTTAAAAAAATCGTAGGAGCCGTTATTGGGAAAATCGCAAAAAGTGAAAAATTATTGTTTTAATCTTTTATTACTAATATTAGGTTGTACTGTTCATTACTTGCATTAGCAAGAGAAAGTCCTGTGAGTGTTACACAACAGATCGTTCCCTGTAAAATCAACTGCAGCTGATAATTTTCTGTACGCATAAGCGAAAAATTTGGGGTTAAACTTATAGATAAATAAATTTAATCTGTAAGGAAGACGAACAATTTATCAGGTACATTTTGAGACAATGTTAATTTTCGATTTTAAACTATTTAAAGGAGGAAAGGAAGGCCGAAGAACCAGAACTTAAGATGTGATACTGGAATCTAATAAGTACGTCGACATACAAAGAATGTAAATCAAAAGGAATTCGTAATTGTAGGTTCAAGGTGATGAAGCATTTACAATATGAATAAGACAATAAGGCCAAGTCCGCTGATACTTTTCCTCGGTTCAAACGCAATCTCAAATAGGATAAGTATTTATTGTACAACATACAATGTTGGAAAAAGAATTCACCACACTTATCAGACACTTAATTCCCGGATATAACGAAGTCAAAGAACATCTCACGCGCAAAGAACAAAAAAATATAACAGTTCGCTAGCAAAAGCTACTTAGAACGTCATGACTTTTATCAGAATGTAAATCTGTTCACAAACGTGCCAATCTGTTATAAAAGTTCAAATCGTTCACGAATAATAGAAATCACTTAACTCCCATACAAGGCATAGGCTAAAACTATTTAAACACATCTCTCTTACTTATGCAAATCATTAGCCAACAGCAATAAGTAGTTTATAACAAAACCCGAACTTGACTTTATTATACTTTATATTTTTTCATTAAATTATTTTGCTATAAATGTCCTAACTTCGAAGGGTTGTATTAAACTGAATTTACCAACATCACTGGATGAATAAAAATCAGGTGTGAAACACTCATACGACTTTCTCTTATCAATGGAAAAAAGACCAATAAAACATTAGTATAAAAGCATTAGAATTAAACAAAAAAATTAATCTCAAAAAACATAAATTTTAATCATGAGTGAACGATGAAAAATGAAAATGAACCTCAGTTTGGCTTAATAATACGAAAAATCACTCTTTCAAGCTAAACTAGGATCTGTAGAGAAAAATTCTTATAATAAAAATTGTAGATCTATTAATTTCCCATGAATTTGATTATATGCATTTTTATCGTAAAATGGATACTACGGCTGAAATTTCTAAAAAATCGATTTTGTTTTTACAGATATTCATGGGAAAAGAACAGAAAATCACTAATTACAGCTAAACTAAGCGTTACACAAATAAATGTTTTAAATAAATGTTGTAGATTTTTACATTGACTAAAACTTTTATTATAAACCCTTTTGCCCTAAAATGCATTTTAAGGCAGCAATCTTAAAAAACATTTCTACGAGAGAACAGCCTCCCCAAGAATTTCTGCAGACATGGCGCCTACCCTATCGGGTAGACAAAAAAATTTAGTAAATGATCCGATTTTTAAAAAAAAGTTGTAAGAGCCGTTTTTGAGAAAATCGCATATAAGTGAAAAATTACACGCATAAACTACTACTTCCGGTGGACCGATTTTGATGAAAATATTCATATCGGGTCTTCTAGTAGTACCTAACTTAAATTTTAAGTTTCAATTTCGTACGATGTTCCGTTCTTGAGATATTTTGTTCACGCGCACGCACGCGCGCGCGCGCACACACACACACAGACCACTCGCTAAAAATGTTTTTTTGGGTTCAGGGGTCTGAAAATGTGTATATCCGGTGAAAACTCCATTTCGAAAAATCGACAAGAAAACAATAGGTACTTTTCTTCCTATATATTCATAAAGGCAAGAGAAAGTAAAAAATTACTAACAAATTTTCAAAGCTAAAATTAAGTAGTCTATTCACACTCATTATATTTCTATGAATCGTTGAGTACTAGAAAGGAAAGTAAGAAAGGACAAAATTTTGGCAACAATGTGAAAGATACTTTTTCAAGGTACTTAAAATAAATTACATTTATCAAGGCACTAAATACATTAGTGACACGTTATAGCATATAACATAATCTGTATTTAGTAATAAATGAATCAATGAAAGTAATCTAAGTAAGTGTAAGTAATAAAATATAATAATAAAATGATGAATTAAGGTAAAAGAAAAAATTATTTCAGCAGGATAAGTTAATTAATTTAAGTAAACTAATGGATAGGCATTCAAAATAAGAGAAAATCAATTCCCACCTACACCAAATAAATATTGGTAAGAATGCGTTAGTTACTTTTCGTACTGCAATAAAAGAAAGTAAATTAAATATACAATCCAACTGCAACCGCGTTACATAAAAGTTGTAGATCTTTTCATTTCCTACAAATTTGATTATACACTTGTTTCGTAAAATGCATACTAAGGCTGAAATCTTAAAAAATGATTTTTTTTTACAGATTTTCATGAAAAAAAAACAGAAAATCACTACTAACCGATTAACTAAGCGTTATACGAAGAAATGTTTGATATAAAAGTTCTAGGTTTTTAAATGGTCTAAATTTTTATTATATACACTTTTGCAATAAAATGCATATTAAGGCCGCAATCTTAAAACAAAAATTTTTTTTCTACGAGAGCACAGCCCCCTCAAGAATTTCAGCAGACATGGCGCCTACCTTATCATATAGAGCATAAAAAATATAATAAATGAGGCGATTTTAAAAAAACGAGCCGTTTTAAAGAAAATCGCAAAAAAGGAAAAATGACACGAATAAACTACTTCCGGTTGACTGATTTTGATGAAAATCGTGTTTTTCGTGTCGGGTCCTCTAGTGGTACCTAACTTAAGTTTCAATTTTCAACTTCGTACGATGTTCCGTTCTTGAGATATTCTGTTCACCCACACCCACCCACACACACACACGCGCGCGCGCGCGCGCGCACGCACACACACACAGACCAATCGCTAAAAACACGTTTCTTGGATTCAGGGGGTCTGAAAACGTATATATCCAGTGAAAACTCGATTTCGAAAAATCGACATTAAACAATAGCCTACTTTCCTTCCTATATTTTCATATAGACAAGAGAAAGTAAAAATTAAAATTTGCCATTTTTAGGCCATAACAGTTCCAATAGGCACAGGTTAAAAAAAATGTCATAGCTAGTAATCTATTATGGAAACATTCACACGAAATTTCATATTTAATTAAGGATAGAAACTGAGCTGTTTAGTAAATATGTACGACAAAAATAGTACCTCAGGAAAAAACAATTCAAATAAAAGAAAATTACTTGACTTGAATTTCCAACAGGTAGGGATAAATACTATGTTCTGATTACTACTTGAAACGGATTGACCCTAAACTAATCTTAGAAAAAAAATCTGGTGTGAAACACTCACACAACTTTCTCTTGCCAATGCAAATAATTAATAATAAACCTAACATTATTAATAAAATATTAGAAATAAACAAAAACTAACCTCAAAAACATAACCTTATTTTAATCATGAGTGAATGACGCAAAATGAAAATCGAACTCAATTTGGCTTAAAAAAAACGGGAAATCACACTTTCACGCTAAACTAGGCTCTGTAGAGAAAAATTCTTTAAATAAAAGTTGTAGATCTCTTAATTTTCTATAAATTTTATTATATACACTTTTGTCGTTAAGTGCATACTAAGGCCGAAATCTTAAAAAAATCGATTTTTCACACGTTTTCGTGAGAAAAAACAGAAAATTGCTAATTACCGCTAAACTAAACGTCATACAAAAAAAGGGCTTGAAATAAAAGTTGTAGGTTTTTAAATTCTCTACAACTTTTATTATATACATTTTTGCGTTATAATACATATTAAAGCCGTAATCTTAAAAAAACTATGTTTTTACGTGAACACAGCCTCACCAAGAATTTCAGCAAACATGGCGCCTACCCTACCTTGTAGAGAATAAAAAATTGAGTAAACCAGGCGATTTTTAAAAAAATCGTAGGACCAGTTTTTGAGAAAATTGCAAAAAAGTGAAAAATTACACGAATAAACTACTACTTTCGGTTGACCGATTTTGATGAAAATGTTCGTGTCGGGTCCGGTAGTGGTATGTAACTTAAGTTTCAAGTTTCAAGTTCGTACGATGTTCCGTTCTTGAGATATTCTGTTAACACACGCACGCGCACGCGCGCACACACACACACACACACACACACAGACCAATCGCTAAAAACATGTTTTTTGGGTTCAGGGGGTCTGAAAACGTATAGATCCGGTGAAAACTCGATTTCGAAAAATCGACATGAAAACAATACTTTCCTTCCTATATATTCATATACGCAAGAGAAAGTAAAAATCTGGTGTGAAACACTCACACAACAAACTAGTGTAGTTAATTCTCCCATTGATGCTAGAAAAACATAAAAATTTATTTTTCTTTAAAAGCGAAATTTGTAAATAAAACTTTAAAAAGGCAGTATAAATTCAGAATGACGATAATTTACATAACTTTTGTGACAAGACAATATTATCTAAAAATGTTTCCGGAGTAAAACGTCAAGCAACATACAGGAATCCACTTCATAAAAGTGACAAATATACAAATTTATACAACGCCTATATGTGTACAAACAAGGTTACAAATATATATACGTCTTTGTTGGGCATGCATTCTTGACCTAATTACCAATTTATTACCAATATTTTCATTATTACTTTCTCTTGCCTATAAGAATATATAGGAAGGAAAGTACCTATTGTTTTCATGTCGATTTTTCAAAATCGAGTTTTCACTGTATCTACACATTTTCAGACCCCCCGAACCCAAAAAAACATGTTTTTAGCGATTGGTCAGTGCGCGCGTTTGCTTGTGTGCGCGCGAGCTTGTGTGTGCGTGCGCGCGCGCGTGTGTATGTGAACAAAATATCTCGAAAACGGAAAAAAATATCAATTTTGTGCCTCTTTTTTCCAACCCCACGACCCAACATAGGATTTTTTCATCCACAATCAAAACAATTTCCTTCGTGTGTTGCCTACCGATGCTAAAATCCCACTTCTGTAATTCAGTTTTAATTTTGGGGAAGCACATTGTACAATTTAGAGACCAGGTAACAAAAATTTCTTTGGAATAGCGTTCATAATAAATACCTTTCGATAAAATCATTGAGAATTTTATGCGAATGCTTAATGTCATGTATCCAGTAACTTAAAAATAGTATTGAAAAAACGAAAAGAAATTATAACACATAAAATCCGTCTGGAAGTAATAAAAATTGATTTTATGTCACAAACACATGAGTTTATACGAATTTAAGAATGATGCATGGCAAAATCTACGTAACAGCTATCATGATACAATTACTGAGCAACCGTAACATAAGTTATTACACAAAAAAAGCAAACAAGATACAAAAATTCACTGTACAATAAATCATTGGTCCATAAAATAAACAAACAAGCATTACTCCTATCAAATGAACTTATCCGACAACTGCGAGCATTATTCTCTAACGTATTTACAAACTAAAAAATCTGGTGTGAAACACTCACACAACTTTCTCTTGCCAATGCAAATAATTAACAATAAACCTAATATTAGTAATAAAACATTAGAAATAAACAAAAAACTAACCTCAAAAAACATTAGCGAAATACGCAAAATTAAAATCGACCTCAGTTTGGCTTAAAAATACGGAAAATCGCTCCTACACGCTAAACTAGGCACTGTACAAAAAAAGCTTGAAATAAAAGTTTTAGATCTTTTAATTTTCTACACACTTATTATACACACTTTTGTCGTAAAATGCATTCTAAGGCCGAAATCTTAAAAAAATCGATTTTTCACACGTTTTCGTAAAAAAAAAAAACAGAAAATCGCTTATTACCGCTAAACTAAGCGTTATACAAAAAAATGTTTGAAATAAAAGTTGTAGAATTTTACATTCTCTACAACTTTTATTATATAATGTTTTGCGCTAAAATGCATATTAAAGCCGCAATCTTAAAAAGAAAATGTTTTTACGTGAAAACGGCCTCACCCAGAATTTCAGCAAACATGGCGCCTACTCTATCTTGTAGAGAATAAAAAATTGAGTAAATGAGGCGATTTAAAAAAAATCGTAGGACCAGTTTTTGAGAAAATCACAAAAAATTGAAAAATTACACGAATAAACTACTACTTCCGGTTGACCGATTTTGATGAAAATGTTCGTGTCGGGTCCGGTAGTGGTATGTAACTTAAGTTTCAAGTTTCAAGTTCGTACGATGTTCCGTTCTTGAGATATTCTGTTCACACACAGACACACACACACACACACACACACACACACACACACACACACACAGACACACACACACAGACCAATCGCTAAAAACATGTTTTTGGGTTCAGGGGGTCTGAAAACGTATAGATCCGGTGAAAACTCGATTTCGAAAAATCGACATGAAAACAATACTTTCCTTCCTATATATTCATATAGGCAAGAGAAAGTAAAAATCTGGTGTGAAACACTCACACAACTTTCTCTTGCCAATGCAAATAATTAATAATAAACCTAACATTATTAATAAAATATTAAAAATAAACAAAAACTAACCTCAAAAATATAACCTTATTTTAATCATGAGCGAATGACGCAAAATGAAAATCGAACTCAATTTGGCTTAAAAAAAACGGAAAATCACACTTTCACGCTAAACTAGGTTCTGTAGAGAAAAATTCTCTAAATAAAAGTTGTAGATCTCTTAATTTTCTATAAATTTTATTATATACACTTTTCTCGTAAAGTGCATACTAAGGCCGAAATCTTAAAAAAATCAATTTTTCACACGTTTTCGTGAGAAAAAACAGATAATCGTTAATTACCGCTAAACTAAGCGTTATACAAAAAAATGCTTGAAATAAAAGTTGTAGGTTTTTAAATTCTCTACAACTTTTATTATATACATTTTTGCTCTAAAATTAATATTTAAGCCGTAATCTTAAACAAACACTTGTTTTACGTAAAAACTCCCTCACCAAGAATTTCAGCAAACATGGCGCCTACCCTATCTTTTAGAGAATAAAAAATTGAGTAAATGAGGCGATTTTAAAAAAAATCGTAGGACCAGTTTTTGAGAAAATCGTAAAAAAGTGAAAAATAAACTACTACTTCCGGTTGACCGATTTTGATGAAAATGTTCGTGTCGAGTCCGGTAATAATATGTAACTTAAGTTTCAAGTTCGTACGATGTTCCGTTCTTGAGATATTTTGTATAAACACAGACACACACACACACAGACCAATCGCTAAAAACATGTTTTTTGGGTTCAGGGGGTCTGAAAACGTATAGATCCGGTGAAAACTCGATTTCGAAACATCGACATGAAAACAATATAGTACGTTTGTTTTAGGAAGAAGCTTGTAAGGGGAGGGTGAGTAAGTAGAGTAGGGATAGTTTCAAAGGGGCAAGTGTTGTCTCCTTCTCACTTAATGATCATTCCATCTCTTTCTAACCGTACACTATGTTACAACTACGAGGTGCTTCCCCCACCACTAAACAGAACAGCTCAGCGGCACACAGCGTTGGAGGGGAAGCTTCTAGCTACAACAAATGGCCTGTACTTTCCTTCCTATATATTCATAATATGCAAGAGAAAGTAAAAATCTGGTCTGAAACACTCACACAACTTTCTCTTGCCAATGCAAATAATTAATAATAAACCTAACATTATTAATAAAATATTAGAAATAAACAAAAACTAACCTCAAAAACATAACCTTATTTTAATCATGAGCGAATGACGCAAAATGAAAATCGAACTCAATTTGGCTTAAAAAACGGAAAATCACACTTTCACGCTAAACTAGGCTCTGTAGAGAAAAATTCTCTAAATAAAAGTTGTAGATATTTTAATTTCCTATAAATTTTATTATATACACTTTTGTCGTAAAATGCGTACTAAAGTCGAAATCTTAAAAAAATCAATTTTTCACTTGTTTTCGTGAGAAAAAAACAGAAAATCGCTAATTACCGCTAAACTAAGCGTTATACAAAAAAATGATTGAAATAAAAGTTGTAGGTTTTCAAATTCTCTACAACTTTTATTATATACATTTTTGCTCTAAAATTAATATTAAAGCCGTAATCTTAAAAAAACACTTTTTTACGTAAAAACAACCCCCACCAAGAATTTCAGCAAACATGGCGCCTACCCTATCTTGTAGAGAATAAAAAATTGAGTAAATGAGGCGATTTTTAAAAAAATCGTAGGACCAGTTTTTGAGAAAATCGCAAAAAAGTGAAAAATTATACTAATAAACTACTACTTCCGGTTGACCGATTTTGATGAAAATGTTCGTGTCGGGTCCGGTAGTGGTATGTAACTTAAGTTTCAAGTTTCAAGTTCGTACGATGTTCCGTTCTTGAGATATTCTGTTCACCCACACCCACACCCACCCACACACGCGCGCGCGCACGCACACGCACGCACGCACACACACACACACACACACACACACACACACACACACACACAGACCAATCGCTAAAAACATGTTTTTTGGGTTCAGGGGGTCTGAAAACGTATAGATCCGGTGAAAACTCAATTTCGAAAAATCGACATGAAAACAATACTTTCCTTCCTATATATTCATATAGGCAAGAGAAAGTAAAAAACAACTCCGCCGCAGCTTTGTTTTTATTTAGATCACGAACAAATCAATGGAAATACTTTGTTCCCATACTTCTATGAACAAGTTGAAAAAAAAAAACAGATTAAGATATAAAATATGACAGGGTCAGTTTACCACCCACCACGATTTCCCAATGAGTAATCATGAAATTCTTACTGCTGCGATAAGGCCATTTATACACGACGCTACTGAATTCGGACTGAACTGATTAGTTACTTGAGTCACTATTATTATAGTCCGATTCACGAAAGAAAACACCTGTCTTTATAGAGCAATATCTTTTAAACCGTTGTATGTAAAAACAATTACGATACATCAAATAAAAGCTTGTTTTATTGTTGGTTACAGTATACGAGGTCTAGCTATTAAATAACGAGACTGACGTAAAAATTGCTATTTTTATTTTATACATAATCACTTCTGCCCATAACAGACAGGTGGAGTGTCAAATTATTTACACCCAATCTGTTAGTTGCAGGGCTAAAATAAATAGTTCTGTTTCTTATCGCATGGTCAGCCAATTAAATGACTGAATCATTTAAGAACAGAAGAGGTAGAGGTGTAAAAGACATTAATCAGAGTTATCTCCTCTGAAAGTAATGAATTTCATTATACAGCCAGACCCTGTGATGAATGAAGTGAAGGTGTCATTTGCAGAGTGGAAAATTTGTGCTTTTCAGACGGCCCGGCATGCTGATAGTGTACTTTTCCACTCAGTGAGGAAGGCAATGGTAAACCACCTCACTCCTCGTTTTACTTAGTAAAGCCTCTAGAGGTTCAAACCAGCTTTTTGGCTGATGACCTAAACAACAACATAATCACTTATTGTCACCTTCAATACACACTCCTTCTCTATCCCTACAACGCTCCATCCGAATTTTCCATAGTTGGAAACAGTGCTGGGAGTCATCTTCTGTCAGCTTCTTCAGGACGCGTGCCGCTTTCTCCTTTACAGCTTCCACAGATTCAAATCTTGTCCTTTTTAATGCAGATTTCACCATAGGGAACAGGTAGAAGTCACATGGTGCAAGATCTGGTGAATAAGGTTGATGTTCTAACACTGAGATGATGCTGTACTTGGCTAGGACCTCTTGACAGATAACGCGGAATGAGCTGGCGCATTGTCTTGGTGGAGAACCCATGATTTGTCCTTCCACATTTCAGGGCGTTTCTTCCTTACTCTTTGACGTAGTTTAGAAAGTACCTCAAGGTAGTAATATTTAACCACTGATAAGTAGTTAAAAACAGGGTACTTTTTACGCGTGATTCGTTATGTTTAATACACTATTAATTTCTAAAAATGTTAACGTATATACTGTAACCAACAATAAAACAATCTTTAATTTGATGTATCGTAATTGTTTTTACATACAACGGTTCAAAAGATATTGCTGTTTAAAGACAGTTGTTTTCTTTTTTGAATCGGACTATAGTCATTGACTGTACTTTTTATACCAGGGGTGCACAACCCGCGGCCCTAGACTTGTTTTTTGCGGCCAGTAGCCCGCTCTAAAATGTTTCTCTTAAATTTAGTGAAAAGAAATAATATTTTTGTACCAAACAACAATATGATACTGCCATTGAGTGTCACCAAAACAATTTTGTTTAATGCCTAAAATGTTTCATTAGATTTCTACAAAAATTCCTAACCGCGAGACATAGTTAATCTGCGGGAATTTTCTTTTTAAATTTCGTGTTAGTTCGGTAATACTATTTGTGAGCATGCTTTTTCGTTAAGAAAACTATCTATATAAATAAAATTGTGATTTTGTTTGTACAATTTTTCACAACGCCCCAAATTTTGTTTCTATGCCAGATCAATCAAGTAAACACCGAAAATAAGTGCAGCTGAATTTTGGTCTGTCTATCTGTTTGTCTGTGTGTATGTTACGGCATCACGCAAGAACCGCTGAACCAAATTCAATAAATTTCGGTATTTCGGTTCTGGACATAATCGAAATGACAATAGGCTATAAATTTTTTAATATCACAAAAGGACAGGGGAGTTCAGAGGGTAGGGTAAACAAAAAACTACGAATATCTCCGTTAAAAGTCAATGTATCACAAAATGTTATATAATCGAATTACGAAACGTTTAAAGATAAGTAAGTTTGATTATGTAAAGTTTTTCATTTTCATGCGTAATCATGGAGATTTTACCAATTAAGAAAAAAATAAACATATCAATATTTTTAGAAAAACATAAAAAAAACAGAACAATAAACCGTGGCCTACGCGGCGGTAAAACCCGTATTCATTCAGTCAGTTACCTACCTACCTACCCATTCCACCAGTAGATACCGTGTACACCCATTCTCGGTCACATTGTCAAAAATGAATCATTATTCTTAATAGTTCGTTAGTTACCCATCGTGATGTTCCTATGGTGAATTGCATTTATTATAAAAATAATACAGCGCTGCATATTTTAATTGAAAAATACCAAGATCTCGCTTTTATTTTACGTCCAACTATTTTTTTTTCATTAAAAATAATGCTGACGTTGACGTGAAAGGAGATAGCAATGAATGATTAAAGAATTCAGACCTGACAGGGATCGAACTCGGTGCACCAACAGACCGTCCACAGCGCCAAGAAAACCGTTCTAAGGGAGAGTACTTAAGCTGGTCAGATCTAAAGCACGTCCGCGGTTGACAGTCACTTGGAATCAACTTTGAGAATAGCAACTATAGTTACGTGCTTCACGAGCTTACCTTTGGTTTTAACGAGGAGTAAAGAAGGGAAAACATCAGTGCGCATGCGCGACTGCTTTGGTACTAGTTCCTTAACACAACAACGTAAACTACACTTAGAGGACATTCAATTTTAAATTCTCTACACCTTTTATTATATACATTTTGCGCTAAAATGCATATTAAAGCCGCAATCTTAAAAAACAACGTTTTTACGAAAAAAACAGTCTCTCGAAGAATTTCAGCAGACGTGGCGCCTACCCTATCTTGTAGAGCATAACTTTATAACTTCATAACTTTATATAACTATTATTATTTTTTGTCTTTTGTAATTGATTTATGGATTGCTCTATTTTATTCTGTTTGTTTTTATCGTTCTAGAAATTCGGTCGGTTATATACAGCGGCCGTTCTTTTAGTCAGGAATCAGGGATCAGTATGTTTGTGTGACGTTATAGAAATAGTTTCGTTTTGTAACAGGCATGTGGTGTTAGGATCAAGTAAAATACAATTATTGCAAACAGGTAATTAATTAGTTATTTAAACGTAAATGGCCATATTTTCTTTTTCGTTAACTTTAGTTCAAGTCTTACGTTTCTAATAAAATGTTGTACTAAAGTTACACTACTACTAAGTTTGGTAGTTTAACTGTTAATTTATAAGTTGTTACAAGCGTAATAATTCATTGTAATTGATTAATTAGTTAATAAATACTTGTTTTAAATCTAAAAGGAAGTTCCACCAGATTACAATGCATCTAGAATGCCTATTATTAAGCCAATAAAAGTGGGAGAGCGTAGATGACAAAACATACCTCGTGCTACCTAACGCTATCGCTGATAATAATCCAGGTTTTACTGTACTTCAAAAATCTGGTGTTTCACACTCATACAGCTTTCTCTTGCTAATGCAAATACTAACCAATAACCTAAAATAAACAAAAAACTAACCTCAATAAACATAACATAATTTTAATCATGACTGAAAGACGCAAAATGAAAAGCTACCTCAGTTTGGCTTAAAAATACAGAAAATCACTCTTTCACGCTAAACTAGGCTCTGTAAAGAAAAATGCTCTAAATAAAAGTTGCAGATCTTATAATTTCCTATAAACCTGATTTCACACTTTTGTCTTAAAATGCATACTAAGGCTGAAATCGATAAAAATCGTTTTTTACACGTTTTCGTGAGAAAAAAAACAGAAAATTGGCAAATTACTGCTAAACTAAGCGTTGAACAAAAAAAATGTTGAAATAAAAGTTGTAGAATTTTAAATTCTCTACACCTTTTATGATATACATTTTGCGCTAAAATGCATATTAAAGCCGCAATCTTAAAAACAATGTTTTTACGAAAAAAATCTCTCGAAGAATTTCAGCACACGTGGCGCCTACCCTATCTTGTAGAGGATAAAAAATATAGTAAATGAGGCGATTTTAAAAAAATCGTAGAAGCCGTTTTTGAGAAAATCGCAAAAAAAGTGAAAAATGAACTACTTCCGGTTGACCGATTTTGATGAAAATGTTCGTGTCGGGTCCGGTAGTAGTATCTAACTTAAGTTTCAAGTTTCAACTTCGTACGATGTTCCGTTCTTGAGATATTCTGTTCTCACTCACTCGCGCGCGCACGCACGCACACACACACAGACCAATTGCTAAAAACATGTTTTTTGGGTTCAGGGGGTCTGAAAACGTGTAGATCCGGTGAAAACTCGATTTCGAAAAATCGACATGTGAAAAATACTTTTCTTTCTATACATTCATATAGGCAAGAGAAAGTAAAAATATACAGTAAAGGAACGGTAAGTAATTAAGAACCCGTAACAATGTGGCATATACGTATAAAATAAGGTGCTTGTCTCCCATCATAAACTCAATTCCTTTTTATAAATTTTTAAAATTTTCCATATCACCTAGCGAGGAATTTAAATAAATTTAACCATAAATCTTTGACATAAAATTAAAAAAATAAAATAAAAATGAATTTATACCTAATAGAAAATTCTGTACTTTTGAAATACTTGTTTTTCTTTATTTTTGCAAAGAAAGCGAGAAAGTATCATAGTGTTTGAAGTAGTTGAAATACGATGATGAATAAGCCAGCATTTATGGGGGATGATTCATTCAGTGAAAGTTCTCCATTCATGCATACGAATAATTTATGCAGTAAGCAATGATATATTATGAAGGCATTTAAAAAATGGCTACTGAAGAAGTAATACATGTTGCTAATAGGTCGGTCAACAGGATCTAATCCTACAAACATTTGGAGAATTCTAGAATGAGAGTCAAAAAATTATTTTACAAACTGATCAAAATAAAATGTGACAATTTAGTGTGTAAATATTTATATTACAACAGGGATAGCGTAGTGGTCCAACGAAATTGTCTCGACCACGATTTTTTTCCTCTGGATAACCCTTATGTTTATCAATAGTTTTTCTTAATTTATTGCTACCTCCATTACTGTGTCTTTATCTGTGTTTATCGTAATCAATTATTTCTTTGTTTCTTTGAACGATCTTTGTATATTTTACTTTCTCTTGCCTTTATGAATACATAGGAAGGAAAGTATTGTTTTCATACCGATTTTTCACCGGATCTACACGTTTTCAGACCCCCTGAACCCAAAAAAAAACATGTTCTTAGCGATTGGTCTGCGTGTGTGTGTGTGTGTGTGTGTGTGTGTGTGTGTGTGTGTGTGTGTGTGTGTGTGTGTGTGTGTGTGTGTGTGTGTGTGTGTGTGTGTGTGTGTGTGTGTGCGCGCGCGCGCGCGTGTGTGTGTGTGTGTGTGTGTGTATGTGTGTGTGTGTGTGTGTGTGCGCGCGCGCGCGTGTGTGTGTGTGTGTGTGTGTGAACAGAATATCTCAAGAACGGAACATCGTACGAACTTGAAACTTAAGTTAGGTACCACTACCGGACCCGACACGAACATTTTCATCAAAATCGGTCAACCGGAAGTAGTAGTTTATTCGTGTAATTTTTCACTTTTTATGATTTTCTCAAAAACGGCTCCTACGATTTTTTAAAAATCGCCTCATTTAGGCCTACTACATTTTTTATGCTGTACTAGATAGGGTAGGCGCCATGTCCGATGAAATTCTTGGTGAGGCTGTTTTCTAGTAACACAATTGTTTTTTTTAAGATTGCGGCTTTAATATGCATTTTAGAGCAAAATTTTATAAAACAAAAGTTGTAGATAATTTAAAAAACTACAACTTTAATTAAACATTTTTTTGTATAACGCTTATTTCAGCGGTAATTAGCAATTTTTTGTTTTTTCTCACGAAAACGAGTAAATAAATTGATTTTTTTAAGATTGCAGCCTTAGCACGCATTTTATGAGAAAAGTGTATATAATAATATTTATAGGAAATTAAAAGATCTACAACTTTTATTTAGAGCATTTTTCTCTACAGAGCCTAAGCTTAGCGTGAAAGAGTGATTTTCCATATTTTTAAGCCCAACTGAGGTTGATTTTCATTTTGCGTCTTTCACTCATGATTAAAATTAGGTTATGTTTATGAGGTTAGTTTTTTGTTTGTTTCTTATGTTTTATTATTAATGTTAGATTATATTGTTAATTATTTGCATTGGCAAGAGAAAGTTGTGTGAAAGTTTCACACCAGATTTTTTTTTTTTTTGTATGTTTTGGACTTACAAGAATTTGTTTTGTGTGTTTACTGGTTCATTCCTACTAGATGTCCGTAGAATTTTATTCTTCAGTACCCTATTTTATCCGATGTGTTAACAATTTGTCTATACTGTATAACTTTTCTTTCCCAATATTTTCCAACTTTATTATAATTTCGATTTCTGAACCCTTTATTCTTCTTAGCGTTCTTCTTTCTATGTTTTCCAACTCTTCCTTTTGGCACCGTTTTCGTTATAATTGGGTGTTTCTGTCGTATATAATACAACTGTCATATCTTTTTATAATGCCGGAATTACGTATCCCATGAGTAATTAATTAACTGAAGAGGTGAGTGAACGAAAGTGCTATTTTTTCAAAGAATTAATTAATATGATTGATGAGAGTGAAACGTACATTTATTAATGTTTATGACGTTTATATTTAGTAATGTTCATAAAATTGTATCTACGGGTTTTAAGAAAATACTAGAGGATGACGGGACAGTGTACCACTCAATTTCATGTTTATGCGTACAGATTACTCGACTTCTTTTCTTTAACGTCCGACTGTTTTGCAATTACTGCTAATGCAGACGGTGAGAAGGATGATAGATGAAGATGAGTGATGTAAAAATGCCAGACCTGACCGGGAATCGAACCCGGGACCCCGGCGTAGAAACCAGTTGCGCTAACCACTACGCCAACGGGCCAGCCAAAATTAAATTTTTTAAAGTCACATCTACATTTTGATTATTAGAGACTACTTTAGGTTAAGGACTGGTGGGTTTGAACGTATAATAATTTTTAAAACCCTAGCCGGGAATCGAACCCGGAACTTCCGCATTGTACCGTAACACGTTAACCACTGGGCCACGGAGGTGACCAGACTTCTTCCACCAAAATGCATTGTCATCTTACAGATGTTATCTTATTACAATAATAACGATTAACTTTGGTAATAAACATATAACTTTACAAGTAAAGAAATTATACAGGAGCGTCGACTATCTGAACGTCAGCAATCCGAACCACCATCGATTGAAAGAAATACCTTACGCAGAGGCCTTTCCTGCCCTAGAAACTGCAATGCTATGGTCCCAACAACAGCCTGAATTTAGTGCTGCTGAAGCATTGTTACTAAAAAGAATGAGAGATGTATTATTTGTCTGTGGAAAGAAGAAAGTTGGCGGAGGCGCAAAACTGGGTGTATACTACCATTTCAAAAAACATTCTTTTTTTAATTTATAAATTTTGTAGTAAATGCACTTCTATACAATAGAACAAATGGAGACGAATTTTTTTGTCCAGTGAAATTTTCAAGTATACATGGAACCGTTAAAATTTATTTCCAAGTTTTTCTGAAAATTTAATTTTTCTTTTTAATATAAAACGGTTACAAATTTATATATTTCTGTATTTAAGCTAAAATACTGCTTAAAATGTATCAAAATTGATATTTTTTGAAGGTCTAAACATTTCTGATTCCTGATTATAACAAGTCTTCATTTATTCGTGGGAAGAAAATTTTTTCAAACTAATGAAAATCAATGCCATTTCCTTATGGTTCAAATTCCGTGGGACACCGGAATATATAATCAATAAATAGCCTACGTCACAATATAATAGTAAAAAACCAACAAAAAATGTTGCGTAAAACAATTACATCATAATAAAAATATGCACAATCTTTAAAAAAATGCGTTGATCTGAATATCAAAAAAACAAGGTTGTCAATATTACTACAGTTAATTAGGAAACATTTTTATGAGGATACAAAATAGATTAAAACGACCTGACCATATACTAAAAAAGGTTAAGAGAAAGTTTTAAAAAATTTTAATATATTCATTAAGATAAACAAATAACATTTAATTTTTATTTTAAATAATCTAATACATAACTCGGGCGTCTTAAGATCCTAGGTATCTAAAGGACATACAAGGAAATAAATAAATAAATAAATGTATTTAAACAAAGTTAAATGTTTGTACCCTTATAAGGTTTATTAAGAGGACGACAGAAGATGCAGGTTTTATAATATACTTTGTGTACTATTGATGGCATTGATTGACCAAGGCCAACATTGCAGGTTAAGGTCTTGCAGTCAGTTTGTTTTGTTATTTTATTTTCTTCCTGCATGCAATACAAATACAATATAAATAAGTAACAGTAAATAACAATACAAAATCGTACAATTATTTATTTGTCACACGTGTAATTTGCATTTCGCCAAGTTGTATTTATAGTCACGTATACAACATCAACATTTTAATGGATTGCTGGCTTATCCAATTAATATTCATAAAAATATAATTTACAAATAGAAGGAAATTAAATTTACAATACATACATAAACAGAAATTATTATAAAAAAAATCTGGTGTGAAACACTCACACAACTTTCTCTTGCCAATGCAAATGATTAATAATAAACCTAACATCATTAATAAAATATTAGAAATAAACAAAAAATAACCTCAAAAACATAACCTTATTTTAATCATGAGTGAATGACGCAAAATGACAATCGAACTCAGTTTGGCTTAAAAATACGGAAAATCACGCTTTCACGCTAAACTAGGCTCTGTAGAGAAAAATGCTCTAAACAAAAGTTGTAGATCTTTTAATTTTCTATAAATTTAATTATATACACTTTTGTCGTAAAATGCATACTAAGGCCGAAATGTTAAAAAAATCGATTTTTCTCACGTTTTCGTGAGAAAAAAAACAGAAAATCGCAAATTACCGCTAAACTAAGCGTTATACAAAAAAATGTTTGAAATAAAAGTTGTAGGTTTTTAAATTCTCTACAACTTTTATTATATAAGTTTTTGCGCTAAAATTTATATTAAAGCCGTAATCTTAAAAAAACAACGTTTTTACGTGAAAACAGCCTCACCGAGAATTTCAGCAAACATGGCGCCTACCCTATCTTGTAGAGAATAAAAAATTGAGTAAAATAGGCGATTTTTAAAAAAATCGTAGGACCAGTTTTTGAGAAAATCGCAAAAAACTGAAAAATTATACGAATAAACTACTACTTCCGGTTGACCGATTTTGATGAAAATGTTCGTGTCGCGTCCGGTAGTGGTATGTAACTTAAGTTTCAAGTTTCAAGTTCGTACGATGTTCCGTTCTTGAGATATTCTGTTCACACACAGACACACACACACACCCACACACACGCACAGACCAATCGCTAAAAACATGTTTTTTGGGTTCAGGGGGTCTGAAAACGTATAGATCCGGTGAAAACTCGATTTCGAAAAATCGACATGAAAACAATACTTTCCTTCCTATATATTCATATAGGCAAGAGAAAGTAATAAAATCCAAAACAAATACACCCGCTTCACACTTACAAGAAGAAAACTCACAACACGAATTTTTTCAACACCAGAAAGGGCACAAAGATCGGAACGTATGAAGAAGTATTGGGAGGACCGCCAGGCCCGAACAATTCCATCGAAGAGACTTGGTTAATGGACTCACTAAAGTAATCCTATGCGGTCATAAAAAAGGGAAAAAAACAGAAATTATTCAACTCCCGTTCTAAATAATTTGTCCATTTACCAAAGGATTAATCGATATTATAAGTTCCAGAGGTGGTTCCTTGACTACTTTATTTGTTCGTTTTCTGACAGGGATCACCCTAATGGTAGAACAGTTCAAAACTATATCACTTCTCTTTTCCTTTTTTAATTAAAAAATTACGGCCATTGTTCCATTGTAATCGCAAGAATTTTTTATCTTTGTAAGCGTTTGCGTTAATTGTATTAACTTTTTTCAGGCCTGCCATAGAGACTTAGAAAAAAACACCATAATCAGCAAATTCTGTGCTGTATCATATAGATATATAAAACGTAGTATTTAATTTAATGAAGATGCATAATTTACACTTCAAATTTTTAAGGTTTTTTTACAATTAAGGGAACTTCACATGGCAATTTTTATTGCTTGATTGATATCTACCAAAGTTAAAGTTAATAAAAAAAATTTCACCCCTTGAACTGGTTCCCCTTTTCCACAACAAATATTTGAAATCAGAAATATCAGATTTTTAGGATTAACATCTTTAATGGAGTAGCAGATTTAGACCTTAAGTCTTAATCTGTAATAAAGAATTTAAGTCAAAAAGAGTTTTTTACTAGTTATATATTCAAAAAAAATAAACGTTTGTGTATCGCAAGTAGAAGAGGGTTAACAATAAAAGAGGGTGAACAATATCAGGAAAACTCAACCCTTCACATTCCATTTGTGTGTGCTCGCAAGTGATTTTCTGTATAAAACCGCATCAAAAATGGTTTATTACACGTTTTGTCACACCGAACTGTTGAACAATTAAATTTAAAACTGTTGCGGATACAGCATTAAAAAGACAAGTACTTGATCTTAAATTCAAGAAATTTTACTGGTTACTGGTCGAGAAATCGGCATTTTCTACTTATAAAAAACTCTAGATATGCAAGCAAATATTAAAACCCGTATGGACCTATAGAATTCAGCTTTGGGGATATACAAAAACATCAAACCAACTAATTGTACAAAGATTCCAGAACAAACTTCTCCGAAGCATTGTCAACGCTCCCTGTTATTTTAGGAACGACGAACTGCACCGGGAATTGGGAGTGGATTCCATAAATAGTTACTTGTATACATTTTAATGTATTATAAAGACAAAAATATAATCACCATCAATATGGATAAGTAAATATTATAAAGAGTGTAGTATGTAGTAGTAGATTATATCAGATACAAACTGAGAACTACTAGTTGGAAAATTCTTAGCATAACACAGTGAAACCTTCATTAATTTGAAGTTTTTATTTTTTATTTTATTTTGATTTTAATTGAAATGCTTGTAGAACAATCAATAAAGGGCGCCAGCCCGTTCCAATTCCAATGACATTGTTAATGAAGTTCTGAGTAGACGGGAAGGTATGAAAACTGACGAAAGAGAAGAAGAAAGAAACCTCAATGAGAAACCCATAACCGATGAAGAAGATAGCGAACCAGCACCCATGCCCGACAGCCACGAAGTAATGAAAATGTTGTGTACTTTACAGGAGTATTTCGAGGCACAAGCGAATGTACGAGATGAAGATTTACATTACATCGGAAGGTTAGAAGATATACCGAAAATTACGTCTTCTTTTCTTCTCGACAATAATAGTACATGTCAATGTACAAATTTTTACAATGCACTTTTAACAGGCTCAAACTGTATCTTTTGTTTAAAATTTCTTTTACTTAGCTTTAAGTATGTATAAACAGTGTTTGTGTTGGCGAAATCTTTCGCTAGCCGTAAAAAAAATAATAAACAAATACAGTATTTCGACTTTTTGTCTTATTTTTCGTGTATTTTAATTTAAAAAATCAGATTTTATAATAAAGTTTGTGTTCATTTTTTAATGGATTATTTTACATCATTCTCTTCAAAATCAAATTCTCTATAAATTTTGTTTAAAATGTTTACATATTTGTTACCAATTTAACAAAGTTAATCACTTCAAACCTAAGAAAGACATGTTTTTCGAGATCTAATTTTGCGCATTTAGTCAGATATCTCAGAAATGACTATACTTACAGACGTGGGGCAGGTTTTTTCGATTTTTCAGCTCGTTTTGCATAAAACCTGTTCAATTACCAACCATAATTAATGCCCTAAAGATTTAAGAATGAATTCATTTCACAGGGGGAACTGAATTCCAGGCGAAATTTTTCGCTAGCCGTAACTCGCTAAAGAATGGTTTTCGGACCCACGTTTATTGGAAACTTTTTTCTTATTTTTAGCTGTATAATCAGTTCTGTATGATCCCTGTTTCTCATGAAACACCCTGTTTATAAATATACTGTATTGTATGTATTTGATTTCGGTGTTAAAACACAGTTAAAAACGTGCAGTAAATTATTTTGTAACTTCAAAGCCAATAATATTTAGTCAGAGTCAAATTAACTTTGTATTCGAAATTTCGTTAATTCGAATTTTTTCAGCAGTCCCTTCGGCTTCAAATGACTGAGGTTTCACTGTATTTATTTAAATCAATTAAGTTAGAACAAAATTCTTAGTAAAATGAAGAACAATTCGGAGGAGAGCAAGAAAGTTGATGCATTATACTGTCCATTTGTATGGCATAAAACAGTCAAAATCAATTAGCTGCGTAAAGGTAGAGAAGTAATTATACGGTCATACGTAGGTACGGTATCCGTAAATAATTACACATTTCCCGGTCATTCATTTAATAACCGGAAACAACAAACGAATTTAAATAAACATTTTTCAAGTAAAAAAAATTTAAAAAGAATTTAAAAAGGTTTTTCAAGTAATGAATAAACATAACTATACAGCAAATTGTCAAATAATTTGTGTTAACATATGTAAAGAAGATGAATATTTTCTTTTACACTCATGCAGTATTCCTATTTACTGTATTACATAAATAAATAAATCTTTATTTGTCAGCAACCAAAAAAGGAATAGACATCGTCAAGTATAGTAATAATAATATAATACACACACGCGCGCACATTAATAAAACCCTATTTATAGCTTAAACGATTAAAAAATATTTTATTACAATTTATATTCACGAAAAACTTACTTATACATGAAATAATTAATAAAATTTTTACTAAGGAATTCTAGCTTTATCATTTATACTACAATCGGTTTCATAATTAAATACACCCCAGTTTGAACCCCTGCATCTCTAAAACGATGAGTCGGATTTCAACATACTTTACATCAAAATTTAGCTCATTTTGTTCTGCGTGGACCTATAACAACACAAAGTTAGTCTGTTGTTGTTTAGGTCAACAGCCGAAAGGCTGGTTTGAACCTGCAGAGGTTTTACTAAGTAAAACGAGGAGTGAGGTGGTTTACCATTGCCTTCCTCACTGAGTGGAAAAGTACGCTCATCAGCATGCCGAGCCCTCTGAAAAGCACATATTTTCCACTCTGCAAATGACACCTTCATTCACCACAGGGTCAGGCTGTATAATGAAATCCATTACTTTCAGAGGAGATAACTCTGATTAGTGTCTTTTACACCTCTACCTCTTCTGTCCTTAAATGATTCAGTCATTTAATTGGCTGACCATGTGATAAGAAACAGAACTATTTATTTTAGCCCTGCAACGAACAGATTGGGTGTAAATAATTTGACACTCCACCTGTCTGCTCTGGGCAGAAAGTTAGTCTAATAAAACACATATATTTTATAAATGACTCGTCGTTATAAGATTTATTTTTCTATTTGAGATACTTGCTATGCAAGTACCTTAGTAACCCGTAGTACGGAAGAACGGAGCTAATGTTAAGTGTGTTGTTTAGGTCATCAGCTGAAAGGGTGGTTTGAACCTGTAGAGGTTTTACTAAGTAAAACGAGGAGTGAGGTGGTTTACCATTGCCTTCCTCACTAAATGAAAAAGTACGCTTATCAGCATGCCGGGCCCTCTGAAAAGCATATATTTTCCACTCTGCAAATGACACATTCACTTCATTCACCACAGGGTCTGGCTGTATAATGAAATCCATTACTTTCAGAGGAGATAACTCAGATTTATGTCTTTTACACCTCTACCTCTTCGGTTCTAAAATGTTGGAAGATACCATTGCTTATATGGCCGGAGCGCTGTTACGTACTGTGTTAAAAACATTAACTCACGCTATGAAAATGAAAGTTTTCTTAATGTAGGCTATAATATACTTATGATATTGAAACAAATTACGTTAAAGATTGAAAATGTTTACGTTATCATCTGAAATATATATTACGTGACATAATTGGTATTACATTTGTAATTGAATATAACTATTTATAGGGTAATGAACAGCATTTTTTTTTTGTAAAACCATAAAATGTTATGAAAAGATAAAATTAAATTTCTAGTCTTCCAAAATCTATATTAATCCGTTTCATTGCCATAGGCCTACAAATTCTATAAATTTGTATTCTATAAATGTAACTATTTACATTTATTTTAAAGTATTTCATTTCTTTTTAATTTTAGGTAGCCAATATAGGAAATACTACGTAGGCTATTTTTACTTTCTCTTGTCTATATGAATATATAGGAAGAAAAGTATTGTTTTCATGTCGATTTTTCGAAATTGAGTTTTCACCGGATCTACACGTTTTCAGACCCCCTGAACCCAAAAAAACATGTTTTTAGCGATTGGTCTGTGTGTGTGTGTGTGTATGTGTGCGCGCGCGCGTGCATGCGCGTGTGCGTGTGTGTGTGTGTGTGTGTGTGAACAGAATATCTCAAGAATGGAGCATCATACGAACTTGAAACTTAAGTTAGATACCACTAGAGCACCCGACACGAACATTTTCATCAAAATCGGTCAACCGGGAGTATTAGTTTATTCGTGTAATTTTTCACTTTTTTGCGATTTTCTCAAAAACTGGTCCTTTGATTTTTTTTAAAATCGCCTGGTTTATTCAATTTTTTATTCTCTACAAGATAGGGTAGGCGCCATGTTTGCTGAAATTCTTGGTGAGGCTGTTTTTGCGTAAAGAAATCGTTTTTTTTGAGATTGCGGCTTTATTATGCATTTCAGCGCAAAAATGTATATAATAAAATTTATAGAGAATTTGAAGTCCTACAACTTTTATTTCAAACATTTTTTTGTATAACGCTTAGTTTAGCAGTAATTAGCGAGTTTCTGTTTTTTCTCACGAAAACGTGTGAAAAATCGATTTTTTATTAAGATTTCGGCCTTAGTATGCATTTTACGACACAAGTGTATATAATCAAATCTATAGGAAATTAAAAGATCTATAACTTTTATTTAAAGCATTTTTCTCTACAGAGCCTAGTTTAGCGTGAAAGAGTGATTATCCGTATTTTTAAGCCACACTGAGGTAGATTTTCTTTTTGCGTCTTTCACTTATGATTAAAATTAGGTTATGTTTGTTTTTTTGTTTATTTCTAATGTTTTATTACTAATGTTTGGTATATTGTTAATTATTTGCATTGGCAAGAGAAAGTTCTGAGTGTTTCACACCAGATTATTAATCGAATATTTGGGCCGAACATTATTCTTTAAATAATATTCACTTATCATTTTAACTTTGGTTTAAATTACAATTACAACTAAAACTTATAAATTATTAATTAAATACTAAGGTATGTTTGTAGAACAGATAGTAGCGGAGAGTGTATTGCTCTATGCAACCAATATTAAATTGGAATCGCCTATCTTTCCCACAGTCTCAAGTGGCTATTGGATATAGTATAGACTAAACGCAGTGTGTACAGGCAACTGCAAGATGCCAAACATTAAATGGGTGGCAGGGTTTCCAGGATGTAGGAAAATCAGGTATATTATTGTTCCCAGTCATACCTGTATATCTGGCATAGTCATATACCGCCTCTCGTTTGACTGAGGATAAGGTAAAGATCTTATCCTCATGATCTTATCCTTATGATTAAAATTAGGTTATGTTTGTTGAGGTTTGTTGATGTATCAAACGAGAGGCGGTATTAAGGATGTTGTTGTTTAGGTCATCAGCCGAAAGGCTGGTTTGAACCTGTAGAGGTTTTACTAAGTAAAAACGAGGAGTGAGGTGGTTTACCATTGCCTTCCTCACTGAGTGGAAAAGTACACTTATCAGCATGCCGGGCCCTCTGAAAAGCACATATTTTCCACTCTGTAAATGACACCTTCACTTCATTCACCACAGGGTCTGGCTGTATAATGAAATTCATTACTTCCAGAGGATAAAACTCTGATTGGTGTCTTTTACACCTCTATTAAGGATATTAAGTATTAAGGATATAAGGGAAAATATTGCCCAGACAAATATTTATAATAATGCCAATAATTTGGAACTGTATGTTGATTATAGAATAGTTACCTCCTATATAATGAACAATACCGAGAAGTTGTTGAGAATTTAAAAAACTACAACTTTTATTTCAATTATTTTTTTTGTATAACGCTTAGTTTAGCAGATATTAGCGATTTTCTGTTTTTTCTCACGAAAACGTGTAAAAAATCGATTTTTTTTAAGATCGCAGCCTTAGCATACATTTTATGAGAAAAGTGTATATAATAAAATTTATAGAAAATTAAAAGATCTACAACTTTTATTTCAAGCATTTTTCTCTACATAGCCTAGTATAGCGTGAAAGTCATTTTCCGTATTTTTAAGACAAACTGAGGTTGATTTTCATTTTGCGTCCTTCACTCATGATTAAAATTAGGTTATGTTTATTGAGGTTAGTTTTTTTGTTTATTTCTAATGTTTTATTACTAATTTTAGGTTATTTTGTTCATAATTTGCATTGGCAAGAGAAAGTTGTGTGAGTGTTACACACCATATTTTTTTTAAGGGGGTACAGACGTTTGTATTCCCGAATGTTAATTTAATAATTTTGTGGTACAATTTTATCAGATAAGTACTACAGTTAGAGATATCAAACCATTTGTTTATACACTTTTGTCGTAAAATGCATATTAAGGCTGAAATCTTACAAAAATCGATTTTTTAATACACTTTTTCATGATGAAAACAGAAAATCGCCAATTACCGCTTAACTAAGCGTTATACAAAACATTGTTTAAATAAAAGTTGTAGGATTTTAAATTCTCTACAACTTTTATAGTATACATTTTTGCGCTAAAATGCTGAATCATATTAAGGCTGAAATTTAAAAAAAACAATATTTTACGAGAAAACAGCCTTTCCTAGAATTTCAGCAGACATGGCGCTTACCCTTTCTTGTAATCATAAAAAATTTATTAAATGAGACGATTTTTTAAAAAATCGTAGGAGCCGTTTTTTGAGAAAATCACAAAAACGTGAAAATGACACGAATAAACTACTACTTCCGGTAGACCGATTTTGATGAAAATGTTCGGGTCTAACTTAAGTTTCAAGTTCGTACGATGTTCCGTTCTTGAGATAATCTGTTTACACATACGCACGCACGAGCGCGCGCGCGCGCACACACACACAGACTTATCGCTAAAAACATGTATTTGGGTTCAGGGGGTCTGAAAACATGTATATCCGGTGAAACCTCGATTTCGAAAAATCAACATGAAAACAGTACTTTCCTTTCTATATATTCATACAAACGAGAAAGTAAAAACTTACTCAGCAAGTTCGGTTTTAGTCATTGTGAAACTAATCCGACACGCGTCAGCGGTGGCATAATGTCATATATAGATCAATTCTTGTAAATTTTAATAAGGAAATAAAGGCTATTGTTTTTAATTTCTCTTGCCTATATGAATATATGAATATAGGAAGGAAAGTATTGTTTTCATGTCGATTTTTCGAAATCGAGTTTTCACCGGATCTACACGTTTTCAGACCCCCTGAACCCAAAAAACATGTTTTTAGCGATTGGTCTGTGTGTGTGTGTGTGTGTGGGTGTGAACAGAATATCTCAAGAATGGAACATCATACGAACTTGAAACTTAAGTTACATACCACTACCGGACCCGACACGAACATTTTCATCAAAATCGGTCAACCGGAAGTATTAGTTTATTCGTGTAATTTTTCACTTTTTTGCGATTTTCTCAAAAACTGGTCCTTTGATTTTTTTTAAAATCGCCTGGTTTATTCAATTTTTTATTCTCTACAAGATAGGGTAGGCGCCATGTTTGCTGAAATTCTTGGTGAGGCTGTTTTTGCGTAAAGAAATCGTTTTTTTGAGATTGCGGCTTTATTATGCATTTCAGCGCAAAAATGTATATAATAAAATTTATAGAGAATTGAAAGTCCTACAACTTTTATTTCAAACATTTTTTTGTATAACGCTTAGTTTAGTGGTAATTAGCGATTTTCTGCTTTTTTTCTCACGAAAACGTGTGAAAAATATTTTTTTTGAGATTTCGGCGTTAGTTTTACGACAAAAGTGTATATAATAAAGTTATAGGAAATTAAAAGATCTACAACTTTTATTTAAAGCATTTTTTGTACAGTGCCTAGTTTAGCGTGAAAGAGTGATTTTCCATATTTTTAAGCCAAACAGGTCGATTTTCATTTTGCGTCTTTCACTCATGATTAAAATAAGGTTATGTCTATTGAGGTTAGTTTTTTGTTTATTTCTAATGTTTTATTACTATTGTTAATTATTTGCATTGGCAAGAGAAAGTTGTGTGAGTGTTTCACACCAGATTTTTTACAACTCAATAACAGACCATTACGGTGTAGTATTCGGTTTAAAGCACAACAGCGATTGCACGCTCGAATCCTTAAAAAATAATAATGTTCGTGAGGTAATTAATGAAGTTAATCTATCAGGTTTGTAACAAAAAGAATCGCGGAACACAATTTGTTGCAGATTGATGTAGAAAACTCTTTTCGACAATTCATGTCAATTGTTGAAAATGTTGAATATAAGTCCGTTAAAAGAATGAAAATTACTCATCGTAAAAGTAAACTAAAACCTTGAATAACGTAGGGCCTATTAATATCATATACAGGGCTATTTTATTGCATTTATGAATAGTTTTGTAACGAAACACAAAACAAGCAGTTTAAAGAAAAACTTTTATAGCGTTCAGTAAAGTAACAATGGAATAGATGTACGGAAATAAAAAGCTTTCATCAGCTTTTAATAACGGATGACCCAGATACTACTTATATTACACGCATAACTAGTTACCTACTTGTCTGTTTTTTTACTGTTGTAATTATATTATTTTACAGCGATAATTTGAAAGTAAAAGTAAATTTCCTGGTCATAAAACGTAAATGCATTTCGCTACCGTAAAATAATATATTTAACCAATACTAGGAAGTAAGGAAATTATAGAAAACGACAACTAAACAACACTAAATAATTCTAACAAAAATAAAACCACAATTTACTTTATTGGTTCATACAATTAAGAATAAGTTTGTGAAAAAACGGTTATCTGGAATCAATAACTACAAGGATGTAAAACACCGTGTTAGGAATTCAGAATAAAGGAACAACAAAACAAAAAGTTGAAATAAAAAAGGGACATTGAAATAAAGGATAACAAGCGAAAGATCAGTGCTTTCAAAGGTGAATGTTTATCAGCTAGAAGAATATTGCTTGGAATCGGACGCAAAACAGAATTCATTACAAGTTTGAACAAAACCAAGAAGAAATGTATCGGTTATCGTTACTGGGGTTACTTTGACCCACGAGGCCCATAATTTTTAAAAGGATATTAAATTGTTTTATTCCAAATAAAACTGTAGTGGAATATTAAAAAGGAAAAATAAACCCTCAGAGATTTTTTTTAAAAAAGGACACACGTGTAAAAGAAATAAATAGTTTCATACTGTCTGAGTCTATTCACAACAGGTAGGTGGAGTGTTAAATTATTTACACTCGATCGGTTGGTTCCAGGACTACAAAATATAGTTCTGTTTCTTATCACATGGTCAGCCAATTATATGACTGAAGCATTTAAGAACAGAAGAGGTAGAAGTGTAAAAGACACTAGTCAGAGTTATCTCCTCTTAAGAGTAATGAATTTCATTATACACCCAGAACCCGTGGTGGATGAAGTGAAAGTGTCAATTGCAGGGTGGAAAGTAGATGCTTTTCAGAGGGCCTTACATGCTGATAAGCATAGGATACTTTTTCACTCAGTGAGGTAGGCAATAGTAAATCACCTCACTCCTCGTTTTACCTCTAGAGGTTCTAAAACCAGCCTTTCGACTGATGACCTAAACAACACAACTTGTTTGAGTAGGTATATTTAGAATTTTTTTTAATATCCATTGTGACTAGTCTAAGACTAACTAACAATTTTGTTCTAACTTAATCGATCTAAGTAGCTACTTAATCTAAGAATTTTCTAACTAGTAGTTCTTAGTTTATGTTAGATACATTCTAATATTACACTGTTTATAATATTTATTAATCATTGAAACAAAGTTCAAATATATACAAATTCAAAACACAGGGTTATCCTTCTAAACAACACTTTTTTGGCTTCAAGCGGTCATGAAATGCAATGCTTTCTCCATTCTATACTATACATACAGTGCGAGAAAGCAAAATAGTTCATAACACCCGATTTCTATGCCCGTTCGTACGAATTAAATGTACAATTACGTAGACACATCCTTCTGATTTATAAGAGAAACTGCCTCCAGCTTTCATTGAAAAAATTGGGTGTAAGCCAAATACAACCTAAATACTTTTAAATCGTTTGACTAGATGATTACGTCAACACGATCGTGAGTGATTCCAAGCAATCTCTGGATCCAGGAACACTTGCTTTAATATTCTCTTATCTTATAAAATCTGAGTGGGAAGCCGACCTCTTGGCCAACTTAGATATCTTCAGTCAAACATTATCAATAAGTGTCAGTTTCTAAAAAAAATGTATGTTTTTGTGTTTCATTAACATAAACACAACAAAGTTGTAATATGTTAATTGACAATAGTGATATTTTAGTACCATAAAAAGTAAAGGAAAAAACCGATAATAAATTCCACAGCAAATAAGAATTTAACAGAAAACTCCATTTAAATCGACGTTACAATGTAACTATGGTCTAAAAATCTAAAAAAAAAAACAGTCTACTTTTTATAAAAATATTAAATAGGTTAATTGCTGTGTTACGCAAACCGAGAAACTTATAGCAACATATTTGTTTAATTATTTAAACATCTGTGGTAATAGATTAATCTTAACACTTAATTATTTTAGTAATATTTTAAATGCCTTCTGTATTACATGAACGACACATCAAATTAAAAAAATCTGATATAATACACTCACAAGACTGTTTCTTGCCAATACAAATTATGAACAATATAACCTAACACTAGTAATAAAACATTAGAAATAAACAAAAAAACTTACCTCAAAAAACATAACTTTATTAATCATGAGTGAATTAAAATAAACCTCAGTTTGGCTTAAAAATACAGAAAAACTCTCTTTCACGCTAAACTAGGCTCTGTAGATAAAAATGCTTTAAATAAAAGTTGTAGATCTTTTAATTTTCTATAAATTTGATTGTTTACACTTTTGTCATAAAATACATACTAAGGCTAAAGTCTTAAAAAATCGTTTTTTTAAGATTTCATTTAAAAAATCAGAAAATCTTTAATTACCGCCAAAATAAGTGTTATACTAAAAAATGTTTGAAATAGTTGTAGTATTTTAAATTCTCAACAACTTTTATTACATACATTTTTGCGCTAAAATGCATATGAAAGCCGCAATCTTAAAAACAATTTTTTCGAGAAACAGTCTACCCAAGAATTTCAGCAGACATGGCGCCTACCCTATCTTATAGAGCATACAAAATGTAGCAAATGAGACGATTTTTATGAAAATCGTAGTGGCGTTTTTGAGAAAATTTAAAAAAAAAGAAAAATGACCCGAATAAACTACTTCCGGTTGACCGATTTTGTTGAAAATGTTCGTGAAGGGTCCTCTCGTAGTAACTAACTTAAGTTTCAAGTTCGTACGATGTTCCGTTCCTAAGATATTCTGTTCACACATACACAGACACACACACTTTCCTTCCTATATATTCATAAAAGCAAGAGAAAGTAAAAACTTCTGTCAAATAATGCCTATGAAGGCTAATTTCAAACATAAAAGTAAAATATAACAACGCCAAGTGGTAAAATGTAATGATTATTAATTAACTAGTAGATCAGGCGACTTCAGTGGAATCCGATTAAATAAGACACCGATTTATTGGGGTATTCATTCAAACGGAACAATTCTTCTGGAACAAAAAAACACGTCGGGACAATGGAAATGAACTTTGGTTGTACGGGAAAGGAGTGATGGGTCCTTAACTGTTCGAATAGAGTAGAGGCTAAATTTTCATTTTAACTGATGAAGCATAATCAGATATAATTTGAAGGAAGTTGACAACACCAGCCGTAGTAAGTTAGTGGAAGGGGTTCTTTTTACCGGACTTTGAAGAGGGATAATGCCCATGGCAGTCGAGTGCCCGATGAACTTTATAAAGAAACAATTTCAGATTTAATTTTGATAACTGACCGACTGAAAACTACCTTCCCGTTACAGAAACATTCGTGACCAAAAAAACCCAAATAATTTTAGAACCAATAGTTCTCTTATATCAACTCGGGAAATACAGCTAGCTATTTATACAACAGAATTCGCCGAGTGCAAAGCACCAGGTAAGCTCTAGTTCAAGTTACATTGTAATTGGAAAAAGTAACGATAAAGTTGTTCAAGACAAGATATTTCTACCGAAAGACGAAACTTATAATAACATTGCGTATTTAACCACTCTTCATAAGAAACAAAAGAAAGGATACTTAAATAATTCAGTACTTTTTAAGTACCTACTAATAAACTTTGTAAATGACATTTCCATCGGCATAACGTGTGCATGTGGACTTAAGTTATAAAATTATTGAACCAATGAGACATAAAGAATTAACATATTTATTAAAGTTATTGAAAAAAATCAGAAATTTTGGTTAAAATATTTTTAGTAAAATGCTAGAGTAATACTAGACAATTACTACAGCAATACTAGAGAGAATACTAGAGATTTCTAGTAAAATGTCTAGAGTAAATGGACAAGAATGAGTACGAATGCTTATTTTGAAGAAACACTTCCAAAATACACGGATGTAATTTTAAATACATAAAAATACATGGGCATACCCTGTCTGTTATGCCCATAACAGACAGGGTGGAGTGTCAAATTATTTACACTCTATCTGTTCTTTGTAGGGCTAAAATAAATAGTACTGCTTCTTATCACATGGTCAGCCAATTAAATGACTGAATTATTTAAGAACAGAAGAGGTAGAGGTGCAAAAGACACTAATCAGACTTATCTCCTCTATAAGTAATGAATTTTATTATACAGCCAGACCCTGTGGTGAATGAAGTGAAGGTGTCATTTGCAGAGTGGAAAATAAGTGCTTTTTAGAGAGCCCGGCATGTTGATAAGAGTACTTTCCCACTCAGTGAGGAAGGGAATTGTAAAACACCTCACTCCTCGATTTACTTAGTAAAGCCTCTGGAGATTCAAACCAGCCTTTCGGATGATGACCTAAACAACAACAAAGGTATCTTTTTCGGGACAATCACTTAAAGTAAATACTATGACTCATCCTCATTCACGTGTGGTTATTTGGCGACAATGTAAGGCCGTTTTATTCTTACAAAGTAAATTTTATGAACACTGCATTGCAATCGTCTTGCTCACAGTGCTGTCTAAATTACTGTGAAGTTACGAGCGTTATTTATATTAGTTTACTAGTTGAAAGTACTTTTCTTTCTTTTCGGGGAGGTACAACGAGCAAAAAGGGAAGTAAAATCCCGATAGAGATTTATTTTGCCGACAAAGATGTTGAGTACGAAAAATTTGAAGAAAGCCGGAAGGAAGAAATCGATTTAAGTAACTACTTAAATGCAAACAGTCAAAACAACAGCTCCATTGAATTTATGAAGTAGAAGTTATGAAGTGAAGGAATGAAGTTAATGAGCAGTGCAAAAATGTAGAAATGTGATGAAATCGAAGTTACGATTGTCCAGCTCGCTGAAATAATAGCAGTGCTGAAATCAAAAATTTAAGAAATAAATTAATTTTTACTTTCTCTTGCCTACATGAATATATAGGAAGAAAATACTGTTTTCATGTCGATTTTTCGAAATCCAGTTTTCACCGGACCTACACGTTCACAGACCCCCTGAACCCACAAAAACATGTTTTTAGCGATTGGTCTGTGTGAACAAAATATCTCAAGAACAGAACATCGTACGACGTTGAAACTTGAGTTAGGTACCACTAGAGGACCCTACACGACCATTTTCATCAAAATCGATCACCCGGAAATGGCAGTTTATTTGCGTCATTTTTCACTTTCTGCGAATTCCTCAAAAACGGCTCCTAGAAATTTTTTTAAATCGCCTCATTTACTAAACTTTTTATGTTCTACAAGATAGGGTAGGCGCCATGTCTGCTGAAACTCTGGGAAAGGATGTTTTATCGTAAAAAAAATTGTTTTTTTTAAGATTGCGCCTTTAATATGCATTTTAGCGCAAAAATGTATATTATAAAAGTTGTAAAGAATTTAAAATCTAACAACTTTTATTTCAAACATTTTTTTATATAACGCTTACTTAGCGGTAATTTGTGATTTTCTGTTTTTTTTTTTTTTTGAAAATTAAAAAATGAATTTTTTAAGATTTCGGCCTTATTATGTATGCATTTTACGACAAAAGTGTATGTAATCAAATTTATAGGAAATTAAACGATCTATACCTTTTATTTAGCGCATTTTTCTCTACAGAGCCTATTTTAGCGTGAAAGAGTGATTTTCCGTATTTTTAAGCCAAACTGAGATTGATTTTCATTTTGCATCATTTACTTATGATTAATAAAGTTCTGTTTTTTGAGGTTAGTTTTCTTGTTTATTTCTAATGTTTTATCATTATTGTTCATTATTTTCATTGGCAAGAGAAAGTTGTGTGAGTGTTTCACACCACTTTTATTGTTATCTATGTTTGATTTATCCATTATTTTTTAATTGTTACATAAATTATTACTTTATGAATAGCTTACATTACGTTTAATTCATTTACTATCAATTTTACGTGTTTAACACCGTATAACACGTCAATTCGTTTAATCGGAACTGTTGCTATAATAGACACGTGCCATAATAATTGCCCATAACAGACAGGTGGAGTGTTAAATTATTTGCACTCGATCTGCTAGGTCCAGAGCTACAAAAAAATAGTTCTGTTTCTTATCACATGGTCAGCCAATTATATGACTGAGCATTTAAGAACAGAAGAGGTAGAGGTGTTAAAAACACTAGTCAAAGTGAGATTCTCTGAGAGTAATGAATTTCATTATACAGCCCGACCCTGTGGTGATTGAAATTAAGGTGTTATTTGCAGAGTGGAAAGTAGATGTTTTTTGGAAGGCCCGGCATGTTGATAAGCATACTTTTCCACTCAGTCAGGAATGATTAACCACCTCACTCCTCGTTTTACTTAGTAAAACCTGTACAGGTTCCATCCAAACTTTCGGCTGATGACGTAAACAACAACGGAACAGTTTGTACATGGTTGTAAGCGTCCCGATTAACAGATTTCTACTGTTAGAAAATTATACCACTAAGAAATTAATAGTTTGGTACAAAGAAACTAATGGTAAACTGATGGCAAAAGATGGTAGGTGAAATGCTCCCGACAAATGCATAAACCGAAGCACTTCATAAACTAATAAATAATTTATCCGGTGAGGTTATACGAAAATTTCGACTTCTTAATAAGCAGTATGGAAAATCTTGGGTACTTGCATACGGACAGGCACAATAATTCACAAAAGATTACAAAAATGATATTAAGTTTTCTTCACTGTTTTACAACACTTGTAATTCAGATAAAACCATGTCGGTTTGTTCGAAATGATAAGATCTGAACGCCTTTTTATAGGACGCATCTTAAATAATAGCCGCCTTTTGTGTTACAAAAAAATTACATATTAATTAAGTACATATTAATTTTACTTGTCAAAAATAAAAAAATAATCTCAAAAAATTATGAATTTTCCATGATAAATTTTATATTATTTTTGAAAAAGCAACCTGAATTCATTGAACTACAAATCTACTTAATTACATAATTACACATTCAACCTACAACTTATTGTGTAGTTTAAATATATAACCAGTACAACTTTAACTGACACTTAAAGTTGCACTGTTATTCCCTCTTACCTTATTTAGTACATTAACAATCCTATTCTGTTGATGTTTAGGTCATCATTCGAAAGGCTGGTTTGAACCTCTAGAGGCTTTACTAAGTAAAATGAGGAGTGAGGTTTACCATGCCTTCCTCACTGAGTGGAAAAGTATGCTTATCAGCATGTAAGGCTCTCCGAAAAGCACCTACTTTCCACCCTGCAAATAACACCTTCACTTCATTCACCACAGATCTTCCTGTATAATGATGAAATTCATTACTCTCAGATGAAAAAACGGTGACTAATGTCTTTTCCATCTCTACCTCTTCTATTCTTAAATGCTTCCGTCATATAATTGGCTGACCATGTGATAAGAAACAGAAATATTTTCTGTAGCCCTGGAACTAGCAGATCGAGAGTAAATAATGTAACACTCCAACTGCCTGTTATGGGCAAAATCCTTTTCTACTAAAATAATAATCTACGAACCATGTAGAATTACACTATTTTAATTTATAAATTTAATTTGAATTTTTGAATAACACTGACTTATTAATTTTGAATTCTACACAACTAAAAGGACTAGAAACTTAAAATGTAGTATTTATGTTCCACTTGGCTAGCAGATTTTGTTAAAAAAGCTTTAGAAACATTCTACTTGTAAAAGAATAAAACAGAAAACCATATAATATATCGAGAATTGAGTATTCAAGTTTGTAGAGGCAATCTGTAGTTGTTTACTGAACATTTTAAATTTTCTACGGAATACAGTAAAACCTGTCAACGACGCAAAAAAATTAAGATCCTGAATTTTTCCCTATTAAATTATACCAATTATTACTTTCTCTTGCCTATATGAATATATAGGAAGGAAAGTATTGTTTTCATGTCGATTTTTCGAAATCGAGTTTTCACCGGATCTATACGTTTTCAGACCCCCTGAACCCAAAAAACATGTTTTTAGCGATTGGTCTGTGTGTGTGTCTGTGTGTGTGTGTGTGTGTGTCTGTGTGTGAACAGAATATCTCAAGAACGGAACATTGTACGAACTTGAAACTTGAAACTTAAGTTACATACCACTACCGGACGCGACACGAACATTTTCATCAAAATCGGTCAACCGGAAGTAGTAGTTTATTCGTATAATTTTTCAGTTTTTTGCGATTTTCTCAAAAACTGGTCCTACGATTTTTTTTAAAATCGCCTCATTTACTCAATTTTTTATTCTCTACAAGATAGGGTAGGCGCCATGTTTGCTGAAATTCTCGGTGAGGCTGTTTTCACGTAAAAACGTTGTTTTTTTAAGATTACGGCTTTAATATAAATTTTAGCGCAAAAATTTATATAATAAAAGTTGTAGAGAATTTAAAAACCTACAACTTCTGTTTCAAACATTTTTTTGTATAACGCTTAGTTTAGCGGTAATTTGCGATTTTCTGTTTTTTTTCTCACGAAAACGTGAGAAAAATCGATTTTTTTAACATTTCGGTCTTAGTATGCATTTTACGACAAAAGTGTATATAATAAAAGTTATAGAAAATTAAAAGATCTACAACTTTTGTTTAGAGCATTTTTCTCTACAGAGCCTAGTTGAGCGTGAAAGAGTGATTTTCCGTATTTTTAAGCCAAACTGAGTTCGATTGTCATTTTGCGTCATTCACTCATGATTAAAATAAGGTTATGTTTTTGAGGTTAGTTTTTGTTTATTTCTAATATTTTATTAATAATGTTAGGTTTATTATTAATCATTTGCATTGGCAAGAGAAAGTTGTGTGAGTGTTTCACACCAGATTTTTTTTTGTTATCAGTCTCTCGACTGGTTTGATGCAGTTCTCCAAGCTGTCTATCTTGCACAAGTTGTTTCATATCTACATACCGGCAACACCCTACATCTTTTGTAATTTGCTTTAAATATTTTAAACTTTGCCTACATCTAAAATTTACTCCCTCAATATTATTTTCCATTATTGATACAGCAATACCTGGATGTCTTAAGATATGCCCCACTAGTCTATCCCTTCTTCTGGTTAGTTGTTTCCATCTACTGCTTCTTTCATCCAAGAACCATCTATTTTGTCCATCCACCTAATTTTCAACATTTTCCTATAACACCACATTTATAAAAATAATTCGCCTGACAATCGTTATCACCTAAAAGAAAATTGTTTTGATACTGGTATACGTATATTTTTCCAGTACGTGTATAGCCGACTAGTGCCAATTCGTCTTGAACAAGTTGTATGCAAGTACGTGAATGTTATGTAAATCGCTAATATCTCAAGAACCACTACTCAAATTGCAATCACTTCTTCACCAGTTTATTCACTGAAAATTTAGAGAGGTTTTAAACATGAATTCACTTATTTATTGGCAAAATTGGGCTAAGTGGATAAATCTGACGCCAAGTTTAGATTATAAAACAATTTTCATACGTTACATTTTTGGAAAGAGTTAAGAGTTTATAATATTTTTGATGTGATTTGTCTTACTTTACATAATCAATCCGGCTATCACAATATAATATAGGTCATGAAATTAGTTTTCCAAAGAGCAAAAAGATGACGTTTCCTTGTATACTATTTTCCATTTCTCGATAATTATAACGAATAATTATACATTATTAGCTATTAATTCCACAAATTATTATACGTTAGAAACAACATCGAAACCAAATAAATAATCAGGTTAATGTCGAAGGATTTATAAATAAATGATGAAAAAAGCAATCGCAAATCAATGTTTAATTAGATTCTTGTTAATGTCGGTATATTATGCAAAAAATATTAAATTATATTTAATGCTACTTCTTCTGGCCGGCCTGTTGGCGCAACTGGCTTCTACGCCGGGGTCCCGGGTTCGATTCCGGGTCAGGTCTGGCATTTTTTCATCACTCATTTTCATATATCATCATTATCCACCGTCTGCATTAGCAGAAATTGCAAAACAGTCAGACGTAAAACAAAACAAAAAATACTACTTCCATCATATTATTCCTTAAACTTTCTAGAAACTTGTTGAGGTAATTTTTTAAAATAACTTTAATTGTTCTTGTGAACGCAGTTTTAGACCGAGTGGATGACATGATTTAATTCACAGATGATAATCATCTACGTCCATCAAGAGTATTGGCGATTCGCATTAAAATTTTGATGATAGACGAATGTGTTAAAAATGTCACTGACCGTACACTCGAATTGTAAGAGTACTTACACAAAATAAAGACGTCTTACAGAGTAAGACTATAACTATAGAAACCGTGATAAACCTCTTATAATTAAACACGTACTGGAATAGGTCACAAACTATACAGATCTCAGAAGGAGATTAATTAATTACAGGAAGAATTAAGAAGGATTTGCAACCCGGTTTAGTTTGAGAAGATGATAAACTTGTTGAAACAAAGCCGATTATTTAGTCATATTTAAAAGAAATAAGTTTTAGTGTTTTTTTTTGTTGTCTATAAATGATATGAGAATCAGTCATTTCAGTAAGCCCATAAGTTAAAATTTTACATTTTATCCTTAGTACATTTTAGAACTATCTAAATGTAAACACACTATCTTTACAAAAATCACATAAGTCTGGCTTTCCTTAAGTAATAATACTAAGAAAAGGCTTATCCTTAAGAATATAAAGTGTTTCCTTCTAATTAAAAAATGAACGTGGATGTTCTTTTGAAGCTTAAGCTCTACTTTCTATTGGAAGAGGCTATACAAAAATTCTACCCAAAATGTTTTTAAGGTGTACAACTACTTTATATAATACACTGTTTGTGACAACGATGAAGAACGTGAATAGCCCTGAAAATCAACATTTTCCTTCCTTAAATTTAAGAATTTCAATTTTTATTATTGCAGAAAGCTATTTTAAGTCATAATGTAAACTACTGAAATAAATAAATGAATACTATTGTACAGCACAATTTTCTTATGGTCTTAAGAACGTATTTTACAACAAAAAAAAATCTGGGGTGAAACACTCACACAACTTTCTCTTGCCAATATAAATAATTAACAATAAGCCTAATATTAGTAATAAAACATTAGAAATAAACAAAAAACTAACCTCAATAAACATAACCTTATTTTAATCATGAGTGAAAGACGCAAAATGAAAATCGAACTCAGTTTGGGTTAAAAATACGGAAAATCACTCTTTCACGCTAAACTAGGCTTTGTAGAGAAAAATGCTCTAAATAAAAGTTGTAGATCTTTTAATTTTCTATAAATTTAATTATAAACAATTTTGTCGTAAAATGCATACTAAGGCCGAAATCTTTAAAAAATCAATTTTTCACACATTTTCGTGAGAAAAAAACAGAAAATCGCAAATTACCGCTAAACTAAGCGTTATACAAAAAATTGTTTGGAATAAAAGTTGTAGAATTTTAAATTCTCTACAATTTTTATTATATAAAGTTTTGCGCTAAAATGCATATTAAAGCCGTAATCTTAAAACAACAACGTTTTTACGAGAAAACACCCTCACCAACAATTTCAGCACACATGACGCCTACCCTATCTTGTAGAAAATAAAAAATTGAGTAAACCAGGCGATTTTTTAAAAAATCGTAGGACCAGTTTTTGAGAAAATCGCAAAAATGTGAAAAATTATACGACTAAACTACTACTTCCGGTTGACCGATTTTGATGAAAATGTTCGTGTCGGGTCCGGTAGTGGTATGTAACTTAAGTTTCAAGTTTCAAGTTCGTACGACGTTCCGTTCTTGAGATATTTTGTATACACACACACACAGACCAATCGCTAAAAACATGTTTTTTGGGTTCAGGGGGTCTGAAAACGTATAGATCCGGTGAAAACTCGATTTCGAAAAATCGACATGAAAACAATACTTTCCTTCCTATATATTCATATAGGCAAGAGAAAGTAAAAATGTAAGTTAACATTTTACTCCCAATTTATTTCAGAAACACCTTCAGTCTAATTTTTCAATTTTTTTTAGACAAGTGGCTTGTCTTTATAAAAAAAAGAAGTATATTTTACATTAAAGGGGACAGCCCTCTGAAGACGTATGCGTTTTAAAAGTTTCAAGTTTGATGGAGTCCCTTTAACAACTCAAATACACTTTAAACTACCAAGGGCCCTAGACATCTAAATCTAAATTTGCATTTTAACTCATGAAGCACAAGCAGATATAATTTGAAATAAGTTGACAACACCGGTCGCAGTAAGTTACGTGGAAGGGGTTCTTTTTAAAGGAATTTGAAGAGGGCTAAGCCCATGCATGGCAGCGAGTGCCCGATGAACTTGATAAAGAAACAACTACAGACTTAATTTTGATAATTGATTGAGTTACTGAAACATCCGTGACCAAAAAACAAAACAAAATAATTTTAAACCAACAGTTCTCTGATATCAACCCGGGAAATACAGCTGGCCATTTATACAATAGAATTCGCCGTGTGCAAAGCGCCATGTAAGTACTAGTTCAAATTACATTGCGATAGGAAAAAGTAACGATAAGTTGTTCAAGACAAGATATTTTTACCGAAAAACGGAACCAATAATAACATTACGTATTTAACCACTCTTTATATGAAACAAAACAAAGGAAATTAAAATAATTCAGTACTTTTTTAAGTACCTACTATTAAACCTTTGTAAATAACATTTCCATCGAAATAACGTGTGTTTGTGGACTTAAGTTATAGGATTGTTGAATGAAAAAGAAATCAAGAAATCACATATTGATGAACATATAAGTTTCCAAAAAAATCAGAAATTTTACTTAAAAGATTCTTTTAAGTAAATGAACAAGAATGAATACGAACGCTTATTTTGAAGAAACGCTTTTAAAATGCACGTATTTAATTTTTTTTAAATATAAAAGTATGATAAAACCAAAGCATCAACAATAGAACTCACACAGAAACAATAATTCTCCTCCAACTTTTTAACAATCTGTGATATTTTAAGAAAGATCATCGCACAGCTATTTTACGATTTGCTATTAATAAACCATAACTTTTTATTTAGGTATAATTTTTTTAAAGCAGAAAAATTAAATCTGACATTTTTTCTTAAAGCACAGATTCACGTAAGTATAGACAAAAAAAAATAGTTCGGTGTTTCACTAAACGTGTTCCCAGAACATGTGGGGTTATAAAAACAGAAGTTTTAAAGAAAAGCCATAAAGTAAATTTATTCCAAAAATAAATCTAGGCAGGAGAGAACAAAGTAGGAGTTCATTATTCTAGAGGGATAACGGTACACATTGTCAGAATTATTTTTAAAGATAAACATAGGCTTATAACAAAATACTGTTTGTATTTTAGGCATATTTTTTAAAATTGACAAAAACCTAAGTAAATCATTTCTTTTTTTCTTATCCCTTGTATGGTTAGCTTTGAACCACTGCAGTCACTTTTTATGGATAGGGTTTAGTCACTTGGTTATCAACATCTTAGTTTTTTTACTTCATCTGAAATCACTGTACCACTCATGTTTTTATTACATTCAAAACAATTTGTTGTCTTCGAGATTTTTGAGTTTATCCGTTTTATTGTTTAAGGTTTTCCTAAGTTATTTTTAGTTTTTTTTCATATCTTCTTCAATTTCCGAAACCCATTTAATACTGTTATGCCAGAATTCACCAATATTTGCCTAATGATTTTTATTTTGGAGGTTCCGATCAAAAGAAAGAAGGACACAGTATTCGCTTTATTTTAATTATGCTGTTTACTGGGTCTACTTAAAGATAGATATACTTTTTTAGCAATATGGTGCAAAATATTTGGGATAAAATAAATAGTTTTACAAGACCAGACAATTTCATGATGTTTTCCTGTCTTTCATCAATGAGAAATGATTAAACATTCCATTCTTTATCAATCCTTCATTGTACATCTGCCCTATAACAGGCCACTCGGTCTGCCTGTCTAATGAAATTCATTACTTTCAGAGGAAATAACTCTGATTAGCATCGTTAACACCTACACCTCATCTGTTCTTAAATGCTTCCGACATATAGCTGACCATGCGATAAGAAACAGAACTATTTTTGTAGCCCTGGAATTAGCAGATTGAGTGCAAATAATTTAACACTCCACATGCCTGTTACAGGCAATTAAAAGGGTTAATAACAGAAATGAAATTCAGGCATTTATAATTATAGAAAGATGTATGCTTGTGAGATTGGACCTCCAAACAGTCGATCTATACGAATATCAAAGAAGTAGGCGTCGGTTTGTTTGTACTAGGTAATCTCAAAAACGACTCAACAGATTTCCTTTACTGCATTATACCCACAGAGAAGAGAACATCACATTAACATGAGAAATACACATTTAATACTTCCGCAGGCAGCAAAAAAAGCACTTTACCAGCGTCACCCAGAATATTTGGCAACCATAATGTATAATTTATTTTTTTTTAACAAATATCGAATCAAATTATTTGTATTCAATCTGCTAGTTCCAGGGCTACAAAAAATAGTTCTGTTTCTTATCACATATTCAGCGAATTATATAACTGAAGCATTTAAAAACAGAAGAGGTAAAGGTGTAAAAGACACTAGTCAGAGTTATCTCTTCTGAAAGTAATGAATTTCATTAAACATCCAGATCGAGTGGTAAATGAAGCGAAGGTGTCATTTGCAGAGTAGAAGTAAATGCTTTTAAGAGGGCCTGGCATGCTGATAAGTACACTTTCCCACTCAGCAAGGAAGGCAATGGCAAACCACCTCACACCTTGTTTTTATTAATAAAGCCTTTGAGGTTCAAATTAGCCTTTCGGCTGATGACCTGAACAACAAACAGCAATTTTTACCCCCAAAAAAAGGTTACAACTATAGTATGCGGCCTATCGCATTAAGTTTAGTGAAGTTTATATTCGGTGAAGTGGTACCACTGTCCTCTAGCATTTTTCGCATGTAAAGATTCACATATTTTACATTATGGTCATGAGTTAATTAGACGTAAAATGTTTAAGAAGTTTTTTATAGAAATTTATGTAATTGCTAACGAAGAAACAGCTGTGACTTTTTTGAAGCAGCACACCTACACAGTGCAAACAAACATAAATGTAAACTATATGTACCTACCTATAATAGTTAATATCCTTTTCATATTATTAATTATAGTATTATTTTCTATTGTAAATTATCATATTATTATCCTTTTCTTGTATGTACATGCAAATTATGGAAAAAGTATGCATTCCGAAAAGTGCTACTGCATCAACAAATACAAACTTCACTAAACATAACATGATAGGCCACGTTTTTTGGTGGTAGCACCAAAAAAGTATTACCATTCCTTTATGGGCCTACTAACGATTATTTATTAGCATATCACCAAAATACAAACCAAAAATGTATTAATGAAGACTGATTTCATAGTCAATTTTAATTATCTAATCTCAATTAATAGTTTAAAAAATACTGTAAAATCTATAACCAATGGCAAACATTTGAATGAAACTTCTGGGAATACTGTCGTTGTATTCCCCCCAAAATACAAACGACAATATTAAATGAAAGTAACACATGCAGCAAAAGAATAGTTCCAATGAATTACAGAACGGTTTTACTGAATAACAAACTAAATATTAATTTAAAGGTAATCTAAACCTCAAAATACTTAATAAGCAAATTATTTAAAATCGTGACCTTGATTATACTATTATTTACTCATGTCATGAGCAAATGCCTGAACCTGGTGTTCATGGAGTGTGGTATAGTCTTTCCATTCCCAACCACCAATCTTGACTTATCATTCTAAAACGTGCACCATTTGATAATAAAAAAAATCTCACAGTAAAAATTTTAACATTGAAAAAATTAAGTAACAATGAGTTAAATAACAACAGTAACAGTGTAGTTTGATAAACTTGTAAAATCAATAATCCAGCGGTGAAAACATTATTATTTCATTAAATTTCAATGTACACAGTGGTTTTTTTTAGTTTACATTGAATCAATGTTTGTTAACCTACCAAAAACTAAAACGTGCCTTTAATTGAATAAGTATTTATTAGTGTATATAGTTACTTGAGTCACGAGTTTGCCTTTGTTTGCTATGACTGCTTTAATTTCAATACAACAAACACAACAGCTTATACTACACCCAGAGCATACAGTATATCGCACAACCTTTTGTAGGTTAACTGTACAAATATAACTGTTACCATAAACAGAAATGTTAGTTTCTCGAAAATGTGAGCAGACTGTTCACAGCACTGAACGAAATCTAATACGCAATGTAATAATGCTGTGAAGTTGAAGCTAAACAAAAATGCCATTCCCTGCCTCTTAACAAAAGCCATGAGCGAGTGGCTAACTACCATAATGTTTCTCTTTCCACAATTTGAAAAATAAAGAAGGAAATTAAAGACATTTAAGAAGCTATTCTTCAAAAGTTTTGTTGACACCTGGTAAAAAAGGAAACGGTTAGGTAGATACTAGTGAAACTGATAGTGAAGATATCAGTGACAGCGATTGTTACCGAGGTGATTCATTCATAGATTTTGTTCCAATGGAATAAGGTAGCTGGTACAGTAAATCAAACATTTCTAGTCATGTAATTAAGCTTATAGGCAAGATTACAGGTCACATTTATTTCTTATAAGGCTTATGAAAAAAACATTTTCTCGGAATAAACCACAGCTTAAAAAATAAATGTAGAAACTGTACGGTAGTGTCGAAAATGTACGAGTATTGTCTCACTGTTGAGGTTGGCAGAATTGTTAAATTTTCACATCCCTTCATCACAGCCCTACCATACGAAAAAAAGCAATCTCATGACTTCAGTATCTATAGTACCGATTTTTACTATGATTTATTCATAAAAGATAGTTAACTTGTATAAAAAGTTTATAAATGTACGGTCTAATGTTTTTTTATACTGAACTGTCACATAAGTAAATATAATAAGTCAAGATAAGGAATGTAGAATGAGAAAATACATAGTATATGATTAAGTTTTTCTTGGAACCACCAAAGAAAGCCATACAAATTTAAGTTAACAAACATAAGTTAATAATTCTATTTCATATAATGAATTAATATAATAATTTCACTAACCTTCTTTTTAAACTGTGTCACCTTTATTTTATTCCTACTTACACGTGTAAGTAGGAAACATGTAAGTAGGTTTACAGAAGATGTATCATCTTCTGTAAATTTTAAATAAATGAAAAAAATTTTTAGTTTCAATTTTTCATTTACTCTGATGATGGTGGATCCACCGAAACACGTGTAAGTAGGAATAAAATAAAGGTGACGCAGTTTAAAAAGAAGGTTAGTGAAATTATTATATTAATTCATTATATGAAATAGAAATATTTCAAACTGCAGGATGCATTATAAAGATTTATTTTTGAATAAGTTAATAATTAATATTTTGTTTTTTTGTATATACAAAAAAACTTTGTATTTACCTTTAACTGCTTTATGTATTTTCTCCTTTTGATTCAAACCATTGACAAAGAAAGATGCAATCTTCATAAAATATTCTAGAAACTTTTATTAATATTACCTGAAGAAGCGATGCGAACCGCAAAAGTGTTTGCAATGAAGAAAATACGAAAAGCAGTATAAGGTAAATACAAAAGTTTTTTTATATATACAAAAAAACAAAATATTAATATGGATTCTGCTGCTATGATGATAACTAAAAACTTAAATAATTATAAGTTAATAAATATACAAGACAAATCTCGACCAGAAATTAATTTATCAAGGTGTATGTTACAGTATTGTCCATAACAGACAGGAGGAGGGTTAAATTATTTGCACTCGATCTGCTACTTCCAGGGCAACAAAAGATAATTCTGTTTCTTGTCACATGGTCAGCAAATTACATGACTGAAAAATTTAAGAACAGAAGAGAAAAAGGTGTAAAAGATACTAGTCAGAGTTATCTCCTTTGAGAGTAATGAATTTTATTACACAGCCAAACCCTGTGGTGAATGAAATGAAGGTATCATTTACAGGGTGGAAAACAATACTTTGAAGAGGGCCTGGCAAGCAGACAAGCATAATTTTCCATTCAGTGAGGAAGGCAATTGTAAACCACTTCACTCCTCATTTTACTTCATAAAGCCTCTAGAGGTTCAAACCACCCTTTCAGCTTAAGACCTAAACAACATGTACTACTATACCAATTAAACTTTAAAGTAAGAGTACCTATATTAATATCTTGTGATTCACAATGAAGTATGCTAATATTTAATAAAAGTTATTTTATTGCAAAATTTCAAGATTACACTGATAATATAACATTACTAAACAAAAATTTAAAAGAAAACACAAGAATGAAAAATATTATAGAAATACGTTAATACGTCAACAGAAACTAACACAATACTAACTGTTCTGTAAATATTAAACAGATGTAACACAACAAGTTGCTTTGGAAATGGATAATTTACATAGCAGACCTAATGACTTACCGTCAGTTATTATGGAAAGAATTTACCTTTAACAGATCATGAAACAATACTTTATATTTGAAGTATTCACAAACAGCACTATATTTTGTACCAGTAACATAATTTTTAGACAACTGCACCAAACAGTCATGATCTATTTCATATCATTATTATTGTTAATTCTAATAACCACTGAAAATCATTACGTAGTTACACTGGGAATTAAAATACTTGGATTTTAAATTCTTTCTTTAAGTTTAAACCAGTTAAAAGTTGGCCAACAAAATGTTATTCAAATAATTTATAAAACGAAGGAATTTATACGCAAAAATTATTATAATAAAAATTAATCATCGAAAAGATTCCTTTGCAGAAAAGATATTTCAGGATTCTTTTAGAATATTTAACTTATTGTAGACTTATAAATAATCATAAAAAACCGTTCAAGTAACAACTTCAAACAGAATAATTTTTAAAAATGTTACTTCTATCAAAATGAAACTTAGAAACAATAACATCAAGGAAACAATTGTTCAAAGTTTATGAATCATCACCTTAGTTTTTACAGACTCAGAAAAAATAATTTGTAAATTAAGTAATCCAAACATATTTTATTAAAACAAAATTAACGTTGAGTGTCTGATTTCATTTTTATTTCATATAATTCTTACATTTTTTATTGGTAATACATGTTATTAAAAGATAGAGATATCTTTTACATACAGTCTTATCAACATTATGAATGGCCTACAGTATTCTATTCATATTCACAGAATTTTGTATTCATTAATTTCTTCCAAACTGAAGAAAAAATAAAAATATAATGTATACAGTAATGTAGAAAGAGTTAAATATAACAAATGACAAAACTTAATTTAGTTAGTCAATATTTAAAAAGGATGTAAACAACAAAATTCTGATATGTCTTATCAGTCCTTACAGTCAAAATAAAGAAACCACAGCTATCTCGAATATCAGGAAATTACAGTTACAATAGATAATCGGGTTGAATTATAATTCCTTAACTACAGAATTTTATGATTAAAAACTTTTATAATTTATTCCACAATATTTACGAATTATGAGTTAGGTGAAAATAAAATAAATTCTGTAAATCAGAGAGCGATTTGGACAAAAAAATTTTTTAAATGTTCGTTTGATAGATAAACCAAAAGAACCAACGAACATACTTCGAAAATAAAGAGACAAGACACATAATTCAAAAAAATTCTATTACAAATTCAAAAAATATTCAAAACTTCTATTTTAAACAAGACGTAACCCACCCTACATCAAAGGGCCTTCAAAAATTTACGGAATTTTCTTTGTCAAAAATCGTCTATTGTAAAGCACTTTACGCATCAACCACTCCCTAGTGAATTAAACTACTACATAAATAACAGATTACAAGTTAAGACGCTAATAAAATATCAATAATAACTGTAAATACTTTAACATGCCTACAATGCGGGTAAAAACCGTACCCACAACATCTTACAGCGGTAGATCACGGATGTAAATAAGAATTATTTAGCTAAGCTTTTTGCTTTTATAAATTTTCGTAAATTATGTAAAATTTCAAAAAAATAATCTGAATGGTTATAATTTAAATAATAACAAAGATTGTATCAAAATATTAGTTTCAAAAAGAAATTAAGAATTAAATGGTATACTACAGCAAGTAAACAAAATATTTGCATCAAGAGATAGGTTATGGTGGACTCAGTTTAGACGCTTAATAATAGAATAATTACACGTAAATTATAATGAAATAATCACAAATTAACAAATTTAAGTATTATTAATGTAAACATACCGCACAAAATTGTTCCTTTAATTCAGCCATTTCATCGGAACTCATTTTTCCTCCAACCTCTGAAAACACTTTAAAACCACCGACTTTAGACGCCATACTTCTCCAGAGTGAATGAGATCATGTGACCGCAAGTAACTACGGTACTACAACTGGCCAGCGCAGTTTGAATTGTATTATGAATTTACGAGACGCACAGCTCAACACCTCCGACAATGAACAGGCCGAGGTAGAAATAAAAATGCCTTTAGTCCAAGGTCCACCAGAAGCTAGTCACAGAACGCCAAGGTGACGTCACTTTTAATTGTTCATTTATTGTACACATATACAAGCGAGGATGAGTAATAATAGATGACAAAGTGATCTGGATTTTTCCAATAGATATATCATTTTATCATTACTTTTAACATGAGTCCTGTCATTGTCATTGATTACTAATAACAACTTATTACTTATCTCACAATTTCTTAGACTGATTCATTTTCTTCATAAATTTCAATGTACGTTACTTACATTTTATCTATGTAAATATTAACTGATAACTTACATATTATTCAAGTAAGCCATTTCTCATTAAATATTCCTGTAAAAAAAAACAGTACTACATTATAAAATAGATTTCTTTGAAGAGCTTTTAATATTATATTACCAATCCAATCCATAGTCAGTAGGTATTTAGAAAGTACAAAAATTACTCGACACCTTCACCACTTTAATAAATGTAAGTTAATTTAATTTTAAGACCTCATCATGGTGAGGCTTCCTACAAAATATACGTATTTGAAGCTTTCTAAGAAATCAGGAATTGAAAATCCAAACAAGTAATAATATCTAAAAGTTGATCATCAAAGCAATATTCGAGACCAATCATTCATGTACAGCTATTGAATTGTCTGAATTATGAGATTAACACCTTCTGTTACAAAGTTCTAGTAGTTGTATTACAGAAACTTTAGTATGTAAACTTCTGTATAAGTTCAAAATTTTTATAACACAGTTAAACCTTTCTAAAGCAACCACCACAATTTTAAGAGTAAATTGGTTTTTTGAAGGGTGGTCAGTTAATAAAGGTTTATAGAAATGTTGGTGGTGTTTTTATTAAGTATTTACACCTCTGTTATGCATAATGCAGCAAAAGGGAGTGTATTTTGCAGTTATGGAATGGAAACTAAATTAATCGTATGTACTAAGTCACTGTATGTAATTTTGTATTTTTTATTACTTAAACAAATACAGCAGTATATACAGTATAGATATAAAAAAACATATTGTTGTTGTTTAGGTCAACAGCCAAAAGGCTGGTTTGAACCTCTAGAGGTTTTACTAAGTAAAAACGAGGAGTAAGGTGGTTTACCTTTGCCTTCCTCATTGAGTTGAAAGAGTATGCTTATCAGCATGCCAGGCCCTCTGAAAAGCACTCACTTTCCATCCTGCAAATGACAACTTCACTTCATTCACCACAGGGTCTGGCTGCATAGTGAAATTCATTACTCTCTGAGGAGATAACTCTGACTAGTGTCTTTTACACCTCTACCTCTTCTGTTCTTAAATACTTCATTCATATAAGTGGCTGACTATGTGATAAGAAACAGAACTATTTTTTTTTAGCCCTGGACCAAACAGATAGAGTGCAATTAAAATAACACTCCACCTGCCCGTTTTGGGCATGAAAAAAAACATAAAAATAAAATAAACAGAAAATTAATACCTATGTATACTACATACATGTCAAAAATCATGTTCGCAAATTCGAATGCTTGCCGATGTGTGCGGCAGACATTTCAGCCCAGGTATGGATGAGTCGATGAACTATAAACAATACAGTAATAGAAACGCAAAAATATCATTTCAACAAAAATCTTGGAATTCTAGGAGCCTAATTATTGCTCAGTACACAACCTAACAATGAGTAGCAGTAGGTAAACGACCAACATGTGCAATTGGTGTCCATCTACATACAGTATTGAAAATTCCCTAAACCTTGTGGCTGTATAATTTATGGTTGCCCGAAAATGAAAATGTCTTTTTACCTGACGGTCATTGGTCGGAGTGTGTTTTTTTTTTTTTTTTTTTGTTTAATGTCCGACTGTTTTGCAATTACTGCTAATGCAGACGGTGAAGGATGAAATGATTTTTTGTAACGTATGAAAATATGCCGTGCCTGAATGGGATTCGAACTCAAGACCGCATGATGAGAGGCGGGCACGTTACCAACTACGTCAATGCGGCCGGCGGTCGGAGTATGGGGTGGTCACTTAATAGGGGTTTAGAATACATTCGTCTTATGAGTAATAAAATCGGTTTTGCAAATATTCGGTTAGAGAGAGGTGGTCATTAAGAGACGTTTAACTGAAGTTGGATTAATAATTAAAACACAAATCACTAGTTTTATATTGTAGATAATAGAAATCAGGTAAACAAAACTGCAATATTCTAACAGTTATTAAATTACAGTATAAATGAAATTTATCCCCTTACCTTTGGTTGCTTTTTAAGTTTAAAAAACTTAAGCGCATCTTGGTGGTACCACCTTCTTCAGAGCATATTATTAAAATTAAAAATTAAAATTCAGAATCGTGTTTTCATTCAATCATTTACAAAATTTACTTATAAATGAGTTATTAAATTATTTTAACATGTTCAATGCAGAACAATTATGAGGTATCTCTCCCGTCGGGCTGATTACTCATGCGGCGTGTTCTTCGCTTGCTTTATTTACAACTGTATGTTACTTATGTATTTTATAGATTTTTTTATTTGTGACATATACATGGATTTATGCTTGCTAATAACACAAAAGTAAACAACTCAATGTATGTTTTAAATTTAGATTTATTTTGGTCTGTTATAATAAATGTATTTCTTGTTTGAATACTTCAGTTTACTATTATGATTAACACACAATTTATCATATAATTTTAAACTACAAATAATATATTTTTAAAGTAAATCCAAAGGTGTAAGCTATTTTGTATCAATACCTGCAAAGATATTAAATTCAAATATTAGTTTTAAGTTGGAAAAGACAGAAAAATGATATCAATTACAACTAGACTTACTTTGTTCATAATTAATAAGTTCAGGCAATTTTTTCACAGCAAATCCGTTCACTTTGGCTTGAGCATTGTTGGTCATTGAAACACTCATAGTACTAATCATTTTAGGAGTTGATAAACCAATTTCATCTGTTTCTTCGGGTAGGTTATTACCTGACGATTAAGCGATTTCATCTGTTTCCTGAACTAAATTGATTCTTGGATCTAAAGAAATTTCATGAGATTTTTGAGACATACTGTTTGACACTAAATCAGTTTCATCTAATAAACGATTATGTAATCTAACAGAATCTAACCAATCAGGTGGCTGATCTGTTTCATCTGCTAATTCTCTACTTTTCAGTGTTGAAGGTGAAGGAGGAGGCAATTGAATGATGCGTGAATAAAAACTATCAACAATAAGTGATGTATCCACCTACTGGCAAGTTTCTTGAACTAACTTCAACTGTATTCTGAAAACCCATTAAAAATACTGTATGAGTTGGCCTATACAATACAAGGGTATAAGATCGTGTGATAAAATTCAAAAACAAACTCAATGGTTATTAAGAAAAAACCTTTCTAAGAGCAATACAATAACAACAAACTGATATCCAACAGGTTGTCTCCCTCCAGAATTACTTAAAATGCTAACAAAACAGAATGCGCTAGGTGAGACCTGACAATAACACCTACCCATTACTCCCATTTTTATTACAACAAAAATGCTGTAACATCATTCATTGCAACAGACTGAAAAGCTATATGTAGAGTTTATTTGTAAAATTGACAGCATTTATATGTTCAAACTTATGTAACGATTTGAGAAGTTATTCAATTCATCTCCAGATTGTTTCGCAATTATGATTAATACTTTCCTCAGATTTCCTATGCGTGAGATAAATGCTATAAAAGCATGAAATTTAAATCATTTTTTAATGATTCATATAGTGAATAAATATTGATGCATGATAGTGGCGAGTAAAAATGAGTTTCAAGTATAATTTTCATATAACTAATGAAGCACAGTAATGAAATAGTGTTGCTTTTTGTTGTAATGCTTCAGTAGATTGCACACTCATAAATGGTAATGGGTTGCAATTATCATATCTGTTTCATATTTTTATTCCATAAACTGGGTATCATTACTAACTACTCCCTATATCTGCACAAATGCAATTTGAACATTGTAAACGTTACGGTTTTTTATTCTCTGAGATTAAGGAAATCAGAAATCAAGAGATCAATTAGATCTCTAAGTTGAAGAATATACTAGCTCTCAGTTCACAAAACAACGACAAACATTTTTATCTTTTATAAAGAGTATTTTGTCCAATGCTCTACCGTGCTGTGTGGTTGAATATTGCCTCCAGCAGAAGAGAACACTGATTGGCTGGAGGCCCACAGCCTACTTCATTACTATTGCGATTATAACTTTGTTTCGACTGAAACAAATTAAACGAATAATGTTTATTGTGACAAACAATAAACAAACTTCCTTTTAAATAAAATAATAAAATAAATTTCACCCGTAACAACTCTTTTAAAAGATTGTATTTTAGTGGTTTGAGATTCGCTCTTTAACCATCTTTAGTGTTTTAGAAAAATATAATTGAAAGATATAATTGATATTTCAACTATACATTTTTTTCTACGGGCTTTCGAATATTACGGACTGTAAATTTATTTTTCTGTTTTATCTTTATTCTACCTATATACGGTTTTGCAGTTACGAGATTCATTCAGTCATGCAAAAATGGCTGTTTTCGTTGGTTGAGGTTATGTGAATATGGAGGAATTGGATGTCGTTTTGTAAATAATCGTGTAATCGTTTTCAAATTTCCTTTGTGTTTTTATTTCTTAGGTTAAAAAATAAATATTATAAAAGTGTTTTTATTATGATTGGATCTAACTGAAATTGGTATAAAAAAGTACCATTATATTAGTAGCATATATATTTTTGTCCTTTCGTAAAATTTGGGTTTTCTTTGTATTATTTCAAATATGACTGACTATTCGTTATTGGCAACTGGTGGTAAGTATTTTTATCTCCTTATTTTTTCTATTAATATTGCAGCTTTGAAATTATCTACTTTATTAGATGTATTTTAGAAAAAAATGATTTATTAGATGTATTTAAAATAAGCCTACTTATCTGTTAATATATATTTTATTTTAAATATCGGATACAATAACAGTTATTTAAACACGTGTTTGTGTGATTTTACAATCGGGATATTAAATTTAAATCCGTGTTCTAATTTTGTGTTTCTTTTAAACAAGTATTGATACAGTATTTTAACCTGGTATACTACAAGTTAGTACTTAGTTTAGTTTATAAACTTTGTGTAGTAAAATTTATGTGTAATTTGGTGGTATTTTAAACATTCATTTTGTCATATTTATTTATATTACATGTAATCATGTAGTATTGTTAAACTTACTGTAGGTGTTCATTGTATGAAAGATTGATCATTTTTTGCATCCAACTCAATAAATATTTTTTTCAAAACATGTTTTGTTACAAAGAAATAAATACATTTTATTGTCGGGTTAGGTTTCACTCAATATCATTTGTGATTCTAACCTAACTTTATCTTTGATATTAACTATAGGTGATTATAATTATTATGTTAACTGTAAAAAAGACATACAAAATAGACAAACAGTGAGTTTTTGGTAGTGAAGTATAACGTACATATAGCACACACTCCATGTTGTTGACGATTACTGAATAAATGAAAAGTAAACATACAGCATTAGCCTGTTATGAAGTCATTTTTAATACAATTGCAATATTCTCTTTCTCTCTATACAAAGTTAAAACTTGAAACTTAAGTTAGGTACTACTAGAGGACCCAACACAAATATTTTCATCAAAACCGGTCAACCAGAAGTAGTAGTTTATTTGTGTAATTTTTATTTTGTTGTGATTTTCTCAAAAATGGCTTTTACAATTTTTTTAAAAATCGCCTTATTTACTATATTTTTTGTGCTCTATAAGATAGGGTAGGCGCCATGTCTGCTGAAATTCTTGGGGAGGCTGTGCCTTCGTAGAAAAAAATGTTTTTTTTAAGATTGCAGCCTTCATATGCATTTTAGCGCAAAATGTTTATAATTAAAGTTATAGTAAAATAAAAACCTACAACTTTTATTTCAAAAATGTTTTTGTATAACGCTTAGTTTAATGGTGTAATTAGAAATTTTCTGTTTTTTATCGATGAATATCTGTAAAAAATTTTTAAAGATTTCAGCCTTAGTATGCATTTTACGACAAAAGTAAAAAAAAAGTAAAAGTAAAAAAGTATAATAACTTTATAGAGAATTAAAAGATTTACAACTTTTATGTTAAGCATTTTGCTCAACAGAGCCTAGTTTAGTGTGAGAGAGTGATTTTCTGTATTAAGCTAAACAGGTTGATTTTCATTTTATATCATTCACTTATGATTAAAATAAGGTTATGTTTTATGAGGTTAGTTTTTTAATTTTTAAAGTTTTATTATTAATGTTAGGTTATGTTGTTAATTTTTGCATTAGCAAGAGTTGTGTGAGTGTTTCACACCAGATTTTTTTTGTATATTGGCTGTATTAATGAAGATGTTCAATTTGTCAATATTTGATATTTTCAGATTCGGTTGTTGATTGTTTGGATAATGAAATTCAGGCCGTTCTGAAAATACCTGTACAAGATAATAATGAAGAATTTGAAAACCCTCAAGACAGATATTTAATTCAAACTACTGACGGTCAACTGTTGTGGGTCTATTATTCTGGTGAACAGCCTGTACCGCAAGAGCCCTCTGAATCGGCACCAGCTATTTTTATTGTTCATTCTCCTAAAGATCAGGCTGGATTGTATGTTTTGCCAGATCAAGAGAGTAATAACATTTTGACAGTATCATCTTTTGAAAATTTACCTGATCAAGATGTTGAAATTGAAGATGATATTGACTCTGAAGATATTCTGAAAGTTGAAGATCGAGTTAAAGTATTTGATGCTATTTTAACTCCCGCCGAAAAGAAAGTTAGACCCAGAGCAAGGTATGTCATTTCAAGAATCAATTCAGTAAAGTTAGTTTGAATCACCAGAAATTAAAATTTATGGTAGTTATACATTTCTTGTGTTCTAATGTAGCATCAAAATTTTCATTTTCAGAATTTCAATGGGAATACGGTTTTAGTTTATCTTACAGAGGTTTCACAGATTTTAAAACACGAAAGGTGTCACACTGAGTTTTCCACCAGGTTATGAAATCAAAGACATTCACATTGAATAAATCCATATATTGTTGTAATTTTCAATAACTAAAATGTACAATTAATACAAGTGGCAAATACAAATACAAGATTTAAAATATTATAAACAAAACCAAATGTTAGTGTTTTCCACAATGCAGACAATCGTGTCATCTGTAAAAAAATGTTTCCAACAGCTGTTTTTATGTTTTTTACTGAATCCATAATATGGCTTAATCTCATTCTCAATTTATTTCTTGCTCCGGTTCTAACTTGATGTGAAGGTGGTTGCATGTTCCATAGCATTTTTTATCGTTACTTATGTGAGTGTTTTGTTCATTTCTGCGAGCAACAATAATTGTACTACTTAGACGAGTAGCAAGTGGGATTTCCTCTATGTCATCAAAATCATTACATTGGGCAAGGTTCTCATCTTCTCACTTCACAGCTTCAGTTTTGCCTTCTTCTTTCCTTTTTACTTCCTGAAGTATTCCCAACCCATCATCATCTACATCACTGTCATCGTTTTGTTCTTCATCACCTTTATCCAAAAATTTTTTCTAACGAAAGAACCAGTTGGCATTCATCTAAATCACGCTCTTCCCGTACAACAATTAACAAAAGTTTATTTATTCTAGACTCCTCTTCTATATCTATTATTCAATCGATTTATAATAAAAACGAAGCAATCTATATTTATATACTATACTATACACCCCAAATTCACTAATTACATTTTACGCATAAAAATTACATACCTATATACAATTTTAACAAAAATAAATATAACACTAAAGGTGCCACACGAAACTTGACTCCTGGTTTTTAGTGACGTGAGCAGTGGAACACGGTGGCGTCGTCTGTGTTGCAAAAGGTTTACTCTCAAACTGAATGTGTTTATTACGGATTGGGTAAAAATGAGTAGGTGAATTCCTAGAAATAGGCTTTCCAGGTATACCGACTGCCAGTACTGCCAACACCAGTAAATTATTGTTTTTACATTAAAATATGTGCACCTGGAGGAAAGCTCCGTGAAGACACCTCTGCAAGGTTAATAGAGTTAAATATTAGTTTTTTGTGTAACATCTGTATTAGTGTACTCTAGAATCATTGTTAACCAAGTCCTGAATATTTAAGCTTCTGTATAAACTGAGAGCTTGCGGGCTGAAAAGTATGTGTATTATGGATTTTCACTGTTAAGTGATTGGTTTTTCATCGAGTTTGTTTCTGAGGTTTAGAAGTTTTTGTAGAGCAAAAATTATCTCTAAAAAATATAGTGTTGGTGATGGATATTGCTCCAACTCATCCAGGAGCAGAAACATTGCGTAGTGGTCTTTTAGGATAAAGTGAAAATAATAGAATAGGGATTTAAGTAACCACCGGTGTTAGCCTGTGGTAGAACATGGGCTACATTGCCTAATGTCTATTATAATAATTGTAACAAATGACCATCAGTTAAAGTGTGTTTAAGAAGAAGTATTTTTTACAAATTGTTGTTTACAAAATCTCCAAACGTTGGTTAGAAATATATGTTTTTGCTTCTAAGATGTTCACAACTGAATTATGTCCTACAATTTTTCATTATTTAACGGTTTTGTGAAGATTCTTATTATATGTTGTTAATATTTGGTTGTATTTTTTGTATTTCTCTAGAATTCCTGATGAAGAAGGGGAGAACTTAGAGAACTATGTTTGTGATCTATGCGGCTCGTCTTTTATGAGGGCAAACCAGTATTATGGTCACCTGCATCTTCATTCAGGTAATGCTATTTGTTTAAAATTCACTGTATTAAAGAAAAATTTTTAATATACATTACTGGTTTAAGTTTCAAAAAATTGTTGATGTATACCAATCTAATGTTATTTACAGTAGGTACTCGCTAATCTGAACTAATGTAGAGGTGTTCGGAGTAAAGAAGTAAAATAAAAATCATGCTCTACAGAAAAAAAAACATATTTTTATGAACATACATATACAAGTATCCAAGTACAAATTCAGATATAATCCATCTACTGGTTTTTGAAGAAATCAATCTAATTTTTTATTGTTTCTTTTCTTCAAAAACTTGTCAAGGGTTTCATCTCGCAAATTTCAAAGAAGTAGAATTTTCTGCAACTCTTATTTCATTTTTACTGGCCCATTCAATGCACTTGTTGAATACGATACTGCATAGTTAAGTCCGTAACTAGTTATCTGAATTTGGTTCGGTTCATTAAATTTTCTCGAGTTATTTCTAGTTTTCTCAATATCATTTCTGAATTCTTTGAGCCATTTATCTGACACCTTATTTTATTGTTTAATGTCCTAAAAATTTGTTTTGTCCACTAATTGTCATCCATTCTATACTGGTGCCATAAATTTTAGTGTTCTTCTAATCGTTTCAATTAATGTTCATTTTCCTTATACTGTTCTTCTTATCCCCATAACCTGTGTTGTCCATCTACTATCTTCGGATCCATTATCTTATAAAGGATCTTTCTCTCAAATTTTTCTGTGTCTTTTAGAACCAGTCCTTCTAAGGTGGACTCTTCTGTACAGACATGTAGGTTTATAACATCTGATCTTAGCTTGTCGTGAGAGTGCTTTGTCCTTATACAAGTGGTGTGTTCCTCAGATTGTACCAGCCATCTTTCTCATTTGCTGTTGTTAGCTTCCTTTTCACTGGTCTTCAGTTGTATTATCTCCTTGAGATACTTTACTTGATGCTATCAATTTTTCCATTTGTCTAAGTGACGTGGGGCTGTTTTGATGTTTGTTATGTATTTAGTTGTTTTGAAGGAAATCTGTAGTCCTTTTACTGCTTGTTCTTTTGACATGTTGATTTGTTATATTATTGTTGTTTTTGTGTTCCTAGAAACGATTCCTAGGTCATCTGCAAAAACAAGACAGTTTATCTTCATGCCATTTTTTGATCCTTCAGTGTGTACCTAGTTTAACAATCTTTATTTAGCAAGTTCCATTACCCATTCCTGGATAACTTTCTCCCACACACAGTTAAAAAGAACAGGTGACAGTCCATCACCCTGCCTGATGCCTTTTTTAATTTCAAACTCTTCCGAGGTTTCTCTTAGAAATTTTGCTTTTGATCGTGTCTGTGTTAATGTTTCCTTAATGATTGCTGTTGTTTTGATGTCCATTCAAAATCTTTCTAAAATATTCAGTAGCTATTCTTGATCGATTGAATCATAAGCTTTCTTAAAATCAACAAGCATTACTACTAGATCTCTTGATATATAACTTTCCAGAACTTGTTTTAGATTCTATATCAGTTCTATGCAGGATCTTCCTTTCTTGAACCCGGTTTGATATTTACCTGGTTTCTGATCTAAGTTATTTGTTCTTCTAGTGCAGTGAAAAGTACTTTGGAGAGTACTTTGTATGTCACGGGTGAAATGGAAATTCTGCGGTAATTGTTAACATCCATTCTGTCTCATTTTTTATGATGCAGTGGATGTGTCAGTGCCATTGTTTTCCATTTATAGCGAATCTTCTCAGTTTCCCAGATCTTTTCTATTTTTTTTCTAAACCCTTGAATGGTTTACTTCACCATTTTTCAACAATTCTACAGTGATTGAGTCTCCTCTGGCAGCTTTGTTGTTGTTCAAGTTTGTGACTATCCTCAAAGTTCTCTTGCATTTGGTGGAGATGAATTCTTGTTTCTTCGTCTTCAATCTTTTGTGGCCATTTCTCTTTGAGTTCTTCGCAATTCATTAATTTCTCAATGTATTCAACTTTTATCTTGCAGTTGATCTTTTTGTTCACAGCTAGTGTACCATTCTCTCTTCAAAAGCATAAGCTTAAATGTTGATAGCTAATCAAGTGCTGTTTGAATATTGTGTAGAAGTTCCTATAGTTGTTTTTCTTGAAGTTTGACTTAGTGCTTTGGATTTATCTTGACTCGTTGGAGGGGTTTTCCTGTCCATTTTCGAACTTCCTTGTACGCTGTAAGTTTTTCTTCCATTTTATCTGGATACAAAGCTTTTAAGGCCATTCCTCTCTTGTCAATTGCCTCATCACAGCCTTCAGTCCACCATCGGTGCTTACATGTTCTACATAGCGGTGCCAATTCTTCGGCAATGTTAACCACGCTGCTGCAGAGGCTTTCCCAGGTTTCTATTTTCCTTTCTTGAAGTAGTCTTTGAAATTCAGACTTTTTTGTTTCACCTTTTCAGGATCAATCCTAATTATTGTTTCCTAGGGAATTTCTTGAAATTAGGTTATTAGTTTAAAATGAAATGTTTCACTCAATTTAATTAATCTTTTACTGTTCCTGTTTGTTTTTGTACTGGGTGGTTGCTGTCAGTCTTCCAGAATTGTCTTTCTTTTCCAATTTATGCATCAAAATCACCAACTAAAATTTGGGTTAATATAATTATTTCACCAACATTCTTTTTAAACTGCGTCACCTTATAAAATAAAGTAATGAATAAAATTAAAAACAAACAATATTTTAAAAATAACATAAGAACCACCCTTACATTAGACAATAAAAAAAACAAAAACCATTTATTGCATTAAAATATAATAAAACTATTAATAATAAGTTATACAAAACATTAAATAATTTTTATAAAATCGCATACACATGTAATAAAAAAAAACTACTGTCCACAAATGTAATTAAAAATAATATAAATGAAACACTAAGCAATAAAAAGGGTGTGTATAAAATAGATTGTGGTAATGAGGATTGTAAAAAATTTTACATTGGTATGACTACTCGTAATTTTCAAGTGAGGTATAATGAACATAAAAAAGCACTGAAATGTGACTACATTATACAGTCGAACTCGCTTATAGCGTCATTGAAAGGACAGATTAAATTTTACCGTTATATCCGAGTGACGTTATAACAAAGTTAGCTCTTGTGTCAAAGTAAATCTAGCTAAACTAAGAATATTTCGTATACATTACTACTAATTTACGTAATGTGCTAAACGTTTTTTATTTGCGATATTTAAATCGTAATACCCTAATAAAATAGATACTTAACCACTCTGTGTAAGTAGGTAGACTTTATTATGTATTAAAATACGGAAACCAAATACATATTTGTATGTACATAAACTACATAATGGTACGTTATCTTCTTTATTGGAAGAAATCAGTGATTTTCTTTTGAACATCTCGTTCTGCGAAATAAATCCTCTCCGTAATGTCTCTCGGTGACGGTGAAATCTTAAAAAAGTTTCAGCCGCTAGCATTAGGAGGCAATGTTGGCGTGACGGTGTCCTCTTCTTCATCTTCCTCTTGCTCAGTCGCTTCCTCAGTATTAGAGAATTTTCTTAAATGTGGATAGTCTGATGTGAAAGTTAGGTACAGTGCTACCTATTAGTACTAAGTGTTACATGTCACGTAGAGGGTGCAGTCCCAAAACTGACCTTGATGTAGATCAATCAGTAGTTATAGACACACATATGAACAGCTTAACAAAATCATTTTAATCCCTTCGCACAAGCAAACACTATTCACAAGTAAACTATTGTACTATATTACTGTATACTGTATATTTATTTTTCAAATAATTTACTGATAAATTATGGCAAGTTCACAATCGTTGTACGTGAAGTAAAAAATGATTTCATCGGAAAAATTTTGACGCAACAACCGAGTTAATGACGTTAAAACAGGGGTTTTCAGATAGAAGTTTGACGCAACGCCTAAAAAAATGACGTTAAGTCCGAGTTGACGTAAAGTCCGAGGCCGTTAAAACCGGGTTCAACTGTATATATCTAACGATACCAATCATATAAAAGAAGAAAAACATAAATTTGGTAAAATAGATGAACTTTTTAATATAATAGAACAATGTAATTATGAAAATAAAAATAAAATTGAAAAATATGAGATGTTCCATATTTATAAATATTTAAAAGATCAAAAGCAGAACATTTTGAATGAACAGGTCAAATTTAGGAATGATGAAGTGATATTGACTGCTGCTGCTATCTACAGTAAATATGAGAACGGATATATTAAAATAAATTAATTTTAAATCAGTTTTATACAAATGACTGAAGATGTATCATCTTCTGTAAATTTTAAATAAGTGAGATAAAAAAATAATTTTTTTTGGTTTCAATTTTTGTATTTGCTCTGATGATGGTGGATCCACCGAAACACGTGTAAGTAAGAATAAAAATAAAGGTGACACAGTTTAAAAAGAAGGTTGGTGAAATAATTTATATTAATTCATTACATGAAATAAAAATAATTTCAAACTGCAGGATGCATTATAAAGATTTATTATTAAAATTTGGGTGTTCTTATCTGCTGCATTTTGTACTTCATTCTCTAGCAATAATAAATGAAGAACTAAAAAATATTTCTTAAGGCTATGAATTAATTATCTTTTAACTTTCACTGCAGAGCACGCACATGGTGCTTGCTGGGTGTTTCATTTTACTGAGCTGACCACGCTCCTGATGTGTGATATAAGACTTATAAATTTACCAAAGAAAAAACTTAGAACAGGGGTTGTACTTTGTTTCAACAGTTCAGCAGTGAAAGTGTTAAGCATCTAATATTTTGGCTTGTATCTTTTGTAGTTATTTATTGTTGTTTAGGTCAACAGCCGAAAGGCTGGTTTGAACCTCTAGAGGTTTTACTAAGTAAAATCGAGGAGTAAGGTGGTTTACCTTTGCCTTCCTCACTGAATTGAAAGAGTATGCTTATCAGCATGCCAGGCCCTCCGAAAAGCATCTACTTTTCACCCTGCAAATGACACCTTCACTTCATTCCCTACAGGGTCTGGTTGTATGGTGAAATTCATTACTCTCAGAGGAGATAACTCTGACTAGTGTCTTTTACACCTCTACCTCTTCTGTTCTTAAATAGTTCAGTCATATAAGTGGCTGACTATGTGATAAGAAACAGAACTATTTTTTTTTAGCCCTGGACCAAACAGAAAGAGTGCAATTAAAATAACACTCCACCTGCCCGTTTTGGGCATAGTTATTTATTATGTAATGAAAAAGTTGTTAAAATTTAACTATCTGTTATTCAATTTTTATTTTCAGGTGAATTTCTCTGGGAATGTCAGTCATGTTCTGATGGAGTTAGATTTCCTAGTCAATCTCAGTTGCGCCGTCATGAAAAGAAATTTCATGTAAATTTAAGACCTCATAGTTGTACAAAGTGTGATGCTACTTTCGACCGTCCATCTCAGTTAGATTATCATAGGTAGGCCTAAGTATAATAATTTATGATTTAAACTTCTTGTATCAAAAAATTTTTGCAAATAAGATGTACTTTTCTTGTCAGTCTTCTGACAACTGAATGCATCATCAAAAGTGACAGATGAGTTCTCAATCAAAAACCCTTTATTTGAAGTTTGCCTTTCTGGGGCATTAGAACTTTTTTCAGTTATACATTAGAAGTTAAATTAACGATAAATTCAGAATATAATTATGGAAAAAGAAAAATAACTTAGAAAATTTTGAGAATTCAAAATTCTAAAAACAAAGATATTTTACTGTAGGCCTACTCCAGTTACAGTTAACGTCTCGAGATTGGCAAATTTGGTTAACTGTACGAAAAAATATTTTTACTTTCTCTTGTCTGTATGAATATGTAGGAAGGAAAGTATTGTTTTCATATCGATTTTTTGAAATTGAGTTTTCACCAGATAAACACGTTTTCAGACCCCCTGAACTAGAGATGTGGGCCGGGTAAATACCCAGTGGGAAGGTAAATATAAATAGGGTATTTACCCAGTGGTCGTTTAAATACCCAAAATGAGGGTATTTTCAGTTATTGAGCTTTTTATTACACTTTTTTAATTGTTGATGAATTGTTGACGAACAGGGACTGAAACACAGCTATTTGATGCCTTAAATTGAAATCAGGAACAATATTCATCCTTCAAAACTAAACTAAAGGAAAATTAACGTGCGGGTATTTATATGTTTTGGCACTGTAACACCGTAACCTTTCTGTATTGGTTCTTAAAGAGTGTTTTTCTTAAACTAAAGTAATATATTGGATAACATATTGTTGTTTATTTTTTAAAATTTTTAATACATAGGCCTACCAAGGTATTGAGAAGGTCGAGTTTCATTAGGGTATCGACCGGTACTGAAAATGAGCAACAAAGACATAGGAGGGAAAAGTGCTTGCTATGTTTGTAGTAAGAGTAGGCTATATGTATATAATTGAAAGATGTGTACTTCAGAACTCAATAAGTAACAAAATATTTAATAGAAAGGACATTAATTATTAAAAAATGCTTATAATAGGATTAAAATCAATAGAAGCCTCAAGGTCAAACTTCAATTAAGTCATATGGTTCATATAAACATATGTTTAACTGCATTAATTTATAAAGTGACCTTGAAGCTTCTATTGATTTTGCTCTTACTATAGTAGAAGTGTAGTAACTCTGAGTTTTCAGGTTATAAATATTGAATTGTATCTTCTTATCCAATTAGTCATAATTAAATTAAATTGTTATTAACTGTCTAATCTTATTATATTTCTAGAAAGTTAATATAGAATAGGCCTAGTTTGCATATTGGTACCTTTTTTAGGGTTCAACTTTCTGCGACACATGATTTTTAATGTAATATCAAAAATACCCGGGTATTTACCCAAATTGGGTATTTACCCCGATTTATAAGTACCTGGGTATTTCACATCCCTACCCTGAACCCAAAATACATGTTTTTAGTAAATTGGTCTGTGTTTGTACAAAATATCTCAAGAACGGATCATCGTATGACGTTGTAACGAGATCCTTAAGTTAGGTACCATACGAGGACCCAACATGAACATTTTCATCAAAATCGGTCAACCAGAAGTAGTAGTTTATTCGTGTAATTTTTCACTTTTTTGCAATTTTCTCAAAAAAAGTTTCTACGATTTTTGTAAAAATTGCTTCATTTACTACATTTTTTATGCTCTACACATTTCAACAGAAAAAAGTAAACATTTCAACAGATAAACAACTGTAATCACACAACAATCATAATAGATGTTATTTAGCCTACAGTACAATGTGTAGGCTACATAATCGTCATTGCATAAATTCCAGTGAGTCTTATCCACTAGTTTTGTCCAACCTTACAAGCTGTATAGCCTCCTTGCAAATTATGGTTAGTTGTCACTTGTCATACATACATAGAACGTTTGTAATTCCATGCTTCTCATCAGTTTTTGTGATTTCATGAGTGTACTGTATCACACTGGTTTTTGAGTCTGGTTGTTTTGTTATCTGCAGGGATACTTTTTTATTTTTTTTTTAATTCCCATTCATTTCACACATTTTGATGATATTTTTATGCGTAGGCTACGGTACAGTACTTACTATCAACATCTTTGTGAGTTGAATACCGCGTAACGATATGACTGTGTGAACGAATAAAGCTTCTCGACAAAATAAAAACGATCTACCTACTTTAAGCCATCGTAAACTATCAGAACTAACCGTGTACCGAAAATTACGATATCTTGTATCGTGCTCCAAGAAAATAAAATACGCCAAGAGTGGGCATTAGAAGATCATGTAACATCTCAGAAAAGAAAACATGAAGGAAGGATCCATTTGTTGAGAAGCGCTAAATGAATGGTTCACCATTGTAACTTAATAAAGTGTTAATGTTAGTTTGCAAATCGCTAGAAAATGCCTAATACACTTCCATGTTTCATAATTTATACGAATAAAATAACAAAAACCAAGCTTTAAAATGAGCTGTTCCAAAATTTTTTATGTTTCTTGGTAAGATATATATGGGGTTCCAAGTACAATCTTCATCTTTCATTTTACCTACTATAGTCTGGTTTTCTGCCCATAACAGACAGGTGGAGTGTCAAATTATTTACACCCCATCTGTTAGTTGCAGGGCTAAAATAAATAGTTCTGTTTCTTATCACATGATCAGCCAATTAAATGACTGAATCATTTAAGAACAGAAGAGGTAGAGGTGTAAAAGACACTAATCAGAGTTATCTCCTCTGAAAGTAATGAATTTCATTATACAGCCAGACCCTGTGGTGAATGAAGTGAATGTGTCATTTGCAGAGTGGAAAATATGTGCTTTTCAGAGGGCCTGGCATGCTGATAAGTGTACTTTTTCAATCAGCGAGGAAGGCAATGGTAAACCACCTCACTCCTCGTTTTACTTAGTAAAACCTCTAGAGGTTCAAACCAGCTTTTCGGCTGATGACCTAAACAACAACAGTCTGGTTTTGTGATCATCATTAGGACTGAATGTCATACCTAGAAATTAAAATGAATTAAATTTTATTGTTTTAGGAGACGGATCCACGAAAATGAACGCTCTCATGCTTGCCAGTTATGTGGTAAAGCGTTCTTTAAACGATCTGATCTACGGACGCACCTTAATACTCATCTTAGTGTACATGGTTGTATGTGTGAAGTTTGTGGCCGTCGATTTAGTCATGTTTCTAATCTGACTAGACATATGCGTATTCATTCAGGTAAGGATTTTATTCTTGTGGTAAAAATTTATCTTTTTACTTTCACTTGCCTATATGAATATATAGGAAGGAAAGTATTGTTTTTATGTCAATTTTTCGAAATAGAGTTTTCACCGGATCTATACGTTTTCAGACCCCCTGAACCCAAAAAACATGTTTTTAGCGATTGGTCTGTGTGTGAACAGAATATCTCAAGAACGGGACATCGTATAATTTTGAAACTTGAAACTTAAGTTACATACCTTTACCGGACCCAACACGAACATTTTTATCAAAATCGTTCAACCGGAAGTAGTAGTTTATTCATGTAATTTTTCACTTTTTTGTGATTTTCGCAATAACTGGTCCTACGATTTTTTTAAAAATTGCCTGGTTTACTCATTTTTTTATTTTCTACAAGGTAGGGTAGGTGCCATGTTTGCTGAAATTCTTGGTGAGGCTGTTTTTATGTAAAAAAAAGTGTTTTTTAAGATTACGGCTTTAATATGTATTATAGCACAAACATTTATATAGTAAAAAATGTAGAGAATTTAAAAGTCTACAACTTTTATTTTAAACATTTTTTTGTATAACACTCAGTTTACCGGTAATTAGCGATTTTCTGTTTTTTCTCACGAAAACGCGTGAAAAATCGATTTTTTTAAGATTTTGGCCTTAGCATTTTATGACAAAAGTGTATATAATAAAATTTATAGAAAATTAATTAATTTTGTTTAGAGCATTTTTCTCTACAGTCTAGTTTAGCGTGTAAGAGTAATTTTCCGTGTTTTTAAGCTAAACTGAGGTAGATTTTCATTTTGCGTCTTTCATATATGATTAAAATTAGGTTATGTTTATTGAGGTTAGTTTTTTTTTGTTTATTTCTAATGTTGTATTACTAATGTTAGGTTATATTGTTAATTATTTGCATTGGCAAGAGAAAGTTGTGTGAGTGTTTCACACCAGATTTTTTTCCTATGGAATACGATAATTTTATCAATAAGTTGGGAACAACAAGTAGAGCAAGAGCCTGCTATAATTGACTATTTGGGCGGGGGTTGCCATTTTCCCGTTGTTGTAAAAGTCCATTAGGCTGGGTAAAATTACGAATACAATATTGTACTGTCTATATGTAATGTATGTTTCCAAGCTTTGTACTTTATTTAATATGTTCATACAGGCTAGAATTTACTTGTATTATGTTACGTAGGCCCTGGAAAAACAGACCCCCTGAACCCAAAAAACATGTTTTTAGCGATTGGTCTGTGTGTGTGTGTGCGCGCGCGCGGTGTGTGCGTGTGTGTGCGTGCGCGCGTTTGTGTGTGTGTGTGTGTGTGAGTACAAAATATCTCCAGAACATCGTACAAACTTGAAACTTAAGTTACATACCACTACCGGACCCGACACGAACATTTTGATCAAAATCGGTCAACCAGAAGTAGTAGTTTATTTGTGTAATTTTTCACTTTTTTGCGATTTTCTCAAAAACTGGTCGTATGTATTTTTTAAATCGCCTCAATTACTTCAATTTTTTATGCTCTACAAGATAGGGTAGGCACCATGTTTGCTGAAATTCTTGGTGAGGTTGTTTTCATGTAAAAACATAGTTTTCTTATTTCAAACATTTTTTTGTATAACGCTTAGTTTAGCGGTAATTAGCAATTTTCTGTTTTTTTTCTCACGAAAACGTGTGAAAAATTGATTTTTTTAAGAATTCAGCCTTAGTATGCATTTTACGACAAAAGTGTATATAATCAAATTTATAGGAAATTAAAAGATCTACAACTTTTATTTAAAGCATTTTTCTCTACAGAGCCTAGTATAGTGCGAAAGAGTGATTTCCCGTATTTTTAGCTAAACTGAGATCGATTTTCATTTTGCGTCTTTCACTCATGATTAAAATAAGGTTATGTTACTTTAGGTTAGTTTTTTGTTTATTTCTTATGTTTTATTACTAATGTTAGGTTATACTGTTTACATTATTTGCATTGGCAAGAGAAAGTTGTGTGAGTGTTCCACACCAGATTTTTTAACAAGGTTCCTTTGTTTATTGTAGGTGTAAAGCCGTATCCGTGTTCATATTGTGGCCGTCGTTTTAATCAGTTGAATTCGTTTAAACGAGCATAAGGCAAGCCATATAGGTCAGACTCCTATCACTTGTTGCGGCAAAACATTTAAATCTCATGTTGTTCTTAAGAAACATGTCAAATTAATGCATCAGACAAATGTAAGTATCAAGTAGCTTGTGATAAATGTACATTATGTTCTTAGATATCTAAGATTATTATTAGTGACTTAATTCAAACAGTGATCGCTATAACAGGTTACTAATAACACCCTGATAATAAAAACAGCTGTTACTTTATAACAGTAAGGACTGTTATAACAGCATAAGACTGTTACAACTAAATGAAGTTATCAATAACTGTTTCGTTTAATAACACCACTTTTAAGTTTAACTTTGTTATAATACTCTTATCAATACAAACATAAGGTAGAAAATCTCACTGAATCTTTCACGGGCAAACAGTAAGTTTTTTTTCCATCCAGGAGACTCCAAAGGGAGTATAGGACATGTCAAGATAAAACTGATCTGAATGTTTATCACCAATGATAAATTCATCACTTATCACCAAAAAATTGTTTTTGCTAACTGCTTACTTCAGTAGGCTTGTCATGAACCCCATTGCATCAAACATCACACATAATAAAAAATAAAAAAATCTAACGCAATGATAAATTCATCACTTACCGATAATTTTTCCCTGCTACTGCTTAACTCAGTAGACTTGTCATGAACCCCTTTGTATAAAATTGTACACAATATTTATTTAATTAGAAGTTAAATACCAAAACTATTTAGAAAGGAATTCGTGCAAACTGTAAAATGTTTCATCAATCAAATATTGTTTTAGCTTTTTTTCAAAATGACTTAAATTGTCCCAACTTTTTAAACCTTGAGGCAATTTATTGATGTATTTTCTGCCTGCATAAGTTGGTTTTTGTTCAAACAATTTAGTGTTGTGATTAACAACATAATAATCGATTCTGTTTCTTGTGTAGTGGTTGTGAACATCTAAATTCTGTAAAAAGGTATTTTTCTTTACGTACATTATCACTTCAAAAATGTACAAAGAAGGAACTGTGAGCAGTTGCAGCTCTTTAAATAGTGATCTGCATGAGGTAAGGTGGTTGACTCCCATCATACACCTAATAGCTTTTTTCTGTATTTTAAAAACTCTTTCCATGTTACCCTGTGATGAATTACCCTATACTAATATGGCATACCTGATATGAGATAATATTAAACCATGATAAGCTGCTATAAGCAATTTTTTATCATTTAATCTGGCAATTTGTTTTAATGCAAATACCCCAGATGATATTTTACTACAAATTTGGTCGGTGTAATAATCCCACGATAGGGTCCTATCTTGTGACACTCCTAGAAACTTCACTGTTTGCACATGATCTAGGATATTATTTTGTATAAAGACATCCACTTCTTTGTTTTCCTTTACATTGTGTTTGTATTTGAACTGTAAGTACTTACACTTTTTCCCATTAACTGTTAACATTAATTCATTCAGAAATTGGACTACAGATTCTATGCTAATATGTGTATTCACTTCCAGACTATCTACCAGTAAACTTTACAAGTGACTATAGTTACTATACATTGTACATTGTGCTGATAAGTCAGCAGCCATGCATTCATATAGGTGTCGGCAGGATTAAACCAAGCCAATACTCAAAACAAACCGTCAAGCGAGTCATGATGTTACCGCCGGACGGTTTGTTTTGTGTACCATTTTCTGTACCAATAAACCTTTGTACATAAAATCTACCTGTTAGTGAATAATTAAGTTCACTTCTTTTCCACATGTGTCGTTTCCTATTACCTATTACTACATTGTATTGTTGGCTGGACGATAACAGTGTTATTTTAATAACAGGTTATAGAATTCTGTTATCAAGCAGGCTGTTATTTTCAGTTACTCATCAAAAAATAGCTTTATTTTCCATCACTACTTATTATCAGCCCTTTGCTGGCTGAGTGTTTTTCCCTGTATAAGATCGCTGAAGTCAGGTTGTTTTTTAAAAAAAAATTACTTTAATACATGACTCACAAACTTGTTTTAAGAACTTTATTTCACGCTTTTTATAATAACGCTAATTGACTAAGAAAAGGGTAGTCATTATTTACAAGGCGTATTTTTAAAGTAAGTACCATTTTGAAATAAAAAGAAAACCAGTAAACTTTTCTTAATAATATTATTTTTACATGAAAGCCTGTTTTTTAATCTACTTTTCTACATAATTGCCACCAATATTAAAGCACTTATAGTATCGTACAACCAGCTTTTGATTACCATCATTGTAGAAATCTGCCACCTGATTAGACAATCACTGTAACATGCTTGTTTTGACATCTTCATCATTATCGTAGTGATTACCACCCAGATGAATTTTCAAATGCAGAAACACAACAGGAAACTCATTAGATAACAACGAAATCGTAAACCGTCTGTTCTCTCTCACTTTTTCAACTTTCTGCATCTAGTCGTCAGTAATGATTGAAGGTCGCCCACTATATTCGTCGTCATACACATTCGTATGGCCATCTTTAAAAGCTCTCACCCATTTCCATATTGTTCCATCACTTGTAATATTTTCTCCATACACTTCACTGATCTGACGATGGATTTCAGCCGCTTTTATATCTAGCACTAAAAAACTAATCGTAGTGCATATTTCACAGCCTGCGGGGTTCTCAATCGGAGGAGGCATTTCAAATACGCAAAACAAACGTAAATACGGTCAAATGATTCTGGTGTCTGTGGCTTGCCAACAGATAGCGGTACACAGCGCACATGTGCTAAATACAGACCGTACCGCTGCAGCGGCGAAATTTCAAAATGTTACTTTAAAAATATGCCTCATCTAATAAACAACCATAGAACCCTCTCAGAGGATAAAGAACACAATAGAATCATGCAGGGAAATCAGGAACAGTAGAATCTTTCTACTCTATAGTAGAAAGATAACTAGTGTAGCTAGTGATAGCTAGTGTAGGCAGGCTGTGGCCACGAGTTAATAAATTTTATTATCACACAAAACCATATAGACAAAACATAACTTTCCAAAGCTCAGGTTTTTGTAGCTTATTATTGTTGATTAGTTACTTTTTATTTTGTTTTAGGGAGATAAACAGACTGGAAATAAGCGTCAGTTTCACTGTAAAGTGTGTGGCAATAGTTTTCCGTTTTTAACATTACTTCGAAGGCACGAAATGGAACATAATCAGTTTTCTTGTTCAAGTTGCAAAAAGGTAAAATATTATGTTATTTATTAGGCATACACTCCTCAAACCTCCCTTAATATCCATTTTAAGTACTCAAAGTGTTATATATTATATTAGATCGCCTCCGTAACCCAGTGGCCATGGACAGTCATCATGCTACGCTGCAAAGCAGAAGATCCCAGGTTCAATTTCTGGCTCGTGTTTAGGTCATCAGCCAAAAGGCTGGTTTGGACCTCTAGTGGTTTTACAAAGTATAACGAGGAGTGAGGTGGTTTACAATTGAAGGGTTCAGTGGATGAAGGTGCTATGTGACATAAATACAGTTCTGAGATATTGAGTGTTAAAGTTCAAAAGCTGTAACTTTATTTACCAATTTCAGAAAGTTACATTTTTGGTGTCAGTATATTAAATAGACACAGGGAATTTATTTAAGTATTCTAAACCTTGTCTAATTTAGTTTTTAAATTGAATTTAACTTATTTTTGTGTAGATAACACCTTCTGTCATAAGAAAATATTTTTTAATAAAATGTCTATTTTAAAATGAATGAAGGTGTTAAGTAACGAACTAGTTAACAGGAAAATGTTAAAATATAACAAATTTATTTTAATAGTAGGCCTAACTAAATTGCGTTTTGCATTACAAAGAAACTAATGAATAATAATATGTATTATAAACGAAAATTTATTGTTAGTATTACTTATTTGACTTGTAGATAGATAACACCTTCATCCTCTGGTATTTTCTTAATGGAAGCAGATAGAGATTTCTGTGTTAGTGCCATTGAAAAATGTGCACTTAAAAACTTCATTACCGATGAAAACTCAATTTTTGTGAAAAAGTTAGTTAACACCTTCATCCACTGACCCCTTCAATTGCCTTCCTCACTGAGTGGAAAAGTATGCTTATCAGCTTACCAGGGCCTCTGAAAAGCATCTACTTTCCACCCTACAAATTACACTTTCACGTCATTCACCACAAGGTCTGGCTGTATAATGAAATGCATTACTCTCTGAGGAGGAACTCTGACTAGTGTCTTTTACACCTCTACCTCTTCTATTCTTAAATGCTTCAGTCATATAAATGGCTGACCATGTGATAAGAAACATAACTATTTTTGTAGCCCTGGTACTAGCAGATCGTTTGCAAATAATTTAACACTCCACCTGCCTGATATGGGTGAGATTCCTGGCTAGGGTCTGAAAAATTATTACGTGTTCAAACCCTCCATTTCTTTCCCCTAAGTAGTTGCTAATGTCTAAGCTGTTGATGCAATTTTAATTTGTAAAAAAGGAAATTAAACAATTATTACACCAGTGTTAAATTCAAAGTTATATGTACAATTAAAGTTGGAGAAATAGCTGGTGAAGATCTGTACATAACAAATGATTAATTTAGAATATTTCTATTGCACTACACCTACAATTAGAAGATAGTTTGCAAGTTTCCTTGAACATCCTTTAGTAGAATATCCATTCATCACGTCACAAAATTTTGTAAAGAGACGGGATGTTAATTTTTTGTTGTCCCACAAGTCTTACCAATCATACAACATACAATGATGAAGCCTAGGGATTTTATTTATTATAGTGTACTTACCTTTACAATAAATATGTTAACCTCACTAAGTAATAGTTCTTGTATGTATAAAGATTTTTTTAATGTAAAATAATTTACGGATGTTTTAAAAAGATAATGGGATGTTTTCAGGATAAAACACCCAAAAACAAATAAGGAATAAATGAAAACGTGTAAATAAATAGAAAAGAGAGTTTCGCATAAAGTGTAGATCTAACACTAAATCTACCCTTAATTGCAATCTCATTTCAGTTTGCCAGTCAGGCTGTTTCTAACTTGATTTTCAGATAATTTGATCACCGCTTATACGATCAAAGATCTGGAATAACAGTATGATCACTACAAGCAGCAGCTACGATTATTATGAATGCATAGATCCATACATAAGTTCTTCAGTTGGTGGAATATAAATTCATAACCATATTTAATAATCTGTTTTGTTACAGGAATTAGGCAGTTTAGATGAGTTGAAGAATCATTCATGTAAAGAGAATAATTCTGTATTGGGAGAATATATATCAGATCAAGATGAAAATGATGCGTTAAATGATATGTATCTTGATGGCGATACAGATTGGATCGATGCTCAGTCGATAAGTCGATCTGATATAGAAAAACTAGATCAAGACACATGTGGTCCATTACAAGTTGAAGCGTTAACATGCGATGATTTAGTCGAAACTGGATCTTTAAGTTATACCGAAGTCGATAAATTAGTTCAAGAAACTTGCCAGCAGGTGGATACTTCACCTACTGTTGATAGTTTTGATTCACTCATCACTCCATTGCCTCCATCTTCACCTCCAACATTGGAAAGTAGAGAATTGGCTGATGAAACAGATCAGTCTCCTGATTGGTTAGATTCCGTTAGATTACATAATCGTTTATCAGATGAAACTGATGAAATTGCTTTAGTGTCAAACAGTTTGTCTCAAAAAGCTCATGAAATTTCTTTAGATCCAAGAACCAATTTAGCTCAGGAAACAGATGAAATCGCTTTATCGTCAGGTAATAATCTACATGAAGAAACAGATGAGATTGGTTTATCAACTCCTAAAATGATTAGTACTATCGGTGTTTCAGCAACCAGTGATGCTCAAGTCAAAGTGAACGAATTTATTGCGAAAGAATTGCCTGAACTTATTAATAATGAACAAAGTAAGTCAAATTGTAATTGATATCATTTTTCTGTCTTTTCCAACTTAAAACTATTATTTAAAAATAATTTTTGAAACTATCATTATAAGTTTTCATTTATCTTTGTATAATCAGAAAATATTGGTGTTACCAATTTTATGATGTGTTGTCAACAATTTCTGTATACAGTAGTTCCTCTATTATCCGGGGGCAGAATATTAACCGGAAACGAAAAAAACAATTCAAAAAGATTTACCGGTCAAAACCAAAAAAAGTAACTTGGAAGTTCACTCTTATGGAAATTTATTCAATTTAATAGATATATTATAACAAAAAATAACTCAGCGTAGGTTTTAAAGTAAATGAAACAAATGAAAAGTGCTTTGGTTTAAAGTGATATACGAGGTGTGGCTATTGAATAACGAGACTGACGTAAAAAATTTAATTTTAATTTTATACTTAATCACTTATTGTCACCTTCAATATACACTCCTCTATCCTTACAACGCTCGATGCGAATTTTCCATTGTTGGAAACAGTGCTGGAAGTCATCTTTTGTCAGCTCCTTCAGGAAATGTGCTGCTTTCTCTTTTACAGCTTCTACAGACTCAAATCTTGTCCCTTTTATTGCAGATTTCACCTTAGGGAACAGGTAGAAGATAATAACATGTGATAAAATGTGGTTTTTTACTTACGATCCTAAAACGAAGCGCCAATCCATGCACTAGAAGAGCCAAACTTCACAGAGAGCCAAAAAAGCTCGAATGAGCAAGTCAAAATTTAAAGCAATGATGATTTTTTTTTTTTATATCCATGGGATTATGTACCTTTACTGGGTTCCTGAAGGTCAAACAATTAATTAATATTACTACCTTGAGGTACTTTCTAAACGATGTCAAAGAGTAAGGAAAAAAATGCCCCGATATGTGGAAGGACAAATCATGGGTTCTCCACCAAGACAATGCGCCAGCTCATTCCCCATTATCTGTCAAGAGGTTCCTAGCCAAGTACAGCATCTCAGTGTTATAACATCCACCTTATTCAACAGATCTTGCACCATGTGACTTCTACCTGTTCCCTAAGGTGAAATCTGCATTAAAAGGGACAAGATTTGAGTCTGTGGAAGCTGTAAAAGAGAAAGCGGCACGTGTCCTGAAGGAGCTGACAGAAGATAACTTCCAGCACTGTTTCAAACGATGGGAAATTCACATGGAGTGCTGTAGGGATAGAGAAGGAGCGTATATTGACAATAAGTGATTATATATAAAATAAAAATAGAATTTTCTACAACATCAGTCTCGTTATTTAATAGTCACACGTCGTATTTGAGTAAATGCTTGGGCGTTCATATTATATGGAGTCAATGTTTTCGGAGAGACTAGTATGGTGATGGCCGCTAGCTGGCCACACACTGTACCTAGTTTATTTCACCCCATAAAAATACATAATACATTTTCATTTATTATTTTATTAAACATCCTATGTAGGATTTGATACACGTAGGATTTGATACGGAAATACATTTTCAGTGAATTTATTATTTATTGTTTTTTTAAGGAAACTGTGTCAGTGAAGATGTGATGGATGGAAATATAAATGACAATAATAATAACAGTACAGATTGTAACTCTGCTATTAAGCAACAGAATGTCAACAGTCATAATGAACAAGTAGTTTCCAGTAATCCGAGTAAAGTAAAAACTTTAAAAGTATACACTTGCTCCTATTGTGGTAAACAGTTCCAGAAGGCTAGTAATTTTAAACAACATCTGGGTAAGTTAATATCTTCTCTTATTGTTAATTAAGTGGTATTACAAAACACAATAGTATTTGTTTAAAATGCTCACGACTGAAACAATTTTCAGCTTAAAATATGGTTTTCGTGGCGTCCCTAGTAATGATGGGGCTTATTTAACGTAACAGGATTAATAACATGGTTACTGGATTGAGCCACATATTGTAGTGTCGGTCTACGCTAAGAGTATTCCGACATAGGCAACCAGCAATACAATTGATCATGTGCATTAATTAAAATTACGCACAGCATGATCAAAAACAAAATTCCATACAACACTAATTAATTCGCTGTAACCTCATTATAATAAAAACACGTGTTCATTTGTTAGAAAATTGGTAAAAACATGTTTTCTGGGTTCAGAAGACTGCAAAACATGTATTTTTGGTAAAACGTGATTTCAAAAAATTGACATTAAAACATTGACGACTTTCCTTACATACCTATATTTCATATAGAAAAAGAGAAAGTAAAAATGTTGAGCAAAATATTAAAAAATGAATATTTTTGTTTTTGAATTTTTTATGAGAATGATATTGTTTTTTATATCATAGGATATATAAAAATGATGGAAGGAAAAGAATCTCTTTTAATTATATTGGTTTCAATGAATGAGGTCATGCTGTAATATTATTTATCGTGTAGAAAGAAAAATGATCATTTGATGAACATTTTATTTCAGAAACAGTCTTGCCAATCTTTTGTACAATAATTTGTACTTTCTCTTGCCTATATGAATATAAAGGAAGGAAAATAGTGTTTTCACGTCGATTTTTCGAAATCAAGTTTTCATCGGATCTACACGTTTTCAGACCCCCTGAACCCAAAAAACATGTTTTTAGCGATTGGTCTGTGTGTGTGTGTGTGTGTGTGTGTGCGTGCGCGCGCTGCGCGTGTGTGCATATACAAAATATCTCAAGAACGGAACATCGTACGAACTTGAAACTTAAGTTACATACCACTACCGGACCCGACACGAACATTTTCATCAAAATCAGTCAACCGAAAGTAGTAGTTTATTTTTATAATTTTTCACTTTTTTGAGATTTCTCAAAAACTGGCCCTACAATTTTTTTTAAAATCGCCTGGTTTACTCAATTATTTATTCTCTACAAGATAGGGTAGGCGCCATGTTTGCTGAAATTCTTGGTGAGGCTGTTTTCACGTGAAAAAAGTGTTTATTTAAGATTACGGCTTTAATGTATTATAGCGCAAAAATTTATATAATAAAAAATGTAGAGAATTTAAAATCCTACAACTTTTATTTCAAACATGTTTTTGTATAACGCTTAGTTTAGCGGTAATAAGCGATTTTCTGTTTTCTCTCACAAAAACATGTGAAAAATCTATTTTTTTTAAGATTTCGGCCTTAGTTTGCATTTTACGACAAAAGTGTATATAATAAAATTTATAGAAAATTAAAAGATCTACAACTTTTATTTAAAGCATTTTTCTCTACAGAGAGTAGTTTAGTGTGAAAGAGTGATTTTCCGTATCTTTTAGCCAAATTGAGGTTGATTTTCATTTTGCGTCTTTCACTCATGATTAAAATTAGGTTATGTTTATTAAGGTTAGTTTTTTGTTTATTTCTAATGTTTTATTACTAATGTTAGGTTTATTGTTAATTATTTGCATTGGCAAGAGAAAGTCGTGTGAGTGTTTCACACCAAATTTTTTTATTGTATTGTTGTTTTATTTTAGGTATTCATGATGCTGGACGTCAGTTGTATCGTTGCAAAATATGTGGCCGTTCATTTGCTTGGAAGTCAACTTTAAATAAGCATGCATCTTCACATCCTGAAAATCCTGATCCACCGGTATTTCCATGTGATCGGTGTGCTAAAGTTTATTTGTCTGCCTCATTACTTCAGGTTGGTTTTTTCTTTCAACTATATTTTAGAGTCAGAAAGTACTGCAGTCATAAAAAATTTGTTTATTTGTGGTAAGAGTTGTTTGGGCACAGATGTACATCGCTTTATAATTGTGCGGTGGTTCTAGTTCAAAGCAGAATGGTGGGGGTTAGACAGTAGGCTGGTGCGAAAAAAGTCAAGTTGATAATTCCGCGACGCTATAGTGCGGAAAAGTTGCGATTGGTAATTACAAGAAAAACAAAAAAAAAATTATTCCAATCGGACTTTATCTTCCGATCCCGCAACGGGCCTAAACATTATTAAAAAAGTCAAATTTAAAGTTTTTTTCATAAATTTGTATTTAGCCTCCACGACCGTTTTATTTATCGCTATAGTGATTTTTATTTACAGAATGAATGGTTGAATAATACAAAATATCGATCTATGCATTTAAAGATTATCTTCCGATCCCGCAAGATCAATCAAAAACTTAAAAACTTTGATTTTTTCATGATTTTGGTCATTTAAAAACATTGACTTACCTCACTTTTCTGTTGAATATATATAGTCAGTTACATTGTGCAGCTCTTCGCTTGTTTAGATATTGTAATATAATATTTAAACAACCCAGAACTCACCACGAGGAGGTGGCTGCACTTCGAGTTCCACCCACACCCTTCCCTTCAGCCAACCAATGAGGGGTGTGTTCTATTTTACATTATTTACATATGTACAGTACATTTGTTTTCCCATCTATTCAATAGCAAGTTTGTATTGCGATTTGGTGGAAAAATCAGGCATCATGGACCTTGATTTAAGAGTTGCCCTGATGAATCCATCTCTTGATTGAGGTCCACATACATTAGACGATGCTTCCGTGACCAACTTTACGCACCGCTCGACCGCTTGCGTGTGGCAGGGATAGTTTTGTACATTCCAGTCTGGCATGTCACCTGTTGTAATGCAGGAATTTATTTCTTCATTTGAAACTCTTCGAAGAAGAGGTGGTGAAGATAATTTTGCAATATTCCAGTGTATTATTTCAGTGTAGTCGTGGGCTTCAAAATTTAAAGTAGGAGGAATAAAACTTCTAATACTTTTGCCCTTGGACTTAGTCTGCCTAGCTTTTAAGACTCTCCTTAGCCCTAGCTCTCTAATGTATTTCCTTTCGTCAAATATCATTGCCATAAGTAAATTCTCGGGATGAGCAAAGTACGCGTTTCTTTCAATGACAGGAAACACTACTTTCTTAAGGTCCTCAGACAAATATCGAGTCGTTACAATTGCTCTGTAAACGTGAACAGGCCCCGAAATAATATTCTTGCTGCACTTGATCTCAAACCAGATAGGCATATATGGTTTCTGGCATTTCTCCCACCACCTCCCCTCCAATTGGTCGCCGGATGGCATAGACCTGGAGGCCGTTCCTAAGAACTCTTAATAAACGTTGTGACGGCGACAGTCACCTTGAATTTAGATTAAAACTAGTTAAGAAATAAAATTATTCGAGGGCGAGTCGGAGCCAGGTCGCCAGACCTGGGGAGTGTGTATAAATACTCGCCCTCTTGTCATTTGCCTCTACGAGCTCAAGGCTCGCGTCAGAAATATTGGGTCCTAACAGTCTAGAAAATTGTCGAAAAATTAAAATAACTAATAAAATTATTAGTTAGGACCTTGCGGATGTTATATAGCGGATTCATAATATAGCGATAGGCAAACCAGATAGGCATGTAAGATGTTAAAATAAATGTCACAATGTCCTTTAAAGAATCCGAGGGATTTTCAGTGCTCACATAAAGTCTAAGAACTCTATTCGCACAGGTGAGCCATCTAGAATGTGAAATCGGCCCGGGATCACGATTTGCTAAGTCATTTGGAACAATGCCGGTTTTAATTGCTTGACTTATATCAAAGAGATATCTTTGATCCTTGCTCAAGGTTTTTCTGTCCACTTCTGGAATTTCACAGTCAATTTTTTCAAAACCGATCACTGCAAGCTTTTCACAATCACTTAGTTTCTGGCCAATCGGTCCGCAGAAGGATGTTGGGCCTGCTGTTTCACCATCTAAATGAATAAATAGATGCCGAAAAGGTAGCTCATTAAAGTGAAGCAAACAGACAGCCCACTGCAGTGGTCGTCCAATATGCACCTCAAGTTCTCTAATGGTGCCACGTTTCCATCCAGTATTGGTATTTGTACCATCACAACCAACCAAATCTAAGTTTTCTATTGACACACCTTGTTCAGTAAGACCTGATAGGATAGAAGTAAAAATGTCCTTAGCTGATCCGGAGTTTGGAGACACATGGCCTATATACTCGGAACCAGGTTCTTTTATTAGGGAATAATGTTCCTCTTTTACTGTCCGACGAAATTGTTTTGATTCAATTCTTTCAATTACTAAGGTATTGTCCTTTCTGCCATCAAAATATAAGCCATATGGTTCACTTGAGTCCAGTTGGTGTTCCTGTAACTGTTTTCTAGCACTGCTCTTTTCCCTTCTAATTTTGTATCGGTCTATGACTTTCGAAGTATCTGTTTTAGTTATTATACCAATGTCTTCAAGCACACTTGATGCTACGGCAGCAGCAGCACGGTCAGATATCCCGTATCGATCACAGTGTAAAGATGTAGTTGGTAACTTATCCTCATCTGCCATGTTGATACCATGCCGGCTGTGCTCTGCCGCATCGAACAGCAAAAAACACCATATTATGAGTTCTGCGTGGTTTAAACAATACATATTGTGCTCAATTATATCATTGTATGTGTAGTGTAGTTTGTAATGATATAATGGATTGTAATAAAGACTAAACATATTGTTTAATAAACGATTGAAAATAACAAAAACATCATTTTTTATAGATTTTGATTGATCTTGCGGGATCGGAAGATAATCTTTAAATGCATAGATCGATTTTTTTTTATGATTCAACCATTCATTCTGTAAATAAAATTCACTATAGCGATAAATAAAACGGTCGTGGAGGCTAAATACAAATTTATGAAAAAAACGTAAAATTTGACTTTTTTAATAATGTTTAGGCCCGTTGCGGGATCGGAAGATAAAGTCCGATTGGAATAATTTTTTTTTGTTTTTCTTGTAATTACCAATCGCAACTTTTCCGCACTATAGCGTCGCGGAATTATCAACTTGACTTTTTTCGCACCAGACTATTAGACAGTAACCAGTTTGTTCTATTTTATATAATGAATTTATATAATATAATTTCCCTAACCTTCTTTTTAAACTGCGTTAACTTTTATCTTTACTCGTGTTTCGGTGGATCCACCATCATCAGAGTAAACAACATAATTGAAACTAAAAAATTATTTCACTTATTTAAAATCTATAGAAGATTATACATCTTCAGTCATTTGTATAAAACTGATTTAAAATTAATGAATAAATTAATTAATAAAAATAAAATCTTTTACGTCAGTCTCGCTATTTAATAGCCACACCTCGTAAAAGCTGTGGGATTCAGGTGGAGAAAAGCAAAAGTTAATTGAACACTTAATTAAGAAAGTGACACAAGGACACGAGACTGAAGTATTTATGATTAGTACCGCATTACAAACGGCAAGGACGACTAAAGATTTACAGCGATGAAATGCTTCACACATGCAGTCTCGTGCATGGTCAGGTGATGTAGAATCAGGTATTTTGAAATCTATTTCTAAAGACCAGTGAGCAATTATTTTCCATCCAGGGGGTGAATGAAAATAAATGTTGAAGGTACAGCTTAAGTTTACAAGTCTAGCAAGAAAACAGGATATTATCACAACGATAAGAACTTAAAAAATTATAAAAAGGTCTACTAACTGAATACACTTTGAGAAAGAGAGGGAATGACAATTATGATTATGTTAGAGTGACTCAGCTCTTGCTTTATTGTAACTGTCCCTATTCTACTGATTCACCTTCCCCTTACAAGCTTCTTTGTGTAACAAAGGATTTATAAAAAAAATATTCTTCATTTAGTTGTTTTCTACTGGTCATGATTCTAGAGTACTAGCTCATTTTAAAGCTAATAGAGTGCAGAACATGATGGTAAAAGAATTAAATTTGTTCTGTTGTGATAATACTTCTCCCCTAAAGTTTGGAAACGAGTTTACATAACAGTAGGTTGTTTGTGGTGTGTGAGTGTCATCATGTATACACGGCATCATTGCTCAAAGGGTCAATAGAAATATACTGTAGTATTTTATTTTTCCTATTTGTTTGATTACAGGCTCATGTCAATCGGGATCATCTAAAGCAAAGGCCGCATAAATGTTCTGTTTGTCCGAAAAGTTTTTTCAAGAAATATGATCTTAAGATACACTTTAGGTAAGCTAGATTATTGTATCTGTTGCTAATTTAACCCTTATGCTATGGGAGGCAATCTCAGTTGCCCTGGTAGTTACCAGCTGTAAAAGCCTATAGCAAACGTATTTATGAAACGATTTGTTCGGTTCATATATCAAATTACATGCCTTGAATGGCTCTATTAATTTCATATAAAACACAATGCAAATGTATTGATAGCAAGGTTGAAACGATGGTTGTAAGTTGCCAAGTTACTTTCGAAGTCGTCCTGTCTTCAAGAAAATGTAACTTATTGAATATTTCATCTATAAGGTTCGTAGAACTACCTACTAAATCAGAACAATAAGTAGATGCTATAAAATTAAACCTTTTCATCGTACATGCAACTGTTGGCATGGTATGTGGAAATTCTGAGAGTAACAATGTCTTTCTTCTTCAAAACTCCCTCGACCTGTTTCGGCCAAAATGCCGTGCCATTCAGGCACGGCATTTTTTCATACATTACAAAAAATCATTTCATCATTCACCGTCTGCATTAGCAGTAATTGCAGAACAGTCGAACGTTAAACCAAAAAAAAAAAAAATCGACCTGTTTCATGGCCTATTACAAACCCTATCGTTGTACCACTACTACATAATTTTGTACGTGTATTTGTAACTGTATATGTGTTCAATATCAATACTATTCACATATGTATTATGAGCAACAGGGTGGGAAATGACAGGAATTTGACAATGCAACACTGTTCCAATATTACAGATTCTGTTCCCACGTTGCAAATTTGAAACTGCTAGTGTTAGGGCTAATGTTACTCTAAATTATATTGTAAAACATGGTTTTATTGAAAAAAAGTCATCTAAAAATTATGTTCTGTACAATTTCATGATAAACTTAAATTTTAGCACGTTACAGCCAAGCATATAAAGTAACTTACAAATTTTTACAGCCGAAAGTGTTTCCCCCTGCTATAGCTAGCGAAAAACGCAACCGATTTTTATGTTTTTAAAATAAAAATAACCATACATAGTGTATAAAATGACTGCAATTTTTTCACAAGTTTCTATCGGTAATGGCCTCAAATAAATGAATTTATTTGGGAACATGTTTTAACATTTGAACATTCACTATACGACGAAAAACATGCCGTAGCAGGAGAGTTAATTTGCACTCATTTCATAATTATTACTGTGTTGTTGTTGTTTAGGTCATCAGCCAAAAAGCTGGTTTGAACCTGTAGAGGTTTTACTAAGTAAAATGAGGAGTGAGGTGGTTTACAATTGGCTTCCTCACTGAATGGAAAAGTATGCTTATCAGCATGCCGAGCCCTCTGAAAAGCACGTACTTTCCACTCTGCAAATGACACCTTCACTTCATTCACCACAGCTGGCTGTATAATGAAATTCATTACTTTCAGAGGAGATAACTCTGATTAGTGTCTTTTACACCTCTACCTCTTCTGTTCTTAAATGATTCAGTCATTTCATTGGTTGACAATGTGATAAGAAACCGAACTATTTATTTTAGCCCTGCAACGAACAGATTGAGAGTAATTAATTTGACTTTCCATCTGTCTGTTACGGGCAGAATTATTACTGTACAGTGAATTATTCGGATTGTTCTCGAGTATAGAAAGTTGTTTTATTTTAATATTCTTTTTTGTTCCAGAACTCACACGCATGAGCGACCTTACATTTGCGAAACTTGTGGCCGAAGATTTAGACATATTTCACATTTAATACGTCATGATAGAATTCACAGTGGTGTGCGTCCTTATCAGTGTTCATATTGTCCATCAAATTTTATTCAGTCTACCTCACTCACGAATCATCAGTAAGTAATCGCCAATTTTGTTTTTACTTTCTCTTGCTTTATATGAATATATTGGGGAGGACTGCCCTTAACAGACAGGTGGAGTGTCAATTTATTTACACTCAATCTGTCCAGTTGCAGGGCTAAAATAAATAGTTCTGTTTCTTATCACATGGTCAGCCAATTAAATGACTGAATCATTTAAGAACAGAAGAGGTAGAGGTGCAAAAGACACTAATCAGAGTTGTCTCCTCTGAAAGTAATGAATTTCATTATACAGCCAGACCCTGTGGTGAGTGAAGTGAAGGTGTCATTTGCAGAGTGGAAAATCTGTGCTTTCCAGAGGGCCCGGCATGCTGAAAAGCGTAATTTTTCACTCAGTGAGGAAGGCATGATAAATCACCTCACTCCTTGTTTTACTTAGTAAAACCTCTAGAGGTTCAAACCAGCCTTTTGGCTGATGACCTAAACAACAACATTGGGGAGGAAAGTATTGTTTTCATGTGGATTTTCTGAAATCAGATTTTCGATGGATATGCACATTTTCAGGCTCCCTAAACTCGAAAAACATGTTGCAATTCGTGTGTGTGTGTGTGTGTGAGCGTGAACAAAATATCTTAAGAACGGAATATCGTTATAAGTTGTAACTTGGAACATAACCCCAAAGCTAGCAATTGTCGATTTTGAGATGATGTTACCGCTTCTTGACTCAGTAATTTCGCTAAATCAGATTTGCTTCATAGCATTGTAATGTTGTTTTAGTTTAAATCTTTTCACAGATAGCGTTGTTGTATTGTATGATAGTTTAGTAATGTATAAGGTAAATTTTGACGTATAATATGATACTTTTAATTGCAAATTTTCCCTGCGCTTCTCTATTAAAATCAAGCTATTCTAGAGCTGATTTTGGTTTTTTTTCTTTGTTTTTGTATGTTGTTGTTTAGGTCATCAGCCAAAAGGCTGGTTTGTACCCGTAGAGGTTTTACTAAGTAAAACAAGAAGTGAGGTGGTTTACCTTTGCCTTCCTCACTGAGTGAAAAAGTATGCTGATCAGTATGCCGGGCCCTCTGAAAAGCACATATTTTCCACTCTGCAAATGACACCTTCACTTCATTCACCACAGGGTCTGGCTGTATAGTGAAATTCATTACTCTCAGAGGTGGTAACTCTGACTAGTGTCTTTAACACCTCTACCTCTTCTGTTCTTAAATGATTCAGTTATTTAATTGACTGACCACGTCATAAGAAACCGAACTATTTATTTTAGCCCTGCAACGAACAGATTGAGTGCAAATAATCTAACACTCCACCTGTTTATTATGGGCAGTGTTTTTGTATGTATTTTTTTAAATTTTTGAACATACAATCATTTTTCTGGTTTGATTTTGAAACAAACATAATGGGTAAGGATTTGTATATAATGAATTTTAAAAGTAGAGCATAAGAAAGTTTTAAACTGTAGTGTAATCTGAAAATTTAGAAAAACATTTGTCTGAAAATTATCTTCAAAAAGTATTCCTAAGTGTTATGTAACAATTTTAATAAAATACTGTATATATTTTATTTTCCAAAATTTTTATGTTATTTTGAGTGTAATGTGGTAAGGTTTGTGTTGAAAAGGAAATTTTTAATGATTTATTTATGGTTCAGTGACCCACCTGCTAAAAATTCCCTGCCGGTTTAAAAAAACGTTATTGCCGGCTAGACGGTTAAGTTAGATACCACTATGGAACCCAACATGGGCATTTATGTGAAAATTAATCAACTGGAAGTAGTAGTTTATTCGTACAATTTTCTCAAAAATGGCTCACACAATTTTTGTAAAAATCACCTCATTTACTATATTTCTATGTTCTACAAGATGAATAAATGCCATGTCTGCTGAAATTCTTTGGGAGGTCTGTGCTCTCATGGTAAAACGTTATTTTTAAATTGCGGCAATATGCATTCTAGAGCAAAAGTGTGTATAATCAAAGTTGTAGAACATTAAAAAACACCTACAACTTTTATTTAAAAACATTTTTTTGTACTGTGCTTAGTTTACCGCCAATTAGTGATTTTCTGTATTTTTTTTTTGTTCATTAAAATCTGTGAAGAAATGGGGTTTTCAAATTTTCAGCCGTAGTATGCATTTTACCACAGAAGTATATTTAATTTAAGTTATAGGAAATAAAAGTATCTACCACTTTTATTTCAAGCAATTTCTTTTATAGAGCCTAGTTTAGTGTTCAGTGATTTTCCATATTTTTAAATCCCATAATTTTGCAGAGGTTGATTTTCATTTTACTTGTCACTCATGATTTAACATGTTGTTGTTGTTGTTTAGGTCATCAGCCGAAAGGCTGGTTTGAACCTCTAGAGGTTTTACTAAGTAAAACAAGGAGTGAGGTGGTTTACCATTGCCTTCCTCACTGAGTGAAAAATTACGCTTATCCGCATGCCAGGCCCTCTGAAAAGCACAGATTTTCCACCCTGCAAATGACACCTTCACTTCATTCACCACAGGGTCTGGCTGTATAATGAAATTCATTACTTTCAGAGGAGAAAACTCTGATTTGTGTCTTTTACGCCTCTACCTCTTCTGTTCTTAAATGATTCAGTCATTTAATTGGCTGACCATGTGATAAGAAACAGAACTATTTATTTTAGCCCTGCAACGGACAGATTGAGTGTAATTAAACTGACACTCCACCTGTCTGTTAAGGGCAGTGATTAAACAGGTTATAAATAATTTTTTTATTTATATTGGTGAGAGAAAGTCGTGTGAGTGTTTCACGGCAGATTTTGTTTGTAAGAATACTTGTAAAATCATCTTTTTATTTTGTTACAGAAAGCAACATACGAATGCAAACAATAAGGAAATCGAAGAACCTGTATCATATCTAGAAGAATTCATAGTTCCAAATATAATAGAAGAACGCCCCAAAGAAGGTGATTTGTAATGGAGTACATATTTTTATCAATATCTGCCATTTGTGGATTATAGCATAAGGTCGTGTTTCACACTGACCTAATAAAAAGTAAAAATTTATTAGATCTTTAAAATGAATTCTGCCGCCTATATTCTATCCTACTGTAAAAATATTTAATTTTATAAATATTGTCATAATTTTAGAAACTATTTTATAAAATTCGTTATAGGTTAGGTATTTTTTTTTAAATTTTAAGTGATGATCCCTATGTAAGCCTTGGCTTATAATAAAAGTAATGAATACATTAATTTCCCATTTAACGTTACATAAGCAAAAAAAAAAAACAAAAAAACATAAATTATGTTTGTTGTAATTAATGCAATTGCTATTTACTCAAACTCATAATAATTATGGTGCAGGGGAAATCAACCTACACAGCTATGTTCTAGGGCAGATTTGATGAGTGCTTCCCATTAGGGCAGAAGTCATTTTATTTAAGTCTTAATAGAAGAATTTATATTTTTAGTCATTTATATAAACTCTTTGATTAAAGAGTTTGGGTTCAAGAGAGAAATGTAAATTTTTCATTGAGATTATAAATTTAAAAAAATCAAAGCAGCTAGAAAAAGTTATTCAAAATTTGTAGTATTTGTGTATTAGAAAATAAAAAATCTGGTGTGAAACACTCACACAACTTTCTCTTGCCGGTGCAGATAATTAACAATAAACCTAACATTAGTAATAAAACATTAGAAATAAACAAAAAACTAACCTCAATAAACATAATCTAATTTTAATCATGTATGAAAGACGCAAAATGAAAATCGATCTCAGTTTGCCTTAAAAATACAGAAAATCACTCTTTCACACTAAACTAGGCTCTGTAGACAAAAGTTCTCTGAATAAAAGTTGTAGATCTTTTAATTTTCTATAAATTTGATTATATACACTTTTTTCAAAATGCATACTAAGGCTGAAATCTTAAAAAAATCGATTTTTCACACGTTTTCGTGAGAAAAAACAAAATCGCTAATTACCGCTAATTTTTGCGTTATACAAAAAAATGTTTGAAATAAAAGTTATAGAATTTTACATTCTCTACATATTTTATTATATAAATTTTTGCGCAATAATACATATTAAAGCCGTAATCTTAAAAAAACCCTTTTTTTACGTAAAAACAGCCTCACTAAGAATTTCAGCAAACATAGCGCCTATCCTATTTTGTAGAGAATAAAAAATTGAATAAACCAGGCGATTTTTAAAAAAATCTTGGTACCAGTTTTTGAGAAAATCGAAAAAAGTGAAAAATTACACGAATAAACTACTACTTCCGGTTGACTGATTTTGATGAAAATGTTCATGTCGCGTCCGGTAGTGGTACGTAAGTTTCAAGTTCGTACTATGTTTCGTTCTTGAGATATTCTGTTCACACACACAGACCAATCGCTAAAAACATGTTTTTTGGGTTCAGGGGGTCTGAAAACGTGTAGATCCGGTGAAAGCTCGATTTCTAAAAATCGACATGACATATTCCTACATATTCATATAAGCAAGAGAAAGTAAAAAAACAAAGCAGCTAGAAAAAGTTATTCAAAATTTGTAGTATTTGTGTATTAGAAAATAAAAATCATAATAATGTTTTATTTCATCACCACAAGAAACATCAACAATCAACATTAACATTACTTACTACTTTTTAAAACCTAAAAAAAATTAATACAATACTCAATAATAATAATTTAATAATAATTGTTACTAAAATGAAGTTGTGACTGGAAAAAAGATTTTAAAAATAGTAAAATATGTTTTAAAATCATCAAGTATTAAATAATAAAATTGTAGAATAAAATAAAATTATAGCAGCTATAAAAGGTTCGTGAAAATTACAATATTTTTACATTAGGATATTATGATTTAGCATAAGTTTTTGTTTGTAAATTTTAAAAATCACAAAATGTTATATGTTTTCTATTGGTTGCACTTAAAGTAATTAGTTATCTTAATATCTGTCATAAAGCACTCTATATTTGTTTTGATATTAGAAACAATGATTGATTCTCATCATAAAAACTTTTTTGTCAACCAAATTGTAAAAAATATTGTCACAAAGACATCACATCTATCAAACCTAGGAGGTCACAAATTTTAGAAATTATTATCAGTTGGTAACTGATTTTAAATGTCACTTAGTGGCTTTCCATGTCATTTGTACATTGGTTTCTCTTTTAATCAACCATTTTACAAGATAGTTTTAAAAGTTAGGTATCTACTGTAATAATAAAATTTTTTGTGTTGCAAGTTTAAAAAAGGGGGATTTTTATCCTGGATCTTTTCATTTATTTTTTTCTTATCTTTGTGTCTGGTGTAAAGCCAATTCCCTTCAGATCCTCTCTTATTTTTCTAATCCATTTGCATTCTGTCTTGGTCTTCTTGTATCCTCTTGATTTGTCCTAAGAATCCTAGTTTCCTCTTAGGTATGGTATCAGTAATTGGTTCTAGCTTCTTGGACATAACTTTGTTACAACTACCATTGCCCCTCTTTCTGGTATGTTTTATTGATGTTAAATTTATAAATAAAATAATACTTTTTTTATATTCTGACCAATAGGGATTACATTTTTTTTGAAATCGAGTTTTCATGGGAAATACACATTTTTGGGTCCCTTGAGCTCAAAAATTATTATTTTAATAATTGGTGTATGCGTGTTTGTTAAGAATGGACAGTTGTATGAAGTTTAAACTTTAAATTGCGGTTAGGTATCACTAGGAGACTTGACTTGAACATTTTCATCAGTGAGTCAAGCAAACGTGGCAGTTTATTCACGTGAGTTTTCACTTTTTTGCAATTTTCTCAAGAACAGCTCCTATGTGATTTTGATTAAAATCGCCTCATTTACTAAGTAACAAATTAATAATCTCAGTACATTTTTGTTGTAGTATAAGATCATTTTTGTCATAGTTAGTCCATTATCCAAATTTCTTTGAAGGGACTATTTGGGCCTTGCTCTCCTTTCAGTGATTCCTCGTACGTTCCCATTTTTTGCCTTTTCTGGTATTGAAATTTTTTGTGTTGCAAGTTTAAAAAAGGGGGATTTTTATCCTGGATCTTTTCATTTATTTTTTTCTTATCTTTGTGTCTGGTGTAAAGCCAATTCCCTTCAGATCCTCTCTTATTTTTCTAATCCATGTGCATTCTTCTGTCTTGGTCTTCTTGTATCCTCTTGATTTGACCTAATAATCCTAGTGTCCTCTTAGGTATGGTATCAGTAATTGGTTCTAGCTTCTTGGACATAACTTTGTCACAACTACCATTGCCCCTCTTTCTGGTATGTTTTATTGATGGAAGTTCTTCAAATTCTTCTTTCGATTTTTTAAGTCTGTTGGTCTTTGATTTTTCATTCTGGTGGAAGAATGCCTCTGCTGCTTATTTTCATTTATTGATACAGAATGAATTTATATTATAAGTTGATCATTTTTTTGTTTTGTAGGATCATAGATGAATCCATGCCATTAACTGATTTTTAGATTATTCAACCCGGTTTCAAGTTGATTAAGAGAGAAACAGAAGTGACTGTATCTAAGAAATTTCATGAACAGAACTAAATATGAATATTTATTTTAAGTGTATTACATACCCTGAATGTATTAATTTATTTTATAACTTATTAATAGTAATCACCTAATTTTAATAATTTTGTACATCCTGTAGTTTTTGAGAATAATTTATGTATTTTTTTTTATTATTACATAATAAGTATTTGTGGTTGGACCATATAATGTAATTATAGAGCATATTTTTATTATTTGAGGCTGATTAAGTGTTTGAATGTTTTATTCTCCATAATTTTTTACTGTACAACTGCAATCCTAAACTGCATATTTTAAAATCTACTTTAAATATAAACCTGTATTTGATTAACTGTACAAGTTTTTGCAGTTTTGAGAAAAATAATTAATGTTTATAAATAAATCATTATAATGTATCCTGTAACCCACAGTTAATGCTATTGTAAAAATATGATATTCTTTTAGTAGAGTAAGCACCATTTCTTTAGAGACTTTTTCGATACATTCATCCCTACTCTTCACTAGTTGTATCTGAATCGTTTCCATCTGCTGGCACTTGCTCACATATTCATATTTTATGATACACTCGTTCTCATTGTGATAGCATGCTTCTGATAGATAATGAATCGAGAAAGAAGAATTTTTTTTTGAAATGATTACATTTCGCTCAATATTTATAAGGTGATGTAATATGTATCAATACATGGTTGCCTAAGTGTGAATACGTATTACTTTTCATGTGTGTGCATTGCACTTAGTGCTCACTTGCAATTTTGGTGTGTGACAGAAAAATCGCTATTATTAACCCTTTCGACATGGCCTGTTTCTTGTAAAACAGAAAGATTGCGAAAATTAAAACAACTGTTTTATCTAACGTCATTACTGATGAAAAATTCTGAAAAAAATACTGCTAATTCATTTAATACACACGCCCCTTTTGAATATAATAACATGAAAATCGCGTCATAATTCTTTGCATTAGGGATGCGAAATTTTTATTCGTGAAAATTTTTGTGTTTACTGAGTCTGAACGTAATGTCGTCTTCAGCTCTTCAAAGGACTGTTCTTGTTCTTCACTCCACGGAAACCGGACGTCTTGCTTGGTCAACTAAGTTAGGTGTTTCGCCATTTCAGCTAAATTCGGGATGAATCGACGATAATTGCCAGCCAGGTTTAAAAATCCACGAATTTCCTTGACATTGCTAGGCTTGGGAAAGTTCTTGAAGGCTTGAATCATCTGTGGGTCAGGTTTGATCCCATCAGCGGCCACAATATGGCCGAGGTATTCCACACTGGACTGAACAAATTTACACTTGTCAAGGTTTACTCGTAGGTTGGCCTCCCTGAATAGCTCTAACACTCGTCCAAGCCTTTCCGCATGCTGTCGTGGTTGAGCTAAATATCACCACTTCATGGAGGTAGACTAGACACTCGTGTCCCTTCACTGCTGCCAACAGATTGGCCATGTACCTCTAGAATGTAGCTGTTTCTCCTGACAATCCAAACGCCATTCTGCGATACTCATAGTGTCCACCTACAGTTGTAAACCCAGTCTTTTCTTGATCTTCCATGGCGATCGGAATCTCATGGTATCCAGAAGCTAGATCAAGTGTCGTGTAGTAACGATTTTTCCCAAGGTTTGTAACGTCTCCTGAATAAAAGGGGTGGGTACGCATCACCGTAGTCACCTCGTTTAGTGCTCTGAAGTCGGTGCAAAATCGGTACTTAGTGCTTCCATCGGACGTTTTCTTCGGTACTAATATAATAGGAGCGGACCATGGGCTGTTTGATGGCACAATTATTCCTTTGTCTATCATGTCCGCTATGTGCTCTTCTACAGTGGAACGCAAATGGTGAGGAACACTATGCTCTCTTCATAACTGATCCTGAATCTCCTGTAGGGATCCGATGTTCGAAGCCAGAATTACAGCCTTCTCTATCCGGTTCTTTGAATACGTCCTTATATAAATTCTCTAAGTTTTGTATGATCCACTTTTTTTTCTTAAATCTGTCACATCGGCTGACGAATTATGTGTAATTATCACACTCTTCTTCTTTCAGTGATTCAGCAACACCCAAAATCTTGTTTGTTCTGCACTTGTAGAGGTGTAGCGAACAGATTGGCCATTTTTACCCACACTGTATTTTCTTGTATTTTATTGATACTTCTAGCCTCTGAAGACCTGGTTGTAGCTGTACAGTATACTAGGCTTCACCACGATTATATCTGTCATCTCTCCGTAGCCTTAGCCGCTACCACCTTTTCACTGTACGGTGGTACACTCACTGAACTTACTGCTCGGACTTTTTACAATCCGTTGCCTTCTCTTTCTCCTTTCCTTAGTCTACTAGATCCTTCTGTCCCTATCCGCTTTTGGTTGGTCGCTACATGTGTATGCTCTTTTCGTGTAGTTCCTGCGCATGACACCCCGCAGACCTCCTCGTCCCGGGTCAATACGGACACTCCCATGAATGTTACCCCACCTCTACTCACGTCCAACACCACTCCTAGTTTTTGCAGCAAATCCCACCCTATCAGCCCATCTCTCCAGGTTTCAATATCAGCAATGACAAAAGAATGCGTAACCTAAAGATGCGCCACCTTGCATTCCAACTCTTGAGTCCCGGTAGTGCAAAGGCTAGTTCCAGTTACTCCCTTGGCTTTAATCTGTTGAGGCCCCACAGGAATCCCGGTAATGGGTTCCCTTAAAATCGACACCTCGGCACCCGTGTCGACCAACAACTCTTTCTTGTGTCCACCCACTAATAACATTGATTAATAATTACATTGATTCCGCGAGATCCGGCCGTCAGAACGTTTGGAATGAATTGGAATTCATTCGCCCCTTACTCTCTAATAGCTCGACACTGGGGCCATAATCGAGCCTCTCTTGTTTGGGGCTGTCGAGCTATCAACATTAACCTCGTTCTTCTGTACTTGTTCGTTGTGTCTCGTTCTTGGTCCCTGAGCCCGATCGGGCAGCTTGCTGCATAGTGTGACGAATCACCGCAACGAAGTCCACGGCTTTTTCTTAGATTATTAGCAGCTTGGTTTGTTGTACTGCTTTGAGTCTGTGCAGCTGAAGGTGGATGTGCCCCTTTGCTAGGACATTCTCTCGCGAAGTGACCGTTGCCTCCACATACGAAACGACGTCCCTCCTTAGCAATTTCCGTTCCGTTGATTCTTTTTCCTCTGTTCTACATTGGTCCACCTCTACCCGGCACGTAGTAGACTGGAACGACAAAGCGGAAGGTTTAACTGCGGCTGAAAAAATGTTTTGGTTCATAGGGAGTGATTCGTTCACTGCCAAATACACCCCTCGGGCTTTCCTTACTCCTTGAGCACACTCAATTCACTGTGCCTGAACGATCGCCTCTTCCGAGTCCTTAGGTGGGTAATATTTTAATTTGATACCGACGGATTCTTTTAGCTCGCGCACAAATGCGCTAAGAATGGTCCTAGTCATTTGCACCTGGGCCCAGCTCGCTTCTTCTGCTGAAGTCATCCTTGGCATTTTGGCATTGCTTTGCTGCCCAGTAATTGGCAGCGATCAGCGAAAGAGTACACATTTCCCCCTGTGCCTGATGTATGTTGTTTAAAGCCAACAAGTACTGATCTGGATCCGATATACCGGAAAATCTTGTCTGAAGAAGCTCCTTGTACTCACTTGATGTTGATCCAGAGCACAGCAACTTCGGGTGAGCATCTAAACACAAAGATGCTAAGCCTGTCGTTTTCAACTGACATATCAGCTTCTTGTCGCTGTCTTCCCAGTGACCCGACGTCGCTATCAAATCAATTTGTTTTAAAAATTCATCCACGTTAACCGTGGATGAATTAACCGGAACCCTCTCCAGAAAATGAATGAACCATACACTGAAGCCCTATATCCCTTCGAGCCAAAGATCTCTCCCAATTACTCTCGAGCTTAGGAACTTGCGCGCGTCGGATTTCTTCAACTTTCTTCTGAAGTTGGGCTTTCTCCAGTTCACCCTTCTTCCTGCACTCCTCTAGTTGCATATTTCTCAACTGCAAATCAGCCAACTGCGGCTCAATTTCAGTCAAAAGGACGTGATGAAAAAACGAATATCGTAGACTTACTTATAAATTACGTGTGTACCCTGTAGCAGGACGGACAACATTTCACTACTTAACTATCTACTTAAAACTGATTAAAAATTGCCTAAAACTATTTATTATAACCTGAATTACCCTAAAACTAAACCCTATATGTTTTATTAATTAAAATAACCCATAATTTCTAACCTACTGCATGTAACTGCTAAATTGCCTATGACTACTAAACTCATGTTCAACTACTAAAATACTATTCTGACGTATAGAAATTACACATTGTTCTTGGTCTTTCTTGTAGACCATCACACCTGATACAAATTGTAAGGGGCTGGTCGGGTGAAATAACTTACTCTTGTTATTAACAAATTTACAGTTTAATAATGAAATAATTACGTCGCTAATTATTAATTAACTGGCTACGGATTAACCTTATTACTAATTATAACTACACTTAAACCTACGTTGGTTGGCCGGTCCCCACCTATACTAGGCCAAACTGCCTTCACCCACAGTTCGGGCTTTCCGACTCTTGCAAGCCGGGTAGCGCTTCACGAACGGGCTCGGTATCTGTTGGAGCTGGCAGACCACAAAGAGGATCTCACAACCAATCACTAAATCTAATTTATACACTACTCCTAGCCTACGCGGTTTCTGTTCATTACCAAATTTTAGTCTAAATCTCACTAAGTTACCTCGATATGGTCCTGTCCACCGGTCTTTATTTACACCTTACACAATTAATGTAAACCTTACCAGTAAAGAAGTCACAAACGAGTACACACGACTGTTCTAAAACTACCCGATTAACTGTTTACACACTTGCCCGCTCACCACTTGTCCACTACCGTCTCATTCAACGCTCCATTATACACTGAGTACTCGGTAGGCCTACTCCACACTTGCAAGGGTTGAATAGCAGTCCCGTTATAATCGTTCTTCTTTATTGCCTGCTATCAACCCTCAACACACCCACATTCCACAGAGTCCAGTACAATACATGTCCACTCCTCACTTCGCTTATATGCTAAAAGTAAACATATTTTAACTGTAACTATTACTTATCTAATGTACCCTAATAATCGGTATCTTACTTTATGGTACCTTGGCATTGGTACCTTACCTTGGCCATAATTGTATTAAACATAACAGTAAGACTATTTTCACTTACATTACCGTCAACTACCGGAGAAAATCTTTCGGTCGAGGTAGAAGTGGTTACTTCGATTCAATGAATGGTGTTCGTGTTGCCGTCAATTTTTTGACTACGTTGTTAAGTATTTTTTGAACTTCCTTAGCTACTGCCCATCCTCTATAGTTGGCAGGATGATTCTCTCCAAAGTTAACACACTTGGGTGGAACATTGACATTCGGTTTGGTGCACTTTGTATAGTGATACTTGCCTGCACACCTGACACATCTAGATTCCTTCTTGTAGTACTTTTGAGTGTGTCCGAAGGCTTGGCAGTTCTTACATTGAGGAACTGTCTTCGGTAACCTCACTGATTCGATCTTAACGTTCATTCCCAAAATTTCTTCTACCTCGTAGATCTTTTTTATGACTTCTCCATTTAAAAATGTTAGCATAAAATCAGGTAGAGGTGGTTCTTCTCTTAGCTTAAGGATATTGACTGCACTTAAGATTTTAAAATACCATTTAAATGAGTTCTCATCCACAACTTTATTAACTTCCTGTACTTGTTTTCACTCTCAATATTAATTTTAATATCTCCACTGCTTAAAAGAGAAGTTTTAAATTTTTCAACACAAGACTTAAACACTTTTTATAACTTTTTGTAAAATGCCAGCTGCTCAACGATCACTGGAGGCGGTCTGGCTGATTTGTGTTAGGAGTTATTTCCTGACTTTTTTCGACTTGATCGTTTTTGTCAGTGATCCGGTGGCAAATCGGAATGGGATAGACAGAAAGTAAGAGGTTTTAGCAGATAGTTGCCTTCGACAGAGCCCAGCATACCTCAGAAAAAGGTTCACCTACCTAACTGGGTACATGTAAATTCGGTTACCACTCGTTAAAAAAATTTACATTTATTAAAAATAGTAAATTAATTTATGCATTTTCATACATAAATTTTTAAACGAATAGCCCTCCAGCATTCACTGAATCTACTCGAGAGTAATATTCTGTTAAATTTTTTTTTACAAAATACAATATTCACTTGTATGTGCAGACTGACCAGTACTTCCGCATTTTGGAAAAAACATACTGCATTAAAATGGGGTAAGTTATGTTACTGTTTGTATCCTTTAAGAGACAAATGATGTATTAAGAATCAGGTGCTTCGTTCTTCCGGTAAAATGTGCAACACACGTTATAGTTGTTGGCAGAAACTCTTTCCAAACCCTCAAAAATAATAAGTTCAGGCGGTGAGTTTGGTTCCTCACACATTGTACCGAATTCCTCGATTAGAAAATATTCGTGCGGTGGATTCGTCTCCTCATCCATTTCACCGAATTCCGCTATGAAAAAATATTCATGCGGTGGATTTGTCTTCTCATCCATTGCACTGGATTTCTCTAATAGAAAATATACATTAGAAAATCGGAAAAATACATAAAAATATGCATACCTCAGAAAAATTTTTACCTACCTACCTGGGTACATGTAAATTCGGTTTCCTCTCGTTTAAAAAAAATTACATTTATTAATAACTGTAAATTAATTTATGCATTTTCATACATAAATTTTCAATAGAATAGCCATCCAGCATTCACTGAATCTACTGGAGAGTAATAATCTGTTGTAAATTTTCTTTAAAAATACAATATCCACTTGTATGTGCAGACTGACCAGTACTTCCGCATTTTGGACCAACATAATGAATTACAGTGGGGCAAGTTATGTTACTCTTAGAATCCTTTAAGAGACAAATGATGTATTAAGAATCAGGTGCTTCGTTCTTCCGGTAAAATGTGCAACACACGTTATAGTTGTTGGCAGAAACTCTTTTGAATTCCTCACAACGAATACGTTCAGGCGGTGGGTTTGGGTCCTAACCAATTGCACCGAATTCCCCGATCAGAAAATATTCATGCGGTGGATTCGTCTCCTCATCTATTGCACCAGGTTGGCCTATTAAAAAATATACATGCAATGGGTTTGTCTCCTCATCCTATGCACCGAAATCCGCTGTTAGAAAATATTCATACGGTAGATTCGTCTCCTCGTCCATTGCACCAATTCCGCTGTTAGAAAATATTCATGCGGTGGATTCATCTTCTCATCCATTGCACCGAATTCCGGTATTAGAAAATATTCATGCGGTGGATGCGGCTCCTCATCCACTACACCGAATTCCGCTGTTAGAAAATATTCATGCCCTGGATTTGTCTTCATATCCACTGCACCGAATTCCGCTATTAGAAAATTATCATGTGGTGGATATATCTCCTTATCTATTGTACCAGATTGGGCTATTAGAAAATATTATTGCGGTGGATTCGTCTTCTCATCCATTGCACCAAATTTCGCTGTTAAAAAATATTCATGCAGTGGATTTGTCTTTTCGTCCATTGCACAAGATTGCCCTATTGGAAATTTTTCATGCGGTCGATTTGTCTTCTCATCCACTGCACTGAATTCCGATATTAAAAAAATATCCATGCGGTAAATGTGTCTCCTTATCCATTGCACCAGGTTGGCTTATTAGAAAATATTCTTGAAAAGGGTTTCTCTTCTCGTCCAATGCTCCAGGTTGGCCTTGTAGAAAATATTCATGCAGTGGATTTGTATTCTCAACCGTAGCACCGGATTTCCCTATTAGAATATAATAATTACAAAATCAGCAAAACACAAATATATGCACAAAGTTTTGCAAGGGTTTAACAGAAAATGAAAAAAAAAAATCATAAAAATATACATTCAATAGATAAAGGTTCACCTACCTACCTTGGTACTTGTAAAATCGGTTTCCTGTCGTTAAAAAAAATTTACATTTATAAAAAATTGTAAATTAGTTAATGAATTTTCGTACATAAATTTTCAAACGATTAGCTCTCCACATTCACTAAATCTACCGGAGGGTAATATTCTGTTGTAAATTTTTTTATGAAATGCAATATTTACTAGTGTGTGCCGACTGACCAGTACTTTCACATTTTGGACACACATAATGCATTAAAATGGGGCACGTTATGTTACCGTTTGAATCTTTTAAAACATGAGTAATGTATTGAGAGTGGGGTTCCGTTCTTGCGGTAAAGTGTACTACATACCTTATAGTTGTTGGCAGAAACTCTTTCGAATTTCTCAAAAAGAATACGTTCAGGCAGTGGATTTGGGTCGTCACCCTATGCACCAAATTCCCTGATCAGAAAATATTTGTGCGGTAAATTCATCTTCTCATCCATTGCATCGAATTCCGCTATTAGAAAATAATCATGCGATGGATTCGTCTCCTCATTTATTGCACCAAATTGGTCTATTAAAAAAAATTCATGCGGTGCGTACATCTCCTCATCCATTGGACCGAAATCCGCTTAGAAAATAATTATGTGGTGAATTTGGCTCGTCGTCCATTACACTGAATTCTGCTGTTAGAAAATATTCATGCGGTGGACTTGTCTCCTCATTTATTGCACAAGGTTGCTTTGTTAGATTCTATCCATGCAGTAGATTTGTCTTCTCGTCCATTGAACCAGATTGCCGTATTAGAAAACATTAATGTGGTGAATTTTTTTCCTCATTCATTGCATCAGAATGGCCTATTGGAAAATATTTTTCGGTCGGTTTGTCTCCTCATCCATTGCACCATATTGCCCTATTGGAAAATTTTCATGCGGTCGATTTGTCTTCTCATCCATTGCACTGAATTCCGCTATTAGAAAATATCCATGTGGTAAATGTGTCTCGGTATGCATTGCACCAGATTGGCCTTTTAAGAAATATTCTTGCGGTGGATTAGTCTCCTCATTTATTGCACGAAATTCCGCTGTTAGAAAATATTCATGCAGTAGGTTTGTCTTCTCGTCCATTGCACCAAGTTGGCCTTGTAGAAAATATTCATGCGGTGGATTTGTCTTTTTATTCGTTGCAACGGATTTCCGTATTAGAATATAATAATTAGAAAATCATAAAAATAAAAATATAGACAACGTCTTGCAAAGGTTTAAAAGAAAATGAGAAATATCATAGAAGTATACATTTATTAGATATAGGTGCACCTACCTACCTCGGTACTTGTAAAATTGCTTTGCTGTCGTTATAAAAAAAATTTACATTTATTAGAAATTGTAAATTAGTTAATGCATTTTCGTACATAAATACGAATAGCCCTCTACAATTACGGAATCTACTAAAGGTTAATATTCTGTTCTAAATTTTTTTTAAAAAATGCAACATTTACTAGTGTGTGCCGCCTGACCAGTACTTTCACATTTTAGACACACGTAATGCAGAAAATGAGAAAAATCGTAAAAATATAAATTCATTAGATAAAGGTTCACCTACCTACCGTGGAACTTGTAAAATCGGTTTGCTCTCGGTATAAGAAATATCAAATAGGGCAAGTTATTTTACCATTTGCATACTTTAAAAGATGAGTGATGTATTAAGAGTGGCGTTCCGTTCTTGCGGTAAAATGTACTACATACTGTATAGTCGGCAGAAACTGTTTCGAATTCTTCAAAAAAAAAATACGTTCAGGCGATGGATTTGGGTCTCCACCCTATGCACCGAATTCCCCGATCAGAAAATATTCATGCGGTAAATTCGCGTTTTCATCAATTGCATAAGATTGGCTTATTAGGAAATATTCCTGCGTTAGATACGTCTCGTCATGCATTGCACCGAAATCCGCTGTTAGAAAATATTCATGTGGTGGATTCGGCTCGTTGTCCATTACACCGAATTCCGCTATTATAAAATATACATGCGGTAGATTTGTCTCCTCATTCATTGCACTAGATTGCTCTGTTAAAAACTGTCCATGCGGTCGATTTGTCTTCTCACCCATTGAACCAGATTGCCGTATTAGAAAACATTAATGTGGTGAATTTGTTTCGAAATTTATTGCACCAGAATGGCCGATTGGAAAAAAATTCATTCCGTCGATTGGTTTTTTCATCCACTTCACTGAATTCCGCTGTTAGAAATCATTTATGCAGTTGGTTTGTCTTCTCGTCCATTGCACCAGGTTGTCCTTGTATAAAATATTCGTGCGGTGGATTTGTCTTCTCATCCATTGCACCAGATTTCCTTATTAAATTTTATAATTAGAAAATGATAAGAAATAAAAATATGCACAAAGTCTTGCAAGGGTTTAACAGAAAATGAGAAAAATCATAAAAATATACATTCATTAGATATAGGTTCACGTACCTACCTTGGTACTTGTAAAATCGGTTTCCTCTCGTTTTAAAAAATATTAAATTGGGCAAGTTATTTTACCACTCGAATACTTTAAAAGATGAGTGATGTATTAAGAGTGGCGTTCCGTTCTTGCGGTAAAATGTACTACATACTTTATAGTCGGCAGAAACTCTTTCGAATTCCTCAAAACTAATACGTTCAGGCAGTGTATTTGGGCCCCTTACCTATGCACCGAATTCCCTGATCAGAAAATATTCATGCGGTAAATTCGTCTTCTCATCCATTGCATCGAATTCCGCTGTTAGAAAATATTAGTGTAGTAGATTCGTCTCGTCATCTATTGCACAAAATTGGCTTATTAGAAAACATTCCTGCGTTGGGTACGTCTCGCCATTGCACCTAAATCCACTGTTAGAAAATATTCATGTGGTGGATTCGGCTCGTTGTTTATTAACACGATTCCCACTGTTAGAAAATATACATGCGGTGGATTTGTCTCCTCATTCATTGCATAGAATTGCCCTGTTAAAAACTATCCATGCGGTCGATTTGTCTCCTCATCCATTTCACCGAATTCCGCTGTTAGAAAATGTTCAAGCAGTGGGTTTTTCTTCTCGTCCATTGCACCAGGTATTACTTATAGAAAATATTCATGCGTTGGATTTGTCTTCTCATCCATTGCACCAGATTTCCTTATTAAAATATTGTAAATAGAAAATCATAAAAAAAATATGCACAACTTCTTGCAATGGTTTAACAGAAAATGAGAAAAATCATAAAAATATACATTCATTAGATGTAGGATCACCTACCTACCTTGGTACTTGTAAAATCGGTTTCCTCTAGTTATAAAAAATATTAAATTGGGAAATTTATTTTACCACTCGAATACTTTAAAAGATGAGTGATGTATTAAGAGTGGAGTTCCGTTCTTGCGGTAAAATGTACTACATACTTTATAGTCGGCAGAAACTCTTTCGAATTCCTCAAAAATAATACGTTCAGGCAGTGTATTTAGGTCTCTTACCTATGCACCTAATTCCCTGATCAGAAAATATTCATGCGGTAAATTCGTCTTCTCATCCATTGCATCGAATTCCGCTGTTAAAAATATTAGTGTTGTAGATTCGTCTCGTCATCTATTGCACAGAATTGGCTTATTAGAAAACATTCCTGCGTTGGGTACGTCTCGCCATTGCACCTAAATCCACTGTTAGAAAATATTCATGTGGTGGATTCGACTCGTCGTTTATTAACACGATTCCCACTGTTAGAAAATATACATGCGGTGGATTTGTCTCCTCATTCATTGCATAGAATTGCCCTGTTAAAAACTATCCATGCGGTCGATTTGTCTTCTTATGTGATGTACCAGATTGTTCAATTGGAAAATATTCATTCGATCGATTTGTCTCCTCATCCACTTTACGAATTCCGCTGTTAGAAAATGTTCATGCAGTGGGTTTTTCTTCTCGTCCATTGCACCAGATTTCCTTATTAAAATATTATAAATAAAAAATCATAAAAAAAATATGCACAACTTCTTACAATGGTTTAACAGAAAATGAGAAAAATCATAAAAATATACATTCATTAGATGTAGGATCACCTACCTACCTTGGTACTTGTAAAATCGGTTTCCTCTCGTTATAAAAAATATTAAATTGGGCAAGTTATTTTACCACTCGAATACTTTAAAAGATGAGTGATGTATTAAGAGTGGCGTTCTGTTCTTGCGGTAAAATGTACTACATACTTTTTTGTCGGCAGAAACTCTTTCGAATTCCTCAAAAATAATACGTTCAGGCAGTGTATTTGGGTCTCTAACCTATGCACCGAATTCCCCGATCAGAAAATATTCTTGCGGTAAATTCGTCTTCTCATCCATTGCATCGAATTCCGCTGTTAGAAAATATTAGTGTGGTAGATTCGTCTCGTCATGTATTGCACAAAATTAGCTTATTAGAAAATGTTCCTGCGTTGGGTACGTCTCGCCATTGCACCTAAATTCACTGTTAGAAAATAATCATGTGGTGGATTAGCTCGTCGTTTATTAACACGATTCCCACTGTTAGAAAATATACATGCGGTGGATTTGTCTCCTCATTCATTGCATAGAATTGCCCTGTTAAAAACTATCAATTCGGTCGATTTGTCTTCTCATTTGATGCACCAGATTGTCCAATTGGAAAATATTCATTCGATCGATTTGGCTCCTCATCCACTTCACCGAATTCCGCTGTTAGAAAATGTTCAAGCAGTGGGTTTTTCTTCTCGTCCATTGCACAAGGAATTCCTTATAGAAAATATTCGTGCGTTGGATGTGTCTTCTCATCCATTGAACCAGATTGCCGTATTAGAAAACATTAATGTGTTGAATTTGTTTCAAAATTTATTGCACTAGCATGGTCGATTGGAAAAAAATACATTCGGTCGATATGTTTTTTCATCCACTTCACTGAATTCCGCTGTTAGAAATCATTTATGCAGTTGGTTTGTCTTCTCGTCCATTGCACCAGGTTGTCCTTGTATAAAATATTGGTGCGGTGGATTTGTCTTCTCATCCATTGCACCAGATTTCCTTATTAAATTTTATAATTAGAAAATGATAAAAAATAAAAATATGCACAACGTCTTGCAAGGGTTTAACAGAAAATGAGAAAAATCATAAAAATATACATTCATTAGATATAGAGTCACCTATCTACCTTGGTACTTGTAAAATCGGTTTGCTGTCGTTATAAAAAATATAAAATTGGGCATGTTATTTTACCATTCGAATACTTTAAAAGATGAGTGATGTTTTAAGAGTGGCGTTCCGTTCTTGCGGTAAAATATACTACATACTTTATAGTCGGCAGAAACTCTTTCGAATTATTCAAAAAAAAATACGTTCAGGCGATGGATTTGGGTTTCCACCCTATGCACCGAATTCTCCGATCAGAAAATATTCATGCGGTAAATTCATGTTTTCATCTATTGCACACGATTGGCTTATTAGGAAATATTCCTGCGTTGGGTACGTCTCGTCATCCATTGCAACAAAATCCGCTGTTAGAAATTATTCATGTGGTGGATTCGGCTCGTTGTCCATTACACCTTATTCCGCTATTCGAAAATATACATGCGGTGGATTTGTCTCCTCATTCATTGCACTAGATTGCTCTGTTAAAAACTGTCCATGCGGTCGATTTGTCTTCTCATCCATTGAACCAGATTGCCGTATTAGGAAACATTAATGTGGTGAATTTGTTTCAAAATTTATTGCACCAGAATGGCCGATTGGAAAAAAATTCATTCGGTCGATATGTTTTTTCATCCACTTCACTGAATTCCGCTGTTAGAAATCATTTATGCAGTTGGTTTGTCTTCTCGTCCATTGCACCAGGTTGTCCTTGTATAAAATATTGGTGCGGTGGATTTGTCTTCTCATCCATTGCACCAGATTTCCTTATTAAATTTTATAATTAGAAAATGATAAAAAATAAAAATATGCACAACGTCTTGCAAGGGTTTAACAGAAAATGAGAAACATCATAAAAATATACATTCATTAGATATAGGTTCACCTACCTACCTTGGTACTTGTAAAATCGGTTTGCTGTCGTTATAAAAAATATTAAATTGGGCAAGTTATTTTACCACTCGAATACTTTAAAAGATGAATGATGTATTAAGAGTGGCATTCCGTTCTTGCGGTAAAATGTACTACATACTTTATAGTCGGCAGAAACTCTTTCGAATTCCTCAAAAATAATACGTTCAGGCAGTGTATTTGGGTCTCTGACCTATGCACCTAATTCCCTGATCAGAAAATATTTATGCGGTAAATTCGTCTTCTCATCCATTGCATCGAATTCCGCTGTTAGAAAATATTAGTGTGGTAGATTCGTCTTGTCATCTATTGCACAAAATTGGCCTAATAGAAAACATTCCTGCGTTGGGTACGTCTCGCCATTGCACCGAAATCCACTGTTAGAAAATATTCATGTGGTGGATTCAGCTCGTTGTCCATTACACCGAATTCCGCTATTAGAAAATATACATGCGGAGGATTTGTCTCCTCATTCATTGCACTAGATTACTCTGTTAAAAACTGTCCATCGGTCGATTTGTCTTCTCATCCATTGAACCAGATTGCCGTATTAGAAAACATTAATGTGTTGAATTTGTTTCAAAATTTATTGCACCAGAATGGCCGATTGGAAACAAATTCATTCGGTCGATTTGTCTCCTCATCCACTTCACTGAATTCCGCTGTTAGAAATCATTTATGCAGTGGGTTTTTCTTCTCGTCCATTGCACCAGGTTGTCCTTGTAGAAAATATTCATGCGGTGGATTTGTCGTCTCATCCGTTGCACTGGATTTCCCTATTATAATATAATAATTAGGAAATCATAAAAAATAAAAATATGCACAATGTCTTGCAAGGGTTTACCAGAAAATGAGAAAAATCATAAAAATATACATTCATTAGATATAGAGTCACCTACCTACCTTGGTACTTGTAAAATCGGTTTGCTGTCGTTATAAAAAATATCAAATTTGGCAAGTTATTTTACCATTCGAATACTTTAAAAGATGAGTGATCTATTAAGAGTGGCGTTCCGTTCTTGCGGTAAAATGTACTACATGCTTTATAGTCGGCAGAAACTCTTTCGAATTGTTCAAAAAAAAATGCGTTCAGGCGGTGGATTTGGGTTTCCACCCTATGCACCGAATTCTCCGATCAGAAAATATTCATGTGGTAAATTCGTGTTTTCATCTATTGCACAAGATTGGCTTATTAGGCAATATTCCTGCGTTGGGTACGTCTCGTCATCCATTGCACCGAAATCCGCTGTTAGAAAATATTCATGTGGTGGATTCGGCTCGTTGTCCATAACACCTTATTCCGCTATTCGAAAATATACATGCGGTGGATTTGTCTCCTCATTCATTGCACTAGATTGCTCTGTTAAAAAACTGTCCATGCGGTCGATTTGTCTTCTCATCCATTGAACCAGATTGCCGTATTAGAAAACATTAATGTGGTGAATTTGTTTCAAAATTTATTGCACCAGAATGGCCGATTGGAAAAAAATTCATTCGGTCGATTTGTTTTTTCATCCACTTCACTGAATTCCGCTGTTAGAAATCATTTATGCAGTTGGTTTGTCTTCTCGTCCATTGCACCAGGTTGTCCTTGTATAAAATATTGGTGCGGTGGATTTGTCTTCTCATCCATTGCACCAGATTTCCTTATTAAATTTTATAATTAGAAAATGATAAAAAATAAAAATATGCACAACGTCTTGCAAGGGTTTAACAGAAAATGAGTAAAATCATAAAAATATACATTCATTAGATATAGGTTCACCTACCTACCTTGGTACTTGTAAAATCGGTTTCCTCTCGTTTTAAAAAATATTAAATTGGGCAAGTTATTTTACCACTCGAATACTTTAAAAGATGAATGATGTATTAAGAGTGGCATTCCGTTCTTGCGGTAAAATGTACTACATACTTTATAGTCGGCAGAAACTCTTTCGAATTCCTCAAAAATAATACGTTCAGGCAGTGTATTTGGGTCTCTTACCTATGCACCGAATTCCCCGATCAGAAAATATTCATGCGGTAAATTCGTGTTTTCATCTATTGCACAAGATTGGCTTATTAGGAAATATTTTTGCCTTGGGTACGTGTCGTCATCCTTTGCACCGAAATCCGCTGTTAGAACATATTCATGTGGTGGATTCGGCTCGTTGTCCATTACACTGAATTCCGCTATTAGAAAATATACATGCGGTGGATTTGTCTCCTCATTCATTGCACTAGATTGCTCTGTTAAAAACTGTGCATGCGGTCGATTTGTCTTCTCATCCATTGAACCAGATTGCCGTATTAGAAAACATTAATGTGGTGAATTTGTTTCGAAATTTATTGCACCAGAATGGCCGATTGGAAAAAATTCATTCGGTCGATATGTTTTTACATCCACTTCACTGAAGTCCGCTGTTAAAAATCATTTTTGCAGTTGTTTTGTCTTCTCGTCCATTGCACCAGGTTGTCCTTGTAGAAAATATTCGTGCGGTGGATTTGTCTTCTCATCCATTGCACCAGATTTCCTTATTAAATTCTTATAATTACAAAATGATAAGAAATAAAAATATGCACAACTTCTTGCAAGGGTTTAACAGAAAATGAGAAGAATCATATAAATATACATTCATTAGATATAGGTTCACCTACCTACCTTGGTACTTGTAAAATCGGTTTCATCTCGTTATAAAAAATATTAAATTGGGCAAGTTATTTTACCACTCGAATACTTTAAAAGATGCGTGATGTATTAAGAGTGGCGTTCCGCTCTTGCGGTAAAATGTACTACGTACTTTATAGTCGGCAGAAACTCTTTCGGATTCCTCAAAACTAATACGTTCAGGCAGTGTATTTGGGTCTCTTACCTATGCACCGAATTCCCCGATCAGAAAATATTCATGCGGTAAATTCGTCTTCTCATCCATTGCATCGAATTCCGCTGTTAGAAAATATTAGTGTGGTAGATTCGTCTCGTCATCTATTGCACAAAATTGGCTTATTAGCAAACATTCCTGCGTTGGGTACGTCTCGCCATTGCACCTAAATCCACTGTTAGAAAATATTCATGTGGTGGACTTGGCTCTTCGTTTATTAGCACGATTCCCACTGTTAGAAAATATACGTGCGGTGGATTTGTCTCCTCATTCATTGCATAGAATTCCTTATCTACCATGGTAGGAGCAGGAAGTTTTAAATTTTGTTTTGTAATAAATGTTAATTTACTGAAGATGTGTACAAGATACACGAAAGCGCTATAAATATTGGTAAGTGTTTTATGTTACCGTATTCTTGTGGTTAGAAAATATATATTTCAATATATATATATACTCCTTATGTTGAATATACTGTGAATGTATAATTAGTGGTTCGAATCCACTGCAGTTAAAATTTTTGTTTATAAAAAAACATTGGAAGTAAATTATAATAAATATTATAATATATTTTTGTTACTGTACTATAAAAAAAATAAAAATTTATTCAATATAAAAAAGTTTACTCTTCAGATTGAATCTGGGTTCTCTCAATGTAGGACCAGTATGCTAGTCATCACTCCACAGAGATCACAGTAGTAAAACTTAGGAATTTAAATGGACACTGTTGCATTTACGTCTATTTTTATTTTTGAAATGATTTTAGGCTGAAATACAGCTTAAAACGTATCTTTATTTTTATTTTGTAAAGGTCTTAACATTTTCTAATGATTCCTGATTTTATATAACAAGTCTTCATTTATTCGTGGGAAGGAGACGTCAACCAACTAATGAAAATCAATACTATTTCTCTATGGTTCAAATTCTGTGAGACACCCGGTATATAATTTATGATAGATTATAATTATTTAAGTGATTATTTAGCATCGGAGTAGCAGAATTTATATTAGTATAACGAGTTTTAAAAAACTTTTAATATTCACCTTTTACACTGCTTTCTTTTTCGTTTTTCTTTAACTTACGAGCACTTTATGATCAATTTTTTGAGATAAATTTTAACCAATTGTCATTGTTAAGCTGGATTTGTACATTTATTAAGTTAACTTTATTAATTATCACATTAATTAATTTTATAAAACTTATTACATTAATAATACAGCAGCTATGGGAGGTTAGTAAGAACTGACAATATTTTTACGAGATATTTGTTGTAAGATTGGTTACTAAACAGATAATCGTAATATTTGTATTTCTTGAATTTTATTTGTCAGTTGGTTTTGTCATGCTTTAATTCTAGTCACTAAAATACATACATAGTACCTCTTGTTGTCACATTCAAAACCAAAGGTATAATGTGTAAAGAAATTACAGAATCACAAATCATGTTATGTATTTATGGGAATACTACATTCAATTATTTATTTGGTTTAACTTAATTATTATTTAGCTTAAATTATTTGATAGTTACAGTATACTTTAAAATTTTATTAAATGATTTTATTTTTTTTTAACTTTTTTAAATGCCAATTTGATGAACACTTAACAAAATACTCTATACAAATACTTTTAACAAAGTGTACATTATTGTATTATTTAAAGATTTTATAGATTAATTTATTATTTTTGTAATATAAAATATGTGATAGGATAAATAATATATAATACAAATATAAATAATATTATTCTTTATAAATTTGTTTGTTACTGATATATAATTTGTTTAAATGTTTTATCTCATTTTATTTATGTAGTGTTTTTTTTTGTAATATTATACTGTGAATTTGTTTAATTTAAATATATAAATAATTGTTATTTTGGACATTAATTAAAAAGTTTTGAAGGATATTTACAGTAATGATTACTTAAATAATTATCACCTGTAGAAACCCGGAGTTTTTAATGGTACTGTTGACCAATTTGATCAGAACTATTCCAAGGACCAACTCTTTCGGAGTTTTTTTCGGACAAAAGGTCTCTCTCTACTCTACAGCTTGTCATTGCCCGTCTGTAGACACACGGTGCTGCACGTTTAATAACGTCTACATTTATGTTATTTTCCAATGATTTAATAAAGTATTTCATAATTGAACCAGTCATTTTAGAAAGGGCTTTTGGCCAAAAATCTTTATTTTTCAGAAGAGGCAAAAACCAGTTTAATGTTGGTACTAACAACTTAAAAAAAAGTTTTATATTTGTACCCTTTTAATGCGGAATACCTAGAAATATCCCTAATTAACCATTAACGTCAATAATAAAAATTCATAATTTTGGACATGTGCCCTTTCTAAAATGACCAATTCAATTTATTTATTCTTCTTTAGATGAGACATTAGTTCATTTATTTATCCATTATAAGAAAAACAATTGCTGTAATATGGTTAAAAAGTTTAACTTGTTGGAGATCGCTGAAGCCCCTCAGGTGGCAAATGAAAAGTGACCAGAAAATACCAGCTATAACACTCGAAGAGTGGGCTTCTTGACGCCTTAGAGTTCAGATATACACAGATATAATTTTCTGATATTTAGCAAATTTGAAATTTCCGTAAGATTTATTTATGGTAGTAAGTAGCAGGTATATTGATTGCATGATACTATAAATACTCGTTCAGTTGTACCCCGCTACACGAACTACTCGCTATACAAACGTAACATTTTTTTCGCCTCGCATTACAAACATTGCTTCACAATATGAACACTGTTACATATGTATTTTGTTTTCGTAGAGAAGCGATCCAATTTACAATTTGCTGTACTAGAATGTCATTAAAATGCTCTTAGTTCAGGATGTCATTAATAATGCTTGTACACACACACACATTATCAGCAAAGCCTATGTAACTGTATTCTACATACATTATTGTACATAAGTTGTTTTTTCTCTAGCATTCTGCTTGATTTATCAGTTAAATTCTAACATCCAGTCATTGTCCTAACATTATGTACTGAATCTTATCTCTTTTATTTTCACTTTATTCACACTCTTACTTAGAAATCAATTCACATTCAACCGTCTTGTTAGCACCACTTCCTTTCAGTTTCAATTCTGCTTTATAACCATGTTGTCATCAGAGTTTCAAAGGCATGGATTTTTATGTTAAATGTTTAATTTCAGTTTCGCGTTTGTTTGCTATACTGTACGTTACAATTTTAATTTTGAGAGCGTCTTTGAAAGGTATGTCCGGGTCAGCAAAGAAAAGGACTGACAATAGAGATTAAAAAATCCGATGTGAAACACTCACACAACTTTCTCTTGCCAATGCAAATAATTAACAATTTAATTTCCTATAAATTTTATTATATACATTTTTGTTGTAAAATGCATACTAAGGCTGAAAACTTAAAAATCAATTTTTCACAAGTTTTCGTGAGAAAAAAAACAGAAAATTGCTAATTACCGCTAAACTAAGCATTACACAAAAAATGTTTGAGACAAAAGTTGTAGGATTTTAAAGTCTCTACAACTTTTATTATATACATTTTTGCGGTAAAATGCATGTTAAAATCACAATCTTAAAGAAAAACAATTTTTTTATGAAAAAACAGCCTCACGAAGAGTTTCAGCAGAAATGGCGCCTACCCTACCTTGTAGAGCATAAAAATTTTAGTAAATGAGACGATTTTGAAAAAATCGAAGAGCCGTTTTTGAGAAAATCGCAAAAAAAAGTGAAAAATGACACGAATAAACTACTACTTCCAGTTGACCGATTTTGATGAAAATGTTAGTGTCGGGTCCGGTAGTAGTGTCTAAGTTTCAAGTTTAAAATTCGTACGATGTTCCGTTCTTGATATATTTTGTTCACACACACACACACACACAGACCAGTCACTAAAAACATGTTTTTGGGTTCAGGTCTGAAAACGCGTAGATCTGGTGAAAATTTAATTTCGAAAAATCGACATGAAAACAATACTTTCCTCCTATATACTCATATAGGCAAGAGAAAGTAAAAAGAAATTGTTGGCAATTTGAATGTGTAGTAACTTTGATATACACTTTTGCCGTAAATATAAGGCTGCAAACTTAAAAAAAAAACAATTTTTAGGAGGGCAGTCCCCCGTGAATTTCAGCAGACATGCCACTTATCCATCTCCTAGAACACCAAAAATGTAGTAAATAAGACGATTTTTAACAAAATTGCAGGTGTTTTTTAGAAATTTATGAGTAAACTTCTAAAGTTGACCAATTTTGATGAAATTGTTCATTTCGGTTCACCTAGGTATCTAACTTTAGTCTGAGTTTCAACTTCGTACAATATTCTGTTCTTGAGATATTTTCCTCACACACACACACACAGAACAATTTGTGAAAACATGTGTTTTGAGTTCAGGGGCCTAAAAACCTGTATTTCTGGTGAAAATTTGATTTGGAAAAATTAATATGAAAAGAATTCTTTCCTTCCTTATAAATTCACATAGGGCGACAGAAAGTAAAAAGTGGTATACTTACTGTATGAATCTGAGCTTTGTGCAGGTGGGGGATGAAGGGGACAGACGAAGTACCAGACTGCTGCTACGTCATAACACTCTACTAATCATCTCATTGCTATTCGCTAGCTAGTAGGCTGCCTAGTGCGGTGACATATAGCTTGAGTCCCAGCTCCATGTAGCTGGAAGGAATGCAATGCGTTGTTATAGTAGTGGGAAAATGAATGAGTGTTAGTAGTGTTTCACAGCTGCTGAATTTGTAGTGGTAGCGTCTACTAACTAGACTAAATAAATATTCTTATCATCCGGCGCATTAATTTAACAAATACCTACCAAGTTATTAACTTGGTTGGATTCATAATATTTAACTTACCAATTTATATTAAAACAAGTAAATAAATAAATGTAACAAATACAAACAAATATGTTAAATATGGAAAGTTCGAAAACGAATGTTTTTTATTAGAGTAATACAACAATCGTTCTCCCAGCATGCGTCACTTATTCATTATACCTCACCCATACCCTTCACCCCACAACTACACGGAGCTTGGACCCGACCTATACGTGGGTGTTGTTTTCACTATTCGCTGTAGACAGCGATACCGAACATATGTAGTTTGGATAGTACCCGTGACTACTACAAACATAGTACTAGTAAAATGTTACTACTACTAACGCAATCTTTCACAGTAGTAGTGACGTAATGCATTCCTCTCAGCTGCATAAAGCTTGGGAATGGGCAGTATACAATGAAAAAAAACCATTATACACTAATTGATAACTTGTAAAATAGATTCCATCACAATTCTTTTGAAGTTCACTGAATAGTAGCATGATTAACAAATTGTAGTAAAACATTTAAAATTTTAAACTTTGCAACACTATTTGTAATTAGTCAGTTGCAAAATTTGTTTCAGCTTGTTGGTTATTATGTAATAAAATATTGTACAGAACAAAATAATAAATTAGCTGTACATTATTACAGAAATTTATTTGATATCTTTTTATTTACTCATCACCTTAATACAGTTTTAAATTTTGGCTGTTTTACCTTCAATTAATAAAGAGTGCCGAATTTCTTACCAGCATATTTCTCCTGAAAATGAATGGCCAGCAGATAAACTCTGAGGTTCACATACGTTTTGATTTCACAATTTGCACCTGTAAAATTTTTCAGTAGATGTCTTTTAAATATATTGTTTAACAATGATATGAATGGACCATTAGACATAAAAAGGGTGTATATAAAATGGCAATGTGGATTATAACAAATTTTATATTTGTATTACTAGTCATAATTTTGAAGTAAGATATAATGAGCACTGAAATGTGGCTATCTTATATCATATTATGCTAATCATATAAAAGAGGAAAAACATAAGTTTTGTAAAATAAACAATTATTTCAATATAACAAAATAAAAATAAAATGAAAAATATGAGATATTCCACGTATTCAGGCATTTGAAAGAACAAAGGCAGGATGTTTAAATAAGCAAATCAAATTTAAGAATGATGAGGTGATATTAACTGCTGCTGCCATCTACAATGAATACGAAAAAGGATAGGTTAGAAGAATTGAACAGTTTTATGTAGATGATTGAAGAAGCTAAATCTGCAGGTTTTAAAGTCTCAAATGATATTTTGTGTACTCTAATGGTAGATCCACCGAAACCCACATAAGTAGATCATAAGGATCAATGCAGCTGAAAAGATTACTGAAATTTCCAAATATATATACAATAGAAAATATTACCAAGTAAAAATTCAGTCTCCTTTGCTGCAATGAGTACATACCGGGTATTTTATATTCTATAACTTTCCTCTATCCAATCATTAATGGAATACTATGACGGGGCGATATTTCCAATCATATTTAGACCCTCTGGTGAAAGAATTAAAGCTAATTTTTCAAGTAATTAATAAAAACCACTCTCTGTGCCTTTCTGAGTAATTGTTCAAGGTTTGAATAGGGAGAATTTGAAAAAAATCAGCAAATGGACTTCCTGAAAACCCAGGCGCCAGGAGAGTATGGGGGTATCGATAAACCCACTAAAACAACACATACCAGGCCCATGGTGGAAAGACTAAAAAATATGCTTGTCATGGTGCTTAATTTGGTCCCATTCACATAACTACATCACTCAAATAAAACACAGTCCTTCCATGACTGCATTTAATAATCGTGTTACATCCAAATACTACACAGGTAGGTATTTCTAGCTTTAGTAACTAATACAGAATACTGACCTGTGATTGGAATTGCAAAAAAAAATTAAATAATGGAGCAGTGATGTCACTGCAGAACGATTTTCTGGTGTGAGATGTCACAGCAACATGCGCATCAGCACTCTTATGTATCATCCTTTATGCCATGCCTAAGACCAGTGTTTCTGAAATTAAGACGACCCAACCAACAGAATTAGGGAGACATAATGAAACAGCTTTCAGCCTTGGTATACTGTGTAAAATATTAACAAAATGAAAATTGGGAAAGTACATACACATATAAAATATAAACACTACCTTTTTCTCCCTTGAACATCAATATAGGCAGACAAACTAAGTCATAACCCTTACTTTTTAAAATAATACTTTTCTTCTCCAACTACCAGCGCAGAATCAATACAAGGTAAAATTGTATTGTAGTTGAATGTAGTTTTGTTACCTTATATTAACAGAAACTGCCCATAACAGACAAGTGGAGTGTCAAATTATTTACACTCAATCTGTTAGTTGCAGGGCTAAAATAAATAGTTCTGTTTCTTCTCACATGGTCAGCCAATTTAATGACTGAATCATTTAAGAACAGAAGAGGTAGAGGTGTAAAAGACACTAATCAGAGTTATATCCTCTGAAAGTAATGAATTTCATTATACAGCCAGACCCTGTGATGAATGAAGTGAAGGTGTCATTTGTAGAGTGGAAAATATGTGCTTTTCAGAGGGCCCGGCATGCTGATAAGTGTACTTTTCCAGTCAGTGAGGAAGGCAATGATAAACCACCTCCACTCCTCGTTTTACTTAGTAAAACCTCTACAGGTTCAAACCAGCCTTTCGGCTGATGACCTAAACAACATTAACAGAAAGGAATCGGAAAAAAGAAGTCTTTTTTTATATAACAAATTTATTAACAAGAAAAATGATCAAAAACACATTATGAAGCGTAACAATTGAATATATTAGGTAGTTACAACTATAGTTTAAAAATGGCAGTTTCCGTATTTTTCTTATTTGCAAATACTTTTAGATATAGCTCTTAATAGTACATATGTCATAAACAGAGCTTTATGGGTAAAACTTTATACTGTTTAAATAAATCTTCAACACATTTAAACACACAGGTATTATTACAACAATCAAATGTGTTATCATTTCAAAATGTATTCTGACGTAAATATTTAATAACAATGTCATTTTTGTAACAGTGATATGACAACTACAAAAATTTAAAAAAACAGGCACTGTGACCAATATTTTTTAAAAAAAGTTACACTAGATTTGCAGTAAAATAAAATCTTAAGCTATGTGACTGTAATAAAACAATTTAACAATTTACATGTAACAAGTCATGTTCATACAATTTTAAGTGTAAATAATTACAAATTTGTATCTACATTAAAAAAATGCACCAAATTTCATGGTCAATCATAAATTCAATATATAACAGTGTTGTATTTAACTCTAAAAAAAAATGTATTTATCATGTAATTCTGTTACCTGCGAGCACACTACATTAACCCTTTGAGTGCCGCGCCTTGTTAGTGGAGAACTGGTGAAAAATGCCAGGTCAAAAGCAAGCTAATGAAACTATCCCTTTAAAAATTAATTTCATCAAAACCAATATGGATATTAGCTTAATTCTTTTACCAAAATTAGCAGAAAACCTTACTCTATACATAATACAGTTAAAAATTTATTTTTGTTTACTAAAATATCTTTATTCATTTGCCCGAATTTGATGTTCATGTAATATTCTTCATGCAGTAGATTCAAACTAAAAATATTTTTACTATCGCGAGTTATTTCATTTTATAGAAAACATTGTTTTGGTTAGATTGATGCATAACACGACATTATTTAAAATACTATAATTATATATAAAAACAACGAAGCCGCCATTTGACCCGTGTGTTTACAAAAATGTACACAAACTATAAACTCTTTATAAAACATATGTAACAAAATGATAGCGAAATCTTTTGACATAAAATGAAAGTTTATATTTACATTAATAATAAAGCCAAAATTCAACGCAATCTACCAGTGTATACGGAAGTTATAGCCATTTACACAACAGTTTACCGACATCCGATGTGACCGAATCTGGCACTTTTCAGAAGAACCTCACATCCGAAAAAATTGGACCCTGGCATTCAAAGGCTTAAAATTTACATCATTCACAAACCTGTATTCTCCTTAATGCTGCCTGAATATATAATTTTACTTGCATGTTTCAGTGGATTCCCCACCATCAGAGTACGTACATTACTCAAATTGAAACTAATTTCTTCGTTAAAATTTTTTTAAAACATCTTAAGTTGCTTGTTAAAAACTCACTTAAACATATGTTTAAATAAAACTCATAAAAACTTAAGTTTTATACACTTATATAAAAATTCAGCTTGTTGTTAAGTTTACTGAAGAGATATTTTTTAAAAGAATTTTAATAAATTAGTTTAAATTTAATGATGATGGATCCAAAAACGTGTAAATAACATTAGAATTAAATAACATAACAGGATTGAATTTAAGTAGTCTTAAGGAGAATAAAATTTTAAAATATATTCTTATAAAATAATTGAGTAATTGTTAATATATAATGTATTCACATACTTTTTTTCTAAAATTATGTGCAATGCATATCTTGTGCTAATACTGTCCTATGCAGTGAAAACATGGACAAGTGGATGGAAAGAAGGCAGAAAGCAGAATGCAGGTGATAGAATGAAAGCCAAGAGGTAAGAATGAGAAATGTTGTAATCAGTTACAATTGGGGACGGTCAGTCTGCCGAAAAGGCGCTGTTCTTAGAGATGGAAAGAAAATATGGTTCAAAAATAGAGAAAGATGGAGAGAATTTGTGCTGAGCCCGACCTTTTCATTTTTAAATGAATTTTTGCACAAAAATAACAGTTATTAAATATCAACTTACAACAAAAATTACTGTCTTTATTTTCACATAATCATATTAGCTTAATTTTTCATCATAGTAACTGTGTAATTCACAGGTAACAGGTACAACTAAATTTTTAATATTTTTAAAATACAAAATCTTTACATATAATTTTATATAAAATTAAAAATTGCTCTACAAAATAAATTTTTAATCATACTGTAAATTATCAAGTAAAGTTATTAAATCTATATTATTTCATTATTGTCAACATAATGTATCGTATTATGCATTTACTTTCGATTATTTTCAAACAACCAATATCAGTACTTAATATTTACTACAAAGTACAACTAGAAAACCTTTCTAATATTTTTTATCCGATGTACAAGAATAAAAATACTTCACATAACGGAAACCACTGAATTAATGATACAAAACGAGACAATACTAACAAAAACTAAACAAATATTAACATTTTTTAAAAACTATTTTATAGTAACATTCTAGATAATTATAACTAAAATTGTTGGTTATCAAACCTTATGGGGAACAATAAACTGTTCTTTGTATTATTTCTAGATACATTGCTTATATTTCTTTTTAAAGAATTTTATCACAAAAAGCCAAAATACTTTTCAAAACAATCTTGTAATTAATATTTCTTAATTTTTTATCATATACTCCAATCAATTACATAAATTTACCAGCAGAATAATGGTGGGAAAGTTGTACCCTAGGTACAACACAAATCAAACGTAGGAGATGAAAACACCTCAACATAAGACACTCAGGTATTCACATGAACACATGTATATTTACTCATTATTATTTATTTTTAAAGATGTGCAAGTAATATTTAACTAATTCCTGATTTTATTTTGTAAATAAAAATTTAAAATAATTCAGAATATTGTATGGTCTAAAAGATTTTAATAAAAAGGGCCACAGTAGAAATCTTATAGCATATAATAAATATATGCTTATAATTTTGTCTTCCTCCAACATACCCCTGCAGTGGAAACTTCCTATTCAAAACACGACAAAATTATAAAATTTGCTTATCATTTTTTTTTAAATTGCACTCTTAGAAAATTAAATTTAAAAAATAAAACTTGAAAAAATTACTAAGACAGCATTATATTGAAGAACCAACTTATTTCTCACGACTAAAACATCTCTAAGAAATTGTAGTGCTTGAGTTTAAAGAACTAATGCATTGCCAATTTCATAGTTATCCCCAATATCAATCTGCCCGCATCAATCTCTCTCTGTGTGAATCACCCATTGGTTGGTCACTGAAACACGTAAACTAGAAACAATACATGGGTTTGCTCATCTCACAGCTCAGTTTGTTGCAACTATTTCACCTGCAACTGGAATCAAAAAATATTCCATTCATTATACCCTTTCTTCCTTATTCCATACTAACCCGTAGTAGATTGTTTTAGGCTCTTCCGCTGGATTTTGTACTAACCCGTAGTTCAACTTTTAAAGTCAACAAAAAATTTATTTACAAATTAACTGGTCTACCAAAATCTACAGACTATTAATTGTATATAGCATTAAAAAAAATTAACAGCTGGTTTTACGATTACTATCACGTTAGAAAAAAAGAAAACTTGCAGTACAAACATTGTGGTGTAATAACCATTTCAGCATACTCTATCTTTATTCACTTTCATTTATTGGTGAGTTAGTGTGAAAATATAAAAAAATTATTGTTGGTTTTACATTCTTAAGAAACTTAGTTTAAAATTTACTACATGATAATTTAGTTACAATTATAAGTGGTCGCAAAATTGTACATAACTTTATTTGACTTTTCAAATTTATTTTTAGTAATTTGAAATAGTAAATAAATATATATTGATTTAATTTATCAATATTTTAAGCAATTTAATTAAGATAGAATGAGTTTTCAGATGGTTATTATGATATGAACATCAAGTCTGGAGTTTTGAGTAACAAGCTTGTTTTAAAATCCAGAAGAAAAGGTAAAAGAATGCTGAAAAATTATCATGAACAGCCTCCAATTCAGAACCACGGCTGAACAACGGATGTGACCTTGAATTCAATTACACTGAAAACAGGAACAATGGCACATCCATGTATTGTTTCCACCATGTGGTATTATGTAGCACTTGAGGATTTAGTTTCGCATAAAACTCATTTAATAAATAATTTGAGAAAAATTAGAGGAGAATTAGACTCCATTCCCATCCCGCCTGAAACGACACGTTGGTTCTTTAAAATTGTATAGTATAGAATAGTTATTAAAAGTAAAATTCAATAATTTTTAATAAACCTGGTATCTTTTTTAATCACAATAAATTTGTATAATAATAAAACACGGTGGGAATTTTTTTATTATTAATTACTACTTGGTAATTTTTGCATTGCATTACGATGACTAAATAATAAAATATATTATGTAACAAGCATGAGGAAATAAGAGGCCACGCCACGAATTTTCAAGCTTACCGTTGTAATACCAAGTCATCTGCCAGCTGTCATTCTACTACCCTTTTATTATAATATATTTCATTTTATGTTGTTGAAAATATAAATAATGGTTATAAAAATCATAAACAATGACATATTAAGCCGGATGGCGCTTTACACCAGCGTTACCGTTGGGCGGCGAGTTACTTACGTGAGTCAGATGGTGAAGGATAGATGATAGAACGGTAATGAGCCGGTGACACGACGTTGGATTTTTTTAATGGTTGTTAATACACAATTTTGTTTGTGTGCACTACCGCTCAATGTTGATTGCGCGGTAACAGCGGGTCAATGCGCCGTCTGACTGTTATTACCCTTAAAATAATGATTAAAATTGTTATTATTTATAATAACAATAACAAATTCTTTGTCTTTATTTACATAAATGTATACATTAGGCCTATCCACTTTTTTCTAAGTTTTATTCACAGAAATTAATGTAATATTTATGTTTGCTCAACAAAGTAAAAAATTAATTACAACTGTAAAAAGTTCCTAATCACCCGAGTCTATATTGTCATATGAAATAAAACTTGAGGAAATATTTTCGCTTTAGATAGTATGCACCGTACTACCGATCAGAAGGTAAGCCTGAAAATTCGTGTCATGGCCAATACATTCATTAAGTTTTTTGATAATTTATATTCTTATTGAGGAAAAATTTAAACTTATTTGATTGATGGAGATAACACACAGTAGTTAACCATGACAAATTTGTACTAGACAATTAAATTATACATTCTATGTATTTAAGACCGGTTAGTCTTAAATGTATGCAATAAGTTTCATATTACAATCTAATTTGTTGCATCTGTGCGTGTTTAAAAGTAATATGATTAAATAAAATTTTATCACATATTATGCTAAAATATTCTAAATTAATAAATATTATGTAAAATTTAGTACTAAATAAATGAAATTTACAATGATGATGTTACAGAAGAATTAACACAATGATGTCTTGTACCTTGTTATTTATTTAAACTACGGTACATTGGCAATATTACCGAGTATCTAGTCATCCAGATCGATCCTATAACCACTACAGTGAAGGTTATCAATAGTTAACTGTTGCCAAAAATTTTTAAATAAATTTTGTAAATGTCCATTTGGACATGATTGTACACAATGATAACAAAAACTGTGATTTTGTAATTGAAGAGGCGTATTCCAAAAAAATGTTTAGCTGATAAAAAATTGAGTAAAGCACAGTTCTATAACCTGATATAATATTTTCAAAATTGCACTTTCATAAGCAATATTGAATGTTTTATAATAGTAATACCGATGTAAAATATAACCAAAATAAAAATATCAATGATGGATTTCCTGCTAGATTATGAAGAATAAAAGTAAGATTATTCTAATGTTGAACATCTTTCCCCGAACAGGAGTAATAGTTTTTACGTCCTGACAGCGTATTTGGTCATACAGAAAGAGAATACAGGACTTGGCAATAAATATTACAATTAATATGAATTTTAAAATACCTTTTTATGTTCACCTTTTACACTGCTTCTTTTTTTCTTTACTTTGTTTAGGTCAACAGGTGAAAAGCTGGTTTGAACCTCTAAAGGTTTTACTAAGTAAAACGAGGAGTAAGGTGGTTTACTATTGCCTTCTTCACTGAGTGGAAAAGAATGCTTATCAGCATGCCAGGCCCTCCGAAAAGACCTACTTTCCACCCTGCAAATGATACCTTCATTTCATTCACCACAGGTTCTGGCTTTATAGTGAAATTCATTATTCTCAGAAGAGATAACTCTGACTAGTGTCTTTTACAAATCTACCTCTTCTGTTCTTAAATAGTTCAATCATATAATTAACTGACTACGTGATAAGAGACAGAACTATTTTTTGTAGCCCTGGAACAAAACGATCAAGTGCAATTAATTTAACACTCCACCTGCTCATTATGGGCAATTTCTTTACTTACGAGTACTTTGAATTCAAATTTTGGCAAAGAAAGATGTATTCTTCATAATATTTTTGGAAGCTTTTGTGATATTACCTGATAAAGCAATGTGCATCGCGAAAGTACTTGAAAGTAAAGAAAAAAGAAAGAGAAGCAGCGTAAAAGGTCAATATAAAAAGGTTTTTTTTTCTAAACTCATCTTATTAATAAGGATTCTGCTGCTATAATGCTAACTAATCACTATTATGACATCTTACCAAATCATGGTAACCTACAAACTCTTGAAAAAGGCAGGAGATTACTGAACCTTAAGAGATTTCCAAAAGATATTCTAACAAAAAAAGCTTCCATTTAAATGTTTATATATAAAACAGGAAGCATACATGTTATAGCTGAGACATACATAGGATATGGTGGTAAATTTGTTGTCTTGAAAAAACTAACAGTAAATAAAATTATCTGCAAAAATTTTAAATATTCTAAATAAATTATAAGGAAAATATTGTTTAGCTGACAATATTTGTTTGTAGTAAAAATTAATTTCCTGAAAAATATGCATTTTTGGCATAGAGTTTGGAATACACCTCTTCAATTATAAATCACATGAATATAATTTTCAAATCAAATATTTATAGATAAATGAAATCATACAAAAACATATACTTAGATGATGAATTGCTAAATTAATAACAAAGATTGTTGTTGGTATGGATTACGGCAATCAGTGATACCCTAAATTTTTTCACTGCACTGTTAACTGCATGGCGATATGATTCAACATGTGACATGGTAACCATGATTCTTTTCTCCATACTCAATGTGTTAGACAAATAGAACTTGGAGATTCAGATTCAATAAAAATGGTTCTTCATACATATATAATTCATAGGTCCTATAAATAACAGTGAAGAATTTTAATAGTCTGAGGAAACACAGTCATGAATATACAGTAAAGCATATGTCAGTTATGAACATACAGTAACAGTACAGCTGTACAGTAAAACCCTGATTATCCGTCATGAACAGTTGGGCTAGGTGACTGATGACCAGAAAGGATGTATTAAGCAAGTGTGAACAAAGATACAGTAAAACCTCGGTAATTTAAACAGGTGTAATTCTAAATTTGCGTTAATTTAAAGAAATTATTTGTCTCCGCCATTTTGTATACATACTAAACTTAAATCTAACTTCGTAATTTGAAATAAAATTTTTCTTTAATTCGAAGTTTTTATTTTTTTATTTTGATGTTACTTGGATCAAAGCGTGATTAGAAATTTGAAACATAATTACATAAAACTAGTTGTAAACAAAATTTTAGATGACATCTCATCTAATTCAAGATAAATTTATTAAATGCTAATCGAATAATTTTAAAAAGCATGGAACGATGTTAAAAATGACACTATCTAACTGCTTTAAAAAAGCTGGTTTCACAAAGTTTAGTGAACAGAATGAAGGCACAGAAATGTTGGCAAATGTACCTGATAAAAATGAATATGAACCTGAACAATGGAATTAACTCGCTACCACTTTCTGTGTTTGATGCCGTAGATGACAATGTAATCGTTACTAGTGAGAGAAACGACGATGACATTGTTAATGAAGTTCTAAGTAAATGGGAAGGTATTGAAACTGACGAAAGGGAAGAAGAAAGCGAACCAGCGCTCATGCCCGACAGCCACAAAGCAATGAAAATGCTGTGTGATTTACATACTTCATGGCTTAAGAGAATGTAGGACATGAAGTTTTCCATTGCATTGGAAGGTTAGAAGATAGTACATGGAAAATATGTCACCGTGAGATGCAGCCGGAAATGATGTTGTTCTTTTCTTCTCGAAAATAATACATGGTAATGTACAAATTTTTACAATACACTTTAAGTATGTACAGACTTGATTAATATGTATACTGAATTGTATGTATGTATTTGCTTTTGGTGTTAAAACACGTTAAAAACATGTAGTAAGTGCTTTTGTAACTTTGCAATTCGAAATTTTGTTAATTCAAATTTTTTCAGCAGTCCCTTCGGCTTCAAATTACGGAGATTTCACTGTATCTTGATATTTCCAGTGCGAGTTTTATATGAAATAATATCTATTTACTATACTTTTGTACATGAAGTTTAAATTATTCGAAATTACATATAAACAAACATGTTATAAAAAATAAAAAGCTGTTTATTTTCTAATTATTTAGCTTTAATAGTTTTTTTAAAAAAATATATAATTAATGTTGGTTTCCCTACTGTTTTCTGCCACACATTGCAAAGCTTTTTTTAAAATTTTTAGCAAAATAGTTGGGCAATAACAGAAAAAATGGGACGACGGATAATTGGAAGTTTACTGTACGCATACAATGTAAGATATACACACACAGTTGATTGACCAATCAGAAAGCACTTCTCCATTCAATTTTGTTTACATCAGGACTAATCTAACAATAACTGTATAATGAAATTTATAACATTTGAACTGAACGTAAAAATTTTAATACAAATATTTAAAATTGCTTTATTAAAAAATAAGTACTATTATGTAATTTATCCTGAAACAATCTTATTATTTAATGTCCAAAAATAAGTTTAAATTTATTTCTTCATTTATACACAATACAAGTTATTAATTTTTATACATTTATATTAACTTCCGTTGATCACATTAACATATTTAAATATTTTGTTCGATCGCTTCAAAATCTCCTCATTACATTCAAAATAATTTTTAACTTAACAAAAATAATAGTAAATGAAAACTATATGGGTCTGACTTATTTGTAATGAAAAGGTAGATTTGATTATACATTATCATACCCAATAATATGGAGCGTCAATTATCTGAAAAGCTTAAGTCATCAAAATCAACATGAGTATTAGTTCCGGAACATTATTTATTATTTATACAGACTGATAATGTAGTGCTCTAGTTAACATCAGAGAAATAATATTGGGGTTGCTGACTTAAGAAAAGTCAAGGGAAGATCTAGAGTAATCCCTCTCTAAAAGTGTTAACATTTGTACTTCTTTTCTAAAAAATAATTGATGCAGAATCTTGTGGTTTTAAAGATTAAAATCGATAATTTTTACAACTTGTGAGTGTGAAGTGTTAAATTAATTGAACTCGATCTGCTGGTTCCAGGGCTACAAAAAATAGTTCTGTTTTTTATCATATGATCAGCCAATTATATGATTGAACTATTTAAGAACAGAAGAGGTAGAGATGTAAAAGACACTAGTCACAGTTATCTCCTCTTAGAGTAATGAATTTCATTATACAGCCAGACCTTGTGGTGAATAAAGTGAAATTGTCATTTGCAGGGTGGAAAGTAGGTGCTTTTCGGAGGGTCTGGCATGCTGATAAGCACTCTTTTTCACTCAGTAAGGAAGGCAATAGTAAACCACCTTACTCCTTGTTTTACTTAGTAAAATTCTAAAGGTTCAAACTAGCCTTTCGGCTGTTAACCAAAACAACATGTCTGAACTTGGCAGTGCATGGTTAACTAACAACTTCGGAAGAGTGCGAGAGACACAATTCTAAACTATTTTCAACACACCACTGGCTTGTCTACTAGAAGTTTTGCTTAAGATGATGACGATATTCCACTGAAACAAATACTGCAAACGATCAGAATAAGTTGGTGATTATATCGACAAGGATTGCAATTTTTAACAAGGAAGAAGTTGTCAAATGAAAAAACCATTGCAGTAGAGAAATATGACACCATCAAAGAAGAAAACAAGAGTAAAATGGAGGAATAATAGAATGAAGTAAAATAAAATAGAGACACTCGACTACACATGAGGATTACATTGGGGTCTCTAAAATCTCATAACTGGCATGTATATCTTATACCATATACTAGTGATTCTCAAACTTTGTAGACCTGTGGCTTCCTTGATCTACAGATCATTTCTGGTGGTGCCCTAACTTTGAAACAACCATTGTACGGTACAAATTGTCATTACATTACAACAACCACTGCACAGTACAAATTGTACATTGTCATCACGTGTATATCACGCGGGTGATTCCATTCCCAGAGAAGGATATAAGATGGTAAAACATTTTTTAAAAAAATGATCGCATATGCCGAGGCATGGTGCACACTTTAAAAACCGCTGCCATATACCATTGTATAAAAAGGAAACTTTGCCGAATGACTGAGTAAAAATGTTTATCAAAGCAGTCAGTGGAACACAAAAAAAACTTGAATAGTGAAAAAACTCAAAAAGGCACTGTGAAAACTACACAGTACATATGAAAGTTTTGTTTCTATATCTGCTTCGATTGATTTTCTAGCATGTATTGTAAATTACTTAAATGTCATATTGTACAAATTTTAAAAAAAATTATTCTTAGTTATCAAATTTTGGTAAATTATTTTTCTCGTCAAATTTCTTGCATACAATATAATCAAGCAAAAATTTATTTCCTCATAAAATATATTATGGGTAATCAAAAATTATCTCACCTAAATTTATTCAGATAACTGACACTGCTATAACAAAAAAATATTAATCTAAAAATATATTATATATATATATTATGTATATTGAGAGTCATAAATAAGTAAATATACAATTATTTTACAAAAATTATTTACACAATATAATACATAAAGAATATTTATAATTTAAATAAAACTAAAATAAAATTAAACAAAAATATATATTTTTTAAACATTTGTAAAGATAACAGTATTTTCATTCAGTCCTAAAACTTATCTTCCATCAAATTTTCAATAGTTTCACTTAATTAATTCATATATAGGTATAAGAAAAACCCCGCTTATCTGAACCTCGCTAAACTAAATCGAAAAACTATTTTTTTTAATTTGGTGATAACTCAATTTTAATACTGTATTTAAGTACAGTACAGTACTTAACCCTACTAAAACGATTTGCTTATTTCATCATTATCTACTTATACACAGTGTGCAGGAAGAATAATTTTTATTCAAAAAAATTCATGGTAAATCTAAATGTCTTACAGAAAGAAACAAAAAAACCATGATATAGTTGTGTTCATTTTAAAGTCGTAATGAAAATCGAAACATGAAGTTATTATCTTTATTTTACAAAAACCTAATCATTTCAAAACATGATTGAATTTACCTTTTCGTATGTATAAAAAATGGTTTTATAAAAAATCTCACATTTTGTATTTTTCCTTATATATACTAATAAACAGTCGTAAAAAATACAAAATATTCACTTCTACTGTTTTTTAAACCCTAAAAGTATCTCTCTGCATGTAATTTGAAATTATGTATATCCGAAATCAGGTCTAAATTTCAGTAAAGCAGGGTCCCTTTTACAGTAACTGAGGGGTAAATTTTTGACAAATTTAGGAATAAATACTACAAGATAATCTCTAAAATAACTATTACTATTTTAAACATAATTAAAAATGAGTTACTGGAAATAAATTATAGTAAATAGTGCTTTAAAAAATAATTCTGCTTCATCTTGGGTTAGAACATGATTTTTCTGTTCCTAGTATAATTCATTATTAGTACTGATATAAATTATCTAGTACCAACACAGAAATACCTATACAGTAAAGAAAGGTTACGATTCTTGCTGTTCCTGCTTCTGTTAGAAATAGTGATGAGGTGAGTCGAGACTAATAATTTGGATCCGACATAAGCGGATAGCAGAAACAGAACTATTACTGCTACAGCAGTTCTTACTGCCATCTTTGGGCTACTCTCATACTTGATCAACTGCATCATTCACACTCACGCAGTGTATACATTTGGGATACGCTTCTTAATAGAAGCTGAAAAAAATATGAATGTGCTATGTAACATTTTTCAAAAACTTTGTTTTGTGACTGATAAAGGTGTAACTTATGGAGATGACGTAAAACGTTCAACCTATAATTAAAGAAGACACTCGTGGATGAAGAGGCTATTTATTGTTTAATTTTATGTTTTATAATGATGAAGACGGTAAGATCAGAGGACAATCTTCTACCAGAATGCACTATAATCTGCTGGACATTTATCCTTTTACAATGTAAACACTTAATGTGGTAATAAAACATTTTTCTTTGACTGTCAAAGATGTTAAACTGGAAGAACATAAAAAATACATAACGAACATCAAAACAGTCCGTGTCACTTGAAGATACAATAAGAAAAAATTGATAAGTACCTCGAGGAGATAATACAACCAAAGACCAGCGAAAAAGAAGAGAACAAAGAAGGAAAGATGGCCAATGCATTTTGAGGAACTCATCACTTGTATAAAAAGAAAGCACTCACAAGACAAGCCAAGATTAACATTACAAAACTGTGATAAAACCTGAGTATTTGTACGCGAGTGAGTGCCGACTAGTCTAAAAGAAGCAGAGAAATTTAAGAGAAAGATCCTTCGCAAGATAATGGGTCCAAAGATGGACAATCTAGTTACGAGAACAAAAAGAACTGTACAAGGAAAATCAATGATTAATAAAAGAAGACTGAAATTTTACAGAACTCTGTATAGAACGGATGATAACCGGTTGACAAAACAAATTTTTAAGACACTAAACAATAGACATAAAGCATCGGATAAATGGTGGTGATCGGATAAAAGTCAGAAAGAATATTGAGAAAACCGGAATAAACCGAGAAAACTTAATGAACCGAAACAAATTCAGACAACTAATTAGGAACTTAGTTCCTTAGTTAGTTAGTTGACTTCCATGAAGAGGAAAACCAGAACGACCGGCGGACAGAAGAAATGAGAAAAGCCTACAGTGAGCAAATGCTGAGAATTTGGGCTGCAAAAAGAGCTTCCAGAAATGTCTTAAGTCACCTCACATGGTCTAAAATTGGCCCTACATGATAAAAAAAAAGAAAGCAGTGGAGGTAATGTGGAATTCTATTCACACATATCAAGACTCAGGAATGCTAGCCTGATGTTAAGTGGTAACCTGTAACTGATGATACACAATGTAAAAGTTAGTTTTGCTGCTTACCTATTATTAGTACACACTTGTACATGGTCTGAAGTATTAGTCTCCTATGACTTCCCCCATAACTTATTCTTCTAGAAAGAGCTATTACTGATACGGTAAGTTACTCATTTCTAATGATGTCATACAGACAAGAGATGCTAAATTAACAAGCAAAAACAGATTTTTCAACAAAAAAAACCAGTAACAATATTTGAGGAGATAACTTTTAAAACATGAGTTATCACAGTATAACAGTTTTCCACTGTTACGGGAAAACAAGTATTATTACTATCCCAAGGTTTACCCTCTTGACATTTTAATGTAATTTCTTAAAAAAATATAAGTAATTTTTAACAATGAAATACGGTAGTTATCGCGTACAGTGACATCAGATACAATGTCCGATCGGTTAATGAGACCAATATTCGGTGGATAGGTTGGTCCGCTACTACGCCCAATATAAAATAATATTGTTTACAGTAACATTGGTTAAAATCGCATACCAGTTTTAGTGATAACTGTATAAAGTTTCAACTATGCCAGATATCTCTCAACAGTATGAATCAGTGTGTTACTTATTCTTTTGTCTAGTTATAACGTGTTTTTTATTCTTAAATAGCGTTAGTCTCAACGTGCATTTACAGTAGTGTCGAAAGTTTGATTAATAATAGAACTATGCTTTCTTTTTGTGTCTTAAATACAGCACTGATCTATAGTTTTATTGTCCCGATTACTCAAGTTTAGTCCATATCTTTTGTGCAAGCCGTCCGTTATTTTTGTGTTTTATACAAACGTAAATATGGCGTCTTCGCGTAGACATCTTACAGTGACGGAAAAAACGCACATTATTTGGTGCTTGTAAACTGGTGAAACGAATGGGAGTTTTGCAAGGGAGTTCAATGTTGGACACTCCACAATATCTGCAATTTGGAAAAACAGGGGAAAACTCAGCATAGTTTTAATGAAGGTTAAGAGAAATCGAAGAGACTTCGACTTCAAGTCAAAAAAAAGGTGTAAAAGAAGTTATTTTAAAGTGGTTTACTTCGCAACATGATCGTAACTTAACCTTTGCTACAAGAAAAGGCCACCGGTTACAGTAAATATTGCTTACAGTGGCCTAGCTGGTCCCTTGGAGGTCAATGTATCCGATAACTGTGTTGTTTAGGTCATCAGCCGAAAGGCTGGTTTGAACCCGTAGAGGTTTTACTAAGTAAAACGAGGAGTGAGGTGGTTTACCAGTGCCTTCCTCACTGAGTGGAAAAGTACACTTATCAGCATGCCGGGCCCTCTGAAAAGCACAAATTTTCCACTCTGCAAATGACACCTTCACTTCATTCACCACAGGGTCTGGATGTACAATGAAATTCATTACTTTCAGAGGAGATAACTCTGATTAGTGTCTTTTACACCTCTACCTCTTCTGTTCTTAAATGATTCAGTCATTTAATTGGCTGACCATGTGATAAGAAACAGAACTATTTATTTTAGCCCTGCAATGAACGGATTGAGTGTAAATAATTTGGCACTCCATCTGTCTGTTATGGGCAGATCCGATAACTACTGTATTTAATTGCCCATAAAAGTCATCGGATGGTGAGCATAAATGGCTTGGGGACCATTAAATATTTGAGGGCCCTGAAAAAGGTCGTTTAAGTGTGTGCATCTAGGTGGGAAGAGTCGATTGGTGGGTGGCTGTGGCAGGTATCGTTGTCGTGATGGTCGAGGAGGTGAACGACATGACGCCTCATTTTCAGCGGAGATGTCATCTTCTTCTTCCATTGCAATACTCGTTAGCTGCTTCGTCAGGAACCGGTGGGCATAATGCTCGGTTGAGTAAATGCTGTAGGCATCGCTCATGGCAGCTGGTGATGACAGCCTACGTAAATGGTGGTTATAATGCCGGGTAGGCAACCAGAAGGCATTATCTTCTCTCTTGTGGAGTCAATGAAGAGTCGTCATTGGAGACTGGTAGCTGTGTGCTGGTGGTTGGTTTCTGGTCAGAGCTGTAGACCGGAGTGGAATCACAGCCGGGCTAGATGGTGCCTCCCTTATATACTAATTACAGAGCAGGAGTGGGGCAGCTAATTACTCTCTGCATCGTCAGCCTTTGTGTCGATATTATCGGGATTGTTGTTGGAATTTGTTGGCTGGCAAAACACTACCTAATTACATGGGCGACGGTGATACATGTATATGTTTTTACAACTTTATAAGTAGACAAAACGTAGTTTGAAAGAATTACATGATTTCTAATTTATCAAAATTTAGTTAAACATCTTTAAATGTGGATTTCACACCCCTCAAGATTGAGTATAGATTTCACACAATCACAGAAATAATTTTCTTTAGGTGGGTTTTGCATAGTAAGTTGATGTACAATCTAGTTTTTATATCATTTCAGTAGGTCACTGCAATCCTAAGTTGTCACTCCTAACTAGTCTTCAAGGATGTGTTAACTTTGAATTATGTTTACATGGATGAAACACTACAGCTTTCATATTTTTAGGTCCACTGTACTTGTTATTTCTTTCTATCTTTTACTGCCACTTGACTACCATCTTCTTCTTACTATAAGCATCAACACTTCCAGTTTCAACTTCTTCAATTTTAAACTAAAAAATCACTACTTTATTCCTATAAAGACAGTTTTAACTCACTTATGGTTGATAACTTTTAATTTTTATTCGACACCACCATCTAAACTATAGGGTGATTCAAAAAGAGCGCCGGTTTTGATATATCAAATTAAGAGATTTATTTTATTGAAAAACTGAAAATAAATACATCAACAAGTTCATCTTTCCTTCCGATTTTATGTATGAAAAATGATGTCATGCATGTGTCCTCCTCTACTGCGCTGGCACGCATCAACTCTGTCCATGAAACTGGATATTACTGCACGACAAATTTCGACTTCCATTTGCCCGATAACCCGTCGAATTTCCTCCTTCAAGTCATTGATGTTTCGGGGTTTATTGGCATACACCATTGACTTCAGATGACCCCAAAGAGGAAAATCACAAGGCGTCAAGTCACACAACCTTGGTAGCCATTGATGGTCGGAATTACGAGAAATGATGCGATCCTGGAACCGTTCACGGAGCAACAACATTGTTTCTCGTGCAGCGTGACAGGTGGCACCATCCTGCTGAAACCACAACTCGTCAATGTCCATTCCATCCAAATGACACCACAAAAACTCCCTAATCATCGTACGGTATCGGTCTCCATTTACTGTCACGGCTTGTCCTTCTTGATTTTCAAAAAAGTAAGGGCCGATGACACCGCCCGACCAAAAGTCGCACCAAACTGTCACTCGCTGTGCATACATTTCCCTTTCATTAACCACGCGAGGGTTTTCTAAACCCCACATACGGCAGTTCTGTTTATTAACAAAACCGTTTAAGTGGAAGTGCGCCTCATCACTGAAAATGATTTTGTTTGCGAAGGTGTCATCATCCTGCCGTTTTCTCAATACCCAGTCAACAAACTGTCGTCTCTTCTGGTGGTCTGCCACTTTCAAATGTTGCGTCAACTGAATTTTATACGGGTGATATTGGAGATCGTACCGAAGAATTCTCCGTACAGAAGAACATCTTAAACCCAATTGTTGAGAACGGCGACGTATTGATTTTGCTGGGCTAACAGCCACACTGTCACGAACCAACGCAACGTTCTGCTCAGTTTGGCCAGAACGATGACGTCCAGAACTTTTAAGGTCAACTGTTGAACCAGTCTCAAAAAACTTTTTCATGAGCCTGCGAACTGTTGATTCATTCGGTGCTTCATTACGTCCTAGAGTACCGCGAAGTCGCCTGACAGTAGCCGCATAACTCTCTCCACTCTGGTAAAATGTTTTGACGATTAACACTCGTTGCGCAATAGTAAACTTCTCCATGGTTAGACACAGACTGCGAGAGTACTACACTGCGAACAAGAGAAACTACAACTGAATCGTCAATCGGAATGTTCTCCAAAATAGAAATGTGGTCAAACAATGTTGCCAACCGATAAACAAAAATTTACCAGCCGTTTAAAAACCGGCGCTCTTTTTGAATCACCCGTTACTATCTACCATCTATTACCGAATAACTTTAAACTATCCTCCTCCTCCTCCTCCTCTGTGCCATCTCAATTGAGACTGGCGACTAGTATTGCAAACTTCTCTCTATTGTGGGTCTGATGAAACGAGGTTTTCTATCTTTCTCCTCCTTCTCCTCTGTGGCATCTCAATTGAGACTGGCGACTAGTATTGCGAACTTCTCTCTATTGTGGGTCTGATGAAACGAGGTTTTCTATCTTTCTCCTCCTTCTCCTCTGTGGCATCTCAATTGAGACTGGCGACTAGTATTGCGAACTTCTCTCTATTGTGGGTCTGATGAAACGAGGTTTTCTATCTTTCTCCTCCTTCTCCTCTGTGGCATCTCAATTGAGACTGGCGACTAGTATTGCGAACTTCTCTCTATTGTGGGTTTGATAAAGCACGGTTTTCTATCTTTCTCCTCCTTCTCCTCTGTGGCATCTCAATTAAGACTGGCGACCAGTATTGCGAACTTCTCTCTTTTGTGGGTCTGATAAAGCACGGTTTTCCATCTATGCGGGTCCATTCCTCAAAGTTTTGTAACCGTGACTTTCTCTTTTACCTTTCCCTCAACTTTGTGTTCCAATATTAATTGACTTAGTTCTAATTTTCGCTGGTGCATGATGTGACCATGATATGTTGTCTCCTAATTTTTACCATGGACGTTTATTAATCCATGACAATACCTCTTCGTTTATTGTTTTACTTGTCCAGTTTATTTTAGTATCTTGTGAAAAATTTTTGTACGGCATAAAAATGTATGCATGTTCACAAAACCTGCTTGTGTTTTTTGATACCAGTATATCAAATTGTCAAAAAAGTGGCCAAACAAGTTTTGAAAGTTTTCTCCTCATCTCTACTACATTTAATCTGATTGTAACAAAAAATTTGGTTATGATTGTAGTTACTTGAGCAATTTAAACCATGATTTTTTTATAAGTACAGAAAATTTTGATAAAAATAACATAATTATAAATTAACTATAGTCTAATTTCACCGGCACAACCAATATTCCCTACAATTAAATATAAATTAAAAAGTGTACAATTAATAAATTAATAATATTACAATAGATACAATAATTGATATTAACAAAATTTACAATATTTTATATAATCTGAGATTCTATTTTCGGCTGCCACCAAATAATAGCTAACAAAAAATTTACGACTACAATTAATTTTTAATTTCACTTCTACAAAATATTGCAAGGTAAAAAATGTATAATTTTTAATATGTTCCCATAGCAGTAACAATGTCAACAATTGAACAGAATTATGATGACTTTAAAATGTTTGTGTTAACAGTTTATTTTACATTTAAAAGGGGAAACAGGATTAACACAAATTTTTATAAGCGTTATGCTTGGATTGATTGATTAAGGCAATAATAAGTGTCACTGACAGTGAAATTGAGGCAGTGGGTTGTTTTTGAATTGATAAAACATCCTAAATAATAGTTACATTGTAATGTCAATTTTGTAATATGTTCCCAATATCAATTCATAAATGAAAAGATGATTCGAAAACAAGATTGGTATGTATGTACATAACAAAAATATATAGTAAATTATTATAATTTGTGCCATAATTGTATTAATGAATTTTAATGGTTATAAATAACTAATGATAATTAGACCGACTGCAAAACATACTATCTGTTAATTTTTTTCTAAATTATTAATAAATAGAATCGATATTTCTTAAAAAGTAATTGAAATTAATGAATTGACTCTAAATGAAAATCACAACAAAAATAAACTGAATGGAAAATAAGTTCGAATTTCACTTAGATTAATTGTTATAACAATGTAGTGATGCGTCAGATGGTGTCAAACAGACGTTCTCTGGGTAGAACGAATGCCGACTTTTTCTGCAAAGTTGCCGAGGAAATGACCAAGACCACCTTCTTCTTTCGTCTTTAAACCGATTGTTGAACAGTAACTATGATAAAACAATTCTCGTACCTTCCGCAGCCTTTCTCTTCGCCTGTACAGTAACAAATAAAAATCAATAATATATTCATCCAATCAACTGAACTACAAATAATGACTTAATACTACATATAATTGGAACCACAGAAATGCGAGCTTTCGTGGAATAGCGTGGCCATCAAATTTGGTTACTTTAACTGATTTATTATATTAGTCAAGGTCATTTAACCGGGCTGAATTGCAACTGTCTGATTGTTGCTACTTCATTAATCTATCAATCACATGTACAAAAAATTCAGTTTTATAAATTCCCTTTCGTTGTTACTTTTTCCACATCCTGGGAAAAAACGACATGAAATCACAAATGATTTGATTTTGACGTGTGTCAAAAGGATAAAGGGCACATAATATCATAGTATCAATGTTTACCATAACCAACAGTTCCACCTCACCCCTTATCTTCTAGCACTGTCACATAAAAGTGAAAGTAATATAAGGTTACATCACAAAATAAATTACATAACAAACTGAAAAACAAAACAGAACTATATTACACGAGTAACGTATCGTATTTGTAGATACATACTGTCATTTTAATGTGCCTGTGTGAATAAGGTAATCATACAAGAAGCAGCACATGGAAAAGACGATTCAGCAAGACCATGGTGGCTAACTCCATTGACCTCCAAGCTCACAATGACATGATGCATATTCTGGAAACTAACAGAGGATTGTGGAGGAAGCCAAAACCCACTAAAGGCTGTAGAGCTACAAGATGATGAGATGAAGTTAGTCTTATCTAATTGAAGAGACATAATATATTTTGCAACAATTTATAAAAGAAGGGTTTTCATTTTATTACTGTTTTTATATCCTCGTTAGAAGAACGAAACTGTGATTGATCTCGTGTAGTTATTTGTTTATTAAACACATGTTGAGATGTAATGTTGATACTGATTTCTCATTTATCCAATATATACTACGAGTTTTATACCACTATGAGTTTTATACGGACTAAAATTTAGATAAATAAATAAATTACGTGACATGTAATTTCTTTGAACACACTGTCAAAACATTGAAAATGAATCAGACATTTTTTAATGGTCTGACTCATTAGAGTTGTACAAGGGTTATCCAGAAAATAACCTCCGTCTTGAAATAAAAAGTAAACGATTGAAGATACAAAAACTTTATTATATACATATTAAAACTACAGTTTTTCTCTATTTTTCGACATAGTCGCCAAACAGATTTAAGCACTTTTCGTACCTTGGAACAGTCTTTGAAATACCCTCTGCATAAAAATCTGCTGCCTGTGAATGTAGCCAACCATTCACGGCGTTTTGAAGCTCTTTGTCATTGGCGAACCGCTGAGATGCAAGCCACCGCTTCATGTTTGGGAACAGGTGAAAGTCACTAGGAGCCAAGTCCGGGCTGTATGGGGGATGATCGAAAACGTCCCATTTAAACTTGGCCAAAAGTTCATTTGTTTTCTCGCCCTCATACAGCTCGAAGAACAAATGAACTTTTGGCCAAGTTTAAATGGGACGTTTTTGATCATCCCCCATACAGCCTGGACTTGGCTCCTAGTGACTTTCAACTGTTCCCAAACATGAATTGGTGGCTTGCATCTCAGCTATTTCAGGTTATTTCTGGATAACCCTCGTATAATTAAACTACTTGACTTATTTTATTGTGTATCGTACATTCCTTATCTGATCCTAAGAGTTCATATTAAAACAGTATACCATGCTCAAGAAGTAATTAATCGTGCACTGATTTTAATCAATAAAATGAATATAAATACTGACAACGTAACAATCGTATATCTAATCACTAAAATTAAAACAGACACAATCATGCAATAACAATGCATATTAAAACATGTTTATTTTACGTTAAGTTATACATCAGCCGTTATAACATGCTATCTAGAAAGTAAAGAAAAGTTGTACACAACCTTCATAGGTCACACAAATAAATCTAAAAAAAGCCATCACCGAATGATTGTAAAAACTACAGTGATGATTCTCATTAGAGGATTTGGATTTAAAAGGAGAGTCAATATAATGTAACACTCAATAAGTAACACAAACTAACTCAACTACTATACTTTAGTACATAATATACAGTTGAGTATCAGTTATCCGAACTAATTGGAACCAGAATGGTTCTAATAATCAAACATGCATAATTAATTGATACGCTGTACCGAAACAATGTAATATACGAGGGCAGTCCAGAAAGTCAGTCACGTTTTGCGTTGCAGTCGCTAGGGGCGGAGCTATCGTGGCCATTTTGGTGCCGCGACGTTTATCCGTTCAGTGGCTATCCAGCCGTGCTAGCGAGAGGTCTGTGTCACTCTTCGTTGTTTTTCAACAACAATTTAAAATGTGTGCCGCAATTCAAAATCCCACCAGTCGTGAAGTACGGTCGGTACAGGAAAGGAGTTCTTCTTATCGATTTCTTGGAACGTGGCACAACAATAACCTCTGCGAGGTATTGTGAAACACTTGAAAAGTTAAGAAGAGTGATCCAAAACAAGCGCAGAGGAAAGTTGACTGGAAAAATTTTCTTTTTGCATGACAACGCCCGACCACACACGGCAAATCGAACACGAGAAGTCCTGGATGCTTACAAATGGGAGGTTTTCCCACATCCGCCATACAGTCCGGACCTTGTGCTCAGCGATTATCACTTGTTCCCGAAAATGAAGATATGGCTTGCGATGCAGCACTTTTACGACGACGCGGAGCTGCAAGAGGGTGTAACTAACTGGTTAAAATCACAAGCGGTAGACTTGCCGGCATTTCAAAATTAGTTCACCGCTATGATAAGTGTCTTAATTTGTTTGGTGATTATGTAGAAAAATAGTATTTTAGTTGCACTTTCAAATGTATATAATAAAATTTTTTTCTTGTACTTAGTTTTTTTATATCAAAATGTGACAGACTTTCTGGACTGCCCTCGTAACCTAAATGTTTACTAGGTTAATAAAGGTTAACATTAACTTTAGTTAAAAAAATAGTAATTTACTGCATTAATTGGAAATGTAGAGTAGCTGACGAAAGAATATAATAACTAACCAAAAATAAAGAATTTAAAACAAAATAAATTATGGTAAAAACCTTTATGAAACTATTTTAAGCACTTGTACAAAGGCCTACTATAAAGTAATTTTTTAAAAAATTGAATTTTCTTTTTAACTAAAACTGAACTTCTTTTTGTAGCAACAGTATCTCTCATTGTTTTTAATAACAATGCTTCAGCAGCAATAAATTAAGGCTGTTGTTAGCACCAAATTATTGCAGTTCCTAGGGCAGAAAATGGAATTTCAGAAGATGGTAAAGACAGAGAGGACATAAAGCGTCGTATAAGAGAGGCAAAAGCTATTTTTATTGGTAAGCGACATGTTTTTTCCTCAAATAGTCTCAGGTTAGAAATGAGAAAGAGACTAATAAAAAGCTGCATTTGGAGTGTTGCCCTCTATGGCTCAGAAACTTGGATTATTGGTAAGGTGGAGGAAAGAGCACTCAATGCTTTTGAAGTATGGTGTTGGAGACGAATGCTTAAGTTGAAATGGACTGACAGAGTTAGTAATGAGGAAGTATTTGAAAGGGCTGAGAACAGATCTCTTTTGAAAATTCTAAAGGACAGACGACACTCTTGGCTTGGCCATGTAATAAGACACAATGAATTCACGTTAAGAATATTAGAAGGAATGATAATTGGACAAAGGGCTCGTGGAAGACCCCGGCTACAGTATTTGAAACAAATTACCAAAGATCTAGGGATCCAGAGCTACATCCAACTAAAAACTATAGCTCTGGACAGAAAACGATGGAAAGCTGCCTACCAATCGGATGATTGAAGCTAAAGAAGAAGAGGGCAGAAAAAGCCTCTGCGTGAATAAATATGTATTTTTTTCCATCGATGTTGGTTTGGATGACTGACATTCAAATAATCAACGCTCCTGTGTAGTTATGGATAATACAATGTACCAACTAAGACATACTACTCTAGAGTTTATCTGACAGTTTAAGTGTTGCATCAAACTATGGGGAAAGGGACACTAGCAAACTGTTCTTAACCTTTTCAAAGCCATGGACACGTTAACGGGCAACGAGTTTCCTCCGTGATGTGCCATGGACATGTTTACGCGCAGCATGCAGTTTGAATTTTAGCGCCATGTAACGTAACATTCGTTCTACATACTCCTTAATATTACATATCAAACTGTTCAGAGTGAAAAGGGAAGTTTTTCCCTCTTGAGTATCAAGCTGCCATCAACGGCAAATCTACCATAACGTTCTAAACAGGAAATTTCTATCTCCCTGTTTACAACACATCTCGCATGCCATACTGCTCATCGTCATATGTTGTTGTTTTGTTAGTTATGTAAAACTAACCAAATTATTATTTTGTTTCAGTTTAGTGTTTTTAATCTTTTAGTAAAATTTTAATTGACTTACAGTACAGTTTTTTATAGTTATTAATGCAGTATACACGTTGTTATTTTATTAGCTGTGTGATCATAACCAAATTATTATTAACTTTTAGCTCAGTGTTTATAACCTACACGATAAGAAGTTTTTTTAAAAAAATTACAGAGTATTCATATTTCATTATGATTGTTCATTTAAGCATGAAATATAAAGTTATTTTTACTTTTAAACAATTACTGTTTTTTTTTTCATTTATTGGCTGGCACTGAGTGAAAGTCACATTCTTTTTCACTGGCGTTGAAAGGGTTAAGAGATAGCTATTTAAGGGTTGCCACAACATAAATTACTATAATAATTTTACTACTATTAATTACCAAAATATTACTATATGTTATTTATTTCGGCTGCATAAACAGGGCGAGATATTCAAATACTGTAATTATATAACTTTTTGTCGTAATGACCAGAAAAGAGACTAAATTAAAACAACTATAATAAAACTATGTTAAAACTACCAACAATTTTTTAATTTCCTTTACATTACCAATAATAAAATTTAAATTTGTTTGTTGAATATACTAAATAAAATAATGGTTAGTGAGACAATATACAAAAACCATAATCATGCTCAAACAACAAATGTATAGGGTAAGATATCAAAAACGGAGAAACATGACCGTACAGATAAGACAACAGTTTCATGATCATAGACACCGGAGTTTGAAACCTTGCATCTCCAAAACTATGAGTTGGAATTCAACACACTTTACATCAAAATTTAGCTCATTTTATTCTGCGTTGACCCATAATAGTTGTATACTTTTAATGTTGTTTAAACATTGCCACATTGAGGTTGGAAGACAAAAAATACCCAGTTTTTTGCTACCACAACAAATTTCATGCATTTAGAGTCGTGTAAATCAATAATTATTTGACTGACAAGGTTCAAATTTTAACACAACGTAGACAATTATATTCTTTCAGTGTGTACGAAATTTCAAATTCGTACGTTATTAAAATTTTGATTTATTAACAATATTCTGAACCCTTGCTATCTCGGTAACCGCTCAATTGTTCGGCATGGGCAAACTATTGTTTTATTCAGCATACAAATCATAGTACAAAATTACAAACATTACACAAATAAACTACTCTTCCGGTTGACCGATTTTGATGAAAATGTTCGCGTCGGGTCCAGTAGTGGTATGTAACTTAAGAAGTTTCAAGTTTCAAGTTCATACGATGTTCCGTTCTTGAGATATTTTGTATACACACACACACACACACACACACAGACCAATCGCTAAAAACATGTTTTTTTTGGGTTCAGGGGATCTGAAAACATGTAGATCCGGTGAAAACTCGATTTCAAAAAATCGACATGAAAACAATACTTTCCTTCCTATATATTCATATAGGCAAGAGAAAGTAATATGGGATCAGCTGATTCAAATAAAACATACATTAATATTACTAAACAAACCAAACACAATGATTAATTAAATGCAAAAGTTAAACAAAATACAATGCAGGAATGATAATGATAAACAGCTAACACCATACAAAACAGCAACTGAAAATGAGATTATTAATAATTATTAAAACTACAAAATAAATCTCTTAATCGGTTTTGTTTTCTGTCAACCACTACAGAAATTATTGAAAACTTGTAAAAAAATTTTATTAAATAGTACAGCCCCACAAACCAACCTTGAGAAACTCAACTACGTGTTGGTCATAAGAGATTTTTTTACGCTCGATTGTTTTGCACATTAACACTAATCTAATGCAGACAATGATAAGTGACAGATGAAAAGACGATTCCAGTTTAGTCAAACTTATGCGAAAAATTCCAGATTATGATGTCACTGACAGAAGTAAAAAAGTGGATGAAGAATATAAATGGTGAATTGACAGATGGCAATATAGTAGCCCACCACAGGAAAACGTGTTAAATAACAGTAAAATAAGTCATAGCGATTGGCTTAACGTGGTTTGCAATATTTTGAATAGCAAGGGACATAAACTAGTGAAACATTTTACTCTGTCAACTTCAAAACCAAGTAATGATGAAAAAATATGTAAATGGTGAATTGACAGATGGCAAGATAATAGCCAACCAGAGGAAATCATGTTAAATAACAGTGAAATAAGTCATAGCGACAAGTTTAAAGTGGTTTACAATATTTTGAATAGCTAGAGGCATCAACTAATGAAACATTTTAATCTGTCAACTACAAAACCAAGTAATGATGAACTGCAATGAAAGTGACAAAGAAAATTAAGAACAAATTAATAAAATTTGCAAACAAAACCTTAAAGAGGATGTATGGACAGGTGCTGGATTGTAAATAATGAAGAATAAGAATAAATTTACGAATAATATTCTTATGAATATATTATATGGGTTGAACGAAAAAGCAGGCATCACTGTTACAACGAAGAATACAAGATTACAACGGTTTGATCACACGTTGAGAAGAAAAAGCTCCTTAGCAAAGTCAAATGCATTTTATAAAATCAGAAAGAAACACTTGGCAGACCCAAACTAGGATGAAAGACGACGTAAAGAGGGACCTAATGATCCTTGGAAGGGGCAACACAGCAGTATAACTAAGTAATGAAAAAAGTCAAGCAGTAATGAATACATCTAATAATAATTTATATTTCAGTAAACAATCACCAATTAAGACATTAATTAATTTTCTGTTAATAAAAACATTACTCATTAGTAGGAGTTAACTACTCTACAGTTTACAGTTCTGTAAAATAAATAATTAAATTAGATAAAAGTTCAAAAATATTCATACCAAGTAAACACACTGTTTAAAAAATTATTATTATTATTATTCCCGGTGTATAAGATTGCATTTCTGCTAGAGAGAGATAGTAATGGTCAGGTGAGGTACGTGGTGCAATAGTCATGCCTTTCTAATAATATAATAGTATTAGTAGGCCTATAGTGATGCTGACAGCTGATTTTTTAAACGTCATTACACTGTCAAAAACAACTATGACATATCTAAATTTATATCAGCTGTTTCCTTTAATTGTTGTTTTTAGGTACAGTAGTACACATGTTCTACGGGTTGCATATACAAGTCCAATCTTATACGCCGCCATCATAACAGTCAAAAGGACGATCTACAGTACTTCAATATCTGTAATGGTATTTGCTCAAGATATACAATATTAATAATTTTTCGGAACCTGATACCAACTATAGATGATGCTATTTATACTTTTGTATAGTGGAAGCAGTTTATAGTCAATGGAAGATACAACTAGTAAAATACGAGGCGTGTTCAGAAAGAAAGTACCGTTTTAAAAAAAAAAAAACAAGTAAAACAATTTTTTTTCAACACAATTTTATTTCTACATGAAAGCCCAAACCTGAAACTATTTTTCGACATAGTTTCCACTGATGTTCAAACACTTGTTGTAGCGGGTGATCAATTTGTCTATACCCTCTTCGCAGAAGGTTCCCGCCAACAAATGTAGCCACGACTCCACGGGAATTTTCACTTAAGCTTGCGATAAATTAAGCGGTCCGTAACAATTTCGTACAAAAGAGTGCGTGAAATTTGTTGGAAATCGTCAGATAGCGTTGTCATAGTCAAACGTCTGTTCTCTTGGATTATTCATCAACTACCCTTACCAGATCATCGGTGACAAGAGAAGGCCAACCGCTCAGATTCTCATCATGCACATTTGTTTGACCGCCATTGAACATTCTAACCCACTTTCTCACCATTCCTTCACTCATCACGTCTTCCCCGTAAACATCTCAAAGTTGACGATAAATTTCAGCCGGTTTCACATTCCTTGCGTTCAAAAATCTTATTACAGAACGAATCTCACAATCGACGGGATCATTAATTGTCTTAAACATTTTAAACGTTCAGAGAAAACTCAAAACACAACGTAGAACAACTACAATGGCGTGAGTTGATAGCCAGTGAACAAGGACGACTAGTGCGCATGCGCGGAACACCGATTGCAGCACTACGGCGGCAGTAGAATGAAACGGTACTTACTTTCTGAACACGCCTCGTATTATAAAGAAAAAGAGAAGACTGAAGAAATATATAATCCAAATCATTATAGTCCAGGTGGTTCACTGCAAGCGGAGTTGAGTTGTTAAGTTGAGCGCAGCGTAGTTAAGTGAAATTGTGCTAAGTTGTAGGAAGGGGTGGCAACTAGGAGCATAGCGTTGCTCAGTCAGTTTCCAAGAAACATGTTGAGCACTTCTCGTAAGAAGCCTGAATTTGTGTTGTTGAATTCTGATTCGGACGATTCCGATACCGAATCAACGTACTATACTGCAAGCCTTCTGATAAACCATAGAAAAGAGTGGGAAAGTTTATATCTATGTGGAAGACTGTAACATGGTGATTTTCATACTCTCTTTGAAGAACTCGCCAATAAACAATTCTAAAATTATTTTCGGATGACAAGAGATGAATTAAATGAAATTTTAGAGACAGTTAAAAACGACCAGACAGAATTAGACACAAACTTCAGGAAAGCTATAGGAGTGAAGGAAAACCGGAATGTAAGCCGCATGCTGCTGCTACCTCAATTCAAATAAGTCCTTTAAATTGAGTGTCCATGTATTTTTTGTCGGATAAATCGTACAGGACCTTTCGCTCTCGAACGCATTCAATTAGTTTCTCTTCAATCTCCATTACTAAGTAAATAAACTGGTATGGAACAGAATAATATAGAACCCCACACACTGAAAACATGCGAGTCGGCAGAAATTTTATCGGAAAACATACTAGGTCAATTGGGGGGGGAAGTGTAGTCAGCTTTTAAAACAGACCAAGTCAGCAACGAAGCTGAGTGGAGTTGACCCCAGCGATACCACTCACTCCGCTAATCATCCCTGTATGCACCCAGACATAGAAAAACACACGTTCGTTTTGTCAGCTGAGATTAGTTCACTCAACTCTGCTTGCAGTGGCCGCCCTGCTTAATGGTAAGGGTCATTCCATGACAGACTGTTTAAAATTATGTAAACAGATATTCATTTGAAAATGAATGCAGTATAATAAAAAATGAAAATAGATTTTGGTTTTGGTTATGATACATCTATTTGGAGGCATGAGACTTGTGTCTACAGGCAAACTACAACAAAAAATAAGCTAATAAACAGACTGTATGCTAATGGTGAGACAAATGGTAATGATTCCTGCAGGATGTTAGAGACAGGTTCACAAGCCATATGAAATGACAACATCTATACTTATGCTAACAAGTGTGTGCAGTAGGCCTGCAACATAAATTAGTAAACAACAAGGGGAAAGACCAAGAAATGGGAGTGCAATAAATTAAAATGAAAGTGACAAATATCGTAAGAGTTTGGATGAATAAAACAAGAAAAGAAGAAACAGTGGAAGTACAGGATAGATAGTATTTCTCAATAGGAGGGAAAGAAATATAACTTCTGACACAACTTTTTAACAATTTTGTAGCTAGTTGTCTAGATATTATGGCACATGTTTAAACATTTAAACATCAAACTGAAACATTTTTAAAACTGGTCACAAATACATAAACAGAACCAAAATTAACCGCGAAGTATTTTTAAAGATGGTAAATAAAATTAAAAAATTCATAATTCAAACTACTTAGATTCAATAACCTCTAAATTATTGAAGTTAGCCAAAATACTAAATAAAATTTATTCACTTGGTATAAATATTTAAAAATCATATGTCATGCTATACCATCACAAAATACAGATAATTCAAGTAAATAAAAATTTTAGATGCATTACAAAACTGACTGCTGTTTCAAGTAATTACAACATAAACAGAAAAGCTAAATATAACATAAGCAAGAAAGCTGAACACACGATGTCAATACAGCAAGCCATACACCCTTTACAGAAAATGTAGCAACGTTTTTTAGAAAACTCACAACAGGACAGGATCCTGAGTACCATTGCTATAAATGAAACAGTCATCTTCAATTAACGTAGTGGTAGAATCTGTTATGAGGGGGCCAGCTTCTTCACACCTGAAAATAATCGTCATTTCTTAATCTAAAATAGAAGTATACTGTACCGCTAACTTCGTATTCGCAGAAAAAAAAAATATATTTTTTATACATCAGAAACATCAGTCATACAAAACACACAAAAACATACTTAAAATTTTGATTTATGGATTTTTATATACCAGGTGTCCCACAAAGAGGTTGCTATTTTTGAATTAATATGCTGGCTGTATCGCACACACAGTCTGGAAACTTTTCAGTAATAATAAATAGATACGTAAAAAAAGTACCCTTGAGTTTCATTTGCTTATGATTAATCAAAACAAAATGGCGGAAAAAGAAAATAATATAAAAAATGATACTGATAATAACTCGGAAATTTTTCAAAAACACTTATGACTCATTTTTGTTTCATTGCTATCACTGCATAGCTATTGATGGACATCAGTTCAAATAAAGGTTAATAAAACAAATTGTGTTCATTAATATTTTATCACTTTTGTATTTATTTCATTTTATTACTTAAGTAACATAACAAATCACCAATTTGAAATGGTTATGCAAATAAAATTAGTTTTCGCCATTTTGTTTTGATTATTCATAAGTAAATGAAACTCAAGGGTACTTTTTTACACATCTATTTATTATAACTGCAAAGTTTCCAGTCTGTAGAGTGTGCAATACATCTGGCATATTAATTGGAAAATAGCAACCTCTTCGTGGGACACCTGGTACTTTTAACCTAAGATCATGATCCAAAAACAGTCAACTCTTGAATATCCGCAACAGGTTTCAGATTCAAAAAATTTACATAAGGTGGTTAATATAAAAAATAAAAAAATACCAAAATAAACTTTGAAAAAACCTGATGAAAAATAACTTTTAAAAAATACAGTTACTATGCCAACATTCAGCTAAACCTTCTACTTTCTCAAAATAACGAAGAAAAATCATGCCACATGGGGAAAGTTTTCGGAGTTTCAACAGATGGAACCTGCAACTGAGTTGGTGTCTTGTGTTTCTAATAAGTGATATAACTAATTTACTGAGATCAGCTGGAGGAGAAGATGTGAATGAAAATGACGTCCGAGTGATTAACCCATTGACCTACAAATTGTTTTGTACTGTTGGTGGCCTTATAGTTGGATTTAATTTTGCATAAAATGACACTATATTGTCAATAGACAATAACTTTTTTTTTCTTTTAACCAATTCTACTAATTTTTTTTCTTCATTTTTTAAGAATTTAGTAACCATTTAGACCAAAGAATTACTTTTATTGTCTTTGAAATAATTTTTTTCTACAAATTTTTTAACAATTTTTTTTTCTTGTAAATGAAATTTTTTTAAATTGTAACTTAGAAATTTATAATTTTCTATAAAAACTTATATAAGGGCCATCTAGAGAATTCTTTTTTCTACAAAACTATTTAAAATTTTTAAAAATTGGTTAATATAAAAAAAAGTTATGCCCTATTTTATAATCACCGGTCATTGCCGTTTTCACTTATTTACACATCAATATACTGTCGGTAATGAAATTAATGTTTTAGCATGCAGAGAATTTAATAGTTAAAAATTATTGAATTAATAACATTGAATATTATGACTTGATATAAAACACCAAAAAATACGATAAATAACCTAAAAACTCTTTAACAAACATGCATTTACAGAACGTAAACAAACACCATTTTTCAACACATGGTATGGGTTATTTTGATCACGAAATTATAACTGAATGCTTGCACGCACTCTATTGGTAAATATATGAAAATAAAGAAAAAATTATGTAGTTTTCGTTAGTGCTGCTACATCAAGAATTTTTAAAACCTACGTAGAGAGGACTAAATAAAGTATGAGAATGTTGAATCGCCGTCATTGTATACAACGGCACAAATATGATGGACGGTTTTTCGCCGTCAATTACATGCCAATGGAATAAACTGCGATATCAACTAACTAATGTTTCAGCACTTGACTGATAACTAAATCATTATTAAAACGAAAGGCGCAGCTGAAGATGAAAAGAAGACAGAAAAAAAGAAGAATGTACTGTGCATCCAAAGATGACACACGAAACAATGCTCTTATACACATCAATGGACTGGAAGAGTATTTAGAACAGCAAGATCATTGTTGACCCACAAACTAATGTTATGTAAATTGCAATAAAATATAAAAACATCATTTACAGCGATAAACAAGTGCAATAAAAAGAAACTTTTATAAAAAATTTAAAAAACTTAGCTAATTTTATTTTCATGATTTAATTCAATTTATTTTAGTTCAATGACAGTTTCTAAGGGTTTAGCGATTTTAAACTGAACAAAATTTCATCATAATTAAAACAACGTGTTTATATTAAGAATAAATCTTTTCATTGCGACTTTCCTTCTGAATTTGCGGATTATCCGCACATACAGTGTTAGTCATTACCGCGGATATTAAAATTTATTGTACATCATATTTTTAAAAAAACTATCAAACTATCAGTATCTTAATATTTAACAAGAATCACACTGAAGATATCATCAAAACCAAAAAACTTAAATCAATGATAATTTTAATGTTTTTCAACATTTTCACATCATAAAAAATTTTAAGAAAATTAAATTTTGACAAACAAAATTTTATTTATTAAAAAAGTTATTTATATTAGTAATTTTTCTAAAACACATCGTCATTTTTCATATTCAGTGATTTACATCACTGGTGGAAAATGTTTTTGAAAACACAATAATAAAGCCAATACAATGAACAAGAAAACTGACTTAAAGTCAATGAGTATTATAAAGGAAAAATACTATGGAGATCTACACAAATTATTTTCGCAATTAGTTCAAAAGAAACATTACAAAAATATGTTTCATGCCTTCCTTTTCACTTGAAATTTTTAATAATCATCACTGTTCTCTTAAAAGACCAGCTTATCCAAGCTCCAAAGCTTCCTTGGGTCGGGCTCAACACAACTCTTATCAATGGCTCTCTTGATATCACATCTTTTTCCTAGTTCATCCAAAACTGAACCCATCCATTTCCCTCTTGGTCTACCTTTTTATCTTTATACTTCTACCTCCAACTATTCTACCCTAAGGATTGGAAGGCTTAACTGAAACAACAGGGCGAATCCCCAGGTTGTAGACAAGGGAAGGCCATTAAATGCTTTGATGCAAATACAGAGTAACCTGAATAAGCAGCAGGGGCACCCACTGGTAAAGTCTGAGGTGCAGTAGGTTACTGTCTAGGGGTACATCTACAAAATGCCACAATGCTGAAAAAGACTCTGCAACACGGTGAATATTAACTGCTAGTATTTAAGCCAATTCATCCCTCAAGCACAGAGACAGAAGGGGACAATGATACCAACAGGGCTTTAGAAATGATTTAATTGTTTAATTGTCTTAATTTAATGATTTAATTGTCTTTCGGAACCGTTCTTTGTTTGCAGACTTAAGTCTTCATATTGACGCTCTCTCTACCCAATTAAGTTAGGTACTTTCTTTTCTCTCTGTAGAAGTTTATGATTAAGGTATAGTACATTAATTTATATTTGTGCAATTGTGATTTAGTTTGTAATAAGTTACTGTTTATTTTATAAGTAATATTGTTTCTATCATTGGGCCACTTTGACCTGTTGTAAACAATCTAATGTAATTAAATAAATAAATAAATAAACAGTAGTGTGCAGAAAGGTAATACCTTAGAGTGGTTACCTAATTGTATCATAGCCTAAAATGGAAGTTTGGCAAGAATTTCTGATGATAATGATTATACATTCAAATCGTATGAATCCTAACCTTAGAAAACATACTCCAAATTAATAATAAATATAATAATATGAATATCTGACTTACCAATACAAGAAAAACTTGATAAAACTTTACTCAACTTCATAGACCGGTGATAAAAACTTTTTCTCCTAAATTGTTTGTACCCAATGGAATCACCAGCAAGGAATCCAAATTTTGTATTTAACAATACAATATCAAAATTACCCTTAAAATTAAACACTCTGTTACACATTTGTTAAGATACACAGAAAGACACCTAAAACTAATTTAAAATCCTATTAAAAAAGTAAAACTTACATCATCGACATATGTGAGGGATTTGAAGCACCCTGAGAACCACAAGTTGAATTTGAACTGGAACCTCTTAAACTACCCGTTCCTGTTATAAATTGCCAACTGTAAAATAATATAAAATATTATGTTACAAACTTTAGAACAACAATACACAGTGTTTTTAATGGTATACACTTAAAATATGCCCATAACAGGCAGGTGGAGTGTTAAATTAATTGCACTCGATCTGTTGGTTCCAGGGCTACAAAAAAATAGTTCTGTTTCTTATCACACAGTCAGCCAATTATATGACTGAAGCATTTAAGAACAGAAGAGGTGGAGGTGTAAAAGACACTAGTTAAACGTTATCTCCTCTGAGAGTAATGAATACTTCACTATACAGCCAGACCCTATGGTGAATGAAGCGAAGGTGTCATTTGCAGGGTGGAAAGTGGGTGCTTTTCGGAGGCCTGGTATGCTGATAAGCATACTCTTTCAACTCAGTGAGGAAGGCAATAGTAAACCGCCTCACTCCTAGTTTTCACTTAGTAAAACCTCTAGAGGTTCAAACTAGCCTTTCGGCTGTTGACCTAGACAACACAATATTCAAAATATAAACAAACTGGAAGATTAAAGACTTTTGACACATTTCATGTAATTAAATGTGATTTCCTTTTGTTACTTTGCTGACTTTAACTAAATCACCAGTCTTGGCGTATATCTACTAAGTACATAAGAATATATTTACAGGACTGTGATTTCTTCATTTGTGTAATCAGTATCATTTTACAAAAACTGTAAAAGATAATTTAAAAAGAAATTGCCTTTTTTATTAAATTTCACCATCAACAGAGTACATACACCATTCAGTTGAAACCAATTAATTATTAAAACTTTTCCGATGTTATCTCTTCAGACACTTTTGACAAGTGTCTGAAAAAATTAAAAAATCAATTGGTTTAAATTTGAATGGTGAATATTTCTGTTGATGGTGAATCCACCATAACACTTTAGTAAAAATGAATATAAATAAAAAGAAAATTAAAGCAGCATTATGAAGAATACAAATTGATGAAAACTAATAGTGTGTTGTCATTTTAGATTCCATTAGGATATACATATTAACACGTTTTATTTTATTATTATTATTTTATATGAAGAGTTTTAATCTAAATGACTGAATGGAAACACCGTTCTAAATTTCAATTTTTAATTTTATTAATATGCTCTGAAGAAGGTGGTACCATCGAAACGCGCATAAGTTTTTAATAAACTTAAAAAGCAACCCAAGGTAAGGAGATAAATTTCATTAATACTGTAATTTATATTAATATGAGCACAAATACACAAAGAAACACTTTTAAACTGTAATTTCACAAAAACAGCTCCCGGTGAAAAGGTTGTAACCCACAATATTTTGAGAAGCGATATTTTTGTGTAGAAAGGTTGTATTGTGATTATTAAATCCCAGTTGCATAACTGCAAATAACTGTTAAATAATTATAAGGGTAACTAAAGCTTCTGTGATGAATCATACATACATTTTCTTCCTTCAAAATACCATAGAAGTGTTAATATTATTTGGAATTTCCATAAAAGTATAATAGTTCCCCTAAAAAACTTCAATTTTATAGGTTACAATCTTTTAGCCAGATGTATTCAAGTTTGTTTGTTTAAAATAGAGTAATATTATTTTAAAAAATAAAACAAAAACTAACCTCCCAACACTTAAGGAGCCAGATGATTCATTTCGGTGCCTGAGACTAGTTCTAGAAGGTACAGCAACTGGGCTGGTGTGTAATTTAGCAGATGGTGATGGACTTTGTTGAGGGCTACCAGTACACCTCTGTTGTACATTACCATTACAACATAGATTACTGTCATTTATACAAGTACCACTAAAATCACTATCATTATCTATACAATTTGTAAATTGACACCGGCTTAAATTAGTGTTTGAAGTCCCTGAGTTATTTAGAGAAAATACTGATGCATTAGTTTGTTGGGAAGCAATTATTGTCGGCACGGTCGCATTACTTCGTTCGGTGCCACTAGATGATGAAGAACTCGAGGTCGAACAAGAGATTGCACATTCTGAATTAATTGATGTTGAATCAGCGCTACTGATGTATGAAGAATGACATGTAGAGACTTCACATCTGTTCTGTGCAAAATTATGCGAGAATGAAACAGAGTTCCTGTAATATAGATAAGAATAATAACCAATTATTAAATATAAAACCACTGATATACTGAATATGTGAACAATCTTTCCAAAGATAAATACTACTCATTTATCTGGATGTCCGGATTATCCAAATCAGAAAAAAATTCATTCATAAAATCGTAATATCCCTCATACAGTTTTTGAACAACACTGCAATCTAGATACAGTATATTATACACTGTATAACCCATACAGTATTGTATACTAATCAAAGTATACAGTTACAGTAAGTACTGTACTGTTAACGCATCAGCACCTCAAGCAGAAGATCACATGCACATTACTCAATTTGCTTGGCGAGACATCACTGAACAACGTCATGACGTACTTGGAGCAGTAGCCTGACACACTGGGTAAACTTATAATAATGAAACAATTGCACAATCTTGGACCCTTTAAATACCATGCATCATCAGTAAAGCAAAAAAATATATATTTTTTTTGTAAATAAAAACGAAACAATAAGTTTTCCCATTATATTTTATTTTTATTGGCTTTTGTTTCTGGTTTATCTGGATTTTTAATACTCCAGATTGCCTCCAGTCCCAATTATTACAGATAAACGAGGTAATACTGTATATGTTTTTGTATAATTCTGTTGGTTTATTTTTATCTAAAAATTTTAGATATGAAAATTCTATTCATAATACAATTTATAATTTATATAAAAATTCCCGACAAGCTAACTAAAGATGACCATTACTACAGCACTTATAGATCAGTCTAAATGTCTGTAGAACAATCGATAACATTGCCAATATGAGGTTGTTAAAATAAAAGCTAGAAAACAAAATAGGTACGATGCCTTAAGGCATAACTATATAAAACAACACTGCACTAAGCTTCTGTGAAAATTTATAATAACCTAGCACGTCACTTAAAAAATCTCCCGCTAAACCGTATTAAAAATAAACTTCAACAGTTTCTGCTAGAGAACCATTTTACAATATTAATGGATTTTATAAATAACTAGTAACCTCCTCCTCGATGCACTTTACAGCTTCTAATGAAATTAAATAAATCACGATTTAATTTAAAACTCCTTTAAAAAAAATTTACAAAAGATATAAGTAAATAGATAGGTAAATCTATTAGAGATTGTATGATCTCTTTGATTTTTGGAAGGTTTAGATAACATTTTGTGTAGAATGTTCTGTTTCTCCATAACAGTTTATTTCCATAAATAACAGTTTGATTCCTTATCTGCCATGGTCAACATACATAGTTTTTAATTTTAAATATCAATAAACTGAAGAAAAGTAAAATTAATGAAGATGTGTACAAAATAAATGATAGCACTATAACTGATAAGTATTGCTGTTTTACCATATTACTAGTGATTATAAAAAAGAATATATTTTAATTTATAAAAGAGTTTATTACATAATGCCTGTTTCCCCATCACAAGCAGGAAGAGAGTTAAATTATTTGCCCTTGATCTGCTAGTTCCAGGGCTACAAAAAATAGTTCTGTTTCTTATCACATGGTCAGCAAATTATATGAGTCAAGCATTTAAGAACAGAAGAAGTTGAGACGTAAAAGACACTTATCAGAGTTATCTCCTCTGAGATAACTTTGATTCGAATTCCATTCAGGCACGGCATATTTTCATACATTACAAAAATCATTTCATCCTTCACCGTCTCTATTAGCAGTAATTGCAGAACAGTTGGACGTTAAACAAAAAAAAATCCTCCGAGAGAATGAATTTCATTATATAGCCAGATCCTGTAGTAATGAAGATGTCATTTGTAGGGTGGAAAGTAGATGCTTTTCAGAGAGCCTGGCATGCTGATTAGCATACTTTTCCACTCAGTGAGGAAGGCACTGGTAAACCACCTCACTCCTTGTTTTACTCTACTCGCAAAACCTCTACAGGTTCAAACCAACCTTTCGGCTGATGACCTAAATGACAACTGTGTAGAAAGCAGATGTGAAATTAAGTTTTGAACATCTGTATCATAAAAATGTTTAAAACTGGAAGAGTAAGGATAATTAATCACTGCTTTCAAAAGTAACTAATTCTTCCTAAGACCTTACACTTAAGAAATAAAATGAAAGATCACTTCACTTTACCAATCACAAATTTTTTACAAAATTTAAAATAAAAATAAAATGTCATATGGCCTATGTAACTAAGGAAGCTTTAGGATTTCTAACCGGAAAAGAGCGTTTGAAACTGGACTTAATCGGTTGGGTAGTTTCTGAAATTACCTCATACAGGCATCATTTCTTTACAATATTAGTAGAGATATATGAAATGTAAATATTTAATTCATAAGTGAGAACAAAAGTTTTTGAAAGCTTCCTTTCCTGAATAACTAAAATTTGTATTATTTATTTCTACTACTAATTATTAAACAACAGATTCGGAGAGAACAGAATCATTACATCCACCAGTTTTAAGAATATGAAACATCATAATCTGTTGATAACAAGACAAAACACTACCGATATAACATGAACTTACCCATTAGTATCATCACTATTGAATAAAACAGGTGGGGTTTCTTGACTTTTACTACTAATCGAACTCCATGACGAATTCAAACTGACATTTGAACCCTGAGAACTAATTTGACCATCTGGTTCAAAGAGAACCCCTTCTAAATGAGAATCTGAATCTGTACGTAATACGCTTGACGTGCTCGCATGTTTTGATGACTTATTTCTGTAAAAACAATGCAGTGAAATAGTCAAACATTTAAGAAAAATAAACTATTTTTATAATAATTTATTAAAGATATGTTAGTCATAAATATTTTTATACTTATGGTTATTTTAGATGTTATATCGTAATAACCATTGGTGAAATTAAAATCTTCTAACCAAAACTTTTATCAAAATGTACTACAGTAGACTATCCCCTCCTAAAAAATTTGTACAAAATATACTCCAATATCCACCACAGGTAATGGCAAAACGCACTGAATACATAAATATGTGATAGCAGAAACTACTGTTATTACAATGCCTGTACAGATCATCAATATTAATTTAGCAAGATCTATGTACGGGTTGAGAAGTTGGAAAGAAGGATTTTTGAACCTGTAAGAAAAGGAGATGAACAGAGAGTATGTAAGCATGAGAAACTGAATACTCTCATTGAAGTTAAGAGACATAATTCATTTCATAAAGGCCCAAAGACTGAGATGGTTGGGGCACATTGAAAGAATGAAGTCAAAAAGGAACGTTAAGGTGGTATGGAAGAAAAGACTGTACCAATTAAGAAGGACCATGCTAAGAAAAGGTGGATCGATGAAGTCACAATACTTTGATTTTGACGGGTATTAAAGAATGAAGGGCGCTAGCAACTAGCAGAGGGATTTGAGGAAGCCAAAGCAAACAAAGAGCTGTAGAGCTTGAAGATGATGATATATGTGCGGTAAGCAAGTAACCATGCATAACCATGCTTTATGATTACCATGATTATTTGGCCGAATAATCACGCGCGGTATGGTTGTTGCAATAGTTAAATAATTGACGGGGTCTTCGACCATATTTGTTTTAAATGTTATATGTGTTTTATGTTTAGTGTAATAGTTCGTGCGAATGTCTCAGAGAGAGACAAAAGATCTCGAATGTATGTAATACTCTTGAGGTGAGTGTTATATTTAATTAGTTTTGTTTTGGCTGTTCATTATATTTATATCATGAATGCAATATAAAAATATATATAAACTGGAATACAAACTGAAATCTGCCCATAACAGACAGGTGGAGTGTCAAATTATGTACGCTCAATCTGTTTGTTGCAGGGCTAAAATAAATAGTTCTGTTTCTTATCATATGGTCAGTCAATTAAATAACTGAATCATTTAAAAACAGAAGAGGTAGAGGTGTAAAAGACACTAATCAGAGTTATCTTCTCTGAAAGTAATGAATTTCATTATACAGCCAGACCCTGTGGCGAATGAAGTGAAGGTGTCATCTGCAGTCAAAAATATGTGCTTTTCAGAGGGCCCGGCATGCTGATAAGCGTACTCTTCCACTCGGTGAGGAAGGCAAAGGTAAACCACCTCACTCCTCGTTTTACTTAGTAAAACCTCTATAGGTTCAAACCAGCCTTTCGGCTGATGACCTAAACCACAACACATAAACTGAAATATACAAACAAACCACTAAAAAAAATTAGTCTGAAATTATTCATTCTTCACGATACTTCAGGACAAGATTTTATTACATTAAAAAATAACTATTTGTCTTACAGTAAATTCCATACCAAGTTTTAATAACGCCACCGTGTTTAAAATTTCAAGCTGATTAAACAACTTTTGTGGAAGTAGATGCATCTTAAAATATTAGCAAACATGAGTATACAAAATTCAAAATTAATGAAACAAAGTAATTTATGTAAATTCAAATTTTGCTTACTTTAAATGTAAATAACTTTATGTATCGTTGTACAAAAATTATTACCCCAGAGCTGATTTGGGCGTAGGGGCATAATTTTTTTTTTAATCAACTGTTTTCAGTCAAAATCATTCAATTATCACCTGTCCCTAAGGTTTCTACTATCAGATTCATAATCATAGACACCCGAGTTTGAACCGTTGCATTTCCAAAACTATGAGTTGGATTTCAACATATTTTACATCAAATTTAGCTCATTTTATTCTGCGTTGACTTATAATAGTCCTATATTTTTAATGTTGTTTATAAATTTCCATATCGAGGTTGGATGACAAAAAGACCCGGTTTTTGGCTACCGCAACAAATTTCATGCTTTTAGAGGTGTGTAACTCAATAATTATTTGACCAAAATGTTTGAAATTTTAACAACATAGACAATTATATTCTTACAGCGTGAACAAAAATTTCAAATTCGTACGTTATTAAAATTTTGATTTATTAGCAATATTCTGAACCCTTGCTATCACGGTAACCACTCGATCGTTCGGTACGGGCAAACTATCGTTTTATTCAGCGTAAAAAACTTAGTACAGATATGTTAATAATATGAAATATTGATAGGCCAATGTTGTGGTAGAATTTTTAAAATTTTGAAAAATAGACTGGGTAATGCGGGGGTTGGACGCTAGTATCCATGTTGTTTGAATCTCACTGTCTACCTGAATTGACAATGAAGTCTATCAATTTAAGTACAAAGTTCGACAGAATGTCATGTTAACAAACTGGCAAAATGGATAGTTGTGCCCAACCCCCACATTACCCAGTCTATTTTTCAAAATTTTAAAAATTCTACCACAACATTGGCCAATCAATATTTCATGTTATTAACTAACATATTGGTACTAAGTTTTTTACGCTGAATAAAACGATAGTTTGCCCATGCTGAACAATCGAGCGGTTACCGTGATAGCAAGGGTTCAGAATATATTTAATAAATCCAAATTTTAACAACACACAAATTTGAAATTTCATGCACACTGTAAGAATATAATTGTCTATCTTGTGTTAAAATTTCAAACTTTTCGGTCGAATAGTTATAGAGTTACACGCCTCAAAACACATGAAATTTGTTGCGGTAACAAAAAAAACCCGGTCTTTTTATCTTCCAACCTCGATATGGAAATTTGTAAACAACATTAAAAATATAGGACTATAATAGGTCAACGCAGAATAAAATAGAATAGCTAAATTTTGATGTAAAATATGTAGAAATCCGACCCATAATTTTGGAGATGCAAGGGTTCAAACTCTGGTGTCTATGATTATAAAACCGATAGTAGTTACTTTATCATACATAGTGAGTGAGTCAGTCGTTTAGTATTCATTCAAACTGTATAATTTGGTCACTAAATTAAAAACTACATATTTAAAAAAGTAAACAGTACATACCTAGTAACGCTAAATTCATCTCCTACTAAATGCTTTATGATATAAAAACAGAAGAAAAATATATCTTCGCCTTTACTCAAACGATCTTCAAGATTATGTCCAAAAAGCATCCAGTCATAAGCAATTGTGTAATATAATATTTGATTAGGAGTGAGAGACTGATGAATGGCACCATCTGCCCATAAAGAGAGTCTTAACAATGATATAAATAAAGGTGTTCTATCCCAACCACTAATACAATGCACTAACAGTCCAGTACTTTGTTCAACAAGATAGCGAAGAAGTAGACGTAAGTAATTCTGAGTTAATTTAACCAAGTCCCACATCTGTAACAAATATAAAGAATTAAAATTTTAATAAAAGAACAGTTTCACTGGTTTAATCCTTTAACAAGGCACAGGATGATAATTCAAATATTAATTCATGAAAAGAGCCTCAGTCACAAATTTTTCTAAGTAATTATGATAAGTTTCTCACACTCACTTGCTGACTTCGTTCCTCAGTTGATTTCAAAAACTTTTTCCTTTTTTTATAGTCTCATTTCCTCTTCACCATGAAGAATAACCTACTCTACCCATGGAAGTGGATGGCTTACTCTAATTTACTTGATGCACACACAGTAGGACAGTATTGGAATCTTAAGTGTCCATACTTGGCCTGACAGGGAAGGAACTACATCAACCCTAAGGATTGTTATAATGGTTTTTCACGTCTTCAATGTAGATAATTCTAGGGTCTTACAATCATCCCCATAAGATGGGCCCCTGGCGTAAAGCCCACAACATAACAACAACAATAGTCTTCTCTGCACAGCCTCCAATTTACTGCTAGTGACTTCCCTGTCATAGTTCCAGAAGGTGGAACAGTACTCAAGCGAGCATCTAACAATTGCTTTGTATAATCTTAAAATTGTACTGCTGTAACGGAATCTTCTAGTCACCCAAAGAAGCAATCCACGATTTCTTCCGGTCTTACCAACAATCTTGTCAATATGCCCATTGAATAACAATTTTGCTTCGAAATGCACTCCTAAATCATGATTCTCATTCTCAAACAATTTTCATACTGGACATTCTGCAATCATACCTTACTGTCAACATCTTCCTGGAGTACATCATAACCACAGTCTTTTCTAAGTTTAAAGGCATCATATTCTCAGTACCCCAAACACAGATTTGCTTAATATCTGTTTGTAATACAGCGTACTCTTCATAGTTGTTAATCACTCCAAACAACTTCATGTCATCAGCAAACACCAGGATATTCAATTTTACTACTTGGTAACTACTACTATGGTAATTTTTTAAATCAATGAAATAACTAAATCTGACACTTACCTTGTACTTATCCCAATCAATCTTTAGCTGATTAGCAATGGGATCATCTGGAACGCCAAGAGCTGCATCAACATATGTTTGATTCCAATCAAAAACAAGTCCTTTTGCAACGTAGTCATTATCTCTATAGTCTTTAAAAAATTCACAACCGGGGTAAGGAAGCGAAATAATCTTGAAATCAGAGTATCTATTTTCTTTGTCAACTTTTTCTGATGAAGTCACACTGTAAACAAAATAAAATATATTGTTACATATTGGCAATGATTACATTGCCAAGTGTGGACAAGTGTAGCGGAAAAGGGACCATTATGTTTTGACAACAATAGCTTTCATATGGGTTGCTTTACAAAATGTGAATCTTTTCACTCAATTGCTATGTTGTAAAAATAGGTAGATTAACATAGCATTTAATTATTATCTTCATTCAGAAATAAATCCTTATAATGTATCCTGCAGCTTGAAATTAATTCTGTTTTATATTATAAATGTATACAATAAATTTCACTAACCTTTTTGAAGCTGGCTTAATTTTTATTATTCACTTACATGTGTTTTGGTGGATCCACCATCATCAGAGTACATAATATCTTTGAAATTAAATTTTTTTTAAATCTACAGAAGATGTTACATCTTTAGTTGAAAATGTAAAGGCCAAGCCAATTGCTGTGAGCGCTGGGCTATGCATGCGCATACGTGACTTCGACCTTGCATACCCCTCCGACTAACAGTTAGATGTACAGTCAAGAGTATTGTTGAAAATTGACAACACCCATTGTATTTTGTAGGCATGCTGTTCCGTTGTTGATTACATACGCTGCACTATTGCAGTACATAAAAGATTATAGTAATGCAAACGCATGTTTTGCCCAGCGCTCTCCTTATGAAAATCAGGCTATAATATCTACAGATTTAAAAAAAAAATTAGTTTCAAAGATCTAATATACTCTGATGGTGGATCCACCGAAACACAAGTAGTGAATAATAATAAAAATTAAAGCAGCTTAAAAAATGTTAGTGAAATTTATTGAATACATTTTATTATTATTTATTCTTTCCTTATTTTTTTTGGAATAAACTTTATACATAATAAAAATACATAAAACTTAATACATACATAACACTTAATACACAAAACTTAATAAATAAACATAAAACTTAATACATAAAAGGTATGTGGTCCTATGTGATAACAGGACAGTTTAGCATCTGAAACTGTTGTGAACAGTTGGTCACAAGTTTGCCCATGACAAGGAATACTGCGGTATTATTTAACATTGTGTACAAAAGTAAGTAAAGGTTCATTGACAATTTGACTGTAAATGGCCATATTTATTTCTAGTAAAGTTTAGTTTTAATCTTAAGTATTTAATAACATTTTGTAAACAATCTAGACTAAGAAATATAATAGTAATTTACAAGTAGCACAACAGTAATCATTTATTGTAATTTACTAATATATGTAAATAAATAATAGTTATAAGTTTAAGAGAAAGTTTGCTTATAATTTTTTAATAACCAGATCCCAAAAGAACCAGGAATATGTGTGATAATATCTCTAAATTCTTAGTACAAATGTTTAGTAAATTTGGATATTTATTATTTTTTTTTTTATAAATAACCCAATTGAAAATTCAATAAAATTATTCTGTTTTAAAAATATGGGGTACACCAAGGAGTGTTAGGTATTTGAGATAGGCGTTATGTGGTGAGTGAGGGAACTAGCATAGGTGTTACGGTTTAGATAATTTGTTAAACGCCATTTCAGTAGCTATGGAGCTAAAAATGATCAAACAATACATCTTTGTAGCAACCAGTGATCCTGATAACGAATAGTATTCAGATAATCAGTGATGAGACACATTTTCATTAATCACATGCTGTAAAAAAGCTAAATTGCCAGTACTGGTGACAAAATAATCCATGGGAGTCTTGATCGACCACCAAGTCTTGGCTATCAAAGGACAAGACTTATTGAGAAGAGGGTAATTGTGTGATGTGAAATAGCCCAATTAACACTATTTTAGTCCAGTACTAACATTTTCCAAAATTTTCAGCCTCATTTTTGGAAATGTAAACCACCGTACTTAGTTATTTTCCATCATTTCTTGAATGACCATGATTTTTTATGGATGAAAGTGAAGGTCAAAGTGCAAAACTCAGCAAACTGATCCATCTGACATGCGTAAGGCACAAGAGAACACATGATAATTTCAGATAAACGAACTAATGGATATTTTTCAAAATTTTGGATTAAAAAGATGCTTATTGTATTAAAGAATGACAGAAAAGATTTTCTTCAAATTAGCCAAAATTTCAAATTATGCTGGTTGATATTATTGAGGTCATATTATACTTACTCTTAGAGTTCAAGCGTAAAAAATTATTACAAGTAACACTCTTTATGCAGAATAACAAATGTAACTACAACTAAAAACAAATATGAGAAAGATAGGGCTAAATAAACATGATGTGAAAATTTAGAACATTTTTTTTAACAATTGCAAATGCAATATTAATTTAAAAATGCAGTTGTTGCAAGTTTTAATTGTAACTTAAAAATAATATTTAACGGCTTTGTTTAATCTTGATTATCACAAAATAAAAATTTAGCAAAAAATGATTTATAGTCTATAAAGTTTTTTTAAAAAATTAACTAAATGTATGTTTAAAGTACTAAAAATTCAATAAATCATAGTTTTAATAATTCAGAAAACTTACTTCACTCCGAATTTAACTTTCTTCTTTTCTACCATTAAATCTACAATAGTACCAACATTTAGAGTTTGCAGCAACCTGATATCTTGACTTCGAACTCGATCAAATAATTGCCAATCACCTGAAGGCGGCGGTTCTTCTTCTTCAACGCAAGCCTCAGCAACACACGGTGTTTCCTCAGCCGAAAACAAATAATCAAGACCAGATCTCCCGTATATTTCTGGACCTCCAGATAATGTAGCAGATCTAAAAACAAAAGTGTGCAACTGTGTTCATAAACTGAAAAATACACCTTGGGACGGGACCTTAGGTTAGATTATGAAATGGCTGGTTAAATCTGTGGCTAATTGAGGACATTACAAAACGATAAAATGAAATTTTATTTTATTTTTTATCATCTATGGGGAGTCCTTAATTGTATCTTCCATAATATTAGCTAAGGTATACACTTCTCAACAACTAAGCACGTTAGGTCCTTACTTTTGTTTGTTTGAAAGAACAGTACTTTTTGCACCTTTTCAGCAGAAGGATTTTTTTGTATTTTTAATACATTTTTTAACTTTTTGAAAATACATTTTTGGTCGAAGAATTTTAAATGATATTTCTATTTTCTTTAAATCATTCTCTGATCACATTATAAAGCAAGATAAGATGAAACAATTCAGCCATAATGTATATTTAAGGACAAAAGTAGATAGTATAATTACAGTAACAGAATACTGAAAAACCTACAACATTTTACCCAAGCGTTTTTTTTTCTATAATGGTAAGTTTACAGTCAATTAGTGATTTTTCATATTTTTCTTATTAAAAATATTTTTTGAAATGCATTTTAAGGGTAAAATATATATAATTTAAATTACAGAAAATTAAAAACCTACAACTTTTATTTTAAGGGTTTTTTCTTTAGTGCTTAGTTTAGCGTCAATTAAGTGATTTTCTATATTTCATTCATCAAAATTAGGTTATATTTTAAATTATTTACTTTGACAAGAGAAAGTTGTGAGTGTATTTTACACCAGATTTTTTATATCCCTTACCTGCAGACATGTTTGCCTCGAAAAAATATAACGGGTAGAGGAAATCTGGCCCTGCATCTAGCAAACCTAGCTTTTCCAAATATGTCTCTTAATTTGTTTGCGTCATAAACATTCTCGTATATTGTCCCTGGTGAACGACTATCATGGGATGCTGAACTGTTGATGGAAGCGTTAGAAGTGACAGGTGTGGGTATCGATGTCGGTTGTGTGCCAGATCCTCCTCTTTCACATGAACGATTGCCATTTCTCTCATATTCCATTATAATTAACTGTGAAGGATAATTGGCACTCAATTCTCCACTCACATTGTTCACAACCTGTAAACAATTAAACATCGATTAATAAACTAAATAAATAAAAATGAAACTGAAATTTAAATTGTCACATAAAGTTGACTGTTAAAATCTGAGCATTAAGTGAACACTACCCACCGGATTGGTCTAGAGGTAAAGTCATTGCCAAAATCAGCTGTTTAACAGCTGATTTCGGAGATGAAGGTTCCTGGTTCAAATCCTAGTAAAGGTAGTTACTTTTAAACGGATTTGAATGCTAGACAGTTGTTACCGGTGTACTTTGATGGTTGGGGTTCAATTAACCATACTCTCTCAGGAATGGTCGGCCTGAGTCTGTACAAGACTACACCTCATTTACACGTCATACACATCATCCTCATCTCATTGGGTCATGGGGTTGCTTATTGTTCTGAATTGAACACTAGTGTTGTACGGTTGTGAACACTAGTTCACAAATTTAATTTAATTCACATACAGAGTGTCTCAAAATAATGTATACATATTTTGAACAGATATATTTATTTGAAAAAAAAACGTTTAGATACATGATATTTGTATTGTACTGTATATAAATTTATAAATGTTCAAAATGATTACCATTAAGGCCACTCTCACACCGGTGAAACTTGACCTCGACACGATTAAAATGACTCTACCTAAAAACGAGTCGCGTCGTGCATGTTCGCATGTCGAGGAGACTCGACCTCGATGCAACAGTTCAACCTTTTCTTCGAATCCACCTGCAGTTTGCAAAAAGTCAAGTGACATTTTAAGAACCGTTTCCTATTGTGAAGAAGATGTAGTCGTTGCTTATTACTATTTAAGAAAAAAAAATAAAAAAACCGCAGCTGTTGGATATCACCGTTCATAAGTGATAATCATAATAGAGGAGCGTACGTGTGTGCTCTTGTGATGTAAACAAATATAAATCTTTTTATCGGATGCCAAAAGAAAGGTAATGTCTCGCCTAGAATATTCTGTCAAATTAAAATTGTACACACACTGATATTTTTTTAACTTCAAGCAGAAAGGCTACGTTGGCTGCTTCGTCTGCCATGATTATACGCAACTGGTCAAGCAGATGTTGGACAAGCTGAGTTGCATGCAATCGGTTCAATCGAGGTCGTACTGGTGGGAGGGCGAACATATAAATCTAAGGGTACGACTTCTATCAGATGTAGAGTCGAGGTTGAGTTGTAGTCGAGTTTAACCGGTGTGAGAGCAGCCTAACTGGAAAACACATTATATGTGTACATCTTACATATCTGCAAAGCCGCATCGACATTTTCATTACTTGTAGAGGATTTTCTCCACCCAGACAGTTTCTTCACATTTTTTACTGTCCCATGTGTTTTAAACTTGTCAAAAATCCTAGAAACTGTTATTTTTTAAGGTGGTTGAGTTTGAAAGTCCATTTGCCATTGTCTTTGAGCCTCTTGAACATTCTCAGTCTTACAGTAACAATTTAAAACCCATTTACGTTGATCAAAAGATAACTGAACTTCAGCCATGTTTAGCACATACTAAATGAGAGAAATAATGACATTGAGTTATACTGTTAAAAAACAGCTGTTTTAAATTATCAGCTGATGTACAGTATTCAGAAGAATTGAAGGCCCCTAGCCGTGGGAGCAGGGGCGGTTCCAGGGCTGATTTTCAGGGGGGGGGGCTATCTTGTTTTTATGTAGCTCTTACTGCATAATTTGTAATTGAGTCATTGAAAAGTCCTCTTTTATGCTGTATTGCTGTAACCACAATTTTAATTCATAGAGAAATTTTCAAGGCGCTGACTGGATGCGAGTGGCTTTTGACTACTGACACTGATTGTTATCTTAATACTATTAAAAAAATAGATACTTTCTGTTTGACTCATTTTTATACTAAAATAATTATTGTTAATTGATAGGTACGAGTATTGGGATTCAGTTTTGTTAGAAATAATAGCTTATAGAAAATATTAAACTAAGTTTTCCTATATTTCGGGGGGGGCCATGGCCCCTTCCCTGAAACCGCCCCTGCGTGGGAGTGAGAGAATGCATAATGCTCTCACTCGCACAAGCTATATGCACCATTCCAGTAACATTTTATAATTTTACTCATTGTTATGAGCAAGCGTTATGCATGCAGTAAACTAACAAGCAGTCTTATTCTTCTTTTTTTATCCGTTGAATTGTTTTTCGGGATGTTTACAATATTTTGAAGTTCTTTCAACTGGTTTATTAATAGGGACATTGTCTATTAAAATAAGCTTCCTCCTTACAGCACTATACATGTAATATCAGATTCTCAGCAATGGATTCCTTGCCCACTACTTTCATCAGTAGACATTATTTTTAAGCCACATAAAATCAACCGCGAAGTCACAATTTCAATACGAAAGATTTCTGTTTTTATGTTTAACTGTTTTGCACATAGTTCTAATGAAGTAGAAGAAAATTATTTGTGAAAAAATGCCAGACCTGACCAAGAATCAAACCCAGGACCCCCTGGCGCAGAACCCAGTTTTACTGACCATTACACTATAAGCCACCCTCTACAAAAGAAACTTTCAAACATTTTTAAAGTTAATTAACACAATATGGAATTACTCTTAATGAAAAAACTTTAAACATCTGAAATAGGAAATTTTAAAAAATTTTCAAAAAAATAATTTGTAATTGTTAAAACATACTTTACAAATCAATTTAAAGATTATAAATACGGTAAATTCTGGAAAAAAAACTATTGAATATCAAGTAATTACATAGAGGAATTCTATAAGCATAGTAAATATAACATAATGAAGTTAAATCTACTATTAAAATAAATAAGGAAACACAATTAAATCAACACATCAAAAAAGTGTCATATTTATACTTCATTTAATGACAGCTGCGTTGTAAACAGTTTAGAAAAGCTGTTGAAATGTATACATTTACAAATGCTTATAAAGATTACACAAATATTTGAATTGTATTTTTTCATGTAGCACTCCATAACCTTAACTATTGCTTTTCTCTACTATTTTTAATTCCTCTTCACTAAATAAAATGTAGGTAAGGAATTTATGTTTTCGAAATCAAGTTTTCAGATTTCCTGAGACCAAAAAAAACGTTTATACCTATTAGTCAGTGTGTTTGTACACCATGCTTCCCAACAAATCTGACATACGAGATGTGGCTATTAAATAACGAGACTGATGTAAAAAAAATTTATTTTATTTTATACATAATCACTTATTGTCACCTTTAATATACACTCCTTCTCTATCCCTACAATGCTTCATGCGAATTTTCCATTGTTGAAAACAGTGCTGGAAGTCATCTTCTGTCAGCTCCTTCAGGACATGTGCTGCTTTCTCTTTTACAGCTTCCACAGACTCAAATCTTGTCTCTTTTAATGCAGATTTCAACTTAGGGAACAGGTAGAAGATAACAACATGTGATAAAATGTGGTTTTTAACTTATGATCCAGAAATGAAGCGCCAATCCATGCACTGGAAGAGCCGAACTTCACCGAGAGCCAAAAAAGCTCGAATGAGCAAGTCAAAATTTAAAGCGATGATAATTGATGTTTTTGATATCCATGGGATTGTGTACCTTCACTGGGTTCCTGAAGGTCAAACAATTAATCAATATTACTACCTTGAGGTACTTTCTAAACTACGTCAAAGAGTAAGAAAAAACCGCCCCGAAATGAGGAAGGACAAATCATTGGGTTCTCCACAAAGACTGTTCAAATAATAACCGAACTTTTGATTTAAAATCTTTATTATTAATTTTACATATTATTCGTCCTTGTCACCTTCAAAGTACTCCCCTCCCCTCTTCACACACTTTCCCCAGCGATATTTCCACTTTGCAAAACACTCCTGGATAGCTTCCTTTGAGATGTCCTTCAAGGTATGTGACGAATTTTCTTTAATGTCATCAACAGTCTCGAAACGGCGTTCTTTCATCACCGATTTTAATTTTGGGAATAAAAAAAAATCACAAGGAGCCAGATCTGGTGAGTACGGAGGCTGCGGGATGACAGTCATCTGATTTTTGGCACAAAACTGACGAACTGACAAAGCTGAATGCGCGGGTGCATTGTCATGATGGAGTAACCATGAGTTGTCTTTCCACAACTGAGGTCACTTTGTGCGAATTTTTTCACGTAACCGTTTTAAAACGCCTTGATAATATACTTGATTCACTGTTTCACCTTGAGGCAAAAACTCAAAATGCACAATTCCGTTAAAATTGTAAAAAACAGTGATCATCACTTTGACACTGGATCGGGACTGACGTGCTTTCTTGGGGCGTGGAGATCCTTTGCCAACCCATTGGGACGATTGCACTTTTGTCTCAATGTCGTAGCCGTAAACCCAACTTTCATCTCCGTTATGATCCTTTGCATGAATGTTGCATCATCGTTTGCTTGTTCGAGAAGTTGCCGGCAAACGTCCACTCGATGTTCTTTTTGCTGTTCCGTCATCAAACGGGGAACAAACTTTGCTACAACTCGATGCAAGTTCAATTTTTCAGTCAAAAATTCCATGGCACGATCCAATTGAGATTCCAGCTTCTTCTGAAAGTTCTCGGACAGTCAATCGGCGATTTTCACGCACCAGATCACGGATTATTCTAACATGGGTGACATCAGTTGAAGTCGAAGGTCTTCCTGGTCGAGGGTCGTCTTTAATTGACTGGCGACCATTTTTAAATCCAGAAAACCATTCATAACATTGTGTACGACTTAGAGAATCATCTCCATACGCTTGTTTCAAAAGTTGAAACGTTTCTGTGAACGTTTTCCCCAGTTTGACGCAAAATTTTACGTTGCATCTTTGCTCCCGAATATCGCACATTGCAAAAATCGTCACTAGCACTTAAACACGTCGTACTAAAAACGCAACTACACGGAAAGTAAATGAGATATCAACAATCCAAAAACATGTGTTTACAAAGAAAATTACGTAGAACAGTGTGCTGCCAACCGCACGTAGCTAAATATCCCCGTTGGCGCGATATTCAAAAAGTTTGGTTATTATTTGAACAGACCTCGTATTGTGTTAATACTTAAATCATAGGTTATCGTTTAAAATGGAAGGGATCAGGGAAGAACATTTGGTAATACCAAAAAAGCTCTTTAACTTTTAAAGAGTTACAGTCCGACTCAGAGAGCATGACAGCAGTTATAAGAGGTAGAATATCTGTATTATCAGATAGAAGGGAAGAAACTTCACTGCGTATGACAAATACAATAAACAGAATCAAACTGAAGATACAGTAATATGAGATGCGATGACAAATTCAATAACTAGTATTTCTAAAATATTTAGTGCTATTAAAAATGATCAGTGAATCATGTCACTTAAAACGGTACAACTGATTTTCTATTACATCTAGAAACTATCTATTCCACGAATTAATGAACAAATAATTTTTCTTTTATCTGTCAATTAGTTACGAGAAATACACTGAAACTGAATAATCTGTTACAATTTACAATTCTTCTTTCATCTACTTTAATTATGTAATTTGTTAACGGTCATTTACTAACTCTTTATTGTGATCAGTTATTAGATTATTCATGTCAATAATTTACAAACATAAATGAAAATAAGTGAATGAACTTAAGTTAAGAATTTAATTGACAAAGCTTAAAATAATAAACCATATTGGCGCAGGGAAAAGCAACTCAACAGACCTAGATATTAAAAATTCTGGTGTGAAACACTCAGAACTTTCTCTTGCCAATGAAAATAATTAACAATATAACCTAACATTAGTAATTTCTTTTCTTTCTTTTACTTACTAATTTCTTTTGTTTATTTCTAATGAATAAACAAAAAATTAACCTCAAAAAATATAACCTTATTTTAATCATGATTGAATGATGCAAAATGAAAATCAATCTCAATTTGGCTTAAAAATATGGAAAAATCACTCTTTCACGCTAAACTAGGTTCTGTAGAGAAAAATGCTCTAAATAAAAATTAAAGATCCTTTAATTTCCTATAAATTAGATTATATACACTTTGTCATAAAATGCATACTGAGGCTGAAATTTTTAAAAAATCCATTTTTTACAATTTTCAAGAAAAAAAACAGAAAATCTCTAATTACTGCTAAACTAAGCATTATTCAAAAAAGTGTTAAAAATAAAAGTTATAGGATTTTAAATTCTCTACAACTTTTATTATATATATTTTTGCATTAAAATGCATATTAACCCTTAGAGCACTGTTGTCTTGTATATGCGATGGCACTTACATACCGAGGCTTGAGCCAACAGTCATGTAAACTCATGTTCAAACTTTCCAGAAGAAGTACTAAAGTACTATGTTCCGCATTCTTGTGGCTTTAAAATGAGTTAGTACTCTATTTATATATTAAATCTGGACCAATTTAAATTGGAAAAAACTAATTGAAGAACATTTCTTTACCAAACTATATAACTAAACAAAAAAGGTGTTTTTTCTGATTTTTTCTAAAATGCTCATAGACGAAAAAAATAAGTGAATATCCAATGACTAGAATCTGATGAAGAGGAGTGATAATGAGGATAATAAGAAAGAACTTTTCAGGAATTGACTTTAACTATAGAACACAATTCTGTCACTGTCAACAGCCTTTGGCCGAAAAATGTACTAAAATAATTTTTGTTACATAATTGAAGATTTAAAATTACAACTTATTTTGTAACAAACACATAAAAATAAAGATTTTTTTTTTACAAAAAGATGAAAAATTCAAGACAAACCATGAAATGTAGCTTCATTATAGTATGAAGTTTCATTAAAATACTTAATGCAAGCTTTATTATAACGTGCAAGCTTTATTTCCTGTAAAAACTCAGTAGTTAAAGGGTTAAAGCCACAATCTTAAAAACAAAATATTTTTTTTTTAGAAAAAACAGCCTTTCCAAGAATTTCAGCAGACATGGCGCCTACGCTATCTTGTAGAGCATAAAAAATGTAGTAAATGAGGCGATTTTTAAAAACATTGTAGCAGCCATTTTTGAGAAAATCGCAAAAAAGTGAAAAGTGACACGAACAAACTACTACTTCCGGTTGACCGATTTTGATGAAAATGTTCGTGTCGTGTCCAGTAGTAGTATCTAACTTAAGTTTCGAGTTTCAAGTTCGTACGATGTTCTGTTCTTGAGATATTCTGTTCACACACACACAGACCAATCGCTAAAAACAGGTTTTTTGGGTTCAGGTCTGAAAACACGTATATCCGGTGAAAACTCAATTTCAAAAAATCGACATGAAAACAATACTTTCCTTCCTATATATTCATATAAGCAAGAGAAAGTAAAAAGAAGAAAATAATTGTATAGATAGACAATAGTTTCATGGTGCAGGCACAATTCTGGAATAAACTAATCTACATCATAATGAGACAACTATACAGAAAGGTCGAGGAATGAAGACCCATTATACATGGGCTTAGTTCATTCTCAATGTAGCAGACTTGAGGCACCAGACAAGCTCTAGATATTTCCCATCATCCCAGACATCAATAACTTAGGATAGTTACTAATAGACAAAAGTTTCATTAAACAACTACTTTATCAAAAATTAATGTTTTGTGTTTTATGTATTCAGTAGTATCCATTTAATTTGCTCACGGCTAAAACAATTTTTCGTGAAGTAAAGAAACGCTTTTTCGTGAAGTCCCTTGATTAATAAAACACATGTATATGTTTCCGCTTAATACGCATTCAATCCCGCCTAATACGTACTCAAAATTGATGACTATTTTAAAAATAAGTAATGGAAATTTCATTATTAGTTACAGTATTTATGTAAATTTATGTATTAGTGGTGCTATTTGTTTGTGTTTTTTTTAAATTAAATGTTATGTTCAAAAAAAAGGTATGTATCTTTACATTTATTTATGTAGTACCTATAAACTATATATTTATTTATTACTTTATCAAACATCCTAGGTAGGATTATCAACAGGATTATATGTAATTACTGTTATTAATATTTTCTCACATAACAAAGAATTTCTATTTCATATAATGAATTTATATAATAATTTCACCAACCTTCTTTTTAAACTGAGTCACCTTTATTTTTATTCTTACTTACACGGGTTTCGGTGGCTCCACATCATCAGAGTAAATAAAAAAAGTTTTATACAGGAGTTTTATACAAATGACTGAAGATTTATCATCTTCTGTAAATTTTAAATAAGTGAGATAAAAATTTTTTTAGTTTCAATTTTTTTATTTACTCTGATGATGGTGGATCCACCGAAACACGTGTAAGTAAGAATAAAAATAAAGGTGACACAGTTTAAAAAGAAGGTTGGTGAAATTATTATATAAATTCATTATATGAAATAGAAATAATTTCAAACTGCAGGATGCATTATAAAGATTTATTTTTGAATAACAAAGAATGTTAAACAAAAAACACTTTTCTGCTTCCAATAACAATTTCTTTAAAAAGTACTCTCTTAAGATTGTCTTGGTCGCTTCTAAACTACAAAGATTTTCTGCATAAGACGCTAATTTGTGTCAGACCCATGAAAATTGTATTAAGCGGATTATACTGTATATAAAAAAACTTTTCATTTACCTTATAATGCTGCCTCTTGTACTTACTTCCTTACAAGCACTTTCGCAGTGCATACCGCTTCTTCAGGTAATAATAATATAAGTTTCTAGAGATAGTTCAGGAAGATGGTTTGATTCCAACCATTGACAAACGAAGATGCAATCTTCATAAACTATTTTTAGAATTTTTTATTATTATTACCCAAAGAAGCGGTGCGCAACGCAAAAGTGCTTGTAAGGAAGAAAGTACAAGAAGCAGTATAAGGTAAATGAAAAGTTTTAAATAAATATTTATACATAAAAATGATAGCACAATGTGTTTTATAATAATTGTTGTCATTTTGTTTTGAGGTAAATGTACGTTAATCAATAATTAAAGAGGATTCTATTAAAAAATAAATATTTCTTTTTGTATTAAATGTTAAATAAACAATCAATCATTGAATAAAGTCCACATTTATAACATATGAATAAAGACATATTTTTGCGTCACATTTATAACTTGTTAAACTTATCAAATTGAATCCAGTATAGAAATTTTCAATTTATTCAAATATAAAAGTTCCAATAAATTTCCAAGAGCAAGGCCTTGTTAGGGAAGAAATATGTACAGCAGAACGCTGATAAACACCTCTGCAGTACAGTGCCATTAGTAGAAACTAATTGGGTCCAGGTATAATTTTGAGCATCTCATTGTCCTGGTTACCAAAACTCCAGAACAAAAAATGGCGTCGTACAGTTTGTACCTTAGTACATTAAGACTGATATTGAAGATACATTGCCTCCCGTAATATTTTGTCAAAAATATGATTAAGGTCTAATTACAAAAACACGGATTGACTCAAGTTAATTCTTCCAATAAATTCATGACTGTATGTTATTCTATTAATTACCGTGATACAAAAATAATATCTGCTCTATATTATAATATTAACCACTTTGCATTCGAAAGTGACTGCCAGGCTTAAAAAATACACATGGTCCCCTTGTTGGAAAATACACAATACTCAGAAACAATAATTATTACTTCAAAATAGTACACTAGGTTCAATTTATTATGACAGTATTGTTTAAATAGAGAATGTATGAAGTAGTTAAAGAGGGAATTTTTTTTTATTATTATACTGCATTCATTATCGCTAGAGGGATTTTTTTCATAATTTTGTAAATTACCATATCAGCTGTTTAAAGTAGTAATTGATTTCTTTATAAAACATATTATAAGAAGTTGTGGTTACCATTGTAAAATATAGTTTGAATCGTTCTGAAAACTTTATTCTTAAATTAATATGAATAATGTAAAATACTTCAAATTAACTTTTTATTAATATATTTTATGTAACATTATACTATGAGTTACAACAATAAAAATAAATTAAAAATTGTAATAAAAACAATTAAAAAAAGTGTAGAGGGAAATTTAAAAAAAAACTTAAATATCGCTCAAGGGAAAAGTTACTATCTTCATAATTTGAAACAACTGTATCATTAGTTAAATCAGCCTGAAAATTTCAATGGAAAAAACTAAATTTGTAATAAAATTCCCAATAACTGGCATTCTAAAGTTAAAAAAATAAAAGAAATAGAAATGTTAAGGTAACTATCTAGGGAACATCATCAGTATACACGCTTAAAAAAAATACCTTGAAAATAGATAAGAAAAAGGAAAATGGAAAAACTTTATAAAGACCAGAACCATATACATAAGAAAAAACTCTTCTCTATCCATGTGACATTAAGACGCTACAATACAAGTAAAACTAAGACACTATACAGTGGTTCTTAACCCAGGAGGGTGCAGAAGAATTTCAGAGGAGGCAAGAGTGTATTTACAAAATAAAAAAGTAAAACTATAATTTACTCAGTTTTATAGTCGCACGTATATTTTCAAAATTATCGTACTTTTTGTACACTGTACTTTAGTAGAGTCTAGCAACCGATTAATGCAATAACACGGTAAATGTCCTACTCTGGCAACACTATGATCACGCTTCTGTTTCTCATTCTGATTGTAAGCTACTACTTGTTTCAAAAACTTACAGTAGTGATGGTGAGGGGGGCATCAGTGTTCAAAGGGGAGCACAGTGCCTGAAAGGTTGAGAACTACTGTTATAATACGAGGGTTATCCAGAAAAAAACCTCCGTTTATGTGTAGCAGGAAAAGTAGTGCGTGTAGCGCGGCCGAGTTGATATAACTGCGCGCAGTGATTCAGTACGCTTCTAACTGTGCAAGGCGGAGCATCATATGTTCGTGTGTTGTCTTTTTATAACCTCAAAACATGAGTGCAGTAATAGAAAATCCCGCCAAATGTGAATTGCGTGGCGTTATAAGATTTCTGTGGGCAAAAAAATCTCTCAGCGGCCGAAATTCATCGTGAATTGTGTGCGGTTTATGGCCCAAACATTATGAGTGAAGGTGTAGTCCGTCAATGGGTGCGTTTTTTTAAAAATGGAAGAACAAACGTTCACGATGATGAAAGAAGTGGTAGGTCTTCTCTTGTCACTGACGACCTAGAGAACAAAGTGAATGAAAAATTTTTGAACAGGATTGTTACAGGCGATGAGACTTGGGTAGCCTACGGTAATACTGAGACAAAACAGCAGTCAATGCAATGGGAACATACCGCTTCTCTAAACAAGCCAAAGAAAGTCTGTCAAACTTTGTCGACAAGGAAACTTATGGCTCCCGTTTTTTGGGATGCTAAGGACATCTTACTCGTCGATTTTATGGAACGTGGAACGACCATCACTTCTGCTGTCTACTGTGAAACTTTAAACAGACTAAGAAGACCGATCCAAAACAAGCGTCATGGCCTTCTGACACGTGGTGTTGTGTTTGTGCATGACAACGCTCGCCCCCATACAGCTCAAAGAACAAATGAACTTTTGGCCAAGTTTAAATGGGACGTTTTCAATCACCCCCATACAGCCCAGACTTGGCTCCTAGTGACTTTCACCTGTTCCCGAACATGAAGGGGTGGCTTGCATCTCAGCGGTTCGCCAATGACGAAGAGCTTCAAAACACCGTGAATGGTTGGCTACATTCACAGCATTAGCTCCCAATTCGCGCTAGTATTAAACATGTGGTTAGAAAATCAGTTATAAATAATAAAACAATATTTACTTCAATCGTTAGCCAATAGGTGGCAGCATGCTATAAACTGCTAAAAGAGAGATTACAAAGCAAACAGTATTGTAAAAATCTGGTGTGAAATACTCACACAACTTTCTCTTGCCAGTGCAAATAATTAACAATAAACCTAACATTAGTAATAAAACATTAGAAATAAACAAAAAACTAACCTCAATAAACATAACCTAATTTTAATCATACATGAAAGAAGTAAAATGAAAATCGATCTCATTTGCCTTAAAAATACGGAAAATCACTCTTTCACGCTAAACTAGGCTCTGTAGAGAAAAATGCTCTGAATAAAAGTTGTAGATCTTTTAATTTTCCATAAATTCGATTTACACACTTTTGTCATAAAATTCATACTAAGGCCGAATTCTTAAAAAAATCGATTTTTCACACGTTTTCATGAGAAAAAATAGAAAATCGCTAATTACCGCTAAACTAAGCGTTATACAAAAAAATGTTTGAAATAAAAGTTGTAGAATTTTTAATTCTCTACATTTTTTATTACATAAATTTTCGCGCTATAATACATATTAAAGCCCTAATCTTAAATAAACACTTTTTTACGTAAAAACAGCCTCACCAAGAATTTCAGCAAACATGGCGCCTACCCTATCTTGTAGAGAATAAAAAATTCAGTAGACCAGGCGATTTTAAAAAAAATCGTAGGACCAGTTTTTGAGAAAATCGCAAAAAGTGAAAAATTACACGAACAATCTACTACTTTCGGTTGACCGATTTTGATGAAAATGTTCGTGTCGGGTCCGGTAGTGGTATGTAACTTAAGTTTCAAGTTCGTACGATGTTCCGTTCTTGAGGTATTTTGTATACACACACAGACCAATCGCTAAAAAAATGTTTTTTGAGTTCAGGGGGTCTGAAAACGTGTAGATCCGGTGAAAACTGGATTTCAAAAAATCGACATGAAAACAATACTTTCCTTCCTATATATTCATATAGGCAAGAGAAAGTAAAAATACAGGATTAGCAGTGAAAGGGTTTAATTTGCTACATGGAGGTTTCACTACTAAATAAAATAATTAGTTTGGTACTTACAACATAACTGTAGTCCAAGGCAACAAGGTCGGTACATTTTTTCATAACTTCTTGACACTGAAACACCAAATTGTTCATGAATACAACGTAATAAACAGATTCATTCAAAGAACACATATATAGATTTTTATTTAATTCACACTTGGATTTCTGCATAGAAGCCCTTTTTGAGGAAGGCCAAAAATGACCTCCACATATTTAGCCTCCAGAGCATCAGAATAAACTCTCTTATCAGAAACTTAACATTAGAGTACAAGTCTGGATATTTATTTATTTAAATTGAATTGTCTCCAACAGTCTTTCGACCACTTATAACAAAAAATAAATACACATAAAACAAATGTTCATAAGAATATGTTGTTGTTTAGGTCAACAGCCGAAAGGCTGGTTTGAACCTCTAGAGGTTTTACTAAGTAAAAACGAGGAGTAAGGTGGTTTACCATTGCCTTCCTCACTGAGTTGAAAGAGTATGCTTATCAGCATGCCAGGCCCTCCGAAAAGCACTCACTTTCCACCCTGCAAATGACAACTTCACTTCATTCACCACAGGGTCTGGTTGCATAATGAAATTCATTACTCTCAGAGGAGATAACTCTGACTAGTGTCTTTTACACCTCTACCTCTTCTGTTCTTAAATAGTTCAATCATATAAGTGGATGACTATGTGATAAGAAACAGAACTATTTTTTTTTAGCCCTGAACCAAACAGATAGAGTGCAATTAAAATAACACTCCACCTGCCAGTTTTGGGCATCATAAGAATATATGAATATTTATAACAGAAAAACATAGTAAACAATTTCTTATGCCTGTGAGCCAACAGAAGACTGAGAAAGAGTGCCCCTCTTTAACAATAGCATATTAGCAGCTGGGCTGACAGTAGGGGGGGGATTGGTATTAATGTACAGAAGTGGAAGAGGCTAAAACAGTACAACCAGAGCAAGTCATATCTGCAAAGTTTTTTTTAATTGTAAAATAATAATTATAACACAATATAGTAATAATTAATGTAGTAAAAAAGTATATGCTAAATATAGTAAAAATGACATAGTACTAATAATAATGATACTGTATGAAATTAAAATCACAGGAAGACTACCTAACATATAAACTTTTCTTAAATCTATATTTAACATAATATATGAAAATTACAGTGATTATGCTGAATCATGAAGCACACGAGATATAAATGAAAATAAAAGTGAACTAAAATATGAAAATTACAGTGATTACGCTGAATCATGAAGCACACTGAGATATAAATGAAAATAAAAGTGAACTAAAATATGAAAATTACAGTGATTATGTTGAATCATGAAGCACACAGAGATATAAATGAAAATAAAAGTGAACTAAAATATGAAAATTACAGCGATTACGCTGAATCATGAAGCACACAGAGATATAAATGAAAATAAAAGTGAACTAAAATATGAAAATTACAGCGATTACGCTGAATCATGAAGCACACAGAGATATAAATGAAAATAAAAGTGAACTAAAATATGAAAATTACAGCGATTACGCTGAATCATGAAGCACACAGAGATATAAATGAAAATAAAAGTGAACTAAAATATGAAAATTACAGCGATTACGCTGAATCATGAAGCACACAGAGATATAAATGAAAATAAAAGTGAACTAAAATATGAAAATTACAGCGATTACGCTGAATCATGAAGCACACAGAGATATAAATGAAAATAAAAGTGAACTAAAATATGAAAATTACAGCGATTACGCTGAATCATGAAGCACACAGAGATATAAATGAAAATAAAAGTGAACTAAAATATGAAAATTACAGCGATTACGCTGAATCATGAAGCACACAGAGATATAAATGAAAATAAAAGTGAACTAAAATATGAAAATTACAGCGATTACGCTGAATCATGAAGCACACAGAGATATAAATGAAAATAAAAGTGAACTAAAATATGAAAATTACAGCGATTACGCTGAATCATGAAGCACACAGAGATATAAATGAAAATAAAAGTTGAACTAAAATATGAAAATTACAGCGATTACGCTGAATCATGAAGCACACAGAGATATAAATGAAAATAAAAGTGAACTAAAATATGAAAATTACAGCGATTACGCTGAATCATGAAGCACACAGAGATATAAATGAAAATAAAAGTGAACTAAAATATGAAAATTACAGTGATTACGCTGAATCATGAAGCACACAGAGATATAAATGAAAATAAAAGTGAACTGCAAAACTAAAATGAAATAGATGTGTTTAATTTGACTGATTTAAACACTTGGATATCTTATTTCTAAAACCATACTGGACTTTATTTAAAAAATATCATGCTGATCAGAAGTTAAAAAACCTGTAACCTAGGCACATCATTCTACTTATAACCGAATTATAACTACACGAAGTTCTTCTTCAGTTTTCATAGAATAACAGTTTACTTCTTCAATTAAATGAAAGTACATTAAAATTAATAATCCCTAACAATGACGAATTATCAACTCTATTTGTTAATATATCACTGAAAAATATTATAACAGCAGCATCCCTTCTGTTTTTCAGACTGTCAATACTGACTAAAAATAAATTTCTTAAGGCTATTTAATTTCTTAAGGTACGGTAGTTGATTACTACGGATAACTTTGTACAGCTTTAGGGCATCAGCATAAAGAAGGAACTCAGAATATTTCACATAGCTCAGCATTTCATTGATAAATAATAGCAAAAAAAGCGGTCCAAGATTAGATCCTTGTGGTACAACAGGATAGAACAGTATATTCTATGGAATTGCTGCCTCCAACAACGAATTGAACCCTATCAGTAAGACACAAAAGAAATAAAGCAATCTATCTGAAAACCCAAGGAAATGTAATTCTGAGAGCTGCAAACAGTGGTCTACCTTATCAAAACCCTTAAAAAAGTCAATGTAAATTACATCAACCTATATGCCACTTTCAAAAAAAAAAACAGTATAACATAATTCTTGTACCTTTTTTAGATGTTATAATAGTATTTTTTATAGTAGTTTTAAGTATCAATGAAAATTTTTTAAATAATTTTTTTTGTATACTCCAATGCGCGGACAGAACTCTTTGTAAACAAGAGTTTTTGCGTATAAGTATATTTAGTTAAAAATATTGTACATTGCTTAGTATAGTAATGAATTCTAATTCATATTTTACTTAATAAAATAAATAAACATGTGTTTTTTTTTTAATACGTATTCACTGAAATTTTTCTAAATTTGTTAACATTGATTGACCCGGAAGAAAGCCGTGTTATTGATGCAATTTCTTAGATTCATAGAAAATATTATTCTTCTATGCGAAAACTGTTCCAAAACCTTAGATGGAGTTAAGAGAATAGCAGCTATTGGTCTGTAAATTTAGACACATCCGATTTGTGACCTTTTTTTATAGATGGGGAAGAGTTTGTTTTTTCCAAACATAAGGGAACGTTGCCGTTTTCAAACAGACATTAAAAATACTGCTAAGTATTCAAAACAAACTCTAAATATACAAGGAGGCACCGAAAAAGGTCCATAAGACTTCCTTGGTGAAAGTGACTTCAATGTTTTCAGAACTTCATTTACAGTGAACTCTTCCATTATATGTTGGATATGTTACTCAATGTGCAATCAAAATTATTTATTTTAACATAACATTATTTAGAATTTGGAAATTAAATTTACCCCTTTGTTGAGTATTGATATTCTGTCGAACAGCATCACCATTAGAAACCTTCGGTTTATTCAAAATGTTTCTACACATGTACTGCAATCTATTGTTAAATATTTTAACATGTTTAATTTTACAGCATGATTATGATGTAATTATGACATACATTTTTTATGCCAGTTGCAAACTTCTTTACATCGTGTTGCATGTACATGATATTCTAATTAAGTTTCTAAAAGTGTTTTATATTGCTTCCTACTGCTAATTGTGAGTTATTACGGATAATAATTTTAGTTGGTAACAGTCAATTAGGTGAATAATTGTATAATTTACGTACAAAGTGCTTTAGTTTTCTATTTTGCATACGAAATCATGACTTTATACTGCCACGATTGTGCGATCAACAAATCGGTGAAATTACCACACACAGCGACTCGGCTTAAGAAGAAAGTTATATTGAAATACCATGTAATAATTTTAAAAAACTAGTGACAAATAATCCAAAAATAGGATTAGAGGATAATTTGTTTCAAATTTATAAATTTAAAGAAATTTTCCTCCTGGGGTCAATACATCTCTTATCAAAGGATTAAATAGAAATTAAATTATAAGAACACAAGCAGTTAATTCGTTTATAAATATTATTGAAAACTGAACTGCTGTAAAATATAGTTGTACTTTCACAGTTAAAAATTTTCATATTAACACGTGACAACTAATTAAATGATTTTACCTGAATGTTTTTATTTAAGCTATAAAGATTTTCCTTAGTTTTCCTTTTTTTCTGTAATTATTTTTTATAAATTTTATTTCCTGCCCCAAATTATGAATTTTTTAACATAGTATATTACCAATCAATGCAACAAAACTGAGATATATACCTTTAAATATGTACTCCTTAACACCTTAAAGTTATGAAGATCTTTCATGTAATTTATAATTTAATTAAAATAAATATTTATTTGAAAGATAAATGAAGTGAATCATTAAACTGATAATTTAAGTTATATAATTTAAAAATAAGATTGCCTTACAAATATTATTAACAAATAGATAATATCCATCAGCGAATTCTGTTCAACTATCCACTTTCCTACATTAATCTTAATTAGATAGTTGAAAATTTAAGCATAAGTAATAAAACTACATTAAAATAATGAAAATAAAAATTATATAAATAACTTATATGTAAATTATTAAGTCATACAAATAACAAACACGATTCCCAGACCAATTTAAAACAAAAAATCATGAAATCATCAATTGTATTTATAAAACAAATTTTTCTCCTAAAACCTTGAATTTTGCTATTTCAATGGCAAAATATAATTATTCATCAACCAAAATTGTAATTTAAAAATCGAATTTTATGGAATTAACTTAGCCCCCAATAAACAAAGGAAGGTAAATAAGTATCGATATTCTTACAAATATAAAATACTGCAGTTAGGTTAGGTTAAAAATTTTGAAAACTTTTTCTTACGTTTAGAAAAGTATAAGTTAAATTTATTGGGATTAAAAAATTATAGTTACGATTTGATCGAAGAAAGACATTCTAAATAATGCAATTTCCAACAAATACGCAGTAAATAAAACTTACTGACGTTTAAAACCTCCCTGCATTCACATACTTAGACATTTGTTTAAGGACAAAAACAAAAATTTTAAGTTAATCAGAAAAAATTAATAAAAACTACATTATAATACATAAATAAAACTGACAGTCATAAGGACATAATAAATTTAATTCGAGGTTTATTTTAACACGCAAAACTAATATAATGTTTAAAGCAGATTATAAACAACAGCTATAAACAAACTATTGACAAAGAAAAAATCTGTTAATCGTAATCGCAAGTCATGAAATTCAACTACTTAATTAATTTCATGGTTTAGGTACAAAATTATATTCATCACTCAATCGCAGAAAACGAAATCTGAGATCTAAGAATGAATGCCAAGGATAACAAAATGTACTTTTCTAGGTTAGTACAGAGAACGTTATTAACCTTGTGCTTACCACGCTATCATTTTCCTTCGCCTTGTAGGTATTTTTGGAAAAATACAATAGAAGTTGCTGTATATCACCACGAGTAATATTATTAACGTCTTCCATCACTATAATATCTAAAATTAAACAAAAATAAGATCGTCACACACTACACCTCTCTGTACGCCATCACTAACAATGAAATAACACATGGACCGATAACCGACATTTTATATTCACTTATCAAAGATTGGTACGTATAAGAATTATATCTACGTGCGCAAACAAAAAACATCGTATGATATTTACTGACATTCCTTTTACGCGAAATAGTCATGTAATTATTAACGCCAGTTCATAAATATTTTTATTGTTTAAAATCTACATTTTGAATTAAATACAATAAAATGTTTATTTACCATTGGAGAGCAGCATTGAGCCTTGACTTAGTATTTGCAGTAAATCAATGACAAAATTATTATGTCATTGTCGGAGAATATTATCTAGCATAGAAATAATTAAAGAAGCATAAATATTTATGCAGAATAAACAAATAACGATATCTTGTATTCATTAGGTGAGGTAATATATAAGCATTGTTCGAAGAGACTTTTTGCTCGAGTTGACTTTAATGTCTATGTTAATGTTACTTCTGTGTAAAGGCACAGAGTACATTTTTTAAATATTCTGATGAATTGAATCAGTATAAAAAATTTGAACTTGTTGCTGCGCATTTAAGAATTTAAATAAATACTCTAGGTAACCACCCAAAAATTTATTTCATCCATGAACGGTTAGTGAAACTAGCTTCTACACCAAGGATCCCAATTAGGTCTGGGATATTTTCATTTATTGATTTGTTTAATTTTTTATTCTAGAACAATTATAAATATTGATGGTTGTCATGTTAGATCAAGGGGATCGGAGCTCTCTAATTATTGTTCGCTGGGTTAATCAGTTTTTTGACTGAAAACCTCATTATCACAAAAGATTAGCATGGTTTCCAAAAGGGAAAGTCAACTAAAACCCTTATAGTCTCACTTTTTGAGCAGGTAGTTGATATATTGGATGCACGAGAGAAAGACTTAGCTGTGTTTTTAGATCTAAGTAAGACTTTTGACTGTTGATCATGATAACTTGTTGAAAATTTTTGAGTTTTTAGCTATTAGGGATATAGAACTTAAATGGTTTCAGTCTTATCTTATAGGTAGAGTACAGTGCGTAGAAATAACTAAAGTTGTTAGGAACAAACTTACAAAAATTTTGTCTAAAAAGCTTGAGATCAAAGCTGGTGTTCCACAGTTCAATTTTAGGTCCTATTTTGATTTTATTATACATAAATAGTTTATCAGATATTAAACAGTAGAGCTTTATTGTTTGCTGAAGATACTTCAGTAATAAACAAAAGTTTAATGGTAGAAAGTCTCAAAGTGAATACACATGTTAGTATATAATCTGTAGTCCAATTTCTGAATGAATTAATGTTAATAAGAACAGTGTCAGTACTTACAGAAGTGGATGTCTTTATACAAAATAATATCCTAGAACATGTACAAACAGTGACATTTCTAGAAGTATAAATAAATAAAACTTTATCGTGGGATTATTATACCGATCAAATCTGTGATGAAATATCATCTGGGGTGTTTGCATTAAAAAAATTGCCAGTTTAATGACAAAAAATTGTTAATAGCAGTGTACCATGGTTTAACCTACCATGGTTTAATTTTATCTCATATCTGGTATGCCATATTAGTTTGGCGTAATTCATCACAGAGTATTATGGAAAGAGTTTTTAAAATTCAGAAAAAAGCTATTAGGTGTATGTGGGAGTTGAACGTTTAACCTCATGCAGATCATTATTTAAGAAGCTTCAATTGCTTACAGTTCCTTCTTTGTAATATTTTAAGTAATAATGTACGTAAAGCAAAATACCGTTTTACAGAAATTAAATGTTTACAACCACTACACAAGAAACAGAATTGATTACTATGTTGCTAATCACAAAACTAAATTGTTTGCAGAAAAATGTACTTTTGCAGGTAGAAAATACATCAATAAATTGCCACAAGCTATAAAAAGTTGCGATAATTTAAGTTTGTTAAAAAGAAAACTAAAAAAAATACTTGATTATAAAGCATTTTACAGTGATCATGAATTCCTTTCTAAATAGTTTTGGTTGTAAAATATATAAACTTTTTTTTAAATGTTGAGGCAAATTGCGTATTATTCTAGATTTACACGCTTATTGAAGTAAACAAGTTAATTTTGGTAATAAATTATTAGTAAGTAATGAATTTAACGTATTGTTAAAATTTAGTTAGGTTTATTAGTTTCATCTTGACATGTTCTTCACTCGATTTTAGAGTCTCCAGTGCGCAGGAAAAAATGGTTACCAAGTATTAGAGATTCAGCATTTAGACAGTCATGCCCCCAACCAAAAAAAATATTGAAATCAAGCTGGTGGACCTGCCTGTGGAATTGTTAATTGCCCAGTTTATCCAAAGAGGGCTGGAAGACTGTTATCAATTTTTCTTCACAAATTAATCAGAAATACCATGATTTGATTGAAACCCTAAAATTCCACTATAATTTGAGTAGCCTAGTTACAAAGATGGCCAACTCCATTTTTCAGAAGAGCAGAAAAACTGGTTTGCATAAAATTATTTATATATGTCACCTGATTTTTTTTTGATAGATCAATTTTGATCTAAAAAAACCATAAACCACAGTTATTTTGGTTTTATGGATTCAATTAAAGAAGAAAATTGCAATTGAAATATGGAGTTGGCCATGTTTGTAAAAAACATTGGAAGTTGGCTTACTTTGTAACTAAGATACGATTTTCAGACTGTTAGTAGTAATACAATTTTAAAGGAAAGAGAATAAAAACGCAATAATAAGTAACTTACTAATGAAGTTAGTAATGTGTTGAGTTACTTATTACAAAAATCAACATATTTGACAAAAGTTTATAACAATAACCTATAAAATTTTATCAAAATTAATTTACTAATACACAATTAAATTTGACAATGTCAAATTATAAACTTCAGCTTTCCAGTCAAAGTTGGTCCAGTCAGTTCTTAAAATTTTGGGAGAACCATCGTTTTTGAAAACTTCATGGTAGGTACTCTTCAAACTGACTTATTGTCTCCATTTTCTCAAGTCCCTTTCAATTAATCCAAATACCCTGTCACTCGCCATATAAGAGTGACTAGTAACATGGAAAGCAACTTCCAATTTTTTTATATTTGAAGGGACACGGGCCAAAATGCAAGCCAAATTGTCAGAATAGTAGTATTTTTGCTTTGTCGTGGGTACCAGTCACCTACTAAGCAGATGGTATAAATGTCATTAAGCATTAAGAGCTCTAATACTGACAAAATTAACACAAACAGCAATGTATACAATAAATCTTTGACATTTACGCCAAGAACAATCCCATGAGTCTTTGCAGCAGTCATGTGACTAGATCTGAAGCTCTCATTGGCTCAGTACGGATTTGGCCGATATTGTAACCAGGCTGCTTTGGAGTTCGCCGTTTATGAAACTAAGCTCAATTTTCAAATTGAATTTTAACCTACTTCTAGCCGTTTTTGTCACAAACTAACCTTAAATTCAGATTCCATGCTGAATTTTACATAAGAACAAATCATAATGTCAATTTTGAAAAAAAAGGAGTTAGCCGTCTTTGAAACTAGGCTAATCGTATAGTTGTCTGATTGAAAAGATGAATTTAAAAAATTTTGTTAGTGAAACAGATGAGTGGATTACAAGGAAATTTTGAAAATAAGGTACAAAGTCAGAGATGTCTACTTAGAATTTCAATCGCATAGAAATACCCTTCATGAACAAAGGTACAAAAACAATACACCAGAGTGCTAATTCCAAAATAACTGCTGAAGTTGTTCATAGTCATAATTCATAAAATTTAAACTCAGCAACATAGGAAACAATAAATAGAATCAGGGTCTTGTTGCTGCCTGGCAACAAGGGCTTTACAGATATATCAAAAGTTGTTCTATTAAGGAACTTATTGAGAACGATTTAAAAATCAGTAATTATTTTAACATTTAATTTTTAAAACTTAAACAACAGTTTACCTAGGAAAACAGTTGAATGATATGGTTTGAAAGGTAACAAAGTTGTAAATCAGTTAATTTCTTTTTAGCTCAGTTTCATATGAGAAATTAGTAAAATTTATTAATGCTTTAAAAATTAAGAAAACAGTTGGTTTATATGGGATCTCAAGTATAATTTTGTTAGAGAATGTAAACATTTTTTAATTACTCCCTCCTTCATTTTATTAACTTCTCACTCAAAGTAGGTGTATTTCTAAAGAAAATGAAGGAGGCTAAAATATTGCCTATTTTTAAGAATGGGGATAGCCAGTTAGTTGCAAAATGTAAGCTCATAAGTAAACAACAATTAGGTAGTTGTGTTGTTTGATCACAATTTGTACAGGTTTTAAAAAGGTTGTGTTCATTAGGTTTATCATGTTTTTGACTGAAAACCTTATCATCTTTCAGGTCAGCATAATATCTGAAATGGTAAATCAGCTAAAACTGACACAGTCTCACTTGTTGAGCAAGTAGTTGATATAGACTTTATATACAGGCTGTCCCACGAAGAAACAGAGAAACTTTCAGGGATTGTTACTCTGGTGCAACTAATGAAAAAAAGTTCATATAAACATAGGTCTGGAAACACCTCTTTAGAAAGTTACACCTGGCGAAATAAATTGCCTGGATTTCAGTTCCCCCATTCCAATGAAGCCATACTGAAATTTTTAGGGCAATAATTGAGGGTTTTAATTGAATAGGTTTATGAAAAATTGAATAGAACAGGTCCCAGAGCTGTAACTACAGTAGATTTTGATATCTCTGATGAAATACACAAAAATTGGTTTTAATAAACATGTTTCCATTACGTTTAAAGTACCCATACTAAACCGACGAATTCCAAGTAGTGTTATTTGTGGTAGTTAATAAGTAGAGGTTAGTTAGTGGAAGTTGTTTTAGTAGTTTGCTTGTTGATAGAGTTGTTTTTTTTTTTTTAATTAATATACTAATATTAAAAATATTTGAAAATATTTTTCAAAAATATATTTCTGTTCATATAGTACACAAAAGTGATTTTTATGGCAGTGAGCAGAGTTCACACCCACTGCCATAAAAACATTCACAAAAATCACTTCTGTGTATATGAACACAAAAAAACAACTCTACCAACAAACAAACTACCGCAAATAACACTACTTGGATACGTTGGTTTTGTACGAATACCTACTTCAACACACACACATATATGCTTTGTCGATTAAGTATGGGTACTTCAAAGCCATATTCTTCTACCCATGTGTTGAGCTTTATTAACTCTACGGTCAATAAAACTTAAATTCATATGTTGGGTGTATATTATATGGGTTTGGTACTTTAAACCCAAATACTTCAACCCATGTCTCTCTCTGTCACAAATATAATAAAACTCTCTCTTTCAACAGTTCGTGGAAAATACAGTGAAATGGTTTGGTTGTATCAACAAGACTCCAGTACCTGCTTTCAAAACCAATAAAGGCTGGTGAGAAAATATTTAATTACATTAGTTCATTTTGAATAAAATTTTGCAGAAGTTGGACGTTAAACAAAAAAAAAAAAAATTTGGCAGAAGTTAGTGCATTTTCACGCATAAAAAATGTATACTGTCAAATTATTGATAAAACTTTCTTGAAATTTTATCTACTATATAGAGCAAAGTATTTTGTTAATACCAAAACTTTGATTCCTAGAATACAATTGATCTTAATGTACCATAACTTCCTGAAAAACTAAAGTGTTTTTAAACGGATTTCCGTCTTCCTTTTTTTTCCATCACCAGAACTCTAAGTTTTTCTCAATTAGCTCCTGAGGGGTTGTAATTAGCAATTTAGCCCCAAATTTAAAAGTAGGCCGACTGAACGCTACTGCAAAGCAAAAATAAATTTAAAAATCCATTTCAGAGATCCCATATTTTTCAAATATGCTTTTTATTATGCTTCTATAAAGGCTGTGGGTTTGAATGGTCAGAACAAAAATATTTAAATAAAATAAAAGGTGACTGAAAACCTCTTAAGAAGATTGCATTCTTCCTAACAACCTTTTCGGAACTTCAATGTACTTCAATAGGAACTTCAATAGGTTGATGTACAATCTTTTAGGAAGATTGCGCATCTTCATGCGAAAAATGTTACATTTTTCATCAATCGATTAATTTCTGAGTAATTTGCAATTTCCTACAGAAAACTGCATTATAACTGTGGTTTTCGCCAAATTTCGATATTACAATTTAGTGAATTCAACGGGAAAAGTGCGGACAACAATAAAAACTACCTATAAATTTTTGTATGTAACAGTTTACTGCCCAATGCATAGTTTGGCTGAAACTTGCCATATCCTGTCAAAACTATGTAAAAATTGGTCCATTATTCAAGAATAGTTTTTCACTGCAGACCATAGTAAAATTAGAAGTCTTGCCATAATATCGTTGTACATTCATTATTTTCATTAATCTACAAAAAAGATTAATTTGCTCAAGTGGATATAAAGTTGTGTTCGTATAATTTACTTAGGTAAAACAACAATAAAAAAGTTCATAATGCATTTTTGTAATGCAGTGCATTCTCTCTGAAAGTAATGAATGAATATTCGAGTAAGGAAAAATCTGTATTGAGTTATTGCATTTTTCTTGTGTGATTCAACCATCTTATCACTTAAAGGCATTTAACAGAAGATCAGCTAATGCAGATATTGGTGTACATTCCATTTGTTTAGTAGAAAATGTTTTAATCATTGTTTATAATATTTTGCGATTGCCTCACTGCGTGACCTATCGTGCCCATTTTCGATATATCGATGACTGTTAGATATGACTTACGACCTTGGATGGCACCAACAGGTTTTTAGGTTATGGTGCAATTATAACGTAATCTCTATTTTTAAAAGTGACAGGTTCTGAGAAGTATGTTTATAATAATCGTAGTGTACCAGTGTTGCGCACCGAAATAGACAGTGTAGTAGTGGTTGTTGAATTGTTCCTTTAAGTAGTGCCTTATTATTTGAACTGTATTATCTAGATGTTAACTGTTTTTAATTTTTAATAAATAATGGCAGAATCACCTAATAATGAAAATATTCCATTGGTCCCTGCTAGAAAGGTTGCTTCGTCGAACAGTATTTTAGGTATTGCTTATGATGCGTTAAAGAAAGTGTGTGCCGTTGCTGCAATTTATTTAGTCGGATATTTCAATTTCAGTGCAGCTTGGTTTGTAGCACCTATTATTTTATCCGTAGCACGTGATGAATGGAAAAAAACAAAGGAGCTAAAACGGAACGTTGCGAAAGCATCGGCTCTGTCAAATGAAAAGGATGTTATATTGGCAAGAATAGATGAATTGCCGGCATGGGTAAATATCATTATTTTTGTAAAATTATGTGTTATCGTTAGGCCTATATTTATATATTACCTATATTACTATATTAAATGACCTATATTAGTTTCGTTTGTTAATATTAAGTAGTTAAAATGATAAGTCTGTATATAGTTTTACCGGGTTAAAGGGGCGTTTTACTATTTTTTTCTGCTGCTCCAATTTTTTTAAAGTTTGACTCAGTGGAATAAAGCCTTCTGTCAGCTGTAGGGCATGGGAATATTCAATTTTAATTATTGAACTGTAGTTAATTTAACGGAGTTAACTGTAGTCCTAAGCACTGGAGTAGTGTAAATGGAGTCAACACATTTTATATTCAGGACTTCTCAGCTGTTCCTAAAACATTTTAAAAGCTGTTTTGTCTTATCAGAACTGTACCTGGAAGATAAAACTACACAAAAGTTTAAACACGTATTGTCTTAGTTATTTCAGGAGCCACTTTTAACTATGTTAAAGTTATCAGTACCTATCTAGGATTATTTTTGAATAGTGGTTCTAAAATAACTTGAAATAATTTAGTCTAGTGAGATGGTAGTACAGTAGAGCGTCAATAATTCGGACGTCAAAAATCCGGATTCAATTCTGGTGAAAAATGGGAATTAATTTATCGTAGGTTACTGCAGTTCAAACATCCATTAGTGATTTTTTTAAAAAGTTGAACAAACAGTAAATAATAAGTAACACTGTATACATGTTATAATTGTCTTAAAGCATTGTCTATTGCACAAATTAAATTAATTGTCTTAAATCAAAATAATAAGAGTCCTTTGAGTACAATATGGCGCCAAAGCTTATTATGTATCACTCTTTTATATGTACAATTACAAATTTCGTTAAATAAAAATTAGTTCTTTATACATAACAACATATTTCGTAGTTTTACTTACCCACTTCACATTTCTGTTAACAAATCAGGTAAAATATAGTCGAATTTAGCTACTGTACTTTTCTTACTTTGAAGACGTCTACTGGCAATTTTATCGGGTGTTTCGATAATCCGGATGGCGTCCGGTTCCAATTAATCCGGATTATTGATGCTCTACTGTATAGTCAAACATGTACTTAACAATAGTAACTGTCTATGTTTTACTGTACTATTGTCTTTTCTTGAACTTGACAATGTAAAAATGTAGGCTGCAGTAGTCAAAATAAATGTGAACTAATAAGAGATTAAAAAGCTAATGTAGAATTCATTGTATTCATTTCTGAATAATCAGGGAATTCTTCAAAGTTGTGGGAAAACTGGGAGTCAACAATGTGATCTTGAGTCTTTTTAGCAGTCTGTTTCTGTATCCATGTTTATGGCAGTAATAGGTATATATGGCAGTTAAAATTATTTATATTTATGGTATTAGGAAAATTTATTTCAAAGATTTTTTATTCATTAGGAAAAAGAGTCTGAGTTTTAAATTAAATTCTCTTATTTCTTTTCCAGGTGTTTTTTCCAGATGTTGAAAGAGCAGAATGGCTGAATAAGGTAAGTTATAACTTGAATTTTTTACTTTCAGAAATGTTTATGAATTTACAGGTTTTATAAATATGTGTGTTTAAGAGAAAGACAAAGTCCCTTACGAGTTCATGTTTATCTTTTTACTTTCTCTTGCCTATATGAATATATAGGAAGGAAAGTATTGTTTTCATGTCGATTTTTCGAAATCGAGTTTTCACCGGATCTATACGTTTTCAGACCCCCTGAACCCAAAAAACATGTTTTTAGCGATTGGTCTGTGTGTGTGTGTGTCTGTGTGTGTGTGTGTCTGTGTGTGTGTGTGTCTGTGTGTGAACAGAATATCTCAAGAACGGAACATCGTATGAACTTGAAACTTGAAACTTAAGTTACATACCACTACCGGACGCGACACGAACATTTTCATCAAAATCGGTCAACCGGAAGTAGTAGTTTATTCGTATAATTTTTCAGTTTTTTGCGATTTTCTCAAAAACTGGTCCTACGATTTTTTTAAAAATCGCCTATTTTACTCAATTTTTTATTCTCTACAAGATAGGGTAGGCGCCATGTTTGCTGAAATTCTCGGTGAGGCTGTTTTCACGTAAAAACGTTGTTTTTTTAAGATTACGGCTTTAATATAAATTTTAGCGCAAAAACGTATATAATAAAAGTTGTAGAGAATTTAAAAACCTACAACTTCTGTTTCAAAAATATTTTTGTATAACGCTTAGTTTAGCGGTAATTTGCGATTTTCTGTTTTTTTTCTCACGAAAACGTGAGAAAAATCGATTTTTTTAACATTTCGGTCTTAGTATGCATTTTACGACAAAAGTGTATATAATTAAATTTATAGAAAATTAAAAGATCTACAACTTTTGTTTAAAGCATTTTTCTCTACAGAGCCTAGTTTAGCGTGAAAGCGTGATTTTCCGTATTTTTAAGCCAAACTGAGTTCGATTGTCATTTTGCGTCATTCACTCATGATTAAAATAAGGTTATGTTTTTGAGGTTAGTTTTTGTTCATTTCTAATGTTTTAATACTAATGTTAGGTTTATTGTTAATTATTTGCACTGGCAAGAGAAAGTTGTGTGAGTGTTTCACACCAGATTTTTTTAGTTATAGAATCACAGTGTATTTAGTGCTAGTGTTAATAAGAATTATCACACACAGTTACAATTTAGGTATTTCCCTCATTCTATTCAGCTGCAGTTTAAATAAATTTACAGTCCAGCCTCTCTTAGTTTGCTCCGAATGTAAAAAATAATGACGTCACTGAGCATGCGTATCATATCAAAATGTGTACACGCTGATTAAAAAGTAACAACAAAATACTTTCAAAAGTATGTAAATACAAAATACTTTTAAAAGTATTTTTATAAATGAAATGTTAGGCCTACATCGTATCATGACTGATGTTTTTAGTACTTTTAAGTGCTTATAATTTAAAAAATAGTTAACTTAATAGGAATACGACATCTGTAAAGTCGCGGACTCTAGCATGCACTCTGTAGTAGGTGGCTTTTGTTTGTTGACAGTAGGAGCAAACTAAGAACGGCTGAACTATAGTTTCTTCTGCATCAAAATCTGTTATTTTTGTAGAAAATAGTTAACAGTTATTGTCTGTTGAAACATGGTTTCATTTCATTTATACTATTTATAAATCTGAGTTCACTTGTCAATAATAATCAATGAAGGATTATTTTGTGTCAATATGAATAAGGAACGAAGTATTTTACTTATAAAGAAACTGAAAAATAAATAATCAGTCTAGCTGTATGTCATTAAAATAAAATATATATTTCTATCTGAGATCAAAAAAACCCACATGAACCATGTTTCATTTGCAAAAGAAAGAAAAAACTATGAATAATATAACGTATACAATTGTTTTAATAACAGTATAAATTTTTGGTACTATCTTAAAAAAAATCAAGCTGAGAAAATTGCTAGCTTAGGAATTTGTAAATTTGTATTGCCTGTGTATAATAGGTGTTTTGATGAAAGTGAAAAGTGAAAAGGCTGGTTTGAACCCTTGACAATTTACTTAGTGAAGCAACACATGAGGTGGTTTATAATTTTATCTTTCTTGTTCAGTTGAAAAGTATCAATTGCTTGTTAGTATTCAAAACCTGCTGTAAAACACTTTTCCACCTGTAAATGACATTTTTACTGGTTGTGTCATTCTGGCGTATCCAGTTGCTTTTCTTTGAATATTCTCTATACTATTCAGTGAGGAATCAGACTAAAATATTGTGACACTTATCGCTAAGGTCCGTTTCGGGATCTAGGTTATTAAATAATTAATACACTAAAGTTTACAATTACAAATATTTATTACACTAAAAGATTTAAAAAATAAATAATAAACTAATTATAACGAAGTAATACAATAAGTAACTTAACAATTTACTTGAAATAAATAATAAACAATAAATAACTTAATAATTTACTTAGCACTACTTACAATCAATTTTATAGAATACACATACAAAATTAAACTGAATACACAAAAACTGAATTTAATACAGATACACAATAACTTTTCACAATATACACACAAACAAAGACAGTATAACAATCTTTGCCAACACAATGCTCGGAACGCGCCTGCACTACACCCGATAGCCACTCTTCAAAGATCAAACGAATACTAACTCACTTACCGCGCTCGGGGGTTTATTTATATACGGGGAGTTCAAAGAGACTTCTCGAACGACACAGAGATTCGATCAATAATCTTTTTTATTAGTTCTCGAAAAGTCATAACTGATGAACAGATGTAAACAAGTAACAATAGATCTATTGTAAATGGAAGGTGTTACAGGTCCCTTTCATAAATAGTTGTACAACAATACCCGACCTTTTATCATACACAATAGCGCAGTCCTATTAAATAATTTTTATGAATAAATATCCTTTTATAAATAGGCTTACTTTTATTGTCACTATATTGTTACTTTTCCACTCTATTATCTACTTTTTACTATTTCATGAACATTTTACCATTTTACTAGAAACTTCATGAACCAATGCCTTCTTTGATATTGTCACAATATACTATTGCTTAACTGATTGTGCAATAGTATCGGCCCATAGTAAATGGCAATTTTAAAACCTTTTGTACTCTTCGTGTTGAATCCTATTGTAAAAATATGTAATTTTTCACTGACCTGTTTGTTACAGCTGCTATATTATTTGTTTATTTACCTTTTTTTTTATATAATTCTACTTTATACTGACATGTTTCGGTGGATCAACCGAATTAACAGAAGATGTTTCTTCTGTATGGACTTACGACTGTTCTGTAAATTCTAATAAATCTTTAAGAAAAGTTTAGTTTTAATTTTGTGTACTCTGATGATGGTGGATCCACCGAAACATGTCAGTAGAAAGTAGGATTTTATATAATAATTTTATTTATCCGTTTACTTTTTTATTTAAAAGGTAAAAAGCAAGTGATATAGCAGCTGTAACAGTACAACAAAAAATTAAAAATATTTTGTAACCTATGATTATTTATGATGGTTTGGTTATAATTTTGATGATCAGCCCTATTATTGCCATATTAATAAAATTTTCTTTAATCATACAATGATGAGAAAAACCCCTGTGATATTTTGTAATCCCTCAATGCTAGCTAGCACTGAGTCAATGCATAGCATGGCCATAGTTTCTAGTTGTTACTTAAAAGGGAATATATCATTCTATGTTGAGTTAGTAAATATTTAGTATTATATTTAATTAAATTATCTGCTTTCATTATCTTATTTTTTTTGTTTTAGATTTTACGTCAAGTTTGGCCTAATGTAAACCATTATGCTAAGGAATTAATAAAGGGAACAATCGAGCCTAATATTTGCCTTGCACTTGCTGAATATAAAATTAGCAGTTTTTCATTCCAAAAAATGAGACTGGGCACCGTTGTAAGTATTCATATTTTGAATCTAATAGTTTACTGGTTGAAATAGTTGTTGTGAATTTCTTTAAAGAGACCGTGTTACTTATATAGGTGAAGGTAAACGGATGTAATTTAATATCTGTTAATTTATGAAAACATGAAACCCCTAATTGAATTTTTTAGGAGATGTTTTCAGGATAGCTAATAGTATAATTTGCATTCAAGTGAATTCTACGTAACTATGTTCCCTTAGTCTCTATCTCTATTTAAGGTGGCAGTGCTAATTTCTTTGTATGAAATTCATAAGCTCTATCTACGTTGATTATAAATGAAATAAAACACATTATTTGTTTTCACCAACCTGTATTCTTAACACTATTTTAATTTCTTCTTATTTACATAATTTTACTTTCTCTTGCCTTTATGAATATATAGGTAGGAAAGTATTGTTTTCATGTAAATTTTTCGAAATCAAGTTTTCACTGGATTAAACTGTTTTTGCATTTATCTGGTTTTTTATTGAAATAAAATTAAAAAATTTAGTGTGACTGCTTCATGAATAATTTCTTAATTTGTGTTAATGTTGTGTTTTTTTTTACAGCCACCTCGTATAGGAGGTATCAAAGTATATGATGCTAATGTGTCGAGAACTGAAATCATTATGGATATAGATATCTTGTAAGTAACTTTTTTAAATTATTTCAATTGATTTAAGAAGTTAAGACTAAATTGTGGCAGATGACAAATGTTTAATTCTGCTTACGCAAAATTTTTATGGTTTTTACATTTTTGTGTTCTTTAAAGCCATTTTAGACCTAGTTAAGTAACTTAAAACCTTTCTTAAACCTAGTTTTGCAGCCTTATTTTCAATAATACTTTACTGTAGGCCTTTCTTCTGCCTATTACGTGATTTTGAAATTTGTAAAGTTAGTAACCTGTGCTCTGTAACGTTTTCAGTTAAATATTATATTTTTACTTTCTGTTGCCTATATGAATATATAGGAAGGAAAGTATTGTTTTCATGTCGATTTTTCGAATTCCAGTTTTCACCGGATCTACACGTTTTCAGACCCCCTGAACCCAAAAAACATGTTTTTAGCGATTGATCTGTGTGTGTGCGTGCGTGCATGGGGGTGTGTGTGTGCGCGCGCGTGTGTGTGTGTACAAAATATCTCAAGAATGGAACATCGTACGAACTTGAAACTTTAAACGTAAGTTACATACCACTACCGGACCCGACACAAATATTTTCATCAAAATCGGTCAATGGGAAGTAGTAGTTTATTTGTATAATTTTTCACTTTTTTGTGATTTTCTCAAAAACTGGTCCTACGATTTTTTTAAAAATTGCCTGGTTTACTAAATTTATTCTCTACAAGATAGGGTAGGCGCCATGTTTGCTGAAATTCTTGGTGAGGCTGTTTTTACATAAAAACATTGTTTTCTTAAGATTATGGCTTTAATATGCATTTAGCACAAAAATTTATTTAATTAAAGTTGTAGAGAATTTAAAATCTTATAACATTTATTTCAAACAATTTTTTGTATAACACTTAGTTTAGCGGTAATTAGTGATTTTCTATTTTTTTCTCTTGAAAACGTGTGAAAAATCGATTTTGTTAAGATTTCAGCCTTAGTATGCATTTTATGATAAAAGTGTATATAATCAAATTTATAGAGAATTAAAAGATGTACAACTTTTATTTACAGCATTTTTCTATATACGTTTATATATATGTTAGTGTGAAAGAGTAATTTTCCATATTTTTATTTTATTTTATTTTCCGTGTTCTATATATGTTAAGTGTGAAAGAGTGATTTTCTGTATTTTTAAGCCAAACTGAGGTTGATTTTCATTTTGCCTCGTTCACTCACGATTAAAACTAGGTTTTGTTTATTGAGGTTAGTTTTTGTTTATTATTAATGTTAGGTTTATTGTTAATTATTTGCATTGGCAAGAGAAAGTTGTGTGAGTGTTTCACACCAGATTTTTATTTTATTCTGATTTTTTTCAAAGCATTTTTTATGTTTTTAAACTAGTCTTGTATATCAAAACAGGATTTTTTGTTCCTAGTACAATGGGGTGCTATTATTGAATGGTATTGAGCAAAAGATTATTCTTATTGTTCTTACATCTATTGAAATAGTGACAAGGTAAATACTTACCTTGTCACTGTTACTTAGTACAGTACTTTTACATCTATTATCTACTTTTGAGTACTCAGCCTAATGCTATTTTATTTGATTGACCTATTAATTGGTGTCAATTTATCTACTGGAACCATAATGTTCGTATGACACAAATACTTAGTTGAATATCAAGGTGACATAATTTTTTTTTGTTTTTTCTGAGTTCTTAATTATTGATAATTATTTTTATTAGTCTTTTTATGATTATTTATATTTAACTAATTGTAGTTATATTTTTCATTAAATTTAAACAATTTTGGAGTAATTTATTTTGATTTTGTATTTGAAAGTTATTTTTATTTTTGCTTGGACATTTTGATTTGTGAGTGTACTAATAAAAACACCATAGTTTTCCTTTTTCAATGATTATGTATTTTTTCTGGATGGCCATTTTAGTTGTTGCTTATTTGTTTTCAGGAAGTTAACTAGATTAACTTACGATAAAGAACTAGTTACTATAATTGAAGAACTAGTAAGCTTAAATTAAATTACCCATTGAGGCAGTGGTAAACCATCTCGCTCCTTATTTCATGCTGTACAACCCAATTTTTTTTTGGCTTTTACACATTTACCGGATCGGTTAACTGCCACCTGTTACCCGGTCATTAGTGTGAAAGTAGAATGAAAGCTTTCATGTATGCCCAGTACATGACATTCCGTGCTAGTGCCAGGTAACCAGCACCCAGCACCCAGCAGAAAATATTCCACCGGGTCCTTCCTCTAAAAAGGCTGGTCACCAGGCTTGTCTAAACGACACCGGAGAAGTAGTGGAAAAGGAGAAGCTATTGTTTTTTTTTTGTGAGTACCCGGTTTCTTGCCAATTTGTACACTTGGAAGTTCTGTTGTTGTTCTATTCAAAGTTTATTTGTTCAATTTACTTGACTGTAACAGCTAACATTTTTGTAGGCTGGATCCATTCATTCATGAAAGTATCCTTGTGTTGAAGAGAGTGATTGAGTTATTGATGTAGCTCATCAAAACTTCACATTTATTGTAAAGTAACAAAATTATATATAGTTACCTTTACTCAGTTTTTTAACAGAATAAAAAATCACCTCATTCTTATCTCTTTATTTATATTTATTGAGTGAACCCAATGGAATCTACTTCCTTCTCCTTGTTTTATTTTGATTGTGTAATACCAAGTGAAGAGTGCATTTCCAAAAGGGTGTAAGTGCCAAGAATGAAACTTTTCAGGAGGCAATAAAAACTGGTTTTTGTTTAAATCTTTAAATTTATTAACTTAAAAAAAAAGTTTTACACACATTACACTTGGATAAAACTATAGATAAACTTGTAGCTTAATACATAAAAAGGAAGTTAGAAAAAAAAATTTATAAAGCAGTCCCAAACGGTGCTGCAAGTCATAACTTCGTATGTCCCACTATGCAACGGTTGTTTCTGGGGTTGGTGCTGGCGCTGATTCTGCCAACACTTCTTCGAAGTAGGCGCGTGCTTCCGGCATGAGGTAAGGGAGCATCTTCATGATGTCTGCTCTCTTCTTCTGGGGAACTCCCGTTTTGGTTCTTGATAACCGAAGCTCCAGATTTTTGAAGTCATTGATTCCCACTCCAGGTTTGACAATTTTTACAGGATCATGCCAAGCTGCTGCTGATGACCCACCTTTGGCTACCATCACACTCCCAAATTCAGTTGATGTCAAACGAAGCTGATGAGCTTGAGAAATTCCCAACTTCTTAGTAAACAGAAACGCATGGGCTATTTCTTTAAAGTTGTGGAACTCCTCTACCAAAGTGCAGGTGAAGGGGTTTTTTTGTGCTGCACCTGTGATTATTTCAACTAAATTCATTATGGTCATGGCTTTGCATTTTTTCTTTCGCTTCTCAATTAAAGCAAAGTCTCTGTCGCAACTTAAAAATGTGTGGCCTTTAACAGGGAACTTGTGGATAACCTCATCAAACACACCGTTAGCTATGAGGACAAGGTACATGGCCATCATGTACTGGTTTTTGTTTTGGCCACCGCAGTTATCTGACCACACAATAAGTTTTTTCTTGTTACCTGGATTACACTGAGTAGTTAGGTACTGGTATACGCATGATGTAATTTCAGCTGATCCCCTCCCACCATAGTTCTCAGACCATAAGAACATACACCCTTGATTGTTAGTAGAATCATGTATCCCCAAATTACAACAGGCTAGTTGCTGCGAATAGTACATTTCTGTGTGGGTAAGTTGGGGGAGATACATTTGCTGTTGCAAATCAAAAGATACAACATAAGCGTCAGATGTCTTTGCATTTTTTATGTCATCAGACATTGCTTGTGTAGTAGCCTCAGCACGTCGATGATGCAGTTCTTGCTCAACCTTTGCTAAGGCATCACCAGATTGTAGGCGGATATTGAATGAGTCACATGTAGAGCAGGTATCAACCCTTGGCATGCGAAAAGACAAATTGAACTTAGTCAAGAAGATCTCATGGTACCATTGCCTAGAAATGGGGGGCTTTCCATTATACTCTGTCGAGTGCTTTTCCAAAAAGGCGCGATACATTCGACTGACATTCAAGTCAGGCGATAAGTACAATCTGTATTTAATTTTAGCTCGGCCATAATGGCTTTCTTCCGTCGGAAAACTCTTAATGTGGTCAATGACTTTTTGAGTCCATTCCAACGACTCTTCATTTTTACGCGCCCCTCCTCTTCTATCCGAACAATCCATCTTTCCTTCCAGAATCTTTTGGCCTAAGATCTGGACTCGTTTTGGAGAAATCCCAAATGTATTACAAAAGGTTTTTAGACATACCTTAGCTTCAGAGCCACCTGGAAGAAGTACGAAGTACGAAAATGAATGCTGACGTCTGCTTTCACTCGGGTGTTCATAATTTCCATGTCGCCTTCTTTTGATAAGCTGAGGATGAATCAGGCGTTGTAGGTAGTTTTGTTGTTTATTGTAGTCGCCTAATTCGTAAAACTTGGTGAATAGTTCCTTGCGGTAATCCAAACGTATTGATTGGCATGAGAATGTACACTTGCAGTTTACCTGAAAGAAAAGACATGAATTACCTAAAATGTAAGATCAGAAAACTACATGGTAAGTAAGTTGGTAAGTAAGTAAGTAGGTTAATAGTAGGTTAGTCAAGTATAAAAAAGCATTAACTTTTGTATAGTTAGGTAAGTAAGTAAGTAGGTTAATAGTAGGTTAGTCAAGTATAAAAAAGCATTAACTTTTGTATAGTTAGGTAACAGATAAGTTGGTTCAGTAAATTAGTTTGTTAAGTAAATCAAGTTAAGTTAAGTTAAATTACTACTATTTTATGATATTTACCTCTGTTGGAAGAGTTTTTGGTTGGTTGACAGTTTTTGTTTTTGGGGAAACATAACCTTCTCCTGAATTCCTCAGTTTTTTTACAACACTTTTCTTCCATGCCTGAACATTCCTTCTCTTCTTCTTAGGCTTTGCCCCTTCCTGTACTTCCTGTATCTGATTCATCATAAGACAAACAATTTAACTGGAAACACAACCAGAGTAAAAGCACTAACAATAAAAGCCTAAACAACAACGCAGCGGAGCACCAAGTGTGGCCGTGACTGAAGCCTGCGCAGCTGTTGCACCTAGGTACTTACACCCTTCTGACTTGCACAACAAGTTTAGTACGGATTTAAGACGCTTGGAGCAGTAATATCGCTCTCATCTGTTGTACAATGAGAATCAGTGGCACTTACAACCTATTGACACAGCAAACTAAAAATAAGGTAGTTTGGCACTTACACCCTTTTGGAAATGCACTCTTCAAGTGTGTCTGTTAGTTGTTCACATTCCAATATACTTCTCAGCGATTTAAACAAACAACTGGCCATAATTGGCAGGTAACCAGATATTTGTGAAATATACTACCACTGGTGACTGGGTACGTGTGCCTTACAGGTTCAAACCACTCTTTTGCCTGCTAACTTAAATAGTAACAAACTTATTAATATTTTTGTGGCACTAACCAAGTGTCTGTAAAACGCCACTAGCCTGTGTGTTTAATTTCTATTAATGATGAGTCTTTTATTTTATTTTTTAAAGAAAGAATTCTTATCCTAATTTCTAATGAATTTAATTAGGTAAAATTTTTGTGATCTAGGACATAAAGAAATCTAGAGTTTGGTAATAGAATGTGTCTTGGCTTTGTCCAAATTTTTGTATGCTATATTGATTGTAATAGTTAAATGATGGTTAATTAGTAAAATTATTGTTTGATTCACAGTTATGCTGGAGACTGTGATATATCTTTCACATTAAGTGGATTTTCTGGTGGTATAAAAGACTTCCAGGTAAGTTTTTCTGTGGTATAATATACTATTGCTTTGAACCTTACATAACATTTTTGAATTTAAAAACTAGGTTAACCTATGTAACTTACATATTGGTCAAAGCACATAAAAACTACCGTCTGCTATTAGCCTACAGTAAGCGCTGTTTTCCATTCACTTGTTAAAAAAATTAACTGCTTGTTACGATCAAATATAAGAAAAGAAAATCTAATCGTATAATTGCATCACATTTTATATTCTGCCGCTGATTATGTTCAAGGCTGTTCAAAAATATACAAACCTATTCTACAACCTACAATACAATATACGTCACATGACTTGAAATTATTAAAGGGCAGGTTTTTTTGTCACATTATAGAATTTTTAGGGAAGATTGAAGTGTGTAGGCTTTTGGTACAATAACTCGCACAGTATCCACTCATTAAAAACATTCCTGCTTTCTTAGAAAGGCAGATATGTGTTGGCAATGGTAAAGGTTTGATGTGGTTATTATGAAAGACCCAATTAATTAGCTTCAAAATCACTTGTTATGAAGATATTCTCAAAAGTAAAATATTTGTTTAGTGTGTGTATTTTTAATTTGTATAATTTTCCTGAAATTTATTTTGTCTATTGTATTTCTAATGTACCAAAATGTAATACTCTATAGAAATGAATAACATTGTTGTATATCTTGTACTTTTTTTAATCTGTAAGAATTTGATTGTTTCATATGAAAAATAAAACGCCCAAAATATACTAAAAAAGAAACATAATAACAAACAGGAATGACTGTTTTGCCGGGAAACTTAGATCCACCATTAAGCGTACCCTTAATTGCAATAATTATGTTTCAGTTTGCTAGTGAGCCTGTTACTAATGCAATTTTCAGAAATTGTGATCGTTGCTTAGGACAAACAAAAATCGAAAGAAGTACTCAGTGAACTTCCACCTGCTTATAAATTTGTCATTCTTATTGTAGTAAATAAAAAGTTTTTGTGGAAGTAACTAGACCTCAGTTAGTTATAGATAGAAAACTATCTACAGAACCTTTGCGCAAGTGTGATAAAAATGTCACCCCCACTACCATGTCAAATGAACTGTGTGGATGTGCCGCACCGATATTATTGAGAGATGTCTGCATCTCTGACTTATGTATTTTGTTGGAGGGGAGTCCATATCACAATCTTCTGTACTTCGCTTCATTCCACCGCCTGAAATTAATGGCATAATAGATAAGTTATGTAGGCGATTATCGTCTATAAATTTCATTTTAAGAAATCTCCGGGAATACTTGGAAAGCTTATCTCTCAGAATAATTTATCATGCATAGCTACTTTCATTCTGTATTTTAGAAAAGTTTTGCGCAACACCCTCGCTGTAAGTATTGCACGCCTAGATGAACTGTTGTCAACTGATACCCTGCACTGGCAAGCTATGAGAGGGAAAGAATGCGAGGGATCCATCATTTTTGCTCTCTCTCTGCAGTAAAGTTCATTTTAAAGAAGTCCTTGTGTTTGTGCATGCTATATATAGCGTGCACAAACTATCTACTATAGTAGCTAGTTTTTGCATTTGTTTATTTAATTCGCTTTTAAAATGTTCTGTAACTACTTAGCGAGTACTATCCAGTTGTTGCTAGTTTTTATTCACTTCACCCAGTCTATACTCCTGAATAGAATTGTGATGTTCTTGTTTATTTTTTCAAATAATTCAAAATTTATTTGTATTTCTTTGTTTAGATTCATGGATTAGTGAGAGTAATAATGAAACCATTAATATCTACCATGCCATTGGTTGGAGGATTACAGATATTCTTTCTCAACAATCCTGCTATCGATTTTAATCTAGTTGGTGTAGCTGATCTTCTTGATATGCCTGGATTGAGGTAACAATTACTTTCTAATGTTTAAATATTTTAAATTTCTTTATAGCTTATGCATTTTGCTGAAGCCATGAAACAAGAGTTTTTTTTCTACTAATCTTTTGTAGTTGTCTTGATTTTAATTTATGAGGTTTGTCCAGAAAGTAACTTACGTTTCGGCCTAGTAGTTGGTCTGCTTAGCTAAAGCCGCCAATTTGCCGTTATACCAGCCCCACACTCAACATGCATCTTGGTGTTCCAACATGTAGTTTATCGTGCTTTTACTTTGCTCATTGTAAATTTTTAAAATGTACGGTGCAGTAGAAAGTTCCATGGGTTTTAAGGTGTGTTCAGTGATTAGCTTCTGTTGGTGAAAAACCACAAACTAATTGAAATTCATTAGCAATTTGATATGCACAGAGCTTAAACAGTGAGTAAAGGTGGAGTGAGGTGGTGCATTATGTTTGAAGATGGCCACAACTGTGTTCATGGTAAGGGCTGCAGTGGTCGAAATAGCCTTTTGACTGATCAACTACAACAAAGAAATTCATGAAAATCATCACTTTACAATTACGAAGCTTAATTTTCCTCATAGTTATCATAAAGTTTATTGGATAAAATAGTAACTGGGAAGTTTGACAGTAATGCAGAACTGCATGCAAATGTGTGAACCAGTGATTAAAATATCATGCAGCAAGTTTCTACAGAGACGGAATTGTAAAACGTGTGCATTATGATAAGTGCCTTAGTTTAAATTGTAACAATGTAGAAAAATGGTTTAAGAGTGTGCGTTTCAAGTATGTAATACATTTGTTCTTTTTGCATGGTTTATTTTTTATTTCAAAATGTAAGTTACTTTCTGGGTAGCCATTGTATTTCTGATTTCATTCAAAAGCTTTGGTGGATCCAGCATCATCAGAGTCATAAAATAACAAAAATTGAAACTAAGGTATTCAAATTTTTATAGAAGCAGTTTCCTCAGTCATCTGTATAAAACTCTTTAGTTATTTTATATGCTCTGATGATGGTTATAAATCTGTGTTTACAAAATTCAATTGGGTGTAATTATATTTTACTTGGGTGTAAATAGATCAAGAGATATATTACAGCTATTTTATTGAATGATATGCATTGTAAAATAAATTTAAGTTTGTTTTGAGGTTTATACATAAAAAATTGTTTCCAGTGATTTATTGCGACGAGTTATCGTTGAACAAGTGGCAGCTATGATGGTACTTCCTAACAAACTTCCTATCTTGTTAAGTGACGCTGTACCAGCACAAACTCTTAAATTTCCTGCGCCTCAGGTATGTGTAGAATGAAATATTACCATGTTTTCCTGTATGAATTTGTAATGAAGACTGTTACAGTGGGTCACTGAATAATAATGTTTCAATCAAAACCCCCCTCCCTGTACCTGCAGAAACTTATATCTGCAGGTAAGGGTAAGGATCTACTTTCTGCTTTTATTGCAGAAAGTAGAGCTGTTGTAAATTATATTTATTATTTGTACAATGGTACAATTCAGTGTTTTTCAGACTGTGTTGTCTAACTCTTTGATAGGTCTTAAGTGGAATTGGCAGTATTACGATGAACCTGTATTTAGAGAAAATTCAAATATAGTAGTGTACAATTTTTTTGGGTTTTTGTGTAGGGCCAATTTTAGACCAAGTAAAGCAACTAGATATTTCTGAAATTTTCTTTTTGCAGTCCACTTGTAGGTTTTTCTGCTTTCTTCCGTCCATCTGGTGTTCTATTTCTTCTCTTCATGGGAGCCCTTAAAGTCATTAATTAGTTGTCTGAATTTGGTTTGGTCCATTATGTCTTTCCAGTTTTTCTCAATATCCTTTCTGATTATTTAATCCTTCGTTACCGGGAAACCACTTTTTTACACCAGACATTGCCATCTTTTCAGGCAGCCATAGCAGACGTATTTATAAAGCTTTCAGCGCGTATGATATATTAAATTACATGCCTTAAAATTTAGTTTTATTTGATATACAGTGCTATGGGAATTGCTATTGGTTAGAACTTTTGAACAGCTTGTAAAGTTGCCAACTTAACGTCTTCGTTTCGTCGCTATCAAACTTGGAGAAGTATCAATTTTGAGTTGGTATTACAATATCCCTTCTCTTGTTCAGTGTCTTTTTGTAGTAACCGAGGATGTAGCTTATAGGAACCAACGCACATGTGTTCTGCTAAATAACATTTTGAGCAAGCTATAGCATAAAATATGAATTTTTTTGTGCCTGTGAATTTTTCGTGCCATCTAGCGAATGGAAATAGAAACCAATTTTTATTTGTGTTTATTCAAAATATCCGTACTTATTAAAAAAAACAGCTGTAATTTTTTATCAATTATGAAATTAGATAAATGAATTTATTTGGGAGCGTGCTTTGATATTTGAACATTCACCATAGCGCGGAGTCGATAGCACAGAGACTTCCCGGGTTTTAAGCGTTAAACCATTAACCAACACCTTAGGTCTATGTTTAATGTCTTAAAAATTTATTTTGTCAATTGTTTTTCATCCATTATATACTGGTGTCTATAGAATTATAGACACCAGTGTCTATTAATTATGTCTTCTTTTATAATCACATGTTTTCCTTTTACGGTTCTTCTCGTACTTGTACCCTGTTCTGTCTGTTGACTATCTTTGGACCCTTTGTATTGCGAAGGAGGCCATTTTTAAGCACTCGTGTACAAGAGATGCAAGTTTTATCACTTTACTGTAAGATCTGAGCTTGGCTTGTCCTGAGAGTGCTTTTCTCTTATACAGATAGTAAGATCTTTGAAGTGCACCAGCTATCTTTTCTGCTCTGGGGTTAGCTTGTTTTTTGCTAGTCTTCAGTTGCTTTATCTTCCTGAAGTATTTGAAGTCTCAACTTTACCAATTTTCCTGTATTTTGTTTTCACGTGTTGCAGGACTGTTGTAATGTTCTATATATTTTTTTTCAAAGTGGATTTGTAGTCCTGCTTTTTCAGCTTTTTCTTTAAAAATGTTTATTTGTTCTATTGCTGTTGCCACGTTCCTAGGTCGTCTCTAACAGAAAGACAGTTTTTTGATCTTTATGCTGTTTTTTTGATCCTCCAATGTTTAATTTTTTTAAATACATTTCTGTACACAGCAATGCAAAAAAACAGTTGTCAACAAAAAGAAGAGCAGTGCTCTTTAGATTTCCAAGAAATGAGGTTATTTGAAATTTTACGAGGAGACACACACACACACACACACACACACACATACATCTTGTAATGATGTTTTGATTGTACCAAAACCATTTTATAACATGGATAAAATCTTCATATATTGTGTGTTTTGGTGGAATCAAAACTACCCAAGCTTGTGATTATCTGATCTTTAAAAAATACTATGTACATTATATACTGTATTTTCAATGGAAATTGTGAAACATTTTGTGAAAAAAAATTTTTTCTTTGTGTATTTTGCATTAGATAAATTTGTTATAGAACCTCACCATCTTAAAGACAGCACTCTTGTACATGATTTTTCTTAAATTTTACGTATTCCTAATTTGAATAGAGCCAAGGCTAAAATGATTATCTTAGTGTCATTAAATCATGTTGGCAATTCAGATGTGATAGGACAGACTAACTTTCATTTTTATGTAAATAATTTATATTGTTAACTTGAAGGTTATTCAACTTTTCTTGTAAATTGCAAATTAAATTTAACTTTGGCAACTGTTTGTGCCAAGTTTGTCATTTGTGTATTAGTTCTCTGTCTATTAGTACAGTAATATACAAGTATATGTGAGAAGGTGTTTGTCTGTGTAATTTAAAGTAAAATTAACAGTCTCCACAACAAAATAAACATTTTTAAAAATATTTTATGTTGACAAAAAAATCTTCGCAATAAAATAACATGAAGAAACAAGCATTAAAGTTTGTATCTGTAAACGTAAAAACAAAAATACCAAGTATATTTATTGTCTTTATTACCAGTTTTTAACAGTTTTTCAACTGGTAATAAAACACTTAAAATTATGTTTATATACAGAATCCCTGGGTGTTATTAATCCAAAATTTACGTATAATTTTTATACGGATATTTGTAAACACATACTTTATACACTTTGATATTCTTATCACCAAACTATCCATCCTGGTTTATTGTTATTTTTTTTTTTAATTTTTGTTTAAAACTTAAAATATTTGGAATTATTCTTTTTAGATTTTAAACATTGATTAACTTGATTTTGTGTGTATTATGTTTATGTACGAGGGCTATTCAGAAAGTAGGGAACGTTTTGTAAATAAACAAAAACTATGTAAAAGAAAAATTTTTTATTATATACATCTGAAAGAGTGACTAAAATACTACTTTTCTACATAATCACCAAGCAAATTGAGGCACTTGTCATAGCGGTGGACAAGCTTCAAAATTCCTTCGTCATAGAAATCCGCCGCCTGCGACCGCAGCCACTCAGTGACGCGCGCCCGGAATTCCTCGTCGTCGAAGCGCTGTGTTGCTAGCCAGTTCTTCATTCTTGGAAACAAGTGAAAATCACTCAGTGCAAGATCAGGACTATAGGGTGGATGAGGGAAAACCTCCCATTTGAATGAATCAAGGAGTTCTTTTGTGCGGTTTGCCGTGTGAGGTCAGGCATTGTCATGAAGAAACAAAATTTTTGACGACAACTTTCCTCGGCGCTTGTTTTGAACTGCTCTCCTAAGGTTGCGCAATGTTTGGCAGTACCGATCAGAGTTTATTGTTGCACCACGCTCGAGAAAGTCAATGAGCAGCACACCTTGCCTGTCCCAAAACACAGTAGCCATAATCTTCCTTGCTGATAAGGTTTGCAGACATTTTCTTGGTTTTTTAGGAGAATGTGTGTGCCCCCACTCCATGGACTGCAATTTTGTCTCGGAATTGACATGTTTAACCCAAGTCTCGTCACCCGTTATGATGCGATCCAGCAATGCATCACCATCCGTGTGGTAGGCCTCGAGAAATGTTAAGGCTGCCCCCATTCGCTGACGCTTATGGTTGTCTGTAAGCATTTTTGGCACCCATCTTGCACAAAATTTGTGGTAGCCTAGCTTTTTAGTGACAATTTCAAACAACTAAGTGCGTGAAATTTGTGGGAAGGAAAGTGAAAGCTCCGTTATCGTGAATCGTCGGTTTTCACGAATTTTTTCATCGACTTTGGCGACCAAATCGTCTGTCACAATGCTCGGGCGACCGCTCTTCTCTTTATCATGGACGTTGGTACGGCCATTTTTAAACCGAATACACCATTTTTGCTCTGAACTTTCATTCATCACGTTGTCACCGTATACTTCACACAGTTGCCGATGAATTTCTATCGGTTTTAGGTTTTTGGCCGCCAAAAACCGTATGACAGACCGCACTTCACAACTGGCGGGATTTTCAATTGCAGCGCACATTTCAAATTGGAATATCGAGAAAACAGGCAGCGCAGCGACGTTCCCGTTGCAACGGCTGGACGCCGACTGAAGAGCCGAACATGCACATACCAAGACATACATGATTGCCGCGCGCCCAGCGGCGTCAAATGGAAACGTTCCCTACTTTCTGAATAGCCCTCGTATGTATATCTTTTTCTTATCAAACATTTTACATACTTTTAACTACTGTATTGTAAATTTGTTAATAATATAGTTTTTTTAAACCACCATTAATATGGTAAATACTCACCAATGTTCGTTTATAAAACACTTTCATGTAGTTCGTACATTATATAGAGCGATTCAAAATTATACCGCAATCTCTTGGGATCTTATTCTATAGCTAAAAATAAGAAAAAATGTTCATATAAACATATGCCTGAAAACGCTTAGTTAGCCAGTTACGGCTAGCGAAAAATTTCACCTAGAACTCTGTACCGTCGGTGAAGTAAGGCCATATAAAAATGTTAAAGGTAGTTACAAAGATACAAATACAATTGTTTCTTATGTTTTTTAATATGAAAAATTGAATAAAATTGGTCCCAGAGCTGTAAATGCAATACTTTCAGAGATATCTTACATAAAACACAAAAATTGGTGCAAAGACATATAACACATTTTTGTGTTTAACGTAAGATTACTTCCATAAATGGTAAATAAAGGTGTATTTTTTCTTAAATAAATTTGTAGAAAATTTAATTCTGAAAAGATTCATGTGAATTACTCAGGAAAAAAATGAATAATAGATATTGAAATTTCGCTTTATTTAATCAAAACAGGCGCACATTTGTAACTGCATAAATCAGCTGTTACTCCCAATCTAAATATTAGTTAATATTTTACGCAGTTAAGAATGTGCGTCTGTTTTGATTTTAAATAAAGCGAAATTTCAATATCTATTATTCATTTTTTCCTGAGTAATTCACATGAATCTTTTCAGAATTAAATTTTCTACAAATTTATTTAAGAAAAAATACACCTTTATTTACCATTTATGGAAGTAATCTTACGTTAAACACAAAAATGTGTTATTTTTTTGCACCAATTCTTGTGTTTTATGTAAGATATCTCTGGAAGTATTGCATTTACAGCTCTGGAACCAATTTTATTCAATTTTTCAGATTAAAAAACTTAAGAAACAATCGTATTTGTGTCTTTGTAACTACCTTTAACATTTTTATACGGCCTTACTTCACCGAGAGTACAGAGTTCTAGGTGAAATTTTTCGCTAGCCGTAACTCGCTAACTAAGCGTTTTCAGGCATATGTTTATATGAACTTTTTTTCTTATTTTTAGCTACAGAATGAGATCCCAAGAGATTGCCGTATAGTTTTGAATCACCCTGTATTTTGGATGATTATTTTTTTCAAATTTTTAAATTATAAAACTTCCTTTTAGCTTGTTTATCCAGTTACTCAGCCTCCTTGTAGCCAAATACCAAAATACTGATGTGACTAGACACAACTTAAACCATCTCTCCTCCAGCTGACCAGCCCCCATAACCCACCCTACAAGTTTCAGTCTATATAGAGTCCCTACAAATGAAGAACAATCCGAATTGTCCAAAAATTATAGGTGAAAGTGAGTTGGAAAAGCAAAGATCAAAGCAAAGTCAGGAGTAAAACATGTGTTCATAATAGCAATCAACCACTCAGTTGATCTTTAGTTGGCTATATCTACATAACCTATTGTCTAATTATTCCATGAATTGTAAATGTTGTGGGGTCTTTCCTCACACCTGTTGGTTGGGATTTTACTTAGATCTTAGAAATTATGGTAATTAGGATTTGCCATACTTTTTTGTTATCAAGACTCTTAGTACTATACAGTGGTATAGATACTGAAGTCACGAGATTGCCTTTTGCGTATGTATGGGCTGTGAGGAAGGGAAGTGAAATATTTGCAGTGCTGCCAAACTCAACAGTAAGACACTACTTGTACATTTCACTACCGTGCAGTTTCTAGATACATTTCGTAAGCTGTGGTTTATTCCGAGAAAATGTTTTCTTCATAAACCTTATAAGAAATAAATATGACCTGTAATATTGCCTATAGCTTAATTACATGACTAGAAATGTTTGATTTACTGTAATTACGAATGAATCGCCTTCTTTACTATTGCTGTCATCAGCGTTTTCATTATCAGTCTCTGTAGTATCTACCTAACCATTTTCTTTTCTTACCAGGTGTCAACAAAACTGTTAAAGAATAGCTTCTTCATGTCCTCAATTTCCTTCTTTATTTTTTGAATTTTGGAAAGAGAAATATCACAGTAGTTAGCCACTCGCTCATGGCTTTTGTTAAGAGAAACGGATAGGCATTTTTGTTTAGCTTCAACTTCACAACATTTTATTACATTACATATTAGATTTCGTTGAGCACTGTGAATAATTTGACCACGTTTTCGAGAAAGCAACATTTGTGTTTACGGTAACAAACAGTTATATTCGTACAGTTAACCTGCAAAAGGTTCCATGATATCCTGTATATGCTCTGGGTATAGTATAAGTTGTTTTGTTTGTCGTACTGAAATTAATGCAGTCACACATGCACACTTAGTCTTTTCTCCCTTTACCCCTCATTACAACAAGGGCAAACTTGTGACTCAAGTTACTATACACGATTAATCTAGTGATGATATATCAAACATGTGTTTTATAGAATTGCTTTATTTATGAATATATTACTGTTTGTATAGGGTGTACTGCGAGTTCATGTTGTTGAAGCTAAAAACTTGATGAAGAAAGATATTAGTGTACTCGGCAAAGGAAAATCAGATCCATATGCAATAATTACTGTTGGAGCTCAGCAATTTAAGACAAAAACTATTGATAACACCGTTGATCCAAAATGGGATTTTTGGTGCGAGGTAGGTGTCTTTATGCTTCTCTTTTTACATTACATATCTGTTTATGAAATTAAGTTTTTTTCTTAAAGAATTTCCATAGTTTACTACATAATTCAATAATTAATTACGTTTATTTTTGGAATTTCATGAAAAGAAGTATGGTATTCTTTTGTTTTTTTTTTTTAAAGTGCATGGATTGAGAGTTACAGTTCTGAGAATCGCTCTGATCTGCTGTAGATAAAATGCTTTGAACATAAATGTATTGTTTACCAAGTAATAGATGACAACAGTTTTTTTATGTTTTTAAACCCTAGAAATGGGTTAATGGTTTTATTAGGATTTTTATATTGGTTTTGTTGAATTATTCATGAACACCTGAGTTGATACTCTTTTCCTAACAGTGTAACTGAATCTCTGCACTGGTTAATTTTTATGTTTATTCTAATTTATAATTGTATTGTTAGAAGAGTTTTAAGAAATAATTTAAAACAATTGGTAAACCATTGTTTGTCCTGGCATCTAGCATCTGCACAGGATTTTGGGATAACTGCAAATGAAGCTATCATATGCACCTTCTGGCTCAGAGGTACCTGGTTTGAAGTCTAATTTAACTTGTTGTATTTTTTGTTATTAGTTGGGAAAGACCAAAGTGGGAATTGGAATTCGGTTTTTGAATTTGATTTATAATTAAGCAGTAATTAATTTGTAAATTATTCAGTAGCTTCGGTGGTATAACTTACTTATTACAAAAGTTCATGGGTCCTGGTTCTCTACTATATAAGAAGCTACACTAGACTTTCCAATGACCTCTGAGTAGTTGGTTGGTATAATGTTCGCCAATTACGATGGCGTGTAGGGAGGGTAGCGAGACAGAGAGAGAATGTGTTGTGTCCGCCATTCCCCTCAACTCATTTCAATCAGTGCACGGTGTTCAAGCAGAATTGTGACAATACGCGATCGGTAGGGCACTCTGCCGGCCAGTTTCGTTCACTGCACTCTAATAAGCTCATTTTTCATAAAAAAATTCTGAAAAATTTACTCTCGGTTCCTAATGAATCTTATTTTATTACGCTGTAAATGTTATTATTATACTCTGATATTTAGATAAGATACGCTCATACAAAGTGAGACGTTTAAATCTCATCACATTTTTTGCGTATCACGTAATATAACTTTTTTCTGGGACGACGTAATATGCGTTTTATTATTTTGTTATAAAATATAAAATTTTATCTGTAATTTGATATAAATGTTGAGTAATATGTTGGGTGGAAACAGATATAATAAACAAGCTTGAAAAAAATCACTCTTTGAAGGGACGTTAAAGATAGATTGTCGTGCCTGGTGTCTCATTCCTGTTAGTATTCCAAGAAGCTGAAGCATTTTTTATATTTGTGAACTTTATACAAACATGCATAAATTTTTTGAAATCAATTACACCAGCGTAGGCCTAATATCAGTTGTATGAAATTTTAGCAGAAAGACCGCATAGTAAATATAAGAGAAAGAGGGTATGACGGCCCTCTCTTTCGGGCCTGTCAAAATGAATGGTACATCATTTAGAAAAAAACTTATGGCCTATTACCCCAAATTGAATCGCAGACATTTTTCCCCGAATTTTGTTCGCGTGCAACTAGTTGGCTTTTGACAGCGACACAAATGTCAAAATGATAACCGCATGAACACAACACAACGAGTAATGAATACTACTTTAGAGACAGCCTGTATCTTTAGTTGACAGGCTACGGCGCCGTGGTGAGGGATCTACTTATGCGCATGTGCAGCCCGCATGCCACCATAATTGGCGAACATTCAATACATGTACGTGAACACAAAACAGGTTGATTATAAATGAAATATACTTTTTTAATACCGTATAAAAAATTATGAGAAACATTCCCTCTAGCGGTAATGAATGTGGTTTAATAATAATAATAAAAACTGTCCCTTTTTAACCACTTCATACGTCACAACAATACTGTCTCATTAAATTGAACCCACTGTATCTTATAAAAAATCTTTAAATCCCTGCAAAACCATATCATATCTTCAAAAACATGTTTAATTTTTTTAAGGTATCATAAGTGTATATTTCATGTATAATCACTCTGTTTGTGAATCACTCAATTGTATAACTTATTGGTTGGCGGTTATTTCTAAGGATTTCGACTAAAGACAAATGTAACTTTTGCTGGGCGTTAATAAATCTTGGGTAAAAGTATCTTATCTTGTATGCTGACTTCTGTTTATTGCTTGGTTCTAATTTATTTTTGTAACAAATATTTTTATATGGATTCATTTATTTAAACTGGTAAACCTCTGAAAGTATTGAATTATAGGCCTATATTTCCCAGAAAAACAAAGTGATTAAAAATATACTTATCGGTATTTATGTGATTTTGGTTATGCTAAGCGATTTGAAAATAAACTCTTCAATCTAAAGTTTGAGAATTTACTTTAATTTCTTTTAGTGAAACAATTAGCTTTTCAGAACTACAGTAGAACCCCGATAATTTGTCACCTTCGGGACTGAGGGGGTGACGAATTAACGAAAAAGACGAATTATTGAATAGCCGTTGTATTACTTACTAACTGTTCCCAAATACGAAATTTTAAAAATTTATCATCTAGAAACATATATCAAAACACTGTTTATAGACATGTATATTTTTTAAGATTAAACAACCAACGGGAGTTATTTTGGTGACCGGGAGCCCATCTTGTTGTCATGCCCCACCAATACGCGAGTATACCAAAGGGGCGGTGCCAGCGTACCAAACATATTTTTTTTACTAACTATTCCCAATACGAAATTTTAAAAATTTTCTTAAAATTTATCACGTAGAAATGTATTAAGTACCAATGTTGTTTTCTAAAAACAAAAACACAAATTTTTCGGAGGGGTGATGAATTATCGGATGTGATGAATTAACTGGTGATGAATTAACGGGGTTCTACTGTAATTAGTTTCTTGTTCTGCAGTAACTTATATTGGAATATTCATTTACAATCACAGAGATATGTGCATTTTTGTCACTAAAGGTGCTGCTGTTGTTAAATGAACTAACACATTATTTTGACTGCCAAGTTCACACTTGTGCTTGCTGTCACACATACGAGGTTTGTTCAAAAAATAACGGGAATTTTCGTTTTTTGAAAAAAATATTTATTTATTCATCTACATTAATATTGTCGCCTTCAAAGTAGTCCCCTTCGCATGCAATACACTTGTGCGAACGCTTTTTCTAATCCTCAAAACACTTCTGAAACTCGATCTTTGTGATAGCTTTTAGCTCTTTCACCGATTCGCTTTTAATGTCATCTATACTTGTAAAACGACGGCCTTTTAATGTTCTCTTTATTTTTGGAAATAGAAAAAAGTCACATGGAGCCATGTCACATGGAGGCTGGGGCATCGTTGCAGTTTTGTTTTTGGCCAAAAATTCACGAACAAGCAATGAAGTGTGAGCAGGTGCATTATCGTGGTGCAAAAGCGTTTTTTTCGGATTGCTTCACGCAAACGGCGTTGAACTTGTAGGTAGTACTCCTTATTGATTGTTTGACCTTGTGGCATGAATTCATGATGCACTATGCCATTAAAATCGAAGAACACAGTGAGCATAACCTTCACATTCGACCGCACTTGTCGAACCTTTTTCGGTCTTGGCGATCCAGAATGCCTCCACTGGGACGATTGAGCCTTAGTTTTGACATCGTATCCGTAAACCCATGTTTCGTCACCTGTTATAACACGTTTGAGTAGATCCGCATCGTTGTCGATTTCATTTAGTGACTCCTGAGCAACTTCCATTCGCCGCTTTTTTGTTCGAAATTCAACAATTTTGGAACAAATTTTGCTGCCACACGTTTCATACCCAAAACATTCGAAAAAATTTCATGGCATGAGTCAATCGATATGCCAACATCATCACTGACTTCTCTGATTGTGATTCGGCGATCGTTCATAACCATTTCTTTCACTTTTTTCACGTTTTCATCGGTTGTTGATGTGCTTGGACGTCCGGGTCGTTCGTCATCTTCAACGTTTTCGCGGCCATCTTGGAAACGCTTATACCACTCGTAAATCCTTGTTTTACTCATAGCAGACTCACCATATGCCTTTGTTAACATTTCACACACTTTATTTCATTTTTCACGCAAAATTTAGTACAAATTCTTTGATCCATTTTTTTTAACAAACAAAAATAGCCGTGCTCGAAAAACACGTCTAACCTTAGCGGCTTCCACTTAAGAACTAAGCAATGAAAATTTTATCGTACGTCAGGGCCATGTGTACCAACATAATAAAAAAAAATTTTTACAATCGGACTATCCAAACCCGCGAAATTTAAAAATTCCCGTTACTTTTTGAACACACCTCGTACATAGAGCCTGCTCTTAAAATACCATACCAACAGGAGTAGCGTCTAGTGGTGACCCAAATGTCACTACTTTGGTTTCGAAAAGCTTATGTTTCTCCAAAAGAAATGCAAATGAGTCATTAAATTTAAAATTACTAAGTTTATTGTATAATTTTTGAGAATGTTGACAGATATTGCAAAGTATTTGCATAGATCTGTCTCTTTTCTGTACCTTGTCTCTCAACCCCTTGCTTGTTTCATTTTTTTACTGAAGTTAATATCATTTTAATCATTTTTTTGACTTTATATATTATATATAAGTCACTATAGAAAAATAAGTGGTTCTTGTAGGACATTGATGTAGATAATCAACTGAGAAAAACTAGCAAGAAAAAATAAAAATGTTGATGTTATTCCGCCCGTAACTATGAATTAATTGTTTGATTTTAATCTTTCAATTTTATTATAACAATTGCGTGTTGATATTGTAAATTTCATTTTGGAAAAAGTGTATCATTAAAAATAATTTAAATTTACCAAAGTTAGTAGAAAAATTTTGAAAAAGTTGTAGAAAATTAGTGGAGAGTAGCACAAGGGAACAGAAAATGCACAGAACTTAATTAAGAAAAGTTGTTTGAATACTTTTCTCACACACAAGGGACACAATTTTGAACTGACCTTCCTTACAGACTGTAGAATTGAGAATACGAACACAAAACACTGAATGTGTTTAAGAGTGGGTGTATAATGCAATTTATTACTTTCAGAGGTAACTGTGATTTATGTAACTTATATCTCTTCTGTTCACACATCCTAGTCATTTAACACATTGAGCATGGAGGCAAGAATCATGGTTGCACTGCAATGCCAGCACAGCATTACTGTGAAAAAATGGGGCGATGTCAATCGGCATAATTCATATTCGCGACCAAATTTCTTATTTATTCGATGATCCATCAGCTAAATATATATTTTAATTTGTTACCTAGTGAAATATACATTTTAGATCTCAATTCTATTTGTAATTACATACCAAAATACATTTCCAGAACCTGTTCCAACTAATGCCAGATCTGGGTGTTAACAACGCCTCTCTATCTTCTGTGATCTACCGTCCACTTTTTCTCCTCAGCTTGCCACTACGTCCTCATAGCTTCCACCAACTTCTAATTCCTCCATTCTTCTTTGTACTCTCTCCTTGCTCATTCTTTTACCATGTCCATATCAGTGTAACCTAATTTTCGCAACTCTTTCTCTCTCTCATACTTTCTGTTTTCAGATTCTCTCTAACATCCACATTTCTCAGTTTCATGTTTTACCTTTTATTGCTCAAAGGAATTTCAAATCTCTAACTTAATGTGTAGATCAATCCTTTTCTGTCATTTTACGACATTCTGCACCATGCAGTACAAACGCCTTGTAATATATTTTAATACATTAAGATTCTAGCCTTCTTTGGTGGCTTTGTATTCCATACCATGTGTTTCACTGCCTGATACAAATTCCTGCATTTCTGGAGTCTCATAGTTAGTTTAACGTGTATTCCTCCATCTACGCAAATCTCACTTCCCAAATATGTAGAATGTTTAATCAGTCTTAAGAGTTCTCCTTTTAATTCAATATTCTCCCTCCATATTCCTTTTCATTCCAAAAAACCATCTCTTCATTCTTATCCTGGCTTCATAATAACAATTATTGTTATGTATTTTTACAATTTTTTATAATTACACTATGTTTGAACAGATATTTACAAATTTATTTTGAACATTTCTGGCAGCAGCGAACTAAAAACCACTTTCATTGTCATGGTTATAAAATCAGTCTGAATGCCTGTAGAACATTCAGGAACACTGCCAAAATGTTGTACACAATGTTATCCAGTGTACAGAAGAATCTTGCTTTGATGCCCTTCCAGCATCAATGTGTTAATTGACTGTTAATGTGTTATGACTAGTAAGAACTATTTTTTGTGGCCTTAGGACTAAGTCAAGTACAATTAATTTAACACTTAATCTGCCTGCGATGGGGAGTTGAAACCTGTAACGCATATGAAAATATATAACGATGCCAGGACAGTTACGATGGTTTACTTAATACCGACCAACAATTTTAAATAAGGAGAACCATGGTTAAAAGTGGTCTGACCTTGTTTAACTCAATCCTGAATGATAACTTATTTTTTTAGTGTTCATTTTAGGTATCCAATTTCAGTTTATGAAAGTATGATTGTAAATTTTCCTGGGTAGAGATACTTTTGTATCGCTTTATAAATATTGAAAATACCAGATATTTGTCAACAAAAGTCAATCAATTTTGGTATGATTTTTTTTTTCATTGTATATTTTATTTTTTAATCGTTTTTAGTTAGTTTTATAAAAGAAACTAATTACTTTTTTGTGACATCAAAAATACAATTTATTTGTTCACCTTTGCATAATTTGTTTGCGTAGAGTTAGTAATGCAATTGCTTTGTGGGTGCTTTTAATAGCTTATTGTTATAATTTTATTATAGTTTTTATGTTTTATAATTTTATGGGTTTTTTTAATATTCACTCACTAAATAATTTAATAATTAATTAATGGTTGTGTAGATTTTTATCTGTTAATATTTTCAAAAGATTGAATTTATTAATGTGAGTGGATATGACATAATTATATATGACAAATAATATTTTTGTTTTGTGTATTATTTGGGTTACAAATTTATGTTGTGTATTGATTTTAAACAACAACCAGATGGACTGTGTTTGTTATAATGAAGTGAATAGTTTTTTTTTTGGGGGGTACCCTTCTATTATTAGGACGCCACATATATTTTAGTTTTTTCATTTAGTTGCTTGGTTATTAATCTTGAAGTCAGTGGAGTATGGATACCTGTTATTTATAAACGAAATGACCTTTGCCACTTTTCCGTTATCAAGGTGCCACGTTTTTTTATGCCATTGCCTTTGTAGTGGTAGGTGTGTTAATAAACGAGTTAAATGAAAATTATTTTTAAACACTTACTAAGTGAACTAATTCATACAGATGCCATAACAAACAGAAAAGGCTAAAGTTCAATTTGAGATATATTTTTTTCAGTTTTACTGGCATTTGCATCAATAAACAGCGAGTTTAACCACACTAAATTGTTTTATAACTCCTGCTGTGTATTATTTCATTATTATTTAATTGTGTTCATAATTTGATAAATAAATTCAAGAACGGTATTAAAGTAACGGTTTTCTATTTTATTTATGGTAGTAGTACTGGAGTACAAGTTGTATTGTCCGTAATGTATTGATTGTTCTGAGCTGTAACTTGTTTTTTCCGAGTTGATAGTAAGATGAAACAGCGAATGACAATTTGGAATCTTTCCAGGCGTCAAAAAGATGTGAAATTTTTTTTTTGGAATGGAGTGAACTCCCAGAACATTAAGTTTGTAAGAAAGCTCACAAAATTTGTATTTTATAGAAGGGGTGAAGGGGTAACAAGTGAGAATGCCGCTCTAAAATTGCCATACGGAAAAGTAAACTGTTCCTTATGATGGTTCATTTTGTATATTCCTGGGCTTATGAGAGAAATGGTGAGAACTTGTCACATGGAACAGTTATTTATATGAGATCAGGTTTTTTTTTACGTCTGACTGTTTTGTAATTACAAAACAGATGGCGGAGTATGATGATAATGTAAATGAGTGATGAAAAAATGCCAGACCTGACCGGGAATCGAACCCACGACCCCAGCGTAGAAGCCAGTTGCGCTACCACTATATGAGATTACTATTGATGAACTGGAAGTTTGGTGCGGTGTAAAATTGGAGGTGGTGGAAAAATTGTTGAAATTGATGAGAGTATGTTTTCATGGAGGAAGAATCATGCAGGATGGATCTTGCCTAAGCAGTGAGTTTTAAGAGGTATCTTGTGTGAGGACAAAAAATATTTCATCTTGAAAGTGGCAGACAAATCAGCGACAACCTTAATTGATGCAATCAATGAGCATGTTGAACACGGGTCAACTATCATATTCAACTGCTTGATTTTCTTCACATTAATTTGAATTTGAGCAATGAATTCTACGTCAAATTATTAAAACCAGGAACTCAACTTTAATCGGGCTGGTTAATTAGTTAGGTTATAGGCAAATCAACTATAACTCAATTGGCACTAAGATTGGTGACCCCCATATAATAATGGAAGAGTGTATAGGGCATTAATTCCTTATACAGATGCTATTATTACATTCGACGATTTGTTGGCTTTCAACTTTGTTAACCGTTTTCGTTTGAGTACTGTAAAATTGAAAGAAAACATAAAAAATCAGAGTAGCACCCTGATAATGGAAGAGTGTCTCTTTTTGTTTCCAAAAATGAAAATATGATTTCATCAGGTTTTTTTTTAGTTTTAATGGGAATGTAGATAATATTAGTAGTAACTTGACTGTAAAAAGCATATTTTAGTACTGTTTCAGTAATATTGATTTGTTAACATTTAAAAATGTTTATCTATGACTGTATTAACTGCAGTCAAAACCCAGTCTTCCAGGATTATGGTTAGTTCACAGTAGATCCCCAAATTACTTCAAAACCTCTTACGTATGTTAAATGCTTGTAATATTGAGAAAAATTTGTAATTGATGAGACATTTATGTAAATTATACAGTTAAATAAATTGATAAAACTATTTTTTTAAATTAAAATCTACAAACAATTTTTATAAAAGAAATCAAAGCCACGATTTTTAGTTTTGGTGAGTACTTTTACTAAAAAATTTGAAAAATGAACTATTTTAGTGAACTGTTTGCTACAGAAAACACAATATACGACTTGTTTTTTCTAATACTGGTAAAATATCTGTTCAATAGTATTTGTCAAGTTATGGAAGTAAATGTGTTTAATTTATAACGCATATAGGTAACGTTATAGATGTGAAAAAATTTACAATTTATTGAAGTTAAATGAATCATTTTTATACAGGTGATTCACGAAGATATGCAGAAACTTTGGGAGCTCATTATACATGTAAAAATAGTGAAAAAAGTTTATATAAACATGGGTCCGGAAATGCTTCGTTACCGAGTTACAGCTAGCGATTTCATTTCGCCTGGATTTCAGCTCACCAGGTGAAATGGGGTCTTCCTGAAATTCTGGTAAGGTAGATTAAGGGGTGAATTCAATCGTTTCTTATGGTTTTTGACCTGATAAATTGAGTAAAACAGGTCCCAGAACTGTAAGTTAACTGGTTTTTGAGAAAACCAGTGTCAAATGCAAAAAATGGAGTGAAAAATAATTTATTAAAATAACATTAATACTTAGACGTACAACAAGAGCTGTCCTTAAATGAGCAGAAAAATGCATTGAAATCGGCGGAGACACTTTTGAAAATTTACTGTAATTTGGTTGAATAGGTTTAGATTAATGTTTTTCCGGTTAATTTTACTTTGTACTGTTATGAATAAAAATTCACTTAAACATATATTCGCTTCTGTGTACTTTATTTACACCGTTTTGTTGAGAATAAAATTTTCTACAAGCTTTATTCAAAATCTTTATCTGTTTCTTGGTGAAATAACAACGTTATTGTTACCCAAAGATGAAAAATTTGATTTTTCACTCCATTTTTTGGATTTGACACTGGTTTTCTAAAACTAGTTGACTTACAGTTCTGGGACCTGTTTTATTCAATTTATCAGGTCAAAAACTATAAGAAACGATTGAATTCGCTCCTTAATCTACCTTACCAAAATTTCAGGGAAACCTCATTTCACCTGGTAAGCTGAAATCCAGGCGAAATCTTTCGCTAGCCGTAACTCGGTAACGAAGCATTTCCGGACCCATATTTGTATAAACTTTTTTCACTATTTTTACATGTACAATGAACTCCCAAAGTTTCTGCATATCTTCGTGAATCACCCTGTATAATGTAAATTTGTTTAAATATTTCTATTTTGCGTTTCTTCTTGTTTCTCTTTAAAATAGGACTATGTCCTGTTTAATCTGTCAGATTATGCCTCCTACATCTTTAATAACTAACCTAACGATTCTTCTTAATTCAAACAAACTATAACCCTGATTTATGTAAGTGGAGGGGAGTATTTTAAAGTCAAAATTTTTGTGGCATCGGCTGTTTTTGAAATCCTAGCCTCTTTGTGTTTTTATTTTATTAAATCTAACACTCTCACACTTCCAATAAAATACACAATTAGTAAAAATACACAATTAGTTAAAATACACAATAAATACACAATTGGTATTTTACAAGACATTCTGTTTTTGTAAACTTAACATTTTTCTCCTGGGAATTTCTGTTGTAGTAGCTGTGGTTTTTTATTGTTAATAATAATTTTTATTTTCCATTTCCTCTACTTTGTTCAATCTAACCCATGTTGTATTTTGAATCATTTTATTTATGAATAAATAATAATGAAAAATATAAGTGGGGGTAGTTTCATGATACTTATGCGCAAACAAGCTTACATTGAAGTTTTCATACCTCAGTAGCGTTCATTCAGACAACACACCTGTTGCGGCAATTTTCCAATGCAGAGACTGAGTGTATCAAATACAACAAACGTTTTGTGATACAACAAACTTTTTGTCACAATGTGCTTTTGAATTTGGTGTTTTTTTTTTTTTTTTGTCATCAGTCTCTCGACTGGTTTGATGCAGTTCTCCAACCTGTTCTATCTTGCGCAAGTCGTTTTATATCTACATACCTATAACACCCTACATCTTTTGTAATTTGCTTTATATATTCTAATCTTTGCCTCCCTCTACAATTTACTCCCTCAATGTTACCCTCCATTATTGATAGCCCAATACCTGGATGTCTTAGGATATGCCCCACTAGCCTATCCCTTCTTTTGGTAAGATGCTTCCATATACTTCTTTTTTCATCCACTCGCCTAAGAACCTCTAAATTACTTATTTTGTCCACCCACCTAATCTTTAACATTTTCCTATAACACCACATTTCAAAAGCTTCTATCCTCTTCTGTTCTACAGCCCCTATCACCCACGTTTCACTTCCGTATAATGCTACACTCCAAACATAATGTTTTAAGAAATTTTTCCTAATCTGTAAATCAATGTTTGTAGTCAGTAAGCTGTTTTTCATTTCAAAGGCTTTTCTAGCTTGAGCAATTCTACTCTTGATATCACTCGTGCTTCTACCATCCTTTGTTATTTTACTCCCTAGATAGCAGAATTCCCCAACTTCCTGTATGTTCTCGTTGCCTACTTTTAAATTTCCCATCTCTTCTAAACCACTCTTGCTGCTGCACAACACTTTCGTTTTGTTCTTATTAATTTTCATGAAGTAATCCTTCCTCAAGATCTCATCCATTCCATTTAAGGCATCCTCTAGTTCATTCTTTGCCTCGGCTAATACTACTATATCATCGGCGAATCTCAACATTTTTATTGTTTCTCCTTGAATTTTTATTCCTACGTCAAATTTCTCCTTCACTTCATTTATAGCCTCTTCTATATACAAGTTAAAAAGTAGTGGTGACAAAGAACAACCTTGTCGTACACCTTTTCTTACAGCAGCCTCTTTTTCGTACCCCTCGATTCTCAAAACAGCCGTTTGATTCTTATACAGACTGTAGATAACTTTCCTTTCTTTGTATTTAATTCCTAGCCTTTTCAAAGTTTTAAACATTTTACTCCAGTCCAGATTGTCAAATGCTTTCTCTAAATCTACAAATGCCATAAAAGTAGTTTTAGTTTTCTGTATCCTTTTCTCAATAATCAGTCTCAGAGCCAATATTGCATCTCGAGTTCCCATTCTCCTTCTAAATCCAAATTGGTCATCGTCCAATACTTCTTCTACTCGGTGTTCTATTCTCCTGTATATAATTCTTGTCAGTATCTTGGATGCATGGCATGTTAGGCTGATGGTTCTGTAATGTTCACACTTCTCCGCTCCTGACTTTTTTGGTATTGGAATCATAATATTTTTTTTAAAGTCCGATGGTACCTCTCCACTCTCATACATTCTGCACACAAGTTTGTATAATTTGTTTTGAGCAACTTTGCCACATCGTAATAATAATTCCGATGGTATGTTATCTATTCCTGGTGTCTTATTCATATTCATATCCTTAAGTGCCCGATCGAATTCTTCTCGTAGTATAGGGTCCCCTTTTTGATCTTCTTCAACATCAGTTTCTTGTTCTATCGCATCATATTCTAATTCTTTTCCCATGTAGAGTTGATTTACGTATTCCTTCCATCTTTCAGCTCTCTCTTGGCCATTCAACAATGGTTTACCACCTGCGCTTTGTAAATTAACAGCTTTCATCTTTCGTTCTCCAAAGTTTTCCCTTATTTTTCGATAAGCTGTGTCCACTTTACCAACTGCCATTTTACTTTCAATGTCCGTACATTTCGCTCTGATCCACTCTTCCTTCGCTTTCTTACACCTTTTGTTTATGGTATTTCTCAAGTAGCAATATTGCCTTTTACCTCTCTCGTCCTTTGCGTTTTTATATTTTCTTCGCTCATCCATCAGTTCTAAAATATCATTAGTAATCCACGGTTTCCTACCTCTTCTTTTAGTATGTCCTAACCATTCTTCCGCTGCTTTCACTACCACCTCCTTGAAGTTTATCCACTCCTCCTCTACATTTCCTGTGTCATTACCTCTTTCTTCTATCCCTTTTTGAATACTCTCCTGGAAACCTACCTGGTTGTCTTGTTCTCTTAGTTTGTCTACATCCCACCTAGCATTTCCCTGTCCCTTCTTCAGTTTTTTAAGTTTAAGCCTGCTATCCATTACTACTAAGTTATGATCACTCCCTATGTCTGCACCTGGATAGGCTTTACAGTTCATAATCTGGTTTCTGAATCTTTGTCTAACCATTATGTAATCTATTTGGTATCTTCCCTTGTCACCTGGCATCATCCAAGTGTATAACCTCCTTTTGTGATTCTTAAAAAGTGTATTGCCTATCACTAAATTATATTTGGAGCAGAAATCTACCAGCCGACTCCCTCTGTCATTTCTCTTCCCTAGACCATATTCTCCGACTATCTTTCCTTCTTTTCCTTCTCCAACTACTGCATTCCAGTCTCCCATAACTATCAAATTTTCATCACCCTTGACATATTTTATTACTTCATCTAATTCCTCATATACTTGTTCTATTTCTTCCTCTCTGTGTGAAGACGTAGGCATGTAGACCTTCACTATAGTGGTAGACTTTGGTTTCGTATCTACTCTAACCATGATAATCCTATCACTACACTGCTTATAGTAAGTCACTCTTAGTCCAATTTTTTTATTCATTACTAGACCCACTCCGCCCTGCCCTCCGATGGCTTTAGTGTTAATAACCCTATAATCCCCGGACCAAAAGTCTTGATCATCATCCCAGCGTACCTCACCAATGCCTACAATATCTAACTTCAACCTATCCATTTCCCTTTTTAAATTCTCTAACCTACCAGTTTGTTTTAAACTCCTAACATTCCATGTTCCAACTCGCAGAATTTCAGAAACTTTTATTTTTTTGATGAAGTCCCCTCTGATAGTCCTCGCCCGGAGATCCGAATGGAGGACTAGTTTATCTCCGGAATGTTTTACCAGAGAGGACGCCATCATAAATTTTTCATATTTTGAAGTTCTCGAAGTTCTTGAAGATCTGCATATACTAAGTAAGCCTAACCAGAATCATACATGAAGGAGTTTCCTTACGATAATTCTAGTCAGACAGAAAAAGCTGTAGTTTACTGTTGCTTTCAGCTTTTTGGTTGGCAGACTGAGTGCCCCAAGCCACCGTCTGCCAGGGTGGAATGGGCAGCCCTTCCAGTTCCGTTCACCATGAGCCGGTTATCGTGCTGATGAGCGGTCACATGGTTACTAACAGGCCACACAACGTGAATGTATGGATAGGACACTAGCCTTCTATCCCGGCTGGTTCCCTTAAGCCTTTTGTAAAAGGAATTAAGGGGTCTCCTTCCAGTTGACGACAGAAGCCCTTTATAGCCCCGAATTTGGTGTTACTAAAATAATATTCTAAAAATCCCTAGTCTAATTACAATGACAAAGGTTTAGGTACCATTTTTTTGACTTTTTGGTGCAAAAAATGATTGTACATTTACGATTTTCAGTATATCTTTTTGCCAGTTTGTATGGGACATTAATTTTTTTTAAATAAATGTAAAAAAACTGTGGATTCATTTAGAATTTTCACTGTAGACCTTCAAATAGTAACAAATTTTTTCATTTTTTCGAATTACATCAAAAATGGTTTTGGGTGGTTGGTTTCGGAACCAAAATTTTCATCTGTATGTGCTTCTCTTGTCTCAGTCAGATATGCCGAAATTGGTCTGATACAGGTCTTATAATTCCGGTTTTGGTTTGTTCGGAAATAATTTTGGGTTTCTAAATCACCTTACAGAAGCAACCACCAACTCTTGTTGCCTTTTTGACGTGTGTTTTAACCCCTTCTTGTTGTGTCACTGGTTAAATTTACCCCAAGGTAATTAAAACACATTGTTCATTGAATTAGTTCTCCATTTACACCCATTAAATGATTTGTAATTATGTATTTACGTACAGGATTTAGAAATGATTGTGTATCTTTATTCCATCGGGTATTTTGTGCGCTTATTTCAGGACATAAATTTTCTGCAATTTAAAATTGACTGCTGTCAAAATTAGGTTAATGTTGTAGAATGGGGTCAATTTTTGCTTCTCAAGTTAGTTTTACTTTGTAACAATCCTTCCTTTTCTTTTGTACTCAATTCTGTTTTGATCTTTTGCACCACACCATTTTGAATGCAACACATACAATAATGTGAGAGTTTTTAATTCTTGGGTTCATTGGAAAATGAGTATAAGTCAAAAAATTGAGTTTTTCATGAAAATGAAATAACTGTTTTATTTATTCTAAATGGCCTTATATTCTTAAACAAAAAGAAACTGTGAATTTTCATGTGGTTTGGATACAAAAATGTATGTATTACTTTATTTTTTACTTTAGCTAATTTCATACATCGTAAAATAACTTTAGGCTTTTCTCCTTTCTTTTGTCCATCCATTTCATTTCTGTTCATTTTTGTCATAACATTCATAGGGCTTGCAGAAGGCTCCTTCGTGATTGTTGGTACAAGGTACTCAGAATCTGATGCTTTGTGTAGCATTGATAGGTTCTCATCTGTAAATGCAGTTACCATCTCAGGTAGTTCTATTTAAGAGACATTCTATCTTCCATCCTAAAGTTACTTGAAAGTAACAAAGATGAGACACATTACTCCATCCAATTTTAGAACTATGATTGTAAGCTGGAATAGCTCTCCTCTTCAGTTCATTAGAGCAGATACACCACCTATCGAAGACATGGAAAGTGCAACTCCTAAAAAACTGAACCAAACTCCAAACTCTTTTCAGACAGGAGAATGAGCCCCACATCTATAAGTTTTTACAGTAAAAGCCATTTAATTATAGAGTAAATGTCAACAATACAGTTCTCTCTCATTAGCTCGAATTCAGCCCAAATTGCTTACCACGACCCATACTAATTGTACCTAGCACTATTTTTTTAATTTTATTCTGAAAACACATGAGAACTTGCTATTGTTCGGATTTTCATTTTTTAACCCTTTATAGGGCAGTACTATTGGGAAAAATATAAATGTTGTAAAATGTTCAATTTTGCTTTACCGGGATTTGAATTATGTATTTATAGTGCCGGAATAGTAAGATATTTATTTATTTTGATGTTAAGCCCTGGTAAGTGTACTTACCAAAAAACATTTATTGAAATGGGAATCACATAATCTTTAGTAGTAAGAATGCTTATTAAAACAACTTGTAGTACTACACAACAAAAAAGATGTGTAGAATAACTCATCTTAACTTTATATTAGCATGAATGCTTGCTTTTCCTTAAAAAAAACTCGAATGTTTTAAGCACTGTACAAAAGCAACAACAAAAAACACAGTAGTGTAAGATGATATGAATCCTTACCACATTCGTGCAACTCATGAAGCAAATGGTTGCTGCGTGCTAATTTCAAAATGTGGATAGCCTACTTACCAGAGAACATTACCACACCATAAAATGCCAATTAAGTTCAACTGCATAGTTTAATTCTTAAATAAAATTGACCTTATTGCCAGTGGTAAGTATACTTACCAAAGACTTACAAAGTTTAACAGTGCAAAAATATTTCTTATTACCTGTTTTCACTTCTTTTCAAAGGTTTTCCTTTTATGTACTTCACTACAGATTTAGCAATATTATGTAAAATATCGCACCTACAAATATCCTAAATTAAATTTTTGACAGCAAATAAAAAACTCTAAAGACCACAAAATCCACGTTACAATTTAATTAATTTGAACCTTAATTGTTTTCACTTCTTTTCAAAGGTTTTCCTTTTATGTACTTCACTACAGATTTAGCAATATTATGTAAAATATCGCACATACAAATATCCTAAATTTAACTTTTGACAGCAAATAAAAAACTCTAAAGACCACAAAATCCATGTTACAATTTAATTAATTTGAAGCTTAATTCGCAATAAAACAGAAATAAGTTTAGTCCAGAGTGAAGCTGAAAATTCTTCATATTGTTTAAAATCTAGTCCCCTATCACGAACGTTGTAGAGATTGAGTAATAGAAAGAACAAATTCAGAAATAAAACTGAACTATAAAAGCAGTGCTTTATATGTGTACTGGGTTTGTAGGCGTAATACGAGGGTAGGCTGATAAGTAATGCACACATGCTTGTAGAAGACGAACAAAAAGAAATAGCAAGATGGGGTAAATAACAAATTAAAGTACAAATCTTAACCTACCAAATTATCTATTTATTTTTCAATATAGTCACCGTTAAGCATTACACATTTCTCCCAACGTTTAACAAGTTTTTTCATTCCGTCACTGAAAAATTCTTCCGACTTTCCTCGAACCCAGGACGCAATAGCTGCCTTCACCTCATTGTCCGAGCTGTAATGATTACCCTTAAGGTCTCTCTTCAGTAGAGGAAAAAAATAAAAATCGCAAGGCGCAAGGTCGGGAGAATACGGAGGGTGTAAAATTGGTTGAAACTTCAGGTTTCTCAGAGCCTCTCCAGTTGCACGCGAAGTGTGTGGACGAGCATTGTCGTGTTGCAAAATTATTGGCGCCAGGTTGCCTCTAACACGACAAACTCGACGTCGGAGGTGTTTCAGAGTCTGTATATACTGAGCAGAATTTACCGTTGCCCCTCGTTCCAGATAATCAGTCACATAAACTCGGCGAGCATCCCAAAACACAGTCAAAAGAATTTTTTTTGCGGACGGTTGTGTTTTGAACTTTTTCACAACAGGAGAATGTGGATGACGATATTCAGCGCTCTGCCTTTTTTCTTCGGGATCGTAATGATGAACCCATGACTCGTCCCCCGTCACAATATTCAAAAGAAAGTCGTCTCCTTCGTCACGGTAGCGCTTCAAAAGTTGTTCACAGCATTCCAATCGACGCTGTTTATTCTCGTCTGTCAGACGGCGTGGTACCCATCGTGCACAGATTTTACGGTATCCAATTGTTCAATAATGAAGCCAACACGTTCCTTAGATATTCCAATTTGGTTTGCGATACGCTGTTGAGTGATTCGCCGGTCATTTTGAATCAAATCATCGATGAGTTTGCGACGATTATCGTCTGAGGCAGTGATTGGTCGTCCACTGCGTGTTTTGTCAACAATTAAGGCTTTTCCAGGTTGGCAATCACGAAATTTTATTACCCAACGATTCACAGTAGACCTATCAACAGTATCGTCACAATAAACAGCCTTTAAACGACGATAAATCTCACTAGGATTCACTTTCTCAGCAGTTAAAAATTCGATAACAGCGCGTTGTTTAATTCTCGTTGACATAGCACCAGAACACGACGCCATACTTCCACTACTCAAAACAAACTGAATGAAAGCAACGCCTTCAAACTGCGCAGGCTTGTAGAGGAGAAATAGTACTTCCACATGCCACCAGGCGCGCTACTGAAGTTTATTTAGTTGTCTTCTACAAGCATGTGTGCATTACTTATCAGCCTACCCTCGTAGTATTTATGGAATCAAAACAATGAAAATAATGTCGGCTGGATGATCATTGCACCACCATCAACTATACTGGTGGGCAAATACTTAAATATGAGCTAAAAAAATAATAAAAAATTTGGGCGCAAGCTCTATCAGCAGAGCATGAGAAAATAAATAAAAAAAACTATATTTCCTTGCTTTAAACTAAATATTTTATTGTGTCACTTAACATCAAACTTATTCTTAAATTACCCTGACCTATTTTAAAATATAGCCAACCTTTTTTCTGCCACGATTTTAATACATTAAAAAACTTAACAATTCCTTAATAAATATACGTATAAATTTATCTCCAATTAAATATGTTTCCCCTTTCTTCTTCTCCTAGTTCTCCTAGTCACTTTTTCAAATGCTACTCCTTCTTAAATAACAGTTTCACTCTTAAGTCCCAAAAGAACTGATTTTAATTTCCTGGATCCGAACCAGAAAACTTCAAGCCTCCCTCTCCCCTCAACCGTTCAACCAACCTGGAGGGCCAACAGGAAGGAGAACTATCCCAATGATTGGCTGTAAGTTGGTAGGTGGAAGAAAGGCCCAAAAACACAGAGGGAGAAATACACCGACCTAATGAATATCAGATGATTGTAGCTTTATTTACAGATTATTGTTTAACTACTATTCTAATGTAACTTATTCTAACAATAGGGGTTAATACCTTACATTATTTATTTGGTTTTTACCTTAATAATGGAGGTTACGGTAATTAGGAATTACTATAACTTCAATTATTTGTACAATTGTACTTTTACAACGGTACATCATGTAGGCTGGTCTGAATCATCCCATTGTCAGTTCGTTGTGTTTGTTTACATCGATTCTTTAGTTGATTGGTTTTTACTACAAGAGAGAAATTTCCATGTTCTAAGTACTGAATTACCTCATTTTTACCATTTTGTGACGTATACTCTTTTTCTTGACACCCTTCAATTAATATAGTAGATTTCTGATTATAACTATTTTTATACTGAAAAAAAATACTGTTTTATTATTGAATACTGTACTTGATCATTTACTTTTGTATCAACCATACCATGAAATTGTTGACTCTAATAAACATAATCTGACAAAACACATAAAGTAATATTGTCATTAAATCATATTACTGAAGCATTATTTCATATTAATTAGGTTATGTGATTTTACCACATTTTTACATCAAATATACAATATTATAACTGTAGCGAAATGTAGGGTATTAATTCTTACAACGTTACCAATTTCTAATAAATTTTTTAATTACTGTATTTATTTATTTTATTTTGTTAAAGTTTGCACATTGTTTTTTTTATTAAATGCATGAAAAGTTTAAAAACAAACACAGCTTAGTTCTTGTGCTGTGCCAGCCAAGTATTGTTATAACTGTTTTACTAGTTCCCGGTGGAGAGCTGCGACGGCCTGTTAGTCAATTTGAAGTTATTTGATTATGATGAAAGAACAAAGGACGCTAATCTTGGCAAGTAAGTTTCTTTAACATTTAAATAATAATTATTGTAATTATTAGTTTTATTTTTATCTGTAAGGCAATAGAATTGTAATTTGAAGGTGGTTTTGAAGTTTACTCCTGTCTAATTAGTAAAAAAAATTAAAAATATTTAAAATTGACTCTTACAGTATAGCCTTGCGAATTTGGACTATTTTTTGGAACAGCGATTTAAATTATCGAAATAGTAAAACTTGGTTATGCTCAAATTATTCATAATTAAACAGCAACCTCACTAATCTGAACTAATTGTGACTGGGATGTGTTTGAATTTCATAATGTTTGGGTTATCTGTAAAAATGTGCACAACAACAAGAAATTATTCAAAAATTTTCGGCATTATTACAAAAATTAGTGAGTGATTTTATGAAACCAGGCAGTAGTGAAAAAGTATAATGTCTCGTAATTCCTAATGAACTAGAAGAAATGTTTTATATTGTAATTACATGTAGTATTAACAACTTGGTTATGTTAGAATTCTCTTCTCAACTTCATTTAAATTTAATTTTTGTGTTTAGAAGCCTATTAAAAATATTTTTTCATGATAATAGCCAATTACTTAGGTTCTATTTTAAAACACATTTAATACATATAGAAATCAGTTCAGATTATCCAAATTTTTGGATCAGCAGGGTTTGGATTAATGGAATTGTTGTGTTTATGCAAAAGCACTTTTTTTGTTTTAATGTTTTGCACAGTAGAACAGTAACAGAAAGTCAACTCATCTTTTTAACCCACCATTTTATCTTGCCAAAATTGATGGTACTGAATATATTTATATTTCTTATTGAAATATATATTTTCTAACCACCAGAATACGGTAACATAAAACACTTACCAATGTTTATAGCGCTTTCGTGTATCTTGTACACATCTTCAGTAAATTAACATTTATTACAAGTCAAAATTTAAAACTTCCTGCTCCTACCATGGTAGATAAGGAATCAACAGTCAACGTACAGTACAGGTCATTGTATTCTTATTGGTGGCAATTGTTTTAAATTCCATCTATTATTTTCCTTTATCTGTGTGTCCGTCACACCCAGATGTTAGAAATTAAAAGAGATAGCAACAAACAGTTTTCGGATTCATAATCTACTCAAAAAGTTAGTATACCTAAATTTGGTTTGAATTTCTGGTTTCAACTGGAAGCGACCGAAAACCGGAAGTTAAAAAATCAAAGTCAGAAACTACAAGAGATAGCAACAAACAAGTTTTTAAATTTATAGTCTACAGAAAAAGTTACTGGGTCTGGATTGGGTTTGAAGTTCTGGTTTTGACTGGAAGTGGCCCATAACTGGAAAATTGGAATTGGGAAGCAATTCAGAACAAGAGTAGATACAAGAATCACTGAATAGTTTTTCCATTTGTCAAAGTAAGCCTTTTTAAAAATTGCCTTCACCCATGGGACATGTCTTTTCATGAAAGGGATTTTTCTATTTCAGTTTCCCTTGTGTAATTTTCATTCAGCATGCTTCCCAAGTATTTATATTGCTGTACACATTCAATTTTTCCTTCTTTCTAGTAGACATTCATTAATTTATTATTTCTCGCTTTCATTACCTTCGTTTTATAACTTTCATTTTCATGGAATATCCTGTTATCATATTGTCTAAGTTTTATAAATATGTTAAATATCTTGTGGTTTATATCCCGATGACAACTCTTAATCTGCAAATTGTATAATTAATTTTATTTCCCTCGGTTCTTATTCCTTATTCTTCTTTTAAGAATAAGGCCTAAAGTCTTTTAGGCCTTAATGTATCTTTAATATACGGGTTAAACGGAGGTGGTGAAAGGCAGCATCCGTGTCTCATTCCCCTTCTAAAATTTAACCACTCAATTTGCAAATTTTTCATTTTGATAAAATAACACACTCAGTTTTAAGTACAATTTCCAATTTAACTTCTTTCTTTTCGATCCACTTCATGCTGTTTTTTATATTTCTTTTAGTTTATCCCATTTGTTGTGATCAACAACAAAATCTTATCATGTAATTTACATGTATTACATGTATTACATGTAAGTGATAAGTATATCGATGGTGTCTAGCAAAAACTACCTAACCAACAAAATTTGGACTTTGATATTTTTTATTCTATTTATTTGCAATAGTTAGTTTCTTAATCTACAATAGGCCTTTTCCATATCATTGGAATGCTACTGTATTGTACTTGTGTATAATTGACTATTATGTTCGTTTTGTTCCTGTTAAAATGCTTTTTGTATTCATTTAAATAACTGGAAGTAGCAGGGAGCATTTATTGTGTCGATAGCTTCTCATGTTTTTACATATGTAAAACCTTAAAACATTGAGTTGATTGATACTGATACTGGTGATTCTTGTAGATGATTCCAAAAACATATTTGTTTTATTTAAATTTGTGATTTTCTTAGAATATCAGATTATAAATGTGTGTTAAATAGTTTTAAAAAAATTAAGAAACAAACTTCAAAAGTTGGAATGTAAGAAGAAAAAATATTTGACAAAAACAAATTAAATACAGAGTGCCATCTTTAAGAACTTCTTCGAAGAGTAAAAAATTTAAATGGACAGAAGAATTTGGAAAAGCTTGCAGTGGAAGAATATTGAAAATATAGGCTGCAATAATGAGATTCTACAATAATTTAAAGTTACTTTTATATAATATAACATTTAGCCAAAATATTTCATGGACGAAGCTTGTTACTTTTAAAGAAATTAATTACATACTTTCTTGTGTTACGGAATAACATTTTATTCAATTTATAAAAATTTCAAGATCTTTAATGACTTTTTTTAAGGAAACAAGTATTTTATTGGGTTATTCATTCTTTGAAATTTTTAAACCAATTTAAATGATATATTTTTTATGAAAGTAGAAATAAAAAATACAATCAATTGCCCTGAAATAAAAGGAAAGAAATCGTTTACCTGTTCATAAACCTGAATTAATGTAACTTTAAAATTTTGTTGCGAGTAAAAGGTGCAAAGCAACTACAAGAGCTTGAGTCAAAAATGTCTCTGTATGACATAAAAATACACTCTCCTTTTATAAATAATACAAAAAAGTAATGCATAACTATATCGATGGTGTCTAGCAAAAACTACCTAACCAACAAAATTTGGACTTTGATATTTTTTATTCTATTTATTTGCAATAGTTAGTTTCTTAATCTACAATAGACCTACTTGATATTATATAGCAGAGAATTTATATTTTACATAATGTTAAACAACAGGAGGGCCTAACTGTTCATTTCAATAAAATACAATCTGCAATAAGGGCATAATTGCTTCTGTTTAGCATTGATTTTTATAGCATAATCATGTTGTATTTCATAAAATCTGTAACAGTGCTATCTTGGGAATATGATTGAAAATAATTTCAATTTTAACAACACTTTAAATTGTTCTATCTATAGGAAAAATATTGAACTTAATAATTCTGTAACAGTAGTTATTCTTCGTATTAAAGCATGGCCATGTTCAAAATTTGAAAAAGTGTGGTTAAGTTGAGGTTATGTAGTTTAGTGCCTCATTTTTATTTTCAGTTTAATAGTTATCAGCTATCAGGTTTTAAGTGATTAAGGTATTTACAGTATTATTATTATTATTACATGTAATTTACTATTTCGTGGCTATTTACGGAGGTCTAATTCATAAATGGAAGATGAGTCGGAAATTTCCGTCAAGCAGAGGACAGAAAATAGTGGCTTTGGCTACTTCTAAGTACAGCGTTGACTGCAATATCAGTCAAAACAATAATAATACAAATGCAAAATAGGCTTATCTACAAAATTGTCAAGAGCGCCTATGTAGCATGCTCAAAAACATGTGTAGCAAAAGGGGCCTTACCAAAGTACTTTCACAGGTTTTGGTAAATATATAAATTTATACTGAAATTTTTTAAATAAGTTTAGTCATATAATAACAAGAACAAATGTAGGTATGCAAATAATCCTTACAGTCCTGTTTATATTGACATTTATTGAAATGTATAAGTTTTTTCCCTCTGCTAGACACCATTGATGTATTTACAATATTAATGCCAAAAGTATAACTGAAAATCATTTTAGATTATACCAAAGTTATTACACTACAATATAAAAAAAGACTATTAAAATAATAATGCTTACACATCAGAAAAGGAATGTAATTTATCATAACGTCGACAAAAATATCCGTTTCTAAAAAATAATTTTAAAATTGTTAATTGAAATGAAAGACGTACTGCAGGAAGTGAACCTACTATAGAATTTAAGTCACAATAAACAGTAACGTTCTTTGGCAAAATATTTGGTCCACTCCTACCATATATTTTAGTCTACTTGTTATCTTAAGATTTAATAAGTTTAAATAAATTTACGTTATGTAACACATACCTTAGATGTTCAATAATAAACAGTTTTTGCTTTAATTTTATACCATGGAATTTTGTTTTTTCAATTTATTTTTATATTACTGAAAATATTCTAAAAATATAAAAATTAATTTTAAGTAGTTACTTTAATTTAAATTTGATCCTAATAATACAGTAGTTTCCTGTTCAACCGGACTTAGGTAGGGCCACTGGAACGAGAAAACAATTTAAATAATATGTTCTTAAGGTCATCAGCTGAAAGGCTGGTTTGAACCTCTAGAGGTTTTACTAAGTAAATCAGGGAGTGAGGTGGTTTACTATTGCCTTCCTCACTGAGTGGAAAAGTACCCTTATCAGCATGCCGGGCCCTCTGAAAAGCACATATTTTCCACTCTGCAAATGACACCTTCACTTCATTCACCACAGTGTCTTGCTGTCATGAAATTCGTTACTTTCAGAGAAGATAACTCTGATTAGGCTATTTTACACCTCTACCTCTTCTGTTCTTAAATGATTCATTTATTTAATTGGCTGACCATGTGATAAGAAACAGAACTATTTATTTTAGCCCTGCAATGAACAGATTGAGTGTACATTATTTGACACTCCACCTGTCTGTTACGGGTAGTTGAATAATATGTAAACGATAATTACCTATTACTGAACTAAAAAATCTGGTGTGAAACACTCACATGACTTGCCCTTGCTAATGAAAATAATGAAAAAAATCTTTTCATAAGACGACATCTCATGGCTGGTGGCAATTTTAAAAAAAGCTTACCTTTGACTTTTGGCAAAAACCATTAGTGATTTTTGTATCTACTCTTTAAGAGGAGTTGAATTATACTATATGTGTTTCGAAATTCAGTTTTTGATTTCTTGACTTCAGGTTGTGGGCTACTTCCGATTGAAATCAGAACTTCAAACCCAATGATTTCTGTATGTACTCTTCAAGAGGAATCGAATGACACTATTTTTTCCCCAAATTCTAACTGATTTCTTGTCTTCCAGTTTTAGCCCACTTCTGGTCAAAACTGTAATTTCAAACCCAATTCAGACTCGCTAACTTTTTCTGTAGATTACAAATTCGATAACTGTTCGTTGCTATCTCTTGTAGCTTCTCTCTAATTTTTTGACTTCTGGTTCTTTGCCACTTCCAGTTGAAATCGGAACTTCAAACCCAATTTAGGCCTACTTACTCTTTGTGTAGATTACGAATGTGAAAACTGTTTGTTGCTATCTCTTAAAGTTTCTGTCTAATTTTTTGACTTCTGGTTCTCTACCACTTCCAGTGGAAACCGTATCTTCAAACCCAATTTGGGCCTACTTATTCTTTGTGTAGATTACGAATGTGAAAACTGTTTGGTGCTATCTCTTGTAGTTTCTGACTGATTTTTTGACTTCTGGTTCTGTGTCACTTCCAGTTGAAACCGGAACTTCAAACCCAATTTAGGCCTACTTACTTTTTGTGTAGATTATGAATGTGAAAACTATTTGTTGCTATCTTTTGTAGTTTCTGACACCTGGGTGTGCTGACGGACGGACTTAGGAAAATGATAGATGACAATTTTAAAAATTGCCACCAATTTAACATATGTTTAATCGTAGTAAAAAATGTAAAATGAAAACAAAACGTAATTTTAATCATAACTGAAAAACAATTAAAATCAACCTGTATTAGTAGACCTTACTCTCATCTCTATTCTGCATAAATTCACTTACTCCTCAGTATGTAGTTAAAAATTGTAATATTTGTGAATTATGGTACACTAAAACATGACAAATTACATATGTATTGAAAGTGTTGCTTCACATGGAAAACAAAAGAAAAACCATTTAAACGTATACAAAAATAATAATAATAATCCTTTGTAATATTTACATTAAGCCTGTCATCCAACCATTTGTATAAAAAAATATACAATTTTCCTTTGTATGTACTTAAAAGTTTATTTATTTTTCTACCAAATAACTATTTAGATATGAATTTTATTGTACACTGTAAAATGATTCATCAATCAAATATTTTAGTAGTTTTTTTAAATAAATTTAGATTATCATAACTTTTTTAACCTTTTGGTAATTTATTGATGTATTTTCTACCTCCTCCATAAAAAGGTTTTTATTCAAAAAATTTAGTGTTGTGATTAGCAATATAGTAATCAAGTCTGTTTTTTGTATTGCGATTGTGGACATTTAAATTCTGTAAAAAGGTATTTTGCTGTATATACATCATTAATTGAGATAAACAGGTTAAGATTAAACAGGAAATTACTGTAGTATAAAAGCCAACCTGGTTTTTTGTACTCGAATTAAATTCTAATTTTTGTTTTTTTTTGAATTGTGAACTTATTTTATCATATTTAAAGCAAAACAGATATTTTGTTTTACTTGGTTATGTACAATATTGTATAAAGCTAAAGATTGTAATTTTTATTGTAAATATAACGTACTAGTGTAATATTTCCGATAGTCGATCAACTGCTTTGGGTGTTGTAAGTAATATTTGTATAAAATAATAACAAATTGCATGAGTGTTCTTTTATTTTGTATGTGAATATATTTGTAAAAAATGTGTAAATAAATTTTTGTGTCAGTGTAATTGCTTTTCACTTCAGCACAATATGTTGCGTGCTTCACAAATTTTAGATTGAAATATTTTTATGTTGTAAGAAATGTACATAGTTTTTCATACTTTTGCATGTTTTTGTTTTCTGTGTATTATTACATGTTACACTATTATAAGTTTAATTTTTTTAGTTCTTTATTTTATAGGATAAATATTTTATTATGTACACATTATAATAAAATAGTTAAGTTAAGAATATATTTTAGCTATACAGTATAATTCCTGTTATCTGAATCAATCGTCACCAACCCTTGTTTTTGATTATGTCCATTTTTATAGGCTGGATATTTTATTGGGCACCTAAGTTAAAACATATTACTACTTAGTAGTAAGTGTAATAATATTTTTATTTCATCTCCACAATATACAATACTGAAATTTTTATTCAAGGTTCTTTTCAAAATCTGGTTATTTATAAATAAAAAAAAAAAAAAAAAAAAAAAATCTGGTGTGAAACATTCACACGACTTTCTCTTGCCAATGCAAATAATAAAACATATAACCTAACATTAGTAATAACACATTAAAAATAAACAAGAAACATAACCTTATTTTAATCATGAGTGAATGATGCAAAATGAAAACCAATCTTCTTTTGGCCTAATAATATGGAAAATCACTTTTTGACGCTAAAGTAGGCTCTGTAGAGACAAATGCTTGAAATAAAAGTTGTGGATCTTTTAATTTTCTTTAAATTTGACTATACTTTTTTGTCGTAAAATTCATACTAGGGCTGAAATCTTAAAAAAATCAATTTTTTTTACAGATTTGCATAAAAAAGAAACCAGAAAATCTCTAATTACCGCTAATCTAAGTGTACAAAGAAATTTTTGAAATAAAAGTTGTAGAGTTTTAGATTTTCTACGACTTTTATTTTATACACTTTTGCGCTAAAATGCATATTAAAGCCGCAGTCTTAAAAATCCATTTTTTCTGCGAGAGAACAGCCTCCCCTAGAATTTCAGCAGACATGGCGCCTACCCTATCTTGTAGAGTACATAAAATATAGTAATTGTGATGATTTTAAAAATCGTAGGAGCCGTTTTTGAGATTTTGATGAAAATATTTGTGTCAGGTCCTCTAGCGATACTTAACTTAAGTTTCAATTTCATAGAATATTCCATTCGTGAGATATTTTGTTCACACACACGCACACGCCCACAGACCAATCGCTAAAAACATGTTTTTTAAGGTTCAGGGGATCTGAAAACATGTATATCCAGTGAAAACTATTTGAAAAATCAACATGGAAACAATACTTTCTTTCCTATGTATTCATACGGGCAAGAGAAAGTAAAAACTTCCTTTTAAATTTATAAAAAGTATTTTTCTTGACAAATTAATTTCTTACGTTAATACAGTTATCACTATTATAAAATCATATTAAACTAGGTACTTAACTAAAAATAAATAAAGTCATTTACAATCAAATAAATAATTAATCCTTAATGACTATCTGATGTCAATTGCACTCTGAAATGATCCGTTCTGGAAAATTTGTTTCAACACGCAACATGCTAATTGATTTTTAAGTAACTCACTTGACTAAACACTGTCTGACATGAGGGTCAGCTTTATATAATAAAATCTATTGAATTTGTCTAAGAATTCTGTTTTTAAGGTCATCAACCGAAAGGCTGGTTTGAACCTCTTGAGGCTTCACTAAGTAAAATGAGGAATGAGATGGTTTACTAATTACCTTCCTCACTGAGTGGAAAAACATGCTTATCAGCACCAGGCCCTTTGAAAAGCATCTACTTTCCACCCTACAAATGACATCTTAACTTCATTCACCACAGGGTCTAGCTGTATAATGAAATTCATTACTTTCAGAGGAGATAACTCTGACTGGTATCTTTTACACCTCTACCTTCTACTCTACTCTTCTGCGACTTCTTCTATTCTTCTATTATTTAATGTTTGAGTCTTATAATTTGCTGACCATGTGATAAGTAACAGAACTACTTTTTGTAGTCCTGGAACTAGCAGATCGAGTGCAAATAATTTAATGATCCACCTGCCTGTCATAGGCCAAGAAGGATTTCTATAACTTCATTAATATTTGCTTTTTCACCTACAATGCATATTAAGGTCGCCATCTTGAAAAAAACATTTTACCATGAGAATGCAGCCCCCTCTAATTTCCCCTGACATGACAGCTTACCTGGTTTTGATAAAATCACAAAAAGTGAAAAATACACACACACACTGAGTGAGAACAATGGGTAAAAACATATTGTTGGGCTCAGGAGACCAGAAATTGTGTATTGTGGTGAAAACTCTGCTTTAGAAAATTTTACTCAAAAACCTAACTTTCCTTACATATTTCATGTAGGGCACGAGAAAGTACAGATATGTTCCATTTAATATTGATTTCGATAGAATGGAGATTCAGGTAACAAAGTTTATACTGTGTATACTATTTTCAGTGGTAGCCGAAGAAGAATTTGATCTTATCTTACTTATTATTGCTGTACTAACCTTACATTTAAACATTACCAAGTTTTCATGATATAATAAATTAATATTTGAAAGGTAATAAGTCACCTCTAATCCTTCCATTAGGAGGATTTAAAAAAAATAATTAATCACCAATTTAAAAAAAAGTTAGCTGAATTGATTTTGTAGTAAAGATTATTGTCATTTTTAACATATTTATCAAAAAGGATTAAAATTACTTGCATTTTATTATACATTTACAAAACTATTACATTTTTTAAATGCTTGGAAATACATAATTTAAAAAAAAACAAACAGTGTAAAACTGTAAGAGTATTTTTTTGTAAATAAGTGTTAACAATACCACTGATTTTTATTTCAAAAACTTATGGAATTGATATTGATGGCATTTCTGATGAAAGGTCTAATTAAAAAATTTCCCACCAATTTTTTTTAGGTTGTTAATCTTTTTCTATTTTTTAAACAATTTAACACAGTGATATTAAATAACCGGTTTCACTTGTAGGCAGAAGTGACGGCACCAAAAGTACAAGAAATTCAGTTGGAGGTGTGGGATTGGGATCCGGTCTTAACTGGTGTAGTTAATCATGATTTCTTGGGCAGGTACTCACTGCGAGCTTACTTTATCTGTCTTCAAATTACTAACAAACTAACTGCTGTTTATTTGCTTATTGTTTGAATTTAATATTGTATACACACAAGCGCTTTGTATTTAGCAGTGTAGTGTTGTTACTCATTTATAGAATTTAGTTTTGCGTGTTTTGGCATGCAACTAATTTCTGGCTGTCAAATTATCTGGACTATATTATACTTCTTTGGAAATGAAAGAGCGATCGAAAAAGGGAAAATTGATAGGTAAGATGTAACAACCATAGATAAAAAGCTAATATGCTTTTGTGTAAATTTTAAACTTTGTGTTCATCTACTCAGGTGTGACAGGGGAACTTATTTCTATTAAGTGTTATTTTATATTTTTTAAAACCCAATAAGTTACTAAAAGTTTATGATTTATCTTAAATAATTTACAATAAAAATTTGCAGATAAAGTGCTTCTTTTCATGACGGAACTAGTATGTCTTACTGGTAACACATACTGAAGTATTTTGTTAATTAGTTTTTTTTACATAGTTTTTGTTTGTACTGTACTTTACTCTCCCTGATGACTGTACTTCACATACCGGAACTTATTTCTGTACAAAGAAAATACTGTTAACGCCTCCATTGCCTGGTAGTTAAGAGTTTCGTACTGCCAAGCAGAACCTGTTTCTGGGTTCAATTTCTGGCTCAGGTCTGGAAATTATTGCACATTTAAACCTGATTCCGTACCATAACCTATACCGGGTGATTCAAAACTACACGGCAATGTCTTGGGATCTCATTCTATAGCTAAAAATTAAAAAAAAAGTTCATATAAACATATGCCTGAAAACGCTTAGTTAGCGAGTTACAGCTAGCGAAAAATTTCACCAAGAACTCTGTACCCTCGGTGAAGTAAGGCGTATAAAAATGTATCAACTGATCAAAATGTAACAAATATGATTGTTCCTTATGTTTTATAATCTGAAAAATTGAATAAAATTGGTTCCAGAGCTGTAAATGCAATACTTTCAGAGATATCTTACATAAAACACAAGAATTGGTGCAAAGAAATAACACATTTTTGTGTTTAACGTAAGATTACTTCCATAAATGGTAAATAAAGGTGTATTTTTCTTAAATAAATTTGTAGAAAATTTAATTCTGAAAAGATTCATGTGAATTACTCAGGAAAAAATGAATAATAGATATTGAAATTTTACTTTATTTAATCAAAACAGGCGCACATTTGTAACTGCATTAATCAGCTGTTACTCCCATTCTAAATATTAGTTAATATTTTACGCAGTTAAGAATGTGCGTCTGTTTTGATTTTAAATAAAGCGAAATTTCAATATCTATTATTCATTTTTTCCTGAGTAATTCACATGAATCTTTTCAGAATTAAATTTTCTACAAATTTATTTAAGAAAAAATACACCTTTATTTACCATGGAAGTAATCTTACGTTAAACACAAAAATGTGTTATTTTTTTTGCACCAATTCTTGTGTTTTATGTAAGATATCTCTGAAAGTATTGCATTTACAGCTCTGGAACCAATTTTATTCAATTTTTCAGATTAAAAAACATAAGAAACAATCGTATTTGTATCTTTGTAACTACCTTTAACATTTTTATACGGCCTTATTTCGCCGAGGGTACAGAGTTCTAGGTGAAATTTTTCACTAGCCTTAACTCGCTAACTAAGCGTTTTCAGGTATATGTTTATATGAACTTTTTTTCTTATTTGTAGCTATAGAATGAGATCCCAAGAGATTGCCGTATAGTTTTGAATCACCCGGTATAGTAATCTCAAATAATGAAAGCAGTTGATGCAACTTTAAATAAACTAAAAATGAAACTGTACTGTTGTATTCTACAGGCATTAGCTGTTTGGCTGTTATTAAACTCAAATAAATCTGGCAAAACATCTGAAATTGTTTTGAGCAATAACTTGGGTATGTAAGTTAGTTTGCCACTCATCTTATCGTTGATTTATGAAGTTTTATAATATAGATACTTTGAAATGTCATTCCACCTTCCGATTAATCATTGAAATTCTCAACTGTAGTATTGACCTTTCTTTTACTCAAGTCAACACTTATTTAAAGCAAAACGTTTTAGTTGAGTTAAGTAATGAGAAAAATTCAAGTGTTTTTGTTATATTTATAGCCAAAAATACCCTTATCAAACAAATATATATATTTTTTATGTAAATAAAATATTGTACAGTTATTTCATATTTCTTTTGTTATTTGAAAATTATTATTAGCACAGTAAGAGTAATGTAAAGGTACTCTTGTATAAAATTAATTATTTATTTCTAAACTTTGTAGTTTTTATATTTTTGTTTTTATATGGGGTGTTATCCACTGCATGCAAGATTTAATTTTTATTTGGTTTTTTACATTTTTTAATATTGTATTCTTTTTTCTTGTCTTTCATGATGAAAATAAAATTGACGAATGTAATTAGCAAGATCAACCATCGTAATTGTGCATTTTAATATGGACTCCAAATTTGTTTCAATTTAATGATAACTGACTTAAAACTGTCACCAAAATTTTGTTATTTGACAAATATTAATACTTTATTTAGCCTTTCTGAGTTGTTTCAGCCCCCCCCCCCCCAAACTAACTTTTTTTTATGAATCGTTTGGGTTGTCCATTCATTTATACTTTGTTTTAAATTTTTTTCCTGTGCAATAAATAAAAGAGAAAATTTTGTGGAATACAGACCTAACTTGGAGAAGATGATAATTTACGAAATTGTTTACTCACAAGCATTATAATTTCTTTTTATATAATTTTTTTCAAAAAATTTAATCTACTTTTCTTACCAAATGTGCTGAATAATTTTCTTGTGTGTTGTTTATACAACATAAGTGTTGGTTATTATTGATAAATGTACTGCTGATGGCATTTTTCTGTATCTCCATTATTTTTCTTTTAATAATTTTCTACAAGGCTTCCATTTTTTAGTATTAAATATCCGTACAATTCTTTTAACAATTAAATTTTATTTGATTTCTTTTCTAGTCATTTCATCTCTGATAGATTTTTGAAGTTTTTTGGCAGTTTTCTAAATGTTTACCTTTGACTCATCTAAATGTAACCTCTCTTACCTTTTCTTCACAACTTTCAACTAACTTGAAGAAGTTAGGAAACTTTAGACGCTATCATGAATCGACAAGATTGAAAGAAAGTTTTTTAATAGCGTCAGCATTATACATCATGATATTTAACACTGCCTTTTACTGTAATAGAGACTTGAAGCCGATTTTCAATAACTTATTTTGATACAAAGATATTTAAGGTGCTTTGGAAGCTCTTCAATTAAATCTTAAATATAGATCTAATAGTTATAACTTTAAGAGAAAGTCTTTGTAGTTTCCAAGATGGCATCTAAAAATTTATTCTTCTTCCTTTTCCAGCCCTACAGTTCGATGTGAGCCGTGGTCTCCATTGTTCTCTATCCCTCTCCTTCACATATCACTCCCATACTTTGAAGGTCTTTAGTTACATCATCAAGCCAACTAATTCCGGGTTGACCCCACTTTCTGGTACCATAAATGTCAGCCTTCAGTATCCTCTTTGGCATACTTAGTTCGTCCATTTGCTTCAAGTCACCTAGCCTTTGTATTTGCTGAGACTTGTTGATTTGTAAGACATCCTTTGTTCTAACATCTTCTCTATTTCTCAATTATGTCTGTTTTATTCTCCCTAACTGGCCTATAGACACAATTTTCTTTATAAATTTTGAGAGTATTTTCTCTTATTTTGTTGCGTTAGTCTATGTTTCACCTTCATAGGTGACAACTGGCCTAATAAGTGTCTTGTATATTTATATTTTTGTACTGTGGATCAGCTTGCTCCATAGAAGTCTAATCTAAAAATTTATTAATAACGGGTGACTAAAGTCGCGCAACCCAAACTACAAAAAATTGTTTTTAGAGTATCTTTTCATATTTTTAACTTACTAAATAACAAACTAACATGATTATTTGTATTCACAAATTATTTTTTGATACCGTTCAGCTGTTATGGTCTCCGAAAAAAGATAGGCCCAAAAATTCTCCGACGAGATACACCACACCCACTCCAATTTTTTGCGAGTGTAATGGCTGTTCGTGGAACGTATGTGGGTTGCTGCAGACCATATTCTGGAATTTTGACTCTTTACATATCCGCTAAGATGAAACCAAGCTTCGTCGCTGAAAAAAACCTTGTCTAAAACAGATATGTAATTTCTAATGAAACGTCTGACCACCGACAGTACTGCATTCACTTTTCTTTGTCTGGTTCTTGGAGCTGATGAGTCACACTTATACGATACAGATGTAATTTCAGCACTTTAGTAGCCTTACAAACACTTATAAGATAGCTTAATCTGGCTAGCAAATTTCTGAAGAGACTTTTTCGGAGAACGAAGAAGTTTTTCGTTTATTGTATGCAGAGTATCATCCGTTAAAATACTTGGACAGCCTGTACGTTTACAGTCATCCACGCTTCCTGTATCCTGAAAACGACTAAATAAACGAGATATAGTAGATTTGTTTGGGACATTAGCATCTGGAAAAGCATTTGAAAACTCGTCTTTACACTTCAAATACGATTTCGATTGGCAGTAACTCGCAACAATGAAAACACGTTCGTGCGTAAACGAAATTGTAGCTCGGACTAACTTTTTACTTACTTTTTACTTTACAACCAGGGCGTTCAGGCTTCTGCAGCCCCTCCTCACCGCGACCTAAAAGATCTTTTGTGATTGCCCCTATTCCTTATTTATGCAAGACCCACACTTTCAATAAAGCGCAGAATCTGCCTAGGATCTAGTGCACTTACCTGAGAAGGTGTTAACACGTCCTTACCCATCAGCGCTCTTCTTTTGCAGCCAACCACCTTGCAACTGCATAAAATATGCTCAGCCTTCTCTTCTGCCTCATGACAGAATCTACACAGGCTCTCTTCAGCACCTCCTATCTTGGATAAATGATACCCAAGATTACAATGACCAGTCATCAGGCCCACTACCCTCCTCAAGTCCTGTCTTCCTAGTCTATTATATATCCCAGCCTTTCTGCTGGAATAGGCAATGAATTTCTTTGCCTGTTCACAGCCTGGCACCTTCTCCCAATAGGAGGTTTTAGCCTCCTCTTCCCAGGCCCTAACTATACCTCTATAATAGCCTTTACCAATTCCACAGAATGGCTCTGGGCCTATGAAGTGAGAGGCTGCACCTTTCTTTGCTAAGGCATCCGCTCTCTCATTTCCAGGCACTCCCTGGTGCCCCGGCACCCAACGCAGCGTCACCACATTACGCTTGGCCACGGCATCCAAAACTTCCCGACAATCATAGGCCAATCGCGACTCAAAAGTACAAGACCTCAAAGCCTTGATGGCCGCCTGACTATCGGACAAAATATAAATGTGCGACCCACTGAGGCGCCTTTCAGTACACCTCTCCGCACAGACCTTAATGGCCAATATTTCAGCTTGGAAGATGGTTATGTTACACCCAAGGGCCAGGGAAATCTTTCCCCCGGCCCCCCAGGCCACCAATCCCGCTCTTCTGCTCATCACTGAGCCATCAGTATACCAAACGGTAGCCCCTTCCGGTATCACTGGCTGTCCCTCCGCCCACTCCTGACGATCAAAAATTTCCACCCTCAGTGTGTCGGAGAAGTCGTACGCTCTGTTCATACGGTCCCGAGGACCACCTACCACACCCATCCCCTCAATCTCTTTGAAGATCTCAGTGTGGCCCATCTCCCCTGATGGGACCCCGATCTTGCCCTCCAGCCTCAAGGCAGTTCTTATCGCCTCCTTCTTCACTTGAATATGAAGAGGAGGCAAATCAAACATCGCCTCCATAGCAGCCGTTGGACAAGTGCACATTGCACCACATATCCCTAGGCAGGCCAGTCTCTGCAGCTTCCTCAGCGGATCCTGCGCCGTCCTCAGATCTGTTCTTGGCCACCATACAAAAGCTGCGTACGTGACCATTGGCAAAATGATGCTCACATAAGCCCATTTTACCATACGAGGCCTAAGCCCCCAAGTCTTCCCAAACAGACTCTTACATATCCATAAGGCCTTTGTAGCCTTCTCAACGGTCCTGGACATGTGGCCTTTCCAAGTTAGGCCACTATCCAGGGCAACCCCCAGATACTTTACCTCAGGGGAGTAGTTTAAATCCACTCCTTCCAGAGTCAAAGCATCCAGGGCAATCTTCCTTTTCCTCGTAAAAGGAACAACAACCACTTTTTCCGGGTTAATACGCAGCCCCTCCTGTCCACACCAGGTGTGAACTAGATTAAGGGCTCCCTGCATACGCTCCCGGATAGTTGTCGTATACTTTCCTCTGACCAGGATCACCAGGTCATCAGCATAACTGACCACCTCGAACCCCTCCTCCGTCAGCTTAATGAGCAGCTCATCGATGACCAGTGACCACAGGAGGGGTGACAACACCCCACCCTGCGGACAGCCCCTTCTCGCCCCACCAGTCACCGACTTGCCCCCCAGGCGAGTCCGTATCTCCCTATTCCTAAGAACGGACCCAACCCATTTAATCACACTAGATTGAACACCCTTCTTCCTTGCAGCCTTCTCAATTGATGTAAACAGGGTGTTATTAAACGCCCCTTCCACATCTAAAAAGGCACACAGGGCCATCTCCTTGTCCCTTATGCTTCCTTCAATCCGTGTAACCACATCATGAAGGGCTGTTATCGTAGACTTCCCAGTCTGGTAGGCATGCTGACACCCATGAAGGGGCCTTTCATGTAAGGCCCCACCCCTGATGTGTCTGTCCACCACTTTTTCCATAACTTTGAGCACAAAGGAGGTCAAGCTGATCGGTCTATACGACTTAGGCTCAAGTGGGGGTTTCCCAGCCTTTGGTATAAAGACCACCTCAGTTTCCCTCCAGCTCTTCGGTACATATCCAAGTGCACAACTAGCCCTAAAGATATGTAGCAAATAACTAATAAGCTTGTTGCCCCCATTTTGCCGCATAGCAGGGAAAATCCCATCAGGGGCAGCCGATTTGTAGGGTTTAAACATACCCACAGCCCACTTGACTTTAGCAAATGTGAAGACCTTACAAGCCTCCCTTCTCGCTAAAGCCACTTCTCTACCATGACCGCCCAAATTCACCCTCTCACACTCATCCGGGCGGTCCTCTAATGAGCCGGGAAAGTGTGTTTCTAACAGCACCTTAACCGTTTGCTCCATACTTTCAGTCATAGTTCCATCCTCTCTCCTTAACTGTCCAATAGGATTTGAGTGGTCTTTGCTCAAAACCTTCCGAAGTCATGCTACAGCAGGGGTCTCATTTACCCCCTCACAGAACGACCTCCAGGCTCTTCTCTTAGACCTCCTCAACTCTCTGTTATATTCAGTTAGAGCCACCTTGTATATGCTCCACTCACCATAACATTTGGCTCTATTAAACAGTTTCCTAGTCCTGGATTTCAACTCCTCCAGCCGACTATTCCACCATGGCACACTTCTTACCATATTTTTTCTTTTTTCAGGACAATTATCACAAAAAGCCTTATTAAGACGCTCCCTTAACTTGTCTGCCACCCTTTCTAGTTCTGTCACCGACCTAGGGGTAACCCAGACGTCCTCCATCTCAGACTGCACCTGTTCCCTGAAGCCTTTCCAGTCTGTCAACTTCGGTACCCTCATTCTTTCACTCTTCCCGACCCCCAGGCACATATTAAATTCAACATACCTGTGGTCAGAAAGAGATGCCTTTTCAGAGACTCTCCAGTCTCTAATCTCATACCTCGTGAGCTCGCTCGTGATGGTAAGGTCCAAAACCTCCCTTCTCCCAGCGGTCACAAAGGTAGGCTCATCACCTCTATTACTTAAATATAAGTCATTACTAATTAAATATTCAAGTAGGCACTCACCTCTCCTATTGGTGTTGGTAGATCCCCAAATGGTATGGTGTGCATTTGAGTCACATCCAACCACCAACTCCTGGCCTCGTCTCCGGCATCCTTCCACCAACCGACGAAACTCCATAGGGGGTATCTCACTGCTATCCCCCGGGAAGTAGGCGGAGGCAATAACTGCCTCTTTCCTCCTACTCCCCTTCTGCATCTCCACGGAGATAGCTACAAGGTCCCTAGTAACACACAAAGGGAAGCACTTTATATCATTTCTGATCACTATACATGATCTAGGGTAAGATATACTAGAATCATATATCAACTTACCATTTATGGAGGAGAGTCCGCAGATACGTCCACCTCTGCTCCATGGTTCCTGGACTAACGCCATTTCCAGCGACTCCCTGCAGAACCTTTCACCCAGCGCCGCTGAAGCCGCCTTGGAATGGTGAAGGTTCACCTGGACGACCTTGCTATTCATTGTCGCCTGTGTTTCCCATGGGCCTTCCTTTCCTGCTTTTGCAGGAATCTTGGCCCATGAGCTCTCCTACTTGGCTGGAGCACGTGCCGCCCCGTCCCCGACGGACCGGCAACGGGATCGCCACCCCTCCGCCCACCATCAGAATGTAGTGAAGGACCCTTTCCTTCCTTCTTCGGAGGCCGCGTCCTCCTCTGCGGTGGCTTACCCACCACCCGAGGCGACTCCTCCTTCTCCTGGGGCACCTCTTCCCCTTCTTGAGATGGACTCGTCTCCACCAGAGTCGAACTCATCTCCTCTAGTGGCGGCTCATCCACCTCTTCTTCATCCATAGAAGACGGGGCCTCCTCCCTAGCCCCCCCTTCCTTTGCTGCTTTCTTCTTGGGGTTAGCTCGGACTAAACAAACTGTTTCGTGCAACGCCCTCCTTTGGCGGATGGTGTGATCTAGCAGTGCTACCATACACAGTACTGTCACACAATAAATTTTCCTACTCGCAATATCTTTGGCAACTTCAACTGTCATTCCTGTAAAGCAGCAAAATTCAGGTTGCACGACTTTACAGAGTCACCTGTATTTTAAATATAATTCATTTATAGTTATTAGATAAAATATTAGTTTGGCGCTACTAAATACAGAGATTTTGATAAATTAAGAATAGGGGAGACTAAATTTACAAATCATTTGAATAAATTCTTGGCAATTTATTATATTGTAACCACCCATAAAGGAAGCTGATATTTAGAATTTAATTGCGATTTGGTGGCTCATTGTGATCTTGAATACAATTTTTCTTGAATACAATTAACTTTTATCATCTCTTTGTGGTACGAATAATTATTTTTATTCACTTATTTAATTTCCTTCAAATATTATAAAAATAATTAAATCTTGACTGACAGTGAATAAGATCTCTTTAACATGTGTCTGGATATATATCATCTTTAACCAGTAACATTCATTGTTTTTATTTTATTCATAGCATGCTCTGAAAACTTTTGTTGTAGTTGTGAAAACTGAGATGTTTAACAATTGTAAACATGATCATTTTATTCTACAGATTAAACTTTTACTATGGTATTAATAAATTCTTATAATTATTATATCTGCTATATTTAATACTCTTTATTTTTTATTTTTCCACGTATCACTTTGTGCTTTAGCTACTAATTGTTCTTCTTATAGTTTATGGTGGAGGAGAGTAACGGCCAATTTCTTGTTTTACGTCTTTTTGACAAAGATAATGCTGCGAACGATGACAGTCTAGGCAGGTACTGGCATTTTCTTTTTTAATGATTTATTTATTTTTAATAAGTAAGTATTTTTTTATCTTGGAATATTATTAAGTTGGTCATTAATTAATTCTGTGCCCTAGAAGTAAAGGATGTTAACTCCAATTTTGGCAAAATAAGTTTAAAAATCAACAAGAAAGCTCTATAAAAGTTTTAGTAACCACATAAACTCCACTTTTGTGCAATGATGCAGAAGATTTTGAAAATGACTACTATTTTTAACTCTAATTGAATGTATACTCGTTATTGACAATAAGTTATTTTATTTTGAATTATTTTGTTTTTATTGCCTTACTGATATGTCTCAGAATTTTCTTGAAGTCTGTAATTTTTTTCAAACATTGTGGATAAAATGCTGGTTTTTTATCAGAATAGATTTATCACAATATATTTTGTCTAAGTTTTGTTTTTCGTTTGAATAACTCAAGTTACATTGGGGGTTAACACTAATGTAATTAAAACGCAGAAAGACATCAAGAGTATGAAGTCCTGTGGGTGGTCAGGGGGTAGTAGAAGTTAAGAAAGTTGAGTGGAAAGTTTCATCATTTAAATCTCTAAACCAGAAGATATCTTATTTGGTACAAATTTTAAAAAATCTCACACCTTCAGAAATTTTTTACAAAATAAAAAACTTGTTTTTGGTTTTGCTTGAAAATTACAAAAATGGAGTTAACTTCCTTTACTTATTAGGTACAGAATTAATTAAGAGGTTAGGCACTCACTGTTCGGTGGATTTGAGGTTTGCACACTTTAGACATCAGGAGTAGTGATAGAATAACTACTAGATTCATAGTTTCTGTTTTAAAACCTCTATTATTTCATTTATGTACAAAAAAGGTTGTAGCTGCTATTATAATATTAAAGAAAATGTAGTGTGCTAGGGAAAAAGAGTAAAAGTCAAAAATTCAGTTTTCAGAAGAATGAAAAAACTTTTATTTATTTTAAATGGACTTATATTTTAAAACAACAAAATGTTTCAATCTTTGTTTGGTTTTGATACAAAAATCTGTTATTTTTCATTTTAGACCACGTAAAGTAACTTTAGATATTTCTGGCACCTCTTTTTGCAGCTTACACTCTGCATTCTTTTATTGTTGGTCTTTTTCTTTTCTTTCGCCCATCCAGTGTTCGTTCTTTTGTTTCATTTGTAGGGCTTCTAGAAGGCTCCTTTGAACATGTTGTTGCAGGCTCCCCGAAAACCAAAAGCTAGTGTGCACCTCGTTAAGCAACAGTGAATACCTATCTGTGAAGTTTGTTACCACCTGGATTAGTTCTAATTAGAGACATTCCATCTCGCTTGTTAAAGTTACTTCAAAGTTACAACAGATGGGACAGATTACTCGATCCGAATTTAGAACTATGGATGTAAACTGTAAAGCTCTCCTCTTCAGTTCAGTTGAGCAGATGCTGAATGGTCAACACATGGAGGGTGCACCTCAAAATCTATACCTTACCAACAGAAGCATCTGACATTTCTGATTGCTCTACTCTTTTGGGTGCAGGAGAATGAGCACCATTTGTATTATATTTAAAAGAAGAACAAATTTTCAGAATCATGTCACTTTTCTTATTTTGACCATTTTGTAATATATACTCTTTTTCCCTGGCCCCCTAAAAATAGAAAGAGGAAGCGGTATGGAAAAACAAAGGCAAATAAATGGTTGTAGCAATAAAAGAAATTTAAGTCATATAAGTTCAATTAAATAATTAGAGCTTAGTAATTGTTATTAATTTGTCACAGCATTTACTTTTTCTGTGAGCTTGATGAATTCCATCATTAATTGAATTAATATTCTGATAATTTTCCGTGGTAAAATTTGTTGACCAGTGGATTAGGAAAAAATACTAAATAGTTTTACACAAAACTAATAAACATCAAAAACCTGCCATAAAACATGATGTTCAACAAATTAAGACTGCTAACACATGCTGACAACACGTACAAGTACATGGAGCGATACAAGAGAAATGGACTACAGTTTATTCCATTCACTGTAATTGGTCCCTTTATTGTATGGTCATACCGAGTTATCTTTGTAACCGTCAACATATCTTGTTTATATCTACTTCTAATACAGTAATAATTTGGTACATCTTTTCAGCAGTTCAGTGCTTTATTCTTCCTAGGACAATATTTTTTTCTGCAGTTGAATATAATTCTAGGATATTATTTTTTATCAAGCATCCTATGTAGGATTTTAAACAGCCGTATTATTTAAAATTGAAATATATATTTCTAACCACCAGAATACGGTAACATAAAACACTTACAAATGTTTATAGCGCTTTCGTGTATCTTGCTTTCGTGTCTTAGTAAATTAAAATTTTTTATGTCAAAATTTAAAACTTCCTGCTCCTACCATGGTAGATAAGGAATAGTCGATTCTTATATTTAAAACAGTCTTACCAACTTAATCAGTTGATTGTCATATTCAATCTGTGTGTTCATTAATTTTTCCCTGTTATTGTATTTATAAATATAATATTTTTCCAAAATTTCAATTTCATTTTCTCTGTTATTTATTTCTAATATTTCTAGATTATTTTTTATACTCGACATAGTATGTTTATTTTTGATCATGTGTTCAGTGACATTGGAGAATTTTCGATTTCCTTTTTTATAGTTTGAATAGTGTTCTGTAAACCGTTTTTTAAAAGATCTGGTGGTTTTACCTATATATATATTTCATTACATTCATTACATTTAATTTTATAAATTCCACATGAATTAAATTGATTATTTTCTTTGTCTTTATCATTTACATTCATATTAATATTATGTTTTTGTAAAATAAATTTTATAGGAAACTGGTTTATATGCTATTTTATATTTATTTTTATCGTATATATTCTAGAATAGGCTTTTGCACTAAGCATTTTCTGTAAATGCAATTACGCACTCAGCCAATTTTGATTACATTAGTTCCAAATATATGGAAACGAAGAAATGGAATACACTACTTGTATTATACGAGGGGGTACCCAAAAGAAACCGGAATTATTTTTTAAAACTATTTATTTTTAATTTTTTTACAAAAGAACCTTATCCCCTTCAAAATACTCTCCATTACAACTAATACATTTGTCCCACCGGTGCTTCCACTGTTCAAAACATTTTTTGTACTCCTATTCAGTGATGGCTGCCAGCTCATCCGTCGTTTTTTTCTTGACATCATCAACGTTGTTAAATCGGAGACCTTTCATGCCCCTTTTCATGCGTAGGAACAAGAAAAAATCACACGGAGCCAGATCGGGTGAGTACGGTGCGTGTGGTAGCAAAACCATGCCGTTTTTCGCCAAAAACTGGGTAACCGAGATTGCCGTGTGTGCAGGCGCGTTGTCGTGGTGGAAAAACCAGTCCCCTGTCTGCCACAAATTAGGTCTTTTACGACGAATGCTGTTTCGTAGTCTTCTTAACACTTCAAGATAAAAAGCTTGATTTACCGTCTGGCCTGGTGGAACGAACTCTGAATGAACAATTCCCCTCACATCAAAAAACAAATCAGCATTGTTTTGATGTTCGATCTGACTTGACGACTTTTTTTTGGTCGGGGTGATAATGAAGTCTTCTATTGACTGGATTGTTGTTTGGTTTCTGGGTCGTACCCATAGCACCAAGACTCGTCACCCGTAATGATCTTTGACATGAAATCTGGATCAGTTTCAAGCTGTTGTTTCAAATCACTACACGTTTCAATTCGACGTTCCTTTTGAGTGTCTGTCAGAACCCGAGGCACAAACTTGGCAGCGACTCTTTTCATTGTCAAGTCTTCTGTTAAAATGCGTTGGACTGAGCTCCAAGATAACCCACTAACCTGTGATATTTGGTCAATGGTCTGTCGTCGGTCTGTTCGTACAATTTCTTTCACTTTCACAACATTTTCGTCTGTTTGGGAAGTCGACGGTCGTCCAGAACGAGGTTTGTTCTCAATCGACATGTCGCCATTTTTAAAGCGCAAAAACCACTCGTACACTTGGGTTTTTCCAATAGCGTCGTCTTTGTAAGCTGTGTTCAACATTACAACTGTTTCCGCGGCGTTTTTACCGAGCAAGAAGCAAAATTTCACAGCCGAACGTTGTTCATTAAAACTTGCCATCATGAAAAACGACACGAGCACAAAACAGCACTAGCGAGAACAATCACTGCACGAGAACAGAACAAGCTAGATCAATGAACAAAATGGCATTGAACTGGCAATGAGTAGCGCTGTCCCAGAGGTTCGTAAATAAAATTTTCAAATTATTTTAATCTCTTCAAAATTCAAGGTTCTTTATTAAAATTTCTTAATAAATATTATAAAATTCTTAAAAGTATTAAATCTTTAAAATCTTTTAAAATGCGTTAAAAATCCTTGAATATCTGCTCCACCAAATCTTCTAAAATTGTTTATTGTTTCTCAATAATATTTTTAAAATTCGCAAACTTTTTCTATTTTAAAAAACTGTAAATCGCATCTCATTCCTTAAAAGTTTTAAAATAGAATGAATTAACAATCCATTTTATTTCATAAAAAAAATATGTTCTTTTTTTTTCTTTTAAATTTTTTTTTATTATTATTCTCGTTGCTCGCATCTGAAGGTGGTAAATCATCTGTTGTTTATATTGAGTGTGTGAATGTGTATGTTTATGTTATGCGTGAGCGTATTTAGTTTGTCATTTGTATGTACGTGTGCGTTATTGTTTGTGTGTATAAGTGTCTCCTATTACAATCTTCCCCCCCCCCCCGGGGAGTATGCATAAGCAAAAAGTATGGATAAGCAAAAAAGGGGTGGGTGCTTAAATGTTAAAAAAGAAGGTGAGTACGTAGCAGTTGTCGGCCTGAGACGGTAAAATTCGTTCATTCGGGGCCCCTTTCAATAATACATTCATACAGCATGCAAACAGCATTTTTTTTTTTTTTTTTTTTATTACAATCATCTCAAGCTCGAGTATCGCGACAGACATCACCAAAAAGGTATTATTTGTAGCAAATTATGTAACCTTTTTAAGGTTAGAAACGTGTTCTTTGGTTATTTCTCCCCCAACGGTCTTACGGAGTAAGGCTGTAACTGGAGTGGAGAAGCCGATGATATAAAATGGTTCAGACCATCGGTATGCCATTTTTGCACAAATATTTTTCCGTTTCGAACTTACGGAGTGAGTTTTAAGCAAAACTTTATCTCCCACCGAAAACGGATTGGGGTGGCGCATAGCATTATATCGGCGTGCCATATCATGATGAGATTTAATTAGTTTTCTTCTAATGTCACACATCATGTTACTTGAACGTACAGGATTTCTATGAAGGATATCTTGGATATTCCATGCTCTATCCAACGGTGTTTGAGCTGGAAAAGTATGTAATATATCAAATGGACATTCCCCATGCGCGTTATGCTGAGCCATATTGAAGGCTAATTGAAACCAAAATAGAGATTTATCCCAGGTTGTTTGAGTAGTTGCATGGTATGCAATAAGAATAGACCGAAGATTTCGGTTTAATCGTTCGGCGTGAGATGGTTGTGGATGGTAGGGGGAGAGAGTGGTTCGTTTTATGCCTAGGTTGAAACAAAAGTTTTTAAAAATTATTGAATTAAAAGTTTTGGCATTATCTGTGACGATTAACCTCGGGATGGAGTAATTTTGAAAAATACGTTTTAATTCCTCTATAATGGAGGATGTATTAGTGTTTTTTAATGGAGCTAACCATGTAAATTTTGAAAAACTGTCTACCACCACTAGAATATATTTGTACCCTTGGTTGGTTTTTGGTAGGCTGCCTACCGTATCAATAAACAGTGTATCAAACGGTGTTGTTGGAACTCTGGAACTGAGATTTCCCCATTTATAATTCATTCCATGTTTGCTGCGTTGGCAGGTTGTACAAGCATTCACTTTTAAAGGAATTTCTTGATATACAGCCGGCCAATAAAAATACCGTGTAATTTTGTGTATAGTTTTAGCGACACCTAAATGTCCACCGATTTCCGAATGATGAAAATATTTAAATACTAAATCCTTTAAGGAATTGGGGAGAACAATTTTGGTCGGATTATTGTTTTTATCTTTGAGACATAGGACTCCTTTGGATAAACAAAATTTATTATCCATTTGTTGTTTTTGTTGAAGGATAAAGGTATCCTGTTCCTGATGTTGTCTTATGTCTGTAAAAGATAGGGGGAACTGCGATAATAAAGTATTAATATAAGATATATCTTTTGAGATATCTTCGTTATTTAAATCGTACATCCTCGATAATGCGTCCGCCACATTATTATCCGAACCACGGATGTGATTAATTTTAAATTTAAAAACAGATAACCGAAGTAACCATCTAGCCAATCTACCCAACTGTTTTGGTCTGGAAAGAAGCCAGGCTAAGGCTTGATTATCGGTTTCTAAAAGAAATTCACGATGTGCTAAATAGGTCCTGAAATGATCTGTTGCAAAAACGACCGCAAGACACTCCCTTTCATACGCAGAAAACTTCCTTTCGGCCGTCGTTAACGTCTTAGAAGCGTACGCTATGGGTCGTCTAAACCCTTCTTGTTCCTGAAGCAGTACAGCTCCTAGACCTGTATCCTTTTTTTTTTTTTTTTTGGTTTAACGTCCGACTGCGTTAAACCAAAAAAAAAAAAAAAAAAAAAAAAGGATACAGGTCTAGGAGCTGTACTGCTTCAGGAACAAGAAGGGTTTAGACGACCCATAGCGTACGCTTCTAAGACGTTAACGACGGCCGAAAGGAAGTTTTCTGCGTATGAAAGGGAGTGTCTTGCGGTCGTTTTTGCAACAGATCATTTCAGGACCTATTTAGCACATCGTGAATTTCTTTTAGAAACCGATAATCAAGCCTTAGCCTGGCTTCTTTCCAGACCAAAACAGTTGGGTAGATTGGCTAGATGGTTACTTCGGTTATCTGTTTTTAAATTTAAAATTAATCACATCCGTGGTTCGGATAATAATGTGGCGGACGCATTATCGAGGATGTACGAGGACGCATTATCGAGGATTGGCAATTGCCTGTTTAAGATCTTCAAACGCTATTTTCTGTGATTCTCCCCAGAAAAATTGAGTATTTTTACGACGCAATTTATTCAGGGGTTCGATTCTATCAGCATAATTTTTGATAAATTTAGAAAAATAATTAATCATACCACAGTATCGATGTACTTGTTTCACTGACGTCGGTTCCGGGTACTCCAATATTTTTTGTGTCCTAGTTGAGTCTATAGAGACCCCTTTGTACGATAATGTGTGTCCAAGAAACGGTATTTCATTTACGGCAAATGTTACCTTATCAGGATTAACTGTAATGCCAGCTTTCCGCAGAATTGACAATACTATTTTAATGTGTTTCAAATGTTCTGAAAAACTTTTGGAATATATTAATATATCATCCATGTAATTAAATACAAATTTATATTTAATGTTTTTGAATATTGTATTCATAAGACGTGTTAAAACTTGTGCGCCAGTCGACAAACCAAAGGGTAATCTCTCATATTCATATAAGCCATCCGGGGTACAGAACGCGGTGATTTGACGAGATTTTTCTGTCAATGGTATTTGATGGTACGCTTGCGCTAAATCTAATGTACTGAACCATCGTGCATTGGAAAACCATTGAAAAGCATGATTTATATTCGGTAAAGGTTGGGCCTCTGAGTCAATTATTAAGTTGACTGAGCGATAGTCTACGACTAAACGACTCGTGCCATTTGGTTTTGGAATCAAAAACGCTGGAGATGAATAAGGCGAAACACTTTCTCTAATTACTTTATCTTTTAATAATTTATCAATTTGTTGTTTCATTTGAAGTGTTTTTATTGGATTTAAGGGATAGGGTCTAGATTTTATAATTTCACTGTTTTTAAGTTTAATATCATATTTTAATACGTGGGTACAGCCTAATTTAGTAGTGAGTACGTCAGGAAATTCCTTACATAAATTATCAATTTTATTTTTAATATACTCACTTTGTTCCACATTATTAATCTGATCTGGGTATAAATTTATTAGATGAAATTTTTGATTTTTCAACCAGTCAAAAGTTATCACAGACCTTGTGGCATTAAATATTGCACGTGTTTTTTGTAGAAAATGCATTCCAAGTATTATTTCGTGCTGTATTTTTGTTAATACCTTAAAATTTATTTTCCATGATATATTTTGTAGGTTAATGTTAATCCAGACCTGTTTATTAATTTCTAGAGGAAACCTATCAGCTGTAAGACAAATTGCCTTAATATTTTCCTCTTTTATAATCGCCTTCTTAGCCTTTAAAAGTTTATACATTTGTTGGTTAATAATGTTATGCGTGGAACCAGAATCAATAAGGGCATTAAATATATCATTTTTGATTTTTATTGATAAAGCTTTCAAAGTATAATTACTGTTTAACCTTTGTTCTTTTATCTTTAAATGTTTACATGTGTTATGTTTACAAATACGCATCATATGACTATGTTGTGCGCATTTGTAAACATTCAGTTTTTTGGAACATGGTTATTTCCTTTTTGCTGCAAAAGTTTACAATTTCTTTTGATATGACCTAATTTATGACAATAAAAACACTTCAAAGTTGTTGCTGACATTTGTGATCTGATTTTATTGCATGCTGTATCTTTTAATGTGTTTTGTTTACCTTGAGTAGGTACTGTGTTATTTTCAGTGTTTATGACGCCTGTATTATTCATTTTTGATAAACCGATGTCATTAAGAGTTCTAGCATAAACTCTTTCATAGACATAGGCATCTAATTTATTAAAATCTTGTAAGTTATTGGGTTTGCCGATTATACCTATGTGTGTGGCATATATTTCATTTAAACCCGTTAAAATTATATTAATTAACTCACCTTCTGTTAAATCTAGTCTTAATACATCATGATTTTCTAAAATTTCTCTCATGTATTCCGCAAGGGTCTCCGTTTGTGACTGGTTTCGGTATAATAATTTTAATTTTAATATTTCTTTCATTTTTGGTGTGATTAATTTATTTACTAAATCTCTATGAAATTGATCGAAATTATGATTATTTCTAATAGAATTTTCAAAAATTTGTTCTGTGAAACCGGTCATAAACGGAGTTAACAACACCAAGGGTAAATCAACTGCATAACGTTTCTGTATCTGTTTAATAATTTTGATATTTCGTACTAACGTGTCAATGTCACGTCCATCAGTAATAGTTAATTGTTTTAATTCGTTTTCTATTGGATTTGCAATTTTTGTCCAATTAAAGTTCAATTCGTGTTGGAAACACACGGGATTATTGTTACCTACGGCATTTGGTATTAATATGTCAGGGGTTTCGTTTCTAAGAACAGGATTTTGCATTTCTGGGTGATGCACAAGATTAATTTGATCATAATTAAGAATTCCTTGTTGTTGGTCAGGTAAGAAATTATTCCCTAAATGTGCCTCTTCAGGATTTAAATTTTGCTCGAAATTAGGTTCAACTTCGAAATTACGCAACCCATTAGCCTTCCAAATATCAAATCCCTCTCTTAAATTTTGAAAGCCTACGACTTTATCTGGTTTGTTGGGTAATATAAATGTTAATATTTTGTTAAGCCGATCATCAAAAATTTCGGCATTATACTTTTCTAATTCATTTAAATTTTCTATGTTTCTTAACCTTACTAAATAGTTTTGACACTCTGTCAGTTGTTTATCCATGTCAAATCTATGTAATGTAGTTAGATCGATTTGTCGCCCGTTATCTAAGAGTTTTTGTAATCGTTGTCTTTTTTGTCTTACGTTTCCTGTTGTTGTGCTTTTCCGTATTCTAAGTTGGAAGTTAAGGTTCGTTTCATCCAGTTTAGTGGAATCAAGAATCGGTGCTACCTGTCTATTCATGTTTCTATTTGTTTTGTTTGTTGATGAGGATTATTTATGTGTATGTAATAGATGACTTACCAGTCGACGTCGGTATACCTGTCAGATGTGAGTTGTTTATAATTTAGTTTTTTATAAATTTTAGAAGATTTGTTGTTTTATTTTTGATCTTTCTCTTTGTCTCCTTCTTGGCCTTTGACTAATTTTGTTATATTTGTTTGATGATTTCTTGTTGATGAATTCTTCCTTTTTGTTTATTATTTTAATTTCTTTCCCAAATATTATATTATTGAATTTATTTATTGAAATTTTTCATTAAGTATCCTGGTCACGGCACCATTTTTGTCCCAGAGGTTCGTAAATAAAATTTTCAAATTATTTTAATCTCTTCAAAATTCAAGGTTCTTTATTAAAATTTCTTAATAAATATTATAAAATTCTTAAAAGTATTAAATCTTTAAAATCTTTTAAAATGCGTTAAAAATCCTTGAATATCTGCTCCACCAAATCTTCTAAAATTGTTTATTGTTTCTCAATAATATTTTTAAAATTCGCAAACTTTTTCTATTTTAAAAAACTGTAAATCGCATCTCATTCCTTAAAAGTTTTAAAATAGAATGAATTAACAATCCATTTTATTTCATAAAAAAAATATGTTCTTTTTTTTCTTTTAAATTTTTTTTTATTATTATTCTCGTTGCTCGCATCTGAAGGTGGTAAATCATCTGTTGTTTATATTGAGTGTGTGAATGTGTATGTTTATGTTATGCGTGAGCGTATTTAGTTTGTCATTTGTATGTACGTGTGCGTTATTGTTTGTGTGTATAAGTATCTCCTATTACAGCGCTACAAGCAGCCTAGTGGCGGGAATTTGTACTGCACAAGGTCCGCCCACAGCAGAGCTATTCCGGATACTTTTGGGTACCCCCTCGTACATGTACTGTAGTTCATATACCACTCTCCATTCCATGTCACCGTATTACCTAAAGTAAAACCACTCGCATTCAATTTTCCATACATTCCAAGTGTGTGTTGTAGCCTTAAATAAAAAGATTAAATTTTTTAATAAATTAGCTATTTTCCCTCTATAGTCATTTCATGTCACTGAAATGAGACATGTTTTATTTTGTTATCAATTTTTTGTTAATCTAAGAATAATTTTCATATTCTACTTTCTTGCATTTTAAGAGAAAGTATGTATTATAAACATTAAAAAAAATTCTTAAACTTATTTTATGAAAATTTAATTGCCTTGAATAAAAGAATAAAAAAAATAGGTTTTAAAATTTTGTTTTGCCAAAAACCAGTAGCTGAAATCAATATTTACTTAAAATTTTGATAAAACCTTATGCTGTTACTCTAATATTTAAGGGTTTTACAATTGTGTTTTTTTTTTAGTATTAACTATAGCCCCAAATTATTCTTCATTCTGATCAGGAAATTAATTTTATTAAAAAAATTAATGAAACTTTCCATTTCTATAAACATGAAATTAATAATCTTCAAGTGACTCATCTAGATGACAAAATATCCAGAATTATAAACTAGAAACTTGTAATTTAGTGTGTAAGTTTTGTTCGAAAAGCTAATAAGAGAGGATTTTCAAAAACTTTAGTTTTTAAGAAGGAAACCATTAATGTTGTAGATTATATATCAACATTTTTTTCTAAATGGTTTTTTGAATTTTACAATAAAATTCTGTGTAGGCAACATTGTAATAAAATATTACTTTGTAAAGAAGTACAATCTTTTAATTTAGATACATTCTTTATATCAGTTTAAATATTGTAATTAAAGATTAATTACAAAGTAATAATGGTGAATTATAATATTTTTGCTGTTTGAATCTAAAATTAAAATTCCAAGTTATAGAAAAATATTCATATTTAAATATTATGTAGCATACAAAAAGGAACACTTGGGAAAAATTATAATTTATAAAATTGACACTTATATTATAATTTGCTTCTTTATACAGAGTGATTCATGAATAAACAATAAAAGAAAACTAATAAATATTTTTTTGGAAATAAGAGTACGTCAAGAGATGAATGTACATTAAAAAAAGATTTGGAATGCCTCTATTAAGAAATCTTTCTTATTATTCCTGCTTTGCAGCCAGCGAGTTTCCATTGCAGGATTTACAAATAAAAGTCATGTCAGCATATTCCTCATTTGAAAACTGAAATGGCATTTTGAGAATGTAGAACCCAAATATGTAATTTCATGCGCAGTGCACAACTGGTACAACTTTAGTATACAATACTGCACGCTATTCAAATTCTGAGCTAAAAGATTTTGATTATTGGTCAGCTGTTAATACTGCCAACTTACGAAATAAAAAAACCCATTTATTTATACCATATTTGTCCAATAATATTTTTAATTTTTTCCATAATTTGTTGGTAAAATTATTAATATTGTTTTTTATTAAACTTTTCTTGGATTTACTAGATCTTTTTAATTATGTATTTATTACTTTCTTTTATTAACTTGATTTATTTGAAGATATTTATGGACATTAGAAGTATTATTCTTCCTGTATAAAAATTTTTACGTTTTTCCACCCATGTTTTGGATAATTTGATGTTAATGAAATTAATTTTTTGCAACTTATAAGTGGTAATTGACTTTATTTACATCACTTTCCCAGAATTAAATTTTCTACACATTTTATTTGAAATCTTTCTGTGTTTATCGCCCATTTGTCGAAGTTATTATACGGTAAACATAAAAACAGAGGTTTTTACCATTATTTATTTCTGTTTTACCGGAAATTTTTAGAAGACTACTGAAGATATGTTTCTGGAACCTGTTTTATTCGCTCTCTCTGGCCAAAAACAATAAGAAACAACCATTTTTTACTCTTAATTAATGCCCAAAAAATTTAATTACTAACTTATTTAATGGGATGAGTCAAAATCTTTCGCTAACTGTAACACGCTAATGAAGCATTTTCAGACTGATGTTTATATGAACTTTTTTTAATGTAGATTCATCTCTTGAAGCATTTCCATTTTTTTGTGAATCACTTGGGACATATTTTGTATTGCATGTTGTTGTTTTTATTTTATTGCAATTGCATGTTACCGTAGAGACCTAGTTGATTAATTATTGTGTGTTTTCTCTTTAGGTTTAGAATCATTCTGTGCTTTGTATTAAGTGCAAAAAATTATCTGTTTGTTATAGAATTTCTAATATTAGGACTACACAGTATCCCTGTAACGGTGAATAGTTAATCTGAAAACGTATCCTAAAAACCGCAGACACTAAGTGTTTCAATTTTTTTAGTGTTGAATAAATGGACCTTTTTACATATTTTAACAAAGCATTAATCAAATTAGGGTTTTACTTTTGAAAATAAATTTTTTTCTCAACAATGTCAATCTTTTTGAAAGTACTAATCTTATAATTTGAAGAAAATCAGTTTTACTGTTCAAATATTCTGCTGCATTAAACACTCTGTGAAGCTTGGAAGAAAATCGGTTAAATAATTTTTGAATAAATGTTTTTAGGTTTTTAAAAAAATGAAAAAATCGTGATTTGTGGAAAATCAAACAAAATTACATGTTGTACAGTTTATTTTACTTACTTTATTTAGTATGTATATTATATTTTTTTAGCCTTTCTTTCAAAAATTAAAAAAAAATGTAATGACCCTATTCAGACTTTATTGATTAATTTTATAGCCTATTTAATCTAATCTTCATTCTCAGAGAAAAATTTGGTGTATAAAGGATTTTTCAAATGTTTATTAAAAATCAAAGGAAGATTTTATGATCGCACCGTTAATCCAGGTTCTTGTCAGGATCTGGTTCTTTATATAGAACAAGATTTCCTTTAGAATTTATAACTAGAAAATTGCTATAACACACTTAAACCAATTACTTACTAAAGTTATTACAAAGTGTATTAAATTTAAGAGTTAATCTAAACCTAATTAAAAAGAAATATGGCCATTAAAAAATAATCCTTACTTACTTCTTGTAGGCGATTGTTGTGTGCTAACTGTTGGTTATGCTGGAACTGCTACAATATACAATGTGTTATCTATGAACAATTCACTTCACAAACTGTTATTGACTAACCTGCAAGAGGTTAGCGGTTTTATTACTCTAAGGACAATCAGATAAATGAATAATCAAGAAATAAATAATAGTAGACATAATAAAACCTAACCCTCTCTAGAAAAATAACATTGAGCCACTAGTTAGTAAAGAAATAAATGACACCTGTCACTACTCTTATAAAAGCACTATTGTGAAAAACCCATTATCCATTCATTTGATGAGGTGGATTTTTTAAAATATGCAGATCCACATAAGCTTCTTTCGCCAAATACGTCTCAGTTACACAATATAAAGGTGTTTCCATACTTAAAAATCACCCTGTATACATACCCGGTGTCCCACGAAGAGGTTGTTATTTTTTAATTAATATGCCGGACATGTCGCACACTCTACAAACTGGAAACTTTTCAGTTATAATAAATAGATATGTAAAAAAAGTACCCTCGAGTTTCATTTGCTTATGATTAATCAAAACAAAATGGTGGAATAAGAAAAAAATATCAAAAATGAACAATAATCTTGTGGATAAAACCACTTATATTTACAATAGGATTCAGATAGAAAAAAAACCAATGATGGTGTTTTATCGTATGACATATCCCACCAGACAATGACTGGAGGAGACAGGTACGCATCAATTATATCTAATCACATAGTTCTTCATCTTTCTCAGGCGTAGATGCAGGACATTTTTTCCAGCATGATGGAGCTTCTCCACATTATGCTAATGTGGCCAAAGCAGTTTTAAACCAAAATCTTCCTAACCGTTGGTTAGGTCATGGCAGCAGCCTCATGGACTGGCCTCCAAGTTCACCAAACTTGTCTCTTTGGGATTTTTTCCTATGGGGCTTTTTAAAGGAAAAAGTTTATTCTCTCACCATCATTGCAACAGATGATGAATTAATGAGGCTGATTGAAGAGGAACTGCTGTTGATACTCGGCAATTTTTCAAAAACGCTTATGACTCATTTTTGTTTCGTTGCTATCAGTGCATAGCTATTGATGGACATCAGTTCGAATAAAGGTTAATTAAACAAATTGTGTCCATTAATAATTTATCACTTTCATATTTCTTTCATTTTGTTACTTAAGTTACATTGTAATGAATCACCAATTTGAAATGGTTATGCAAATAAAATTACTTTCCGCCATTTTTTTTTTTGATTTCTCATAAGCAAATGAAACTCGAGAGTACGTTTTTTACATATCTATTTATTATAACTGTAAAGTTTCCAGTCTGTAAAGTGTGCGATACGCCCGGCATATTAATTAAAAAATAGCAACCTCTTCGTGGGACACTCTGTATACAGTACATCAATGTAAAGAAAAAATACGGAATTTTAACATGTTAAAAACAAAAGTAGCTGAATTAAGAATCTTTTCCATTCCTTGTAACCTTAAAATATTTTCAGTCATATTTAATTTTGTTTTGTGGAATATTTTATTTAGATTTATCAACTGCATTCTATTTCTTTCACTTGATTAATAATAAAGATTTATTACAAGGATAATATCTGATTTAATCTAGTTTGAAATATGTTACTTGAGTTGTTGTATACACATGACAGTTGCTACAGTTTAACATGCATAAGGTATTGATTGTTTTTGGCTGTTTCCAAAGATATACTTTTGTAAACCTCAAAATATAAATGTTAATTTTATTTATTTTTAATGTATGTGAAATTCTTCTACATGCAGATTCTAGACGGAAAGTCTAATGCTGTGTTACACATAATATTTTGTTAATTTATGGAATAACATGTTTGACGTGTGCGAATAAATTCACGTATAGTTAATTTCTAACTCATTATTAACAAATAAACTATTGTCTTGATTTTATAATTACTTGTATTTAGGATATTATGAAAAACTGTGGTTGTTTTTTAAAATCTTTGGTTTAAATAAGTAAAAAATGAATGCATGAGAAATGTATTTTCATAGACGTATTTACTCTTCAAGATGAATATATTTATATATTATGTTTCTTTAAAGTGTAAATGTTCTTTGGCTTACATAATGAATAATTTAATTCGCACAGTAGCTTAAAATAAAAGTATGTGTTGACTCAAGCCATTATTAGAGAATTTTGGCAAGCATTTTGTAGGTAATGATAACCACCTTGGTTTTTCACCTTAAAAAAGTATTTTTGTAGTGTGAGAATAGTTATTCGTTTTTTCTGATAGTAATTATTTGCAAAATTATGCATTAACTATTTTAAGCAGTAATTTTAGTTAATTTTTTACATGATGAGAACAGCAAACTTATCTGATTTGTGCACAATATAGACAATACAAGTATAAATATAAAAAGAATTTCATTGGCAGTTTTTATTTTGTACTATAGCAAAAATTGACAGCATTTACAAATTGCTGGGATATTTTTACAAAAAAGAAATCAACAATGTTTCTTGTGATTTCATAATTTTTTTTAAGTAATTATTATAAATTAACATGAATTAATAAAAGAAGAAATTTTGAAATATTTATAGAAAATATATTAAACACATTAGACGTTTATATATTAATTATTTTAAATGTTGTAAGATTAAGTTTAAGTAAATTTGTCTCAGAATAATTGTTAAAATATTAAATTTGTAAACCATTTTAAATTACAAAGAATAACCTACAGAAAATTGTGGTTATATTTAGTTTATTTATTTATGATTGACTATTAAATTTAAATCATTGATAACCACAAAAATGGATATTATTACTTAAAATTAATTCACTGGAATTACTTTTTTCAGAGCTACAATTGAAGTCAAGAATGTATTTAAAAAGAAACAAACTGATACGGTAAGAATTTTTTTATTATGTGATGTAATTAGGTTGTATTATTATATAGATTTTTTGAGTTTTCTGTATTGATTTTTTTCTGTAATCTGAAGAATCAAATGAGTTACATTCGGTGGAGATAGATGCGATTGATGGCAATTACATATTCTAAATGTCTCGGTAATTTATTCGATTAATAGAATGAGTCAGATGAATCTCATGAATGACGTGATTCACAGATTACGTTGTTTGGGTAAGCATGTAAAATGAATTTCAACAAAACTAAACTGATGAATCGAGCGAATATGCTGTTGGAAGTGGTCAACTAACTGATAAAAAAAATGGATCATTGCATATTTTTTTGCACATTCCCTTATTTTGATGAGAGAAAATAAGACAGTAGAAGAAACGTGAAGGATAGGATTAACATGCTTCTAATCCTTGGTTGTGGCAATTGCAGCATTCCTGTTTGCTCAATGAGAAAAAGTTAATGCTAATTGTATCTTGTGTGTGTCTTGAAACAATATCTCTTGCTGATAGAATGATAATGAGCAGAGGCGTGCAGTTACACGGAGAGCCATGAAGAGAAAGATGGTAGGAATTAGTTAACAACTAAAAAAATTACATTACATGTAGAGAGACAATAGTGACAGACATTATGCAATGGGTAGCAAAATTAAAAGGCAATGGTTAGCACATTTTGCAAGACAGAGCATGGACATATGGGTGACAAGACAAACCCACTGGAGAACAAGAGGTGTGGGAACACCTCAGAAACATTGGTTTGACATTAAGAGAATGCCAGTGTAAGATGGTTCTAACTAGTACAAGACAGGGATACCTAAAGAGAAGCAGGAGATGCATATATTCAGCAGTGGCTGACAAAGAGAGAGTGTGTCTATAAAGTACAAAAATGTTTATCTCTTCTATCAGCTGATAAATTTCTATTATTGATATATGTGATAGGTATGCATGTCCGTTCTAGGCGTATATCACGTTAATGTTCAACAATACTATAAACAGATCTTGGGTAAATATAAGTAGTTTTACCTACTCAAAATTTTTGGGTTTAATTTTATAATCTTATTAAGGTACTTAAAAAAAGTTTTCTGACAAAGAATGGTTTAGATGTATATTAAGGTAAGAAGTCTAAATACCAATTTGTGTTATCAAACCCTGAAAACAATTAGTGGAGATTGTGCATACTCACAACGTTTATTCCTAGTCATTTTTGGTGAATTAAATTACCCAGCTATTTTTTAATGATAAAAATATCTTTGGATGATCAGGAAAGTTCTAATAGAAAATTGATTCTGGAAAATAAGAGGAACATTGTAATTTTTGTTATTTGAGATACTGATAATTTCAGCTGAAAAATATTTCATGATTCAATCAAGAATTAAACCCTGGGTCTTATCATAATACGCATGTTATATTAACCACTGTACAATCAAATTATGACATGTGTATTAGATGTAAATTTAGTTATTGATTTGAAAAAAATCAGGTTTAAAATAAATTTAAAGTATAAAAAACTTATTTATATAATGTTTTTAATATTGCAGTGGGTTTCATTGGAAGAAGCGAAGACTGGAATGGTTCATGTTCGTATGTCATGGTTGGAATTGAGTGATCAAGTGGCTGACCTTTCAGATGTATGTATTATTTTTAATTTTTAATGATAGATAAAATACCTTAGTCACATTAAAAATATACACTAATTTACTCTTTTGGTTACTCCTTATTGTATGAATAAATAGAAAGCGAGTGACATTGAAGAACTACTAGAAAATCGAGATTTAATAACAATAAAAATCTGGTGTGAAACACTCACACAACTTTCTCTTGCCAGTGCAAATAATTAACAATAAACCTAACATTAGTAATAAAACATTAGAAGTAAACAAAAAACTAACCTCAATAAACATAATCTAATTTTAATCATATATGAAAGACGAAAAATGAAAATCGATCTCAGTTTGCCTTAAAAATACGGAAAATCACTCTTTCACGCTAAACTAGGCTCTGTACAGAAAAATGCTCTAAACAAAAGTTGTAGACTGTTTAATTTCCTATAAATTTTATTATATATATTTTTGTTGTAAAATCCATACTAAGGCCAAAATCTTAAAAAAAATAATTTTTCACACGTTTTCGTGAGAAAAAAACAGAAAATCTCTAATTACCGCTAAACTAAGCGTTATACAAAAAAATGTTTGAATTAAAAGTTGTAGGATTTTAAATTCTCTACAACTTTTTTTATGTAAATGTGTGCGCTAAAATACATATTAAAGCCGTAATCTTAAAAAAAACAATATTTTACGTGAAAACAGCCGTACCAAGAATTTTAGCAAACATGGCACCTACCCCATCTTGTAGAGCATAAAAAATTTAGTAAATGAGGCGATTTTTTAAAAAATCGTAGGACCAGTTTTTGAGAAAATCGCAAAAAAGTGAAAAATTACACGAATAAACTGCTACTTCCGGTTGACTGATTTTGCTGAAAATGTTTGTGTCGGGTCCGGTAGTGGTATGTAACTTAAGTTTCAAGTTTGTACGATGTTCCGTTCTTGAGATATTTTGTATACACACACATACACAGACACACCCAGACTCAATTGCTAAAAACATGTTTTTTGGGTTCAGGAGGTCTGAAAACGTGTAGATACGGTGAAAAATCGACATGAAAACTATACTTTCCTTCCCTATATATTCATATAGGCAAGAGGAAGTAAAAAGAATATAATAGACCCTTCAGGAACCTTTGATTCTATGATAGAAAAATTAACAACTGAACAAAGGCTCTTGTGGCAGGTAATAAACCACACCTGTTAAACTTCATTCAAAAGCTATTGATGTCAAAACACTATTATTCATCTATTTGTCACAATATGTTCTTGATTTTAGCTTTATTCATAAAGCTGTTGTTGTTTTAGGTATACAGCCGAAAGGCTGGTTTGAACCTCTAGAGGTTTTACTAAGTAAAAACGAGGAGTGAGGTGGTTTACAATTGCCTTCCTCACTGAGTTGAAAGAGTATACTTATCAGCATGCCAGGCCCTTTGAAAAGCACCCCTTTCCACCCTGCAAATTACATCTTCACTTCATCACCACAGGGTCTGGCTGTATAGTGAAATTCATTACTCTCAGAGGAGATAACTCTTGACTAGTGTTTTTTTACACCGCTACCTCTTCTGTTCTTAAATAGTTCAGTCATATAATTAGCTGACTATATGATAAGTAACAGAACTATTTTTTGTAGCCCTGGAACCAACAGATCGAGTGCAATTAATTTAATACTCCTCCCCATTTTGGGCATTCAAAGCTATATTTATAAATAATCCTGTGCCACCTGTGCTTTCATTACTACTGAACTACAATACTGTCTTTACCAATATTTAAGCATCGGTCTTTTTCTTATTCTTTGATATCCTATTTTACATTCTTTAGTTTATTATCAAATAGTTTTCATCATTAGATTGTTTGTTAATAGTTGTATTTTTTGAAAGTAATTTATGTGTTTTCAGGCTTTGGCTGAGACTCAAGAGTTAAGGTTGACATCGATGAGTACTGCAGTTCTTATGATTTTTGTCGATTCAGTTAAAAATCTACCTGTAAGTATTTCTATTTTATGCAATAAATTTCACTAACCTTTTTTTTAAGGTCCCTTTATTTTTTATTTATCACTTACATGTGTTTCGGTGGGTCCATCATCATCAGAGTGTATTGTATTGTTTGAAACTAAATTTTTTTTTAATTTATAGAAGATATTACAACTTCAGTCATCTGTATAAAATCTGTAAGTATTTATTTTGTTAAAGTATCGTCTTCTTCGGGTACCTAACTGTTCCAAATGTTGGTGACCATCATAGCAATTCTCATTTTGTTCGTTGCACTGCATAATAGCTTTTCTGAGCTTTTTCAAATCAAGTTCTCAGATTTTAAAGCCATGACATGCAAGTGGAAAATTCACATGAAGCGTTGTAAGGATCGTGGAGAAGAGTATATTGAAGGGAGTAATGTTAAAGTTATGAAGAAGTAACAATGATCTTTTTTTTTTGCGCCCTGGAGACTCCAGGAGGAGTATAGGACATGTCGTCAGATATAACACCTGAAATACGTGTATAAGAAACACACTATGTATCACTACTATCAAGAAAGAAATTCTTGTATGCTATAAAAAGTTTCACTGATCAAGTAATTTTTCTGATTTTTTTTAAAGGAATTCAAATCCTCACAACACTTTAAAGATTGGGGTAATTTATTCATGAATTTTCTCCCTGCATAAGTAGGTTTTTGTTCAAACAATTTTGTGGAGTGATTAGCCACATGATAATTATTCCTGTTTCTCGTGTTGTGATTGTGAACATTGAAATTCTGCATAAATTTATTTTGCCTAACATACATAATCACCTCAAAAATGTAGAGGGAGGGAACTGTAAGCAATTTAAGCTCCTTAAATAGTGGCCTGCATGAGGTTAGCTGGTTAGCTCCCACCATACACCTAATAGCTTTCTTTTGAATTTTAAAAACCCTATTTATATTACCCATGCTAGAATTACCCCATACTAAAATACCATAACGGATATGAGACAGAATGAGGCCATGATAAGCTGCCATTAGTAATTTTTTATCATTTAATCTGGCGATTTGTTTTAGTGCAAATACCCCAGATGATATTTTACTACAAACTTGATTGATATAGAAGTCCCAAGACAAAGATCTATCTAGAGATACGCCCAGGAACTTCACTGTTTCTACATGCTCTAAGCTATTATTATGAATAAATACATCCACTTCTCTACTTTCTTTAACGTTATGTTTATTTTTAAACTGCAAGTACTGACACTTTTTCCCATTAACTGTTAATAACATTTGATTCAAGAACTGTACTACGGACTCTATGTTAACATGTGTATTTACTTCAAGAGCATCTACCAGTAAACTGTTACTGATTACTGAAGTATCATCAGCAAACAACAAAGCTCTGCCATTAGGTATGACTTCTGGTAACCTATTAATATACAATAGAAACAAAATTGGACCTAAAACTGACCCTTGTGGAACGCGTGCTTTGACTTCAAGCTTTCCAGATACAACCTTTGTAAGTTCCCTCTAACAACCCTAGTTAACTCCACACACTGTACTCTATTAATAAGGTAAGATTGAAACCATTTCAATTCTACATCCCTAACGCCTAATGACTCTAGTGTTTTCAATAAAATTTCATGATCAACACAATCGAAAGCTTTACTCAGATCCAGAAACACTGCCAATGCTTTCTCCCCGGCATCCAATATATCAACTACTTGCTCCACAAGTGAAACAATTGCAGTTTTAGTTGATCTACCTTTTTGGAAACCATGCTGATCCTCTGAGATGATTAGGTTTTCAGTCAAGAAACTGATTAACCTAATAAATACTACCTTTTCAAAAATTTTACTGATTGTGTTTAAAATACTTATGGGCCTATAATTTTCAACTAACTGGCTATCTCCATTCTTAAATATAGGCAATATTTTAGCCTCCTTGAGTTTGTTTGGAAATACACGTGCTTCGAGTGTGAAGTTAATCAAATGAAGGAGAGGAGTAATTAAAAGATGTTTACATTCTTTAACAATTATACTAGAAATCCCATCTAACCCACATGTTTTCTTACTTTTCAAACTATCAATAACTGATTCTAATTCCTCACTTGATACTAGTCTAAATAAGAATTGATTTACTACCTTGTTACCTTTTGGATCATAACATCCCACTGTTTCCCCAATCTGTTGTTTAAGTTTTAAAGCTACTTCCTGGTAATATTTGTTAAAATAATTACAAATTTCTACACCATTCTGTATAGGTTCATTGTTTTTGTTAACAATAATAGGTATGTCAGTAAAACCTTTGTTGCTAACTACACCTCGATTCTTATTTATTATTTCCCATATAGCTGAGTTTAAATTTGGTGATTTATAAAGGACTTCAGCAGTTTTTTTGCATTTAGCTCTCTGAACTTCTCTGGCATAATGTTTTTTAATAGTTTTGTACCTTTGTTCGTTAAAGGTGGTCCTATGTGAAAGAAAAACTGAGTATACATCTCTAACTTCAGACCTCATTTTCAAAATTTCCCCTGTGACCCACTCATCTGTTTCCCTGCCAATATTTTTTACATCTTTCTTTTTAATTGGACAACTATTATTATAATGAAATTTTAATGTTTCAATAAAATTATGATATTTCTGATTAATGTCAGAAGAATTGAAAACAGTCTTCCAATCCTCTTTGGATAAACTGTGTAACAAACAATTAATATTCCCTTGGTCTTCCTGCCTAAATTTCTTTAATAATTTTTTGATTAGGGACATGACTACCTAAATCCTGAATCTCTAATACTTGGTACCCGTGATCAGAGAGCTCTGAACCCCTTAACCTAACCTGACAACTCACCATATTTGTTAAAATATTATCTATCATGGTAGTTGATGCTCGATAAACTACTAATTAAAAGAAAAGAGTTAAAATAAAGTATGTCATAGCCCTAATCCAATTTTTATTTAGCCAGACTTCTTATTATCAATTAATTTAAATTCATTTTTCACAGAAAATTTCTGTTGTGTTCTAATTTTTTTATTTGAGAATCAACGTATTTAAATGACTTCAGTATTAAAGAGTTAAAAATGAAGTCGAAAGTAGGCTGCCAACCAAATGATAAAATGTGTTTATTTTACTTAGGAGTGGTGGAATGATAACACTCCTTAAATGATGATCATCATCTTTTCATCCAACAATTTAATTGCTATATTTTTTAATTATAAAATTTTATTGGGCTTGTAGTTTAAATAATCAGAATGATAATATATTATTGAAAGAAAACCATAATTTGTTTTATACTGGTTACTGGAAAGATAATATTTTCTAAAAATACTTGTTTATGTTCTGATGATGATCCACTGGAATGTACATAAGATTATAAATAAATAGGATTAGTTTACTCAACTTAATACAAAAGATACGGTTCATTTAGATTGATTATTAGGAGGATGCACTTTAAATATTTTAAAGGATATGTTGTAAAAATTTGTTTGTGAATAGAATATGTTCTTATAAATTTTATTTTTCAACATCTAGCAGTTTTTAATTTTTAGTATTTCAATTTTACAATTTAAGATACCTAATGAAAAATCTAATTCTTAAATTCTGACAGGGCAACTTTAGATATGTTTTTCATGCTGTCTCCTTTAATACACTCAATGCTGGGGTGTACGTGCCGAACTACCTCCCTAGTGTATAGATTATGGCAGATGAAAAAAGCAAATATAAATGAAATAATATAATATAAAATAAATATAAATATAAAATATAGATTATGGTGAGAATAAGAGCACAGTATATATTGTGTTTTGCACTGAAAGTGTTAAAAGACCCTTTGTATTTTTATTTTGAGGAAAAAGTTACACATAAATGAGAGGGTGCAGGAGGGAATCAAGGAATTCCCATATTTGGGAACTTTCTTGTCATTGGATGAAAAATTAAAAAATGGATATAAGGGTGCATAATGCAAACAGTTTCTTTCAAAGTGTGAGAAGCTTACTTTGGGATTTACAATTTCCTATGTATTGTAAGAAAATTATTTATAACACGTATTCTGTGTCAGTACTGACTTATGCAGCAGAAACATGGGATATAGGGAAGTAAGGCAGAGTAGAATGTAGATATCAGAAATGGAATTCAAGGTAAGTTTGCTAGGGAACACAACAAAAGATAAAATTATGTAATTAGGAAATAATTGGTAATGGACAACATGATAAGGAGAGTTGGACAGCTAAAGCTACTAAAGTTTGGTCATGTCAGTAGGATGGACGAGGGTAGACTGCTTAAAAGGATGGTGTTCTTGGGGATGGAGGGAAAAATACTAAAGGAAAGATCAAGAGTGAAGTAGATAGGTTCGTTTATGGATGAATTGGAGAAAAGATGTGATGCCAAGAAAGCAATGGTGGAGAGATGGTTCAGTGATAGAGAGTGATGGAGAGTTACGTTGACCCAAGGAAACTTGAAAGAATGATAAAGAAGATGATGATGAAGTTAGGCATAAGTATCTACATATACCTACAGAAAATATTGTAGTAGAGTTAGTCTTTTTCATAAATATTGTTTGATCTTTGTTACAAAAATTATTAAAATCATTTTTTGAATGTTCCAGAATGCTAAGGGTGTTGCAGGAACTAAACCAGATCCATTCTTACAACTCACTGTCGGGAAAGTTACACGCAATTCAAATATTGTTTATAGAACAGATTGTCCAGTTTATGAACAAGGCTTTACATTTTTGGTTCATAATCCTGAAACGGATACTCTTCATATTAAGGTAAAATTAGTTTTAAGATTTCTATTCATTTAAAGTAAATTTGATAAGTATGAGCCATTGTTTGTGGTCAGATGTGTTGGTGGATCACAGGGGTTAGATGAATTAGAGCCCTAGAATCAATGCCTGAAAAATATATTATAAAATTATATTTTATAGTCAATGTTAAAAACTATACCCTAGTCGTAAAGGGTGTTAACTCCTATCTGCCTTACTTGAATTTTTAGAGGTTGTAATAACCATATTCCCAATTTTTTTTAGATACAAATAATGTTAACTCATTACAGTAATCCCTTGGTATCCGCAGGTTTCGGTTATCCGCGGACTTTTTCCGTGGGCCTAAAACCTTATAATACGTACAATTTCTCACCTTGTGTATACCGTACTTGGTTGGGAAGTCATACAATTCTGAAAACATGTGTTTGAATAAATGTTTTGGCATACGTATAATGTTGAGTCACACACTAGTATGGCGATGGCCGCCATGAGCCAAGCTAGATTTCCGCGTAATATACATAGTGAGCCAGTCACCAAGTACCGGGCCCCGCCAGTAACACCCCACCCTCACCGCCATACGTACGCCCAGGCACCATACTGTAATTTCTTCGTACGTTTTCCTCCATGTGTCAGTCTTAACTTTTTCGTACGTACGTACAGTTCTTTGTGTGTTAGACGATCCTGAAACGAAGCCAAGCATTTCTTCACAAACCATCAACGAGATCCTCAGCATGGCAACGCATTGGCGGACCACGTGTTGGAGACAGATCTCGTCATGGAAAGGGCCCTTCAATTCAAAAGAGGACTCAGGAGCTGATGATACCATACGAAGAAGTCCACTAGGAGTATGAAAAGAAGAAGAAGCAAAGAGCCATAACTAACTATTTTAAAACAACTGAGGTTTTTTATGCGTACATTACTGTATTTATTTAATATTCATAGATTATAATAATGGTAAGGTAAAATGTTCCTAAAACTATTAAACATTTAAAATGACTACAGGACTTTACGTTTAGAACCTAACCCCCATCTTTTCGTTTATATAAGGTATTATTATCCGCAGTTTTACTAACCGTGGTAACCCTCCGGAACGTAACCCTCGCGGATAACAAGGGATTACTGTATTATATTGTTTGTCTTCAAAGAGTTAAAGCGAAAATTATTGGGTATAGAATTCTGCTTCTGCATCAGAAAAGTGTTACCGCTAAATATTTCAATTGTGTTTTGGTTTCATAAACTCAACTTGCGTTGGAGTTACGCTAATGTAAAAAATAACAAAACACAGAAACAGGTATTTTCCTATGATAGTAGAGGGGAATAGAACTTAATAAAGTCAAATATTATAAACCTGTGTATCAGAAATAATATTTGGTGTAAATTTCAAGTTTCTTATACCTACAGAAATTTTATTACAATAATGAAAAGAAAATCTTTACGTTTTTGAATCTCTTGAAAAAAATAAAAAATATTTAGTTTATATTTTTTTACTTCTTAGGGACAAAACTATAATGTCAGAAAAATTTAAGAGTTGCTGATTCTTTAATACTGACTATAAATATTAAGGAGTGGTAATTTAGTGTCTGAAACTAATAATGTGTCAAAACTTGAAACACTTAGCTACACGTGACAATGAAAACTAAAAGTTTAGTTGTTCTTGAAGCACCAGTTTATCAAAGATCTGCTTGTTTTTTAACCTTGATTTATTTATTTATGGGTCCTTACAATTCAAATCATATTTCTTTATTGTTATATTCAGGTCTTTAATTTTGTTATATTTTTTGTTTGATTTTATTAGTCTTCTACTGTTTGCCTTTGACCGTAAATTCTTAATTCTCTTTCTTGAGTAGGTTTTCTGTTCCTGTTAGATTAGTAGTTATATGTGGTACAAGATAATCAGTCTTACAACTGTGTTATTGTAATTTTACGTTTATAGAAAGGTTCTTATTATTGTGATAATTCAATTGTTCTAGTTTGTGTTTCTTGGCCTCCATCAGTAGTTTTTATGTTTTGTTTTTACTGATAATTCCCCCCTGAAGTATTTTAAATAGTTTACAATCTTAATTTTATGATTGTTTTTCCCATTGTAATCCATGATATTAATGGTTTGGTTTTTTTATATATTAACAGGTAACTGACCAAAAGAGTCAAAGTGAACTTGGTAAGATGGCTTACAACTTGTCCTCATTATTGGATCGTGAAGGTTTACAATTGAATGATCAGCCCCTTCAAGTTCATACATCTGTCCCTGATGCAAAGATCATTCTTTCAATGCAATTGAAGGTAAGTAAACAGAAACAGAAATTAAATGATATACGATCAGTATTTTATTTACGAGGGTCATTCGGAAAGTAAAGAATGTTTTGATCTGACGAGCCGTACAGTTCCCCCACTACCTCCGCTGCCGAGTCATTGACCTTCCACTCATTTTGGGCCAGTCTGGCGTTAACAGCGAGTTGATACAGTCGTGTATTGATTATTTTTAAGTCTTCAAATGTGTGACAAAATTAACGATCCTGCCAAGTGTGAGTTTTGTAATGTAATACGCTTTTTGAATGCTAAAGGAGTGTGACCTATCAAAATTTACAGAAAATTAACTGAGGTTTATGGTAATGTGATAAATGAAGCTTCAGTTTGAAAATGGTATATTAAGTTTGTGCGGATTGTTGCCTAGCAGCGTTGTGCTTCTGCACGATAACACACGACCTTATTTTGCTGCATTGATGAAGAACTTGCTGCAACAATTAATTTCGATAGGAGTTTTTTGATCATCTGCCCTATAGCCCGGACTTGTCTCTGATGATTTCGATCTGTTTCCCAAACTTAAGGATTTTTTGGGCGTGAGCCGCTAGAGAAGTGACGACCAACTGAAACAGCGTGTTAGTGAGTGGTTAAACAAAGTGGAGGCAACTGAGTTTGCAGAGGGAATAGCAAAATTGGTGAAACAGTACATGTGTTTAAATTTGTATTGCAGTTACGTAGGAAAAACTTTTTGCTTAGCTAAAATAAAAATATTTCAAAATAAAGTAAAATGTTCTTTACTTTCTGAATGATCCTCGTAATTATTATATTCATTAGTTGAAGTTATCTTATTATAGTGGTGTTGTCAAAAAAAAAAGGTGCTGACTGAACTACTAAGATAATTGGTTAAATGATTGCTTGATTTTGTGGTGGTTTGAGAACATCTTCCTCATAGACTTAAAAGGTCCACTGTTCTATTACACTTTCACCCTTATTTAGCTTACATGACCCAAAGGGGCAATTCTGTCTGTACAGTAAAAGCATCCCCTGGATCAGTTCAGGATTAAAGATTAAGATCTAAGCCCAACAGTGCCAAGGAGTCTAAGAATAAGTGGGCTGTTGTTTTTATCTCAAGCTCTCAACATATACACAACAGGTTATCCATGTGCAATCCCTTGTTGTAAAATTGTTTTCTAAACCTGTCGTGACAAGGTTCGTTTAGGTCCACATAAAATTGTAACAAAAAGTCGCTCAGCACAAATCTTTTGTTAAATAGTCTAAAGTAGGAACATTATTTTTCTCCTGCTAGTACTCTCAGTAGGAGTACTGAATGGTGCTGATACAAAGTACCTGGTGCTTATGATATCAAGTACTCATACAGAAGTACCATTTGAGTGAAAAAAATTATTATTCTCACTGTACTTAATTATATCGGATGTGGTGATGAGGTGACTTGAAGCAAACTGATACTTTGAATTTGTATATTTAGTATATGCTTGAAACTGATTCAATGTATCTTATATCTTCTTTGACTCGCCCTATCCCTACTACTTATCAAAATTCACCAGAAGACATGCCATTCTCTGGAACAGACCATATAACAAATATCTTATATATCTTCTACCATGGTAATTGATCCAGATAGTTCAGTGATTTAGGAGTCTTGTGTATAATTCAAAGAGAGGAACAATGGGGTCATGTGTGTGTATGACCCAAATGAACAGAATTCTAGGTTGTGAAGGGTATTGGATGATTGGAGTTAGTTATGCAAAAAGGAACCGACCCACAAAATTAGAAAAATAAATTAAACATTGTGTTTAGTATTAAAAAATTAACTTAAACCAATTTAAAAATCTTTATTTTAATTGATAAGTTGTACAACCCATGTACCATGACTATTTTTTTTGTGTTGTACAAGGAATTGTTTAGTTGTGGAACCAACCCACAATTTTCTTCAAAAACTAATAACCCTAAAACATTTTAACATTTTTGTGGTTGTAAAAACTTCTTTCTAGAATGGTTTTGAATGTTATTGAGCTGAAAAACAAAATCTAGAAAGTGGCCACCTCTGTGTAGTATAGTGGTTAGCATGCTAGCTTACAACATGGAGGTCTTGGGTTCATTTCCAAGCTAGGGTCTAGAAATTATTACATGTGAAAACCCACTGTTCCAGTTACATAACCCTAACATATCTGACAATCAACTTTGTGGAGTTTGTTCCTTTCTATGTAACTGCCTCCTTTTATTATCCGTTAAAAACTCTCATATTTTTATTTACTTTGAAGTAATACTCTCAAATTATATTCTTATTGCTTTTCAGAGGTCTAAAAGTCATTAATGTGAGATCTCATTGGGACTATTGAATAGTTTGTATTATTTGGTTTTGTTTTAGCTCACCAAATAATTTTAAATTGTTGATATCTAATATATTTATATACTGTTATAGATTTTGAAGTCGTGTCCACCACCTCCTGTTCAAAGACAGACAAGTGTTGAAAGTACCAACAGTTCAGTATTTCCTTCTCCTCCTATTGCTGATATTATTCCAGCTGTCAGCAAAACAGACGGCCCATCTTTGGAGTCTGGTTAGTATGGTTGACTGAATATGACTACAAAAAATAGATGTAGGTGTAAAGTTGTCTCCAACAAGAGCCCTAAAAATTTTCAGATATGTTTGTACAAGTTATAAATATCTGAGAACGATCTGCAATACAAATGGAACTACGAGGGTTATCCAGAAAATAACCTCCGTTTTGAAATAAAAAGTAAACGAGTGAAGATACAAAAACTTTATTATATACATATTAAAACTACAGTTTTTCTCTATTTTTCGACATAGTCGCCAAACAGATTCAAGCACTTGTCGTACCTTGGAACAGTCTTTGAAATACCCTCTGCATAAAAATCTGCCACCTGTGAATGTAGCCAACCATTCACGGCGTTTTGAAGCTCTTCTTCATTGGCGAACCGCTGAGATGCAAGCCACCGCTTCATGTTCGGGAACAGGTGAAAGTCACTGGGAGCCAAGTCCGGGAAAACGTCCCATTTAAACTTGGCCAAAAGTTCATTTGTTCTTTGAGTTGTATGAGGGCGAGAAAACAAATGAACTTTTGGCCAAGTTTAAATGGGACGTTTTCGATCATCCCCCATACAGCCCGGACTTGGCTCCCAGTGACTTTCACCTGTTCCTGAACATGAAGCGGTGGCTTGCATCTCAGCGGTTCGCCAATGAAGAAGGGCTTCAAAACGCCGTGAATGGTTGGCTACATTCACAGGTGGCAGATTTTTATGCAGAGGGTATTTCAAAGACTGTTCCAAGGTACGACAAGTGCTTGAATCTGTTTGGCGACTATGTCAAAAAATAGAGAAAAACTGTAGTTTTAATATGTATATATAAAAGTTTTTGTATCTTCACTCGTTTACTTTTTATTTCAAAACGGAGGTTATGTTCTGGATAACCCTCGTATTAAAGAACAATAAACAATAGTTTAGAAAGCGAATCAGATCTATAGTTTGGGTAAAAGTTTCAAAGGAAAGTGAAAAGTTATTTGTGATAAGAATATATTATTTAAGTCAGTTCCAAACTTTGTTTCACTGAGTGGAAAGATTGTGTGTGAGGTTTAAACATGCCAGTAGAATAACAGCCATGGAGATGAGACCTACGCTTTGCAGTGTAGCATGCTGAGCACTGTGCCACGGAGGCGACCATAAGTTCCATTAGTTCGACCATTAGTTTTTAAAGTTTATTTTGGTTTTAAATATTCGTGTTCATTTACTAAAATGAAGTAGTATGTCTTCAAATATGTTGTATGTACATACAAGTATATTTTTTAGACTGTTTATAAATAGTGATTTTATCCATTTCACCAATATTTTTGAATAATTGTAAAAATTTTTATCTAAGTCTATATCTAAATCTATTTTTTATTTAAGTCTTGAATAATGACTTTGATATTAAAATCATACTTTGTTTTTTGCTACAAATTTGAGTAAGAGAATATATTTTATTTTGTTGTAAGCCTGAACATGGTTTTACTTATTCATATTGTTGGAAACTTTGATACCATCAAGTCCCAATATGACTTACGTGTCACACTTTTTTATCACCCCATCAAAAGGGCCAAAGGTCTAAAAGTGATTTTATTGTACCTACTTAAATTTCAGTAAAATGTATGAAACAGTGTACACATACTTTTTGTGTACAGTTGTGTATAGTAAAAAATTGGGGTGGAAAGGGTTAAGTACCTGCATAGGATGTTTGATAAAATAATTATGTATGTATAATATTTTTTGCGGGTAATTATTTAGTAACTTTATATTTACAGTTCCACCTAGTCCTAAGCACGAACCAACTGGAACAGCTGTTCCAGAAACAGTTGAAGATATTATGATAGCTACTACAGCACCTCCTAAGGTGGAGTCGGCTCCACCATCTGGCCTTCATCATCGAACTGTGTCCAACAGCTTGTAAGTCATCATTATAATTGACTTAATACAAATAATGTTTGTTAATTTTCTGTTTATTACTTTCTCTTGCCTATATGAATATACAGGAAGGAAAGTATTGTTTTCATGTCGATTTTCGAAATCGAGTTTTCACCGGATCTACACGTTTTCAGACCCCCTGAACCCAAAAAACATGTTTTTAGCGATTGGTGTGTGTGTGTGTGTGTGTGTGTGTGTGTGTGTGTGTGTGTGTGTGTGTGTGTGTGTGTGTGTGAATAGAATACCTTAAGAATGGAACATTGTACAAACTTGAAACTTAGATATTATTACCGGACCCAACACAAACATTTTCATCAAAATTGGCCAACCAGAAACAGTAGTTTATTCATGTAATTTTTCACTTTTTTGTAATTTTCTCAAAAACGGCTCCTACAATTTTTTTTAAAAATCACCTCATTTACTAAATTTTTTATGCTTTACAAGATAGGGTAGGCACCATGAAATTCTTGGAGAGGCTGTTTTCATATAAAAAAATAGTTTTTTTAAGATTGCGGCTTTAAATATGTATTTCTAAACTATGAATAAGGAACATTGTAAAGAAGGAACAATGTATTATGTTATGTAAATAAAATTTTAGTGTAAATATGTATATAATAAAAGTTGTAGAGAATTTAAAATCCTACAACTTTTATTTCAAACATTTTTTGTGTAACACTTAGTTTAGCGGTAATTAGCAATTTTCTGTTTTTCTTCTCACGAAAATGTGTGAAAAATCTATTTTTTTAAGATTTTGGCCTTAGTATGAATTTTACGACAAAAGTGTATATAATAAAATTTATAGGAAATTAAAAGATCTACAACTTTTATTTAAAGCATTTTTTTGTACAGTGCCTAGTTTAGTGTGAAAGAGCAATTTTCCATATTTTTAAGCCAAACTGAGGTTGATTTTCATTTTGCGTCTTTCATACCGTGCGTTCGGAAAGTCGCTGTGCACTGGAATTGTGACTATGGATTTATGAAAATATGTATAAAGAAATGACTAAGCATTTTGGAAAAAAATTTATTCAATACCTTAATTACATTGTTAAACCGTGATTACATTGTTTATAGAAGGTGTTCGAAATGACCTCCATTGGCATCAATACAGCATTGCACTCGTTTCATTTTGTTTGCAAACACCTTTCGCAACTGAAGAACAGTGATTCCTTGAATGTATGCCGTTATTGCGGCTTTAAGTTCGTCAATCGTGTGTGGTCTGTTCCGATACACAGTTTGTTTCGCCGCACCCCATAAAAAGAAATCGGGGGGAGTCAGATCAGGAGATCTTGCAGGCCACAAATTCTTTGAAATTATTCGTTCACCAAACACGTTGCGCAGGAAAGCCATTGAGATGTTAGATGTATGTGCTGTTGCCCCGTCTTGTTGGAACCAACCATTATTCATTTCCACTTGTGTTATTTGATGCGTAAAGTTCTCTAAAATATCAGAACAATAACGTAAAAATTTTTTTCCAAAATGCTTAGTCATTTCTTTATACATATTTTCATAAATCCATAGTCACAATTCCAGTGCACAGCGACTTTCCGAACGCACGGTATATGATGAAAATTAGGTTATGTTTATTGAGGTTAGTTTTTGTATATTTCTAATGTTTTATTACTAATGTTAGGTTTATTGTTAATAATTTGCATTGGCAAGAGAAAGTTGTATGAGTGTTTCACCCCAGATTTTTTTGTTTTGTTACTCAGGTCTGCCGGCGATAGTGGACTTGGTCGGATACAGATGACTTTACGCTATAGTGTACAGAGGCAAAGACTTATTATCGTTGTTCATAAGATTGCGTAAGTAAAGAAGAACAGATTGGTTTTTTTAGTGATAAATAACATTTTTACTTGCTGGCTGTATCAAATCTAATTTTATATCCTTCTACTGAACTCTAGCCTTTGTTATATACAGAATAATCTCATGTCCAATAGAAAATTAAAGTTGCAATAACATTAGTCAATTGTTCATCATTTTCAGTTATGAACTCCTAATCATGATAGCATAAAATTTATTACAGAGTTGTCATGTGAAATCATTACAGTAGAACGTCCAAACAGCCCTGTCGTCTTTGATACATATGTTGTAAACTCAGTTATTGTTCAAAATATTCGCAACAAAAATGGAGATAAGGATGAAAGTGATACAGAACATGCTCAAGCATTTACTGCCTTAGCGACTTCCATGTCATTGTTCGAAGAACGGTCACAAAGTACCCTGATGCAGCTTATTCTGAAAATGATTAAGGATCTCATTGGAAGAAAGAGAGCTTCCAAACTAATTCAACCCAAAAGTAGTGACTTTTTCGATGGAATTTTAAAAGGTTATAAAATTAATCTACTTTTCTTGTTATTTTCTGGAACTACAGTATTCATATTTACTTCCTTTTTCCCTATATGAATATATATATATTGAAATATATATTTCTAACCACCAGAATACCGTAACATAAAACACTTACCAATGTTTATAGCGCTTTCGTGTATCTTGTACACATCTTCAGTAAATTAAAAATTGTTTACGTCAAAATTTAAATATTCCTGCTCCTACCATAGTAGATAAGGATAGGTTTCCTTATCTACCATGGTCGCAAGAAGTTTTAATTTTGATGTAAAACAATTTTTATTTACTGAAGATGTGTACAAGATACACGAAAGCGCTATAAACATTGGTAAGTGTTTTATGTTACCGTATTCTGGTGGTTAGAAATATATATTTCAATTTTAAATATATATATATATATATATATATATATATATATGGAAAGAAAGTATTGTTTTCATTCAGACAACCATAACTATACAGTGTTTATTACGTTGTAAATCATGTTCAAACCACCAAGCTCGTGTTTTATGAGCTTGAACAAGTGGTGGTGCCAGGTTTAGGCTGCATGGCAGGTGAGAAAACTGCTCCCATGAAATGTCATAGCACTGTCAAGTCATTTTTTTTCTACACATCTGTGAGCATTTTTGGAACCCAGCTTGTGATAACCCAAGCAGTCGGCTACAGTCATGGAAAACAGTTTTCAAAACTTGTGGAAATTCATCTGAAAGCATTGTCATTAGGAATTGTCTGTTCTCTTTAATTTTCTCATCCATTCTCCTGACCAAGGCATCATTTGCAGAAGGCTGCCCTCTTCTTGGTTCAGTCATGGACATCCTTCATTGCATTGCCTAACTCATTTTTGGACCATTCCATCACTCATTACACTGTCACCATAAATCTCTATGGTCTGCCGATTAATTTTGGGTGCCTTATTGCTCCTTACATTCAAAAACCAGATAACAGAATGAATTTCACAGTTGGCGGGTTCACTGATTGTTTTACATTGTAAACGACCACAGTAAACATAAAATACAAGAATAATCAACCATAATGGCGTCAGTGTGGTGCTAATGAACTAGGGAAAGTAGTGTGCATGTACCGAGTCCCAACAGTAGCACTGTGGCAGTGTTAGAACAAAATGGTACTTACTTTCCGGACACGTCTTGTATTATTAACCCTTAAATGCATGATTTTTAGTTTTTCAATAAAAAATTTAATTACGTGGTAAAAAGCATTTAGATTAAAGGGAAAAATAATTTAAAATTTTTCTTTCATTGTTTTTCTGGAAAACTGAGTTTTTCTTTGTGTGACCCGTGAGCAACACCATAGATAAAGGGTGGGCGTGAGTGGTAGCCTATTTTGGACAATGAATAAATAAAAACAATGATTGATAATTGTAGTACAACTTCATTAACTAATTTGTATAAAAAATGCTTTACTCCACGATTCCTGAGGAACAACATGAATAAAACAAGCTATATTATAATTACTAAAAGAAGATTATAGTTATCTGTTATTATTGATGAACATAACGTTATGGTAACGCTGTAGAGTTTTTTATTTAAGTAAAATGTTAATTTACAAACTATTATCAACAGTTAAAAACTATTCAATATTCTGTGGTTCTCGTCAGACCCGTTCCTAAGCAAGTCGCATGTAATAGAACAAAGACTAAACAGAAAATAGTTAAGCAGATGATTGTAGTCCAATATTCCATGATATAACGGGTGTTTCAAAAAGGACACACTTCGAAGTTTGAGAAAGCTAATTTATTACATTAAGTAATTACAAATTATACGGTATGAAATTAATACCTTTATAACATTCAGATTACCTTTAAAACTTCACAATAAATGTTCAAAATGACTTCCTCTGCTTGTAATGCAAGTTTGGACACGTTTCATGACATTTGCAGCCACTTTTCGTAGTGTTTGCTCATTAATGTTTGTAATCTCTTTTTCAATATTAGACTTCAATTCTTCAATTGTATGAGGATTGTTTTTAAAAACCTTACTCTTTAAATACCCCAGAGAAAAAAATCCGCAGGAGTAAGATCTGGGGATCTTGGTGTCCACAATCCTTTTGATATCACACGATGGCCAAAAAATTCTTGTAACATATTCAGCGTTTTAGTAGAAGTATGGCACGTTGCGTTATCCTGCTGAAACCAACAATCTCGATTGTGTAATTCTAACAACGCTATAAATTGTTCAATTAAGTTGCGGTACACCACACCATCTACAGATGTGTCAAAAAATAAAGGCCCAACAATACGACGCCGGGAGATCGCACACCAATCACCAATTTTACGTGCGTGTAGTGGACGTTCATGAAATGTGTGAGGAATATGAGCGCTCCATATTCGGCAGTTTTGGCTATTGATGTAACCATCCAAGTGGAATCATGCTTCGTCACTGAAATAAACACGATCCAATATTTCAACACCGTTGTCATTAACAAGAGAACGTATCCAACGACAATACTGTATACGTTTCCCATGGTCAACTTCTTTCAGTTCATGAACGACACCGATGCGGTAAGGATGCAGATTTAATTTTTTTGTAGCCCTTAAAGCGGAAGATAGTGATAACCCAGCCTGTGAAGATAACTTTCTAAGTGATTTGCCGGGTGAGGTAGTCAAACATTGTTTCACATCGTCCAAAACTTGTTCTGTTAATTCTGATGGTCGACCTGTGCTTTTCCGATCCTGTACACTGCCAGTCTCACGAAATTTATTAATCAGACACGATATTGTGGTGTTATTAGGTACTTCAGAATTGGGAAATTTTAACTGGAACTCGTCTTTCACTCGTTCGTAAGATTTATATGCGCAATAACTTTCAATAATAAAAACACGTTCATCCTTTGAAAAAACCATGTTTGAACTTATACAGACACAAATGAATACTGGGATAGCACTAGTACATGTCAGTAATACACAATGGGTCAACAATGAGTACGGTAGTGCCAACTGTTATTTGGGGGAAAAAAATATTCCCTATGCAGAAAATATTAACCCTTAAACTTCGAAGTGCGTCCTTTTTGAAACATCCGTTAGCTTCTTATTAACATATAGAACTTCAAAATAAGGTTACAAGAATGGACTAGAATCATTAATACAGTTGATGTTGCTTTTGAGCTACACCATGCATTAAAGGGTTAATACTTGTGTTTTCTTAAATTATCTGAATTCTTTATTGCAGAAACTTGCCATTGAAAGATCCTAGTAATATTCCTGATCCATATGTTAAGCTTTACCTGCTTCCTGAACGGTCTAAGGATACAAAACGGAAAACAGAGGTTAGTAAAAGAATTTTATTGAATTACTAGAACAGTGTTTTTTTTTTAATTATAAAATATGGTCAATTGTCAGAATGGTTTAACCCTTTTTGTAGTTCTGTGTCAGAGGTCATTCGACATTAAAGTATTTTCTTACCACTCAATTGTTAAAAATCTTTTGACAGACTAACAACTCTCGTATTTTCATCTTTGAAACTGCTACTTCTGTTCTGAAGTTAGTTACAACAAGTTTTGCATTACTTTCCATCAATTCAATTATTTAAATCAATGTTAAATTTAATATTACTATGATTTACAAAAGAGCATAAATGTACCAATTTAACAAACATGGAATCCATTACAAAGTATGTAGTAATTTTTTTTTAATTTTGTAAAAATAATAATAAATACAAAATAGTTTTTTTGGAATAATGTTGGATATTCTGCCAGTAATAGTAACGCATTAACATGTTGGTGCGGGATAACACTTTCAGTTTTCAAAGCAAGTGTCTTCTGTGTGCTTGTAGGTTTTATGCAAACTACAGCTCATTAACCGTGTTACTGACTGTTCTAAGATTCAGGTCAATCCTAAAAGTGCTACAGTAAAAGTAATTATAATTTACCAGTTGCTCGGAATTCAAAAAAAAATTTTTATTTGTTGTTACTGATATAGAAGTGTAAATAAATTGTGATTATGACTAGAATTTTCAGGTGTAAAATTTGAAGGTGACTAAGAACGAATACAAAATGATGTTTTGTAAAAATATGAATCGCTGATTTAATAAAAAAATTGTTGATGTTTGTAGATTGGAGGAATCTATTTTTTACCAACATAGTGGTGTAACTGTGATTCTTGCCTATGTGCTCAACAAATTAATATTGAGTACGTTTTTGGTATAGTCATTAAATATCTAGAAACTGAAATTTAAATTTCCGTATGGATCTAAATTTGCTACGATCTCAGGGGTTTTCAAAATAAGCACAAGTCTATTGATACCAAAATGAACTTGAAATTCTGGACTAATCATCATATTTGTATAATTGATTTATGCCATAACAAACAGGTGGAGTGTTAAATTATTTCCACATGGTCAGCCAATTATATGATAGATAAGAATAGTAGAGGTAGATGTGTAAAATACACCAATCAGTTATCTCATCTGAGAGTAATGAATTCATTATACAGCCAGACCCTGTCGTAAATGAAGTAAAGGTATCATTTGCAGGGTGAAAAGTAGATGCTTTTCAGAGAGCCGGACATGCTGATAAGCATACTTTTCCACTCAGTGAGGAAGGTAGTGGCAAACCACCTCACTCCTTGTTTTACTTAGTAAAGCTTCTAGAGGTTCAAACCTGCCTGATGGCAAACAAACAACATAATTGATTTTATTATAAACCCGTGAAAAAACTGATTTGTTTATTCTTATTCTGTATTATCATTTATTTGGCTGTGTTCCTATAAATAAGCTACATTTATCTTCTGCGAAGATGTATTTTGTGAAAAAGTATACTTTAAGGTTTAGTTCTGGAACCCGCATGATTCCATGTGATATTGTGATGTCGGACTTATATTGAATTTTCTTGATCTTTTTTCAGACTGTAAAAGATAACTGCAACCCTGTATATGATGAAACATTTGAATATGTTATAAGCCAAGCAGAATTGAATTCTCGACAACTTGAAGTGACTGTTCTGACACAAAAAACATGGAAAAGTCCTGTTATGGGACAGGTAAGTAATTTATATATTTTAGAAAACGTAATTGAGTAATAATTTTGTGGAATTATGTTCCTTATTGTATTCTCTCTAATTATAAACGTTTTTAAGATAAACCCTCTTGTGACTCAAAATTTCTGGACAAATTTTTTTTGTCAGTGACTCTAAAAACAGTTTTGGGTCTTTTCTGTTTTCTGTATGCCACTAACAAATCCGAATTCACTGAAGGGTTACACATTTCTCCCACTCCTGCGTCTAGCGCGCCAATCTGACTAGCAACATTCCTGAGTAATGTCAACTCCACTCCCATTTCACAGTTAATTACTACGAAGTCTACATAGTCAGTCTACTGTAAATTTTGTAGAGTTACTTAATAATATTCAGACGGAGGATAATGCTGCAGAGTTCCTTCAGGAAAGGAGGTTATTGCATAATCCCAGAAGATGTGACTACTAAAAAATCTGTGTGAAACACTCGCAGACTTTCTCTTCCCAATGTAAATAATTAAAAAATATTACGTAATAATGATCAAATATAAACTATAATGTAAATAATTAGAATAAGTTATAAGTAACGTGTAAATAAAAAAATATAAAATAATAAAACAATCTAAATAAGAAAAAAACAACAGAATGTGTAACATAGTACTATATACTGGGACTGGGAAGGACGTGTGTACGCGTGCGTGTGTCTGTCTGAGTTTGAGTATTCAGTAAGGCAGTGACTGGGAGAAATGAACACTTGTGCAACCCTTCAGGGAATTCAAATTTGATAGCGGCATACAGAAAACGGAAAAGACCCACAATTTTTTTTTTTAAATTGTTGAGATGGTTATTATCGGCTCTCTTTATTTATTTTGTTATTCTTTACATTATGCTACTGTACTCCATGACATTATTATCTAATTGAGAATGGACTTCTGTCAATGATCTAAATTAACCTTTTCATCAGTAAGTTACTTTGTGATATTTTTACCCCAGGTAGTGAGTTTTTTAGATTTTTCAAAAACAAATGAGTTTTTCTTAGATTCTTAGACATTTTTATTTTATCAAACATCCTATGTAGGATTTTAAACAGCCGTATTATTTAAAATTTAAATATATATTTCTAACCACCAGAATACGGTAACATAAAACACTTACCAATATTTATAGCGCTTTCGTGTATCTTGTATACATCTTCAGTAAATTAAAATTTTTTACGTCAAAATTAAAAATTTCCTGCTCCTACCATGGTAGATAAGGAATAGTCGATTCTTATATTTAAAACAGTCTTGCCAACTTAATCAGTTGATTGTCATATTCAAACTGTGTGTTCATTAATTTTTCCCTGTTATTGTATTTATAAATATAATATTTTACCATACTTAAATATAAGGATTTGCCATACTTGTTTATTGTTAAGGCTCTTTGTGCCTTTCAATAATACATGTTTTTTTTATTGGATTCTATATTATCAGAATAAGTGGAAGTTGAGTTTTCAATTCTACAGTTTTACTTTGGTGATTGTAAGTGTTAGCTGCATTGTAATGTAAACTTTAATGTCCAAATGTAATCTTATTCTGTAATAAAAATATAATTGCCTTATGTATTTATATTATTATTTATTTAATAAGCATTGCTGGATTTTATTAATTTAATTATTTTTCTTCATTTTGTAACATAGAAAATGAATGTATTGTAAGTGTAAAAAGTCTTTATAGTATTAGTCGAAACTCTACGCTTAAAATAGCATAGAATTTGTTTTTAAAATCCCTAATGTGTGTATCCTAGTGTCTACTACGCCTATGAGCTTCAGATGGAGTGTGAAATTATTTGCACTCGATCTGACAGTTCCAGAACTACAAAAAATAGTTTTGTTTCTTCCCATGGTCAGCTAATTGTATGACTGAAGCTATTAAGAACAAAAACGGTAGAGATGTAAAAGACACTAGTCACAATTATCTCTTCTGAGAGTAATGAATTTCATCATTATTCAGGCAGACCCTGTGGTGAATGAAGTGAAGGTGTCATTTGCAGGGTGGAAACTAGATGCTTTTCAGAGGGCCTGGCATGCTGATAAGTTTACTTTCCCACTCGGTGAGGAAGGAATAAACCAACTCACTCCCCTAGTTTTTCTTAGTAAAGCTCTAAAGGCTCAAACCTCCCTTTCGGCTGATGACCTAAACAACAACGTGTTCAAATCAGAAAAATATGCAACCCATGACCCAATGAGATAAGGATGATGTGTATGACGTGTAGATGAAATGTACCTTTGTACAGACCCAGGTCGACCATTCCTCGGGAGAGTATGGTTAATTGAACTTCAACCATCAAAGTACACCACTGTCTAGTATTCAAATTCATGTAAAAATAATTACCTTTACTAGGATTTTAACCTTTTGTTTTAGTGTCAAAATGTAATCTTATGTATTTATTTGTTACAGATAATCGTTAATTTGGGACAAATTGATCTGTCAAAAGCAGTAACATCATGGTTTGATTTGCAAGCACATGAAGAACCTTGAGCAAAGAACAACGATTTAATTGCCAACATCCTTAATTTTTTATTACATGTATCTGTCCATATGCAGCTTTAATTTTTAATGGTTTAAATATTTTTGCTTTTAAGCTTTTTTCAATGTTTACACAAAAGCTACAGTGTTCATCATCATCATTATTGTTGTTAATCTAAGTGATTTTATTATTAATTTTTGTATTTATTTAAATATATATTGTTGATACTAACCCAGCATTCATTGTTCACGTTAAGCATTCTTTTAAGCATTTGTTTATTCTATCTATTTATGGTTTTTATAGATCTTTGTTTATTAAACATTCATCAATATTTTTAAGATATAAATAAAATTATTAATTAAATTAAGACTTGTGTAACTGAAATACAGCTTACTAATCTAATGTTAAACCTGATTTAGTATTACTAAAAGAAAGTAATGTTATTTAATTATTCTTTACAAAATGTGTTATTGAACATATAGAAAATTCAAACCTATGACGTTTTTGAATTTTTTAAACAATATTGTCATGATGTTCGTCCAAAATTAATAAACAGCATTTGCATTAATTTTAGTTGAAGGAAATTGTAAAAAAAAATTATAGGTGTAAGAAATATTCAGTGTTTTGATTAATTTATAATTTTTCCTATTTATCTAAACAATATTTGTGTAGTTTGAAGTAATAACATGATTTTAATTTATGTTCTCTTTTATTCTTCCCATGATTTTATTTGAGTTAGGTTTGATGATCTGAAGTGTACAATAGACTGGCGGTAATCCAGAATACAGGACAACCCTATTCCCGGATTATTGAAAGCGACAGATTAGTAGAAATTTACTACACATTACATCTATTTTTCAAATAAAAATATAAAAATTTTAGATTCGTGTTGTATATTCCTCTTAAAATTATAAATAAACATAAAATAAAAATAATTTATTATTTAGATAAATTTTTATAATGCATCCTGCAGCCTGTATTTAATGCTATTGTAAAAAATATTATATATGTTCATAATTTAAAGTTAGTTACTGATAAAAACAGTTGAAAATTGTTTCATAATTACACCATAGTACCTGATCACGCTAATCAACTTTATGAAAATAACTATAAATGGTTTTCTGTTTTTTATTAAACAATATATATGTATATATTATTATTATTTGCGTATAGTCCCCTTAAGGAGAGAGCTAAAAACACAAAAATCTACCTCTTGGTGGTGTCTCTGTTCCTCCTTTTAGCTTCCCAAAAACCTTTCATCCTCTCACTTTGCGCCTTTTTCTCTTCGTCTGTCCATTTTCACCCATTTCTTTTGGCTTGTGATCTGAACTGAATTTCCTGGTTTCTGATTTTATCTCCACAAATTTTGCGGTCGTGAATGTCCTCCATTGTGATGCACAATTCTTGCAGGTCTTCCATAGTTTCTTTGTACCAAGAGGTGCCCAACTTTGTCTTGCTCTCTTTTTCTTGCCAGTCACCATCGGAAAGCCTCCACAAAGACATGCCTCCTGCACACCAGCTAACCACCTCACCTCCGGCCTACCCTTCCTTCTTCTACCGGCTGGCGTCCACTCCCGTACCCTCCATCCTCTGCAAATGACCAAACCATTTTAACTGCTTCCAGGATATAATACGATGTTTCCTTGAATACCAATTCTTCTCCTAATTTTGGAATTCAATCGGTGTATGACACACCACAGCTCCGCATCCAGTTATCCATCTCCACCGCTTTTAGGCAATTGCCTAATAAACGATATTAGATGGGTTTTATTAGCTATGAACTTGTGCTAATTTCTATCACAGTGATCTGCTATTCATCCTCCTATTCTAGAAATGTAAATACTGACGGGTTACTGGAGGTGCCGAATTAAAAAACAATGGATTACTGCAAGTCTACTATATTATCCACTAAAATATTACAAACTGGAATGCATTCTAAATATTATGAAAATTATTTCATAAGTGAATACTTTGAAATACCTTGCAGAAATAATACAGAAAAACAGTGGAAAAACACTATCCATGAAGATTACGAAAGAAAAGTTCCAACCAATGTACAACCGTACTAAAGATTTTTATAACAAAAGGAACATGTAAAAGTGCACCAAAATTCATCACTATCAAATGGTAATTGAACCGACAATAGTGTATGCAATTTATATTACAATTAACTTTACAAAACGTTTCGAACATTACGAACCACATTTTCTGTAGATAAAATATATCCAAGTAAATAATTCATTACAATTCCAATAAAATAAAATCTATTAACAGTGTTTGGTCGACCCATTGGTTTAATGGTCAGCGCAACTGGTTTCTATACTAAGAGTCCCAATTTTGATTCCCAGCTACGTCCGGCATTTTTTCATCTTTATATCATTTCATATCTTTAACACAAGCCAAAGCTTATCATCAACCAAAAAAGTAAAAGAATAAGTAAATTCAGAAGATCAAGTGTACATGAAGTTTCTGTTGCCAAGGAAATGTAAATTGTTGTGTAGTAATTTGTTTTAATGTCTAAGGATGAATAAGTTTAGAAGATCTGTTGGATTATTCATCTTTATTATTAAGAAATGTATTTAACTCTAAAAATTGTATGAAATTAAGCATTTGTTCAAAATTACAGTCTATTGGTTTAACAGTTAATCATGGCGGCAGAAACATGTGAAATATTTTTCGATTCTTTCTTTTATATAATCTTAGGGTAAGCGCGCAGTGAACGCTGGTCGCAGCTACTGATTCACGGTTGGGAACGCGTATAGTGGGAGCATGTAACTACGCGGTTAACCTTCATTCAGTTGTTGGTATTCAACATGAGTTCCAGTAGCAGCAGTGATGAATTATTTCTAATGGAAAACATTTCCACAAAATTATTATCATTCGGCATAATCATCTTTTTCCACAATTATAAAAAGATAGAGACAGGTTTTTTAAATGCATGAGAATGACTCTGGAAACATTTAATTTTATATTGTCTAAAGTAGAACTCATTTTCAAAAACAATAGTGCAACTTGCACAAGCTACCAATATTACCGTAAGAAAGATTTGTGTTTACTTTGAACATTTTAAACGTATTTTGAAATTTTTGACTACCGATATTCAATATTTTAAAGCATTTATGAATACATATTATGACGCCAAGTAATTTTAGCAACCTGCTAGCAAGCAGCAGGCAGGTTTATGTAAAACAAACCAGTGAGCTGATATGCACAGAAAATATGCTTATGAAAATTATTTCATAAGTGAATACTTATCAAATACAATCCATTAAAAAAAAAAAACGATCAGCTTTCTCCACCAGCGTTTACTGTGAGACGTCCGATTTAAATATAATGGCCTATTCCTACTAACAAGCTACCGCTTGTAAGCGACCAGTGTTCACTGTGCGCTTACCCTTAAATAATAATTTTGTGATTAAAAAAACAATCAGTTTGGAAGTGGCTTAACATTTTTAAGTATACAAAAATTATATGTTCTTTGGCCTAAATAGTTATCGATGTATATTTAAATGGTTATTAATATTATAAACAAAAATGTTTACTAGTTGTAGTTATAGGGGTCTAATTATGAATTTACTTGAGGAAGATATCTTAGATATTTTCATACTAGCAAATGTCATGATAAATTGATAGCATTCATGTTTATGTTATGTATGTATTTATATGAAAAAAATTGAAATAATTCATTTGTGATTGAAAAATTCTGTACTTATTCAAAGTAAAATTGTTATCTTCTTTAATAATACTTTCATTATAAAAAATAAACAAATAAATTAGAGTAATTAAAAAGTTATATACCTGTTGTCCAAATTATTTTTTCTCTGTTTATGAAAATTAATGTTTTATGAAATAATGAAAATTTAAGTACAGTAATTTGTTTGGGCATCGAGTTTTTGTTTGTCTAAATGTTCTTCTAGTTCTTGTTAACTGAATTTTAACCTAAAATACTAGTTATGTTTTTCTTTTGTTTAATATATTTAAGTTTATTGATATATTTTGTTTTATCAACAAAAATATATAGTTATTCCAGCTTTGTATTATATATATTTAGTTTATACATTGTTTTATTTAATAATGATATTGTAAAACTCTTGGGTACAGGTAATTTGGTTGATTTCTTCCTTCATTATATTTCAATAAGTAATTAGATGATAACATCAACTTTTTCTGGTTCTAAATATGTGTTTGCAGAATTAAGAAGACAAGTTTAGAATGTATTGGGCAATTGACTTATTTCTCGGATTGAAATTCTTACAGAAAATATATCTTCTTTAGAGATGTTGATGCAGTTCAACCTCATTAAGTTGGATCATTTAGGATTGAAGCCAATCAATTCAGGATATAAAAATTCCGGGAGATAACCGGAAGATGTAGGAAAATCAATAAAAAGAATATGTATTTTAAGAAAACTGCCTTTTTATTGAAGATAAATAATGCAATACCTGCATTAGCAGGTATTGCAAAACAGTCAGACGTAAAACAAAAAAATATTGAAGATAACACTTTTTAATACATACATCTATTGATTACCCATTGGCGCAGTTGGCTTCTACGCCGGGGTCCCGAGTTTGATTTCTGATCAGGTCTGCCATTTTTTCATCATTCATCTTCATCTATCATCCTGCTCACCATCTGCATTGGCAGCAATTGCAAAACAGTCGGACTTAAAAAAAAATTAATTATGAATATATAATTCGTAAGTAGTATATTAAAGTCTAGTCCTTCAAAAAGTAGTTTGTGAGCTTCATCTGCGTTAGTTTGTTGTATCGCTTGTGAGCTGCATGATCATGCATCCTTTTCAGCGTTAGGGGCTCAGTCGGTGTTGTTTCTCCCGACTCAGAATAGACCATACGATCCTCTAACAAGGATGGTGCTTCTGCATGACGTACAAATGTTAGTGATCATTTTCCACATTTGTCTCTCACCAATATCAGCTTCTTAGATGAGTAGGATGCAACGATTCCTTCATCTGTTAGTGTGCCATAACCTTCAGTCATTGTCTGCTTCTAACCAATCACATAGATCATCATCTCTGCAACTGTCAATATTGTGAAGCGTATTCAGTAACTCTCAAGGCTGGATTTTGTTGAATTCTTATTTATTATTGGTTTTTCTTTTGATTCTGATCGCAATTCATTTAAAATTTTATAAATTATTTGTGGCCTAAATTGGTTCTAAATAGGTCTGACAAAACGGGGTTGTACTATACTGCAAAATTATTGATAATCAAAATAGAGTTTATCTTTTTTTATGTTAAGTGCTTATTCCTGTGTTTGAGATATTCTACTGTCATGACAACCAATCTAGAAGCTACCACTGTTCTTCTGCCTTATAAAAATGGCTTCCTAAATGATAAACAATAAATTTCTCTTACTGTGGAATTCCTGTACTGTACAATAATCATTAAAATAAATCCATCTGTATTGAGATTTTTCTATTAGAATAGCCATGCTTTTTTTACGTCTTTCTTAATCAATAGGCTAAAATCAATTAGTAGATAAGTTCTTTATCCCTGTGTTCTTCTATATTACTTAAAAATTTATTAATATTTTATATATACGCCTATTTTCTCATATGACATTTATTCTCTTCCATGATATTATTAATTCGTTTACTCGTCTTGCCATGTATTTATTATTTTTTTCACCTTTACATATTAGAGTTATTGTGCAATATCAAATCTTTAGCATTTTATTTCTAAAGGAAATAATTTGATCGTTAGATACTTTAATTATACATCTCATGATGGCTAGACTTGGTATTATGATTCTAAACAATAATTTTGTATGTGTATTTCATATATTAAAGTACATATATATTTTTTAATATCATATGTGTATTGTCTGTAATCATTTTTAGTTGTTTTTATAATATATTTATTTTATTATTTAAAATAATAATTTTTTTAAACATCATTTATTTCCGTGTTTAACAATTTTCATGAATATTAGGCCTATACAATGTTACCAGTTTATCTGTGCCTAAATGTGATAATAAAAATTGTTGGAAATTAAAATATGTGCTTAAATTTTTAGTTTGTATTCACTATACATCTTGTTGTGAGCTAAAAATTTAAATAATGGCTAGTTTTAGTTAATTTGTATGTTTTAAGTAAAATAAATGGGAAACTCTATACTAAATGTTAATGTGTTTTCGAATTTATTTTTTAAATTTGATCCTTAACTGACTATAAACTTACTTAAACTGACTATAAATGCCCCGCGCACTATGCTTCCCAGCAGATTAAATTTAACAATTTAACTTCTCACACAATGTTTTAATACTGAAAACTGAAATTTTGTTGACATCAGTAGAAGAGGAGAAATACGATCTGGGAATAACTGAATAATTTTTGGAAGTTAAAGTAGGTAAAATCTTTTCAAAAAAACAGTATTATCTCTTCGATTTTGGAAGGATTCATAACTTTCTATGCTGAAATTGGACGTGACATTATTTTTCAAATTTCTGTCCTGTGAATAATTTTCAAAAATATTAAGAAGAGTAGAGGAAAGTTAAAAGTTGTGAAGCTTAAAGGAGAGGATGATATTATAATACTGTAGGGCAGTTCCGTACCATGCCTGGTGTAGAAGTGATAGATAAAATAACTAAAGTAAGATACTCATATAAACAAATAAAATAAACGATGATTCATTTTACCAGTCACAGAAATTTATAATTATGTAATGTCATGTAGCTTGTGTTACTCAGGAAACTCTGAGCTTCCAACAATGAAAGAATTTTTAAAAGTAGTGGATAGTTTCTGAGATCACCTCTATAAACCAACATTACATCTTTATAATATTAGTGTACCCTTAAAAAAAAATTGTTTAAATGTTGTCATTTTGAGGTTAAAGTTGTAGATAATGATTTAGAATTGAAATTGCCAGACAATTTTAATAACAATTTCTCTAAACTAATCGTATTATACAAAGAGAAGAATTACAGTGTATTACTTTTCCAAATTGAAGCCAATCATTAAAAAATTTCAATGAATTAGTTATAATTATTCAACCATTTAAATGTTTAATATAAAGCTTTGTTGTCTGACACACATCATATTTACTGTAACTTATCATAGCTACACATTAATTCCTTTCTCCAGGATATAGCTATTTAGTGAAATCTTTTCATTAGTGTGTTGCTAGTCACTCAAGTTTACACGAAAACAAGATATAACTTTCCCATACTGCTTAATTTCAACTATAATATTTTGTGCCTCCAACATTTGAAATGCCAATTGCGCTACCAATGGCCGGCTTGTTGGTGTAGTGGTTAGTGCAACTGGCTTCTGGGTTCCGGGTTCAATTCCCAGTCAGATCTGGCAATTTTTCATCAATCATCTTCATGTATCATCCTTCTCATCCTCTGCATTAGCAGCAATTGCAGAACAGTCAGACGTAAAACAAAACAAAAATCCAACATGTGAATGTAAGAACAAGAGAAAGCAATGATTTAGCTTTGTGAAGTTTTATGCATCCTGTAAAACTGAAACTTCATTTGTTTTAGCTACCTATACCTGAAGCTTATGCCCATAACAGGCAGGCGGAGTGTTAAAATATTTGCACTTGATCTGGTAGTTCCAGGGCTACAAAAAATATTTCTTTTTCTTATCATATGGTCAGCCAGTAATTGTATAACTGAAGCATTTAAGAACAGAAGAGGTGGAGATACAAAAGACACTACTCAGAGTTATCTCCTCTGAGAGTAATGAATTTCATCATTATACAACCAGACCCTGTCATGAATGAAGTGAAGGTGTCATTTGCTATACTATTTTTCAAGGCTGATGAGCTCTGAACATATGCATTGCCCCTACCCACTTTATAGCTACCCAATGACTTGCCAGCAACATTGCCAATACTTGCTCTTGTAACTCTGTTAAATATTTTGTCAGCCATTTTTTTGGTCTTTCATTATCAATTATAACCTATAAACATACAATCAGCTGATTTTATTATAAAGTATTGCATGTTAACACGTCTATAATCAATGTGTTCAGTACGACAAGCAAGATGAGAGAGAACTATTGTGGCTCTTATATGCATGTGCGTAATGTTTATCAGGTACAATCTGACAACGCTGGCAAACGTTCTGATTGGTCTAAACATGTGAAACAGTAGAGCTCATCAATCGCGAAAAGCATAGAAGGTAGAAATTAGATGCTTTTCAGAGAGCCTGGTGTGCTGATAAGCATACTTTTCCACTCAGTGAGGAAGGCATGGTAAACCACCTCACTTCTCGTTTTACTTAATAAACCCTCTAGAGGTTCTAACCAGCTTTTCGGCTAATGATCTAAACAACATCTGAAGCTTCATTTGCATCAATTCTAGCAGAGCGAATATAATTTAAACCATTGTGTACCACTGGTTATTACACCTCTGTAAGGTATATAATGAATGATACATATGAAGTTGCACAGGATGGCTGGGCATTATTATTTTATATGCTGTTCCACTAGTAATATGCAATTAATAATAATTTCTCTGGCCAAACAAAAACACTGACCAAGAGGAGCTTATTCACAATAAAGAAATTACATCCACAAGTACTTCCATTCAAAATTTAAATTAAGTTAACTGATGATTAGAAACAATTTAATGATACCCCACTATAGTAAACTATGTGGCAGGGCATTTAATACAGTTAGTAAAAATTCCTTGATAAATTACATTTTTAAGAAATTGTTGCATAGTTACAAAAATTCTGATCTACAAATAAAGCTGAACAATGAAAAAAACAATGTAGATCTACTACCATAAAAAATAACCTTCTTGAATCCATTAAATTTTGATAAAAACAAACAATTTTTACGATATTCCTGCCTCATTTTCTAATTATATCTATACAGTAAAATAAAATAATGATTGCAAAATAAATAAATATAAATGTATTATCTTAAATATAGAGTAGTATAAAAACAGTACCTACTAATAATAATAATATAATTGAACTATATGCCTTCACCATTATACAATATAATTTATATATAGAAGTTCAGACCACTGACCGCCTGACAAGCTCCTCGTCGAGATAAATTTTGTTTTCAGTCAGCCAAAATTCAACAATAACTATATTTACTCGATGACATACTCAGTTTTTTAAACAGCTAGGCAAGCTTTTATAAAATGTTGGGCCAAGGTAACCTAAAAATTTCTGGGCAAATGCTGTATTCATTCTTTGAGTGTACGAGTCTTTGTCTCTTCTGTAAGTGGTCTACAGTTCGAATGCTTTCAGTAAATCTACTTACCATCAGTTCGAACTTTAAAATATTCAATTGCCTGAGCAATTTTTGATTCTGAAAATAACTACTCTGAGGGAAACAACAGACAATGAATGGTTTTCCAGAATTCTTAACATAAGCTTCTGTGCCTTGAACAATGTATCAATGCACAAAAAGCTAGCACCATCCCAAATCAGTATTACATATCTTATTATTGATTCTACTAGTAAACAGTCTGGAAAAGTTCCCTTCGTAATAATTGTCTTAACTGAACAAACCTGAAAACAAGTTGCCTAACCTTAGAGGTTGTAGCCACAACATGTTTATCCCAGCGAAGATCATCAAATAATGCCCAGGTATTTGATATGATCTGCTCGGTCAATCTCAGGGCAGTCACACAGGTGAAGCCACAAGGGTCATAGGACACTGGTGAAGCTTGAGAAAACAAACTACAGACAAAGCATCTTTTTTTGGGCCGTGGTGGTCAAAAACAGATCTCAGTCATAAATGAAAGCACCAGCCCATATGGTGTGTGGAGAGTGGGAGTTGTTCATAGTCATTGCAAGATACAGTCAATATAATGCACTTTTTATTCTATGTACACATATGATGGTTGTCCAATAAAATCATGATGAGGTATAGGTATCAGACGAATTAATGTCCCATAGCCTAGCGAGTGAGAGGAAGATATGTGGCATAACTATGCGTGCACTCAAAGGTCTTTACCGTTATAATCCAAATCTGAAAACATACCATTATCTTGCTTGTTAGTTTACTGTATGCATAAACGCTTGCTCACAACAATGAGTAAAATTAAAGACAATGTTATTGGAACGGCGCATATGGCTTGTGCGAGTAAGAACATTATGCATTCTCTCACTCCCACGGCTAGGGGACATTAGTTCATCTGAATTCTCTACATTTGGTAGTGACCACATTATTCCTGGGGAGTGGAGAGCGGAGGTTTATGCACCCTATGAAATGGAACCATTTGTACTAGCAGATCAGCAGTCTAAACAATCTTTTTGTGATGAACAGTTGCAGTTATGGTTGCTATAGCAGCATAATATACTATAACAGCATGGAAATAACCTGTCCTTCTACTTCGCACCCATAGGATGAATACGATTTCTGGCAATAATTCTCTTATGAGCTTACTTTTTTACAAGAGTGTAAAAAAATAACTTGCCCAATTATTGGTTTATGTGGTTACTTAATGTATAATTTCATTGTGCGGCTCCCAAAATTTTTTTGTGCTTTTTTATGATTTCCAGAATTTGCAGATGACATTAAACTTCTAAAATTTACAAGAGAGTCGATGGAATCAATATAGTTTTATTTAATTTTTGAATACGGAGCCGCGCCATTATTGATAAACAGGGTTGCAATTGTAGCCATCCGTCAACGTATGTTGAAAACTCTTTAGCGTGTAAGAGAACAAAACAGAATTATTACATCTCTTTTTGTACTCCAATTTATATAAAAACAAATTGCATTAATATTTTTAACAAGACAGGTAAGATATGTATAATTGAGAAATAAACCAATATTTAAACAGAGTCAGTTCGTATACCTGTTATATTGCAGAGGATTGAAATCATCTGTATTATAAAAATATTTGTTGAAGTTGTACGTGGTATTATTATAATTTTACTGTATTAATTGAAAGGACTTATAGCACAATTATATCGACATTATTAAACTGGCTACTGATTGATCTGGTTCCTCGCGCCGTTAGCCATATTTTACGTCACGTGATACAAATTCTACCCGAAAATAACCTGGTTAGGATCGTGTACTTTTGACTTTGCATTGATTGTCGTCGCTTAGGAAGGGAATAATACAAAAGAAAATGGTTTTTGGTCGTTTATCTACTGCTGTTAGGAAATTCAGCACTACTGCTGTCAGAAGATACGGCGATGGAGGTCACCCAGGCGAGGTATGAATTTAAAATAATTTTTAATTTAAAACGCGCGACCAGGGTTAAATCGGGCAAGGGTAAAAATAAAAGTCTGTTCATTCAATTTTTTTAATCTTGGTATTTCTGTTTCTTTTGATGTGTATAATTTTTAAGATTAATTTATTTTTAAAAAAGCTTATGAATAACCTTACATTACATAACACGTTTATTTCTGCTACTAAATTTATGCACGAGGTGCAAAATTAACCTATTATTTAACAATTTGAATGTGTTGCTCTAAAATCCTTAAATGCTTTGACCGCAATTATACTTACTATTTAACCTATGTAGACCCATCATACAGTAAAGTATTCTGATGTGAGCTCTAGTTCTCTTTGTTATAATTTAAAAGTACATTATACGAAGTGTTAATTATGTAGCCCACTTTCAGAACGAGCCACATCCATTTTTGAGAAAATTGTTGAGAAGAGCGAGAAAACGTATAACTTGTCCAAGAAATCAGATCTGTTTAACAAATTTTATGTGTTTTGCTCTCCTCAACAATTTTGAAAAATGGATATGGCTGGTTTTGAGAAAAAAACTACTCATTTGAATGTTGACTGTTATTTTACTTAAGACCAATTGATACTATCTGACCTATGAACTACAAATTTCCCATAGACTGAAGTGTAAGTTAAACCAATTATTTACTACTAATCTCATTGAATGTGTGTAGGAAGGCTAAACGTTTGAAAATTAGTTTTTTACAGCTTGGAGTTTGTTAACAAGTACTGGTTTTGCTTATTATACATAATGATAGTTGGTCTCAGGACTTAGGAAAACTAACATTTCATTTTTGCTTGTTAATGATTTTTTTCGATTGTATTAGGAGGCTTATTTAAGTAAGTACTGATCTAAGAAAATAAGCCTCTTATGTTAATAGAAAGTAATATACTCGAGAAAAATAACTAACCTAACATTTGCAAGCACTGGAGTTGATCAAGATAGTAAAATCACCTGAGTGTTGCAATTAGCCGATATGCGAGTATTTAATTAAAGTATTGGTTAAGTGATCAGTTTTTCAACTAACAAATTGAGTACAAAATAATGCTGAATGTGTGTGCCAAGTTTGATACGTTGTATGTAAACTGCAGTAATTATATTTTGCAATTAGTCTTAACAGATATCTTGAAGGCGGCTAATTTTAAGATAGTGAGCTGAAAAATTGAAGTCCAATCCATGGCCTGATAAATTTCTTTGTTGCCTTATATTTGTTAAACAAAAAAAAATAAAAAATAATATTTGCTAAAACATAGACGAATATTACGGGGAAAAAGACTACATACTGATGTAGAGTGTAGACTATAACCCGACACATAGCTACACATTTCTGAAATAACATGTTTTTTTACTGTGTGCTTCTAATAAAACTGCATAATTTTAAACTTTAAACAAGAAATTGATTTGGGCATATTTACAAGTTGTCATTCAGCTTTAGTTACCGCATGCATGTTTAAGCTCTTTTCCTCCTTATGTCTCCTGAAAGGAATTTCAACTAAAGTTCACAGTGGTCCAGCCAGGTTACATACAGAGACTTGATATTCTATAAGCTATTTTAAAAAGGTCAGTTTACATGCAATGGATCCACTCTCCCATGTCATACGTCTTCCAATGTATCTTTTACCGTGTATTATAAATCATACTCAATAAGTATAATAAATCATATTATATATATATATATGTGTGTGTGTGTAATAAATATATAATAAAATCTATAACGTATATAATAAATCATACTCAATTCACGTCAGCTTTTTCATGAAGGGCATGAAATGGCTGACATGAATTTTTTGTCTACTAAATGATACATTATATTGCACATCAGGGATCCCTACTGAATGTAAATTTTCTTTGAATCTAAAATTTACGGTAGTTGAATTGAACAAACTTCTGTATACCTTAAAAGTCCCCGTGTTGTTGGTAACTACATAATGTTTTACAGGCCTACTGATTGATTTTTTTTTTTATATATAGATATAGTATCTAATTGCTGTATAAAATTTTACTACTCATTTTTTTTAATCCGAAAAATTAGACAACTTTTACCTCCAGTGGGTATCTTTGCTATAAAATTTATGTCCTTTGCATCTTGAAAGATTATATTTAGGATAGTTGGAAAGTTTAAAAATTATTTTTATGAAGTGTTGTAATATGTTGTATTAATTGCAATTTTTTATGATTTGTTTTTCAGAATTTACCATTTGACATTGAAAACCTCCCAAAATTCACAATCTACTTCGCATTATTTTTAAGTTCTGGAATTGCAACTCCATTCCTTATTGTTAGGCATCAATTGCTGAAACATTAAACTTGTGAGTACTTTTGTGTAATGATAACAAAATTTAAAAAAATTAAGTAATGCTTCTCTGTTTGAATATTTGGAAGACAACATTTTTTATTTTGTTTAAAAATTGGAATTGTTTGTGGTTGTAAAGATGTATGCCATATTGTTGTAGAAATATTTTATCGAGAAAACGAGGTTAACTGGATTGGTGTTTAAAGGTAATGGTTGATACCGTTACATTTTAATTAAATGAAAATAAAAAATCCCTTTTATGAGATTATGCGTCTCATGGCTGGTGGTAGTTTTTAAAAAGGCTTACCTTTGACTTAAGGCAAAAACCATAAGTATCAATTCTTTAAAAGAAATCAAATGACTACATTTGTTTCCAAATTCAGACTTTGATTTCTTAACTTTTGGTATCGGGCCACTTCCAGTCGAGACCAGAACTTCTGACCCAATGATTTCTGTATCTACTTTCTAATAGGAATGGAATGACACTATTTTTGTTTCCAAACTCCAACTTTGGTTTCTTGACTTTCGGTTTTGGGCCATTTCCGGTGGAAACTGGAACTTCAAACCCAATCCAGCCCTACTAACTTTTTGTGTAGGTTATGAACCGAAAACCATTTGTTGCTATCTCTTGTAGTTTCTGACTTTGATTTCTTAACTTCTAGTCGAAACCAGAACTTCAAACGTAATTTAGGCCCTCTTTTTGTGCAATTACTAATCCGAAAACTGTTTGTTACTATCTCCTGTAGTTCCTGACATCGGTTGTGGTAGAGGGAGAAAGGAAAATGATATGATGACAATTTTAATAATTGCCACCAACAAAATGTGAAATAAAATTCTTATTTTTTGTTGAATGATGATGCCTACATAAGCCTTGGCTTCTCTGCAAAGGATATATGAGGTGATATTAAGATGAAAGGATGCAAGACTTGACTGGAAATCAAATATGGTGGGACCCCAGCCATAAAAACCTGATGTGTTGGGCCAGCCAAAATATTACTAACAAATTTAGTCAAATGTATTACCTGTTGTAGTGATTGAACCAGTAGTTCCATTTCAATAGAGGTAATTACACTGTACAACAAAAGCAAATGTTTACTTACACAAACTTCTTCGTTACATGTAATCTTCCATTTTTTTATTGTGACAGTTAAACAAAAGAAATTTTGTACATGTACAGTAAAAACAGTTAAACAAAAGAAATTTTGTAAATGTACAGTAAAAACTAAGTAAACTCCTTGTAGATTGTTAATAACTATTAAATTCTATTTATTTTGGTTGAATACTGTAAATATAAAATTATTTTTACTATACTGTTAGATAAGATAATTGGGTGGCTAATGATTAAAAATTATATGACAGTTATTTGATAAGATAGATTTAAACGTAGTCTAAAATAAACCTAGAATTATTGTGTATCAAATCATTATCTGATCGGTTCTGATATATAGTAAAATAGGCTAATTTCTATACATTTATAAGGCTTATCAAATTTCAAGAAAAAATTTGGGGCCATGAGAGTGATAAAATATTAGAGAAAATAAAGAATTATTGAGTTCCTTCTCATTAGATAACACGTCTCATGGTTGGTGGTAATTTTTAAAAAGGCTTACCTTTGACTTATGGCAAAAATCATCAGTGAATTCTCTGTCTAGTCTTTAAGAGTAGTTAAATGAAATTACTTTGTCTCCAAATTCTGACTTCAATTTCTTGACTTCTGGTTTTGGGCCACTTCCGGTTGAAACCGGGACATAAAACCAATTTATGTCCACTAATTTTTTATGCAATTACAAATCCGAAAACAGTTTGTTGCTATTTTTTGTAGTTTTTGACATCTGGGTGTGATGGATGGACAAAGAAAAAGATAAATTACAATTTTAAAAATTGATACCAATAATTATATATTAAAAAAATCTGGTGTGAAAAACACACAACTTTCTCTTGTCAATGCAAATAATTAACAATAAACCTAACATTAGCCATAAAACATTAGAAATAAACAAAAAAGCTAACCTTAATAAACATAACCTAATTTTAATCATGAGTGAGAGACGCAAAATGAAAATCGACCTCAGTTTAGCTTAAAAATACGGATAATCACTCTTTCACGCTAAACTAGGCTCTAGAGAAAAATTCTCTAAATAAAAGTTGTAGATCTTTTAATTTCCTATAAATTTGATTATACTTTTTTGATGTAAAATGCGTAATAAGGCTGAAATCTTTTTCAGCCTCATACTTTTAGGCCTAACATTTTAAGGGCTGGATTACCGAGATTCTACTGTATTTATATTAAGTTATTATTATAAGTTATAAGTATTATAAGTTACTATTTATATTAAGTATATTGTAGTATATTATAAGGATTATTTTTTTATATTGTATTTAAACAATAAATAGAAAACAAATGTTTTGCTTGGAAGAGTTGGAGTGGGAGCCGTTGATTAAAGTGAGCTCTCCTTTGCTCTTTGATATCATTTGACAATTATAGACTTGTTGTCAACCTACTACTCATTTAGTTAACGCGGAGTTTTTATGGAAGCATACTCCCTATAATTAGGATTACTATACTTGTTTATTATTAAGGCTGTTGTATCTGATAATGGTATTATAATAAAAGAACTATCTATTTATTAAGATTGATATGAAAAGCTTCCAAATATGTACAAAATTTAGATGTATTTAAAGTTACTTACAGGTTTTTAACCCTAGAAGCGGTAACTGTCGATCTGAGCGACAGTTGTGCTGTTGAATACATGTCGATGTCGACAGATGCACCCACTCTTATTTTCAACCAGCAGGTTGTCCAACCTAGGTTATATAACTAATCATATGAAAGTATTTCATTTGATCTATTTAATTTCACAGTTTGCCGGTAGTTTCGTTCTCTCGTTCATTTGTACGAGTCTTTGAAAGTTGTTGTTTCGTAATGTCGTGTTTCACTGTAATGGCGATCTGTTTGTTAAGATAGATGTGTTGTTGTTTCATGTTATTAGTGTGTTTTAATTCGTTTTACTGTAAATTTATTAAATATCGTGAATTATCTGTGATATTATTTTAGTATGTGTTCAGGTTGTAAATAAAACCTACGAAAATAAATGTGTACTCTGTAAATGTTGACATTGCGTAAACATAACCTAGATCTTTTCCCTACAGACCTTACCATTTTTCACATATTATAATAACGAAAACAGATAAACTGATAATTCAAAAACGTAATTATTCTAGAAAGATTGCACTAAAAAATGTATATTTCCATTTTTACGCATTTATTTAGGTAAATCTGTCAAGTAGCTAATAAAACAAAACATATTTCTCAAATTTGTTATTATAAATATTTCATTAGTCCTGGTTATTTGGGAAATAATATTATCAGAAAACAAAAATAACAGTCAGGTAGAGCTATCTTTTCTGTTTAATTTGGTGTATAATACGTACCTGATATGTGAAATACAAAAACAATAAAAAATTGTTTTCGTAAGCATGTTTTTTTTATTAAAAATGCTTGGCACTTTAAGTTAAACCTATTACCGCTTCTAGGGTTAAGGCTGTTGTATCTGATAATGGTATTATAATAAAAGAACTATCTATTTATTAAGATTGATATGAAAAGCTTCCAAATATGTACAAAATTTAGATGTATTTAAAGTTACTTACAGGTTTTTAACGGTTTTTTTGTTTTCTGTTTCAGATAAGTTGCTTCTTAGCAGCTAAAAAGAGTTATAAAAATGTATTAGCAGCAACCAATAGATCTGTTGTATTAGTCACTACGAGCAACTTATCGATCTGAATTTCTAATATAATGAATATTAAAAATGTATACAGAATTTATATTGTACCTTTACTGATTCTTTTCAGTTTGTGATCTACCTTGAATTTATTTTTCATATGTTGATTTATATGTTTTATTTATCAATTGTAGTTGTAATGTTTGCATTACAGCGTTAATTTTAAAAACTGTGTTGATTAAATGGTTAAATAATTATTTATGTTGTTTGTTTATTTATTCCTTTATCTTTTGTTGAAAATATAAATTAAGAGGATTCATAAAAACGTTACCTTACAGAAGATTATATTTACATTAAGACCTCTGGTATCTGAAACGATGCATTTTCCTAGCAAATAGAAAACAAACAGTATATGCTGACCGTGGTACTTTTGCTTCCCCCTCCATTTTATTTCCAAAGATCAAAAGAGTACAGAATGAGAAAATTTTTAAATTTACAGCAAATTGTAGTGTTGGAATATCCACAATTTCTGACTGGATGAAACAAAGCTAAACTAAACAAAATTAAATTTTTCTAAGTATCAAAATAAAAAAATTATTAAATCTAGTAAGAACGACAAGCATATTGAAGCAATGTCTTTTCGTTCTTGCAACAATAGGAAAAGGTTTGACATTATCCAGCCCAATCATTGAAGAGAAGCATGTATAATGTTTGTAAAATTAGGTATAGAATTTGCCAGTTGACACTTTCACTGCTGACCATGCATGCCGTGGTGTGTGATGGAATGCTTCTACTTTTAACAAAGAAGAAAATTGGCACAGGGGTTATACTTTGTTCCAGCAAAGAAAAATTATCCACTAATGAAGATGCTGTGTATGTTTTTGAGATTGAAACCCAAGAATTTACAAAACAAAATAGCGAGAACAAAGTATACATGGATGAAACCAAAAAGAAACTCTAAAATAATTTTTTTGACTTTTGAAAAGAACTAGCGTGTACATACTTTTTTCACTTTTCTTTATATGAAAATTGTATGTACTATAATAAAATAGCTTATACAGTACAGAATTTTATGATTTTTTTAAAACTTCATAGGGTCTAACAGGGGTCTTTTCTCAGAAATGAAATTTCCATCATCAGAAATGGACCTAGCCACCTAAGTACATGCTTTGGAAAACTCATTAAAACTGGACTATACCAACAATTGTGTCAGCATTTATTTCATATCTTAAAGATATGAAATAAACAGGATTATAAATCATTAAAACTGGACTGTACTAACAATTGTGTTGGCATTTATTTCATATCTTAAAGAAATGAATTTTTTTAGCTAAGAGTTGAGTGCATATTTTTTAGTAACTTAGATGACGAATGCTGTATCTGTACAGTTATAGCAAACAGTATTGGATAAGAAGGTTATGATCTACTTTATGTTGTAAACATAATTCAATCTCTATAATGCCTTTCACTGTTAGTGAGCTCTGCTGTTCCACGACCAATCAGAACGTTTTCCAGTGTTGTCAGGTTGTATGAATGTATCAGCCTGACAAACATTATGTGTGCATGCATATAAGAGCCGCAGTAGTTCACTCATGTCTTGTATCTTGTACTGAACACGTTAACGTGCAATACTTTATAATATAATCAGCTGGTTGTATGGTTATGGATTATAATTGTTATTAAATACCAAAAATGGCTGACGAAATATAGTAGAGCTTCGAGAGCAAGTATTGACAATGTTGCTGGCACGTCATTGACCAGCTATGAAGTGGGTAGGGGGCAATGTGTACATTCATAGCTCATCAACTTTGAAAAACAGTGTAGGGGAAAAATTTATAACACCCTGATGTTCTCATTATACCTCTGAGTATAATATTTCTGTATTCAAAACGTAACAAATGACTAACATTCCTGTAATCAAATGTACTGGCGACAACAGTTTTCATTGGCTTCCTTAAAAGTTTAGAATGTTTGTTTTGGAATATCAAAAACCCTAAACGCGTCATCTGATACTGTACTTCATCCATTCATTCAAAGATGATACAGTATTAATGTGCATAGTTTTAGAATGGGAGTGCAGCTGTAACAGGTAATTTATTTGTAGCACATGGGTTCAATGATATCACTATCATAATCATTTATAATATTGTTGTGTTTTTCTAAAATTATTACCTACAGTAATCCACTTAAACCGTACCATTCCAGACACATGACATCATTTGTTGTATTATATTGCAAATAGAGTAAACATTAAAAATACATTTTACACAGTTTGCATCAGTACTAATAGCTGTTGATAATTATAAGTAAAACTATTTCTATTTTTATATATAGTACTAATAACATACAACTATCATATTAAAAAAAAAAAATAATGTGTTTTTGTAATAAAACATTCTTGTAGCTACATTTGCTGTTAATGAATTTTGTGCTGTTTTGGAATTGCACTACATTTTGCTAATGTTATGGTGAAAAGATTATTTATTTATTTATTTAAAATGTTAATCCATACAAAACTCAAAAAGAGTGAAGCTCTAAACATTTCATTTCTTAAAAAGTATTAAAAAGAAACATCACAGAAAATAAATTGTCAATATCAAGTTGCATACAATATAAAACAAAGTTAACACGTTGACTGCCGTACTAAATTTTGTGACACTTACAGCGGGGCCATCGTACTTTTGTTTTATTTTTCACATTTTCTTCTTTTTTCTTCTTATTTTACTTCATTTATTAATTAAAATATTAACAGCTATTTTTCTTTTGTAAAATTAAGTTGTGATACACTTTTGGGTCACATGGCCTGCTGGAATGATTTTACATTTCAGAGCCATGTGACCCATTTTTGCTTTACAATAAAAAAAGTAATAAACTTTTAAAATTCTCTTTTACATCTTTTCTCACAAGCAACCTTTGCGGGAGATGGAACATCAGTTTTGATCTAACGTATGATGGTTTTTTTCATAGAGACAACCTATGAAATTCGGCCAAATTACAATGGTGCCTTTTTGTGAGGGTGGTCACGAGGCTTTTCCCATCAAACCATTACGTTTTACTTATATTACCCTCAGTACAGATTCCATAAATAATACATAAAAACAATCCCAATTGTTGTTAACTATCAAGATAAAATAAAATTAATTCTCAATGATAATAGTTTATGAATAAAATATTATATGATTTTCATTACCGAATTAAACAATCATAAGTTTATGTGATTAAATCACATTCTAAACTTAAAAAAACACACAAAAGCTTTTCATTTCTATCCATGTTCTTATTTTCTTGTGATTGATTGTTACAGATTTTTATTTACTTTTGTTTATTTCTGTAAGGACCTTATTACACCTGTTTTCGTTTTTCAAAAATAAATATGTGCCCCTTGGTTTATTTGAAAATGTTTGGTCTTGTAAAGAGCAAAGAATTATAAATTTTATTTCATTTGTGAAATTAAAGGTGTTATTTTTTCCTTTCAAGAATAAATCTTTTCTGTAATATAATTTCTTTCTGTAGTTTTTATTACAATGGAATCTTAGTTACTTTTATTGTTAACTGGGCAGTTCTTATTAACTTGTTTTTTCAATACAGCATGTCTTTAAGCTATGTTTGTCTTACATTGTTACGTGAATTGTCCATCCTGTTTTCCCCCTGGGAATTTTGTGGCCTATTGGCTTTAACTGTGTTTTTTTTCTGATGTGAAATCCTTAGGTTGCTTTTTAATTGTGTTTTTTAAACTTTTTTCTATTGCTTTCCCCTCCTGCAGGTTGTAAGTGTTTTTCAGCTAATACAGGATTTCCTTTAACCAATCATAAAATTTGCCACTTATTCTCTTTCTTCTTTCCAATCCTGATTGGACAAACCCACCACAGTATTGGAAGGTGTCTCTCTCCAGTCCAGTATGTGTTGGTCAGAAAATTTCTGTACATCTTCTATTGTTGTGTTGTTTTGTGCTGCAAATTGGCGCATTAACTCGGACAAAAGTAAGTTCAATAAGGTAATTATTCAATAACGACTTAATTACTTCCTAGTAAATGTATAAATAAGAAAAACATGAGGTGGAAAAGAAAAAAATAGTAATTAATATTGATTATATTAGGTCATTATTTTAATAAGTATATTTAGACAACCATAGTTTAATAATAAGTTTGGGACAAACGTTTATTTAGTTATTAACACAATCTTTATTTAGGGCTAACTTAGTAAAACTTAGAGGGGGGGGGGGTCTACAAAAAATGTTTTTTAATCTTTAATATTAAGTAATGTGTTTGTTTCTTGAGTTAAACAGTGGTAAATTTCCAACTACTTCATATAAAAAAAAGTTTAAAATGTCCACCAGAACCCTTAATATAAAGGTGGGGGTGAAAAATTATAACTCTCCTTATCACCTTAGAATCTCCTTGTTACCTACTTCAAAATTAAACAAATATATGGTCTATATCTGTAGTATTGATTTACTAAAATCATTTTGCCATGCAAATGTCACCGTCGTCCCCTTTGATTAGGTACTGTGCTGCCGGCTACAAAGCTTCCGACGTAGCGACAGAGGGAACCGCCAATAGTTCCAAAAGGGGCGGTAGGCCTGTGGTGGCGTACCGACAGAGACCTTTGTCACCAAGGCCGAGCCAGTAACCGCCCAGCTCTCGACCGCCACGACGACTACGACCGATGCTTCGCCAAGACGACCACCATTTAAACGGCCCTTTTCAGGGCCACCAAAAATAAAGGTTTAAACTTGCCACCTAATGTCGCCATTCGGTAACACAAAGAAAATAATTTTTGATGAGAAACAGTGAAAAAGCAGAGCAGCTATTGGGATACTTTTAGTGTTTCATTTAGTTCTTACTAACTGTTTTGTAATATTTATACTACAAAAGAAAGAGCATAGAATTCTGAGTTCATTAAAAAAAATCCATAGAGATAGCTTTTATAGCATATATTTTATAAGGATTTGAACATTAAAAAAACATAACATAATTAATTTCCGGAAAATTGAAACTAAAGATTCACTCACCAATTTAAAACTCCCCAGCTTCATAAGTGACACCTTCTTTTTACACCATGCTCTGTTCGTATCTCACCAAAATTAATACACCAAATTGTAAAGAAAAGTCCAAAGAACTTAAAAAAGGAAAAAATTAAGAAAAAAGTGTTTTTATCTCATTTTATCTGTATGCAATATATATTCACAAGTTAGTACTTTTCAAAATGTACCCATGTACACTTAGGTTTCCTTTGAAATCAACTAAATGCGATGTGATCGTTATCATTTGTTTCAAACTGAAAGTTTGAATAAACTGCATTTAATTGAATGTGATCCATGATGATGGATTGCTCCATTGGAAATTTGATTCCGTGTATTGAAAACCATCGTGCCTTCACTCGCAATTCTACGAGCAAGAATGTTTAAAAGGCATATCATGTCCAAGATCTGAGTTACTGTCACGATAGTTAGCTTTAATAATCGCCCCTAACAATAAGTGTCTTTCGTAGTTGGTCATAGTTTTTCAGAGGGTTTCTAGTTGTATAATTATTATTTACAGTGACAAACAATGTACCTATGTAGCATCTGTAAGGTTATCAAAAGGTAAATTTGTTGATAAAATAAAATAACGTAATTATTCGCTCTAATAATATTTAACAGATTTTTTGGCTGATAATTAAAAATTATGTAAAAATATGTTAGGAATCTAAAGTTGGGAGCAGTTCAAGAAACAGTTACGAACACAGATTGAATTATGTTACGAAATAGTTCATATAACTCGTTCTTTAGTGAGTTAAAGAATACGTTCCGTGGCGATCGACCAATCAGTTGTTTGTTGATGTTAGGTGAAGTTTCAGCGGTGTAGTTGTAGTCTTGAAGTACGTTCTTAATTTTGAAATATTTAACCATGTCTAGTATGGCTTTTCCGACGCCTGTTTGCGTAAAGTGCAAAGCAATTGAATGTATGTATTGGCACCGGGGAGAGGATGGATCTCCAATATGTAATGAATGTTTTGACGGTGTACATTTGGCTTCTACCAGTAAAGAAGATCAAGAGAAGACTAAGAGCGAAGAAACCGGACCAAAAATTACAACCAGAAGAAGTACGCGAGCAGCTGCTACGCCAAAGCCAAGAACGACACAACCAGTTCAGAAGAAAGGCAAAGGAAGGCGTGTAATTTTTAAGAAAACCGTAAGTCCAACTTGTGTTTTGTGTCAGTTAATTTCTGGTAACTTCTGCAACATTCTTTACTAACAGTAATGAATGTTTCAGTTTCATTCAATATTGGCAATCGTTCTGAGTCTGGAGATTTGTTTGTAATATTGGCATTTATTTGATCCCTGGAGTACTAGCTGGATCTGAAAACTAACATTTTAAGGTTATGGTCTTGTTTTATGCCGCTTCTGTACGCTGTAAAAGTATAGAATTACATATATCTAGATCTCATTTTTACTTTCTCTTGCCTATATGAATATAAAGGAAGGAAAGGATTGTTTTCATATCGATTTTTGTTAAAGTAAACGTTTTCCCTTTTCAATTCTCATACTAAATTGAGTTGAAAAACTTAATACTGAATGATTATTTTGTTTGCTAGTTGTATCCAACTAGCTATATAGTAAGGAAAGCATTTTTCGTGTCGATTTTTGTTTAAGTAAACGTTTTCCCTTTTCATTTCTCATACTGAATTGAGTTGATTTATCGACTGGTAAAAACTTAATACTGAATGATTATTTTGTTTGCTAGTTGTATCCAATAGTATTGTAATTTTTACAGACATTGCTACGGAATAACTACTGCAGTTAATATTTTTAATATTGTTTGAAAAATATGTGAAAACTAATATGTTTTCAGAGAGATAAACAAATGCGTGACTAATCAGATTAAGTTAAGGCTGATAGAATTATGTAATGACAATATATTTCTTGTTGCAGTTAAGAAGTGATACTGAAAATTGGCAAGTTAACAAAAATAAATGTTTAATATATAAGTACTGTACAGTCAGTCCCAGACTTACGTAAATTTGAAGTTGTGTAAAAAGAAAATATTTACTACTGTAGTAAGCGTAAAATCATAGTTACGTACAGAGAATAACATAAATGTGAAATGTTTTCGTAAACTGTTCTATTGTAACAGGTCTTCTGTCCTTGCATAAGAAAAGCATAGAATTTTAAACATGTACCCATTTTTTTTTTTAAACTTCTGGTAATGACAACTTACTTAATATTTCCCTCCACTAGTTCTCAATAACCTTGTCTGTGCTCCTAATTTTTACAGTACTGTACTGTACTGTACTGGACATATGTAATTCATTACCAGTAAGCTTGTTAAAGAAACTGTTAAGCATGTTAAATAAATTATGAAAACAAAATGGCAAAAGTGCTAAAACAAGTTGTGAAAATAAGTTTCAATTGGATACATTGTAAATATACGTACTATTATCATCTTAAATGTATTTGATGTGTTTTTCATCTATTTTTACATGTTTGAAGATTAATAAACTGTAAGGATACGTACAAATGTATTAAGTTTAAGTAAAGATGTTAAGTTTACTCTTATTTTGTAGAATTATCATAAAAAGTAGTGTATTTACAGCGGTACATTTACTTCTTAATAAATTCCCCCTAATACTAATAAACAAATTCGACTACGCAAAAGCTTTTAGAACCTAACCCTTACGTAAGTTGGGGACTGACTGTATGTAATTTTAAAATATTCTATGTTATTTTCAGTGTATGAAAGCCCCACGAGCTGTTGCGACCACTATTACCAGCGAATCTGTGGTATTTAAGGTAAGATTGTAAAACCTTGACTTTAATAAGTAGGCCTATTAAGTCATAGTTAAATAATTCAACATTATAATTTATACGTTATAGTGAAAACTGGTAAAAATATTTGTCTGAAGAAAACATGTATATGGCTTTTATCTCATTATGCGCAATGAGGTTTCAATTTTTACTTTCTCTTGCCTGTATGAAAATAAAATTTCTCTTGCCCGTTTCCTTACTATATAGTAAGGAAAGAATTGTTTTCATGTTGATTTTTTCAAATCGAGTTTTCATCAGATCTACTGGTTTTCAGACCCCCACAAAACATGTTTTTAGCGATTGGTCTGTCTGTGTGTGTGTGTGTCTGTGTGTGTGTGTGTGCGCGCGCGCGCGCGCGTGTGTGTGTGTGTGCGTGCGTGCGTGCGTGCGTGCGTGCGTGCGTGTATAGAATATCTCAAGAATGGAACACTGTATGAAGTTTAAATATTAGTTAGATACTACTACTGGTTCGACACAAACGTTTCCATCAAAATTGGTCAACTGGAAGTAGTAGTTTATTCGTGTAATTTTTCACGTTTTTGCGATTTTCTCAAAAACGGCTCCTACGATTTTTTTAAAAATCGCCTCATTTACTACATTTTTTATGTTCTACAAGATAGGGTAGGTGTCATGTCAACTGAAATCTTGGTAAGGCTGTTTTCATGTAAAAAACGTGTTTTTTAAGATTGCGGCTTTAATATGCATTTTAACACAAAAATGTAATAATAAAAATTGTAGAGAATTTAAAAACCTACATCTTTTATTTATAACATTCTTTTTGTATAATCCTTTGTTTAGCGTTAATTAGCGATTTTCTGTTTTTTCTCATGAAAACGTGTAAAAAAATCGGTTTTTAAAGATTTCAGCCTTAGCATGCATGTTACTACAAAAGTGTATATGATCAAATTTATAGGAAATTAAAAGATCTACAACTTTTATTTGGAACATTTTTCTCTACAGAGCCTAGTTTAGGGTGAAAGAGTAATTTTCCGTATTTTTAGGCCAAACTGAGGTTGCTTTTCATTTTGCATCTTTCACTCATGGTTAAAATAAGATTATGTATTTTGAGGTTAGTTTTTTGTTTATTTCTAATGTTTTATTACTAATATTAGGTTATACGAGGGGGTACCCAAAAGTATCCGGAATAGCTCTGCTGTGGGCGGAGCTTGTGCAGTACAAATTCCCGCCACTAGGCTGCTTGTAGCGTTACTCATTGCCAGTTAAATGCCATTTTGTTCGTTGATCTAGCTTGTTCTGTTCTCATGCAGTGATTGTTCTCGCTAGTGCTGTTTTGTGCTCGTGTCGTTTTTCATGATGGCAAGTTTTAATGAACAACGTGCGGCTGTGAAATTTTGCTTCTTGCTTGGTAAAAACCCCGCGGAAACAGTTGTAATGTTGAACACAGCTTACAAAGACGACGCTATTGGAAAAACCCAAGTGTACGAGTGGTTTTTGCGCTTTAAAAATGGCGACATGTCGATTGAGAACAAACCTCGTTCTGGACGACCGTCGACTTCCCGAACAGACGAAAATGTTGTGAAAGTGAAAGAAATTGTACGAACAGACCGACGACAGACCATTGACCAAATATCACAGGTTAGTGGGTTATCTTGGAGCTCAGTCCAACGCATTTTAACAGAAGACTTGACAATGAAAAGAGTCGCTGCCAAGTTTGTGCCTCGGGTTCTGACAGACCCTCAAAAGGAACGTCGAATTGAAACGTGTAGTGATTTGAAACAACAGCTTGAAACTGATCCAGATTTCATGTCAAAGATCATTACGGGTGACGAGTCTTGGTGCTATGGGTACGACCCAGATACCAAACAACAATCCAGTCAATGGAAGACTTCATTATCACCCCGACCAAAAAAAAGTCGTCAAGTCAGGTCGAACATCAAAACAATGCTGATTTGTTTTTTTGATGTGAGGGGAATTGTCCATTCAGAGTTCGTTCCACCAGGCCAGACGGTAAATCAAGCTTTTTATCTTGAAGTGTTAAGAAGACTACGAAACAGCATTCGTCGTAAAAGACCTAATTTGTGGCAGACAGGGGACTGGTTTTTCCACCACGACAACGCGCCTGCACACACGGCAATCTCGGTTACCCAGTTTTTGGCGAAAAACGGCATGGTTTTGCTATCACACGCACCGTACTCACCCGATCTGGCTCCGTGTGATTTTTTCTTGTTTCCACGCATGAAAAGGGGCATGAAAGGTCTCCGATTTAACAACGTTGATGATGTCAAGAAAAAAACGACGGATGAGCTGGCAGCCATCACTGAAGAGGAGTACAAAAAATGTTTTGAACAGTGGAAGCACCGGTGGGACAAATGTATTAGTTGTAATGGAGAGTATTTTGAAGGGGATAAGGTTCTTTTGTAAAAAAATTAAAAATAAATAGTTTTAAAAAATAATTCCGGTTTCTTTTGGGTACCCCCTCGTATTGGTCATTATTCGCATTGGCAAGACAGTCATGTGTGTGTTTTACACCAGATTTTTTCTAATTGGCTGAACATTAATTAAAAATTTTCATTGGAAAATATATCACGGGTTGTGTTGAGTTCCTTTCCGTTAGTATCAAGTTGCAGCATGAGTTGTTAAATTGACATGACGGAAACGGCTGATGCCACTTGGGTGTCGTTCTTTTTTATTTTTGTAAGTGTTATTTCTTTGCTAGCAGCTGGGTATTGTTTTTTTTTGCCATATAGTACTTCAGAAATTTTTTCTCTGTCCTATGATGAAGATCGTTTTAAGATATTGGCTCTCAGTTATTTTAGTTTCTATTTTGAAAATGTGTGTTCGTAATCGCTACTAAACAGTTTTATGATAATTGGTTTTATTACAGTTTTATTATACTAACAGTTTGTTTTATAATTGGAGTTTTTGCTATTGATTTATCATCTTAACCGTTCATTTTATAAGAAAAAAGGTAAGCATATTGAAATTAGTATATTTTTATGAAGTAATTATTATTTCTTTCTTATTACTATGATTAAAAGTCATGTAATAAGCCGTATTTTTTCATGTTGATGGAGGACCACCTGGGAGGGGTCAAGCCTCAGAATTGGCGTGAACAGGTCCATTACAGCATCTAATTTCTGAACACCCACATAGCATTCCATGTGTTAATTTTACATGTGGAAATATTTATATATGTATTTTGGAAAAGATGAACAGGTGATCACTACTTGAAACTGCTGTGAGTCAGCTGTTTAAACATCTTATTTTTAGAGACAAAAGTTTAGTGGTTCAAATACTAGTAAAGGTAAAGGTATCAGACGAACTAATGTCACATAGCCGAGCGAGTGAGAGGGAGATTTGTGGCATAACTACGCATGCGCTCAAAGGTCTTTACCGTTGTAATCCAAATCTGAAAATATACTACAGTCGTTATCTTGCTTGTTAGTTTACTGCATGCATAAACGCTTGCTCACAACAATGAGTAAAATTAAAGATAATGTTATTGAAATGGCACGTATGGCTTGTGCGAGTGAGAGCGTTATGCATTCTCTCACTCCCACGGCTAGGGGACATAAGTTCATCTGAATACTGTAGTTACTTTTATATGGATTTGATTGATATACACACTGTATATCTGTAGTGGTTACCTATGTAGATTGATGGTTAAGGTTAAATTAACTCAGGAATCTCTTAGGAATGTTCCGTCTGAGGATGTACAAGACTAGACTTCATTTTCATGTCATACATGTGTGTTGAATATAATGATAGCCTCTAGAGGCTTTACTTAGTAAGATGAGGAATGAGGTGGTTTACCATTACCTTCCTCACTGAGTAGAAAACTATTATGCTTATCAGCATGCCAGGCCCTCTGAAAAGTAGCTACTTTCCATCCTGCAAATGACACTTTCACTTCATTCACCACAGGGTCTGGCTGTATAATGAAATTCATTACTCGCAGTGGAGTTGAGTCTGATTTGTGTCTTTTACACCTCTACCTCTTCTTGTCTTAAATGCTTCAGTCATATAATTGGCTAACCATGTGATAAGAAACAGAATTATTTTTGTAGCCCTGGAACTAGCAGATCGAGTGCAAATGATTTAACACTCCACCTGCCTGTTATGGGCAATACATATCATACAGCATAAACGTTGTATCAAAGAATGTTTGTATCAATTTATGAGGATCTGCATCAATGTATAGAATGTGTCAGCAACGTCATACATATCATCCTCATCTCATTGGGTCATAAGGTTGCTTATTATTCTAAAGTAAACAGATTGCACTATATGGATTAAAAATAGAAAACAATTAGTTACTGAGGTATTCAGCACAGAGGTACATATAAAATAGTTTTATGTTATGGTATCTTTAATCAAGAATTTTTATGGTTATGTTCATTAATTAATTTTTTCCTAATTTCATTTCTGATTATCGATGTTCCAATAACCAGAGGTTTACTTTGATGTGAATTACTAAATGTGTGTTGTATAATAAGTAATTTAGTTCTTCAATTAGTATTTACCGAGGAAAGATACTTCTGAAGAGTCGGAAAATAAATGTGTTGTTTTTTATTTTCATTTGTATAAGTTAAAAAATTTAACTTCTCATTCTAACTGAATTTTGCTGGCCGCATTGGCGTAGTTGGTAACAAGCTTGCCTCTCATCATGCGGTCTTGGGTTCAAATCTCATTCAGGGACGGCATATTTTCATACGTTTCAAAAAATCATTTCATCCTTCACCGTCTGCATTAGCAGTAATTGCAGGACAGTCGGACATTAAACCAAAAAAAAAACTAACTGAATATTTAATTCATTTTTACCGTAAAGTAGTTGTGACTTCAATTTTATTATTAAAGTTGTATCTATTTTCAGGAACACTTGTACAAAATTGGAGACATTGTAAGTGTTCGTGATGTAGAAGGTAAGAAATACTATTGTCAATTACATGGATTTTTAACGGATCAGTATTGTGAAAAAAGTGCTGTGATAAGGTGGCTTCTTCCTAGTGATCGTAGTCCAGATCCTGATGAAGCATTTGATCCAGCTACTTATATGTTAGGTAAAGTATAGTCTATAATTCTTTAATCCATTGTTTTTTATTGGCTACAGTAACGGGTTGCTACTTTAGGCTTTTCAGGGAGAATGTCGTTCTGGATTATTGAAAATCTAAAATAGTGAAATGTAAATGTTGTTGGACTAAATTCATTCTAAATGTTTAAGAATGTCCATTGTACATATATAACAGACATATCCCCATAACAGGCAGGTGGAGTGTTAAATTAGTTGCACTCTATCTGCTAGTTCCAGATCTACAAAAAATGATTCAGTTTTTTATCACATGGTCAGCAACTTAACATGACGGAATCATTTAAGAACAGAAGAGGTATAGTTCAACCGTTCTTAGTTTGCTCCTACTGTCAACAAACAAAAGCCACCTACTACAGGGTGCACGCTAAAATCTTCGACTTTACGGATGTTGTATTCCTATTAAGTTAATTATTTTTTAAATTATAAGTACTTAAAATACTAAAAACATCAGTCATGATATGATGTAGGATGATGTGATGTAGGCCTAACAATTTCATTTAGAAAAATACTTTTAAAAGTATTTTGTATTTAAATACTTTTGAAAGTATTTGTTGTTACTTTTTAATCAGCGTGTACTCATTTTGATACAATGCGCATGTTCAGTGACGTCATTATTTGTTTACATTAGGAGCAAACTAAGAGAGGCTGGACTTTAGAAGTGTAAATGAGACTATACTATTTTTCAAAGCTGATGAGCTCTGAATGTACGCATTGCCCCCCACCCACCCACTTCATAGCTAGCCAATGACTTGCCAGCAAAGTTGCCAATACTTTTTGTGTATTTCTGTTATATATTTCGTCAGCCATTTTTGTGGTCTTTTAATAACAATTATAACCAATGAACATATAACCAGCTGATTATATTATGAAGTATTGCATGTTAACATGCTCTATAATCGACATGTTCAGTATGTTTCTAAAGGCATTATTATCTTATAAAGGTATTATAAGATATTTATTTTATTAAACATCCTATGTAGGATTTTTAAACAGCCGTATTATTTAAAATTGAAATATATATTTACTAATCACCAGAATACGATAACATAAAACACTTACCAATGTTTATAGCGCTTTCGTGTATCTTGTACACATCTTCAGTAAATTAAAATTTATTACAAGTCACAATTTAAAACTTCCTGCTCCTACCATGGTAGATAAGGAATAGTTGATTCTTATATTTAAAGCTGTTAACTTTTAAATATAAGAATCGACTATTCCTTATCTACCATGGTAGGAGCAGGAAGTTTTAAATTGTGACTTGTAATAAATTTTAATTTACTGAAGATGTGTACAAGATACACGAAAGCGCTATAAACATTGGTAAGTGTTTTATGTTACCGTATTCTGGTGGTTAGTAAATATATATTTCAATATAAGATATTTATATGTATGTATATTATAAGTACTTAACCAATACAATATGTCTATTGTTTAGTTTCTTAAACATTTATCTTGTCAACCACTTGTCATGCATTCCATATTGTTGTTCATATAATTTTAATATTCGTTTCCTAATTGTTTATTTTTCTTGTACAGTTCTTTTCATCCTCTTAGCCTGTATGGTTCGTCTAATATCGTTGGACCCACGATCAATTGGATGATTTTTTTTCTCAAATTTGTCTGCTTCTCTTAGACCAACCCTCCTGGTTATTCTAAGACATTCACTTGCTTAGAGATAAGCAGGTTTTATTAGGCCGCTCTTTTACCGGTGAAACTCGACGTCCGATGCGAGTCTGACCCTTACATTTATATGTTCGCCCTCCTACCAGTACGACCTAGATGCAACCTCGATCGCACCGATCGCATGCGACTCAGCTTGTCCAACATCTGCTCGACCAGTCGCGTATAATCATGGCAGACGAAGCAGCCAACGTAGCCTTTGTGCTATTGTGCTGTTTATATTACTTTGTGTTATTATTAGTATATTTATTTATTTATAGTTTATTAATAAATTAGTGTATTATAAGTTATAAGTGTTTATAAGTTTATTAATATATTAGTGTATTAGTATATTTATAGTACTTGGTGCTTTGTGCTGTTTATATTATTCATTCTTGTATTTACCTTAAAGTTATTAGCAATAGCTCCTCAGGAGACAAACTACTCCAGTAGTTTGTGTCTTTTTTATAATTCTAGGACCAACAAGCTCAAGTAATAGTTGCAAATTTATAGTAATAAGCAACGACTACGTCTTCATCTTTTGAAATTTTTCAAACTGCAGGTGGATTCGAAGAAAAGCTTGAACAGTTGTGTCGAGCTCGAGTCTCCTCGATGTGCGAACATGCACGACGCGACTTGTTTTTCAGTCGAGGTCGAGTTTCACTGGTGTGAGAACAGCCTTACAGTAATATAATGTCTGATTTTTGTTAGTCTCAAGCTTAACAGTGCTTTTTTTTTATGTGGGTTATAAGTTCTTTGAAGGGCACCTTTTTTCACCTGCTATTTTTTGCTTCTGTTTTGCTGGTCTTTGGTTGTTTATCTCTCAAAGGTACTTGAAGTAATCAACTTTTATGTATTTTATCTATAAGTGTGTCAGGCTGTTTTGGTGTTCATTGTGCTTCGTTGGTCTTCCAATGTCCACTTGGTTTAACAACACTTTCTTTGCTAGTTTAATTTCTTATTCTCAAATACTTTTTTCCAACAGTCAGTTAACTGACCACCAGCAGACCTTTGGTTAACTGTTCTTCAACCAACTATACAAAACAGGGGATGTAAAATTTGAAGTGCAGTAACTCATATATCGGGACTAACGGGGACCATAAGCAATCTGGAAAATCAAAAATCCAGATAAACGACAAAAAATTGATAAATGGAAAACTTATTTATTTATACTTTATACTCATTTATTTATACTTTGCAAAGAAACACATTACAGTATATTTATATGCAAATATTTAACAATGTTTAGGTTTTCTTCACAAAGAAAACATTTAATTTTCTTTGTTTAACTTTTGTATGACTTTTAATGCTGGCTGCATTGGCGTAGTTGATAACGTGCTCGCCTCTCATCATGCAGTCTTGGGTTCGAATCCCATTCAGACACAGCATATTTCATACATTACAAAAAAAATCATTTCATCCTTCACTGTCTGCATTAGCAGTAATTGCAGAACAGTCGGACGTTAAACAAAAAATAAAAAAAAAAAATTGTATGATAAAGGCAGCACAATCATGCAACCATTTCACCGTCATAAATTCAGCTGGTGTGGTGTTGGGCTGCTGCTCCAAGTACCTCTTGTTGTTGATGAATCACCAAGCAAATACAGTTATGTGCATGCAATCTTTAGATCGCATGCACTAATGCTTTAACAGTACAGTACGTATTGTGATTGTACACTTTCAATATTTAAACTTTGAAAAGTGTACAATACTGTACGAGTTATTAAGTGTATAATGTATTGTATCAATAATTCAGTGCTATTCAAATACTGTATGTGAGATATTGGATTTTATGAGTAAAAGAAAATTACTTGGTCTAGATTAGGTCGTATAAATGAGGTATTACTATACTTAAAATTTAAAAAATTACCTGGAAATTTTCTTGATAATGTTTATTGTCATTTTCTATTTTTAAGGTTTTGAAGAAGACATTCCAAGAAAAATGGAAATTTTTGAGTTTGTGATGCATGCACCATCAGACTATTACAAGTCTAGGAGAACACCTTATCCTCCTAAATACAATACAGAAACTAGATTTACTCAACTGATTGCATCAAGCAACAAAAAATGGGAATAAGTTAATTTGGCCATTAGATAAATAAAAATTATTAACTAGATTTAAAATTTTTTCCAAAAATTGACTATATTTTATTGTATGCCTGGTGGAATCGATACAAATATTTTAGTGGAATAGGTAGGTACGTGATTCATTATTATAAAAACATAAAATCATAATTTTTCATAACAACAATGAATTTTTACAAATAGCAAACATTACATATTTTACAAGGTAATGTTTAACTTGATGAAAAGTCAGTTTTATGAAACATTTCTTAAAAAATTTAAAAACGCATGCTATTACTTAATTCTTAAATGAAAATGATTAAAAACTGAAATTTTTTATTAACCCTTTGAGTGTGCCACACTTTGTAGTGAACTGGGAAAAAATGCTAAGTCTAAACAAGCTAATGACACTATTCCTTTTAAAATTAATTTCATCAGAACTAATAATGTTATTAGCTTAATTCTTTTACTGAAATTTGCAGAAAATATTATTTTATAAATAGCACCATTTTAAAAAATTTATTCATGATAATTTATTTTTATTTTCTAAAATACCTTCACTCACTGGAATTTGATATTCATGTAATATTCTTCATCCATTATGTTTTAAACCAAAAATATTGTGACACTTATCGCTAAGGTCCGTTTCGGGATCTAGGTTATTAAATAATTAATACACTAAAGTTTACAATTACAAGTATTTATTTCAACTAAAAGAGTTAAAAAATAAATAACAGACTAATTATAAAGAAGTAATACAATAAATAACTTAATAATTTACTTAATGTTACTTACAACAATTATATAGAATGCACTTACAAAATGAAACTGAATACACAAAAACTGAATTTAATGCACCTACACAATAACTTTACACAATGCACACACACAAAGACAGTATAACAATAGTTGACCAACACAATGCCTGGAACGTGCCTGCACTACGCCCGATAGCCACTCGTCGAAGATCAAACGAATACTAACTCTCGACCGTACCCGTGGCTCCATTTATATAGGTTAGATGAAAGAGGTTTCTTGAAAGACACAGAAATTCAATCAAAAAGATAATTCCAGAGTGGCAGAGAAATTTCATGCAAATAATAAAGTACAAAAAAGCCCTTTTTATTGGAAAAGTCTTGACTATTGTAAACATGTAAATAGATCTATTGTAAATAGAAAGTGTTACAGGTAATCAACCGACCCTTTCATAAATAGTTGTACAATAATAACCTTTTATAAATAGGTATACTTTTATTGTTACTATTGCCCTATTGTTACTTTTTCACTTTATTATCTACTCTTTACCATTTTATGAATGAAGTACTAGAAATTTCGCGAACCATGCCCTTCTTCGATATTGTCACAATAATTTTACTCTCGCGAGTTATTTCATTTTATAGACAATTTTGTTTTGATTAGATTGATGTATAACACAACACAATTTAAATTACGAACATAACCAAAAATAACATCGCCACTACACCCGCATGATGGAACCGCCATTTTACACATGTGTTTACGAAGAAGTATACAAACTAAATTTTTTAAAAATAGATGTAACTAAATAACAGAAAAATCAGTTGATATAGATTAACGTTTATAATTTACACTATTAATAAAGTCAAAATTCAATGCATTTTACTCCGATACAGAGGGAAGTTATAGCCATTTACGCAACAGTTTACCAATATTGGATGTGACCAGATCTGGTACTTTACAGAAGAATGTCACATCCAACAACATAGGATCCTGGCACTCAAAGGGTTAAGTTAGTAAAAATTAACATCAGCATTAATTAATACGTAACTAATTAAATAACAATTTGATCCTATCTGTGCACTACGCCATTCGTGTAAAACAGAGCCCTTTCATCTCCCCTTGTCTGGTTTTGACAGTGATGTTACAACCAAGTACTGTATAGGCAGTATTTTGTAGATCGGCTTCAGTAACTGCTACTGAATACTACGTCTCCTGTGATTGAAATCTCAGAAAAATATTTTTAAGAAAAAAGCAGCGATGTCACAGCAACATACGCTTTGGCACACCCATGTAGTCTTTTTGCAATGGAAAACAACCCTACCCATCATTTAAAAATTTCAAGTTCGTCCCTCGGTAGTTTTGCAGGTGGCTTTGTTACACCAAAAGATTGATCGTTTTTGTATGTGTGTGTTTTTATTTCTGTGTGTTGAGAAGGTAGGCCCTATTTTCTATTGTCAGCCATATTGGGTTTGACTATGCTAATAAACTATAGAAAACTAAGTTTAATAATCAGGATTGTCTGTTGCTTGTAGCCTGCTAGAGGCAAAAATAAATATTTTGAAAAAATTGGTAATTTGTAAAATGTCAATTTTTGTGAAAAAATTTTGTCTAATTTTATTTAAAAAATGTGTACTGTACACTATTTTTTTTAATAATTAATAGTTATTCTGTAACTGATCTCGTAAAAATATATATTTTTAAGTACTGAATTGTTAATATTTTGAAAAAAATTTGTAAGCTGTTTTGTTAACTTGCAAACTATTTTGTAATAAAATGTGTGTATAAATTTTTTATTTCCATTTTTCAACTTATGTTTTTTTTAGATTAAATAAGATTTATTTATTTTTTATTTTATCAAACATCCTATGTAGGATAAATAAAATGTATCTTTTATTTATTTAAATTTTAGTCCATGCAGTACTGAAAGTGAGTATTGGATAAATAAAGATTCGTTAACATCACGTCTCTGAAAAGTGTTTAAGAAACAGAAAATACAGTAGGTCCTCATTATTATGGACTAAATGGGGAAGGCCACAGTCCGTTGTCGCGAAAGTCTGTTATATCGAAATACTACCAGGCAAAGCAGCAATTTTTGTTGCAGCTGTTAATTTTTACTGTAGTCAAAATTGTAGCTGGTTTAAATGGTTTGTAACCAATATAAAATAATCATTAAAGTAGATACATTGAAATTTTACTTACCACGGTTATAGTCAACAGCAATAACGGAAAAATTAGTCTTAACAAAGGTAAAAAAACCGGGCAAAATAATCAAACACGAGTGTAGATGAAGAAAAGGTAATACAATCTTATTTTTTACACTAATAATGAAATTCTTATTTTACACTTACACATTAAGCTACATTGACATTTTTATACATTTTATGTTATTATTTCATCAGAGTTTTTTTTATAGTTGAAATTAAAACGGGAAATACAGTAACAAAGTATAAAAGGAAAAAAATGTTTATTTTTAACTGTGTGCTAGACTGATGTTCCTTTCAAATAATAAGTTCTCTAAATTGCCTAAAATGTTTATAAAAATGTTGGATGTCTTTTTCTTCTGAAAATCTATGTACAAAATCATTGTATCAATGGTGTCACGTATGCTAGAAAGTTTGGGTTTCTGTTCTAAATTATTGTTTGATTATATAATATATTTTATTGTTGTGAGTTATTTTCTAATTTGAAGTTCGTTATGGCAAGGACCTACCGTAGTTAGACAAGATCAGTCACAATCAAACTCTGTCATTTATGAATTGCTGCTCCATATTGTAATGCTTATCTCAGGTTCTTTCAGGATCTGGATATCAATAAATGGGAAAGCAAAAATTCCCTTTAAACTTATAACAGGTATTTTATATAGATGACTGAAGATGTTACATCTTCTGTAGATTTTAAAAAAGTTTTTAGTTTCAAATGATGATGGTGGATCCACCGAAATATGTGTAAGCAACAAGTTGAGAAAATGAAGGCAGCTTAAAAAGGTTAGTGAATTTATTGTATGAAATTGAATTATAACTAGTACTTAGAACCTATTTTGTAAATCACAATCAAACTAGTTAGCTTAATAGTAGACTAAATGTTTAACAAAATGTCATTAAAACTTAAGAAAAACTTAACAAAAAAGAAAATATGACAATTTACAATCAAATATTTAATTAATTGTTTACTCACAGTTGTAGTTTTCCAAACACATCAAACTGGTTCTTACTCACAGTTTACTCATACTTTAATACTTTGGTTCTCTACACAACCTATTTATATACTGACTTCTTTCATCTACTCATCTAGGAAGTGAATAAGTTTAACAAAAAAAAAAAAAATCATCTAAGAACCTCTAAATTACTTATTTTGTCTGCCCACCTAATCTTTAACATTTTCCTTTATTACCACATGTCAAAAGCTTCCGTCCTTTTCCTTTCTACAACCCCTATCACTCATGTTTCATTTCCGTGTAATACTACACTCCAAACGTAGTGTTTTAAGAAATTTTTCCTAATCTGTAAGTCAATGTTTGTAGTCACTAAGGTGTTTTTCATTTCAAAGGCCCTTCTACCCTTCTACCGTTAAGGAGAATCAACACAAACATTAAAATCAAAATATGTCCACCGTAAGAAGTAATTATTCCTGCAAGTTTTCACTTTTATTTGCAATTTTCTCAAAACTGGCTCCTACGATTATGTTTAAAATTGCTTTATTTACTACATTTTTATGCTGTACATCTGCAGTTCTCAAACTTTTTATTTCAAGCCCCCCCCCTGTATAGTGGAACTGTAATCCACACCCCTCTCTTATGTATATACAGTATAAGTGTGCAATTTTAACACTTTTACTGGTTATTTGTATTTAAGTTAAATGTTTAACGCCTCTTCCTATTGGGACGATGGGTTCATGTTGAATTAAAAACATAGTTACAAATAAATCAGAACATATATTTTTACTTTTTCTTGCCTACATGCATACAGGGTGATTCATGAAGTTCTCCCCCCACTTCTACAGCACATTGTACTAGTAAAAATAATGAAAAAATGTTATATAAACATAGGTCCGAAAACGCTTCGTTAGCGAGTTACAGCTAGCGAAAGTTTCGCCTGGATTTCAGTTCACCAGGTGAAATGAGGTCTTCCTGGAATTGTGGTAAGGTAGATTAAGGGGCAAATTCAATCATTTCTTATGGTTTTTGATCTGATAAATTGAATAAAACAGGTCCCAGATCTGTAAGTTAAATAGTTTTTAAGAAAACCAGTGTCAAATGCAAAAAATGGAGTGAAAAACTTATTTTTTCATCTTTGGGCAAGGATAACTGTGTTATTTCACCAAGAAACAGTTAAAATTTTTCAATAAAACATGTAGAAAATTTTATTCTGAACAAACCGGTGTAAATTAAGTACACCGAAAGCGAATAGATGTTTGATTAAATGAGTTTTTATTCATAAGAGTACAAAGTAAAATTAACCGGAAAAACTAAAATGAAAAAATGTGTTTTTTTCACTCCATTTTTTTGCATTTGACACTGGTTTTCTCAAAAACTATTCGCTTTCTGTGTACTTTATTTACACCGGTTTGTTCAGAATAAAATTTTCTACATTTTTTATTGAAAATTTTTAACTGTTTTTTGGTGAAATAACAAAGTTATTCTTGCCCAAAGATGAAAAAATGTGATTTTCACTCCATTTTTTGCATTTGACACTGGTTTTCTCAAAAACTATTTAACTTACAGTTCTGGGACCTGTTTTATTCAATTTATCAGATCAAAAACCATAAGAAATGATTGAATTCGCCCCTTAATCTACCTTACCACAATTCCAGGAAGACCTCATTTCACCTGGTGAACTGAAATCCAGGCGAAACTTTCGCTAGCTGTAACTCGCTAACGAAGCGTTTTCGGACCTATGTTTATATAACATTTTTTCATTATTTTTACTAGTACAATGTGCTGTAGAAGTGGGGGGAGAACTTCATGAATCACCCTGTATATAGGAAGGAAAGTATTTTTTTCATATCGATTATTTGAAATCGAGTTTTCACCGGATTGACACATTTTCACACCCCCTGAACCCAAAAACCATGTTTTCAGTGATTGGTCTGTGTGTATGAAGAAAATATCTTGAGAACGGAAAATTGTACGAAGTTGAAACTTGAAATTTGAGATAGGTACCAGTAGAGGACCCAATGCAAACATTTTCATCAAAATCGGTCAATCGGAAGTAGTAGTTTTTCACTTTTTTGCGATTTTCTCAAAAACGTCTCCTACAATTTTTTAAAAAATTGCCTTATTTAGGTACTACATTTCTTATACTCTATATGATAAAGAGTCGGCACTGTGTCAGCTGTGCTCTTGCAGAAAAAAATGGATTTTTTTAAGATTGAGGTCTTAATAAGCGTTTCAGCACAAAAGTTCTTATAATAAAAGTTGTAGACAATTTAAAAATCTATAACTTTTATTTAGAACATATTTTTGTATAACACTTCATTTAGCGGTAATTGGTGATTTTCTGTTTTTTTTTTCATGAAAATCTGTTTAGTATTTTTTTAGGAAATTAAAATAGCTACAATCTTTTTTTGAAAGTATTTTTCCCTACAGAGCCTAGTTTAGCGTGAAATAGTGATTTTCTGAATTACTATCCCAAACAGAGGTTGATTCTCATTTTGTATCATTCACTTAATTGTTTATTTAGTTAACATTGTTTGCGGTTAGTTTTTTGTTATTTGTTATGTTAGGTTATATTGTTCAATAAGTACAATGTATCTAGTATCACTTTTATCTACACGTTTTCAGACCCCTTGAACCAAAAAAACATGTTTTTAGCGATTGGTCTATGTGTGAATAGAATATATCAAGAACGGAACATTGTACAATATGTAGGAGTATGTAGTTATGTAGGTTATATTGTTTAATAAGTAGGCTACATATTGCTAAATATAAACTCAAAAAACAAAAATGATGGCTACTAATGAAATTTTATATCGACCAATTCCAAATTAAAACTTGTTCCAATGTTAAAAAAATAAAGAATATTTCACTTCATTTATTTAGTCTATTTAAACTAAGCTTTGTGATCCCTCAAACCCTTCATCACAACCTCCTCGGGGATTGTGCCTCTCACTCTTTGAGAACCAGTGCTCTACATGAGAGTGCACCATGTCTACTGAAATTCGTAAATGGTATTACAAAATGCTTACGTAATAAAAAATGTTTTCTTTTAAGACTGCAGACTTAATATGCATTTTATGGCAAGAGCATGTACTAGCAAGGTTGCACAGAATTAAAATAACCTACAAATTTTAATTCAAGCATTTTTTCTGCAGCACTTAGTTTAGTGTCTATTAGTGATTTGTTCTTGTATTTTCTCAGAGATTGGTTAAAAAGGGAGTATTTTTAAGATTGTGACCTCAGTATGCAATTAACGTCAAAAGTATATGTAACTAAAGTATAGAAAATTAAAAAAAATCCATAACTTTTATTGCTAGAATTTTTTACTTTCTCTTGCCTATATGAATAAATATGTAGGAAGGGAAGTATTGTTTTCATATTGAGTTTTCACCGAATCTACACGTTTTCAGACCCCTTGAACCAAAAAAACATGTTTTTAGCGATTGGTCTATGTGTGAATAGAATATATCAAGAACGGAACATTGTACAAACTTGAAACTTAAGTTAGATAACACTAGAGGACCCGACACGTACATTTTCATCAAAATCAGTCAACCGGAAGTAGTAGTTTATTCGTGTCATTTTTCACTTTTTTGCGAGTTTCTCAAAAACGGCTCCTACGATTTAAAAAAAAATTGCTTCATTTACTATATTTTTTATGCTCTACAAGATAGGGTAGGTGTCATGTCTGCTGAAATTCTTGGCGAGGCTGTTTTCTCATAAAACTATTGTTTTTTGAAGATTGTGACTAATGTGCATTTTAGTCCAAAAATGTATCTAGTAAAAGTTGTAGAGAATTTAAAATTCTACCACTTTTATTTCTAACATTTTTTTGTATAACACTTAGTTTAGCGGTAACTAGCGATTTTCTATTATTTTTTCTCATGAAATCGTGTAAAAAAAATCGATATTTTTAAAGATTTCAGACTGATTATGCATTTTACGACAGAAAGTATAATTAGATTTATAGGAAATTAAAAGATCTACAATTCTTATTTAGAGAATTTTTCCTACAGAGCCTGTTTAGTGTGAAAGACTGATTTTCCGTATCTTAAGCTAAACTGAGGTTGATTTTCACTTTACGTCTTTCACTCATGATTAAAAATTAGATTATGTTTTTTGTTCATTTCTAATGTTTTATTACTAATGTTAGGTTATATTGTTACATATTTGCATTGGCAAGAGAAAGTTGTGAGAGTGTTTCACACCAGATTTTTCTACAGAGCTTGGTTAAGTGTCAATTAGTAATTTTCTATATTTTTAAGTTGAACAGAGGTTGATTTTCATTTAGGGTCATGATTAAGATTAGGCTATTTTCATTTTACATTGTTCCCTCATGAATTTACATTGATTATTTTTCATTATTTACATTGCCAAGAGAAAGTCGTGTCAATGTTTTAGAACAATTTTTTTATATTGAGAAGGCACATTTTACAATCATTTTAATTTTTATTATTGCACTATTGCCTACCGGTACACGTAATTTTATATCACCTAGTTTAATAATAAAGAAAACGATAACCTATTTTGTTGTTTTAAATCTACGCGCTGAGGTTTCCAACAGTTGTTCTAAGCCACTGGCATGATCAATGCAGTAGCCTTACTACATTTGAACATTGCATTGCGTACGTCAATTCTAACAATAAAATGTATACTTTAGAGTTTTCAAAATTATTGATTCCTTTTATGAAGTCCATATTAATAATTGTTTATTGTTCAACAACGCCAACCATTTTTGTTTACGTTATACGTTGTAACATCAAGTTTGAATTACAATGAACACCATACGGAACGATTCAGTCGATCAAGAGGGCCTAACAAATCAGCTGTCTGTCGTTGGGAACGAATTTAGAAAACTGAAGTGAATAAGTGTGTTCAACAAAAATTTTTGCAACATCAGCGACATCTGTGTTTGCATATCGTTAATAATGTACAATTATGTTGAAACACAAATAAAAAAATTACTGGATACCATTTTCCCAAAATATTTAGTTTGTAAATTAAATAAATTGTCTATTTGAATAAAACTGTTTTGAATGAAATACTGTAATTTTAACGTCTTATGATTGTGTAAAAGTTTACGGAACAATGATCACTAGTGCCACCTGTAGTAGTAAATTACAAATCGTTTGTCGTCTGCATACGATCTGAATACTTTTGATTCGTCTTTCTCTATTCATTGGTTTGTCAAAATGTGGGGTTCAGTTTCAGTTACGTTGGTGGTGTACGTTTCTCTGCGAAAATGCAGCTGTATTTGAATTTCAGATCAGCGCTTAGTGAATTAACTTATTAACATGAATAAAGTGATTGTATTTTAATGTCAAATCATATTTAGGAAATAGTGTAAATATTTGTAACGTAAACATAGGAAATAATTAGTTTGATGGTGTTGGTTAATTCATGTTAACGTTTCTTGTTTTGACAAGAGTTTTTTCATTCGTGTGATTATTCTTGCAGTCTGCGTTTTCGTTAAGGAAGATGTTTACGAAAGAGCTCTACACCAAGGTAAGGGAATTCTCAGTTTTACATGTAATATTTATTTAGGTAAGCTTATTGTTGTTAACATTTGTTGTGTTTATTCCTGCGGTTGTAATTTGACAAAACCCTCCGATCTAGAAAACAGCTATTATAATAATATTTAATAGTCATGTACAAATTTTCATGTCTAAATTTTGTTGGGCATATGGTTACCATGTAAATAAAATGAATTCACAATTAGGCCCTTCAAAGATACAGTTCAGATTGTTTTAGTATTACATAAACACATGTGTTGTCTTGCAACATCATACTTAGTCCATAGTGTATGCTACACAGAAATTAAATTTTTTTCAGTACCTAATATTAGTTTTAAAGGCAGTGTTTTTAATGATAGAGGAAAATTTTTGTCATTTGTGGAGCTTTAGGTTATTGTATGTGACAATAATGGGGTTCTGGTGTAATTGTTTTATCGTATTAAATTCTTAAATAATCATAGTTTCTGCTTGTTTGTTTCTTCTTTAATATTTAGTGTATTCTGCAATTCATAACATCTGCTTATAGAGTAGTTAAGTTTTCCATTTCACACAAGATCAGTTTAGTTTTTGTACAGTGTTAGTGTCTTGGCATAATATTTATAGTGGAATATTAAAATGTTAGTCTGTAAGAAGGCTTAATTTTTATAACTCAAATTTTTTTCTATTTTCTGCTTAAGACTATTTGAAACGCACAACTGAAGACTTGAAGTAAAAAAGGATGTAAGTGCCAAAAATGAAAAAAAAATGTTATGACCGAAAACACGATGTATGTGCTATTGCCTTTAACGTATAAAAAGATCTAAGAGCCAAGTTTTATTTTATAGTTCTAATGATCGTTATTAGATGGCGTTGTTTGTAAGTGCCATGCTCACCAACGTATAACAGGATGTAAGCCCACGCGTAGTCACATGATCTACCAGCTGTAGGCTACTGTTCTGTTATTGTACTCTGTGCCGTTCGCCGTCAGTTTAAGGTTATATTGTGTTTTTGTTTCTTTCATTCACGACCAAATAATAATTTTAGTGTCATTTAACAACTATGGAACACGAAGTTGTGCGTAAACGACGCAAGAAAGGTGAAGGAAGGTTATCGGAACAAAAGAAGATCCGAAGGAATTCTGGTAAGCCGTATCTAAACAATAGTAATGTACACGTGCCTGAAAAAAAACCACCAAATGAGACTGCATCCTGTAAATGTAAATATAAATGTAAATCTCTTATTTACAATCAAAAAATATTGCTATTTAAAGAATTGTACGAAGTAGACCATACAAAACAACAAAACTATCTCTTAAGTCTAATAAATGTTAAACCCGTTGCTAGACGTAGGCATGGCAGTTATAACGATCCAGCTCAAAGTAGGCGTCAAGCTACTGCAATTTACACTGTTCCTAATGGTGAAGGGGAATTAGTACAAGTATGTAAAAATACATTTCGAGAAATTTTTGATTTGTCAGTGAAACGGGTTCAAGGGCTTGTTGCCTTGAAACAGACAGGAAATCCTATGTACATTGAAAAGAGGGGAAACAAATTGAAGCATAGGAAGTTTAGTGAAATTGATAAGCAGAATGTATGTGATCACATAAACTCTATTCCCAAAGAAGTAAGCCATTATGGTCGTAGTAAGACAGACAAAGAGTACTTGTCATCGGACTTAAATATTAATAAGTTGTATAGGGCTTTCAAGACGAAGCATCCAGAGTCCCTAATAACTTACCGGTTTTATTACTTGGTGTTTAAAAATAACTTTGCCAAACTTTCATTTCATGCTCCCAGAACAGATACTTGTGTGAAATGTGACTTGTTGGCGGTAAAAATCAAAGCTTGTCAAGGAAATGAAAAGAACCTTGTGTTAGCACAGCAAAAGCTGCACCATTTGAAAGCCGAACGTGCAAGAGAAGCAATGAAAACCGATTACGCAGAAGCACAACAACCTAACAACAAAAAAACTGTGTTTTCTCTAGACCTTCAGCAGGTCCTGTCATTACCCACTTTAACCCATTCAAATATGTACTATCTACGCCAGCTCTCAAATTACAATCTGTGTACCCATTTTCATGACAATAGAAGCATTATGAGTTTATGGCATGAAGGCATTACAGGACGTGGTGGGAATGAAATAGCATCCTGTGTATTTAAAGTATTGAGAAACATTGAGCCTGCAACAAATCTTACTGCCTGGAGTGACAACTGCTCTGGGCAGAACAAGAACAGAATGCTTTTGTTCTTATGGATTTATTTAACTTGTATCGGTGTTTATTAAGAAATAGATCATAAATTCCTTGTAGCGGGTCATTCATTCTTGAACTGTGACCGTGATTTTGCCATCATAGAAAAACAAAAAAGGGTTTCAAAATGCTACGTTCCTGAAGATCTAAAAAAATTAATTGAAGGTGTTAAAGAAAAGAATCCATTTGCAGTTAAAATAATGGAAGAGTGCGACTTTTTTGATTTTAAGAAGGCGGCCAGTGAGTTTCTAAACACTAAAAAACTCAACATTTCCAAAGTGTCATGGATTAAAATTGCAGCCGCAACACCTGGTGTAGTGAAAGTTAGGTCAACTTTCAATGAGTTAGAGCCTTGGACTGAAATTAATATTTTTCGTAAAAAAATTACCAAAAAGATTATTGAAGATAAACAATTGCCTAGTTTGGAATGTGTGTCGCAGTTATCAGAAGCTAAAAAGAAGGACTTAAAAACCATGATTAATTTTTTGAGTGACGACCACAAAGACTTTTACATTAAACTTACAAATTAGATATCAATGACTAATCTTTTCAATTACTTTTTCTTAGTATTTTGTTTATTCTTTTTATTTTTTAATACATAATAAATTCTGTTTAAAAACAAAATTTGGGTGTTTGATGCCTTCTTTCATTTTGTGTATTTATAATAAAAAAATATTGATAGAGTTTTGGTAAGTAATGTTATTCTTAAAGTTTTTAGTGTACTAGCACTTTTTAAGTAGCTTAAATCTAACTGTGCTATATAATTAGATATTCTTATATCATTTAAACGTGTAAAGTGATGTATGTTCCATTTGAACTTACATCCTGTTTCACGTCAGTCAAGTGGTACTTAGGTCTAACCTCAGTTGACCCATTAAAAAAAATTATTCCACCTAAACTATTAAAGAATTTAATTGTCTTTTTACACAGATCAATGTAATAGAACCAGATGCAATTTTGGGTAAAAAAATCAAGGTCTCAATTAAAACATTTCTTGTATTTAGAAGAAAAACTCAATTTACTCAAAAGTGTAAATATGGCACTTACATCCTTTTTTACTTCAAGTCTTCAACTGTATGTAATGAATGAATTTTGAACATCTGTATTCCTGATTCCTTGACAGTTGTCATAAAACCTTATTCGACAAAATTAAATAAGTATACGAGTATAAATTAAATTATATACTCTTATATAATTGTCAAATAGACCGTTCATTTTTATTAGACAATATTTTCTTTATATTAGTAGATGGCAAACTGATTTTTAATTAATTTTTAGGAGATCCATAAAAAATATTAGGATTGTAAAGTAAGTTCAAAAAATGTGTTTTTCTTATCTTTACAATTAAGTCGTAAATTATTGTTAGCATTTTATCATATACATACGTGTGAAATGTTTAAGTATTATGTTTTATAATTATTGTGAATGAATTCACTTACTGCCTATTTCATACACTATGGTTACCATAATGTCATAAGGTTGTTTCTGAAATTAATATTTGGAAATTATGCCATGTTTATTTGTAGGCTATTTGAAATTATTTGTAGTGCAAGTGAAAACCATCTGGGAGATTGAATAAGAATAGTTATTGAAACATTTTTCTGAAATGGTTCTTACAAGAATAACAAATTGTATGTATAAAAACCCTGTTTATTGAATTTCCTTTTTTGTATGATGTTCTTTTATAAAACTTAGCTAAAATGCTTTTAGCATTTTTTGCTTGATGCGCCCAGGAGACTCCCTTTTAGTAAATAGGATAGGTAGTGTAGGACATGTCACAAACTTAATAAATTAATAATTATTATTTTAATTAGAAGTAATTATATGTGTACAGTATTATTCTAATTATTGTCTACTACTACAAGTAACTTACTTTGGATGCATTGGTGTTTTGGGATTCATGTTAAGTTATTTCTTTCTTTTATTCTTTTGAGACTGCAATGGATGGCTTAAGTCAGTTTACTGCAAGTTCTTCTCCGGTTCTTTCCTTTGAATTTTTCCCAGTATCTCTTCATTCTGACTGATCGTGCTCGTCTTTCTTCATCTGAAACAATTGCTCTTTTCGCTCTTTCTATTGTCTGTGGTTTGAATCTGATATATATTTTATCTTTTAGTACTTTTAACTTTTCTGTCTTATTCTCTAGATCTTCCAACATTATTTCCTGTTCTTCCATATCGTCTTTATTGTCATTGATCCAAATTGGTGCCGCTTTTTTACCATAAAGATTTCTTATTATTCTTTTGGTTATTCTATCTTTTGGTATTCTAATTAAGTGGGCACTGAACAGTATTCTCTTCTTCATTGAGTCCATTATTGGCTCATTTTCTTGGTAAATTTGTTCATTGGGTAACAGTTGTGGTTTTTACCTAGATACAGATTCTGTAAGGATTCTTCTTTCCAGTTTTTGGATTTTATCTGTTTAATTTTCTGGTTGAGCTTAAATAATGTTTCACACCCATATGTAATTCCTGGTTGTACTACCGTTTTATAATGTTTGATTCTATTGTGGATTGGCAAGGATTTTTATTTATAAGTGTCTTTGGTCAATTATTGGGATCTAGCAAGTTTTTTGGTTCTTCTTAGGCTTCTTTTTTATTATTATTATTGTATGTTATTATTTCCCTCAAGTATTTAACAGATTCTACCAGTTGTATGTTTTTGTTATTAATCTCCACTTTGTCTATGCATAGTGGCATCTACATTTTGAAGTTTCAGTGGAAACCCCCTTATCTGGATCCTCCAATATCCGGACCCAATAAAAAATATCTCAATTAATATGGCATGGATCAAATTGTTGAAGGAGTTAGAAAAATACGATGAACATTACTTAAGTATCATAACTATCTGGATTATTATAAAGTATTATTAAGTTGTTTAAATAAATCTATTATGTATTAAGTTGCGTTTGCATTTATTTGTTGTGACTAACGCCAGAACAAAGTTTGTAGAAATTCACAATCGCGTTATGTATACAACTGTACAGATCTTCTGTATGTGTGCTGTGAAAACCTAATGCTGTATAATACATACATATTTTTATCTTTTTTGACTTACTGTATACTGTAGTACGGTTTTTAAACAAATATAGCCTACATGTGTAAAGTGTAATTGACAACTTGGTGTTTTTCATTTGTACTACTTACATACTGTAGGCTACTGTATTTTAGAAATTCAAACATCCTTTTTTGTATTTCCCATAACTGGATTTTCTCATAACCGGCTTACCGCAGGTTCCAATTGATCCCAGATAAGGGTAAGCGCACAGTGAACGCTGGTTGCTTACAAGTAGGAATAGGCCATTATATTTTAATCGGACGTCTCACAGTAAACGCTGGTGGAGAAAGCTGCGCGCTGGTCATCTGCGCATATCAGCTCACTGGTTTGTTTTGAATAAACCTGCGTGCTGCTTGGTGGCAGGTTGCTTAATGTATTCATAAATAATAACAACTTGTTAATTAATTTTTAACATTGGTTTATGAAACTAACTTTAAAAGATTATTACTGGCCAAACAGTGCTCTATAATATTGTATATTGGTAGTTAAAAAGTTCAAAATACGTTTAAAATGTTCAAAATAATCACAAATCTTTCTTCCGGTAATATTGTTTGCTTGTGCAAGTTGCACCATTGTTTTTGAAAATGAGTTCTACTTAACACAATATAAAATTAAATGTTTCTAGAGTCATTCTCATGCATTTAAAAAACCTGTCTATCTTTTTATAATTGCGGAAAAAGATGATTATGCCGAACAATTTTCTGTTCTTATTGTCACTAACAGTATTGTCTTTTAATGATAATATTTTAGTGGAAACGTTTTCCATTAGAAATAATTCATCACTACTGTTACTGGAACTCATGTTGAATACCGACAACTGAATGAAGGTTAAGTGCGTAGTTACATGCTCCCAATATGGGCGTTCGCCTCCGTTAATCAGTACCAGCGACCTGCGACCAGCGTTCACTGTGCACTTACCCTTAGGGGGTTTCCACTGAATGGTATTTTTGAATAATTTGTGTAGTATTGATAATAGTCTTCCTGTCCTTTTTTGGATAAACTCCACAATAGCCAATTAATATTCTCATGGTTTTCGTGCCTAATTTATTTATTTATTTTTTGGTTTGGCGTATGATCGCCTAAATACCGAGTCTCTAATGCTTGGTAGCCATGATCAGAGAGCACCAATCCCCTTAATCTAACCTGGCAACTACCAATATTTGCTAAAATATTATCTTTCATAGTTCGTGAACTCTGCCCATAACAGACAGGTAGAGTGTCAAATTTTTTACTCATTCTGTGCGTTGCAGGGCTAAAATAAATAGTTCTGTTTCTTGTCACATGGTCAGCCAATTCAATGACTGAATCATTTAAGAACAGAAGAGGTAGAGGTGTAAAAGACACTAATCAGAGTTATCTCCTCTGAAAGTAATGAATTTCATTATACAGCCAGACCCTGTGGTGAATGAAGTGAAGGTGTCATTTGCAGAGTGGAAAATATGTGCTTTTCAGAGGGCCCGGCATGCTGATAAGCATACTTTTCCATTCAGTGAGGAAGGCAATGGTAAACCACCTCACTCCTCGTTTTACTTAGTAAAACCTCTAAAGGTTCAAACCAGCCTTTCGGCTGATGACCTAAACAACACAGTTCGTGAATGACTAGCAATTTTTTTATAATCATTAACATTTTTAATTTGAAATTACCCAGAACAACCACTTGTATCTTATAGTTTTGTCAAAACTTCCAGTAGTTCACTGATCTATGTATATTTTTGACTCCAATTACCATAAGTGGATTATCTATAAACACCGACTATAGTTATCTCTCCCCTCATTTTCATCTTAACTTCTATCCTAATTTTTTTAGTTTCCATTCCGTGAGAAAACCGATCTAAGTAAGGTGAGTTATGAGTGTCAAATTTCTTACGTGAATTGGCTACAAACCACTCCACTTTTGTGTATTTTCCTGCAATATGAAGCAGTAATAAAAACTTCTGAAAAGCTTATTAGTGACATCTCATTACATTTTAACTCATGTTTTATAAATAGCAATATATCTGGGTTCTCACAACTCAAAGTATTTCTAATGTATTTAATAACATTAATTTTTTTTGTATTTATGTAATGTGGGGGCTACTTGAGTTTTATTGAATTAACATAGGTAGTTATTGTTTCTGTCTAACTCTTTCAGTGCCAAAACAATATTTAAAAGATTGATCTAAAGTGCCAATTAATTTTAATAAGGGTGTGCCAGCCCTTATTTTGAAAACTTACAGGCATAAGCCTGCCATTGCCAACCAAAATTTCAATGTTTCAGAAAAATAAAATGTCCTGTTAAAAATTAATTTTTATTGTGTTCATAAAAACAGAAATCATTCTAACACTAAAAATACTCAAAATAGTTTTTTTAGTTTATTTAAAGTTGCATCGACAGCTTGGTCATTAGCAACCACTGTGGGTTTAGGTACCTTAACGGTGGTTTCAACGTGTTAAAATTTCCAGACCCAAGATGAGAATTGAACTCGGGAACTTTCGCTTTGAAGGTCAGCGCACTAGTCACTATGTCATGGAGGTAGTTTCAATATAAATTATTCCACTAATTTTTGTTTAAAAGTTTTTTTTGGAAATGTTTGGTTATCCGGATGTTGGCACTTTATGGATAACTTACGGACGTGTGGTAAACTGGATGTTATAACTAAGCCAAAAATATCAATGTCCTGTTTTCCGGACTTTGGTATTGAAAGTGTTAATGGGAGACCAAATTTCTTTTTGTTTTATGTCCAACTGTTGTGTGCATTAAGGCTGTACAGACAGTGAAGGGTGGTAAAATTTTTCCCTTTTCAACAAATTTCCTCTGTAGGATGAAAGAACAGAAAGGAAAAGCATGAAATGGATCATAGGTACCTGTAGATTGTTTATGGACAAAAGTTTTTTAAACTCCCCAGAATATGGCACACAGATGTTAATAAATAACTTGTACGCTTCTTCCCCGTTCACCGTTCACATCGGTAGTGATGAAAGCAATCAGGCACCAGACATTTAGAGTCCATTACTTTTTCCTCACCTCCCAGCATAGATATTTGAAACAGGTTCAAAGGGAGAGCTATAGAAATAAAAGAAGTTTGTTTTATCTATGTTTAGGATTAGGTCTGTTGCTGGAAAACCATTCATGTAGTTTCGTTTAAAAAGCTATTGTTATTGTGATGATGGAAACAATACCGTACTTCGATTTCAACTAAAATTTGTGTTTTATGACATCCTAAAGCCAAAAAAGTAGTTAGTTTGGAAAAGAGTTTATGTTTGTGCATTATTCATTCTGGAGAAAAACCTCTGCTACTTTAACTGGTTGTTTTAATTGGGCTAAAACTTGAAAATTAAGGTTTTCTTTATAAACCTCTAAGCGTTTTTGCAATTTGCTATGTATTCCAAAATTATGGATAGGCATATACCTACACTTTCGTACGTCTATGGGTCATCGCCCGGGTAGCCATGTGCCGATGGTGGATGTCTGGTCCAAGCTGTAGATTGAAATGAAATGACTTTTGGTCTTAGTGGAGCGCCATGCATGGCTCTGCAGTGCCATGCCGATACAGGACTACCGCCCCTGTCGGAACTATTGTCGGGTTCCCTCTGTCGGTATGTCGGAAGCTCCGATGGCCGGGAGCACAGTACCTAATCAAAGGGGGCGATGGTGACACCTATATGTTTATCTTTTTAATTAAAAGAATATCAAAGTCAAATATGTTTTGTTTTAAATTGTCAAGACTGACCGTGTTGGTCTAATGGTAACGTCGTCGCCGTGAGTCACCTGTTAACAACTTCCGATACGTAGGTTCTATGGTTCGAATCCTAGTGAAGGTAGTTGTGTAGATATTTCAATAATAGACCGTTGTTACCGGTGTACTTTGTTGGTTGGGGTTCAGTTAACTTTATTCTCTCAGGAATAGTCGACCTGAGTCTGTACAATACTCTACACTTTATTCACTACACTTAATATATAATACTCATCTGATTGGGTGATGGAGTTGCTTATTGTTCTTAGATTGAACAGATTGGCAACCTATTACACATTATAGATTAAAAATAATATAAAGCTGTCAGGATCCTCTACATTCTTTGCAGTTGGGTAGATGTTAAGTTTGCATTTTAGCGATGAAGCATAAGCGATTATACGTAAACGGTATTTCCGGTCCCAGTAAGTTTCTTTGGCGAGGTTCTTTTTTAACATAATTTTGACGGAGGCTGAAGTCATCGTCGTCGATGTCCGATAAATTAAAAACCCCGTTTAATTTATGATAAAGCCTGTAGAACACTCGAGATTACAATAAAAGTATCAGTAAAACATTTTTCAAAATCGGTTCCGTAGTTTTTGAGATTACGTCATATACACATACAAACTTTTTATGTGTTCTTGAAATAAATATAATTTTCTATGAATAATTTTTCATTTTAATATTTAGTACTTGAAAGAATATAACAGAACTAAAATTTGGAGCTGTTGAGATTTCTACGAGTACAAACAAACGATTCGTCTTTATATTAACAAAATAGGATTTCAATATTTTTTGTTTCTAATTTTAGGGTCTTTTCAAACCTCATTGAGTAATTTTATGTTAGCTGTTTTTGGAAAGCCCATGTTTTCAGCATTATTTCCCTTTAAGCTTTTCTTGTTTCTTCCTTCAATCGACAGGTCTGCTTTTACTCTTTACGGAAACCCTTAAGTCTTAAGTTAATTAAGGTGGTCATCTGTAATCTGTACGTAATTTGGTCTGATGTATATTTCAACATTTCTGAATTAAAAATAAAATAAATTAATTTAATTATTGTCATCTATACTTGACTTCTTGAATAAATAAAAAATTTGTTAATGTGCCTGACAAGCAGTTTATTTTTCACGCTGACGTATTGCGTTTGTAAAACATACATCACATAAGAAACGATTTATAAAACGCTAGATAATTAGGCGGCCTACATTTACAAAAACACAATTATAAAACTTGTAGTTAATTAGTTTCATGAAGCATACGTTCAACATGCAATTTAAACAAAATATCTTCACTCTATCTTCTGCGTGAAAAAGTGTTGTTTCCTTACAAAATATTCGATGCCTCAAACCTATCCTTAAATCCTATCTGGAAGTTGTGAGTCCTAATACGTAGTCCGGGGGTTGGGATTGTGGGAGGACACAATCGATGTATCTTTTTGTAAAACTACAGAAATAGTTTGAATTGTTTGGGGTATTTTCCCCAATTGAGGGATTATTGAAATACCAATGATTTATTTTCCTAGGTTTAAGAATACGGATGAAGATTTTATAACTGTATCTCTTTGTAAAGGTACAGAATTAATATTTAAGGTTTTTTTTACGTTGGAGGAGAGGAAACCATTATGTCGCTGGCTGCCAGCCCAGCGGAGAGTGTGGGACTCAAACCCGAACTAAAACTTCTCACCTCCGCCGACCGTGGGCACCCGCATTAAGGCATGATCGTGGAGTATCGCGATCCCTTTTCCCTGAGCTTTGGTTCTCGATTGGTGGACACTCATCTGAACCGCCGTACTTTAGGGTAGTTACCTCGTTTTGTAGGCGCGAGATTGATCAAAAAGCAAATTATTTACGTTTTAAAGAGTACTATTGCCGATTTTTATAAATATACGTCTGTAGGAAGGTATATTATTAATACATTTCTCACTGTTCCATGTGTTTAAAATTTGTCACGAATCCTAGCAATTGTTATTCTTGAAGGTGATTGAGTTTGAAATTGTATTTGCCATCGTTTTTGAACCTCTTGAACATTCTCAGTCTTCCAGAAACACTTTAATACCCATTCACGTTGATCAAAAGACAGCTGAACTTCAGCCATGTTTATTTCATACTAAATGAGAGAAATAATGACAATGAGTTACACTGTTAAAACACAGCTGTTTTAAATTGTCAGCTGATGCAGGTTTTCAAGCTGTAAGTGTTCTTTTCAAATTAATATATCCGTTCAAAATGTGTGTACATTTTTCTGAGACACTCGTACAGGCTAATCAACAATTTTTTCCTTTAATGCAAATGCCTCCGTTTTCCTGTTCATTACTTAAAGAAGAAATTTGCGAAATTTCAGCTCTCTATGTCATAGGGAGAATATTTGAGAGAAGCAATAATGAGTGTGTCACTCTAACAGGGCTTTCAAAAACACTATCTGTATAAATGTAGAGGTAACGACTGCGATTACTTAATCGTAAACGATTTGATCGTTTTAGTAATTTGCGTTTTTAATATTTGTTTGTATATTAGGATTGGCCTATTTTATATAATTAATTGCTTTGGAGTGTATTTATTAATATTGGTGATATCATATCATTGACATCTGTGATAATGTGAACGCCTTTTCTTATAATATTAGCAACCAGCGTTTCCACTGTTGTAGTCGATTAAGCATAGATTTATTAGCCTATGTCTGAAAGTATGCAGATGTCACAGGGCAGACGTTTCACTGAAATTATCCTAGTGTATGTATTGTATAGAAACATATTAATCCCAACTGTTATCTGAGAAACGATAATAGAATATAAAAATTATATTTTGTATAACGAAAAATGATTACTGAAATCTGTGTACGAATTATTGTCTATTTAGTTTACGCCCTTTAGTTTTGCACATTAATGCTGATTCAGACATTGAAGTGTGATAGATAAGTGACGAAACAATGTCAAACCTGACCGGGAATCAAACGGGGGACTCCTGGGTGGGATAGAAACCAGTTACGTTGATCACTATAACGGGCAGGTCTCTATAGCGAACGGTGGGCGAAGACTTACCGTTTTGGGCTTCGCCCAACACTGAATTTTTACAAAATAGAACCTTAACGAAACAATTCCTAGCAGTTGCAAATACTTCACGGATGTTAAGTTGTAAGAAAGCGATTCTAATTATCCATTTATACTCAATCTGCTAATCAGGGCTACAAAAAATAGTTCTTTGTCTTATCATATGGTCTTTATGATTGTCTGAAAGCTGATTACCGTTGTCTATTTTTCACAGACAAAAATATTTTCGGGTTAAAAACATAGGTTCAGATCAATTACGTTTTTTTTTGTCATCAGTCTCTCGACTGGTTTGATGCAGTTCTCCAACCTGTTCTATCTTGCGCAAGTCGTTTCATATCTACATACCTGTAACACCCTACATCTTTTGTAATTTGCTTTATATATTCTAATCTTTGCCTCCCTCTACAATTTACTCCCTCAATGTTACCCTCCATTATTGATAGCCCAGTACCTGGATGTCTTAGGATATGCCCCACTAGCCTATCCCTTCTTTTGGTAAGATGCTTCCATATACTTCTTTTTTCATCCACTCGCCTAAGAACCTCTAAATTACTTATTTTGTCCACCCACCTAATCTTTAACATTTTCCTATAACACCACATTTCAAAAGCTTCTATCCTCTTCCGTTCTACAGCCCCTATCACCCACGTTTCACTTCCGTATAATGCTACACTCCAAACATAATGTTTTAAGAAATTTTTCCAATTTTCAATTACGTTTAGTAAGATGAATACTGCATGCTTAACTCAATTTTCTACTTTTTGTGACCAAGTTCGTTTTGGGTGTTTTGATCCTTAAATCAGGGCGGCTGTAATTAAATTATCTTTACATGCCCGTTTGGCAAAACTTAGAAAATTATTCTCTGTGAACACGGATCCCAAGGTTTAGGGATTGAAAGCGGTAAAGGATCGATAATTGCAAAGTTTGTTAGACTTGCTTGATACAGGAGTGTTACATAAAGTATTTGAAGTTAACCAGTGTGCCTTTCTATGCATTATAATACATATAGGCCTATGCTGTTATTCCGGTTACGTAATTGATGCACTGAGTCTACATCATAAGCAGTCACTTTTCAGATCGTTTTACTTTGACTGTCTAAAGTGTATGCTCACCTGTAAGGTCATTGTTAACTTTCTTCTACATCAGAAAATGAATTTTATTTAGATTTCTTTAAGAAAAATCAATAATGGTAACTATTATGTTACTGTTCGGTTTTTTAAATATATATTACTGGAAATGTTTTTTTACAGAAATTGAAAGAAAACTTTTTCCTCAAATGATTTACAGCTTTGATCAAGCTGTACAACTATTGTAGAACTTAAATATCAAGCTTTTAAAGTTCCTAAAGAGCCGTTTTTGAGAAAATCGCAAAAAATTGCAAAATGACACGAATAAACTACTACTTCTGGTTGGCCGATTTTGATGTAAATATTTGTAAGGGGTCCATTTATGGTATCTAACTTAAGTTTCAAGTTCGTACGATGTTCTGTTCTTCAGATATTCTGTTCACACACACATGCACACACACACGCACACACACACGCACACACACACACCCACACACACAGACCAATCACTGAAAACATGTTTTTTTGGGTTCAGGGGACCCCCTGAACCCAAAAAAGGTTTTCAGACCTGAAAACGTGTAGATCCGGTGAAAACTTGATTCGAAAAATTAACATAAAAACAATACTTTCCTTCCTATATATTCATCCAGGCAAGATAAAGTAAAAAACCACCAAACACACAATACATGACTCTCAACTGATTAAAAAAAGCAGTATGTCCTTTCGCATACCACGTATTCATCTTTAGATGTAATGATAAATCATCATCCTTTCGTCAAATTGTCATGACAATACCGAAAATTGTATTGAGTAGAAAAAATAGACAATCATTTGATCAGAGTTACCAACTTATAGATTTTATCCCTGTCAAATTTTATCTGGTGGTTTATTAATTTATATTTAAATTTGTACTTATAACTATAGAATTTTTCCAATTGAGCCATTATTTTTATAATTACATACTTCCAAAATTTCCATATTATTATTATTATTATTATAAGTATGTTTATTCGAAATTAATGTTCAGCTACATTTGAAATATCTATCTTTTTCATCTCAACGTTTTAATGAAAATTATAGAGAATTTTATTTTTAAAAAAATGTATGTAACGTCTATGAAAATTAAACTCATTAAAACGTTTTTTTGTGTTTATTCGAAATTTAACGAAGTTATATTACGTTAAACTTAAAAAAAGTGTATTTTCTAACCTTACTTTTTAATGTTTTTACATAGTTTTATTAAAAAATAAAAGCGATACAGTTTTTGGACTCATTTTTTTAAGTTTCCCAGGACCAAAAAAAGTTAAGTTTCCCAACCATAAGAAACCACTAAAATTTCCCCGTAATTTACCTTCTCAAAATTTCAGTATGGCTTTATTTCACTTTTTGCCCAGGAATCATGACGAAATCTTTCGCCAAACATAACTCGCTAACGAAGCTTTTCCGGATCTAGGTTTATATGAAAATTTTTATTAATTTTAGCTTTAGAATCATCTCCCTAGAGATTACCATGCAATTTAGAATCACCCGGTATAAACACCTTCGCATAAGGGTTAGAACATCATCCTGTACTTATTGTTATTTTTAAATTTGGGAAATTATTTATGGGACTGATAAAAAATTAATGTCTTATCGGATTTCTGCGTAGAATGTTGTGTAAACCTTTCAAAATCAAAGAGGTCGTACCATTTTTACTTTCTCTTTCCTATATGAATATATAGGAAGGAAAGTAATGTTTCCATGTCGATTTTTCGAAATCGAGTTTTCACCGGATCTACACGTTTTCAGACCCCCTGAACCCAAAAAGCATGCTTTTAGCGATTGGTGTGTGTGTGCGCGCGGGCGCGCGCGTGTGTGTGAACAGAATATCTCAAGAACGGAACATCGTACGAACTTGAAACTAGAAACTTAAGTTACATACCACTACCGGACCCGACACGAACATTTTTATCAAAATCGGTCAACCGGAAGTAGTAGTTTATTCGTGTAATTTTTCACTTTTTGCGATTTTCTCAAAAACTGGTCCTACGATTTTTTTAAAAATTGCCTCATTTACTTAATTTTTTGTGCTCTACAAGATAGGGTAGGTTTTTTGTTTATTTCTAATGTTTTATTACTAATGTTCGGTTTATTGTTAATTATTTGCATTGGCAAGAGAAAGTTGTGTGAGTGTTTCACACCAGATTTTTTTTTAAGAATTATAGATATTACCTACATTGTTTATTAGGAGTTTTAAATAAAATTTTAATTAATTTCATAAGTAGCAAGTGATTGGAGGGGGTTTTCTTGTCACATGTAGTTGTCATCGTTAGAAATGAAAAGTAGTCCTTGGATTTTCGTATGATAATCGCAATCGTTTAAGATCGAAAAACTTGTTCGTTAGTCTAAGAATAGATACAACAAAAATAATAAAAAGTAAATAAATTCTGTTCATTTATCTAACGTTAGTTTTTCACAGTTTGACTTTATAAACGAAGAATTTGTTTTGTGGTGTTTGCGAGAGGTTAGTGCGGTTTGAAGTAGCGATTACTTTTTTTAATTGTCTTTCTTATGTACAGATTATTTCATCCAAGTAGTTTTGCATTACTTCGTCGGTATGTACTTAGGCGTACTTACGTAATGCAATCTAATTGCTTAACTGTTTTCCTAAACATACTGCATTCAGTAAGCGTGTAAGGTATTTGAATAAGTAAACATCCTTACTTGTTATTTGAATGCGATACGTAATTCTCTGTAAATTGATTTTGTAAAAAGTATGTTATTTTTTTGTGTCATGTAGCCTTTGCAAGGTATTTTCTTAATATGCATAGACATGTACTTATAATAAATGGATCGTTCGCCCAGGTGAGTAGCCCAAGTGTTTCAGTAGTTTTCCCATTTTCATTAAGATATCAATAATAATGGCCTTGCATCTTACGTGATTTTTTTTTCTATCATTTGATCGGTTATTAATTTCTTGTTAACAAAATATACCATTCTTTAATAATGTTGAGTATTTTTATAAATTTCCTTACAAATATTTATTTTTCGCAATTTCTGAATGATTATCAATATTTTCTAACGTAACTGTTACATTAGTTTTTGTTTCAATTTTTACGTTATGCGGTTAACGAATTGTGTGTAGTTCCCTCGATCATAGCAGACACAGTTTTACAGTTAGTTCTAAGGCAGAGCGCTCACCAAAATTATGTGATTGTGACGTGATAATTACACGACAGTGAAATGATGTAATTTGCAAGTTAAACAGAGATTAGCACTCACTCGGAAAAGACAACACACTGATGATATGTAACTGTAATACAGTTATTCAATGTTGCATGCATTTTTTCGTTTTTTTAAACTTTCATTTCTGTGTTTTTCTTTTTAACTTTTCATACGAGTTTGAATATTATTTATTCCCAACTGTATTAATCAAGAAGTCAATTAAAAATGGGATCGATTGCAGTGTTTACGAAATCGAATGAAAACTGGTATTGGTTTTATAAATAATATAGTCTGTTAATTTGTAATTTTATAGGCCTTAAGGTACATAAGTAGGTCTGTACACACTAAAGTGTTTTGCACACTGAACACTTAGTGCGCGAAACTGGTATTTTAGTAATTTTTCTCTTGTGTTTCACAGCTTTAATTAAAATGGTTTTGAATCAACTGAAAAATATTTTGTTAGCGTTACAATTATTTCTTCATTGTTTCTGTATAAATTATGATTTTAATTTATATGTTCAATACATTTTTGTATTAAACAAAATATGTCGTCTTTGTAGGTTTTAAATAGGTACTGAATTATATTTTTATAAGATATCCCCTACATAACCAAAGACGTTCTTCGGGCGATATATTTAGTCACCCTGTGGTTAGTATCTTTTTTTTAAATTCGTAGGAGCAATTTTTTCCATCAAAACATTATAACCTACGTGTCTTTTGTTTTTGAATTGCGTGGTAACTAGCAGAAATGCCTTTGATATATATTTTTTAAGGCCTTAAAAGTAAGAAATTCTTGTTTTTCTTTTAATTAAAGAACCCACCATTTTAATACAAGGAACAAGGATTTCTTACTTATAAGGTCTTAAAAACTTCATACCCAAGATATTTCTACATATGTTTTTTGGTCTTCAGTGCATTCGGTAAAAAAGAGTGAACTCCTTCAGGATGTTATGACGGCGATGCCGATGTCGTAATCTTAAACGATATAAAACACGATAAAATTAAAAACTATAGGTTGTTTTTTCGCCATATAGGTTTATTTTAGACCATGTGACGACTTAAGATATTTCTGGAAGCTCTTTTTGCAGCCCACATACACAGCATCTCTCCCTGTGTGTTTTTCTTCTTTCTTCCGTCTATCCGTTGTTATGCTTTTGCTTTTCGTGAAATCTCTTACAGTCAGTAGTACGTTGTCTGAATTTAGTTCGATCCATCATGTTTTCTTGGTTTATGTAAATTTCTTCAATATCCTTTCTGACTTGTTTAAAACATTTATCTGATACCTTAGGTGTATTGTTTAGTGTCTTAAATTTTTTGTCAACTGTTTTCTTGGTCCATCATGTTTTCTTGGTTTATGTAAATTTCTTAAATATCCTTTCTGACTTGTTTAAAACATTTATCTGACACCTTAGGTGTATTGTTTAGTGTCTTAAATTTTTTTGCCAACTGTTTTTCTTTCATTCTATACAGGTGTCCATAGAATTTTAGTTTTTGTTTTCTTATTGTATCCTTTAACCATTCGTTTTTCTTGTTGATTTGTTCTTGTTCTTGTAACCTGTACTGTCTATTATATTCGGACCCATTATCTTGCGGAGAATTTTTCTTTCAAAAGCTACTTTTCTTATACCAGACTTCCTGGTTATTCTCAGGCATTACTCATGTACAGACTCGCAGGCTTTATCACAGAATTATATGTGGTGTCTGATCTTGTCTTGGCTTGAGAGGGTTTTCTTATACTAATGGTGAACTCTTCAGAGTGCAGTGGCCAACCTTTCTTGTCTGGTGTTCGCTCCTTTTCGCTGGTCTTTGGTTGTATTATCTCCCTGAAGTGCTTTTAGCGATGAACTATTCCAATTTTTCTGTATTGTGTCTTTTAACTGACACAAAGCTGTTATGATGTTCATTGTGTATTTTATTTTTTTGAATGAAATTTCTAGACCTGATTTTTCTGCTTGTTCAGTTTTGTGGCACTCTGGTAGAAGGGTATACGTCAAATTTTTCAATTTTCGGTAAATTGTTCTTCAATTTACCGATGATAACATGTATGTTACCGTGGTTACTGTAGAGCTAGGACAAATATCTGTTTACCCAAACGTAGATTTTTTCACGTGCTATCGCGTGAATGACATCACCATTTCACAAAAATTGACTATACCCCTCTGCCCGAGCACCACCACAAATTAAATGCGTTGATTTGTTCTATCGCTGTTTCCATGTTCCTAAAAATAATTAATTCTTAGACACTTTTGGTATATGCTACACTTACCCGTTGGTAATAATAAGATGTATTTATATTTATGTATCCATCGGAGCAGCTTTTTCAAGAATTCAACATATTTGATATCCACCAAATGTTTGCAAGAGAAGCTCTTATTTATGCTTATAAAAATATGAACTATTTGACCACAAGAGCCCATCATTATTTTACAAGGAACAAGGATTTCTTAATTTTAAGGTCTTAAAAACTTTATACCAAAGGCATGTCTGTTACTTAGCACCCAAGCTGCTCAATCTGCTCCCTTTACAATTTAAAAATATATCACGTATCATTAAGTGTAAAAAAATAATAACTATGTGGCTAATGGAAGTAGGGAGAGAAACTGTAGAAACAATGGTTACATCAGGAATCCTATAATTGCGTGAATTTGTCCACTGGTCTGATAAATAGTTTTTTTATTTGCAAATAAATTTTTTTGTTTTGCATAGTTTTATATTTTATTTGTGTTTTTTGTTTTGTTTTCGTGTATGCATGTATTATAGATGTAATATTTAAAAAAATACCTCAGTAGTTTAATTAGTATTTAAGTAACTATCATGTATTTTGTCATTGCTGACACACTAACAGATTGCTGCTTCGTGAAACTTTAATATTTGTGTTCTTCTAAATTGCTAATATGTTATTCTGGGCAACGATTGAAAACCTATTTTGGATTTTCTTATTTTCCAGATTTTTTTATGTGAAATTTCTTTGCTTTCGTTAAATTTGAATTATTTTGTTAATGTGTCAGAAAAATGAAGAGAAATTTAAAAATTAATAAACGATCCAAAAAATTTTGTTAGTTAAGTTTCTTAACTAATAATTTTATAAATATTTTCCCAATTTATTCACTGGTATTTCATTGTTAGTTCAAGAAACAAATTAAAAATAATTGTTTGAATCTTTTATGTGTTTTTTAAAAATTTATCTTTATTTCTCTGTATGATTCATCAATACTTTTAATTCAAAAAATTTGTCCTATTGTATGAAATCTTTTAAATCTTGTATTTATTGTATAATTTCTTTTAATTCTGTTTTAAGTTATTTCATTGTTAAACATTACACAGCGCTGGTACTATTTTTGTCTTTTATTTAATTTTTTGAGCCTATTAATTTTTTGTTTTCTATTTTTTGAAACTGATTTGATATTGCATAATTTTGAAAGATTGTATTTTGACTGGGTTTTCTGCAGAAAATACAGGTTGCAACCTGTATAAAAATTCTGATTTATGTTTAATAGATTTGTCATGCTCAGGTTGTGCCTCTTTAAATATTTTTTTGCTAAATCTTGTTTTAATTTTTAAGATGTTTGGCCAAGGATGATTGTACACTATCATGTTTTTGTATGAATGTGAGAAGTGACGCATTTAATTCAAAACACTGGCAGTTGATTTAATAAAAATAATAGTAGTGTAAAATTTATGTAGTGTAATTTTACATTATCGTTTCTAAATAACGTGTGCCAACGGTCATTGATTGTAACAGTTTTAACTTTAATGAATCTTTTGCTTGGTAACTTTTACAATTTTCTATTGGTGTTATTTTGTTGAAGTATGATTATACAGTTTCTGTAAAATTTTTAGACTATATTTTGATTTATTAATAAAAAAATGTGTTTTTATGGTACTAATGATGTGGAATCAAGAGTACATTATTTATGAATGAGTTGTTAATTGTTACAGGGTTCGAGAGTTTGGGTGCCTCATCCGGAGCGTGTCTGGGAAGGAGCAGTTGTTCTTGAGGATTATCAGTCAGGGGTCCTTAGTGTTAAAACAGAAGAAGAAGGAAAGGCAAGTATTTTTTCTCTTTTCATTTTTGTAATATTGTAATTAGCAGTGATTCTCAAAACTTTTGAGTTTTTCTGAATGTTACAATAGTGTATTATGAAATGAAGGTACAAGTGGTACACTTGTACAAAGAAGGTACCTATGTACTGAGAATTGAAGAGCTTAGTGAATGAAGGTGTTATGTAAAAAAAATGTAGTTTTAAGAAAACTTTTATCAAAAATCTAAAGCTTCTATTGGTCTGCTAATTGTCTAATTTTGTTTGTTTTGGGACCTATATATTCTTTTTTATAAAAATTTATGCAAAGAAAAGTTTTTCAAATTTTATTTTTTAGATTACTAATCACATGCATACTACACGGTAATCCTCTAATTATTGTGCACTGCGTCCTTTGAGAATGGATTAACAGTATTTCAATAATTTAAGACAAAATTTATCATAGAGAGTTTTTTAGTAATAACATATTTACTAATGAAGATAAATAAGTTTTACCGTAGGTAAGATTGATTTTTTTAAAAAGATTCTCTATGAGATTGTAGTGCTTTTTTATAGAGAAGGTTGTGTATCCTGATGTATTCAAGTGGTATTCACCTTTTTATCTACTTTATAACATAAAATTAACCAATGCATATCCCCTTTGTCTGGTAGTATTTCCTTAAACCATATAGATAGTGTATTCCATGTCATCTATGTGGCTAAATATGCTCTATATTTAACACCTTCATCAATCACAAAAAATAATTTTTTTGAAAAAATGTTACTTACAGTTTAACTCAAATAAAGTATGATTGTGTGAGACCGAAAAAAAAATTTTAGCTGCAATTTTTTTGAAAATTTGTTTGACATCACTATAATGCTTTTCATGGTTGATGAGCTCTGCGATTCCACGCGTTTAGACCAATCAGAACGTTTGCCAGCATTGTCAGATTGTACGAATGTTTCAGCCGGACAAACATTACGTGCGCATGCGTACAAGAGCCGCAGTAGTTCACTCGTGTCTTGCATCTATAGAGCGCGTTAACATGCAATACTGTATAATATAATCAGCTGATTGTATATTCATAGGTTATTATTGTTATTGAAAGATAAAAAAAAATGACTGATGAAATATATAACAGAGCTACAAGAGAAAGTGTTGGCAAGTCATTGGCTAGCTATGAAGTGGGTAGGGGGCAATGTGTACGTTCAGAGCTCATCAGCCCTGAAAAAAAGTATAGATGATGTTTTGATGTTCTAAAATAGTGAGGTGTTTCATGATGATAATAATAGGTGCATCAATCTGGAGTTAATTTTTTTAAGTTTATTAGTTGCTATAGTGAGTAACCTAATTGAAAATTGAAAGAATTTTGTAATATTTCTTAGTTGTATTTACATGGAATCGATTGTTGACTGATATAAAACTTAATGGTCTACCTAAATGCACAAAAAGGTACACATTTAAGACCTCTTGTTAATTACATTAATAATGCTCCTGCATACTAACAATTAACATTTTTATATTCTTATCTAAAAATGCATAAAGATGTGAATAATAAATATTGTTATAAAAATACAGTACAAATTATGTTAAACTTTGCACGCTTATAAAAGATAAGGTATTAGATAAATTCTGCCATATGTTTATCAGTTTATGTTTACAAAATATAGGACTATCATCAGCCGCAAAATAATTTTTCATTTCATAGAATTGCAACTGCAATTCCATTCAAGAAATAAACCTAACTGTACATCCAATTACTGCACTATATTATATCTTCATGAATAACTAAGAATAAGAACATTTATTTCACATGTTACAGGAAAATACTTTAACAATAAAAATAATAACAGTTAATGTTTTTATTGTAAACAATAAAACAATCATAATTAATTCTAAATAAAAAGACTACAAACTAAAATTCCCCAACATGGAAAAAATAGGGCCTCAAAGGTAATGCTTGTTTAAGAGGTTCCATCAGTAATATTATTATCCTGTGGCTGACAAAATAACAATCATATATATACGTACAAATAAAATATAAATAATATGTATAATAAATAAGCAATAATATGAAATAAATAAATGCAGTACTATTTTTTGACAAGTGAAATTATAACTATCCAGTTTATTTTAATTGAAAAAAATCAAAAACTAAATGAACTATGTATGTTGAAATGAATAAGATGAAAAAGTAGTATAGTTAGGGCCGGCCCGTGGTGTAGTGGTCAGCGCAACTGGCTACTATGCCGGGGTCCCGGGTTCGATTCCCGGTCAGGTCTGGCATTTTTTTTCATCTGTAAATCACCACATATCATTACCTACGCACAAGCCCAAGGCTTGTGTAGGCATCATCGCTCAAAAAAAAAAAAAAAAAAAAAGACGAGTCAAGAGTTTGCCCTTGTTTGCAACAAGGGGAAAAGCATCAGTGCGCATGTGCGACTGCTTTAATTTCAATATGACAAATACAACAGCTTAAATATACTATACCCACAGCATATACAGTATATCGTGGAATCTTTTATTGGTTAACTGTATAAATATAACTGTTATCATAAACAGAAATGTTAGTTTCTCGAAAAGTGGCCAGACTATTTACAGTGCTGAACAGAATATAATATGCAATGTAATAAAAATAGCCGGCCGCGTTGGCGATGTTGGTAACGTGCTCGCCTCTCATCATGCGGTCTTGGGTTTGAATCCCACTCGGGCATGGCATTTTTTCATACGTTACAAAAATTCATTTCATCCTTCACTGTCTGCATTAGCAGCAATTTACAAAACAGTCGGACGTGTAGTGAAATAGATGTTGGTGCCTCCACCGTTTTGTAGGGTGAAAAGATGTAAAAAAAAAGCACGGCGAATTACACTAATTGTGTAAGGTGTTTTGCAGAGATAATGCGGGGGCTTCCACCATCCAATTTTAGAATCCAACCAGACGCTGAAATTGGACTCAGGGGATTATTGGCAACCCAGATTTTTGAATAACGTAGCTCTATTGATGGTAAAAACTCGCTTTTAGTACTGCGAAGGTATGGTTGAATAACCACACAGGTCTAGACACAATGACATTATACACAGAAAGGAAATAATAAAAAAATTAATGAGTAGCTAAAATAATTTATTAAAGAATAACTAAAAAAACTAAATAAAATAAATAATATTATGAATTTAAGTAAACGGTTAATTCGTATAGAATTTAAAAAAAAATTGGTTAAATAACAATACAGTTTAAGGAAAAATAAAATAAAATTTGGAAAAAAAATTTAATATTAACAAAACTTGATTTAACTATAGAAAATACTTAATATGAATAATAATAAATTAATAGGAACATTCAAGAAAACAAAACTATTTTTAAAGTCCTTGGACTGAAACGGGAAAAGAAATCTCCTGGGCAGAGTTTAATAGATGATTAAGTGAAGAAAAATAAATACAGAAATGTATTTATTTTTTTGGGGAAAACTAAATAAAATTAAGACATAAAAAAAAAAACAAATTGTGAGTTGAAATTTAGTAAAAGAATTACTTAGCAAAATTTAAGTAATTCAGTGATCATTGAACAAGAGTTTAAAAAGAAAAAAAATGTCATATTTTAAAGATTTAAATAATTTAAAAGAAAACGAAAGATACTGAAATTAGATAATGTTTTGTTACTTAAAAACTATTTAAAAAAATTTAAAAGAAAAGAGAGATTTATTTATAAATGGGATATTTAAAACACCATAATAATATTAAGAAACATTATGAATTTAAATTTAATAAAAAATAGATTAAAAAAAAATTGTTTAAGTTAAACCTGAAAAATTATTAAACATGGTACTTAAATTTAAATTTAGGTAATTTTCCCATATTGGGAAAGAAAAATTATTTACCTGAAAAATTTTGATCCTATCGGTTCGCCATCCTGTCCAAGACAAGGCGTAAAAAACTCAACGCACACAAAAGCAAAAAAGGTCATTCCCCTAACGTTCACGAATGAAAGCGTTCGAGGCTGCGAAAAATGCCGATACATCGGAAATACTATAAATTTAAACGAGGAAAAATATATGAAAGAATTAAAACGACAGTAACAGAGAGAGAGAGAGAGAGAATCAATCGTGTAAGATAGAAAGAGAGAGAGATACAAATTACACGTGTTAGCAACTGAACAATAAAGAAGCAGCGACAAAAATGCAATCGGACACCGGACGTAAGCCTAAGAATTAAAAACGTAAATTTAAATATGGAATAAAAATCTAATGAAATAAAACCAACTGGAAATAAATGAATAAAATAATTAGATGTAAAGAAGAAAAAAATACATAACCCTTAAAATAAAATAAATCCGGCACAAAAATCAGAAAAACGGGATTGTAAATGAATTAAGAAGATTTTGGAGACAAAATCTTAGAAATTCATTACACTCCCCCCCCTTAGGAAGAAAAAAAAAGAAGAAAACTAGATCTGAAGAAATCAAAGGTAGTGGCGTTGATGACAAGAAGAAAAATATCTCGTTTTCTGCAGAAAATGGTCAAGCAATCTTTACATTCAATGAACGTTGATAATATAGCATATAATTAAATTTATATGATTATATATTTGCTTAAAATTTGATTTAAATTACTCTATCATATAGTATTAATTATTTCTAATCATAATAATATACCATTAATTTTATTTTGTAAGTATACTTGGTGTGTTGTATAAATTTTTAAAGAATTGAATCAAATCTTAATGTATTAGAATAGATTGTAATTTTATGATAATTTGTTAGTTTGATTACAAAAATTACTAAACATTTTTCCTGAACAATGTGAATTTGAAAGTAGTGTATGAATTTTAAAATGTATGTGTTATTATACCTAAACATATATACATAAACATAATAGTAAAATAAATTTGATTAACAATAGCACCCCAAGGATTTGGTGTTAGGGTAGGTGTAAGAGAATTTTAAGGGCAGGAATTAATAAAATGTATGGAACAGTTGGGATGGAAAAAAAAACATCCTATTGTATGTTAGAGGAATTATCAGTAATTGGTAAAAAGGAAAAGTAAGAATAATATCAATTGGACGATGACCATTTTAGGAAAGCTATGGGAGAGAAAGGTATCGTACTCAACCTGTGGCCTCTTGTAGATGGACGTCAAAATGGCTGAATTGTAGTTGAAGATGGAAAATTGTTCAAGTTCTTGGATTGAAGTTTCTTCTAGCTGGAAGGTTGTATTATCGAACCAAATTGTAATGTTGGAAGTTTATATTCTTGAACGGGATATGTGATGAGTCCGTAAGCAGAAAGTGTCGGTATGTTCTCATAACAGCTCTATGTTGTTTATTTTAAAAATTGATACAATTGGCTTTGATGTACAGGAACAACCAATGTATTGTAAATTTGAAGTCGAAGTGGTAATTCTTGAAGATCTGGTAATAGAATTTCTTTAGGTAAAATCTTTGTTGAAATGTGTTATGAAAAATAGCGTTCTTGAGTTTGTTGTAACGACGTTTTTAAGTTGATACGAGAATGCGATAAATAAAATACAAGAAATTCTTCATAATGGAAAAGATTGTGAGTTCTTCTGCGTTTCATTAGCTTGAAGTCAAAAGATGATATCTTTAAAATCATGATATTTTTGTTAGTTGAAAAAATCTTGAGGATTGTAAACTGTTGCATTCAGATGCTGCATTGTAGACTGGTACGATACGCTGGAAGTCCATTGGTCCTCTCGTTGAAAAGACAGCTGATGGTTGAGTAAAGTGGGTGAAAAATTCTTAGGAAAAATATACAGGAATACTTGGGTATGACCTAGGAATTGATTAAATTAGGGATATGGATGCTTTAGAAATAATTGTGTCAAGAATAGGTATGGTATGTATGTTATGAAGTACATTATTGGAAGTTGGATAAACAGCCTGAGGAAGCATAAGGGAAATTTTGATGAGTATGATAATTTTTGGGAAGGAAAACTCGTGTGAATAGGTCGTATGAGAATAGTAATGGATGGAGTGTACTATTTTACAAAAAGAAAATTTGTCTTTTGAAATGGAAATTAAAATAACCTAAATAATGTTTTTAGAAACACATTGTAACCAGATAAAAGTATTTTGTATAGTACTATATTTATCTGCAAAGATTTATTAACTTTAATAATAGTTTGTTTTAAATTGTGCAAATTATTTTTTGGATCAAATGAAAGTTTTATTAGTTAATTAATTTTGTAATTTCATCAACATAGTTGAAGTTAAATGAGTATGGCAGTTATTATAAAAATGTTATAAGTTGGTATTTACCATAAGTACAAAAGAATAGATCACCTGAGCATCTAACATATGAGCAGAGAATGAGATATGGTTGCAAAACAGCATCCATGAGTTAAAAACATGGATGGAAGAGTAAAATATAAGATTTAGCTTGACATGAATAAAATATCAATATGTTAATTGGTGTTTTAAATATATATGTAACTTAATTCTAACTTAAATACTAGCTTATGAAAATATAATATAATAAATTTGCCGTGTCGCAGTGATCGTTGTTGTATACTTGAAAGTTTACGAAAAAGATTTTTTTTAATTGTAATATTTTTAAGTTATAAGTCCAAAGGAAAAATATTTTTCTAATATATTTATTGAACGTTAAAAGTTCCACTTGTAATAATTGTTTGTCCATGACAACGCGTAAAACAAAATTTGTTGTGTGACAAAAGTATCTGTTGTAATAAATGTTTATTTACGAGAAATCTTTTTATTAACACTAATTTTTTTTTTTTTTTTTTTTTTTTTGCGATTGTATAAGTTCTTTTGCGATCAATGTTTATCAGAGAAATTGATTGTTTAATTTAAAAAAAAATATTGTGTAATAGAGTCTTTAAAATAGTTGTTTTTGTGTGAAAGGTATTTGTTACACTGATTATTTTCACTGTAATAAATGTTGTTTCAATAAATTTTCGCGAACATTTAACTGTATTAAGTAAAAAGAAGTTCGGTCATTGATTATGTAAAAATGTATTCTTGTACGTAGGTAAACCTGGTAACTGTAGGTTGATGATCTCTGACGGATGATCATAGCTGACAGGAACTTAGTAGGATGCTGGTAGTTGAAAAACAAGATTGGTCACTGCGTTTGTCGGCTCTCTTAATGACTAATGGTGTATGACTCACTTGATCTGCGGTGATTCTGGGAGTACTCAGGAAAAGTCTCCATCTGTTGACAAGTTAAAAGCAAATTAAGCTTACAAAAATAATATAAATTGTTAATATGTGTTCCTAACAAGCTTCATTGTAGTAAAAATTTTCATCATAGAGGGAAATAATTATTAAATACATGAATAACTAATTAATGATTATAAATAAATATATGTATAATGACAAGTGATTAAAAGTTTGTAAGAATATAAGTATATAAGATGATAAGTCGTGAGGAGTACATTTACATGCTAGTTTAGAAAAAATTATCCCATTGTAATGCGCAAAACAAAAAAATTATCTGTAGACTGTGAACTATTTTGTAATAAAAATCTACTATGTTCTCCTGAAACAGGAAGCATCAATCAATAGTCTAACTAATCTATTAATATTTATTTCATTGCTTAAAAACTAAAACTCTTCTTGAGTAAATACTGTCTTACAAACTAAAGTTCTTGCTGAATAAATATATCGTCTTAAAGTCTAAAGTAGAAAATGAAATCAACTGAAAACGTAGTACTGACTGAATAGCACATACATTACTACACCTAGCCAGAACCTAGGCATAGAGGGCACAAGGCTCCTTTCCAGCGATGCCAGAAACCATGACTTCCTTGTACTTGAAGTTTGAGATGAGAAAATATAAAAACAGTAATATACTTATAACTAAAATGCTTGTAGTGTAACTTGTAACTCATAAAATCATAATTCCTTAACCTAATATTCAATAATAATCATTCATATAATATAACATCAATTATTTAACGGGTGACTGCTGAAGAATAAAAACATTGCGCTGAAGGTGATGCACTAATGTAACTATGTCTAGCCAGATCCTAGACACAGAGGGCACAAGGTTCCTTTCTGGCGGATGCCAGAAACCATGACTTCCTTGTACTTGAGATTCATAAATAATAAAATAATAAAATCATCCATCGTTGGAGTGGCTTAAAAACTAAAATGAAGGCTGAAAATAATCTTATCACTAACTTAAATCTAATTATGTTGTAGTAAAATCTGAGAACAGCAATGTAAAATGAATGTATTTAGAAGTAGAAGGAATGGAATGGGATAAACTCACGACAAATTCTAAAAAAAAATTAATAGGAAAAGTAAGGGCATGGATATAAGGGAAAAAAATAAAAAAAATTAGCATACAAAGGTGTTTACAAAGGTAGGAAACCTAATAAAAAGCTAACATGTCTTCAAACAAGTCGTACGTCATTCTAATTATAGAAAAAAAATCTAGGGATAGCAAAGAAAATCCTAACAGGACATTGTATGTGGTGTGAAAATTTGGAAAAATACCTGAAAATTTAGAAACAAGTTTCATGAATCAACGGAAAGTTAACTCCGGACAAAACTGGGCAGGAAACAGAGTAAAGAAATCCAAAAATAAGAAGAACGGACACACGTCGGGCAAAAATTTGAAGAAACAACAAAAAAAAAGATAGAAGGAAAAATGCACTACGATTGCCCCCTGATTCAAACGCTCACAAACACACACGCAATCACACAATCAGAGACAGCCAACATTCATTTGCATTCATCCATCACATACAATCTTGACTGCATACAAAACCCCATCAGTGGAGTAACCACCTCGCTTCTCGGAACTCCAACCCGAGAAGGTAGGCAAAGAATAAGGCCTTGTACTCAATCAAGGTAGGGCAAATGGTAGACATTGGAAAAACACAAGGACAAGGTAAGGGATCGAAGGAAGCTACCCCTCAATACAAACTGAACACAATTAGGCGTCCCTAGGAGCTTTCCGAAGTGTGATAACTCATGGAAGAAAGGTAACTTAAATAAAAATATGTGAAATGAAAGTAAACTGGTAAAAATGAATGAAAAACAGCTGACACTAATGAAACATACTGAAGGCTACCTAACAATAAATAAGAATGAAATGGAAAGTACTTCAGAAACTAACTGTCTGTGAAGAAAATTGGGAAATATAGGTAAAAACTTGTTGAAGTACGATGACGGATTGAGAACAACATGAAGTAAATAATAAAAGAAACATCTTATAAAAGGTAAACCTATGAATAAAATTCAAAGCATCAAAATAAAAGATAAAAATGTAACTACAGTATAATCGAATGCCTAGTGAAAACTGGTCACTAAATTGAGACATAAAGAAAAGAGTCAGTAATGAATAAATAAATAAAATAAGAGAAAATCACATCGTCCAAAAATGAAAATTGTTGTAAAATCTAATGTAAATTGAATCAGAAAGTTAAAATAATGAGAATATAACTGAAGCATTGGTAATTATAGAAATAAAATATGCATCAAAAATTAATTGTAAAATCTAATGTAAAATATGAATGGAAACCACAGATCAAGAAACGCAGAGTCGAGTAGTCATGAATATTAAAAAAAAACTAGAAATAATTCTATGAACTTAGGATAATTATAACCTAACTGAAATATAGGTAAATATATCATCTAATACCCTAAAATCTAAATTAAGTTTAAAAACCCAAATAAAATTCAAAATGACAGGAAAATAATCATGAAATCGTCACTCATTAAGAACTGTTCAACATAACAAATCCATATGTAAGTTTTAAAATGATAACGAATAAAAATAATATTAAATTTGTAACAACAGTAGTTATATTTATAAAGTGTGAAGGTGATTGAACTTTCATTTTAAATAAAATTTAGATTAATAAAATTCAGTGCGATCAGCACTATGCAAATGTATCATCAAATCATGTAAAATTCAATTTAAATCCAAAATTAATTTGAAAAATTAATTCATATTACAGTTCTTAAGAAGCTACCTATTTCATGTTTATTAAACACTGGATAAATAAAGTAATCAAGTATATAGACAATTTCTGTAAGATAACAGATAGACAGACATGATAAATCCTACAAAATAAAAATAGGCATGAAGAAAAAGAATTATAAACTTATTACAGGAGGAAAATAGTGACTGAATAAAATGAACAGAGAAGAGCAAAAATTAAAGGGTCAGAAAAAAACTAAATTGAAATATGGATTGGAAAGAAAAATAACAGCTGTAATACTTGAAAACAAAAAGTCAACATTTGCGGGAAAAAATTGTGAAACAAACGCGAAAATTAAAACCCGTAAAAGTACATTAAAGAAAAACTAATAACATGACCATAATGAAGTAAATAACATGTAACTAGAAGCGAGATAACGCGTAAATAAATCTTAGTACATAAGAATTTATGTATTAAAGTATATAGAAATGAAAACAGATTATATAAAATCGGTAACGTTAGACGTAAAATTACATAGAAAAAAAATAAACACATAGTAATCATTAAAACTGAATATAAAAATTATGAGAGTAAAATGAATTGTTAATACTTGCGATTGTTTTACTAAAAAATACTTAGTACAAAGATTCCTGTAGAATATAGGTAGTAGAGTTGATTGAACTGTCTTGTCAGAATGAAACAGCTGTTCTGGTATTGTCAATGAAAACTGTGTTGTCTTAGTATTCTTAAGAATGATCCCTGCTTTCTCTCATCCAATTACCCTGGTATATTATGCAAAAACAAGAAAAACATATATTAGTTTGAGTTTTATGACATGAAATTATTAATACTAATTAAAAGTATTTTGAAAAATTTACTGCCTAAATATGAGTTAGACAAATTCGCCACTGACGGCAACTAAAATTTTGCATGAAGTTAAACTGTTTAAAAAAAAGCACCCAAATTTAACGTAGGTACATAATCTTGTGATTTATAAAATGCACCTAAAATTGAGCAATAATTCGGTAATAAACCGCTGTAAAAATTATCATAATTTTATAAATTAGTTATTTCATTAAATTAAGAAACATCCAGTCGTGACGAAAAACTTTATAAATAATTTTCCACACAAATACTTCTGTATATATTGGATTGCAAAGGCAAAACACTGAATAATAGTACAGAACTTATTCTGCTGTTAACAGCTATTTACGCATAGAAATAGCTTAACTGTAATTATAACAACAACGAAAAATTAAATTACCACCTGAAAACATGTAAAATTTTATTAACAAATAAGTAAATATGTGCAAACAATACAAATAAATAATTTTAAAACACAGTTATAGTATTTTAGGAGATTTTACAGAAAAAGTTAGAAAAACCTAGTGTGACTTAGAAGACATTCAATGAAAAAGAAAGTGCATTAGAAAGGCCTGAAAATCAGATACAATAAAACCTAAAGTGAACAAACAATAGAACAAGTAGTATGGTTAAAAACTGATAGTAACTGCAAAGCAATAGGTGAAATAACAAAAGAAACAATACAGAAAACGAATTGAACCAACCTGCAACATCCACAAGACGTATCGGTACTGAATAGAAACGCAAAATTGCACCAGACTGACTAATGTTGAAACCAAAAGTTTCAAATAGAAGGGGATAGAACAATGAACATAGAACAGGTTTAGGAGACCAAGGCCTAAAAACTGCCCGATGTAAACAACGAAGGGTCGGGTGCAGGCAACCCCTTATAAAAATATAACAAAATCTATCTTTGGACAAAGGCATAATATTGTAAACGAAATCTCTGAATAGAAGTCAAGTAAGAGAAAAAAAATACAGTATTTGTTACTTACAGAAACATCCCTCAATTATTCCTAACCTGAAAAACGCTTAAAATACCATAATTAAAAAAATTTAATATATTAAAATTAACATGTAACTTAGCTTAGCAATATAGGTATTAAATGTAACTAACAAAAATTTTAAAATCATGTGTCTTGTCATTGAATCAAAATCACGGCGCAAACTCCACCATTTTGTAGTGAAATAGATGTTGGTGCCTCCACCGTTTTGTAGGGTGAAAAGATGTAAAAAAAAAGCACGGCGAATTACACTAATTGTGTAAGGTGTTTTGCAGAGATAATGCGGGGGCTTCCACCATCCAATTTTAGAATCCAACCAGACGCTGAAATTGGACTCAGGGGATTATTGGCAACCCAGATTTTTGAATAACGTAGCTCTATTGATGGTAAAAACTCGCTTTTAGTACTGCGAAGGTATGGTTGAATAACCACACAGGTCTAGACACAATGACATTATACACAGAAAGGAAATAATAAAAAAATTAATGAGTAGCTAAAATAATTTATTAAAGAATAACTAAAAAAACTAAATAAAATAAATAATATTATGAATTTAAGTAAACGGTTAATTCGTATAGAATTTAAAAAAAATTGGTTAAATAACAATACAGTTTAAGGAAAAATAAAATAAAATTTGGAAAAAAAATTTAATATTAACAAAACTTGATTTAACTATAGAAAATACTTAATATGAATAATAATAAATTAATAGGAACATTCAAGAAAACAAAACTATTTTTAAAGTCCTTGGACTGAAACGGGAAAAGAAATCTCCTGGGCAGAGTTTAATAGATGATTAAGTGAAGAAAAATAAATACAGAAATGTATTTATTTTTTTGGGGAAAACTAAATAAAATTAAGACATAAAAAAAAAACAAATTGTGAGTTGAAATTTAGTAAAAGAATTACTTAGCAAAATTTAAGTAATTCAGTGATCATTGAACAAGAGTTTAAAAAGAAAAAAAATGTCATATTTTAAAGATTTAAATAATTTAAAAGAAAACGAAAGATACTGAAATTAGATAATGTTTTGTTACTTAAAAACTATTTAAAAAAATTTAAAAGAAAAGAGAGATTTATTTATAAATGGGATATTTAAAACACCATAATAATATTAAGAAACATTATGAATTTAAATTTAATAAAAAATAGATTAAAAAAAAATTGTTTAAGTTAAACCTGAAAAATTATTAAACATGGTACTTAAATTTAAATTTAGGTAATTTTCCCATATTGGGAAAGAAAAATTATTTACCTGAAAAATTTTGATCCTATCGGTTCGCCATCCTGTCCAAGACAAGGCGTAAAAAACTCAACGCACACAAAAGCAAAAAAGGTCATTCCCCTAACGTTCACGAATGAAAGCGTTCGAGGCTGCGAAAAATGCCGATACATCGGAAATACTATAAATTTAAACGAGGAAAAATATATGAAAGAATTAAAACGACAGTAACAGAGAGAGAGAGAGAGAGAATCAATCGTGTAAGATAGAAAGAGAGAGAGATACAAATTACACGTGTTAGCAACTGAACAATAAAGAAGCAGCGACAAAAATGCAATCGGACACCGGACGTAAGCCTAAGAATTAAAAACGTAAATTTAAATATGGAATAAAAATCTAATGAAATAAAACCAACTGGAAATAAATGAATAAAATAATTAGATGTAAAGAAGAAAAAAATACATAACCCTTAAAATAAAATAAATCCGGCACAAAAATCAGAAAAACGGGATTGTAAATGAATTAAGAAGATTTTGGAGACAAAATCTTAGAAATTCATTACAGACGTTAAACCAAAAAAAAAAAAAAAAAAAAAAGAGGGTAATAAAATGCTGTGAAGTTGAAGCTAAACAAAAATGCCTTTCCCTGCCTCTTAACAAAAGCCATGAGCGAGTGGCTAACTACTGTGGTATTTCTCTTTCCACAATTTGAAAAATAAAGAAGGAAATTAAAGACATGAAGAAGCTATTCTTCTACAGTTTTGTTGACCTGGTAAAAAAAGGAAACGGTTAGATAGCTACTTTTGAGACTTATAATGCAGACGCCGGTGACAGTGATAGTAAAGAAGGTGATTCATTTGCTGAAAATTTAGTTCCAATGGAATAAGGTAGCTGGTAATTGCAGTAAATCAAACATTTCTAGTCATGTAATTAAGCTATAGGCAATGTTACAGGTCACCTTTTTTTTTTATAAGGTTTATGAAGAAAACATTTTCTCGGAATAAACCACAGCTTACAAAATGTATGTAGAAACTGCACGGTGTCTCACTGTTGAGGTTGGCAGCATTGCAAATATTTCACTTCCCTTCCTCACAGCCCCCATCCGTACGCCAAAGCCAATCTTGTGACTTCAGTATCTATACAAGTTACATTTATTTAAATGTTATTTCTAATGTTCTGCTTTTAGGCGCTATACATTTCTTGTGTAACTTTGTTGAAAATTATCTGTGTTAACGTGAACCTCAGATTATTACAGTTGTACTATTCTATGAAATACTGGTACTCTTCAGTACCGATGGTACCATTTTATATGATAAGTGATTTTGCTTCCTCTATTCTGCAGAAATAATATTGTCACTAACCATCTGACCTTGAGTCTACAGTCTGTTTATTGGCCGACTGTTGATTGTGTATATAGAAGTAGATTGTACTTATTGTACGAGGGTGGTCCCAAAAGTACCCATCCCAACAAAGAAAACACAAACATTGGAAAAGAATATATTTATTTTTCAACATAATCTCCTTTCAGCTCTATACACTATCCCAGCGATGTTCAATAAGTTCGATACCCTTTTTATAATATGAACTGTCGTGCTCCTCAAAATAGTCATTAACTGCCGACATCACTTCTTCATCGTTGGAAAATTTTTGACCTCTGAGCTATTTTTTCAAGTTTGGGAACAGAAAATAACCCGAGGGGGGCTAAATCTCGTGAATAGGGTGCATGAGGTAGCAATTCAAACTTTAATTCATTAATTTTGGCCTTTGCAATAACAGATTTGAGAGCTGGTGCACTTTCTTCTTAGCCAAATGCGACCGTTTTTGCTTGATTTCTTTGCTCAAAAGTTGCAATAAGTTTGCATAATACTCGCCGTTGATAGTTTTCCTTTTTTAAGATAGTCAATGAAAATTATCCCACATGCATCCCAAAAAACCAACGCCATGATCTTGCCTGGAGATGGAATGGTCTTCGCCTTCTTTGGAGCCGGTTCTCCCTTTTCAGTCCATTGTTTTGATTGTCCTTTTGTCTCTAGTGTGAGGTGATGGACCCATGTTTAAAAACTCCCATTCTCTACAAGTCATATAGGCTGGCAAGTGGGGTTGTTTTTGTTTTGATATTGTAGTGTTAATCTTGATTCCATTCTTAACTGTTACTTCTTATTTGTTGTGCAGGTTAAACAATTTAATATCCCTAGTGACAATGATTTACCGCCATTAAGAAATCCGGATATTTTGATAGGTGAAAATGATCTCACATCCTTGTCATACCTTCATGAACCAGCTGTATTATATAATTTAAAAGTACGCTTCTGTCGTCATCAGGCAATCTATACTTATTGTGGTAAGTTATGTTGTAAACCATTTTATTGTTTTCCTAAAATAGATTTGTAACCAGATTACTTTCACGGATCAACTTATAAAATTTTGTTTGATGAATCAAACAAAATTGTGGGGTGGATTGGAAAGAAAGATACTGTGCATATATACCTGAAGCAAAATGTGGTTATGAAAATAAAAGTTTCACCAATTGATTCTTCTGATCTTGGAAGGAACCATATTATAAACATCTTGATTAGATCAAACTGATCAATGTAGGTGATGTGCAGAAGAATTGACGTGGTTGATTGATCATTTCCAATTGTTGAATGTCATAAGAATCAACCAAAGGAAACTGTGTAAATATAGATATTGTACTTTTGAATTCTCAGTGTTAAAATGCTTTTTTTTCTGAATGAATCACCTGAGATTTTACTCCAGTGAACCATGCACCATACTTTTTCTCAACCACTGGGGTCACTCTGATTAAATCAACCATGTTGATAAACATGGTCGACTCATGTAAACCTGTCTTAGTGATTAGAATGATATCTGTTTTACTGAGTAAGGAAGGCACTTAAATTTCTTAACTACATTTAAATCACCTTTGAGGTTAACATTTTCTGCTTTTAAAGTTCAAGGCTGTACCTTAGGCACATAAGACTATATCCAAATAAATTAATTTTTCAGGAAATCAATGTACTCATTTTGAGACAATCAAATACCAAAAGAATTATTACTCACTTGAATAAGAATAAGAAATTTCTAAAATCACACATTGTATGCCTTGTTTGCTCTGAGATGAACTATGCTTCTTGATGAGTAAAAAGTGGAGTGGTGGGGTTTAGACAGTAACCTGTGTGGTATCAAAAGCCTAAGAGTAAACATTGTGTGCTATCGTAATTTATGAAAACGTTAGTCACTCTGTTTATGAAGTACTTTATCAATTATTATAAATTTTCTAGTTTTTAACAGTTATAAATTTCTATTATTTATCGATTAAAATTGTACAAATTTCAGTACTGGTTTTTTTAATTTGTGGTTCTAATTTGTAGTTACTAATGTAGTGTTAACTACTAGTCCTGTTCAAACATTTGAATCAGTGCTGTTTAACTAGAATAGTACTTGTGTATTGAGAATAATAGCAACAGACAGGCAGGCACCTTCACTCCCCTCTGTTTCAGTTTACCTCTTCATAGGACTAGTGTTTGTGCATTCCGTAGCTCATGTGTGAAATTATTGTTGTTTAAGGTCAACAGCCGAAAGGCTGGTTTGAACCTCTAGAGGTTTTATTAAGTAAAACAAGGAGTGAAGTGATTTACCATTGCCTTCCTCACCGAGTACAAAAGTAGCTTATGCTTATCAACATGCCAGGCCCTCCAAAAAGCATCTTCTATGCACCTTGCAAATACACCTACACTTCATTCATACCAGGGTCTTGCTGTATAATGAAATTCATTACTTTCAGAGGAGATAACTCTGACTCGTTCCTTTTACACCTCTACCTCTTCTGTTCTTAAATAGTTCAGTCATATAATTGGCTGGCCGTGTGATAAAAAACAGAACTATTTTTTATAGCCCAGATCGAGTGCAAATAATTTAACAGTCCACCTGCCTGTTATGGGCGTGTCAAATTACATTGACCATTTCATACCAAACAACACGTGCTGTTTGGGTACTAACAATGTTCAAGTCAATTTTACTAGATTAATGGTGTGTAGGTGGCAGTTTTCTTATTTGTCATGTGCTTGCTGAAAAAAATAATTGATAATAATCAACAGATAAATTTTTTCCTTTGTTTGGGGTTAGTTTGTATTTAATTTTCTTATTTTTTTTAATAATGTTAATGTCTGGTTTGTATTGGTGATAATTTTTAAATATTTGTTTAATAGGTATTGTGCTCGTAGCCATCAATCCATATACTGAATTACCAATTTATGATATTGATACAATATGGGCGTACCGAGGGCAGGCTATGGGCGATCTGGAACCCCACATATTCGCTGTGGCAGAAGAAGCTTTCACAAAAATGGAAAGGTAAAATTAAATCTTTCAGTTCATTTTTATTTAAGAAAACTATTATCTTAGTTTTTTTTATTATTGCTAACAATGAATGTACTGTAAAATCGGTAAAATATGATTTTGAAGGGACAAGTAGAGTGGCTATATCTAATAATAAGTGATCTTTTCATAACTACTGTACACAGATCGTATAAGAGAGCAGTTATTAATGAATCGATGTACTTTATTTTCTAAATGTAAGCTAAGCGTGTTTCATCCCAACGATTCCCTTCTGTATATATGAGGGTTATCCAGAAAATAACCTCAGTTTTGAAATAAAAAGTAAACGAGTGAAGACACAAAAACTTTATTATATACATATTAAAACTACAGTTTTTCTCTATTTTTCGACATTGTCGCCAAACAGATTCAAGCACTTGTCGTACCTTGGAACAGTCTTTGAAATACCCTCTGCATAAAAATCTGCCGCCTGTGAATGTAGCCAACCATTCACGGCGTTTTGAAGCTCTTCGTCATTGGCGAACCGCTGAGATGCAAGCCACCGCTTCATGTTCGGGAACAGGTGAAAGTCACTAGAAGCCAAGTCCGGGCTGTATAGGGGATGATCGAAAACGTCCCATTTAAACTTGGCCAAAAGTTCATTTGTTCTTTGAGCTGTATGAGGGCGAGCGTTGTCATGCACAAACACAACACCACCTGTCAGAAGGCCACAACGCTTGTTTTGGATCGGTCTTCTTAGTCTGTTTAAAGTTTCACAGTAGACAGCAGAAGTGATGGTCAGTCCATGATCCATAAAATCAACGAGTAAGATGCCCTTAGCATACCAAAAAACAGTAGCTGTAAGTTTCCTCGTCGACAAAGTTTGACGGACTTTCTTTGGTTTGTTTGGAGAAGCGGTATGTCCCCATTGCATTGACTGCTGTTTTGTTTCAGTATTCACGTAGGCTACTTAAGTCTCATTGTCAGTAACGATCCTGTTCAAAAATTCTTCTCCTTCAAAGTCATACCAAGAAAGAAAGTCTATGGCAGAACTCATTCTTTTTGTTTTGTGGTCATCGGTCAGCAGTTTTGGTACCCAACGAGCGCAAAACTTATGGTAGCCTAGTTTTTCTGTCACTATCTCATGTACGAGACTCCGAGAAATTTCAGGAAAATGATGAGAAAGTTCCGAGATTGTGAAACGACGGTCCTCACGAACTTTTTCATTCACTTTGTTCTCTAGGTCGTCAGTGACAAGAGAAGGCCTACCACTTCTTTCATCATCGTGAACGTTTGTTCTTCCATTTTTTAAAAACGCACCCATTGACAGACTACACCTTCACTCATAATGTTTGGCCCATAAACCGCACACAATTCACGATGAATTTCGGCCGCTGAGAGATTTTTTGCCCACAGAAATCTTATAACACCACGCAATTCACACTTGGCGGGATTTTCTATTACGGCACTATGTTTTGAGGTTATGATAGGGCAACACTCGAACGTACGATGCTCCGCCTTGCACAGTTAGAAGCGTACTGAATCACTGCGCGCAGTGATATCAACTCGGCCGCGCTATGTGCACTACTTTTCCTGCTGCACATAAACGGAGGTTTTTTCTGGATAACCCTCGTATTATGTTTATTATAATAAAAGTACTGTTAAAAATCCCTTGTTTGAGATGATGTGTCTCGTGGCTGATGGAAATTTTTAAAAAGGCTTACCTTTGACCTACGGCAAAAACCATTACTGATTTCTGTATCTTTAAAGAGTAGATAAATGACTAAGAAATCGAATGACACTATTTTTGTTTCCAAATTCCGACTTTGATTTCTTGACTTACGGTTATGGCTCGCTTTTGATTGAAATTGTAACTTAAATCCAATCCAGGCCCACTAACATTTTGAGTAGATTACAAATCCAAAAACTGTTTGTTGCTATTTGGGTGTGACGGACGGGATGGAAAGACATAGGAAAATGATAGATGACAATTTTAAAAATTGCCACCAATAAAGAAATATTTTTATTAAACTATGGTACAAAACTTTTTTGATGGAATGTATCTTTCCCAAATGTAACAAAATTATAAACATTATTGATGTTGAACATCATTGATATTTACAATTGATGTGATAAACACTATTGATATTCCAAAAATGTTAGGTTTATTACACTACTGTAAAATCTGTCTAATATGCTCATATTTTCCTGTCTAATTAGCAGTTTTTATTGAGTTCCTAAAGTAACTGAATTGTCAAATTACAACTCGGCTGTAGGTTTTGATTGGCCTTGATGAGGTGTTATTGGAATGTAGGCTTTTTTATCAAGAGAAATGTAGTAACCCTTTTTTCTCTCTAAACGTGGGTTTTTATACAAAAAATGAAAATAAACTGCAGTATTACAATATTATTCTTTAGATTTAAAATGGTTAAATTTCTCTTCAATTTATTGAACAGAAACAGAGTGTAATAAGCGGAAATAGATTTTAAGTGATTTCAAATTAAATTCAAATTAGATTTAAAATAGTTCAGTTTTAATGAACAGAAATAGAGTGTATTAAGCAGGAATCAGGGAATGGTGAAAAAATACATCTTCATAGTATTTTCATACTTACTTGTCTGACTTGATAAATACAGTGATTAGACAGGAAATGGTATGCAATGAGCGTAATAAATGGATTTTACTCTGTTAGTATTATTAAGTTTTCTTAATTATTAATTTATTACTAGCTTTTACTAACCTTGATTTTCCTTAATTCTGCTTTAATTCAATTTTTTTGTATATTTATTTCTAATTTCGCTTACATATTTTGATGGATCAAATTTTTTTATTATCATACAGTGTAAACATTATTCAAAACTTGAACCTAAGTTATTAAAATTTTTTCAGATGTCTCTTCAGTCACTTGTATAAAATTTTTTTGTGGGTTACAAAACATATAACTCACAGATATATAGGTTTTATATTTGGTAAATCTGTGTTAGTAGATGATCAACTTTTTTAAGCTCTGTAGCTTGTTTAAAGTAAGAGGGCATTACACTTCATAAGACTGTCAAAAGCTCAATGCGTTTATTGGTCAGAAAGAGCTGTTAACCCAATCTTCTTCTTCTTTGTCATCATTCCTTATGTGCCTTACAGCATTAGAGTATCCAGCCAAGTACCAAACTTATTCGCACAGCTCCCTAAGAAGCTTAAATTAAATTTTTTTACTTTTCTGGTTAGAGAGGTTTTGTTACCAATATTTGTTCTGGTAATCCTGTCCATCATTTCCTCTTTTACCCTGAACTGGTGTAGTGATTCGTCCCAGTTGGGCTAATATTTACCATGTGCCAAGGCTAGTTATTTGAAAGGGCTACTTCTCCAGGGCATCATGACCTACCCATTACTGGACTAACAAGTTGATCCAGCCCTCAACGCAGATCTGGTTCACCTATCCAGTTTTTTCACTGGGATATCCACCAAACATCTCACTAGCACTTGACTTAACAGAGGCACCTTTTGCTGGTGAGAGACCAAGAGAATGAGCTCTTCCATTATGTGACAGATGGTAGACATCATTATGCATCATCACTCCTGTTCCCTAGAGCTGAAGCTGTTCCCAGGTCAATTCTTAGGGCCTGAGTTGTTAACAATAAAAAAATTGTAATAATAAACTGCTGAATGATTAGACAACTCCAGAAGATTTATAAATGATTTAAAAACGCTCCAACAATCTCTGTTCCAAAAACATTGGCTTTAAGATCACCAAACATTATCAGATGAAGTGGAAGTGTCTGGATACGCACAATTGAAACAGTTACCCAGCAATAATTAGAAAACCCCAAAACAAAGTGGGGAAGTAACTGTAAAAGAAAGAAACATTTGAAGGAATAAAGGTTTTTTGGGAGAAGTGAAATGAATAAAAGACAAAAAATAGGGTAACATTCCTAATTGGGTGTTTCACATACTGATTTTGGTTGTTCAAAAAGAAATTGTGTTAATTTAATTAATGTATATTTTTTGTTTGTTTTCAGGGAGCAAAAAGATCAAAGTGTCATCGTATCTGGAGAATCAGGAGCAGGTAAAACAGTTTCTGCGAAGTATGCAATGCGTTATTTTGCAACAGTAGGAGGTTCTGCAACAGAAACACATGTTGAAAAGAAAGTTCTAGCATCAAGTCCTATAATGGAGGTAAGATAGATTAGTGCATCTTTCTGTTGATAAAGACCTCCTGTCATTTTGATACATATCAATTGAAATTTGCATACATTTTAAATTCGATTTGCCAAGGTAATTAGTTTACCAAATTTTCGTGTCAAATATTTTATAACGTGTTGCTTTTTTTGAAGTACTCAGAAAAGCAATGCTGTTATCAGTTAGTTGTACTAACTTCTGCACTATGTGTGCAGTAGAGTTATCAAAGTTTTTTGGCCACATGAGTATCATGTACGGTCGTCTTAAGAGTGCATCTTTCAATATTGTCGCCCAAAGTGAGTGGGAGGACAAATTTTGGGAATTGCAATAATCACATAACCTTTTCCCAGTCGCTTCAAATTTTCTGTAACAGTCGGTACTCTGCCCATTAGTGCACGTATTATGAAATAAATTCCACAACCAGCAGTATTTTTCAGTACAACTTCAGCAGTAGTAGTACTTTTCAATACCAGAAATATTGTATTCATATCTTCAATGCAATTTCTAACTTTAATTTACAATACTCCTGTCCTATAGCATCTTTTATTTTGTTTAATTGGTTTGTTTACTACAAAATGTCTCAACTGAAATCTACTTTTTTGTGTAGGAATAGAAGTGGCTCAAAAAATCAGAGTAAAGCATTTTAATGAATGTTTCTAAAGAATAAAAGACTGAAATCCAGAGGTGCTCCTATCAGAAGAAAAAAAATATGTTATTTGTATATGCATTTATTTACTTATGGTTTATTTTAACAGTCAAGTAAATTCTGTGAAAACAAAACTTCCTGTAATTCAAAAATTCAGTGTCACAGATACAAAAGTTAGTAAAACCTAATCTTATATTTTTAGTTTTTATTAATATTTGATACGGAAAATTAAAGTATGACTTTTATTACTCATTTTTTTTAGGCGATTGGCAACGCTAAAACAACTCGAAATGATAACAGCTCAAGATTTGGGAAGTATATAGAATTACAATTCAGTAGATCATATAATATAATTGGTGCCAGTATGCGAACTTATTTATTAGAAAAATCAAGAGTTGTGTTTCAAGCACCCGGTGAACGTAATTACCATGTATTTTATCAACTTTGTGCCGCTCGAGCCAGATATCCTCATTTAAAATTAAGTGAGTATTTCACTTAAGTTTTTACTTTTGTTTTAAGTTATTTGTTCTAGGACTTTATAAAATGTATGTAAAAAGTATCAAAAATTTTATTCATTCATCTTTACAAATATTAATTATATTTTTAATTTATAGAATTTGGCATCACCTTCAAAGATCTAGAAAATAAAACCAAACAGCTGAAACTATTAAAAGATAAAAATATTAGATTCCAAGGAAAAGTAGATAAACGAGGAAGCAGGAAAGTGATCTTTTCAGAAGCAGAAAGGCAAAGAAGATCTGCCAGAGTGAAAGAATACTGGAGGAAAATCAAAAAAAAGAACCAGAAGAGAGTGCTCAGAAATTGACTCAAATGGTCCACTGCAGTCTCAAAAGAGAAAAAAAGGAAGGATACAATATCTTAACTGACAAGGGTTCATTGAATCGGTGCGAAATTATGAATATCTCGACACACTTTTAACCTCAGACGGTATATAAAACAATATCTTGTTAAAAATTGGTAGAAGTATGGCCATCACCAGAATGTTACGTCTTGCTTTGTTGAGGAACCATATGTTTTGTGGTACTTTGAAGACAATCTGTTCTTTTGTCGAAAGCACCTCCATCTATGGCTCACAGGTTTGAACTTTCCAACCAATATTTAAAAGCTAAGAAAAAGAATAACAACTTTGGAAAAGTGATTTTTTGGAGAAGGAGTTGTCAGTCTTAAGATAGCAGTCATGTATGCATAACAGTCTTGTCAAGATTGAGTTAGGAATAAAGAGATTTTTTTTAAGAAAGTTGACTAAAACATTTCATTAACACATTGAGCCTGGAGGATTCATGGATGCTTCGTTATGGCGATCTGCCAATGTAGTGAAAAAATACCATGACAATATACGCATCAGCCGTTCCTGGGAAGAGACTCGATTTGACGCTATTTGCGTCAGCTGTCCTCTATGTGGTAATTGATGGAATTGAAGAAAGTCAACATCTGGTACAGTCATCTGCGAAAAATAAAGAAGGATATATTGCCACAGAAGATTTAGCTATGGGTTTCATCTAAATAGAGGAAGCGAGGATAACCCAGAAAGGAGTGGGTGGGTGTTGTTACAACAAAACTAATTATATTAATAATAAAAAAAAACAAATACAAATTGTAGATGTAGTTCCCACAAGGAAGTGCCAATTTACAACAGAATAAAATTTAAATCAAATATATTTTACGACTGCCCATAACAGACAAGTGGAGTGCCAAATTATGTACACTCAATCTGTCCGTTGCAGGGCTAAAATAAATAGTTCTGTTTCTTATCATATGGTCAGCCTATTAAATGATAATTTAAGAACAGAAGAGTTAGAAGTGTAAAAGACACTAATCAGAGTTATCTCTGAAAGTAATGAATTTCATTATACAGCCAGACCCTGTGGTGAATGAAGTGAAGTTATCGTTTGTAGAGTGGAAAATATGTGCTTTTCAGAGGGTCCAGAATGCTGATAAGTGTACTTTTCTATTGAGTGAGGAAGGCAATAGTAAACTACCTCACTCGTTTCACTTAGTAAAACCTCTACAGATTCAAACCATCCTTTCCGCTGATGACCTAAACAACAACATATTTTACGCAATGAAGCGTTTGTGAACTCTTAGTAATATTATAAGGACAACGCTTATATGAGATGCCATTTATTAGTAGTGTGCAAACTACATTATATATTATACTTTTGTAGTTTTTAAATAATATGCTATATCTACGTATAGTTTGTCTAATCTTAATTGGCGCACATAGCTATAGGGTTGTGATCATACCTCTCTTTCCCTTGCCTATATGTACAAGATAACTCACAAACAATGTGACAAAAAAAAAATGAGAGAATTGTTTATTTATTTTTTCTCGTTTAGAAGGATAAAATGTTTAAACAGTCTGAGGTCTTAGGAAACAATTTGTTTATCTATTTAATCTATCTATCTAATCAAACTGAAAACGTGTAACTGTTAAGTATAGGTATCAGACGAACTAATGTTCCATAGCCGAGCGAGTGAGAGGGATATATGTGGCATAACTACGCATGCGCCCAAAGGTCTTTACTGTTATAATGCAAATCTGAAAACATACTATAGTCGTTGTATTGCTTGTTAGTTTACTGCATGCATAAACGCTTGCTCACAACAATGAGTAAAATTAAAGACAATGTTATTGAATGGCGCGTATGGCTTGTGCTAGTGAGAGTGTTATGCATTCTCTCACTCCCACGGCTAGGGGACATTTGTTCATCTGAATATTATAATAGTAGTTTCACTCGTAACTCTTGTAATAATAGCCTCCCTGTGGCTGTAATATAGTAAGACTATTCATGGGTTTGTTATGATAAGCTCCTCTTGTGTGAAACTGAAAAATGATCTGAACCTGATCTTCCTCTTTTCATAACTTCTGCATTTCCCCCAATCTGAAGAATTCCTTTAATTGGTAATTTTCTGGAGGGTTAGGCTATCAATTTTATTTTAAACTTCATATTTTTTTAGCTGTCTTTTTACAGCCCTCAAATAACTTGCTTAATTCAATTCAAACTTTTATGAATGGACTAGGGATTTAAGTGACAACCGATATTGGTCTGCTGTAGAACACTAGCAATGTTGCAGAATGTCTGCATGTCTGCTTACGGCTGTAGATCCGACACCCATGTGCATTCTACATTTCAGCCATTTTTAGTTTGCTCCTACTGTCAACAAACCAAAGCCAGCTACTACAGGGCGCACGCTAGAGTCCGCGACTTTATGGATGTCGTATTCCTATTAAGTTAACTATCTTTTAAATTATAAGTACTTAAAACATCAGTCATGATACAATGTAGGCCTAACAATTTCATTTATAAAAATACTTTTCAAAGTATTTTGTTGTTACTGTTTTATCAGCGTGTACACATTTTTATGTAATGCGCCTGCTCAGTGACGTCATTATTTGTTTACATTAGGAGCAAACTAAGAAAGGCTGGACTGCAGTTTGGGTACTGCTGTAGTTTAATTTATTCATTGGTTCATTTATTTGAAATGACATTGTGTTTATTTAAGTGAGGTACTTTATACATTATGTATTATATTCTGTTTTAATGTTTAATATTGTGACACTTATTGCTAAGGTCTGTTTCGGGATCTAGGTTATTAAATAATTAATACACTAAAGTTTACAATTACAAATATTTATTACACTAAAAGATTACAAAATAAATCATAAACTAATTAAAATGACTTATTACACAAAATAACTTAATCATTTACTTAAAATAAATAATAAACAATAAATAACTTACTTAGCGCCACTTACAATCACTTTTATAAGATTACACAAACATACAAAACACAGAAATTGAATTCACAAAAACTGCACATTAACTTTACACAATTCTCACAAAGACGGAATAACAATACCTCGGAATTGTTAACCTGAAATAACGTCCCGATAATCGCTCGACAAAGATCACACGAATACGAATACTGCCTCTGACCGCGCTCGGGGTCTCTTTATATACCCATTTATAAAGATCCTTCTAGCAAAGCATAGAGACTTAATGTAAATAATAAAGCACAAAAAATAACCCTTTATTAATGAGTGCTAGAAAAATCTGTTGTAAACAAGTCAACAATAGGTCTTTTGTAAATAGAAAACGTAAACAACCGGCCCCCTCATAATAGCTGTACACAATACCCAACCTTTTATAATAGCTCAGTCCTATAAATAATTTTTATGAATAGACATACCTTTATTGTCATTATGTATTATTGTCAATTGTTGTTACTATTATTTCACACTCTATTATCCTCTTTCCTATTTTTATGAATGAAATTCTGGAACCTTCGCGAACCATCTTTTCTTCGATCTTGTTACAATATGTTTGTGTTTGTTTAGGTGAAGCGAGTTCCTATCAGTACCTGAGTGAAGAGTCTGTGATTCCGGGTGTAGATGACAATGAAGCTTTCCAAGAGACACGTGCGGCATTAATGACTCTTGGATTCACTGAAAATGATATGGGAGATGTATTTAAGATATTGGCATCGGTTTTACATTTAGGAAATATTAGAATAATTGATCAGCATGGATCATCTGCGGATAGCGAGGCCAGTTATATTAAAGTAAGTTCTCCTGCTCATGGCTTCTAAATTTAATAGATGAAAAGTTTAAAATAAAATTTTTTCATTTTTCATATTATGTATGGCCATTATGGTAGATATTAAAACTTATATCACAGAACTAGAGGTTCAAGCCAACAACTTTTTGTAAGACAGAAAGTTAATAAATCCTTTTTTGCTAAAACTTTTGTTTTTTTAGGTCCAAAGTGTTTTAATCTTTTGCCTATTGAAATTAAAAATAGCTTAAACATGTTAATATTTTCAAGAAAGGTTAACCCCTAACCCTCGCATTGAAGTGAACGACAGACGCTAGCAATATCCGTAGCATTGAAGCCGCCGTTTGAATTGTTTTTTTTTATCCATCTTTTATCCAAAAAATTTGAAATTTTTATGACACGTTCACAAATTGTTGGCCGTTGTTTAAAAAAAAAAACCATGCAAATCGGTTTTTGTTTACGCCTTATAAAGCTAACTTACGAAAAACATGTTGCAATTCGTGTACATTTTCAGCTTTGAAGCTGAAATTTCAGGCCTACATATTTTTTTTTCCTGTTTTTTTTAGTTGGTATTATAGAAAAATGTCTAACAAAAAATTTGATGTAACGTACGTGTATTAAACAAACTCACCACTGTATGCCACGGCTAATAAAAACGAAGTGGGATATGCAGTCAGACTGAAGGAAAGTACAAAATCCCGCGTCTTTCAACTCAGTTCATTGAACCATTCGTACAGATATTACATATATAAAAGCAACCTATAAAAGAGCGTGATTTTGTGAACAAATACATATATAACAATCGTAGTATATTTTTGAAGGGTGGCCATAAATCTTATGGAAAGGGGAACGTAAAAGTATTACAGAATACAGACATAGAGATGTTTCGATCTCTCTCTTGTACCCAATGAGCTATGCTTGACCTTGCAAAGATCACACTCCTACGTAAAACATTCCCCTCTACAATTCTAGCTTTTAAACGCACTTGTAACTAAATTTTTCCATGACCTATTAGCCTCGCACAGGGCCTTTAAAAAATATGTACAGTCAGTTTTACCACAACATTTAGACATCAATAGAAAATTTCCCACGTATCGTATTTTGTTTCTGAAAAGCATAGCTTGTACCTCGTTTCATTGGCTACATTTAAACTACACATGTTACTAGGGTACGCCTTGAATGACCTCCACAAACTAACAGACTGTTGAATGCTTACACACTTATCAAAGACACATAATTTTACGCGTACCGCTGCAGATGGGTTAAAGATTGGCTCAATGACATAACTGATGTTGATTCACTTGTAAGAATTGTTGGTTAGCGTTGGTGTTTTACCGTTGCTGACTTGCAGTCTATTCAGTCTTTGTAGGAATTTACTGATCTTGGTTAACAATAACAACTGATTTTAGTGTTAGTCATGTACAGGTGAATATCTGCTCTGAAGACTGACGGCTTGGTTAATATTTTTGTTAAAAAATATAGTTAACATGCGCTGTAGCTGCCGCTACAATTTGAATTGTCATTTGTAGTGGATGACGACATTTGATTTGTAATTCATTTTTATAATTCATTTAATTTGTAATTCATTTATAAACTTGTTTTTATGTATTTTGTTTTTTTTTATATACAACCACCGTTTATTTGAGTTGGTGGTTATTTATTCCTAGTAGATAAGATATAATTTTGCATTTGTATAAAGTGGAATAAATAAATATTATTATTATTAGAGTGAAAGAGGCCGCATCAAGATTACTTCTTAGCTCAAAGACCTAATGGAAATGGAATGACTTGAGTTCTAATGGGGTGAAAACTAAAAAAAAATATGGCTATTATAGATCACAAGTTATTTATAAATTTCTGAAAGCTTTCTTTAGATCAAATATAGCGTTCTTTCACTCCTCTGTATGTTTTCTTATTTCTTCTGTCCATCCTGTTTTCTGCATTTAAACTTTGTGGAAGCCCTTGAATTCCATAATTTGTGTTTTGTTCAATTGTGTATGTTTTCTTATTTTATTTTAATGTTACCAAAGTCCTTTCTGACTTAAACTACTTTCTAAAAATTAGTGTCGAGTATCCTTAAAACTCAATTTTTTATGTTTAAAGCAGTGGATATTAATCCTCACCCAAAAGCAGTTTAAACAAATACATTAAATGAAATTATGCACAAATATATACTTGTATGAGATGACAAACTTCCAAAGATGATACAGTTTTAAAATTTAGAACACATGTTCAAATATTATCAGTAAATTTTATTCACCTTTGTGAATTAGGATTTATCTAAACCCTGTTTTAATGCAACCTCTTCGAGGCAAGCAATAAGCCTGCATATAGGGCCAATTGATAATTCAATAAACATTGTTGTCATTATCAAATTTTTGGATTTTGAAATTTTCGTTTGTATATTTTTTTTCAGGAAACAGATGAACATCTGTCTGTTCTTGGAGATCTACTTCAAGTAAATATAAAGGAATTAAGAACTTGGCTCTGTCATCGACGTATTGTAAGCATGAGAGAATCTTTTGACAAACCGATGACTATTCATGAGGTAATTTGATCATTTCAAGATTCTTTTTGTATTTTTAAGTGTGTAAATACATAATACCTGGAGTTAGTTTAGCTGTCATTAACGGTACCTTATAGTTTATTTCTGCGAGTTTAAATTGGGCAAGAGAAAACAAAATAAGCTTTATTTTTTTTAGTTTTACGTCCAATTATTCTGCTTATTAAGGCTAATGCAGATGATGAAGAGCTATAGATGAAAATAGGTGATTAAAAAATTCCAGACCTGACCAGGATCGAACCCTGTACACCTGGCATAGAAGCCAGTTGCGCTGACCACTTCACCAATGGGCCGGCCTAATTGGGTTAATTAATTAGTAGCTTTAGATAGTTGTGATAAGCACAACAAAGATTATTTTCTTTATGCATTGATTCGTGTAAACCTTGCTTATCCGTGGTTCCTCCAGGTTGACCGAGGTAAATTATCAGATTCAGCATAATCATCTAGCTAAAGATTAAACTCTATCATTCATATTCTTAAGGCTGCAACTATTTGTTCTTGTTAAGAAACATAGTTTTCATGTCTGTGTACTTATTTAATTTCACATCTTTCACCATCCATTATAATATCTGGTTAGTATACCTTCTCTTACATCTGCTACATGGTTTTTTAACATAAAATATATTAACATTAAAATCATCCCGTCTTATAATGTACCTGATTTGGTTCTACTGCCATAAATATTAAGTGGAGGTACTGTTTGTTCAAACCAAGATTTAAATAAAATATTTCATCAACATCAAAGAAGTTCCTTCCAAAAATGTTGACCAAAAGAATGATAGTATCTACTATAGGCCTATTATAACTTATAATAATAAAGCTTTATTTACATCCTACAACAGAACAAAAGTATTTCCATTCGGAGGTAAATGAGTTGCTATATTAATATCTACATTTATTCATAATTAACTGAATGTGATAGGAAAAATGTTGTCAATAGTGAACAAAATAGTCAGTTTGTCCTCTTGATAGACGTTTCATTAAATTGAGTCACTATTTCCTTCAGTATTCTATGACTACAGTCCTCTTTCTTCCTTTCTTCCTCTCATTACCAATTTCGCTTTCACCTGTTTGTAAAAATTCCACTGGTTGTTGTATCCTTCCCCATTTTCGTCACCTTTAGTAATTGTAATTTTACCTTTGTAACTATCCTGAGAAAAATTCCGCTTGTTTATAAATATTCTTTGATGGAGTTCTTACATATTGATGCAAAGTTTAATAGATGAAATACATCAATTTTCTAAATTGTAAATTTTTGTTTATTAAGTTTACACCTTTAAAAAATAACTCATCTTCAGTAAACCTGATTTTAAATATAAACATTTATAACCTAAGGCTGGGTCCTAAATGCATCTGGCCATTGCATGCAATGCGTTAGTCGTTCAGGATAAAATATGTGGGTACAAATGATGGTGTTCTAAGTTAATTCGTGGTGCATCCAGTGCAGGCGAGCTTACATGCCCACACTGCACGCATTGGTTTGGTTTTCAAACTAGTTTGTTTTTCATCGCTCTGTCCGCATTTATCGTCAGACAAGCAATGGGTACGGATCTATTAATTTCAGAAGTCCAGAAAAGGAATGTATTGTGGAATAAAAGAAACTCTAATTACAAGGGTTAAATTATTGTGGACAGAGAATGGGATGAAATTCACCGTAATCTAGTTTATTCTTGTATATTATGTGAGACTTTTGTCTGTTACACGTCTTCTTATGTTCCCTCAATAGTTTAACTTTAACTGCACTACTGTTCATTAACAAAATAGTGCAAGACAAACTTGAAGCCATTGTTTCAGATTGAGAGATTTTTCAGAACTGAATAATTATACGCAGTTATTATCATAAGCAGTTAGGACACAAGTATGGTTCTTGTACTTGTTGCAATGCATTGCGTACACCGTAACGCCCAGATGCAGCTAGGACTCAGCGTAATGATATGGCCTAATGATTTTCTAATCATTTCTTATTATTTGAGTTTTTTTTATGTCCGAGATTATTCTCTGTCCCAATTACTTCTGATAAGCAAAGTTATATTGTCATATATAGTATCAATAAACAAGCTTGGTTATGTTGGTGTTAACTGAAACAGGAATAGATTCATGCATTGTAATTTAATTGAAAATAATCAAATAAAATAAGTATTTTTAATTTCATTTTAGAAATTTTAAGTCACATCAACTGCTTTGTTATTAGCGAATACTATCCTGTGCCATAGCAAATAGCTATGGCACAGGATCAGTGGGCTTTAACATGTAATAATTCTAGACTAGGCAGGAATCGAACCTAGGACCTTCTGCTTTTCAGTGGGCAATGCAGTATAGCACTCTGACCACTGGGACTCAAGAGATGTCCAAGTATTTTTGTAATTGTATTTCATTGAATTTATATGTGCATTTGTCTTAAAATCATATAAACTATTTAAAAATATGTGTATTAGTTTTAAGTTGTAAGTGTGTAATTTTGTTTGGGAATTGAAATTGTTATTATTGTGCTATAAAAAGTTATTATATTTTAGTAGGAAGGAGGTTTACAACAGCTTCATCAATCCCTTACATAATTATTTATTTTGAAAATTACTTATTTTATTCCGGAATAAATTTAATAGTTGACATTACCAGGTTCCAGTTTTGGTAAACTTAAACCAGTAAATTGTTGTTCAGTATATTTTTATTGATTATTAGATTTGATGTTATGTATGTTGATGTTATTATGATTTGTTGTAGGCTGTTGGTGCAAGAGATGCGTTGGCCAAATATATTTATGCTGAATTATTCTCCTATATTGTATCTGTTATTAATAAAACTCTAGAGAAGGCTTCTGAGAATCGACATAAATTTATCGGAGTATTAGACATATATGGTTTTGAAACATTTGAAACAAACAGCTTCGAGCAGTTCTGTATAAATTATGCCAATGAAAAATTACAACAACAATTTAATCAGGTAATTTTTTGTTTTTATGAGCCTGTATTTAAAAGCTGAAAAGTTACTATTAAAATAGTACCTTTATTGTCATGTATCAAGATGAATTAAACGAAAGGAAATGTTTAGTAAAATTGAATGTTTGAAATATAGTTCTTTATAGATGTGAAACCTGGTGCCTAAATGCGATACGCTAAGCAATCCAACCCAAATTCAACATCGTATTTCTTACTAGGAGTGTTCCTTGTGTAAATGACTAAATCTGTGCACACTGGTGTGATTTCGTTTCAACACTGATAATTATCGGTTTTGTATTGGTGTGGATGACAGAACTGGTTGATCGCTCCAAGGAGCAATATCTACCAACTTGTCAAGTCAACCATGTAGACACTTTAGAAGACTTCTCTGCTGTTATTTTTGTAGTCAAATTAGTTGAGCAGAACCTATATTCATGGATTTACACGTTAAAAAGTTGTTACAGAACCTTTAAAACAGAATAACTCTCTCAGCTCTAAAATAGAACTTTAAATTTTTGTACATGTTGAAAATTTGTGCGAAACCACTGCCAAACTTTGTTTTATGTTGTGAACATTACAAGGGTGTATCCAATATTTTCTAGTTTTTTATTTCCACTGATGTAGCTATCAATGAACAATAATAACATAGTTGTGAAGAACTTGTGATTATAACTGCATAAAGAGATATCATGTTGTGTATTGTGTCGCTTATCTCTTTACTTCAGTGGGCTCAAGAGTATTGTACCAATAAAGTCATATTGGGTGATGAAAGATTGCTTGAGATTGTATCACATGCTGCATCGCTTCTGTGGGCACTGCATCTAAGAAGAAAACAAGGACAAAGGCTGGAGACTTTTGAAATGTGTTGTGGAGAGGAAGAGGAGAAGAGAGAATGTAAGGAAGCTTAAGCAATTTGGACTGGCCTTCTAATCAGAATAATCTTCTAATGAGTGAATGAACCTTCTCTTGAGAATGAAAGAGAATAACTAGTGAAATCTTTGATTAACAAAACAATAGAAAGAAAACCACTATGGCTTAAGCAGGTCAAAGAGGTAACCAAGCAGAAATTGAAAAAAACAATCTTCTGTTAAAATATATACGGAATGTGTCCATCTGTAATTTCATTTTTTTCTGTCTTCGATTCCTTTAAATCCTGTTTGATGTTTTTGAACCACCTGGTGGTTGTTTGTTTTTCAATTTCTTTGACCAAAGAGTTTCCTGGTTGGTATATCCTTATCTATTCCATGAAAATCTTCTGGTAACAGAACAGTAGAGGAGGGAGGAAAGTAAACTTTTTATGGTGGTTTTGCTGAGGTCAGTGTAGATTAAAAATATTTTAAATTTTTTATCCGTTTTATTTTTTTTGATTTTGAGGCCACATTGGACCATTAAGCTAATCAATTTCTAGTGTTCTTCGGATAACGTATTGGTCTAGCCTTTTGGTTTTGCCAGTACTTTTTGAGATGGTTCAATCTTTATTTCCGTATCTCATGTGTATTTTAAACATTATTTAAATAAAGAATAAATGTATTATTTTTCCATTCTAGCACGTCTTTAAACTGGAACAAGAGGAGTATTTAAAAGAAGAAATTGAGTGGAAATTTATTGATTTTTATGATAATCAACCATGCATTGACTTGATTGAAGCAAAACTTGGTATATTGGATCTGCTTGATGAAGAATGTAGAGTAAGTTGCTTTTTCATTGCACATATAATAAAATTTAGTAGTTTTTTTGACCAATTGCAAAAGTTTAAATTATAAATAATTCACTACAACCCAGTAAATTTCTTTTTATTCATATTTTCTATTCCCGTTTTAGGCATAATGGATCTTTAGTTTAATTGCACATGAGCTGCTAATTCCAAGGCTGTAAAAAAAATAAACTATTTTGTCTTACATGAGCAGTCACTGAAGTGACTGGAGTATTTGTTAACAGAATTGTTTAGAAGTGCAAGTAACTATAATCAGAGTCATCATCCCTGAAAGCAATGAATTCCTGTATTCATTAATACATACGAGGTTTGAGTGAACATATGAAGTTTTAAGACTGGACTAGTAATTTGAAAATGGCAGACAAGCTGTATCTCCTTCAAACTACTCTACTAACTTAACTCACTGACTCAAATGGGAACACTGTTCCCATTTGAAAAAAAAACTTGTACAAGAAAAAAACTTGTAATTTATTATGTTTCAATTAAAAATTACAAATTGTTCAGAGGGCTGTCTCCTTTAATATAAAATATACTTTTGTTTTTTTTTAAAACAAGCTAATTGTTTAAAACGAATTGATAATTTAGACTTAGGGATTCCTGAAATAAATAAGAGTAAAATGTTAACTTACATTGTTTTCTGTGTTAGACTGGAAGAAAATTGTTCTATATTCATTTATTTATTTCAGTAGTTTATATTATGACTTAAAATAGCTATCTGCAATAATAAAAATTGAAATTCTTAACTTTAAGAAAGAAAAATATTAATTTACAGGGCTATTCACATTCTTCATCGTTGTCATAAACAGTAGTTAAACACCTAAAAAAGATTTTTGTGTAGAATCTTTGTATGGCCTCTTCCACTAGAAAGTAGAGCTTAACCTTCAAAAGAACATCCACTTTCATGTTTTTTGATTTGAAGGAAACACGTTATATCCTTAAGGATAAGCCTTTTCTCAGGGTTATATATTATTTAAAGAAAGCTAGACTTATGTGATTTTTGTAGGGATGGTGTGTTTACATTCATTGAGTTCTAAAATGCACTAAAGAAAAAATGTAAAATTTTGACTTACGGGCTTTCTGAAATTACTGATTCAATTATAGAAAATGCCTATAAATGAAGTTGTTCGATATTGAAAAGAATTGAGAAAGATGTTTTAAAATGGTGTATTTTTATATTTCAGATGCCAAAAGGTTCTGATAATTCATGGGCAGAGAAACTTTATGTCAAGTGTATTAAATGGCAGCATTTTGAAAAACCTCGTTTTGGTGAGTACTGGTAGTGCCAGATGGCACCTTAAGGTGTCTTGTACCGACTTGTTTTCTATAGCTTCTATTTAAACTGTAGCACATAAGCAGTGTTCTCAAATTTTCTACAGACATTCAAACTGATCCTATCTGTGTTTCAGTTAAGGTCATCATTATTTAGCTGTTTGTCGGGAATTTTTAAATAAATTTTTTTAAGTGCCTGTTTTGGACATCGTAGTGTAATTATAAATTTTTTTATGAATAGTATTTCTAGATATAAAATTTTTAGATAACTAAGTAACAAATGAAATCATATAAAAACTCATATTTAGCTGATGAATCGCTAAATAAACAAGAAAGATTCTGTGTCTATGTGGATTAATTTGTTCAATATCACCATAGTTTTCACAGCAGTGTCATGCCCGTGTAGCAATACAACTGTGAATTATACGTCTGTGGTGCTGGACGTGTTAAATCATGCATAACAAAGTTTCAGAAAAACAACCACAAAATAAAAATATTGTGTAGAAAGTTGTCACACTGGGCGTAGCTCTCGTTGGTTGAGTTAGGCGGCCAGAGCGGCAGGGCATCAGGCGGCGTAGTTGCTTTTGAAGCGGGAGAAGGAACCAGAGGTAACCTTTGCTGCTCAAGAGAGGAGTGGCCGCTGGCTAGGTAGGTACTCTCTCTACTGCTGCCTGAAGCCCAGATCAGTCCCCAACGTGGTGTACACCTTTCGCTGCTGGTGAGGCAAGTACGTCTACACTGCTACCTAACAGATAGGAGCAGTCGCTGACGTGGCGAACGCCGTACACCACTGCCTCAAGGAGGAGCAGTCACTGGTGAAGTGAAGGAAAGGGGGAGGGGTCAGTTGAAGAGCAAAACAAGTATACTCAATGTTGAGTGTTACAATCTTTCTCTGTGTCGACCTTCTCGTGGAGAAGATTGATACTGACTGACTGTACTGAGTGCCTCTACTGAACTCACTTCCTCAACACGCCAAGTCTACCATATGCCTCACCCACTCGTAGTTGTGCAAGCACTGTGAGAAGTTTCTGTCTGCACTATCTCGTGGCAGCAGAAGCAACCACCTCATAGCGTATACAGTGGCCAAAATACTAACAACGGATTGGCGTAGAAATAGTATGGTATCAAAGTTCAAGTAAATTTTTCTGCTTTTTATTATTTTCTTTGAGTAAAAATTGTTTTTTAATTAAGTTTATTGGGTATAAATTGCTATTTTCATTATTCCTAATGACCATGTTCAATAAAAATACTAATAATGTATTAATATTTCAGGAACAAACTCTTTTGTCATTAAACATTTTGCTGACAAAGTGGAATATGATGTGGCAGGCTTCTTGGAGAAGAACCGGGACACTGTTATTGAAGAACAGGTAAGAAATTATCATGTGGATTTAACTTCGGTCGCAAAACCCCAGCTTTTTCCTGTAATTATCTATTTAAAGAACCTTAGTAATGATTTTGTGTAGTGATTTTTGTAGTTTGTTCAAAAGGTAGACTTAATTTGCATTCTCAAGAATTTCATCAACCTGTTGCAGAATTTTTGAGTTGTGTTTCTGAATTTCATATTGGGTAATTAATTATTTTATAAACTAAAAACCAGGATGTAAAGTTCATTCTCTGAAAAATTAGGTTTTCTTTCAAACTCACTTGAAGGAGAACTATTTTAAAAGTCTGTGGACATTGTAATGGGTAAGTTATTGGAACATGACTTAAGCACTTCATAGTTTTTTTTTTCAAGTAACCAGAAATGACAATTTTTTTACCCTTTAAGTGCATGAACAGTTTTTAAAAGTTCAACGATAAACATAGGTAGGCTGGTTGGTGTACATGGCCAGCACAACTGGCTTCCATGCCAGGGGCCCTGGGCTCAATTCTTGATCAGTTCAGGATTTTTTTCACCTGTATATCATCTCGTATTATCACTTACACACAAGCCAAGGCTTATGTGGGCATCATAACTTAATAAAAGAAGCACCTTGAATGTGTTAAGAATGTATGAAAATTTCAGTCCATATTTCAACAACTTACAGGCATATGTATTGTCGCTGACCGGGGTTGATGACACATGGCAAAACCTTGCTTGCGAATTTGGTGGCCCTGAAAAGGGCCATTGTTGGTGGTCAGAAGCAGTGAGCTGGCATGTTGGAAGTGGTGCCTGAAGAGTTACGCCTCACCTACCAGGTTCAGGCCGAGGTCTCCCACAGCGGCAGTTGGGTCCCACTGCAGTGTGACAGTGGTAGCCCTCAGAGCCTTGCAGTGTTGGGTTGGTGCATGGCATCGGTCAATAGCGCGACCCGAGGCGGTTCTCTTCAGTCCCAAGCCAAACTCAGTCTTCACCGTAGTGCCATCAGGCACGCATGGGCTTCCTTCAGCGGTCGGGTAGGCAAAAGCTCACCTATGCGGGAATGTGCATCCATCACCGGTAGCGTCGACCAGGGATGGTGCGTCCAGTCTCGGCTGGGTTCTTCTTCCTCAATCGGGAGCTGGATAACGTGCATTACTCGCAGTGTAGTGCACCCCTTTAAATCCCATCCGGCAAGTCCACTTCATGGGGGAGGGGAGGCACCACTGCCTGCGTGTTGTTAGTGCTCCCTGCGGCAGGTTCTGGGACTGTCTGCAGAGCTGATAATGGTGGGGTCTTTAGCAAAAGTATAAAATATCTTAAGTTTGTTTCCCCAACAAAATTGCAAGATTATTAATTTGTTTCATCAGAAGTTAAGTGAGCAAAAGGATGAAGTAAGTTCATTTTATTATGAATGGAAGTATTTTTTTAGTAGCATCTTCTTATAAAAAAGTCAGTTTCATAAAGTAATAGTCGCAGGAAAACAAAATAAACATTTTGCTATGCACACTTACTGAAAGACACTTATTTTTTTGTATACATTTTTTTCAAACAGTGCTTTACAATTAATAAAATTACTGCTTTGTTCCTAAAAATGTGAACATTTATTTTTCTACTCACAGACCCCCACAGTGTTTAATTCAAATTAGCAAGTTTGTTATGGAATTATTGTTGTTATGTTCTAGGTATCTGTCATACGTAATGGTGGAAATTTGCTAGTTCAAAGATTATTTGCGGATCCGTCAACAGACAAGAAATTAAACACTCCTACCACCATGCCTCGTCTTAAGGTTTCTTATTCGGCACCAAAATCTACTAGTGCTACTGTGGGAGCTACTTCAAAACACAAAAAATCTGTGAGTTATTATTACATATTTCTTAGTCACGGTGTATTATAATTCAGAAGTTATTATAGACTGAAATACATACTTTTTAGCATCTTAATACTCAGTGACGAATGGAAATATCACATCTACTAGAAAAAACTACAAAAAAAAACTACGAACTACTAATTTGGTAATTAAAAAATGGAAACTTACTTTATAATCTGTCTAGTTATGGACAATTTTTTTCACTAGTGTTCATAAAAGCAAATGTAGTTTTACGGCTAGTTATTAACTAGCCGATAGTAATAATTACTTAACAAACACATACAATAATTAGTCAGACAGATTGGTGTAGAGAAAAAACTATTCATTCAATAACAATCAAACTTACTTTACTTTTCAATATAGTCTCCAGTAATATTTAGACATTCGTCCCAGTGTTCGGTGAGCTTTCTGATTCCTGCAGCATACAAGTCTTTACCTTGCTGTTTGTGTACTACTTTTTCGACCGCTTTTTTTCAGCTGAATTAAAATGCTAACACTACAGTAATACTACATCTCAATTTACGCTGGCATTACCTGTTTAATTTATGGTGGACCAATTAATATTGAGGTTGCCCACTTGACCCTCAAACAATTTTATTGTTGTTGAATGAACTTTTTTCATCACTTTAATTTGTCTCGTTAATTAATGACCGTTCCTCATATTATAATATTAATGATTATCATTATCATCCTCTTTATCCCTCGTGCAAATTTGCTCGATTTGGGCCCAACACAACTGCTATCCACCTCTCTATCACTGAACTATCTCTCTCATCCATAACTGAACTCATCGTGGACTGCCCCTTGGTGTTTATCCCCGCCATCTCAAGTACAGTATCCTTTTAGGCAGTCTATGATTAATAATATTTTAAAGTAATTGATAAGAAAATTTGTTGCCCATTACGAGCAGGTGGAGTGTTAAATTATTTGCTCTCGATCTGCGAGTTCCAGGGCTATAAAAAAATAGTTCTGTTTCTTATCACATGATCAGCCAATTATATGAACTGAAGTATTTAAAACAGAAGAAGTAAAGGTGTAAAAGACACTAGTCAGAGTTATCTCCCCTGAGAGTAATGAATTTTATTATACAGCCAGACCTTGTGGTGAATAAATTGAAGGTGTAATTTGCAGGGTGGAAAGTAGATGCTTATCAGAGGGCCTGGCGTGCTTATAAGGATACTTTTTCAAACCGTGAGGAAGACACGTTAAACCACCTCACTTCTCATTTTACATAGTAAGCCCTACTTTACAAGTAAAGCCTTTAGAGGTTCAAACCAGCCTTTCGGCTGATGATCTAAACAACAAGAAAATTTGAGTATTAAATTACCAAAAATGATGGTAAGTTACCATGGGTAATTTTTTTTTTTTTTGCCATTTGTTACACAGGTTGGATCTCAATTTAGGGACTCTTTGAATGCTTTGATGGCAACTTTGAATGCAACCACACCTCATTACATCCGATGCATTAAACCAAATGACAATAAACTCGCATTTGATTACAATTCCCCTAGAGCTGTTCAACAGTTAAGAGCGTGTGGCGTCCTGGAAACAATACGAATCAGTGCTGCTGGATTTCCTTCAAGGTATTGCTTATGAGCTTATACAATTTTTTAAATTGATGTAAAGTAATTGTTGTGGTTTCAGGTGAAAGGTTTCTATTTTCACATTTCAATCTACTGCCACATTTATTATCTGATAATTGAACTCTTAAATTACGTATTCACCTTTTACATTCATATACATCATCAGATCTTCATACTTTCATTATCTCATCTAACTTATTCTAGCAATCTTGCTAGGATTTAGCCTATGTATTATTTGCTCTGAATGCCCTTATAAACTTCGGTAAAACCACCAGATTATTTATTTGTCTTTTGAATTTTCTTCTACTGTCTTTATGAAAAAAACATCAGAACCTAGGGCTGCCCTGCGGAGTGGTGGTCAACGTAGTTGGCTTCTATACTGACATCTCGGGTTTAATTCCTGGTTAGGTCTGGCATTTTTTCATCACTTATTTTAAGCTCTCACCCTTCTCATTGTCTCCATTATCAGTAATTGCAAAACAGTCGGATATTAAAAAAAAAGAACTAAGGAAGTATTTCTTACATTTAAGGCTAAAAACATAATGAAGTGCAGAGCATAAGAGCTCTCTGGAATGAAACCAGAGAATATAGAGTTGATGAACATGTTGTGAAGAGTTTATATGTGAGCACCTTATATGGGAGCATAGTGACCTAGATCACAGCACAGAGCCAATTGACTTTCGATAATCGTATCCTGCATTGTCACGTTGTGGTCTCACTGTGGATGACAGCCTAACAAAAAGTCAGCTGGAGTTCGGTGGAAGAGTGTGAATTACCGAAGGGACAACCTCACATCCGACCTTGGCTGTTATTGGCTAGATCTCATCTGCAGTCTTTAGTTCGTTGGGGTATAATTAGCGTTACTGGTAAAAAAATTTTTAATTTAAAAAAACCACAAACAATCAGTATCACACTCTTACAGACCATTAGCAAAATATCTGGAGTCCATTAGCTGTGATAATGGCATCATCAATACAACTTGATCTCTCTACTTCCTCTAGTACAACAGTGGAATTACATCATTGCTTACTGTCTCTCTATGTGTACCACAATTGAAACATTTTTTTTTTGCTGTTTTACTCTCCACTTCATTATGTCTTTGCCTAAAGGTAAGTGTCCATTTGAGATAAAATGTTGAGAGAAAGTCTCGAGATTGGTCTCAGAGTGTTGTCCATTTAAAATCACTTGTGGTCTCAAGATAGTTGTTGGAGACTCAGCAGCATAAGTCTTGAGACCAGGAGAATTCCATGTCAACTTGAAACCTGAGAATCAAAACGCAGTCTGCTGAGTGACTTGATCAAAAGTATATGTTTTTAATTTTGCAACAATGTATTCATGTCAGGCTCTAGCTTTTTTAAAAATGTTTAAAATTGTGCAAAAATGAATGGTGAAAAGAAAGGAGTGTTGGGTAAGAATTTTTTATCATGATTCCTGTACAACGTATGTTTAACATTCCACAGAAATTCCTGTTCCTCATAAAGATTGATTAACTGAAAAATTTCACCATCTGCCCACTCTTGTACACATTTTATCAAATTTTTGATAAACAGAAAAAAATTATATTTTTTTGATATTTTCTAATTAAAATTGGTGCTCGCTTTTTGATAAAGTCTCAGTTCTTCCAACAATGCCGGAAGACTGGAGACTAGATCTTGAGAGCAGGAATGAATATGTCCACTTGCGACAAGTTCAGTGTCTGAGACGAGCACTGGCTTGCCTCGGAGAGGGCTCTCAGGCCTATATACATTTGTGAGTCTACTTTCGAGACTATTTTGTTTCAAATGGACACTTACCATAAGACTCAATATTTTTGTTTTGTACCTTTTGATGTAAATTTTCATAAATCTTTTTTTTGATTAGCCATAATATTCGTTGTTTAAAATTCTTGTAATCCACGAACAAATTACCTTTGATTTCCTATTTACTCTTTTACTTTCTTTTATGTTTCTTCAAATTGAAAATTTAGTATAGTTTTGTAGCTGGAAATTCTCTCATTTTCTCTCTCATGTATTTATTGTCCCTGTTCATTTAAGAGGATTTTTTGAAAAAGAAACAGCCTTTGCTTTTTCCTGTTCACTGGCATAACTATTGATTTTGTATAATTAAGGTTTAATGATTTTGTAAGAAAGTGTATTGTGTTACTGGTGCTATTATTATCTCTTAATAATGTGATTGTTGAAATGTTTTATTCCATCTTATAGTCTTAATTTGTAATAGCAGGTTACTAGAATTGTTTTTTGTTAAATAGGTTTTTGAGTTGTATTATTTAGAACATTTAAAAAATTTTAATTAATAGAGAATCGCCTTATTTGCCGACAATCAGTGCCTCTTAGATTTGTAAACATTGTAAGAGCAAGTTTTTATTTTGTGTTTTCCAGAGACTGAGAGTAGGAAAATTATAGATTAACAACAGGTGAGACTTGTAAAAGGATGTATGAAAAAATTTATCTGACAATAACATACGTACTATAAAATACTTAGGGTTTGTATTGTACGTATTCAATTTTTGTTTTTCAGACTTCTTCTAGTACAAGAAATTATGAGAATGAAGAATCAGTGTCTCGATTTTCAGACTACAATAACAGAAAGATATTGTTGCTTGGAAAACTTAATACTTGTAAGAATTAATTGCCCCTTAAACAGAAATTGCCAAAAATAATATTTGTGTCTGCGTGTGTGCGTTGCGTTCAAATTTGGTTTTGTGCATGCCAGCATGAGGCTATACTTATTTCTTATGCTTAAAACTCATTCTAGTACTAATATCAACTTTTGACAACTCTAATCATTTTACGTTGTGATCCAAGATCTTTTCAGTTCGTATTTTTGTTAACATGACTTAAAAAAGTGATGTGGCCATTATGTGTTAACATATTTTTTTTAAATAACCAGTCAGGTTTATTTTATGTCCCTTTTTGATATCTTAATGATCTAAAGAGTTCGTGAATAGTTGGGAATTATTTAACCAATTTTAAAAAGAAATATTCTCAAATATTATTCATGGTATTTCACTTCTGAATGTAAACATTTTTAAAAAATTCAAAAATTTGAAGTAAGTAATACCAGTTCAGTATAAGAAAAAGTGTTCCCATGAACAAAGTACAAAAATACCTAGCTTTCTATCTCCATTTCGTGATTTTTTTAAAAAGGTAATTTATTATATCTCGTTTTGAAATTTGGTATGCTTGTTCACATTAAAATCCTTTGATAAATAAAAATCATGGTCAGTTAATGATGTCAATTTAGGAAGAGGAGGCAATTAAATGAGGAGGCATTATTCATAATAATAGTTTAGAGCATGTAGAAACAGTGAAGTTCCTGGGAGTATCTGTAGATAGATCTTTGTCTTGGGACTTCTATACCAATCAAGTTTGTAGTAAAATATCATCTGGGTTATTTGGACTAAAACAAATTGCCAGATTAAATGATAAAAACTTACTAATGGCAGCTTATATGGCCTCATTCTGTCTCATATCCGTTATGGTATCTTAGTATGGGGTAATTCTAGCGTGGGTAATATGAATAGGGTTTTTAAAATTCAAAAGAAAGCTATTAGGTGTATGGTGGGAGCTAACCAGCTAACCTCATGCAGGCCACTATTTAAGGAGCTTAAATTGCTTACAGTTCCCTCCCTCTACATTTTTGAGGTGATTATGTATGTTAGGCAAAATAATTTTATGCAGAATTTCAATGTTCACAATCATAACACGAGAAACAGGAATGATTATTATTCTGTGAATGATTATTATAATTTTGTGGCTAATCACGTCACAAAATTGTTTGAACAAAAACCTACTTATGCAGGGAGAAAATTCATGAATAAATTACCCCAATTTTTAAAATGTTTGAATTCCTTTAAAAAAAATTTGAAAAATTACTTGATCGGTGAAACTTTTTATAGCGTACAAGAATTTCTTCCTTGATAGTAGTGATACATTGTGTGATTCTTATATGTATTTCAGGTGTTATATCTGACATGTCCTATACTCCTCCTGTAGTCTCCAGGGCGCAAAAAAAAAAAAAATTAATTTCTAGATTTGATGTCATGATTTTTTTGTGAGCCAAGTGTACCAGATTTCATAAAGCTGCTCAATCCATTCTTGAGATGTAACGTTTCTTGTTAAAAATACAAAATGGTGGAGTGACCGGGAATGAGGTGTTTTTGGATATTGATAAACAGAATACGAATAAATACATAGAGCATGTTTTTTTTTGTTACACTCTGTATAAGTTTGTGAAACACATCGCTTGATTTTTCGGTGGATATGTTTAAACTGTGGATGTAAATTTTTGAGTCATATTGATACATACTGTAGTGGAAATCATCTACTATGATTTGAACAAAAATTTTATTTAAAAATTTAAGTCCCAAAGTTCTTCATTTCGTTTCTGCAAGGTATTATGCATGATAAATCGATTTATCGTTTTGGTCCTTTTACATCGAATTACCTCTCAATAAATTGATCTAAACTTTTTTGAAAGCTATGTTCTTCTAGTCAGCTAAAGCAGCTCATTTATCTTGATATTATGTTAGATCTTAAAAAAAATTCATCAAAAACATTTAATATCAGCTAAAAACTTGCTGTTATTTGCATTTTACCTCTAAATAAGGAAACACTTCAATCTGCTGTACTTTCTTTGTAAACAAAATTATTCTTGTATTTACTATCTACATATCCAGAGCATGTATTTTTCTGATGATGAGGACTTGAAGAACTGATGCATCGGTACCAACTGTTTTAACTCCCTATATTTTAGCACTTACCATAATAGAAATTTTTTATTGACTTGGTAAAATTTCTCTTTTGATTACTGCATTGTGAATGATGTTAGTAAAAAGAAAGAATTTTTTCAAACAAATTTCGGTGAATATGATTTGTTCTAATCATCTGGTGATTAGTCCATACCCTGGTTTCAACGTAAGCAAAAAAATTGTTATCTATTATTTTCTAATATATCACTACATTGAATTCAATTTTCGTTTTATGTTGTAATGACAACCAGCTGGCCCGTGTTAATGAATTCGCATAATGAATCTTGAATGACATTATCTGAAGAACATTTTTGTTGAGTTCAACTCTTAATTATGGGCTTGTATCTGATTTATCCTAAACTGTTAGTAAAATTTTTTTAAGTTAATAAACTTTTAACGTTAAATATTCCATGACCCACCGGGTTGGTCTAGAGGTAAAGTCATCGCCAAAATCAGCTGTTTAACAGCTGATTTTTGGAGACGAAGGTTACTTGTTCAAATCCTAGTAAAGGTAGTTACTTTTATACGGATCTGAATGCTAGACAGTGGTTACCAGTGTACTTTGATGGTTGGGGTTCAATTAACCATACTCTCTCAGGAATGGTCGGCCTGGGTCTGTACAAGCTACACCTCATTTACACGTCATACATATCATCCTCATGTCATTAAGTCATGGGGTTGCTTATTGTTCTGAATTGAACAGATTGCAACGTACACACATTAGGAATTTAAAAAAAAAAATTCCATGGTCAGAACAAAAATTAAATTCCAATAGCATAGCAGTCATTGGTGATGCTTGAGGGGTGGAGAGGTGAAGAGGGGTGGTCGCTTAAGAGGGTTGAAAATATATGAACCTCACACAAAATAAATTTGGTTCTTGATAATGTGGTTGTGAAAATAGGTGAAGTCACTGAATGAAAACTGTTACGAGAAATTTCACTGTAATTAGATCAGATGATCAGCAGGAGTACGGAACAAATTGTCTGGAAAATTGAACTTTGCTAGGTGGGGATCCAAGAAGCAGCACCATCAAAACTAGAATTAAATTATTTAAAATTTGTTTTTAAAAAAAAAATTAGAAAAATTTCCCAGATTTACTGCAGTTAACAGTTTTGGTGAAATGAGCACAGTGTAAGGAACCTATCATCGCAAGAATTATAAGAAGTGACTGGTTACAATTTAATAAATAAGCATATTGTCAGTTAAGAGTGTTAACATGCTAACTCCATTTCGTGAAACTTCACGAAATGGAGAGCTGAAAAACTGAATAAAATTCATATAGTTCTCAAGGAGATTACCTATGTAAAATTGCTTAGCAGTTTAAATATGTAGTGTAGTCGAGAAAATATAAATGTAAAATATGTACAGTTCAGCCGTTCTTAGTTTGCTCCTACTGTCAACAAACCAAAGCCACCTTCTACAGGGTGCACGCTAGGATCCACGACTTTATGGATGTCGTATTCCTATTAAGTTAACTATCTTTTAAATTATAAGTACTTAAAACATCATTCATGATACGATGTAGGCCTAACAATTTCATTTATAAAAATAGTTTTAAAAGTATTTTATATTTAAATACTTTTGAAAGTATTTTGTTGTTACTTTTTAATCAGCGTGTACTCATTTTTATGTAATGCGCATGCTCAGTGACGTCAGTATTTGTTTACAATAGGAGCAAACTTAGAAAGGCTCGACTGTAGAGTAGTAATGAAAACGAAAAAATGTGTTGTAAGACAAAATCATTTAACGTGGTCCTAAGTGTAGCTTGAAACGATGAAAGAAGGGTTGCGTATAGTGCATATTAAAATATTTTCTTCTTACCTTTGGACTAAAAGTCGGAACAAACAGTTATTCATTTCAGTTAATTTCGGATGAGTGGGATACTATAGCACACAAAGTTATTCATTACTGTTTGGCATATATTTTGTACAATCTCACTATTAAACTGTCACTCCAATATATTACCAAGAATGAAAGCAAAATATTTGTGCTACAAATAATTTTACGCATGTGTAACAAAGGAATTAAGGTATTTTAATTTTTAACAAAATATTTTTCCTGGTGAGTTTTTGTTCTTGTAATTTTTCTTTTCTAACAAATTAACATTCACTTTTATGTTTGTATTAGTGAACAGTGTGCCGCTTTTACTTGCCAAAAAATACTGTTTTTAATCGTTTTAAATGCTATTCAACTTCCAAGTGTCAGGTTTGAGTTCTTGACGAAAATATTGAAAGAACATTAAAAAATAGTGTTGGGTTTGAGTATGAATTACTTTTTAATTAATTTTATCAGGGAGTGAAAATCGATCCTTTGTGTGTTATGTTCGGTTTCAATTTTCTGTAAGTTACTTTGCTTACAAGGATGGTTGTATTTTGTTTAATAATACAGTAGTTATTGGATACAGTGACCTCTAAGGGACCGGCTAGTTCTGGCCCCTGTAAGTGACAAGTTACTGTAACCGATGGCCTTTTCTTGTAGCAAAGGTCCAGTTACGGTCATGTTGTTTGCCCATTGCAAAGTAAATGACTTTAAAAGAGTTCTACATCTTTTTTTGACTAAGTCGAAGTCTCTTCGATTTTTCTTAACCGTCATCAAAACTATTTTAAATTTTTTCCAAATTGCGGATATTGTGGACTGTCCAACTTTGAACTTCCTCGCAATATCCTTGTTTGTTTCACCGTTTTCCTAACACCAAATAATTTGCTTTTTTTCCATCACGGTAAAATGTCTATGTGATAACGCCATATTCATGTTTGTATAAAACACGAAAATAACGGACACTACTACGAATAACAGATGGGTTTACACAAAAGATATGAATTAAACTGGAGTAATCAGGACAATAAAACTATAGATCAGTACTGTATTTAAAACACAAAAAGAAAGGATTGACTCATTAGTTATCAAAATTCCGACACAAACTACTGTAAATGCACATTGAAACAACGTTATTTAATAAAAAAAACACGTTAAAACTAGACAAAACAATGAGTAACACGCTGACTCATACTGTTGAGAGATCACCGGCATTGTTGAAAATTCATACTGTTGTCACTAAAACTGATATGTCGTTTTAACTGATGTCACTGTAAACGATATTTTATATTGAGCATAATGGCAGATAAACCTTTCCATCGAATGTTGATCACTAACCGATAGGTCATTTTATCTGATGTCGCTGTATGCGAAAACTACTGTACTTTTATTTTTGAATCAAATCTTAATGAAATGTGGGGGTAATATTGGTTTAAATGTGGTGAGTATGGTAAAACATTTGAAAGATGATAAAAACATTAATTACTTTGCATTACTATAAACTTAATTTTACACATTTTAAACTTAGACGTTTGGAAAAATTCAGGATGAACTTTGATTCTTGAAGTATTGTATTATTATAATATTCAATTACAGTAGAGCATTGATTCTTTGACTTAGGGTCATTTCACACCTTGCATTATTCAGCATGATATAACAAAAAATAAATATAAATAAAACAAAATTCATGATTCTTTAGCAAGACAAAACTTCATTCGCAAATTAATTTTTAAATTGTATCCTGCTGTGGTAATTTTCTTTTCTCTTATTATGCTACTTTTTACATATAGATATATCATTGTATCCACCATCATCAGAATAAAAAAAATAAAAAAATGAAACTAATTATTAAAAACCTTTTCAGAAGTTACAATTGAAAAGTTTTATTGAAGTAATTGAAATTATAGCTTCTTGTGAAAAGGGTTTCATTTCATTTCGACTGAAGTCATTATTGTATTCAAGTGACCTACTAACTTGAGACAGTTATTATGAATACATGTTCCGTTGACCCTGCAGATTTATGCTAAAATATCACAGCTCCTAAAATACAGCGATGAGGAAAGGATACCTAACAAATGCTCGTTCTAGGAAATCCAGTCCATCATAAACACTAAAACTATCTGCTATGAAGATTGAAGAGGACAGGTATTGTCGATCAGGGTTTGTGTGAAGGTGCCTTCAAGAGTGACACCAAATGTTGAAAAACTTTTTAAAGGTGTACTAGGCGTTTATCAGTGGATGGATCAGCTGATGATACAGATAGCAACCACAAGGAGAGAGACCAAAAACGAAAAAGAAGATAAAATTGGTGACAAGACCTATGAAAACACAGAGTGGTTCCCTGATCCCACCGTGTGGCTGGGCAGCACAACTGAAAACAATCAAAGAATTTATTTACTTTAAATTTAAGTAAATCCTAAAAAATGAAATATGTAAAGATCTTTAAAAATAAATAAAAACAAACCTTAAAGTTAACCCGCCTGGAAGGCAATTAAACCTCAAAGGAATATGGTGTCCAGTGGCTGGTAAAATCACTTGAAGGATCCTACAAAATGATGATGGTCTGGAAGCCCTTGAACCCAACCTGAACGTGATGCATGGAGAGTTTGTATTGTGTTTGGTTCATTACCCCACAGATTCCTCAAAACAAGTTATAATAATCCTAAACAGTCCATTGATAAAGGAACTTGTGAGACCCTGTGACACTTCCCAGCCCTTTTTTTATCCTTTCTGTCCAATCTAGCTCTCTGAGAGAACCTCGGGTAATAATTGAACCATTGAAGAAGGCATAGGATTATTGTAATAAGATTGGCAAGCCTTACCTCATCATTGTTCTGCTCTGTTGAGGAACGGATTGGATGATGCATTTCAATAATTCCCAGAAGGTCTACTGCAGTCCAGCATTAATTGAGCAGAGACCACAAATGGTTTTGAGCTACACTAATTACTGACAGACTAAATACAAGTAGAGCGGTTAGTCTCCTAATGCCGCTATTATTGTACAACTGTCCATCTTTATTCAACCATCATTATACATGACATGTATTTTACACTTTTTAAAGTTTACAATGCTTTCATATTTTCCAGGTTATATGAACAACAAAAACTAATAATTTCGGTTTGACTAAATATTTGTTTGATGATTATTTTGTATGATTTTTCTATTTTTGCATGTTAACGGATAATGATTTTTATTTTTTATTTTTTTTAAAGATATTGAATTTTGCTTTAAGGAACTCTGCTGTTTTATGAACAATTTATTTAACAAAAAAATCAGTTTAAGTTTGTTTTCTTTTTGTTTGACAGATGGCTGTATCTTGATTTCTTCAGTCGTTACAGAGTTTTGTGCCATTCAAAAGACATACAACGAGATAATTTAAAGGTTACCTGCGAGTCGATTCTGGGTGATGTGATTAAGGTAAAGAAGATGGTTTTGTTTATATTTCAATAAGATTGATATTTGAAATATCGCAGTTATATTTTTGTCAAATGAAATTTATGATATATAATTTTTTAATGAAAGTTAGAAGTACATTTCAACTCTTTGCCTGCACTCTTAAGCCTAGTTTACACGGGTCGAGTATTTTAGTCGAGTATCAACGGTCGAGTAATTTAGTAATTTAGTAACTGTCCGCACATGTAATGTAGACAGTGAATTTAGTGCATTGTTGTGGCTCCACGGAGGCGGGGTCTCACTCGTAAATTACGTTGTGCGTAGTGGTGGGGGTAGCTACTAAACTGTGCACTCGACCGTAGATACTCGACCGTTCTACTCGACTACAACTAAACTACTCGACTGAAACGTCCTGTCCAAACAAGTCGAGTACTAAATTACTAATCTACTCGACCCGTGTAAACTAGGCTTTAGATTTATCAAGGTGGAAGTGTTAATTAATATACCTCATATTTTTGCTAGCCTATATTCATGTTCTTCTGACCTGTGCTGGAGCTAGGGTTCTTCAATAAGAGGTACAGGTAACAATTGGAAAAGGGTGCAAAAATCTTATTAAGGTCAATTTATTTCTACATTTTTTAAAAGTAAAAAAAAGTATTTTTTCTTTAATTTAACCTTGAATGCTATGTGAATTTTATTATTCTTCTTGTTTGAGTTGTTTATTTTATTACTAATATCCATAATAGATTTTTTTTGTCTTATGTCTGACGGTTTTGCAAATAAATGCTAATGCGGACAATTATATTACATTACATATTTTTCAACCAAAGTTGGAATAGATTATGTCAAATAACAAATCTAAAAGATAGATAAAATAAAATTAAAGATGTAAACACAAATGAATTAAAACTTAAATTAAAACAAAGCCATCAGTCATTATTACTCTGGACCTTGGTGTGATCATTTAAATATTTGTTGATTGTGTAGTAGGCTTTTTGTGTAAATAGTATTCTTAATTTTTTCTCAAATTCATTACCTAGTGATGTATGTACGAGGGCGAATCAAATATAAACGGTAATTTTTAAAATTATATTTATTGAATAATATTATACAAAAACTATGCCTTCAACATTTTTCAATATAGTCTCCTGCATTATCTACACACTTCTGCCACCGATTTGGAAGCTTGAATATTGCCTGTTCATAAAAAGATTGAGGGAGAGTTGTCAACCAATCGCGCACGTGCTTCTCGACATCTTCATTGCTTTCAAATCGTTTGCCTCCAAGTGATTCTTCCAGAGGCGCAAACAAAAAGTAGTCACAAGGGGACAAGTCTGGACTGTAAGGAGGATGTTCAAGAGTTTCCCCAGCCCATTTCTTCCAATATGGAGAAGGATGACATCTCTAATGGGCACACCTCGTCTTTTGTTTCGGTAACTGGTTTTTGCCGACTGTAGCACCTGGCAGTAGTAAGCCGCAATCATTGTTCGTTGATCGTGAAGAAAATCAATGAGTAGAACTCCCCTTGAGTCAAAAAAAATTGTTGCAAGAACTTTTCCGGCTGAGAGACGAGTTTTGGCTTTCACTGGGCAGCCTTCATCCTTCCTTCGCCACTCCTTACTTGCCATTTTCGATTCGGGAGTGTAATGGTGGACCCACGTCTCATCACATGTGACGATGTGCCTCAAAAAATCTTCACCTTCTTCTTGAAATCGATGCAGAAGTCTCCCGGCGATCTCCGACCTGACCTGTTTTTGATTTCCGGACAGCAACCTCGGAACCCATCGAGCACTAATCTTTCTGAAGCCAAGGTGGTCTGTGATTGCAGACTGAACACTCCCGTAGCTGATACCAATTTCTGACGAGATTTCTTGAACAGTTAACCGGCGATCACCTTCAATAAGCTCTCGAACGGCACTAATGTTGTCATCTGTGAGACTTGACCTTGGGCGTCGACGGTGACTTTCGTTTTCAACACGTTCTCGCCCACCCCTAAATTCTCTGGCCCACGTATACACTCGATTCTTAGACAGAGTAGTGTCCCCAAACTGTGCCCGCAAACGAGTAAAAATTTCCGAAGGCTTAACACGTTCATTTGCTAAAAATTTTATGACGATTCGTTGTGCAACAGATGGATGTACCTCTCGCTCGGTCATGGCTGTACTGACGGCAGAACGCAACAATGCTGCGAAGTAAGCTGTTCCCCCCACTCCTATTAAACTAAACAAAACAACAACTGCTCACCGCCACATCTGGTCCGAACGTGTTTGGTACAGTCAACAGCAAAATTACCGTTTATATTTGATTTGCCCTCGTAGTTACCTAGTAAGAAGTAGTAGTTTATTTGTATGATTTTTCACGTTTTTGTGATTTCCTCTAAAATGCCTTCTAAAATTGTTTAAATAATCACCTTATTTACTACATTTTTTGTGCTCTACAAAATAGTGTAAGCGGCAAGTGTACTAAAATTCATGTTGGGGGGGGGGGGCTGTCCTCTAAAGGTACAACTTGGATTTTTGAGATTGTGGCCTTAGGCTAATCTGTATTTTATGACAAAAGTATATATAATCAAAGTTGTAAAAAATTAAAAACCCTACAGTTTTTATTTCAAGCATATTTTTCTACAGAGCCTAGTTTTGCATCAATTAATGATTTTCTGTAATTTTAATTCGAATGGAGGTTGATATTCATTTTGCGCCATTCACTCATGGTTAAACATAGGTTATATTGTGTTCATTATCTACATTGGCAAGAGAAAGTCGTGTGAGTGTTTCACACCAGATTTTTGGTGATAGCTTTATTGAGTGTCCAGGATTCCACAAAATTGAACCGGATGGAGAAGATTTAACACCTAAGCATTCAAATCTTTCTGTTAAGATGCATGTCATGGCTTTTAAATAGCCTACAAAGGGTTAGTATTTGTTAACTGGTTGTCAAATATTGTTCTAGTGTTGTTATAATGTGCAGTAATCCCTCGTTATCCGCGGGGGTTACATTCCGGAGGGTTACCGCGATTTGTAAAACCGTGGGTAATGATACCTTATATGAACGAAAAGATGGGGGTTAGGTTCTGAAGGAAAAGTCCTTTAGTCGTTTTAAGTGTTTAATAGTTTTAGGAACATTTTACCATTATTATAATTTATGAAGATTTAATAAATACAGTACTGTACGCATAAAAAATTTAAGTTACTTTAAAATAGTTAGTTATGGCTGCTTGCTTCTTCTTCTTTTCAAAATCCTTGTGGACTTCTACGTATGGTGTCATCAGCTCCTGGAGTCCTCTTTTAAATTGATTCCTTTCCATGACGGGATCCATCTCAAACACGTGGTCATCGTGCTGCGTTGCCATGCTGAGGATCTCGTAGATGGTTTGTGAAGAAATGCTTGGGTTCGTTTCAGGATCGTCAAACAAACAAAGAACTGTACATACGTACGAAGAAGTTAGACTGACACATGGGGGAAAACGTGCGGAGAAATTACAGTATGGCACCTGGGTGTACGTGTAGTGGTTGGATTGGGGTTGTACTGGCGGGGATCGGTACCCGGTGAGGCGCTCGCTACGTATACTGGCGGGGATCGGTACCCGGTGAGGCGCTCGCTACGTACAGTACGTAGAAATCTAGCTTGGCTCATGGTGGCCGTCGCCATACTAGTGTGTGACTCAATATGATACGAACGCCAAAACATTTATTCAAACACGTAGGGTGACACATGTTTTCGGAAATGTATGCCTTCCCCACCCCCCCACCAAATATGGTGTACACATGGTGAGATAACATACATATTTTAAGGTTTTAGGTCCACGGATAAAATCCGTGGATAACCGAAACCCGTGGATGCTAAACCCTATGATACCAAGGGATTACTGTATAATGTATAATGGGGTGTGTTATAACACGAGTCTCAGCTTATTTGTTTTTTGCTATGTCACGATCGGTGAGCACTTTTAATTAAATTTCCTATGTAAATAAGATTGTACTATTATTTTTTAAATGTATTTTAATGCATTGTGTGTGTTTCAGGATAATGATAAATACAAATTTGGAAAAACTAAAATCTTTTTCCGTGCTGGCCAAGTCGCTTATTTAGAAAGACTGCGAGCAGAAAAATTAAAACAGTGCTGTATACTGATACAGAAAACGGTTAGAGGTTTCTTATATCAACGACGACACAAGAAATTACTGAAAGCAACTCGATGTATTCAAAGATATGTGCGAGGTCATCTAGCTCGCAGGTATTATCTATTATTATTCTGTCACTTTTTTAATTAAATTAAATTTTAAAATATAATTTACCCATTTGATTACTTATGTTCTATTTATTATTTAGGAGAATAGACAAAAGGTAGGATTCATTCTTAAAGGTTTTATAAGGTAAAGTAGGAGGGAAAAGGTTCACAGTTGCTTTCTTCAGTGGTTTGAAAAGTATAACTATTTATTAATACACCAGGCCTCCTGAAAAGGCCTGGATATGATACCTTAATTTTTTCACCACTAGGTGTAGGTGTATAATGAAGTCCTTTAATTCCAGAGCTGATTGTTTTTATTAATGTCATTTACACACCTACCTCTTCTGGTTTCAATTTTTACATTTTTTACAACTTCATCCAGGAGACTCCAGAAAGGGAATATAGGTCATGTCAAGATGTTTCACTACGTAGAATGAGGAGTGATATGGTTTACATGCCTTCTTGATGGGATTAAATAGACAATAACTTGTCAGTATGCCGTGCCTCCTGTTGTTAGCTAGTATCATTAGATATATGGTCTAGCTATATAATGGAATTCATTACTTCAAGAGAAGAGAAAAAAAGAGGAGATAAGGTAACCAGCATGTCTGCTGAAATTCATGGGAGGCTGTGCTATCTTAGTAAAAATATTTTTTTAAGATTGGGACCGTAATATAAATTTTGGGGTAAAAGTGTAGATAAAGTTGTAGAAAATTATGAAAAAACCTATAACTTTTATGAAAGAATTTTTTTCTACAGTGCTTATTTTAGCGTTAATTAGTGATTTTCCATATTTTCTAATTGAAATAGGTAAAAATGGTTTTTTTATAAAGTTTTTTTGTAAGTTTATGACAAAAGTATATTTTATTATAGAAAATGAAAAACCCACAAAATTTAATTCAAGAATTTTTTCTACAGAGCTTGGTTTAGCTTCAATAAGTGATTTTCCGAATTATAAGTCAAAACAGTAGTTAATTTTCATTTAGCACCATTTACTCATGATTAAAACTAGGTTATATTTATCACTTTTTACACTAACAAGTGAAAGTTGTGTGAATATTTCACCACAGATTTTTTTGTATGAGATTTCTAGGTAGTGGAACTACTAATGTACCATATTTATTGTTTTCATACTAGGTATGTTGATGGCATTCGTCGTAATAAGGCTGCAGTTACGATACAAAGGTATATAAGAGGCTGGTTAATTAGGATTAAGTACAATAAGTTGAAGTACGTTATTCTTCGAATACAAACCAGAGCGCGTGGTTTACTTGCAAGAAGAAGATATTTGGAAATGCGTTACAGCCGTTCTGTAAGTATTTTATCATATGTATATCTGTAAATAGATGTTAATGATATGTAAATAGATGATTTATAAATGGATATTAGCTTTTTTGAGGAAGTTGATACTGTAAACTTGTTATTAATGTATTAAAGTAAGTTGTAAGCTACATACTGAACTTAACCAATCATTAGCTGTTAAGGTGGATTAAGTGGAATATTCTAAAATACTTTACAAAATAGTGGAAGTATTAAAGGAGTATATGAAGACTATCTTCACGCTTTATATGCTTCTTCAGCTACTGACAGTCATTTCCAAGTGATAGTGGATTTTACTGCTGTGGGTATACATTCAGTATTTCCTGAGCATCTCGTTTTTAAAAATAATTGTTAGTATAGTGATCTTTTTTAAGAATTTTTTTTGTATTCAGCTCACAGTTTTGTACCTTATTCTACTTCAAAAACACAATTGATAGTAATATGTATGTGGGGTTAGACTGCTTTTCAGAAAGTTTGTCAGATTGTTAATTTTTACTTTCTCTTGGGAAGGAAAGTATTGTTTTCATGTCGATTTTTCAAAATCAAGTTTTCACCGGTTATACATGTTTTCAGACCTCTGAACCAAAAAAAAATGTTTTAGCAATTGGTCTGTGTGTGCGCGCGCGCGCGCGCGTGCGCGTGTGTTTTTGTGTATGTGTGAAGAAAATATCTCGAGAATGGAACATTATACAAAGTTGAAACTTAAAAATTAAGTTAGATATTACTAGAGGACACTACATGAACATTTTCATTAAAATCGGTCAACCGGAAGTAGTAGTTTATTCGTGTCATTTTTCACTTTTTTGCGATTTTCTCAAAAACAGCTCGTACGATTTTTTAAAAAATCGCCTCATGTACTGCATTTTTTTATGCTCTACAAGGTAGGGTAAGTGCCAAGTCTGCTGAAATTCTTGGCGAGGCTGTTCTATTGTAGAAAAGGTTTTTTATAAGATCAAGTAGTGGTTAGCTCATTGGCCTGCCACACGAAGGTCCTGGGTTCAATTCCCAGCCATTTTTTTTAAATGTCCGACTGTTCTGCAATTACTGCTAATGCAGATGGAATTCCCAGCCAGGGTCTGGAAATTTTCACTTATCAAATCCCACAGTTACTGGTACATAATCTCCTGTAGTGGCTAATGACCAAGCAGTTGATGCAACTTTCAATAAATAAATTTAAAAACAAAGTGATTTTTCGTATTTTTAAGTTGTACAGAGGTTGATTTTCATTTTGAGTCATTCACTCACGTTTAAAATTAAGTTATGGTTTTCATTTTATATTGTTTACTCAATTAAACATAGGTTATATTGTTCAGTATCTACATTCGCAAGAGAAATTCGTGTGAGTTTCACACCAGATTTTTTCGAGACAGTTTTATTATATAGATGAAAACTTTTGATTCATTTGGTATCTGATCTTTCTGTACTTGAAAATAAACAGTCAGCTATTAACAGTCCTCACCTAACAAATATATTCTGTTGTTTTATTAAGTCAGAAATACTGTGTTATGGTTACAGCCTTATTGAATAAATTTTTTATGTGATTTGTTTTAAATTACAGGTAACCATTATTGCAAAATACTTCAGAGGATGGCAGTGTCGAAAGAAGTATAGAAAACAAAGAAAACAGATCATCGTGGTACAATGTGCAGTACGTCGATTTATGGCCAGAAGAACTTTAAAACGATTGAAGAAGGAAGCAAAATCTGTAGAATTTGTGAGAAACCTTAATAAGGGTCTGGAAAACAAAATATTTACCTTACAGCAACGCATTGATGAATTGGTAAGTAACATTTTTATTGAAAATTTTTTTCAGTTTTTATGAAATTAGCATTATTGGGATTACTTTTATCTGTGTACGTACCCAGTATTGTTCAATAATGAAGAGCTAAGTGGATGAAGGTGCTTTACAACAATTTTTCAAATGTTTACGGGGGTGAATCAATTGTAAACGAGATTTTATTTAAAAAAAATTCATTCATTGCTAAACAAAAGACACTTGCAATTTATTTTTCCATATAGTTTCTCACTTCAGAAATAAATTTTTCCCAGATTGAAGGAAGGTTTTTTATTGCAGTATTGTAGAATGAAACTGGTTGCGTCAGGAGCCAATTGCGTGGGAATCCCTCCACGCCTTTGTTGTCTTCAAATCATTGCCCTTCTTGAGTTTCTTTAAGTAGTCCAAACAAATGGAAGTCGAAAGGCGATAAGTTCAGGTTGTAAGGAGGAAAATCAAGTGGAGTCCAGTGCAGTCCTGCAGTTTGTAAGCCTGTGACAGGCCTCCAAATGTTTCAACTTTCAATTTTTAGTCAAAAGACGAGGGACCCATCTGGTACACACTTTAGGAACTGTAGATCGTTTAAGTTGTTTGACAGCTTCCAAAGCTTATTCCAACCTGCAATTTCTGATACTCTTGCCTGTCAATCATTTTCAAGAATGTCTTGAACCGCACAAGTGTTTTCGTCTGTAATGCTGGTCCGAGGACGGTGATCGTGTGGCTGATTTTCCACATGTTCTCATCTTTCCTTGAACTCTTTATGCCAGGCAAACACAGGCATCCTTGACAATGTTTGATCATCGAACTGTGCAGTCAGTCTCCAGAAAATTTCTGTTGCTGAACTCCTTTACGAGCAAGAAATTTTATAATTATATGTTGCACAGTGGAAAGGTTGTTGCTCCGATATCGTGTGAGTTACTGATGAAGCAGTTAGAAATGTTTTATGGTTGGCTGTCCACTTCTAATGGCCCCACCCAAGCATAGTAGAAGCGGGAGTCCAGTCCTACCAACTGTTAATGCTCAGGAACAAAAATCCCGTTTATATTTGATTCACCCTTGTAGTTTATTTATTGTTGAATGTGATGAGTGCATATTTAGTTATATATGTGGGTTTTTTTTAAGACAGTACCTTTTTTCTTTTGAATCCATAATGAGTGTATGTTGCAATCTGTTCAATTTAGAACAATAAGTAACTCCTTGAGCCCATCGTGAGATGGGGTATAATCTAATGTAAATGGGGTGTAATTTTGTACAGACTGAGGCCGGCCATTCCTTAGAGAGTATGGTTAATTGAACACCAACCATCAAAGTACACCGGTAACCACTGTCTATTATTCAAATCCATTTAAAAGTAAACTAACTACCTTTAGTTGGTGTTACATTAAAAAAGGTCATTGTTCTATGCTATAAGGGATTGCCAGATTTGTAACATAAATAGTTAATGAACTATTCAAATTCCCCCAATGCGGTAAAAAATAATAAAAGTAATTTCAAAGTTGTGAATTGTGAAGAATAATGAGAATGGGTGGAAAGTTTCTTCTAATGTAGAAAAAAAACATAAATTAATAGTATGACATAATATTTTAATGATACTTTGATAACCAGAAAATTAAATTTGTAGAATAAATAAATAAAAAATACATTTACATACATGAAAAAAAAATTACAAAAATGGATTTTAAATTTGTATAAAAACCTGATTAACTTTATGCCATCCTTTTATCATGTGAATGATGTAAAAATAATAAATAAACAAATTGATCTGAACTTCTACTGATCTTCAACTGTCAAAATTCATTCTGATGCCAAATGAAAATTAAACTATCATTAAAAAACTTCATTTCAACCAATAGAATTATTCCACTCAATGCCTTTGATGGCATGTGTAAAATATGTTAGGTAGTTTGTTATGCTTTTTGTCTTTGTCGGCACACTTCTTGTTGGTATGTTTAAAAAAACGGACACATTACTTCATTATTTTTACAACAGTTTTTTCGTACATAAATATATTTACAAAATACTAATAATACATTTTTAACAATTATTTTGAACAATTAATTTTTAGCTATGTAATTAGGATCACTAATTATGCGCGCTACATAGGATTTAAACCATAGAACCTTCATTTTTGAACCAGAAAGCTTTTAAACAGCTGATCCTCGGCAACGGTCTTACAACTAGACCAACCCGATGGGTTTAAGTACCATTCTGAAATTAAAAACACACAAGAAGACTTTTTTATCAATTTCATTTTTTACATGAAAACCTGTACTTTAATATACTTTTTACTTGTTTTTAATTGATATGTGGTTCATTTGATTTTGAAACTGTCAGATTTAAGGGTAGTTTGGTGGTTTGTTTTGTGATTTGTATGGTTCCCTGATACATGCATATGTGTGCTACAATATGGGTTATACTGTAATCAGTTTGTATTACAGTTAATTACTATACATATTTTACAGGTTGTCCCGGGAGGATTCTGCTAAAATTTTCAGGTGTATTCCTTTTAATAAAATAATGAAAAAAGTTTATACAAACATATCTCTGAAAATGATTCATTAGCAAGTTACAGCTAACAGATAATTCTGCCCTGATTTCAGTTCCCCTGGTGAAATTTGGTCATACTGAATTTTTTGTGGGGCACTTTTAATGACAAATTTGGTGGATTTATATGATATTCAGTCTGAAAAAATTATTAAAATCCTAGAAGTCCTAGAGCTAGAGAAGTCCTAGAACTGTATCTTCAGTAGTTTTAAGGACATCTGACATAAAACACAAAACATTGATACAAAAAACATGTTTTTTATGTTTAAATTGCAATAAATTTGCAATATTTATAATAAGCAATCAAATTTTAGTATAGACCTAGACTAGACTAGTATTTTTTAGACTAGACCTCTCTCATTAATAAGCTGTAGAGATATTCTTCCCTATTATCATTTACTGAAATTAATCAAACTTTGTCTTTGATTTTAGCAAAAAGAAAATGCATCATTGAAACATCTAGCGCAAGAATTTAGTGAATTGCGTTTAAAGTTTGACACTTTACGTGGTGTTGAAAATGAAGTGAAAAAATTAAACCAGTTATTACATGAGAAATCAGTGCAATTATCAGAAATTTCAGAGGAACTCGAAAAACATAAATTAGAGAAAATGGATATTATAAACGAAAATAGTAAGGTGCTAGAAGAATTGGAAATCTCAAAAAATAAGTGGAATGAAGAAAAATCCAACCTAGAAGTGCAAGTTAATACTTTAAAAGAAGAAAATGAAATCAACAAAATTAGTGCAGAAAGTAAGTACAGATTTTATGTGTAAATTATTATGTAAGAATTTTCTGGTAGTCTGTTCATTCTGCTCTTTATATTTTTGTACTGTATCTTTTTCAATCATAATTACTTCCTCAGTCTTCCATACAGACGTTATGGATATTTTAAATATAAAATGTTGTTCAAAAATTTTTGATTTGGTGGATACACTAAAACTTAAATTTCTAGATTTTAAAATATAGGTGAATGTGTTTCCATCCAGAAATTCATTAAACCAGAATAAGAAAGGTAGTTTTCCTAATTGTTTCCAATTATTTTTTTAAGTCCCTTTTTAGTTTTTTAAAGTGTTTTAAGTTTCTTTTAATTCCTATCATTTTGGTCATTAGTGACTACTTTGGGTTAAGGACAGTGGGTTTGATTGAGTAATAATTTTCCAGACCCTAGCCGGGAATTGGACCCAGGACCTCCTCTTTGCAGCGTAACATGCTAACCACTAGGCCATGGAAGTGCCCAATTAAGGTCGTTGTAATGTAACTTCTCACAATTAAGGATTAGGCTTCTGCCTATTCTGACTTACAACAGGGACAAAATATTGAATTATTGCCATCTTTTGCGTGGCTTCCCAACATCTCTCCTCCCCACCAGTCTGCATTGCAAAACACTTAGAAGGATCCTTCCCTTTCTCTTTATGTGCTTCTCTTTGTGTTTTCTAGGATCCTTCCCTTTCTCTTTATGTGCTTTTCTTTGTGTTTTCTAGGATCCTTCCCTTTCTCTTTATGTGTTCCGTTTATCGATTTCGATATTCTGCAATCTTCCTATACAGGCTGTAAACATCCAGTTCCATTCTTATGTCCTTATTTTTTAGTTGGTTCCTACGACTGCAACTCTTTTTGGTCTTCACAGGAATCGTATATCTGCCGCCTGTGCTCTACTCTTCTATGGCCTGGTACTAATCCACGACTCACTTCCATAGAATAGGACTGGGGCAGGTATCACCTTGAAAAACTTTATCTGAGTTTCTTTTCTTGTTTTCATGCCTAGGGTTCTGCTAATATTACTGCTTACTGTTTTGAATTTTCTAACTTTCTCCTTTATATCCAAATCTTCACCAAACCCGATGTCACAACCTGAATAATTGCATTGTGATACTTGTTTGAGCATGACATCATCTACCACAATTTTTGACTTGGTAGGATATTTACCGGTAAATTCCATTACCTTTGACTTTTTTACAGAAACATTGAAATATATTTTTTGCAAATTCATTTAAAACATACATCTACCTCTGAAGCTCATCTTTCCTCTCTTGCTCAATCCACAAATCAACTGCAATTAGTAAAGCATTCCTGGCAGACGACCTCTAGGTCATGTCGTAAGTGAATACAGTAGTAAATTGATTTATTTTATTTTATTTTATTTCTTATTTTTTCTTTGTAGTTAATGTATAGTATTAAGTGTATTTTGTAAGGTTAATGTATGTAATATTTACAGTATAATAAAAGTCACTATTATTATTATTAGTAAAGCATTCAGGTGAACGTCATTGTTTAGCTGAAATGTAACTTTTTACATTTGCAATTATGCTGATGCAAAGTGGTGGCTTATTGCTCACCAAAGTAGGGATGGGTTGATAAGAGAGGTCAGATGAATGAAAGCCCTTGAAGTGTGGGTGCTTCACATCCCAAAATTTGCCACTCAGTGGGGTTGCTTTCGAGGTATTATGTTCACCCATATTGAGGTGTAACACTCTTATCACATTGTTATGTAATTCCATCATCAAAAAAGGAATTTTTGTACTATGAAAATCGCAAGATAGTACTGAGAGTCGAAAATGAGCGACTGGGCTTTAATGGAATCATTTAATACTCTTAAAATACCATGTTATTTGTGTATGTTTATATTCATTGTTTTCAGAGAGATTGCAAGAGCGGTTGGAAGAAGAGAAATTGTTGTTGATTAAAGAACAAGATGAGGATAGAATTGCATACCAGAAACTTGTTGCTGAGAAGAACTATTTGGAATCACAGTGTGATAATTTATTACAGGAAGTGAATCAGTTTAAATTATATGGGGGTAGTGATGTCGGACGTACTGGTGTTACAGTAAGTGGTCATTACAGATCATTGTCAGATGTTAGTACTCACTCTGGGACAGAAGAAAATTCACAAGAGGTATGTTTATTCTAATCTGATATTTGGTTGTGTTATTTAGAGTCACTTTTAAACCACTTTAAATGTTCCTGGAAATTTTTTGTTTGTTGACCATGTTATAAGTGTTCTTTTACCATATGCTTTCTCTTCTTTTATTTGTCAATCCACTGTGTGATTTTTCTCTTTGTGGAAGCTGTTGAAGTTGGTAATCTGTAATTATATTCTGTATGTTTTCTCTGTTGGTTATAAATCCTCAAGATCAAATTTACGGGTTTTTGTGTTGTATGGTCGTAATGTACCATATTGAATAGGTTTTATCATTTAGCTGCCTACATTATCAGTATTCTTTCATAGTAGGCTTTTCTTCTAATATATTCTTATTGTGGTGTTCATGTAAGCCTATCAAGTCAGTAATGAAATCTGTTCTTGGTGCACAGATAGTGCCATTTCATATTGCACTTGAATCTGCTCTTTCCATTCCACAGAAATAATGCTGCCACTAACTTATCGTGCCATAAGTCTTAGTTTCTTAGTCAACTGTCATTCATGTATGTAGAATAAATAGTGCATTGTACTAATAATTTCTTGCCATGACAACTCCCACTCTCCAAGAGCCATATGGGCTGGCGCATACAGTTCTGTTCAATGTTTATTCTTAGTTTCTTGTTTTGTGTTGTAACAATTTTTTGTCAACTGTTTTGTACAGATGTTAACGGATGGAATTTTTTTATTTGTTATGTGATTATAAGGTGATCATAAGAAAGTGATCATAAGGTTTTCATTTTCATTGTACAATATACGAGTGTTCTTTTCCTCGTAATCTGAACTTTGGAAAATCCATTTCCACGTTCTGTGAGTCTGGAAAAGTAATGAATATTATATTAATCAATATATAGAGTTACTGAATGAACAGTTTAACCATTTTCGGTGGAATTTGTATGTACGTTTGTGTAAAACTCATTTGTAGTGTTGTTTTTAAATTCATTGAAAATTGCCGTAAACAAACTATTACTTAGATATTTAAGTAACATATTATTTTTCTCATGTGTTTAAAATATTACTAAAGTATGTTTTAGTAGACTTGATTGTTATGTTTACAAAATTTTTTGGGTTTTTGCAAACCATATAAGTTGTACTTAAAAAGTAAGTTAAAATTCAATGGCAATCTCTTAGTAGCTGATTCTATAGCTAAAAATAAGAAAAACTTTTATATAAACACAGGTTTGGAAATGCTTCTTTAGCAAGTTGCGGCTGTTGTAAGATTTTGCCTGGAATTGAGAAGTTACCCTGGTGAAATGATTAAAGCTCTAAGTAAGGGATACACTTCATTTATAAATAAATTTTTTAAATGCATCCTGCCAACCATTAATATAAGTTACAGTATAAATGAAATTTATCACCCTTACCTTTGGTTGCTTTTTAAGTTTTAAAAACTTACGTTGTTTCGGTGGTACCACCTTCAAAGGATATTATTAAAATTCAAAACCTTGTTTCTCTTCAGTCATATAGATTAAAAACTCTGGATCTCTATGGATTTTAATCTATATGACTGAATGGAAACACTGTTCTGAATTTTAATTTTTAAATTTAATAATATCCTTTGAAGAAGTTGGTACCACTGAAACAGGCATAAGTTTTTTAAACTTAAAAAGCAACCAAAGGTAAGGGTGATAAATTTCATGTAAAGATATAAACTTAGTGATATCTTAAGGTTTTCAGCCTAAAAAGTTCAATAAAACAGGTCCTATGACAGTCTCTTTTTTTAATTCAACATGTGGTCATTAAAATTCTGAGAAATTGGTGGAAATTAAGTAAGTTAGAAATAATGCAATACAGTAAACCCTCGGTGTTCTGCCCCTCATTTAACCGACCTTCAGATTATCTGATAAGATTTTTTAAAAAAAATTGGTGTGAAACACTCACACAACTTTCTCTTGCCAATGCAAATAATTAACAATATAACCTAACATGAGTAATAAAACATTAGAAATAAACAAAAAAACTAACCTCAAAAAACATAACCTTATTTTAATCATGACTGAAAGACACAAAATGAAAATCAACCTCAGTTAGGCTTAAAAACATGGAAAATCATTCTTTCACGCTAAACTAGGCTCTGTAGAGAAAAATGCTTTAAATAAAAGTTGTAGATCTTTTAATTTCCTATAAATTTGATTATATACACTTTTGTCGTAAAATGCAAACTAAGGCCGAAATCTTAAAAAAATCGATTTTTCACAATTTTTCGTGAGAAAAAACAGAAAATTGCTAATTACCGCTAAACTAAGCGTTATACAAAAAAATGTTTGAAATAAAAGTTGTAGGATTTTAAATTGTCTACAACTTTTATAATGTAATTTTTTGCGCTTAAATGCAAATTAAAGCCACAATCTTAAAAAAAAATGTTATTTTACGTGAAAACACCCTCACCAAGAATTTCAGAAAACGTGATGCCTACCCTATCTTGTAGAGAATAAAAAATTGAGTAAATTAGGTGATTTTAAAAAAAATCGTAAGACCAGTTTTTGAGAAAATCGCAAAAAAGTGAAAAATTATACGAATAAACTACTATTTCCAGTTGACCGATTTTGATGGAAATGTTCATGTCAGGTCCGGTAGTGGTGTGTAACTTAAGTTTCAAGTTTGAAGTTCGTACGATGTTCCGTTCTTGAGATATTTTGTTCACACACGCACGCACGCACACACACACACACACAGACCAATTGCTAAAAACATGTTTTTTGGTTCAGGGGGTCTGAAAACGTATAGATCCGGTGAAAACTCGATTTCAAGAAATCGACATGAAAACAATACTTTGCTTAAAACAATACATTGGCGCAGTTGGTAACGTGCTCGCCTCTCATCATGCGGTCTTGGGTTCGAATCCCATTCAGGCACGGCATATTTTCATACGTTACAAAAATCATTTCATCCTCCACCGTCTGCATTAGCAGTAATTGTAGAACAGTTGGACGTTAAACAGAAAAAAATATATATATATATTCATATAGGCAAGAGAAAGTAAAAACTATACTATGTTGCTAATAAAAGGCACAAACAGTTTTAAGTAGGAGGCTACACTGATACAAAATGATAGTTTTGATACAATACATTCAACGTTTTAGAAAATTAAATAATACTTTAAATAATGATACTCTAGATATAAATTATCATTAGGAGCACTGAGCAAGACGTGCATCTGCATTAGTATAGTCTTGTATATACTGCAATAGCGCAATACAGTAGAATCTCGGTAGTCCGGCACCTCCATTAATCCGGTCCTTAAAATATTAGGCCTAAAAGTATGAAACCTCACCCAGGACAGATTTTGGTAAAAGATTTGAATTGAATTAGAGAAATCAACTGGACCTAATTACGGCTGATATAACATGTATGTTTAGGATTTGATTAAAGAAATGAACAAACAGACCTTAATTATTGTTAAATGGAATAATTTTTGGCCTTTTATCCAAAACCCAGAACTGGGCCGTATTCTATACTTTGTGCTGAATTGACAACGAAATGTAATTCTCAGAACACAAGCACCCTCACACCGTACTAAGCGATGTCAATAGCCGATAATTTTGTTTAGTACAATGACTACAGAAGTACTCAGCAAATCTTTTTTAATTAGTTTATTTAATTTAAAATCACATAGAAATCAATGCATATTCATTTTTTGTTTAAATTTATAATTTATAGTTCCAAAATTCCAACACATCCAGTAATCCGGCATTTTCAGTAATCCGGCACCCTCTCAGTCCCAAACAGGCTGGACTACTGAGATTCTACTGTATATGTAATCAGCAATAGAATAGCATGCCTACAAAATAATACGGGTTTTATAAATTTTTAACAGCACTCTGATCTTATATCTAACTGTAAGTTGGAGGGGGAGGGGTATGTAGGGTTAAAGTCAAGTATGTACATGTACATGCGTAGCCCAGCTTCCACAGCAATTAAATCCAGTTATATGCATTGGTTACTCCCACCCTGCAACCTTTATTTTTCTGGATGTTTTAGAAAGTTAAATAATGGGGGAAATTAAGTAATGGGGATGACAAACCCATTATCTTCACCCACAAATTTTATGTTTCGCACTCAACCCTTATTCTCAGGTCAATCACCCATTTTTAATCTAGAAAAGTGTCGCAGAGATTTGAAAACACGTCCTGATTTAACTTGAGAGTAAATTACTTTCGGCTACTACGCAGATTATGCCTATAGAAAATTAAGAAATGGAATACTCATTTTAAATTTATGTATTTTTGTATGTAAACTATAAAAAAATTATGGATGGGTCATTTACCTACTCATACTTGAATTTTTTTTGCATCCAGGAGACTCCAAAGGGAGTATAGGACATGTCAAGGTAAAACTGATAAACTGAAAGTTTATCACCAATGATAAATTCATCACTTACCACCAAAAAATTGTTTTTGCTACTGCTTACTTCAGTAGGCTTGTCATGAACCCCATTGAATCAAATATCACACAAAATAAAAAATAAAAAAGTCAAACACAATGATAAATTCATCACTTACCAATAATTTTTTCCTGCTACTGCTTAACACAGTAGGCTTGTCATGAACCCCTTTGTATCAAATAGTACACAATATTTGTTTCAGTAGAAGTTAAATACTTTTCAACCAAAACTATTTAGAAAGGAATTCGTGCACACTGTAAAATGTTTCATCAATCAAATATTGTTTTAGCTTTTTTATAAAATGACTTAAATTGTCACATTTTTTTAAACTTTGTGTTAATTTATTGATGTATTTTCTACCTGCATAAGTTGGTTTTTGTTCAAACAATTTAGTGTTGTGATTAGCAACATAATAATCGATTCTGTTTCTTGTGTAGTGGTTGTGAACATCTAAACTCTGTAAAAAGGTGTTTTTCTTTACGTATATTATCACTTCAAAAATGTACAAAGAAGGAACTGTGAGCAGTTGTAGCTCTTTAAATAGTGATCTGCATGAGGTAAGGTGGTTGACTCCCATCATACACCCTAACAGCTTTTTTCTGTATTTTAAAAACTCTTTCCATGTTACCCTGTGATGAGTTACCCCATACTAATTTGGCATACCTGATATGAGATAAAATTAAACCATGATAAGCTGCTATAAGCAATTTTTTATCATTTAATCTGGCAATTTGTTTTAATGCAAATACCCCAGATGATATTTTACCACAAATTTGGTCGGTGTAATAATCCCACAATAGGGTCCTATCTAGTGACACTCCTAGAAACTTCACTGTTTGCACATGATCTAGGATATTATTTTGTATAAAGACATCCACTTCTCTGTTTTCCCTTACATTGTGTTTGTTTTTGAACTGTAAGTACTGTCACTTTTTCCTATTAACTGTTAACATTAATTCATTCAGAAATTGGACTACAGATCCTACAGCTGAGTGGAAGAATTGAATATGTTTACAATTGAATATGGGCTGCAGGATGCATTATAAAGATTTATTTAGATTACTAAAGCGTATAAATAAAATAATTATGAAAATAAATTCAGTTATTATTGTGGTTAAGTTTATTCGCTTAACTCAAAATTAATTTAAGTTCAAAAACTTGCGTTTCAAAATTTTTAATAATTAAGAACTTGATAGTTAGGAGAATTTCAAACATTTCTCAAGGTTTTTTGGATGTGAAAAAACCAAAATCTGAGAATTGTTTGAAATCGTATGTATTGCAAAATTACAAAATTTATTTTAAATCTTAAATTTTAACAGTGTGGTTGATTAGATGGTTAGGGAATCGTTAATCGGTGGGATTACAGTAATTTACTAATCATTTGTTTTCATAATTTTCAGGGTGTTGATCTTGGAATTGTTTTGAAACTACAACAGAGAATAAAAATTCTTGAAAATGAGAAAGAACGATTGCATCTTTTGGTTGATATTAAAAATGATTGTTTCCATGAAAATAGAATGCAGGATGATTTTAAGGTAACCATTTAAACTTATTCATTTAAACAAGTTTGTACTGTTCTTTTCATCATTATGGTATGACTTGAAGCAGAAAAAAATTTAGTTTAATACCTTTTTATTTTACTGTATAATTTCATTTTATTAATTGTATTATGTCATTGTCCATGATGTTTAGATGCAGCAGCTTGAAATGGAGAACTCAAAATTGAAAGCAGATATGCAATCATTAAGAAAATTTGTTATTGATGGCACATCAGTCAATAAAGGAGCGAATGAAGAACTTATGCGTAAGACATTATTCTTGACAATATTAACTTTTTTTAACTAATGACTTAAACTTTAATAACTAATAACCCATTGTTTTTAATTAATAACTTTATCATAACTAATCATTTTAATAACTTTTAACTAAAATGACTTTATGACTTTAACTAATGAAGTTTTATCCTTTCACAAGATCTGGTCTGTATAAAACCTGTATACTTGTCTTAAGTACTTTCTAGCATATAAATAAACTGAAGGACAGTGAATTACTGTACTAATTTTCATGAAAATTAAATTTGATTTGCTCACAATCAAAAAATGTAAATAATTTTTTGTCTTTTTAATTTTTGCAGTTGATATTAAAAAATGTATCTAAGAATAAAGTATATAAAAAATTTTCTTATGAGAGTGTATAATTTTACTTATGGGTGGGGTTATTGCCCAAAAATTTTGTTTCAGCACTGGTAATTAAAAAATATATAGATTTTGGCACTGTCTACCACTGGTAAATGTGCCTATACAAGATGAAGTGTAGGTCATATCTTTCTCCATGGTGCAATGCAGTACTGAAGCATAAACCTAGTTTTCATCGCTTAATCTCCCATTGAGTTATAATAACAAACATTGTTACCGTAAGTATGGCAACAACTGCTATGGTCAAGCTTACAATTCGGCGATTCTAGTTATAGCAGTAAATAATAGTGTTGTAAATGCTCTGCATATATATTTTTAAATAGGATTTAATGTTTTAATTCTGTAATTATTGTTATATTTAACTCCTTAATACAGACAGTAAAGAGTGATGGATGAAAAGATTCCTAACCATAAATCAAGTCTGGAAATTTAAAACGCTTACTCGTTTTAAGTTCTATGTATTCACTTTCTTTACTCATTTCGTCTAAGGGAAGTCTAACTTGGAAAAATAAACAAAAATTGATTGTCAGATTTAACATTTATATGCAGTTTAAAAAGCATGCTTTCTAATGGTACTAAAATTAGTGCTTATATGACTACTAAAATTTTTCTTCAATTTTTTAAAACATGTCATGTAATTCTTGGTTAGTATTTCTGTGCTGGTAATGGGTACAAAAATTATCAGGTACTTCTTATGAATACTGGTCAATATTCATGCAGTTGTACTAGGAACAGAAAAATTGTGTTTTGATCCAATACTACCAATAAGGTTGCTAAAATAATGAGTTAATAAGTGAATAATGAGTCTGTATGATAATTGTTATTTTATTCCTTAAAGTCAAGAATTTTATGTGATTATTGATTTTTTTAAATAATTTTAGGTCAGTATGAAGTTCTCGAGATTGAACTGGCAAGAGCTAGAGAAGAATCTGTTCAGCTTAAGAGTGTTCTCTCAAGTAAAACACAAGGGATTAAAAATATTGCTGCTACTAACTATGCTACATCTGATGTCAACCTTTCTTTGATCAATGAAGATGGAGAATTGGTGCTCGCTTTTGAAGCACAGAAGAAAATCAATCGGTATTTTTATTTGTCTTTTAATTATCAGTTCTTTTTCACCTGAAGTTAAATCATCATCTTCTTCATCCTTATCCATTTCTCTTCCAAGTTCCTATGGTCGGGCCCTCCACAACACCTCTCTACCGTTCTCTGTCAGTAAATTATCTCCCCTTCATTACTCTCTTGGCTTTTTCCCAATTCATACATAACTGAACCCATCCTTTTCGCTCTTGTTCTGCCCATTGATTCTTTTCCCTTCACCTCCAAGGAAGTCATCCTGTTAGGTAATCTATCCTCCTCCTTCCTACTGACTTGACCAAACTATCGTAGCTTCTCCTGTCCAATTCTCCTTGCCACGTGGTTCATCCCGGATTGTTCCCTAATTAAATAATTTCTTATTCTATCTTTTCTTGTCGTTCATAGCATACTCCTGTTTAACTTTATTTCTGCTGCCTGCATTCTACTCTCTGTCTTCCTTCTACATGTCCATGTTTCTGCTGAATGTATCAGTATTGGCAAAAAATGTGCATTATACATAATTTTCTTACAATGCGTAGGAACTTGTTGACCCCAAAATAAGCTTCTCACACTTTGAAAGAAACGATTTGCTTTTGTTCCTGAAATTTAATCAGTTCAGTAAAATTCAGCTTATATGATATATATGGATGGACCAGAATCAGGATACACTAAGTTTCAAAAAGTGTGGCAATGTCATAAAAAGGGTTTAAAAGCTACAAAAAAGAGTGTGCATTGTTTTTGAATAATTATACGAGGTTTGATCAAACAATATTGAGAATTTTTGAATTTCATGGGCTTTCTAAGTTAGGCCGGTATAATTTTATTTCTGTTTTGTAGATTATTGACCTGTTATTAACATATGATGAACTTTATAGCTGTTTTGGATAGTTAATTTCTTGAAGGCAGTCCAACAGGTTGCAAATATTTCAGTGTGAGAAAAGAAGTTAGGACCTAAAGTCGTCTTAATTACCAGCAAGTGTTTGTCCACCATTAAAAATTTTCCTCGGTGTCAGCGAGTCGAAATAAGACAGCTTTTAATCCTTACTAAACTACATGACGATGGTAGAACGTAGCTACCTCGTCAAGGAACCCCCACACCGACTGAGCATGCACCTGGCGGCACAAGCTTGAGCGTTCTGTGAAAGGCCAATTTTCCCCTTGGGCTTGAAGCTCCAGGTTCAGCCGGCGTCTTGACCCCTGAGAGCGGGGCAATCATACAGCAGATGGTTGTGCGATTGGACCTCCCCACAGACGCAAGAATCATCATCTAGTAGGCGGAACTGCTCTAAATATGCTGCAAATTCACCGTGACCGGTGAGAACTCAGACACCCGACATTCTTAATAAAACACTAGAGGCGTACTATCCTCCCAAGTCCTGTATGAATTCATACAGAGACCTTCTCTTGTGTGAGGTGTCCCACTCACGCTGCCATGCTTTAAGAATGAGAGCTTCAACTCTCTTCTTAAGAGCAGGGTAGGACAACAAAGGAACGGTGTTAATATTACCCGGTCCCTCTGGATCCTGATCCCGACCCGCCAGAGCGACTCGGAACCTCTCACCGAAAATCACGGCTTCCTGTCCCCTTCACAGTCTCCACATAGCAACATGCACTCTCGCTTTGAAATCCGCTGGGAGAGCCTTTTCAAGTTACTGTAAAGATAAGTTTTGTTTTAGAAATTAGGTAAAGTTTCAAAAAGTTTTTTGCATACAAATTTTTTATGTTAATTGTCTTGCAGGCAACTCGAAGATGAGCTTCAAACATGTGAGAAACGTTGGAATGTAGAAAGAGGAGAGCTTTTGGCAGAATTGAAACGATTAACAGAAGATAATGAAAGACAACAGAAACTATTGGCCAGTAATCTGACAAAGAGTCCACAGAGTCAGAGTGAGTCATTTATGAGACATGAAATAACAAGACTGGCAGATGAAAATGTGTCACTTCTCGAGAAAAAAGATAGATTAGCTGACCAAGTTAGAAATCTTACTGAACAGTTGAAGGATGTTAGGCGCCGTGATGGAGTAGGAGTCTGTAAGTATTTTATCGTTGACAATTTGTAATACTTCAACTAATAGAAAATAGAAAATGGTGCTACTGTAATTAAATTTTATTTCATTTTCCTTAACCTTTCCGGACTCACATCCAGGCTCTTTAGAACTCGTGTCAGGGATTTTGTTCCCTAATGGTATTGCAGTAGCAACCCTAATTAAACACTTACTTTAATTTATTATTATGTTCAATATGTTTTTTTTAAGACTACATTTTTTAAATTTAATGCTTTTTTAAATTTTATGTGATTGTTTGATGAAATATTTGTATAAATTTATTTTTAAAAAGTTACACAAGTATAATGTTGTATGTAAAAATGAGGAATAAGGTGGTTTACTATTGCTTTCCTCACTGAGTTGAAAGAGTATGCTTATTAGCATGTCAGGCTCTCTGAAAAGCACTTACTTTCCACCCTGCAAATGACACGTTCACTTTATACACCGCAGGGTCTGGCTGTATAGCGAAATTTATTACTCTCAGAGGAGATAACTCTGACTAGTGTCTTTTACACCTCTACCTCTTGTGCTCTTAAATGCTTCGGTCATATAACTTTCTGACCCAGAATATGGCGAAGCCAGAATTCTTTCACTATTTTTATACTTTCTCTTGCCTATATGAGTATAGAGGAAGGAAAGTATTGTTTTCATGTCGATTTTTCAAAATCAAGGTTTCACCATATATACACATTTTCAGACCCCCTAAATGCAAAAAACATGTTCTTAGCGATTGGTCTTTGTGTGAACAGAATATCTCAACAACCAACATTCTATGAAGTTGAAACTTGAAACTTAAGTTAGATACCACTAGAGGACCCGACAAACAATTTCATTAAAATCAGTCAACCGGAAGTAAAAGTTTATTTGTGTCATTTTTCAGTTTTTGTGATTTTTTCAAAAATGGCTCCTACAATTTTTTTAAAAATCACTTCATTTACTACATTTTTTATGGTCTACAAGGTACGGTAGCCGCCCTGTGTGCTGAAATTCTTTGGAAATCTGTGCTCTCGTAGAAAAAAATGTTTATTTTTTTATGACTGCGGCCTTAATATGCATTTTAGGACAAAAGTGTGTATAATAAAAGTTGTAGACAATTTTAAAACCTACAATTTTTTTCTTGAAAATCTGTAAAAAATAGATTTTTCGAGATTTCGGCCTTAGTATGCATTTTATGATGAAAGTACATATAATAAAATTTATAGAAAATTAGAAGATCTACAACTTATATTTTAAGCATTTTTTTTCTACAGAGTCTAGTTTAGCGTGAAAGAGTGATTTTTATTATTATTAAGCCAAACTGAGGTTGATTTTCATTTTGCCTCATTCACTCTTTTTTAAAATGAGATTATGTTTTTGAGATTACTTTTTTTGTTTATTTCTAATGTTTTATTACTAATATTAGAATATATTGTTCACTTTTTGCTTTGGCAAGAGAAAGTTGTGTGAGTGTTATTCGTCTCATACAATGGTAACCTAGTTACAAGTTTCTCAATAACTCAGATTTTGTTTTCTTTTGTCTGACCAAATTTTTTGTTCTTATTTTTTCTCTCTTTGGAAGACCTTTGTAATATTAAGTTAGCTGTTTTAGTGACTTCATATCATTTGTTAACTCTCTAAACTTGTTTCTATCGTCTACTGTGTCTTAAGTTCACAACCAATACCTCTAGATCCAACTCTTGTCTCAGAGTACCAGTTAGTATTGGTTCTATTTTTGTCATTTTGTTGAATAACTGTTTTATTAGGCTTCTATTACCCATTTTTCCTATTTCTTAAATTACAATTTTTATTTTTGTGGTCTAACACCCCCCTCCCCACCTGAAAACTATTTTTGTTCTTTTTTGAGAAATTCTGTAAACTGTATTGCATTCATACAGTGTTTGCTTAGATTCCAAATTTTTGGCATGATTATGATTTTTATTGAAAAATATTCTGATAACTTAGATTGATGTATAATGTGTGAGAACAGAACTTAATAAATTGTTTTTTATTTATTTCAGTTAACGATAAACCTGTGGAAAACCAACGTTCTGTGATGAACACAGTGAGTGAAAAGATAAATAATGCTCCAGTTGTTCGCAAGAAAGAAGCTAAAATTAGTTACATGGGGATGTTTGAGTTCCGTAATGGAGATGACACTATCATTATTAGGCATCTAGTGCACGGTAAATTTCTCTCTTCCTTTCTCTTTCCTTTCTTTGCCAGTATTACAATTTTCAGTGAAGCATCGGATATGTAGGAAATACAAAAATTATTGGGATTAAAGTTGATGCAAATGAATCGCTTAGACTTTGTAAATTTGCAAAAATCTTTTTACAAAATTTATAAATTTTCTTAACTTTTCTGTCTGTTTATCGAGCTAAAAAATCCATATCTGAAGCCCTTTACATTACAGTTTGTACCTGCAAGATGTAACTAATCATTGATAACAAAAGTAAAAAAATTCCATTTCTTAAAACCCAATATTTATGATAACTGTAGAAAATAAATTAAAATTTTGAATAATCTTGAATATCATAAATTATAACTAAGAACTAAAGCTGTAAGCCAATTTTCAGCAAAACCTTCATCTATGTAACTTGTTACCTGTATTTACGTATTGGTCAAACCAATCTGGATTGGAGAAATATTTTCTCATAGAATCCCACATGCAGTAGTGTGTACACTTATTGAATTTCTAATATTCAGAGTGTACAGTTAAGTGCTATGTAAACTACTACTACTTACTACGTAAAGATCGTACGCTGTTTACTGTATTTGCTTGTTGAGATATCACTGGACAAGATCATTGTGTACTTGGAGCTACAGCCTGATACCACACCAACTGAACTTATGACAGTGAAATGATTACGCTATGCTGCCTTTGAATGCTATACAAAAACAAAACAAAGAAAAATAAATAATTTTATTGTAAAAAAATAAACACTTTTTTAAGTATTTTGTATAGAAACATATTGTAGTATATTTCTACGCAAAGAATTATTAATAAATGGTAAATTTTCCTTTTATATTCTTATTTTATTAATTTACTATTGTTCCCAGTTTACCTGGATTTTCAATTATCAGATTGCTTCCAGTCCCAATCACTCCAGATTAATTACGTAGTACTGTATTTGGAAAAATTTTCTGCTGTGGAAAACCCATTTGTTGTGTTTTTCCGAGTTTTCAAAATGCAACTTGTAAATTTTTATTGTATTGAATATAATAAAAAGTAAAAAGCTTCTTTGATGAATAGTTTTTGCACAGTGCTTTCTGGTATTAAAACATTCAGCTGTTATTAAAACAATTCCATAAAAGAGAAACCCAATCTCAGGCTAATTTTTTTTTGTTAAATATTTATGTAGTATGACATATGTGAGCAATCCTTACTGTTTCAGATATGAAACCATCAGTGGCTGTGAATTTGTTGCCTGGTTTACCAGCTTACATATTATTCATGTGCATTAGACACACAGACTACATTAATGATGAAATTAAGGTAAAATAACAAAGTACACTTTGATCATACAAAATATTTAAGTAATTTAATATATTCCACTTGATATAAGTTACTTGATATTTCACAAAAAAAAATCTTTAAAATGGTTCCTGCAGCTTGTAATTAATCTAAGTGCTACTGTATTATTATTGTATTTCACTAATATTTATCATTCATATCAATTTTGCTGAAATGTAACTATTTATTTTTAATTTTACTTACATGTGTCTCAGTGGATCCACCATCATTAGAATATATCAAACATTTAAATTGAAACTACATAATTAATTTTGTTATTATTATATTTTATGACCGTATAAACTTTAGTCGGTTCAAGTCTCTTAGAAGGGACTGTTCCGGCCTTGCTTTCCTCCCAATACTTCCTCATATGTTTTGATCTTTGTGCCTTTTCAGGTGATGAAAAGGTTTGTGTTGTGAGTTTCCTTCTTGCGAGTGTGAAGTTGGTGTTATTGTCGTGGATCTTTTTGTCTAAGTTTTTCTTACCTGAAGTATTTTCTGATGTAAGGCCAATTTCCTCCAGACTCTCTCTTATTTCTCTAATCCATCTGCATTCTGTCTTGATGTTTTTTTTAGCCACACAAATTATTTACAAAATGAGTTTTATAAAAATGACCACATTTTCAAAAAAGTTTTATTCATTAATTAATTCTAATTTAAATAATGTTTATACACTGATGAGATGATATTGAATCCACCCAAAACATGCAAGTTAATATAAATAAAAAATGAGGTCCAATTGGAGAAACGTTGGAAAAATCAAGGCTAGTAAAGACTAAAAAATATATTGTCATTTGGATTAATTGTAAGATGCATTTTAAAGGTTTATTTGTGAATGAAAACTGTTCTAAATTAAAATTAATTAAAATTTCTTTTCAGAAGATTTATAGAATTTTTGTTCTGAAGAGACGGCTTGTAAAAAAATTTTAAATATTTCTTAATAGTTTCAATTTTTTAAATAATGTTTACTCTAATGATGATTGATCAACGATGTGTAAGAATGAATTAAAGTAAATGAGATTATATTATTACTAAACCATTAAAAAGTATTAAGGTTAATAAAAATTATTAATATACAGTTGAATCTCCATAACTCGAACCACGTAGGGAATTTGGTACTAATTCGAGTTAAAAAAAATTTGAAATACAGAACAACAAAAATATTGAATTATGATCAATTCTTATAGAATTTTAATTTTTAAAGATAATGTTACACTTTTAAAAAATAATTATGTTTTAATGGCATTAATCAAATCTTCTGCGCTATAACTTTTGATTGTTGTTTAGGTCATCAGCCGAAAGGCTGGTTTGAACCTCTAGAGGCTTTACTAGGTAAAACGAGGAGTGAGGTGGTTTACCATTGCCTTCCTCACTGAGTGAAAAAGTACGCTTATCAGCATGCTGGGCCCTCTGAAAAGCACATATTTTCCACTCTGCAAATGACACCTTCACTTTATTCATCACAGGGTCTGGCTGTATAATGAAATTCATTACTTTCAGAGGAGATAACTCAGATTAGTGTCTTTTAAACCTCTACCTCTTCTGTTCTTAAATGATTCAATCATTTAATTGGCTAACCATGTGATAAGAAACAGAGCTATTTATTTTAGCCCTGCAACGAACAGATTGAGTGTAAATAATTTGACACTCCACCTGTCTGTTATGGGCAGAACTTTTGATTAGGGGACCTAATATGGATTGCTTGTAATATTAGTAGTCTTCGTTAGAAACTGAGGCACTTTCATCACAATTAATCTTTTGAATGATTTTTAATTTTTTCAAATTTTCTACTCCTGGCTTTAAATTTGGTATGACCATGTTGCACCACTAATTGATCTGATTTTTCTCGGAGCATTACACGTGACACAGGAAAAGTTTGCCTGTGTACTTCTAGCAGCCAATTTAATACGCCTTCTTCTACTCCAGGCTACGAAAACATTTTCATACACATTTGCATTACAAACAAAAAAGTATTTGGATTTTAAAAAATCTCAAAAAAGAAGTTCGAGTTACGAATATTCGAGTTATGGACAGTAATTTTAACGTAAATTAACAAGTAAATCCTAGGGAAACCAAATTTAATTCAAATTATAGAAAATTTGAGTTACAGATGTCGAGTTATAAAAGTTCAACTGTATTATCATATTTTACACTTGATATTTATTATCCTGCTGTAACAGAATTAATATTTTCAAAAGTCTTAGGACATCTTCCAAAAACCTGTAAATCTTCCCAAGAACTTGTAAACCATTTTTGGTTTTTTAGCGTATATATTTAATGTTGTATCTACTATTTTGGTTTATAAGTGACCACAGTGGGTTGCATTACAGATTCACCGAGTTTTAATGTGTAATAATTCTAGAGCCAAACAGGAATTGAACCTGGGACTTCCTGGTTTACAGTGTGCAGCACAATCTAGTGCTCTAACCATTTGACCACAGAGGTGGCCTGTAAACCAATTTTAAATAATAAGTGGTTGTTTAGTTTCAAATTTGCTGCAACAAGTTATTTAAAATCGATCAACAGTTTTTCTGTAGTGCTATTGTCCTCTTGCCGCACACTGTTATTTATAATTTAAACAAAATTTTCTAGTAAGTTAAATTATATTTATATAGTTTTTTTGAATCTTTGTCTGTGTATTAACAAACAAAATCGACCGGCTTAGTCCTTTAAAATTTCTATTACATGTCGAACAGTCGAATTGCTTCAATATTGATGTGGTCATGAAGATGATCTTCATGAGAAGAGCATATAAGCTCTTCTATTGCTACTGAAGTCACTTGCAATTCACTGTTGTGAGCATACTTAAGTACATTAACCCTTTCAATCCCAAATTTTTAACTATACACAAAAAATACGTGTACAGTGTTTCATACATTTTACTGACATTTAAGTGTAATAACATTACTTTTTGACCTTTAGCCCTTTTATTAGCTTGACAAAAAAGTGTGACCTGTACGTCATATTGGGACTTGATGGTATCAAAGTTCCTAACAATATAAATAAGTAAAATCATGTTCAGGCTTCCTAAATGAAATATATTCTCTTACTTAGATTTGTAGCAAAAAAAATAAATATGATTTTAATATTAAAAGTCATTATTTAAGACTTAAAAAAATTTACAATTAAAAAATATTGGTAAAATGGATAAAATCACTTTTTACAACAGTCTAAAAGATATACTTGTACATACATACAACATATTCGAAGAAATGTTACTTTATTTTTAGTAAATGAACATGAATATATTTAAAATTAAAATTAACTTTAAAAAGAAACTAATGTTCACCTCCGTGGCGCAATGGTCAGCATGCTACACTGCAAAGTGGAGGTCTCAGGTTCGATTCCTAGCTAGGATAAAGAAAATTATACACTTCACACCCAGAATTCTTTAATCCAAAGTAGTCGCTAATAACTAAAATTTTGATGTCCGTTATTTCACTCCAATGTGACTTCTGTGTCACACTGGGTTAGAAAGGATTAACAATGTTCCTGAGCACCTTTTTACAGTGTTTAGATTGCTTGCTGTGACGCAGCTTTTTAAGTAAAAATATTGTTTTACAAAGAATTTAAAAGCACCTTGCTCCTATGCTAAGGGTCACGGGTTTGATTCCTGGTCAGTTTTGGCTGTTTTTCAATATATCACCTCACATGCACTAGCCAAAGCGTACATAGGCATCATCACCCAATAAAAAGTAGAAAATTACCAATAAATAAAAAAATATTGACTATCCAATCAGATTAATCTTAAAATGACATTTATTTTTTTTATTTTGAAGTATCCATCGAAATCAAAGGAGGGAGCATGTAGAGAGAATGCCTGAGGGAAGGATCCCCTTCAGTGTTTTGCAACACAGACTGATGAGGAGGAGAGATGTTGGGAGGCCATGCAAAAGATGGCAATAATTCAAGAGTTTGTCGCTGTTGTGAGTCTGAACAGGCAAAAGCCAAATCCTTGATTGTGAGAAGAAGATTGTCAAGTTTTATAATTGCTTTGTAGTAATTTATCTTTTGTTTAAGTGGCTGGCTTAAATAAAGTATCATTGATTTATTTTTCAGGTTAGAGGATTACTTATTGGTTATATAAATATGGTAAAAAAGGTAATACGTCGGCGTCAGAATGATTACGAAACGATGGTACTTTGGCTTTCAAATACATTGAGATTGCTACATAATCTAAAACAGTACAGTGGTGATAAACAATTTAAAGAAGAAAATACAGCAACACAAAATGAACAGTGCCTAAGAAATTTTGATCTCTCTGAATATCGTCAAGTGATCAGTGATACGGCTGTCTGGATTTATCAGGTAGTGTATCCTATTATTATGTAAAGAGTTTGTACATTTCTGTCAAAATGTTTACTACCTCTATTCTGTCCATTATCTTATCTTACGTGTATTTAGAACCACGTGTTGTTCGTCGCTGACCTGTAATGGTTTTAATAAAACATATAAATACATAAATTGGATTGGCCCCAATAAGCGGCATTGTGGACCAAATAAATGGAGTACTTATCAATGTAAAATCCTGTTTCGTTTTTGTTCTTTAAAGAACTATCCCAAAAAACCGATTAACCAGTGAACCAATTATCCAGAATCGACTGTATTTACCATTTGTTGTTGTTTAGGTCAACAGCCGAAAGGCTGGTTTGAACCTCTAGAGGTTTTACTAAGTAAAACAAGGAGTGAGGTGGTTTACCATTGCCTTCCTCACTGGGTGGAAAAGTACGCTTATCAGCATGCCGGGCCCTCTGAAAAGCACATATTTTCCACTCTGCAAATGACACCTTCACTTTGTTTCACCACAGGGTCTGGCTGTACAATGAAATTCATTACTCTCAGAGGAGATAACTCTGATTAGTGTCTTTTACACCTCTACCTCTTCTGTTCTTAAATGATTCAGTCATTTAATTGACTGACCATGTGATAAGAAACAGAACTATTTTAGCCCTGCAACGAACAGATTGAGTGTAAATAATTTGACACTCCACCTGTCTGTTATGGGCAGATTTACCATTTATGTATGAGTAACTATTAGCAATGTCAAACTCCCGACATAACTTTTCATTTGTTTTGTGTTATTTCATTTTTTTCAATCTTTCATAAACTTCTAAAACAGTTTTAAGAATTTTCTTTTGTAATAAAATTGTGAAACAATGAATTTAGAGGGCTTACTAAAAATAATTATCATTTTTTCCTGTGCAATCACGTGTAGTAAAGATGTTTGTAGGTTTACATAGATACCTTTGTTTTTAAAACTGCATACAAGTTCTTTAGTATTATAAAAAAAAAGTAACATTCATCTTGTTTAAAGATAAGGAGGACTGAAGTTAAAAATTCATTAGAAAATTAGATTGGATTTATGAATGACAGTTAGAACTTAATAATTGTGAGCCCTTCTCCTCTGATACCTAGTTGCATTCAACCTCAAAATTGACAGTTACCACACTAAAATTCTATCTTAATATAAAAATTTTTTTGTTGTTTTTCATTAAATTTATTAAATTTCTTTAAAATTATTAAATTTTATTGATTCAGACATTTTTACGGTTGTGTTTTGTTATGATTTTATTCACATTATGGTTATTTGTTATTACAGGGTATAATCAGGTACACCGAAGGAAAAGTCCATCCAAAAGCAGTTTCTGCTATTTTGGAGCACGAAGCAATATCTGGCCTATCAAGAGGTATGCGACCAAGAGCTCCATCCGTTACCGAACCTCCAGTTACAGTACAAAGGTCACTTGATTCCCTTCTTCAAGAACTGACCTCTTTCCATAGAACTCTAGCGTGCCATGCTGTTGACCCAGAATTGATCACCCAAATTTTCAGACAGGTAATTTGTTTTCAATAATTTCTCACTTTGCTGGGGTTATTTACTTCAAATAACACAATCGTGAATAGCAAAATTAGACATATTTGGGAGTACTGGGTTATGGTTAATTTACAGAAAGTTGCATTCGACCTCATTGTCTGAGAAACTTTTTATTGACGCTACTTTTGCCATCTTGCTGAACAAAGTGGCCATATAAATGCTATGTATTCGCTCAAATTAAAAGAAAAACTTAGTGGTTCCCTTTTTTGAGTTAAATCCAATTATTCAAAACCTTCTTTGTTTTTTCAATAAATCACATCTAATAGGCTTATGTATATTTCCAACAAAAAGGATAACTTTTACTGATTGTAAAGTGCTTTCTTTTGCATCTTTCCTAATGTTTTTTTCACTTTTTTTTAATGATTCAAATTTAAGAGTGATGAAGTGATATTGACATGCTACTACTGCTGCCATCTGTAGAAAGTATGAAAAGGGATAGATTTGAAAGATTAAACAGTTTTATATGAATGACTGAAGATATAACTTCTTTTAAGATTTAAATAAATAAATTACTTAAAATTTAAATATTATTTTATATACTGGGTGTTTATAAATGAATAGCTGGGTTTTAACGCTCTATAATATTTAATACATTATACTTACAGTTATAAATGATACATCAAACGAAAGAGCAACTCAAACGGTTTTACATAAATGCCTACAAGTATTCAATGTGCGCACCATTTGTCACACGACTCATCAAGACGATATGCGAGTTCTTCCCAAACGTTGTTTAGTGTCTCTCGAGTAATTGTTGCAACAGCTGCTTCAATCCTGATTCTTAATTTGGGAAGGTCAGTTGGTAGTGGAGGCACATACACATGATCCTTTATGAACCCCCAAAGATAGAAATCACACTGGTTGTCATATCTCACGCCTTGTCATGCAACGGATGAGGGAACACCGAGTATCTGTCTTGTTATGTAGTATGCAGGGTTGTAGTCTGTGATTCGGGAATACTGCAGCTGGCTGCAGTGACCTTGAAGTTTATTTTTGTGTAGTGCAGATACTAGCAGTTCTGGTTTTTGAAACCAATTCAATACCTTGTGTTTTAGATGCATGAGTAATACAACCTTACAATTCCATATGACATTTTGGTAGTGCAGGAGTGATTCTTTGACTTGATTGTTGTAATTTATATATGTTATTATTTTATAAATTTGTATTTAATTTAAAATATTCTTTTTCAGTTGTTTTACTTCATTTGTGCGAGTTCATTGAACAACCTTCTTCTCAGGAAAGATTTGTGCCATTGGTCCAAGGGAATGCAAATAAGATATAATTTATCACATCTAGAACAATGGTCAAGAGACCAAAAGCTACAGGTATTTATTAATCATGTACTTTAAAATTGAATGAGATTCTTTTATTTTTGGGTTCTTTAGGACAGAAAATTGTTGAAGAAAGTATAATATAAAATAATTTTGAACCAGTCAATAGTGCAATATATTATTGTTGTTTCCTCTTCTCTTATCTTTTCACTTAAAACCTTGTTAAATTGTCTCTTGCCTGATGATTTCTTTTCTCAATGCTATTATTTGTCTTTGCCAAACCTTTTTCATTTTTTACTAAGTCTTTCTTCTTTTGTTTTGACCATTTCTCATTGTCATTTGTCACTCTTCTTTTTCTCTAGAACCCCTCAAATTCTTTAACCTTTTAATAAGTTCAACTCTGACGTCTATCCTATCAACACCATCATTTCTTTTTCAGTTTGTATAAACTATCTGTTCTGTGTTTTGTCATTTTTGCATCTATCAAATAACCATTTTGTAAATTCTTTCTTGACCATTATAGATATCATCATAAAACTGAACTTTTCTTTATTCAGAGAGTGACCTTTTCTATTTCTATTCCCAAATAACTGGTGTTTCAAAAAGCATACACCCGTAACATTAAAAAGGTAGAAGTAACACATAGGAAATTTCATTTCTCATTACATGTCAAATGGCAACACTGTATTACTGTAAGTTTAACAGCTTGTAACAAAGTAAATGTTGTTATTGTGCACTAGTACTATTCCAATATCCATTCGTCTAAATTGTGTCAACGATGTCATTTTCCAAAGACAAGCGTGTGTTTATTCTTACACCAGCAGACTTTTTATTGTGGGGGTATTTAAAAATTGTCATTTTTAAAAACAATGCTCATACACTTTAACCTTTTATAGCTCTTTGGTAAGTATACTTACCACTGGCAATAAAGTCAATTTTTTAAAGAATAAGCTATGCAGTTGAACCCTATTGTCATTTTTTGGTTTTGTAGATGTTCTCTAGTAAGTAGCGAATCCATATTTTGAAATTAGTGCGCAGCGACCATTTGCTTCATGAGTTACACGAATGTGGTAAGGATTCGTATTAGCGTATGCAACCGTGTTGTTTTGTTGTTACTTTTGTACAGTGCTTAGAAAATTTGAGTTTTTTACGGGAAAGCAAGCATTCATGCTCATATATAGTTGAGATAAGTTATTCTAAACACTTTTCTGTTATATAAGACTACAAGTTGTTTTAATAAGCATTCTTACCACTAAACATTATGTGATTCCCATTTCAATAAACGTTCCTTGGTAAGTAGCCTATACTTACCAGGGCTTAACTTGAAAAAAAGAAATATCTCACTGTTCTGGCACTAGAAATACATTATTCAAATCCCTATAAAATAAAATTTAACATTTTACAACATGTATATTTTCCCCCGTAGTAGGGTTACATTATGGGTTAATGTAAGTGTAAGTGGATTTTATTAAACCCTTCCGTAGGTTTAATTACATCGTGCTACGCAGTAAGTTTTTCTTTCTATTAAACACTTGTCTTGTCATTCCAATTCTTGTTTTTACTTCAGTTTCACCTATGTATTCTACAGTCAGCATGCTTCCAAGTACATGTATTGTTTTACACGTTCTATTTTCCCTTCTTTTGTGTAGATGTTGAATAATATATTGTTTGCTACTCTCATTACCTTGACCTTTTAATGTTCATTTTCATGCTTAATTCTATCATAACATTTTCTAGTGTTTATAAACAATATTTATTTGGTTTTTTAATAAATTTCACTGTTTTCTGTACAGCATCCACAAATAATTGACGAGTTGGCGCCTATTATTCAAGCCTCACAGTTATTACAAGCTCGCAAGACTGATGATGATGTTGTCACTGTTTGTGAAATGTGCAACAAGATGTCTCCCCAACAGGTAAAACTTTGTCTCTTGATATTTTATCAAATTGCGTACAACGCAATTTTTTTTTAATTTGCATATGAGTAATATTTTATTTACATTAATGTGTCATTTTCAAAGTACTTAACATTTCATAAAACCATTTATAAAATTTGGGGGAAATCTGATTACCTTCACCATTATAGACCAGATTTGTTGTAGCGTTAAAAAATCTACATATTATAGTTACTTCAGTCACGAGTTTGCCCTTGTTTGCAACGAAGAGTAAAGGGGGAAAAGCATCAGTGCGCATGTGGGACTGCTTTAATTTCACTACAACAAACATAACAACTTATATTATACCCAGAGCATATACAATAAATCGCGGAACCTTTTGTAGGTTAACTTTACGAATATGACTGGTTTTTTTTTACCATAAACAGAAATGTTAGTTTCTCAAAAACGTGGGCAGATTATTCAGTGTTTTTTTTTGGTTTAACGTCCGACTGTTTTAATTTCACAGTGTTGAACGAAATCTAATATGCAGTGTAATAATGCTGTGAAGTTGAAGCTAAACAAAAATACCTTTCCCTGCCTCGTAACAAAAGCCATGAGCAAGCGGTAACTACTGTGATGTTTCTTTTTCTACAATTCAAATTATAAAGAAGGAAGTTAAAGATCGTGAAGAAGTTAATTCTTCAACAGTTTTGTTGACACCTGGTAAAAAAAGGAAACGGTTAGGTAGATACTAGTAAAAAAATATATATATTATTTTTTGTTGAAATAAATTTTTCATGTTTAGTTAGTTTGTAGGAGTAATGGTCTTCTATACACCCGTGAAGTACTTGAAGTATTTGAAAAGTACCTTAAACCATAAAAACATAATGAGTAATTCCATACGAGAACAAATTCAACTGGGAAATAGAGCCTACTTTGCCAGTGTTAAATTGTTTGAGAATAAATTAATAAGTAGAATATAAAATGAAAATGTATATTTGCTTGGTGTGCGCATCATCAACTATGGGCATAAAACATGTCAGAAACATGTATTGGATGCTTTTAACATGATTGTAACATGCTGAAAAATTTGAAAGAAAGATTTTAAGAAAAATTTTTAACAAGTAACAAGTAAGAGAAGAAGATGACAGGAGAGTATGTAAAAATGAAAAATCAGTTGGATACTCATTCAAGGCACAGGTATAGTCCATCTCATAAAGTCCCGTGGATTGAGATGGTTGGGGCATATTCAGAGAGTGCAGTCAATGAGGATGGTTTAAATTGATTTACAAAGGAAAGCCTGTACAAGAAGAGAAGGGCTTTTCTGGGAAGAGGTGGATGGATATGAATAATTTTTTATGGGTGCGAAAGGATGGTGGGTTACAGCAATTAGTAGAGAGGATTAGAGGATGCAAAAGCTCCCCAAGGATTGTACGGCTATAAGATGATGATGATGATGAAGGGTCTTATACCGCAAGGGTTTTATTTCACAAAGTTTCATATGTAATAATTCTACTTTTAGTGTAGAACTATACAATTGTGTTTATCTGAATTGACCTCACGAGGTTTTACTTAGTAAAATGAGGAAAGTGATTTACCTTACAACGGTTAAAGAATATAGCTGCTTATCAAATGTCAAATCCCTGAAAAGCACTCACCTTCCACTTAGCCTTGACTTTTCTCAGAATCTGACCATATAATGAATGGATATTCCATTCATATGACCAGTAATATTTCAGTCATTTAACAGATTGCGCATGGAGGAAAAATGATGGTTGCACTGCCGTGTTGGGACAGCATTCTGAGGAAAAAATTGATGATGCCAATTGGTGTCATCTGTTTATACAAATCAGCTTTCATATTTATTCAGCCATTTATTACCTGTCTAAATTTTTTCATTTGTAATCTAATTATCTACAAATTTTAGGTATAAAAATTCTATTCGTAATTATGATTTATAATTTCAATATGACATCGGAATGGATACTTAAATAATTTCGGGTAGCCAGAGAGTATTAATGATTTTCACAGTGTGACACTGTAGGATTTATCTAAACGCCTGTTGAACACTCAGTAACACTACCAATATACCGTAGTTTGAATTAAAGTTGCAGGTACTTTGACAACTATAAAATTTACCTGACAAAGTATTTACAGTCCTAAAACTAGTAGGTCAAGTGGATTTTATTTAAAACACTCCTCTTGCTTGTAGCAGGTTAAATAGAAGGAATTTGAAAAATAGAGACGGGCTTATAAGAGATAGAGGTGTCTGATGACTCAAATCGGCTGCATGAACATTGAGGGATAGTCTATAAACCAACACATTACAGTTCTAAAAGTGACTAAATAAAAAAAAGCTCTTTCATGAGACGATGTGTCTCATGGCTGGTGATAATTTTTAAAAAGGCTTACCTTTGTATTGATTTTACGGTGATAATGCACTAAAAAAATCCACTGGTTTGCACAGTTTAAAAAAGGGCAGAGGTTCTGTGATGCAGTTTGAAGGAAGCAATGGGACAAGTGGCAAGGAAATTGGTGTCTGCATCACGATAATGCCCCAAACCATGTATCGCGTGTTATGTAGAAATTCCTCGCTGAGAACAGCATTCCTGTTGTCCCTCAACCACCACACTCTCCAGATCTCACTCCAAGCGACTATTTGCTGTTCCCTACTCTGAAAATGGGCCTCAAAGGGAAACATTTTGCAACTTTGGAGGATATTGAATCAAATGTGATGACTTATCAACAGATTCCAAAAGAAGCCTTCTATCGCTGCTTCAAACTGTAGTAGGATCAATTAAGTAAGTGTATGTGTGCGCAAGGGTCCTTTTTCGATGTGATTATGTAAGCATTGCCATGGGTCTTAATATTAGCACGTTGAACCATTCCGGGAACTTTTTGCACGCATTTCCTGACTGAGCAGTTTTGATCGATTACAATTAATTATGTAGTGTTATTTATTTGTGTGTGGGTTTGGTTGCAGATAATAAAATTGTTGAATATATATACACCTTCAGATGATTTTGAGCAGGAACGTGTACCCATTTCATTTATAAGAAAAATTTCTCAACACCTTAAAGAAAGAGCAGAATCCCATGACAAGGTAAGTGGTATATCCTTAATTTTGAATGATTTATTTAAAAATTTATATTTTACTCTATATTTTGAAAACGTGTTCAAAATCGGATTGTTATAAATGATTAGTATAGAATTAAGATTCTACTAATTAGATAAATGTGCGTAATTTACACCTTCAAGCTAAGTCATTTCTTGTTTTATTGTAAATTTATAAACAATATGATTCTTGTTTGAGAAAATTTATTAACGTCTACTAAAGTAAAAATCTGGTGTGCAACACACACAACTTTCCCTTGTCAATATAAATAATTAAGGATAACCTCTGTTTAATTATAACTTAACAATGTAAAATGAAAAACAACATAATTTTAATCATGGGTGAATGACACAAAATGAAAATCTACCTCTGTTCTATTTAAAAATATTAAAAATCAGTAATTGCCTCTAAACTAGGCTCTGTAGAGGAAAATGGTATATTTAGAAGTTGTAGGTTTTTTAATTTCCTATAACTTTCATTATATTCACTATTCTCATAAAATGCATACTAAGGTCGCAATCTTAAAAATCCCATTCTTTTACCTAGTTTGATGAAAGAAAAAAAACAGAAAATCAGTAATTGCCGCTAAACTAAGTGTTGTACTAAAAAAATGTTCTAAATAAAAGTTGTAGGATTTTAAATGTTCTTCAACTTTGGTTGTGTACACTTTTGCTCTAAAATGCTTATTAAAGCCGCAATCTTTAAAAAAAACCAGTTTTACCATGAGACCACAGCCTCCCCAAGAATTTCTGCAGTCATAGCGCTTACTCTTATCTTATAGAGCAAAAAAATGTAGAAGTGATGCGGTTTAAAAGAAATTGTATGAGTTGTTTTTGAGAATATCAAAAAGTGTAAAAATTCACAAATAAACTACTACTTCCGGTTGACCAATTTTCATGAAAATGTTCATGTCATTTCATCTAGTGGTATCTAACTTAACGGTCACATTTCAACTTCTTACGTTATTCCATTGTTGATATGTTTTGTTCACACGCAGACAGACAGACACGCACGCGCACACACACAGGCCAATCACTAAAAACATTTTTTTTGGGTTAGAGGGCCTAAAAACATGTATATCTGGTGAAAACTCAATTTCAAAAATCGACATGAAAACAATACTTTCCTTCTCTATATCTTCATACAGGCCAAGAGAAATTTAAAATGAATAAAATCTTATTTTTAGTGAGCAATTATGATTGTAAAAATTTTATGAGATAAATGTAGTGATGTATGTCAAAGATTACACTGTCAAAAAGTGAAAAAGTATTGGCTAGAAAAAAAGGGATCATATTAAGTAATCTTTCATGGTCTTCCGCAGGCCAGATTGAACAATAAAACTACTTTTTATTAAAACTTAATATTACAACAAAAGTACATAATGAGAAAACAAATTGTTTTTATGATATTGTGTAGTTTAATATTATTTTCTCCTTGAATGGCAAGTTGGTGAATTTTCCAGCACTCGGAGGGTAGCATTATAGAAGGTTCCAAATTTTAAGGTTTTACAGTAACTTGTTTTTGAATTTTTTTACTTTCTCTTGTTTATATGAATATATAGGAAGGAAAGTATTGTTTTCATGTCGATTTTTTGGAATCGAGTTTTCACAGGATCTACTCATTTTCAGTCCCCCTGAACCCAAAAAACATGTTTTTAGCGATTGGTTGTGTGTGTGTGTGTGAACAGAATATCTCAAAAACGGAACATCATATGAAGTTGAAACTTGAAACTTAAGTTAGATACCACTAGTGGACCCGACATGAACATTTTCATCAAAATCGGTCAACCGGAAGTAGTAGTTTATACGTGTCATTTTTCACTTTTTGCGATTTTCTCAAAAACGGCTTGTACATTTTTTTAAAAAATCACCTCATTTAATAAATTTTTTATGCTCTACAAGATAGGGTAGGCGCCATGTCTGCTGAAATTCTTAGGGAGGCTGTTTTCATGCAAAAAATGATTTTTTTAAGATTGCGACTTTAATATGCATTTTAGCACAAAAATGTTTATAATAGAAGTTGTAGAGAATTTTAAATCCTACAACTTTTATTTCAAAAATTTTTTGTATACCGGTTATTTTAGCGGTAATTAACAATTTTCTGTTTTCTTCTCACAAAAACGTGTAAAACATCGATTTTTTTTAAAGATTTCAGCCTTAGTATGCATTTTACAACAAAAGTGTACATTATAAAATTTATAGGAAATTAAAAGATCTTCAACTTTTATTTAGAGCATTTTTCTCTACAGAGCCTAGTTTAGTGTGAAAGGGCGATTTCCTGTATTTTTAAGCCAAACTGAGGTTGATTTTTATTTTGCATCTTTCACTCATGATTAAAATAAGGTTATGTTTTTTGAGGTTAGTTTTTTGTTTATGTATAATGTTTTATTACTACTGTTAGGTTATATTGTTCATTATTTGCATTGGAAAGAGAAAGTCGTGTGAGTTTCACACTGGTTTTTTTTTAAAGTATACAACTTCTGTAGAAGATGAGTGAAGGGTGACTCAAGGGAAGTCAGTATTGACCTATCTGCTGATGGGTCAATAATGGACAAAATTCATGAATGATAATGCATTTTTCCCATAACAGGCAGGTGGAGTGTTAAATTATTTGCACTTAATCTGATAGTTCTAGGGCTACAAAAAATAGTTATGTTTCTTATCACATGGCCAGCCAATTATATGACTGAAGCATTTAGAACAGAAGAGGTAGAGATGTAACTTGTTAGAGTTATCTCCTCTGAGAGTAATGAATTTCATTATACAGCCAGACCCTGTGGTGAATGAAGTGAAGCTGTCATTTGCAGGGTGGAAAGTTGATGCTTTTCAGAGGGTGTGGAATGCTGACAAGCACACTTTTCCATTCAGTGAGGAAGGCAATGGTAAACGACCTAACTCCTCGCTTTACGTAATATAGCCTCTAGAGGTTCAAACCAGCCTTTTGACTGATGACCTAAACAGTAACAATAATGCATTGTTTTGTGTAGATTTTCTAACTATAACTTTTATTATTTAAAACACTTCAAGACAGTAAACTTGTTGTGATTTGTTTTTACAAAAAAACTAAACAGTAAACATCTCTTTATTAGTTATTAACCTTGTTTGAATTTAGATTAAATAATAAATAATTTAATTTTGTTTTGTGTGTTTTCTAGCCTCTTTTGATGGACACAAAGTTTAATTTCCCAGTAAGATTTCCATTTAATCCATCTAACATCCGTTTAGAAGATATTGAGATACCAGAAGTTCTAAATCTGAACATTCTGAAGAAGGTCTAATATTACATCATTCAGAATTACGCGCAACTACAATTTTGCGGTTTCTTCAGTTTCAGCTACTTAATAAATTAATAGTAATAAAAAATTTTTAAATTTTATTGTGTTTAAGACAAATTTATTTATTTATTTATAATATTTCAACTTGATGTTAATTACTTTTGTGCTGAATGTACAAGTGATTAGTAGAAAATATTTAAAAGTAGATTAATAAATTTAGATATCTTTGATGGTGTAGAATCATGTATTTCTAAGAAAGATGGCATGAAAAAGACTTAAGCTACTAAACTGAAAAATTAATTGGGCTACAAAAAAAATACATAAAATTTATAATGCATTAAAAACTAAAAACATATTTATTTTACTGATTTTAGATATTTATCTGCCATTTATTATCTATTTTTGTGGTTTTATTAATATTATTTTTTTATAAACAGTAATTTTACAATTTAACATTTTGGTGTGCATAAAAAACTGCAAAATCTTTTGTTTATTTATTTACTGTTTATAATTAGGCTTACTTCAATCAAAATTAACTGTATGCAAAATTTTTTGTTAGTTTATTTATTTATTGTTTATAATTAGGGTTACTTTAATCAAAATCAACTGTACAAAATTGTTATTTAAAATTAATACAATTTATGAGTATTTATTTCCTTTTATCGATTGCAATATTTGGAAGTATGGAATTAAAGTTGTAAAATTGTTCCAAACCATCTCAGTTTATGAGTTTAACATTCAAATTCCATTTATGATCTGGATATATAGTAAAAATTTATTCAGAATTTAAAGAAAAGAAAAATAACTTGTAAATTAATTATTTAAAAAAAAAAGATAATTAGCGAAATCAGATAAATAATTTAAATGAATTTGAATTTGTTGCAAATTTATGTAAAGTAATGTCTTGGAATTTCTATATGTTACTATATATTCTACCAGTAGATCCAAAATTTAAATATTAAGACATCTACTTATAAAGTTTTTTTGAGTTAAGTTTTACTGTAAATCTGCACCTTTACAGTTACAGTTAAAGGTACTAAACTTTAAAAAAAATAATTTAACTTTGCATTTTAGGAAGTTAAAAATTTTGAATGTTTTACATTTTATTGAATCATAAATAAATTACATGTCATAATATTTATGTCATATAAAAAAACCTTATGATCGTTGACTTTCCATGTGGAAGTGTTTTATTTTCTTTCTTAAAGTAGTGTTAATTTTCTTTTCTTTATTATTTATGCTTTTTAATTTTTATTTGAGGAATGCATCTACATCATCAAAGTATTATTTAAATTTTATTTATCTCAGTATCACTTGTACATTCAGCTGTGTTTTTACATTGCCAAAGCGCACAGTAGTTCTTTAGCAGATTCATAAATTACAAAAATGTAGTCTATATCAAATAGCAATAGATGATTTCATTTTTATTAACCAAATATCTCTGTAGTATTTAAATAATTTTTATGGTCTTACCATTTGTTAAATCACAACTGCTTCTTTGCGATTAGGTAATGTATGTAATATTGATTATTTTTTAAGTTTTTGCGAATGAACGATTGTTATATGATTAGATAAGTATTATGTTTAAAATTTACAGTGCTAAACATGCGATAAAAACATTTGAAAAAATTTGTACAATGATAATAAAAAATAAAACTTTTATATGATTAGATAAGTATTATGTTTAAAATTTACAGTGCTGATTATGCGATAAAAACATTTGAAAAAATTGATACAATGATAATGAAAAATAAAAATGATATATGATTAGATCAGTATTATGTTTAAAATTTACAGTGCTGATTATGCAATAAAAAAATAGGAAAAAATTTATACAATGATATTGAAAAATAAAAATGTAATTTTTATTTTACATCAAATATACATAGTATTATTATTTGTGTACTATTATTTTGTATTTACTTTTTATAAAAAGTAAATATAATTTAAAAAAATTTATTTACCCCTAAATAAACATTGTGGGTAAAATTAAAGAGGAACGGTTCTTTTGTACAATTTGTAAATTCCTTAATTTAGTCTTTTTCATATAGACAAAATATATTTGTAAAAATTTCAGAAAAATTGTAACCATAATCTTTTGAAATCTTGTTAATTTATACTCAAAAATAATCTGAACCGATTTTTGAAAAAAAATATCAACAATCTTGTCAAATATTGGTATAGATCAGTGTTAGGATTTCATTATTGAGGTATATTTAACTCATATTTTCTCACTAATGCAGTTCCATCTAGACAAGATTAATGAGATTTCACATATATAGTGATAACAGATAAAAAGCGTAAAAATAATGCAAGGAAGTCACAGTAACTGTGGCGAACTCAAGAACACCGACAAGACCAATTTTTAAGACAATATAAAATTGCTTTTACTTTCAAAATTATTTTATTTTCATGGTACAGTTATGTTATTGTTCTGTTTTGGTTTATTTATTGTTATTATTTTTGTATACTTCAGTTGAAGTTGTGTAACATTTCAGACTATGGAAATGCCGTGTGTAATATAAGTAAATAAAGTCTGTAATGTTAAATCTGTTATATTTACAACATTAATTCATAATACTATGTATATATGATTCAAGTGTGTAACCAAAATTGTTTAAAAACTATTAAACTGATTTGGATGTTTGATACCTTGTTAGAAAGAGCCTCGGGATAGACAGAAAAATAATTGCAATTCAAGATTCTACCGAATTATATTTATATTATGGCTCAAAGAAGTAAAATTAGCTTATATTAAAATAAAAGCGTTTCTGCAGATATAAAAAATATATTGAAATATATATTTTCTAACCACCAGAATACGGTAACATAAAACACTTACCAATGTTTATAGCGCTTTCGTGTATCTTGTACACATCTTCAGTAAATTAACATTTATTATAAGTCAAAATTTAAAACTTCCTGCTCCTACCATGGTAGATAAGGAATCTTATCCTTATCTACCTAAGGTAAGGAATCTACTGATTCCTTGTCTACCATGGTAGGAGCAGGAAGTTTTAAATTTTGACTTATAATAAATGTTAATTTACTGAAGATGTGTACAAGATACACGAAAGCACTATATACATTGGTAAGTGTTTTATGTTACCGTATTCTGGTGGTTAGAAAATATATATTTCAATTTTAAATAATACGGCTGTTTAAAAATCCTACATAGGATGTTTAATAAAATAAAAAAAAAAAATATATTATACAGTTTTTCTGAGCTTCTTACCCATTTTTGGCGTAGTTGTGGAAAAAGGGATTAAGAATGGTCAAAAGAGAGGGAGTGAGTCGGCATTATCTGTCACATGCTTAAAGGCCATTCAATTCCCACTCATGCATCCATTGTTTATACGTACATGTGTGTGTGTGTAGCCATGCATGCGTAGCTTTTTACTGACAAACCTCATTTAGCTTTTAGATTGAGGTTGGAAAATATACAATAGTTTTTATACTGAATATAAAACAGATTTCTAGTAATCCAGATATAGTGAAAAAACTAAATACACAAATTTAAAAATTACATTCAAACTATAATAATCAATAATTAAGAAATTACATTCAAACTATAATAATCAAGAATTAAGAAAAAATGGAATGTTTCTCATTTTTTTCATTATAGACTCCTAATGTAAATAAATAAAGGTTGGTTGCTAACGAAAAACACTGTTTAGCATTTGGTTTTGGCATGGCCAAGGATACTAACCTTAAAGCAAGGGAAAATGCAATTTATATTTAAGATTAAAATTCATATTCATCGAAGAAAAGAGTTTTTGATGATATTTTTTCTCAGGATATGTTTGACAAAATTCACCTTTTTATCCACACTTCCTTGTATCTAAAAAATAAAATGGGTAATTAATGTTCGGACGAAACTAAAGTTTACTATCGGGCTGTACTTAACTAAATAAATGTAGTGCTTCCATAAAAATGAGTTTATGACTCATTAACCCCAAAATAGATTTAAATAAAAAAATATTAGAATTTCATTAACAAACAATTAAAGTAATGAAAATATTACTGGTTCTCTTTTACCAATAGTTAAAAATGACGTACAAATTTATTGATGTTGAACAATGTCATTTGTTATGGAAAAGTTCAAAATTTGTTGTTTAAGTATATTTCAGGTGCATCTAAATTTTTTTTTTTGTAACACATTAGAAGATGAAGTAGATTACTCTGTAATATGACAAAAATTAATTGTAACATCATTCCTAAGATTAGTGTTATAATAATTAATAATTGTATTATACTAACTACTGTTTAAACTTTATTAATTAATGAATATACCACCAGAATGGTAAAAAAGAAATTGGTAAGAAAACTCGCTAAATAAAAGGGAAGCACTTTCATGGCATTCAACTATCATCAAGTCAATCAGGGTAATACACATTTACAGGTAAAATAATATGTTTTGACAGTTTTTATAACTATGCTTGTTATGACAAAAAAATAAATGAATAAAATTTCTATATTCATAATCTAAAAAAACCACCAAATACACAAGAGGTGACTCTCATCTGATGACAAAAGGCAATAGGTCCTATCAGACCTATTGACACCAACCTAGAATACTTGACCTAGGTTTGACATCAGTTGTAGACATTTCATCAATTTGTCATGACAATACCAAAAATTACATAGAGTATAAATAGATAAATATATGATCTGGTTTATCAGCTTATAGAGTTCATCATTTTCAAATTTTATCAGGTAGTGTATTAATTTATACTAGCATAGTGAACCCGTGCGAATAAATTTAATGTAATAATTTAAAGTAAAGGGGTGTACGTATTATATGAATCAGCAATATTTTTTTCAGAATTTTTCATCAGTAATGACGTGAGATAAAACAGTTGTTTTGGGAGCGCGTTTTGATTTTTGCAATTCTTCTGTTTAACGAGAAACAGTCCGTTTCCAAAGGGTCGCTGTGTGGGGCTATATCACTATTGTCGTAATGTGTTTGCACATTCAACAAGACAAATTTGTACCTGTAAATTTGTCCAGTGTATCTTTTTATCGGTTGTATTTTGAAAATGCTTAAATAATTAAAAAAAGCAGAGGAGTTATAAAAACTTTCAAAATATGTGTAGACTTTAATATCCTGATAGGCTGACCATGTGGTGAATGCAGCAATTTTTATTGTTTTTTGACAATTCTGGTTGGTTTTTGTAACTATTTAAATAAATTATAGAATTTAAAAAATTAATTAACATAAAAAATAATTCTGACCAAGAAAAGTTACGTAGTAAATAGTTAAAAATCAAAAAATGAAGTGGAGATAATTTTAACAATTAGTTGATCAATCCACTCAGATTTAAAAACAACTTCTTGAATCAAGTCTTTAGTTAATTTGTTTCTCCGTTGATAATTATCAGCTTGATTTGATTCTAGAAGGAGAAAGAAGAAAAGAAACATTGTCAAATGTTATTAAAAACAGTGAAATGTATTTCTGTAAATATGTTAATTCTTTTTCGAGTGAAAGGTACGAATGAAGAATGAGTAATCCAGTTAGCATGAATGTAAATTATTAAAGTTTTGTGTGTTTTTGTTCCATATGTTTATGAATTCATTGTAAAATGATTAAATATTAATTTAAATCTATGAAAATATATTCTTATATAATTGTATTGTGTGAAAAAATAAATGAAGTATTATTGTAACATAATAAATAACCCGTAAATAAAGTAAATAATGTGCAATGTTTATGGCATAAAGAATATACTGTATAAGTATTAATATTGTGTTTTAACCTTTTCATTGCCTTTATATTTATTGTTTATAATATGCCAAAGCCTGCCAAAAAAAAAATTAAAAATAAGAATCTGTTATTTTTTAGCTTATTTAATTTTCAAAAATTAATTATTTATATAATTTGCTGCATTGTAAACACTAGGGATCACGTGTACATAGTTTAGATTTGTTTCTTTTCCAAAACTGCTTTCCATCTGCTTTTGCAATTCATAGTTTATTAAGAGTTGATATAAACAAACATGACGGACTGATGATGGCATGATTTAAACCAGCCTATATGATCATTCAGTCGACATTATTTTCACTGTTTTGACTTCATAAATACTATTACATCACCGAGTACAAATGTAACGCACTGTTTTTGTAGTTCAGTTTGATTTCTGAATTTGTTCTTTCTACTATACATTCTCTGCAATGTGTGTGGTAGAGACCTAGTTTTTAAACAATATGAGGAATTTTCTCCTTCACTTTGAACTAAACTTATTTCTGTTTTATTGTGAATTAAGCTTCAAATTGTGACGTGGGTTTTGTGGTAAACTTTAAGTGTTTTTTATTTGCTGTCAAAAGTTAAATTTAGGGAACTTGTATGTACGGTGTTAGCTATTTTTAAATAATATTGGTGAATCTGTAGTGAAACTCATAAAAAAATCTTTGAAAAATGGCGAAATGCAGGTTATAAAAAATATTTTTTTATCGTCAAGGAATAAAAATTCAAACGTGGACGATGTAGCTAATGAAACCACCATGAAAAGTGGTGTTTAAAAAGTTAAATTTAACCAGTTAAATTTTAAAATATGTTAATATTTTATATTATGCAATTTTTAGTTAAAATGGAATGAATAATTCATATTAAAGTTATCAAAGTTACATTTAAAATAGATACATAGCAAGTTCTTAAATGTTTTCAGAAAAAAATGTTAAAAAATAGTGCTGGGTACAATTATCATAGGTCACGCTAAGCAATTTTGGCTTAGTTCTAGCCAATGAGAGAGAACTGTATTGTTGATGTTTACTCTATAGTTAATTGGCTTTTACTATATTAAAAAATTTATCTATACAAAATTATTAATATAATCGAGTTTTAAAAAACTTATAATATTCACCTTTTTTCACTGCTTTCCTTTTAATTTTTCTTTAATTTCTTACGAGTACTTTCGTGGTCCACACCACTTCATTAAGTAATATCAAATAGCTTCTAAAAATATTGTGAAGAATGCATCTTCCTTTGTAAAAGTTGAAATTCAGCCAAAATTATTTTACTAGCCTAAAATTACAATTTGAAGACTTAAATAGAATTTTTATGTACTTGAATTATTTAAAAATTCAGTTGTAGTATGAATTTCTAAATGTTTTTCCCAACCCCCTGCAGTTTTATCTATCAGGCAATTGTTGCCCCCTTCAGGAAAATTCTAGAACTGTCACTGCATTCTTGACAAAATTTTTTTGTTGTATTTAGAACAGTAAAAAATCAGGGGTGTAATGAAACTAGAAATGTAACTATAGTACATTTGTTTTTGGAAGAAGCTTGTAAGGGGAGGGCGAGTAGGTAGAGTAGGGATAGTTTCAATGGGGCAAGTGTTGTCCCCTTCTCACTTAATGATCATTCCCTCTCTTTCTAACTGTATACTACTCTAATACAACTACTACACTAGACTAAAAACTAGATAAAAACTTTGTATTTTCTGTTGTCTTTTGCCTTTCTCCATCTGAATCCCATATCTTTAATAATTTTCCACAGCGACCATTTACTTCCTTTGAAATTAATTTTTTTCTGCAAAATGGGGAGTAACGAATTCAAAGTTGTCCATTCAGCGTTTGTTTTATGAAAATCATATATTGTTCTTCTCACAACACACTTATCAAAATCGTCCACTTCACTCTTCACTTTCCTTCTCATTCTTTTCTTATTTGTTGTTCTGATTAGCACATCAGAGTTTTTTTCTTTCAAAATTTTAGAACTGTACTACGTGAAATCCCCATAGCTCTGGCTACACGATTTTGTACATCAGTCAGTAAAATTGATCCATTTTGTTCAGCTTCTTTTTTCATAAAATTGTAGGCCTATACACTGACTATATACTCTTTAGCCTGGCTGCGTATTACCTGCCTTTTCCGTATTACACTAGCACTCGTACTCGAATTTTTACTACTACAACTAGGTTCCATTTTAATAACTAAATAAATAAAAAATAGAAATGAAACAAAGAATACATACAAAAAATTAATATAAACAAAACTAAACAGCAAAAGAGTAAAAACAATAAGTACATAAAACAGTAGGCCTACTACTGAATGCACGAGTTGAAGACTTGTGAAAGGAATAGAACAACAAATATATAAAATTACAACATACAGTCAATGTTTTTAGGATTTATTGTACACTTAGGCTCTTAACGCTGCTAGCACTATGAAGAGACTGATCACTTCCCTTCGAGGTGCTTCCCCCACCACTAAACAGAACAGCTCAGTGGCACAGAGCGTTGGTGGGAGAGCTTCTAGCTAGAACAAATGACCTGTACTCATGGTTAGTTGTAAACTTGACAAAATTTTCCGTTTTCTCTGAATAGTTTAATATATAGTATGAAAGGGACTGATGTAGTTTTCATTTAATTTTGTAGTGATCAATAATTTATAAATAGCATATTGCTTACCTATCTGTCCAAGGCAGTGAATTGGTTAAAATAAAATTGTCAAATTACATTTTCTCAAAACGTACTTCTTTTAAAGTTATTTATGAAAAATATTTTTACGTTTGTAAAATTAATTATAGATCTTAGAAATTGGTGTCATTTTTTTCTCATGATATTGCGTCAAACTTAACAGTTTGTCAGTTTATTGTGTGTAAACCATTTCCACTGCACTGATGCCGTACCAAAAAAATTTGCTACTTCGTATATAAATATTTTGCTAAATTACAATCGGTATACTTTATGGCAAATAAAAATGTCATTAACACTTTCTAAATTAAAATTTTTTAACAATTAACAGTTTGAAAGAATGTAATTTGTCTATTTCGTTTTATGTTGTAACCACATGACTATTAAAATTGTTCTTTAATTGTGTGAGAATTGTTTTTGTATATTTGAATAACTAACTACATCTTTGGATGAAATTTATTATTTTTATTTGAGTTTAAATTATATTAAGGTTACAACAAATGATTGATTTTACAACAGTAATGTACTGTGAATGAAGTTAAAAAAAATTATTTTTTTTTATTATTGTGTTATGTAAATCTGTTCAGATAACAAATTATTTTGTATTGTTTGTTTATTATTTTAAATAATATTACTTTTTATTTTATATATTCAGGAATAGGTGTACTGGTTACATGCTTAAATTATTAATGTATTAAGTCTTTTAAAACAAAAAAAATGTTTAAATTTTAAGCCATAATGTTTTGTGGGCATTGTATAATACTCACTTATCGTACAATGTATTGTGTAAAGATATTAGTGCGTTATATATTGTGAAATGATTAGTAGAGAAATTAAATTGTTATGAATAGATATCGGTAAAGAAAATTAATATAATGTAAATGAATTATTTATTTTTTGATTTTGTTTGATGTTATTTAATTAAAATTGTATTATTATGTAGAAGAAAGTTAATAATTTTATTTTTTGATATGTATTTTTTGTTATAGAGAAATATTTTTTCAGACCAAAAATTAAAAAATAGAGTTTATCCGTAATGGGCTGGTACTTTTAGGGGGTTGTTGTTATTGGGTCTTTTTTATTTAGCCTCATATTTATTAATCTATTTTTATCACGAAATGCTTCATTTTTATAAAACTAGTTTTAAAATTTTTTTGGTAAATTTTTGGCCTGACTGTGAATATTTTAATCTGTGATTTTTTTTGCAAGAAGGAAAAACCAAGCTAGCCCAAAGTTAGTGTCAAAATTTTTCAGGTAATATGTTCTTATTATTTTAAATAAGTAATATTTATTTATTTAGTTATTTATTGTGCAAAGTTGCCTACATAAGCCATAGCTTGTGTGTAGGTAATGATGTGAGGTGATATATAGATGAAAAAATGAACAGGATTTGAACCCGGGACCCCTGGCGTAGAAGCCAGTTGCCCTGATGTCTACACCAGTACTTGTTTTTACAATGTAATCTTAAATAACTATTATTAATGTATTGTGTTGTACAGATACGCTACAGCATGCATCCAGTCCTTCACTCTTTCCTTTTTTCTCAGATGTATCACAAAAAATTCCTTTTTTCTAAATTTTTTATGGAACAGATATGCAATAAGTAATTTTACATCTGATTTGTGCATAAAAAGTTGTGTAGATGTTCCGAAAATCAAAGATATTCCACCATTTTTTTGAGAATTAGATTTTGCCTACTTTTTCTTATAGCATATATTCAATTATTTCTCTCATCCATTGGTCATTCACATTAATGTTAACAAAATTCCTCTTTCCAGTACTAATTGGTTTTATTTGTACAGTTGTGATTTCGCTTTCAATGTGTTAAGATTATATGAGAAGTTAAATGCTTAAAGTTTAATTTCCACGAAGTGCAGTGATAAGGGGTTGCTATTGTATTATAAGTAAATAAAAATAATTTATGAGGAAGATATTAAAAAATGTTTCTAGAATTTTAACTTAACATGAGTTTACTGTGGTGGCTAAGAAATCTTCCTTAAAAAATTAGTGAGGAAGGTTTGGACAAGTTTAAAACATTACATAAACATTATCACAAAATCTGTAAACAAACAAATAGTTAATCAGAAAGTTTGAATTTATTTTTTGTAATAAGCATAATATGAAATAATGTATCTGATAGTAGTCTCTCTCTTGTTCATTTTTGTTTAAAAACTGTGGGGCTAAATTAGAAAGGACCCTTATTGTTTTCTGGTATTAGAATTAACAGGGTTAACATTATTGTCATTTGTTGTTGTTTATGGAAATGATGTTTTTGATTAAAACTGATTTAAATAAATTTGTAGTTAATATTTTTTAATAATTATTTTTTATGTTTTATAAAATTGTAAATTTTGGACAATTTAAGCATTTCTTTTTGAGTTGGTTTATAATTTTATATGAAAATATGTAAAAATTATTCTGGTCATAAATTTTAATTACAAAATTATGCTGTTTTTTGAAATTGTGTTTAAGATATTATGTTTTTAAAATATATTCTGGTTTGAAGTAAAATAAAGAAAGCTATTTGTCAGATAGGAAAGTTAAGTGTTGTAGGATTTGTAGGACCAACTCAACTTTTTAGGAGCCACTCTAGTGTCTTATATACACAACTTTCATAAATATTTTCTACACTATTTCTTATATTGTTTATAAAAGTATAATTTCTTTTTGCAGCACCTTTACACTTTTTATTGGTTGTTTAATCGTTTAGAATAATTCACTAATGTCGATAAGAATATTGATTCTTTTGAACATTAAAAATTATAAAATTTAAATATTTTAAATAATTTTGATGACACTAAAGCGAGCTCTTAATGAGTATTTGAATTAATTAACTTTATTTAAAAAAACTACAATTTTTTTTTAAAACTTGCGGAATTAAATTCATATTAAACAGTTGAGAGACATTCATTCTGATTTATTATAAGAATTAAAAATGATATAGGAGAATTATTTATTTTTAATATCAAATTATAAAATGAAGTTCTGGTACATTCGTGTTATCTTCAACATCTGCATGGATAATATATCAATATTTTTAAAAACTAATATTAAATATTGTTAAATTTGTGCCATATTTGTAGATTTTTGAATATGCTTTAATCAATGATAAGTTCTTTTTTTTTCTTGAATGTTGTAGAAAATTTTTTTTTCTATCATTATGGATGGAAATTGTAATGGCTTTTTGGTTATAATGATTAGCGGTTGGTAGATTTTCTGATTTTACTGTTTCAATTTCATGGTAAGTAATCATAAGTAAATTTGATTCAATGTAAAGTTCATGTCAGGTGGTAGCCGTAGGGCGAGAGCATTTTTTTGTGGGCACTGTTAATGAATACAGGTGTATGATGCACAAATCTACCATCCCTGCTTGATGCTAGTGCCTGTACACAATTCTCTTATGGAATAATTTCTGTGCATAAATTATTCCTACTAATTCCATGTTGTTGTTTAGATTATCAGCCGAAAGGCTGGTTTGAATCTCTAGAGGTTTTACTAAGTAAAATGAGGAGTGAGGTAGTTAACTATTGCTTTCCTCACTGAGTGTAAAATAATACTTATCAGCATGGCAGGCTCTCTAAAAATGATCTTCTTTCCATCCTGCAAATGACACCTTCACTTCATTCACCCCAGAGTCTGGGTGAATAATGAAATTCATTACTCTCAGCGGAGATAACTCTGACTAGTATATTTTACACCTCTACCTCTTCTGTTCTTAAATACTTCAGTCATATTAGGCTAACGATGTGATAAAAAACAGAACTATTTTGTGTACCCCTGAAACTAGCAGATCGAGTGCAAATAATTTAACACTACCTGGCTGTTAGTAATGTAAGGGCATTAATAATTCCATACTTGGTGTTTTACAATATTTCATGTGATATTTTATTGATTGTATCTGGATGGGGGAAACCACTTCCTACTGTCGCATTTTTACAATGTGCTCGGAATGGCTTCAGTAATTTTCATGGTGAGCTTTCTTGAAATTATAGTCTTAAAATGGATTTTACAGTAAAAAAAATAAAATTTCAAATTGAGAAAGTAATTATGTTTTGTTAAAAATTCTTATCTACAATGTTAGTTCAAGTGTGGTTTATCATTTTATAAAATACTAGCATGCCCTGTGCAGCTTTGCACGTGAAACATGTATAGGGCCTAACAATTTTTTTCAATAAATATGTAACAAAAATTGTGTAGCTACTAGATCGACTGTAAAATCCAATGTATGTACGTTTGCACGCGCGAACACACACATACATACATACACACAACGTTTTGATAACCCCCCCCCCCAATGTACGTCTCTCGATAGTCTTTATACGTATTTACGGTCTTCAACAATAGTACACACACACACACACACACGCACACACACACTCAAAATAACATTTTTATAAATTCCCACGCATACGTCTCTCACCATCATCAAACCTCTTATCTACTTTAACAACAATACGTACTCACACATGTGAGTACGTATTGTACATACACATACACAAACATTTATGAAAATCTTCATTAGGGCCCTTAGGGTTATGATTTTTGAAAATTTAAAAATAAAATATTGGTGTGAATATAAATATGAATATGCTGTCAATTTTAATGAAAATCCGTTCAGTACTTTTGGAAATTAGGCTGCACAAAGAAACATGCTTTGTCTTTTTAATATTAGTATAGATTTTCCATTTTTATCTGCTAGTTCCAGAACTACAAAAAATAGTTCTGTTTCTTATCACATTGTCAGCCAATTATGTGACTGAAGCATTTAAGAACAGAAGAGGTAGAAATGTAAAAGACACTAGTCAGAGTTATCTCCGCTGAGAGTAATGAATTTCATTAGACAGCCAGACCCTGTGGTGAATGAAGTGAAGGTGTTCAGAGGGCTCGGCATGCTGATAAGCATACTTTTCCACTCGATTGTTGTGCTGCTCTACATACTGCAGTGGTATTTACACTAAATGTGAAATAAGCTGTTCCATGTTACTAATATAGTTATCGTTCGATTTTTTTTGTAATTATGCAAATTCTTTCAGGTATTTGGAACAGGTCCTTTTCCCAATTTTTTCGGAGTAGCAGAGTTGTTGTGTAATAAAATATTGACTTTTGAATATTTTATAACAGTTTTACTTTTTTGTTATGTATAAATTCATCTGTACTTGAAAATTTATTTCAAAATTTAAACTCTTTATGTTTATTTTAATACAGTATTATTGAAACAATAAATCATACTGGTTTACTAAAACGTTGAGTGAAAACATGTCGATGTAGAAACGTGTTAACTCAGAATGTACCAGATTTTTTTTAAACATTTAGAGGTTTGAGTATCTCTTGTATTTTAATTCCCATATTCTGTAATATATCCATAATTGTGTAGCCTTAAGTGGTAGCCTTAAGAATTGTTATAATGTTTAAAATATTTAAATATATTTATTATGTAACAAAATGGTTACAGTTAAATAATTTATTATAGTCTATTAAGCTAATAAATAGATTGTTGCAGTATATTGTAGACATTCTATGTATGTATATACATATTTATTTATTTATTTATTTAGAAAAGACATAGATACTTCTAAATATATCATATATATATATTTTTAAAATTCATATAAATTATATAGAAAGTGTTTGCGTTAAGGCTTTTGGAGCGGATTTATCAATGTATTATTTACTAAGTTACTTTTGTTGTAAATTTTGAGGTACTGTGAAATATCTTTAAGGCGATTACCCTCACTTCTGGACAATTTTGATCAACTTAAAGAGCGTAACTATAAAGTTAACTACTGCCTTAACAAAACTAAAAAAATTCATTTTGTTTTTAGATTCATTGTAGTTAGTACTTATTTTATACATAGGCCTATAATTTATATACAGGATTTTTTGTCATCAGTCTCTCGACTGGTTTGATGCAGTTCTCCAAGCTGTTCTATCTTGCGCAAGTAGTTTCATAGCTACGTACTTGTAACACCCTACATCTTTTGTAATTTTGTTTTTATATATTCTAACGTTTGCCTCCCCCTACAATTCACTTCCTCAATATTACCCTCCATTATTGATTGACAAATACCTGGATGTCTTTAAGATATACCCCACTAGCCTATCCCATTTTGTGGTAAGATGTTTCTATGGACTTCTTTCTTCATTTACTCGCCTAAGAACCTCTAAATTACTTATTTTGCCCACCCACCTAATCTTTAACATTTTCCTATAACACCATATTTCAAAAGCTTCTATCCTCTTCTTTTCTACAGCCCCTATCACCCATGTTTCTCTCCTGTTTAATAATACACTCCAAATGTAGTGTTTTAAGAAATTTTTCCTAATCTGTAAGTCAATGTTTGTAGCTGTTTTTTTATTTCAAAGGCTTTTCGAGCTTGAGAAATTTTACTTTTGATATCACTTGTGCTTCTACCATCCTTTGTTATTTTACTCCCAAGATAGCAGAATTCCCCAACTTCCTGTACGTTTTCATTGCCTACTTTTAAATTTCCCAACTCTTGTAAACCACTCTTGGTGCTCAACACTTTCGTTTTGTTCTTATTAATTTTCATGTAGTAATCCTTTCTCATGATCTTATCCATTCCACTTAAGATATACAGGATTATTAACTACTATTTAAAAAAATTTCTTAGTGAATTAATTGTAATTATGTAATTAATTCGTTGCAGGGCTAAAATAAATAGTTCTGTTTCTTATCACATGGTCAGCCAATTAAATGACTGAATCATTTAAGAACAGAAGAGGTAAGAGGTGTACTGTGACACTAATCAGAGTTATCTCCTCTGAAAGTAATGAATTTCATTATACAGCCAGACCCTGTGGTGAAACAAAGTGAAGGTGTCATTTGCAGAGTGGAAAATATGTGCTTTTCAGAGGGCCCGGCATGCTGATAAGCGTACTTTTCCACCCAGTGATGAAGGCAATGGTAAACCACCTCACTCCTCGTTTTACGTAGTAAAACCTCTACAGGTTCCAACCAGCCTTTTGGCTGATGACCTAAACAACAACAGTGAATTAATTATAAATTGTTTAACAACTTGTGAACTACTGCTTCATGAAATTCACTCAAAGGTGTTCGTCTACTTGTTTTGCTCTTATGATTGATCACCTTTTTTTCTAAAATCATTTGAACTTCATGTAGTATTGTAGTTATGGCCTAATTGTTTCAATTATTTTTATATTTTTTTTGGCTTTTTTCATCCATTTTTCTTTTATAATGTTTTGGCACTGAGGGAAACATTACAAAAGTATATTAAATAATTTTTATAAAAATTAAATTTTTCATTAGTTATTATCAGTTACCTTTTAAGTAACTAAGTAATTCTAGAATGTTCTGATTCATTTAAATATGTTGCAATAGGTTCGCAAAATTTGAAGGCATGTATATGGTACATTATGTTACAATGAACTTGTACCTTTGAAATTGGGTTTTACCTTGGTTTATAAAGACATCATACATTTTAAAGTTACGTGAGGGTAACCAAAGTGAGAGAAATGTGTTCTAATGTCAGATTGAGTACCATTTGATATTAACTAGGATTGTTGGACTTTATCTCAATTTATTCATTGGTATAGGGTTTTTATTTTTGATTTGTTTCAGCTTACTAAGGACCTAAAAAATTTGTTTGATGCTTGAAAATCAAGAACTCAAAAAAGTGTTCATTTCTTTTCGTCTTCCACCATGAAACATACTTTTTCTTTCGCATTTTATGTAAAAATACTAGATTTTAATAATTTCTTTCAAGGCCTGTCAACATTCCTTTCAGTTGTAATAATTTCATTACTGTAACAAGCACTTTAAATTTCTTCGAAAGAAACTTTTCAAAAATTGGTGTTTATAATCGCTCCAATAATCTTAAAACACTTAAAATTCATGTTTCATTATCATCACTATTTTGTATAGATATATGTATTGTAAATTGTGTATAGAATGAATTAAAGCTAAAAAATAATTATTATATTAAACATTGTAGTGTTAAATGTGAATACAAGTTAAGAATGGAGAATGCTCTTTGGAAATTTCATCTGTTAGCACATTCAGTGTTGCATAGTAGGCCTATAATACTTCGCTTCTATTCTCAATTCTATAATCAGCTATATTCTGTCCAAAAGGAAAGTCAGTTCACTTTTGTGCCCCTTGTATGTAAGAAACATATTTTAACATTTCTTAAGCTTTGTTAATTTCCTTTTTCCTTAGTCAACTTGCTACTCATTTTCTACAATTTTTTGAAAATTGTTCTACAAATAAAATAATTAATAAATATTTAATAATAAATAATTTTGTAAGTGTAATTTGTCTTTATTGCTACGTTTCTCAAAATTAAATTTAACAGTTCAAGCGTAGTTACAGGCAGAATATAATTACAAAAGTGAATCCATCTTCCTTGTGTACAGAACATAGAAGACGACGATAAGATTGAGAATAAGAGCACTTTATATATCGCGCTTCGCTGTGAGAGTGTTAACGCAGCTACTGACATCTATGATCCAATTTTGAAACCTTTTGAAAACTGGGAAAAGTTTAATAGATTTTACTGGGACAAGTTGTGACATCGAATTAAAGAAAATGAATTGAAAAATAATTAAAGCGATGCACGTTTGTTGTGCTTGCAATTACTTTTCTTATATTTCTCTTTAATTTGATAAAAATAATTAAAAATACGGATAATTAACGCAAATCGTTAAATTTATTATACCTGTTTTGATATTTCTCTAATGGGTATATTCCATTCTTAATTATTTTGTGTAAAGCAAGTTAAGTATGCAGTAATAATGATAAATTAAAAAATATTTTTACAACACTATTCTGTTTCACTTCATAATAATTTCACTTTTTGTAATTAACAAAATTAATATTTAATTAATACTATTGTATCATTTTCAACAATTTTTAAGTAATATTTTTTTACTTTTAAGAGCTGTCTGTCCATAGAACAGAGTAGGAAATTATTACAATCAGTTATTATTTAGTTTGTTTATGTGATTTTATTTCATGATTCTTGAAGCCAAAAAAGTGGTATACAGAGGAATGTTTTGTTTTTGAGCCAAAACTACTTCACCAATTTGCTAAAATTTATAAACTAAGGTTCTGTCAAAACAAATTCCAAGAGATTTCTTTGAAATTAACCATTTATTGCGTAAATGAGAGAAATTCGATCTTTCCCACAATTGTGAAGCTGTTAGATTTATTAAATTAGTCAATGCCGTTTACCCAGGCAGAATTGCAACTCTGCTTGATTATTATCAGTTATGTATACAAGAAGTCCTGTTTTCTAAATTCCCTTTTCTTGATACTTTTACCCCATTAGTATTATTACAACCTCCTTTTGTTATTGTTCTTGTAATTTTTAATTATGTTCAGCAAAAATAAATAAATAAAGTTTAGGTCAACCACTTATTTGAAAAGTATTTCATTATATTAATAATAAAATCCCAGCTTAACAAAATAATCTCCATAAAAATATACAAATGGAAAGAAACCGAATATTTACATACCAAAAATAACCATTAAAATCACTCGTGACATGCCATGGTGTCTTGCAAAATGTGTCAGTTACAATGAGGAGGCACAACTAAATTTACATGCAAGAATTTATAGTACTGTACAATAATGGAAATAATATCAGTGAGGTAATATTCTTGTTAATCAGACCTGATTATTTGTTTGATAACTGATAACAATGCCCAAAATGGGCAGGTGGAGTGTTATTTTAATTGCACTCTATCTGTTTGGTCCAGGGCTAAAAAAAATTGTTCTGTTTCTTATCACATAGTCAGCCACTTATATGACTGAACTATTTAAGAACAGAAGAGGTAGATGTGTAAAAGACACTAGTCAGAGTTATCTCCTCTGAGAGTAATGAATTTCACTATGCAGCCAGACCCTGTGGTGAATGAAGTGAAGGTGTCATTTGCAGGGTGGAAAGTGAGTGCTTTTCGGAGGGCCTGGCATGCTGATAAGCATACGCTTTCAACTCAGTGAGGAAGGCATGGTAAACCACCTTACTCCTCGTTTTTACTTAGTAAAACCTCTAGAGGTTCAAACCAGCCTTTCAGCTGTTGACCTAAACAACAAACAGATAATATAAGTGTGGCAACGTTGTTATGTACAAGCTCACATCCTTATGATTTTAGTGATAAAATAACCTAAAAGTTACGAGTACTTTTGAGTAATTGATTGGAAGATTGCTTCCACCAAAAATCAGATAGGACGTTGGTATGGTGGTGCCACAGTGAACTGCACTAAATCACTCGCAGATGGATGATGATTTACGACTCCTAGAGTATATTTTTTTACTTCAATGCAAAAATACAAAAATTATGAGCAGTTCTGATATTATTTGATAATTTGGCTTTTTTTCAAAATTAAGGTTAATTTCAGAGCAAAAATAAAAGCATAAAACAAAAATTAAACATATTAAAAATGTTATAACTTTTGAATATAATATTTTTTCCCAGTTTCAATTTGTGTGAAACTATATATATTTGTGGTGAAATATGCATGGCTCATTTTTTGTATTGCAATTCTGGTGTCACATTGATGGATATTAATATTAAACTATGTTAAATGATTTATGATTTTTATTATTGTTAATTTTGTTCTAGCACATTATTTAATTGATATTTGACTACTGTAATTTATTTTTACTAAATTGGCAGCTCAAGGATATTTCAATTAATATTTTAAACTTATCTAGGCCTAATAATAAGAATTTAGTATAAATAAAAAGCAAACTATTCTTCTATGAAGATCGAAACCAGATTTTCATTGTCAAAAATATATTTAAACACGTTTGACCATTATTGTAGTCATTTACATTTAAAACTGTTATTCTTATTTTGTATGAAAGTAAAAATTTCATTTTTAAATTTTATATAACATTTCATGGTTATCTGTTAATGATTTTTAAGCCTGCATTTCATGTCTGTTTGTATAATAAAGCTCTTTTTCAATGTAATTTAATGGCTATCTTTTATTTTAATCGTTAATTAATTACTATCAACACATGAAACAGCTTTGTTTGTTGTTGATAGTACTAACAGTACAGGCTACATGCACATGAAAAACAATGTTTGCAAAAGATTATAATAATTACCCCCACTCTGCTCTCCTGTTCATCACTATCCTCTATTTCTTGTTCAGAATGCAGTACAACTCTTATGAGAACCCATTGTGTTGTCAGGCATATGGAAAATATCAGGCACAGCCAATTCAATTACTCTCCTCCACCGGAAAATTCCGAAGGTTTTAGGCAAAAATATTTAGAGTTTCACTTACCACGCCCTAACAAGCTCATTTTTAATCAAAAAATTCCAAAAAAAATACTTTCGCTTCCAAGTGAATTATATTTTATTATGCTATAAATGTTGTTATTATAGTTCTCTGATCTTTAGATGAGATACGCTCGTACAAAATTAAAAGTTTAAATCTCGTCACATTTTTTGTGTTTTACATCAAATAACCTATTTCTTTCAAAGACAACATATTTGTTTTATATTTTGGTATAAAATACAGAATTTTGTTTGTAATTTGAAATTGATAAGTCATATGTTGGATGGCAACAGAAATAATAACAGAGTTTGAAAAAATTGCTGCTTCAAAAGAAGATCAAAGATACATAATGGGTCGTTTTTCAAGAATCTCTTTATTATTTTGACACCTGTGAACTTATACCCAACATAGTCTATTTTTAACCCTCGACGGAAAAAGAGGGGTTTTCAAACAAGAAATAATTGCTTTTTTCGTAATTGTTTACCAAGATTTAAACAATAACTGTACTTTACTTTAAAATAATTTAAAACAAGACAATAAAATTAATAAACAATTCCATTACTATAATAATTTTCAGTACCTGATCTTTGAAATGATACAAATATTAAGTATGTTTTCATATTATGTTATTCAATAGGAGTTGGTAAATAAGAACTTGTGGTGCAAGTCAATATTTTTACTTAGTGTAGTAGCGCTCAAAGTCCCATATGAAATACATTGCTTATGGACTTTCCATACTGCATTCTGAACGTGAAATCAACTATAGTTGATTTATTTTTTAAACCTATTATTTTTACCAATTTATTTTTTTGTAGAGCCATTTCTAATATTGGTCGTACTTTACAATATTTTATTTATTTAATACCTATTTAAGGGAGGATATTAGCTCAAAAAAAATTTTAAATTTGAATATTTGACCAAAAATAATAATATTTAAATAATTTGTTAACATTGACATTTGATTTCTGTTCAAAGTAATTTATGACATTTAAATTGATTTGTATTCACCTGGTATCTTGGATCGACTCCCATATGCTTTGATTTAATAATAAAAGAAATTACAAAAATTAAAAGACAATTCTGAAACAAAAGTCAACTATTTTTTTGTGTTTATCTTCTAATGCAGGTAAGATTTTGTGTATTCTAAGTGTGATTCTTAGTTATATCATTTTGTTTTTGAATTTCTGACTTTTTTCATAGCGCTTATTATTCTACAGTGAATGACAGGGTTTTTTTTTAATTATTCAGCGTGTTTTAAATACATAATATAATAACTGGTGGATATATTTAAGTTAACTTATTTTTACTACAAAACATTGTTGTAAAGCGAACTGCAGCTGTTTTCATTTACTCAAAATAAAATATTAATTTCATGAATTCTTTTATAGAAAATGAAATAAAATTTAATTAACAATATGTTTACTATAATCTCCATGTAATGAGTTTCTGAAATTTATTTTTATGGAAAATTTAAATGCAATGTAATTGCAATTAAAATAAAAAATTAATACACTTTTCATCTTTTTGATATTTTTCTTCAGTTTGTCAATGACCTAGTCATACAGTTCATAGGTTACTGTAACTGTACACTATGAATATTTAAACTTTGATAAGTGTACAGTACTGTATAAAATTACAATTTTATGAATGAAATTGTTTTCCAATTCAAATTAGTCTATGAACCTGGAGAAGGTAGTACTGTGTATTTGCTTATCCTTCATCAGTTAAAATGTAAATTTGAAAATGTTTTCATCTATAAAATGTGTTATGTACAAGTTACAACAATAATTTATCTTTATTAGTAAAAGAGGCCCATTACTTATTTTGGGTAGGCCACCCAAAACAAAAATCCTAACTTCACTCCTAAATTAAAACAGCTGCAACTAAAAACAACTATTTAGAGACAATGATGGCACTTAATATTATTGTTGAATTATTTATAAATATTTAAGATTAATGTTATATATATAAATATAAATAAATAAAATAACTGTTATTAATTAATGAAACTAATATAAAATACATATTTATAGAACGATATATACTTTTGTATTTAATATTTATTAACTTTTTGTTATTTTATTCGACACTTTTATAATACTTAATTAATGTACAGTATTAATTTAGTAGTTGAATTGTAATGTATTCCAGAAATTGTTTTTATTTTCTAAGAGTATGAATAAATAATGAATTTATTTAATTTGATTTCTATTTTGATGTAATGTTTGTGCAATAATAGGTATAATTTATTTTAGTTATTAAATTAAATAAATCTTAAAAATTAAAGTGAATATTAATTTTGAAAATGTTTTTGTTAAGTTATTTACCACGTCCAACATCATCTAGATTTCTTGTTAATCTACATTTTGTTTTTAAATTATTGTACAATACTGGTAACTCTGCTTCTGTGGGGTGAATGGATAGAAATTATAAGTATACTATTATTTGTTATTATTACTATGAGAAAATTGTTTAATCTGCCACTCCGCCAGTTTATTTTCACGATCTGTTTGACCACCTTGTCTTGCGTTGTTTACTTTAAGTATGATTTACTATCCACTAGATAGTTTTTGTTAAAATTAAGTTGTTTGGTCTTTTTCTTTGTGCATTAATTCATCCATTTGCTTTACGTGACATAAATGATTTTGTTTTACAAAGAACCAGCAATAAATTAATGACTCAAACTGGAGAGAGTAACCTTGAGAAAAACAAAATAGTTCACAACAAAGCTATTAATTAGGTAAATAAATTGAACATTGTGATAATAATAAACAACGTCCTAATAATTTCTTCCAACAACAAGTGTAAATGTACTAACTCTTACAATATAATCGGAAATATACACTGTATTATTTTAACAATTAGTGATAAGTAAATTAATTATGGCTACTTTGTGGGCTACGCAAGTACTTAATAGATAGTGAGTCATGAAAATGCCTTTTGCGTATGGATGGGCTGTGAGAAAGAGCAGATAAATCTGACAGTGCTGCCAACCTCAACAGTGAGACACTATATTTTATTATTGAGCAATCACACTGTTTGTTAACCTTATGTTGCCTTTCAATTAATATACTTAGTTGTGACCGACACTTTTTTCTTTAAAATTTTCTTAACATACAAAGTTTCCAACTAAAATTTAACCTCTCTTTCAAAACCGGTAATAACTTTTCACATGTTGGCATCACTTTCTTATTGATATAACCATTTCATTTTTTTACCAGGTGTCAGAAAAACTGTTGATGAAGAATTGTATTCTTCACTGTCTTTAACTCTTTATATTTCAAATTATGGAAAGAGAAACATCACACTAGTTAGCCACTCGCTCACGACTTTTGTTAAGTGGCACGGAAAGGTATTTTTGTATAGCTTCAACTTCACAACATTTTATTACATTGCGTGTTAGATTTTGTTCAGCACTGTGAAAAGTTTGACTGCATTTTCGAGAAACCGACATTCCATTTATGGTAACAAACAGTTATATTCGTACAGTTAACCTACAAAAGGTTCCACAATTTACTGTATGTACTCTAAGTATAGTTTACTTTGTTGTGTTGGCGAACTGATACCAAAGCAGTTGCGCATGCGCACTGATGCTTTCCTCCCTTTACCCCTCATTAAAACCAAAAACTAACTTGTGACTCAATTGACTATAGGTACCAGTAACACTGACAATGTTTTTGTCTGTAGTAGTACAACATACCCCGACGCTGTAAGGCACATGGGGAGAGAGAAAGAAGAAGAAGAAGTAGTACAACAGCCACAACCCCCCGGCTGTCCTCTGCACATTAGATACACATTCCATACAGTCACACTCACTGGTAAGTATAAAACCAATAAGATTAGCAAGGTGCTTGCCCCTCTCCATCTATTAATGTAGTAATCAACCGAAGCCGTTTTCCTTTGACTCGTTCTCACACAATCTTGCTCTTCACCATTGCAACATTAACATGTTATTTGACGAGGAAGTATATCTATACCTCCTTGCAGCATATTATAGTTATCTGTATCATTCATCCAATCAGCCATGTGATTCCAGCTTTGATCACGTGATTTCAGAGTCAGTCATTGTGTGTGTGTGACTCCACAGTCACATTCTCGCACAATCTTGCTCTTCTTCACTCCAATATTTACACGTCATTTGACGTGGAGGTATATCGATACCTCCTTGCAATATATAGTTATCTTAATCAACCATCCAAACTATCATGTGATTCCAGAGTGTGGGTAACTGAATCCTCAGTCTTCATTCACACAGCTTCAGTGTAAACTGAAGTTGATATGGTATGAAGTTATGGTTGGTTGGTTGTTTATTTAAAGAAAAAATTGAATTTAAAAGTAGTGCTTAGGCTTTGCGAGCAACCATTGAGGAGACAGGGTTCAGATAGAAAAAGACGCAGTCATTAGTTACCAATTAAAATAACTATCATTCAGGAAAAACCAATAACCTATTAGTGGGTATAAGTCAAACAGAGCAGAAGGCCGGCTTATCACATGTATGCATGAAACTTATGGTATGTACTAAACTATGTTCTTGGATGAACGATTCCAAAGAAGCAATTGGGTTACTTGTCCCTCTTTCTAGGATAAAAATTTGGTGTGAAACACTCACACAACTTTCTCTTGCCAATGCAAATAATGATCAATATAACTTAACATTAGTAATAAAGCATTAGAAATAAATAAAAAACTAGCCTCAAAAAACATAACCTTATTTTAATCATGAGTGAATGATGCAAAATGAAAACCAAACTTAGTTCGGCTTAATAATACGGAAAAATCACTCTGTGACACTAAACTAGGCTCTGTAGAGAAAAATGCTTGAAATAAAAGTTGAGATCTTTTAATTTCCTATACGTTTGGTTATATACCCTTTTTTTGTTGTAAAATGGATACTAAGGCCGAAATCTTAAAAAATCCATTTATTTTACAGATTTTCATGAAAAAACAGAAATCACTAATTATCGCTAAACTAAACGTTATACAAAAAATTTTTGAAATAAAAGTTGTAGGTTTTTAAATTTTCTACAACTTTGATTATAAACACTTTTACCCAAAAATGCATATTAAGGCCGCAATCTTAAAAAACCCATTTGTTTCTACGAGAGCACAGCCTCCCCAAGAATTTCAGCAGACATGACATTTACCCTATCTTGTAGAGTATTAAAAATGTAGTAGATAAGGCGATTTTTAAAAAAAAATCATAGAAGCAGTTTTTGAGAAAATCGCAAAAAAGTGAAACTTAACCTATAAACTACTACTTCTGGTTGGCCGATTTTGATGAGATGAAAATGTTCATGTCGGATCCTCTAGTAGTACCTAACTTAAGTTTTAAGTTTCAACTTTGTACGATGTTCCATTCTTGAGACATTTTGTTCACACACAGACCAATCACTAAAAACTTGTTTTTTGGGTTCAGAGGGTCTGAAAACGTGTATATTCGGTGAAAACTCAATTTCGAAAAATCAACATTAAAACAATACTTAATTTCCTATGTATTCGTATAGGCAAGAGAAGTAAAAAAAGCAACCACACAGGTGGGGAGATGTGTTTCGTATGAGATGCTTTATTTATTTTGAAATGAGGACAAAAATCTGCTGATTACCACATTTTCATGAATCACGAAAAATGGATAACAAATCACCTCTTAAAAATTCAGTCAGTAATTGTCAGTGCACCATATCACAACGTTCAGTTGAATAGTGCCAAGCTCAAACTCTAGGAAATAATAAATTATTAAATTACATTCTGACTGTAGCATACTGTGTAATGAAAAAATGTTGAAAACTGAATTATAGGTATAAAATAATTTTAGTTAATAAATCAAAATGTATAATACATAAAATTAATATAATGCGTTTTTTATCTCTTAAATAATTATAATACATAAAATACATGAATTGTTTTCTAATGATAAACCAAGAAAATCTAAAGGAGACAAATGCACAGCAAAAAGATCTATCGGCCTAACTGTTTTCAAATAGGTTTTACATGTATCAACTGTAGCATAACCTATATTCATATTTGCTGGCTACGGTCAAACTAAACAGGTTAGCCACTACATCAGATTCTAGACAGAAAATATGAATCTTTAGATTAAGTGGACACGATGGGAACAGGTGTACCACTACCTAGTTTTTAATACAAAAATATGAACTAGTAGATGCTGGCTATTAATGATTGTAAAAACCTTTAAATAGAGTGATTAACTATGTAAATGGTAGGAACTGGCAGAATAAACATTTTAAATTATTTTATCAATATATATCAGTTAATCTCAGTTGAATTATGTTGTATTTAACCCGTGAACGAAAAGATTTCAAGTTGGTACTACGTTATTGAAGTTAACAACTAAATAATAGTTATTAAAAGAAGAATTAAAAAGCGAAATAATAAACTAAAAACATCAATAATCAAGTTAATAAACAATGCATCTTTTTATTTAGTGAATCAAATTTATTTATTAATATAGTTGATTGAAACATGGACTCGTGGAGCTGTGTTATGACGATAGCCGTGCAGTGAACATTCTATAGGGACGGTCTGACAAAGTTTAAAATTTAATTAGTAATAATTTATAAATAAAATAAATAATATATATATTTCAAAACATCAATATTTAAGTCATCTTAATTCACTAAAATCGAACCGGGAATCCGGAAACTAAATTAACAAATTCACTTTATTAAAATTGAAATCAAGAAGAATCGCTAGACGCCGACCTACATCAAAGGAAGATTTTCAGACCGAAGCAAGAAGAACCGGTAATCAGCAATAAATTTATTTAAATACAACTGAGATAATTTCAATTTATTCTTTTTCAAAATTATTTAACTAAAATATTTATTTCTTAAATTCAAAAGCCAGTACGGGGATTTTATTAGTATAAGTTTATTGTCATTTGTTTAGTATAGACTGTCAATTGGTTTTTATAGATAACCATTTAAATAAATTCAAACAATAAACAATAATTTTTTTAAAAAAACCCTGAGATTAAATTAAATTTAAGAGTTATCTTTTTTTTGTAAATTGTAATTAATATTTATTTATTTATTTATTTTATTTAATTAAACTTCTTAAAACAAGAAATTGTTCATTTATTTATTTATAACACATTTATTAAAAGTAGTTATGTGAACGTGACACAAAAGATTGCGTTGGTGATAACTCAAGTAAGGAAATAAGAATTTTTTTGCAATAACCATAAAAACTGATTTTAGCACGTAGATCTTTTAGATTTTCCCGGCTACTTCAGATTGTGAAGTTAAGAGGTATTGAAGAATTCCATTATTTAGCATAGTAAGTAATGCACCGAAAATGATTTATATTTTCGTTCAGGGGCGGTTCCAGGGCTGATTTTCGGGGGGGGGGGCTATCTTGTTTTTATGTAGCTCTTACTACATAATTTGTAATACATAGTTTGTAATTGAGTCATTGAAAAGTCCTCTTTTATGCTGTATTGCTGTAACCACAATTTTAATTCATAGAGAAATTTTCAAGGTGCTGACTGGATGCGAGTGGCTTTTGACTACTGACACTGATTGTTATCTTAATACTATTTAAAAATAGATATTTTCTGTTTGACTCATTTTTGTACTAAAATAATTATTGTTAATTGATAGGTATGAGTATTGGGATTCAGTTTTGTTAGAAATATTAAACTAAGTTTTCCTAGTATTTCGGGGGGGGGGGGCATGGCCCCCATGGCCCCTTCCCTGAAACCGCCCCTGTTTTCGTTTTTGATAAGTATTTATCAATGTTTTTTTCATAGATACAGCATACAATTATCAAATACCAAAGGTACAGAACCATAATAAAGCAAGTAATTTCTCTTAAGTAGGTAAACTTTTAGTATCTGGAAGATGGATCTATTAATTTATTTATTAATGAAAATAGCCCTGAAGTAGTAGAACCCAGTCTGCGAATAAGATTACAAGTTTCAACTGATTCATCTTCTCCGTTAGGACAGTCATCTTGGTCATCACATACCCATGATTTTGGAATGCATCGATGGTTATTATATGAGCTATACAGGTTGAATGGCGTGTCATCATAAAAGCACTGAAACGTATCGGAAAATGTTGATTAGGCACCAAACTAATATGCACTAAAATGTTATAGTTTTAGTAAGAATTATAACTGATCTTCTTAACCAACTATTACCTTTGTTTAGTACCTTAAAACTATGTTTTACTTGTCATTTATTATGTACAAGTTGTCACATAAATGTAATTCCCCTATAAAAGTGAACATTATAAAAGTAAACCAAATGAAAAAATTACAGGCAAGAAAAAACATTTATTGTACAGTAAAACCTGTCAAGTTGACCACCTTTATAACATGACCACTTGTTTAAGTTCACCATTTCAGACAGGAACAAATACTTTATGGAGTAATTAAAGGGAAAAATGGTTCTATAAGTTGACCATGTTGCACATTGACCATTCGTTTTTCCTAATTTTATGAAACTTTTCGTATAGACTGACCACCTTCTTCGCTGAACAATATCTTGATCTAGGTAATCTTTTTGACCTTGTTTTCGTTGATGTGGATTTTCGGTTCAAGAAGAAAACAAAGAAAACGAGAAGGAAAGTTCTCCGCCTTTTTCAGGTGAACTCAGTCTGATCTTTTGCAATCTCTTCCCTGGGAAGTCCATGATGATATGCTTGGTACGCAATCATGATAGTTTACAAGCATGATCAATTTACTCCCAAAGCTTTGTTGGAGTCTGTTTTGAGTGAAAAACTTGAAAATAAAATAAACGCTGAAGATGACAGTACCGAATCTGAAAATGAGGATAACGAACCTCATGGTATACATGAGTCTCCCACGCATCAAGAAATGCTGGAATACTTGAAAAAGGCAATACAATATTCAGCGTTTTATCAGGCTCCAATTGCAGAAAATCTCACTAAAGTGTACATTTTGGCTGTAGAAAAATATGTTCAAGTGTAATTTTGAAACACACAAAATTAAGTGACTTTTTTAATAAAAATATTGAGTGAACTTTAATCTGTGAAAAACTGTGTCATATAAATACATATAAAGTAGATATTTTCAATAGAATAATTTTTATCATCCAAAAATTATAATAACTGTTTATAAGTTACGTAATTATTATATTATTATTAACTTTATAAATTACCAATGTATAAATAATAATAAACAATATGCAATTCATTTTCTTATTACTTAAATTTACAAGTCATACCCCCACTCTTTTACTATTTTTTCTGTAAGATGACCACCTGTCTAAGTTGACCGGTAGTATTCTGAACGGTAGGTGGTCAATATACACAGGTATTACTCTATCAACTTTACTTACATATACTACTGTAACTATCTCAAAATTATTCTAAATTCCACTATTATTCTCTATGCACTCCATACACTGAATTAAACTGATTTACATATATTCAACAATAATTGTTTTTCTTCATTAACAAAGATAAATGTACAGGGTTATTATAAATGATGGACCCAATTTAATAAATATATTTATTTAAGTATAAATGCAAAATGAACAATTCACATACCAATGGAAAGAGGAAGTTTCAAAGTATTTTTACACATTCTTAACCTGTACATGCGCGCAAGTGGGCGGCTGTAGTTGCAGAAACCCTTCCTCAGCGCTGGATCGGACGGATAGGAAATCAAGACCTGGCTCTAAACTTCTGGCCACCGAGATCTCCTGATCTCACCCCATGTGACTATTTCTTATGGGGTTACGTTAAGGAAAGAGTTTTCATCCCGCCTCTACCAACAACTCTGGCTGACCTGCAGAACCGTATCACTGCTGCAGTGCACTCAGTAACGGAAGATACGCTTGCACGTGTGTGGGACGAGTTTGGACATCGTTTAGATGTTTGCCGTGCTGCACAAGGAGGACACATCGAACATTTGTAAATGTGTAAAAAAAACTTTGAAACTTCCTCTTTCCATTGGTATGTGAATTGTTCATTTTGCATTTATACTTAAATAAATATGAATTTATTAAATTGGGTCCATCATTTATAATAACCCTGTATTTTAAATTGGCATTATCAGTTTATTTGAATTTTGCAGTTTTAAAAAACCATTAACTCCTTAATAATATCTCATAGGGCTAAACTGTACACAATATTTTGTATAGAGCTCAAAATAATATTAGCTATAAATTAAAAAAGGTAAAGCATGATTAAATTAATGATGGAAATAATTACCTGAAATTCATTGCGAGCATTACAACGTGTGTTTCTCTTACACCTCCATTCATCAGAACCATCACTACAATCATTATCACCATCGCAAAGATATTCTGGAGCTACACATCCACGACCATTAAAACATCTGAAATAATCACTCTCACATACAACAGCATTTACATTATATGTTGTACTTCCTGGCCGATTATAAGTTCGTCTGCAGTTACTCTTGTATTCATCCCATCTGAAACAGATGTACACTATATATTGGGGTAATAAAATAGAAAAGTCATTAATTTTTCATTATATTTAGATTTTTAAAAATTGACAAACTTTGCGACTACCTTTGAATTGAAGACCTTAGCAGATGAAGGTGTTATATTACAAAATTATAGTTTTGAGGAAAATGCGATCAAAAATCTAAGGTTCCCAATTTTTTGTGAGTTTGTTGTGATTTTATTTTGGTTTAATGTGGTGATTTTATTTTGGTCCCTTCACGAAAAATTATAAATTAATTTAAAAATTCTTCTAATTTTACTTTTCAACATTATTCTTCTACATAACAGTTTTCTTACAACTTTTCTCTGCATATAACTCCTTCATCCGCAAAAATTCTGTTTCCTTTGAGAATGGATGAACAGTAGGCTATTTAAAAATAATACAAGACAAAGTTTTTTATTAGAGAATCTTTTAAATAAATTCTTCATAACAGCTTTTATTGATGACGTTTAATGCTTATTACCAGAGTTAACTGTTAAATGTTTAAAATGATGATGTCTTCTATTCTAGAGGAAGAAAGTGATCTTTACCCCTTTATTCAATACAAAACACAAAATTATATGGTACATGCCCCCTTATTTTTTCCTTAAACTGTTGAAATAGAACATTTTGTGCCACCTAAGTGACTAAATGTGCATTTAATATTCATCAACCATGAAAACTATGTTTAAAAAAATGACAAATAGCACCTTCATCTACTCAGCTCTTCAATTGTGTTATTCTTATTTAAATGTATGCATTGAAAGCCTACACTGCGGTTTTCATAAAAACACAGAAAGTTTATTTCACAAATATTTATCCTTCTAAACAGTTAGTCAAACATTTTCAAAGATTATTGCATTTCCATCAACTTTGTACCTGAGAATTAATTATACAGGCATATAAAAATACAGCAAACTTCCCAAATGAGTTTACAAATACTGTGCAAGGTATAATCATTTGATTGTATTGTATAAAACTACAAATACACTATTCCAAAGACATCTGTCTTACCTGGCTGCGAAACAGCCTGCTAACAACCTGCTTTCCCAAAAATTGTAAAAGTAGGCCTACATGGACTATTATAAAGTTTAATGTGGAGTCCAGAAATGGTTCTTCAAAGTCAGAAGCGAAAACATGACAAAAATGATTATACCTTTAAATCTGTGAGTTCACAAGCTGATATTTTGGTTCTAGGAGATTTGGTGTTTGAAGAAGAGAAATAAAATTGACTTGATTTAGAGAATTAGATGTAAACGCTGGTGGGTGTCTACTGTTAAATGTTACATTTTAACTGTAGCATTGTAAGTTCTTATGTAAAAATATATTATAAATTATTCATTAATTTATGCAGGGTAATTAAATTGGCAAATGCAAAAAATGTCAGGTAGGAAACTAGTGAAATGAAGTTAATTTATCAAAGATGGGTTTGACTTAGTACAGATATCACATGAATTGATGTCCCATAGCCGAGCGAGTGAGAGGGAGATACGTGGCATAACTACGCATGTGCCCAAAGGTCTTTACCGTTATAATCCAGATCTGAAAACATACTACAGACGTTATCTTGGCCCGTGCTAGTGTGTACGTGTGTGTGTTATGAACAACAAACACATTATGATAGCTGAATAAAGGAAGGTAAGAAAAATAGAATAAGACTGCTTGTTAGTTTACTGAATGTATAAACGCTTGCTGACAACAATGAGTAAAATTATACAATGTTATTGGAATGGGGTATATGGCTTGTGCGAGTGAGATGCATTCTCTCACTCCCACGGCTAGGGGACTTTAGTTCATCTGAATTCTGTAATCTTAAATGATTAGTAATTTAATTATGAATGTAGAAATAATTAAGGTAATAAGTTGTACAGGATATGCAGTCTTATTTACCCGTCGGCACAGTCTCGCCGTCCATCACATAGCCAGGAGATCGGTAAACACACTTGTTCACCTCGAGAGAAACATCGAAATTCATGTTTCCTACACACACTTCGATCAAGTTGGTTTGTTTCACCAAATGGCCTGCAGTTTAATTCATCATCTCCATCTGAAAAATACAATTACAAACTAATGGGCTTACAGAAAGTATGTCAACTACATTTGTGCAATTTTTGTTTTTAGTTTATTTATTTAAAGTCGCATCAACAGCTTGGTCATTAGCGACTACAGTACGTTATGGAACGTTGGATTGTGACGTGTTATAATTTCCAGACCCTAGCCGGGAATCGAACCCGGGACCTCCGCGTGGTAGGCCAGCGCACTACCACTACGCAACAGAGGCGGCCTAGTGCAATTTTACATAAGAGATAACTCATTGAAGTTTTTCAAGTTAGGGTTCTGTGTAGGAAGAAACAATGGTTTGAACATGTAGAAAAGAGGGTTAGTGAATATGATTGGAAGTGGATTAGGATCTTTAGTCAGGTAGAGGAACAAATTGGAGTGACTAAGTAATGGGAGATCTGTATGAGAAGGGATGCAAGGAGGAACTGGCCATGGATAGGAGTAAATAGAGAAGATAAATTAAAAATTGAGACTTTATATAGAATGGGGACAACTAAATACACAAAGAAGAATAAGGAGAAGAAGAAGGAGGAGAAGAAGAAGGAGGAGGAGGAGGAGGAGGAGAAGAAGAAGATGAAGAAAGCAATAATGAATTATATAATATTAGGGAGTAGAAACAGTTTTTTCAATTTGTGAGAAATCTAGAATTTGAGAATCTAGTATCAAAATCAGCCACATCCATTTCATAAAGTGTTAACAGGAAAGCAAAAAAACTGTTTAAATTTAAATTACAGTATCTATTATCTTTGTTAATAGTTTAAGTTATAAGTATTAAATCCCACATTAATGTGTATAAATATAATAAAAATATGTATTTTTCAAAATCTAGGAAAATTTTTTTCTTTTGAATGTGGCTGGTTTTTAAACAAAATTTTACTGTATTTTTGTGAAAAATCATGGTTTTATTTTTAAAGGTAATCAATGAATTTGATCATTTCAACTAATTTAATAAAGTAACTACTCCTATCTATAAATTATACAAAGAATACACACTTTTCATTGAGTACTGTGTCGTGTTAAAATTAAATGGTTCAAAATCGATATCTTTCAAGCGATTAAAAATAATCACTTGAACAGTCCTCTGTCATAATAACAAAATTAAATGATGTTGTAATAAAATTATTTTAACATAACTACATTGTTTTTGATAGAATAAAATTAAGTTCACCCCAACAGTGCACGAGCGCACCCAATGGCTATTCTGTAAGTATGGATGTGGCTTGTTTTGAAAATAACTTCTGAATTTCTTTGAAAAATTTCATTGGAAATGGATCATTTTGATGTAGATTCTCCTATTTACTATGTTTATAACATTGAAAACTTGTAAAAAAGAACAGAAACAAAAAAAAAAAGGTTTGGATGTGGCTGGTTTTGATACTAGACCTCTCATTTGTCACTTACATTGTTAAACGGCGGAGCCCTACAATAATTATAATCATAGAATAGAATCATTGGGATAAAACATGCTTAGTTTACGCTTAGAAAAATGTGCACAACGTGTCATTAATACCTGAGTATTGCATTTGTACGATCTGCGTTCAGTAGTTGTGTAAATATCACCGTAGATAGGCCCATTCTACTACTTGTATCCCGGGTAAGACGCATCTAATTCGCGCACAAAGTGCAGTCTCTTAAAAATCGTATTAAGCAGGTGTTACTGCACTTAGCTTTCCCACACTCTGATTTTAAAAGTAGGAAGATTGAAAATTAAATCTTACCTTCGCAGTCATCTTCACCATCACAAACCCAGTTCATTGGAATGCAAATATCACTGCTCCTACAAGCATACCCGGAGAATGGAGTCTCATTTTCAACATAACATGTTACAGTTCTTCTTGGTGTAACACCTAATCAACAATTAAAATTTGATAACTGATCAAGAAATTATTTAACAGAAAACTATATGCCTAACACACCCTTAATTTTCGACCGCATAGCTAATTACAAAACCATATCAAGGCTTGGTTGAGAAAACCTTAGTTTTTTATTTTCATCCCAGGCAATGAAATAGTTCTTTTCTCTGGGATGCATAAAAAACCACACTCACATACACACACCTACAAATATTTGTAGTAGTATGCCTAAATACACCTCCTCGCTCCAATAAACCTTGTACTAAAATGCCACAATCCGTGGACAACAATAACTGGAAGAGAAAGGGAGACCTACCTTGCAAAAACTCTAGCCTAGGGTACACACTGCCAGTTAGTCATTATGACTTATTTTTTTACATCCCTGTTTTGCACATTAATACTGATGTAGACAGATGAAAATGAATGATGAAAAAATGCCAGACCTGCCTAAGAATTGAATACAGAACCCGTGGTGTAGAAGACAGCTGCACTGACCATTATACGACTGGCCAGTGATTAAGAGTGCCACTACCCCATGATGCTTTTAAACCCTCGCCAACCACCCTATCTAGTTCCCCAGAGAAACTAACATGACACGATCTGGAAAGGCATTTTTTCATTCAATTTTTTAATTGCATCCAGGGGACTCTCAAAGGGAGTAAAGATATACCAAGAACTTACAAAACTTCCTAAATCCATATTTTACTCATATACTTATTACTATAGTCCATTCAAAATAGCATGATGGTACATGCTGGTGTACATTTCTGAATAAAAAGTCCTTTTCGGCAGTAAAATTTTCCTTTTAATTATTCTTAGTAATATTTTAAATATTCTAAGTGGTAGCAGAGATGCATGAGCACATAAAATTCTTTCTCTCTGTTATTTGTTCCATTTAAGTTATACTATCATGCTATTTCGAATGGATTATACTTATTTATAACTCGTTATATTAGACTACAACTCATTACACTCATTTTTCTAGTAATAGTACACAGTTTTCTCTTCAGTATTCGCTTGGACATTTACATATTTATAATTATTATATATTTTATTTAAAGTCGCAACAACTACTTTGGTCATTAGTGACTGCTATGGGTTATGGTACAGAATTTATGCGTTTTAACGTGTAATAATTCCAAACCCTAACTGGGCAACAGACCTGATACCTTCCACTTTGGAGGGTGCAGCACAGTCTAGCAATCTAATTAGCATAACTTTTTAAAGATAGTGATAATTTTTTGATGTATTTTCTCCCTGGATAAGTAGGGTTTTATTGAAACAATAACAAGTCCTGTGGTTAACAATGTAGTAGGCTACCTATGATAGTATAATAAATAAATTTTTGATATGCATCCTGCGAAACATTAATATAAATTACAGAATAAATGAAATTTATCACCTTACCTTTGGTTGCTTATTTAAGTTTAAAAAACTTACGCGCGTTTCGGTGGTACCACCTTCTTCAGAGCATATTTTTAAAATTAAAATTAAGAACGGTGTTTCCAGTCATTCAGATTAAAACTCTAAATTTTAATCTAAACATTTTTAATTAATCTAACAATTTTATTCTAAATGACTGAATGGAAACTCCGTTCTAAATTTTAATTTTATAAATATGCTCTGAAGAAGGTGGTACCACCGAAACGCGCGTAATTTTTTTAACTTAAATAAGCACCCAAAGGTAAGGTGATAAATTTCATTTATTCTGTAATTTATATAGTATAATTATTTAAGTTAATAGTCAGCATCATAGCAGCAGAATCCATATTAATGTTTTGTTTTTTATATATACATAAAAAACAAAACATTAATGTAATATTAGTAATAGTACCTATAATCGTTTTCGTTTTTCATGCTTTGGTTGTGGACATTAAGATTGTGATTATTGATATTTGCTAAACATATATTATTAACTAAAAAAATTAAAGTGAGGGAACTGTAAGCAATTTAAGCTGCTTAAATATTGGTCTGCATGTGATGAGGTGAGGTTGATGCAATAGGATTTACAATCCACACCTCAATATTGAGGAGCGAATGACACCTTAAAGAACTCTCCTGTACCAAATGGTTGAACCTTCACTGAGCAAGGGATTCCAAAATTCTGCTGCAGCACTATTGAGCCGAACACAAACGTACAAAGGAAAACTATTTTATTATTAAAATACTGATTTAAAATTTGAGATTGATTAGTCACTGACCAATTGACATAGCAGAGAATTTAGATCTCAATCCAGATGGCTGAACATCTCGTGGAAGAGGAATACTTGACTTAAAGTTATCTGTGTTGCCAGTGAAGATATAAAATGAGTAATAAGATGTTTCTGGTTCCGATAAATTCAGCATTTCTTGATTTTTATAAATACTGAATCTGTAAATACTATGTGGTTTCAAATAACTAACAGTGAACTGTTTAATACCAGTAATTAGTTTTATAATTTGTACTACAATTGATTTTGAGCCTTCATTGTATCGTGTTAGTAATTCAACCTGCAATACATATCCTGTTTCGTTAAAAAGTGAATTTTTGAAAGTTATTCCTATATTTCTTATACTTGTTAAATTTTTTTCTTGCCCATTAACTGAATTTATAAAAGAAATGGCATCTTCACCTGTAACAAAAAAACATACCACATAAATCCGTAACATCAAATTAGAATTAAAAGCTAAGTCAAGGTTTCTCCAGGTGGAAGGGAAGCAGAGAAGACACTGTAGGTGGCAGAAATGAAGTTCAAAAGAAGTATTTTATGGAAGAAAAGAATAGATAAGCAATAATGTAATTAGAGAATAATTGGGGATGAATAGCCTAATAAGGAGAGTTGGACAGACAAAGCTATGACGGTTTGGTCATGTCACTAGGATAGAAAGGTAGACAGTCTAAAATAATGCTGAACTTGAAGATGCCAGGGAAAAGACCAAGAGGTAGTAGATTAGTTCAGTTTAGGATGAATTTAGAAGAAGAATACAATGGAGGAGAGATGGTTCAGTGATAGAGAGGTAGGGAGGAGTTGTGTTGAGCTTGACCCAAGGAAACTTGGAAGAGAGATAAAAAAATGATGATGATAAGGTCAATAACACAATTTTTTAACCACATTACTTGTTATATCAAGCATTAGCTAGGGTTTTGGTTTGGGGGGGGGGGGTACTGAGTCTGAAGATTAACTTTTTTTGGCTTTATGTTTGACTGTTAAGGTTAATGAAGGGTGATAGATCAAAACGAACCATGAAGAAGTGTCAGATCTGACCAGAAATCAAACCCACGACCCCTGGCATATTAGTCTGTTATGACATTTGCATTTTCCGTTAGGGGATGGTGGGGTGGAGTCCATCAAGCCCCCTTCCTGGGTATGGACAACTGGTTATTGAAACTGGAATAATTTTTGAGTTTAAAATTTCAACAGTGAAAATCATCGTTGATATACAGGTGAATTGGACCAAATGTTCACCAATTCCACCAAAGCATATCAATGTTAAAGTCTTCATTTAGGCATAGATGCAGAGCTTTAACAATTATTTTTTAAGTCAAAACAAAAAATTAGTGTTGTTTTTTAGGTCAACAGTCGAAAGGCTGGTAGGAACCACTAGAGGTTTTACTAAGTAAAAACAAGGAGGTGGTTTACTATTGCTTTCCTCACTGAGTTGAAAGTGTATGCTTATCAGCAGGCCAGGCCCGCTGAAAAGCACCCACTTTCCACCCTGCAAATGACACCTTCACTTCATTCACTACATCCTGGCTGTATAGTGAAATTCATTACTCTCAGAGGAGATAACTCTGATTTGTGGCTTTTACACCTCTACGTCTTCTGTTCTTAGATAGTTCAGTCATAATTGGCTGACTATATGATAAGAAACAGAACCATTTTTTGTAGCCCTGGAACCAACAGATCGAGTGCAATTAATTTAAAACTCCACCTGCCCGTTATGGACAAAAAATTATATGATTTTATTACATATTGAATTTGAAATGTTATCCCTTGTATGAAAACAACCTTTGCTTAGTGCAGACCTCATTTGTGTGCATTAAAGAAACTAAAAAATAGATTTTGATAATATCTTAAAAGTTAAACTTAAAAAAATTCAAATTCAAAAAACTTAAAAAAATATATGAATAATAAATAATGTATTACGAAACATTACCTGATATTAATCTTGGTGTTTTAATGTTAAATTGAACTTGAAGTTTACATGAAACAGGAGTGATTTGTGCCATATAAGTACTATTGGGTTTCAGATGATTTAAAACATACTCAGGTTTTGAGTCTCCTATTAAATCCCATTGACCTTCATCTGTCCCATTTACAGACAACCCAATCCTGTACCCTAATTTATTAGTATTTGTAAACTTTTGCCAATTTAATTCTAAATGAATGTACTCAATTGTTATATTTTTTTCAACCAATTCTACATTTTTCATTTCTGAAACACTGTAATTACTACTTAAATCTTGAGTTAAAGCTGATCTTTGTTTCCTAATAGTTCGAATGTTGTAAAAAGTATTCTCTTTTCTTTTACTTGATTGCTTAAAATAATTTTGCAGAAATTTTCTTGAAATGCTGTTTTTTGTTTCAACAGAAAAATAGTCTTTTGTGTGCTGGTCATTTTTATTATAAAATTTTTCATTCTCTGAAAAATCTTTTAAAACTTCTGGTACTTCATATTTGTTATGCATTTTTTCCATGTAATTTTGTCTTGGAAAATAATGGTATTCAATAGGTTTTAATGGTACAGTTTTCATTTCTTTATCTGTAATAGTGTCTCCATTTTGTGCTCCACATTTAACAAAAACCGTAACACAATTAAAGTAGAATATGTAAATCAATATCCAAGAGAACATACCTGTAATGTAAGATAAAATTTATTTGTCATCAAATTAATACTCTCTCTCTCTCTCTCTCCCTCCCCCTCTCTCTCTCTACCCCTTTAGTTCAGTAAACAATTTTTGAACAAGATATTGTAGTTTGACTGTTATGGGTTCAGTTTTCATGGGAAGAAAAATACTTATAACTATTGCTTACAAAACCTATTAACTTTTTTTTTAATATTTTAGATAGATTCCAGTCAACCTATGTACCATATTTCATATACAGAGTCTACACCAAAAGTAATTTGTTTGTAAATTTAAGAGAACACTTAAGTCTTTCACTAATAATTTTATTTAACAAAAATTTAAACCAAGTTATTAAATTTTTTTTATAGAAGTGGTAGTGTTTTCAGACATCTGCATAAAACTCTCTTTAAATGAAATTATAAGTAAATGGGAATCATGGCAGCTGCAAGAGGTTAGTGGAGAAGTTCAATATATTTATACATTAGACTCGATTACAACCTGCTGGATGCATTATAAACATTTGTTTTTCACCAATAAGTTACTAAAATGAAACCTAATTTTCAAAATGTTTGCTATTCAGAGGCTCTTAAAAACTCATATATTTATAAACTCTAATATTTTTGTTGATTTTCACTTTTTTATTGATGTATACATAACATGCAACCAGAGATTTTTGTATTTACATGTTTTAAAGTTAGTGCTTTAAATACTAATTAAAAACCTAATGTTTTTAAAATACTAAGTTATCAAGAAATAAAAAGCTTCTTGAACACTTTTAGAACTAGTTCATGTGGCTTCCTACGCTTTAAATAGTTCCAAAAGTAATGAGAATGATTTTAAAGGCCACCAGGAGCATTAGAAGGACATTGTTTTTTTTTTTGGTTTAACGTCCTACTGTTCTGCAATTACTTCTAATGTAGACGGTGAAAGATGAAATGATTTTTTGTAACGTATGAAAATATGCCATGCCTGAATGGGATTTGAACCCATTTGTTTTGACTTGGGTGGGTGTTTGGACATGTCAGGTAAACCGTGAGACCTTTGAGCTTGGACAAATTATAAATTGTTGGTAAGATAAGGTCCTGTTTCAGTTACATGTAACACACCAAAATGCAGTGTAGACTTGTGCAACATAAATTGACAATATTTTAAATAAAGCTGTAAAACTAATTTCTAAGTAAATACTAAAATAAATTGTGTGTTATTGGGTAAAAATTATTAGATGACTTGCTCATTAACTTAAGTAGGTAGGAAAGTAAGTAACTGAATAACAAAAAGATAGTAAATGAAATGGTAAGTTATGAATTTAACATAGTATTAGACAATTTTTATTTTGACACATCCTACACTCCCTTTATGTCCTCTCCTGGATGCAGATTACAAAACATTACTTTCAGAGGAGGAAACTCTGTTTCAGTAACATTTACTTGTCCACCTCTTTTGTTCTTCAATAAATAATCGAGGGGTCTGAGGTACAAGGATGTAATCTGTATTGTTTAAATTTTATAGGAGAACCAAAATTAGTTTTCACCATAAAACAATGATAAAATTGTAATGTTTTAATGAAAGAGGTATTTTTTGTTATTTACTCCATAATAATAATGGCATGCATTTAAAATTACAAGTACATAGAATAATGACAGAATTTGAGGGCTACATCTTTTTACTAAATGGAAATGCACTAGGGGAAAAAAGATATGCAAATTTTACCTTAGACCTGACTACGTGGCTACTCAAGACACCAACTGGATCTCTCAACCAATTAAGAAGGTCTTGAACAATTGTCATGACCAATATTACCAATATATTATTACTAATAGGTTATATTATTACTATTATTATTAATATTATTACCAATATTGACCAATATGTAGTTAATATGTACCATTTGAACTAACCCAGTTAGTCAATTGGTTAAAAGTTGCAATAAATTGTTAAGTAACACTGGTTGGGTGAGAAATTTTTATGGTGACCAGTTGACAGCTAAGAATGAACAAACTCCATAGGGAAACTCCTGCTAAATCTCATCTCAAAAATCCAGCCAAAAGCAATGAACAATTTGGGTGGCTGTTCATATAATGAATGGTTCCCAATTAAAAAATAAAATTAATAACATATACAATTTCAGATTTTTGACACATTACACTTACCCCTTACAGTGCCAGCGTCCTATTGTTAGGACGTCAGCAGTTTTACCGAAAAATTCTGGCATCGTCCTTTTAATAGTACGTCGACTAAAAAGTTCATAGAATTTTTATTTTTCACTCAATTTTTAAAAACATCCTATGAAAATAATCGATAAGAAATGTAGATTGAAAAAATACGTATATAGAGTTTTTTATGAATGTAATTGATTATGGTTAATATTGATTAAAAAACATGAAAATTGGATTTTAAAAACTTTAATCGCAGTATTTTTATTTTTTACAATATATAAATGATTTTTTGTAATTTTTGCATAATTAAATTGTCTTTAAAGTGATGTAAGCGAAATTGAGTAAAATAATTTTTTAGGGTGATTTTTTAAAATTAATAAGGAAATTTCCATAAAAAATGACAACATACATTTTATTTTTAAATTGTAAGAAATGTTGTCCAATTTGAATGTCATACAAGATCAATTCATTATGAACCAAACAAAAAAGTCATTAAGATACCTAGAAAAATAGCCGTGTTATGGATAGATATATGAAATGCTACAAGTCACACAAAAGTAGGATCAAATGTTATTAACAGTTAATGGGAAAAAGTGTCAGTACTTGCAGTTTAAAAATAAACATAACGTTAAAGAAAGTAGAGAAGTGGATGTATTTATTCATAATAATAGTTTAGAGCATGTAGAAACAGTGAAGTTCCTGGGCGTATCTCTAGATAGATCTTTGTCTTGGGACTTCTATATCAATCAAGTTTGTAGTAAAATATCATCTGGGGTATTTGCACTAAAACAAATCGCCAGATTAAATGATAAAAAATTACTAATGGCAGCTTATCATGGCCCCATTCTGTCTCATATCCGTTATGGTATTTTAGTATGGGGTAATTCTAGCATGGGTAATATGAATAGGGTTTTTAAAATTCAAAAGAAAGCTATTAGGTGTATGGTGGGAGCTAACCAGCTAACCTCATGCAGGCCACTATTTAAGGAGCTTAAATTGCTTACAGTTCCCTGTCTCTACATTTTTGAGGTGATTATGTATGTTAGGCAAAATAATTTTATGCAGAATTTCAATGTTCACAATCATAACACGAGAAACAGGAATAATTATTATGTGGCTAATCACTCCACAAAATTGTTTGAACAAAAACCTACTTATGCAGGGAGAAAATTCATGAATAAATTACCCCAATCTTTAAAGTGTTGTGAGGATTTGAAGTCCTTTAAAAAAAATCTGAAAAATTACTTGATCAGTGAAACTTTTCATAGCGTACAAGAATTTCTTTCTTGATAGTAGTGATACATTGTGTGATTCTTATATGTATTTCAGGTGTTATATCTGACGACATGTCCTATACTCCTCCTGGAGTCTCCAGGGCGCAAAAAAAAAAAAAAAAAAAAAAAAATGGCATTTTCGGTAGGAATTAACAATATTCTCCTGGCACTGTAAGGGATAATATGAAAATAATGTTGTGTACAGTTCACGAGTCCGTTCAAGGTACACTTCCTAAACATTAAAGTCTTATAGGTGTTTAAGGTGAGGAAGGCAATAGTAAACCACTTCACTGCTCGTTTTTACTTAGTATAACCTCTACAGGTTCAAACCAGTCTTTCGGCTGTTGGCCTAAACAACAAACAGGTGCTTAAGGCCAGTTTGTAAACATTTTTTTGTTTTAATTCTGGTGAGTTACTTTTCATAGGTTTTTTTTAAAAAAAAAATAGCTATATTATTAGAAAAATAATTAGAAATCAACATTTTGAAGATTTCCTTAATGACTAAATTTCTTGCAAAATATTAAAATGCATATCTAAAATAATTTTTAAAAATAGATATGCGTTTAAACAATTAAAAATTTTACATACAAGTATATTTGTATAGACATTAACATCCGTATCACATATAAGAGAACTTAACGATTTTTTGTGTTTGCGTACACTATTTATTTTTTATTTTCATCGGTAAATATTTTCAGTTGTGTCTTTTTATATGTAGTTTATTGTTCAAATTAGCTATTGTTTCATTGTCTGTTATTTTAAAATTCTTAATTGAATGATAAGAAAAAATTAAGATGACTTGTGTAAGTGAACACTGTGAAGAAAATCGGATGTTTTGTTGTAATTTGTACGTAATAGATATAGATGTCCCCATCAAAATTTTTGTACAGTTTCTTTTTACCATTCTAAGCGAATGCCTGGTCAACCCCAGTTTTGCTTGTTGTACAGTGACACACAACATGGAGGTGTGGAAGTGGGTAATGGAAGTGGGTAAAAATCTGGTGTGAAACACTTACACAACTTTCTCTTGCCAATGCAAATAATGAACAATGTAACCTAACATCATTAATAACACATTAGAAATAAACAGAAAAACTAGCCTCAAAAAACTAAACCTAATTTTAATCATGAGTGAATGATACAAATGAAAACCAACCTTAGTTTGGTTTAATAAAATGAAAATTACTCGTTGACTCTAAACTAGGCTCTGTAGAGAAAAATGCTTAAAATAAAAGTTGTTGATCTTTCAATTTCCTTAATCTATAAAGGTACAAGAGGTGAAAAAATTGTAGGAGCCGTTTTTGAGAAAATCACAAAAAGTGGAAAATTATATGAATAAACTACTAATTCTGATTGACTGATTTTGATGAAAATGTTTGTATTGGATCCTCTAGTGGTACCTAACTTAATGATCTTATAAATTTGATTATACACACTTTTGTTGTGAAATGCATACAAAGCCGAAAATTAAAAAATTTAGTTTTTTACAAATTACATGAAAAAATCCAAAAATCACTAGTTACAGCTAAACTAAGCATTATACGAAGCAATGTTTGAAATAAAAGTTGTAGGTTTTTAAATGTTCTACAACTTTGATTGTATACACTGTTGCTCTAAAATGCATATTAAGGCTGAAATCCTAAAAAAAAACATTTTTTTTCTACGAGAGCATAGCCTCCCCAAGAATTTCAGCAGACATGGCGCCAACCCTATCTTGAAGAGCATAAAAAATGTAGTGAATGAGGCGATTTAAAAAAAAATTGTAGTAGCTGTATTTAAGACAATCTCAAAAATGCGGAAAATTACACAAATAAACTATTACTTTTGGTTGAACGATTTTGATGAAAATGTTTGTATAGTCCTCTACTAGTACCTAACTTAAGTTTCAAGTTTCAACTTCGTACGATGTTCACACACAGACCAATCGCTAAAAAACATGTTTTTTGGGTTCAGGGGGTCTGAAAACGTGTATATCTGGTGAAAACTTGATTTTGAAAAATCAACATGAAAACAATACTTTCCTTGGTATATATATTGATATGGGCAAGAGAAAGTAAAAACACGTATTCTAATTAATAAAAAATTTAATGAATGATCCAGAATCTGAAATGATTTTATTATTGTCGGGTAATTACTTGGGTAATAAACGTTACATTAGTAACATTGTAATAAATTATTTCTTTTTGGGAAGTTTAAAGTAATCCAGTAAATAACATTAATGAATCTCTGGTTGCAGTTTACTTTTGTACAAATTTTTTACAAAGGTTGGTGTGTTCAACCTTCCCAAATCGTATCCAAAAATTTTCCAAATCATATAATATATATTATTTTATGTGACGATTAAAGTTTAGTTATAACATATAAAAATTAATGATTATGTTGTTTATATTACATAAAAAGATGATGCATACTTACTTACGATGTGAACGTTAATGAAAGTGCAGATGATACTGATCTTGTAGCTAATGAAATAAAACTTGATAGTCTCCTATCTATGAAATGCCTGGAGCAACAATCTTGTTCTAAAAGAATTTGAAAGATCAAACTCTTTTGTTGATGGAAGTATTCAGTTAGATCTATTCATAGGCTAATTAATTTTAATACAAAGTTACGTAGTCATTCTGATATTAATTTAAATGCATCTAGTGCGCCTGGGGATAATTACCTTCCAATAGACAAAATACCTACAGTACAAACAGTTCAGTTCAAATAGTATACACGTGAACTTCTTTGTTCTTTTTTGAGATGTTATCATGTGGCTAAAGAATGCACAATTTTCTTTCACAACTTATGAAGTTAAAAATATAATTTTAATGAAATAAAAACTATCAAGCAGGAGCTACATGAACTACACATTTTCTTTGTGAAATTTTTAAAATTGTCATCCATCATTTTGTTTTGTTTGTTCATCTGTCACATCCAGATGAATTCACAAAAAAATAGCAACAAACAGTTTTTGGATTTTCAACCTACAAACAAAGTTAATCAGTCTAAATTGGGTTTGAAGTTCTGGTTTCAACCGGAAGTGGCCCAAAACCAGAAGTCAAAAACTACAACAGGTAGCAATAAATAATTTTCAGATTCATAATCTACACAAAAAGTTAGTGGACCTGGATTTGGTTTGAAGTTCTGGTTTTGATTAGAAATGACCCAAAACTGTAAGTTAAGAAATCAAAGTCGAAATTTAGAAACAAAAATAATATTGTCTGATTCCTCTTAAAGAGTAGATACAGAAATCATTGGGTTTGAAGTTCCGGTTTTGACTGGAAGTGGCTCAAAACCAGAAGTCAAGAAATCAAAGTCAGGAACTACAAGAAATAACAAAAAACGGTTTTCAGATTCGTAATCTACACAAACAGTTAGTGGGCCTGGATTGGGTTTGAAATTTTGGTTTCGACTGGAAGTATCCCAAAACCAGAAGTAAAAAATTGAAAGTCAGAATTAGGAAACAAAAATAGTGTCATTTGATTCCTCTTAAGAGTAGATACATACATCATTAATGGTTTTTGCCGTAAAGCAAAGGTAAGCCTTTTTAAAAATTGCCAACAGCTGTGAGATGCATTGTCTCATAAAAAGGGATTTTTGATCTTCATTTTATTTAGGGGGGGATCACTTAAGTGGATTGATGATCTCCACATGATAGTTTACATTTTACAGATTGACCCATTTCATATGGCATGTGAACCTGTACTTGCCATTCCACAGGAATAATACTCCACAATGAAAACATTGAATCTGGGAAATTGATTTAATTGTTGGGGGTCTGGTTTGGAGAAAGATTGCATTGGGATGAGCACATTCACAAGCTGTCTAAGAGGCTGAATAGTGTTTGTTTTAACATGAGCTGTCTACAGATGGTAACAAAAATGACAGTATACATGGGATATTTTTATCCTTTTAATAAAGTATGGAGTTATTCTGTACGGAATACCTCCTCTTAGAATAATGAATAATTTAAATTTTAGGACTTCAAGTAGGCCACTTTTTAAAATACACAATATATTAACACTACCCTGTGTTTAAATATATGAACTATATATACGCATGCGCATCAAAATTTAGACATTTATAAAAGGGATAAGACAGGTCATCATCAGAATACTCGAAATTCTGACCTCTTAATTTATCCAATACACAGACTCACTCTATGAGAATAGCCCATATTATATGGGTATTAAGCTTTATAACAAACTGAATAAAAGCATTCGGAAAGTTTCTTCCTTGTTTAAGAAACTCGAGAAAGATTCATTTTTGGAGAAAGTGTATTATTTTGTAGACAAGTATACAAATTACCTAAACCATTGAGCATGTTACCTGATTTTGATGTGTCATTAATGTGGGGTGTATTTTTACTTTCTCTTGCCTATATGAATATATAGGAAGGATAGTATTGTTTTCATGTCGATTTTTCGTAATTGAGTTTTCACCGGATCTACACGTTTTCAGACCCCCTGAACCCAAAAAACATGTTTTTAGCGATTGGTCTGTGTATACAAAATATCTCAAGAACGGACCATCGTACAAACTTGAAACTTAAGTTACATACCACTACCGGACCCGACACAAACATTTTCATCAAAATCGGTCAACCGGAAGTAGTAGTTTATTCGTGTAATTTTTCACTTTTTTGCAATTTCCTCAAAAACTGGTCCTACAATTTTTTTTTAAAATCGCCTTACTTAATTTTTTATACTCTACAAGATAGGGCAGGCGCTATGTTTGCTGAAATTCTTGGGTCAGGCTGTTTTCACGTAAAAAAATTTGTTTTTTTAAGATTGCGGCTTTAATATGCATTTCAGCGCAAAAATGTATATAATAAAAGTTGTAGAAAATTTAAAATACAACTTTATTTCAAACATTTTTTTGTATAATACTTACTTTAGCGGTAATTAGCGATTTTCTCATGAAAACGTGTGAAAAATCGATTTTTTTAAGATTTCGGCCTTAGTATGCATTTTACAACAAAAGTTTATTTAATTGAAATAATAGAAAATTAAAAGATCTACAACTTTTATTTAAAGCATTTTTCTCTACGTAGCCTAGTTTAGCGAGAAAGAGTGATTTTCCGTATTTTTAAGCTTAACAGGTAGATTTTCATTTTCCGTCTTTCACTCATGATTAAAATAAGGTTATGTTTTTTGTTTATTGCTAATGTTAGGTTATATTGGTCATTATTTGAATTGGCAAGAGAAAGTTGTGTGAGTGTTTCACACCAGATTTTTAAATTTATTTATGTATCGACTGTGTAATTTGTGTTACTATATTACTGAATCATGTAATTTATTGTTTATGATTGTGACAAGTCATCTGTTTGAGCGGATATCCGCTAAAATCAAATGTTGTATGACAATAAATATATTATTATTATTATTATTACTGTCATTACCTGTCTGAAATTCATGTATTTGAGTCTACAGTCTGTTTATTGGATGACAGTATATTAACATGGCAAGTAGTCACTTGCAATGATAATATATCAACAGAACAGTCATTGATGGACGGCTTGAAGTACGAGGAAAACGAAATGATCCAGTCTGTTCCCTGCACCCGCCACAACTCAAATGGGATACAGAGGACAGTACGCCTTGTTTGCCTAGACACAATGGTGGGATTAGGCAGTAACCAAATTGGTACTGAAAGCCAAACAGTAAACATGAAGCGCTATCATACTTTGTTGGAGTGTTTAAAAAGTAGTTTTTCAGTAACCATAAATTTTCAAGATTTCAAGTTATAAATTTAAGATAGATATCTGTATACAATCAATTTTGATACTCTTTAATTATTTACAGATCTAGTTATTAACACACTGACTACCACACTAAATTTTGTGACACCTACAGTACAGCCATCATACTTTTTTTATTTTTTCACATTTAATTCATTTTTCTTGTTATTTTACTAATTTTTTTTTGTTAAATAAACTTGTGACACTCTTGGGTCACAAGGCCTACTGGAATGATTTTACATTTCAGAGCCATGTGACCCATTTTTGTCACAATAAAAAATGTGATAAGACAACTGGGTTTAGTTGCAAAGTACTCTAGACTCTTTCAACCAACCAAAATAAGCAAAAGAAATAATAAAATTTAAAATAATAGCAGCATTCTAGTACAGCACAACAAGAAAAACTACATGTATATATGCAATGTCCTATTATTCGTAAAAGGCCAACTATTTGAACAGGCTATGCATACAATGTCACTCACTCTCTGCTGAAGCCATAGCTTTTGAAACCACATTAGTAACACATGACTTAAAAATGAGTAATGTACTGTGACTCATTTTTAAAGACAAGTGTGACACATATTTGGGTCACGTAGCAATCAATGAGTTAATGTAGTTTATACTATTACTTCTATTTAATCATATGAACCGAAGGGTTTTCACTGGAGTAAAACAACAGCGCGAGGCAGGTGCCTTTGCTCTGCTCTGTTTCAATTTACCTTCTAGCAGCAGTGTTCGTGCATTTCAAAGCTTATGCACCACATTACAACCTATACAGTTTTTTGGCAACACATTAACAAAACAAAACAAAATTGATAAGTAGATCTGTTTCTCTTTGAAAATTAGTAAAGGAAATGATGCTTTGTACACCCAAATTGAAATCCGATCCAAGACTAGATATTTACACCGTTAGAAAATGCTGTACAGACAACTAAAATTTTTAAATACACAAGTCACTTATGTTATTGTAAATAAGGATGATAAATTAAAATACATATTTTGAAGAAAACGAACCAATATTTATTCAAGAAAAAATACAATTGTATAAAAGTAACAAAAATTATAATTATTAAAAGAAAGGTAATTTTAATTATATCAACACTATAATAAAAAATTCTTTTCATAATTTTACTAAGTTCTAAATAACAACAGTACCCACAGCTGCTGACAATTCTGAAATAATTTTATTATTGTCTGGTTAAACTACACAACAGCAATTTTTCATTACTACTTATTCATTTGAAGGTTTCTAAATTTTTAATAAAGTATTTATCTTAAATTAAAATTTTAGTTGTTCATTTAATTAAAAAAACCAAACAATTTTTGCTATTATTAGAATAAATTTGGAACTGTTTTCTTTTCAGAAATACATAAAAAAAATTAGCTAAAGATACTGTTATATTAGCACACGTAAACTAAGTATATTAGCAGTTTTCCTCTATATTGTTAATGGGCAAAAAACCCATGACTAGAAACTGTAAGCTTATTTCAAGTGTGGATTTTTATATTCTGTATGACCATCCTAATTTATCACCTTTTCAATATGATGACAAATTCACATACTTGCTGACTAAATGAAAAATTACAACAAAAATATTTATTTTTTTAGAGTTAGTTTTTATTTAAGAACAGTAATTTTGTACAAGTTGTTTGTCAAATTAACATTTTTACACAGTTTTAAATGAAAATGTATTATAATCTTCTATTATTTTCATTAAGTTTAAAAAACTTAATTATATAGTACGATAAAATTTAACTAAATTGTATTTCTGTAAAACCATATAAATATTGGTGCATAATAAACACATGTCATAAGCTGATGACATGATCAGGACTTCAGCAATTTGTTTTTTCTTAGTCATCAGAATTCTCAATGTGATAAACCAGGGAAGTTAAAAATCTAATAAATAACATTAAATTTTTTAAAAACAATTTTTGTACAAACAATAAAAATATTTAAAAAGACAACAATAAAACATATAATAACAATTTTATTAAGACAATATTAAACAATTTAAGTTTATTAAATGCGTACTCCCATTTACACCTGAGATATTTTGAAAAAAATGTAACAAGTTTATCCACGGATAAAAAATACTGAGAAAAATTAAGGTAGCATTTGCTACTGCACAAATTTATAAGTTTTTATACAATGTATAGATTAAAAATTACATCTGCACTCACATTTGCAATTTATACAACAATCTCAAGTCTACATTCAGAAACAAAATCCAAATTATCTTAATAAACTTACAGATTTGTATTAAACCAAAATATTTTACAAAATAATTAAAAACACATAGTATCTGAATAGAAACATTTCCCAAATCTTTTCAATATAGAATCTTTGTTTTATAAATAAAAACTGGAATATTAATTTCAAAATTATAATTTAATAAAATCTGCACTCTCATTTGGAATTTAAGCAACAATTTCACTAATCTACATTATGAAAACAAAAATCCAAATTATCTTAATACACTTACAGATTTGTATTAAACCAAAATATTTTCAATAAATAAATCTTTTCATAATTTGGGAAAATTTGTACACTTATTTCTTTTCAATATGAAATCTTTGTTTTTATAAACATAAACTGGAATAATAATTTAAAATTTTCAAAATTAGAATTTATTAAAATCTTCCAAATAAATCATTTAAGTAAAATACACAAAAAAACAAATTATAAAAAAAAATATTTACAACAATTTAGTCAATAAAATAAAATATTACTACATAATTAAATGCTTTTTTGATTACACAGAGTAGATGATATGCATTACATTTTTCTAAACAACTACATAAACAAAATACAAGATATGAAAGTGTGCTGATGTTTTTATTTTATTCGTATCTTTATTTAATTTAACACATTCAGTGCGGTGCCAATATACATGACAAATACCGATTATGACAGAATTAAATGAGATGTAAAACAGCTTCACCGAATTACGGATGTGGTAGGACTGCCACTTGGATATTTGAAAAACACTATTTCAAGTTTTTTGTCAGTAGGGTTGGTATCTGATTTTTTAGAATTGTAGTTCAGTAGTAATAGTTAGAATAATATATTGAGTTGAGAGTGTGTGAAAGTCATTCCTTGATACATTAAATTGGTTAGTAAGGACAAAGAGTTTATGAAAAGGACTGCCGTGGTATCCGTACCACGCCCATCACTCACAAAAATCCTTACGTGGTAGGTATACCACATCCGCACGGAATGTGTTGAACACACAATTTAAGGATAAAAACTGTCTATTCTAATGACACTGCATAATTTTGAAACCATACTGAACTTGATTTATTCTCCGAGATCAAATGAAACCATAACAATGTGGTATTTTCATTCATACAAATTCAATTTCTTTCAATAATATGATTCCATTGTTTGAAAAATTTTAACACTTATCAGCATTTCTTCATGATTATTTACACAGAGAATTTCGTAAAAAATTATATTATTATTTGTTCATAAAAATCTGAATATTAAAATGACCCATTAAAAAGATACGAAAGGAATCCCATTATCTGAAACATTTTATTGATACAATTTTATAATCTGTTGTTTATATATATCTTAATTGTACAAAATAACAATTACGCAGGAATAAAAAAAAACAAAAAAAAACATGTTATCATCATTGTAAACTATCTCATTACTAAATTTTCCATTAAAGAGTACAGATATAGTAATATAGTATACTGACAAAACTTGTTGTTCATCAAGAATTAACATTGAAAAATTAAAAAAAATGATTTTAAGAAACAATAAGAAAATTATTTTTTTTGGATGAATCGGTTGTAAAAGTTATTCGCTAAAAATAAAATAAAATTAGAATTCAAACAGCAACTGAATGTTATTTACTCCACATTTTCAGAACAATTTTACAATTGCATTTCCCTGTATCATATACAATTGGCATTTTTAATAAATCCATTTCAATGATTACAAAAATTTTTCTATGCATAGATGTTTTGGTACATCAATACAAATGGATCTTACAACCAGTTTGTTAAGCTCACGCCAAGAAAGAAATCATTGTGAAAATTATTAATAGTTTTATTTTTAAATATATCACTGTAAAGAAAAAACATAAAATATTTTTAAAAATGTATAAAAAAGTACCAGGTATTAAAGTGTAAAGAATTGTGTGGAAATAACGTTTTCATTTTTCCTCAAATTTCTGACATGAAACTGACATTCGTTAAATTTGTCAGTCAATTAACCAATGTAATAAATATTAATCATCTGTAGTTTCTTCAATTACAGATAAAAATCCAAAGTACAAAAAACATAAAATTTTTCAACGGAAGTCAACAAATTAAAAAAATAAAATAAATGTTATAATCTACCTGAAAATGTTCATTAGAACTCTTTCTTTTTCTGTATTTAAGTACGGTGAAAGAAATAAACTATTTTAACCTAAAAAATAATCCACAATTGTACTTAGTCCAAATTAAATTGTGCTGACCAAGATTACAGATTTCTGTAACTTTGGACAAACAATAACACTATCCAACTCCATTTTTTTAATGGAAAATATTCAATTATAGTATTTTATAATGATAAATATAGCTATAATATATAAAAAATTATAATAAAACAATATTTTATTATTCTAGTCAAAGAATTATAAAAAATATATATATATATAAAATATATAATATCAACATATCTAAATTTTTTCAGTCTATCTTTTTTGTATTTAATAATACAAGGTAGTTTCAATTCCTAATGGTTTATTTCGTTAATAAGCACACGACCTGAAAAGAAAACAACAGAAAAATTAATAACGTGTTTTTTAAAAATAAAACTATTAAACTTTATCATATTTGTATTTTACAGTTGAAGAGATGGATTCCAAAATTTGTTAAGTCATTGCTGTGATTTTAAGTGGACAAAATTGAGTAAACTTAGACCTATCAGCCGATAATTATAATAAATGATTTCCAAAAAATACAATTTTAATCTCAACATTTTATATAAATTGTGTACACACATCCATTCCTATTACCACATTCATTTCAAAAATCAAGGCGTTGGAAATTGGCAAATCCATGGTTAAAAAACCATGAGCCAGGATATGTAAAAAAAAATAATAATTCGCTAATTTTTATTTTTCTTGCCTATATGAATATATAAGAAAAGAAAGTATTGTTTTCATGTCGATTTTTCAAAATTGAGTTTTCACCGAATCTACTCGTTTTCAGACCCCCTGAACCCAAAAAACATGTTTTTAGTGATTGGTCTGTGTGTGTGTGTGTGTGTGTGTGAACAGAATATCTCAAGAACGGAACATCGTACAAACTTGAAACTTAAGTTACATACCACGACCGGACCCGACACGAACATTTTTATCAAAATCGGTCAACCGGAAGTAGTAATTTATTCATGTCATTTTTCACCATTTTCGATTTTCTCAAAAACTGGTCCTACGATTTTTTTTTAAAATCGCCTGGTTTACTAAATTTTTTATGCTCCACAAGATAGGGTAGGCACCATGTTTGCTGAAATTCTTGGTGAGGCTGTTTTCACGTAAAAACACTGTTTTCTTATGATTATGGCTTTAATATGCATTTTAGCGCAAAAATTTATATAATAAAAAATGTAGAGATTTTAAAATCCTAAAACTTTTATTTCAAACATTTTTTTGTATAACGCTTAGTTTAGCAGTAATTAGCAATGTTCTGTTTTTTCTCATGAAAACGTGTGAAAAATTGATTTTTTTAAGTTTTCGGCCTTATTATGCATTTTACGACAAAAGTGTATACAATCGAATTTATAGGAAATTAAATGATCTACAACTTTTATTTAGACCGTTTTTCTCTACAGAGCCTAGTTTAGCGTGAAAGAGTGATTTTTCGTATTTTTAAGACAAACCGAGGTCGATTTTCATTTTGCGTCTTTCACTCATGATTAAAATAAGGTTATGTTTTTTGTTTATTTCTAATGTTTTATTACCAATGGTAGGTTATATTGTTTAAATTATTTGCATTGGCAAGAGAAAGTTGTGTGAGTGTTTCACACCAGATTTATTATACTATTTCCCACAAAAAATATAATAAGGAGCTCAATTTGGTGTTTTATCTACAATTACTTCCACTTTATCCCTTCTGACATTTATTATCCATTTCTTTCTTAAATTTAAATAATTTAGATTTACCCTGGATTAAAAAAGTTAATACTAAAATACTGATCCAATTTTTCGTTGCAATTCTCAATTCTATTCCATACAGAATATTTACGTTATTTCTATACTCTGGTTCAATTATCCAGTATCTCTTTGAAGTGAAAACCACTGTAAATGTTAAAGTGTAAATAATATGATTTCACTTACCTTTATTCATCAGATTATGAAGGTCGTCCCATGGTGCCAGCAGGAAATCTACTCATGTGATTATCTGATGCCAAACCATTTACGCGTGGCTGATTAAACCTTTGTCCTAGAGACTGTGGATTTGGTGAAGGACCAGGAACTGGAAATGCATGTCTTGACTGATAATTGTTAGGTGTGTAATTCCTGTACTGGACCAATGGAGCACCCCTTAACATGGCAGCATTTCCATTTTGGTTCACATGATTAGACTGTTCTAATACAGGCAGTCTGTAATCGACATTGTTCCCGAAACCACTGAAATTGAATGGTGGTATTTGCTGAGCAGAGCTCTGAAATCTTGGCGGGCAGAAACGAGATGAGGAATTAGATGGTGCAACAAATCTTGCAGGTGCCAATTCAAAAGATTTTTGTGCTTTCCATTTCTCATTCTGCTTACGCTGGACAGGCTCACTCCGACTGCTTCTAGAGGGCTGTTTGTTTTGATCTCTTCTTGTTTCAGTAATGCTTGGGAGCACAGTAATGCGATCAGTACTCTTAACATTTTCTCTGGTAGAACTATCAACTGGTTGAACATTTTTTAATTTTTTTGCTGCAGTCTTTACATCAAAATGAACTTTCTTCACAAATTTATCTTTAGGTTCCACTTTGTTTTTGTTTCTTTTAGCTCTAGGGCAATCCTTGGCCAAATGACCAATATTTTTACAAATTCTGCATGCACGATCACTCGCTGGAAATTTTTCCGTACTGAACAAGCCAAAGTATGCCTCCTGAAAATATAACAGGCAATTAAAGAAAGCTAACAAATAAATACTGCAGAATTTTTGAAATAATACTTTAGTAGTAACTATACTTGAAAAATGTTACAATACTATCTGTGCCCTAGAGGTGAAGGGTGTTAACTCCAATTTTGGCAAATTAAGTTTTAAAATTAGCAAGAAAGCTATATAAAAGTTGCGATCACCACATTAACTCCACTTTCGTATGATGATAAGGAAGATTTTTCAAATGACTCCTATTTTTAACTCTAATTGAATGTATACTCGTTATTGACAATAAGTTATTTTATTTTCAATTATTTTGTTTTTATTATCTTACTAATAGGCCTCATACTTTGCTTGAATTCTGTAATTTTTTCAAACAATGTTGTGAATAAAATGCTGTTTCTTTATCAGAATAGTGTTAGCAAAATATATTTTGTCTAAATTTTGTTTTCGTGTGATTAAATAAAGTTACATTGGGGGTTAATAACTCTAATGCAATTAAAACGCAGAAAGACAAAGATTATGAAGTCCTGTGGGTGGTCAGGGGGTAGTCGAAGTTAAGGAAGTTATTTAATAATTTAAATCTCTGTATGTGAAGCAATTTTTTTATACAAATTTAAAAATTTCTCTCACGTTCAACATTTTTTACAAAATAAAAAAAACTTCCATGTTTTTGGTTTTGAAAAATTACTAAAATGGAGTTAACTTCCTTTACTTCTTAGGTACAGCTATTATCATCAATGTCCCTTGTACTTCAGTACTGAACTGCCAGCACTTGACTTTATCATCACACATGCCTGAAATCAGTGATGTAAACTTCCACCCATCAGAGAAGATACCGCACGCACTTCATCCAAACTGACAGCTAGTTGGATTCTTCTCGCTCTCTTTGACTGCTATAAAAGCGAGTGTACCACAACAACCAATGGCACATGGCTCCTGGACAAATAATTAGTTAGAATGGGCTAGGATGTGTAAAACCTTTAATGCAATAGATTGGATGGTTTTTTTTCTATTTATACACAGTCAACATCATGATAGATAGCAAAATTAAATTTTAACGTTACTAAACGCACATTAGAATAATCTAAGAAACACAAAGAAATATGACATATTCCTTTCTTTAACACTTTGAAGCCTGAGCTGGTATGTGTCACGGATTCCTGGGGGTTTTAGAGTAAACTTAAAAAAATTTTAAAAGATTTAATTTCTATCACATCTTAATGATTTTTGCATCAAATTGATTAAAAAATCAAAAAGTTTATTACTATTAATTTACATTGAAATTATTATACTTACTAACTTTATGAGAGTTATCTAAATATACACCAAAAAATTATGAAAAAAGAAATTGTTACCTGCTACACACTTCCTAGTTTTGAAATTTTACAATCCTAAGCACTAATAAAAAAACAGTTTATATAAATTTTATAGAAAAGCAATGAAATAAACTATACACTAAAAATATTTGAGTACTAAAATTTAAAATATTTACACATAATTAGTTTTTGTATGAAACACTCTGTAACACAATGGTAAGCACAATGCAACATTACAGTCAGGGCAGTACCAGGTTGTTTCTTTCCTTCCAGCCTTTCCCGTTGCAGCTTTGCTGTTTTCAGAGTAAACTTTACAGCAAAACACAAAAAACATAAAATGAAAAAGAAATTATAAATATTACTGTCAAATAACCGCACAAAGTGATCTGGAAGACAAAACATTACGACGTAGAAGACCAAACGAAAACGATTACCGACAAAATACGAAAGAAAAGCAATTATTAAAAACTAGAAATAAACTATATTGTTTACAAATATCAAATACAGAATAACTACAAACCTCATATAACTAAGTACTTATGTGCATCGACAAAAACATAACCTCAAACAAGGCTCAATGTTTTTCTACGTAATTCACAAAATATTCAGTAGATTTCGCTGTACGTGTAGAAAATTAACTAAATGAAATATAGAATGAATCTGTGCAACCAAAGCCCGATATAACCTTGTCTAAATCTTACTACAGAATTTAATGTGGCGGCCCGAGGTACACTCAGGCTTCAGACAACTGCGATTTAGGCTCACCCCGAGCAATACTCGGGCTTAGGCTTCAAAGAGTTAATTGGCTGGATGGATTAGTTTTCATCAAGTCTTAAACTCAAGCACACATAATAAATAAATGGACAGTAATGTTTATGGATAATACGTAATTTACAATCAACACATTTTCAAGAACACAAGAATTATTACAATAGATATTAATCAGTCATCATAAATACACTAACAAGGTTTTTTTATTAAGCAGAATATATTGTATAAACATGTAGCTGTGAAGACTAAGTCCATAAGAATTTCAAAGCTGAGTGAAGTAAATATCCAAAGAAAAACCATCAACCATATGATTTAACAAACAAATAATTTAGTTGAATGTCGCCCAATGAATAAAATACAGTCAATTCCAGATTATTGGGGCACATCGGGGCTGGAGCGGGGTGTAGCCCAATTAAACGAATTTGTAAAATGTGGTGTATACGATACTGTATTTTGTTAAAATTATCACACACAAATTTTACATGCAAGTTCTATCCACGTACACAAAAAAGGGTATCAGAAGAATAATTAACTTTTTAGCAAAACCTTTTGCCTTGGTTTTAAGCATTGGACCATTGACACTAACACTTTGTGAAGTTACATTGGCAAACAATTCATTCAATGCTTCTCAACAAGTGGATCCTTCCTTTACGTTTTCTTGGAGCACGATACAAGCTATCGTAATTTTTGGTACACCGGTTAGTTCCGATAGTTTGTGTTGGCTTAAGTTAGGTGGATACGTTTTTATTCTGTCGAGAAGCTTTATTCGTTCACAGTCATATAGTTACGCGGCATTTAACTCACAAAGACGTTGATAGTAGGTACTGCACTGTAAGCCTACGCATAAAAATATAATTAAACGTGTGAAACGTATGGGAATTAAAAAAATAATAAAAAAGTAGGGCCTGCAGATAACAAAACAACCAGACTCGAGAAACAATATGTTACAGTACACTCATGAAATCACAAAAACTAATTAGAAGCATGGAATTACGGACATTCTATGTATGTATGACAAGTAACAACTAACCATAATTTGTAAGTAGGCTATACAGCTTGTAAGGTTGGGCATAAATAGTGGATATGACTCTCTGAAAATTTGTGCAATGACGATTATGTAGCCTACACACTGTACTGTAAATGACATCTTTATTATGACTGATGTGTGATTACTGTTGTTTATCTGTCGAAATGTTTACTACCTCTATCCTGCCCATTATCTTATCTTGCCGCTTAGAACCATGTGTTGTTTTGTCGCTGGCCTGTAATGATTTTAATAAAACACATATATTGTACATACATCAGATTGGCCCCATTAAGTGGCATTATGGTCCGAATAAACAGAGTACTTATCAATGTAAAATCCCGTTCTGTTTTTGTTCATTAAAGAACTGTTCCAAAAAAAAAAAGCAGCTGCCCTTATTAACCAGTGAGCCAGTTATCCGGAATAGACTGTACATAATTATATTAAGTACTTGTAAAACTAATTTATCTAAAATTACCTCTAAGAATTCAAGAGGAATAGAGCTGCATTCTGCGGCGAAGATTTCTCTGGCAGCAATTATTTGATTTTGGATGTATATGTTCACTGTAACAAACATTAAATTCTGGTTAAATACATTTCACTATTATTAAAATACAATTAAATACAATTTAAATACAACTAACTATTATTTTACTATTATTACAATTCACTATTATTTTTTTGTATAAATTATGTTAAAAACAGAAAGAATACACACTCTCCTAGAACACTCATTGTTCACCATGACAAGGAATAATTTAATAATCAAAATAGGCATTTTCTAGAGGTCAGAATTTAATAAATTACACCTTATTTCATAGCTAAAAGATCAGGGTATCAAATGGAGCAAAATCCAGAAAAAATAAATATTTTGACTGAAATCCTGGTGACTCCCCCTTTAAGGTCTCTATTTTTCAGTCCATTAAAAAAACTGAATGAAGGTGCACTGACGACACCATCAGGGAGTGTTTCTAAAGATCGACCTCCAGCAATAAAAAGAAATTCTGTTTTTCGATTGTACAAAAATTTACTTTCGGATTTATTATCGCATTATAATAGGAACTACAAGGGTGAATCAAATTTAAACAGTAATTTAGCTATTAAGCGTAAGGAGTAGCTCTGAGCCACGCGATAGTGTACGATGAAAAGACATTTTATGTAGAGTCGAGGAACCGACTTACTGAGAGATCACTTGATTGATAGCGTAAGGAATTCGGTTAGAGAGGATTGTTTAAACGATTCCCCTCCAATTAAAACCTAGTAATAGTAATAATACCCTTAGTATGCGCTGTTTTAATAATATTAGCCACAACGTTTTCGAATAATTACTGTATTAACAAAATATTTTATTAATATAATACTACAAATTATTATTCATAGTTTATTATAATAATAAAGTAAAACATCTGGTGTGAAACACTCATACATCTTTCTCTTGCCAATGCAAATAGTGAACAATATTATCTAACATTGTAATAAAACATTAGAAATAAACAAAAAAACTAACCTCAAAAAAAACCTAATTTTAATCATTAGTGAATGATGCAAAATGAAAACCAACCTTAGTATGGCTTAATAATATGGAAATTCACTTTTTCACACTAAACTATGCTCTGTAGAGAAAAATGCTTGAAATACAAGCTGTAATCTTTTAATTTCCTATAAATTGATAATGCACACTTTGGTCATAAAATGCAAGGCCGAAATCTTAAAAATATCCATTTTTTTAGTTTTTCGTGAAAAAAAAAAACAGAAAATCACTAATTACTGCTTAACTAAGCTTTACACAAGAATATGTTAAAAATAAAAGTTGCCTACAACTTTGTGTACACTTTTGCCCTAAAATGTATATTAAGGCTGCAATCTTAAAAAAAATTTTTTTTTCTATGAGAGCACAACCTCCTCAAGAATTTCAGCAGACATGGCACCTACCCTATCATGAAGAGCATGCAAAATTTAGTAAATGAGGCGATTTAAAAAAAACAACTGTAGGAACAGTTTCTGAGGAAATTGCAAGAAAGTGAAAAATTACACGAATAAACTACTACTTCTGGTTGATTGATTTTGATGAAAATGTTCATGTCGGGTCCTCTAGCCGTACCTAACTTAAGTTTTTAGTTTCAACTTGGTATGATGTACCGTTCTTGATTTATTTTGTTCACACACACCAATCACTAAAAACTTGTTTTTTTTTGGGTTCAGGTTAGTGGAGAGCATTAACTGTTACTTTTAATAGTTACAAGTGATTTAGTAGTAGTAACTGTGTATAGGCCTACTAAGCATATTTTTCATTCATGGTTATTATTATTATTATTAACCCTTACTAACTGGGAGCCCAATATCACTCATCATAATCTTTCTTTAAACTCAATTATCTCTGCAACTATTCATTATTTTATAACTGGTTTAGTTTTATTAGATAAAGATTTTTTTCTTCTTTTATTTGATGTATCTTGCATATTTGTACGATGAAAATTGACGACTTGGAGTTACGTGAAATAAAGAATTTTTTTTGAAGAGCCAGTACTAAAATTTGAACGTTTTGATCCATAACTTTTCAACAAAAAAAGGTCTTTGTTTGCGAATGACATCATCAGTTAGCTTTAAATGTAACAATCGAAATCAATAAATTAGAAGTGCCGGCGACAAATTTTATGACCCTAAAATCAAACAAAGAAGGTTAACACTACCCGTCTCGCCTATCCCTCGGTTAAAAGAATTTTTATTAGGCGTAAAATGACAGTCCGCATAATCGTTAAAAATCTCTGTTCTTGTCAGGTTAATCAACAGTTATTAAACTTGTAATTTTTTAAATTGTTACTTTTTACTTTCTCTTGTCAAATAATATAGGAAAGAATAGTATTATTTTTGAAATCGTGCTTTCACCGGATATACACGTTTCCAGGTCCTATGAATCCAAAAATAACATGTTTTTAGCGATTGATTTGCGTGAACAAAATATCTCAAGAATATAACATCGTACGAAGTTGAAACTTGAAAAGTTTCATACCTCAATGGGACCTGACAAACATTTTCATCTGTATCCTAAACTAATAATAAAAAAACCAATTAAGTGTAAAATAAAATAGATGGGTTGAACTCTGTATACAATAAAAATAACAGTTATGTAACTGTGATGATAAATTCAAAGGAACTACCACTACCGTTGGTTTGTTTAGTCTAGCAGATGAGAAGAATAACAAGAGGAAGAGACCGAGTATGGAAGAGAAAGAGATTGAAAAGAGCCAGAAACTGAAGTAAAGAGAATGAATGCGCTGGCTATAGAAAAAGAACGCTAGCCCTTAAGGCCCACTATGTCATACACAGCTGTTTTAGTGATTAAGGAGTAAGGATACAAGTATTGTAAGACAAAAGTATTGATTCAAAATACATTTTGTCTATTAACTATGAACATTGAATGAAAGAGTGATTGGGGAACGAAAGAACTGTTACTTGTCTACGTAAAGAATTATGGTCATTGTGTCATTTTGTCTTAACAATGAACACAGAATGAGTAGGCTAACTGATTTTTGTAACAGTGACTGGGAAACGGTTACTTGTAAATCTGAAAAACTGATCACCGTGACTCGTTTAAGTAACAGTTCTTTTGTTTTTACATTAGTTCAAGGGGTCTGAAAACGTGTATATCAAGTGAAAACTTGATTTCGAAAAATCCACATGAAAACAATACTTTTCTTTCAACATATTCATATAGGAAGGAAAGTATTGTTTCCATGTTGATTTTTCACCGACAATACACGTTTTCAAACCCCCTGAACCAAAAAACAAGTATTTAGCGATTGGTCTGTGTGTGTGAACAAAATATCTCAAGAACGGAACATCTTACAAAGTTGACACTTAAGTTAGATACCACCAGAGGACCCAGCACAAACATTTTTATCAAAATCAGTCAACCGGAAGTAGTAGTTCATTCGTGTATTTTTACATTTTTGCAATTTTCTCAAAAAAGCATTTAAGATTTTTAAAAAAATCGCCTCATTTACTACAATTTCTATGCTCTACAAGATAGGGTAGGCCTCATGTCTGCTGAAATTATTGGGGTGGCTGTTTTCTCATAGAAAAAATGGTCATTTTAAGATTGCGCCCTTGATATGCAATTTAGCGCAAAAGTGTAAACAATAAAAGTTGCGGACAATTTAAAAATCAACAACTTTTACGCCAAATATTTCTTTGTATAAAGCTTCGTTCAGCGGTAATTAATGATTTTGTTTTTTTATGAAAATTCGTAAAAAAGTGGATATTTTTAAGATTTTGGCCTTAGTATGCATTTTATGCCAAAGTATATACTATAATCAAATGTAAAGGAAATTAAAAGAATACAACTTTTATTTCAAGAATTTTCTGCTACAGAGCCAAGTGAAAGTGATTTTTCATCAAACTGAGGTTGGTTTTCATTTTACATCATTCAATCATGATTAAAATTAGATTATGTTTTTTGTTAGTTTCTAATGTTTTATTACTATGTTAGGTTATATTGGTAATTATTTACATTGGCAAGAGAAAGTCATGTGAGTGTTTCACACCCTATATTTTACTACTGAGTTTTATATACATAAATTTGTTTATAAATAGGACATGTTAGTTTCTAAAATCGTAATGTAGTAATTTGTCATGTTGGCCAGACCCTGTGGTGAATGAAGTGAAGGTATCATTTGGAGGGTGGAAAGTAAGTGTTTTTTGGAGGGCCTGGTATGCTGATAAACATACTCTTTCAACTCAGTGAGAAAGGTAATAGTAAACCACCTCACTCCTCGTTTTTACTTAGTAAACCTCTAGAGGTTAAAACCAATCTTTCGGTTGTTGACCTAAACAACACAAAATTAACCCTTACAGTGCCAGCGTCCTAATATTAGGACGTGACGATTTAGACTAAAAAATGCCAGCCTACTTTTGTGCAATTTGTAGCATTTTATATATCTATCCATAACATGGCTATTTTTCAAGGTACTGTGATTTTTTGTTTTGTTCATAAAAAAATTTGATCTTGTATGACATTTAACTTGGAACATATTTCTTACAATTTAAAAATAAAATGATACGTAGACATTTTTATGAAAATTTCCTTTTTAATTTAAAAAACAAATCACCCTAAAAAATTATGTTACTCAATTTTACTTAGGCCTATATTACTTTAAAGACAATTTAATTATGCAAAAATCACAAAAAATTTATTTATCTATCGTAAAAAATAATAAAAATGTTTTTTAATCAATATTAATCAATTATATTTCTTAATTATTATTTTCATACGTTGTTTATAAAAATTAAGTGAAATTTAAAATCCTATGAACTTTTTAGTCAAAGTACTAATTAAAGGACGACGCTGGCATGTTTTATTCTAAATCTTGATGTCCTAATATTAGGACACTGGAAAACCATTACAATTAGCAGAAGTAAACTCCTCCACCAATAAGATTCCATGCAAGAAAACAAATTATAAAAATGCTTGTTTTACTTACTACTGTGGCTCAAATTTGACCCCAAATTATGATTAATATCGAATGGATCTTCAATGGATATGTTCTTTGTTGGCCATTGTTTTTCTTCTTTAGTGATCACTCTTGAACAACGGACTGATATAACGTTTTGCTCAAAATTAAATCTTCTACTGTAGAAATCAATCATTCCTAACCATAATGGGGCAAGTCCACTTGTATTTTTTTGGAAACCATCCCAAACGTGTTTCTGTGAAACAAAAGTTACAAAAATTGTAAGATTATATTAACCTTTTCAATACTGGCGGCAAGTACGAGGGCAGTCCAGAAAGTCTGTCACGCTTTGAGTTGTACCCGCTAGGGGTGGAGCTATCGCGGCATTTCTTCGTTCAGTGGGTATCCAGAGGTCTGTGTCGCTCTTCGTTGTTTTTCAACAATTTAAAATGTGTGCCGCAATTCAAAATCCCACCAGATGTTAAGTACGGTTTCTGTTGGTTAAAAACAATAAACCAATTGAGATTTATCGCCAAATCTGTGAAGTTTATGGGGACGATGTTTACACTGAAAGTGGAGTACGGCGTTTGTGCATTCAGTTCAAAAATGGCCAAACTAATGTTCACCAGGAAGAACGAAGTGGACGGCCAAGCCTTGTGACTGATGACATTGTGAATAAAGTCAATGAGAAGATTAGAGAAGACCGTCAATTCACCATAAGAGAGTTATCACTTTTTTCCCACAAATTTCAAAAAGTTTATTGCACGAAATTGTTACAGAAAAATTAGGTTATCACAAATTTTGTGCAAGATGGGTGCCCAAAATCCTAACAGAAACCCACAAAAATCATCGTTTGGCTGCTTCGTTGTCATTTTTGCATGCTTACGAGGAAGATGGTGACTCACTACTCGATCGAATCGTTACAGGAGACGAGACTTGGGTGAAGCCAAGACATGGCTTGCGATGCAGTGCTTTGACGATGACGCGGAGCTGCAGGAGGGTGTGACTAACTGGTTAAAATCACAAGCGGTAGACTTTTATGACGCTGGCATTTCAAAATTAGTTCACCGCTATGATAAGTGTCTTAATTTGTTTGGCGATTATGTAGAAAAATAGCATTTTAGTTGCACTTTCAAATGTATACTCGTATAATAAAAATTTTTTTTCTTGTACAGTGGGTCCTCGACTTATGAACATTCAACTTACGAACATCCGGAGATACGAACGCCAGAAACTATTTTTTTTATCACTTGATATAATTTGGAATGTAATTACAACAAAATTTCCAAACAATGTTTAGAGCGGTCAATGAGTTTAGAGCTGTCATGTGTTACAAAATTATTTTGGAAGAAAAGAAACTTGTACAGTTCAAACATCCATTCAAAACTTTTTTCAAACAAAGCCAAAGCTGTAAATATTGTAAAACCATCTTCAATATGTTTTAAATTTTTATGAAATGTTTACTTTTTATTTTATATTTTTGCTATTTTTTATTTTTAATGGTCTTTTCTTTCTGTATAAAGTATTCAATGTATTTATGTGTTAACTGTATTCAGTTGCTAAAAGTATATTATACAGTATGTATTAAGTTACTATAAGTACATATTAAAAACGAATAAAAAGGTTTAACAGATTTTATCTTTATTTAGTTGCTGATTACTATTTCACTAAGTATGCTAGTTTTTGTACATTATGAAAAGCAATCAGGTCGCTAGTGTCCACTACGAAATCTACTGACGTGTATTCCGACTTACGAACAATTCGACTTGCGAACACTCAGCCGGTACGCATTATGTTCGTAAGTTGAGGACCCCCTGTACTTAGTTTTTTTTTATATCACAACGTTACAGACTTTCTGGACTGCCCTCGTACATTACATATAAATATATTACGGCAAGTACATACTCATAAACGGCTGGATATCTGGAGTAGCTTTGCGTTGAATTAACTCATCTAATATGATTTTAGTAACAGGATAATCTAAAACCTTTGACTTTAAATCAAAACTTTATACATACAGTACACATAGTTGTAGAAACTGTAATGATAATCAAGAAAGCACAGTAAATTCATGTAAACTGTCTAACCTAAAAATATAACGTTATTGTGTACAGCATCACATGTGTTTGTGATTTATCATGCCAAGTTCAGAAACCAGGTTTCATTTATAAGTGTTTTATTGACCTGATATCTGATGGTGAAATTAAAGAATTCAACATAACGTAAAAATTACATGAAATGCAAAGTCCGATGATTTATCTGCCGACTAAGAAATAACTTAGACTTCACAAGAATTGCTTAATAATTTTTAAAGTTAAAATTAATCTTGAATATGTAAAATTTATTTAAAATATAATACTCTGAAAAATTTAATAGAAAATTAGTTTTTAAAGAAAGTAAGATGAATTAAATCAAGAATATTGTAAGTAATAATATTGTAATTATCAAGTTGGTAACGTGCTCGCCTCTCATTATGTGGTCTTCGGTTCAAATCCCATTCAGGCATGACATATTTTCATACATTACAAAAAAAATTCATTTCATCCTTCACTGTCTGCATTAGCAGTAATTGCAGAACAGTCGGACGTTAAACAAAAAAAAGAAGTGAATATTGCAAGGTGTTTTCAAAATTTTTGTAACAACGTAAAACTACAGTTTAAATTCGTTTGGTAAATATTTTAATTTTCAAGGTTTGTTTTAATAGCCATTTAATTGGTTCAGTACGGTAACTTTTATTCTTTGAGTGAATTCTATTAAACTTTTCTCTTAAATTTAAATGCAATTAAGTCTAGGAATTTTATCATGAATTTTAAAACAGTGTTGAATTCTCTGCATTTTTCCACCGGCATTCTCCTTGTTAGACCATGTAAATTGCATGGATCTACGTAAATTATATTACGGAGCCACATATCAATTACTCAGTCTCTTTCACATGGGTACAAACGTTTTGTTTTTCTGTTTTGCTTACTACCTCCAGAGGAGGAGAACATTTATGGCTTTGATTTTCCACTTTATTACGAACATTTCAAAGCTTTTTGGCCCAATCACACAACACTTGGGTTTTACTCAAGAGTAGCATCGCCAAAGTGGGCTTGAGTCTATTAAAAATTTTGCTATCCCCTCTCCATCTCCCCCCACGGATTCCCTGGGATGCCACGCTACTCAGGTCACTACATGAGTCCAATGACAAAAGATTCTGGTTTATGTTCGAATGACCCTTGGAGTTGGCTATATTTATAACATATTCCTCTAATTACCAGACTAATACATAATATGACACACACAAACATATATATACATGGGATTTTAAAAGATACATACCAAATTTTCAATGTCTGAAAAGTACCGTATCTGCTTGCCTTCAACGGTTCTGGTTCTCACAAGCTCTGGACACAACTAAAACAAAAACATTTCTTTGTCATAATCATAATTAAGCCTATTTGATAAACAACCATGCTCTTAAAAATTTGAACACATAAAGTTGAATATTTATTCTGATTTGAGTAGTTAGAAAGTTTTACGTTCTTGGTGAAAATTTAATGATACGAGGGATGTTAAAAAATGAGGAAAATTGATAGAGAAAAAAAATTATTTAATGACAATTAAACATGCACTACTTTTTAACATAGTGGTGGCCATGGCTAATTGATGTCCAATAAACTTGAAAATAAAAAAAGTCTCCAGTAACACTTATGACATGTCTCACCATTCATAATTTTCCTGATTCCCACAGCATACAGATCTTTTCCAGCAGTTAGAACCATTTATGCACTACTTTTTTGACCATGTTGTCGGTCGAACATCTTGTGGTGTAACATTTTTTTTGAGTGGACTTAACACATAAAAACTGTTAAGGCTGTCCAAGATGATTCAATTTTGCGTTCAACTTTCCTCTTTCACATATTGCATGCAACTACGCAGATTTAACATTTAATGACGCATGCCTTTTTTCATGGTACAGAAGAGTATCGATTTTCCATGGATTGTTTAACCGGGGTTTGGATTAACCGTGCGATCACTAGAAATTTTTTTTTTTTGGTTTAACGTCCAACTGTTTTGCAAATTGCTGCTAATGCAGACGGTGAAGGATGAAATGAATTTTTTGTAACGTATGAAAAATGCCATGCCCGAGTGGGATTCGAACCCAAGACCGTGTGATGAGACGCGAGCATGTTACCAGCTCCTAAAATAAGTTGCAAAGAAGCTTTAACTGGTGCCGATACATTACTAACTTTCATGGAAAATCAGGATGACACAGATTACGTGGACATTTTACATATTCGTGGTTATATAAGAAAAATAAAAGAAAAAAAATTGCGGCATAAAATGAAACAAAGTAAAATAACAGATTTTTTGTTTTTTTTTTTGGTACGTAGTTTAAGGTAAGACTTATATAAATTTATGTTGTAAATATTTTTATTTCAATACAATTTGTTGCTTTGTACCTACTTGTGAAATCGACAGCTATTGTTTGTTCTAACCAACGTGTAATTTTAAATTAATTTGTGTTATTTATTATTATTAACGTACAATTTTTAAATTTGTATTCTGGCAGAAATTGAAGAATAATTAATTGTTTTCATAGAAGATTATAAATGATATGAATTATACAAAAACGAGGAATTCCCAGCTGAAGGAGTATTCAAATAAAATACAATCATATCTACATTGCATGTGAATGGAAAAGTTGAAACATCTAGAACAGCCTTTAGGAAGATGTGGTAACACCTGCCAACCCAACTTCTCAAGCATATCTCTTGTTCTTTGAATGGTGTGTGGGTGTGTGTTGTCGAGAGAATCACACTCTTATGAGAGCGACCATGATACACTGTTCTACTGATCTTCTAAATGGTCACAAAAAAGATAATATTGCTAGGCTTAGTAAGTCCCAGAAGACCACCAAAATTTTGAAGCAAGTAATCCAAAAAAGTGAAGCATGCTTATTAATTGTCAAATTTAAATACGGTAAAAGCTAAAAAACAATGGCATAAGAAAAGATATTTTACTTTTGGATGATTCATTATCATTAACCCTTTGACGTGTAAGGCTTTTGCTGATAGGTATGCGAAAATGCACAGGCCGATTTTAACAAAAATATAAGCATTTTTTCCAACTACCACCAAATATACAATTGTTTAGATACAGTAATGAAAAAAATCACACTTACCAAAAAGGTTCTACAAATTCGTGTGATATGGTTCAAAATTTGTTGCATTGACTCAAAATTAAAAAAAAAAAATTTAATATCAAATTTTTTTATACCAATGATTTATAAAATTTTCACACAATTAAAATCTTGATACCCATAACAAATGATAACTCCAGTTCATTATAAACGAAATAAAAAAAAAAACATCAAAATATACACAGTAGTTCTTGAGAAATAGTTGTTTTTATAAACTACTCGGACGGCACTAACCTCAAAATAGACACGCGGATACATTGGAAACAAACATGCTTTTCTCTTATCCGATATTACGCAGTTAAAAAAAAATCGATTATTTCGTTATTCGATACTATCGTAATGTCTATTTTCTTAGCTTCATTTTAAGTATACACTTTCCCCATCTGTCGTGAAACATACAAACTATATTTCGTTTTAATAAGAGTACCGATAGATCGTTACCATATGCGCTTCGGCACAATAGCAGAGTAACGATATATCGTTACCCTACACGTAAAAGGGTTATTATTATAATCACCCTTGTCTTCATCAAAATCTCCAAATTAGTTTATTTAGATCTCAAGAAAACTTGAAAAAAGTCAGAATCGATGAAAAAAGTTATGTAAATTATAATTAAAGTACAGTGAATTGGTTGCAACAAAACAGGCACTTACTTCTTGTAAAACAGGCAAAACAGGTGGGTCACAATGCTGTAGATAATATATAACCATTAAAACGTGTCCGTACGTTGGGATGCTTCCCTTGGCTGCTTCTGCTATCAAACACCTCTGAGCAAATAATTTCCACAGATAAACTAAAACCTGTGAAACAATATTAACAAATATTTATCATCATCATCCGTCATGGTTTAGGCTATTGAGCCTGTTCCGGTTTCCACCTCTTCCTCGGTCGACCCACATCCCTTCTACCATCCGATCTGGACATCCAGGCTTGAAGTGGCAAATGGTTGTGTGGCATTCGGAGCAGGTGATCTGTCCATCTTTTTCTATATTGCTTGATCACATCTACAAGTGGCTATACATTGCATTCTTCTCTTATCACTTCGTTTCTAATGTGATCCAGCCTTCTAATGAGATCCCCTCCTAGTGAGTACAAGACCTTGACGTAGGTGGAGGGGCTTGTGTGCTCCTTTGACCCCGAGAGCTATGCCGGCGGTAGTGTAACTACTGGCAGGGCCTCCCAAGCCGGACAGGTCGAGGGGTAGAAGCCAGACAAAGAAGTACTCTAAGAAATGCTACTGCCTTGTAGATGTGGTATCGATTCATCAAAGGCTGAGGGAAGAAAACCCTGAAAGAAAATTGCAAACCCGGTGAATGGCTTTGAGGGTGGAAGAATACTTTAATCATTCTTACCAGCGGAGAAGGCAGAGGTACCTAGGAGTTGGGTCTCCGAATGAAACCCAGAGCATGTTCAGAGGCTCTGAAGTGGCGGCCCCACTACTGGACTTACTTCGCACAGGGCCCGTAACCCGGCCGGAGGACATTTCAAATCACTGGCAAGAATACACCAGCCTCGGAACAATCGGACAGGAAAACTCGGAAATTAACAGGACATGCAACAAATATTTATTGCATACCTAAAGTCAGTGATTACAAAACATTATTGTTAATTTGTTCACCTAACTCTCTTAACCCCTAAGCAAAAACACTGAAAAATATCAGCACCAATAATAAGCTAAAAGTTATTTCAGGAAACACTTGTTACTGAAGCCATTCTTTCTTGCACTTTTGTTAACTCATAATAAACCCCTCATTTACTTCCATGCCAATGCTAAAAATAAAAGTTGTAGATATTTTATTTCCTGTAAATTTTGATTATATGCACTTTTGTTGAAAAACTTATACGAAGGCCGAAATCTTAACAAATCCATTTTTACAGATTTTCACGGAAAAAAAATAAAAACAACAGAAAATCGCTAATTACCACTAAACTAAGCATTATACAAATAAATGTTTGAAATAAAAGTTGTATAATTTGAAATTCTCTACAACTTATATTATCTACACTTTTGCACTAAAATGCATATTAAGGCTGAAATCTTTAAAAAAACGTTTTTTTCTATGAGAGAACAGCCTCCCCAAGAATTTTAGCAGACATGGCGCCTACCCTATCTTTGATACTATAAACCACAACCTACTGTAGTATTAGATCTGCATCTCATTTCTAATTGTGTTGGACCATTATCACTTTGAAGCCTGAGCTATAAGAACATGGTATGTCACGGTATCCTGGGGGTTTTAGAGTAAACTTCAAAAAATTCTAAAAGATTTAATTTCTGTCATATCTTAATGATTTTGGCATCAAAGTGATTGAAAAATCAGAAAGTTTATTACTATTAATTTACATTGAAATTATTATACTTACTAAATTTATTAGAGTTATTCAAATATACACCAAAAAATTATGAAAAATGAAATTGTTACGTGCTACACACTACCTAATTTTAGAGTTTTACAATCCTAAACACTACTAAAAAAACAGTTTATAAAAATTCTACAGAAAGGCAATGAAATAAACTACACACTCAACATGTTTGATTTCTAAAATTTAAAATATTTTACACATAATTAGCCTTTGTATGAAACACTCGGTAACACACTGGTAAGCACAATGCAACATTACAGTCAGGGTATCGATATAGTACCAGGTTGTTTCTTTCCTTCCAGCCTTTTCAGTTGCAGTTTTGCTCTTTTTTGAGGTAACTTTACAGCAACACACGAAAAATATAAAATGAAAAAGAAATTATAAATTAATATTTATAATTTCTTTTTCATTTTATGTTTTTCAATGAAATAAAAAAAAACCACACAAACAAAGCGATCTAGAAGACAAAACAGTACAACCGAACAATTTACCGAGTGAAAACGATTACTGACAAAAACGAGGAAAACAATTATTACAAAGTAGAAATTTAACTATATTATTTACAAATATCAAATAGAGAATAACTACAAACCTCATATATTTACGAAAAAATTAAAAAAAATCACGACCAAGTACACATATACATCAACAAAAACATAACCTCAAACACGGCTCAATGTTTTTCTACATAGTTCACAAAATATTCGGTAGATTTCGCTGCAAGCATAGAAAATTAAACTGAATAAAAATAAATAGAATGAATCTGGGCAAATGAAGCCCAATATAACCTCGTCTGAATCTTACTACAGAATTTAATGTGGCGGCCTGAGGTATACTCGGGCTTAGGCTTTAAAGTGTTAATGTAGTCTATTTTACCTCACTTTACATATCTCCAACCCCAAATAGTCTTATTTGCCTCTCCCTCGAACCCCTTTCCTCCAACTCAGAATCCACGGTTTAATCTGGCTCTGTCTACATCAAGCAACCATGCGGAACAGTTACACTCATATAGTTTGCTGTTATTTTAAAATGCAAAAAATGCACAATGTTCATGGTTTTGTTGGTTCGTTGATATTGATTGCAATGATTCGTATCGCTCGCTTTATGTCGGACTTTCTTATCTTTACAATAACTTTTAGTACTAACTATTAATAATCTATTGTACTGGATAGTGTATGCTTAATGACGCTTTTTCCTTTTTTATAACTTGATATAAAAACACAATTGACACAAAGGTTTATGTATGTATCTCTAATAAAACAAGTTTTAATTAAAAAAAGTGGAAAATAAAACAGCAATGGAAAAATAGACAATATAAAATGCCTGAAACAATAATTTAGCCATGCTTAGAAATTATTAAAAGGTAAAAAAGAAAAATACTTACAATAACTCTAAAATCAATGTTTGCGTAACAACGAAGAAGATCAGAATTTTCACCAGCTAATTCATTATAAAAACTCATGTCTCCTTCTAAATTTGTTCTACTATGCACAAATTTTAAAATTGGTACTCTGGCAGTTGGAATTGGATGTAACTCTTTAAGTTCATCGTAATTCTTTAAATAATTGTGCAAGCTTTCAATGAGTAACCCTTGATCCAGTTTCTGAAGAAAAAAAACAGTCTGATTAATTAATTGCAAACTTGTTTAAATTAATTAGTTAGGTAATAATTAATAATTAACACTATAAGTTTATACTCAACTTCATATGCGGATTCCAAATGTGATATATTTTTATTGATATCTGTACTGGGAAAGATTTTTTAGATTTGTAATTACAGATTGTATCATTTATTTACATTTATCATGCAGTGTTTAGAAAGTCTGATGAAGGAATGTAGAGAAGACATTAGTAGGTCTGCAGGAAAATAGATAAGATATTCATTTAACCCCCCCCCCCAAATGAAGAAAATGTTTTTAGTTTTTTTGATTTTTTACTATCCATTAAACATTCTACATAATACAATAAATAACAACACAATACAATACAAATAATAGAGTGGGTGCTTTTCAGAGGGCCTGGCATGCTGATAAGCATACTCAATCAACTCAGTGAGGAAGGCAATGGTAAACCACCTCACTCCTCATTTTTACTTAGTAAAACCTCAAGAGGTTCAAACCAGCCTCTTGGCTATGGACCTAAACACACAAACTACACAGGTAACACTGCTGAAAATAATTGTAAATATATTCCAAAATTTGGGATATCCGGAAAACTCAAAATACTTTAACTCCTTATCACTAAAACCACGTTATGATATTGATTAGTCTCTTCTGTTAGTAAAGCGCTAACCAAAATGACATGGTAAGTGATCTAACAACACGACTGCGTAACGATAAGGATGGATATTCTAACTTATTAATGTTTTCTTTTTTAATGTATGTATAAAAAAACAAAACATTAATATAGATTCTGCTATGATGCTAATTAGTAACTTAAATAATTATAAATATTCTTCCTATTTAAAGGATACTGAATCAATTTAATTGTCACTCGTTTCTGTGAACAAGAAAGTTATCATCTTCTGGTGAAGAAGATGCCTTGGCACTAATAACCCTTATAAATATTAAAAACAGTTATCATTGAAAGTGTTTTTGGGAACATTCTTACATAAGAGTAAATATAAATAAAACAGTCCGTTTAATTTGTTTAATGAGCTGAAAGATTTTAGTCATTTTCCCGAATGCAAAGAGAAACATTTAATTTATAGGTGGAAAAATTGCTTGTATCCTTTAAAAAAAAGAATACTACTACCTACAGCGTGTCTGTAACACTCAAAGAACGTCTTTTAAAATTTCTTAGACAATATTTTCATACGCATTATCCACTACATTTCTCTTGCTGTATCTGTGCATACATGATCACACAAACATGAAACATTCTTGATAACTGATACAAGTTTTCTATTGAATTCTGGGTAGACTTTCATTTTACGACAAAAAATGAGATGGCATAAAATATATATTTTATTTCTTCAGTACCATACAAACAATGCACGAGTGACATGCAATAGGTACACCAAACTGCACCTGAATGATAGTTAAGTATCATCTGCGCATTGTCATGTTGATGAGTGTCGACTCGTATGCTAACTTTAGTCCAACTTGAAAATTACATTACATTATATCAGATCATTTTTGAGAGTGCTTACACGTAATGAAAAAAATATCATGCTCACTTGTAATAAAAATCTGGTGTGAAACACTCACACAACTTTCTCTTGCCAATGCAAATAATTAACAATAAACCTAACGTTAGTAATAATAAAACATTAGAAATAGACCAAAAAACTAACTTCAATAAACATAACCTTCATATATGAAAGATGCAAAATGAAAATCAACCTCAGTTTGGTTTAAAAATACGGAAAATCGCTCTTTCACGCTGAACTAGGCACTGTACAAAAAAAAAATCGCTTTAAATAAAAGTTGTACATCTTTTAATTTCCTATAAATTTAATTATATACACTTTTGTCGTAAAATGTATACTAAGGCCGAAATCTTTGAAAAATCGATTTTTCACACGTTTTCGTGGGGAAAAAAACAGAAAATCGCTAATTACCACTAAACTAAACGTTACACAAAAAAATGTTTGAAATGAAAGTTATAGAATTTTAAATTCTCTACAACTTTTATTATACATTTTTGCGGTAAAATGCATAATAAAGCCGCTATCTTAAAAAACAATTCTTTACGTGAAAACAGCCTCACCAAGAATTTCAGCAAGGATGGCGCCTACCCTATCTTATAGAGCATAAAAAAATTAAGTAAATGAGGCAATTTTAAAAAAAATCGTAGGACCATTTTTTGAGAAAATCGCAAAAAAGTGAAAAATTACACGAATAAACTACTACTTCCGGTTGACCGATTTTGATGAAAATGTTCGTGTCGGGTTCGGTAGTGGTATGTAACTTAAGTTCCAAGTTCGTACGATGTTCCGTTCTTGAGATATTTTGTACACACACACAGACCAATCGCTAAAAACATGTTTTTTGGGTTCAGGGGGTCTGAAAACGTGTAGATCCGATGAAAATTCGATTTCGAAAAATCGACATGAAAACAATACTTTCCTTCCTATATATTTATAAAGGCAAGAGAAAGTAAAAAAACAGTTCAGGCAACTTATACCATGTACATAAAACATTTTACCTCTTTTTCTATTCTTGGGTCAGTAAACATCACGCATATATCAAGATCAGAATTTTTAAATCCAAAACCATTTATTGACGATCCAAATAATTTTAGAAAAAGATCTAGCTTGCAGTCTTTCCTTAAAAAATTTTCAATTGCTTGTACAATGTCACGTTTTCTATTTAGTTCATGTGGTTCTGGCCTGTACTTTTCTGCAAAACAAAGAAAAAACATTACCATACATGTTACATACATAACAACTAATGATGATGATGGTGATGATTATAATAATAATAATAATAATAATAATAATAATAATTATGGCGACGGTGATCGTGTAATATTAACAATAATGTACTGGTAACATGCTATAAGTTGCTCCTATTGTGCAGAGGACAGTATACTATCCATCCTAATAACATCAGTCAACATGAAAACAAAAGTACTAGTAGCAAGACATATCAACAGTGTAACTCAAAATGCAACTAACGGACTAACTAGTCTATCACAACAAATGTCAGTTAGCAGTAATTCAGTTTATTTAGAATGAAAGTTTATTAATGATCTGTAATTTTTTTTTTTGGTTTAACGTCCGACTGTTCTGCAATTACTGCTAATGCTGACAGTGAATGATGTAATGATATTTTGTAACGTATGAAAAAATGCCGTGCCTGAATGGGATTCGAACCCAAGACCGCATGATGAGAGGCGAGCACGTTACCAACTTCGCCAATGCGGCCGGCAGATCTGTAAATAATACACTGGAATGTTTATAAACCAACATAGTTTTTAACATACACAAATCAATGTAACAGTAAATAACTACAATAATATCAAAAAATAAAAATGAACTTTCCACTTTATACACCAGGCTAATGTTCAGATAACAATAGATGCAAAAATTTTCTTACGTAAGTACCACATTATATCAAAATTGAATGACAATTTTGCCTTTATTTTTATTAATAATTAAATTATTAGCTATTCTTTTGTACTCATTCTTACTGTGTTTCCAAATGACTGGAGTAATAAAAGTAAGATTACACCTTTGTAATAAGATTAATGATGACCGTACATTGTCTAATGTTAATTTCCCGATATGTCAGATTTATTGGGAAGCACAATACATATACTATAACTACATGTAATCATTTTTAATAATTAATTAAAATAAATTTTACACTAATTATATAAATATGTACAAATCAGTTAATTTGACTTTCAATACGTCAGGTTAGGTGATTCTAGTACAGTTTGCTGTGAAGCATAGCAAGTGTGGGGTTGGAATATAAATTAGTTTTTTTGTAGTTCTCCATCCAGGAGACTCAAAAATGCAGTAGATGGTACTTCGAGTTGTTTAGGTCATCAGCCGAAAGGCTGGTTTGAACCTGTAGAGGTTTTACTAAGTAAAACGAGGAGTGAGGTGGTTTACCATTGCCTTCCTCACTGAGTGGAAAAGTATGCTTATCAGCATGCCAGGCCCTCCGAAAAGCACATATTTTCCACTCTGCAAATGACACCTTCACTTTATTCACCACAGGGTCTGGCTGTATAGTGAAATTCATTACTTTCAGAGGAGTTGGGTCGTTGTCCACACAACGTATCCAAAACATATAATCGACAATTTGTTTAGATGCATTTCAAAGTCATGCGATAGATGAGGTAAAGAATAAATTAGCCAATATGAACTTGTTATTCTGAGGAGTACACCAATGGTAAAACCACTGGATGTTAGCATCAACAAGCCGTTCGAAGATACAGTCCAAGCAATGGCTCTCTGATCCAACCAATTCACACCCACTGAAAGATCAGGTGAGCTTTACAAAATGTTGCACACTGGGTTTCAAAATGTCCCGGACACTGATTGAAAAATCCTTTTAAAATGCACACAGATGCTAAAATAGTGTAAACTCAAATTTTTCTAAATTTCAGATGACTTCATAAAATAAAGTGCTCAGCTGGTATGGAAATCGTATTTTTAATTTTTTACATTTTAGTTTCAGTCCTTATTTACAAACAATTTATTGAAGTCTTTTTCATCCACTCTAAACAAATTCCAATAAGGTAACTTTTTAAATTTTTTTGACACAGAAAACTACACGCATTAGAATGGATGGTTTATCAGATTCATGGTTTTATAATACTATATTGAGAGGTAAGGCTGTATCCTCAGATTTGTAACTTAATTACAAAAAATGAAAATTTTAAGGAAATAATTACCATAAATGAAGAATATAAGCGTCTCAATCCTTTTCATTGAACTTTCAGACAATTGTCGCATTGGCCTCACTTCATCCAACTTGTCATATGGACAATGAGTATTCAAATGGCCTTCTTTCAAACACCTCTTGCATATTAAAGGTACCGGCTTAAAATCAAGCAAATAAAGAAAACAGTTATTAGAAATACTCTCTTTCAAGAAGTAACCTTCTGAACAATATAAATATGAGGGGAAATTAATATATGTTACGAGACAAAACAAAATAATTCCAAACAGATAAACACATAATAATAATTTTTTTCTTAACTTTTTTTTAGTGCCAAGGCCCATCATTCTTTCCAACGCGAAAAGTGCCAGGCAGAAATTGTAGTGTTTCGGAAAAAATAATAAAAAATCTCAAACCGTTTGAGCAATTTCGATAATGGTTTTTTTTCTTACGAATAAACTGGGGAATTCACAAACTGTAAACTGTGGACAATTTGAACTGGCACAACTCTTGCTCGTGTACACACAGTTCCGCATTAAGTATATCCGTAATATATTCTTTCAACAAGGTCTACAAATTTTAAAGTACACAAATGCCTACAACCTTATCTCAATGTACAAACATACAAATAATTATTTCATTTTAAAATATTTATTTATTTTGTCCCAGTAAAAATTCAAATTATAAATTACAAGAACTAAACTGCAAAAACTCACAAAACTATACTCTACAGACCCACGCAACTAACTAAACAAATTGGTCTGAATATATAATAAACAGAAAATCATATATGAAAACAAATTAATCCCATCATTATGTCTGACAGATTTATTAATAAAAACAGTAAAAACAAAGCGTAGTGACCGTGCGTAAGTCGTACATTACAGTAGCGATTGTATACTTTTGTGACTGTACCATCGTTGCATGGCGAGGGGCGAAGAGTGGAGTAGATAAACACCGAAGCTGCTTGTGCCAATTCGAATTGTCCAAGGTATAATGACATTTCCATTTACTCAGCAACGCAGCCACAAGTCTATTCAAAATTTGGGAATTTCGAAAAAACCACTAACAAAATTTAAGTTTCACAACAAAAAAGGATATTACTTATAGTTTCATTTTATTTTCACTAGTTTGTGTTAAAGGTCTGGAAATTTTAAACTAATTGTACATTAAATTGTTTTATATAGATATATTTTGAAGAAAATTATGTAAAGTCTAACATAAAAGTAAGAAAAACAACCCAAAAATAACCTATACAAAAATACTCATTCAGTATTCTATAAATAAGTTCGAAATACATTTAAAAACTAAGATATAAAAATCACTTCTGTACGACAAACCGAATAAATAAACTTCATAAATCAGCATTTATAACAACATTACTTCAGAACAAACTAAACATAGGTAGAGTAAACATAACCAAACAAACAAACACAACGGTAAAATGTTGCAGTATACCAAAGTCAAAATATCGATGTATTATATGATAAACTGACTCTTTCTTATTCGTTTAAATACTTTATTATGCAATTTAGCACTACCATAGAGTTGTAAGCAATGAAATATGGAATGTTGCTGTGAGCAACGTTGGCACTTTTACGAACGGATGAAGTACAGATCGGGAGCGATGCTCAACACTAGAAGGGTTGAGGAGAGCTACCTTCACAAATTGTTTTTCTGCGCCTGAAATGCGGTTATTCTCCTATTAGATTATGAACAAAAATTATTTAAACCTTTTATCCGCATCCTCTAAAATATGTAGGGGTTGGAAAGCAGCAAATAGTTTTATAAATCATAACTTGGGTGTACTTGGGCCAATTATGATAAAATTAAAGAAAACATTTCATTCTAAAGCACTATGTATGATTACAAAATTCTTTCCTTTCACATTAATTATTTTTTTAAAAGAATTTCTTTAACAGTAGCAACAATTTTCATCAACAATAAAACAAAATAATCTTTTAAAAGTCATTTCTTGCATATAAAAGAAAAAACACCGTAGAGGATTTCTCCATTACTCATTATTCTTATCTAGGGAACAGAGCGAACTGAGCCCTGATTGGCTAGTCAACCTTTGAGACCTTGGCACGTAACTGCACGGGTCCAGATCCTGGATGTTTTAGAAGACTTTTTAAAAAGAATTGTATTATGAACACTAATCAACCAAATTTAAATTAATATGCATCAACATAGAGCCCCAGAAATGTAGTTTTAATTCAAGTAAAGTTTATTTAAATATTTTACTTCCAAATTAAAGTGACAGCACATTGAAAATTTGTTAAAATTGTAGAAAATGTAAAAGTGGTATGGTACACATTATTTAAATATAATTTTTTTTATAAATCTTTAAGTACTCATAAATAACAAAAATTAATAACTTCTTGCACATTACTTTAATGATAAAAATACACTATATCAAAAAGATAATAGTTTTGAAAGAACTATATAATAGTAAAAGCAGACTTGAACCAGATTTATAAATAATTTTTTCTTCCATAAAATGGGTTCGTATTCTATTAATTTGTATACAATAAAACAATAACTAAAACCAAAAATAAACTGAAATAAAGGACAAAACAACACGATACCACACTATTTACAAACAACTATCTATCATAACCTCAAAATTCACTACAAAACATTGGCTTTTTACTAACTTTATAGTTTCTAAAACATCCATTAGATATCATTGTAATTTATAATAAATCATTCTACGAGGACCACCCAGAAAGTAGTATCCATTAGTACTGAATGGAGTGCTGTTGAAGAGAGTAGCTGGGTCAAACAACGCTTCAGAATTTTGTCAGCGTGTAAAGTTACAAGTCATTAGCAGTGACTGCGTTTTTGGGAGTGTTTATAATGTTCAAGAAAATGGAGAAAATGCCACCAGTTGTGAAATTAGGGCTATGATTAGAATTCTTAATCCAAGAAACGTTTTTAAACCTTGTCAACTTTCTAAAAATTCATCAATATTGAAAGAAGTGTATGGAGACAATGTTATGGATGAGTTGTCTGGTGTTCGAAGCGGCTCTCAGCCATTATGGATTAACGTCAGAGTTCAATTAACAAATTCGTGAAGAACAATCGGTGTGTTACAATTAACTCTTCTGCAGCGGACTGTTTCGCGTAAAACAGTAAAACCGGTTTCTTAAAACCGCGACCTTATTTGAAATGTTTTAACTAGCGTCATTACTAACGAAAAATTATGAAAAAATTACAGCTAATTCATATAAAACGTACGCACATTTTGAATATAATAACATGAAAATCGCTTTATTATTCTTTGCGTGTAGAGCGAGCGAAATGTTCACCCGCGAAAATTTGGTGTTTACTTTAGATTTTTTACTATAACGGGCTTAAATTTCAGTTTAACAAAAATTTGTATAAAACATGTTTTGTAGGTAAGAGTTTACTGAATAAATTGGTATTTTTCATTTTATTTTCCGTAAATATTTCACAGAGTTACAGAGTTTTCAAATTATTAACTAGATCAAGAATTGAACGTGCGAGCAATAACATATATTTCACAACTTTTGAAGTGACGTCACACAAACAACATTATCTTTAGAGTGCAGCTATTATCAAAGATATATAGGAAATTGTTTTATCTACAAAAACATGTTTTCAACGTTTGTAACTGCCAGACAAGGAAGAACATACAATTTACTTTTATCTTTGTTTTTACCACTACTTTTTGTTCCTGGAACTGATAATCCCCTCCACAGAAGTACATTGACCTCTCCGATTGTTACAAAAAGCACATTTCTATTCAGAAATGTCCCTTCTACAAGCCAGACCAATCAGAATTCATCTACGTTCACTTTTTCACGTACACCACATGAATGAATCGAAAAAGGGAAATTCTATAACCTTGGCTTTTAAAATCGCACTGTACAGGGAATAAAAAATTTCCCTTTTATGATATCCTTATTCTGAAATGCCTATTACACGCGTTAAGAAATCTACTACCAGATTCATGCCATATTTATTGTTCTACGATGTATACTGACTGTGATGTCATGCATTTAGTGAATGACCGCGCGATTCAATCGGTTTGCCACTATTGTGGTATTTCACTGTATAAGGGTTAATAAAACTCGTGAACATGTTCATAATCATAATGTTTCATGAACAGTTATTCAAGAAATTTTAAAAGACCATCTATATAATACGAAAATTTGTGCAACTTGGGTCCCTAGCATGGTTACTGATGAACACAAAACCAAGCGTATGGGTACAGCCATACAGCTTTTAGAATATTATTCTATTAAAAACGACTCTTTAATAATTGGTGATGAAACATGAATTTGTTATGCATCACTTGAAAGTAAATGACAGTCAATGGAGTGGGATCATGTTCATACACTAAACAAACCAAAAAAATTCAAGACAGTACTTTCTACCCGGAAACTCATGGGAACCATTTTATGGGATTGGAGAGGTGTAATGTTCATTGATTTCATTACTCATGGAGACACTAGCAATGCTGATGTATATTGCACAACATTGAAGATATTACGATGGGCAATTCAAAATTAACGATTAGGTCTGTTGTCTAGTGGCATCATTCTCCTGCACGACAATGCCAGGCCTCATATGGTTGGGATAACACAACAATTTGTTTAACAATTCAAGTGGGAACTTTCTACCATCCACCCTATAGCCCCTTCAGATTTTCATCGCTCTACAAAACTCAAGGACTTTTGACAGGAAAGAAATTTGAAAGTGATCAAGATCTGAAAGACGAGTGACTATATCAGAAGTACGGAGAGAAGCAATAGAAACTATTGTTACACCAGGAAACAAATAATTTTGTGAGGTTGTCTACCGGTTTCGATAGTTAGTTTTCAATTGGTAAATAAATTCTTTTGTTTTGCACATTTCATATTTTATTGTTTGTTTTTCATTTGTATATATAATTATATAATAGCATACTATATAAAAAAAATCTTAATTGTAATTACTAACACACTAATAGATTACCACAGTAGTTGCAATAATGAACAAAGAAGCACTGAATTGATCTACCCTTGTCATGGGAAACCATAATTGGGTGGATTAATTTTCCCACCAGCCCTTAATATAAATAGTTTTAGATTTTCAAAGTATAATTGAGGAAATTAACATTTATATTTTGTTTTTTTTTAAGTAAAGGAAATTAAATAAATATAGCTCAATACATGGCATCAGAAGAATATGAAGCTGGAATACACAAACTCGTCTTAAGTTACGACAAAAGCTTAAATTTGGGCTGTGACTATGTGGAGAAGTAGTTTAAGGTACATTCTTTACAATAAAACAACTTTACTTAATCTTGAAACTTTTAAAAAAATTCCTAAACAGATACTACTTTCTGGATGATACTCATATGTGAACAGGAAAATAAGTGATTATAACCTAACAATGATTGGACTCATTTAAACTTTACTCCGCAATTTGATAGCACGATCCAAGTGAAACTCAGGCTCACGCCTCAAAGTACCTAAATAATTATTATGAGAAATACATTATGAAAATGTGATTTATCCTGGAAAACAACTATTACTAGTACCCACATATGGAACAGAAATATTTATTAGTATAAGACATTCAGTACAGGTAAAAACTGTGAACATTATTCTTACCTCATCATTTTTCAATGTGGTCGCATTTAGCTGATACATAACACTGCCGTACTGCAATCTTGAAAATAACTTGTCAGCGCTGTCTTTATCAACCAACATTTCTCTATATATTCCAACTTGATCTTCATTAAAATCTACAGTTACTGAAGCGGCAACTCCAAGATTTATTGTTATTACATCTTTACTAGTTACTTCAACTGACCCATAACTGATGTTGATGTCTCGCAATTTTCGGTTTGTTTCTAAAAAAGAATATACATGTAAACACGTGGTAATTTCGTGTCAAAATAACCAGCAGTCAATTTGACCACCTCAGGTTTTTATGAAAATTTCACCGATTAACCTTACTAACAATTAAAATAATACATCTTTTTCTGTAAATGTTTATCTTTTTCAATTTTTAATTTATCTTCAAAATTTGTAAAGGCACTGTTTTTATTAAATTATTGTTCTTTAAATCATTAATAATTCCAGAACTAAAAACAAAGAGAAGTGTTTGATACAGTATTTTAAAAAGAATCTCATGAGCTTCATTTGATAGAATACTTTAAATATTTTGTAAACGCCAATATTCGTTAGGGGTTTACATTAACACCCTTTTAACCATATGGCAAGTGTATAGCCATTACTTTGAACCCATAAATCCTTAATTATGGTTATCTAATTTATACCATTAAATTATAGAGGTTAATTCAGTTCTTTATGACTCAATTAATTAATATTACGTATTATTTTCGGATTTTACTTTTACAATGACACAAAAATCACGATATGAGAAGATAAAACAAGAAATAAGTTTCTATTTTACATATTACAGGTTTTTGAGAGGCTCTCTAAAAATGAAAACTGGGAAAAAATCCTTTGCACATCTCAAACCATGAGTTGACAGGAGGGAATGGTGAGTAATGAAATAGGAATAGACCTGTTCTACCATATGAAAAAATTTAATGTTTAACACTATCAACTCTGACAATTTCAAAAATTTGACAAGAAAAATAATTTTTCGTATCTATATTTTATGAAGGGTGGGATAAAGTAAAAAAAAACTTTTGCCCTAAATGTTTATTAAGGTTATCAGGAGCCTTTTTTGAAAAGATTGCACAAATAGACTGTTACTCACGGTTGACCAATTTTGAAGAAAATGTTCATGTCAGACTTCCTCACAGGTACCTAATTTAAATTCCGATTTTCCGTTTTTTCATTCTGTTCACACACAATCGCTAAAAATATGTTGTTTGGGCTCAGGGGACCTGAAAATGTGCGTATCCAGGGAAAACTCAATTTCAAAAATTTCATACAAAAACATAACCTTTCTTCTCATCTGTATTTTATAAATGGCAAAAGAAAAGAAAAAATATTTTCTCCCTGGGAAAAAAACAAAATAAATTCAATTAAAAATAAAATAAATATGCATACCTTCCATTATATTGTTTCTTTGCTCATCATTCAGCTGGTGTAAGCTTGGTCCAGTAAACAGTACACGATCCGTATTAATAATTACATCAACTATTTCTTTCATCAAAGCCAACTCAATTTTTGCAATCTTATTATACCTCAACTGTGCTTCAGCTTCTAACACATTAAAGTTTGGTACAGGACAAATGCCACCAAACAGCGGCCCTTTTATGGTCTGAGGAATTGCCATATAATGAAGAGAGGTTTTGAAGCAATGCTCAATATAATATTGGCTTTTAGAATTGTTAACACCTTTAGTTAAATTCCTTTTTGGTGCAAGAGGATCTGAAAAAAAAAACAAATACAATAATCAATCCTTATACTGCATCTTGAAATCAATTATATTTTATTTAATAAATTTAACTAACGTTTTAAAGCTGCAGTGATTTCTACTATCTGCTACTTACACGTGTTTTGCTGAATACACATCAAAATATACAATATCATTTAAAACTAAAAATGTTTATTTGTAGAAGATATTACACCTTAAATAACCTAATAGGTGATTTTTTTTTTGGTTTACATCTGACTGTTCTGCAATTTCTACTAATGCAGACAATGAAAATGAGGATGAAAAAATTCCAGACCTGACCGGGAATCAAACCCGGGACGAAGGCAGTTGCGCTAACCACTACGCCAACAGGCCGGCCTACACCTATTAGGTGAAGAACTATAGGGGGGTTATTATCCCCTGGTACCCTGAGTTAGAAAGTAAAGGGCTTCAACATGAAGTGCTCACTCCTTTAAAACTTAGAAACATAATTTAAAAAAAAAATTTGAACGTTAAACATTTAAAATATAACTTAAGTACTAATATCGCAAAAAACTTCACATAACCTATAAACTAATATTGGAGACAAGAGAAATACAAATGAGGACATAACGAGACCTCTAATATCCCAACAACAAAATTTAATTAAGACTGTACAGGGTTCTTGGATTAAATAATAAAAGATGTGCATCAAACACTTGCTTAAAAAAAAAAAATAATAAATTAAAAATCTACTCTTATAGCCAATAATTAAATTTTACCTCACATATTTACTATATAAATATAGAACAAAATAGAACATCCATTTCATAGAATTTTTCAGGAAAGCAAAAAACCGTTTAAATTTAAACTACAATATGTACCATCTTGGTTAATAGCTCAAGTTGTAAGTATTAAATCCCACTTTAATGTGTATAAATATAAAAAAATACGTCTTTTAAAAATCAAGGAAAACTAATTTATCTTTTGAATGTAGCTGGTTTTAAAACTCATTCAGGGATTGGTTTTGAAACAAAAGTTTACGGTGTTATTGTGAAAAATCATGGTTTTATTTATTAAGGTAAGCAATGTAGAATTTGATCATTTTAACTAATTTAATAAAACAACTACTCCTAACTATAAATTTAAAAAAAATACACTTTTAATTGAGTACTGTGCTGTACTAAAATTAAATTGATCGAAACTGATATTTTTCAAGCAATTAAAAATAAACACTTAAATAGAACTGTCATAACAACAAAGTTAAACAATGTTGTAATAAACTTGTCTTAACATAACTGCATTATCTACAAAACTACATTATTTTTGATAGAATATAATTTAGTTTACCACAGAAGTGCATTAGCATACCCATAGGTTATTTCTGTAATTACGGATGTGACTTGTTTAGAAAATAACTTCAAAATTTCTTTGAGTATTTTCATTGGATATGTATCGTTTTGATGCAGATTCTTCTGTTTACTAAGTTCATAACATTGAAAACTTTAAAAAAGAATAGAAACAAGAAAACATTTATTTTGGATGAGGCTGTTTTTGATACTAAAGACCCCTCATTATACACTGATGAATCAGAAGAGTCCAAGAATTGCATCTGACATTCACATTTTGTTGCCAAGTAAGTCTTTCATTAAACTGGGTAATATAATCATCAATGAAAAGTTGTGAAGCAGACGTGATCTACCAAAACATGTTTTAAAGTCAACTGATATTTGCATTGTATCCACGATGATTCTGGACCCATGCAAATGTTAATGAAAAACGTTGTTATTTCTGATAGATTAGGGTTAAACAAGGGAGAAATGAATGAAAAAACTCTTACTCACCAAGTACTGCAATACCATACCACCCTTGTTCTTTACGTGACATTGGTTCTCTTAGACTTATAGTAACAACTCTGTCACCTAACTCATACGCAAAGAATTTCAAAGCTCCGATGAACAATGTTGCAAGACTGTCTTCATTTTCTGTTACAAATTTTGTAGGGTCAGAAGGTCCTGCTGCTGCCTCTTGCAAACAATATTCAACTGCAACAAAATAGGAATCGCTTACAAACAATCCACAGATCATATAAAATTATTATATTACATTAGCAAATGCACCTGTTGGCTTTTTGGTAGCTTCAGAAAGGTGCATTAACTCTTTAACCTGATAAGAACTGCGATTCTACCGATTACAAAGACTAACATTTTACCCCAAATATAAACTCTTTTTTTTCCATCAAGTTTCATCCCTAAAAATTTCAAAAAATTACCATTTATTTATAAAGAATTTGTTAAAGAACCACGTTTGAACCAAATTTTTCCATTTTCATTTATGACCAGAACAAAAATTGAAATTTAAAAAAAAAATTTTCTTTTACAAATATTGATTTACGTACGAAAAAGTGTTACTAAATCACTAAAAAATACAAAAAATATATGTTTAGCTATATACATAAATAAAGCAATTCATTGTAAAAATAATAACGTTTAGATATTGCAAATTGATAGACGCATTCAAAAGATATCACACTTTTTATTCTACAAAGAATCATGCTAATGAAAAAAATATCACCTCAAAAAATGTTGTCTCTTTTCAAGTTTTATTTACTCCAGTTCTATGAAAATTTCTATCTCAGTTAGCTTTCATAAAATGAGAAAAACAGCAATAACCCAAGAAACTTTGGGCAGGTGCATCTCTGAAACTAATGAATGAATCCATCTCAAATTTTGGGGAATTTCCTAAATTGACTAATGGAATTAATACACAAAGTTTCTTTGAACTCTGAGGTGGTAATTACATTTAATTTTCTTTCTGGATCATCTGGGATAGAATAACCCCTTAGGATTTTTGAAAGGTGTAGAAAGTTTTAATGAAAGTGTGCGATGCTTATTTTGGGATCAAGAATTTCTATAAGTTGTAAGAAAATTATCTACAATCCATATTTTGCGCTAAAACTTACGGAGCAGAAACATGGACAGGTGAAAGGAAGGCAGTGTGTAGACAGGTTGTGTAAATGATGTTCAAGAGGAGTATGTAAGGAAATATGAGAGGACATACTGATAAATTGAGCAATTAGGAAACTACTGGGGTTGGACAGTCTAGCAGAGAAAGTTGGGGCACACAAAACTACAATGGTCAAATCAGTAAAATGGAGGAGGGTAGGCTGTTGTACTTGGAAATGGAAGGAGAGATCAAGAATGAAGGTTCAGCTATAGATGAATTGGGAAAAAGATGCGTTGCAAAGAAAGCAATGTAGAAGAGATGGTTTAACAGCCGAGAGAAGTTGTGAAAAGTGAAAGGAGTTATGGGCCTGACCTGAGGAAAATTAGAAGAGGGATAACGAGGATGATAATCTATTTATTTCTCCAGATCATTATACACACTTTTAACTAATATTCTCAATAGTTTTGGTTTAAGTACAAATACAAATATATAAAATAAGACCTAAACAAAAAATTAGCATACCATACTGCGAGACAAGCATGTCGTTATCACTACCATCACCAATCAAATCAGATAGTTCTAGCGGGAAAACTGGAAGTACTGGTGATTTACAATTTTGGAGATAATATATTGCCATCATGTACAGGGTAAACCCTGGAAATGTACCTTCAGCTGACTTATCAATGCTGACAATCTAAAAAATAAAACAAATAAAAAACATCTGATTACTGATTTATCAACATTTTTAGGAAACTGTTTGTATTATTTACATTAAACAACTACATCAATATTATATTAGGACATATGATGCAAGAACAGAAACTTTCTATGAGTATCTGTACTGAGATTTTCCTACCAAGAAGTGACAGAGGGTGGTGTTAGGAGAGCAGAGAGATCAACTCTGCAACCTTTAAGCCTTTGGAGAGAGTAGAATGTATGAAAAGTGAACCCTTGTTGTCACTGCTCATGTAGCAAAACCTGGAGCTTTCGCTGTTTTGTGTTAAACTGAATAAAATTTCCACTGAGACGCTTCAGATGGCCTTCGGGGATAAAACCATGAATAAAGTAAGTGGTTTTGAGCGATACAAAAATTTAAGGAGGGCCGAGAACAGATGAAGATGATCAATGTGCAGAACATTCGGGTTCAACATTCATTGATGACAATGTGATGAAAGTGCTTTTCACCCTTGACTTTTGAAATCTTACTTGCCTGTTTAAAAAACACAAAGTTAGTTCTAAAGTTAAACATTAAAGAAGTGTTTAAGTGTTTGAGGACAAAGGTCCACTATATCCCACGAGAGATTGTAGTTACCTGGATTCTCCATCACAACAATAATTGTTCTTTGTGTTGTCCTTTCAGGTTCTATTTGAGCTTCAGGGAGAGTAAAGGTCACAGGGAGCAACAACTGGGCTGTAGGAGAGTTTGGGGCAGTGTTGCCATGCCGCTCTTGACCAAACTGCTGGTCAAGAGCGGCATGGCAACACTGCCCCAAACTCTCCTACAGCCCAGTTGTTGCTTCCTGTGACCTTTACTCTCCCTGAAGTTCAAATAGAACCTGAAAGGACAATACTTTGGGCTGTTCAAAGAGCTACAATGCAGCATCTGAACAGCACAGAAGTTGAGAACTTCCAGGACTTGTACTGAACTGGAAAAATAGCAGGAAGTGGTGTGTTGACACCCAAGGAGAGTACTTAAAAGAATTTAAATTCCAGTACAAATATCTGAAATATTTTTTAGCCTCAATACGGGTACTTAATGGACAGACCCTATGAATTAATATCAATGAAATATAATGATAACATTAACTACTTATATAAATTAATTTATACTTACAGAGCCCCATCGTCTAAAAGCAGCAATAAGTTTTCTAGCCCTTGGATCGACGTCAGCATACTTAGCGATCAATTTAGATAGTTGTCCAGTTGCGATTGTACTAGGTGAAATTTCACACTGTAGTTCTGACAGCCGATGCACAAACTTCAACTTTGTTGTTTTGCCTGATCCAGTTCTGACCTTTTCAATGTCACTGCAAAACAATGAAAACTTTTAAAATGTAATAAATTTATTTCAAGTCAGTGATAGTCTACAGACTGCATGTCGACTGTTGGTAGCATAAGAAGGGTGAATTAAGTTTAGTTGTTGCTATGCCGTTTTACTCCACACCTAACTGCTTCTCCATACTGCTTAAAAAAATCAGATTTAAAATCCTGATCTAAAAATCTTTAAAATATTGATTTTCATAAAAACAGCTGTACTATACGGGAACATACAAATATTTACTGTTTTAGGGTAGTTTCTGTTCTTAAGTAGTCAAAATTTAAATGCTTTGCTTTTCCTAGATGTCGCCTCAAAGAAAACCAATTTCTAAAATTTTCAGCTCATAAGTACACTAATAATACAGAGCATTTCGTAATGTACTTTGGGGTTACGAAAATTCAGTACAAAAAAGTATTTCACTTGTAAGAATGAAACAAGTAATGTATAAAAGAACACTTCAAATAGTTTCTTCCACAAATTCTGGGCAGTTAGTCAACCGTTTAACCGCTACGTGTAGACAGTAGAGAAAATGGCTGCCACGGGAAGTAAGAAGTCATTTTGTGTGTTAGAATTTCACGTGTCAAAGTCAGTAATTACTGTGCAACGTGCGTTTTGGTTGAAATTTAATAAGGATCCACCATGTGACAATTCAATTCCTTCACGGTATAACAATTCAGTGAAACTGGTTGCTTGTGCAAGCGGAAGTCAACTGGTCATCCATCAACCTCAGATGCCTATGTCAAACGTGTGCATGCAAGTTTTAATTGCAGCCCGTCAAAATCGACTGCATCTGTAGGTAGAGAGTTAGGAATTCTGAAAACAACGGTGTGAAGAGTTCTCCATAAATGTTTATTATTCAAACCGTACAATCTTCAATTAATGCAGCATCCATCTGATGAAGATAAAACATGTCGGCACTGGATAGGACGCGCATCTGAAGACCAAAACATTAAGCTGTGGCCACCAAGATCACTAGACCTCACACCATATGACTTCTTTCTCTTGGGTTATGTGAAAGACAAGGTGTTTATCCCTCCAATGCCGAACGATATCTCTGAGCTGAAGGATCCCATAATAACATTCATTATAGTTGTTAAAAAATAACGAGTCTCAACATCGGACCGTACAACTTTCATTTAGGTAAGTGAAATAGTTTTTTGTACTGAATTTTCGTAACCCCGAAGAACATTATGAAACGCCCTGTATTAATTGTTTTTTTAGGGTGTCACCTCTTTTTTATCCCTAAGGTGCAAGTGATAAAAATGAAAACACTGTGTAGTCTTTCTGTTCAACCTTTAAAGAACGAATATTCAAAATTTCTGCTCTTTATGGGATTGAAAAATTACCAATGAGTGAATTAGTAAAGGATATTGCATCTATAATACATATATACCCAGATTTATAATTTTAGGGTAGAGATTGTATCTTTTTTATGGAGTGATGATGCCTACATAAGCCATGGCTTGTGCATAGGTAACAAGTGAACCTTTTAAGAGCCAAACCACGAAACTCGAGCCAGAATCTTCATCAGCTCTAAAAGGACCTATTGACTGATTTTTTTTATATTTTATTTTTATGTAGTGAAACCTTGGTAATTCAAAATTTTCGTTAATTCGAAAAAAATTATTTGTCACCGTCATTTTAAAATTACTTTATAAATTTGAATTTTTTGTTAATTCAAAGTTTTCATTTTAATTTGATTTGACTTGAAATGCTTGAAGAACAGCCAATAATGGGCATCAATCCGTTATCGGTCCAATTCCCAGTCGATTACATCACGTGTACTATACTACTAACCACGAATTGTGAGCTTCCTAGCAAACCAAGCAGTCATGTACACCACCCATCTAGCCATACGGTGTTGCAAATTCCTTCCGCCCTGCCCATGGCTATGGAATTGCTTCATTCAGTCAGTTCCATGCAAGTGTGACATACACGCTTCGTAACATTTGTGGGCTGGCTTTTAGTCATGTTCGATTTAAAAATTTATTTTTCAGTGTATTTTTAGTTGTAAATATGAATTAATTCAGTGATTTTGACGAAAAAAAACCCCATAAATCAACTCCAAACAGTGACCGTCGTTATCTAAAGAAAGACCTTGGAAAACAAAGTAAAGAAATAATCAGTAATGTTTTTAAGTGTTTTCAAAATTAGGCTAACACAATCCTGAAGTACGAACAAAATTAAATTTTTAATTCTTATGATAAGATAAAAAGTTTGTTCCCACCCTGCCAAATATGGTAACACTGCATTACTGTCTTAACTAAACCCAGGCTTGCAATTTCATGGTTACTAGTATAGTGAACAATTAATACGTACGATTCTATTCCAGGTTAATAGAAAAGAGCTACTCATTTTACTAAGCTTGCAGTTATCTAGGTTGGGTCCCACGGATATGTAATACAGATACCTACAAAAAGTACGACATCACCATGAGATGCAGCCAAAAATTTCATCGTTCGTTTCTTCTCGACAATAATACATGGCAATGAACAATTTTTAAAATGCACTTTAATTAGGCCCAAATTTTTATTTCAAATTTATTTTAGTTAGCTTTACATATGTATATATGTATGCATGCATTTGATTTCGGTGTTAAAAACAGTTAAAATCGCGTAGTAAATGCTTTTGTAACTATGTATAATTTTTATTCAAAGTCCAAGTAACTTTGTAATTCAGAATTTTGTTAATTTGAATTTTTTCAGCAATCCCTTCGGCTTTGAATTACCGAGGTTTCACTGTATTTTAATGTGTTAATTTAATTGACTGCTAGTAAAAATCAGAGCCTTACGAGAATCCACCATCTTCCTCCAGTCCTTTAATAATTACATCAAACACACTTGACGCGTCTTCTTTAGCACAGTTCAATAAAAGGTTTAAGTCAGCTTCCTTCATTCCAAAGCCATGAAGGGATGAACCATACAATTCTATGTTATAATCTGAAAATAACAATTAATTTTTATTACATAAAATCGCTAATTACCAATAAACTAAGAGTTATACAAAAAAATGTTTGAAATCAAAGTTGTGGGATTTTAAATTCTCTACATTTTTTGTTATATACATTTTTACGCTAAAGTGCATATTAAAGTCGCAATCTGAAAAAAAAACAATTTTTTTATGTGAAAACAGCCTCAACTAGAATTTCAGAAGACATGACGCCTATCCTATCTTGTAAAGCATAAAAAATGTAGTAAATGAGGCGATTTTAAAAAAAAATTGTAGGAGCCGTTTTTGAGAAAATCGCAAAAAAGTGAAAAATTACACGAATAATAAACTACTTCTGGTTGACTGATTTTGATGAAAATGTTCATGTCGGCTCCTCTAGTGGTATCTAACTTAAGTTTCAAGTTCGTACGATGTTCCGTTCTTGAGATATTCTGTTCACACACACAGACCAATCGCTAAAAACATGTTTTTTGGGTTCAGGAGGTCTGAAAACGTGTAGAACCGGTGAAAACTTGATTTCGTAAAATCAACATGAAAACAATACTTTCCTTCCTATATATTCACATAGGCAAGAGAAAGTAAAAACTGGTGTGAAACACTCACACAACTTACACTTGCCAATGCAAATAATTAACAATATAAGCTAACATTAGTAATAAAACATTAGCTCCTTCTGAATACTTTTTTTTTGAAAAATCGAAAGAAATTTTGGGTGGTAAGCAGTTTGCAACGATGTACTTAAAAATGCTGTTAATCAATGGCTAAATGAACTGATAGCACAAAACTACGCTGAGGGTGTATTGACGCTGCTGCATCACTACGATAAACGTCTTAATTCATGTGGTGATCATATATAGAAATAGTATAAGGTATATAGTTTAACCCTAGAATGGTGGAGTGGAGTAAATCTTACGCATATTACGTCAACAACGCTTGCCCCTCCATATCAGTAGGCTGCACCACCCTTATCTTCCAGATATGCTATAAGGAGTTAGTTGACCGTTGTCTCGTAACGACATCGTATCTAATTACTGCGTGTATTTATAGTACTGGTGCCTTTAACAAAAGCTAGTGAGTAATTTTTTCGCATCTCCACTTATACACGATAATTTTAATACGTAAATTTTTTGCATCTCCAACGATGCAGTAATGTTATGTGTATAAATTTACGTATAACCACTAATAGTGCATTATAATTTTGTATGTTTGTAATACCATTTTATTTATATGTACAGTAACTGCCTTCAAACCTTTTAAACCTTTGCGAACTGCAATTCAAGCAGTATTGGGTGTAAAGGAACCGGCAATGAAGACCAACATAAGGACCGGCAACCGTGCCAAGAAGAAAAAGCTCCAAGGAAGTACTGCAGTGATTGTTCATACACAAAAAGAAGACATAGAACTACATACTGTCTCTTTTGCTGCAAACCTATATGCAGCGAGCATCAAAAGAAAATATGTTTTGGTTGTGCAACAAACTGCCAGAATAAGTAGCCCCAGCAACAAAAACACTCTGTTTGACTTTCGTGTTCACTTATTTGTATAATTTTATTTATTTCATTTTACTACTTTATTTTTCCTACTTTTAGTATCTTAATTTCGTCTACCATCTGGGGTTTTATAAAGTATTTTGCACAGTTGATGTTAGTAAATAAAATATTTTCAAGCTACATAAATAGAATAAAAGAGCTTGGTGATTTACTGAGAAATCTTTGTAACTATTAACCAATATTTGTCGAAATTTAAACAAAACCAACAAAAAAGAGATAGAAAACATATGAAAACCAAAATGTTTCAAAAAAAAATTCACAACAAAGTTTTCCCAGGAAAATCACCAAGTGAGTAAATTTTTCGCATCTCCACCAGTAATAGCTCACAGAATAGCCCCACCGTTCTAGGGTTAAGGGGAAATAAAAAATCTGGTGTGAAACACTCACACAACTTTCTCTTGCTAGTGCAAATAATTTAAACAATATAACCTAAAATTAGTAATAAAACATTAGAAATGAACAAAAAACTAACCTCAAAAAACATTAGTGATACGCAAAATTAAAATCGACCTCAGTTTAGCTTAAAAATAAGGAAAATCGCTCATTCACGCTAAACTAGGCACTGTACAAAAAAATGCTTAAAATAAAATAATGTAAACCTCTTAATTTCCTATAAATTGTATTTTATACACTTTTGTTGTAAAATGCATTCTAAGGCCGAAATCTAAAAAAAAATCGATTTTTCACATGTTTTCATGAGAAAAAAACAGAAAATCGCTAATTACCGCTAAACTAAGCGTTATACAAAAAAATGTTCGAAATAAAAGTTGTAGAATTTTACATTCTCTACAACTTTTATTAGATACATTTATTCGCTAAAATGCATATTAAAGCCGCAATATTAAAAAAACAAATTTTTTACGTGAAAACAGCCTGACCAAGAATTTCAGCAAACATGGCGCCTACCCTATCTTGTAGAGCATAAAAAATTAAGTAAACCAGGCAATTTTAAAAAAAATTGTAGGACCAGTTTTTGAGAAAATCGCAAAAAAGTGAAAAATTATACGAATAAACTACTACTTCCGGTTGACCGATTTTGATGAAAATGTTCGTGTCGGGTCCGGTAGTGGTATGTAACTTAAGTTTCAAGTTTCAAGTTCATACGATGTTCCGTTCTTAAGATATTCTGTTCACACACACACACACAGACCAATCGCTAAAAACATGTTTTTTGGGTTCAGGGGGTCTGAAAACGTATAGATCCGGTGAAAACTCGATTTCGAAAAATCGACATGAAAACAATACTTTCCTTCCTATATATTCATATAGGCAAGAGAAAGTAAAAATATATAAAATTTTCACAATGCATTTTTTAACAATGGAATGGTCTTTACTTAAGAGATATCCCTCATAAGTTCATTACTCATGGGGATAGCAGGCTAATCAACGTTGCAACATGATATGATTTTGTCTTCATTAACAGAACAATTAACTTTTAATAACATGCTCAAATTTATATATTATTAAAGACTGTCATTCTTTGTGTCAACCAGTATAAAATAAGTGCAAATATAATGAGTAATAACACTTTAAATTGAGTTTCATTTGAGATCCGATAGATTGGAGACTGAAGTGCAATAAATCACAACCAAGTACTCAAAAGGATTAAAACCTTTAAACTAATTTTGAACTGTTTGCATATATTTCTTGAAACAGATTTATAATTAAAAATTTCAAAATGTAATCTTAAGAAAATAGCAAAGCTAAATGGTATGGATAAAAAATGACAACATTACCCAACATGTTGTTTGTTTCTAAAACAACATTAAGTACGTTGCGAATTTGGAGCCGTTCTTTAAGATTTCTGCAGTAAATGCTATCTGCAGCCCATTCTTCTAACATGTTTGTTAATTGTCTTTCTGCAGGCAGTGGTAATTTTGGAATATCGAAAGCTGTAGTTTTCATCATCAGTTCCTGCACAAAAAAAAATTAAAAATACATTTCCACAAATTTACTATTAGTTTTTCTTTTTTAATAAAAAGCTGTTCTATAACTATTTACAAAATGACTTAACATTATACAGAAACAACAAATACAAACAGAATTAATTTTACATTATGACTTAAAAACATTTTTGTAAAGCTTTTAATTCACAAGAACCTACTAAAATATGCACATTCTTCAGATGACATTTTAATTTAGTCATCATCATCATCTCCTTTACGGATTAGGCCAATCGCCTGTTCCAGCATCACACCATCTCTTTCTTGGACGCCCCAAACATCTCCTTCCTCGAGGGTGATACTTCAGCGCCTGAAGACTAGCTTTATCAGGTGACATCCTAAGTACATGTTCCTGCCACCTATTTCTGTACCTCCACATTTTATCAATGATTGTTTCGTCTCTCTTCAGTTCTTCTCGAATCGCGCTACTTCTAATGTGTTCACTCCGGCTACATCCCTTCACAGATCTCAAAAATCTCATTTCAGCTGCCTCCAATCGACTTAAATCTCTCTTCTTTGGTGCCCAGGTCTCACTTCCATACAGTAAAATCGGCACCGCCATTACATCGTAGAGCCTCAACTGTGTAACTTTCCTGGTTCGATTCTTAAAAGTCCTATTGATATAACCACAGACATGCTGAAACTTGCTTATTCTAGTGCTTATCTCTCTATCAACGTCATACGTTATATCAACTCCTAAATAAGTGAAGTGTGCTACCTGCTCCAACACTCTATCATTTAATACAATTTTTGACCTTATGGGGTCCTTCCCAATAAAAGCCATTATTTTGGTCTTACTAGCAGATACCGACATATTATACTCTTTACATATCTTGTCGAGCATATGAATAGACCTTTGCAGTTCATCTTCTCTTTCTTGGAGGATTAATTGGTCATCCGCGTACAACAACGTATTAAAGTAGAAACCTTCTCCTAACTCGATACCAGATCCAGCCCCCTGCTTCCATTTTCTACAAACATCATCGATGTAGATATTAAATAATGTTGGAGAGAGGCTACAACCTTGTCTAACTCCTTGATCAATCTTCTTAAATTCTGTGGTGGTATTGCCTACTTTTACTGCTATGGCTGTATCCTTGTATAGACTTACCACAATGTCAATTAGATGTTGCGGGTAACCTCTCTTTCCCATTATATACCATAACTTGGAGCGCCGTACTTTATCGAAAGCTTTCTCATAATCTATGAAAGCAATGTGTGTCTCTTTATTGAACTCCACTCTCCTCTCTATCACCTGTTTCAGTGGAAAAATTCCATCTATCGTAGTTCTGCCTCTACGGAATCCGTTTTGTTCATTTCCTAAAATAGAGTCTGCAATAGGAGCTAGTCTACCATTAATTAATTATTCTTGCATAAACCTTATACATACTGTTTAAAAGGCTTATTCCTCTGTAGTTCTCGCATTGACTCCTGTCTCCCTTCTTAAAGATTGGGGCCACCAAGCACTGAGCCCATTCCTTTGGAACTGTAACCTGAGACCAACATTCATTTACTAGATGGAGTAGTCTTAATTCCAGCACAACGCCGCCGTACTTCAGCAGCTCTGCATTCACGCCATCAGGGCCACATGCCTTCCTACCCTTCAGTGCATTCATAGATTGTTTCAGTTCCTCATATGAAATTTCATCAATGCTTCTTCTATCCACTGGTTCATAGGTATAACAATATTCATGTTCCGTTCCACTCAAATCACTCCAGAGTGACCCAAAATACTTCAACCATCTATTTGAATCTATGATATTTAAACTTGCTCTATCTTTTACCTCAGCTCCTAGACTTCTCATTACTTTATACGCTAGACTTTGTCTCCCATGTATATCTGATTCCAGAACACTAACAAAATTTTCCCAAGATTCTTCCTGTGCTTTCTTAACCATACTTTTAACCTTATTTCTTTTCCTATTGTAGATCACTCTAGCTTGGTCCGTTTTTTGTTGCAGAAGGTGATGATATGCTTGTCTCTTCTCCTGCACCGCTATTTCCAACTGCTCATTCCAAACCCTCACTTTCTTTTTCCTATTATGAATGATCTTAGTACCTAGCGCCTCCTCTGCTGCTTCCTTAATGTTTGCCCACTCCTCATCCACTGTTTGGCATGTCGCCCGTTCCATTAATTTTATCGCTAGTCTATTTTGAAATAGTTGTCTCACACTGTCCTGCTGGAGAAGATAAACTTTGTAGCCTTTAGTGTGACTTGTGTTACTTATCGGTTTTCTTTTCCATCTCGCAATTATATTAATTTGCGATACTAAAAGATAGTGATCTGAATTAACATCGTAACCTCTGTAAACGGTTGTGTCTCTAACATCAGAACATAGTTTCTTATTCACTATTACATAGTCTATCAATGACCTACTGCCTCTAGCAGACCAAGTATATTTGTGGATCTCTTTCTTCCTAAAAAAAGTATTAGTTATTCTCAGACCATTGAAAGAGGCAAAATCTCTCAGTGCTCTTCCGTTGTAATTTTCACATGTTTCTCCATACGTCCCAACCACTCCTGGTATGGGGTTATTTCCAATTCTTGCATTCATGTCCCCTGCAATTATCAAGTAATCCCCTGCATTATATTTATTTACTTCACTTTGAAGCTGTCATAGAATTCTTCAGACTCGTCCTTCCTTCCTTCCTCCGGTGCATAAGCTCCTATTATTGTCATCTTACCTCTGTCTACTTTTAATCTCACAGTTACAATTCGCTCTGATACATATGTATAGCTAAATACTTTGCTTTTCCATTTACTATTCACGTAAAGCGCAATACCAGCAGCACTTCTACTTTTACGGTCCACTCCACTGAAAACATTGAACCAACCTCCAATATCACGAGTTCCTCTTAGTTTCTTCTTAGTCTCAGTTATCACTGCAATGTCTATTTTACGCTCTTCCAGTACTTTTAACAATTCCGGTTCTTTACTGGTCACGCCTCCTCGAATATTCCATGTAGCCACTTTAATTATGTCCTTAATTCCAAAATCTTTAAAGTTTTCCTTTTCCGATTAATATTAGCCAAAGTTCCAGTCCGGTTATTCTCCTTGTGATGCTTGTCAGTAGTATAAGTATCCCCTGGCCACGTTACGGGCGCTGCGCAGGTTAAGCTTAGTGGTGGGGCTGCCACCTCACTGCCTCCAAGCATGCAGATCAGTTCGTTCGAGATGACACTCTAGGTTCTTCCGCCCTCTCCGCCGTTGGGATTTTATTCCTCTTCCGCCTTCGAGGCCGTTGACCGGTTTTCACCTGTAACCCTAGGTAACCCCTAGGTAAACCCTAGGTTTAATTTAGTTTTCAATATTTTTAATGAGATAAAATTCAAATGGAGTTCCTAAAAGAACTCAATATTATTTTTAAACTAGTAATTCAAGGGCCTATACACCCTTGGCAACAGAGTAAGTGATAAGTTTGTATTCTAACTGATGAAGTGTAAGCAGATAAAAATTTTAAAGAAATTGACAACACCGGTTTTTTCTGGTCGCAGTAGGTTCCTTTAGTGGTATTTTTGTTTAACAGAATTCGACAATGATTAATGACCATGGCAGTCTATGCTAATAAACTCAAAAAATCCTAGGTAAAATTTCAATTGTTTTGAATATGAGTGCTAATAAACTGGATTTATTTTTAAAATTTCTTTTTCAGTTCCAAAAAAAGTGACTAATTCATCTGTCAAAACTATTTTAAAAAAATCTGGTGTGAAACACTCACACAACTTTCTCTTGCCAATGCAAATAATTAACAATATACCAAACATTAGTAATAAACAAAAAAACTAACCTCAACTAACATAACCTAATTTTAATCATGAGTGAAAGACGCGAAATGAAAATCTACCTCAGTGTGGCTTAAAAATACGGATAATCACTCTTTCACGCTAAACTAGGCCCTGTAGAGAAAAATGCTGTAAATAAAAGTTGTACATCATTTAATTTTCTATAAATTTTATTATATAAACTTTTGTCGTAAAATGCATACTAAGGCCGAAATTTTAAAAAAATCAATTTTTCACACGTTTTCGTGAGAAAAAAACAGAAAATCGCTAGTTACCGCTAAACTAAGCATTATACAAAAAAATGTTTGAAATAAAAGTTGTAGAATTTTAAATTCTCTACAACTTTTATTAGACACATTTATTCGCTAAAATGCATATTAAAGCTGCAATATTAAAAAAAACAAATTTTTTACGTGAAAACAGCCTGACCAAGAATTTCAGCAAACAATGCGCCTACCCTATCTTGTAGAGCATAAAAAATTAAGTAAATAAGGCGATTTTAAAAAAAAAATCGTAGGACCAGTTTTTGAGAAAATCGCAAAAAAGTGAAAAATTATACGAATAAACTACTACTTCCGGTTGACCGATTTTGATGAAAATGTTTGTGTTGGGTCCGGTAGTGGTATGTAACTTAAGTTTTAAGTTCGTACGATGTTCCGTTCTTAAGATATTTTGTACACACACACACACACAGACCAATCGGTAAAAACATATTTGGGTTCAGGGGGTCTGAAAACTCAATTTGTTAAAATCGACATGAAAAAAAATACTTTCCTTCCTATATATTTATATAGGCAAGAGAAAGTAAAAATTTCATACTTAACAAAGAAAGATATAGCCCTGCAGTCGTACCAACTCAAAATATGAAATATTTAAAAAGTTACTCTGTCTGGAATATAGTTGAAGCCATCAACAAAGAGGTTGGCCACTTTTCTCTTATCACAGTTCTGTTGTACATACACTAAATGCATTGTATTATACATCAAATGAAAGAGCATTTCAAGGCGAGCAATTTGATATATATAGTGGGAATTATAGGTTTATAAATACACCAAGTTATACCGCGTTAAATGTCTAATATATATTTTAAAAGAAATACGGGAAGCACGATCCAAGCTTAATATGTAATATGCTTGATAAAATGTTTAAGTTTAAGGATGAGTAAATACTATACCCTTATGAAGCCAAGTGAATAAATTATCTATTATTCTATTGCTAAGAAGAAAAGAAGAAATTTAACCAATATAAAGATTTAACTCCTTAGAAACTGTCATCTGTGTTAATTTATTTAGCCAGCTATTTCAACTAGCCTAACTACTCAAGCACGACAAGAAGTATAAATATAAGTAAAAGAAAAAGGTAATTAAAAAAAAAAAAAAAAAATCTGGTGTGAAACACTCACACGGCTTTCTCTTGCCAATGCAAGCAATGATTAATTTAACCAAATATTAGTGATAAAACATTACAAATAAACAAATAAACTAACCTCAACAAACATAACCTAATTTTAATCATGAGTGAAAGACGCAAAATGAAAATCAACCTCAGTTTGGCTTAAAAATACGGAAAAATCACTTTTTTCACGCTGAACTAGGCGTTGTAGAGAAAAATTTTTTAAATAAAAGTTGTAGATCTTTTAATTTCCTATAAATTTGATTATTATTATACTTATGTCGTAAAATGCATACTAAGGCTGAAATCTAAAACAAATTGAGTTTTTTACCCAGTTTCGTGAAAAAAAAAACAAACAGAAAATGGCTAATTACCACTAAACTAAGTGTTATACAAAAAAATGTTAGAAATAAAAGTTGTAGGATTTCAAATTTTCTACAACTTTTATTGTACACATTTTTGCACTAGAATGCATATTCAAGTGCTATCTTAAAAAAACAATATATTTACTCGAAAACAGCCTCCCAAGTAATTTCAGTAGACACGGCGCCTACCCTATCTTGTAAGCATAAAAAATTTAGTAAAAGAGGTAATTTTTAAAATAAATCGTAGGAGCCGTTTTTGAGAAAATCGCAAAATGTGAAAAATGAAGTAATTTAACTACTACTTCCGGTTGACCGATTTTGATGAAAATGTTCGTGTCAGGTCCTCTAGTGGTACTTAACTTACGTTTCAAGTTTGTACGATGTTCCGTTCTTGAGATATTCTGTTCACACACACACATACAGACCAATCGCTAAAAACACGTTTTTTGGGTTTAGGGGGTCTGAAAACGTGTAGATCCGGTGCAAACCCGATTTCGAAAAATCGATATGAAAACAATACTTTTCTTCCTATATATTCATGTAAGCAAAGGGAAAGTAATAAAAAATAGTAATTATTAGTTATTTAGCTATACCAGACAATATTAAATACCTTTAATTTACCAACATGACGTTCATCATTCATATGAGTTTTCACCACAGACGGAGTATCACAACAATATTTGCAAACTGAACATTCAAACCATGCAGATGGTCGTTTATCAGAAGCCTGAAACAAAAAATATCTTATCGGTACGTAACATATAACATGTGATAGCTGAAAACAAACCCTAAATATAATATGTATATTCTTAGTTAGTGGCTCACAACAGGCAAGTGGAGTGTTAAATTATTTGCACTTGATCTGCTAGTTCCAGGACTACAAAAATAGTTATCTGTTTTTTATCACATGATCCGTCAATTATATGACTCAAGCATTTAAGAAGAAGTACAGGTGTAAAAGACACTAATCAGTTATCTTCTCTGAGGATAATGAATTTCATTATATAGCCAGACCCTGTGGTGAATGAAGTGAGGTGTCATTTGCAGGGTGGAAAGTAGATGCTTTTCAGAGGGCCTGGCATGCTGATAAGCATAGGCTACATTTCCACTCAGTGAGGAAGGCGCAAGTAAACCACCCCACTCCTCGGTTTACTTAGTTAAGCCTCTAGAGGTTCAAACGAGCCTTTTGGCTGATGAACTAAACAACATTCTTAGCTTTTTTCTGATAAAATGCAATTTTGTGATGGTCTGCAATAAGTACTTTTTTCAAAATTTCAATGCAGTTAGTTAATTATTTTAAAAAGATAAATAGAACTAGTATGGCAAATATTTTTGTAAGTTAACTGAGTGGCTAAAATAAACACACACCACTAAATATTCCTGTTCATTCCACAAGAAAACCAAAATTATCAGCTGAAAAAATAGGTGACTGATAGGGCTTCAATTGCAAATTACAAGGAGGACAGGAGTGGCTTTGAAAAGGTAAATATGTGCATAATAATACTGAGGTTTTATAAAATAATGGAAAAAATCCAGAACTGTTACAACCAGAAACACAAATTTTAAAACTCTAAAATTACAAAACAAAATTAACAGTATAGAATATTTTACAATTTTTTACTTTCTCTTGCCTATATGGATATATAGGAAGGAAAGTATTGTTTCAATGTCGATTTTAAAAAATCGAGTTTTCACCGGATCTACAAGTTTTCAGACCCCCTGAACCCCCCAAAAAAAAACACATTTTAGCAATTAGTCTGTGTGTGTGTTAGAGAACAGAATATCTCAAAAACGGGACATTGTATGAACTTGAAACTTAAGTTAGATACTACCAGAGGACCTGACACAAACATTTTCATCAAAATTGGTCAGTTTATTCGTGTCATTTTTCACTTTTTTGTGATTTCTTTAAAACGGCTATTACGATTTTTTTTAAAAAATCACCTTAAATACTAAATTTTTTATGCTCTATAAGATAAGGTAGGCGCCATGTCTGCTAAAATTTTTGGAGAGGCTGTTTTCTTGTAAAAAAAAAAGATTGCGGCTTTAATATGCATTTTAGCCCAAAAATGTATATAATAAAAGTTGTAGAGAATTTAAAATCCTACAACTTTTCTTGTATAATGCTTAGTTTAGAGCGGTAATTAGCGATTTTGTTTTTTCTCACAAAAATCAGTAAAAAAAAAAAAAAAAAAAAAAATCAATTTTATAGGAAATTAAAAGATCTACAACTTTTATTTAAAGCATTTTTCTCTTACAGACCCTAGTTTAACATGAAAGTGATTATCCGTATTTTTAAGCTAAACAGAGGTTGATTAACATTTTGCGTCTTTCACTCACTCATGGTTAAAATAAGGTTATGTTTAATTACTAATGTTAGGTTATATTGGTCATTATTTGCATTGGTGAGAGAAAGTCATGTGAGTGTTTCACACCAGATTTTAAAAATAGGGTACATTATAACATACGCCTTGGTTTCACACAAATTTGGTCGTTCTTGGGTTCACCTTGTTTTTGTGTGAGATGATGTAAAAACGAAAAAAGCCAGACCTGTCCAGGAATCGAACCTGGGACTCCTAGCACAGAAGCCAGTTGTGCTGACTATTACACCAATGAGCCAAATTACTAAAATAGTAGAATTAATTAACTTTAACATTAAAATAGCGTCATCCATTAAAACAGAACCCTTTAGCACATGACGCTCAATGCCTTGAGCAAAGCATTTGTTTATAATGACCACCCAAGCCATAATTGTGCCCTACTACTGGGACAGCAGTTTATTTCATTTAATTGATCATTGTAAACTTCAACAACTTAAACATACAATATTTTAGTTTCATGTTCAAATAAATCTTTGTACAATAAACCCTCGGATTATCTGACCAGTTTTTTTTTTAAAAAAAAAACCTTAATGTTGCTAATAAAGGCACAAATGATAGTTTTGGTATATTACATTTGATGTTTTTAAAAAAATTAAATAATACACGCTACTCTGCAATGATTACTCTCACCCCACAAACTTTACATTCCTGGATGGTTTTAGAAAGTTAAGGGAGGAGTCTACTCAAAAAAAAGTTTTTTTGTATTCTCTTTAGATAAGTAATCTATTTGTTTAGCAAGTGAATAAACATTAAATTTTTAATTTTTTCATATAAAAAAATGTTAATTTTGTTCATTACAACCTAAAATATAAGGGGTGGAAGGGGGGAAAATCATATCTTCGTTATTTGCTTATAACTTAGTTAATTTTAGACGTACAGACCTGGTTTTTATGTCAAAATAATCAGAAAATTACGCTCTTTTTTGTGAAGGTTCAATTTATACATTTAACTTTACAATGGAGAGAAAATTATTTTTTAAAATATTTTACCCCAAAAATACAGATAAGGTCATTGTTTTTTAATTTTTTAAAAACTCCTATAATAAGTTTCAACACGGCCAACCTACATATAAAAAAGCAATAATTCTGAGTACAGTGGAAAAAAAATCATCAAGATAGCATTTATATAAAGAAACTTATAAGGATTTTATCATGAAGAAAACCTGAAATACTAAATGCCGAGAAAATTGAATGTAAAGTTTCACTTACAATTACACCGATTATGTAAAATAATGTTTTACAAATTTTTAGCTAGTTATCGTACATAAAAACGAAATATATAGCTGGATTAAAAAAATTCTGAAGTTTTATAATCAACAAAAAAATGTTTTTGATTAGTTTTTAATTTTTAGTGATAAAACTGGGTAGACTCTTCCCTTAAATAATGCAAAACCCCAGTATAACTATGCTACAACTGTAGAAGGGATAACATACCAGTTAATCCCAACCAAAAATTTTATGTTTCACACTCAACCCTTATTTTTAGGTCAATCACCTTTATTTACTTTAGGCTACCATCCTTTATCGTTACTAGTGACTGTGATTTAATAATAATTTGGGCGTGTTTCTAACAAAATGGTGTCAAGTCAGTAAGAAATGTAAACATGATTTACTTAATATTGGTGATAAAATTAAAATAATTGACAAGTTATTTGGGTATCAACCGATTCTATACTGAATGAGTACAGAATCGGGAAGACAACAATTGGATGCAAAAAAAATGAAATCGTCATTGTTAAACTCGCACTTAAACAGAATCCATAGCCCAATAACAGAAAATATTTCAGTAATGAAAACCCCGGATTATCGTTTCCTCGATTATCTGACCAAAATTCTACCTCATATAGGTCGAATAACCAAGGGTTTACTGTAATGCATCCTGCAGCATACAATTAATTTTAACTACAACAACTGGCAAATGGCTTCTATGCCAGGGCCCCGGGTTCGATTGCCTATCAGTTCTGGCACTTTTTAATCACTCATTTTCATTATTATTATCATCATCATCATCATCATCATCATCCACTGTCTGCATTAGCACAAATTGCAAAACAGTCAGGACGTAAAAAAAACAAAACAAAAATACTATAATATTCATTAACATTTTACAGCTGCTATGTTATTACTGTTTTCTATGATTTTAATTATCAACTTGTCATGTTTCGATGGATCCACTATCATCAAAAATAAAGCAATTATAAAATTGCAACCAAATCTGTTAAAATATTTCCAGAACATATATCTTCAGTAATTTGTATAAAATGGTCATTTGTTCATGTGTGATTCACCAATCTCCGTTTAGAAACGGTACCAGAAGGTCATTTGATGTGGTGGTCAGTATAACTGGCTTCTATGTCAGGGTTCCAGGGTTTGAATTCCTGGTCAAATGTAGCATTTTTTTATCTTCATATCATTACCTGCAGACAAGCTCAGAGTTCTGCAGGCATCATTGCTTAATAAGAAAAAACTTTTAATTACGTTTCCACACAAAATTTGTTGTTGGTTCAAGAAACTATTCTATAATAGACAGGTTTAATAAAACATCTACTTACATTACTGAATAATCGTATCTGATTGTATCCAATTTGCCTGGCCATTCTGTTTTGAGATTGAAGAAATTTAAGATGTTTAATCAGATTTTTATCATTCCTTCGTAAATGTTTATCACGAGTAAAAACTTTCTTATTTTTCCTGTAAAAGTAGATACAAAAATAATATTACAATAAAAAACTGATATCATGAGTTATCTATCATTTATCTCATTACCCAACATTACAAAAAATTGAAGATCATTTTTTTATTCCTCACAAAATCACACATAACCTTCTTCCATGGTAAACATTTACTTAGGGAATTTGTAATAAAGGTCAAAAAATAGGTGCAAAACTGTATATTTTTTTAGCCTCATCAACTTAACAGTAAAAAAACTAGGTAGATCATTAGATAAATTTAATCTGCTATTCCAAACTTCCGAATTGATTTTGTCGCAATATATGCAGAAAATAAATAAAAATAAGAGTTAATAACATAAGATACAACCTGGTTATCATCAAAATAAATCAATTTACATGAATAATATTATACTTACAGGTTGTAAACGCTACATTAATTAAAAGCCCAAAATAGAGATCATTAGAAGATAGAGCTTGTCTGATGCGACACGAGACAGCAGTAACATGGATAAGGCTAAATGGTAGGGTGCAGGAGGAACAACTCACATAGGCCTATTTGGCAACTGTTTTCTAATCAGAAGGGAAATTGGAAAAGGAGTTACGTAAAAAAGTGTAGAAACAAGCTGTTCCATTTTAAGTGTGAGAAGTTAAGTTCAAGATCAACAAGTTTATATGGACAGTACAAAATTGTAATTATCTATATATTTTGTGCCGATATTTTCTTATGCAGCAGAAACAGAGACACAAAAGGCAGAGTCAAATTTGAGCAGCAAAAGTTAAGTTCAAAGGAGTATGGTATAAAAGACAAGAAAAGATGGAATAAAATGATGTAATTATGTAATAATTGGAGACGAACAACCTAATAAGGAGAGTTGGACAGACAAAGCTGTGACGGTTTGATCATGTCAGTAGGATGAGGAGGATAGACTGCCTAAAACAATGCTGTACTGAGAAATTGAGGGAAAAATACCAAGAGTAAAATGATAAATTCCGTTAAGGAGTATCAGAAAATAAATGGAATGCCAAAAGAGCAATTAAATTAAAATAATTTACCGATAGAGATCTGGAAAGAAGTTGTGTTGAGCCTGACCCAAGGAAACTTGGAAGAAGAAAGTGGATATTAGAGCTCGAGTCAGCTGCATGAATAGAGGGGAAAAAAGTCTTTACCTACACATTAAATTTCTGTTACAAGTGACAGCAACTTACAAAATGTCACCACCATTTAAATATTAAGGTGGTGACATCATTTTGATTGCATTACATAATTTTATACTGCATAACCAGAAAAAACTAAATAAAAACAATCCCCGGATTGTAATTTGTTGTAGTTATCAAGTTAAAAAATGCACACTAAATCATAATGATGCACACAAAGAAAAGAAATACACATAATGTATTAAAAAGAGAAAAATAGTTACACGGATAAGAGGTCAGTTTCATGGTTCAGAAACACTTAAGGAATATCATAAAGAGCGGACGAATGATGTGAGGGGCTTATCTTATTCACAATGCAGCAGACTCAAGCCATCAGAAAAGCTCTAGTAGAATTATTTTAATATAGTGGTCTAAATTTTAAGTCTTTTTCATTAAATACTAATTTACTTGATATAATACAAGGCGTGTTCAGAAAGTAAGTACACTGTTTCATTCTAATGCTGCCGTAGCGCTGCAATCGGTGTTCCGCGCATGTGCACTAGTCGTCCTTGTTCACTGGCTATCGACTCACGCCATTGTAGTTGTTCTATGTTGTGTTTTCAGTTTTCTCTGAACGTTTAAAATGTTAAAGACAATTAGTGATCCCGCCGATTGTGAGATTCGTTCTGTAATAAGATTTTTGAACGCAAGGAATGTGAAACCGGCTGAAATTTATCATCAACTTCGAGATGTTTACGGGGAAGACGTGATGAGTGAAGGAATGGTGAGAAAGTGGGTTAGAATGTTCAATGGCGTTCGAACAAATGTGCATGATGAGAATCGGAGCGCTCGGCCTTCTCTCGTCACCGATGATCTGGTAAGGGCAGTTGACGAAAAAATCCAAGAGAACAGATGTTTCACTATGACAACGCTATCAGATGATTTCCAATAAATTTCAAGCACTCTTTTGTACGAAATTGTTATGGACCGCTTAGGTTATCACAAGCTGTGTTCTCGATGGGTTCCAAAAATGCTCACTGACGTGCACAAAACCAAGAGACTCGGAAGTGCTTCGATTTTCCTCACACGGTACAGTGATGATGGTGAGGATTTTTTAAACAAAATTGTGACAGGTGATGAAACTTGGGTCTGTCATGTCACACCAGAATCTAAACAGCAGTCAATGGAGTGACGACACACGCAATCCCCGGAGAAATAAAAATTCAAGACGACAATGTCTGCACAAAAAATCATGTGCACTGTCTTTTGGGATCGGAAAGGTGTTTTGCTGATTGATTTTCTCCCAAGAGGTGAAACCATTAATGCGGCTAGGTATTGCGAAACCTTAAGAAAACTAAAGCGGGCAATTCAAAACAAACGGAGAGGACTGCTCAGAAACAGAATTGTGTTGCTCCATGACAATGCTCGGCCCCATACCGCTGGTGACACTCAAACATTAGTTCAACAATTTTGTTGGGAGCAGTTCGATCACCCGTCCTACAGCCCAGACTTGGCACTGTCTGACTACCACTTGTTCCTGCACATGAAGCGCGAGCTAGGCGGCCAACCATTTGAAACCGACGATGAAGTGAAAACTGCTGTGGAGTCGTGGCTACACTCGTTGGCGGGAATCTTCTACGAAGAGGGTATAGACAAATTGATCACCCACTACGACAAGTGTTTGAACATCGGTGGAAACTATGTCGAAAAATAGTTTAAGGTTTGGGCTTTCATGTAGAAATAAAATTGCGTTGAAAAAAAATTGTTTTACTTTTTTTTAAAAAACGGTACTTACTTTCTGAACACGCCTCGTACTAACATCCTATGCAAGTATTATCAACAGCCATATTAAATTTAAAAAAAATTTATACAAACAATTTTAAAATTAATCTTTTTATACTTAGAACTTAAAGGATGTAATTAAAAATCTTAAAATAGCCAATACCTATTTCAATGCATTTCATTTTTGTTATTCAACAGACTATAATAAAGATACTATCGGTCACATCAGTTTTTATTGGACTTAAAGTCTTCATACAATATATGATCATCAATAAAAATGGAAAAATATCAAATTTTCTAAAGGTCCGTGTTATAAAACAAGACATTACACTAGACTGGGTATTTTTTTTAATATTTAAAATTTACAAAAATAATCACAAATTTTCAGTAAACCCACCATCTTTATATTGTTGAATGTTATTAAGATGTGACTAATGTTTTACAATTATTACATTAAAAGTAGGGGGCATGAACCTTAGCTTAAAAAATAAATGAAGTTATGAGATGACCAAATAAATGAAGTGAAATATTCTATAGGCAAAGAAAACTTCATTGATCTTTAAAGTGACACTGCCTTGGAAACAAAATTTAAAGAATGTTCGCTCACGCCCTTCTGGATCAGTGTCCAAAAAGAATACCCTTTTTTGGGTGAAAATTCTTTAAAAGTACTAATTCCCTTTGCTACTATTCTTGCAAAACTGAATTTTCTACTATTGCTGCCATGAAGAGAAAATATCCTTCCAAGAGAACTTAAGAGTTGCACAGTTGGAACTGACTCCACGTTTCAGTACCAAGCTTTGTGCCAAGAAAAAACACGCTCATCCATCACATCAGTAATTTAATTCTTGTTTTGAGTTATATTTATCAATAAAAACTTATTAAAAATACATGTCCTGATCTATTTGTAATTTCAACATTGAATCTATTGGCCTAATAGGAATAGGTTTTAAACATGTAACTTATACCTTAACGAATTAGAGACTGCAGATAAAGGCGGAGCATAGTGACCTAGATCACAGCACAGAGCCATTGACTTTTGTTAAGCGTATTTTACATTGTCACGTAGTGGTCCCGCTGTGGAAGACAGGCTAACAAAAAGTCAGTTAGAGTTTGGTGCAACAGAGTGTGACTTTGCGAAGGGGCAACCTCACATCCGACCTTGGCAGCTATTGGCTAGATATCATCTGTAGTCTTTAGTTCGTTGGGGTATAAATAAGAATTACCAGTAAAAGTGTTGTTTAAAAAATGCATACTTATAAACATATAAGGGAGCGCAGTTAATCGTTAAACCATACAGGGGGGCTAAAAATAAAGTTAGAGAACCGCTCGTATAGTAAATCATTGGCAACAACAATTAATGACTTGAATGAGGGTCATTCGGAAAGTAAAGAACGTTTTGATCTGATGAGCTGTGCAGTTCCCCCACCACCTCCACTGCCAAGTCATTGACCTTCCACTCACTTTGGGCCAATCTGGAGCTAACAGCGAGCCGATACAGTTGTGTATTGTTGTTTCTAAGCCTTTAAAATGAGTGACAAAATTAACGATCCCACCAAGTGGTGAGGTTTGTAGTGTAATATGCTTTTTGAATGCTAAAGGAGTGCACCCTATCGAAATTGACAAACAAATAATGGAGCTTTATAGTAATGTGATTAATGAACCCTCAGTTCAGAAATGGTGCATTAAGTGTGCGCGGATTATTGTCTAGTGGCGTTGTGCTTCTCCACGATAACGCACAACCACATTCTGCTGCATTAATGAAAAATTTGTTCCAACAGTTTTATTGGGAGCTTTCTGATCATCTGCCCTATAGCCTGGACTTAGCCCCAAGTGATATTCATCAGTTTCTCAAACTGAAAGAGGGTGTTAATGAGTGGTTAAACAACTTGGCAGCAACTGAGTATGCAGAGGGCACAGCAAAATAGTTTAAGTATCAGGTATGTTGTAAAAAAAGTTTTGTTTGGGAATAATAAAAATTTTAAAATAAAGAAAACCGTTCTTTACTTTCCGAATGACCCTTGTACATAAAAATCATTTGAATAAAAAGATAAAACAAACCGTGAATTTATAACTTGACTAATACGATAAATAATATCATACTGAAAAAATATGCTGTTTTTTTTTTATAAAACAACTTCACTACTGGTAACTAGGTGATTGTTGGTTCATCACACAAGGGGTAGTACAAATAGTCGATCTTATATCATCCCACATGAAAACACAATTCACAATAAACTTACCTTACTTATAAATCAAAATGAAAAAGTACAAATAACCTTATAAAGTTCAATTTATGGCACCTTATAATTAAGATTTATAGGGTATTTTGTAATAGAAAGAAAATGGCAACAGGTTTATTAAATTTAATTTCAATCTATAATAAACTTAACAGAAAATAATGGATATAGAAATCCCTTATAAAATATGTAAAATAATGAATGAATAAACATAGCAGAAGATTTAAAAAGGGGACATGAGCAATCAAGAACAGAAGAAGCTGATGGAAAACATAACAAGTTGAAGGCATACATAGTGCAAGGCATTTTCCTCTTCCAGATAGAATCATCAAGACCACAAAAACAAAATTCAAAAATGGAAAAAGTAAAATCTTACATTATAACAACCAGAAATACAATTATAACATTACTTCTTAATTATATTTCAGTTGGAATTCACATAAAACACAAACAATTAAAATGTCACAACAAAACATACCTCCTCCGTTCCACATGAAAATTTTTCCAGAACTGAGAACCACAATTTTTCTGCTGGTGTACTAAAATAGAAACCAGCACAGTAGGGACCCTTATAAGATCTAGTTATTGCACAACTACTACCCTGTCCCATCTATCCCACCACACTAGTTGTAGTTCTTGACAGCATACTTCTCACCTCTCCTTACACACGTGTGAAAAATAATACATTCTCACATACAAACAACGATCGGGTGGGTGATAGGCTTATATATTACGTCAGGTCTGCAAAAATTGCACAGGAAGTTGTTAAATTATTATACCAAAACAAAAACTGTTTAACGATTCATTACTTAATTAAAGCATATTAAGCAGTCTTTTCATAATATGACCGTAGTTCCTTCAGTCTATAAATGAGCGGGTAATGTCATTTGTAATTTATTAATAATTCTATTTTCAGTTTAAACCGTAAATTAAAAAAAAAATACTAATACAATCATAGCACGTATTCTATTTCGACTGTTGGCTGCAATTCTTTTGTAGACTAAGATTTCAGATGGCAAGAGTCTCCTGACTTTTAGAACCAATCTAAATGATTATTTATGAATTGTATTTTTATTTGAAGATCATTTCTTGCAGTACTGCAATCATGTGTAATTCTGTTTCCAATACCCACGTTCCAGTAGATACATCTGGTATATCTTGAATTACGGTTAAAAAATTATGTTTCACAGAAAAAAAGTGTACACAATCCTACAAAATAACAATCATACTTTGTCACCCAATAAGAATATAAAACACCAGTAACTGGCATTGATAAAGGTGTTACTCATAGGATTAATCAAGAGTTTTGTGATAATGTAAAGCACCCTCTAGAAAAAATAGTTTGGCATTTAAAAGGTAAAAATATATTTCAGGAAGAATAACTTCAAATAAACATTTCAAAACCACTGGGGTTTAGTTATAGAAAAATGCAATTTTATTCTCTGGACAAGATATGCCATTAAAAATGAGGCAAACCCTCGTCCCAGATGCCGGCCGCATTGGCGTAGTTGGTAGCGTGCTCGCCTCTCATCATGCGGTCTTTGGGTTCGAATCCCATTCACGCATGGCATATTTTCATACGTTACAAAAAATCATTTCATCTTTCACCATCTGCATTAGCAGTAATTGCAGAACAGTTGGACGTTAAACCAAAAAAAAATAAGAACCTCGTCCCAGATTTATCTGGATGATGTATAAATCAAAACAAAGTATACCAGGCATGACTTTTCTTTTCAGGAGGAATGCAAGTGGCAGAAGGCGCTGGTTAAGGACATCACTAAGGTTCAGCCAAGCTTGGCTTTATCAAGGTCACAATCACATAACAAGATTAACAGGAAGTTTATAAAAAAAATTGTTTAACTCTCTAATGAAGAGTTGGAAGAAGCGTGTGCAATAATTATGGATAACACAAGTTGTCACTTAACATATGAATAAGAATATCAACAACCGACACCATAAGCCTTAAAGTAGGGCGGTTCAAGTCATTAGAAATACTTCATAATCCTAAACAAATTTTGTAGCTACAACATCCATCATTGTCAGTACAACAACTGAACTGATGTAGACCAAAGTAGAAGGTGATGTTGCTTAGAAACCATTTAATGGAAGAATCTTTGAAGAACAAACAAGATTGTTGATGATTCATCAAAGTATATAAGTCATCAGAAGAGCAACCTCATTTCTGATTCGATGCCTGTAATTTACACCACGATAGTGAATAATTTTTTTAATAATTCTGACACACAAATACTCAACAAAATTTAATTTATTTTTGGTTACATGTTCGACCATTAAGGATAACGGAGAGAAAAAAGGGTGTATATAAATAATTAAAATTATTTTTGACTTAATTAAAATGACTACCTAATTAGGAATCAAACGAGTGACCTCTAGTACAGAAGCCAGTTGTGCAGACTAAACCAATGATTTGACCTTCTTCAGAATTTTATGGTGTTAAAAATATACCATTGAACTATGAGAACAGTGTTAAAAATATAACAACAAAATTTGTCTATTCCATATTTAATCTAACGCGGTAAAAGTTTAATTTATATGCAGTACATTTTTATCATTTAAAGAGTACCTTTGACCCACCGGGTTGGTCTAGAGGTAAAGTCGTCGCCAAAATCAGCCGTTTAACAGCTGATTTTCGGAGGCGAAGGTTCCTGGTTCATCCTAGTAAAGGATACTTTTTTACAGATTTGAATGCTACAGTTGTTACTGGTGTACTTTGATGGTTGGGGTTCAATTAACCATACTCTCTCAGGAATGGTCGCACTGAGTCTGTACATCACTAAACCTCATTTAACGTCATACATATCATCCTTATCTCATTAGGTCATGGGGTTGCTTATTGTTCTGGATTGAACAGATTGCAACGTACACACATTAGGGATTAAAAATAGAGCTGCTGCGGTTAATGCTGCTGACATACAGAACCGATAAATGTACTTTCTGTTTATGTTGTTTACAAAACATAAATTTTTTTAAAATTTTTAAACCGATATTAACTAATAAGCTTTTAAGTGAACAAGTTTTATGAGCCATACAAAAAAATATCAGTAATTTTTTTAAGTACTTTTTTGTTATTTTAACCTCATACAGGTCAACACTGTATAGTAGTATATAGCATTGTATTTCTGTGCACGCACGCACACACGAGAGTCTGTTTTAAAAATGATTATAAGTGTGCCAGTGGAGGGGAATAATACAGCTGGCTAGTGGAGAGTGGGGATCTGTTTGAGCAGCAGAAATCTCTATAGTTTATTCAAACAGAGATGAGTCATCCACATGACATTAGAATGGGAGTAGTTTCTTCACAGGCAGCTGTTTAATACCACTACCATAATGTACATGTAAATTGATAACCTAGCAGTCAGCCAATCACATGAACAATGTTCATGTCAACTACTTACAAAACATAATGAGCAAAGTATACAGAATTGATTCTTACCACATACGAGTATATAATTTAAGCCAAAAAAATTAATGACTTAAATAAAAACAAAATAAATACTTTCTAATTTAATGAAAACAATTTGCCAATTATTTTATTTTTAAAGTTTGTAATGACCCACCGAGTTGATCTAATGGTGAAGTTGTCACCGTGAGTCAGTTGCTTAACAGCTGATAATCAGAGGTAAAGATTCCTGGTTCAAGTCCTAGTAAATGCAGTTACTTTTATACGGATTTGAATACTAAAACAGTGGTTAACCGGTATATTTTAATGGTTGGGGTTTAATTAATCGTACTCTCTCAGGAATGTTCAGCCTGATTCTGTACAAGACAACAACTCATACACATCACCCTAATCTCATTGGGTTGCTTATAGTTCTGAATTGAACAGATTGCAACACACGCAGGGATAAAAATAAATTTGCAATAATTACAATATTAAACATTCTTTAAATATTTTTACAAATTGTTCAAAATTGGAACTTAAGCAAAATTTACTGTTGAATTATAATTAATTTTACCTACAAATTTTTTAGCAAAAAAACTGAATAAAATTGCAATTTATACTAAAACATAAAATTTAGTACAAACATTTGTTATTAATAATTTGCGACACCACTTCACAAGTGATTTTGAAATAAACGAATAAAAAACCAACAAATAAAAAAGATATTATAATTTCTTCTAATTTTAACTCAATACGTATAAGTAGAATATACAAGAGTACAAAAAACAAAATACTCAATATTATTCATAGTCGTGTTCCTCAAAAAGGAGGTAAAAGCAGAAAGTCAAAATAACTCTTGTCATTTAAAAATTTCGGCATTGTTTAGAAATCCTCTGAACTAAGAGTCCAAATCAATTTAAAATCTTTTTTTAAAATCAATCATTAACAGCCTTTCTGTAAAAAAGGAAATTTATTTAGATCCCACGTTTGTTTTTTATCATAGAGACAAACCACAAAATTCTGCAAAATCAGAATGGTGCCATCTTGTGAGACAATATGAAGCTTTCCCATAAAAACGTCAAACTTTTTATTGTTTCTACCCGCAAGTGAACTCCGTAATAATTCTGTAAGGTACGGCCAAAATTTTATTTAGCTTAAATCAGCTTCCACAAGACTTCTCTTGAACTATCCCAATACGCATCCCACGTCTAGTTTCTGCATCAGAAAAATCCCTTCCAGCTTACTACAATACAACCCCCAAATATTATGAAATAAGCAACATCTGTATAAAAAAAAACCATTACAGGTACAATTCATATGTATTTCGATTAATTCCTCAACAACAAAAACTTATTATTTTTAATAGAAATTAGTCAAAATAGTGCAAGAAGTCAAATAAACACATTAAAGAAACTTAAAGCTACATCAATACAACGAAAAATATTGACAGTAATGCAACATATGTCTGCTACATTCCAAACACATCATCTTATTCAATGATAGAATAAACTAAAAAACATTCTATTTAAAAAAAATAACATGCAACTGCACAAGAAAAAAAAATAAATGTGGTACAATGAGCAAGGTGCACTGAAGATCATCAAGGTTCTCCATTCCAAAATAAATCTAAATTTAAAAAAAATTGAATTGCAATTAAGTAAACACTATACTATATATTAATATACTATATTATATTAATATATAATAATAAAAATCAGGAAACAAATAGTATCAACACCAAAATAAATTAGCTGTTCTTAAGTTGGTATGTTTGTAGGAAAAAGACAACGTCATCAATACAAAATAAACAAGATAAACGAACCCAACCAACAATAAAAATTTTCAATTATATAATATTAAAAACTGGGTTAAAAATTTAATTCAAAGTTAATCAAATCTAACTGCCACATAAAAAAGGCCAACTTTGTCCTCATAATCTCATTTGCTCAATTAAATTAATGAGTGGTAGAAAACTAACACATTTGGGGAAAAATTTGGCGTGCATATTGTATGTCATTTTTTTTTTATCAAGGCATGCTCTCCTGCACCAAAAAAGTTTGGAGCAATCAAAACTGGCAAATGCTTCTGCCAGCGATGGTTGGTAAGGTCCAGATTTCAAGCTACACTCTCCACATGGTGGCCTTAGAAAGGTAGAGTATCTACTCTACTGGACTGAAGAGGAGAGCCCATGGCTTACAACCGTAGTGCTAAATTGAGCAAAGCAAGAATACTCTATTCCATTGTTTTTATTTTTCAGCTCACTGTAGAAAGCATGATGGAACATCTCTTAAATGGAACTATCCCAAGCAGTAACCACCCTCACAAGGGGGAATCAGTCACTTCATGCGGTGCACACAGGCCTTGAGAATTCAGAGAAACCTGTCCCAAAATACATGAGAGTCTGAGCCTTCTCCAGAAGGCTCAAATCGTATAGGTCTTCCAAGGCCTATGATCAAATTTATGAGAATGAAGAAAAACAACTTGTGAACCAAAGAACGGTGTCATTTTGGGACAATTAAGATACAGACACTTCTGCATGCAGATAAATTAGAGCAAACTCTGGATGAGATGGAATATCTTAATACTCGCATTACAAGATACGTTGTTCTGAAGATTCACAAACTTTTGATTCTGGAAACTAAAAGATATTCAAAGAACAACCTGGATCAAAAATAGGAGCAAACCTACAGCACTTGAAACAACATTTCTGCATAAACTGGATCATAGATTCTGTAACAGCGTTTTACTCACCTTCTGAAAGTATCTGAACTTTAATACTGAAATAAGAGATACACAAATTCCTATCAACACAGACAACCGAAGATATCCAGAAAAGGTGGAAGCTTTCTTAAACCAGCTTGAGAATGAAACACAAAAAGCGCGAGATAAGAATGTCTGAATTTCAGTTGGTAATTTCAATGCACAAATAAGAAAAGAAAGATTGTTAGGAACTACCTGGGACACAAAAGAACCAACAGGAACAGTAAAAGATTAGTTGAATTGTGCAAAATGTTTTATCTTAAACTGATGTCCACTAATTTCAAGAAACTCTTTAGGAAACAGAAAACATGGTGCTCTCCAGGGGGGCAACTCGATGAATTCCAAATAGATTGTGTTGCAATCTCGGGACAAAAGACAAGGGAATTATGAACATGTAAGTCTGGAAACGTGCCAACCTAGACTCAAGACTACTACGTGACACAAATAAAATTTAAGCCTATCCCACTAAACAAAATAAGACTTTCAGAAAAAAAATTATGATAGATTCCGAAAGCTGAAGTGTAATAGGTCAGAATTTAAAGAAAGAAAAATAATAACTTGGCAAAGCATCCCCGCAGCAGCATGGTTGACACTGCCAAAAATTGACACCACTGCCTAGAACAAGTAAGCACCGATGGTGGACTGAAGGCTGTGATGAGGCAATTTTTTGATGGGACAATAGGGCAACGGCCTTCAAAGCTTGGCATTCAGACATGACAGAAGGAAAACTTACAGTGTACAAGAAAGTTCGAAACCCAGATAGCAAAAACACTCTAACGAGCAAAAAGAAATCAGATCTTGGAAGACATTTAAGGCACTGAGTTAGACCTACAGAAAAACCACAGTAGGAACTTCTACAGAGCGCTCAAACAACCCTTTACAGGCTATCAACCTTTAAGCTTATGCACTCAGAAAGAAAATGGTACACTAGCTGTGAACAATAAGGAACATTGCAAGAAGAGCTGAATACTTTGAGAAGTTGCTGAATTGTGAAGAACCGGTATACAAATGGCTAAGAAAAGATTGAACATGAGGAAACAACATTTATTACCAAATTCAAGAGACTTCAGAAGATAGTCACAGAACTTAAAAACAACCAAGCTGCCAGAGAAGACTCAATCACTGCAGAAACATTGAAATATGGCAGAGAAGTAACTGTCAAAGCACTTAGAAAAGAAATTGCAAAGATCTGGGAAACAGAAAAGATTTCCTGTAAATAGAAAACAGAACTGATACATCCACTGCATAAAAAAGAAAACATCAAAACAGCCCCTCGTCACTTGAAGACACAATACGGAAAAATTGATAGCTTCAAATAACTCGGAGAGATAATACAACCAGACCAGTAAAAAGGAAGCAAATAACAGACGAGGAAAAGCCAGTGCATTTCGAGGAACTCACCACTTGTATAACAAGAAAGCACTCTCAAGACAAGCCAAGATTGACATAATACTGATAAAACCTTTGTCTGTTCCAGAGTGCCTTATAATGAGCTGAAAGGGTAGTCTAAGAGACGCAAAGAAACTCGAGAGATCCTTTGCAAAATAATGGGTCCAAGATAGCAGACAGACAATATATAAGAACTATACAAGAAAAATTAGTTTAATTGAAAAAATTAAAAAAAGAAGACTAAAATTTAGTGGACACCTGTATAGAATGGATGACAACAAATTTTTAAGACACTAAACAATAAACCTAAGGTGTTGGATAAATGGTTTAAAGAAGTCAGTAAGAATACTGAAAAAACCTAAAGAACCAAATAAAATTCAGGCAACTAATTACAAAATTAAAGGGCTTTCATAAAAAGCATAAACAGAACCAACGGGTGGACAGAAGAAAAGCATTCAATAAATGAATACTGAGAAAGTGGGCAGCAAAAAAAGCGCCCTGAAATATCTTAATTCAGTTCACGTAATCTAAAATTAACCCTACATGAATTTTTTTTTAATAAACATATCCTCTTTCATTATCTTGATCTACTTTGTAATGAAGACGTCACTTCATTTTCCTCAGAATACATATGTGTATTAATCTATACAACATTGTATCGTATGAACTACTGTTTAAATTTTTTTTAATAAATTTATTAGGTATAATTAATAAATCACCAGAACAGTCGAAGAATTGGTTAAAACACTTACCAAATGGGGAGTTCTTTTGTGGTGTTGACCACACTATCAGCCCGATTCAATATAAGAATTACACAATTGCAAATAATTTTGTAAAGAACTTGTATCTTCTCTATTTTTCATGACAAATACATGAATAAAATTTATAAATCAATGTTAAAGTGACCATGTTCGTAGTGAAAATTGACAAAGTAAATTTAAAATGTAAAACTGATTAGACAAAATTTACTTCAGCCTTTGTTTAGACAAAGAAAAGAGGAGAAAGATCTCTACCAAATTATTTTTAATCATGAAATTCTTATATTGTATCAGGCTGATGATGAAGTGAACATCACGAAAGAACTCGCAATCTGGTAAGTGTTCTAATGATTTTTTTATTATAATAAATAAATATTAGAAAAAATATAAACATATATAAACAGTTAACAACTTGTTGTTGTTGTTTAGATCATCAGCCAAAAGGCTGGTTTTAACCTGTAGAGGTTTTACTAAGTAAAACGAGGAGTGAGGTGGTTTACCGTTGCCTTCCTTACTGAGTGGAAAAGTACACTTATCAGCATGCCGGGCCCTCTGAAAAGCACATATTTTCCACTCTGCAAACGACACCTTCACTTCATTCACCACAGGGTCTGGCTGTATAATGAAATTCATTACTTTCAGAGGAGATAACTCTGATTAGTGTCTTTTGCACCTCTACCTCTTCTGTTCTTAAATGATTCAGTCATTTAATTGGCTGACCATGTGATAAGAAACAGAACTATTTATTTTAGCCCTGCAACGAACAGATTGAGTGTAAATAATTTGACACTCCACCTGTCCGTCATGGGCAGGTTAACAACTTATGAACAGCTATTAAGGTGTTAATAAAATGCTTAAATATGAAGGTAGATAAATTAACTGTGCATGTAGGGAGGGAAATAAAACATCACTAATCAATAATGTTATAGGGAGAAAGAAACAAAAACAACTAAATTACTCTCTGGTCAGGTCTTATAAATTAATAATGTGTTAAATGTCAAAACTGAATTCCAAGTAGTTTGAACCGAAGTATGAAAAGCCTATACCTATGCATTATAAGAAAATAATGTATCATACATATTTTGTGCCAATTTTGACTTATGCAGCGAAAACACTGACAGGTAAAAATTAGAATGCAGGGAGTAGAAATGAAGTTCAAGAGGAGTATGTTACAAAAAACATAAAAAGTAAATGAGAAATTATGTATTTAGGAATGGACAGCCTGACAAGAAAAGTTGGACAGGCAAAGCTACAAGTTTGATATCAGTATTACGGAGAATAGACTGCCTAAAAGGATGTTATACTTTAAGATGGAGGAAAAGAACAAGGGGTAGGCCATGAGTGAAATGGATTGGTTCAGTTATGGATGAATTGGGAAAATGATGAGAAGCCAAGAGAGCAATGAAGGACAGATGGTTCAGCGATAGAGAGAGAGAGAGAGGTGGAGAGGAGTTATGCTGGGCTGATTTGAGGAAACTGGGAAGACAGATAGAGGACGATGGAGGAATACTTAAGGATGGATTAAAAAGTAAATTAAATAATGGGTGCAGAAATCCAGTGGTTTCTTCCAAAGCATGCATGAGAAGTTTAGTTTAAGACCACGAAGTTTTTTTACATTGTAAGAAAACTATATGTAATGTAAGATAGTCTTTTGTTACCTACTGCCAGAAATTTCTGAACGGATTTTAAGTGTAGTCAATTCGGACCTCCCAGTGCGGCGCAATCATATCAGTACAGTAAATTAATTGTATCATTTATTTCACAAATTTCTCTGCTCCTAGCGACTTTTATTTACCAAGAAAATATAAGAATAATACATTTCTCTAAGCACCAAATTTCTTACAAACTGTATAAATTATACAATAATAAATGTATGTACTTTTATATTTGTGCAACAAACAAAAAAAAACATATAATACCACACTATATTTAGCTAAAGAATAGATAAACAAATAAGTAAGATTGTTTGCGTGGTCCACTGACACCATGAGGCATCATGGCGTTCTCTCTTTACAATGACAAGTCAAAATAGCAGCATATCCTTGATTACAGCCTTCGAGCCCAACGTGTTAACCCTTAACAGACGGATAGCCCATGTATTTTTGTTAGATGACGAGTGTGTAAGTACTCAACAGTTCGTACAATAGTGAAGGTATGTATGTGTGAATGTATGCAGAAGAAAGTAAGCTGTTAAGAAACACAATCAGGTTTGTGAGAAATTTTCTATTGATTTATGAATGTTGGGATTTCACTCAATTCTGGTTTTTTTTTTAAAGAAAAACCGTGTTAAGGCCATACCTCATTTAAAAATAGAATTATAACTACGTTTGAAAGCTTGAATCCAAGGTATGGAATGTATTGGATAAAGGTTTTGTGTGACAGGCAAATAGGTGCACAGTAGTTGTTTTCATTGCATAAAGCAGCAAGTAAGAACTAATTATTTATTTGATTGTAAATGACTACAATCAACTTAATCTAACATTAAGTTAAGTAAAATTCATTTGTTAATAAATAATTGTAATAAGTTTAAAAGGAAGTTTTCTTATTTATTAACAACCAGATCCTCAAAGAACCTGGAATAAAAGTCACAATAGTTTTGTGGACTAAGAAATATAATACTTCTTGTTGATGAAATTTAAATGTTTTATTATACTTCAATTTATTAAAATTGTTATTCAGATATAAGTCTGTCCAGAGAATGAAAAATTCAAGTTATCTTACAAAACGAGTTTAGCTATGGAATTGGTAACTGAATAACTACAAAAATTTGGCAAATATGCTTTTACTTCCACGTGCGATAAGCCTTAAAAACAATAAAATTTTTCTAGTCTAACAATCAAAAACAAAAAACACTTCTGTTGTAAAATATTAAATTTTTCACTGACCAGTTACAGCTGCTATATTACTTTATATATAATCCTACTTCCTGTTGACATGTTTTGATATTTAATACAGAAGCTGTAACAGGTCAGTGAAAATTAAATATTTTACAACAGAATTCAATGCAGGCTGCAGGATGCGTTATAAATTCTGTTTATAAAAAATTTAAAAAAATAAACTTGTACAGCAAAACCTCTTTACACCATTAGTGATTAATTTTTTTGATTGAAGTTTCTTTTTTCAACCTGAGACATATCTCAATTGTCTCTATTAAATAACAATACAAAACAGCCTATAAATTAAACATCTGATCTAGTTTAAGCCAATCAAAAATATACTGTAAAAATGGTGGGTTGTCAAAATACACTACCTAAATTTTGTAAATGATCACTCAAATCCACTTCAATGATAAAAATGACTAAACAAGGTCTACACACTTATTACTAATAATTCCTTTGATACAACAAAATTTATAATAATTTTTATTATAAGTACGTACTTTAAAATGTTCAAAAGTACTTTCAAGCAACCAACATATGGCAGAGCTAATCAATATAACAAATGAACAGTTCATTATTTGTCTTTTTCTTTATGACTTTCTTTTAAATATTTTTACCTTGAAAAAAACTAACACAAAAATAATACAATTTCACTTTCTCTTGCCTATAATGAGTATATAGGAAGGAAAGTATTGTTTTCACGTCGATTTTAAGAAATCGAGTTTTCACCTGATATGCACGTTTTCAGACTTTCTGAACCCCAAATAAAACATGTTTTAACGATTGGTCTGTGTGTGTGAACAAAATATCTCTAGAACGGAACATCGTATGAAGTTCAAATTTGAAACTTAAGTTAGGTACTACTAGAGGACCTAATACAAACATTTTCATCAAAATCAGTCAACCGAAAGCATTCGTGTAATTTTTAACTTTTTTGCGATTTTCTCAAAAACAGCTCCTACAGTGGTTTTTTTAAGTCACCTCATTTACTACATTTTTTATGCTCTATTGATAGGATAGACACAATATCTACTGCAATTATTGGTGAAGGTGTTCTCTCGTAGAAAAAATGTTTTTTTTTTTAAAGATTACAGCCTTACTATGCATTTTAGCACAAATGAGTACAATTGAAACTGTGGACAAAATTAATATCTACAACTTTTATTTCAAACATTTCTTTGTAAAATGCTTACTTTAGCAATAATTAGTGATTTTCGGTTTTTTCCCATGGAAATCTGTAAAAATAGCATATTAAGGCCGCAAAAAAACAATTATTTTTCTACAGAAGTACAGCCTCCCCAAGAATTTCAGCAAGCGTGGCGCATATCCTACCTTGTAAGCATAAAAAATTTATTACGAAGTGATTTTTAAAATAAAAATCGTAGGAGTGGTTTTTAAGAAAATTGCAAAAAATCCACAAATAAACTACTACTTCCAGTCGACCGATTTTGATGAAAAAGTGCATGTCGGGTCCTCTAGAAATACGTAACTAAAGTTTTAAGTTTCAACCTCGTACGATGTTCCGTTCTTGAGATATTTTGTTCACACACACACACACACACACACACACACAGACCAATCGCTAAAAACATGTTTTTTTGGATTGAGGAGGTCTGAAAACATGTATATCCGGTAAAAACTGATTTCGAAAAATGAACATGAAAACAATACTTTCCTTATTATATATTCAAATAGGCACGAGAAAGTAAATATGTTGTATAGGCAAGGCAAGAGTAATATTTAATAAAAGAACTCCTATTTCAAGAGCCACAACTTACTCTTGCAACAACAATGTGGCATCTAAGTTGTAGTAAAGGGATGAAAAGTATCAGAGTGCATGTGCGACTGGTTTTGTATCAGTTTGCCAAGACAACGTACACTATACCCAGGATATACAGTATACAGCGGAACCTTTTGCAGATTAACTGTATGAATATAATGGTTTGTTACGGTAAACGGAAATGTTGGTTTCTCCAAAACGAGGTCGAACTGTTTACAGAGCTGAACGAAATTTAATTTGCAATGCAATAAAATGTGAAGTTGAAGCTAAAAAAAATACCTTTCTGTGCATCTTAACAAAAGTCATGAGCAAGCAGCTAACTACCGTGATGTTTCTGTTCCCAGAATTTGAAATATAAAGATGGAAGTTAAAGATAGTAAAGAAGATAATTCTTCATTCACAGTTTTTTATACACCTGGTAAAAAAGGAAATGGCCAGAATATAGGAATGCTTCATTGGATGGCTTTGACAGGGCATGTTGTTGTCGAAATGATGGGCGATTTCTAGATCAATAAGAAAGGGGTGCCAACATGTGAAAAGTTATTACCAGTTTTAAAAGAAAAACTAAATTTTAATTGGAAACTTTGTTAAGAAAATTTTAAAGGAAATGAGGTTTAAGTGGAAAAAGAGTTAAGTCATAACAAAGTATATTAACACTTTGAGTGCTAGGAACAAAAAAACGTGGACGTTTATAGAATGCTGGCCATTTTTGTCTATATTTGAATATTGTAAAACTAACATTATAAGGAGTATTAAGATGGTACTAACATGGCGGCTGGAATCATCAAATCTTCTAGTTTTGAATGGTGTATTATAAGTTGTTAAATTGTATTAATAAAATAATAAAACTATCACTTTTTCATAGCACATTTTTTAGAAAAAAAAAACAGAATTTTTCCACTGCATTTCGCATATTGTTTAAACAATTTATTTGAACTATTATACAATTTTATACATAAAAAAAATATTATTTTATTAAACATCCTATGTAGGATTTTTAAACAGCCGTATTATTTAAAATTGAAATATATATTTTCTAACCACCAGAATACGGTAACATAAAACACTTACCAATGTTTATAGCGCTTTCGTGTATCTTGTACACATCTTCAGTAAATTAACATTTATTACAAGTCAAAATTTAAAACTTCCTGCTCCTACCATGGTAGATAAGGAATTCCTTATCTACCATGGTAGGAGCAGGAAGTTTTAAATTTTGACTTGTAATAAATGTTAATTTACTGAAGATGTGTACAAGATACACGAAAGCGCTATAAACATTGGTAAGTGTTTTATATTACCGTATTCTGGTGGTTAGAAAATATATATTTCAATTCAAAAAAACTATTATACACTTTAATAATACTTTATAAACAAAACTGTGTTATTGAATTTAAAAAAACAAACTAAACACAAAAATTTCTTTTGTGAAAAACAAAACTCATGTGTATAACCTCAGTTTACCATTCCAACAGCTGTTTTGTTAAAAGTGATTAAAATACTAACGCTTTAATGGTGTACTTTTGTACTAAAATGTATGTAAATTCAGAATAAATGAACGAATTCTGTATAAGAATGTGCTATTACATAGTATAACCGCGTAAATACGAATTCCATAAAATTACGTGATCTGCAAGCTGTAAACGTATCATCGTTCCGTAAAATTACATGTTTAGCACGCAAAGTGTTAATTGAAAGGCAACTTGTGGTTAACAAACGGTGCAATTGCACGGTAGTAAAATGTAGTGTCTCACTGTTGAGGTTGGCAGCACTGTCAATTTCTCTCCCTTTCTTACAGCCCATCCATATCCAAAAGACACTCTCATGACTCATGTATTCAAGGAGCCTCACTAGCACGTTTTTCTATTACTTTTGAGAAAGTCGGTATAAGAGAAATGAGCTTGTAATTAGTTGGGTCCACATTTGAGCTTTTTTGAATTGAAGAAAGATTTTGGCCAGTTTCGTTTCATATACAACAAACCCCACGATTTCAAGAAATAAGTTTTAGTACTAGTCATTTAAATTTTTAAAATGGGTTGTTTAACAATGTGTCAAAGATCATTGTGTACTTAAAGTGGAAAATATAGCAAAAATATTGCCAAGAACTAGCAAGACTGCAAGAACATTATAGAGCTATTTATTACTAGAAACTCAGATTTACTAATAATCATAAAGACATTTTTGCTGTACAATATAAATATGCAAAAAGCAAAAGTTACTTAAACACAGCTCAATTTATAAATACAGAACAGCACTGGAAGATAATTACAATTCAGGAACAAACAAGTCTATACACACAGGTAAACATGTAAATAGTGATAAATAAAATATTAAGTAACATGCTGCAAAAAAAAAGTAAAATTTTTTAAGTGAACAACTTAAATCTACCGTACCTATCATTATTATCATTACTTTTCACAGGAGGAGATCTGCCAAAACGGCTGCTATGGTCTGATCTATCTGGAAACGGATTAGGCTGAAAAACATTCATGTTTGGTTTTGGATATTGTATGCTGCCCTTATCCATTTCTGGTTGGTTAAAAACAAAGTCTGATGAAATTAAAACACTAAAACAAAACAACATATTAAAACCTTATTTCTTACTATTTAATGATTAAAACTACGGTTGATTCCGTAACAAATTACAGTGTAATCTCAGAAGTTTGACCCTCAACTAGACCAAGAAGCCATCCCACCCTCTACAATCTAAAATCACGAGTTGAAATTCTAAAATTCATATAGCGGGCACTGATGAAAAGTAACCTTCAAGCAGTTTCATAAATTTTATCAAAAGTTTAGTAAAACAAAGTAAGGGTAATAAAAAAATTAAAATAAAGTTCTATCTAAAAATATAAGATAAAGAAGCAATGGCAAAATAATTATCAGAATTTTGTAAAAGTGCATAAACGCAGAAGTAGAAAAAACAGCCATCGGCCTCTTCTGAAATTTACCATATGATGTGATAACAGTTCTCAGAGTTTGCACCTGGCCTTACCTGACATAATAAAACATTTTTCACCAACAATTCTTTTGTAAATGGATTGTGAGAGAAGTAACTGACAAGTGTAAATTTTTGAAAACTTTACATTAATAAAATTATTATTTTCATGAAATTTGTTTTGGTGAAAGAGTGACAAATATAGATTTAAGCGTTCTACTAATCTTTATAAACAAGTTAATTCAACAATTAGTTTTTATGAAACAGCAATGAACACAATTATATCCCAACCAATATTAGCAAATAATTCTTTAATTAAATCTTAAATAATCATTCTGGTATCTGTAATCAATTTTAATGTACAAATACTTTAACCAAACTTTTATAGCTGCATTGATTTTCATTTTTCTACTTTTTTATTCAAATAAACTTAAGACGTTTGACAACAATTGACAAACAAAACTTTACAACAAAAAATTCTTGTCAATCAACACTAAAATCAAACATTATAAAACGGTAGTACAACCAGGAATTACGTATGGGTGCGAAACGTTATTTAAGCTCAACCAGAAAAATAAAAAGGATAAAATCCAAAAACTGGAAAGAAGAATCCTTACAGAACCTGTTTAGGCAAAAACCACAACTGTCACCCAACGAATAAATCCACCAAGAAAATGAGCCAATAATGGACTCAACGAAGTAGATGAGAATATTGTTCTGTGGGCACCTAATTAGAATGCCGGAAGATAGAATAACCAACAGAATAATAAAAAAATCTTTATGGTAAAAAAACGGCACCAATTTGGATCAATGAAGTTAAAGAGGATATGGAAAAATTGGGAATAACTTTGGAAGATCTAAAAAAATAAGACAGAAAAATTAAAAATACTAACAGATGAATACATCAGATTCAAACCAAGGATAGTCAATAAAGGAGTGATAGAGTAATTGTTTCAGATGAAGAAAGACAAACACAATCACTTAGAATGAAGAGATACTAGGAAAAAATCAAAGAACCAGAGAAAAACTTCCAGTAAACTGACTTAAGTGATCCATTGTGGTCTCAAAAGAATAAACAAAAATCATAACGTTTTAGTGGATCCACAATCATCAGTGTAAATAGAACATAAAATTGACACTAATTCATAAAAATCTAAACAGTAGAAGTTATATTTTCAATCACTTAATTTTTTTTTTTTTTTTTTTTTTAACGTCTGACTGTCCTGCAATTACTGCTAATGCAGACGGTGAAGGATGAAATGATTTTTTTGTAACGTATGAAAATATGCCGTGCCTGAATGGGATTCGAACCCAAGACCGCATGATGAAAATAATCAAAATAATCACTTAAGTATATTAGAAGTGTATACATAGTTTCAATATTTAGGTTATGGTGGCTCCAACAAAACATAGGTTAGTGAGAATAAAGTAACAGAAAAGGAAAATCAAAGCAGCTACAAAAAGGTTAGTAAAAAAATTTAAAGTAGGTATTTATACATTAGAATCTTCATTGCATTTAGAATTAATTAAAAAAAAAAAAAAATACCGCTCTAGCAATTTCGGTTATGTGGCGGCCTCTTGGTCTCTTACTGAGATTGGTCTGAATTGTTACTAAACCAAAAACTTTGAATTATCCTAATATTCTATTAGAAATACTAAGCAGATAATAGTAAAAGCATTGTGTAGGTGGGGCTAACCCACTGAAATCTTAGAAAAAGAATATTATTTACAATTTTTCATTTCTGAAAAATTGTTTTTTAAATCTACAAAATTTCCAGTATTTTAAATGCCAACTGAATCAAAAGTTACTAGAAAAGATCACAAGACGAAAATGAAAAACTGATATTCAACATGTGATTATCATTATAATTAAAAGCCAAGGAAATTCCAATTCGGTTTTGAAATTATTTAAATAGAATTTTTTTTACTGTTATCTACATCATGTATTATAAAACCAAACATTGTAAACTGCACAAGTTGAACTTTGATTACAGTAGGCAATTAAAATAAACAATGATATGCTTCATGTTACTGATAAATATTTATTTAAATTGATATGTGACTCAATCCAACAAATGTACAAATTTTCATTCATTTTTTATATCCTGAAAAATTTTACTAAAATTTTCTTAAATTACAAATTTGTCAATTAAATTATGGCATGAAAAAAAACGTTCATTAGTTTAAATTGGAAACATAAACTACTGTGAAACACTCGGATCCTTATAAATTACACATAAACAAAATTGATACTTAATCCATGGTAAAATTTTAAACTGGTAGTACTAATATGAAAACAATTTAATATTTTTTCTTCCTTTTAACAAAAAAAACTTGGTCAATAAAAAAAACAAATTCTGGTGACTAAATGAAATAAATTTGAAAAATTCTCATAAAAGGATGGACCTAACAAAACTAATCAAAATAATTTCACTTTAAAACAGAATATTGTCACCTGAAGATATGTATAACAAAGTAGGGTTACCCAAAGTAGTATCAGAATTAAACCAAGAAAACATTTAAAACAAGTAGTACACTTGTAATATTTACATATTTTTACATATTCCCTACAATATCAGGAGAAAAGAGATAATAAGATGACACTCATGAAGTACATTTAAATTAAGTCGATAAAATACAATATAAAAAAGACCCATAATGGACAATACGAAAAGAAAATACACGAGTTCCATACAAAAATGTACGACATCAAAAACGACAACATCAGTTTAAAATAGAACCAAATTAATGTTATGAATTTCAGTCTTGTTTGTAAATAATTGTATCACGTTAGGTTATCCGTTCAATACCCGCTATTTTCTCTAAGCCATTTTGATAACAAATCGCGTACGGACTTTTACAATCTATCACTACATAGAAAACTTTTCTAACCATAATAATCGTGTGAACTGAAAATATAACAATTCTAGACAATTTTGGAAGTCTCTAAATCGTCGTACACAAACAACAGTATAAATCACTACTATCTACCGTAATGGCTGACATGATACAAGCACTCATCACGAAAGATGAAATGGTCTAAACTTAACAATAACAGGATTTGAAAATAAAACACTATTCGAAAAAACCTTAACTAGTTATTACAAAAATATAACTGTCAAACGACACATACCATATAGAATATCATAATTTAAAAACAAGCACCATTCTCATCACAGCCCAATAAACATAAATACATACATACACGGTTTGCCAATGCCTTTATGATTTAAGGTTAGCTACGTAACGAACAATCGCAGACGACTTCACGCACACAATATCTATGAATCACCATTTAATGAATATAATTGAAATTTAGTGAAATAATTTATTAAAAAATTATTTATTTTTCTTGAAAAAAAAATCAGCCATGGTGCTTAAAATATTAAAGGATGGTTCGAGTCACAAATTACTGATAGATTTACCGAAGAATTTACAGTGTATCAAAACTCCTTGCGCGCGCGTTATTTTCGTATTCTATACACCAAAACACTTCATCAGAAAACAATGTCAATAAACCCTTCGTTCTTATTATATCCGCCATTTAATATTTTTCACGAAAACCATTATATCACGTGAAAGGATTGAAATTCTGTACAAATGTTAGCAACTATGTAATCTAAAATATTAAAAAATACGATCCATGCATATCAATATTTTTTAAAATGGCGGCCAAATAAAATTTTCAAAACAGTTTTCCTCGAAAACAATTAGGTTTGGTGAAAGTTGTTATTATCTGAAATGTTAGGCTTATTGTTTGAGCAAAAAGGCTATTGGGTTTTTTCTGTTATTCCTCCCCCCCCCCCGACATAATTTTTCACATTTTGTGGATATTTCGTATGTAGGTATTCTTACAGTATTTTTAACGATAAAACAGGAAAAATATTTAAAATATCATATATCAATATTTTTCAAGTTAATGTTACAGGTTTTCCTTTATCAAGTTAACCTTTAACTATTTATTGACAATTTTATTAAATTATTTAATAACATTTCATTTAATTATGTTAAATTAATTTCATGTTTAATTAATTTAATGATGTCATGTACTCAATAAGTTTATATTTCATTATTACATTCAGTAATAATATTGAGAAAAACCAATGTATTTACCCTACCTGTATTTAACCTTAACTTGAAGAATATTGGTGTAGGATTTTTTCAAAAAAATTATTTTCCCGTTTTTATTGTTAAAAATACTGTAAGGTTGCATACAAATTATACACACAAAATGTGAAAAATTGTGCGGGGGGGGGGAGGAGGTGAATAAAAGAAAAGACCCAAGCTATTTTTTTTTTTTTTTTGGAAAATCAGACAGTAAACAAACGACAAATAGCGAAAATTCGTTTGCTTAATTTTCTAGCCAATTTCATCTACTCATAATAAATCTCATAAATAAAACATCATTCAGCCTAATTTTATTCTAAACTTCATTTAAAATAAAAAACTAAATGTTTACAAATAAAATGGAATTAAATTTCATATTTTTATGGAATGCTATTCCGTTCTAGAGATATGTTTTCACACACAATGACCAATTGGTAAAAACATGTTTTTTGAATTCAGGCGACCATGTGAAATCTTGCATAAAAAACAATGTGTTCAGGTAGTTCCATGACCAATTCTTGGAAAATTGGATTCCTACAATTATAGTAGTGATCCAATTTTATATAAGTTTTGAACCTCACCTTCTCTGGGTATTTTTAAACTTAGCAACTCTATTGTACCACTTGAGATTAAGAAAAATCTGAAATATTATAATTATTTTAATATCTTGCAGTTTTAGAGTTATGCCTCATTGAAATTCCCCAAATGGCTGATTTTCATCATGCCAGCAAATTACAATTCTGTTCATAACTTTTACTTAAAACTGAAATAAGTGAATGAAACAATTCAAATAGCTTCTTTAGAGCCTTAAAATGGCTTACAACAATCTGTACCTTACTGTCTGCATTAGCAGAAATTGCAGAACAGTCAAGACATAAAAATAAAATCAGTACCTTATTATAAAATTTTTTTGCTTGAATTGTAATAATTTTTTAATGTGTATGTCTAATTTCAGCTTGGGACCTCCATGGGATCAACATAAAACTAATTTTTCAAAACAACCATACACAGTGTTATCGCAAATTTTTAAATTATAATAATTATAATTATTTATAATAATGTATGTTTTTGTTAGTGTAGCTATTTCAACAAATTTACTTATCTTTAGTTTACTGCAGTTATGATTCATAAAAAGCAAATATCAACATCAGTTCTTCTATTTACCAAGAATCAGAATTCAGAAGATTCAATTCAACCAGAATTCAACATCAAGTCTTCAGAGGTCTTATACTGAACAGACTATGAAACTAATACGGTTATTTCACTGGTTTCAGGAAAACATCCCACAAGTCCATTTTTTTTTACTGTACAAATGATGAGCACAATGTGGAAGAGGCATTACTGAAAACTCAATTTCAGGAAGCAGAGACAGTTGTAGGAACCCATCAGTTTCACTGCTACATTACAGCTTTGGGTTCAGAAGTCATAACAAAACTACTCTTTCAGTGATAAGAGTAAAATCCATCAAGTAATTGAAGGAAGGAGTTTCAAGTCCCGCAATAAATTATATTAGAAATTATGTAGCTTGTATTTATGACCGACACTGGTGGCTTGCTAGTCACTTGAAAGATGGTGAAAAAGATGAGTTAACAATTTCATTTATTCATCAGCTTGAACCGGCTTTACTTCACAACCCGATGTTTAAATTGTTCCATGAAATTATATAGTATAATGGGGAACCAACAACTGTGACTGGTCGAACTTATAATTTATAGCAAAAATGTTTTTTCAAAAAATTTATTGAAACGATTAAGACGTCATGACTGCTGTAACTAAGGAAATGTATTGTAATAAATTCTATGAGCGAAAAATTAAGACAGTAATTTCTTATATCAAATTTTAAAAAAAATTATTAATTTTTGTTTTTCTCAAATTTTGTTATATAGATACTTTGAAAATATCATAGACATGACTGTAAGTAAACATTTTACAAATAATTATTTAAAGATTCTGTAGTTATTTTGTGCTCTTGCTTTTTATTCGTTATTATGCAAAATGTTATTTTGCTGAAAATTATTATTTTGAAAAATTAAGTTTTATATTGATCCTGTAGAGGTCCAAAGTTGAAATTTCGGATACATGTTTAAAACCTATTACAATTTAACCCTTTAGCGGGCCACTCTGATTTCAGTTGGAAATTTATACTAACTCATTATACACTGATACTATATGGGTCAAAATTTTGAAAGTGTCACTTTTGATGTCCTGTAGGTATAACAACAAAAAAATTGCAAGAAATATGCACCTTTCTTCTGCCGTAATCAAACTTAATATTTACTATGTCTATCTTTTTAACCTCCAGTAAAATAAAAAAAGTTTAATAAGAAAAATCTAGCAAAATATGAACGGATGTCAGTACCTTGGCATGTCCCGGCACCGGGCATTGCACTTTAATATTAATAATTTTTATTTACCTAAAATAATTTTTACATTTTTTAATTTATATCCACTTTCCTTAACACTTATTTAATTTTTATATTATAAAAAAATTAAGATTAAAACTAAAATATTTGATTTTTTGCGTTTTAAACGATGTCCCAGGAGTTAGTTATTCAGTCTGTACCATGGGGTAATGAAAAAATTTAATTGTGCGCTTATCGATCAACTGGCGGACCGTTCTGTGTAATGATTCTCGCCTTTTTTATTGTCGAAGTTCAGTAAATGCAGTTCGTGTTTATATTGATATTTTTTAACGATTTTATGTTCGAAGTAAGTAAAAAACCTTTGGTATCCTCAGTACCGTGTGCCTTATAACTTTGCTGTCAGATATGTTAAATTTATATTACTTTGATTGTATTAAGTATTATATGAATATTGCTCTGTAGTTCACTTACTAATTGTCTGTTTTAACAGTGAGAGCCGTAAGTACAACATAACCTGAAAAATCTGGTGTGAAACACTCACACAACTTTCTCTTGTCAATGCAAATAATTAACAATAATCCTAACATTTGTAATAAAACATTAGAAATAAACAAAAAACTAACCTCAATAAACATAACCTAATTTTCATCATGAGTGAAAAACGCAAAATGAAAATTGACCTGTTTGGCTTAAAAATACGGAAAATTGCTCTTTCCCGCTAACCTAGACACTGTACAAAAAATGCTCTTAATAAAAGTTGTAGATTATTTAATTTCCTATAAATTTTATTATATACACTTTTGTCGTAAAATGCATACTAAGGCCAAAATCTTCAAAAAATAGATTTTTCACACATTTTCGTGAGAAAAAAACAGAAAATTGCTAATTACTGCTAAACTAAGAGTTAAGCAAAAAAGTGTTTGAAATAAAAGTTGTAGAATTTAAAATTCTCAACAACTTTAATTATATACATTTTTGCGGTAAAATGCAAAATAAAGCCGCAATCTTAAAAAAACAATTTTTTTATGTGAAAACAGCCTCACCAAGAATTTCAGTAAACATGGCGCCTACCCTATCTTGTAGAGCATGAAAAATTAAGTAAATGAGGCGATTTTAAAAAAATTGTAGGACCAGTTTTTGAGAAAATCGCAAAAAAGTGAAAAATTACACGAAAAACCTACTACTTCCGGTTGACCGATTTTGATGAAAATGTTCGTGTCAGGTCCGGTAGTGGTATGTAACTTAAGTTTCAAGTCTCAAGTTCATACAATGTTCCGTTCTTGAGATATTCTGTTCACACACAGACCAATTGCTAAAAACATGTTTTTTGGGTACAGGGGGTCTGAAAATGTGTAGATCTGGTAAAAACTCGACATGAAAACAATACTTTCCTACTTATATATTCATATAGGCAAGAGAAAGTAAAAATGTCAGTACCGTGGATGTCAGTACCATGGAAATCACATGGCACGGTACTGAACAATAAGCCATGGTACGGACATAATGTTGTTTGGGTCAGAAGAACTGTTGCTGACGTAAAAATTATTATTATTTTTTATACGATGTTTCTGTTCTGTGCCCTAGTAATCAATATTAACAAACATAATATTAATAAAATAAAATAGAACGTTAGTTGTCGCATTTTTAATATTTTAAACTGTTCTAACTATTTCCATGAAATTTTGTATTTTATATTTTAGGGTATGAGCAGTTTGTTGAGCTATAGCGTACCTCATTTAAAATTTTTTTTAGAATTAGAATTCAGCCAGTAAAACTTTTTTTTATCAATCGTAATTTTTTCTTCACACAAATAAATTTTTCCTTCTTTACAGAGATTTAGAAATGACAATAATGAGATGCAATAAACAGTAGCAGTTATTGTATTAATACAAAATTTTATGTAGGTATTATTATACTGTAAGTAGCAGCCTAAATTTATATATTACCATTCTGTTATGTACCATAATTATGGTTTCGTGTAATACAAGCGGCATGTCATTCAAACTCAAAGACTATAATATGTTAAGCATATAGTTTGTGAACCACTGAAACAGGAAATAAATGAAAGCTTCAGTTCATTATTTTATTCCCGGTAACTTCAGACATAGCAAAGAAGAAGAAGGTTAGCGATAAGAAAAGTTAAGTAAGACGAGGGAGCAAGATAGAGGAGGAGGATTAGGGATGACTCTGCTAAAAAACAATAACAGAAGAGGAAGGACTATGAAAAATATTTAAAACAAAAACAAAAATCGTAAATTTGTTGGTGAAATGACAGATCGGGAGCAGCGTAACATTAGAAAAAAATGGAAGGAACAAAAGAGTTTGTCTAGATCAAGGATGAAGAATGTGGAAAGGGAGAAGAAATTATTAAACGATAATAGTCCTCCAAATTCCAATGAAGAACCTGAAAATCTTCAACATGTATCAGATAGAAGATGTCGTAACAGAAATAGAATTAAGTGGTAAAAAGAAAAACATGCCTTTATAAAAGAAAATAAATCATTAGAAAAATAATTACAAAAATACAAGAAACGTTCTCAGCGTCAAAAAAAAAAACAGAGGGAAATGATGAAACCGCAACGCCAAGGACTAGGGTAAAAAAATATATTAAAGATAATGCCTGAGTTTCAGAAAAGTAATTCAAAAGTGGTTAAAAGACTGTTATTTGGGGAAGCTGTTACAGATCAACTGACAGAGACCTAATTCCAAAAGAGGACATTTCAAAGTTTGACAATGAAATTCAAAAGGGTGAGATTTTACCATTTAAAGGAACTTTAAAAATACATCATTTGCTAGTAAGACCAGCAATTTAAACAATATGGTTTCAGAGTATGTCTTGTTCTCACCCAGAGTACAATGATAAATGTCCCCACTGTGGTCTAGGTAAAAATCGCTTTCATTAAAGAAGATGATTCAGATATTTCACATGAGGAATTTGGGTCATTACCCAGTCCTTCTGATAAAAGTAGAAGATTATAATTTAGCGATGTGTTTAGTGGCAGTGAAGAAATAATGGAACAAGAAGCAGGTAAAAAATTGAAAAATCATGAAGTCTTTACTTACTGCTGGGTCGTACAGTCTTGTGATTGCAAAAGATAAAGTAGGTTCAAAAAATCCAGAAAAGTGCCTACGTATTGCTATTATTAAAATAGGCAATGTGGATGCTGTGAAAGTGACATCTTAAAAAAATGTTGACAACTGATCTATTTACAGCAGATGACTTCTCTTCTTACAGAGAAAAGGAATTTTTTACAAAGAAAAGATAAATTCTTCAGATACTTCTGCAACCGAAACTATTTAACCAAGGTAAGAAAACATTTTACAGATTTTCATTGAACATTTCAAGAGAAAACTAACCCTGATCAAGTAACTTCATCCCTGCTCAAATAGACCTACCTTTAAGTAAATTCTACGCCCAAAAGTGTACATGAGAAAATTGTTATGTGAAAATGAAAGCTTGATTTTTTTATGCGATTATTAAAAAACATTTCAATTTTTTGATAACAGTTTAAGTAAAAATAAATTATTAAAAAACATAATTTAAAAAATGAAATTAGTTATGTTAAGACTAAAAATCAGAATTAGTTCTTAATTTTTAACAGTTTTTTTCATTTTAGAATATTATTTTTTGATACAAATACGATTTTTACAAAAATAAATACAATACATTAATTACATACATTTTTAATACAATACATTACAATTCATTACCGGAAATAAACATCAATAACGTACAACAGTGATATCTTAGACTAGTAATCGGAGTGGGCCCGCATTAATGTAAAAGTACCGAAAAAATTTCAAAAAAATTAAAAGCATGTTTTTAATTTTGAAAATAACAATACAACATTGCCAGTGATACCAACTCTTGCACGCACATTTCCCTGTCAATCTTTTATGATGTCCATAAGCAACTGCTCATTTACAACTCACAATGGCAGAGTAATGTATTTATTTTTGAAATGGTAAATTATTATACCATACTCGCTAAAGGATTAAGCTAACATTTAAAAAATGTTTTGATCATATTGTTTTAGAGAAATTTAAGTTTAAAAATTTTAGTCCTTCAGCTTTATATTTATTTTATAATAAGGTAATGATTGTTGTATTACTTTAAAGCCCCAAAGAAGTTCTTTAAAATGGTTTTTGTCTCATTCATTTATCTCAATTCTGTAAAAATTATGAACAAAAATGTAATTGCCGTCATAGTCAAAATCAGCCATTTAAAGGAATTTCAAAGGGGTGTTACTCAAAAACCACAAGAGATAAAAATGGTGCCACTATAGTGAAGTTGGTATTTGTTAATGTGGTACACACTACCCACTAGCCCTTTTCAAGGGTAACAATTCACATATTTTACATTAAGGTTATACCTTAACTACAGTTAATATATCACATAACTCGTCCATATATCGTGGAAAATTATGAGAAAAGAAGAATGTGATCTATTTGTTGCTTTTCGTACTGACATTCATAGTGTGTATTGTGTATAGACAGACTTTACATAAAAATAACTGAAATACATAGTAAATAAAAATGTAAACTATATGTATCTACATACAATATTTAATATTCTTTTTGTAATATTAATTATAGTATTATTTGCTTTTGTAAATTATTCTTTTTGTTGTCCTTATTTTATCCTTGTTCTCTAAAATTATCCTTTTATTATAAAAGTATGCGAAAGTGTTAGTGGACAGTGCTATCACACCAGCAAATACAAATTTCACTAAAAATAACACGATAGGTTGCATATAAAAATAAATCTTTATAATGCATCCTGCAGTTTGAAATTATTTCTATTTCATATAATGAATTAATATAATAATTTCACTAACCTTCTTTTTAAACTGCGTCACCTTTATTGTAATTTCTACTTACACGTGTTTCGGTGGATCCACCATCATCAGAGTAAATGAAAAATTGAAACTAAAATTTTTTTTCACATTTATTTAAAATTTACAGAAGATGGTACATCTTCAGTCACTTGTATAAAACTCACTTTTATACAAGTGACTGAAGATGTACCATCTTCTGTAAATTTTAAATAAATGTGAAAAAAATTTTTAGTTTCAATTTTTCATTTACTCTGATGATGGTGGATCCACCGAAACACGTGTAAGTAGAAATTACAATAAAGGTGACGCAGTTTAAAAAGTGAAATTATTATATTAATTCATTAAATGAAATAGAAAGGTTGCATATAGTTACTCGAGTCACGAGTTTGCCTTTGGTTTTAAAGAGGGGTAAAGGGAGGAAAGCATCAGTGCACATGCGCGACTAATTTAGTATCAGTTCGCTACCACAACTTAAACTATTCAGCATATTGCAGAACCTTTTGTATGTTAACTGTACGAATATAACTGTTTGTTACTATAAACAGAAATGTCATTTTCTTGAAAACGCGGTCGAACTATACACAAAGCAGAACAAAATCTACTATGCAATGTAATAAAATGCTGTGAAGTTGAAGCTAAACAAAAATACCTTTCCGTGCCTCTTAACAAAATTCATGAGCAAGCGGCTAACTACTGTGATATTTCTGTTTCAGCAATTCAAAATTTTACGAAGGAAGTTAAAGAAAGTGAAGAAGATAATTCTTAATTTACAGGTTTTTGACACCTGGTAAAAAAAGGAACCGGTTATATCAATAAGAAATTGATGCAGATGTGAAACGTTATTACCAGTTTTGAAAGAAAGGCAAAATTTCAGTTGGAAACTTTGTTTGTTAAGAACAATTTTAAAGGAAATGGGGTTTATGTGGAAAAAGTCAGTCACTACAAATTATATTATTTGGAAGGCAACATATAGTTAACAAATGGCACAATTGCATGGTAGTGAAATATAGTGTTTCACTGTTGAGGTTGGCAGCATTGTCCGATTTCTCTTCTATTCTCACAACCCATCCATATGCAAAAGGCATTCTCGTGACTCACTATCTATATTATAGTAGCACCATACAAACATAATATTTCAGATTTTTCTTAATCTCAGTTGGTATAATAAATAAGCCAAGTTTGAAAAAATCAGAGGAAGTGAGGTAAAATTCATACGATCACTTGACATGGATGACCCGTTTACAGCATACAAATATAATTAAAATTACAAACTAATAATTACATTGTTTTTCTAGTACACGATAAATCATAACAATATACTTGGTACTTCTGATTAAAACAATTCAAGCTAATTTCATTTTGTCTTTTCTATGATACTTATTACTTCAAAAAATTATGCATCAGGACTTCCAGAACAATATATGCAAAGCTCCCTACTGAATTTTGAGATAGGATGTAGTTTATTATAAGTTTTAAATTGCTATGATAAAAATGTTAAAATTTTGATGAATAATTAACAAATTTTTAAATAATCATGATTATTGTAATCACTGACAGCTGGAACAAAAAAAAGTCTATAGAGACTTTTTGGTTTGTAAACATACATTCCCACTTTCACAAGCTGTATCTGAATTATTCCCCTCCACTGAGAGACACACATATTCAAGAAACAAGTCACATTCTAAAAAAACCACCATCATATCATATGCTTAAAAAAATACCTAATTTAAAAAAAACTAAAAAATTAATTATAATATAATAAATAATAAAAAAATAATAAATATAATAAAATTAATTTTAATCAATTAAAAAAACTAAAAAATTTTGTTTTGGGGTAAATTGTTTACTACACTCTGCTGAAGTGATATAACATGAATCAATGCAAGATTGTATAGATGAAAGTATGTACAGTCAATTCCGGATAATTGGTAAACATTGGGACCGGAGCATTTTGGCCCAATTAAATGAATTCATAAACTGTAGTGTATATGATACTGTATTTATTAAAGATATCACACATGAAAAACATGAAAGGGTATCAGAACAAAAATTTTTAGCAAAATCTTTCGTCTTGGTTTTAAGCATAGGATCATTGACACTAACACCTTGTAAAGTTACAATGGCAAACCATTCATTTAGTGCTTCCTCAATAAGTGGGTCATTTCCTTCATGTTTTCTTTTCTGAGATGTTCCATGATCTTTAAATGCCCACGCCCACTCTTGACGTATTTTATCTTCTTGGATACAAGCTATCGTACTTTTCGGTACACCGGTTAGTTCCGACAGTTTACGATGGCTTAAGTTAGGTGGATATGTTTTTATTTTGTCGAGAAGCTTTATTCGTTCACACAATCTTATTATTACGCTGCATTTTAACTGACAAAGATATTGATAGTAAGTACTGTACTGTAATCCTACAGATAAAAATGTCAATAAAATGTGTGAAACAAATGGGAATTAAAAAAAATGTACGCCTGCAGATAACAAAACTAGATTTTTTTTTTTGTTTAACGTCCGACTGTTCTGCACTTGCAGAACATAGCGCCCGCTGTTGGATTGGATTAGGTAAGTCGACCTAAAGGCGGAAACCACGAGTATTTTTAAAGTAAAGTTCACAGTGAATTTAAACTTGGTAATTTATCAGAATGGACAAGAGATAATTAAATATATTTTGCACTTGCAGATAATGCAGATGGTGAAGAATGAAATATTCTGTTACGTATGAAAATATGCCGTGCCTGAATGGGATTCTAACCCAAGACCGCATGATGAGAGGCAAGCACGTACCAAAAAAACTAGACATGAACAAAAAAGTGTTACAGTATACTTATGAAATTACGAACATTCTATGTACAGGATACGTATGACAAGTGACAACTAACCATAAATTGCAAGGAGGCTATACAGCTTGTAAGGTCAGGCATAACTAGTGGATATGTCTCACTATATTTTGTGCAACGACAATTATGGACACACTGCACTGTAAATAACATCTCTGTTATGACTTATGTGTGATTACTGTTAATAATCTGTGAAAATGTATACTGCCTCTATCCTGCCCATTATTTTATCTTGGGGATCTTGCTGATAAGAACCATGTTGTTCGTCGCGGGTTAGTAATGATTTTATTAAAACAACATATATGTACAAAAATTGGATTGGCCCCAATAAGCAACATTATGGACCGAATAAATGGAGTACTTATCATGTAAAGTCCCTTTTTGTTCTTTAAAGAACAGTCCCAAAAAACTGGTTGCCCTAATTAACCAGTGGACCAATTATTTGGAATCGCCGGTATTACTTTCTACATAAAGAATTAAATTTTTTTTAATAATGGTTTTGGGGAGGAGAATAGATATCTTACAAAAAATTTTTTTAATAAATATTTCTTTTAATTTTTTCAGTAAACTGCTAACATTATTTAACAAATAAATTACCAACAAAAACATTTGCATTTTATTGGAATTTGCTGTTTTAAAAGCCATGAAACTTTTAAGCCATAAGAATTTTCCAAACCAAAATTTCAAGTTTTAAAATAAGGGTGGTATGTTAGCTATCTCACAATGCTTAAAAATAGTTACATTAAATGGTAACTTATTTTAGGCCTTCACTGAAAGAAGCGCAGTTAACCAGGGCTTCTTTCAAAGCTAGATTCTACATAACAATGAAATGGCAGGAGAAACTAATATGTAGACCTAATAATTTAGAATTCATTTACTTGCATATCACAGTCCAAGAATGCCCATCAAACATTTAATAGCCTATGTAAATTAATTTCTGTCACGAATAATGTTTTTGATTATTTTTACTTTTATGATATCAGTTAAGGCCAATTCAACTAACACTCCCCTACAAATATAATCAATTTTGCAAAGGCAAAATTATTTTACAACGTATTCTATATATGACAGAAAAAAATGGTTATTTCAGATATAAAGATAAGCATGCAATTAGTTTACTGATTGACCAACTTAGAAACGAAACGAATAATGCTGCTCATGTGTCGAAAAGTCAGATTTAAGGTTTGTAACATGAAAAAATTTAATAGGCCTATATGAATAATAAGAAAAGTCCAAAATACTCACTAGAATATCAGAAAATAAAAAGGGCAAAGAAATTTAAAAACCTAATAATGTGGTTGTGTAATACAAGAGAATGGAAATTAAAAATAAAATATAGAAAACAACATATCAATTGATTTTAACATAAAAATATTTACAATAAAAAATTGATATCATTAAACCATAAAATAAGATGAAAATAAAATTAGGCCTACAAAAACATGAAGTATTATATGGATCATAATGTATTTTCCATCAGAGGACAAGTTTTAAGAAGAAAATAGAAAAATAGTACAGAAAATAAATATGGTCCAAAGAAAAATGATAAACATGGATTAACCAACACAAAAAAACATTACTATGTAAAAATTAGTATGGTCTTAAGTAGGCAGAAACAATTAAAACAAGAGAAGAAATGATGCTTCTATTATACACAAGTATTGGTGAGGTGTATAATGTACTTTCCTGTTTTAGAGGAGTGTAGTTTAACAAAAGGACTTAGAAGCAAATCCAGCTGAAGTGAAGAGAAAAGTAATTCGATGACAATATTGTGTCTTCTGCACAAAACAGAAAAATTAAAGCCACAAATTATTGAGTAATACAGTTTAGGCCAAAGTACAATATGATACAATAGGGACCGAAATGTTTTCAGTGATATAAAGGGCGAATCTCAAACGAAATTGGCGGAACAATGAAATAAATTTGGTGTCAATTGTTCTCTGCTAGCACTCAAACTTTTTCTGAATTATAGACAGATAAATTCAGATTATAAACGTTCATAGATAGTTATTAAAACAAGGAAATGCTTTCTTTGTAAGAAATCTTAAAGAAATTCGTTGAAATCAATTACACGGAAAATACTATTGGAAGTTTTTAACTACTTAATATTAGGGTGGGAGTATATTCTAGAATATTCTCTCGTTAACTATAAACATTTTTAGTACTTTAATAAGTTTATTTGTAATTATAAATGGAAAATTTTATTAACGTACAGTAACGTTACTTCGGATAAAGAATAATAATTAATAATTAGTTTACAACACTCACGTTAACAGTTAGACCTATAAAATAGGCTGCATCAACCGTTAAAAATTTGATTAACACAATGTTCTACTAAGTTTGGTGTCAATTGTTTTGGTAGCGTACAAAAGTGTTTTTAAATTATTGATAGTTCACTTCAAATTAATAAACATTCTTAAATAATTACCCAAAATAAAGAAATCTTTAAGAAACTCACAAGAACAAAGTCAACTCAACGATCGAAAAAACAGCAATGGAAGCATCAACCGTCGATGGCGTCCTGTACAAGTACACTATTCCCGCTAATTTATGTAAAATAGAAGTTTATTATTTTAGTAAAGTTACGGCTAAAAATTGCAATGGTTTTTCATAGCTTTCAATTTTTAACATGTTATTATTTACTCCAGTTAATCAACAAATTAGCACGAGAAATATCTAGTTGTTATAACTTACCGCCAATAAAATCCTGACCAGCCAGACCCGATTTACGGGAAACATTTACCTACTTCAAATCTATATGACAACTACATTAGAATAAAGATTTATATAATTACAATACTATTTATTGATTTATAAAAACAAAAATGGTATTTAATTAACTTTTCTTACCTCAAAATTCACCATAAAACGAAACTCATCAGCTAGGAACACCACAAGAAAAACCTAACACAACCGAAAGGAAACGGATGTAGTTGGTCGGGTAGTAACCAATAATAATTCCAGTTAAAATAATAATTACCAGTTAAAATTTGAATATATTCTATATAATAGAGTATTCACTATACTACAATGTTGTACAAAACTCAATGCCGATATGGAAAAAGCGGTCCGTACTACAGCGGAAATTGCCAGATTGCTACAACGTTAAACACACAAAATATTTTTGATATCTTAAATAGCTTAATTTACGACAAAAATTTAAATGACAGGTAGAACCGATAATGGATGCACATGTCAAACCCTATGCCTTCTTGATATTAAATATCAAGACTGTAAATTTTACAGTATCATCAATAGTTTTCTAAAAATAATCATTATAATTTTATTATAAAAAAGGAAAAAAGGGGAGTATAAACTGAAAAAATAATATGTTTAAATGTGTTCAAACTAGTAAATTTTAGTTGAATTTGTAAACACTTATCTAATCTTGACTAATCTTTCTCAAACATCTGTTGCAACTGCTTTTATTTAGTTCACCCATATATTTTCTTGTGTAATAGAAAAAAAAATTAATTAGTAGGTAAAAAAATTGAAATTGTTATAGTGAAATATTGTTATATATGAAATAATTTGTCCTTAAATTAGAACGATTAAATCATTTATGAACTAGCCTTATTAACCTTCAACTTCTAATGCGAACCAGCGCGGAATTCACATTTGATTCCGGAAAACTTTTGAAACAAAAAATTAAATCTCTCAGCCGACTTCTTGAACTTAATGACTTCTTAAACGTGTTCAAACTAGTATATTTTTTGAATTTGCCAACACTTACCTATGTATTCAGAATCCAATGTTTCACTGCTGGTGCTTTGCTGCTTATGTTGTGCATTATTTAATTATTAAAATAACAGGACTTTTATATTTACCAACTTTGACAACGGACTGTGTTTAGTGGTGTTATTTAATATTAGTATACCTGAAGGTGAGAGTCTGCGTTGACAAAATGTTTTTAGAAAATTACGATTTTTGGATAAATATAAAGTCCAAATTGTTCAGAATGAAATGCTTTAATTACTTTGTTCCTATGCCATTTAAAAATATTTAAAAAAGTAATCAAAGTGTAATGTTAATTTCCATAATTTTTTTCTTGAAAATCTGCTACAATCAAATTTTAATAGGCTACCTTCTTTTGAAGTTAAGATATTTCTAGGTTTTTTTTCATTTAAAAGCCCATTTCATTCGTCATTAGTATTGCTAATTTAAAATACTGATTGCAGCCCTTAATTGCTTATTTAAAAAAATTATAATTTTTCTCCACTGATAACATATTTATTTTGCTCTAGTAACACTTAAGTATCAATCTGTATAGCTAGAATGCTGAAATTAGGAGGGAATTTTCCTTTAGGATAATTAGAAAAATTAAAGATAAACGATTTTGACATTCCACCATTAAAAGGTTGAAAAGGGTGTTCAACCCTTAAACCGATATTTTCCGTTTACTAAGTTCTGGACAAGCTAGATGGCTGAAACTCAGTGGAGATGTTACTTATAGTTCAACTTCAAAAATTACCACTTAATCATTTCTAAACTGTACCCCTAAAGGGATGAAAATGGTGTTTCACATCTTAAACCCATTATTATACTTTAGTCATTTTTTATACATATTCATATTTCTTTTATACATATTTGTCATATTTATACTTTGGTCAGACTCTCCTCTCAAACACTAAAGGCCAAGAAATTAAATTTAGCTATCCAAGATATGGATTTATGAAGGTGTAAATTATTTCTGATTCTTGAATTATTAGTGTATTATACATAATTAATTTTACACGAATAATAAATATTTTTTTATTTGTTAAATGTTATACAAAAAAAAACCTTCTATAATTCCTTGAAAATTAAGCGCTATACTGTATAAAACTTATATCAGTGTGATTTAAGAACTGATTTAAGTTGATAGAACTTGGTCATAAGTCACGCATTGCAAGAATATGAATTTGATTATGCAGCTGACCTATTAATTAATTTTTAAGTAGAATTGGAAACCAATAAAAGGCTTAATTTTTTTTTCTTGTACGGCCACAGGGGACCACTGTAAGTTCATTTATTGTTCCTTTTCACCCTTAACCTTGCGTGGTAGTTCTTCATTCGGTCAGATCTACTCTTCCTCTCCGCTTCAGATATCACCATTTTTTTCCTGTTGGTTTCCGTTCTCTTGAATTTTATCTTTCCGTCTCTCAGTAGGTTGTAATTTCCAGACTTCTCCTCCAAATCCCTTCTCTCTATATTCAGCTCCCTCATGTCGTCTACAACCATTCTGAGCCACTTGGGTTGGGTTTTCCTCTTCCAGTAAAATTCTGTTAGCCTTTTCAATAGTCTTGTCTCGGGCATTCTTAGGATGTGCCCCAGAAAAGATATCCTCCTCCTTCTCATGACGTCCGTTAGTGGGTCTATCCTCTGGTACACTTCTGCATTGGAGATGTTCTGGTATTTTCCCTCTTGGATGTTCCATTTCCCTATACAGTTCCTAACAATCTTCCTCTCAGTTGTCTCCATTCTTCCTCCTCCATACTTGACTGTCGGAAAGGCTTAATTTATTACATTAAATTTAAAAGAAAATCAAGTGAAAATAGAAGAAAGCTTAAATTAATTGATAAAAATTATTATTATTATTACTTTTAATATGCCAAGGCCAGCTCCATAGTGTAGTGGTAGCGAGCTAGGTTGCGAAATGTCCCGGATTTGATTCCTGGCTAGGATTTAGAAATTATTATAAGTCAAAAATCCACCGTAGCCACTAATAACCAAGCTGTTGATGTGGCTTTAAATAAATAATAAAAAAATAATCATACATCGAAGATTGGAGTTTGATGAATGTCCTAGTTATACATAAACGAAGTATTCTTTAAACTCTACACAAAATCTAGGAAGAAACTTACGAACCACCTTAACCCATTTATCTCAAATGTAGCTCAAAATTAATCTCAAATGATAACAAGAAGCTACTAGGTTACGTCAGAATCTATATATTTAAAGGGCAAAATTGCTTTCAATGTATTTTAAATGGGAATCCTATTAACTCCTAAATACAGAGTTCTACAGAACGGATTTTTATAATTTTTAAATGGTTTTAAAGAGTATTCTTCCCTGATTTGTCCAAAAGTTCTAAACTTGAAATTCATGCTAATATGAGCTTCATTTTACGAAATGAAAAGATTCAATTTTGCTTACCACGTAATCCAATGCTGTTCTCCCACATTTATCCTCTTCATAGCCCTATTCCATTAGCATATAGGAAATGTGTACCTCTTTTCTCATTGCAGAACACACTCAGTTGGTAAATATTGTGTTATTAAAAATGTTATTAATGTTGTTTTATTTAAAGTTGTACCTAGTTTAAAACCGTTCTTTTCAGGATGAAACTATTGTAATAATGTCCTTTAGTCGTTATTCACTGTTCTTCTAAGATCGGTTAAGTTTGTTGTTAACTTAAATCATTTATGTAATGATAGGGGTTTAAAACCTAAGAACACTACGCGAATTTATTTGCATTGGGTGGGAATGGGTTTCATCCATATCCCCAGACTCACCTCCTTCATTTAATTAATTATTTAATAGTTTCCAATTCCCTCAAGATGGTGATGGGTCAACTATATTTATGTTTAACACAAGCCAGAAAAGATTCATATTTTCCTCCTAATGAAATCACAATATATATTTAGGTATGTACATCCGAATCATCCTTCTCACCGTCTGTATTAGCAGCAATTGCAAAACAGTCAGACGTAAAAAAAATCTGAATCATTTTAATAATGTACATACGCATATTTATTTATGTCACTAGAACCAATCTTCCGCCTCCGGGATGTGATACCTGGGCATTTGCTCCTTTGTAAATCCCCTTGATCCAGCATTGGCACTATTATAGTAGTAACAGGAGTATGTCAAAGTAATATTTCTGGTTCCTGTACAGAAAACTTTGAAAAGACTCAGATATTGTTTCAATATTTTTTATTTATTTACCAACTCTGTTTGATTCTTAGATTTTTCCCAAAGTTATTCAACTTATTAACACATCCAGTGGAAGTAGTAACCAATCTTTAGGTGCTGTTTTTTCCATGAATGTAGTATTATCTTCAACAACATGCAGTTTTTTTATTTTTAAACTGGAATAGTAAAACAAAATTTTTCCGCAGCTTTTGATTTGTATGGTATGCTAGAAAACATGTTTATATTTGTTAATATCTTCTTTATCTTTGAGTGCATATTAACAATAATCTTTAAACAGGTTTTTCTGAAAATTAATGAATATACTACCTATATAATTTTTAATATATTGCAGCTTTCTTCATTTTAAACCCACAATTCTAAAACAAAACCTATTATTTTCAGTTGTTTTTTGCCTACAAGGTAAACTAAAAAAAAACACTTCTGAGAAATTTCATCCTAAGGTCCCGTTTCCCAGAGCGCATCAAATTTTACAATAACATCAATTAGTTCTGGAAACAGGAATTTTTATGGCATCAATATAAATTGCCAGTGGAAGGGAAGAAATGCGATGTGAGAATAAGTGAATATAGTGAGACCTCCCACATCCGAATAAAGGGCAGCTCAACCCATTTTGAATAACGGAAATTTTGGATATGAGCAAACACCCTCGTTCGGCCACACAAGGTTTAAAAACTCGTAAAATTCTGAGGCATCGCTGCAGGCTAAAACTGTTATCCTCTTATTATTCATTTTGTGGACCAGAGCAGATTACTCTTGTTTTGATGCCAGAGAGTTTTTTTGGTAACTTCTTATAATTGAGTTCAGTTTCATCTATGTTAAACAATTTAATCAGTGTTTTCTAGTTCACCTAATTATTGTTTCATCTTGTCAAAAATGATGGACTTGATTACAATCTGGTGTAACTTTCTGTAAAATTTTCCTGTTGTGTAGCTTATTCTTCCGATCACTGCTAGTTTTGCTTCAATTATAATCACAACTTTTTTTTCTTGTCGATGTACTGCTGCATTTCAGTGGCTTTTAAGATATCTCAGAATAATAATAAAATAATATAATTTCAGAGAGGGGAAACGAAAGTAACGCAGTCATTAAACACTGCTCAGCACGTACTATATGCTTGTGTATTTGCCTAATGAATCCTTTGTTTCAGATACAGCAAGTTCAGATGTGGGACGTCTTTACTGTATATTTTAATATAAAACGTAGGTAAAATCTACAAAACTTTCTATCCAGAAATCGGATGTGACATTATTTGTCTGGATAACTGACTCGTAAATAATTTTATTTTAAAACATTTTGTAAAAAGGAAGGTGTAAAAGATGATGTCATATTGTAGGGCAGTACTGTATTGTACCTGATACCTGACTGCATTACACAACATATTTTGTACAAAAAATGGTATGTTACTGATAGAAATAAGAAGTAACTTTCCCAAATGACCATATGCCAAACAAATAAAAAAAAGATGACTTAATTTTACCAAACACTAGTTTTTAAAAATTTAAAAAATACTTAATGCCATTATATCCAATGGTTAGGCCTACTCAGGAAGTTATATTAAATTTTCCAACAGTGAAAAAGTTTTTAAATCGGTTGGGTAGTGTCTAAGATTACGTTGTTCAAACAAACGATACTTCTGTATAGTCTTGGTATATGTAGAAAATTATTTATCAAGCTATTTAACACTCAAACAGATGACGCACTGTAAAACTATTTGATGTAGGCTTGTCTTTGCTGATGTAATTTTATACTTTTGTCCGCATGTTGTTTACAAAACTTATACATTTTTAATTAGAGTTATTGTAATTAAGATTACTATGATAAATATTTGTCTATTAACTTAATTTTATGAATAACTGCAATTATGCCATCGCTTCACAGGAGCTTATTACCTCATCATTGGGGTTGCAAGTATTAGAAAGGTATATTAAACCATTGTAGTTGTTAAAGAAAATTCTATAAAATCAAAAATCGTCAAAAATTTAACCTAATTCTCATTTGAAATTAACTGGAGATATATGGTAACCCGAACAGCGGGTAAACCCATATTAGAAAAAAATAAAATAAGGAAAATCAAAATGCCAGTAACAATTCTGCCAAAACAATAATTGATAAACAGAAATCACGAAAAAATATGTTAATGAAGGTTCATACCATAACGTAAAAATAAACAAATTGGTCTAATTAAACGCGTGAAAATGAAAAAAGTAAACACAATTTTTGCACAATTTTGCACAATTAATTTTTGACGTACATTCTAAAAAATAGGAATGAATCGAAACGGAGTACCCATAAATTAATACAGATGTTTGAAAATTTTACAGTATGGACTTGACTCACCAACTCGGCAGGGATATTTTCTTTTTCTTCACCTAAAAATCCATATGAACCCCAAATTTGCAAATCGGTCAGTGAACAGCAGATGATTTTAAGATTGGTATAATTTTATCGGAAACTAAGAAAACCCCCAAATATCTTGACCGATCAGTGTTTATGGAGGCCCTAGCTTAATCAATACAATCAATCAAAAAAGCATCAGTGCTGTAAATCTTCAAATAACCAGGATATTAAAAAAATCCTAATATTTTATTTTGTGAATTAATCGGGAATTTGGGGGAAAATAACGATGGGTGACAACAAATCTACAAGTGAAGATTAACCGTAATCAGTAGAGTGGGAGCTGAGACCAAACTCCCCCAAAAAACCTTACCTTTTAAATAATACACACTGGGTATCTTTATTTCTTCTTTTTAGGTCCGTATTGGAGAAAATCAAGTGAAAGTTGGTGAGATCATTTTCTAGGAACTCCTCTTCTATATTACTGTTCGATTTCAATAAACAGAACATACGTAATGGAATGCTGAACTGGGTAAAATGGAATGTATTTTTTGAAATAGATCAGTCATTTGAATGCAATTGTTCTAAAAAAAATTTTTGTGATTGTTTTATATATGTTATTTTTTAAACAATTTATATACACGAAAAATATAGGCTATGTATATAGGCTATGGGAAAGTTAAGTTATAAAATGGATATTTTATAAAAACAAATTGGACTACTTAAATGAGTGAAAATGAAGAAAGTAAATGAAATTTTCACAATGACTTTTTGACGCAGATTCTGAAAAATAGAAACAAACCGATGTGTTATAACATCCTGTGCTACAACCGAACTTCAACATGTGTTATAAATTGGATATTTTATAACAAAAATAATAACATAATAGCAATAGTAGTACAGTAATGGAAATGGCTTTATAAAAGTAGAGACAATCATTTTATAGTTGTTAAAGAATATTTTTGTATAATAATAAAATAGTATTATAACAGTAAATAGTAATTAGTGTAAGAATTCTACTACTGCTCTTCTCTAACGGAAAAGGCCTTTCCTTTGCTGGGAAATAGAATCATTAATAGACTTAGATTAGGAATAATTATGTGTGAAAATAATTAGTTGTTTATATTAAAATTAAATGAATGTACAAGTCAATTCAATAAATAAATAATACTCTCTCATACTCTGTATTCGTCTGTATTACTGTAATTTTCCTCTGTTACAGATTTTTGATTTTTAAATTTCTTTTTCTGTTTTTATGGATACTAGCTTTTCTTCCTTATTCAAAGTTGTTCTTTTGTAATTTTCAGTTCTGTAAGATTCTTTTAATTACTCTTTATTATAAAATGAAATATTTTTAATGATTTAGTTTATAAATCAAAATTTTTTGAAATAAAGTTTACTCATTTAATTTTAAAGATTTAATTTTCACTTGTTTTAGTTCAATGGTATTTAATACTATTAGATTGTATTTTAAACTGAATACAATTGAATTACAAATAAAACAAGGTATTTATATCAAGGATAAACCTTTTCATTACAACTTCTTTCAGTATTGGCAGATTATCCGTGAATATCTCGCCCTGTTGAGAGTGCTGAGAGTTCAGAATTGAGAGTTTATCGTAATAGAAAAAATTAAATTAATCAACTCTTTTTTATGAGACCTACATAAGCCCTACATTTGTGCGTAAGTAATAATATGAGATGATATAAAGAAAAAAAAGGTCAAACCTGACCGGGAATCAAACTGAGGAATACTGGTAAGGTATAGAACAGTGGTCATCAACTAAATTTGATCAATTTAATGAGACTGCCACAGTCCGGCCAACTTTTTACTTAGGCCTACCTAACCAACAGTACAAATTTAGATACGGCAATCATGTTAAATCTTAATACTAATTTTTGATTTCATAAAGGTTTGAACAATAAAATGTATCAACAGTTTCAAACTACAGTAGGTCCATGTCACAACCAAATCACTCATTCTCTTTGGAAACAAGAGTGGAGAAGTGCATTTGCATAATCAATGTCTTAGATATTGGTTGACCTACTGTACAAGTTATAACATCGTTCGAATATGGCACGTCCCAGTTACGGATCACTGCTATCTATATCAGCATTAACTGGTTGAACCCCACTGGCGAGTGCAATCATTTGATGCTTCTAACGCCCTGAAAATCGAAAAATATGTGGTGGTTCTTTAAGAGTTTAGCTTCCTACCATTCCACTGATTGTTCACCAAATTTCATACCTTAGTTCTTAAATCGCTGTTTTAAGATTTGCTCTTGAAAACCAGGAATTTCAATTATTGTTTTTGAATGTGGCATTTCCTGTTTGTTTTCGAATTAAAACTGACATTGTAAATAAGAGTAATAGAAGTGCATACTTAATCATGGGCCTTCTACCATCCCATCTGAAGACCTCCAGTGCCCACAAGGGGGTATTAACACCATTTTTGAGAGAGGGTAATATAAAGTTTTAAATCTGCCTTTTGGCTCTTGATCTAAACAGTAACATATTGGAAAATAAATATTTAACACATTATTTTCAGTTCAATTCAATTTATTGCCACAGTAAAACATACAAAGAAGAATTGTTACAATAATAATAGTCATACAATTATACAAAAATCATGATAAAACAATAGTAATAATGATAATACGATATGAAGAAAACTACACATTTTTTCTTGAATACGACATGAGCAAGAGAGACCCATACCACTGTTACCAGCACAAGTTACAAGTAATACAAAACTTATTTTATTTTAAAGGTTATATGCATTTTAATGTAAATATAAAATCTATATAATTATAAATGAAATAGCAGGGATATTCAGTTAAGGAATGGTAATTACAAAATAGATAAATCCTTTACTTCAGATCTAATTATGTCTAAAAAAAATACAGTACATTCTGCAAATGGAAATTTTTTATTTCTAACACATTAATTATGTAACATATATTACACAGGCCTACAGTGGTTTTGGTGCCAAAGTGTTTAGAGCTGATTTTAGGTATATTTGGGGTGCTGAATCCGAATATGACCTTAGTTTTGCCCTATCAGCTCTAGTTTTCAAGATAATGTAGGTAGTGCCAGTTTTTAGGCATAAAATAAAAAAAAATGTTGATATGGGTATACCAAATAAAAATAAAAATCACACAATCAGAAAATACGTGTATTTAAAGCCATTTAACTATAAAAAAACCCTTCATACAACAAAACATATAGGCCTACACATTTAGTTTTGAGAAAAAACAAATATTAAACAAAAAACTTTACTTGACAGAACGGAAGCTTCGCTTGCGTGATTTTCTGGAATGGACTTTCAAACATTCTCCCTTCAAACTCCAGCAGAAATCAGCCATCATATTGGTGTCCCATCTCCCTTGGTAGCGGTCCTCCATGATTTTTATATCTTGGTGAAATCTCTCACCTTGCTCCTCACTTACGTCACCTAGGTTTTCAGGGAAACGGTCCAGGTGGCTGTGCAGATAGTGGACCTTGATGCTCATATTACATCCAAGTGATTGGAAGTTATTTAGCATTTAGTTTACCAGCTCAGCATAGTTTTCACTTTTGTGATTTCCCAGAAAATTGTTTATAATATCCACAAATGAAAGCCAAGTTTCTTTCTCTACCTCATTCATGGACCCCACAAAAGCCGGGTCCTTTGTGAGAAGTCTGATCTGTGGTCCATCAAAGATTCCCGCTTTAAGTTTTTCTGCACTTATCTGGGGTAGCTTCCTTCCTATGTAGGCAAAGCATGGTCCATTAGCGTCAAGTGCCTTAACGAATTGCTTCATAAGGCCTAGCTTAATATGGAGGGGTGGTAAGATGATTTTCTCTGGTTCAACTAAAGCCTGGGAAATAATGTTCTTTTGCCCAACTAACAATTTTTCTCTCTTAGGCCACTCTTTTTTGATCCAGTGGTTTTTTCGGTCCCTACTATCCCAGAGGCACAAGAAACAAGGATATTTTGTGTAGCCACTTTGCTGCCCAAGAAGAAAGTTTACCATTTTCAAGTCTACACAAATCACCCAACGATGTTCATGGTATTTTGTCTTCTGTAGAACTAAAGCTATTGTATCATACTCTTCTTTCATCACAGTTGAATGAGCAAGTGGTATTGAGCCAAACTTGTTTCCATTGTGAAGCAGAACACATTTCAAACTGCGCTTGGAGCTGTCAATAAACAAACGCCATTCATTTGCATCGTAGTGTGGAAGTCCCATTTTCTCCAAGAGCCCCTTAACGTTCAAACAAAAAGTAAGGTTGTCTTCTTGGTTAAAGAGTGGTAGCAGTTCCTTTTCCCTTGTTCTATAAAAAGTAATTTTAGCACCTTGTTCCAGTAAATTTTTATCATTTAATCTTGAAGCCAGGAGTTCCGACGCTTCCTTTGATAAGGCTAAATCTCTGACGAGATCACTTAATTCCTCTTGATTAAATAGTTGTGGGTTTTCTGTTGCCCCTTCGTAATCACTATCACTGTCTTTATCGGATTCGGAAATGTGTCCAAAAATGTCACCTTCATCCTCACAAATGACAGGTAAGGTTTCAAATACTGGGATTGGTAGTTCCTCTGAGTGGGCTATTGGGCGTCTGGCTGAAGGCAAATCAGGATATGACCATTTTTGGCGATTATTTCTATTGATCCCTGAAACATTGACCATGCAAAAATAACAGTCATTAATATGGTTTATGGGTTCCCTCCATACCATTGGCACGCCAAATTTAAGGCTTTTTCTTTTACCCATGGTCCACTGCCGTAAGTGTTCTGTGCATGTTTTACACACAATATGTGGTGCCCATGGTTTGTCTTGATCACCAAGCCGAACACCAAAATATCCAACATATGCACGTTTCATAAAGTCAGTGATACATTTCCTGTTTTCTTTAAATGTGTACTCACCACAAACATAGCAAAACACATCAGGATGATTAATACAACTTCTGCGACTTGAACTACTCATTTTTAAATGTCAAACACTAACTAAACTAACACGATAACACCAAACTAACACTTAACTAACTCGATATTAACTATAACACTTTGAACAACTCACTACAGTTTAAGGTTATGTACGTTTGTATTGAATTTCTAAACAGGACTGACTACAACAAAGGCTACAAAATAAGTAGTAAACATATGAATGAGTATGACATCTAGCGGATATTTATTGAAACTATTCTACAAACTGGGCCTAGTCACCGACAGATAGCAGCACTAATACTGATTTTGAAGCACCTAGTGTTTTAATAAGGAGTGACTGAATGGGTTTACAAGCCGTTGTAAATGTCGTATTTCAAACGTTTTAAACTGCATTCTAAACTGTTTTATTATCTTATAAATTAGTAATATATGACATTAATATACTATTTCTTGCATAAATAATGCATATACAGTGGGGGCAACAGAAATTCTGAAGAGGTAGTTTAATTGAGAATTTTAATACCTTTAAATAGTATATTCCTCATTTTCTCAAATATTAAAAATAATAATTTCGAAATATACTATATCTATAAATCTAAAGCTGATACGTAAAAACGGATTCCATATTTCGATTTATCGCCCCGAATATAGTAAAAATCAGCTTAAACATTCACGGCACCAAAAAAAAATTTTTTCCCTGTAGGCCTGTGTTATCATTAATGCTACTTGTATCACATGTTTATGATATAACCAATTGTAACACATGAGAGGGAGTTTAATAAATTACCCTCTATTTGCATTACAAAAACTAACCTTCATTAGTGAAATAACAGAAAATTAACATGAAAATTGAGGATGAATTAATAATGCGGCTGATCATTTAACTATAAAGGAAACATTTACAGCTACAAGAAAAAAAATAAAATAAAATAAGATCTAATTCTGAGATCCCTTTTTAATTAACAATACTCTTAAGTAGAAGCATATCAACCCGCTGGTTTGTCTTCATGGTTAGCAATTACATTAATGGACAGACACACAACAAAAATGGTTGACGTACTGGAGCCAACTTTTTCGACTAACTGAATATGTTAACTCATTAAACAGCAGTTAGATGCTATTTCTATTATTAATTGTATTAAGATAATTAATAGATAGCGATGCATGGCTTAAGAAAAATGCATATCTGGTATAACAAAAGAAACAATTATTAAGTAGTTAACCACAACACTAAATTGTTGAACAAAAACCTACTTATGTAAGGAGAAAATACATGAATAAATTTCCCTAATTTTTAAAATATTGTGATAATTTGCATTCCTTTAAAATATCAGAAAAATTACTTGATTAGTGAAACTTTTTATAGTGTACAAGAATTTCTTTCTAAACATTAGCAGTAGTGATACAAGTAGTGGTAGCAGTAGTGGTAGTAGTGGTAGTAGTGATAGCAGTAGATTTTTTTTTGGTTTACAGTCCGACGGTTTTGCAAAAAAAAACCACTACCACTACTACCACTACTTCTACCACTACTTGTACCACTACTTGTACCACTACTTCTACCACTACTGCTACCACTACTTCTACCACTAGAAGTAGTGGCAGAAGTAGTGGTAGAAGTAGTGGTAGCAGTAGTGTTTGTACCACTACTTCTACCACTAGAAGTAGTGGCAGAAGTAGTGGTAGAAGTAGTGGTAGCAGTAGTGGTAGCAGTAGTGGTAGCAGTAGTGGTAGAAGTAGTGGTACAAGTAGTGGTACAAGTAGTGGTACAAGTAGTGGTACAAGTAGTGGTAGAAGTAGTGGTAGTAGTGGTAGTGGTTTTTTTTGCAAAACCGTCGGACGGTAAACCAAAAAAAAAATCTACTGCTACCACTACTACCACTACTACCACTACTGCTACCACTACTTGTATCACTACTGCTAATGTTTAGAAAGAAATTCTTGTACACTATAAAAAGTTTCACCAATCAAGTAATTTTTCTGATATTTTAAAGGAATGCAAATTATCACAATATTTTAAAAATTAGGGAAATTTATTCATGTATTTTCTCCTTACATAAGTAGGTTTTTGTTCAACAATTTAGTGTTGTGGTTAACTACTTAATAATTGTTTCTTTTGTTATACCAGATATGCATTTTTCTTAAGCCATGCATCGCTATCTATTAATTATCTTAATACAATTAATAATAGAAATAGCATCTAACTGCTGTTTAATGAGTGAACATATTCAGTTAGTCGAAAAAGTTGGCTCCAGTACGTCAACCATTTTTGTTGTGTGTCTGTCCATTAATGTAATTGCTAACCATGAAGACAATTTTCAATTCAAATTTTCAAATCAAAGACAATTTTCAAATTTTCAACCATGAAGACAATTGCTAACCATGAAGACAATTTTAATTGCAACCATGAAGACATGTTTTCTGCATCTCTTCAGCACTCGTTTTCCAAAACTTGTATTTTTTAACTTTGGTAACTTACACATATCGCAGTTACTATTAAAGATTTTAGCTTTATTTTAACCCTTACAATGCCAGCGTCCTAATATTAGAACACCAGAACTGTAACCAAAAAATGCCAGCATCCTTTTTTACTACGTTGACTAAAAAATTCATAAAATTTGTATTTTCTCTCGATTTTTATAAATATATTTTATTATTGATGCTTTTATATTTTATTGCAGATTATTTCTTGTGTTTATAGTCCTATACTTAAATTTTTAACTTACAAACTTTTAATGTATCAGTAACTAAAATGTTAAATTACCTACATACTTTCCAAGTTAAAAAAGAAACTAAAAATTGGATTTTCAAAACTTTTATTGCAGTGGTTATAATCAAATTGTCTTTGAAGTTATCTAAGTGAAGTTGGATAACAAAATGTTTTTAAATAAAAATTTAAAAAAAACAATATTTCATTACAGAGCAAAGAAACTATACAATTTTTTTTTGGTTTAACGTCTGACTGTTCTGCAATTACTGCTAATGCAGACGGTGAAGGAGGAAATGATTTTTTGTAACGTATGAAAATATGCCGTGCCTGAATGGGACTTGAACCCAAGACCGCATGATGAGAGGTGAGGACGTTACCAACTACGCCAATGTGGACAGTGAAAATATACAAAACGAAAAAGAAAATAATAGAAGAATACAAACAAAAATAGTCAATAATGTAAACAGAATTAAATATACAAAAAAATAGTAATATACACATAGATTTTATAAATAATTTATTCATCAATTAATCATGATAGAGGTCCAAAACAAATATTAACACACACATAATGTGGAATTGTGGAATTGCTTGAGAACTTATGTCTTGAAAGACTTAAGAATAGCTGACCTATACAATGCTCGGCTCTGAAAAAATATATACATTGTCACACTTCTGACCATGATATAAGTAATTACCATGCAGTTAACTGGTGAATAAGCTGCAAAATTAGTGGAGGAAGATTTGTGATTAGGAAGATTATATTACTGTGTAAATATCTGTATTAAATGTTAAATATTATGTTTATTTTGATTTATAATTCACTAGAAAGGAACTCACTGTTAAATGGGACTGTAGATAATTTTTTTGCTTCCAGAAGACTCCTGAGGGAGTAAAGGACATGTCAAGAAATTATAAAACCTGAAAACACAATTTCAATCTCACATTGATACTACTGTTACTATTACTACCACTACTACTACTACTACTACTACTACCACTAATGCTACCACTACTACTACTACTGCTATCACTACTTCTACTGCTACCACTACTACTACTACTACTACTACCACTAATGCTACCACTACTACTACTACTGCTATCACTACTTCTACTGCTACCACTACTACTACTGCTACCACTACTTCTACCACTACTGCTACCACTACTACCACTACTGCTACCACTACTTCTACCACTACTACCACTAATACACCTACTGCTACCACTACTTCCACTACTTCCACTACTTCTACCACTACTACCACTAATACTACTTTAAGTAGTGACCACTACTTCTACCACTACTTCTACCACTACTGCTACCACTACTGCTACCACTACTTCCACTACTTCTACCACTAATACCACTACTGCTACCACTACTGCTTCTACCACTACTTCTACCACTACTGCTACCACTACTACCACTACTTCTACCACTACTGCTACCACTACTGCTACCACTAATACCACTACTTCTACCACTACCACTACTGCTACCACTACTTCTACCACTACTTCTACCACTACTGCTACCACTACTGCTACCACTACTTCTACCACTACTTCTACCACTACTTCTAGTGGTAGTGGTAGAAGTAGTGGTAGAAGTAGTGGTAGCAGTAGTGGTAGTGGTAGAAGTAGTGGTAGCAGTAGTGGTAGCAGTAGTGGTAGAAGTAGTGGTAGAAGTAGTGGTATTAGTGGTAGCAGTAGTGGTAGCAGTAGTGGTAGCAGTAGTGGTAGAAGTAGTGGTAGTAGTGGTAGCAGTAGTGGTAGAAGTAGTGGTCACTACTTCTACCACTACTGCTACCACTACTGCTACCACTACTTCTACCACTACTTCTAGTGGTAGTGGTAGAAGTAGTGGTAGAAGTAGTGGTAGCAGTAGTGGTAGAAGTAGTGGTAGCAGTAGTGGTAGAAGTAGTGGTATTAGTGGTAGCAGTAGTGGTAGCAGTAGTGGTAGCAGTAGTGGTAGAAGTAGTGGTAGTAGTGGTAGCAGTAGTGGTAGAAGTAGTGGTAGAAGTAGTGGTAGTAGTGGTAGAAGTAGTGGTAGTAGTGGTAGCAGTAGTAGTAGTGGTAGCAGTAGAAGAAGTGATAGCAGTAGTAGTAGTAGTGGTAGCATTAGTGGTAGTAGTAGTAGTAGTAGTAGTGGTAGCAGTAGAAGTAGTGATAGCAGTAGTAGTAGTGGTAGCATTAGTGGTAGTAGTAGTAGTAGTAGTAGTAGTAGTAGTGGTAGTAATAGTAACAGTAGTATCAATGTGAGATTGAAATTGTATTTTCAGGTTTTATAATTTCTTGACATGTCCTTTACTCCCTCAGGAGTCTTTTGGAAGCAAAAAAATTATCTACAGTCCCATTTAACAGTGAGTTCCTTTCTAGTGAATTATAAATCAAAATAAACATAATATTTAACATTTAATACAGATATTTACACAGTAATATAATCTTCCTAATCACAAATCTTCCTCCACTAATTTTGCAGCTTATTCACCAGTTAACTGCATGGTAATTACTTATATCATGGTCAGAAGTGTGACAATGTATATATTTTTTCAGAGCCGAGCATTGTATAGGTCAGCTATTCTTAAGTCTTTCAAGACATAAGTTCTCAAGCAATTCCACAATTCCACATTATGTGTGTGTTAATATTTGTTTTGGACCTCTATCATGATTAATTGATGAATAAATTATTTATAAAATCTATGTGTATATTACTATTTTTTTGTATATTTAATTCTGTTTACATTATTGACTATTTTTGTTTGTATTCTTCTATTATTTTCTTTTTCGTTTTGTATATTTTCACTGTCCACATTGGCGTAGTTGGTAACGTCCTCACCTCTCATCATGCGGTCTTGGGTTCAAGTCCCATTCAGGCACGGCATATTTTCATACGTTACAAAAAATCATTTCCTCCTTCACCGTCTGCATTAGCAGTAATTGCAGAACAGTCAGACGTTAAACCAAAAAAAAATTGTATAGTTTCTTTGCTCTGTAATGAAATATTGTTTTTTTTTAAATTTTTATTTAAAAACATTTTGTTATCCAACTTCACTTAGATAACTTCAAAGACAATTTGATTATAACCACTGCAATAAAAGTTTTGAAAATCCAATTTTTAGTTTCTTTTTTAACTTGGAAAGTATGTAGGTAATTTAACATTTTAGTTACTGATACATTAAAAGTTTGTAAGTTAAAAATTTAAGTATAGGACTATAAACACAAGAAATAATCTGCAATAAAATATAAAAGCATCAATAATAAAATATATTTATAAAAATCGAGAGAAAATACAAATTTTATGAATTTTTTAGTCAACGTAGTAAAAAAGGATGCTGGCATTTTTTGGTTACAGTTCTGGTGTTCTAATATTAGGACGCTGGCATTGTAAGGGTTAAAATAAAGCTAAAATCTTTAATAGTAACTGCGATATGTGTAAGTTACCAAAGTTAAAAAATACAAGTTTTGGAAAACGAGTGCTGAAGAGATGCAGAAAACAGATAAAGATTTTTTCAAAGGAACAAGAACATTCACACACACTAAACAGTAAAGTATCAGTTTTAGTTTTTACATTACAAAACATGAAATTACATTGACCAACACGTATAAAAAAACATTAAATATATTTCTGAAGGAGTAACAACATACTTGCAGAATATAACTGAAATATTTTTTTCTACCCTTAATGTGTGAACGTTGCAATCTGTTTAAATGAGAACAATAAGCACCGCCATGACCCAATGAAATGAAGATGATACATTTGACATGTAAATGAGATGAAGTCTTGTGTAGACTCAGGCTGACTATTCCTGAGAAAGTATGGTAAATTAAACCCCAACCATCAAAGTACATTGGTAACTACCTTTACTATGATCTGAACTACTGAACTTTCGTCTCTGAAAATCAGTGATTAAATAGCTGACTCGTGGTGAAGGCTTTACCACTAACCTGGTGGGTTACTGAAATATACAGAAAAAATGTTACATATGAAATACCAAATTCAAGAAGCACATTACACCTCAGGAAAAATTTAATTTCTTCTAATATTAAGATTATCAGACTTTCCCAATTTTATCACCATTTTAAAAAGCAAATTTCACAATAATAAATAAATAGTGGTTCTTTGTTTTGGCACTTCAGGTTGTTGAACAATTTTGTTGGGATTGGAGGCTGGTCAACCAGAGGTTTTGAGGTAAAAATAGAGTTAAAACTAAATAGTTGGTATTTCCTTTATTTTTTTGTGCACCAGTACCCATAAATGATGGTGCGTAAAATGGTATATTATTTAGCATAACAGTCTTCAACTTGTACCACTGTAAGCCACAAGTAACCTAATATTCACAGCCTTCTCATGATGGTGCAAACTACACCCCTGATTAATTTCTTCAGATAAACCAAAGATGCCATTTCACACCAAAATGACAACTTCTGATGTTAAAAAAATTCAAGTAACTTACTGTAAGTGACATCAAAATGTATAAAAAAACTTATGTAAAATAAATACAAAAATTTTTGTCCACCTTTTTTTATAAGATGAAATGTTCAAAATATATTAAGTTCTTAACATCACGTTTTTGTGAACATGAAATTTTTGTTGTTTAATATTTTCATCAAGTAAATTTCATTAGTCCATTACTTCAGTGATTATATTAACTCTTGAGTTTCTTGATTCTTGCCGCAAGTCAAACTGTAAACTTTGGCACCAGAAGACCCACGACACTCCAATCAATCTGTGAATTCTTCAAGTGCCAAGGCACACAGAAGACAAATCCAATCTTTTGTATGTTGCTCTTAGTAGTTAGGAATACATTTTCTATTGTTACTTTAGTAATTTCTGGAAATGAATGCAATTTTAAATATCTCTCCTGTAGTAATAATATAGAAAAATTTAAAGCACTGCCTTCTTAATTTAAAGGAGAGAGTAGTTTCTGAAGATCTTGAAGATCAAACCTTAAATCACACATTTAGATACATTAATATTTAGAGAAAGTACAGACTTTGGTAAAAATTAACAAGATTAAATATGAAAAACAACTGAAAATAAAACATCTTCTATCCTGCCAAATCGTTCTTTTCTAATTTATGTTTTATGTAACATTTTAACCACAGCCAGCGTCACTTATAGGCTTTTATTTTACACTTGTCTGAATTTTACAGTAGACGAATTTTACAATAGAGTAAAATAATAAAATTACAGTCTGTATTTTACTGTATATGCAGTATTATACTGTACATTAAATTGGAAACAAACAAAACACTATGTACAGTTAAACAAAAGGTTCACTATAAACCTTACTAAATCACTGAAATCTTACTTCAAAAACTTTCAAATTTTTGATTGCGTGATTTGTTTAAGCCTCGCTCATTCGTTTTCAGAAAACATATTGTTTTAAAATAAGTTATAAAACATGTTACACAGTGTAAACATTTTACAAAATGTTTTTAAAAGAAAAGTTTATAAAACATGTTACCTTTCTCACACAAATTAAAATATCGAAAAAATACTCAGATGGTGTTCGGATTTTTGACGATTCGAATTTTTGACGTTTGGATTATCGACGCTCTACTGTACTGATAAATAAATGTACTCAATATATGATTATGTCTACAATAAATAAACAAAGATATAATGAACTGAAAATCAAATTAGAACTACTGTATAATATGTCAGTAACATATTTATTGATAGTACATATTGTTGTTCTAATGAGCTGCTTGTATTTGTGTGAGTAAGAGGCATTCATATAAGTACCTCGAGTAAAATGCAATCCGGCAGTACTACAGCTAACTCCATCAACCTTCAAGCTCACAATGACATAATAAATAGCATAGTATCCGGCAGTACTACAGCTAACTCCATCAACCTTCAAGCTCACAATGACATAATGGATAGCATAGTAATGCTATCCGGCAGTACTACAGCTAACTCCATCAACCTTCAAGCTCCCAATGGCATAATGGATAGCATAGTAATGAATGACCAATGTATAAAACTGGTATCATCAGAGCTCCATGTGTGGTTGTTGGTTTTCAAATTTGTTTCGTCTTACGCAGAAACATTCTTGTTGAGGATGTTGTGATCAGATGTTGTTACAATGTTCTTTATTTTTATGATGAAAGTATTTCCTTATAGTTATTTGTAACACTAGGTGATTCAGATACTATTTGTGTACAAACTGTTGAAGGTTTTATAGCTATACCAGGTTAGGTAATTTTGGAACTGATTAATACTTACCAGACTAGAAGCAGATATTTAAATTAAATGACCCAAAATAAACAGATTATGTTTTTATAATTCCTTTCTCTAGTTTGGTCCTAAAATGTATAACAAGTTGCCAGATGGCTTGAAAGAACTTCCATCTGAAGACATTTGAAATAAAATTAAAAATGGCTTTTGGATTTTACTGATATAGAGAACCTTTTGCATGTTGTCAAGTAAGATATTGTTGACTTTACAATAATAAAATGCTTTCAATACCATAGATTAAAAAAACAAATGTTTTCTTTCATTAAGAAAACAATTTCAAAAGTAACAATTTCAAAGTATTCCCTTTTATTAGTAGGTAATATTAAAATTACGGTTAGTATATTTTGCATACCTTGAGAAGTGATTTTAGTTTTGTTACATTTTTAACTCTTAGCGTTAATGTAGACACCAGGACCAGTGGCTGTATTCAAGAGATAATTTGAAAGATAGAACTCAGTTACATAATAAGTAAAGTATCAGGTTAATCGGGTATTAGCTCTTGTCAAGATTCTATTAAAAAACAAAACCTTATGTGAGAAACTAACTGTGACAGGAAAAAAACTGGTATTGTCAAATTTATTCAAATTACTGGTCTATCTGCTAACGTTTCACCATTTAAAATGCAAACTTAACAACTATCCAACTGCCAAGGGTGTATAGGGTTCTTGACAGTTTACAATAAAATATATTTGAGTTGACTTCTTAAAAGAACTCCGTCAAAATTTTTTAACATAAATTCAAATTTTTTAACATAAATTCAAATTTTTTTAACATGTATGTCGGATATAAAAGGCTCGCTGTATGGTCACAGGCCATCAATAACTGTACAACAGTGGCCAGTTATATTCAAATAATAATTAAAATGTAATTTAAGTCATACTTTTACTCTAAAATGAATTTTTTTATTGTTGTCTTCTCTCAGTGGGATGTTTAATGGTTCTTTTGCAGCTATGTCTGTTATCTCATTACTGTGTTTACCGATATTCCATGGGAAATCCATTTAAAAGGCTTGAAATGATATCTGATCTAGGGTAGTGGTGGACTTGAGGCTGTACTTAATTAAGAACATCAAGAAGGTTACGGCAAAGGCCTGAAGAACTATTAAAAAATCTAAATCTACAATTTAGATTTCTACAGACATTTCTGGATCACGAGCAATACATCTGTAAAGTGGAAAGCAAAATACAATATTTTAGTTCAAGATATACTTTTATTATTAAAATATTTAATACAATACAGTTAATATCATTACAAAATAGTTTTTACCCAATATTCTTTAGTGAGTTTTATGTCATTAGATATCCAACAAGTCGAGGTATAATAAGTTTCCATGTCAAGAATCCAATGTAAATAATATCGTTACTTGATGAGTGGCAGAACTCATGTAAATGATGCTATACCTATGTTGATGTTCTGCTTTAGTGTAATGAATCCTCATCATTTGTACACTGTTTTCTTACTAATTCTAGAACAACCACAGAAATCTATACTAGATATAGAAATTAAATCATAATTCAGTACAAAATAATAAAATAGAATCAAAATGCTGCACTCTTTCATTGAACAATCACATATCAAGGAAACTTAGGGATTACTATTAACATTTTTAGAACATTGGCTTATTTATTCCTCTTTGCTGGTTTTTATTTCTTTAGACACCTTATTATAATATTATGTATATTATTGGCATTGGCTAAACATTAGTTTCATTGAGAGAAAAGAATAAAAAACTCCTGCACACCATTATCATGTAATTACTAAAAGTGATAGTGAAAGATCAATTCAGTGCGCCTTTTCATACTCTTTTGAAAATGGACAAGAATTTTTTGACACTTTGTCAATCAAATATCTCTCAATGCTATAAATATGCTACAAACATTTTGATTGAAATCCTTGTCTGGGCATTTGATGTACCCTAAACCGGGGTGATCCACTTTTCTAATTTTCTTTTACTTTTTCTTCAATTAAAAATTGAAAAACTGTGATTGAATAAAATAATCAATTTAGTTTTTTTTAAAATTTGGGCCAATGTTACCCCAAATTCAGGGCTACTTTGACCCAATCATATAAGATCTTTCAAATCATATAAACTTGTAGCCAAGGGTTAATGTAACCCCATACAAAAGGTAACTGTAAAAATTAACTCATGATACATTTGAAACAAAATTAATTTCATAGATCAGAAAGAAAAGTTAAGAAAAATTCAAATCAACTAAAATACAATGATTGTGTTATAGGAGAATAATTATTATTCTCCTACATCTAACAATGGATTCTAAAAATGCTTACTCTAAATCTATGTGAACAGTTTATCTCCAGTACACTAAAGTTCTCTTTTGTTTAAAAGATTTTGAGGGTTTATTTTCTTTTTGATATCCCTGCAACTACATTTTAGGATAACCACAAGAAAACAAAGACCCTTTTGTGAGTGGTGGGTAAATGTTACTTGTTTTAGTCCAAAGTAACTTCGTTTGCACTAGTTACATTTGTCAGAAAAATTTAATGGTATATTATCTCATTTTTAAATTTTTAAATATAAATATTCCACATTCGTATAAATGATCTGACAAAATGAAATAACTTTGTAACCCAATTTTTTGAACTATCTGTAGTTCAACACCAGTTCTCTAGAAACTTAGAAAAACTACAATAACATTAGAACTAATATGAAAATTGTTCATTGACGCATTTCAATGATTGAAGCAAAGTCAAATTTACTCAAGTTTCCTTGAGGTTGAGTAAATTCTCACAATTTATAAAAATTTGAAGTTGCAATTTCAGGGTTTGTTGAAGATTCACTCCATTTACATTAGCACTAAACCTGAGCTATGCTAATAATATTACTTGTTTATTTCTGGCAGATGGCTTCTAGGTCATGTCATAAGTGAATACAGTAGTAAATTGATTTTTTATTTTCTTTTCTTTCTTTTATTTTTTCTTTGTAGTTAATGTATTGTATTAAGTGTATTTTGTAAGGTAGATGTATGTAATATTGACAGTATAATAAAATTCACTATTATTATTATTACTTGTTTATTAAGCTGCTGTTAATCAGATATAAAAATCTATAAAAAATAATTATCTTAGAATAGATTAATTTTTAAACACGTACTTAAACAAAGATTGAATGATTCCATCTTTACATCTCATAATTTGTCGATTTCATCTTCAATTTTGGACGCTTTTCTTTGTTGCTTTATCTTTGTTCTGTAAGTCAATCTTCGTCCCAACCAATTTTCAAGATCACAGATGTTTTACCTAGGATATTAATTACCAAGGTCAGGTATATTTGATTAATTGTGATCTTATTTACTCCCAGTTTTCTTGTAAACCATCTTCCATCGTTGTTTCTATATCTGAAACAAACAATTCATTTTTCAATAAAATTTTGGAAATAAAGAATCTTTTAGATTAAGTTTTAAGTACATTAGCCTACTTACCTCCTATTATTTTAAATTATGTTATTCCATATTGATAAACGTAGACTTAAAAGATAACCTAACAAAAGTTAGGATTTTTTAGAATCGTACATTTATGGGATTCTAAAACATTAATTTTTTTATGTTCTTTTATTCATCTGTGGAAATATGCCTCTTGATTTATTTTTGTCATTGGTCTGACTCATCTTTTGAGTTCCTGTTATCTTCTGGATATCATCTATACATCTCGTTACAAATGTATTTGGTTATTAGTTCTTCTAGGTCTCTCACTATTGTTTTCTGATGGATCCATTTGTTGGGATTTTTGTCTTAGAGCTGTACATTCCTAACATGTTTCCCTCCATTTTCCTTTGTGTTGTCCTTAGATGTCCCATTGTTCCTTCATTAAAAACTCTATCTTTCTGTACCACCTATCAGAGTTGTTAAAACACATGGTTGAATACCTGTATTTATTGATAAACGGGAAATTTGTATTTAATATTTCTTTTGTTTTCTATCTAACAGTGCTGTTTAAAATTTATGCTTTAAATTAGGTTATGAAAAGTTTATGTCTCTGATGACTAGAAACATTTTTATTATTTCTTTGACCATTATATGGAATTAAATCCTATGATACTAGGACTGAATACACAAGGATGATAATGCTGAGTTAATTTACCCAAAAGTGGTCCAAGAAAATGTAATTTTGCTGGGAAGTAATAATAAGAAAATAATTTTGAAGAAATGGAAGGTCCAGACAACTTATCTTATAGTTCTGGTTATGATTAGAGATAATGAATTCTTACTGCATTCCATATTTCACAGATTGTGTCTTACCTACGCGCACCTTATCTGCAGTCATCATAACACTAACACAATTTTTCCCCAATTTATTTCCCAGCCTTTTAAAAACTAAACATCCTGTAATTTTTTCACTGATTATTGCACAAATTTTATTATATGTACTTAATCTGAGGGTTGACAATGTTGGTATAAATACTCTTTTTGGTTATCTCAACAAACAGAACAATTAAACTTCAAAAACATTTCTCAAAATCAAAACTTTTTACTCTAAACTAACTAAAAATCACGATATAAATAACTAACTATTGCATTAGTGTACAATACATTGTGTACAAATAGTAAGACAATAAAAAAATTCCTCTTAAAGTGAAATTTTGCAACTCAACAATTAAACATTTTTGAAAAAATATTAGCCTAATAAAATGTTCGTGAGTAATTCATAAAAATACTTATATTGTGAGGAATCAATCCTTTCCAGTCAGGTCTTCTGGGTCGATTTCCTATTTGTCCTACTTATGCTTAATTAATTTAACTTAATTTCTATTAAGTTTTTGGAGTTTGTAGTACAAAGTTATATAAATACTGTAGTATAAATTTTGATTTATAATTTTAATTTTTGTCACATCACCTCGTGTGGTGAATTTAAAATTTATGGCAATTAAAATTTATTAGCCAGCATTTTATTTACTTAATTTGTTAGTTTTGTTTAAGTTTATTGCCCAGTTACATTTTAGTGAAGAGCTATTAAAATGTTTTCGCTGAAAACAGTAAAAAGTAATAGTTTCACGCGATACGTCAGTTACTGTACGTAACCTCTCGTCATCGTGGGTGAATCTAGTAGCGGGACGAACCGAGGCGATTTTTTGCCTAAACGTTTTTCCGAAAAAGTAGTTCAATCTTGGCTTTTCGACTGATGGCATCTTCTGTTTGTAGCATAAACATAACCTGTATTAAATATTTACTGGCTACGGTCAAACTAAACAGGTTAGCCACTACATCAGATTCTAAACAGAAAATATGAATCTTTATATAAGTGGACACGATGGGAACATCGTGAAACTAAACAGGTTAGCCACTACATCAGATTCTAAACAGTAAATAGGAATCTTTAGATTATGAATCTAAAGATTCATATTTTCTGTTTAGAATCTGATGCAGTGGCTAACCTGTTTAGTTTGACCGTAGCCAGTAAATATTTAATATAGGTTATGTTTATGCTACATGTTATCCAATTATAAGTTTTCATTTAATTAAATTTTGTTTTCCAATACCGAGGTTTTAAATTTAAATTCCATTCATCTTAAACGCGGTAATGCAGAGTTCGTATTTTGGCTGTTTTTCTATTTATATGATTCTAATTTTCGGTACATTAATGTTTAATTATTGTCTATAGTAGCGTACGTAATATTTTATCTTTTATTAATTTTTTAATATAAAATGTAGTAAATACCTAATTGTAATTTATATTAAATTTTAGCCATTTTATTATTTACTAAAATGTTTTTTCTTAGTCTTAATTGCTGTGTTTGTGTGTGTCAGTCTCATACATATTCCCCATGAACCGGCTAATTTCTCGTCTCCGCAATAGTCTTCGGCGGAAAAGTTGTGCTTTTCCGTCTGAGTCATGTTGTTTTTGCTCCAAAGGATATTTTCTGTCAATTTTTTATCCTATTTTTATAGATGGTTTAGAAAAATTGGATAAAAATTGGACGCTCCCAACTTAATTTTAGTTTTTTTTTGTTTGAGATAGCCTTTAAAAAGGCTTTCTTAATGTTTTACCTTACAATATTCCTTTAAAGCGTCATATACATTTTTTTCTAAGTCAGATTTTAATAAATAAGATCTTAAATTAAAGCTAAAATATAAAGAAATCATATGGCACCAAAATTTTAAAAAAAATCGAAAAATCATTCTTTTTCCATTCAGATCCCCGCAAACGGAGATAAATATAAAACTAAATAGTATGAAATATATCAACGATATATATATACTTTTTTTTTTTTTTTGTTTAACGTCCGACTGTTCTGCAATTACTGCTAATGCAGACGGTGAATGGTGAAATGATTTTTTTTGTAACGTATGAAAAAATGCCGTGCCTGAATGGGATTCGAACCCAAGACCGCATGATGAGAGGCGAGCATGTTACCAACTTCGCCAATGCGGCCGGCGAAGTATTTATATCAACGATATAAATTAAATTTTAAGTTGATATAATATATCAATTCACTATAGGAAAAATCTCAAAAAAAAAATTGTAAAAAGCTTAGACAACCAAATATGGAGGTTTCATTTTTTGGGCAGTTTTATTTCTTTCATATTTATTATAAATATATAGTATATTGTGTGGAAAGCGGTTATGTGAAGAGTATTATTATACAACAATGTGTAATTTTGATGAAAAATATAAAACATTTTTTATAAAAATTTTATGAGTAAGTATGTTATTCAATGAATTAACGTGTCCTTGCTGGAATGTTGTGGATGAAATGCGATGAATTTAGTTACAGTAGCATGGGCAAGGTGTGCAGTGAATAGAATGGAGGGGGAACACCAATCTAGTGTTCTATAGTAAAATGATTGAAGTCAGTGCAGGAAGGTGACCGTGTCGCTAGATTATATTTTAACCAATGTGCTTTCTGTTTTATCAGTCCAGTGATTTTAAGTTTAAAATAAATGGTCCGTGAGCTGCACTAACTTTTCTCTTACTCTGAAATAAATGTACGAGGGACGTTCAGTAATTAATGAGTCAAATTCATGCAGAGAAAAAACAATTCGTACAATGACAGTGAACTTTACTACATTTTCCAACTAGTCTCCACCAACATTTACCCAATTGTCCCACCATTCTGTTAGCTATCTGATTCCCGCACCGTACTTTACTTTGCTGCTTGTACCATTCGTGTACCGCTTCGTCAACATCCGACTTCTTGCCGCGTAAAAAGTCTTCAAACTAATGAGTTTCGGACGGGGCGAGGTCTAAGGTGTAAGGAGGATGTGGCAACGCCTTTCAACCCAAATTCTCCAGCGTTTCTCTAGTTCTCAGAACGGTGTAGGGACGTGCGTTCCCGTACAAGAGAATCAAATTTTTTGAAAGAATGCCTTTACGTTTTCGCCTTAGTACGGATCTCACTTTCTGTTGGAGAATATTAGAATAGCAGCCTACTCACTTGTTCATGATACTTTTTTTTCTAAATTGTTACAAGAAATTATGTTTTTGTAGTAACAGAATACCGTCAATTACTTTACCGGCTGATTTATAAATTTTTATTTTTATTTTTTGATGGATCCGGATGTTTCAGCTTAAGACATATTATGCTGTTTAAAACACTTTTCAGCATATTGTTTCAACATTCACGAGTAAATTTCACCTTCGGATAGGGTACCATTCGTACTATTTTTGTACTATGTAGAGAAAAAACAAGATAAATAGTTTTTTTATCACTAAACACTTTCAGCATACACGTTTCAAGCGGAGCTGACGTTTTGACATGAACAAAAGAGGTTATGTTTATATTAATTATGATTAAACAGCTGATTAACAGTGTTTTCAAGGTGTTAAACTTGACCTTCTAAAAGTTTCATTGCTGTATAATAAAAGGTTTTTCTCTCCTTTAATTTCGCTAATACATCTCGTTAATTATTGAACGTCCCTATATTAGAATAATTCTACATTCATAAAAATGAAGTATGCCCAAATAACGGATTTTTACCGTTTTCCACCATTAAATTTAAGTTATTTTCTGGTAAACTACCAAGTACGCAAGGGCGTAAACTGGACCCTTTATTTGGTGACCAGGGCCATTCATTACATGTCTACTAGAAGTTCATCACCTACATTCGTCGTAAATTTGAATATATTGTGATAGCTTGGAGCCCTTACTTTTTGGTGACGTGAACCGACGGGAGAGGAACGGCTGCGTGCGTCCATGACAGTGTCTGCGCTTCGATTTCTTTCGTATGAAGACAGACTTAGGTTTTTAAATCTTTCTACCCTGGCATACGGTCGTTGTCGGAGGGATCTGATCGAAATATATAACGTATTAAATGCTTTTTACTCAACTCCAATTGCTTTGTTCTTTGGGATCTCGATAGTAAAACCCGGAGCCACTCAGCTTCTCTACTGAAGGACTGCTTTGGCAAAATTACGAATTATAATTTAATTTTGCTGCACATGGTCAACCTTTGGAGCAGATTTCCCGATAGTGTTGTCAGTGCACCAACATTGAAGGCTCTCAAGAAGTATTTAGATGAATCATTGGAGAACTTAATTGGTAATCGCTTAAGTTCATCATAAGTTTATTATTTTTTTTAATTTTAGCGAATTTATAAACTAGTTTTATTTTTGATAATTCAGGTGTGTTATTTTAGAGACATGGTATTGTCTGCTTAGTATCCAGGACAAGATGCTTTTTTATTGCTTTTGTTAAACAAGAATAAAATAAAAAATAAATAAATATTTATTTGTCAGCGACAAAAACAAAGACCTCATCAAATATAGTATTATACGAGTACATTAAATAAACATTTTTTGTTTAAAATCTCATATAAGTAATCGCTAAAAAAGTGCTTATACATTAAATTATGACTTAAATTTTACTAAAATTATACATTGGAATTCCAGTTTTGTCATTTACACTGGGCTACACGATGTTATATAAGTCTAAATTCTACCCAGATTACATTTAAAAAGCATTAAGATAATGCTTTTTTTAAACTCCTGATCAGAATAAAATTCATGTTTTTTTAACAAACCTTTTACTTCCCGATCAAAGTTTTATAAACGAAGGAGTCTTACTTTAGTTGGTAATTTTTTGAAAAACTGAACGGAATTCTAGAGAAAGAATACTTTCGAGAATTATTTTTAAATTCAATATTTTCCAATTCTGTAGTCGTCGTTGCGTCGAGTTTCATAAATGATAGTACTTAATTTTTGTAAATAACACTGGGTTCATTTTCGCGAATTTTAAAATTTCATATATATAAAGTCTAACCCAGTCAGGCAATCAGGCGGTAAGGGGAGAATATTGTACTTAACGTTTGTTAAATACAATAAATAAAAATAATAAATAGTATATATACTATAACATAAATAATTAAATAAAGAGAATCCTTTGCAAGAATAATGCTTTGGAATGTTTGCGATAATTCTAATTGCGTATTTTTGTATACAAAAAATCTTAAGGGTTCGGTTGAGTCGCCCCACTGCATGATCCAATAGCTGAGGAAAGAGTAGAATAACGCAAAAATAAGTAATTATCATATCATCTTCCGACAAGATTTTCCGGAGATTTCGCAAAATAACTGAGCTAAGACGGTTCAATAAGTAAGATATATGTGATTTCTAAGTTAGGTTCTCATCTATGTAAATGCCAAGACACTTGGTGTCCGTTATTTTTTTTTAGAATATTTCCACTTAAATAGATACTTGGTACCGAAGTTACTAAATGTAAAGTACAAGAAAATTGAATTTAGTTTGTTTTTTTATATTATATTTAATTCTTCAACAGAAAATCAACTCTACCATTAAAATTTAAATTATTAACACATAAGGCCTATCTACGACCGATTTGGAATTACGGTATAGAAATTTTTGGGACGGCAAAGAAAACTCACGTACAAAAAATTCAAACTCATCAGTCAAAAATACTTCGCATGATAACGCACACCCCATATTACGTAACAAACCTAACATTGCATTCCGACTTAAAAATTCCTTTTGTATCAGAAACTGCTAAAATCAAATACTTAAAATTTAACAGAAAGTTAACAGACCACATTAATCTCCTAATACAGCAAATGTCAAGACAAAACTTAACCCACCGACGCCTAAGAAGAAAATGGAGTAGAGAACTACTGATCTAATAACAACATATATAAATACGAGTATATATATATATATAATGCTTAAAAGATATCCATATTATTTTACAGATTTCATAATTCTTAACATTTCACTTTTGTAATTATAATTTATTATGTGCTGTTCAGATCTTTATTACTCATGTACCCTAAATATTTTTCGTTTCTTATTTCATTTTGTTTATCGTATAATACTTATATTAATTGTTATTGTTGTTACTTTCTACGCTACTTCTTATTCTAAGTACTTTGTATTCTATGTTATTCTTGTTATGTGTATATTATTTGATTTTCCTGTGTTTGTTTTCTATTTTTTTTTAAATTTATTTTTACAGTTCAAGTTTTGAATTATCTACTGGGATGTATTCTTTAAAAACAATTATTTTCTGTTTATTTTTCACGTCATTTGTTTATTCAAAATTTTGTTAAGGTTTTGGATGGTTGTACTGTATTGTATAGTTTCTAAATAAAGAATCAAAGCTTAAAAATATATATATATATATATATATATATATATACAGTAAAACCTGTCACATCCGAACCTGTGATATCAGGACCCTCCAATGTCCGGACGTATCTCCAAACTAACTTTTTAATTTCGGTTAAATGGTAAGGAATGGAAAAGTGAAAGTTGCAGCTGGAATGTCGTTTGACAGTTTGCAGAGCTTGTAAAAACCCTCCCTGGGTGTTAAGAAATCAATGACGATGAAGTCAAGCGGTGGTTACTCAGAGGTTTTAAGTTTAAGTTTTAAGTGGACATTAATTCAACAAAATTGCACACAGTAACATCATAGAAATGGTGTGCAATAGCGATGAGAAAATCTCTGAACCCAAAGAGGATAGCAACAAGCTTGTAATGAGTCACTCTGAGGCATTCAAGACCATCGAATCTCTGATCAGTTATGTTCAACATCAAGACGAAATAAGCGAAACAGAAGTGATGCAATTACAAAGATTGAGTGACATGGTTTCCAAAAAAAAATGTGTGCAATGTGTAAAGCAGACGAAAATCACAAACTTTTTCTAGTAGGCGTATAGTAACTTATGTACTGATGTAGACGTACTGTAAGTAAAAACTTTTAACCAATTTTAGTTGTTTTATTTTAAAGAATACAGTGTACAAACACATATGTTAAACCAACGGAAATGTTGAGAATAACATTCAACTATTTCTTGTTATTTATTTCTCGGCCTCTAACTATTTATAATTACCTTGGTTTATCCGAATTTTTCCATATACGGATCGGCTGGTCACCATATTAGTCCGGATGAGACAGGTTCTACTGTATATGTATATATATATATATATATAATATTAATTTATTACAAAAGAACCATTTAAACATTATGTTTAACACGATAGTATTAGTAGCTGTTTCAACTTCTCGTGTATTTTTTGCTGATTCTACAATGGTTGTCATCAGCAAACAACTGTAACAAAATCTGATAAAAAATATGGAAGATCATTAATAAATATAAGAAACAATAGAGGGCTAAGAATAGACCCCAGTGGTAGTCCGCAAGTAGAAGATTTCCAGTTTGATTTAAATGAACCAGGGTCCATCCATCTAGGTTAATTTCCATCCATCCATAAAACTCCATACATTATGATCGGTTTTCAAGAAACGCTCGATTATTTTCACAGCGCTATTACTAAACCCGCAGTATATTAATTTCCATAGTGCATCCTATCTCTGAGGAATAAGCGTACCAAGTTGGCAAACATAACAATTATTTTTTCAGAAACTACAAACAATTTTTTATGCATGTAAACGTAAAACTATCAAGGTTTTGTTACACACTGTTACTGTAAAGACAAGCCTACATGTATACATTGTTAGGCTATCCGAGCCTATGATATATTGTTACTTGTATTAATTACTGCCTCACAATTAGGCTATAATTTCATATTATTAATTATTTCTGTAAAGTAGGTTTAATGAATTTCGACACGCCCTAGTAAATTTCACAATGAATTTAACTTAAATAACAGTAAATAAATGTAGGCCTTCTTATAAATACAAAAATATCACACGCTTTGTAAACTCGGTCACTTTTTTCATGTTAATAATAATTATAACGTAGAATATTTGCGATACGTTATCTCTTGATCTCATTATGTGTTGCTTTTTAAGGGAAGGAGGAGTTAATGTAAATTTTAAGAATTTTTTTAACTTATTTTGTAGTTTGAAGTTCTCTCATTATCTAGAAGTCTCATGAAAAATATTTTGCAAACAATGCTAAAAGCTGTTCCCGTAAGGTTTTTTTTAGTACAACACTTTAATGTACCAACGTCCGGAAAACAGGACGGCGATATATTTCACGTAGTTATAACACCCGATTTACCGGACGTCCGTGAGTTATGCATTAAGTGCCAACGTTCAGATAAACGAACAGTTACAAAAAAAAAACAAACATTAATGCAATAATGTATTTTGAAACCGCCTCTTTGGTGAAGTGACTAGCACGCTAGCCTACAACGGGAAAAATTCCGGGTTCGATTCCCGGCTAGGGTCTGGAAATTTTAAAAGGTTAAAACCACCGTAAAGGTACCAAAACCCATAGTATTTGCTAATGACCAAACCGTCGATGCGACTTTAAATAAACCAAAAAATACTATTTTGAATATTTTTAGCGTTAGAACGACTTCTTTTTTTTATGAACACAATAAAAATTAATTTTTAACAGGACTATTTTTCTGTAAAGTTGAAATTCTGGTCTGCAAGTTTTCGAAATAAGCTAGGAAATAGGCTGGGACTTTTTGTACACCTTATTCAAATAAATAGCACTTTAAATCAAACTTTTAAATATTGTTTTGGTACTGAAAGGGTTAAAATTGGTAAGGTGTAAATAATTCTGCTAGTTCTATAATACTTAATTCTGTTGTTGTTTAGGTCAACAGCTGAAAGGCTGGTTTGAACCTCTAGAGGTTTTACTAAGTAAACACGAGAAGTGAGGTGGTTTACAATTGCCTTCCTCACTAGGTTAAAAGAGTATGCCTATCGGTACATCAGGCCCTCCGTAAAGCAACGTCTCTCCAACCTGTAAATTACACCTTCACTTTATTCACCCCAGGGTCTGGCTGTATAGTGAAATTCATTACTCTTAGAGGAGATAACTCTGACTAGTGTCTTTTACACCTCTACCTCTTCTGTTCTTAAATAGTTCAGTCATAATTGGCTGACTATGAGATAAAAAATAGAACTATTTTTTGTAGCCCTGGAACCAACAGATCGAGTGCAATTAATTTAACACTCCACCTGCCCGTTATGGGCATAAGTGGTGTCGGTATGCTAATCCAAGTACACCATGGTGTTATCCAGAGATGACTCACCAAGAAAATATAGTAATATGCGTGCGATCTTTAGCTCGAGGCACTAATGTTTTAACAGTACAGTAAATACTTTACTGATATATTGCAGTGTTGTATATGTTGTATCGCTATATTTCCGATTCAGATTGGGCTGGATGGTCCGGACATTTGGAATAACGAGGCCCGGATAAACGAGGTAATACTGTATTACCATTATTATTTTGAAGTAAGCTGATAACCGATTTATTATGGCTAACTCCGTGAACCTTATTTTTTCACTTGAATCGTTATTGTTTTAGTGATAAAGTGGTTCTATTGTTTTATGAAAAAATATTAAGTTTCCTGCATTTATGGTATAATGAATGAAAAAATTACTTAATTTCCGCTACATAAATTTCAAGTAATAAATAACAAAATCAGATGTTTTTCACTTGATGATAATTGTGTTCAATGTCAATAAACGGTAATATAAACCGTAGTAACTTAACTGCTTGAAAAAATTTACCATAAAATATACGTAATTTCATGAGACATCTAAAAAAAAACTATGAAATGAATATAAAATAAATCTGGTGTGAAGCACTCACACGACTTTTTCTTGCCAATGCAAATAATTAACAATATAACATTAGTAATAAAACATTAAAAATAAACAAAAAACTAACTTTATTTTAATCATGAGTGAAAGACGGAAAATCAACCTCAGTTTGGCTTAAAAATACAAAAAATCTCTCTTTCACGTTAAACTGTGAAACTCTGTAGGAAAAATGCTCTGAATAAAAGTTGTAGATCTTTTAATTTCCTATAAATTTGATTATACACTTTTGTCGTAAATGCATACTGAGACTGAAATCTTGAAAAAAATGGATTTTTTACACGTTTTCGTGAGAAGAAACATAATAATCGCTAATTACCGCTAAACTAAGCGTTATAAAAAAAAATGTTAGAAATAAAAGTTGTAGAAATTCAAATTCTCTACAACTTTTTTCATACATTTTTGCGCTAAAATGCATATTAAAGTCGCAATCTTAAAACAAACAATTTATTTACGAGAAAACAGCCTTTTCAAGAATTTCAGCAGACATGGCGCCTACCCTTTCTTATAGAGCATAAAAACTGTAATAAATGAGGCGACTTTTAAAAAATTCGTATGAGCCGTTTTTGAGAAAATCGCAAAAAAGTGAAAATGACACGAAAAATTATTACTTCCGGTTGACTGATTTTGATGAAAATGTTCGTGTCGGGTCCGGTGGTAGTATCTAACTTAAGTTTCAAGTTTGTACGATGTTCCGTTCTTGAGATATTTTGTTCACACACAGACAATAGCTAATAACATTTATATTGGGTTCAGGGGGTCTGAAAATGTGTAGATCCGGTGAAAACTCAATTTCAAAAAATCTACATTAAAACAAAACTTTCCTTCTTATATATTCATATAGGCAAGAGAAAGTAAAAATTAAAAAAAAAGTTCTTCCTGCCATTTTTCATAAGATAAGAAATATCGAAAAATGTAAATGGACAAATTATATTTGGCCTTATGATTATAATTATGCCTGTACAATGCACAATAACAAATGAGTTGATAATGACAGCGATGATACGAATGGTAATAAGAACGACATGGGGATGTAGACCACCCATCAATAGAGCTTCTATGTTTTTACTTTCTCTTGCCTATATGAATATATAGGAAGGAAAGTATTGTTTTCATGTCGATTTTTCGAAATCGAGTTTTCACCGGATCTATACGTTTTCAGACCCCCTGAACCCAAAAAACATGTTTTTAGCGATTGGTCTGTGTGTGTGTCTGTGTGTGTGTGTGTGTCTGTGTGTGTGTGTCTGTGTGTGAACAGAATATCTCAAGAACGGAACATCGTACGAACTTGAAACTTGAAACTTAAGTTACATACCACTACCGGACGCGACACGAACATTTTCATCAAAATCGGTCAACCGGAAGTAGTAGTTTATTCGTATAATTTTTCAGTTTTTTGCGATTTTCTCAAAAACTGGTCCTACGATTTTTTTTAAAATCGCCTATTTTACTTAATTTTTTATTCTCTACAAGATAGGGTAGGCGCCATGTTTGCTGAAATTCTCGGTGAGGCTGTTTTCACGTAAAAACGTTGTTTTTTTTAAGATTACGGCTTTAATATAAATTTTAGCGCAAAAACTTATATAATAAAAGTTGTAGAGAATTTAAAAATCTACAACTTCTGTTTCAAACATTTTTTTGTATAACGCTTAGTTTAGCGGTAATTTGCGATTTTCTGTTTTTTTTCTCACGAAAACGTGAGAAAAATCGATTTTTTTAACATTTCGGTCTTAGTATGCATTTTACGACAAAAGTGTATATAATTAAATTTATAGAAAATTAAAAGATCTACAACTTTTGTTTAGAGCATTTTTCTCTACAGAGCCTAGTTTAGCGTGAAAGCGTGATTTTCCGTATTTTTAAGCCAAACTGAGTTCGATTGTCATTTTGCGTCATTCACTCATGATTAAAATAAGGTTATGTTTTTGAGGTTAGTTTTTGTTTATTTCTAATATTTTATTAATAAAGTTAGGTTTATTATTAATTATTTGCATTGGCAAGAGAAAGTTGTGTGAGTGTTTCACACCAGATTTTTAATATAGCAACAAATCTCTATTCCAAGCGTTTAAAAAATATTTTAATTATTTCTGAAAACGACTTTTGATACTTTGCTGATATAGCAGCTTGTTGTTTAGGTCATCAGCCGAAAGGCTGGTTTGAACCTGTAGAGGTTTTACTAAGTAAATCGAGGAGTGAGGTGGTTTACATTTGCCTTCCTCACAGAATGAAAAGTACGCTTATCAGCATGCTGGACCCTCTGAAAAGCACATATTTTCCACTCTGCAAATGACACCTTCACTTCACTCACCACAGGGTCTGGCTGTATAATGAAATTCATTACGTTCAGAGGAGATAACTCTGATTAGTGTCTTTTACACCTCTACCTCTTCGTTCTTAAATGATTCACTCATTTAATTGGCTGACCATGTGATAAGAAACAGAACTATTTATTTTAGCTCTACAATGAACAGATCGAGTGTAAATAATTTGACACTCCACCTGTCTGTTATAGGAGCTTATCATGGTCTAATTATATGCGATTATTATTGTATATAATTAATGAATAAGTTATATGAGATATATCTCATATCTGTTATGCTACATTAGTGGGGGTAATTCTTTACGGAGTAATATAGAAAAAGTTTTTAACATTCTGAAAAAAAACTATTGGGTGTATATTGAGAGAAAATCATGCAGACCATTTTTACATTCAATTGCTGACAGTCCCAACTTTGTACATTTTTGAAGTGATAACGTATGCAAAGTAAAAAACGATTACAGAATATGAATGTCTACAATCATAACACAAAACGCATAATTGATTACTATGTACATAATCACTACACTAAATTGTTTTAACAAAAATATATTTACGCAGGAAGGAATAAATCAATAAATTATTATCACGATATTTAAAAAGTTATTTTTTTTTTTGGTTTTATGTCCAACTGTTTTGGAATTACTGCTAATGCAGACAATTTATAAAAGTTACTGTAATCTGTATTTGTTTAAAACAAACGCTAAAAATAATTTTTGATTGATAACACATATATGTTATGGTATACAAGTTGCCCATATCAGGCAGGAGAAGTATTTAATTATTTGCACTTGATCTGTTAGTTCTAGGGCTACGAAAAAATAGTTTTGTTTTTTATCATATGGTCAGCCAATTTTGAGACTGAAGCACTTAAGAACAGAAGAGATACTGGCCGCCTCCGTGACCCAGTGGTTAGCGTGCTACGCTGCAAAGTAGAGGTCCCGGGTTTGATTCCCGGCCAGGATCTCGAAGATTATTACAAGTTCAAACCCAACGTTTATATATAATATGTGTATATAAATTTTAATCAAAGCTGACTAATCTAAAAAAAAACTATCAGTAACTTTGTATCAATATAAAATTCATTGATAAGTCACGATTACATTGTTTTGTATTCAGGTGCAACTCCGTACGCATGTGTTAATACAAGTTGCATATACTAAACGCAGTAGGCGTCTCACACTAAATGTCCACCATATAGTGGCGGGGCTGATATACTGCCACAATATTTTATTAACTTACAATATAATTTTTTGCCATTAAACCGTATAATAAAAACATAAAACAATTTAATATTGACATTTTTTTACAGAATTTGTGAAAAACAATCAGTAGTAACAAAAAATATTTTTTGATTGAATTTTTTTAAATTTTATCGTGTGTTATCGGAAACCTACAGATTTGTGATAAATAACATTTTTATTTTTGTTCTATAAAAACCTGATCGTATTTTTAAATCTAAAAAAGTATTTGTTACATAAATTGAAAAAGTAAAAATATATAATATAATTTTGCTGCCAGTTCAAAAACATTCTTTTAACCAAAATTTGTATGTCCCAAAAAAATTGTATATAATTATTTTTTGTATACGGCCAATTTCAAACCATGTAATCTCTTTTTGTTAAAAGCAAAAAGCCCTTTTTGCAGTCCAAATTTTCAGCAATCATTTACTGTAGGCTTTTCTCCTTTCTTCCGTCCATCCGTTGTTCTGTTTTTGCTCTTCATGGAAGCCATTTAAGTCAGTAATTCTCTGAATTTGGTTCGATATTTATGTTTTATCGGTATATTCTTTTAAACCTTAGGCCCATTATTTAGTCTTAAAAATTTGTTTTGTCATCCATTCCACACAAGTGTCCGTAGAATTTTAGTCTTCTTTTTCTAATCGTTTCCTTTCCTTATACAGTTCTTCTCGACCTCGTAACCTGTACTGTCCATCTATTGTCTTCGGACCCATTATCTTGCGGGAATCTTTCACTCAAATTTCTTAAACTAGCCTTTCTGGTAACATGAAACTCACTCGCATACCATTTCAAAATGTTTAATTGAAAACAATTGACGAGACAAAATATTTCCATATCAATGTTAGATGTATGCTTGTGTGTTATTTATGTGTGCATAGTGAGTGTACAGTTTTTAATAAAATAACATATTTTTAAAAAAGCAACAAAATAACTAGCATTGCAATATGTAATCACACAGCAACGTATATTCACATGCTCGGCCTAGTTTTGGTGTGTTATTATCGTATAGAATAATACTGTATTAAAAATAACTTTTTAATTTTTTGTTAGCCTATTCTTTAATTACATTTCAGACCACAATCATTCAGTTTTATAAATAAACTAGAACTAATTACGTCCGCTCTTTGCGCAAAATTATTGCGAGGATCAGTAGAATAAAAATTAATAAACCCAGAGCTAATGAATTAACATTCGATGCCTTAAATGTTACATTGTTGCTGTTATTTAGGCTGGTTTGAACATCTAGAGGATTTACTAAGTAAAACATGGATTGAGGTGGTTTATCGTTGCCTTCCTCACTGAGTGAAATAGTATGGTTAGCAGCATACCGGGCCCTCTGGAAAGCATCTATCTTCCACCCTGCAAATGACACCTTCACTTTATTCACCACAGGGTCTAGCTGTTTAATGAAATTTATTTTTTTGCAGGTTTTCTATACAGGCAAAGAAAGAGGAATGTCCATGCATCACAGGGTAACAAGTGGGATAGTCATAGTGTCACACATGATACGTACCCTTGTTTGTTTGTTTCTATTCCCGCCTGTTTTCTATTTACTTAATATTACAAAAATTCATGGTTTATATACTAAAAAGTGCAAAAATATGCCTGTATCGTATGAAACCTATATGACAATATTTTCCATTGAATTTAACATTTCATTCGGGTACCCGAAAATAGATATATCGACATACTGTAGTGTTGTTGTTTAGGTCAACAGCCGAAAGGCTGGTTTGAACCTCTGGAGGTTTTACTAACTAAAACGAGGAGTGAGGTGATTTACGATTGCCTTCCTCACTGAGTACAAAAGTAGCCTATGCTTATCAGCATGCCAGGCCCTCCAAAAAGCACCTACTTCGCACCCTGCAAAGGACACCTTTACTTCATTCGCCACAGGGTCTGGCTGTATAATGAAATTCATTACTAGTGTCTTTTACACCTCTACCTCTTCTTTTCTTAAATAGTTCAGTCATATAAATGGCTGACCATTTGATAAGAAACAGAACTAATTTTTGTTGCCCTTGAACTATAACTGTAGTATAAAGGTGTAAATAGAATAAAAATCTTGTTTATAAAAACTGTAGTTATCTATTCTATCAACACATATCTACCTATACCATTAGTTTGATCAAGAAAGTGGTTGCAGCTAACATTCCTCTTTTTTGACCAGTAAGTGAGGTACTTAGGGTTATTTTTTTTAATTTACAAAAAAGTAACAAGTATAATAATTAATAGTATAAAAAACTTATAGTATAAAAATTAATAGAAACAACTTATTAAAATCATGTTTACTATTGTTCAAATCTTAAAATTCGTTCCCTGATAATATTTATTACATTGATATTCCTCCGTCTTCCCCTGTTCCGTTCAATTCTGATAAAACTCTCTCTATCGTGAACTACCCTGAAAAGAGTGTGCTACTCATTTCAGTTTAATCTTCTTCGACCGTGTGCATCAACTTTTTCAAGGTCTGCGCCTACCCTGAACTCTTCCTTCGGGAATAAATCTGAGAATCTCATACTTGTCACTTTTGAATATGAAACTGACAGGCAGTCTCCTTGTTTTGATTATGAAGTATTAACCGTTATAAGATAACGTTAAATGAAATAATAGTCAATGTGAAGGAACAGATGATACGAAATTAGGTTTAATTAAAATAGGTTCAATCAATCTTGCTTGATAAGTTAATGAATAAACAGGAAGAATAAAATAATAGCTGATCATGAAACCACTTTAATAGGACGGAAAACATAAAATACGGGAAAGATTCCAAAATTCCAATTATATGTATATAAAATTTTATAGTAGTAGATTTGGGCTTAGGTACGTTTTGAGTGAAGCAGTATGCTATAATGATAGACCTACATACAGTAATATAAATTACAAAGTGTGGAGAAAAAGAGAAGCTTATCTCGTTTATAGATGTAACCGGAAATGACGTAGTTTGAAGTATTAGCCGTTTCAGAAAAACTAAGTATGTTCAAGAAAATTACATTAGCGCTCGCGATACTGTCACTTCCTTTACCTTTCTCAGGTGGGAAAGAGAAAAACTTGTAAAAAAACGAAACAAAGGTTCAGGCCTACGCCTGTAACGTTCTTTTGTGTTTCCGTCGGATACGATTTGCACTTCCAAAGAGTTTCTTGAATGTAATTGCATTGAATTAATTTAAATCGATGCTATTAAATCGATACTTTCAGTTTAATGTTAATTTTTATTCAATCTTAAACACCTTTTGTTATCGTACGTATTACTTATAAAATCTGTGTATTATATTTATTGGCGATCAGAAAAAGATCTGTTTCATTAATACGAAATTTATACTTAATAGGTCTGTATTGATACTGTAACACTACTATTGCTACGACCGGCGACTGATTTTCCAAAATTATTCTTAAAAAAAAAATAAGAAAACCACGATAAGAACGGGTAAGTCCATGTTTTCTGAAAATGAGGTTTAGCGCATTTTGGTAGTCAGTTAAAAGTACCATCGGCTAGTTAAACTTACTTGCAAATAACGTGGTAAGTCACTGAGATACAAAGGTTTTTAATTTTAGTATACAATAAAAAAAATATTCCAAAGGCGCCAACTAATAACGATCCCTGAAAAATTTACTAAATGTGACTTACCCCATTCTTTCCGTGAAGTTTTCAAAAATAACATTGTATTACTGTTATTAAGCCTGAGGTAATTGTTGTTTAGGTCGACAGCCGAAAGACTGGTTTGAACCTTTAGAGGTTCTAAGTAAAAAACGAGGAGTGAGGTGGTTTATTATTGCCTTTCTCACTGAGTTGAAAGAGTATGCTTATCGGCATACCAGGGCCTCCAAAAAGCACCCACTCTCCAACCTGCAAATGACACCTTCACTTTATACACCACAGGGTCTGGCTGTATAGTGAAATTCATTACTCTCAGAGGAGATAACTCTGAGTGGTGCCTTGTACACCTCTACCTCTTCTGTTCTTAAATAGTTCAGTCATATAATTGGCTGACTATGTGATAAGAAACAGAACTATTTTTTGAAGCCCTGGATCAACAGATCGAGTGCAATTAATTTAACACTCCACCTGCTCGTTATGGGCAACTGAGGTAATTATGTAAACGAAACTCTGTACGTAAACAACGAAGGTTTGTTAGAGGATCAGTAAAAAGTTGAAAGACAAATGAGAAAGATTATGGAAGCTAATAGGAATAAGGGAGGGGTAGAATCTACATTGAAGCCAACAAAGAAATTGTATTTATGCAGGAGATTTTCTTCACCTCAATGAGGAAAAGACGACGTTTGTTTTATAGACCCATTTTAATAATGAATGAGAAAAGACTTATCAAAAGGAATTCCAGTCTCATGAAAAATAAAAATAAAACAAAATAAATGATTGAAAACACAAGAAACGACTTAACAGGGTAGTTAAAAAGTGAAATGAAACTCATGATAAAAATACATTTGAAGTAAAAGAGTGTGAGTCAAGGAATTAAAGAAATCAAAGACATGTAAAAAATCTGGTGTACTATGGACGGAAGACCGAAGGAAGAAGGAAGATAGAAGGCACCTTTGACAAAATTATTTGTGAAGTAGATGATAGAGGGAAATTTTTGCAAACGAAGAAGCGTGATAAATAAAAATGAGTGAAAAAGAACGCCAGATCTGACTGGGAATCGAATTCGGAACCCTGGCTTAGAAATCCCCTACCAGCAAAGGATTAAGAAAAACCAGAAATGAAATAATATAAATCCATATTAGTCGCTTTGGAGAAAGAACGACAAATAATATATTCATTCATACTCAACCAGACACAAAAATTGTTTTAGAACTGTTCAACGTAGAACAACCGGATACGAAAAAGCACCGTACTACGCTTCCGTCAAAATTTATAATAATCTATCCACTCATTTAAAATATATTTCATTATACCGTTTTTTAAATAAATCTTTAAATTTTTAAACTCCTAACTTCCGATATTTTAATAAGAATTTTGGACTCTCTTTTTTATACCCCCAAATACTCAATTTTTCATACGATGTCTTTAATCCGACTATTTTGCATTAGACGTAACTGTACTTGCCCAATATATTTCATTAAAAAATTTAATTAGTCTACAGAGATAAAATTAAACTAATCTTTTAAAAATTCATAAGTAAGTAAGCGTGTAGTAAATTGTCACCGTGTAATTAAAATAATCAAAAACAAAAAAAGGTTTTGTTTTTAAAATTGTTTAATTATTTTATAAGAACCTTTTAAGATTACTTGTAAAAGTAAACATTTCGTAAAGAAAGTCAGTGATGGAAATATCAATCAAACATTTAGTTATTGTTATTGTCATAATGCAGCTGTTTTGGTTAAGGTTTTACGTACAGTTTCATTGGCCACTTCAAATAAATGCATTGTCAGCTACCCTTTTTCGTTCTGTGCAGTAGTATAACCTTTCCAACCCCTTTCCCAAAATTTGACATGTCATAAATGTAATATATATTGTTTTATGATTTAAAAATTTATTTATTATTATTTGTGAAGTATATTCCGATACAGTAATGAATTGTTTATTCTTTAGATAAACTGTATTTGTGAAAGGTTGTAAGTACAGAGGTATCCTACCATTTTTTATTTTTTTCCAGTTTCTAATTCGGTTAGTTATTATTCCACTTTTGGAAGTACAATGTTCTGTCATTGAGTTCGTCCATTCACCTTATTCTGCTCTCAGCAGAACAGCGTAACTGTCTACACAATCCACAATCGGTAGGCCCTACACCAAGAGCGAGAGAGAAAGAATGAGGGAAAGGCAGAGAAAGAGCGATCGAGCAATGAGTACTGAGATGCAATGGGATGTCATTAAATGAATCTATCTCCTCCAACCTGTACTACCTCTCCTCTCAGTTCCCATTTCTTCTCTTTCCTTTCTCTCTCTCCTTTCATATCTTTTCTGTGGCTGTACGCGCACTAGTAATCACCATTTCACCACTTATCGTATATTATTCACTAAACCTCTAGGCATCAGTTGGTCCTGACAATTTCGAAAAATTGTATTCCTAAAAAAATTAAGAATTAATGAAAAAAATCATTATAATGAAAAAAAGTTGAAAAAAAATCAAATTATTTTTTTTTATTAATTTTTCTCTTACAGCAGTTCTCTTGCAGTTTGGGAAAATTGTGTTTCTAAAAAAATCAAGAGTTAATGAAAAAATCAACTGAATTTTTCTCTTGAATTAGTTTTTTCTAATAATTTGAAAAAATAATGTTCCTAAAAAATCAAGTGAATTTTTAAAATTTTTTGTCTTGCATTACAGTTTGTCCTGATAATTTGGAAAAATTGTGTTCCTAAAAAATCAAGAATTAATGACAAAAAATCAAGTGAATTTTTATGAATTTTTCTATTTCATTACAGTTTGTCCTTATAATTTGGAAAATTGTGTTCCTAAAAAAAATCAAGTGAATTTTTATGAATTGTTTTCTCCATCTGCCAATTAATTAACTTATAAATACTGATACCCTTTATAAGAATACCATAATAAGGAACATGAAAAATTTTAAATCTGTAAATTTCAGAAATGTTTTATTCAAATAGAGTAAAATAGAATCGGTTCCATTCTTTCTCATGTATCATAACATTTACTTCTTGTAGTTTTTTTTCAATTAATCGAATACTTAAATTATAATTGCAAAGAAAATTTGGAGTTAAAAAGGATCTGTAAGAGAAAAATTAAAAAAATTTTTATTTTTTAATCTGAAGTATTTTACTTTCTTCAGAGTAAAATAGTGTCGTTTTTGTTATTGTTGTGCGATTGTTAATTTTTAATAGATTTATAAAATTAGTTATAAAACTATGCAGTATATCTCAAAAAATGCACGAAAAATTTAATTTTTACAATAAATCCTTTCTTATTTTTGAGGGGAAGTTTTATCTTAGAATGAGATATTTTTACTTTCTCTTGCCTATATATGAATATATAGGCTATATAGGCATATAATATTCATATTATATATTCATATATATGAAGTAGCCTAGTAAGAAAAGTATTATTTTCATGTCGATTTTTCGAAATCGAGTTTTCACCGGTTATACATGTTTTCAGACTCCCTGAAGCCAAAAAACATGGTTTTAGCGATTGGTCAGTGTGTGTGTCTGTGTGTATGTGTGTGAACAAAATATCTCAAGAACGGAACATCGTACAAAGTTGAAATTTAAAACTCAAGTTAGGTACTACTAAAGGACCCGAGAAACATTTTCATCAAAATCGGTCAACCGGAAGTTGTTGTTTATTCATGTCATTTTTTACTTTTTTGCAATTTTCTAAAAGAAGGCTTCTACGATTTTTTTAAAAATCACCCCATTACAACGTTTTTATGCTCTACGAGATAAAATGAGATAAGCGTCATGAAATAATTTTTTTTTAGATTGTGGCCTTATTATGCATTTTAGATCAAAAATGTAAATAATCAAAGTTGTAGAGAACTTAAAATCATACAACTTTTATTTCAAAATTTTTTATTGTATAACGCTTAGTTTAGCGGTAATTAGCAATTTTCTGTTTTTTCCTCACGAAAACTTGTAAAAATCGATTTTTTAAAGATTCAGCCTTATTATGCATTTTACGACAAAAGTGTATAAAATTTATAGAAAATTCCAAGATCTACAACTTTTATTTAGAGCATGTTTTTCTACAGAGCCTAGTTTAGCGTGAAAGAGTGATTTTCCGTATTTTTAAGCCAAACTGAGGTCGATTTTCGTTTTGTGTCTTGCACTCATGATTAAAATTAGGTTATGTTTATCGAGGTTAGTTTTTTTGTTTATTACTAATGTTAAGTTATAATGTTAAAATTATTTGCATTGGCAAGAGAAAGTTGTGTGAGTCTTTCACACCAGATTTTTATTTTAGTGTTTTGTAGTTTCCCAAAGTTGATTTACATATTATGCGATGAAGCGAATGTGAGTTGCGACCAAGTGCGTGCCTACCTATTTGACATCATATAACACGTATTATCATGTCACATCGTTGCTATTTCGTGATTGCTAGTGCGCGGCTAGCCTCAGGGAGAAAGAGTGAGAGAAAAATAGAGGAAGAATCGTGGTTGTATTCACTCATTCCTACATACCTGCCTCCTGCCTACCTGTGTCTACCATCACATCAAATCAAATCATCAAACATCAAATTTCCTCTCACTATAACTCTTCTTTTTCTTCTTGCTCTTCTTCTTTCCGACATCAACCACATCATTATCAAACACAATGAGCACATTTACGTTACAATTCCTAAATTTAAAACTTTTAGTTTTAACAAAACTTCCTGCTATATACTCGTAGAAGTTACATTAGTATTTTTATGTCGGGTGTATTTCTACAAAAACCTTTCATCTATTCGAATATACACTTTTTTAAAACTTTTTTAAATTGGTCATAAACTACTAAAAACTATGACGATACTTTGCGTGTGATCACTGTACTTGCATCAGTGGAATCCGTATTAATCTGAAATGCGAAAAAATTCATTTGAAAATAATATAGAAAATTAATAGTTTTTTTTTTATTTTGTTTGACGTCCGACTGTTCTGCAATTACTGCTAATGCAGACGGTGAATGATGAAATGATTTTTTGTAACGTATGAAAAAATGCCGTGCCTGAATGGGATTCGAACCCAAGACCGCATGATGAGAGAAAATTGTTAGGTTTATAAAATTAATGACATGGATAAAAAATTTATATTATAAATTACCACCACGGAAATTCTTTTACGAAAAAAATAAAAATAGAAAAATTTATAAAAGTGGGAATAACACTTTTTTACTTATATATATATATTAGCTAGGGTGTGTTCAACTCCAAAAACCGGCTGGGAAGGAGATATCCTATCAGTTTACAGGTTTGGAGAAAGAGTAGTATCGAGTTGAACTTACGTCACCTTTTTTTCTTCTTTTTCAACTTTTAAGCAGATTGGATGCCACAGGGGCTATACTAAGTGAAGTGGGAATTGCAATACCTTCTTCTCTTTTTATTTTCTCTTGCCTATATGAATATAAAGGAAGGAAAGTATTATTTTCATGTCGATTTTTCGAAATCGAGTTTTTGCCGGGTATACACGTTTCAGATCCCCTGAACCCAAAAAACATGTCTGAGTGTGTGAACAAAATATCACAAGAACGGAACATCACACGAAGTTTAAACGTAAAAATTAAGTGAGTACTACTAGAGGACCCGACACAAACATTTACATCAAAATCGGTCAACCAGAAGTTTATTCATGCAATTTTTCACTTTTTTGCAATTTTCTCAAAAACGGCTCCTACATTTTTTAAAAACTCGCCTTATTTACTAAAGTTTTATGCTCTACAAGATAGAGTAAGCCCCATGTCTCCTGAAATTCTTGGGGAGGCTATTCTCTTGCAGAAAAAAGTTTTTTTATGATTGTGGCCTTAATATGCATTTTAGAACATTAATTTTTATAATATTAGTTGTAGAACATTTAAAAACTTACAACTTTTATATCAAAAATATTTTTGTACAACACTTACTTTAGCGGTAATTAGTGATTTTCTGTTTTTATTTTTCATAAATATCGGTAAAAGAAGTGTGGTTTTTTAAGATTGCGGCCTTAGTTCACATTTTAAGACAAAAGTATATAATCAGTGTTATAGGAAATTAAAAAACTAACAACTTTTATTGCAAGCATTTTCTTCTTCAGAGCCTAGTTTAGCGTCAATTAGTTTTTTCCCATATTTTTAAGTTGAACAGAGGTTGATTTTCATTTTGTGTCATTCACTCATTGTTAAAATTAGGTTATGTTTTTAATTTGACATTGTTTACTCATGATTTAACATAAGGTTATGTAGATCATTATCTACATTGGCTAGAGAAAGTTGTGTAAGTGTTTCACACCAGCTTTTTTCTCTGATTATAGGTATCGAACTGTGCTCTAATCTGTGCACATGCTTACTTACACATTTGCGGATAAAATTCTTCGAAAGTAATTAAATTAATATGTATTTTATTTATTTGGGCTGGCCCGTTCGTGTAGTAGTCAGAGCAACTAGCCTCTAAGTCAGGGGTCCCGGGTTCGATTCCCAGTCAGATTTGAAATTTTTTCATCTACTTGTCACGTCGTATAACGTCGTTGTGCATGTATCTCTCCATACACCAAAGCTTATGTGATCACCCAATAAAAAAATGATAGTGATTATTTATAAATCAGTATGAATTTTTGTGATGCCCATAACGGGCAGGTGGAGTATTAAATTAATTGCACTCGATCTGTTAGTTCCAGGGCTATAAAAAATAGTTCTGTTTCTTATCACATGGTCAGCCAATTATATGACTGAACTATTGAAGAGCAGAAGAGGTAGAGGTGTAAAAGACACTAGTCAGTGCTATCTCTTGTGAGAGTAATGAGTTTCATTATACAGCCAGACCTTGTGGTGAATGAAATTAAGGTGTCATTTGCAGGGTGGAAAGTGGGTGCTTTTTGGAGGACCTGACATGCTGATAAGCATACTTTTTCAACTCAGTGAGGAAGGCAATAGTAAACCACCTCACTCCTCGTATTTACTTAGTAAAACCTCTAGAGGTTAAACCTCCCTTTCGGCTGTTGACCTAAACAACAACAACAATGTATTTTTGTATAATAAATATAATTTGATAGAAACATTAGAAAAATCTCAGCTGGTTATTTTAATATTAATTACTTACGAACTGTATAACATCCGCTGAAATCATTTATTGAAAACTGGGTTCAACTGTCTCGTTCGGATGAACGTGATCATCTAATAAGTTAGTGGTTATGAAATATTATTATTTTTTATGTTACGTAGACTCATACATATTTCATAGAAACCTTATATCATAAAAAAATTACATAAAAACCAATTTTTACAAATGAATAATCATTTTTAAATCAATGTAACAATAAAAACTATAATGTATAACTAAAAACCCCGAGGCTTTGAAAATGAGAAACTTGTTATATATTAGTCCAGTCAATGAAAATCAAAAATATTTATTTTAAATACAAAGTGATTGAAAGATTACTTATTTGTTACTATGAAACAAACATAAATAAATAAACTGAATATGGGTAACTTAAATTTCCCGTTTAACCGGTTGTCTGTTCGAAGCTACTTCAATTACACTAGTTTATGACACTAATTTTTTGCAATTTTTTGCAATTCATTCTCAAAACTTCATCACAATTTTTGATCGGTTTTACAAGACGGGGCTAAATTTCATCAATTTAGGATAATTATTTTTTAACATAAAATATAGTGAAAATAATTGAATCAAGTAAAACAATAAAAATTTTAAATAACTACGTTAATAGTGTAACAAAAATTGCACTTGTTACACTAAACCGGCTCGGTGACATAGTGGTTAGCGCAATTGGCTTCTACGCCGGAGTCCCGGGTTCGATTCCCGGTCAGGTTCGGCATTTTTTCATCACTCATCTTCTTCTATTATCCTTCTCACCGTCTGCATTAGCAGCAACTGCAAAACAGTCGGATGTAAAAAAAGGAAAAAAGAATTGTTCTTGTGAATGCAGCGTAGCGGTAGCGCCGTGCGGTTCGTTCCCCGCTTTCAGTTTTCGAGCCTACGCTAAAACCGTATCTGTGGCGTCAGCCAATACGCAAAGGTATAATATTATACAATTATTGTACAGTTTATAAAATTAGATAAAAGGTTTGTTTAAAACTTTTTCAATCACTTGAGTATAAAAAGTTATTTCATCTTTAAAATGAAGTTATCGAAAAATCCACTTTTCAGCAATATATTTGTAAATAGGTATTGAATAATCTGTCTAAGATATAAAAAATCTTATAGGAGCTAAGTTATAGAGCATTATTTAAAAAACTATGAAAAAAAGTTTGCGCAGATTGGCAGATTAGTTTAGGAGATGAAGTATTGTAAGCAAAAGAGTACAAATTCAAGTTTTGGGGGAACAGAAGGGAAACAAGTGGGAAACGAGTGGGAACCTTTCAGGATAAAGTACTTTTGATGAGTACATTATGCCTGCCAAAATTCAACTTTCCTCTAATTAGTTCCACCCAAACGCTTTAATTGACTGGGCTATATTACCTATAAATATATTAGTCAAAGAACTTATGAACAGGATGTTGAAAACCGCCCCTACCGCGTTTACAGAAATTTTCTGCAATTTATAATAGAAAGTATTCGCAGCATTTAAATCGGAATCAGGGCGTACTTATACTAGGTCTATTACGCTACGGTTTATTAGTGAAGCTTTTCTTTTGTAGGAAAAGCGATGGATAAATGCTTTTGAAAGCGTTGAAAATTGCGTTCAGGTTTATGAGTCAGAATAGGCCTAAAACGACAGGAGGAAAGTAGCAGGTCATTGTACTCTTCTCCGACATAAATTCGACAAGTGAGGTTGTTATACGTTTACGCCCCGTAAACTTATTTTCTTTCTTGTTCTTTTGTTTATTATTATTCAGTGTAATAACCCGAAAATAAATTGCCACATCATTTGGATCTATTTGTCATATAAACAAATAAATCAGAACGATACACTGTACTTCCATCTTTCGTTCTTTCGACTCTAAAAACGTGTTTTTGGAAGGAAAAAAGTATGTGTTTAAGGTAACAAAAATTCGAAATATAAAGAAAAATCGATTTTCTTATTTCAGCACCATCTCAAAATTCAGGTTTTTCTGAATCGATTGACATACAACACGTATTATTTTCTACAACATATCATTAGGAATTAGGCTCTGTTTAATTAATTATAGTGTTTAATAGTGGACCATATTAGGTTTCAGTTCCCTCTCACCATGACACTTACCACTCTTTCATCTCCTTCAGTAAAATGTATTAAAGATCCGTTAGAAATTTTGTGCGGCTTGATTTACTAATTATTTACGGACGACTTGTCGAGAATTCTCACCAGAATGACGTAATTATTACAATATCGTCACTCAACACGTGTTGTTATACCACGTAAAATGGGGAAGACTCTTAATTTTATTTATTATTCATTTATTTCCCAGCTATGCATAATTATAATGATAAATTACCACGCTGTTTAATACACATAATAAAATTCAAATCTAACTCACATCAACTGGGAAATTACTACACGTTAATGTTTCATCTAAGTCCCGTGTAAGATCCTTTATTACACAATCTAGAAAATTTTCAAACAACTTACTACAACAGGGTCATGTCTAGGTGAAATTATATTTCTGTATAATTTCATGATGGTCTTTGTAAAACAACAATGAAAGAACGAATTGTAAAATTCGATAAACTTTTTCACCAAAATGATAATACATTTAATAAGAGAAACATTTCAATTTACGGTAAATTAAGCTATTACAAAACAATTTTAAAACCAGTAATTTATTTTGATTATAGACAATTTATATATTAAATAGAAAGAAGAATTTTAAGAAAATTTATGAACCAGAAGAGTCTTAAATCAACATCAAACAAAGAACTAATAAAAAAATCGAACCGTTAGAATCTTCAATAATTAAAAGACAGTTAAAATTTTATGGGCGCGTTTCAGAATGAATGACAAAAAATGTGCAAAACTATCTTTAATAATGTGAGAATGAAAAAACGTTTGAATAGCATCCGCAACAATTAAGAGAGAAATCTCTTATAGAAAACTAAGGATGAAGATTGTTCCAATCGAAATGTACTTAGAACAAGAGTTCATCAATTATCTGTTTCACCTGCAAAATAATATAGAGAAAGAGCTGTGTATTTCTATTAGGAAAAAAGAGAAGATTTGAACGAATAAAAGAACTTCATCGTTTAGGGAAAAAATGAGTCATCATTCTGAGTGCGTGGTCTTAATTGTGCCATTTCGCAAGCCAAAAGAAAACTAGTAAAAATTATAAAATAAACAAGGAATTGTTCAAATAGATATACCTATTAAAAAACTACAAAATAGAATATTTCAACGAGAAATGTTAAGACCTAATTTGATATTAAAGAATACAAAAAATTGAACTAAACATATATTTAAATGCAAAACTACCTTTGATTCTCATCAAAGAGAATGAATAAAAATATCTTAGGAAATATGAAAGTTTAGAAAAGCAAAGAAAGACGTTAACTTTAGTTCTAAGTACATACATACATTCATAACGGGAACTCTCTCATGGCTGTGACGAAAAAGTACTAGAAAATAAATAGATCTAAAAAGATATAGTTTTCAGTGAATACGCTAATGGAATAATTTTTTTCTATATCGAACTTAACAAGTTTATGAATAAAGTAATCCATGTATTTTTGATTATGACTATTTTGGACCATTTAAGTAATTTTACTCTTTTTTACTTTCTCTTGCCTATATGAATATATAGGAAGGAAAGTATTGTTTTCATGTCGATTTTTCGAAATCAAATCAAATTTTTCGAATTTTTTTAAAAATCGCCTGGTTTACGCAATTTTTTATTCCCTACAAGATAGGCTAGGCGCCATGTTTGCTGAAATTCTTGGTGAGGGTATTTTTACGTAAAAAAGCGTTTTTTTAAGATTACGGCTTTAATATGTATTATAGCGCAAAAATTTATATAATAAAAAATGTAGAGAATTTAAAATTCTACAAATTCTATTTCAAACATTTTTTTGTATAACGCTTAGTTTAGCGGTAATTAGCAATTTTCTGTTTTTTCTCACGAAAACGTGTGAAAAATTGATTTTTTTAAGATTTCGGCCTTGGAATGCATTTTATGACAAAAGTGTATATAATAAAATTTATAGGACATTTAAAGATCTAAAACTTTTATTTAGAGCATTTTTCTCTACAAAGCCTAGTTTAGCATGAACGAGTGATTTTCCGTATTTTTAAGGCAAACTGAGATCGATTTTCATTTTGCGTCTTTCATATATGATTAAAATTAGGTTATGTTTATTGAGGTTAGTTTTTTTGTTTATTTCTAATGTTTTATTACTAATGTTAGGATTATTGTTATTTATTTGCATTGGCAAGAGAAAGTTGTGTGAGTGTTTCACACCAGATTTTTAGAAGTTGCAGTTCACGTGTTCAACATTCGTTTACCGTAACTGTGTTTCTCTATACCCATCTGATATTTTTCTTTTACTCTTTCTGGAAGCACTTCATGTTCGTAACATGTAAAAATGTGCTTTGTTTGGTCCAACACGCTCTCCCATTCTATTCCAGTAATTTAAGTTTTATTTTTAAAAAAACTGGTGTGAAACACTCACACAACTTTCTCTTGCCAATGCAAATAATGAACAATACAACCAAATATTTTTTTTGGTTTAACGTCCGACTGTTCTGCAATTACTGCTAATGCAGACGGTAAGGATGAAATGATTTTTTGTAACGTATGAAAATATGCCGTGCCTAAACGGGATTCGAACCCAAGATCGCATGATGAGAGGCAAACACGTTACCAACTACGCCAAAGCGGCCGACAATACAACCAAAAATTAGCAATAAAACATAGAAATAGTCAAAAAAAACTAACCTCAAAACACCCTTATTTTAATCATGAGTGAATGATGCGAAATGAAAATCAACCTCAGTTTGGCTTAGTAATACAGTAAATCGCTCTTTGACGCTAAACTAGGCTCTGTAGAGGAAAATTCTCTAAACAAAAGTTGTAGATCTTTTAATTTTCTTCTTCTTCTTCTTCTTCTTCTTCTTCTCCTTCTTTCAAACAGGGGTTAGGCCATGGCCTGTTCCGACTCACATTCAGCTTATATTAATAATTTTAGAAAACAGTTAAAAGAAAGAAAATATTGAGGGAACTGTTTTCTTTTAATTTTCTATAAATTTTATTTTACTTTTTTGTCGTAAAATGCATACTAAGGCCGAAATCTTAAAAAATCAATTTTTAACGATTTTCATGCAAAACAAAAAAAAAAAACAGAAAATCACTAATTACCGCTAAACTAAGCGTTATTCAAAGAGATGTTTGAAATAAAACTTGTAGGTTTTTAAATTTTCTACAACTTTGATTATATACACCTTTGCGCTTAAATACATATAGGCCTATACATGTAAACACATACAAGGCCGCAATATTAAAAGACAATTTTTTCTACGAAAGGACAGCCTCCCCAAAAATTTCGGCAGATATGGCGTCTAACTTACCATGTAGAACATAAACAATATAGTAAATGAGTTGATTTTTAAAAAATCGTAGAAGCCGTTTTTGAGAAAATCGCAAAAAAGTGAAAAATGACACGAATAAACTACTACTTCCGGTTGATCGATTTTGATGAAAATATTATTGTCGGGTCCTCTAATGGTACCTAACCTAAGTTTCAACTTCGTACAATGTTTCGTTCTTGAGATATTTTGTTCACACTCACACAAACCAATCGCTAAAAACATGTTTTTTTGTGTTCAGGGGGTCTGAAAACGTATATAAGCGGTGAAAACTCGATTTCGAAAAATCGATTTGAAAACAATACTTTCCTTTCTATACATTCATATAGGCAAGAGAAAGTAAAAAAAATAAAGTTGTTTATTCATTGAGATTCTAAACATCAGTAGTACAGATTAAAAGTGTATAAATACAGTAGAATCCCAGTTATCGGAACAAATTGGAACGAACCCATTTTCGAAAACCCAAATTTAACAATACGGAAATAACACGGAATTAAAAGGGGTTAAAAGGGTAAGAACATAGCTTCTTTTAAACTAATAAAAATTATCTATTGACGAGCATTAAATACATTTTAACTGAAATACAATTTTATACTAAATAAATATTAAACCTGATAATTTTTATTGTATCTTTAAAAAACTCAAAGTTTTCTGCTGAACTTGATAAATTTTCTATATTTGGACGGTTTAATTGGTTTTCTGTTTAATTTCTTATAGATACTATTCTAGTTTTTCTTTATTTTCGTCCGATCTTATACGGATGAAACACTAACCCCAAGATCCGTGGCAACAATTCACCCTTTTCTATCCTTTCTACGGACTTAAGTTTTTCATGAAAACAACGCGTTTACGTTAACACGACATTCTGCTTAAAAGAAACAGAGGACTCACTATGTTTTATACTAGCATGGCTCGCGCGGCTTCGCACGCGAAACATGTGTAGGACCTAATCAATTTTTTAAAAATAAATATGTAACAGAAATTGTCTAGCTGCTAGACCGACTGTATATTCCAAGGTACACACACACACACACACACACACACACACACACACGCGCGCGCGCGCGCGCGCGTGCGCGCACACCCACACCCACACACCCACACACACACACACACACACACGCGTGCGCGCGCGCGCACACACACACGGCGTTTTGATAATTTACTCCGCGTACGTCTCTCGACATCATCAAACACCTTCATCTATGTCAACAGAAACACCTATTCAGATGTACACACATACACACACACACACACACATATTTATGAAAATGAAAATTTTCATTCGGGCCCTTAAGGTTATCATTTTTAAAATTTAAAAAGAAAATGTTGTGTGAATATAAATACGAATATGCTGTAAAAATATCATGAAAATCCGTTAAGTCGTTTCGGAAATTAGCCTGCCCAAAAATAAACACGCTTTGTCCTTATAATATTAATATAGATCTACGAACGGTGCACTTTAAAAGAAGCAGGTAGCGAAGAACAACGGATAGAGCAAAACAAATGGAAATTAGATATACACATTAGGGGTGCGCTTTATTTTCATTCTGTTCATGTAAATTACGTAGTAAACATGGGAAATTGATCGCTTTTCAGTCATTTCGGATAACCCGGATTCGGTTAACCGGTATATTACTGTAACCTTCAGTGGGTTAAGACGTAAAGGTGATATAATATAAATGCGGTACGCAAAAAAAATAATTATATTATTTAAACAGTATTAATATTTTTATGAGATCCATTTAGAAATAGTAATCTGAAGCCGCTGAATTCAATTAAAAAAGTAAGAAAGATGCCATACCATCGCCGTACAAACAGAAATTATACAACGAAATGAGAGAAAGAAGAAAAAGATTATTTTTTTATTTTAAACAGAAATATTGTGTTTTGTGTTATGGGCCTACCGGGCCTATGGGCCTACCGGGCCTATGGGCCTATGTATCCTAATTTAAGGTTGAGTGACCCTAAATAAGATTCAAGGTCACGTTTTTATATTACCAAGTAATGACTGTTTCAATTCTTCTCGTACTTACAGTATCATGAAATGTATACCCACCATACTATCCTAAAATGTGTACGTACAGGTACACAAAAAGAATGGAATACCAACACACACACAGACACACACGTACATACACACAATAAATAAATAAAATCGACGTTACACTATTGCGGAGTGAATATCACAAAGGTAACTCTATTCATTATTGTAAAGTCATAAAATAGATTCATTTTTGTTTGTCAAAACAATTAAAATAAATGATGGACAAATTAAATATTATCAAGATATGTCAAGAAGTATTAGTACTATATTCGTTGTCGTTGGTGTGGCCTAATGTTCATTTTTTCTGTAGATTAGTAATAAAATATGTCTTTTAAGTTTTTTGGTTGACACCAGCGAACAAGATTGCTAATTTTTATTTATTTTTTATTAATTTTTACTTTCTCTTGCCTAAATGAATATATAAGAAGGAAAGTATTGTATTCATGTTAATTTTTCGAAATCGAGTTTTCACCGGATCTACACGTTTTCAGACCCCTGAATCCAAAAAACATGTTTTTAGCGATTGGTCTGTGTGTGTGTGTGAACAAAATATCTCAAGAACGGAACGTCATACGAACTTGTAACTTAAATATAAGTTAGATACCACTAGAGGACCCGACACGAACATTTTCATCAAAATTGGTCAACCGGAAGTAGTAGTTTATTCGGCTAATTTTTCTCTATTTGCGATTTTCTCAAAAAAAATTCAACGATTTTTTAAAAAAATCACTTCATTAACTAAGTTTTTTATTCACTACAATATAGGGTAGGCGCCATGTCTGCTGAAATTCTTGGGAAGGCTGTTTTCTCGTAAAAAAATTGTTTTTAAGATTGCGGTTTTAATATGCATTTTAGCCCAAAAATGAATATAATAAAAGTTGTGAGAATTTAAAACCCTACAACTTTTATTTCAAACATTTCTTTGTATAACACTTAGTTTAGCGGTAATTAGCGATTTTCTGTTTTTTTAGTAAAAAATCAATTTTCTTTTAAAATTTCAGCCTTAGTATCAATTTTACAACAAAAGTGTATAATCAAATTTATAGGAAATTAAAAGATCTACAACTTTTATTTAGAGAATTTTTCTCTACAGAGCCTAGTTTAGCGTGAAAGAGTGATTTTCCGTATTTTTAAGCCTCTGAGGTTGATTTTCATTTTGCGTCTTTCACTCATGATTTAAAATAAGATTGTGTTTTTTGAGGTTAGTTTTTTGTTTATTTCTAATGTTTTATTACTAATGTTAGGTTTTATTGTTAATTATTTGCATTGGAAAGAGAAAGTTGTGTGAGTGTTTCACACCAGATTTTTTTATAATTGCATCCAGGAGCTCCGAAAGGGAGTGCAGGACATTTCAAGATAAAACTGATAAGTTCAAATTTTAACATACAATAATTCATTACTTACCAATAATTTATTACTACAACTAACTTGTTTACTTCAATAAGAATGTCATCAGCTCCTTTTATTAAATACACAATATTTGTCTCAACGTTTAATTAGAAGTTATATATATTTTCAACCAAAAAATATTTAGAAAGGAATTCATGTACACTGTAAAATGTTTCATCAATCAAGTATTATTTTAGCTTTCTTTTTAAACAGACTTAGTAAATTTTTGCAACTTTTAAAGCTTGTGGTAATTTATTATTGTATTTTCTACCTGTAAAAGTCGGTTGTTGTTCAGACAATTTAAATGTTGTGATTAGCAACGTACTAATTAATTCTGTTTTTTTGTTTAGTGGTTGTGGACATTTATGCTGATGTTGGCCATTACAAAATCTTTTAAATATTTGTAAAGCATATATGCATTTTATTTTTAAATCTATTTATTATAAATAACAAATATAACAGTAATCAGAACGTTTAAAAATGAGTAACAACACTTACTAATTGGGCAGGACTTTCGTAGTGTTCACTTAATCGTCAGCAAGTTACTATAAACACTCACACAAAAAACTTATATTTTTTTAGAGACTCTGTGCCTCCTTTCACAGCCATCACAGATGCAGTAATAAAAGTTATCTAACTTTAATTTTATGTGAAATTTATTATCTACATATTTATGAGTATGTTGATTTATAATTTTATCAGTTTAAAGGTCAAAAAATTTCTTTGTAAAAATCGTTGGGAAATTAAAATAATAATAAATATTAAAAGAATTGAAAGGCTCTCTTCCCTTCACCACCTCTCCCTCCCTCTATCTCTCCCATCCTTCCTCTCTCTACGAAAATAGTTAAAAAAACATCTGTTGAAATATTTTTGTAAGAATCTATGTGATATGAAAAGGACAAGAGCTTGTTTTGCTCAGTACGATATTAGGTCCCACCGATCTGATTACGGTTAGTTGTTTTTTAAATGAAGTTATCTACGTTCACACGTTTTGCCCATAACAGACAGGTGGAGTGTCAAATTATTTACACTCAATCTGTTAGTTGCAGGGCTAAAATAAATAGTTCTGCTTCTTATAATGTGGTCAGCCAATTAAATGACTGAATCATTTAAGAACAGAAGAGGTAGAGGTGTAAAAGACACTAATCAAAGTTATCTCCTCTGAAAGTAATGGATTTCATTATACAGCCAGACCCTGTGGTGAATGAAGTGAAAGTGTCATTTGCAGAGTGGAAAATATGTGCTTTTCAGAGGGCATGCTGATGTGTACTTTTCCACTCAGTGAGGAAGGCAATGGTAAACCACCTCACTCCTCGATTTACTTAGTAAAACCTCTACAGGTTCAAACCAGCCTTTCGGCTGATGACCTAAACAACAACAACTACGTTCACATTTACCTTCACTCATCATATTATTTACAAATTAACGCACAGCCAAAATAATATTTCTTTTATAATTAGATTTTTATTGATAAACTTCATAGACATTGTGCTTAATCGATTAGTTACCTCCATAACCACTAAGTTGGTGGCAATCATCTATCATTTTCCTTTATCCGTCCGTCACATCCAGATATAGAAACTATAAGAGATAGCAACAAACACTTACCGGATTTGTAATCTACACAAAAAGATAGTGGGCTTAAATTTGGTTTGAAGTTCCGGTTTTAACAGGAAGTGGCCCAAAACAGTTAGTCAAGGAATAAAAGTAAAAAACTACTAGAAATAGCAACAAACAGTTTTTGGATTCATAATCTACACAAAAAGTCCTGGATTGAATTTGAAGTTCTGGTTTCGACCGGAATTGGCCCAAAACCGAAAGTCAAGAAATCAAAGTCGGAATTTGGAAACAATAATACTGTCATTCGATTCCTCTTCAACCTTTATAAGGCTTTATACTACGGGAAAAACATACATGTCGTAAAATGTTAAATTTTGTTTTATACGGACTTGAATAATGTATTTGTAGTTCAAGAACAGTAAGATATTTCTTTTTTTATGTTAAGCCCTGGTAAGTACTCTTACCAAGGAACGTTTATTGAAATGGGAATCACACAATATTTAGTGGTAAGAATGCTTATTAAAACAACTTGTGATCCTATATTACAGAAAAATGTGTAGAATAAATTATCTCAACTTTATATTAGCATGAATGGTTGCTTTCCCGTAAAAAATTCAAATTTTTTAAACATTGTACAAAAGTAACAACAAAACAACACGGTTGCGTACGCTGGTATACATCCTTACCACATTCGTGTAACTCATGAAGCAAATGGTCGCTGCGCACTAATTTCAAAATATGGATAGCCTACTTACCAGAGAACATCTATAACACCATAAAATGGCAATAGGGTTCAACTGCATAGCTTATTCTTAAAAAAATCTGGTGTGAAACACTCACACAACTTTCTCTTGTCAATGCAAATAATTAACAATATAACCTATCATTAGAAATAAACAAATTAACTACATACAATAAACATAACCTAATTTTAATCATGAGTAAAAGACGCAAAATGAAAATCAACCTCAGTTGGTCCTTAAAATACGAAAAATCGCTCTTTTACGATAAACTAGGCTCTGTAGAGAAAATTTTTTTAAATAACAGTTGTAGATGTTTTAATTTCCTATAAATTTTATTATATACATTTTTGTCGTAAAATGCATACTTAGGCTGAAATCTTAAGAGAATCAATTATTTGCACGTTTTCGTGAGAAAAAAAACATAAAATTGCTAACCGCTAAACTAAGCGTTATACAAAAAAATGTTTGAAATCAAATTTGTAGGTTTTTAAATTTTCTACAACTTTTATTACATAAATCTTTGCTCTAAAATGCATATTAAAGCTGCAATCTTAAAAAAAACAATTTTAATGAGAAAACAGCCTTCCCAAGAATTTCAGCAGGCATGGCGACTACCTTATCTTGTAGAGCATAAAAAATTTAGTAAATGAGGCGATTTTAAAAAAATCGTAGGAGCCGTTTTTGAGAAAATCGCAAAAAAGTGAAAAGTGATACGAATAAACTACTACTTCCGGTTAACCGATTTTGATGAAAGTGTTCGTGTCGGATCCTCTAGTGGTATCTAACCTTAGTTTCAAGTTTCAAGTTCGTACGATGTTCCGTTCTTGAGATATTTTGTTCACACACAGACCATCGCTAATAGCATGTAGGCTATTTTGGGTTCAGGGGGTCTGAAAACGGGTAGATCCGGTGAAAACTCGATTTAGAAAAATCAACATGAAAATAATACTTTCCTTCATATGTATTTATATAGGCAAGAGAAAGTAAAAAAATCGACCTTATTGCCAGTGGCAAGTGTAATTACCAAATACCTATAAAGTATTAAAGACTAGATACAGCAATCACTAATGGTTTTTGCCGAAGGTCAAAGGTAAGCCTTTAAAGGAATTGTCATCATCCATGAGACGGGTTGCCTCATAAAGGGATTTTTTTCAATTGGTACTTCTATAAGTTTACTGTTCATCTACGGATACTTCCTCAATCAAAGGATCTAAAAATTAAGGAGATATTTTGTTCAGGGAGTAAGAAAGGTAGAAACTTTTAAAAATCGAGAAAAAGGTTTGTGTTTTTTCTTTCAACTAAATAGTTGCTCTTACCAAACATTAAGAAAATAAAAATACATAACAAATCTATTTGAAAGTACAAGAAGAAACTACGAATGCATGTCGTTAACAGAGTGTTTTTGCTTAGTTGGAGATATCCTTCAATTCGTTTCAGTTCTGCAACAGCTAATCGTCGATGAGAAATAGTTATTCTTGTCACCATAGTTACAAAAAAGTCAATACGTATCATTAAAGAATTCATTCAATTCTTAAATATATTTGTAAATTTACACATGAAACTATTTTGATTAATTAAAATTTTAATGTTCTACATTTTAACCGCCAAAAATATGGTGTATCTCTAAAGGTTTTCCTCACTATAAAACGAAAAGTAACTAGCTCGATATTAAAATGTGATGTATAGAAATGATCTTATTAGATCTTATGTTTTCGTATTAAATCTGTCAATTAGAAAATAGATTATATATTACATTTAAAAATTCTTAACCCTAAGAACCAACCATTCCTGTGATTTCGCTTTAAGAGGACCTGTAGCTGGGAATTTAGAAAAAATAATTTTTTAATTTAAACATTCTATTTTTTTATTTTCTCTTGTTTATATGACTATATAGGAAGGAAAGTATTGTTTTCGTGTCGATTTTTGGAAATCGAGTTTTCACCGGATATACACGTTTACAAACCCCCTGAACACAAAAAATATGTTTTTAGCAATTGGTCTGTGTGAGTGTGAACAAAATATCTCAAGAATGAAACATTGTGCGAAGTTGAAACTTAAGTTAGGTGCCACTAGAGGACCCGAAACGAACATTTTCATCAAAATCGGTCAACCGGAAGTAGTAATTTATTTGTGTAATTTTTCACTTTTTTGCGATTTTTTCAACAACGGCTCCTACGATTTTTTAAAAATCGACTCATTTACTACATTTTTTATGTTCTACTTAGTTAGGTAGACGCCATATCTGCTGAAATTGTTAGGGAGGCTGTGCTTTCGTAGAAAAAAATGGTCTTTTTAATATTGCGGCCTTAACATATATTTAAGTGCAAAGGTGTATATAACCAAAGTTGTAGAAAATGTAAAAACCTACAAGTTTTATTTCAAACATCTTTTTGAATAACGCTTAGTTTAGCGGTAATTAGTGATTTTCTGTTTTTTTCTCACGAAAACGTGTAAAAAATAGATTTCTTTTTAGATTTCAGCGTTAGAAACATTTTACGACAGAAGTGTATAAATAATCAAATGTATAGGAAATTGAAAGATCCTGCAACTTTTATTCAGAGCATTTTTATCTACAGAGCCTAGTTTAGCGTGAAAGAGAGATTTTCTGTATTTTTAAGCCAAACTGAGGTTGATTTTCATTTTGTGTCTTTCACTCATAATTAAAATAAGGTCATGTTTATTGAGGTTAGTTTTTTGTTTGTTTCTAATGTTTTATTACTAATGTTAGGTTATATTGTTAATTATTCGCATTGGCAAGAGAAAGTTGCGTGAGTGTTTCACACAGGCTTTTTTTAGTATGGAAGGCAATTTTTTACCTTAAGGTCTATTTCCACGACGCTTGTTTACTAGTTGCTAGTAACAGCAGGTCATACTAGCGCGTCGTTGACGGTTCCCACGGAGCTAGTTAATTATTACCAGTGCTCTGGAAACATTATGTAAGTTGTGTGGCGTATTGCTGTACAAAGTACAGCTTACTAGCAACGTTCCAAACGTTCACACCGAGCTAGTTTACTAGCGCTAGTCAATCACGTGACGTTTTTCCTCTACTAGCGCTAGTAAAATCAAACATATTTAAAGTCACTAGCGCGCTAGTGAATACTAGTACTTTAATTAAAATAGCTGCTATTTGTTCATTCCCACGACGCTAGTAATATCTACTAGGTAGTAAACGAGGGTCGTGGGAATAAGCTTTTAGATAGGATTATTTTGTTCTTATTACGTTTTAAAACAGAGTTTGTTTTATTTATAATCAATTCTTGATATGATCTCAAAGTTTTGAAGTAATATTTTTTGAACGATGACGCAAGATTTCTGGAAAATCTTCTCATATAAATAACCCATTATTAAAAACACTTCAAAGTTATCAAGCAAAAATTTTGGGAATACAATTTAAAAACCCACTTTAAGTAACTGAAGTATAATCATTCAAAGGGTTTTACAAACAAATTGAGTTTTTAAGTATAGTATTGACGAATTTACAAATTTTTGCAGACCTAATAAATAGGTTTTATTTTAACATGTGTCTTGGTATGGTTACAAGCCCCCTAAACTTTATGATATTCCGTATAGTTTTACAATTTTTTGGGAACCAGGTTGTACAGTTTGTGGGCCAGGTAACAGAAACGTCTTGAGAACAGACTTCGTGCATGGGAATAAGATGTTTATTACTTGTGAAATTAACTTGTGCTCTTTTTCCAAAGAGGTTAAATGAGGCGGGCTTTTTGTCCACCGTTCTGAGGACAGCAATGCTCTCGCACACAGAACGAGAGCTTGCTAGTTATGAAAAATATATTTTAAAAACACAATGTAAAAGATAAATTCAGAAACGGTAATTTCCGGAAAATGTTTACTTAACACAAATTATTGTTTAATATATTTACCTAAAATCAAATGAACAATATAAAAAAATTAAACAATGATTATGCGTTTTCAAATATTTTTTATTAGTCGTTTCTTTTTTCAAGCGATCTAAATAATCATGATATGTAAGACTTCTATGTCAGCAAAATTGAATTAATTATGCTATTGCACAATCAAAAATTTTCTTTAATTAACAATAGGCCTAGATTTAATGTTTGCCTTGCATTATCCTACTGTGACTGAATCGATTAGGCCTATATGTATAAATAGGTATACTTTTCAAGGAATTTCCAAATATAATCATTGTTGTCCATATTTATTGTTTTCTATTTATGTCATTTACAACAAACATAATTTCAACCGCATATTGCGCTAATTATTTTTAACATCAGTGGAGTACAAATACGAATGAAGAGAATACGACGAATTGTAAACTAGTTCATTAAGGAATTTTAAATATAATTTATATCAAGTGCAAAACTTGCAGGATTCTCGGGTGCCATTCTTTATAATTTCACTCGATCATATTTGTAGAACGTTATGTAATCAACGTAAAAACTGTCTTGATACAATCATTTTAGAATCAATTACAAAGGTTCAATGCATCGCAGGATTACTTTAAAATTAAAAAAAATACCCATTTAGTATTAATATTACACAAAATATTTAACGAGGAGATTTTTATAATGAAAATATATCACCAAAGTCCAATTTACAATATAGGTCAAAGGGAAGGAAAAATTTAGGTCTGTTTATGCTAAGAAACTTATGAATTTTAATTTATTAATATCATTTTGGGAAGTTCTGGTACCAATATACTTTATTTCAATCCTAATGTCTGTACGTTGCAATCTGTTCAATTCAGAACAATAAGCAACCCAATGATATGAGGATGATATGACGTGTAGTCACGTGTAGTCACGTGTAGTGGTGATTATAAGGTGTAGTCTTGAACAGACTCAGGCCAACATTTTTCGGTTAAAGTATGGCTAATTGAAACCCAACCATCAAAGTACACCGGTACCATCAAAGTACACCACTACTAAGCATTAAAATCCGTATAAATGTTACTATCAATGTATAATAAACCTTTACTAGGATTTGAACCACGGAACCTCCGTCTCCGTTCATCAGCTGTCAAACAGCTGACTCTCGGTGACAACTTTACCGTTAGACAAACCCAATGCGTTCAATAATTATAAAAACTGATCTTGAAATTGACTTAATATTTGGAATTTTGATGAAGGAGCGTATCTTTCAAAGTCTTTACTGTGTTGAAATTACTTAACAATAAAAAAAAAAATTTGTCTGGCCGCCTCCGTAGCGTAGTGGTTTGTGCATCGGTCTGCCACGCGGAGGTCCCGGGTTCGATTCCCGGTAAGGGTGTGGAGATTCACTTGTCAAATTCCACAGTTAATGTTAAATAATCCACCGTAGTCGCTAATGACCAAGCAGTTGATGCGACTTTAAATTAAAAAAAATTGTCTTTTCTAAACTTAAAAGATTTCGTAGTTTAATTGTGTAACACATTTTTACATTTTCTTGCCATTGAAGGTCGATTTAAATAATGACAATCTCCATCGTATTAATTGACATAAATTTCCTATTAGATATGCTGATCGAATTAATTTTTAATGTGATAAATTTTCTCCAGTATCCGTACTTTTGGAATTACCTACTTCTCCTAATGATTATTATTTACTCACAATTTTGAAATGTTGAGAACAAACAGAATTCATATGGAAATTTATTTTTTCGTCTGATCTGTTTTATAAATATGGCAACAAATATGGGCGTTCAACTTTATACTTACAAACAGTACAGCACTTCAAATGTTAAATAATCAATAACTGGTGGAAGAAGGCTAAATAAATGGCAATCGTCGTCATTTTCGATCGAAACTTTAATTATGTACTCTGAAATGCATCATTATTATTTTAATATTGTTTCTCTGTACGATAATAATGTTTAGATATTTTTCTTAACGTTTCATTCGGTTTACCACCAAATTTATGAATGTAGTTAAACAAAAAAGGGGGAACTCAGAAAGTTCAGTGTAGGCTTCAGGGAAATTCACAGTGATCTCTTTCTTTCTTTAATCGAATTCAAACTTTGGTTGCTTCATTGAAGCAACCAAAAGATTAAAATTGTTTTTAAAATTTTGTGATTTTTATAACAATGACGTAAGTATCTTTTTCATTTTTTTTACATAAACTAACATAATGTCCATAACATACAGGTGGAGTGTAAAATTATTTACTCTCAATCTTTAATCTGTGTTGCAGGGCTGAAATAAATAGTTCTGTTTCTTATCATATGGTCAGCCAATTAAATGACTGAATCATCTAAGAACAGAAGAGGTAGAGGTGTAAAAGATACTAATCAGAGTTATCTCCTCTGAAAGTAATGTATTTCATTATACAGCCAGACCCTGTGGTGAATGAAGTGAAGGTGTCATTTGCAGAGTGTAAAATATGTGCTTATCAGAGGGCTCGGCATGCTGATAAGCGTACTTTTCCACTCAGTGAGGAAGGCAATGGTAAACCACCTTACTCCTCGTTTTACTTAGTAAAACCTCTACAGGTTCAAACCAGCCTTTCGGCTGATGACCTAAACAACAAACTAAAAAATAATAATAAAATTTTCTCTGATAAACGTTTTTGGAGATATGTAAATATTTTTCCCCATTATGCATAAGTGCTTTTCGTTATATAAAATACAGTTAAAATTTATGAATCTGCCTCCTGATAGTCACAAGTCAGTGTTAATAAAAAAATTAATAGATTTTTGAATAAAATTCAAATAATTAGTAGAGCTCCTTTTATGGAAACAAAAACTATGTGTGTTTTGAATATTAATTTCTTTTTCTTGTCGATCCCAATGTTTTTGTCTCTTTATAGAAAATGTTTTTTTAAACATTGAATATAAAGGCATTACTGCAACCAAACATAGTGCTCTAGGACGAGGTTTCCTTTCATTTGACTACAAAATCCAGTAAACTGGTTAAGCGCACACAAGTAGTCGTTGTTTAGGTTATCAGTCAAAAATCTGTTTTGAACTTCTAGAGGCTTTACTAAGTAAAACAAGGAGTGAAATGGTTTAATATTGCCTTCCTTACTGAGTGGAAAAGTATACTTATCAGCATGACAAGCCCTCTGAAAAGCATCTACTTTCTATCCTGTAATTGATACCTTCACCTCATTCACCGCACGGTCTGGCTGTATAATAAAATTCATTACTATCAGACGAGATACATAACTCTGACTTGTTTCTTATACACCTCTACCTCTTTTGTTGTTAAATGTTTCAGTCAAATAACTAGCTGACTACGTGATAAGAAACAGAACAAATTTTTGTAGCCCTGGTACCTCGAGTGTAATTAATTTAACACTATCCGTAAGAAAACTTGGTATAGAAAGAAATTTGGTATAAGGTGCATTTCTTTAACGTGTTCTACTATAATCAAATCCTTAGAGTTGAAGTTAAGTTTCTCACCGTTTAATAATTTATTTAAAAATAGAATTTTAAATTATAAATCTGTAGTTTATTTCGATTAAAAACTTTTAAAAAGAATTGAAAAACTTTAATTAAAAGTAACTGTTGTTATACAGACATATTAATAAAATGTTGAACTAAAACTTTTAATATTTATTTTTATTAAACATTCATTAGAAAATAATTTATCATTTAAACAAAATAAAATGATCTTTCTAGATTAAATAAAATTACTGAAACAAATTAAACTTCGAAATTGAAAAATCACGTGTGAAACTTTTACACGGTTGTTTCTTGCCAATGTAAGTAATGAAAAGTATTATCATGAGTGGATGTCGATGAAAATCAACCTCTGTTGGACTTTGATTATAATGACTGAAGTATGGAAATTCACTAATTGACGCTAAACTAAGTTCTGAAGAAAAGTATTCTTAACATGAAAATAGTAGGTTCTTCAATTTTCTTTTACTTTTTATTATATACAATTTTGCCTTAAAATGCATATCAAAGCCGAAACCCGAATATGTTTACCTCAAAAGCACAGCCAACAAAACTTTTAACACATATGACTCTCACTCTATCTTGTAGAGTATAAAAAATACAATAAAGCCTAAATGAGGTGATTCTAAACAAAATTGTAGAAGCCGTTTTTGAGAAAATTGCAAAATAGTGAAAAATTGCATAATTAAACTACTTTTTGATGAAATTTTTTGTGTTGGTCCCTTCGAAGAATCTAACTTAAATTCAAAGTTTTAACTTTGTACGATTTTCTGTTTTTGAGTTACTATGGTCACACACACACACAGACAAACACATTCACACAGACCAGTAAAAACACGGTTTTGGTTTTAGGGGATCTAAAAACTTATATTTCCGGTGAAAATTCGATTTAGAAAAATCGATATGAAAACATAGCTTTCCTTACCTATATTTCAGACGAGGAATTAAAAATTGGCTGCCAGAAAAACATAATATTGTCGTGGTATCTAACTTAAGTTCCAAGTTTAAACTTTGTTCGATTTTCTGTTTTTGAGTTACTATGGTCATACACACACGCACACACGCACACACACACACACACACACACACACACGCACGCACACACACACACACACACACACACACACACGCACACACACACACACACACACACACACACACACACACACAAACACGCACGCACACACAGACCAATCTGTAAAAACATGGTTTTTGGTTTTAGGGTGATCTAAAAACTTGTATTTCCGGTGATAATTCGATTTTTAAAAAAACGATATGAAAACATAGCCTTACCTATATTTCAGACAAAGAATTAAAAATTGGCTGCATGAAGAAGATAATATTGTCATGGTATCTAACTTCAGTTCCAAGTTTCAACTTTGTACGATTTTCTGTTTTTGAGTTACTATGGTCACACACATGCAGACAGACAAACTCACGCAGCCCAATCGATAAAATCATGATTTTTGGTTTTAGGGGATCAAAAACTTGTATTTCCGGTAAAAATTCGATTTCGATAAATCGATATGAAAACACAGCTTTCCTTACTTATATTTCAGACGAGGAACAAAAATTGGCTGCAAGAAGAAATTAATATTAAAGATTTTTTCAGAACTAAGTCTTAAGTACAGTATTGTTTTATTAAAAATAATAGTTTTACAACACTAGTAACAGATAAAGTCTGATGGGACAATGCCACATTAGTAGGTTTAACTCATAGTTTACGCAAAACAACATCGTTTCTCACGGTACAGGCATTTCATTTGTTTTCTCGTTCGTATTTACTTGAGTCTGACTTAGAAAAATTAAATAATATTTTCAAATTTTAACACTCATTTATAATCGTGCCAAAATCACGTTTCGATGATAACTAGGAATATTTTTCTTTAATTTAAAAAAATTATTTATCGCATATCCATTGTTTCTGTAATCTTAGTCTTCGCTCGTTTTTCTGAAAATTGCATTGTTAAATTCTTATGCCACATTTAAAAAAAAGAAGATAAATGCTACTGTTACCAAATTTTCAGGGTTTGTTCAACATGCTAAATATTAGTTCTTTGTAGAAAGAAATTACAATACACGCATTAAACTTCGAGAAAAAACATTCTGTGATTTTTTTTTAGTGGATTTTAGACACTTGGCGAAATTTTCTTGTAAAACTCTGGTTTCACTCAGATCAATCATGTACGGAATTAAAAAAAGACAGATCTACATAATAAAATATATATTGAAGCCCTATTTTTTACTGGTGTTGAAAAATGTGGCAAAAAGTTAACATTACGTTACAAGGAAGTCGAAAACTCCCTTTAAATAATTTTTAATTTAAAAGATAAGGATCTGGATGGTAACTTCCACATAGGGTTCCTCGGGATTATCTACTTTGTTTTCCAAAATATGATTTTTGTATTTCATGACAAAGAAAATGGGAGCGAAGCAGAGCTCTTCATTGTTACAAAATTAAGCACCGAGTTTTATAATCAAGACTATGGTTTTATAGGAAGCTGTAAAAGTTACATTGTTAATTATGTTAAGATTGTAAATTCTGTAGAAAACCGATAAGGAAATATTTTAAATGTAATATATTTCGTTTGTTTAATGTTTGAATGCATGTAACATTTGTGGACGTGAATATTATTTATTATTATTGCTAGCAATAAACATGTAAATTGTTTGGGAAATTAAATTATTAAATTATTTCATTAATTATTCTCATGACAATTTTAGATAAATTATTAGCTAAGTAGATATAGGTAGGTAGAGAAAGAATCTTTTACGACTAAGTGGAAATACTTAGGAAGATTTTTCGTTATTACAGAAAATAATATAAATATATATCCAAAAATGCTTTGTGAGCAAGTTACGGTTGGCGAAATATTTCACCTCGATTATTGTTCTACTGCAAATTTTAGATCATACGTAAGCTTTATCAATAATTTTTAAAATACAAATTTAATAATCTGTTATAGTATTCATCTGAGAAATTAAATAAACCTGGTCCCAGAACTGCAACTGTTAATTTATACGTTTCTTATTGAAGAGAAAGCTTGAGAGACCAGTGCTACAAGGAGTATTTTGAACTTATTATTTCACGATATTAACACTAAATTTTATTGTTAAATATAGAAGAATTTTAGGAATTCAACTTAAATAACTTTTTAAATGAAATCGTCTATAAATAACTCGAATTTTCTCAAGCATTCTCTTTAGTATTGTGTGAAAAAATAATAGGTAAACCCGGATAAATATAAATTTCCCCATTAAAACAGGCTAGTGCATGAATTACATCATATGTAATGTAGCTGCACTATGACTATACGGCAATAACCACTAAAATAATTCATTTTATAACGTCCTCTTCCTAAATAGAATTTGTAAATGGATCAGATTAAAAACTTATTAAGTCCACTTTGGAAAATCTTTGGTAAAAAAGCAAAGCTGAGTTCTAGAGGTGAATAAAGTAATGGGAGAACTTATGATAGTTTTGTTTTATGTTCCGTTATATAGTCTAGTTTAAGTTTAATAAATTACCAATGAAATTTAAGAAACAAAATTCAGACTTGGGGATTCTTGAAACAACTTTAGAGACGAACTTAAGTAGGTTTTATACAGTTTTGTTCTTTAACGTTTGGCGTTAAAGAGTAGTGAAACAATAAAGACTACTGTAAAGTAATATTGTGATTGCTTAATACATTAAGTAACTTTGAATATAGGTAAATTATTCTTAGCAACATTTCTGAAAAAGATGGAAAAATATGAAGAGAACAGAGATAGCAGAACAGAGTCAATCATATTAAGAAGAAACTTACAATGTGTTAAAACTGGCACAAATTTTTGCAACATAATGAAATCTATACAGTGTAAACTAAACTAAAATGGAAATCTAAACAGAATTATAAGATTTAAAATTTAAAAAAGTAGTAGTGTGTCAACTTAAACAGTTTTGATACTCGTTTAAACGAATTCATTTACAGAAGCTCCGAACTTAAGAGTTTTATTACTGTTTTGAACATCACCTGGTCTTGGAATTGCATTTTTTAATAGCATAGAGTGAGTTTTTAAAACAAATTGTTTGAACTTAGTGAGTTTTGATCGTGACCAAATCATCTAGAATTAATTTCGATAGACTCAAAAATTATGAATAAGATTAATTAGAGCTCCTATTTCTACAAATAAAAATTAACTGGTGCGAGCATAGTTTAAAAAATTACATCTGGGGTTTTAAGACGAAATTTAATTTCTATAAACCGTAAATTAAAAACGTTTTACAAACCGAAATATATTGAAAATATCGATCAATTTGTCAAGTAAAAATAAAAAATTATAAATTTACTGAAATACATCTGATAAAATAAAAATTATACAAAAATGAAAATTTAATAAAATGAAAGACAATAGATAATAATATATTAAATACTGTATTATCATGTGAAATTTAATTGGTCTGGTTTGTTGGAAATTTTTTAAAGGTGCATATATCAACAAGATTCATAAGTTATTCTAAAAATTATTAACACTTAACTGTCTTTGATTTTGTTATCAAATAAAAACTATCAATAGTGTAAAATACACATCATATTTTTAACCCTTTTTGTGCCAACGTCTGAAAAACAGGACGTCAGTATCTTTTATGTAAAGTGCTAACGTCCGATTTGCCAGAAGTCCATAAGTTATGCATAAAATGCCAACTTCCGAAAAACCGAACGTTACAAAAATATTTTTTAACAAAAATTAATGGAATAATGTATTCTGAGACCGCCTCCGTGGCGTAGTGACTAGTGGCTAGCGTACAAAGCGAAAGATCCCGGGTTCGATCCCTGGTAGGGTCTAGAAATTTTAGCACGTTAAAACCACCGTTACAGTACTGAAACCCATAGTAGTTGCCAATGACCAAGCTGTAGATGCGCCTTTAAATAAACTAAAAAAATGTATTTAAAATATTTTTAGTGTTATCAGAACGATTTATTTTTTTATGAACACAATAAAAATTAATTTTTAACTTGAAATTTTATTTTTCTGTAACGTTGATATTTAGGTTGGCTTATGCCTGCAAGTTGTCACTTTTCGTACATCCTTATACAAATTATATGGTACTTCAGGATCAAACTTGTAAATATTGTTTGGGCACAGAAAGTGTTAATACATTTATTTAAGATATTCGTATTCGTAAACACCAGAAGTTGAGACGACCTAGCATCGTTTCTAAGAACACGGAAACAATAACAGAACAAATCAACGTGTTAAAAGAACAACCAGAAAAAGCAGGGCTACAGATTTCCTTCGAGAAAACTAAATACATAATGAACATCAAAACACTCCCACGTCACCTGAAGACACAATAAGGAAAAATTGGGTTAGTTGATAGCTTCAAGTTATTCGGGGAGATAATACAACAAAGGACCAGCAAAAAAGAAGCGAACAAACGAGGAAAGATGGGTGGTGTCCTTCGAGGAATTTACTTAAATAAGAAGAAAGTACTCTCAAAACAAGCCAAAATGAGACATTATAATACTGTGCTAAATCTGCGTGTCTGCATGCAAATGAGTGCCTTAGAATAACCGGGAGGCTGTTCTAAGAGAAGCAGAGAGATTTGAGAGAACGATCCTCCGCAAGATAACGGTCCGAATATAGTTGACGAACAATATAGGTTACGAGGCCGAGAAAGAAGACTGTACAATGAAAATAAACGATTAATGGAAACGATTAGAAATAGAAGAGTAAAATTTTACGGACATCAGTATAGAATGGATGATAACCGGTTGACAAAACAAATTTTTAAAACAGTAAACAATAGTTCTAAGGTGTAGGATAAATGGTTTAAATAAATCAGAAAGGATATTGAGAAAACCGGAATAAACAGAGAATGTACCAAACCAAATTCAGACAATTAATTATGGACTTTAAGGGCTTCTATAAAGAGAAAAAACAGAACACCGGGTGGGCAGAAGAAAGGAGAAAAGCCTACAGTGAGCGAATGCTGAGAATGTGGGCTACAAAAAGAGCTTCCAGATACGTCTAAACTCACCTCACGTGGTCTAAAATTGAACCTATACGAGAAAAAAAAACACCAGAAGTTGGTGAACTGCAGTCAATTTTTATCCATCTAAAAAATATTTAAAAACATAAAATAAAATACTATTCTCAATGGTCACCTTTGATTCTAAAATCAAGACAATTGATAACTAAACAAATTACAAATTTTAAAACCAAATTTTTTAAACCGGAAACAACTTAAGATTCGGTATATCAATACAGTTATAGCAGTTCTAAAAAAAATATCCAACAACCGTAAATTTAATATTCTATAAGTATTTTCGTTCGACTGCATCAAATTTTTAAATTTATAATTAAAATTAAGATAAATACCAATTATAAATTGATATAAATTAAAGAGAAAATATTTATTATTGCTACATACAACGTACTGTGACTTAGGTGTGCTGTGGGAATTTTAGACTAAAACTGTTACTAAAATAACAATTTTCTGTTATCAAAACATTATATTATTAATTATTATTTATTACAAATACTTTTTGTAATAAAAGATCTATGTAAGATACAGAAAATTATTCCATGACTAAATTTTTTAAAGAGAAATCAAAAACTAATAATACGACGGAAATAAAACAAAATTTAAATGTCAAAAAAAAACATTTCCTAAAAAATTTTAAGGGACCTGGTAATCTGATAGGTATACAAAATTTATAGTTATTCTGGGCAATCTGCAATAAAATTTTATTGTCAAATTAAGTAACAAAATATTGGCAAAATGATTGTTTAAATGATATAATACGATTTTAAAAATGACGAGAAAATTTTATGTTGTTACTTTGTGAAAAATATCGGGAATTTTTTTACGAGTTCATTTTTTGTTGGTTTTTGATGGTTATGGTACTCAAATTTGATTAATAATAGGGTATACACATTAAAGCTTAGGCTTGGGAGAGAATTAATTATTTTTTCACCGTATGGAATGTACAGTGGTGTCCGTTTCAAACGCTAACGGCTAAACGACTTTCTTTTTAAAATGTGGTTTTCTAGACAGATAATAGAAATATTGTGCTTGTTACCACTTAATAAGTGATCAATCCTGGTTAAAACTGTATTGGCAAATGAAAATTAATGAACAATGTAATTCAATTTCAACAATTCACTAATGAAAATAATATTATAGTATTAAAAGTACACTAAAATATACTGTGTTGTACACGGTTCACCGGATGTTATAGTGACAAGAAAATCTATCAGCATACGTATATTGTTTATTTGAAGCATATAAAGTATTTGAAGTATAGGGATGTTACAACCCAAACTTTGCAGCGTTAGAAATTATGTGTCCAGTCTGTCCAACGTTCCAGATGGTTCAGTCTCCAAGTCATTTTTTAGAAACTTCCATTTTAGAATGAAGAGGCGAAGAATTAGGGATATTTTTTTAAACGTGATGGGTACTTTGAAATAAGGAACCTTGGTACAATAGTTAAGGGAAGTCATTACAAAAGAATTTTTTGTTGGTCTAAAATCGATGAAAATTAGAGGTAAGAATCCATCGGTAAGTTTAATGTCTTAGGAAATTTAGAAGTTATCCATGAAGTGGTTATGACTTAAACCAGGAACACAATAACTGTTCCTTGTATGATTGACGACGTATGGACAAAGGAGGCACAAAAGGTTTCCGTAGCTTCGAAAGCTGTAATGATCATCAGAAGACTGTTGTCTTAAAAAAGTCGTAAAGTAAAAGTTGTCGTAAAGTAAGAAGGAAACAGAGGAGATAATAGTATTTTCCAGGGGTTATCTTTTAAATACGATTTTCTAAAGACACAATTTTTTGAAATAAAACATCCTTTTTCTCAGCTTCTGTAAAAAATTCAAATAAAAAATTTGAGATAAAATTTTATAACATGTTACCTTCATACTGAATTAAAATTATTGAGTTATAAATCTTAAAAAAATTAAAAAATTCCGTTAAAATAAATTAATCTTAAGGAAAAATTAGGCTTAATTTTCAATGTATAAAAAAGATTTTACTTCGGAACAATCAAAAGATAGTGATAAAGAGCTAATATTTTAAAATTCCTGTGTTTTTACAAAATACTGAGTAAAAACGACGTATTAGGAACAAAAATCTACATGTGAGAGATACGGTAAAGCGTTTACGTACGACACCCCTAAGTCATTTGTATTTTGTTTTTATGTTTTAATGAAATAAGACTTACAGATAAAATACAGTTATATGAAAAGTATATTTGTATCCTTAACTACCATTAATATTTCTTCATAACGTCCATTTTTATGATTATATTAGAGTATGGAATGTCTTACAAATAATGCATGCATGACCCATTTAAACCGGATTTTACTGTACTTTTAATTGTATTTAATTAATTTTTTACTTTATTGTTAGCGTAATATTACTATTTATTATTACCCATTTATTAAAAATGTGTTTACTTCAATCGTTTTGCGTAACCCGGGTCTGGTTAACATGAGTTCGGATAACTGAATGAGAATTTGCTACTATAGTTTCTAAAAATTGATACTTAATGGTTTTAAATAGTAGTTTCACGATTATTTCTGTTTATTTGTCCATTATAAATTATTTAGCGCGTCAAAATGTTATTGTATAAACAAAAAAGTAAACGAAATATAGGAGAAATAGGTTTACGTTTAAAATTTAATAAAAATTTTCGTTTATTTAACCTATTAATATTAAATTTTTAATCGTACAAATATTGTAAAATTTCACTCAAAGAAAATTACGTTTTTAAACTTTTGATAATTAGTCAGTAAACTGACAGGGGTTTAAAAATTTTAAATTTTACGTTATAGTCTCCAATTAAACAAATTTTATCTAAAATACAATAAAACATATTAAAATAAGTTTTGATGAGAATCGAATGAAATACCTTAAGGAACACAAGATATAATCTAAAATAACCCAATTATTCGTTAAATAATACAGTATTTACAAAAATAAAACTTTAAATTTTAAAACAAAACAATAATGTAAAATAAAATCAAAACAGTATACTAGATTAAATTACCGCACTGGACAGATATTTGTAAAAGATACAGTTTCCAGTCGATATTAATTTACTTAAAAAAAGATAACAAAACAAATACAATCAACATAATAAATAAAAATAAATAAAAATAAAATTAATTAGCCAATGCTTAACTCACGCGCAATAATTAAATTATGTGAGTTTAGGCATTTTGGCATAATATTTCATTTTCGCTTACAAATAACCCTATCTCAGCCATATAATCACAAATAACTATAAAAAATTACAATATCATTAAAATCCTATGGAATTATGTATTCATATGTAAGAAGGATACAACGAAAATTTTACTAAAAATAAATAAACAAATGAAAATCAAATTTATATAAAAACAAAATATGATTTACTACATCATTATGAAATTTAAAAAATGTAGTAAATAAAAACACAGTTGAAATTTGAATTTAAATTATTTAAATGATTATTAAGGTAATATTTTTTGTAGTCTATTTACTAAACAAATTTTATTCAAATAAGATCTAACACTTTATCTATGACTGGCATTTATCGGTGTAAAAATTAGAAAGTTATTTGAAAACGTAAATTGATATTTTGGATAATATTTTGAAAAATATTACCCGTGCATTTAAGTAAATCTATATATTTTGTCCATGCACTTATTATTGACTGAATCTTTAAGGTAACATTGAACCTTATATAAAACTTGGATCTTTCAGAATATATATTAAATTTTCTATTAAAAAACCTTGTAATTATTCTTAAAATTAAAATAATAATACAAATTAAAAGAAAAATATTTTATAAAAATATAAATATCAGCAGTTTTTTTTGATGAACTGTCATTTAATTACGATTAAAACAAAATAATGCTAATCTCATTAAAAATAAACTTATCCGTAAAACAGTCACGTCTATTAAAAACAATAAAAATGTAAACTTCAAGTAAATAATTTTCCTTAAATCATAGATAAAATAAACAAAATAAATTTTTAATGTATCACCTGAAAATTAAAAAAAATGTATTAAGTACTTCAAATACACCACAAAATTGAAAATAAATTTATTTTTGAGTGTTCCGAGTTGTTTGAAAAGAGAAAAATAGTTAAAACCAGTGTCTTTAAACGTATTATTTTTTAAACTGGTTTTCTTAATGTCGGTACTTTGAAATGAAATTTTTACTGTTAAAATATTTTAAAAGTTATGACACTAGTTTAACGCGTTACTTTAAGTAATTATTATACATTTTTTTAACACGACTAAAATTATGAGTCAGTTGTTTGTTCTTTTGTGAATCTACAAAGATAAAGGTGAAAAAATATTTTATGTTCTTGTTCACTTTTACAGAATTAAACTTATTTTTCTTTCATTACGGAATGAAATAAAAGATTTATTTTACAGTTCAATTGTATTTAAGTTGTTTAAAATAATTAAAAAAATAAACAAAAATTGAATTTCTTCACAAAGTCGTTATAGAAATATGTAAGTTTTAAATTAATTATTCACTTCTCCATTAAAGTAGTTGTACGATTCGGTGACTTGAATGAAGAATAAACGGTGTCGACGAAGTAGAAGATATTCCGTCTGCTAGGTATGACACCAGATGATCACGGGAGTTGAACAGATAAATCCCGTGAATTCTTCCAGTGCCATTTCTAGAAGCCGGTGAGAAATGAGGTACGAACAGGTGAATCCATTCGGTGTGGTTGTAGTCGACGTGCGCGTGCACCACGATGAGCCGCAGGATACCAACTGAACTGCACTCTAGCACTCGGCCACTGCGCCACACTCGTACCGAAGGAGACAATGAATCTCCTCTGCAAGGAGGGGGAACGGACGCTTGACTGATTTGGCCGGGGATGTGCTCGGTTGCGCATGACCCTCGCTCGCTCGCTCGCACCGACTAACAAAAAAATGTACCTACCTTTATTTTATATAGTACATGGTACGTTAAGAAAAAAAAACACTCCGAGAAGGAAACGATACGTAACGAATAAAATTATATCAAAAACGTTGTAGGCCTGCGTAAGACCAGCGAAAGGAGCTCAAGTGAAACCGAGAGACGGTTTTTTTAGCTTCCTCTCACATTTTAACGCCTACCTTGTTTTCGAATATCGAAGAAGAAGAAGACGAAGAAGTTATAGTCTGATGATCCGTATCAAAACAGCTGTGAGACTGAACGGGGGCCGAGAAGAAGCAAATTAACTGAAGCTTCTTCTTTCTTGACAACGACAACGACGTTCTTACGCCAATTTTTTACTCCGATAAACATTGCTTACTATCTATCAATGATTTTCAATAGTAGGTCTACACAATACATTGTATATTATACAGAAACATCACCACCGTTTTATATCACTAGCAAAATATATTCCTCATTCCTGAGTTAAATATTTAAGCACTTATTTTTACCACCCGAATTTTTACGAACTACTAATAAATTTGACAGAAGATTTTCCCAACCATGTCTTCGTGGACTATTTTTATATTTTTAACGTAAATAAAGTTTAATAATGTAAGTTATTATTGAGGGTGTGTTTAAGAACGGTGGTTCGTTCATTTAAGTTATACATTTAGCTTTAATAACATCCAAACATTTTGTTTTGCAATCAATTTTCAATCAGTTTTTAATTACCTATAGGTTAAGTAATATAAACGAAATAACCACACATAGACTACATTTTAAAATATGAAAATGTATTAAATTTTAAAAAATTAAGGTCGAAAACGTAAAATTTTCTCTCCAGTTTGAGCATATCTAGGTATCGAAAGAAAGAACTAACTTAAGATATTTAGACGCATTTAAACATCTTCTAATTTTTACTGGGTCCAAAATAATTAAAAACTTTATCGGAGTCTTTTTAAGGATAATTTGCATACAAAATGTCATCTCCACTAAAAAAATAATTTTCATTTGAAGAAAATAATGGTGTTGGTTAGGTCAACAGCAGAAACTCTGGTTTGAACCTCTAGAGGTTTTACTAAGTAAAATGAGGGTAAGGTGGTTTACCAGTGCCTTCCTTATCGAGTTAAATTAGTATGCTTATCAGCATGCCAGGCCCACCAAATCACCTACTTTCCACTCTGCAAATGACTCCTTCATTTCATTCACCACAGGATCTGACTGTATAGTGAAATTCATTACTTTTAGAGGAGATACCTAACTCTGACTAGTGTCTTTTACACCTCTACCTCTTCTTTTCTTAAATAGTTTTAGTTATATAATTGGCTGAACATGTGATAAGAAACAGAACTATTTTTTTAGCCCTGGAACTAGCAGATCGAGTGCAATTAATTTAACAATCCACTTGCCTGTTATGGGCCAAAAATAATGGTATCAATTAATTAAAAAAAAATTATCTTTGTTTGTCAAGAAGTAATGTTTTTCTATAACTCTGTTTCATATGAACATCGCATCGAAAATATGCTATTTATTAATATGTAATCGATAAATTACAATATTTAAATTTTCATTAGTATAACTAAAAATTCTTAAATTTATGGGTAAAATTAAAAGATTTTGACGCTGTAGTTCCAACGTCATTTGAGAAATATATAATTGTAAAAAATCATATTTCATTAAAAAGCGGATGTCAGGAAATTTCAAAAAATTAAAATTCTAAAAAGTAAAAATAAAAATAAAATATCATAATAAAATAAAATATCATTAAAATTAATTATTAAAATTCTAGGAAATTTTTTTCGTTCAGGAAATTTCAGAAGGGAATAAAGGACATCTTGTGAAAAATGCAATTTAAATTTTCAGTATTTATTTTAAAAATATATGACTGTACTTTTAAGACGTTAATTTTTAATGGTGTGTTTGTAAAACTTTGCTTTTCAATGTAGTACAGAAAATTTATTGATTTACGTAGGATTTATAACTTAACATAAAGACTAACATTTTCTTTAGAAATTATATTTTATCTCCCGAGTACTTTTTCAAAATCCATACAAATAAAATATAAAATATCTGCCGGAAAATGAAAATCATCTTTATTTGAAAAGTATTTAATTCGACATCTCAGGTATTAAAAGTTAGTTCAGGAATTCTCGTCTGTTTGTAATTTATAAGAAATTACATTACTACTTCACATACCTTCAAACGTCTCGTCGAGAATTTTGTGTAGCCAGTACTGTCGTTATTGCTTTACTTTAGATTTTTCTTCTTTGTTTTAACCATCGCGGATAAATTTTACTCTTAAGAAGGTATCGTCATTCTTACTTTTAGTATCCCAAAGCAATTTAAGATAGACCTATAATGTAAAGTAGTAACTTTAAACGCATTTCTGGAAGTTTTTTGCGCCCAAATTCTTTGAGTTATTTCTTGTAGATCGATGATTAAAATATCATCTATTAGTTATCACTTGCGTTCATTCATGCACTACATATCTTCCAAATATATTCAAAAATTTTCAAACTTCGTTCAAACACCTTCTGCTAACAGTTTTAAAATAAAGTCAAGCAGTCCACTATAAAAAAATATTCTTTAATTAAAATTAATCTAATAACCGCGAAAATCAGTTTCTACGAAACTGGGTTGAGCATGTTCGGCGTACATGCTAATCGAGTAAGTTTATAATTTTTTTACACTCTCTTGCCTATATGAATATATAGGAAGGAAAGTATTGTTTTCATGTCGATTTTAAGAAATCGAGTTTTCACCGGATCTACACGTTTTCAGACCCCCTGAACCCAAAAACATGTTTTCAGCGATTGGTCTGTGTGTGTGTGTGTGTGTGTGTGTGTGTGTGTGTGTGTGTGTGTACAAAATATCTCAAGAACGGAACATCGTACGAACTTGAAACTTAAAACTTAAGTTACATACCCTTACTGGACCCGACACGAACATTTTCATCAAAATCGGTCAACCGGAAGTAGTAGTTTATTCGTATCATTTTTCACTTTTTTGCGATTTTCTCAAAAACTGGTCCTACGATTTTTTTAAAAATCGCCTCATTTACTCAATTTTTTATTCTCTAAAAGATAGTGTAGGCGCCATGTTTGCTGAAATTCTTGATGAGGGTGTTTTTACGTAAAAAAAGTGTTTGTTTAAGATTACGGCTTTAATATTAATTTTAGAGCAAAAATGTATATAATAAAAGTTGTAGAGAATTTAAAAACCTACAACTTTTATTTCAAACATTTTTTTGTATAACGCTTAGTTTAGCAGTAATTAGCGATTTTCTGTTTTTTCTCACGAAAACGTGTGAAAAATCGATTTTTTTTAAGATTTCGGCCTTAGTATGCACTTTACGACAAAAGTGTATACAATAAAATTTATAGAAAATTAAGAGGTCTACAACTTTTATTTAGAGAATTTTTCTCTACAGAGCCTAGTTTAGCGTGAAAGTGTGATTTTCCGTTTTTTTTTAGCCAAATTGAGTTCGATTTTCATTTTGCGTCATTCACTCATGATTAAAATAAGGTTATGTTTTTGAGGTTAGTTTTTGTTTATTTGTAATATTTTTTTAATAATGTTAGGTTTATTATTAATTATTTGCATTGGCAAGAGAAAGTTGTGTGAGTGTTTCACACCAGATTTTTTTATGTAATAAACACTTAGATCTGTACACTTAAATCTTAGATCAGTTCTTAAATGCTTTAGTCGTATAATTGGTTGACCATATGATACGAAACTTGTCAAATAAAATGTATATGATTTTATGACATAAAAGTTTGTTTATTTATTTTACTTTTTAATTTTTCTTAGTCAACCGTCAAGGGCCTTCCGGAATTATCAATCAGGCTTTTATTTTGATACTAAAAGTTGTCTTATCTTTGTAACTATGAGTTTCTTTCAGGATTCATTCATTTTAAATCTAAGTATGTACTTAAAATACTTCATAAACACGTCTAAGTTCTTGCGCCTCGGCCTTCCCTTTTCTCTCTTACCCAGCATATTAACCTCAATAGTATTAATAAAAAAATCGTTGTGTCTTATTAGTTCACCGAATTAGCCACGTAGCCCAAAAATTAAGGGTATTTTACTCCAATGCGAAAATATAAAAGAAATAAAATTGTAAATTTGAGCTATTTTAAATGTAATTCGCACATTGTCTCTCTTGATTCGGTCATCTTTTGTTTTCGTCTCAGTATTTACAGAAGTATAATATTTCATCCTTTGCTATATATGAAATATTATTTATTTAATTTTATGTGTGTTTTATTGTTATTATTATGATTAGTAGCCTATAATTTATGCAGGTAGTGTTAATAGTCTATGTATTGGTAAAGTAGTGTAACAGTAGTCTAATGGCAGCTGACATTTAATAATATTGTTTCATTTGATATCCAGTCGTGACATGTTTTACATTATTACTTTCTCTTGCCTATATGAATATATAGGAAGGAAATGCCCATACCGGGCAGGTGGAGTATTAAATCAATATTGCACTCGATCTGTTGGTTCCAGGGCTACATAAAATAGTTCTGTTTCTTATCACATAGCCAGCCAGTTATATGACTGAACTATTTAAAAACAGAAGAGGTAGAGGTGTAAAAGACACTAGTCAGAATTAGGTATTTCCTTTGAAATAATGAATTTTATTATAAGCCAGACCCTGTGGTGAATGAAGTGAAGGTGCCATTTGGAGAGTGGAAAATATGTGCTCTTCAGAGGGCCTGGCATGCTGATGAGTATACTTTTCCACTCAGTGAGGAAGGCAAGGGTAAATCACCTCATCCTCGTTTTACTTAGTAAAACCTCTACAGGTTGAAACCAGCTTTTCGGCTGTGATCTAAACAACAACATGAAGGAACGTATTGTTTTCATGTCGATTTTTTGAAATCGAGTTTTCACCGGATCTACATATTTTCGGACCCCCTGACCCCAAAAAACATGTTTTTAGCGATTGGTATGTGTGTGTGTCTGTGTGTGTGCGGACGCGTGCACATGTGTGTGTGTGAACAAAATATCTCAAGAACGGAACATCGGTGCAATGAGTTACTTTCTTACTTTAAAACGATTCCGGTTCATATGAAGCTTAATATTTTGGATTTTTATCAGTCTCCCTCTGGTCTCTATACCTTCTTTGTTTTCCAGTCATCCTTTCAAATTCATTAACACATTTTTTTAAAGTCTTATTCGGACTTTATCAATCAACTAGCAACCCCAGTTAACTGTGCATCAGAGCTTCTAATAAATTAAATTAAATTTAAAATTTCTTTATCAGCAATGAAGTAAAATCTATCTCTTAAAATAATTGCACGATCCTTTGATTTGTAGAAGGTTCACGTAACTTTCTATTCAGAAATCGGATGCGTCATTATTTTTTTGGATATCTGTCCCATAAATAAGTTTCAAACATTTTGGAAAAAGGAAAGAGTAAAAGATGATATTGTCATCCTTTACCCTTTGTGGACTTCGAACGAAGGTATTAACTTGTGTAAGTGTAAACACACGCAGTAGGTCGGAATTCTATGGTACTTGGTAGCTGACGGTTTAATTCAATACGTTGTATACAATATTTGGTATAAACAAACTGACCAAAGATCTTTCAAGAAAATAAAATATACGATGACTAAATTTTACCAATTACAATTTAATCGTCGTCCTCACAAAAGAGTTTGGGTGTGTAAAGGCTTTTTAATAAAATGATTAAAAATTGATATTTGTTGTTTTCAGTATACCGTAGTAAAGAGAAAATACCGAGTTTTAACACAAAGGATAAAGCAAAATTGTGGAGAAATGATTTTCGTTTTCGTGTTAAAAGTGCGGCCTCTACAACATAAATGAATCATATTTTTACTTTCTCTTGCCTATATGAATGTATAGGAAGGAAAGTACTGTTTTCATGTCAATTTTTTGAAATCGAGTTTTCACCGGATCTACACTTTTCAGACCCCCTGAACCAAAAAAACATGTTTTTAGTGATTGGTGTGTGTGTGAGCGCGTGCGCGCGCGCGCGTGTGTGTGCGTGCGCGCGCGCGCGTGTGTGTGTGTGTGTGTATGTAAATAGAATAACTCAAGAACGGAACATTGTACAAACTTTAAACTTAAAACTTAAGTTAGATACTACTACCGAACCCGACCCGAACATTTTCATCAAAATCGGTCAACCGGAACAAGTAGTTTAATCGTATCATTTTTCACCATTTTGCGATTTTCTCAAAAACTGGTCCTACGATTTTTTTAAAAATCGCCTCATTTACTAAATTTTTTATGCTCAACAAGATAGGGTAGGCGCTATGTCTGCTGAAATTCTTGGGGAGGCTTTCTCGTAAAAAAAATGTTTTTTAAGATTGCGGCTTTAATATGCATTTTAACGCAAAAATGTATACAATAAAAGTTGTAGAGAATTTAAAATCCTACAACTTGTATTTCAAACATTTTTTCGCTTAGTTTAGCGGTAATAAGCGATTTTCTGTTTTATTTTCTCACGGAAACGTGTAAAAAATCGATTTTTATAAGATTCCAGCCACATCACACACAAAACTGTGTGTGTTTCATGCATTTTACGACAAAAGAGTATACAATAAAATTTATAGGAAATTAAAAGATCTACAGTTTGTATTACAGAGCCTAGTTAAGCGTGAAAGAGTGATTTTCCGTATTTTTAAGCCAAATTGAGGTTGATTTTCATTTTGCGTCTTTCACTCATGATTAAAATTAAGTTATGTTTATTGAGGTTAGTTTTTTTTGTTTATTTGTAATGTTTTATTACTAATGTTAGGTTATATTGTTAATTATTTGCATTGGCAAAAGAAATTTGTGTGAGTGTTTCACACTAGATTTTTTAATTAATTTTTATTAACGGTACGGATACAAATCTAAACGAACGCAAAAGTAAGTTTATCAAGTTCATAATTGCTTTAATTAGAAGAACAACAAAAATATAATAATAGTAATAGAAGATTATATTGTTAGAATAAAACTGAGGGTAATGTGTTGTTGCGCGTGCGCAGGTGTATGCAATGAAACAAAGGAGATATGAAGAGGAAGAAAGGGGCGGTGGTTGTGGTAGGTAATTCAACTCTGATTATGTGTATGTCGAATAGAATGTGAATGTGTTTAGGTAATCAGTAGGCCTGGCACAAAAGCAGAGGTTCAAGTGTACTGGTTCATAACCTACCTGTAATAGTGTTATAATAAATAAACCACCCTACTGGGTGCTCTATAAATATTTTGACAGATTTCTCATTAAAAATCACTATTATATACTATAGATGTCAATAATTTTTTTGTACCTCTTATTTCTCTTTGGGAACTGCATACTAGCAAATTTCCAATAATATTCTTCATTGAGAATATAAATTAATTAAAACAGCCAATCTTTACAAAATTGGGTTATAAAAAACGGCAATTTTCTATTTTCTGCGTTAAGAGGGGTCACAAAAGATTTTTGATTTTTTTCAGATACCCAAAAATATTAGTTTTAAAATGAGATATAATTCAGAGCTCTTGGAAAAATTTTGTAATTATTTAATTATTACTTGTCGTGTTGATAAGGTTTGTTACATCAGGACTTCATTTACAATTTTTCTTCGTGGTTTTTCCAACGTTTTGTATAAATAAAGGAAATGCTTTTTCTGGTACTTTTGTGGTAAAATTTTTTATTATAAGCATAAAAAATATTATAGTAGCATTAGATTCTACTCTTTAAAAATATGTGACGAGAAGAACGCACGTTTTATGGTTCAAACAAGTGAAATTTGTAATATTTCTTCTTTCAATGCAATTTTCTCAAAACATTCTATTTTAGATGAAATACCCATTTAACATTTTAAAAAACCCCTGAAGCACGTGACTTAAAATTTTTAGGAGGTTCGTACTTCAGTGCAACTGCTGATGGAAGGATTCTTTAGTGAATTGTTTTAAACCTCAGTTATGATTGTTTTGTTGATACTTTTGGTGATTTCACGTTGGTAATAATGAAAAATAATTTCCATTAAAAGTAATTATTTTACAAAATACTTTTGTTTAACGTTGTATAAGATGATACAGCGTATGAGGTAAAAATTTGAAGACAATAACATAATAGGTTACTGAGAAAGCAAGTCAAATGTTAACATTAATAAGATATGCATTACGATCCCCTTTATCTGGAATTCGAAAATAATAACGTTGGGTTAAGGGTACCCAAAACGAAAGAAATCGAAATTTTCACATTTCCGGGTTTTTGCAAATTATTAAAATTCAGAGTTTTCTGCATCAAACGATATAGGTATAAATTTGTTGGGGGTTTTGCAAATTTTCTATTAATTAAAAATATGGTGTGAAACACTCACACAACTTTCTCTTGCCAATGCAAATAATTAATAATATAACCTAACATTAGTAATAAAACATTAGAAATAAACAAAAAACTAACCTCTAAAAATATAACTTTATTTTAATCATGACTGAAAGACGCAAAATGAAAATCGAACTCAGGTCGGCTTAAAAATACGGAAAATCACTCTTTCACACTAAACTAGGCTCTGTAGAGTAAAATGCTTTAAATAAAAGTTGTAGATATTTTTATTTCCTAGTTCGCCCTGGAAGATAAGAGGCAACCACCCATATAACTCTTCACTTGGAAATTTGTTACTTATGTTAAGGCCATTTACAAGGGCTATTTAAAACATGAGAAAGTGCTCTAAGTAGATACAATAATGTTACGTACTTTTTAACACGACACTACTCCTTAATTGTAAAGCAAAAAATAATTATAACAGAAATTATACTTATTTTGTGAGAGAAATAAATCTCGATACTATCCAGATAATAGGTGAAGAGGCTCTTCAGCTACTTCACCTGAATAGCCGCCGCTGCTGTGAGACTTGCTGTCAAAAACCAGAAATATGAGCACGGATGGAAGTAGCAAGGCGGCCTGTATAACGATAAAGCATTGGTTATGTTATAAGGATCCAAGTATTGAAGTCTGAATCAGATTCGTGAGTTGCTATATCCTTTCTGTTCCTTTGTATGGAGACTTGAATTTTTAACATTCGAGAAATAGATTAAAAGGAACAAGTAGATTCGAATAGTTGAATTTCTGTTTAGATCAGTGATTTTTCTATTCAATATCAAATCCAGATTAGTTCATTAATTTTTAAAGAAAATTTACACCTAAATTACAACTACCTACTACCTACTGTAAAAACGGTTAACCTTCGAATTATGTGCATATCGATGTGTGTTAAGTATGTATCGTGGTTGGATGAATGAGGAATCCTTACATCGGATACGTGAAGAGCTAGGATTGATTAACGCGATAAAGAGGCGAAAAATGGAGTCTTTCGGAAATGTTAAGCGTAGCAAGGAGTGCCATCTGGCGCCGTTAATTTCACAGGGAAAAGTAGCAGGAGACAGGAGTGTAGGAGGCCGAAGAACATATTGGTTAAATGACCTGCGAGACTGGTATAACTGATTTTATGTGCAACTATTTAAGGCAACAATGTCAAAAATTGGGGCATAGTCCGTTTCATAAAGATCTATAGACTACCGACAGTTGCTTGGACACATTGATAGAAAGGAGTCAATGAGGACGATTAAATTGATACGGAAGGTTTTTACAGTAGGTAGTTGTAATTTAGGTGTAAATTTTCTTTAAAAATTAACGAACTAATCTCGATTTGATATTGAATAGAAAAATCACTGATCTAAACAGAAATTCAACTATTCGAATCTACTTGTTCCTTTTTAAAATGTTTAAATATTTTTACCTTGTAATAAGGACGTTTAAACTGGAATATTGAATGGGACCTGTAACCGGAAATTGAAAGAAATCAATATTTTGCTTTATACTCTACAATATTCTACCCTTTCTTCTGCATAAAATGGAATATTTTTGTTTTTGTACGATTGCTAATAATTTTTTTAGATTTTTAAGTTAGCAACAGTAACGGTAGTAAAAAAGGCTAAATATTGTTCAAGAATGAAAACCCGTTGTTCTAGGGTAAAAGACATTCTGTTCGTAACACGACCGAAAACGGCACAAAATTTTACACAGCTCAAGGTAAATCAACTTACACTGCCGTATCTATACCGGTTGAGTCGGGCTACCAACTTCGTGTCACAAAACAAATTTTTCCTTTCTTAGAAAAAATACCAGACATTAACAGAAAAAAAAATATATAGACAGGCCAATAACTAAAAAGTGAAACCGGGTTCACTGGTAATTTCTTTTAGAAATAGTACTCTTTCACTGGCAATTTCTTTTAAAAATACTACTACTCTTTTACTGGAAATTTGTTTTAGAAATACTACTCCTTCATTGGCAATTTCTTTTAAAAATACTATTTTTTCACTGGTAATTTATTTTAGAAATACTACTACTCTTTCACTGGAAATTTGTTTAAAAAATACTACTCTTTCATTGGAAATTTCTTTTAGAAAACTACTCTTTCACTGGCAATTCCTTTAAGAAATACTTCTCTTTCACTGGAAATTTATTTTAGAAAACTACTCTTTCATTGGCAATTTATTTTAGAAGTACAATTTTTTCACTGGAAGTTTCTTTTAGAAATACTACTCTTTCACAGGCAATTTCTTTTAGAAATACAGCTCTTTAGGAAGTACAAAAATAATATTAGTTTATATAGTCAATAAACCAAAAATCAATGAGCCAGTTTACCTAATGAACCCCTTATTGGAAATATAAAATATAAAATAAATATATATTAAACAATTAAAATATAAAATTTAAGCAATTTGAGACTGTTTGGTTTTATGATATTGAATTTCAAAAACTAAAATTTATTTTTTCTGCAAACGTTTTCAATAATTATTAATGAAAGTATAGAGAACTAAATATATTTTTTGACCAGTGGGTGTATTTATGAAGTCAGGTTGTGTATAATATAATATAATAAGCAGCAATAAGTAAATATTCATGCGGTGGTAAGTGAAGGTTGGGGAGGGGAAAAGAGGCAGGAAGTTATTAAACAAGGTTGTGATGCGAGCATCCACCATTCCGTGGCTGCGGTCCACTCATTATCGCAATCTGCACTGCACTAATAGTCTGTGTTCATTAATATAACATAACTTGTTATCATGATTTATCATCCTGATGATAATCATCATGTATTATGATGAATATCATGATCATTTCTAGCTCTAATTCATATTAAAATTTGGATCACCGTAACCATATCATTTACACGTTAGGATCTAACTAATTATGATATTCATTAATTCAATTGTGGCAGGAGGCTCAGTCCTTGTTCACCAGTAATATGGAACTCTGAAAGTCACCCCCTTTAATCACAGCGTTGATGGGGGTACCTAAACCGGAAGAGCATTTACAATTTATGTTAAAGAGACCTGCAACCGGTACCTACACACTTGTTAAAATGGAACCTATTTTTATGACCTGTTTTCTCAAAAGCCATTTCGTGTATCAAACTAAAATTTTACAGATGTATCAATACATACGAGTTTACTTAATCTGTGAAGTGCTAGAAGACTCAGATTTGTTATGTAACGTTTCAGATATAAAAAATAAAATAAAAACTTAGTTAATCTGTAAGATTTTAAAATTATTTTACTTCACTGCATTAAAACTGATTTATATATTGTAACAAGGGCAACGGATTATTGATAAATGGAAATAATTTGAATGGGATTCTCGGAAAATCGGTCGACTAAGTTCAGTTGTTGTCCCTTCAAATACAATAGAAAGGTTTCCCAGGTTTTGCTTGTTCTAGCTAAGCTTAAAAGGTTCTAAGGCTTAAGGTTTTTAAAAGGTTTTTAAACCACTAGCCCCTTTGTCGGCCAGTGCTAGTTGAAACTCGGATTATGAGTATGTGAGGGCTGTTAAAAAATGTTAACAAGTTTATACATTGTAATAAGAACGTTATGGAAACGCAAGTCTACGTGCGGTAAACACAAAAATGTTATTACAAAACTTATTCTAGAAAAGTAATTTAATTGTAATTTACAGTAGCGATCAGCTTTTTTAACTTATTGTAATTTATTATTCTGTTAAAAAAATAGTAGTTGTAATCAGTTAAAAAGAAGTTTGTTTATTATTTATTATGACCAGATTCCGAATGAACCTGGATAATGTGTTTCAATAATTTATGCTTCAAAAACTTTACCGTGATATCTCCAATGGTTTCTGAAATAGGTCTTTTACGCGGGAAAAATAATTTGCAGGAATATTGCATGGAAGTTCTAAACTTAAACAAAAATCACTTCACAAGTGAGAACTTCACAACAGAGAAATATATTCTTTTTAAGATAAAAATTTCTTTCATAATTACAAAAAAATTAATTTTAAAAATTGAATTTTTAGTAAATCTTTTGATGCATTACTTAATTATGCAACGTTAACGTTAAACGTCTGTAAAATAATATTAACTACCTTTTTACGTCTATAAAAGAATATAAACGATGGGGGAAACAATGAGGAACTATGGGGTATTTTTTGCAATACTTTATGCAAAAGAAAGTAGAATATTTAAGGTTAAGATAAAAATTGATTTGTTTTCAAATTTCCTGTTGCAGGTTCCCTGAACTACATTTTATGAATTTTCCAACAGTATAAAACTTTAGATGCAATAAAGCTAAAACATAAATGTTAAAACGTCTCTTTTCGCTTTAAAAAATTGGTTTTGAGAATAATTAAAAATGGGAAAAAATTAAATGAGATTAGCTGCTATTAGAGAGATATGTTGCACCACGTTTTTCTACAACTTTTTCTGTTTCCACAAGTCTCTTACTTTCTTGATAACTCATAACCCCTGGTAAATTATCTAACAGGTTTATTTTTCCACGTCCCCTTTTCCTTTCACCTTCCACTAATGTATTTTTAATTAAACCTTCTTTTCTTATCATTTGTTCTAATCTATCAGGTTTCCTTTGTTTAATGGTTACCATCAAATTTTTCTCTCTTCCAATCTTCATCTTAATATTGATTTCTCACTCTGCCGGTTCATTTGGTTTATTCTATAGTCTCCATACCCTCATTATCAAAAACCTCTGGTTTTCGTATTTTTTCTCCTTGCCGTCCATATTTCGAATCCGTAAAGCAGTACACTCGAAAAATAACATTTTATTTTTAGTTTACCCAAGTTCATTCGATTTTAGTGAAATGTGATGAATAAAAAAATTATTTCTGTACAAACATAAAACTAGATTAAATATATTACATAAAACAAAAAATAGATTTGTATGGTTATAAATTTTCGAGCCATATGTTTATTCTTCCGACACTTAAGTTAGAATTTCTACCTTCACGTTTTAAAAACAACTAGTTTACCTCCAAAATCTCTAGAAAAGGCACATAACTCACAAATTTATATACACTTAAGTATTTCTGTTTTAAGTACTTAATCTGCTTTTTGCTTGTATTAAGAGTGCAAAGTTCCAGTGTTTTTAATTAAAAAGTATATAAAGTTTTGTTATCTAGTATTACGATTTATTATTTGAGCGTAAGTTATAATCATGAAAACGTTTTTATGATATAAAAACTATGTAAAAATACTGTGACGTTATCTAATTTACAAATTGTTCAATAATTTTATTTATATATTATGTCTTCCCAATTATATGTCTATCAATACTCAACAGTTAACATATTTTCGAAAACTATCGCATGATCAGGTTTAATAAAAAATACCGGTAAACCTAGGAAAGTTAACTTTTGCGGTTTCTATGATCGAGATTTTTAATGATTAATTTTATCATTAGTAATTAGACTTTTAGATTGAAAGTTAGATTTACCTTTCGAAACATCAGATTTTCATGCCAGTTTTTCACAAATTCTGTTCCTAGATAGTTCTTCAATGTTATCGCACATCAATCTAAAATCAAAAGAAATGATAAAATTAATAGACTTAAAATTTATTTAATGTTTTACATATCTATAAGCATGAGTCTGAAGATAGCAGACGGACAATATAGCTTACGACGTCAAAAAAATTGTAAAAAAATGAAAGAGTAATGAAAACTATTAGAAAAAGAAGGCTAAAATTTTACGGATACCTGTATAGAATGAATAACATTTGGTTGACAAAACAAATTTTTAAGACACTAAACAATAAATCTAAGGTGTCGGATAAATGGTTTAAAGAAGTCAGAAAGGGTATTGAGGAAACCGGTAGAAACCGAGAAAACATAATGAACCGAACTAAATTCAGGCAATTAATTACGGACTTAAAGGGCTTTCACGAGGAGCAAAAATAGAACACCGAGTGGACAGAAGAAAATAGAAAAGCCTATAGTGAGCGAGTGCTGAAAATATGGGCTACAAAAAGAGCTTCCAGAAACATCTAAAGTCAGCTCACTGGTCTAAAATAGGCCTTATACATGGAAAAACATAGGAGCATTCAGAATAAAAAAAAACATAAAATATCCCCGTATGGTGGCTGAAAATTAAAAGTAGTAACTTATCTATCTTATGTTCAAAAATAATCATGCTTATGTATGGCACAATTCTTAATAGAAATTTATGTTTATTCACAATTGAGTTGCTTTAGTTTATAAGTTAACTAACAACCACTTGTTCACTGCACTTCATAAAAAACTAAACTAAAGGGTTTAACTTCTTACACAACCTTACACTTTGAAATAAAAATCATGACATTACAAATACAACTATTTAGTACTGGAAACAGGAATTTTGTTGACATCAGAATGAATCAGCACTGGAAGGTGAGAAAGAACTGAATATCTGTTATAAAGTAGGTAAAATCTATTTTTCACTAAAAAAATGCTATCCCTTTTATTTTTGAAACGTTTACAAAACTTTCTATGAAGTTCTCCACAATGTGACGTTATTTTATGAATTTCTGTCTCGTATATTTCAAAAATTTCGAAAATGAAAGCGTTTAGGATGATGTCGAATTGTAGAGCGGTACTGTACAGTACCTAATACCTAACTACGTAATAGAATACTTTGTGTACAATAGAATAAATATTAAAATAACCGACTCTTACGCCAAGCCAATAAAATAAACAATGACTTCATTTTACCAATCACAATTTTTTTCGAATTAAAATAATTATGTAATGATTTAGCCTATATTATGAGAAGCCAGTTTATGTATTACTCAGGAAGTTTTCAAATTTTATAATAGTAAGAATTTTTGCAATCAGTTGGGGAAATCAAAACATAATGTAGTTGGGGGATTTTTGCAATCAGTTGGGGAAATTAAAATATAGTGCAATCGGGGAATTTTTGAAATCAGTTGGGTAAATCAAAACGCAATGTAGTTGGGGAATTTTTGGAATCAGTTGGGTAGATCAAAACGCAATGTAGCTGAGGAGTTTTTGAAATCAGTTGGATAAATCAAAACATAATGTAGTTGGAAATTTTTTCAATCAGTTTGGTAGGTTTCTGAGATTGCCTCAAACAAAAAACGAACGATACTTTAAATTATTAGTTTAGATAAATAGTTTTTGTTTACAGTAAATAGTTTTTATTACTTAATCTATATTTAGGTCTAGATATTAGTTTGCAATTTTATTAGGCCAAAAATAAGGAAATCATATTCAGAAAGTTCCATGGAGACTTTCCTGGTTTTTTTAAACCTAGCTTCATTGAGCCCTAAAAAGATTTTACAAATTTTGGTACAAATTTCTCAAAAATTATTCAAGATACTTGAAACAAATTTTGATCGTACTGTTTCATAGCTCTACGAATTAGGGTAATTCCTCAATGATAGTAGTGTTTGTGGCAAAACCAGTAGAAATATTTCACAGAAAATTCGTACTAAAACTTCAAAAATTATATAAAACAAAATATAAACAGTTAGTCTACATTACAAAAAATGTGTTTTGTATCTTAGTTATATATTTAAAATTCAATCTTGAATAGGAAGAGAGAAATTTTGACCTAAAAATAGCCAATTTAAATCGAGTAATGTACTACAAACGCCCCTACACTTAAAAGAAAAAAAAGAATCAATTACCACGATCAGTAGGTGTGAGTTTATTTTTTAAGGTCTAAGAGCATAAAGAACAGCTTGGTTTTTTATTGGAAAGAAAGGAATAAAGGAGGTATGTCGCTTGAATGGAGAAATAGTCTCAGACCTGGTTACAATTATTTTGTAATGTAACATTCAATGTAGTTAAATGTAGGGAAAATTTCCTAACGCACATTACGGAAATTACGGACAGAATCTTAATTTATTTTTTGTAGAAATGTAATAAAAAAAATGAAAGAATGAAATGTAAATTCGTTTGTTTATCAGTTTACGGAGAAATGGAATTACAGAACAGAAATATGATTACCATTGAAACATTAGAGTTATTACAGGCATAATTATATGAATATAATCATATAAATTAAAAAAAAAAGAAACATTTTACACGCATTTAAATAAGCGTGCACATTATATGTATGTAAATTAAAAAATTATTTATCATAGCATTCGTAAATATTCAATGTTATTGAAGGTAAAACGCGTGCTGGCCGCTCACCATTGCTGTGTCTGTGGGCTCTAGTGTCAGTCAACTTTGTTCATGGCACGGAACGGTTCCGACAGTAATTGGAGTTGCTGTTTTAGTTACGACGCAAACAATTTCTTTCTTCTTATTCTTTTTTTTCAAGATAGTGAATGTCCTTTCGATGAGTACTCGATAAAAGAAATTGTGTATCTTAACTGATCTTACAACCCGTGTAGGCATGGCTTCGTTGTTTGATTGCATTTTATGTTTGTATTTTCGTGTTTTCAAACTGTAGGTTATAAAAAGAAAGAAAGGTATAATTTGTAAAAATACTTAAAACGTAGGACTCGAAGATATCGGTTACAAGAGGACATCTTTATTCTGTTTGTAGCGTATTGTTTAATACCTATAATATAACCTTAAATAACGAACGAGAACAATCATTCTTGTTCACGCTTAAAGCTTAGGTTAAAAGGTTCTATTTCTTGGTCATTTCATAAAATGTTTTCCCGTTCAATTGATTTATATTAGAAAATAATAGCACCTAAATTATCCATTAGGAACGAGACAAAGAAATGAACCATTTTAATGAAAAATACAGCTGATCTCTAATATTCGAGCACTTTATCCTAATACAAACGCCTTTTACGATTTGTTATAAGGTATCCAGAATAGTTCTATAATAATTACTAAATGAAAATTAATACGAACAGAACGAAAGTGTTGTGCAGCAGCAAGAGTGGTTTAGAAGAGATGGGAAATTTAAAAGTAGGCAGCGAAAACACTCAGGAAATTGGGGGAAATTCTGCTATCAAGAGAGTAAAATAACATAGGATGGTTGCACAAGTGATATCAAAAGTAGAATTGCTCAAGCTAGAAAAGCCTTTGAAATGAAACACAGCTTACTGACTACAAACATTGATTTACAGATTAGGAAAAAATTTCTTAAAACACTATATTTGGAGTGTAGCATTATACAGGAGTGAAACGTGATTGATAGGGGCTGCAGAAAGGAAGAAGATAGAAGCTTTTGAAATATGGTGCTATAGGAAAATGTTAAAGATTAGGTGGATGGACAAAATAAGTAATTTAGAGGTTCTTAGGCGAGTGGATGAAAAAATAAGTACATGGAAGCATCTTACCAGAAGAAGGGATAGGCTAGTGGGGCATACAAAGACATCCAGGTGTTGATCTATCAATAATGAAGAGTAATATTGAGGGAGTAAATTGTAGGGTGAGGCAAAGGTTAGAATAAAGCAAATTTCAAAAGATGTGGGGTGTTGCAGGTATGTTGATATGAAACGACTTGCGCAAGATAGAACAGCTTGGAGAACTGAATCAAACCAGTCGAGAGACTGATGACAAAAAATCCAGAATAGTGACCACGTCTTAATATGTAATGGATATATTTTAATGAGGGTTTTACAGAAACTCACAATATTTCGCTAAATTTGGCAAAATTTGAGTCGGATAAAAACATATTACAAAGAATAATTGCAAAAATCTAAGGTGTAAAGCAACACATGTACTTGGGAATCATCATTAATAAAGACTGCGTTAGTGAACCTGAAATAAAAACAAAATAAGATGGTAGAAGAAGCGTTGTGGAAAGAAAAGCAATGAAGAAATATGAAAATAAATCTGAAGAAATTTTAAGTAAAATGTTATGTTTATACTGTACTCCTTTACGGATGCAAAATAAGAACATTACGGAAAATATTAAGAGAAAAATTATTAAAATGTGGTTATTGAGGCTACTAAAGAAAATAAAATGGACTGACTGAGTAAGAAACGTAGAAATTTCACAAATAGTGGAAGCGAAGAGAAATTTGTTGGCAACCATTCAATGCAGAAAATATAATTGGCTAAGACAAATAATGAGAGAAAAATATTTGATTTTACCTATATTAGACGGACCAGTAAAAGACGAAAGAAAAAGAAATATCGTAGTATAAGAGTTATCGTAAATTTGAACAGGTATGAGTTATCAATAAATTAAGACACTGGCAGAAAACAGAACAAGTAAGAGACACGCACGATGTAAAGGACCTACATAAGGGCAGATAACCTTGTGATCGTAATGTTTAAATATTATCCCATGGAAGATTTGTATAAAAATATTGCCCATAACAGGCAGGTGGAGTGTTAAATTATTTGCACTCGATCTGTTAGTTCCTGGGCTACAAAAATAGTTCTGATTCTGACCACATGGTCAGCCAATTATATGACTGAATTATTTAAGAATAGAAGTGGTAGAGATGTAAAAGACACTAGTCAGAGTTATCTCCTCTGAGAGTAATGGAATTCATCATTATACAGCCAGACCATGTGGTGAATGAAGTAAAGGTGTCATTTTCAGGGTGGAAAGTAGATGCTTTTCAGAGGGCTTGGCATGCAGATAAGCATACTTTTCTACTTAGAAAGAAGGGCTTTGGTAAACCACCTCACTCCTCGTTGTACTTAGTTAAGACTCTAGAGTAATAGTAATAAAACATTCGAAATAAACAAAAAACTAACTTCAATAAACATAACCTAATTTTAATCATATATGAAAGATGCAAAATGAAAGTCAACCTCAGTTTGGCTTAAAAATACGGAAAATCGCTCTTTCACGCTAAACTAGGCACTGTACGAAAAAAATGCTTTAAATAAAAGTTGTAGATCTTTTAATTTCTTATAAATTTTATCATAATACACTTTTGTCGTAAAATGCATACTAAGGCCTAAATCTTAAAAAGATAGATTTTTCACACGTTTTCGTGGGAAAAAAACAGAAAATCGCTAATTACCGCTAAACGAAGCGTTATACAAAAAATGTTTGAAATAAAAGTTGTAGAATTTTAAATTCTCTACAACTTTAATTATATACATTTTTGAGGTAAAATGCATAATAAAGCCGCTATCTTAAAATAACCAATTTTTTTACGTGAAAACAGCCTCACCAAGAATTTCAGCAGACATGGCGCCGCCTACCCTATCATGTAGTGCATAAAAAGGTAAGTAGGTAAATGAGGCAATTTTTAAAAAATCGTAGTCCGACCAGTTTTTGAGAAAATCGCAAAAAAGTGAAAAATTACACGAATAAACTACTACTTCTGGTTGACCGATTTTGATGAAAATGTTCGTGTCGGGTCCGGTAGTGGTATGTAACTTAAGTTTTAAGTTTCACGTTCGTACGATGTTCCGTTCTTGAGATATTTTGTACACACACACACACACACACACACCAATTGCTAAAAACATGTTTTTTGGGTTCAGGGGGTCTGAAAACGTGTAGATCCGGTGAAAACTCGATTTCGAAAAATCGACATGAAAACAATACTTTCCTTCCTATATATTCATATTGGCAAGAGAAAGTAAAAAAACGAAAAATAATTACGTGAAACAATACTAAGTGCAAAGTTTATAAAATAGAAAAATTGAACAAATTTTCCGCCATAAGTTTTTAACATAAATTTATTGACTTTTAAGATAAAGTTTAAATTTAAAAACAATGAGAACAAGACGTGTGCAAAGATGTATTTGGTTGGATATTTAATACAAACAAAAGCTTTGCAACTAAAACGTGCTTTAGGTTTTTGCTTTTTTAAGCTTTTGTAATTATTCATTACCGAAATAAAACAAAATATTTCATTATCTCCAACTTACTTGATGAGCATGTACACCCGTACAAGACAATTAAACCTAGTTTTTCAGAAATTGATTTTAGGGAACTTTAAAGAATTCATCGATATTACAAAATTGTTTTTCTAACAGAAACTGAGTTAATTTTTAAAACTGTGTAGTAGGAACTACTTTGAACAAATTGATTGGTTATCATAAAATTTGACGGAAGCATTGTACGGTGCTTTATCGTATCCGGTTGTTCGATGTTGAACAGTTCTAAAAACTTTTTTCGTATCTGGTCAAGTACGAATGAATACATTTTTCTTTTTTCTTCAAATTGACCACTGTGGATCACGTTCCAATGTCATTTCTTATAGAATTTTTTAAACCAGGTTTTTTGTAAGTAAGCAATCATTCTTCTAGATTGTGCCTTCTTTTCTACAAGCCACAGATGGCCATATTTTGTAGAATGTCTTTGTTATTTAAAATTCCTTTATTCTCACCATTTTACATCTAAATTTATTTATATCCTGAGTTTCAATTCCCTTATTAACTTCTCTGACAAGTTGTTTCTCATGTTTTCAACCACGCATTTTGTTTTGTATTTCAAAAAAATCTGGTGTGAAACACTCACACGACTTTCTCTTGCCAATGCAAATAATTAACAATAAACCTGACAATAGTAATAAAACATTAGAAGTAAACACAAAACTAACCTCAATAAACATAACCTAATTTTAATCATATATGAAAGACGCAAAATGAAAATCAATCTCAGTTTGGCTTAAAAATACGGAAAATCACTCTTTCACACTAAACTACTCGCTGTAGAGAAAAATGCTCGACATAAAAGTTGTAGATCTTTTAATTTTCTATAAATTTAATTATAAACCCTTTTGTCATAAAATGAATACTAAGGCCGAATTTTATTATATAAATTTTTGCGCTAAATACATATTAAAGCCGTAATCTTAAAAAAACACTTTTCTTACGTAAAAACACCCTCGCCAAGAATTTTAGCAAACATGGCGCCTACCCTATCTTGTAGAGAATAAAAAATTGAGTAAATGAGGCGATTTTAAAAAAAATCGTAGGACCAGTTTTTGAGAAAATCGCAAAAAAGTGAAAAATTATACGAATAAACTACTACTTCCGGTTGACCGATTTTGATGAAAATATTCGTGTCGGGTCCGGTAGTGGTATGTAACTTAAGTTCCAAGTTTTAAGTTCGTACGATGTTTCGTTCTTGAGATATTTTGCACACACACACACACACACACACACACACACACACACACACACACACACACACACACACACACACACACACACACACACACACGCACACGCACACACACACTCACACACACACACACACACACACGTACACACACGCGCACACACACGCGCACACACACACACTCACACACACACACACACACACAGACCAATCGCTAAAAACATGTTTTTTGAGTTCAGGGGTTCTGAAAACGTGTAGATCCGGTGAAAACTCGATTTCGAAAAATCGACATGAAAACAGTACTTTCCTTCCTATATTCATATAGGCAAGAAAAAGTAAAAATTAAAAACCCTTTTGCTGAGTCTTTTCTCATACGTTATTGAAATGTGTTCATAAAACAAGCCTTGTTTTGCTCACTGAGGAGAATAAAGTCCACTGACATGCGTACAATTCCTTTGTTGTTTTTGTACAGGTTTTTCAATCTATAAATTATCTCAATGTTTGATTATCTCAAAGGTTTGATAACGACTTATAATGTCTTCGCGTGAATAGAAAGGTGTTTTTGTGGTATAGGGCTACTGTTGTAGTGTTCATAAGGGGTTTTAACAGTTTAAAAACATTTGGTGTGAAACACTCACACAACTTTCTCTTGCCAATGCAAATAATGACCAATATAACCTAACATTAAGTAATAAAACATTAGAAATAAACAACAAACTAACCTCAATAACATAACCTAATTTTAATCGTATATGAAGACGCAAAATGAAAATCAACCTGTTTGGCTTAAAAATACGGCAAATCACTCTTTCACGCTAAACTAGACTCTGTAGAGAAAAATAATTAAAATAAAAGTTTTAGATCTTTAAATTTCCTATAAATTTGATTATATACACTTTTGTCGTAAAATGCATACTAAGGCCGAAATCTTAAAAATTTCGATTTTTCACACGTTTTCGTGAGGAAAAAAAATAAAAAATCGCTAATTACCGCTAAACAAAGCGTTATACAAAACAATGTTTGAAATAAAACTTGTAGGATTTTAAATTCTCTACAACTTTTATGACATACATTTTTGCGCTAAAATGCATATTTAAGTTGCAATCTTAAAACAAAAGTTTTTTTACGTAAACACAGCCTCACAAAGAATTTCAGCAAACATGACGCCTATCCTATCTTGTAGAGCATAAAAAATTGAGTAAACCAGGCGATTTTTAAAAAAATCGTAGGACCAGTTTTTGAGAAAATCGCAAAAAAGTGAAAAATTGCATGAATAAACTACTTCTTCCGGTGGACCGATTTTAATGAAAATGTTCGTGTCGGGTCTGGTAGTGGTATGTAACTTAAGTTTCAAGTTTCAAGTTCGTACAATGTTCCGTTTGTGAGATATTTTGTATACACACACACAGACACACACACACACACACACACACACACAGACCAATCGCTAAAAATATGTTTTTTGTGTTCAGGGGGTCTGAAAACGCATATATCCGGTGAAAACTCGATTTCTTAAAATCGACATGAAAACAATACTTTCCTTCCTATATATTCATAAAGGCAAGAGAAAGTAAAAATAGTTAATTTTTCCTCCTTTCAGGGTACTCTTTAAAATAATATCTTAATTAATATGTTATATTATTATGTATTCTGTTATATTTAAAAAGTATGTATCAAATTGTATGAATAAATAAATAAATTTTACAAACATAAATATTCATCCGTTTACAGAAAAGTAATAACACACGCAAACGAGACATACATTGCTCTAACAATAATTTTTTTTGGGTTGAGAAGGTGAAGATCGAATTAAAACTCCGGTGTAAAAAATTGTTCACCATCATAATAATGCCTCTCTTTATACTAAAAAAAATCTGGTGTGAAACACTCACACAACTTTCTCTTGCCAATGCAAATAATTAACAATAAACCTAACATTAGTAATAAAACATTAGAAATAAACATAACCTCATTTTAATCATGAGTGAAAGACGCAAAATGAAAATCAACCTCAGTTTGGCTTAGAAATACGGAAAATCACTCTTCCTCTCTAAACTAGGCTCTGTAGAGAAAAATGCTGTAAATAAAAGTTGTAGATCTTTTAATTTTCTATAAATTTAATTATATACACTTTTGTCGTAAAATGCATACTAAGGCCGAAATGTTAAAAAAATTGTTTTTTCTCACGTTTTCGTGAGAAAAAAACTGAAAATCGCAAATTACCGCTAAACTAAGCGTTATACAAAAAAATGTTTGAAATAAAAGTTGTAGGTTTTTAAATTTTCTACAACTTTTATTATATAACGTTTTGCGATAAAATGCATATTAAAGCCGCAATCTTAAAAAGAAAATGTTTTTACGTAAAAACAGCCTCACGCAGAATTTCAGCAAACATGGCGCCTACCCTATCTTGTAGAGAATAAAAAATTGAGTAAACCAGGCGATTTAAAAAAAAATCGTAGGACCAGTTTTTGAGAAAATCGTAAAAAAGTGAAAAATTATACGAATAAACTACTACTTCCGGTTGACCGATTTTGATGAAAATGTTCGTGTCGGGTTCGGTAGTAATATGTAACTTAAGTTTCAAGTTTCAAGTTCGAACAATGTTCCGTTCTTGAGATATTCTGTTCACACACAAACACACACACACACACACACACACACACACACACACACACACACACACACACACACACACACACACACACACACACACACACACACACACACACACACACACACACACACATACACACACACACACACACACACACGCATACACACGCACACACACACACACACACACACACACACACACACACAGACACACGCACACACACACACACACACACACGCACACACACACACACACACACACACACAGACACACACACAGACCAATCGCTAAAAACATGTTTTTTGGGTTCAGGGAGTCTGAAAACGTATAGATCCGGTGAAAACTCGATTTCGAAAAATCGACATGAAAACAATACTTTCCTTCCTATATATTCATATAGGAAAGAGAAAGTAATAGATCCCGAGAAAATTACAAGAAATATCAAGTTTGGAGTTGTTTAGGTCATCAGGCGAAAGGTTAGTTTGAACCTTTAGAGGCTTTACTAAGTAACACGACGAGTAAGGTGGTTTACCGTTGCCTTCCTCACTGAGTGACAAGGTATGCTTATCAGCATGCCAGGCCCTCCGAAAAGCACCTACTTTCCACCCTGCAAAAATGACACCTTCACTTCATTCACCACAGGGTCTGGCTGTATAATGAAATTTATTACTCTCAGAGGAGATAACTTTGAGTAGTGTCTTTTACACCTTTACCTCTTCTGTTCTTAAATGCTTCAGCCATATAATTGGCTGACCATGTGATAAGAAATAGAAATATTTTTTGTAGCCCTAAAACTAGTAGATCGAGTGCAATTAATTTAACACTCCACCTGCCTGTTACGGGCAGTTTGGAGGTTATGGTATTTATAATAAGTAGCTTACTTCCAAATTTAAAATTTAAGCAAAAAATATTGTTTCAGTTTGAACAAATCATTTTAAAGATATAAATATTTTAAAGATATATTAAGATTTTAAAGATATATATTGCTAAAAGTATTCGAGGTACATAATTACTATCTCGTACTTTAGAAACCACATAAAAATGTTGACGGCTTAATAAGGTAGATAGGAAATTCGGCCGGATAAACTTTTTAGTGTGGTTTCATGTCCTGAATAAATAACCGAAGTTAAGATGTTAATTCCTGTCGTTTGTTAGTGAGATGGAGTTCATTGTGTACACTGGTACGAAGAACCAGAACCAGTATGACCAGGTAATAAGCTTAAGTGTCGGAGGCTGGGAACTTCATGCGTTGCATTGTAACAATGTGGTATGGAATATGACACAAGGGATGCATATTGCCCCCAGTGGTAGGGGTTACCGACTAAACACAGTGCCTACCTCCTATTGTATCCAGTAAGAAAAATACATCCATAAATTTACCACAATTTTTAAAAATCTGCTGTGAAACACTTACACGACTTTCTCTTGTCAATGTAAAAATGGTCCAATTTGGATAAGCAGTGTATATAAAAATTAACTGCCACAAAACAAAGTATGATAGAAGAATAGTTCGAACAATATTTGTAGATTTTTTGACTTTCAAACAATTTTATAACCTGTACCGTTACCAAATTCATAACACTGTAAAGTCAGAACGACATAGGCCTACTTCTTGACGTAGTTTTGTAAAATATATTTAGCCAAGTTTTAAAAAATAGTAATTTTGAACACCCATAAAGGCTTCAATGAGCAGAATCTGGATATCACTAATTAGCACTAAACTTAGCACTGTAGGAAAAAATTCTTGAAATAGTGGTTGTAAGCATTTTAATTCTCTATAAATTCAACCATATATGCTTTTGCCCTTAAATTCATATTTATACCGCAATCTTTAAAAACAATTTTTTACCATGAGCAAACAGTCCCTTACGAATTTCCCCAGACATGATGCTTACTACGTCTTGTAGAGGTCAAAAAATGTAGTGAATGAGAAGATTTTAATTAAAATCATAGGAGCTGTTTTAGTAAAAATTATAAAAATAGAGAAATATATGAAGAGAGCTCTATTAAGAAAAATTTGGTGTGAAACAATCACACGACTTTCTCTTACCAATTCAAATAATGAACAATATAACCTAACATCAGTTAAAAAAAAAAACATTAGAAATAAACGAAAAACTAACCTCAAAAAACATAGCCTTATTTTAATCATGAGTGCCATAAAGGCAACAGAAAGTAAAAAATGGTTAATCTATTTTCGCAAAAATGTTCGTGTTCCTTTTGTAACCTAACTTTCAACTTTGTACGATTTTTCGTTTTTGACTTGTTTTGTACACACTCACACACACACACACACACACACACACACACACGCACAGACACATAAGCCAATAGTAAACACATGGTTTTTTGGTTCAGGGGTTCTGAAAACGCGTATTTCCGGTTGGTAAAAAATTCGATTTTGAAAATCTTAATAAAAACACAACTTTTAACTGAGTAACCTTTACGAAGTAGGCCTATTTGGAACACGTAGACAATGTTTTATCAGTTACACGGGAAATGCCTCATCGTCATAATCTGAGAGACGCTTTTAATTACTGCTAGTAATTGTGCTCACGCAGCGCGCGAGTATAAGAAAGACTAACCTCAGAGAATTTAAAAACCTAATATTACAGTCACAAGAAAAAACCCTGCAGCTATTCTTATTTTCGAACGATTACAATAATTATGTAAGATAAAACTCTAAAGCAATGCTTATTTTAAACTATTAGTATTTTTCTATTGCTACTATTATTTTCTAATGCTAAATTTACCTATTTCTTTTTTTTTGTTTAACGTCCGACAGCATTTACCTAGTTACCTAGTTACACATATAGCTATTTTTACGTTCTCTTCCCTATATGAATATATAGGAAGGAAAGTATTATTTTCATGTCGATTTTTGAAATCGAGTTTTAACCGGATATACACTTTTTCAGACCCCCAAAAAACATGTTTTTAGCGATTGGTCTTTGTGTGAACAAAATATCTCAAGAATGGAACATTGTATGAAGTTGAAACGTGAAAAGTAAGTTAGATACTGCTACCGGACCCGACATGAACATTTTCATCAAAATTTGTCGACCGGAAGTTTAATCGTGTCATTTTTCACTTTTTTGCGATTTTCTCAAAAACGGCTCCTACGATTTTTTTAAAAAAAATCGCCTCATTTACTATCTTTTTTGTACTTTACAAGATAGGGTAGGCGCCATATCTGCTGAAATTCTTCGGGAGGCTGTTCTATTGTAGAAAAAAATGTTTTTTTTTAAGATTGCGGCTTTAATATGCATTTTTATTGCAAAAATGTATATAATAAAAGTTGTAAAGAATTTAAAAATTTACAGCTTTTATTTCTAACATTTTTTTTGTATAAAAACGGTTATTGGCGATTTGTTGTTTTTTCTCATGAAAATCTGTAAAAAATAGATTTTTTAAGATTCCAGCCTTAGTATGTATTTTACGTTAAATGTGTATGCAATACAAATCAAAATTAAAATGGAAATTAAAAGATCTCCAACTTTTATTCTGAGCATTTTTCTCTACAGAGTCTAGTTTAACGTGAAAGAGTGATTTTCCGTATTTTTAAGCCAAACTGAGGTTGCTTTTCATTTTGCATCATTCACTCATGATTTAAATTGAAATTCTTAAAAACCGTTATGTCTCCAGGAAATACGTTTGGTCGAAAATGATCTAAAAGAAGATTTACGTGATGTATTCCCAATGCTACCATATGTGAAAACTTTGGGTATTTTTAATTATTTGTACAAAAATAACTTAATTACTTTGAATCTGGATAATGTCGTAGCTCTGAGAATTTTTGTACGAAACACTTCCTGTCTCTGTAGATAGTTGGGACAAAAGTTTTTGTAAATTAAAATTAATGATTCGCTACTTAAGACGTTCTAGTTTTGTCTAAGCCAAAAAATACTTAAAATTCTGTCATTAATGTCTATTGAATTTTGCTTAAACATTTTCTTAAATTGGCTATCACTGTAGACTAAAAATCGTTAATTAACGAATTTGCTGAAATTAAAGTTATAGGGGTAAATTTTGTAGATTGTTGTAGTTGATACCATTATTTTAAATTAGTTTGTTTTGCAAAATAAAAATAGTATTTATGCATTTTGTGCAATTTTTTCAAATCACAGTCAAAGGTTCTTCAAACGAAAAATATTTAAGGGGCGGCATTTTGAAAATTTGTGTCAAATTAAGAAAATTTGCCGGCCGTGAATACAAATTTTTCCTGATGTTCTAATGGTGAATTTTTTTGGATAGTTTTCTTTTGGAAGAAGGGATTTGAGAATACTTCATGGTGGAATAAATTAATAATAGACTGATCATTGAGAGTTGATCCGAACAGAAAAAGAAACGGATTGAAAACAGGTAGCAATGAACTCTTCTTGGATGAACACAAAAAATTCTTCTTTCTAAAGGCAGGCAGGAATTATTATTACTATTATATTTCAGTCAATACCTGCCGGAAAAGTGAACCACCGTAATATTACTGAAAGTGATATAATAAAAGGTAACTATTAGAATCCGAGTGCTTTCACGTCCTCGATACTTTCCTATATCCTGCACGCTCCTAAATCGTTTCATTGTAACTAGCTTTTTACTTTCTCACATAAATACAAAAAAGATATTCATACAAAAATGTCACATTTTCTTGCAAAAAGTATGAGTAAAATTCAGAATTTTATTATCTGTATTTATAGAATGCGACAGCCATCACTGACTGGATCACTCACTTATTTTCTTCTCACTAAAACTCTAACTTCCCGATAAAAACGCAAAATACAGTAAACCTAACTCCAAGAGACTGCTACAAAATTTCAAATTAAAAATCCGATTAAGGCTTACGTAACCATTAATGTTGGCCTAAGTTTCTCAGCACAGAGCCAATTTAAAAACGCTCCTAAATAATTTTCTAACTACCCTAAAAATGTAAAAATACAGTAAACTCTTTGTTATTATAAGCCCAAGAAACTGCTACACAATTTTTAATTAATCATCCGATGAAGGCTTACTTACATCGCTAATATTTCAGTTTTTTCCTAAATTTAATGGTCTAAGTTTGTCCAAGTAAGGCCAATTTTAGAACACGTTAAGTAAAATTAAATATTTCTGTAAGCACTTTTTTACATATCCTGGTTTTTCTTTTGGTTGAATTCATTGATTGGATCCAATATGTTTTTCAATATTTTTCCTGACTATTTCAAACCAATTATCCGACCCTTTGGCCTAATCCAAAGAGATTTGAAGATTTTGATTTCCTATACTTCTGTTTGTTATATAAGAGTTGTTATTGGGGGGTTGATAACCCTAAGTGAAGCAGGATTATTTGGTTCATTGTTATTTATGGTAGCTCATGGATTTGTTTCTTCTCCAGACCCCCTGAACCCAAAAAAAACATTTTTTTAGCGATCGGTGGGTATGTGTGTGTGTGTGTGTATGTGTGAACAAAATATCTTAAGAACGGAACATCGTACGAACTTGAAACTTAAAACGTAAGTTAGGAGGTACTACTAGAGGACCAGACACGAACATTTTCATCAAAATCGGTCAACCGAAAGTAGTAGTTTATTCGTGTCATTTTTAACTTTTTTGCGATTTTTCAAAAACGGCTCCTTAGATGTTTTTTTAAAACAAACTCATTTACTACATTTTTATTCTCTAGAAGATAGGGTAGGCGCCATGTCTGCTGAAATTCTTGCAGAGGCTGTGCTCTCGTAGAAAAAAATGGTTTTTTAAAGATTGCGGCTTTAATATGTTTTTTAGCGCAAAAATGTATGTAATAAAAGTTGTAGAGTTTAAAAAATACAACACTTATTTATCAACACTTTTTTGTATAACGCATTGTTTAGCGGTTTTCATTGTTGTAATTTCATTTCTAGCGTTTATAGAAGGCTCAGATACCTTTTTGCATGTTAGTAAGGTTCCCCAGAATAGGACGGCCTGTGTGCTCCGCGTGAAGCGACAGTAGATTCCAGTGAGAATGGCTACCAATTGGGGTAGTTCTATCTAAGAAAGATTCCATCATCCATTCTAACATTACTTAAAATTAACAAAGGTGGATCAGATTACTCCATCTGATTTTATAATATGGTAGTATACCGTAGAGCTGTCCTCCTCTTCAGTTCAGTAGAACGAGTGCTCCAGTTATCCAAGGCTACCACAAGGAGGGTAAGTTACATCTCAAAATCTGGATCATACCGACCACCTTCAAAAGAGTATTTTCCATTTCTGATCGCTCCAAACTCTTTTCGGTGCACGAAAACGAGTTCCATCTCTGTAAGTCTATGATACTTAAGAGAACAAATTTTACTTTCTGAATTATCTCATTTTGACCATTTTGTGACTTAAAATAAAATTTTTCTCTGGCACGCTAGAATTATAAAAAAGTTACCAAAAGGACATGCAGTTGTTTTTGTCTTTTCTGAAAAGAATTTATAAAATTTAAGGTGTAGATACTAGGATTGTAATATTTTAAACGAAAAAGCCTCCGCAAGATAATTGGTCCGAAGATAGCAGACGGCCAATACAGGTTACCAGGTCGAGAAGAACTGTACAAAGAAAAACGAACGTTTAGTGGAAACGATTAGGAAAATAAGACTAAAATTTTACGAACACCGGTATAGAATGGACAAAAAACGATTGATAAGATAAAGTTTTTAAACAATAAGAACTAAGGTGTCGGATAAGTGGTTCAAAGAAAGCAAAAAGGGTTATTGAGAAAATCGAAATAAACCGAGAGAACATGGTTGATCGAACCAAATTCAAACAACTGATTACTGACTTTAAGGGCTTCCATTAAGAGTAAAAAGAGAGCACCGGGTGAACGGAAGAAAGTAGAAAAGCCTACAGTGAACGAATACTGGCTACAAAAAGAGTTTCCAGAAATGTTTAAAGTCATCCACGTGGCCTAAATTTGTCAGAATACGAAAAAATTAGGGTTATAATAATATAGGAACATAATATACAAATTTATAATCTGAAAATTATTGCTGAGAAAAATTTAAAAACTACAATATTATTTTTTACCCATCCTGTATGGAATTGGTGCAACAATAAAATTAATATTATTTGTTGTAGTTTTTTATTTCCATAGACTTTCATTGTTGTATTTTACGATATTTTTAGCATTTTTTTGATATTAATGACCTCAATGTTTAATGTATCGTGCTGTTGTATTCAAGAGTATTGCTAAATAATTATTTCAATAAATTTTTTCCGGTCTATATAGGTATTCCGGTCTTAAGAGACCTACTACAATTTTGTAATCCATTGTACATTAAAATTTATATAGGCCACGTAGATTTTTCTTTTTCATTTATATATGTTTTTTTATAAATTTATGTAGGGGAGACTGGAGCAGGTTGGCTCATTTTTCTCTTATTTTTTGTTTTCATTACGGAATCTATGTTTGAAAATTTGTACATTCTTATAGAATAATGGAGTAGATTATTAAAGGATATTTTCTGTTCAAAAATTCACAAAACAAATTTAATGAGGAAATGTCACCTGGGCCAATCTACCTCGTCTACGGGGTACCCCGTCTACGGGGTAGGTTGGCCTGGGGAAGTTGGGCTGGGGAAAGTTGGCCTACCGTAAAATTTTAATTATTTGGTTGAGTTGAGACATTGGAGAATAAAAAGAAACCATTAAAATTTAAAAAACCTATTTTATGTTGATATTTCTTACATTATTACAAATTTAACATAGTGGATATGAAGTTGAAAATATGGAGTTAACAAGAAAAGGGATTAATAATTAACTACTATCCTCATCTAAAAGGACAATAGGATCTTCACAATTCAAACATTTATAAAATAGTCCTTTGACATCATCTTTTACGCAAGAGAGATGCGCCCAACGCTTACAACTACAACACTGAATCCATTTCGCACCTGGGCTGGAAAATGGTTTGAGGCACCTGAGACACAGAACTTCCTCATCATCTTCATCTCGTGGTTTGGGTAGGTGTCCTTTCTTTCTGTTCTTCTTCTGAGGAGATTTATTCTTATTCAGTTTAGCTTGATTTTTACTGGTTTTTTTCGGTAGGAAATAGATTTTTAGTTAAGGATTCCATTTTTTTCTTCAAAGTATTTTCTTTTTTGGCTTTGGCTATTTTTTGCTCTAGTGCCAATGCTTGCTTTGCTGGTGTATCAGTCAGTATAGCAGAAACTGTTTTTCGTTTATTTGCTACTGTTCTTTTTCTCTTTTTCTTGGCTCGGCTTTTCCGAATGGCCTCACTTCCTCTGGAGAAGGAAATGCTAGACAGTTAAGTGATATTGCATTTGATGTTTCAACGAGCTTCGTTACTGATTGCGTAGGCCTACAATTTTCTTATTAGATTGTTGATGGATCCACAACCAACGACATTAGGGTCAGGTCAGTTGCATACGAGGGCAAAAAATCACTGTCGGTAAAAATATCCTTGTTAAAAGGGGAGATACCCGTAACCTAGAACCCAGTCATTATATTTCTGGAAGTAACTGCATTTATTTAAGAGCAGTTTTCACTATTGCAGGAACGTCGTAAATGGTAATAGGGCGTTTATTTAATGATATCTATGCATCACACGGTAAATTCACCAGTATTCCCAGTGTGCGGGGTAGGTTGGCCAGGGTGCAATGTTTTGGTAGAATTTAAAATTTTTTTGAAAATAGACTGGGTCATGCGAGAGTAGGCGCAACTAGGTAGACAGCCCGACAGGATGTCACGTACACATCTGGCAATATGGATAGTACAGCCTACCCCGTCATGGCCCAATCTATTTTTAAAAAAACTTAAAAATTCTACCACAACATTGCCCAATATTTCATGTTTTTAATACATTTGTACTAATTTTTTTACGCTGAATAAAACGATAGTTTGATTGAGCGGTTACCTAGATAGCAAGGGTTCAGGATACTGTTAATAAATTAAAATTTAACTAACGCAAGAATTTGAAATTCCGTACACGCTGTAACAATATAATTTGCTATCATATTAAAATTTTAAACTTGTTGGTCAAATAATAATTCTCGAGTTATACGCCTCTAAACGCATGAAACTCATTGAGGTAGAAAAAAACCGGGTATTTTTGTCTTCCATTCTTAATATGGCAATTTTCAAACATTATTAAAAATATAAGACTATTGTAGGTAAACGCAGAATAAAATGAACTAAATTTTGATGTAAAGTATGTTGAAACCCGACTCGCCGTTTTGGAGATGCAAGGATTGAAACTCGGGTGTATATAGTTTTGAAACCGATAGTAGGTTGCAATATTATTCTCGACCCGATTCAGAATAAGGATCACGTTATCGCTGTAGACCGGGGGTCATTGTGTCTGGTATTAATATAAATACGAGTGCTTAAATCGAAAATAATTTTTTTCATTTCGCTAGGTTATACCAACCGTTTAATACTCGATAAAAATTATAACAGGTACGGTATTAAAAGGAATTTGTTGTTAAACACTCACACTTGCCTTACTATCCTCACTCATCTCCTCTTTCACACTCTTCACTCTCCTCTTACCAATGAAAATAATGAAAAACAATCTCATTTTAATCGGTAGGTAACGCTAAACAAAAATCATCTTCTGTTTAGACTTATTTGATGAGCAAAATATTCTAGTTGATGCTCTGTATGAAGCCGTCCAGTGGTGTAGTGGTCAGCGCAACTGGCTTCTACGCTAGGGGTTCCAGGTTCGATTCCAGGATAGGTCTGGCATTTTTTCATCCAACACCCTTTTCATCGTCTTCATTAGCAATAATTGTAAAACAGTCGGACATAAAATAAAAATAAAACCGCTTGAAATAAAGTTGTTTTGAAAAGTTGTTGGGGTTTTTTAAAATTTTCTTTAATTTTAATCATGTAGGCTACATTTTCCCTAAAATGCATATTAAGGCTCCAATATTAAAAAAATTCTGCCATGAGGGCACAGTCCCCTACGGATTTAAACAGATATGCCGCTTACCCAATCTTGTACTGCTCAAACATGTATAAATAAGTTGATTTTAACAACAATCGTTGGACCGTTTTTGATCAAATTGCATGAAAAAACTGCTACTTCCGTTTGAACGATCTTGATAAAATTACTTCGTACCGGGTCCCCTTATGGTACCTAATCTATATTTTTGAACCTGAAACGATTTTCGGCTTTTTTAGTTATTTTGTTTACACACACACACACACACACACACACACACACACACACACACACACACACACACACACACACACACACACACACAACAGACCAATCGGTAATAACATATCTTTTTGGTTTAGGAGAAAATTAACATGGAAAAATAACTTTCCTTACCTACATATAATTCACAAAGGGGAAGAGAAAGTAAAAATTGCTTGAAATTACTTGTGTGAGTAAAGAGTATTTCTTTTTGATACAAGAGCAACGAATTGTTAATAAAGAATACAGTTACGCGTAAGACTAGATGGCAATGACCTCACAATAACTTGTTGGATTTAGTGCACTGTTGCAGTTATTCAGCTAGTTGCAATTCGTTTATTACATTTACTTAAAATAGACATCTATATTGAACGAATAGGCCTAATTACAAACCGATTACACTGACACTAAACTAAAAAAATCTATTGTTCAATTTGCTGACGATGCTATCTGATATTACAAAATGACACCGCGATTGCTGTTCAATTTTGTTCTCGTTTAGGAATATTTTAGACCATGTAAAGTAACTTAAGACGGTTCTAGAAGCCATTTTTGGCCGGCCTGTGGTGTAGTGGGCACGCAGCTGGCTTCTACACTAGGGGTCTCGGGTTCGATTTCCAGTCAGGTCTAAAATATTTTCATCACTTAGTTTCATCTATCATCCTTCATCGTATGCATTAGTATCGATTTGCAAAACAGTCGAACGAAAAAAGCTTTTGAAAGCCTTTTTATGCAACACACACTCGCAGCATTCACAGTAGTCCTTCCCCTATTTCCGTTTACCCGGTTTCTGCTTTTGTTCTTCCTGGAAGGCCTTCAAGTCAGAAAGTAGTAAGTTAGTCTGAACTTGGCTCGGTCCATTATATTTTCTCGGTTTATTTCAATTTTCTCAGTGTTCTTTCTGACATTAAACCATTTAGGTATATTGTTTTATAGTTCGTTGTTTGAATTTACTATTGGTTCATTGTTATTATTATTTTCAAACTGTTAATAATTTATATTTGACATGTCATATATAATGTATACCTACTATTTTAGGTGGAAATCATTTAAAAAAATTTTAGTCTTTTTATTCCTTGTATACAGCCAAAACGAATTGGGGTTAAAACTGAAAAAATAAGATTTTCTTAAGTTATACCCTAGCGATCTTTGGAATTTATGTTGTAGCCTACTTCAAAAAGTAAACTGAATTAAAAGTAGGCGTACAAAATACATACGAAGTTACTGAGTAGGTTATACTTATGATATAGATTTAGGCCTGACGTTTATTTATTTGTACGAGATAATCTTTGAAATTTTGAAAAAAATTGTTATAGGTGAAATAATACGCCTAAAACAGACAGGTGGAATGTTAAATTAATAGCACTCAATCTGTTAGTTTCAGAGGTACAAAAATAGTTCTATTTCTTGTCATATGGTCAGCCAATTAAATGAATGAATTATTTAAGAACAGAAGAGGTAGAGGTGTAAAAACACTAATCAGAGTTATCCCCTTTGAAAGTATTGAATTTCATTATACATCCAGACCCTGTGGTGAATAAAATGAACGTGTCCTTTACAGGGTGGAAATATGTTCTTTTCAGTTGGCCCGATATGCTGATCAGCATACTTTTCAACTCAGTGAGGAAGGGCTAGGTAAACCACAACTCACTCCTCTATTTACGTAGTAAAATCTCTAGAGGTTTAAACCAGCCTTTCAGGTGATGACCTAAGCAACAACAGGTAAAATAAGATAATATTTTATTTTATTTTTTTTGGTTTAGAATTTTTAGGAAAGTTAGTTGTTTTATCTATCAATAAGTTATTATACTACTATTTATTGTTTACAATGTATAGTAGCCTATTAAGCAGTCAGGTATCAGGTACAGAACAGTACTGCGCACACATCGAACAGTATGTCATAATCCTTTAGTATTTTTACTTTCTCTTGCCTATATGAACATATAGGAAAGAAAGTACCTATTGTTTTCATGTCGATTTTTCGAAATCGAGTTTTTACCGGATCTACACGTTTTCAGACCCCCTGAACCCAAAAAACATGTTTTTAGCGATTGGTCTGTGTGTGTGTGTGTGTGTGTGTGTGTGTGTGTGTGTATACAAAATATCTCAAGAACGGAACATTGTACGAACTTGAAACTTAAAACTTAAGTTACATACCCTTACCGGACCCGACACGAACATTTTCTTCAAAATCGGTCAGCCGGAAGTAGTAGTTTATTCGTGTAATTTTTCACTTTTTTGCGATTTTCTCAAAAACTGGTCCTACGATTTTTTTAAAAATCGCCTTATTTACTTAATTTTTTATGTTCTACAAGATAGGGTAGACGCCATGTTTGCTGAAATTCTTGGTGAGGCTGTTTTCACGTAAAAAAATTGTTTCTTTAAGATTGCAACGTTAATATGCATTTTAGCACAAAATAGTATGGCAAAAGTTGTAGAAAATTTAAAATCCTACAACTTTCATTTCAAACATTTTTTTGTATAACGCTTAGTTTAGCGGTAATTAGCAATTTTCGGTTTTTTCTCACGAAAACGTGTGAAAAATCGATTTTTTTTAAGATTTCGGCCTTAGTATGCATTTTACGATTAAAGTTTATTTAATCAAAATTATAGAAAATTAAAAGACCTACAACTTTTAATCCAAGCATTTTTCTCTACAGAGCCTGGTTTAGCGAGAAAGAGTGATTTTCCGTATTTTTAAGCCAAACTGAGGTCGATTTTCATTTTGCGTGTTTTACTATGATTAAAGTAAGGTTATGTTTTTTGAGTTTAGTTTTTTGTTTATTACTAATGTTAGGTTATATTGGTCATTATTTGAATTGGCAAGAGAAAGTTGTGTGCGTGTTTCAGACCAGATTTTTCCCTTTTTATAAAAAAGTTTTTGAAAATTATTTTCGGGATACATATAAAAAAAGTCATGACCGATTTATGCGAAGAAAGTAATGTAAACCTTTTTAAATCTAAGAGGTTGTACGATTTGTTATAAAGAAATATATTTTACCTGATTTTTACTTCCTCTTGCCTATATGAATATATAGGAAGGATAGTATTGTTTTCATGTCGATTTTTCGAAATCGAGTTTTCACCGGGTCTATACGTTTTCAGACCCCCTGAACCCAAAAAACATGTTTTTAGCGATTGGTCTGTGTGTGTGTCTGTGTGTCTGCGTGTGTGTGTGTGTGTGTGTGTGTGTGTGTGTGTGTGTGTGTGTGTGTCTGTGTGTGTGTGAACAGAATATCTCAAGAACGGAACATCGTACAAACTTGAAACTTGAAACTTAAGTTACATACCACTACCGAACCCGACACGAAGATTTTCATCAAAATCGGTCAACCGGAAGTGGTAGTTTATTCGTATAATTTTTCACTTTTTTGCGATTTTCTCAAAAACTGGTCCAATGATTTTTTTTTAAATCGTCTGGTTTACTCAATTTTTATTCTCTACAAGATAGGGTAGACGCCATGTTTGCTGAAATTCTGCGTAAGGCTGTTTTTACGTAAAATCATTTTCTTTTTAATATTGCGGCTTTAATATGCATTTTAACGCAAAACGTTATATAATAAAAGTTGTAGAAAATGTAAAATTCTACAACTTTTATTTCAAACATTTTTTTGTATAATGCTTAGTTTAGCGGTAATTAGCAATTTTCTGTTTTTTTCTCACGAAAACGTGTGAAAAATCGATTTCTTTAAGATTTCGGCCTTAGAATGCATTTTACGACAAAAGTGTATAAAATAAAATTTATAGGAAATTAAGAGATCTACAACTTTAATTAAAGCATTTTTTGTACAGTGCCTAGTTTAGCGTGAATGAGCGATTTTCCGTATTTTTAAGCCAAACTGAGGTCGATTTTAATTTTGCGTATTTCACTAATGTTTTTTGAGGTTAGTTTTTTGTTCATTTCTAATGTTATATTACTAATGTTAGGTTTATTGTTAATTATTTTCATTGGCAAGAGAAAGTTATGTGAGTGTTTCACACCAGATTTTTCGTAGTATAATACTATTCAGCTATTCAAATATTCTCGCCACTAGCAAATATATGTTGCATTGTGCACAGCTGGAACTGCAGAAAACCGATTGATTTTGCTGCCACAAGGCAACAAAACAAAAAATATTTAAAAAAAAATTTATTTGAAGTCGCATCAACAGCTAGATCATTAGCGACTACGGTGGTTTATGTAACAGTATGTTTTAAGATGTGAAAATTTTCAAACCCTGGCCGGGAATCGAACCCGGGATCTCCGCGTGGTAGGATAACGCGCTACTACTACGCTACGGAGGCGGCCGACAACAAATATTATTTATAAAGAAATTTTCAATTAAACCTCGTTGTTGTTTAGGTCAACAGCCGAAAGGCTGGTTTGAACCTCTAGAGGTTTTACTAAGTAAAAACGAGAAGTAAGGTGGTTTACCTTGCCTTCCTCACTGAGTTGAAAGAGTATGCTTATCAGCATGCCAGGCCCTCCGAAAAGCATTCACTTTCCACTCTGCAAATGACACCTTCACTTCATTCACCACAGGGTCTGGCTGCATAGTGAAATTCATTACTCTCAGAGGAGATAACTCTGACTAATGTCTTTTACACCTCTACCTCTTCTGTTCTTAAATAGCTCACTCATATAAGTGGCTGACTATGTAATAAGAAACAAAACTATTTTTTTTAGCCCTGGACCAAAGAGATAGAGTGAAATTAAAATAACACTCCACCTGCCCGTTTTGGGCATAATTAAACCTTAATTTCATTAGAATCCGTAAAACGCAGCGAGCGGGGGGAGGGGGTTTGATAGTATTAGGCCTACATTCTATTGTGTAGGCCTATACATTATAATAAAAACAAGACTTCAATACACCACTCATCTTAATATTGTACAGGGAAATTATAAAATGCTAATCAGATGCAACAAAACATTTTTTAAACAAAAAAACCCTGGTGTGAAACACTCACATAAATTTCTCTTACCAATGCAAATAATGGACAATTTAACCTAACATTAGTAATAAAACATTACAAATAAACAAAAAAAACTAACCTCAAAAAAACATTAACCAATTTTAATCATGAGTGAATGATGCAAAATGAAAACCAACCTGATTTTGGGTTAATAATACGGAAAATCACTTAGACACTAAACTAGGCTCTGTAGAGAAAAATACTTAAAATCAAACTTGTAGATCTTTTAATTTCCTATAAATTTGATTTTCCACCTTTGTCGAAAAATGCATACTAAGGCCGAAATTTTAAAAAATCTATTTTTTACAGATTTTCATGAAAAAACCAGATAATCACTAATTACTGCTAAATTAAGCGTTTTACGAACAAACATTTAAAATAAAAGTTGTAGATTTTTAAAATGTCTACAACTTTTATTATATAAACTTTTCCCTAAAATGCATATTAAGGCTGCAATCTTAAAAAAATCATTTTTCTCTAAGAGAGAAAGCCTCCCCAAGAATGTCAGATGACATAACGCCTTTTTTATCTTGTAGAGAATAAAAATTGTAGTAAATGAGGCAATTTAAAAAAAAAACATCGTGGGAGTCGTTTTTGAGAAACTCGCAAAAAGTGAAAAATTACTCCAATAAACTACTACTTCCGGTTGACCGATTTTGATGAAAATGTTTGTGTCGGGTCCGGTAGTAGTACCTACCTAACTTAAATTTCAAGTTTCAATTTCGTACGATGTTCCGTTCTTGAGATATTCTGTTCACACACACACTCGCGCGCGCACACACACGCGCGCGCGCACATTACACACACACACACACACACACACACAGACCAATCGCTAAATTAGCATCGCTAAAAAAACATGTTTTTGGGCTCGGGGGGGTCTGAAAGCTTGTAGATCCGGTGAAAACTTGATTTCGAAAATTGATATGAAAACAATACTTTCCTTCCTACATATTCATATAGGCAAGAGAAAGTAAAAAATTCAAAATTTTTCCGGGTAAATTGGAATTTTGGATTAGCGAGCGTTTGGTGAACTACTTAAGGGTTAATGAGACATTTAATGCTGTCTCTACGGATCATTTATTTGTTGTTGATTTAAGAAATCTGAAAATGTATTCGGTTTGATAGAGTGATAATTTTTTCAGAAAATGTAGCTGAAATGAAACCAATCATTTACTAAAAATTAGGGTGCATAATTTACGTGATATTAAGTGTTGGTATTTAACATAATTAACGTTTGTACAGTAAGGATCATTCTGTTCATTAAAAGAAGAAAATGGCGTCAATTTCAGATTTAGTTAGGGGTTGGACTGGATGTTGAATGTATTGATCACTGCAAGCAGCGCCATAGGTTGCAACCTCAGCCAAGGCCCTCCCTTCAACCCCGCAATTCATTCATCCCTTCATCACCATTCATCTGGTCGTGCAACCCTTCCTTATACCGCATATTTCAGGCCAAACATATTTTTAAAAAAGCCGTACTAACTCTTTCACAAATCTATATTCCAATCTATTTTAAGAGATTTTATGATCAATATTTTAACTGATTTTTACATTTTGTATTACCACATTTTACTGATTTTATGAACGTTACAAATGCAATATCCACTTTAACTGTTTATAATATTCTATGTGATCAACTAAGTAGAAAAACTCTACATAGAATTGAACAATTTTAATGCGACTTTTGCAGAAAAATACAAATTACCACTAAATTAAACGTTGAACAAAAAATGTCAACCCAAAAATAAAATATAAAATCTCTAATCAAATGAAGTCAAAAGTATCTGGCGTTTCAATCTTCTCTTGAGGTTTGAGTTGTCGAAGAATTGGAGCAACACAACTTAAAGTAATTTGTAGAAGATCAGTGTAGACGTAGGTCTTTGTGCTTCCTTGCAAATAAGAAAGAAATTTTCTTCGTCATACAAAGTTTCCATGTTCAGATCTCGATAGAGGTTGTCATTCCGAATGTACCACGGAAAACCGATAATATTCCTCAGAACGTTTTTATTATTGAAAGAAAAAATGGCTGTGAGTTTATCGTCCAGTTAAATAATCATATCGTAAATCATATCGTAAACAAGAAATAGACGATTGTTAGAACCAGAAGAAGTCGTAGTATTTCCTTTGTTTGGTGAGGTATGAATGACGTTGGAAGCTAAGAAAGAAGAAGATGAAGAAGAAGAACGTAAAGTTGAAGAAAAAGAACAATTATTTTTCTTCTTCAATCTTCTTCTTCTTTCTCTTTAAATAAGATTATATTTTTAAATCTGAATATTATTCTTGTATTGTTGTATTTCGTCCAGCCCCAGAGATCATGAAAACATGAAATATGAAAATCAGTTTAAACCCATATGGCAACAATTTAGTAACATGGTAATACTTTCTCATTCTACTATAAAAAAGCGAAAAAGTTAAAAAATGATAATTTGAATCCATACTAACACTTATAATATTGTGTATAAGATGTTTGTATTAATCTGAAAGAATTTCCATTGAAATTAATGAACATATCTAACACGAAATTAATGCAAGATAATAAATTCCTTTTAAAAGAATTCCAATAAAAGATTAAATTAAAATAAAATGTAATTAAATTAAAATTAATAAAACATTAAAAAAACCTGTAGTAAAATTTTAAAGTTAATAAAGGCTTACGAGATCTCTTGCTGTTACGTTTATGAAACTTCCGGTATCTCGGTTTACGAGTTATGTGTGTAGTGTATGCAGCAAAAATAGTCCAAGCAGTACTTTTAATTTTTATCCAGATTCAGTAGCTTTGATTTAGTTTGTCTCGTTTTTAATATCGATTGAAATAGGTGCTGTAACTCCTACACAACACAAAATTCAAGAGAAGACTAAAACGCTAGAAAACCTTCGATTTCATTGATTTAGAAAATAATATTAGTTTTTAAGTATACTTCATTAATATTTAACCGATTTTGTAAATCTTCAAGTGTTTTTACGTACATTTAGAAGTAAGAGCAGCTTAAATGCTTCGCTTAGGTAAATTTAACATTATAAAATAAAAGTAGCAATAGGAATATAGAATAAGTTAAAAAGTAACAGTTACCCTAGGGGTTACATCTTTAATAATAACTGCAACTGCTAGTAAAAAAATCTGGTGTGAAACACTCACACAACTTTCTCTAACCAATGCAAAAAATGAACAAAAGAACCTAATATTAGTAGTATAATGTTTGAAATAAACAAAAAACTAACCTCAAAAAACATAACCTTATTTTAATCATGAGTGAATGATGTAAAATTAAAACCAACCGTTGTATTGCTTAATAATAGGAACAGTCACTCTTTCATGCTAAACTAGGCTCTGTAGAGAAAAATTCTTAAAATAAAAATTATAGATCTTTTAATTCCCTATAAATTTTATTATATACACTTTTGTCGTAAAATGCATACTGAAGCCGAAATCTTAAAGATCCATTTTTTACAGATTTTTGTGAAAAATAAAACATAATATCACTAATTACCGCTAAACTAAGCACTATACAAACAAATATTTAAAAATTTAAGTTGAAGGTTTTTAAATTCTCTACATTTTTTTTATTATATACACTTTTGCCCTAAAATGCATATTAAGGCCGCAATCTTAAAAAAAAACTTCTACATAAACAGCCTCCCCAAGAATTTCAGCAGACATGGCGCCTACCGTATTTTATAGACTATAAAAAATGTAGCAAATCAGGCGATTTTAAAAAAATCGTAGGAGCCGTTTTTGAGAAAATCGCAAAAAAGTGAAAAATGACACGAATAAACTACTACTTTCGGTTGACCAATTTTGATGAAAATGTTCGTGTCGGGTCTTCTAGTGGTATCTAACTTAAGTTTCAAGCTTCAACTTCGAACGATGTTCCGTTCTTGAGCTATTCTGTTCACACACGCGCGCGCGCACGCACACACGCACGCACGCACGCATACGCACACGCGCGCGCGCGCGCGCACACACACACAGACCAATCGCTCAAAATATGTTTTTTGTGTTCAGGGCGTCTAAAAACGTGTATACCCAGTGAAAACTCGATTTTGAAAAATGACATGAAAATAATACTTTCCTTCTTATATATAGGGTCTATTCATATAGGCAAGAGAAAGTAAAAAGCGTAGCTACAGGGTATTTTTGTGCTAATCGTAATATTAAGTAGATCAGTATTGAAAAAAAATATTCGTTAGTTTAAGACTAGTTACTATAAACAAATTCACAAAAATCAATTATGCTTCATAAAATTTAATAGTGCTCTAAAAAGTCTAGACGAGCAAAATAAAGGCGAAATCTTTTGACAACCGTAACTCAATAACAATGAATTTTCAGACATGTTTTATAAATTTTTATTTATTTTCACATTTAGATTTACCTCTTGGACTTGAACTTGGTCGTACAACACGTGTGTTAATGAACGCAAACTAAGATTTTGAACGCTAAATCAAAATTGGTTAAGTTATTCTATTTGTACAAAGAGTTTATAAGCTATCAGGAAATATTGATCCGATCCCCCAATAGTTTTCACTAAATTTCGGGCTTAATTCTAGGAGTTTTTATTAAAAATGCTCCCTACTTAATCTATTAAAATGACATATTAGGTATTTTGTTATATTGGGATTTTATTCAACCTAATTTTTGTTTTGTTTTCAGTATTATGGTGTAATTAATTTTTTCATATTTGGTTGTATATTACCGTAAAATGAAAAACTAGGTAAAAGAGTTTCAAATACATTTTTCCATGATATAATTGATATAGGCGACTTAATTTTTTATTTTTACTTTCTCTTGCCTACATGAATACATAGAAAGAAAAGTATTGTTTTTATTTCGATTTTTCGAAATCGAGTTTCACCGGATAGGCCTATACCGTTTTCAGATCCCCTGAATTCCCCAAAAAACATGTTTTCAGCGATTGGTCTGTGTATGAACAAAATATCTCAAGAATTGAAAATTGTAAGAAATTAAAACTTGAAACTTAAGTTAGGCACTACCAGAGGACCCGACACAAACATTTTCATCAAAATCGGTCAACCGGAAGTAGTAGTTTATTCGTGTTATTTTTCACTTTTTTCGATTTTCACTAAAGGGGTTACTACGATTTTCTTTTGAATTGCCTCATTTACTACATTGTTTATGTCTGCTTAAAATCTTGGTGAGGCTGCGCTCTCGCAAAAAAAATGGTTTTTATAAGATTGCGGCCTCAATACCCAATGCATTTTAGGGCAAAAGTGTATGATCAAACGATAAGAAATTTGAAAACCTACAGCTTTTATTTTAAACATTTTTCTTTGTATAACGCTTAGTGTAGCGGTAAATAGTGATTTTCTGTTCTTTCATGTAAATAAGTTAAAAAAAAATCAATTTTTTAAGATTTCGGCCGTAGTATGCATTTTACGACAAAAGTGTATAATCAGACTTATAGGAAATTAAAAGGTCTACAAGTTTTATTCTAAGCATTTTTCTCTACAGAGAGAGTTTAGTGTGAAAGAGTGATTTTCCGTATTATTGAGCCAAACTAAGGTTGGTTTCCATTTTGCATCTTTCACTCATGATTAAAATTAGGTTATGTTTTTTGAGATTAGTTTTTTTTGTTATTTCTAATGTTTTATTACTAATGTTAGATTTGCATTGGCAAGAGAAAGTCGTGTGAGTGTTTCACACCAATCTCTTCATTCTAATAATGAGCTGTTTTACACCAGACTTTTTTCTTTAAACTTACTTTGAAAAAAGAAATAACATTTTCTCGTTGGTAATTAAGAGGCTAGCGAAGCCGTAATCAAGTGTGGGTGAGAACAAACTTTTTTAATAAAATTTTTTTAACAAAAATAACATTCTCAGTATTTGATTTGAGTTCATTTATTGAACTAAATAAATAAGTCTACATTCTATGTATTTTAATTTATAAAGTATAGTCTATTAACTGTAATACCCGGAACACGGAATCGGATTTTTTATGATGTACCGTACAAAACTATTCATTTCAATATTTTGAAATTTTTTAAGAACTAAATAACAATTTTAGTAAAAATGTTAGTCATGTATAAAAATTTAAAATGTATAGAATAATATTCAAAATGATTAGAATCGTTTTTCTGGAAAATTATAGTTTGTAAAATCTGATATAAATTGAATTTTGAATGAAATCAGTAATTTTTAATTCAGTAAGGATAAAGAATTTCTGGTTCCATATTTAAATTTTGTAAAAAGTTTGCTGTAGATATTTACAACCACAAAAATTCATTAACTACAGATCAGGAAAATGGCAATTGAGGATTATTAAACTTTTATGAAAGTCAAATTAGTTTCCCACTTAAATAAATTTGTTACAGTTTTAAAAAACAAGTTAAAATATCTCTATTTAGTATATTACTTAAGTATTACAGGAACATATGCAATTTTAATGTAGAATATGGTTTTCCGTACAACATTGTAACTCGTTAAAAATGTTAAGACTGTTATACAAATTATTTATATGATCCTTTATAGTGTGTAAAATATTCCATGATACTTGTAAGAAAACTTAACAAATATTTATTCAAATATTCTAAGATAAATTTTGGGCGAATATGTCTTGCGTTAAAAATATTAATAGAATTAAAAAGAAACACTAGTGAACAAGAGGAATGTATTCTTTTTGAGAATACAGGTATTACTAGAAATTAAATAATAAAATTATATAGGTTTATGATCAGTAAATGTATCAGATAGCTTACCCTAAAGCGTTTGCAGAGCGGTTGCAAAGTCGACGCACTAGTGTGGTGTGGTATATGGCCCAGAATGTGCTAGCGCTTGTACTTGAGCATTCGACCTGCTAATGCAGGTAGGACGCAGGTCGCGTTTTGTGTTTGTTTGTTATTCCGTTGCTAGGCAACGTCCCAACATGCAATGCGACATGACGTCATCCTTTAAAAGTTCAACTTTCATACTTCTTTTACTGTTTAAATATTATAATATTATGTGAAAATTAATCTGCATCGAACCTACTTCCAATTTAAAAACGGTCTAGCAATATTATAACAATTATTAAAAATGTTCCAATTTTTTCTATCTAATATTAACTGATCTGTTTTCGTTTATCAATATTTTGTTAAAATCTTCTTTCAACAAAAACTCAAAAAAATTGCAATGAAAATAATTTAATTATAATAATTGATTAAGGGGAGTCAGGAGTCAAAAAATACTATTTTTGGACTTTTTTTGGTTTATATTTTATAATATTTCAAAATCTTGTGATTAATTTGATATATTTACTGTTGTTCTACGACGCACCTTTCTACTTTTAGTATTTAAAAAAAAATTGTGCTGCGAATAGACTTTTCTTCTGTGTTTATAACATTAAATCGATTGGTTTTTTGCTGTAACTTCGGTTAGGACTAAGCTAACGTGATGATTTTTGTTTTGAATTGTTTAGAACTTCCCTTTAGTGCCCCAGTAGTTAACAAGACAGTCACAGAATTGTGTGAGTATGGGCACATCTAGGATCTTGCCTGTATCAATACTAGTGGCTGATGACTCCTTTTTTGCAAGGTTCAGTTGAAACGTACACATAAATTTCTATTTCCATTGGCACAATGCATGCTATTTTCAAGCACAGCCTTCTCAACAGCTTGCTTCATACTGCATGAGGGAGAAGTTTGCAAACACAATCTTAATAACTATAAGCTGGGATGCACTAAGTTAAATTTTTCAGATTTGTAATTTCCGAAAAATTCATTTTTTAGCACAAAAGGGACATTTTCTCAGAAACCACTCAACCAATTTTGATGAAAAAACTTCAGGGTAGTTAACCTTCATAAGGATGCATCGGTTCTATGAATATTGAGTCAAAACGTTTTCTGAAATATTTTACAGCTACAAATGTTTCAAACTTTCATAGGTCTAAAAGATGAGCCGAATTTAATTTCTTATCTTTGTTAAAAATAAAAATATTATAAAATTGTTACATTAAAAATTTATATTTATAAAAGCATTATTCTTTTAAAAATACATATGGTTCTAAGCAGAACAAGCTGAGAAAATTTTCCTTAAGTAAGTATGGTGAAGTATAGGACTCCTGTGTCCCCTTAAATTAAGTTAGTGTTTTAGAGGCGTAACATAGAAAACCGACAAATTTTATAGAATAACTTAGTGGAGCAAAACCTTCCGGAATTCACCTGAACTCTGCTACACACAATCGGCTAATATGTTCACAAAACCCTGTTTTGAAATACGGAAATTCAAACTAAAACTGTTAAATAAAGTCCGTACACTTTTTTCATAAATTTTCATGTAGATTATGATATAGATCTCTGTTACCCCAATATTTATAAAAATACATTATTTTTGTTTTCCAGAGGAAGACCTTAAGAGATTAACATAAGAAAGTGGAGTAATGACAGTAAGAAAGCATTTTCAGAGTTAATGAAGAAAAAATGGGATAAAAGAAAACTCAAGAACGATAATTAAAATACAGTAATATGTCTTTAGTCCGGCACGCCTTGGGTTCAGATCTAACAAAAATTATTACTACTACATATTTTGCAGTAATATAAACTTTGTAGTAATATAAAACTTTGCCTGACTAATCTCGATTATTTTCATTTACTCACATTCGGTAATCTGGAAAAATCTGTAATCCGGCATCACCCAAGTCTCAAAAGTGCTGGACTAAAAAGAGGTTACTGTAGTATCATATGCAAATATGATTATCGCAGTCTTAAGTTGACTGAACCAAAGGAAATTAGGTTTTTATTTTGTGTTTTCAATGCAATGCAATTAAAGATTTAACAATTTAATAAAATCTTCAACAATATCCCTGACCGATTGAATACTTCTTTGGTCTTAAAAATTTTACAAACATTCCGATTATACCTGATCACACAATATTTATATGCACAATTTTCATAAAAACGTTCAGCTGTGTTAGTTTTTTTTAAAATATACTTCCTCATTTGAAATATTAACTACCAAAAACTTCAATATTTTCAAAAGTGTTAAAACCAATATACGGTTATGAATAATGACTTTTACAATAAAAACTTAGAAATCTGTATTCTTTTTATTCTCAAAAATATACGAAGGAATATACTTAGATAAAATAATTAATTTGTCAAAATTACAGCGTTTATATAATAAAAATGTTAATATAAATTTGTTGTAAAGAACGTTTACAACGAAAAGAACATAACGATAAACACTAAACTCAAAAATTACCGTACGGAATAGTATAAATAATAAATTACTATACGGAATAGATGGAATCAGTGCTTTACAAGAAAGAAGAAACAGAAAGACTAAAAACAATCGAAAGGAACATTTTAAGAAAGATCTTTGGTCATCTAAAGGACAATGGATGAGTTATCTTTAGAAAAAATCGATCCAGGAATCAACAAAAACTTAGAGACCACAGTGTAGAAACGAGCAGAATTTTATGGACTCATGGTTACGTGAACGAAGACAGACTGAATAAACAGATCTTTGACCAAATAGACCACATCAAAAGTATGGTAGGTATCCAAAAGAAACAGAAGGAGAACAACAGATTTGGAATCCGAAAAGTCGATTTCCAATCCTAGATAGGAGTGATTTCAAAAAATTTATGTTCAACTTAACTATTGAATCCGTAGGAGAAATAATATCACCCAAAATTTCGGAAAAAGAAAGAGTCATAAGATCAAAGTTTGTGAAGGAGAGATGAGCGCAGGCTAAAGAGAAGGTAAAAACCTGGTGAATTCGAAGAAATAGTTGTTCTGAGTGCGCAGCCACCATGTTCTATTCGAAAAAAGTTTATCTAAAAAACAATTCTTTTCTAGTTCCAAATTCAATGAAAAAATTTCAAGGGATTTCTTTAATTCAGTCGGAATAATTCCAGGAGGTCACTGAAAATGTACCCAGAAATGAATAAACAATTCATGAAAATGTATATATTTTTTTATTTGTATACTATATTCCATGAATATATCGATCTATTGAATTTGACATAAACGATCATAAGTAATAAGGAATTAAATTTACTATTCGTAAACAATTTTAAAATTCTTTTTGTGATTTTTAGAAGAGAATCGAACGGAAATTAATGAGACATTCTACTCAATTATTTAGAAAGGTGTTAAATTATGCAAACCGTAGACACAATCCCTTAAGAGTTTCCTTAATAAAATCAAATTCACTACTAGTTCTCTGCTTCTAGAAACAAAGGGTCGCAATAAAAATGTTTTTAATATCTTTAATTTATTTATTTCCTCCGTTATTGTTAGTTTACCTTTTTGTAGGCTACTATTTGGTGGAATTTTAGTTTGTTGTTGTTTAGGTCAACAGCCAAAAGGCTGGTTTGAACCTCTAGAGGTTTACTAAGTAAAACGAGGAGTGAGGTGGTTTACCATTGCCTTCCTCACTGAGTGGAAAAGTATGCTTATCAGCATGCCAAGCCCTCTGAAAAGCACATATTTTCCACGCTGTAAATGACACCTTCACTTCATTCACCAAAGGGTCTGGCTGTACAATGAAATTCATTACTTTTAGAGAAGATAACTCTGATTAGTGTCTTTTACACCTCTACCTCTTCTGTTCTTAAATGATTCAGTCATTTAATTGACTGACCTAAACTAAATTTTAGTTTATGTTAACAAATATTTTTGGATGTTTCTTGCTCCCTTAGACTTGGCATTTAGAAAAATATTTATTTATCAAAAACAATGCAATATGCAAACAATACAAATCTTAAATAACTAATTTTCCAAATCCCGTATAGGTCTTAAAAGTCTGATTTTTATAAAAAATATTCGAGTCGGGTCCCTTCATGGTACCTAAACTTAAGTTTGAAGTTACACAACTTCGTACGTTATTTCGTTCTTGAGATATTTAATTCACACTCACACACGCGCGCGCGCGCACCAATCGCTAAAACATGTATTTTGGGTAAGGGGGCCTGAAAACGTTTACATCCAGTGAATACTCGATTTCGAAAACTCTACATAAAAACAATACTTTCTTCCCGTAAATACTCATATAGGGCAAGATAAAGTAAAAATATTATTCAAAGAATTAGTAGATGTTTACAAATAAATCTCTACTCCGTCCTTTACGAATATGGCTATAAAATCTTTGGTATATCTAATCCTGTAATTATTACCAAACTGCAACAGTTATGCTGCAGTCCGGGGTTTGATTCTCGGTTTGTTTTGGCATTGTTTTATCTCTCATTTTCATCACCTTCCATCGTCTACATTAGCCTTAATGTGCACAACAGTCGATTGTGGTAAACAATAAAATTTCTTTATTTAGTTCTACTCTAGAGATTTCAACCAGTCTTTTGGATCCTCTGGGAAATTAACTCTGAATTCATTATGAATTTCAACGGTATTTTTATGATTATTCTACTGCCACTACAGCATGTCAATTCGTTGTTCTCTGGAGAACATATTAAACCACTGCAAAATATTACCACGCGAAGATTACCAACAGACCAATCATCAGAAACCAATACTGTACAGTAAACAAAGGTATTTTATAGGTGCTGCCGCCAACTTATCGAAATTTTTAAGCTATTACATAAGGACGTCCATAACGGGCAGGTGGAGTGTTAAATTAATTGCACTCGATCTGTTGGTTCCAGGGATACAAAACATAGTTCTGTAGCTTATCGCATAGTCAGCCAATTATGACTGAACAATTCAAGAACGAAAGAGGTAGAGGTGTAAAAGACACTAATCAGAGTTATCTTCTCTGAGAGTAATGAATGTCATCATTATACAGCCACACACTGTGGTGAATGAAGTGACGGTATCATTTACAGGATGGAAAGTGGGTGCTTTTCGGAGGGCCTGGTATGCTGATAAGCATACTCTATCAAATCAGTGAGGAAGGCAATAGTAAACCACCTAACTCCCCGTTTTTACTTAGTAAAACCTCTATAGGTTCAACCAGCCTTACGGCTGTTGACCTTAACAATAACAACATAGGGACGTGACTAATACGTCATTATGCATGTACATAAAATAGAGCACTGTGCATTTATCAAACTGTTGTTTATTATTATTGTTTTCATGGTAATATAGATATCTACTGTAAAACATTACGCTAAAATTTATTTACCCACATTATTGTTACCATTTGATTTTCACAAGAACAATCCCTGCGCAGGAACCAGGTTAAACAACTATATCAACAATTCATATGAATTTGTATGAAATATTTGAACGATGGAAACTGTGTGCATACAAATCAAGAGATTAACATTACAACAAATAATTCAGGTTCTTTCGAGATCTGGTTGCAAAAAATTATGAACAGACTTCTTTTAAAATTACAAGAATTATTTATTTACGAAATAATATTTGAATTACTTCTTAATTACAATTAAATTACTGAAACAGGATTGATTTTAAACTTAAAGCCTAAATGAAACAAAAAGGATGACAAATTTTACCTCTGAAAAGATAAAACCTCTTAAAAATCAATTATAAAATTTTTAGTTGGCGAAAAGTTTTTTCAACTTCATAAATTTACTAGAAATGCACTAAACATATTCCTGCAAATGTTAATTTCTTACAAACAAATTAATAATAATTTTTAGGCCTATCAATATAGGTACCAGTGTATGTAAAAAGGCCTATATGATAATTTAAGTCTATTGTAATACAAATAAATATGTTTGGAGTGATTGGGTATTATATAGAAGAGCAACTGGCTTCTACGCCGGAGTCCCGGGTTCTACTCTCGGTCAGGTCTAGCATTTTTTCATCAATCATTTTCATTATCATCTTTATCCACCGTCTACATTGGTGGAAATTACAAAACAGTCAGACGTAAAACAAAAAAAAATTGTATAACATAATGGAAAATATCATGAACAAACTAATAGGTCGAGTTCAACTTCTTTACTGTAAAACTAACACTGCTTTAAGTCTATATAGGTTTAATAGTCCAGTAAAAATAAGTTAAAATTTGGTAAAATCTACATTGTTGTTGTTTAGGTAAACAGCCGAAAGGCTGGTTTGAACCTCTAGAGTTTTCACTTAGTAAATCGAGAAATAAGGTGGTTTACTATTGCCTTCTTCACTGAGTTGAAAGAGTATGCTTATCATCATGCCAGACCCTCCGAAAAACATCCACTTTCCATTCTGCAAATGACAACTTCACTTCATTCACCACAGGTTCTGGCTGTATAATGAAATTCATTACTTTCAGAGGAGATAACTCTGATTAGTGTCTTTTACATCTCTACCTCTTCTGTTCTTAAATGATTCAGTCATATAATTGGGTGACTATGTGATAAGAAATAGGACTATTTTTGTAGCTCTGGAATCAACAGATCGAGTGCATTATTTAACACTCCACCTGTATCAAAATCTACATAAGCATAAAAATCATTATATTTTTATTTAACGCTGATATGTTCACGCGGCGAAATAAATGGTACAAAAAACTAAAATAACCTATTCGTTAATCTTAAGCTTTACTATATCGTACTAATTCTGTGACTAATTTTGTTGCTGCACCTTCAAAACTTAGAGCGTGGCATGACTTCACGTAGAATGGGTCAATTTCAAAGCAATTTTCATTTAAAATCATACATTCAGAGAAAAAGCAATTAGGCGTATGGAGTCAAACCCTTTTAACTGTATGGAGACCATCATAGAAGAAGCTTCAACTGCTTATCCCTCAACTGTCAATTTTTAAACTGATAATTTATGTATAGCAAGATACCTTTTTACAAAATTTAAATATCTACAATTACAACACAAGAAAAAAAATAGGCTACTTATTTGCTAATACCTCCTCTAAATTGTTTGAGAAAAAAATGACATAAGTAAAAAACAAAATTCATCATTAAATACTAGGTTAAAATAGATTTCGTACCGTGGATTTATTTTCTTTAAATTTATAACCAAGATTTATGAGATATTTTATATCTCATAAATATATATTATAGGCCTACTAAAAATCTCACTTGCTGCGATTTACGGCAAACTGTACAATCATTACTTTCAGAGGAGATAACTCTGATAAGTGTCTTTTACATCTCTACCTTTTCTGTTTTTAAATGATTCAGTCATTTAATTGGCTGACCATGGTGGTAAGAAACAGAACTATTTTTATTTAGCCCGGTAACTAACAGATTGAGTGAAAAAAATTTAACACTCCACCTGCCTGTTTGGGTATAATATTTGTTTAATACAAATTATTTAAATTGCTACATCCAGGATTAATTTTAACCCTAATTTCACTAGACTATTTCCTACGTCAAGTCAAATTGGCCTACCTATTTAATTGAAACATATCCATCTCACCTTCCCTGTCGTCCAACTTCAACTGAGTCTATTTTAGTAAATTATATGACATAATTGTATATATATTAATTGAACATAAGTAACTTCTATTAATAATGCATTAAGGATAATTATTCTTAGGCAATTTTAATAAAGTATTCTATAATAAGTGCCTCAGCTTAATGACACATTAATCAATACTTGATTGTACATAACGGGGCTAAACTACAACCGATCTCGTTTTCAAATATGTTACTTTACAAGTAGGGGAGATCCACACCCTAGGTATATAGGTGTATTATATGTATATATGTATATATTAATATACATCAACAACCCAACTTCCAACTGGGGTTTTCACTCGCACAACTCTTTCCTTTTTTAATCGTTTACGACTACAATAAAACACATCAAGTAACTTTATTAAAATTCCCCTTTCCACCTCGTACAAAGTTAAAAAATATTATAAAACACCCCAAAGAGTTTTACTGTTACAGTTTTTATGTTGGTCATTAATAAAAAATGTAATTTACTGTAAAAATTAAAAAAAAGATAAGTATGAGCTTGTTAGATTTATTCCTGAGGGTAGAAGTGAATCTGAATAAAGAAATGCTGATGGTTTAAGAGTATTCGATACCGAACAAACATAAGTACGTACACTCACAATAGAGAGCGATTTACAAGAGTTGTAGTCGATCATCATCGAATGGAGTCGGCACCCTAACAATAATAATTTAGTAATGAATTTTCTTAAAAAATTGGAATCTCAACATAAATTTGGCAATTCGAAATACATTTTCAACTTTATTTACAATTAAATAATACGCTTCTAAAACGGATCCACAACTACAGTACAAGAAACAAACATTTGATTTTTTTGGTTTTTTTGCATGAAGCGACAAAAACACTATTCCAAAGACATTTTTGTTATCTAGCCCCAAAACTGTTCAACTTAATTTTACAAAATTATAAAAATACAGTCGATTCCGGTTATCATGAAAAGAATCCATATGTTCCGATCCATATACTAACATTGAAATTACATCTGATTTAGTGAACTCTTAACTCCGATTATAGTGAACTTGAAAACCCTAATCACTCTCGTTACAGCGATATTCCATACATAAAAACGATTCAATAGAAAGTAACAAGTTTACCACTTGTTATTCTGTTTCATACAGAATAACATACATACATTTTGTAAACATAACAATAGAGAATGAGTAAGGATATTATCCAGTGCAATCTGTGAATGAGGTAAACAATCCCACGATCAGGTGGCTCTGCAAGGTGTCACAACTCCAATAAGGTTTTTGGAAGTCGCCGGTAACGCGGATACTACTGTTAAAAAAGCACGAAACATCGAAAAATTACTTGGGGAAAATGTTAACACAGCAGCCCAAAACAACAAAGAACAACTAAATACTTTAAAACAAAGTAGCCTATCGTAGAATTATTACTGTTGTATAAGTCATCAACCGAAAGGCTGGTTTGAACCTGTAGTGGTTTTACTAAGTAAAACGAGGAGTGAGGTGGTTTACAATGCCTTCCTCACTGAGAGAAAAAGTACTTTTATCAGCATACCAGACCCTCTGAAAAGCACATATTTTCTACTCTGAAAATGACACCTTTACTTCATTCACTACAGGGTCTGGCTGTATAATGAAATTCATTGCTTTCAGAGGGGATAACTCTGATTAGTGTCTTTTAAATCGCTACCTCTTCTGTTCTTAAATGATTCAGACAATTAATTGGCTGACCATGTGATAAGAAACAGAATTATACTATTCATATAGAAATTTTCTTTTCAAAAAATGTTTTTAATTGATCTCATTTGCGCTTTCTTATCAAACACTTTCGATCATATGAAACTATATGATATGTATTACCAAACTTGTTAGAAAAATACTTTTGGGTATTAATGAACCAATTAGACGAGTCTCTAGAGGTTTACTGTAACCAAACTCGACTATATATGGTGATTAACATAAGTTTAAAGATGAATTACAGATATCGCTTTTCAGCGTCGGTAAGAAGTACACAAAGAAAATGATTTAACCCTTAAATCTGTGAGTTCACATACTAATACTTCGATTTTGGATGAACCTTGAAATCAGTGAGCTTACATCCTGATATTTCGATTTTGGATGAACCCTGAAATCTGTGATCTCATATCCTGATATTCAGATTTTGGATAAGCCCTTAAATCTGTGAGCTCACATCCTAAAATTTCGATTTCGGATGAACCCTTAAACCTGTGAGCTCACATCTTGATATTCGATTTTGGATGAGCCCTGAAATCTGTGAGCTCACATCCTGATATTTTGATTTTAGATGAGCCCTGAAATCTGTGAACTCACATCTTGATATTTCGATTTTGGACGAACCCTTAAATCTGTGAGCTCACATTTTGATATTTGATTTTGGATGAGCTCTGAAATCTGTGAGCTCACATCCTGATATTTTGATTTTGGGTCAGCCCTTAAGTCTGTGAGCTCATATTCTGATATTTCGATTTTGGACGACCTTGTATTTGAAAAAGAAGTACTAAGTCGATCTATCCTAGGACATGGGAAACCATAGTTGGATGTTTCCTATTGATCAAACATAGTTGGTTGAATTACCAGCTAGTGCATCAATTTAATAGTAGAGATAATAAAATACAAGATTATTGATATGTAGCTATTAATTTTAGGAAATAAAATAATTTATTGTTGTTAATTAATAATAGACATGGATTATAAATACTATAGAGACTAGCATTTCGTGGTTTGTTTTTCATAATTTCAAAGTAAGAAATAAGAGTACTCAACAAAATAATATTTTACCAAATTATTAATCATAAATCGTTGAGGAATCACAATCACAATGAATTCAACCCACATTATATAAACGAGGTGAGTTGTATGTAGCTGATTTTATTAAAAATATTTCTTTAGGGAGAATTTTATGATGAAAAGGAATTTTTAAAATTCTAATTTATTTATTCATAAAGTAAAGAAATAAAGAAACGTATAAAAATTATTTAAATTCACATTTTTATTCATGACGGGGACGGGGAAGGAAAATATCTTTACCTAAATAAGTGATCGCATAAAAAAAGAATTTGCATAAACTTGTATTGTAATTCTGGAATAATAATTGTAGCTGGGTTATATAGATCAATAATTCCAAGGGAATTCACTCAACATTTTACCGATAGTATATGTATTTAATAAAAGAAATCAAAAGACCGTCTTAAATCATTATAAATGACTCAATAATCCGACAATTAAGTCACTAGATAACAAACGGTTTATCAAAAATGAATATCAGGGGTTTGTAAATAAAAGACACACCTCCTAGTCGTAGACTATTGTTTAGGTCAACAGCCGAAAGGCTGGTTTGAACCTCTAGAAGTTTTACTAAGTAAAGCGAGGAGTGAGAAGGTTTACAATTGCCTTCCTCACTGAGTACAAAAGTAGCCTATGCTTATCACCATGCCAGGCCCTCCGAAAAGAATCTACTTTCCACCCTGCAAATGACACCTTCACTTCATTCACCACAAGGGTCTTGCTGTATAATGAAATTCATTACTTTCAAAGGAGAAAACTCTGACTAGTGTCTTTTACACCTCTACCTCTTTTTTTCTTAAATAGTTCAGTCATATAATTGGCTGACCACATGATAAGAAACAGATCTATTTTTTGTAGCCCTGGAACTAGAAGATCGAGTGCAAATCATTTAACACTCCACCTGCCTATTATGGGCATAGACTATCAGGTAGGAAAAAACCTACCCGATAATCTATCTACCAATCTATCTAATAAACTACCTGCGAAGCTACTGTGGTTGAAAACGTGGTGCAGGTATTAATTCAATATAAAAGCGAATAATTGTTAGTGATTACCGGTATACTTTGATGGTTGGGGTTAAATGAGTCATACTCTCTAAGGATTGGTCGACCTGAGTTAGTACAAGACTCACCTCATTTACATGCCATATATATCACCTCCAATTCATTGGCTCGTGGGGTTGCTTGTTGCTCTTAAGGGGGGACATACCCTGAAAAATTGTATAAAAATAAAAAAAAAATTTTATTAGCTTTTTTGATTCTCTGATATTTTCTGAATATACAAATATATTTACTTTTTAGAAAAAGTTATTTTAAAATAATATAAAAAAAATTTCGTATCATGTTTTACGCAGTTTTTCGTGTAAAAACATCAAATTTTAAGTTAAAATAACTTGAAAACGGATAGTCGGAAATTGATAATTTTTTCACAGATTTGAACTACGTTTCATTCTCTATTATTCAACTTACACACCGATATAGTGAACCACAAGTAGTGTGTTGTTTCACGTTTAGTAGTTCCATGCGACTAATGTAAGTAAGAACAAATACATAAATACTAAAAATTATCTTGTTTTTGCGTTTCCCGCAACTTTTTTTTCACGTGTTTCAGAATCTTTGTTAAATCATATTTTAGTTTCTACACCACCTAGAGAGATAATTTTTTTTTTAATGATGGGATTTTTATGCTCTATGCAATGTGGTATGGAAAATACAAAATATTCATTCCTACAATTTTAAAACTGTTTTAAATTTACTACAGGGTGGATTTACCGCATTTTTTTTACAAATAATTGTCTAAAAATTTAACTAGGTAAAATAATTGAAAATGAATACCACAATTCATAGACAATAAATTTCCCATTAATTTGAGCTTACTTGCATGAAAATTCAGTAAATGATACTCAAGAAATTACTTAACAAAAAAATAGCGGTTTTTCATCCCCAACCCTAATTATAAGGGTTGTTGAGAAAATATTCAACTCATTTTATGAACAGAGATAAGTAATGACTTGAAGAACAAATTTGCAAATGCACAATCATGTAACATTAAAGGGGGGGAAATTTTTTTCAAGGGTATGTCCCCCCTTAATTTAACAGACTGCAACGCACACATATCAGGGATTAAAACATAATTGCCAGATTGGATCTTTAGCACCTATATCACGTTCGCTAACGAGTGACTTACACCGGGTGTCCCACAAAGAGGTTGCTATTTCTGAATTAATATCCGGACGTATCGCACACTCTACAGACTGGAAACTTTACAATAATAATAAATATATATGTAAAATAGTACCCTCGAAATTCATTTGCTTATGATTAATCAAAACAATGGCGGAAAGTAATTTTATTTGCATAACCATTTCCAATTGGTGATTTGTTACAATGTTACTTAAGTAATAAAATGAAAAAAATCTGGTGTGAAACACTCACACAACTTTGTCTTGCCAATGCAAATAATTAACAATAAACCTAACATTAGTAATAAAACATTAGAAATAAACAAAAAACTAACCTCAATAAACATAACCTAATTTTAATTATATACGTATATGAAAAACGCAAAATGAAAATCAACCGCAGTTTGGCTTAAAAATACGGAAAATCACTCTTTCACACTAAACTACTCTCTGTAGAGAAAAATGCTCTGAATAAAAGTTGTAGATCTTTTAATTTTCTATAAATTTTACTATATACACTTTTATCGTTAAATGCATACTAAGGCCAAAATCTTAAAAAATCGATTTTTCACACGTTTTCGTGAGAAAAAAACAGAAAATCGCTAATTACCGCTTAACTAAGCGTTACACAAAAACATATTTGGAATAAAAGTTGTAGAATTTTAAATTCTCTACAACTTTTATTATGTACATTTTTGCGCTAAAATGCATATAAAAGCCGTAATCTTAAAAAACAATTTCTTTACATAAAAACAGCCTCACCGAGAATTTCAGCAATCATGGCGCCTACCCTATCTTGTAGAGCAAAAGAAAAAGTAGTAAATCAGGCAATCTTTAAAAAAATCGTAGAACCAGTTTTTTAGAAAATCGCAAAAAAGTGAAAAATACACGAATAAACTACTACTTCCGGTTGACCGATTTTGGTGAAAATGTTCGTTTCGGGTCCGGTAGTGGTATGTAACTTAAGTTTTAAGTTTCAAGTTCGTACAATGTTCGGTTCTTGAGATATTTTTCACACACACACACACACACATACACACACACACACACGCACGCACGCACGCACACACACACACACGAGCGCGCGCGCGCACACACACACACACACACACGACCAATCGCTGAAAACATGTTTTTTGGGTTCAGGGCGTCTGAAAACGTGTAGATCCGGTGAAAACTCGATTTCGAAAAATCGACATGAAAACAATACTTTCCTTCCTATATATTCATATAGGCAAGAGAAAGTAAAAATATGTAAGTGATAAGTTATTAATGAACACAATTTGGTTCATTAACCTTTATTCGAACTGATGTCCACCAATAGCTATGCACTAATAGCAACGAAACTAAAATGAGTCATTAGCGTTTATGAAAAATTGCCGCCGTTTTTTAATTTTTTTTAGTTTGGCAGTGTGAGTTGATTTGTATCAACAGTATCATTTTTGATATTATTTTCTTATTCCGCCATTTTGTTTTGATTAATTATAAGCAAATGAAACTCGAGGGTACTTTTTTACATAACTCTTTATTATAACAGTAAAGTTTCCAGTTTGTATAGTTCAGCCGCTCTAAGTTTGCTCCTGCTGTCAACAAACCAAAACCAGCTACTACAGGGTGCACGCTAGAGTCCGTGACTTTATGGATGTCGTATTCCTATTAAGTCAACTATTTTTTAAATTATAAGTAGGTACTTAAAGTACTAAAAACATCAGTCGTGATATGATGTAGGCCTAACAATTTAATTTATAAAAATACTTTTAGAAGTATTTTGTATTTAAATACTTTTGAAAGTATTTTGTTGTTACTTTTTAATCAGCGTGTACACATTTAGATATAATGCGCATGCTCAGTGACGTCATTATTTGTTTACATTAGGAGCAAACTTAGAACGGCTGAACTGTAGAATGTGCGATACGTCCGGCATATTAATTCAATAAAAGGAACCTCTCGTGGGACACCAGTACATGATTAAGCGCCGGCCAGTTTATTCATATAGATCCAGCAGTAAAAGAAGATGTTGCCCACATACCGAGAGTTTCTGATGAGACCTACATCACAGACCACGACTACAATTTTACTGAAATGAGTTAATATACTTTGTAATAACCTCAAATTTATAACTAAATACTAACTTCCTTTTTTTACTATTTAATTTTTTAAGGTGGAGCATGCTGGATTTATTGTACTACCGAGTGATTTTTTAGTCCTGTTACCTAATTGTTAATGTCTGGTAATTTATTTTTAAGAAAGGGAAATTTTGTTTTGTGACACGAAGTTGGTAGCCCTACTCAACCGGTATAGATGCGGGTGTGTGAGTTGATTCTCCTTGAGCTGTGTAAAATTTTGTGCCGTTTTCGGTCGTGTTATGAACAGAATGTCTTTTACCCTAGAACAACGTGTTTTCATTCTTGAACAATATTTCACTACGAAATCGTACGCGATTGTAAAAGAATCATTTCAATTAAATTTGTTGGGATGTTCTACCGCAAAAAAATTCAATTTCTAGGTTAAAAAACCGATTTTGAGAGACAGATAGTGTTTTCACATTCTCTAAAACGTCATATGTCAAGAGACCACTACGTTTTCTGTCGCAAACAATACCTGTCTCTCGAAATCGGTTTGTTTGCCTAGAAATTGACATGTTTTCTGATAGAAGAACACCAACAAATTTAATTTGAAATGATTCTTTTACACTCACGTACAATTTCGTAGCAAAAATATTGTTCAAAAATAAAACCCGTTGTTCTAGAGTGAATACATTCCGTTCATAACACGATCGGAAACGGCACAAAATTTTACACAGCTCAAAGAGAATCAACACACCCTGCCGTATTTTTACCGGTTGAGTAGGGCTACCAAATTCGTGTCTCAAAACAAAATTTCCCTTTCTTAGAAAAAATTACCTGACATTAACAATTGGGTAACAAGACTAAAAAATCACTCTGTACTTTGAAATTTGTTTGGGCGAATGTTTGAGCAACTCGGTCTACATCAAAAAAATTAAATATACGTTATTTTTTGTAGATCAAGCGTCCCACATATTAACCACTGTAAGTTTGCTCAACTGTGCAAAATGTTTATCACAATGTCACCGGATGTCGCCACTTAATGTCACCAAGTGGCGAGTTGAAACCTTTACATTTTGGTGGCCCTGGAAAGAGCAGTTTAAGCGGTGGTCGTCTTGATGGGAAGCGTCGGTCGTAGTCGTCGTGGCGGTCGAGGAGCTGGGTGACACGGCGTGTCGTCGTTCAGCGGAGACATCATCTTCTTCCCTCGCAGTAGTGCGTCGATAGCTGCTTCGTCGGATCCGGTGGGCGTAAGGCTCGGTCGAGGGACCGCTGTGGGCATCGCTCGCGTCAGCGAGCGATGACGGTCCGGTCGACGGGTTACGGTGACGGGTCGGCGAGCGGAAGCATCATCTTCTCTCTTGTGGGGCCGTCGATTAGTCTTCGCTGGAGTCCTGTAGCCGTGTGCCGTGGTGGACGTCTTGTCTGCTGTCTGGATCGGAATTGAATCTCCCCGTTGAGTGTAGCGCTCTTTATATAGTTGCCGAAAGCGGTGTGGTAGAGGGCGGTTACTGGTTTGGCCTTGATGTCAAAGGCCTCTATCGGTACGCACACAAGCCTACCGCCCCTCTCGGAACTACTGGCGGCTCCCTCTGTCGCTACGTCGGAAGCTTTGTAGCCGGCAGCACAGTACTTAATCAAAGGGGACGACGGTGACAACACCATTACGTTTATCACACCTATCAACTTACCCAGTGACCAAGCTTCCAAATATGCACCACACATCCCTATAGCCCGTTACGAACTGATCGTGCCAAAATAATCAGACCAGTAATCAGTATTTACATAAGTTTAGCAAATAGCAAAAATACAATAGTACAAATGTGAGCCATCAGTCTATTTTAATAAGACCAAGTGACACATATATGGAATGTTTTGTGCCTAGAGACGCGTTGGCGAATAAAATGAGCCAGGTGGTACATTTTAAAGATAATTTTAAAAAATATCGGTAGCAAGCGCGTTATTCATGTATTTTTTTTTCTTAAAGATCTTTGAGGAGCAAACTTTTAAAACGTGTTTCCTCATAGTAATGCAAATTTTGGCGAAACGTAAAAACAATTTTTAATATTAAAACTCTGTGAATTACTATAACTTTTTAATTGCTGCGATAGTTATATAAGATTAAAAGACGTATAGAGAGGTTTAAAGTCAAATTTAGTCATAGTAAACGAAAATAAGGGATTTTACGTTGAACACAAATAATTTTGAGGTTAGATATGAGGTTCAGAAACCTGTTTTGAACAATTACATGAATAAAACACTTTTTGACCAAACTCGAATTTTTACATAATCAATCATTGTTTTAATTGTGTGATAATCAAATATATATACTTCATGTTAATTTCGAATGTTTTTTTATTAGGAATGTTTATTTTATTTTTTTATAAAAAGCTAGCCTAATTATGAAAAAAACCTTGAAAAATTTACACTCGTATCCTATTTTATCATATTAATTTCAATTTTAAATGTTTGCAGCAACCTCTTCTAAACGTTTTCAAAGTTGTTAAACATCATTGGCAATTTCCATTGAAACACTTTCACAAGCCAAGTTTTTTGAGTTACAAAATGTTTTTACTGTAAAAGTAGAGTCAATCAGAAATTTTGGAAGAGAGTATATCATTGCTGCGATTGGTTGTTGGACATAATACTTTTTCAACGAAACAACTAACTATGGACAAAAGACACTTTAAATGAAAGCTGATTTTCATTCCCAATTTAACAGGGTACGATTTTTTTGATTGAAATCATAAATTCAGTTCAATTCTAGAGAGTAAGATGTATAAGACTGCATGTTTATTACTCCGTTTTTATTACTTTCTCTCGCCTATATGAATATATAGGAAGGAAAGTATTGTTTTCACTTCGATTTTTCGAAATCGAGTTTTCACCGGATCTACACGTTTTCAGACCCCCTGAACCCAAAAAACATGTTTTTAGCGATTGGTCTGTGTGTGTGTGCGTATACAAAATATCTCAAGAACGGAACATCGTACGAATTTTAAACTTAAAACTTAAGTTACATACCACTACCGGACCCGACAAAAACATTTTCATCAAAATCGGTCAACCGGAAGTAGTAGTTTATTCGTATAATTTTTCACTTTTTTGCGATTTTCTCAAAAACTGGTCCTACGATTTTTTTAAAAATCGCTTGGTTTACTCAATTTTTTATTCTCTACAAGGTAGGGTAGGCGTCATGTTTGCTGAAACTTTTGGTGGAGCTGTTTTCACGTAAAAACATAGTTTTTTTAAGATTATGGCTTTAATATGCAATTTAGCCCAACAATTTATACAATAAAAGTTGTAGAAAATTTAAAATTCGACAACTTTTATTTTAAACATTTTCTTGTATAACGCTTAGTTTAGCGGTAATTAGCGATTTTCTGTTTTTTTCTCACGAAAACGTGTGAAAAATCGATTTTTTAAAGATTTCGGCCTCAGAATGCATTTTATGACAGAAGTGTATAATTAATTTTATAGGAAATAAAAAGATCTACAACTTTTATTTAATGCATTTTACTCTACAGAGCCTAGTTTAGTGTGAAAGAGTGATTTTCCGTATTTTTAAGCCGAACTGAGGTTGATTTTCATTTTGCGTCTTTCACTCATGATTAAAATAAGGTTATGTTTTTTGAGGTTAGTTTTTTGTTTATTTCTAATTTTTTATTACTAATGTTAGGTTTATTGTTAATTATTTGCATTGGCAAGAGAAAGTTGTGTGAGTGATTCACACCAGATTTTTTTTTGTAAGAAAACACGTTTTGAATGTTTGCTACTCATTTATAGTCATGTTTCTTCACCATATCTTACAGAACTTCTAGATATTTTTCTCGGTTTCTTTCTTTAATTTATCCAAGTACAATACATACATATATTTTATTTCGTGGCAAATATAAATTATTTATTTAAAAGTAAAGTTCTAAATTGTGTCTGTAATCAGAGCACAAATAAAATAGCTTAATTTGGTATAACTACATTTTTTGGTAATGAATTTTTTTGTTATTTCAAAATAAATTGAAAAAGTACAAAACAGACAGTAGAATTTCATATCAGGTAATTGTGGCCGACGGGGTTATGAAGAGTAAAGCAATAACCAGCAAGGCGAAGATAGATTAAGTAAGGCCATGTGATAATATTAAGAATGCGGGCCCCTTAAAACATATGAACATGGTACCCGGATCTCTTAGTAAACTTCCATTCAATTGCAGTCCAATAAACGAGCAGGCCCGTTAAAATGTGATACGATTAACGATAACGTTGTAACAGATACACTGTCGTCAGTTAATGTAGTCTGCACTAACACTTTTCTAATAGTGTTAGGTCGACTGTGAATGTTGCTAACTTTATCTTACATTTTAGTTTTAATTTTATCAAGTTTAAATTTTTAAAATGCATTTAAATAGAATTAATGAATTGGTGAGTCAGTATTTATGAAAATAAATAAATGTGACCGTCCCTACGAAAACGTACCTTATTTTCACCCAAGTCAAAAATCTGGTGTGAAACACTCACACAACTTTCTCTTGTCAATGCAAATAATTAACAATGTAACCTAATATTAGTAATAAAACATCAGAAATAAACAAAAACACTAACTTCAATAAATATAACCTAATTTTAATCATGAATGAAAGACGCAACATGAAAATCAACCTCAGTTTGGCTTTAAAATACGGAAAATCACTCTTTCAAGCTAAACTAGGCTCTGTAGAAAAAAATGCTCTAAATAAAAGTTGTAGATCTTTTAATTTTCTATAAATATGATTAAACACTTTTGTCCTAAAATGCATACTAAAGATGAAATCTTACAAAATCCAATTTTTACAGATTTTCGTAAAAAAACAGAAAATCACTAATTACCGTTAAACTAAGCGTTACACAAAAAGTTTGAAATAAAAGTTGTACGATTTTAAATTCTCTACAATTTTTTTTACTTTTGAGACCTCATAGGATCACTCTAGTTCAAGTTTAGACCTGTTCCAGTGTTGGGTTTCTTTGAAAAGAGCGCACTCCTAAGCGTGGCTTCCTTTCGTTTGGGCCACATTTTCTTAAAATTTTCCGATCTCTGTTTCCGGTCTTTGTCGGCAAACACCCTGTTGTAAACTCTTCTGGTTTTTGGTTCGAATGTTACCATATTAGTCTTGACTAGTTGGTTGTACTTAGCTGATTTTGTTAGCAGGCCTTGTTGAGTGTCTCCAAGTTTCTCCTCATCCCGCTGTACATCCTTCAGCCACCTAGGTCTTATTCCAAAAAATGGTTGATAAATGGTTGAAAATGGTTATTAAAAAAATGTTTGATCAGCCGGTTCACAAGTCTGGACTTTTCGGCTTTGAGTATGCGTCCTAAGAATGATATTCTTTTCTTTCTTAAGTTATTTTTTAGTGGGGAATTAGTTTGTAGATTCCTTTGTTTGGGATTAACCGCTACTGTCCTTCCACCATATGCACTTCTAAGAATTACAGCAGACATGGCGCTTACCCTTTTTTTATAGCGTAAAAAATTCAGTAAATGAGGTGATTTTTAAAAAAATCGTCGGAGCCGTTTTGGAGAAAATCGCAAAAAAGTTAAAAATGACACGAATAAAATACTACTTCCGATTGACCGATTTTGATGAAAATGTTCACGTCGGGTCTTCTAAAAGTACCTAACTTAAGTTTCAAGTTTCAACTTCGTACAATGTTCCGTTCTTGAGATATTTTGTTCACACACACACACACAGACCAATCGCTAAAAATATGTTTTTTTGGGTTCAGAGAGTCTGAAAACGTGTAGATTCGGTGAAAACTTGATTTTGAAAAATCGGAATGAAAACAATACTTTCCTTCCTATATATTCATATAGGCAAGAAAAAGTAATAATTTGTTAGATTGAAATTGTTCTTTCAATTTGTCAGTTTTCTCATTCGTGGCGACAACAGGTAATTTATAGTTTTGATATATTTCTCTCGAATATTTATACTTTTAAACTATTTAAATTCTTGTATAGTGTTGAAATTATGATAAGTGGATATTATACAATATAGGCGACATCAGAAATTAATATATATTTAAAAAAAATCAATGAAATAGTTTTTTGGAGTTAATATTGATGAACCCAGGTTAATTTTGTAAAATTGCTGTTGCTAAACTTCTACATAGGAATAGCAGATTATAGTCTATTTCTTTTGACATGAGAACTACTGTAAACAACATTTGACCAAAGTAAGGTTGGATCTGTTGTACCTACGCTACGTGTAACCGGATGGCTTGCGCCCGTTGCCCGCTTTCATTTCTGTATAATGTAAAACAATTCCAATACTGTACATTTTAGTAGATACTGTACTAGCAATTGAATCAGTCCGTTATTTAAATTTATTTATTGTAATCTAATTTTTATGGACAATGCTACCATTCGGTAAGAAAGGAAATGATTCCTTTTAGATTCTGGGATTTAGATTCTTTGAGAGAAGTTCAGTTAGAAAAACATGTCAATTTGGAACATGATTCAAGTAGCAACAATGAGGATTATGTGTCGTCTAATGAAGTTTTAGCAGGTGTAGAAAAAATTACAATAAGGTAAACTATTAAAGTATTTTGTTTACAATTAACTACCTTAAGCCTAGTTACAAATAAATGCTGTATTTATCCTTAAAAATATTTAGGCTATAATAAATATAAATATAAATATTTATCCTTACCATATATTTATAACCAAAAATGCACTTTCTGATAAATATATACCGGCTTTTGCTTAAAAAAGGATTATTTACTTTATTTTAGCATGCGGTATATCACCCGTAAGGGTGCGGTATGTCACCCGTAACATAAGGGATAGATGCCGCAATGTAAGGTTTTTAAGGTAAAAAATTTTGTCCAAAAGTTAAATTTAAAATTCCAACAATATTATTATGTCGAAGTAAACTTGTTTATTTACCTGTAAAATATAATTGGAATCATAACTGCATCATGGGACTTTTTATATTAACCATTTAGAAAATGTGCGCCATCTATCCCGGATTTACTACTAATAATAATAATGTAATTATAATAATAAGAATGTAAATTAATTATTACAAAATTAACGATTGTAAATTTCCTGTATAACGAACGTAAACTTTTTCGGATGTATCGCGCTACGTAATATTTTTCTCTAAAAAATCTTTTGACCAGGTCTCAACTTAGCTGACATAAAGAATAGAAAAGAGGAATCTGCATAAAAATATGGCGATACGCTATTGATCTGTCCCAACATGAATCTGAGGAGGGCACCCATTTGGGGAGGGGAGTCTACTCTGCAGTTTGGAAAGGGGGACCACTTTGGATTGGGTCGACTTCATTCAGAGCGTGCGCATTGCATCCACCAATGGTGTTTTGGTTTTTGTTTAGAAACGATAGGCTGTCGCTACACCTGCTAGCGCAATACGTTTATTGATCATGCATTTTGACGGGTGTCAAATGAATCGTAATTGCCTAATTGGTATCGCCATTAGATTGCTAACAAACAATTTCTTTTTATCTTCTCTATGATTTACGCCTGTTCAATTCACTGAAATAACCGTATTTCCGCTGTCGCTGTCCACCGAAACGTTAAGGCGGGAAGTGTTATTTCTCACCGATTTTACCTACCTATCTATCTTTTTTCAGAGTAATTTACTTTTAAAATTGAAAAAAAATGTTCGCCAACATTGTTCATAAAGCTTAAGACATTTAAAAAAAAAATTACTATATATTATTATTTCTATTGCTAAAATTTCTTCACTATTTCGAAGTTCTATTACGATAAAAATCTGGTGTAAAACACTCACACAAATTTCTCTTGTCAATGCAATTAATGAACAATATAACCTAATACTAGTAATAAATCATTAGAAATAAACAACTAAACTAACCTCAAAAAACATAAACAAATTTTAATCATGAGTGAATGTTGCAAAATGAAAACCAACTTTAGTTTGGCTTAATAATACGGGAAATCACTCTTTCACGCTATACTAGGCTCTATAGAGAAAATGCTTAAATAAAAGTTGTAGATATTTTAATTTCCTATAAATTTGATTAAACACTTTTGTTATAAAATGCATAGGCCTACTATGGGTGAAATCTTAAAAAAATATCTATTTTTACAGATTTTTATAAAAAAAATACAGAAAATCACTAATTACCGCTAAACTGAACGTTATACAAAGAAATGTTTGAAATAAAAGTTGTAGGTTTTTATTTGTCTACAACTTTTATTATATACACTTTTGCGCTAAAATGCATATTAAAGCCATATCATATCATGAAAAAAAACATTTTTTTTCGAAAAAACAGCCTTTCCAAGAATTTCAACAGACATGGCATCTTTTTTATCTTGTAGAAAATAAAAAATGCAGTAAATGATGTGATTTTAAAAAAGTCATAGGAACTGTTGTTGAGACGCAAAACAGTGAAAATAACACGAATAAACAATTACTTTCGGTTCACCGATTTTGATGAAAATGTTTGTGTCAGGTCCTCTAGTAGTACCAAAATTAAGTTTTAAGTTTCAACTTCGTACGAAGTTCCGTTCTTGAGATATTTTGTTCACACACAGACCAATCGCTAAAAATTTTTTTTTTTGGGTTCAGGGGTTCTGAAAACGTGTACATCCGGTGAAAACTCGATTTCGAAAAATCAACATGAAAACAAGACTCTCCTTCCTATAGTCTATATTATTTATATAGGCAAGAGAAAGGAAAATCGGAAAGGTAAAAAATATTAGGACAAAATGTCACTTACTTTGAGTCGGCTGTCTGCAGTAGGCCTACGTATTATTACAGATAGAAGTTTTGCAAAGAATATTGTTACCAGCATTGTACCATCGAGGAATTTAAGTAAGAGGAATCTGAGAGTTTTACGAATCAGATTGCAACAACTTGGGTTCATCCATACTTTAGACAAGTAATTAAGCGACGATGAAATATTATTTTTAAAGCATTAAATGGTCATATTGATCTGAATATTTAATTTATCAGACTAGTAATTCCCAATATAAACGCAGTAGGATCAAAGTTGGTTTTTTCCCAGAAATACTGGGTATAGATGGATCTTATGGAAATATGGGTGAAAACCGTTAGTAATATTTATAGGAACTAGGATTGTTGTTTAGATCATCAGCCAAAAAGCTGGTTTGAACCTGTAGAGGTTTTACTAAGTAAAACGAGGAGTGAGGTGGTTTACCAATGCCTTCCTCACTGAGTGGAAAACTACGCTTATCAGCATGCCGGGCCCTCTGAAAAGCACATATCTTCCACTCTGAAAATGACACCTTCACTTCATTCACCACAGGGTCTGGCTGTATAATGAAATTCATTACTTTCAGAGGAGATAACTCTGATTAGTGTCTTTTACACCTCTACCTCTTTTGTTCTTAAATGATTCAGTCATTTAATTGGTTGACCATGTGATAAGAAACAGAACTATTTATTTTAGCCCTGCAACGCACAGATTGAGTGTAAATAATTTGACACTCCACCTGTCTGTTATGGGCAGAGAACTAGGATATTAATCGATATTATTATATGTATATAATATACTTTTTACGGACTCTCAATTAATGAATGTCAGGCTTTGTTTGTAAGAGAGATCTTGAGAAAGCTGCGTAGGAGTAAATCACACATCCAAAATAGATCGCATAAGTATGACACAAGGAACAAAAACCTAGTTCTTCCAGATAAAGCGAGAAGGGCGTTGCATGAGCGACACTTCTCTCATTTGGCACCCAAATTTTATAACCGGCTACCTAAAAACATAACCGCACAGAATGAAATTTAATTTAAGAATTAAATGCAGAAATGGAAAATTAATGTCGGAAGGAACAATATGGAAGTGATCCTAGGTAAAACACAAAGTTAACTGTGAACTCACTTACCATTTTTTGTGGTATATTAGTTTAAAAATTAGCGAATTAATAATTTTTACATATCCTGGTACATGGTTTTTTAACCATAGTTGGATATATTAATTTCCACCACCTCAATTATTAGAATATAATGTTGTAATAGGAATGAATGTGCGTACAAAATTTATATGAAATGTTAAGATTTAAAATAGTAGTTTTGGAAATAAAGTATTATTATTATTTGATACAATGTGTAACCGTTTCAAGACGATTGTGTGTGAATTCTTTGCAACTGTGGTGTAGACCTAATTAGATATTTGATTTTCTTTCATATCTCTAGTGTGTTTTCGGTTTTTCAATAACTGCACTCTGTTTGCATGGTGCACGGTAAAAATGAAGTAGTTTGTATTAATTGTTAGCATCTAGATTAATTAATAATGTCTTGTGTGTAATCTATGACTGATATAATCCCTTTCCGATAGGTCACGTCCACTAAAGTATTTTTTCACTGTCCTACTACACTTGTCTCAAACTACTAGATTAACTCTTTATAGGTCTGCGGTAGGTATACTTACCACTGGCAATAAGGTAAACTTTTTTTAAGAATAAGCTATGCAGTTGAACCTTATTGGCATTTTATGGTTTTATAGATGTTCTCTGGTAAATAGGCTCTCAACATTTTGAAATTAGTGCGCAGTGACCATTTGCTTCATGAGTTACATGAATGTTGTAAGGATTCATACCAGCGTACAACACTACCATGTTCTTTTGTTGTTACTTTTGTACAGTGCTTAAAAAATTCCACTTTTTTACGGGAAAGCAAGCATTCATGCTAATGTAAAGAAAATATAAGTTATTCGACAGATTTTTACTTTCTCTTGCCTATATGAATATATAGGAAGGAAAGTATTGTTTTCATGTCGATTTTTCGAAATCGAGTTTTCACCGGATCTATACGTTTTCAGACCCCCTGAACCCAAAAAACATGTTTTTAGCGATTGGTCTGTGTGTGTGTGTGTGTGTGTGTGCGTGCGTGTGCGTGCGTGCGTGCGTGCGTGCGTGCGTGCGTGCGTGTGTGTGTGTGTGTGTGTGTGTGTGTGTGTGTGTGTGTGTGTGTGTGTGTGTGTGTGTGTGTGTGTGTGTGTGTGTACAGAATATCTCAAGAACGGAACATCGTACGAACTTGAAACTTGAAACTTAAGTTACATATCACTACCGAACTCGACACGAACATTTTCATCAAAATCGGTCAACCGGAAGTAGTAGTTTATTCGTATAATTTTTCACTTTTTTGCGATTTTCTCAAAAACTAGTCCTACGATTTTTTTTAAAATCAACTGGTTTACTACATTTTTTATGCTCTACAATATAGGGTAGGCGCCATGTTTGCTGAAATTCTGCTTGAGGCTGTTTTTACGTAAAAACATTTTCTTCTTAAGATTGCGTCTTTAATATGCATTTTAGCGCAAAACGTTATATAATAAAAGTTGTAGAGAATGTAAAATTCTACAACTTTTATTTCAAACATTTTTTTGTATAACGCTTAGTTTAGCGGTAGTTTGCGATTTTCTGTTTTTTTTTCTCACGAAAACGTGAGAAAAATCGATTTTTTTAAATTTCGGTCTTAGTATGCATTTTACGACAAAAGTATATATAATTAAATTTATAGAAAATTAAAAGATCTACAACTTTTGTTTAAAGCATTTGTCTCTACAGAGCCTAGTTTAGCGTGAAAGCGTGATTTTTCGTATTTTTAAGCCAAGCTGAGTTCGATTGTCATTTTGCGTCATTCACTCATGATTAAAATAAGGTTATGTTTTTGAGGTTAGTTTTTGTTTATTTCTAATATTTTATTAATAATGTTAGGTTTATTATTAATTATTTGCATTGGCAAGAGAAAGTTGTGTGAGTGTATCACACCAGATTTTTCTGTTATACAGGGCTACAAGTTGTTTTAATAAGCATTCTTACCACTAAACATTATGTGATTCCCATTTCAATAAACATTCCTTGGTAAAGTATACTTACCAGGGCTTGACAAAAAAAAGGAAATATCTTACTGTTCTGGTACTAGAAATACATTATTCAAGTCCTAATAAAACAAAATTTAACATTTTACTACATGTAAATTTTTTCCCATAGTACTGTCCTATAAAGGGTAAGGCCGTAGTTACATTGAACGCGAGTAAAGAGTGTCAGAGTATTCCAGTACAAGTATGAGTTACACGTGCGAGTTCATGTGGTTACAATATGTACTAGTGAGTAGGTATATTTTCATTACTAGAGGCCTCGACACGAACATTTTATTCAAAATCGCTCAACCGGAAATAGTCGTTTATTCGTGTAATTTTTTCACTTTTTTGCAATTTTCTCAAAAACTGCTCCAACGATTTTTTAAAAATAGCCTCATTTACTAAATTGTTTATGTTCTACAAGATAGGGTAGGCGCCATGTCTGGTAAAATTCTTGAGTAGGCTGTTCTCTCGTAGAAAAAAATGTTTTTTTTTTTTAAGATTTTGGCCGTAATATGCATTTCAGCGCAAACGTTTATGTAATAATAGTTGTAGACAGTTCAAAAATCTACAACTTTTAATTCAAACTCTTTTTTGTATAACGCTTAGTTTAGCGGTAATTAGTGATTTTCTGTTTTTTTTTCACGAAAATTTGTGAAAAAATTGATTTTTTAAGATTTTGGCCGTAGTATCCATTTATGACAAAAATACATATAATAAAATTTATAGAAAATTAAACGATCTACAATTTTTCTTCAAGCATTTTTCTCTACAGAGCCTAGTTTAAGTGAAAGAGTGATTTTCTGTATTTTCAAGCCTAACTGAGGTTGATTTTCATTTTGCGTCTTTCACTCAAGATTAAAATTAGGTTATGTTTATTGAGGTTAGCTTTTTTTTAAATTTCTAATGTTTTATTACTGATATTAGGTTATATTGTTCATTATTTGCATTGACAAGAGAAAGTCGTGTGAATGTTTCACACCAGATTTAAAAAAAGAAACACTCCCTCAAACCACATTTACAGTAGTGGTAAAGTGCATCGAAGAAATACAACTAGATTTTATAAATTATGTCAACTATTCAAAGTCTTATAAAGAAACAGAAGATTGTTGGATAATTAAGGTACTTTTGCCATTAAATGGCCTTTCGGAGTCTCATCATGTAACAGCTGGTAGACCCTTTACTGTACTTAATTTAATGATGTTTAATTTTTTTTAATAAAATAATTTATAATAATTACAGTAAAGAAAATCTCCGACCACAAATAATAAAAAATATTTTGTGACAAAATAACATTATATGACAGTAAAATTTGTTATTGCATAAAATAAAAGCTGTATTATCATTTAGCGTCAAAAGGTACAGGTATATTGTATCCATTAGGCTATCCCTTTACCTTTTTTATTGTTATCCATTCTTATTCATCTTTTTGTATTTTTTTAAGTTTTTTCTTTTTGATATTTATTATCTGGATTTATCTACAGCATTACATTATCATAGATTCTATTTTGTTTTCGATTATTTATTTATTGACTTTCCGTATTGCTTATGCGTGTCTTCTCATTTATAAAAACCGGGCTCTTTAGTGGGTTTGTTATAGTTTTCGGGCAACGTGAAGCAAATGTGATTGGAGCGTGTTATTCCTTGAAATTAGTTCTGTACTTAATAGGTGCGAGAGTACCAGATCTCCGTAGGTACTATAGAAGTTGAGTACAATTAATTTATTTATTTTGTAAGTAACAGATAATTAATTATTTAATTGTAAATAATCATCCTTCTGTCTTAAAATTCTAAATCTTAAATTTTTAGTAATATTTTGTAATCAATTTAGTGTAAGTAGTAAAATTGTAATTAACCAGTATAAGCGTAATATTGTTCTATAATCCATTATTTTGTTAGTAATAAATAGGTGTTAACTTATATAATTAAAAAGGAAGTTTTATCATTTATAAAAAAACTAGATCCCGAAAAGACCTGGAATAAGTGTTATAATATAAAAACATACAGAGAATAAGAAAACTAATGAAATTTTTTAAATAAATTAAGTGAGGAATAACCGAATCTGAAAGAAAAAACCGTCAAACTATAACAGACATTTTTAACACCAATTTATAATTCCCCAAAGCGGGCAGGTGGAGTGTTAAATTAATTGCACTCGATCTGCTGGTTCCAGGGCTACAAAAAACAGTTATGTTTCTTATCACATAGTCAGCCAATTATATGACTGAAGTATTTAAGAACAGAAGAGGTAGAGGTGTAAAAGAAACTAGTCAGATTTATCTCCTCTGAGAGTAATAAATTTCACTATACAGCCAGACCCTGTGGTGAATGAAGGGAAGATGTCATTAGCAGGGCGGTAAGTGGGTGCTTTTCGGAGGGCCTGGAATGCTGATAAGCATACTCTTTTAACTCAGTGAGGAAGGCAAAAGTAAACCACCTCACTCCTCGCATTTACTTAGAAAAACCTATAGAGGTTCAAACCAGCCTTTTGACTGTTGATCTAAACAACAACACAAATTTATAAATAGTATCCTAAATTTTTTTAATTGTAACGGGTGAGGGAGTGAATCGGGCGATTATGAAAACTCCGTGAGGAAGTTAAAAAATGTAGTTTAATTAATTTAGATATACCAAGTAATACTAGCATATTTACAATTTTTTATAAATTACTTGAAAATCATATCATAAAGATGTCCTCCATTTTGTCGCACACATTCCTGAACTCGTGCACGAAGGTTATTCATCACATTTCGTAATGTGGCTGTAGGAATTCGTGCCACTTCTTCACGTATCCGTTCTTTAAGTTCCCGTACATTTCGAGGCGGTGGAGATTGGAAAACACGTGATTTTAAGTGTCCTCATAGAAAGTAATCACATGCAGAGAGATCTAGTGATCTGGCTGGCCATGAAATGTCTCCGTTCTTAGAAATGACGCGTTTGGGAAACAAGCGTCGCAAAACATTAATTGAAGCCCTGGATGTGTGGCAGGTAGCACCGTATTGTTGAAAAAACATGTTTTGGTAAGCCGGATTACGAACTAATTCCGGTTGAAGACAGTTCTCCAACATGTTAACATAGCGCTGCGTATTCACTGTAACTGCACGTTCATTGTCATCCTCAAAAAAATATGGTCCTACGATAGCCTGTGTTGATATTGCACACCAAACTGTCACTTTAATACTGTGAAGCGGCTTTTCGTGTATTTTTTGTGGATTTTCGCGTGACCAATATCTAAAATTCTGCTTATTTACGAAGCCCGAAAGATGGAAGTGAGCTTCATCACTCATCCAAAGATTGTTGAGAAGATCTGCGTTGTCATTCATAATGTCCAATAAATCGATTACAAAAAGCAAGTCAGGATGTGTGATCAACATTATTCAAAGCGTGCACTAACTGAATTTTAAACGGATGAAAGTATCGGCTCACTACGCGGAACATTGAAATAATTACGAAATGCGCGCTGCGCGAACACGTAACAATCATTATTTTTATAATACGCTTTAACAGCGTACGCTCGTTGTGCACCGCTCCACGACTCCATTGAAACTAAATGGTAAAACAGACACTTCCAGATGGCGGTAGTCTCATTCTCATTTGGGAAGAGACATCAAATGTAACCTTGTTCTTTGTGAATTCAATCGAGGAGGAAAACAAACATATTGAAGTGTTTGGTGGTAAAGTCGTTAATTATGACTGAAACGTAAACTTTGTCAGAAATTGATTGCAACATATTGAGAACATTTGAAAAAAATATTCTAAGATGTATTTTGTACCCGGAAAAGATAGAACTGACTGACGAGTACTTAAAAATGAGGAACTAAATACTCTCTTATTGAAGGCTGTTATATAAAAGCCCAGAGATTGAAGTGGACGAGACACATCGAAAGACTGGAGACAACGAGAAAGGTTTCAGGTGACATGGAAGAAAAAACTGTATCAAGGGCCGTTCTAAGAAAATGTGGATGGGTTACGTTACGAATGATTTGATTTTTATGGATGATAGAGGATGGAGAGCGCCAGGAACTAGGTTTGTGGAAGAAGCAAAACCCACCAAGCCAACTTACAATGTTTTCTTACTGTTCAATAAGCGTGTCTTATAATATTTACTCAATAATACATATTTGTTAAGTATTCTTTGGTTATGTATCTATTTTTAAAGCAAATAAATATTTATAAATAATTCTTTTAATCGGTCAATAATTTTTTTATAAATGCAAATCAGCGCAATTAATTTGATTAATATCAAAAGTCTATCAATTTTTGTTCGAAATAGTGTAGCCTATATGTTTTTTAAATAAGTTTTTTATGAATAAATATTCGTACTTTATACCACTGTCTGATAATTATTTTCTATCTGTTATATTTTTTGTTAATGAAAGAGTAAACTGTTGATAATTAAAACTCTTTAAAATACTAAGGATAAATTTTGAATAACTTTTAGAATAATGATTAGTAAAGGTTTTTACACTGTTCAACTTTTTTTATCCTCTGAAATAGTAAACCCTCTATTCCCTACTCTAAATTTTGATTTTTCATATATAAAGCAATATTGTTTTCCTGACACTAAAATGTATTTATCTAGTTTTTAAATTAACCTCTCTAAATTAAGAATTCACCAATAGATGATACATCAGAATCTATCAAAATGTACGTCATGCAAAAGAAATCTTACCAATGGGTTTAACTAAATTTTAATGTAAACTTAGTTGTTTTGAATCTGACATACGGAATGTACGACCAAATTTTTACTTTCCGTCTTCTTCTTCTTCTTCCTTTCACGGGTTAGGCGTTGCTGCCTGTTCCGAACCTCCACCATCTGCCCATCTCTTCCTTGGACGTCCTCGATCCCTTTTACCCCTTGGCTTGTACCATAGTGCCTGCTTGGGTACTCTTTCATCCTTCATTCTACCTAAGTGATCTATCCACTTCTTCCTGCCCTCCATTACTTTATCATTTATGGAGAAGATATTAAGATGTTGTCGTATCTCCGTGTTTCTGTAACGGTCCTCTCTACTACAGCCATAAGTTTGCCGGAGAAATCTCATTTCTGCTGCTTGTAATCGGCTCTCTTCCCGTCTTGACAGAACCCACGTTTCACTTCCGTAAAGTACTGTTGGAGCAGCTATCGTTTTATAAAATCTCATTCTAGTGTCTTTACTTGTGATGTTTTTCAAGTTCCTGTGGATAGTACCACATATGTGTTGAAATCGGTGGATCCTATCATACACCTCCTTACCCTGTTGATAAGTTACATCGCAACCTAGATAGTTAAAATGGGAGAGCAGTTCTTTACTTTCCGTTTATTTTGAAATCTTTTTTTTCTTACTTTTTATTGACAATTTTTATATCCCTTTTTCGTGTCTAAAAATAAGAGAGTAATAGTTTTACAATATAGACCAACGTGATTTAATGTGGTACTTACCGGTAAGTAAAAACAGCTCCCTGTATTGTTTTGTTCAATAGCCATCGTTCTTCCATCAGAAATCTAAAAATTAAAAATTTAGTTAATTTAAAAATGTAAACAAAACCAAATAAATATGCTATTATGTACTAATACTACGAGAAGAAACTAATGAAGTGACATTTGCTTGTTTGTATAAGGTAGTATCACAAGTCACCCAAAAGATTCCTAAATTTTTTTCACTGTTGGAAAGCTTTCAGCTTCCTGAGTAACTTAGGCTACATGACATTGCGTAATTTTTAATAGTACATTTGTGATTGATAAAATGAGGTCAATTTTTTTCAATTCTTTAATCAATCAGTTCTATTGTATTATGCAGGTACTACATTACCCTACATTATTTATTTTTCTCTAAATTTTAAAATTCATTTATGGGACGGATGTCTAAAAACAATTAACGTCACATCAAATTTCCCCCTAAAATATGTAAACTCTCCATAAATTATAGAGTACTATTTTTAAAGAAATATATTTTACCTACTTTTTCTTACAACACATGACCTGCTATTCTCAGATCGTATAGGGGTGTCGGGGAGGATGAGGCAGAGGGAGACGATAGGAACGACAACGACGTGGACGAAGAGGTCGATGAGAAGGAGGAGGGGGAGGAGAAGGAGAAGGTCGAAAACAAGAAGTTGAAATTGGAGCGGAAGGAGAACAAAAAGAAAACATGAAGAAAATGATGGAAGGAAGGAGAACAAAAGTACGACGAAAACGAAAAAGAAGGAGGAGAAGTAAATGGAGGAGAGAAGAAAGGGAGGAGAAGTTGAAGAGGGTAAGAAGTTGAAAGGTAGGGGAGGAAGAGGAGAGGATGAAAATGAGAAAAGGGGTGGAGAGATGAGAGGGCAAGTAAGAGGACGGGAGAAGAAAAGGACTGGGGGGAGAAGGTAAGAGATGGAGAAAACTGAGAAACCAGTGGAGATGCAGGAAAATGGAGGAGGAAGAGGAGGAGGAGGAGAAAAAAGGACGAAGATGAGGTGGATGAAAAGGTGGACGGAAATGAGTTTGAGGAGATAGGATGGCGAAGAGGAAGCAGAGGAAAAAGAAGGAACAGGAGGAGCAAAATAAGTGACGGTGAAGTAGACAGTAGTAAAAAGGAAGAAGGAGATTTGTAACAGGGAACTGGAGTGGAAGGGTGGAGGGAGGCGTAATAATGAATAAATTCGTAGGTAAAAGTGATACTGCAGTGAACATAGGACCACGTCCGGCGGACAACCGACAATCGGGTCGTTGTGATGGCAGGAGGCAATGAGGCAATAGAAAGGGAAGCGTTGCTGCAAACCTGTGAGGATATGACCTTTCATGGGTGTTGGATTCAAGAGACATGCTCAAAGTGCATTGAACTCGACGTCATGCTTTCCTGGAATCTCTTTTGCTACGTAATTCTTTCTGCTTTGTTAAATAGAGATACGAACCAAGTAATAATTAGTCACACTGAAACGCCTTAACACCAATTTTAAAAGAGTTATGTAGGTGTAACTTGTATATTTGATCGACATTATAAAGTTAGGACACGTCGACGTCCAACAAATGCATTAAGTTTCCCATTACCATAAAGTAGTCGCATATTTTTCTCACACAGTAGGGGTACTAACAGTTTCATATAACCCCTAGAAAGAAAACAAATTGTAAATATATAAACAAATTTCCAGAAGACTAATCTTCAGTTCGAAATGAAATTTATCGAATTATGTTTCCACCCTTACCCAACGATGTCATTGTATCTGGATCAGTCTTGAGACTAGGTCAGCAAGACAACTGTAGAGGATTATCCAGTTTCAGAATAAATATCGGTCTCTTACAGGACTTTAAAAAAGATTGACCCTTGGTGAAGTGAAAAATAGAAGAAAGTAAAGCAGAAAAAGTTAATTTCAATATACAAGGAAATCTTATAATTCTCTCGTTTTTGAAAGGTATTATGAAATACTTTTGAATAGAAATGCAATGAAAAGTCAAGCTTTCCAATCTTCTTTAGAAATTTATCTATATAGTATAGAAAAAAATTACGTTTAGTCAAAAATTATTTTCTAATGCACGAGGTAGCAGTAATTCCAAAACAGTCGGACGTTAAACAAAAAAAAAAAAATTTACGAGGTAATGAATTTTGTTTTAAATTCTTGAACTGTATTTTATATTTCCTGGAAACTTATAAATGAATATGAATTCACTCCGAGTCCCCCACTTTTCACAAAAGAAAATCCTTTATTTTTACTTTCTCTTGCTTTTCTATAGGAAGGAAAGTTGTGTTTTTCATGTCGATTTATCGAAATCGAGTTTTCACCCGATATACCCATTCTCAGACCCCCTGAACTCAAAAAACATGTTTTTAGCGATTGGTGTGTGTGTGTGTGTGTGTGTTAGGTACTACTAGAGGACCCGACACGAACATTTTTATCAAAATCGGCCAACCGGAAGTACTTTATTCGTGTCATTTTTCACTTTTTTGCGATTTTCTAAAAAAACGGCTGCTACGATTATTTCTTAAATCGCCGCATTTACTACATTTTTATGCTCTACAAGATAGGGTAGGCGCCATGTCTGCTGAAATTTTTGGAGAGGCGTTCTCTCGTAGAAAAAATGGGGTTTTTTAAGATTGTGGCCTTAACTGAAGTTGAAAATAGACACTAAATAAAACCTATCCTAGGATGTGAGAAACCGTAGTAGTATAGGTTAATTTTCTACCTCGTTTATAAATATAATAGTTGAGATATGTAATGTAAGGTTACCTATTCACATGTACAAAAGTTGTTTTTGGAAAATAAATTATAACTATAAAATGGAAAATAATTTTCCATTTTATAGTTATAATTTATTTTCTATTTATTATTTATGGTTATTGAATTATTCAATAACCATGTCAAACCTGAGGAAAATATAATTTTTCATTCATATGATTGTCGGTCTTTACAATTTTGGCAACAGTTTAAAGAGAGAAATTTACATTGTATGTTAGTGCTAAAACTTAAAAAATTAATTTATAATTTTTTGTGCACCGGAGCCCCTAAGTAATGGACCACTACTATAAATCAATATGTACCTTTCCAAAAAAGTATAGCTACTTCTGAAAATCAGGAAGTGAATTCTAATACTAATATAGTACTCCTCTTATTTGTTTTGCAAGCAGAGCGGTCACAATTGCTATACTATGCGTTATATCATTATGAGCTTGAGAGTTGATAGAGCCGCATTATTACCGGATCACATTTTTTACACGCTTCTTGTACAAAGACTTTATTCATACAAACTCAATTAAATGACTCTTGAAATCTATAATACGATGCGTTACTGAAGTATTATGGTTGTTATAACCTCATAATTCTTCACTTCGAAAAGTTAATCCTCCCTTAACTCAATTACCTCATCGAGCTTATCCTGCGCCCCGAGCAATTCGGGTTCCGCCAGCGTCACTCCACCACTAACCAACTTCTAAGAGTGACCTCCGCCCTTATCGATACCCGCAACTCCAACCAGTACACCACCGCAGTCCTCCTGGACTTCCAGACTCAGTGTGGCTGTTTGGACTGCTTTTCAAAGCCTCCAAAATTCTATCCCCACCCGACATCTGACTTCTACAATCCTTCCTAACCGGTCACAAATTGTTTGTGGCTACCACGCATCCGCCTTCAATAACGTCTCCTCCACAATACGCCCAATCCAAGCAGGCGTCCCCCAGGGGTCAGTCATTGCCCCTCGCCTGTACCTCCTCTACGCAAATGATATCCCGCTTATCCCTTCCATCGACCAAAGCCTGTACGCCGATGACACCATGTACATGCGCTCCAGCCCCGGCTACACTTCAACGCCGCCAAACTCCAGGAGCAACTAGACAGGACAACAGCCTGGTGCCACGACTGAAAGATGATGGTCAACCCAAGAACACTCCGCCATAAACTTCTCCCAACACAGGAAACAGCCGCCACCGCTCAGGATAGAAGGCCATGCCCTATCCTGGGCTACGACGGTCAGATACTCGTACCTTGGAATCACCTTCGACAGACGTCTAACGTTCCGCATCCACGTCACAGAAAAAAAATCATAAAAGTCAGAGGCTTGCTCTATAAATTCTCCCCCCCCTACTACGCTCCCACTCTCTCAGAATTCCCCTTAAACTCCTCATCTACACTGCTATCATCAGATTATTCCTTCTTGATGGTGCATTAGTTTGGTGGCTCCTTCATCAACAGAAGAAAACTTTTATCCCATCACAACCGCATAGTAAGACAAATTTCCAACCTCCACTACCTCATCAATAATTAAACCGCCCACGACCACGTCCTCACCCCCAGCCTGGAGGAGTTCATACACCGAACTTAAAGAGTCCTTCACGACACCGGTCAACGCTCTGTACAACCAGCTGACAGAGAAATCTACACAACTCTGCCGCCATAAGTAAAGATGAAACAGCCATTCCACGATTTTCTATAGACTCTCTATAAATATTTTTTACTAACAAAAACCCTAAAAATTTAGTACTATATCCCATCACCTGTAAACTCACTCTTCCTTCTCATCAATATAAAATCTCCTCAAATATTTACAAATTTCCCCAACAAATTAACAACAATAAAACCACTTCCAACTTGAAAAAGCGTACCTTCCCAACGCAATACTCTCGCTGTTATCCCGATTCCGAGCCCGTCTTTCCCCCAATTATTCATCTGTAGTTCCAAATAAAGAAAAATCCCAAAAAAAGTTCCTTCTATCCAATAATTCTCCGAACGACAAGGCAGCCTACCTACGACGTCGTCATCCCGAGCGCAAGCTCACTTCTTTCACGACTCGGACAAGGATTACTTTACCTCACCTATTGTATATGCAGCGACGCTGAAAGACGAGGGGCGAGGTGGAGCTGTTAGATGTTGAAGCTCACAATGATATGTCTCACACTGTAGTATATCAATGAAATAATAGTTAATGCTAGGAATAAATCTAAACACATTTGAGGATAATCTAATTTCACCCTTGCGAATCCAAACATACTCAGTTTTACTTCTGCATTTTTAAAACAATAGCCTATTTTTTTGTTGAGAAGAAATTAGTAAATGAAATGCAAACATCAAAATATATAATGAGCTATTATTTTTATAAATAGGCCTAACCTTTGTCACGTATTTCATGAGTTTTATTTTAAGTTAATTATTTTTGAAATGAATTTACTTCGTAATTTTTATGTATGCGTGAGGTAATAAAAAATGGAATTTCGGTAAAATATTTTGTAATTCTAACTAAATATAATAAAACGTCTTTTAATGCCGATTAAGCGGTTTAAAAGAAACAACACTCTAAACAACATCAAAATAATTTTTTTTAAATTAAATAAACAAAAAACTTATACAGTTTCAAATAATAAGAATGTTTAATTATTCTGAATTTAATTTAGTATCATTTATCTAAATATTCATTGATCAATGATTTATTATTTAAAAATTCAAAAGAAATTCTTACAGAACTAGATATGAAATCTAGATCCATAACAAAGCAATATAAATTCATTCATTTCGCTTCATTGAATAATTAATTTAGACTGAGATTATTTATCTATAAATCTGTAAATCAGGAGAATTAGTGAAATTTAAAAACGTTAATGGGAAAGATTGACTGGATGTGCGTCCTTACCCAAAGAGGTTCATAAGCCCTCAGATTTAGTTTAATTTTCTGATTAATACACAATAACATAAAAGGAATAACGTCACAAAATTAATGGATTTTACATTATTGGGGAATATTTGATCATGAATGGACGAGCGAACAAGGGCTTTCGCGTTTATATAAATTTGTACTATGATTGTAAACCTAAGTTAATTATAAACTCTTGTCAGATGGCCACAATAGTTATTTATATTTTCTAATGTTAACTATCCCTGTATCATAATGACGACGTTAACGTCCAATTGGAACGGCTTGAGAGGACCTGAGCACATAGGTTCAGTGTACGCGTTACTTTGACCTCCATTTTCGATGACGGATAACTGGTGAAACAGTGCAGTAACGAAGGAAATGCTCAGAACCCTTTTTGTAGACCATTTAAGTCTCTAAAAACTTTTTGTTTGACACTTTTAACTTCGATTGAACTTTTGGACGCTGAAAATAAAACCGTAAACAAAGTAGAGTACACAAATTTTCCGTTTTTTTCCAACATGGCAGACGAAGCTTAAGTCCTAGAGTCGGGTACTTTTGGTATGTTACTTAGATAGCGGTCAAGAGTCTGCAGTGGCGGTCCTAGCGGGTGGGCCGGATGGGCCCGGGCCCACCCATTTTTAATATGACTTGACTGAAACAATAAAACAACGAGGATTTTTATTCACAACAAGATGGAAAACAATAATGGTTACGATATTTACGTATCGCAAATGAGACAAATTAAACCTTATCTACGGGCATCTATGGTAGGGCAAAGACTTAGTAACCTGGCGATTGTATCTATAGAAAGAGAGTTAAGTTTTCCTTTAATCTCGGATCCAGATCCAGTTGTGGACGAGTTTCCAGCTCAAAAAGGAAGACAGCTACAGTTCAGTTTGTTTTAAAGTAAACAATAATCGAGAGTTGACTAGTTGATGTGTTATAATTTCTTCATAATTTTGACCAACATAATGGATTTGGACTTGATTTTTATATTTTCAAACTGTTTTTGTAACTCATGTACTGTGTTTAAAGTGTTTAATTTAGTAAAATTCTTATAAAAATTACAAAGTTATGTTTGTTTATTCAATACTAATCCTGAAATAAAGATAAAATGTACTCAATCAGTTATCTACATGTATTCAATTTATAAAATCATAGACAAATATATATATATGTAGACTATGTATGTTTTACGTAGGTAAAAATAATGTACATTACATATAAACAGCTACTTTTTAACTTAAAAAATTAACATGTAAATATATAAGTGGGCCCATCCAGAAAAAAATTTCTGGGGCCGCCACTGAGAGTCTGTGCACAAAATTTTAAAACTTTATGAATAATTTAAAAAAAAACCTAAAATTAAGCTACGGCGACTGGGCTACTCTGAATGTAGAAGGTAGCCGGATCTACAGCCGTAAACAAACGAGCAGTCCAATAAAGGTTCTAGATCGTTTCCTGTGTTCTACACCAGGCCGGCGGCACCTGTCATTTCTTTAACCTCTATTTTATTTATTTTGTCCCGTCCTAAAATATTACAAAATTTGCAAATTATCCATTACTATTGTAATTAAGGAATATATATATATTAAGAATCACACCTTCGACGGGAGATCCCGGATTACAAATTATTGCAATAAAATAATTGTTGAAGCAGATTAAAACATAATACCGTAAAGTACCGCTTATCCGAAAAATCGATTATTCGTAATCGATGTTTTAAAACATCTAAAAGCCAAAAAAATTTAAAAAATAGAAAAATTCACTGATTTAAAAAATCTGTAGCAAGCTTTTAAAACACTGAACTTTTTAATACGTAATTATATAGTAGAGTGGACGCCAAAAAGCTTGCCGGTGTAGCTGTGCGAACAGTTCGGATTCAGTCGGTAGATTTCGTGTCTCAGTACCGAACTGCCTATTAAATCACATGTTCGGTATTAATTATCGAACCTCGATTATCGATATTAATTATCTTCTATTAGCGACGTTAAAAACATTCAATTGTAAACATTGTATACAAAAATTAATGCCTACCACATACAACACATTATAGACTAATGTTTTCAGGTTAGCTGATATATAACGTTGCGAGAGCGACGTAACTCTGATCACAGCTAGTACACCACTGACCCCCACCACTCACTGAGGCAACCGAACACACCATTACCAAAATAAACCTTCTGCACACTTCAGAAAACCGGCAATTTTATTTGGCGTCCCCTCTACACATACACTATAAATAAATTGACATTTTAATTATTTCTGAACTATGTAGGCCTATTTCAGTCAGTAGGATAAACATAAAATAATAAATAAACTTTTAAATCAATAATTCTCTTTAATCTTTAAAATTAATATATTCCACTTCTCTGAGGCCATACTGTTCATACAGTTGAGTACTACAATTATTACGTAAACTATTGTTTATTATTCGTACCCTTCCGATGTAATGTATTATCGATTATTCGAAAAAAATCGTATATCCGAAATTTGTCAATCCCCAATTATTTCGGATAATCAAGTTTACTATAATCTACAAATACCGATACCGTAAAAGTATTACCGACATCATTGTGATAAATTTATTTACCGGAAAAATAAATACTAAGCCTATATTAAATATATTAAAAAAATTTCAACAGATTTTATGAACAAAAATCCATTTTGTGTCGTCTCATGACTGGTGACAATTTTTAAAAAGAGTTACTTTTGACTTACAGCAAAAACCATTAGTAGTTTCTCTATCTACTCTTTAACAGGTCGAACGACACCATTTCTGTTTCCGAATTCCGACTTTTATTTCTTGACTTTCGGTCGAAACCGAAACTTCAAACCCAATGATTTCTGTATCTACTCTTTAAGAGGAATCGAATGACACTATGTTTATTTCGAATTCCGACTTTGATTTCTCGAATTCCGGTCGAAACTGAAACTTCAAACTCAATGATTTCTGTATCTACTCTTCAAGTGGAATCGAATGACACTATTTTTGTTTTCAAATTGCAACTTTGATTTTTTGACTTCCGGTTTAAGGCAACTTGTGGTCAAAATCTGAACTTCAAACCCAATTCAGGCCCACTAACTTTTTGGGTAGATTATGAATCCGAAACCCGTTTGTTGCTAACTTATGTAGTTTCTGACTTTATTATTTTGACTTCTGGTTTTGCGCCACTTTAGGTCAAAACCACTTCAAACCCAAAATTAAGGCCCACTAATTATGTGTGTTGATAACGAGTCCGAAAACCGGTTGTTGCTATATTTTATAATTTCGGAAATTCGGTGTAACGGACGGGCGGACTAAAGAAAATGATAGATGACAATTTTTAAAATGGCCACCAATAGTAGATTTATTTTCGTTTATTGCTCATACAGCTAGCTATACATTTATGGTAAATAATAATGCATTGTAAATAACGATTTCAATAGTTAAATACATAAGAAGCCGATTTTCATATTTATTGTATGAATATTATAACTTTTAGTGCATAAATGGCAAAAATATAACCACAGCAATGTAACGAAATGTAAATGTACAAGCGCACGTGTAAAAAGCATAACGGAATAGCCTACTGTGATTGTTTCCCGCTCCCGACAAATCGTAGCAACTAAGATAGTCTCAATAAAAGCAATATGAATTACTGTCAGTAGATTTTATTTCTTTGCTTAAAAAAGCTTTGTTTTCGTATTTTTTGTTTGTTTGTCCTTTTCTTTTTCTATATCATTATTTCCCCTTCTACTTCTCCTCGTTTTCTTTCTCCTCCTTTGCTTCCTTCTTAAGACCGGAAGTGTTATTTTATAAAATTATTTTTTTTTAGTACTATACTTTAAATGGATACCTGTCACAGGCAGTTGGTTTGTTAAATTAATTGCACTTTACCTGCTAGTCACAATGCTATAAAATTAGTTCTTATTATATGAGCAATTATTAACCATACTGTAAACTCCCGATTTTTCGAAAAGGCTATTTCAAAGACATGTTACCTGGCCCCAAAAATCTACAACCTGCTTCCCCAAAACAATATTTATTTATTTTCCCTTTACTTACATAACACGTCATTACAATATAAGTTAATTTTCTTAATATAATTTTAACCTAAAACTATTTATATTAATTGGTGGTGGGAAAATAATTCCACCCAACTATGGTTTCCCATGTTTAAGGGTAGTTCAATTTAGAGCTTCTTTGTTCATTATACAACTGCAACTACTACGGTAATCTATTAGTGTGCTAGTAATAATAACTACATGTTAGTTACTTAAATAATAATTAAACTACTAAGACATTTTTATTAAAATAATGTGCTATTTTACAATACTTGAGACTTCTAACTCTCAATATTCAAACAGCAAACATCAAAACAACCCAAAACTTTCGAAGCTTACTTTTTAAAATTTCAAACCTTAAAATTATGAAACTTCAAACGTTAAAATTCTTACTTTTGAAACGTAAAACTTATGAACATCAAACCTCAACCTGCAAAGTAAAATATCTTCAAATCTCAGGCTTAACATTTCAAACTTAAAATATCAATCCGAAACTATAAAAACGCAAATTTTTAAACGTAAAAATTTGAAACCTCAAAACGTCAACCATTGTAACTACAAAAATTCAAAGTTCAAAAATTTAAGGTGTAGCCTAAACTTTAATCTTTTAAACTCCAAACCTCTCAACACCAAACCCAAAGCTGAAAGGTACCTCAGTTAAAACCTATAACATTCTAATTTCAAATTAAAAAAATTTTGAAACATTAACCTCAACTTACAAACTTCAAACTTAAAAATTAAATATTCTTATTAACCTAACCCTTTGACCGAACTTTACCCTATCCACTTATACATTCAGATCCACCTAACCCCTTTGGTCATGCGGTCTTTGGTCTTGGGTTCGAATCCCATTCAGGCACGGCATAGGCCTATTTTCATACGTTGCAAAAAAATCATTTCATCCTTCACCGTCTGCATTAGTAGTAACTGCAGAACAGTCAGACGTTAAACCAAAAAAAAATAAAATAAAATAAAAAAAATAACCCCTTTGGCGGCCGAACTTTACCATATCACTTTTATTCCTCTGATCCGCTTATGAATAAAATTCTGATCCACCTACCCATGTGATGTGAGACATGGAAACGGCGCGAAGCGCCGCTGGAGTGGCGAGTTATATATATTACAAATGAATAAAAACAAACAATAAAATATTAAAAGTGCAAAATGAAAGAATTTATTTACAAATAAAAACCTAATTATCGAACCGGTAGACGAGCTCCCAAAATTATTTGTTTCCTATATAAATAGAAGAACTTCATAAAATTTAAAGCTGAATTACAAATATTGTTATTTTTCATCGGTAGGCAGTACATAAAGAGAATTATTAAATCCTCAAATCTTTGAGCTAAAATCCCAGTATTTTGATTCTGGACGACCTGGTGTTTAATAAAGAAACATTGAATTGACATATCCTAGGACACGGGAAACCATATTTCAATAGTTAAGGTAACTACTACAACTTTTATTCCAAAAATTTCTTCGTATAACGCTTAGTTTAGCGGTAATTAATGATTTTCTGTTTTTTTTTCACGAAAATTTGTAAAGAAAAAGGATTTTTTTTAAAAAATCGGCCTTAGTATGCATTTTACGGCAAAAGTATATAATCAGATTAATAGGAAATTAAAAGATCTACAATTTTTATTTCAGACATTTTACTCTACAGAGCCTAGTTTAACGTCAAAGAGTGACTTTTCGTATTTCAAAGCCAAACTTAAGGTTGGTTTTCATTTTGCATCATTCACTCATGATTAAAATTATGTAATGTTTTTTGAGGTTAGTTTTTTTTTGTTTAATTTTAATGTTTATTACTAATAGGCCTATTAGATTACATTTTTCATTATTTGTATTTGCAAGAGAACGTTGTGTGATTGTTTTACACCAGATTTTTTATTTTATTAACAATATTTAATTTATTTAAAAAAACGAGTAACCACTTGCTATGCTTCAAAGCAAACTAAGCTTAAATCTTTTCACATAAGCTTACATGTTCAAAGCCAAATCAACACTGTACAAATAATAACAATTGCTGGATACAGTAATATTGTTGACATTAGTATGAATCACTAGTAGGAAAGGGAGGAATACGATTTGATAATATGAATATGTTTTATTAGAAATAGGTAAAATCTATTATTAAAAAAAATCTGGTGTGAAACACTCACACAACTTTCTCTTGCCAATGCAAATAATGACTAATATAACCTAACATTAGTAATAAAACATTAGAAATAAACAAAAAAATAACCTCAAAAAACAAAACGTTATTTTAATCATGAGTGAAAAACGCAAAATGAAATTCAACCTCAGTTTGGCTTAAAAATACGAAAAATCACTCTTTCACGCTAAACCAGACACTGTAGAGAAAAATGCTCTAAATAAAAGATGTAGAGCTTTTAATTTCCTATAAATATGATTATATATATTTTTTTTGTCGTAAAATGCACACTAAGGCCAAAATCTTAAAAAAAATCGATTTTTCACACGTTTTCGTGAGAAAAAACAGAAAATCGCTAATTACTGCTAAACTAAGCGTTGTACAAAAAAATGTTTGGAATTAAAGTTATAGGTTTTTAAATTTTCTACAACTTTTATTAAATAAATGTTTGCGCTAAAATGCATATTAAAGCCGCAATTTAAAAAAAAAACAACTTGTTTTACGTGAAAACAGCCTCATCAAGAATTTCAGCAAACATGGCACCTACCCTATCTTGTAGAGAATAAAAAATTTAGTAAATGAAGCAATTTAAAAAAAAATTGTAGGACCAGTTTTTGAGAAAATCGCAAAAACGTGAAAAATGACACGAATAAACTACTACTTCCGGTAGCTCGATTTTGATGAAAATGTTCGTGTCGGGTCCGGTAGCGGTATGTAACTTAAGTTTCAAGTTTCAAGTTTGTACAATATTCCGTTCTTGATATATTCTGTTCACACATACACACACTTACGCACGCACGCACGCGCTCATACACACACACACACACACACACACACACACACACACACACACACACACGCACACACACACACACACACACACACACACACACACACACAATTAAATAGACAGATATAAGAACTAACCTTACCCAAAAAAAATAAATAAATAAAAAATATACCTCATTTTACCAATCACAATATTATTTTTCTTCTCCAAAATTAAAAAAAAAAACGCATTATTTATTTTAGGCTATGTTATTTAGGAAGCGTAAGCTTAAAACAGTAACTGAATTTTTTAAAATTAGTTGGGTAGTTTCTTAGGTTACCTCGTAAAAACAAATAAACCAACTTTACTTTTTTATAATATAACTATAGGTAAAGGAAAGGGAGGAGATTAATGTAATGGTGGTAGAGAAGGAAAAGGTAATGTTGGGAAGGAGAGGCACAGCAGAAGTAATAACAATTTAATGTTTTTAAAATAAGAACCAACTTTTTCTCGCAATAGCCAATTACTGAATTGCATATATAATTAAAAAATCCACCGTTGAGTCATTACACAAAAATTTCAAGTAAAACTACTAATAATAAAATCAAATTTAAATTCCTAAGAGATATTTCCATTAAAAGTTGTAAATTTTATTTTAAGAAGTAAATTTAAATTTAAGGTCATTGAACTCATTAAGAGTAAACATTATTAGATCAATTTCTTAGTCGATTCGTAAAAAGAAAGAAATTTTTTTAAGTGTAGACCTGTTAGATGAGTGCATTACATGAGAGAGACAAGGTTGTATAATTATCATTCGGTATGCAGTCACAAATACAAACTTGATTTTTATTAGTTTACTGGTTCATTGACTAACAGACCATTGGGTCTATGCTTTGCGCGGGCCTAATTCTCAGCATTTTTAACCCTTAAATGCATGATTTTTAGTTTTTCAATAAAAAAATTAATTACGGTGTAAAAAACATTTAGATTAAAGGGAAAAATAATTTAAAATTTTTCTTTCATTGTTTTTTTGGAAAACTGAGTTTTTCTTTGTGTGACCCGTGAGCAACATCATAGATAAAGGGTGCGCGTGAGTGGTAGCCTATTTTGGACAATGAATAAATAAAAACAATGATTGATTATTGTAGTACAACTTCATTAACTAATTGTATAAAAAATGTTTTACTCCACGATACTTGAGGAACAACATGAATAAAACAAGCTATATTATAATTACTAAAAAAAAATTATAGTTATCTGATTATTATTGATGAACACAACGTTATGGTAACGCTGTAGAGTTTTTTATTTAAGTAAAATGTTAATTTACAAACTGTTATCAACAGTTAAAAATAGTTTTCTATTCAATATTCTGTGGTTCTAAAGAGAAACAGAAAATAGTTAAACAGATTATTGTAGTCCAATATCCATGATATAGCTTGTTATTAACACACAACTTCAAAATAAGGTTACCAGAATGGACTAGAATCATTATTATAGTTGATGTTGCTTCTAAGCTACACCATGCATTAAAGGGTTAAGTCAGTTGGAACAATTTGTATCGACTGTTAAAAAAAGTAAAGCAAAAAACAGTAAATTTTTCGCTAATTTTTTATCATCACTAAAGACTCACGTTATGTTCAATTTTGGTCTTTAAAGGTAGAATTCAGTTCCTAGGGGCCGTGACCCACTCCCAGGCCGCTGCATGCTTATGTATCCACGACCCAAGATACCCAAGTTACCAAGCAACCCAAGATACTACTCAGTCTTTCAGTAATTGTCTATACAATTACTATATAATGGTTGCTGAGATATTTTGATTTAAAAAGTCCAAACATCCACCATTTTAAAAAATTAGCGAATTAAAAGCAATTAGATAAAAATCTTTGCAACATAAGTACTTCTACATGCATACCAAATTTGAGTAAAATATCTTCAACCGTTCCTGAGAAAATAATTTATCTTTAAAACACAAAATGGCAGACACCCTGTATATGAAGCGAGATAAGAGGTTAGTTCATATAAAACTTTTTGTTTATTAATCATCTCGTAAAAATTAGAACCCTACTTAGTGGACACCTTGTATAAGACGGTCCAATAGTTGTCTCAATTGGAGACTACTTTAGGAGGTTAGTTTCCACCCTTAACCAGTCTGGTCCGCTCTGCCTATTCAATTTACTCGAAATTGGTAAGTTAAATTACTAAACGGGATCTAAAACGATTGACAAGCTGAGATCAGTGGTGGAGAGTATGAAGAATAGGAAAGCCACTGGATTGGATGGCCTGAATACCGAGTTATTTAAATATGGTGGTTTGATTCTCAAACTACGGTTGCTGCATTTAATAATGAGTGTTGGAAGAATCTCAAGATCCCAAATTCATGGACCTTGGCGGAAGTTATTTCACTTTTTAAGGAGTGGAAACGTAGTGACTGTGAAAATTATCGTGGGATCAGTCTTTTAAATGTGGGTTTCAAGATTTATTCAAGGATTGTGGGTAACCTTATGAGGGTCATAGCAGAGGCACTTTTGGGTAAAGAACAGAATGGTTTCAGGAGTGGCCGCTCATGTACAAAAATGTCTATGCAGTGAAGAGATTAATTGAGAAACGGCGGAAATTCACTTTGGAGACGCATATCGCTTTTATAGATTTTGTAGAGGCTTTCGACAGGATTGACCGCAATACTCTTTGGTAAATCTTGAGGGAAAGGGGTATCCTTCTCATTCGATAAAAGTAGTTAAGAGTCTGTATAAAAGTACGAAAATAGTGATAAATACAGGTATGAAACATTTAGATAAAATACTCGTAGATCAAGGGTTGAGACAAGGGTGCAGTCCGTCACCTACTTTATTTAATACATATATTTACTATGTTTTTAAAAAGTGGAAAGGTGTGGTTAGTCCGGGAGTTAGAATAAGTACTGACGATTACCGCAACGCTTTGCTATTTGCGGATGACATGGGGAATATACAGGAGAGTAAAGATGATATACAAAGAGCAGTTTATGTTTTAAATGATTTATTTAAAAAGTATAATTTACGAGTTTCGGTTGCTAAATCAAAGGTTATGGCATTCAGAGGCAAGTATCCCTCTCGTTCAAAGATTGTTTTAGGCAATGTAGAATTAGATCAAGTGTCTCACTATAACTCTCTGGGATGCGATGTGAGATTTGATAGGGACTTGGATGTCAAAAATAAAACAAATAAATTTCTAGCTATTTGAGGTACCATTAACACGACACTGGGTAACAGAGCTAGAACAGAGACAGTTGTGAAGTTCTACAAGGTAATGGCAGCCCCAGCCCTTCTTTATGGAAGTGAGTCGTGGGTTACCACGAAACGCCAAGAAAGTAGGATCCAAGCAGCTGAAATGAGGTTTTCAAGAAGGGTGAAGGGCTGCTCGAGGCTGGATCTAATACATTAATTAGATCTGAAATAAGATCGAATAAGAAGAATAGAAATTAGATCTGAGTTGGGCGTATTTAGCCTGAACGAAAAAGTGGAGGAGTACCGTAATCAATGGAGGCAACATTTGGAACGGATGCCAGAGGAGAGAATACCCTTAAAAGTGACGGAGTATGTTTCAGTTGGTAGAATGGGGTGGGAAGACCTCGAAGAAGATGGCAGTAGTCCAGATGTACGGGTTGGAATATCTCGTGTTTGTGTAGAAGTACAAGATGGTTTGTGAGTTCGGAACAGGCTTTTGCCTAATCCTTGATAGTAAGAAGAAGAAGAAGAAGAAGAAGAAGAAATTACCAAACGGTGTTCTGCTTTGACAATCTTTTCTGCCATCTCCATGTAAACTATTCGATTTTTATTCAGTTTTTCAGCTCTCCTGTAAAGTTTTAGGAAATGGAGTTAGCTTGTTAACGTCTGAAGTCCGACATCTGTTTGTTAGCTTGTTCTCTTAACTGCTGCTACATTATTCATCACATTATGTTGAATTTCATGTATTTTTTAAAGGTTTAGAGAATTAGTGGTGAACGGATGAGTCAATGAGTCAGTCAGTGAGGCTTTCGTATCGTTTGGTTATGTATCTACATAAAAGATTTGTCAGTGTATTATTCATTGTTAAAAAATCTGTTCTATATTTGTACAGAAATTTGTTAAATTATTTTTGTAATGAACGATTGTAAAGTCGGTAAGAATGGAATCAAAGAAATAATTAATTTGTAAAAACTAATTAGACAGAGAAAGAGAGAGAGAGAGAGAGGGAGAGTTCTGTGTGTACGTGTGTGCGCGCGCTTGTGTGTACAGTGCGTATCGGTCAATATAATAGAGATAGGTTGAATGCATGTTCATACAATGTCGGCAGGGGTTTTTAAAATGCCGTACTTTCAGTTTATTTACCGGTCTTAAAAAAAATTTAGGATGTAATGCAGAATGCTCGTTAACTTTATTTAATAAAATTACTCACCGAACAGTATGTTGAGGAAACAGAGCTATTTGAAAAATTTCCCACAGAACCACTAGTGCGTGTAGTCTGATGTTTATAGAACGTTGTAAACCTACTCAGTTCTCTAAAACCGGTACCCAGTAGTGTATAAATACGTTTTAGTCCCATGGAAATTACCTCCTCTATTTCTTACATAATTAAATAATACTGAACAAAATATTCTCCTTCAAATAATTTAAAAATCCCAGTCCTCTATATTCAATTACTTGTATAAAAATTAAACTTATAATTCTTTTAATGAATGAATGAATGTAAAAGATCCGTTTTTATAGGAGAAATTTATTTATCGGAGCCGCAGTCATCCGAATCGACGACAGGAAATAAAATTATATATTTCTCAAATTAAAAAAAATCTGTGGGTATTTGTCTCAACCTGGGTTAATAACCGTTAAAATTTCTGGTTGTTTCAAAAACAAACCAGACGATGTGATCGTGTGGTTTCGATGTGCCATTTCGATCTTGTTTGATTTTTCGGTTAAAAATATGCCGGTTAATAGAACGTTCCGGATGATAGATTGCCGGATATCGGAGCTTTTACTATATGTTTTCTAACTTCTACGGTAGCATTCGGTTCCTAGCGACCACGACCAGCGACCGGGACCTACTACCCACTGCCTCAATGGTTTAACGGAAGACTGTACTTTGTACCCAGCCAATGTTAAATTTACTACTTTTAGGTACATTTTTCATAGGATTGGTAAAAGACAGGGAAATGAATCTTTAAACACTTATAGTTTTTGAGTTTCTCTGGCTACTGACATTTTTACAATTTAATCTGTTGAACCATAAAGATAAAAACAGAATAAAGAATAACATCAAATTTTTACAAATTTTTTCATCATGCGGTCTTGGGTTCGAATCCCATTCAGGCACGGCATATTTTTATACGTTACAAAAAAAATCATTTCATCCTTTACCGTCTGCATTAGCAGTAATTTCAGAACAGTCGGACGTTAAACAAAAAAAAAATTTTTTTTCTACATTTTTTCATATTACTAATTTTTGGATTATCTGAGGAAGTCATAAAAATGCCGGTAGTCTATATGTACATGTACAAGTTCAATAACTGGTAAAATTTTCAGCCAGGTAGGTTAAATGGTTTCCGAGAAAAATTTACCTAAATGTTAAAAATCTAAATTTAGGGAACATGCAACAAACAAAAAAGTACAAATCAAAAACAAAATGTAGCTACACGACCAATTTCTTATCAACAGTTGATTAGAAAGCTGAACCAACAGCTGACAATATTAAATCAGTAATACAGATATTTTAAAAAAATTAAAATTGCATTTACTGTAAAAAGATCAGTAGGCTATAAAATTATGAAAAATATTCGTTCTTGTTAACATGTTGATTTTTCTGGGTACACCTGCTAAAAACTTTTTTCCCTAAAATAATTTTTTGCCGTAATTTAATGTTTTTGCATTAGACCTAGGTCTGGACTATTGAAAAACATAAAAAAAAGAATATCAAAATTTTCTGTTGAAACCATCATTCAGTCTCACCTTAATACGAAGGACTGACGGATGCAAGCGACCGCGACCAGCGACCAGTGAACAGGGCTAACGAGTCGCATCGGTCGCGCGATGCTGTCGCTCTTGAAGCAGTGCGTCGAGGAGACAAGTCGTTTGAGTTTGTTCACCATGTGTTTTACTACAGAGGAGGATGAAATTTTAGTGGAATTTCTTCCTTATCATGCAAATGTCTTTTTATGAGTGTTTGAAAAAGCCCTCTTCTTCTCATGGTGTAAAAATTGAGTTGGTCGCCATCCTTTCCTCCAAAAACATTGCTAACGTTAAAAGAATATCATCGTCTTCTGTTTTATTCACTGCTGTGAAAGTCTTTTTCTTCTGTTTTATCCACTAAAACCTACAGTATAAGTCTTTTTCTAGTCAATATTAAATTATCTGACATAACACACAAAAATACACAACTGTTTCAGTAGACAATCACTGAAAGACTGAGAATCTTGGGTCGCGGTCTTGTGAATTTTCTGGATGGATACATAATAAAAGAAAATAAATTAATGGGCTTCATGTGCGCAGACAGGTTTAAACATGAGTGTTACAGATTAATGGGTGATAATTAACTCGCGCAATAACCTGTGCCATTTCTGATCTGAATTAGCTAATTTGTGATATTAGCCCCGTTTCTCTAGAGCAGTGATTCTCAACTTTTTTGCTCCGCGATCCCCAAATATTAAAAATAAATAAAATAAATATTTTGCGACCCCTCCTATAATAATAGTAAGCCTTACTATTAATAATTGAATTTTGATCCGAGTATTTCCCGGTAGATAAAAATGATTTCTAAAAGAGATGGGTACTGAATCCGTTTAGTGAAAACGTTGTTGCCGCAGCTAAGTTACTAGTTGAGGATTCACGACCGGCTCATCGAAATGTCTGCCGAGAAAACGCCACAACTGCAATTTGCATCTGAAGATTTAAATACGTTTTGGCTTGCTCGACGACATGAATATGGAAATTTAGTCACAGAAGCATTGAATATATTAATAGGCTACCTTTTTCCACTTCTTATCTCTGTAAAAAGGGGTTTTCCTCTATATTTTTGTTTTTTTTTTTGTTTAATTGTTCCGCAATTTCTGCTAATGCAGACGGTGAAGGATCAAATGAGTTTTGTAACGTATGAATATATGCCGTGCCTGAATGGGATTCGAACCAAAGACCCCATGATGAGAGGCGAGCACGTTACCAACTACGCCAATGCGGCCTTTATGTTCTCCTCTACGGTTGCTCTAAAAACTAAATATAGGAATCGTATGTTATCACTCGAGAACAATTTAATTTTAAATGTTTCTAACGAAGATCCACGTATGAAGAAAATTTTAAATGAAAAACAAATGCAACCATCACATAATTAATTAATTAATGATTAATTTCTTTTCTTTACAAGTAAGTGTTCTTATTCCATGTAAAATTTTTATAAGTAAGTTTATAATACCTAAATATTTTTTTCTTATAAAATGATTAAATGATTTCATCATTGTTTCGCGACCCTAATGGGGGTCGCTACCCCTAGGTCAAGAATCATAGCTCTAAAGGAATTATAAGAAAGCTGAAAAATTTTAAAAAGTGATAGGAGGTTTTTAGAATATGTGTTTAGTGTAACGCATGTATTAAAATAAATAATGTATAAAAATATTGGCCTAAAGAATATTGGAGAAATATAAAACGAAAGTTTAACATAAGCTTCGTACCATATACATATTAACCTGTTGAAGAAAGGCTAAAATATTTGTGATTTTTATAATAAAAATAATAAAGACATTATTATACGGCTGACTTAGCTTGAGGTTAGGTGGCTGTATCTCAGAAACGGTTTACTGTAGAATTACGCCCTTTTTACTCTAGAAAATTATACGTCGAAAGAATAACTTTGACAATGATAAAACAATTTCCCAACTAGCATCAAGCCACAGACGTATACTTGATGACATAGTTGAGACTGTTGTTTAGGTCATCAGCCAAAAGGCTGGTTTGAACCTGTAGAGGTTTTACTAAGTAAAACGAGGAGTAAGGTGGTTTACTGTTGCCTTCCTCACTGAGTGGAAAAGTACTCTTATCAGCATGCCGGGCCCTCTGAAAAGCACATTTTCCACTCTGCAAATGACACCTTCACTTCATTCATCACAGGGTCTGGCTGTATAATGAAATTCATTACTTTCAGAGGAGATATCTCTGATTAGTATCTTTTACACCTCTATCTCTTCTGTTCTTTAATGATTCAGTCATTTGATAAATGGCCATGTGATAAAAAACAGAACTATTTATTTTAGCCCTGCAAAATATAGATTAAATGTAAATAATTTGACACTCCACCTGTCTGCTATGGGCGTAGTTGAGACTATTGAGTAGTATTGGCCATGCATTTCTTATGGGAGTTTGGAACTACTATTCATTATGAAAACATTTAGCTATTGTACTACTGCTTTTGCAAACAGAAGTAAATTAATTGTGTATGCTATATTATTTTGTGATTATTATTGTTATACCAATAATCTATATATAGGCTACAATCAGTGGAAACTAACCAGCAATGTTATTACAAATATTATTAAATAAATAAGTTAGAGTATAATTATAATAATAAATTCAATTAATAATAGAGTATGTCTAAATTTAAAACATTATGTCATACTGTTTGAATATCGACCGATAAAAGTTATAACATCAATAGAAATAGTATTAAAGTAACGATAAGGAAAGAGAGTGAGAAAGGAGAGAATTGCCCTGAAAATTTCACTATTAGGTACTGTGTTCAGAACTGTTAGTAATTCTACTTATGTCCCATTTGAACAGTAGTCTCAACTAAATATGTCATTGAGTTTACGAATGACTGTTTCGTATGCAACCTATACAAAAAGGTATTGTAGTCTATTTTTGTTCAATTTGTAAAAAAGTAGAACTATAATCCTGTAAGATCTACAACTAAGCCAAGCCAATCCTTAATTGCAATCAAGTTTAAGTTTTGCGATCAGGCTGATGCGATTTTTGGATATTTTTTCGCCGCTTAGTATACGACAAAAAACTGAAATCCCGAGGTGATCATAATAACCTGCGGTTACTCTATGTTGTGTATCTTTTTAGTGAGAAAGACAAGGTTTTTTTATTATTGATGTAGGGGAATCACTAACTACAATCAGAAATTATTTATGAGTAAGAAAACAAATCGTTTCTGACAAAAAAGGGAGAAAAATTTAAGATTTGTGTGCCAAAATCAATATACTAATAATATATAATTAGTGTAACAAAAACAATTTTTTTTAGGGAATAGAAGTTAACAAACCAAAAACCGAAGCTTTTGACGAGGTACGTTCGTTTTGTCAACAACGTGAAGAGGGTGTTCCACTATCGGATGTAATATTACAAGCAATTGGGCTAAAATTCAATAAGAATTTCAATAGGGAGCTTGCTTTTACTGCAATTGGGGGGAGGGGAGATTTTTTATAGTTTTACCCATTTAAAACTATAAACAGTTAAACTTCTCTAAAGCAACCACCACAATTTTAAGGTATTTTTGAAGGGTGGTCGCTAAATAGGGGTTAATAGAAATGTTGGTGGTTTTTTTTATTAAGTATTGTAGGCCTACGTTATGCGTAATGCGGTAAAATTACCCGTTTTTAACCTTATACACAACCAAAAAAGTGCTCAGTGCATTGCCTTCTTCATTTCAACATTTCGAATTCAATACAAAAACACTGAAATAAAATTTTTCAGTTCTATAGAAAAAATCGGGAAGAGTTAAAAAACATCATCTCCCTAAAAAGGGCGTATACCAGTATACGCCCGTTTTACATAGATCTCCTCAATTGGTGTTCATCTACAGTATTGAAAATTCCCTAAACCTTGTGGCTGTAAAATTTTTGGTCTCCCGAAAACGAAAATGCGTTTTTAACCGGCGGTCGTTGGTCGGAGTGGGGGAGTGGTCGCTTAATAGGGGTATAGAATACATTGGTCATATGAGTAATAAAATCGATTTTGTAAATATTCGGTCGGAGAGACGGGTGGTCGTTAATAGAAGTTTTACTGTACATGTATCTTTAGAGAAATTCGATTTAATCCGGACTTCGGTGATCCGGACAAGGTGTAGGATATCTAGTCCGGATTAGCAAAATTCAACAGTAAATTCCGAATGTATCTGTAAATATGTTGTTTAGGTCATCAGCCAAAAAGCTGGTTTGAACCTGTAGAGGTTTTACTAGGTAAAACGAGGAGTAAGGTGGTTTACCGTTGCCTTCCTCACTGAGTGGAAAAGTACGCTTATCAGCATGCCGGGCCCTCTGAAAAGCACATATTTTCCTCTCTGCAAATGACACCTTCACTTCATTTACCACAGGGTCTGGCTGTATAATGAAATTCATTACTTTCAGAGGAGATAACTCTGATTAGCGTCTTTTACACCTCTACCTCTTCTGTTCTTAGATGATTCAGTCATTTAATTGGCTGACCATGTGATAAGAAACAGAACTATTTACTTTAGCCCTGCAACAAACAGATTGAGTGTAAATAATTTTACATTCCATCCGTCTGTTATGGGCATCTGTAAATATATGATAATTAATTTAAGTGTATCCCTAAAAATGGTCGCCCGACTATTAAAGATTTATTTTATTTCCTTATTACGTGAAGACAATAAACAGCATAGCAGTTGCAGTAAGAACTGATATTGATGAAACTGTTCTAGCTGTGGTTGTAAGTAAATGACTGACAGAAAGATTAATAAAGAGTGTATGTGCATTATTATAAAGGGGGCAACAAACTTGTGGAGGTAGTTGCATGAGTCATTCCACTAGAAGAGGAGTAGGGGTATAGGAGAAGTGAGCGATAATTTCTTCCCTTCAATCTCCCCACCTTTCAGCTAGTGAGTGAAGTCTATCTACACAACTGACTTGTACCTGCTACCTGTGTGCCTCTCTCATTTTTTCTCACTCTTACACTTTCGTCATTCACTATCGCACATGTTCGCTCTCTCTCTCTCTCTCTCTCTCTCTCGCTCTCTCTCTCTCTTCCTCACGTTCGGTTGTTCGTTAAAACCATTCACCGAGACTAAATCGCATAATGAGTATTTTAAGCCCCCATACATTTACATTAAATTATCCTAGGTTAACTTCATTATTAACACTCCGCTCTATATAAATGTTTAACTTATTATAATATATCTAACATAAATAGCCTCCTGTAAACCGACCCTCGTTCAAACGACTTTAACGAACGAGTCGTTAACAAACGACTCGTTTGATTAAGAAAGAAACCGGGATAAAATATCTATATATTTAAAAACTGCCCATAACAGACAGGTGGAGTGTCAAATTATTTACACTCAATCTGTTCGTTGCAGGGCTAAAATAAATAGTTCTGTTTCTTATCACATGGTCAGTCAATTAAATGACTGAATCATTTAAGAACAGAAGAGGTAGAGGTGTAAAAGACACTAATCAGAGTTATCTTCTCTGAAAGTAATGAATTTCATTGTACAGCCATACCCTGTGGTGAATGAAGTGAAGTTGTCATTTACAGAGTGGAAAATATGTGCTTTTCAGAGGGCCCGGCATGCTGATAAGCGTACTTTTCAACTCAGTGAGGAAGGCAATCGTAAACCACCTCACTCCTCGTTTTACTTAGTAAAACCTCTAGAGGTTCAAACCAGCCTTTCGGCTGTTGACCTAAACAACATATTTAAAAAGATAAGCTATTTGTTTTGGCGATTTCGGTTTTTGCTCCCACTCTTCAGATTCGGGTTAGCCTTTTTAAAATGAAACTATACCTTTACAAATAATTAACCGTTTTTTTTCTTTAAAGCTAACCGCACCAATGGCGGTCTTAATCAATTTGTGGCCATCACAAAGTCGTAAGTAGTACAGTGTTACGGATGATTTCTTTGTTTCGGATCAAATTATATCGGTTTGAAAAAATCTGGAAATTCTCAGCTGTTTTCTGATTCATTCGGAGATTTTGGGTTTTTATTGAATTTTAGACGTAGATAAAGAAAATGTCCCTCCCTATCCTTGGTTTAAGGTCCTTACTGTAAAAATGTAATCAAACAAATTGAAATTGCTCTATTTTTGTTCAGTGCTACACTCTACTCGTTCGGTGAGCTCATTATCTGAATCTACGTTAAAAATTATGGAAGGCTTTCATAATTTTCACCGGCTTTCATTTTTGGTTTACACTCTATTATATTTGGTTTGTTATGTTAAACATGCCATAGTAAATTATTTGATTTCTTAAATTGTTTGCCGGATTTTTTATTGCTACTTGATTGTCTACGGGTAATTTTTCATTTTCCTTCCAATATGAGTCCAACCGCGTTTTAGGAGTAACGGAGGACAGCCCTTTTGATTACCTATGATAGTTGTTTTAATTATTTTGACGATTATCCTCTTTCATTACCATTTTTAACATTTTCTTTAATAGTTACAATGGCGTAACCAATCTCTATGATATTTACAACCACAATCTTATTACAACATCTCCTAGGCTAGCAATTGTCAGTTTGTTATCAAATTTATACATTCATCTATGAGCAAGACGTTAGTAAGTTTACTTCACATAACCAATCACTAATAACAAAAAAAATCTATATCAGCTTCTTGTTGAACCTCTCTAGAGCCTTTACTAAGTAAAACGAGGAGTGAGGTGGTTTACAATTGCCTTCCTCATTGAGTGGAAAAGTTTGCTTACCAGCATACCAGGCCCTCTGAAAAGCTTTTACTTTCTACCCTGCAGATGACACCTTCACCTCATTCATAACAGGTCTAGCTGTATAATGAAATTCATTACTCTCAGAGGAGAGAACTCTGACTGGTTCTTTTACAACTGTAGTTCTTCTGTTTTTAAATGCTTCAATCATATAATTTGCTAACAATGTGACAAGAAACAGAACTATTTTTGCCCTGGAAGTAGCAGATCGAGTGCAAATAATATAACACTCCACTTGTCTGTTATGAGCACAATATCAGCTTATCAGAGTCCAATTCTATGTCTGCTCAATACTTTGATTTTTTGGTAAAATGCTGGTAACGTACCACATTCTTCGTGCAAAAATGCATCTTCGTGGAAAACATGAACAACTGAGGCCCATGTTTTTACCTATTGGCCTGTCTTAACAAAAGATGCCAAAAATGGAAAATTGTACATAAGTTGAAACTTGAAAAACTAACCCTTTAAAAACATAACCTTATTTTAATCATGAGTGAATGATGCAAAATAAAAATCAACCTCAGTTAAGCTTAATAATACGGAAAATCACTCTTTGACGATAAACTAGGCTCTGTAGAAAAAAGTGCTTAAATTAAAGTTTTAGATCGTTTCATTCCCTAGAAATTTGATTATATAGTACCATTTTGTCACAAAATGCATACTAAGGCTGAAATCTTAAAAAAACAATTTTTTACAGATTTTCATGGACAAACAGAAAATTACTAATTACCGTTAAACTAAACGTTATACAAAGAAATGTTACAAATAACAGTTGTGGGATTTTAAATTTTCTACAACTTTTATTATTTACATTTTTACTCAAAAATGCATATTAAGGCCGTAATCTTAAAATAAAACATTTTTTCACGATAGAACAGCTTCTTCAAGAATATCAGCAAACATGGCTCTTACCCTATGTTGCAGAACATAAAAAATTTAGTAAATGAGGCAATTTTTAAAAAAATTGTAGGAGCCGTTTTTGAGAAAATTGCATAAAATTGAAAAATGACACGAACTACTACTTCCGGTCGACCGATTTTGATGAAAATGTTCGTGTCGGGTCCTCTAGTAGTACCTAACTTAAGTTTTAAGTATCAACTTCGTACAATATTCTCTTCTTGAGATATTTTGTTCACACACACACAAACACAAACACACACACACACGCGCGCGCGCGCGCACGCACACGCACACGCACACGCACACACACACGCGCGCGCACATACACACACGCACACGCACGCACACGCACGCACACACACACACAGCGCGCGCGCACACGCGCACGCACACACACACACACACAGAGACAGACCAATCGCTAAAAACATGTTTTTTGGGTTCAGGGGGTCTGAAAATCCCCTGTCCGGTGAAAGCACGATTTCGAAAAATCGACATGAAAACAATAGGTACTTTCCTTCCTGTATTTTCATATAGACAAAAATAAGTAATAATTAACATTCCTTAGATTTTGTAATTTTCAAAGCGTTTTATTTATTTAGTAGGTTACTCCGTTAAATTTAAAGTTCGTTATATCGAGAATTGACTGTATTTATATTGGCGAGAAAAGAAAGTTGTGTGAGTAATTCACGTCAATTTTTTATAGATCTGGAACGAATAGTTTAAAATTCCATGTGCAATGGTTGTGAAAAAATATTGCACAGATATTATCAATGTTATTGCAAATATTAGATTCACATCATTGCGGAGAAAATTTTCCAAAAATCAAAATATAAGAAAACTGACTTTTTACTTTCTCTTGCCAATATGAATAGGTAAATAGGAAGAAAAGTATTGTTTTCATGTCGATTTTTTGAAATCGAGTTTTCACCGGATCTACACGTTTTCCGACCCCCTGAACCCAAAAAACATGTTTTTAGCGATTGGTCTCTGTGTGTGTGTGTGTGTGTGTGTGTGTGCGCGCGCGTGCATGTGTGTGCGAACAGAATATCTCAAGAACGGAACATTGTACGAACTTGAAACTTGAAACTTAAGTTACAAACCACTACCGGACCCGACACAAACATTTTCATCAAAATCGGTCAACTTGAAGTAGTAGTTTATTCGTGTAATTTTTCACTTGTTTGCGATTTTCTCAAAAACTGGTCCTACAATTTTTTTTTAAATCGCCTGGTTTACTTAATTTTTTATGCTCTACAAGATAGAGTAGGCGCAATGTTTGCTGAAATTCTTGGTGAGGCTATTTTCACGTAAAGAAATTGTTTTTTTATGATTACGGCTTTAATATGCATTTCAGCGCAAAAATGTATTATAATAAAAGTTTTAGATAATTTAAAATTTTATAACTTTTACTTCAAACATTTTTTGTATAACGCTTAGTTTAGCGGTAATTAGCGATTTTCTGTTTTTTCTCACGAAAACGTGTGAAAAATCGATTTGTTTTAAGAATTCAGCATTAGTATTCAATTTACGATAAAAATATATGTAATAAAATTTATAGGAAATTAAAAGATCTACGACTTTTATTTAGAGAATGTTTCTCTACAGAGCCTAGTTTAGCGTGAAGGAGTGATTTTCTGTATTTAAAGCCAAACTGAGGTTGTTTTTCATTTTGCGGGATTCACTCATGATTAAAATAAGGTTATGTTTTTGAGGTTAGTTTTTTGTTTATTTCTAATGTTGTATTACTAATGTTAAGTTATATTGGTCATTATTTGCATTGGCAAGAGAAAGTTGTGTGAGTGTTTCACATCAGATTTTTTATGAAAAGTATGGAATTTTCGGTGGATTAGGACTATATGAGTTGATACGTACAGTATCTATACGTGAGAAAGTTGGATATACTAATCAGATATAATAATGATGTAGATAGGGAATTATTTGGAATTGTTTTTGAAACTTCGTATATTATTTTCGTTGTTGTTATTGATCGAAGAACATAACGGATTGAGGTCATTATTCTGGCCTAAGTGAAACAAAGAGATCAACAAAACTACTCTTTCCAATCGTCAATAAAACCCAAACTACGTTCCCCTTGCACGTACAATCTAGCGGTAGATTACTTTCATTACGATTCTGATTTGTTTTTAAAAGCTGGCCAGCGAGCTTATTTGGGCGGTAAAGTTTTGATTGAAGAAGGGAGGAGACTCTATAAGCATGCGCATTAGCTCTTCTCTTTGCTAGTTAAGCCACATTTACACAATGCAACAAAATTATATATTTATGTGTTGCATGTAACATAAATTATCATACGAAATGTATTTTTCAGATTAGGTCCATTTTGAAATGGAAACTACTGTATAGAAACATAAAATTTTTATTATGTAATATAAAAAAAACACCAAATACACAATAGATGACTCTTGCCTGATTAAGAAAGTCAATAGGTCCTTTCGAATACCATGTATTCATCATCAGTTAAAAATATAAATAGATTAATGCAGGCACCATTTCATCAGTTTGTCGTGACTATACCAGAAATCTGGTGTGAAATACTCACCCGACTTTCTCTATCCAATGCAAATAATGAAAAATATAACCTAATATTAGTTGGACCTAACATTGGACCTAAACAAAAAAAAACTAACCTCAAAAATCATAACCTCATTTTAATCATGAGTGAATGATGCAAACTGAAAATCAACCTGTTTGGCTTAAAAATACTAAAAATCACTCTTTTACGCTAAACTAGGCTCTGTATAGAAAAATTCTCTGAATAAAAGTTGTTGATCTTTTAATTTCCTATAAATTTGACCATTTACACTTTGTCCTAAAATGCATACCAAGGCTAAAATCTAAAAAAAAATCGATTTTTTTTTACACATTTTCGTGAGAAAAAAACGGAAAATCGCGAAGACTCAGGCTGTTGTTCACACCATAGCATTCCAGTTTCTGGAGCAGAAAAGGCCTCTGCGTGAGTAAATATGTATTTTTTCCATTGATGGTGGTTCGGATAATTGACGATTCGGTTGACTGACGTTCGGATAATTGACGCCCTTGTTTATTTATTGAGTCAAGTCATTGAATTGAATTTTATGTATGTCACTAAAATTCAATTAATCCAACACTTTGTTATTATGTTTATAATTTAAATTTTATATAACTTAATCTATTATTAATATTGGTTTATTTGAAATATTGTATATATCATTGTCATACACTTTTATTATGTTTTTATTAATGTATTTTTTTGTTATTATCTTTTTGATAGGGTCATATGGTCATATAAAAATGAAAAAATTACCGACCTGACCAAGGAATCAGATTTTTGGACACCTGGCACAGGTTCTTTTTTGTTTTACGTCTGACTGTTTCGCAGTTTCTGCTAATGCAGACGGTGGAGTGATGATATATGAAAATGAGTGATGAATGAAAATGACCTGGCAAAGAAGCCAGTTCATTAACCACAGAGTAACGACCGGCCGAATTTCAAGATTATCGACTGATATAAATACGCTCTGCCCTTAACGGGCAGGAGGTGTGTTAAATTATTTGCACTCTATCTGCTAGTTCCAGGGCTACAAAAAATAGTTCTGTTTCTTATCACGTGGACAGCTAATTATATGACTGAACTATTTAAGAACAGAAGAGGTAGAGGTTTAAAAGACACTAGTCAGAGTTATCTCTACTGAAAGTAATGAATTTGATTACACAGCCAGACCCTGTGGTGAATGAAGTGAAGGTGTCATTTGTAGGAAACAAAGTAGATCCTTTTCGGAGGGCCCGGCATGCTGATAAGCATAGGCTACTTTTGTACTCAGTGAAGAAAGCAATATTAAACCACCTTTTTTGAGGAAGGCAATATTGCCTTCTTAGCGGTTCAAACCTTTCGGCTGTTGGCCTAAACAACATAAATACGCTACTCACATGGGATTTGTTTTGGACTGTTTTTTTTATTTCAGATAATTTGACAACATTATGTTGAAAGAGATTAAAAGTAAACAAATGTTGTATATTAGGTCTAAATGTTCTCGGCATACGGTTGCTCAATTGGTGAGTACGCAGTTACTAAGTCTAAGGTTTTGTTTAATTTTCGGCTAAGTTCTGGAAAATTTATATCCACCACTCTGCTAACGATCAATCCGAAGAAGACATTTTCAAAAAATTAATAAGTGACTTACGTCATAGGTGGTAGTACGACATTTTCCTTGCTTTTAACTCTACTGATGTTTTTGCTCCTAAATCACGTACTTGTAAGTTTAAAAAATTGCGTCTGATGACCTTTTTACGATTTTCATTTATAATTATATCAGCTGGTGGACTGGAGATAAAAGCTTCCATACAAATGTACTTCACAAGCTTTCTAACCATACAACCTGACTAATCTGGAAAAAGCTATAAAACAATGTCGAACGTGTATAAACGTATTTATTACAATGTTACTTCTTTTGATGTTTACCGACAAAGAGCCTGGGAAATGAAATATTGTTCATTCCATTCTATTTGATAGTTTAAGAAACAACTGAAACAATTTCTTATGGAAAGCTGTGATATATTAGCGATTTTTTAATAAGTAGGTTACTAAAAAATGGTACACGTAATTAAGCAGCAAGTTTAAGTCTTTCATTCGGAGCTGTTATTGGATTTGAATAATTTTTAAATTCTAATAAGTGTACGTTGCAATCTGTTCAATTTAGAACAATAAGCAACCTATGACGTAATGAGATGAGAATCATATGTATGATATGTAAATGATTTGTATTCTTGTGCAGACTCAGACCGACCATTCTTTAGAAAGTATGGTTAATTGAACCCCAACCATCAAAGTACACGGATGATCACCGTCTAGTTTTCAAATCCATATAAAAATAATTACCTTTACTAGGATTTGAGCCAAGAACCTTCATCTCCGAAAATCAGCTGTTAATTAAGAATACTAATACCGATTTTTAGGATTACAGCTCTTTCTAGGAGTACGAAGATGATATTTACGATTCCTTTAGGATAGTCACACGCTTTTTCTACGGCGTGGGAGCAAGTGATCGAAAAGCAAATGCTTTACTTTTTTGAACCTTTACTAGGGTTTGAACCACAAAATCTTCGTCTCCGTTCATCAGTTGTCAAACAGCTGACTCGCAACGACAACTTGACCGTTAGAGCAATCCGGTGGGCCTTAATAGTAATATTAAACTTTTATTTTACTTTTTAAAAGTAAAATATTTTTCTTTTTGTTATCATATTTAAACTGTATTGTTAAGTTATCAAAATTAAGTAAGTTATTAAAATTATTAATTAGCCTACGTTAAATATCGTGAACGTTCTGCATTTTAACTTTTAACATTCATAGAAAATTAATATTCAATTAATAAAAATATTATTAACAATTAATAAGAATATTAAGAAAGGGTGCCCGGAACGGAGAAAATTGAAAATTTTTACATGTCCGGTTTTTTGCACACTATTGAAATAAAGTGTTTCTGCATCCAGTGGTATATAATTTTTTGGGGATTTGACAGTTTTATCCCCCCCCCCAAAAAATAATAAAAATATGTTAAACCTTTACGCCATTTTCTAAACATTACCCAGTGTGCATAAAAATCTATATTTTTTAAATAACAAAAGATAAATTAACAATTTTTTTTAATTTTGTACGATATTTTTCTTAAAAACTTTAAGTTGGCATTAGACCAGCCGTGAATGTAACATATTGAATTCAGTGTATAATAAATTTGTAACTGGTCATCTTGTTTATAACCTTACATTTTTTTAGTTTTTTCTTGTTTCCCGTAAATTACAATTTTTGACACATAGGAACATTTTCTCAGCCAACTAACTGTGAATGGATTTAAATGAAACTGTTGCACAACCTTTTATAACATAATTTCAACGTACTGAGCTAATATTACAGTAAAAAAATTGTGTTTGAATATTTATTTTCCACTTCAACAGGCAAAAAATTATGATTTTCAAAAGAGGTAATTTCAAATATGATTTCTTACTTCTTAACAATATATGAAGACGCTATTAACTCAGTGGGTGTAGAATAGCCTGAAAAAAAACCTCAAAAAAAAATTGGACAGGATAACTTTATAACAGTTTTTGAGAAAATGTTCTATTTATTTAATTTTTTTATTTTTATTGAGTGATGATGCCTACATAAGCCTTGGGCTTGTGCGTAGGTAATAATATGTGGTGATTTACAGATGAAAAAAATGCTAGACCTGACCGGAAATCGAACCCGGGACCCCGGCATAGTAGCCAGTTTCGCTGACCACTAAACCACGGGCCGGCCATACATGTTCTATATATTATCACTATGGAGATCGGCATTCCGGGTACACTTAATAGACCCTACAATAATAATTAATATTTCTTAACAAGAGTATTAATATTTATATTATTTTATTTTCATTTTATTTTACTCATGTGTAATTAAACCATAAAAGTTTTACTCATGTATAAAATGTATGATTACTATTTTGTATCGTGTATGATGATGTATTATTGAACAAAAATAGATAAATTATTACGGGTATTGTTCTAGAATTTATTTATACACAATTAATTGAATTGACATTTTAACACTAAGATGGATGAATTCAAGAAGTTTATGAGTGCTTGTGTGAGTGAACTGCAGTTGTAATAAAGTGAATTAGTGTTTTCTTGGTATTAGAGATCATAAATTGCTTGCACGATAGAAAGGGTAACATAAAATTTATAAATTGATTTTGTTTAACGTCCGAATTGACTGAATGATAATAGTTAATTACGCGTGAATTATTCGTAATCTTTTTAGGGCGACCCCTTATGGTTGTTAGGTGCCGAAATGTTAGGTATTAGTTAATTTAATTAATTTAACACTTTCCAGTCTACCATTTTTCCACGACCATGCACTACAGACTAAAGTAAATTTAATGTTTCTTGCACTGTAGACTGACGTTTTTTCAACTTTTTCAAAAAATCAGTGTGCAGTCACTTCAGTTCTTATCAACAAGGGTATTAAATGAAAATAAAGTTTAAAATTTGCTCTTTTTAACCATATATTTTTAGTTTAAGTCAATTTTATTAAGTTATTTATAAAGTAACACTATTTACAATTACTCTAATTTACACATTTCCGAAAAATTTTATATGAAACATATATCAATATCGCTTTCATTCTCCGCAGGGTCGTATGATTCATCAATGTCCGTGTCATCTAATTACGACCCAGAATCTTCTGCAAAACAATCTAATGCATCTCTAGACATCGTTTCATGAAATGTATTATAGCACAATAACAGTAAAACACATACACTGCAAACAACGTCGGTACTCGGTAGTAGACGCTACGGTTCGATGTCGCGCATTAAGTAGCGGTCGATAGTTTAGGTCAATATATCAGAAAATACTAATCGATTCGGTCAACTATCGCTGTAGGTAAACGGAGAACAAAGTGAACTATAACAGTGAAAACGGGAAACGGATAGCGTACGGGTAGCCACATTTATAACAATGTGAAAGTAGCAAACGTATGAGATACGTTTGCCGTCTAGGGAACAACCTTATGGTTGTTAGGTGCCGAAATGTTAGGTATTAGTTAATTAAATTAATTTAAAACTTCGTGGAAGTTTTGACGGTCCTTAGGGTTGATGTGTAGTCTCTTCCCTATTAGGTCAAGGGCAGTACACCAAGGTTCCAAAACTGTCCTGCTGCACTTGTACCAAAGAACTAGAGTAAGCCAACAGCTTTCCTGGTTCAGTAGGGTTATTCTTCGTGGTGGAACGGGATGGCAATAAGGGGTGATGAAGGAGTTATAAAATTATTATTTGTAGTACACTAAGGTTACAAAACTGTCCTGCTGTACTTACACCAAAGAAGAGAAGTTGATCCCTGCTTAGAGTAGGTATTTGTTAGTGGTGGAACAGGGTGGTTATAATGGGAGTTGGAGGCAAAAAAAATTATGACTAGAAAAATTTTGTAACGATACAAAACTGAATACATTAAAAGTGAACAGCTAAACAATATAAAAATAATTTTAAATAAATCTGGTGTGAAACACTCACACAACTTTCTCTTGCCAATGGAAATAATTAACAATAAACCTAACATTAGAAATAAACAAAAAACTAACTTTAATAACATAACCTAATTTTAATCATGAGTGAAAGACGCAAAATGAAAATCGACCTCAGTTTAGCTTAAAAATACGGAAAATCGCTCTTTCACGCTAAACTAGGCTCTGTAGAGAAACATGCTTTCAACAAAAGTTGTAGATCTTCTAATTTCCTATAAATTTTATTACATACACTTTTGTCGTAAAATGAGTTCGTACTAAGGCCGAAATCTTAAAAAATAGATTTTTCACACGTTTTCGTGAGAAAAAAACAAAATGGCTAATTACTGCTAAACTAAGCGTTATACAAAAAAATTATAGAAATTAAAGTTGTAGAATTTTAAATTCTCTACAACTTTTGTTATAAATTTTTGCGTTAAACTGCATATTAAAGCCGTAATCTTAAAAAAAGTATGTTTTACGTGAAAACAGCCTCACCAAGAATTTCAGCAAACATGACGCCTACCCTGTGTTGTAGAGAATAAAAAATTGAGTAAACTAGGCGATTTTTAAAAAAATCGTAGGACCAGTTTTTGAGAAAATCGTAAAATAGTGAAAAATTACACGAATAAACTACTACTTCCGGTTAACCGATTTTGATGAAAATGTCCGTGTTGGGTCCGGTAGTGGTATGTAACTTAAGTTTCAAGTTTCAAGTTCGTACGATGTTCCGTTCTTGAGATATTCTGTTCACACACACACTCATAGACACACAGACCAATCGCTAAAAACATGTTTTTTGGGTTCAGGAGGTCTGAAAACGTATAGATCCGGTGAAAACTCCATTTCGAAAAAATCGACATGAAAACAATATTTTCCTTCCTATATATTCATATAGGCAAGAGAAAGTAAAAAAGTCTACTAAATTAATTATGTTTTATTTAAAGCTCAATCTTTAAAAAGCTGCAAAAATGGCGTACCCCAGGAGTAACTAATTTAACACGGGTAATAACAAACGTCCCAACTACCTTAATAAAGCTGAGTTTTTATATAAAGTTTAACTTTCGAGAGTTTTTTTTTAGCCTAATTTTAATACAATAAAAAATATATTAACATGATAGAAACCAAATTCAACTAACTTTCTTAAAAAAATTGTATGAATTTTAAAGAACTTTAAGGGAGTTGATCCCTCCTTTTCCTTAAAAGAAGTTCCACGTACCCCCCTGTATTAGACCGTACCAGTATTTCAGATAACCGTTAAAAGAACGACAAATACCGGAAATTTGTTTATGTGTAGACAGACATTGTAAAACACGGAGTTATATAAGCCTTCTGCACACAACCATCAGGAGTAATATACCTAGACGATAGTAACATATATGATTCCCTCTTCGTGTCTGTAGCCTACAAGTAGATATTTTTGGGTTGGAGGGAGTGGTCACGTGCTAGCTTCACGTGACCTTCCTTCCCCCCTCGAAACGTTTAATGGTCAAACATTACTCATGTTTGTATTCCAATTACTTATTATATTACGTAGAAGAAAATTGACTTAAATCCTGACATGCGATATAAAAAAAAATTGTCCTCTTCAAAAAATTTCTAATGAATTTTTAACATAAAATAGGTATACAAATTTATGTGATTTTGATGTAGCCTATCATCAACCATTTTCAAGCTTTATAATGTAAATCAGTTTTTGAAAATTCAAAGTAAAACCTTCGACTTTGTTTGATTTAGGATAAGAGTACCTCATTTTAAAAAAATCTGGTGTGAAACACTCACACAACTTTCTCTTGCCAGTGCAAATAATTAACAATAAACCTAACATTATTATTAAAACATTAGAAATAAACAAAAAAACTAACTTTAATAACATAACCTAATTTTAATCATGAGTGAAAGACGCAAAATGAAAATCGACCTCAGTTTAGCTTAAAAATACGGAAAATCACTCTTTCACGCTAAACTAGGCTTTGTAAAGAAACATGCTTTCAATAAAACTTGTAGATCTTCTAATTTCCTATAAATTTGATTATATACACTTTTATCGTAAAATGCATTCTAAGGCTGAAATCTTTAAAATATCGATTTTTCACACGTTTTCGTGAGAAAAAAAATTGCTAATTACTGCTAAACTAAACGTTATACAAAAAAATATTACAAAATAAAAGTTGTAGGATTTTAAATTCTCTACAACTTTTGTTATAAAAATGTTTGCGTTAAAATGCATATTAAAGCCGTTATCTTAAAAAAAGTAATTTTTACGTGAAAACAGCCTCACCAAGAATTTCAGCAAACATGAAGCCTACCCTATCTTGTAGAGAATAAAAAATTTAGTAAACCAGGCGATTTTTAAAAAAATCGTAGGTCCAGTTTTTGAGAAAATCGCAAAAAAGTGAAAAATTACACGAATAAACTACTCTTTCCGGTTGACCGGTTTTGATGAAAATGTTCGTGTCGTGTCCGGTAGTGGTATGTAACTTAAGTTTTAAGTTTCATGTTCGTACGATGTTCCGTTCTTGAGATATTCTGTTCACACACACACAAAAAACAAATATTTACACGTTTTCAGACCCCCTGAACCCAAAAAACATGTTTTAGCGATTGGTCTGTGTGTGTGTGTGCGCGCGCGCGTGTGTATGTGCGCGCGCGCGTGTGTATGTGCGCGCGTGTGTGTGTGAACAGAATATCTCAAGAACGGAACATCGTACAAACTTGAAACTTGAAACTTAAACTACATACTGCTAGCGAACCCGACACGAACATTTTAATCAAAATCGGTCAACCGGAAGTAGTAGTTTATTCGTGTAATTTTTCACTTTTTTGCGATTTTCTCAAAGACTGGTCCTACGATTTTTCTTAAAATCGCCTGGTTTACTAAACATTTTATGCTTTACACGATAGAGTAGGCGCCATGTTTGCTAAAATTCTTGGTGAGGGTGTTTTCACGTAAAAACGTTGTTTTTTTAAGATTACGGCTTTAATATGCATTTTAGCTTAAAATGTATAAAATAAAAGTGGTAGAGAATTTAAAATCCTACAACTTTTATTTCAAACAATTTTTTGTATAACTTAATGCTTAGTTTAGCGGTAATTAGCGATTTTCTATTTTTTTTTCTCATGAAAACGTGTGAAAAATCGATTGTTTAAAGATTTCGGCCTCAGTATGCAGTTTACAACAAAAGTGTATATAAAAAAAATTATAGGAAACTAAAAGATCTACAACTTTTATTTGAAGAATTTTTCTCTACAGAGCCTAGTTTAGCGTGAAAGAGTGATTTTCCGTATTTTTAAGCCAAACAGGTCGATTTTCATTTTTCGTCTTTCACTCATGATTAAAATTAGGTTATGTCTATTGAGGTTAGTTTTTTGTTTATTTCTATTGTTTTATTACTAATGTTAGGGGTATTGTTAATTATTTGCATTGGCAAGAGAAAGTTGTGTGTTTCGCACCAAATGTTTTTAGTTACAGTATGTACTGTACATTTTATTTGTATTCTATAAGACTGAAAATTTCGTAAAATTTTTATTTTAATTAGGCAAGTGTATGCCGAATTATGCTGTCATGATTTTCATTCCTGTAAAATAGTTATATACGTACTATAAAAACAGTACAATAGTATGAGCATAAATTGAAGAGCTGAGTGGATGAAAGTGAAATGTAACAATTTTTACAGAACGTAGTTTTTGTTATTGATGAAGGCGTTAGGTGTTTTAATCCACCTTTGTAGATGACATAAACGCTCCATCTCTGTAGCTTAGGAAATATTAGTGGGATAATGGCCAATGTACTGCTTAATTTTATATTTGTAGTTGATAAAGCTGTTAAGGTCACTTGGTACCTTCTTTCACCAGAATGCACTACAGTTTTATAAACATCTTATTAAATTAATACAGTTAACTATGACAATAAACATTTAACTTAATCATTAAAAAATCTGGTGTAAAACACTCACACAACTTTCTCTTGCCAATGCAAATAATTAACAATATAACCTAACATTAGTAATAAAATATTAGAAATAAACAAAAAACTAACCTCAATAAACAAACCTAATTTTAATCATTATATGAAACACGCAAAATGAAAATCAACCTCAGTTCGGCTCAAAAATACGGAAAATCACTCTTTCACACTAAATTACTCTCTGTAAAGAAAAATGTTATATATAAAAGTTGTAGATCTTTTAATTTTCTATGAATTTGATTATATACACTTTTATCATAATTTTTAAAAAATCGATTTTTCACACGTTTTCGTGAGAAAAAACCGAAAATTGCTATTTACCGCTAAACTAAGCGTTATACAAAAAAAAGTTTGAAATACAAGTTGTAGAATTTGAAATTCTCTACATTTTTTATTATACAAATTTTTGCGCTATAATACATATTAAAGCCGTAATTTAAAAACAAACACGTTTTTTACGTGAAAACCGCCTCACCAAGAATTTCAGAAAACATGGCGCCTACCCTATCTTGTAGAAAATAAAAAATTGAGCAAATGAGGCGATTTTTAAACAAATTGTACGACCAGTTTTTGAGAAAATCGCAAAAAAGTGAAAGTTACACGAATAAACTACTACTTCCGGTTGACCGATTTTGATGAAAATGTTCGTGTCGGGTCCGGTAGTGGTATGTAACTTAAGTTTCAAATTTAAAGTTCGTACGATGTTCCGTTCTTGAGATATTCTGTTCACACACACACACACACACACACACATACACACACACACACACACAACACACACCCCACACCCACACACACACAGAGCAATAACTAAAAACATGTTTTTTTTGGGTTCAGGGGGTCTGAAAACGTGTAGATCCGGTGAAAACTCGATTTCCAAAAATAAACATGAAAACAATACTTTCCTTCCTGTATATATTTATATAGGCAAGAGAAAATAAAAAGGTATTTAAACAATTTTTCTAGGAAAGTGTATCTTGTATTATTGAAATAAATTTTGTCCATTCTTAGAGGATACAGTGTGCAATACAGAAAGTTAGTGGATGATGTTGTTACATGCACACGGAAAGTGATATTGGAGAATAAACTTTAAAAACTTTTAATTGAATAATATAAAGTGTTTATGAAAGGTAAGGTAACAAAAAGAAAAGATAAAAATCTGGTGTGAAACACTCACACAACTTTCTCTTGCTGATGCAAATAATTTAAACAATATAATCAACCATTAGTAATAAAACATTAGAAACAAATAAAACACTAACCTCAAAAAACATAACCTTATTTTAATCTTGAGTGAAAGACGCAAAATGAAAACCGACCTCAGTTCGGCTTCAAAATACGGAAAATCAATTTTTCATGCTGAACTAGGCTCTGTAGAGAAAAATGCTATAAATGAAAGTTGTAGATCTTTTAGTTTCCTATAAATTTTATTACATACACTTTTGTCGTAAAATGCATACTAAGGCTGAAATCTTTAAAAAATCGATTTTTCACACGTTTTCGTGAGAAAAAAACAGAAAATTGCTAATTACCGCTAAAATAAGCATTATACAAAAAATTGTTTGAAATTAAAGTTTAAGGATTTTAAATTCTCTACCACTTTTATTTTATACATTTTGCGGTAAAATGCATATTAAAGCTGTAATCTTAAAAAACAACGTTTTTACGTGAAAACACCCTCACCAAGAATTTCAGCAAACATGGCGCCTACCCTATCGTGTAGAGCATAAAATTTTTAGTAAACAAGGCGATTTTTAAAAAAAATCGTATGACCAGTTTTTGAGAAAATCGCAGAAAAGTGAAAAATTACACGAATAAACTACTTCCGGTTGACCGATTTTGATTAAAATGTTCGTGTCGTGTCCGGTAGTGGTATGTAGTTTAAGTTTCAAGTTTCAAGTTTGTACGATGTTCGTTCTTGAGATATTCTGTTCACACACACACACACACACACACACACACACACACACACACACACACACACACACACACACACACACACACACACACACACACACGCACGCACACGCACACACACACACACTCACTCACTCACACACACTCGCACACACACACACACGCACGAACGCACGCACGCACTCACACACACACACACACACACCAATTGCTAAAAACATGTTTTTTGGGTTCAGGGGGTCTGAAAACGTGTAGATCCGGTGAAAACTCGATTTCGAAAAATCGACCTGAAAACAATACTTTCCTTCCTATATATTCATATAGGCAAGAGAAAGTAAAATTCACAAAAAGGAGTCTTAGAACTTTGATCGCATTTTCCTGAAAACTATATTTTTGTTACCTTCATCCACTAAGCATTTCTTACTGTATTACATGTAAAATTATTGAACTTTGAAATTTTTCAGCTGTAATGTACATAACAAGCGTTAAAAATTTTGTTAGGTTAATACGGACCGGTTGCAACAACCGTACAAGTTCAGGTAGGGTTGTGTCGTTTTTTTACCTCGGATCTGAGCTTGTCTTCCCTTCCCACGTAATAAACGAGGACTAACAAGACACCAAAATGAACGAAATCAAACAATTTACAAAAAAATAGGAGCCTTGGAGCTCTGATCGAATTTTTCTCAAAACTATAATATGTGTAGTGATTATATCATACTCATTTCTTAAATTATATTTTTCGTTCATCCATATTTTCGGTTATCCGCATCAAGTCCGGTTGAACAGGAAATCACTGTACATTTTTACTTTCTCTTGCCTATATGAATATATAGGAAGGAAAGTGTTGTTTTCATGTCGATTTTTCGAAATCGAGTTTTCACCGGATCTACACGTTTTCAGACCCCCTGAACCCAAAAAACATGTTTTCAGTGATTGGTCTATGTGTGTGTAAACAGAATATCTCAAGAACGGAACATCGTACGAACTTGAATCTTAAGTTAGATACCACTAGAGGACCCAACACGAACATTTTCATCAAAATCGGTTGACCGGAAGTAGTAGTTAATTCGTGTCATTTTTCACTTTTTTGCGATTTTCTCAAAAACGGCTCCTACGATTCTTTTTTAAAAAATCGCCTCATTTACTACATTATTTATGCTCTACAAGATAGGGTAGGGGCCATGTCTGCTGAAATTCTTGGGGGGCTGTTTTTACGTAAAAAATTGTTTTCTTAAGATTACAACTTTAATATGCATTTTATAGCAAAAATGTTTTTAACCAAAGTTGTAGAGAATTTAAAATCCTACAACTTTTATTCCAATTTTTTTTTATAACGCTTAGTTTAGCGGTAATTAGCAATTATATATTTTTTCTCACGAAAAGTGTAAAAATTGATATTTTTTAAGATTTCAGCCTTAGTATGCATTTTACGACGAAATTAAAAGATCTACAACTTTTATTTAGAGCATTTTTCTCTACAGAGCCTAGTTTAGCGTGAAAGAGTGATTTTCCGTACTTTCAAGCCAAACTGAGGTTAATTTTCATTTTGAGTCTTTAACTCATGATTAAAATGAGATTATTTGTTTGTTTATTTTTAATGTTTTATTACTAATGTTAGGTAATTTTGTTATTTCTTTGCATTGGCAAGAGAAAGTCGTGTGAGTGTTTCACACCAGATTTTTCTTTCTTTGTTCTTGCTAATCTGTATGTACAGGCTAATCGGATCTTTTACAAAAGAAATTATAATTTTTTTATTAATTAAACAGATTGAAATTTTGATCGAATCTAACAGAAATATGCCTTAACGTACTTACGTGCTGGTTCGGTGGTTGCGTGCTATAGTAGGATGTGTTTTGTTGTGCGGGAAAGTATACGTTACGCCTGCATTGACTAACAGAGGAGTTCACTCTGACATTATAAATGACCTTTTGCTAGGCCTATAGGCCCCTGATATATACTGTAGGGCCTAGGGCCTGATCACTCTAGCTACTACCATCGTTGTTTTTCCTTCTACCTTTCTGCCCTTCTATATAGTTCTTCGTAGGGGGGGGGGGGTGTTGTTTGTACTCTTATCGATTTGTAATTCTATAACCTGCATAGTTTGCTGAGAACATCAACAAACCTTTTTCATTTCCTCGTGTAATATAATTATTTTCTCGTGACTTCATAGGTGAGAAAATAATATTCGTGTCAAAATTCGAAACTTGAAATTCAATAAATCACTTCACGTTTCTCAACCCCTAAGATTCAAAAAATATGTACTACATATTTAATTTACAGTGAGGGGATAAATTTACTCAATAAATTCACTAAAACATTTGAAGATGTATTTTTTACTTAAATTTTGTTTTTACTTCATTTAACATCACAAACAACTTAACCGTCAGCGACTTTTATAGGTAACGTAACCGTAATATTTTTTTTTTTTTTTTGAATTAAAATATTCTAATATAATCTTTAATATTCAAAAAAGAGGCTGATGTAAGAAAAGGTGTACGACAAGGATGTTTATTGTCACCATTACTTTTTAACTTGTATATAGAAGAGGCTAAAAATGAAGTGAAGGAAAAATTTGACGCAGGAATAAAAATCAAGGAGAACAATACAAATGCTGAGATTCGCCGATGATATAGTAGAATTAGCTGAGACAAGGAAAGAACTAGAGGATATCTTAAATGAAATGGATGAGATTATGAGACAGGGTTACTTCATGAAAATTAATAAGAACAAAACGAAAGTGTTGTGCAGCAGCAAGAGTGGTTTAAAAGAGATGGGAAATTTAAAAGTAGGCAACGGAAACATACAGGAAGTTGGGGAATTCTGCTAAGGATTAAAATAACAAAGTATGGTAGAAGCACAAGTGATGTCAAAAGAGAATTGCTCAAGCTCGAAAAGCCTTTGAAATGAAAAAAAACTTACTGACTACTAACATTGACTTACAGATTAGGAAAAATTTCTTAAAACATTATGTTTGGAGTGTAGAATTTTACGGGAGTGAATCATGGGTGATAGGGGCTGCAGAAAGGAAGAGGATAGAAGCTTTTGAAATGTGGTGTTATATGAAAATGTTAAAGATTTGGTAGGTGGACAAAATAAGTAATTTAGAGGTTCTTAGGCAAATGGATGAAAAAATAAGTACATGGAAGCATCTTACCAGAAGAAGGAATAGGCTAGTGGGGCATATCTTAAAACATCCAGGTATTGGTCTATCAATAATGGAGGGTAATATTGAGGGAATGAATTGTAGGAGGAGGCAAAGGTTATAATATTTAAAGCAAACTACAAAAGATTTAGGGTGTTACAGGTATGTAGTTATGAAACGACTTGCGCAAGATAGAACAGTTTGGAGAACTGCGTCAAACCAGTCGAGAGATTGATAACAAAAAAAATGAAATTTTAAAATTTGTGGAAAAGAACACAGGGTTATTTACAAAAAAGTACAACCGTAGTTATGAAACCCCCCCCCCCCCCACAACGATGAATAGGGCTATAGAGTTAAAAAATATAGAACTTCAAAGTTCTTACAAGGAATTCACTACGTTCGGGTTTTCAACAGATAACCGTCTAATTTAAAACTACCTTCTTAATTTATAAAAATTCGATCGGGAAATTAAATGTTTTTAACTAAACATTCATTCTATTCTGAACAGGAATTCTTAAATTCGTAAGAGAATTTCTGTAAAAGAAAATGTTTTTCATATGTAATTTCTACAAACTTACAATTAAATATTATGAGAGTAACTTATATGTTACAAACTTAAAATAATCTAAGGTAAACATCTGTATTAAAATTTAAGTAATAAGTTCATGTAGTCTATATATATATATTTTATTGAAATATTAAATTGTAAATATAAAGTTTAATTTCTGTTTAGTATGTATGTATTATCATATGTAACGAAGTGTATACCAGTATCTGGATCGCAAACAAATAAAAATCCATTTATTTCAATTTTTTTACGGTAAAGCCCGGTTAATTAGGACACGTATTTCCAAATACAAACTGTCCTGATAAAACAAAGGTACAATATTATACGGTGTAAAATTTACTGTACAAAAATTAAACATAATTTAAGCTCTTTATAAGTAATAATTAGGTACGTATAAACTTAAAAAATTATGAATCAAAATGAGTAAAACAAAAGAATATAACAAGAAAAATAAATAAATTACTATTTTACTTTAAAAAGTGGTTCTAATATAAAAATAAACATTACAGCATTACATAGATTTCTTGCTACCCGAAAGGTTAACGAATTTGTAACACAATGATCCTTCCGGCGTTGCACGAAAATACAGTTCGGTTTCATCGCCATTGTAAATGTCATCCGGTGAAATCTATCGGATCAGAATGTCCACCACTGATTTCCACTTTTCTCCGCTTTCAACAACAGCGCTATTCTTTTCTCTATAAGTTAATACAAAATGACTTAAAAAAAAAAAAAATCTCACATCTCTAATAAGACCGTACCGTTAGAAAACATACATGTTGGTTACTTAAAACTTATAAAAATATCAATGCATAATTTGTTTTTAAAAATGATTTTATACATACATTTTTTAAGTACTAAAGTAATTTAGGAAATCTTCAAAATGTTAATTTTTAATCTCTTGTTTAAATAAAATTATAGGTATTTCTTTAAAAAAAGAATCTATTTCTTACAAATATATTAGAGGTAAGAAATTAACCTATTAATGTTTTTTCATGTCGTAGAATGTAAAACTGTCGTATATATTAACAATCAATTTAGTAACACTTCTAGGAAAACTTTCTAACAGGCAGATGGTGTTAAATTATTTGCACTCTATCTGCTAGTGCTTTTGTAGCCGGGGTTACAAAAAATAGTTCTCTTTCTTATAATTTAGGCAGGCAAAGTAATATAATTATATTACTGAAGTATTAAATAACAGAAAAGGTAGAGGTATAAAAGACACTAGTCTCAGTTATCTCCTCTGAGATTTTTTAAATTTTTTTTTGGTTTAACGTCTGACTGTTCTCCAATTACTGCTAATTCAGAGGGTGAAGAATGAAATGATTTTTTGTAACGTAATGCGCCGTGCCTAAATGAGATTCGAACCCAAGACCACATGATGAAAGGCGAGCACGTTACCAACTACGCCAATGCGGCCGGCGTAATCCTCTGAGAGTAATGAAGTTCATTATACCCTGTGGTGAATAAATTGAAGATGTCATTTGTAGGGTGGAAAGTAGATGCCTTTCGGAAGACCTGACATGCAGATAAGCATAGGTAAGTTTCCATTTAGTATGGAGGACAATGGTAAACCACATGTTTCCTCGTTTTACTTACTAAAGCCTCTAGAGGTTCAAACCAGCCATTTGGCTGATGACCTAAACAATGACTACGCCAGGTGTCCCACAACTAAAAGATCAGTTTGTGAGGTTACAGATTTTAAGGTATGATATCGTCCAATTCTAAAGAGCTACTTCTGTAATTTTATTTTAAACTTTATGATTCACTTTTACAATTTTCAAGTAGAAATTTTTACAATTTGGAGTCCAGTTGATACAAAAGTCTCTGAAATAGCGGTTTTGTACCTTTATGTAAGGGAAATCAAATTCTTATTTCTCGTGCTGTTTTTGTGGATTCGTTTTTGGAAGTTACCTGCGTTTACTTTAAACTTTATGATTCACTTTTACAATTTTCAAGTAGAAACTTTTACAATTTGGAGTCCAGTTGTTACAAAAGTCTCTGAAATAGCGGTTTTGTACCTTTATGTAAGGAAATCAAATTCTTATTTCTCGTGCTGTATTTGTGGATTCGTTTTTGGAAGTTACCTGCGTTTACATGCGCTGTATAATAATATTGAATATATTTAAATTAACATTGTGTATGTTTGTGTGTGTTAGTGATTTCCGTGCAGCACCGACAACAAACAGAACAGATAAAGCAGTTTTGCTGTTAGGTTGTAAAGCAATTTTCTTGTCTTTCTTAGCCCGAGCTTAACGTCTAGGATCGGTAAGAAAGAAAAAACGATAAACGAACAAAAAACTTAGCCAAGGCAGATAATAAGGATGTTCATTTAACGAGTGAACCACTTGCTGCACCCCACCTGAATACAGCAATACTGGCCTACATGAACCAACTGAAATGCCAATTCACTACATTTAACCTTCTCTTTTATCGTCCTCGTAAAATTGTTCATTCTATTTTCATCAACATTGATTTTTCAAGTCTCTTTGAAAAGAAATATAAAGCTTTTTAACAATATAGTACATGTATACGCCGTCGTTTTTACAAAAGTACTACGCTAATTGAAACTCATATTGATTTTGAAAGAATTTATGAGTTGTTTTAAATTTAACCGGTTTGAACGTATTAAAATTAAGTTTAGCTATTGCAAATTATTTTTGGTGGCAATGTTTAAAATTGTCATCTATGATCTTGTTTTGTCCCTCCGTCCATCACACCCAGATGTCAAAAACTACAAGAGATAGCAACAAATGACTTTCGGATTCTTAATCTACACAAAAAGATAGTTGGCGTAAATTTAAATCAAAGTTCTGGTTATAATCGGAAGTGCCCCAAAACCAGAAGTCAAGATATCAAAGTCAGAAATTACAAGCAAAAAACGGTTGTCGGATTCGTAATTTACACAAAAACTTAGTGAGCCTGGATGAGTTTGAAGGTTCGGTTTTGACCCGAAGTGGCCCAAAATCGGAAGTCAAGAAACCAAATTCGGAATTTGGAAACAGAAATAGTGTCATTCGATTCCCTGTAAAGAGTAGATACAGAAATCATTGGGTTTGAAGTCCGGTATTAACCGGAAGTCAATAAATCAAATTCGGAATTTGGAAACAAAAATAATGTCATTCGATTCCCTGTAAAGAGTAGATACAGAAATCATTGGGTTAGAAGTCCGGTATTAACCGTAAGTCAAGAAATCAAATTCGGAATTTGGAAACAGAAATAGTGTCATTCGATTTCCTGTAAAGAGTAGATACAGAAATCATTGGGTTTGAAGTCCGATATTAACTGGAAGTCAAGAAATGAAACTTTAACTTCATTCATAGTGATAAAAAAGTAAGTAGTAAAATAAAAACAAAAATACATAAATTACTTAGCATTATTAAAGTTTAACTAAAATCATTTCATTTGATTTTACATAAATTTGTTGTTAAGGCCTGACTGGAATCATGGTGTCTGCTCTAGAACGAAAAACACACATGGTGCATACCTGCAGGTATCTTTCAAAATAATCTTTTGCTCGACAGTCATGAATCGTGAATATCTATGGAAATTAAAGTATAATTTTTATTTTCTCTTGTCTATATGAATAAATAGGATTGAAAGTATTGTTCTCATGTCGATTTATTTTAAATTGAGTTTTCACCGGATATACACGTTTTCAGACCCCCTGAACCTAAAAACCATGTTTTTAGCTATTGTTCTGCGTATGTGTGTGTGTGTGTGTGTGTGTGTGTGTGTGTGTGTGTGTGTGTGTGTGTGTGCGCGCGCGTGTGCGTGCGTGCGTGCGTGCGTGCGTGTGTGTGTGAACAAAATATTTCAAGAACGGAAAATCGCACTAACTTGAAACTTGAAATTTTAGTTAGGTACTACTACCGAACCCGACACAAAAATTTTCATCAAAATCTGTCGACCGGATGAAGTAGTTTATTCGTGTCATTTTCTACGTTTTTGCGATTTTTTCAAAAACGGCTCCTACGATATTTTTTTAAATCGCCTCATTTACTAAATTTTTTATATTCCATAAGATAGGATACGTGACATGTCTGCTGAAATACTTAGGGAGGCTATGGTCTCGTAGAAAAAAATGTTTTTTTTAAGATTGCGGCTTTAATATGCACTTTAGCGCAAAAATGTATATAAAAATAATTATAGACAATTTAAAAACCTACAACGTTCATTTCAAACATTTTTTTCGTATAACGCTTAGTTTAGCGGTAATTAGCGATTTTTTTGAGGAAAATGTGTAAAAAATCGATTTTTTGAAGATTTCAGCCTTAGTATGAATTTTACGATAATAGTATGTATGATCAAACTTATAGGAACTTAAAAGATCTACAACTTTTATTTAGCGCATTTTTCTCTACAGAACCCAGTTTAGCGTAAAAGAGTGATTGATTTTCCGTATTATTAAGCCAAACTAAGGTTGATTTTCATTTTATATCATTCACTCTTGATTAAAATAAGGTTATGTTTTTGAGGTTAGTTTTTTTGTTTCTAATGTTTAATTTACACTCAATCTGTTAGTTGCAGGGCTAAAATAAATAGTTCTGTTTGTTATCACATGGTCAGCCAATTAAATGACTGAATCATTTAAGAACAGAAGAGGTAGAGGTGTAAAAGACACTAATCAGAGTTATCTCCTCTGAAAGTAATGAATTTCATTATACAGCCAGACCCTGTGGTGAATGAAGTAAAGGTGTCATTTGCAGAGTGGAAAATAGTGCTTTTCAGAGGGTCTGGCATGCTGATAAGCGTACTTTTCCACTCAGTGAGGAAGGCAATTGTAAACCACCTCACTTCTCGTTTTACTTAGTAAAGCCCCTAGAGATTCAAACCAGCCTTTCGGCTGATGACCTAAACAACAACACAATGTTTAATTACTATTATTAGGTTATATTGTTCATTATTTGCATTGGCAAGAGAAAGTTGTGTGTGTTTCACACCAGATTTTTTCGATTGTAGTATTTCCTCACTCTACATCAGAGACGAACGAGAGTAATAAAATAAAGAAATAATTAGGTAAATTCCAAGTTGCATAAGACAAGAAATTTTAGAATTTCGAAGGTATGCGGGCTCGTAATAGATGTGAATATTAAGGTTGAAATAAACAATATCGAACGCAGGAAATCGAATATTTTAACAAATCAGATCCATTGTGGCGGCCGATCGTGCCACACGCAACCCAATCATTCTAGTTAGACTAACAACCCAGCTTAGTCTATAATATCCGATAAGAAAGATTTTTTAAATTATACTTACAAATGAAATACCTGTGTTTAAGTTAGTTTCTTTCCAGTTCAATACCATTTTAGTTTTGTCAGAAAGTCAAATTATTTTCGTATAATCGTCAAAAATATTTTCCAATTTCCTTTGAATGATTATTTGTATGAATAATTAATTAAAGAGACTAAATTATTGTAATTATAATTGAATCGGTGAGTGGAAAAAGGGTAATATTCCAAAAAATGCGAAATTGAACGAAGATAGCAGTTTTGTTAAGTTTACTTCGGCGCATGTATTGGTTGATAAAAGGGAAATATTCCTTGTTCTATCTAAAAGCAGCTAAGCTACATTAAAAATTTAGTAGAGTGGAAAAAGGATAATATTCCAGGAATGTTAACCCTTCTTCCATTCAATAGCGAACTGCAGTTGGACCACTGGTTTCTGTCTTATTATTTTCAAAATGTAACTGTAAATTATTTTAAAATTAAAATAAAGTTTTGTAGCATATTGGCACATTATATTGTTTTTTCAACTTAATTTTTCTCATTCACTTGTACTAAATCTAGAAAAAGGAGAATAGTCAACATATTAATAATCAAAAATCAATCCCATGATTATTGTAAAACAAGTTCTAAAGTCACCATTAAAAAGCTTCAATATAGTACTACAAATGACCAATTGAACATTTTACCAATAAACCAAAAACAAAATCACAAAACAGTTTTTTTTAATTTCTCAAAAATAAGGATTTTGGAATATTACCCTTTTTCCACTCACCGATTCAATTATTTATTCGATTCAATTATCTGTACCTTAAACTGTATAACTTGCTTCCCCAAAATTGTAAAAGTATACAGAACATCATAAAATTACCTGAAGATGTTTAAGTATTCAACGTTCACTAACTTTATGCTCGAAAATTAATTACACAGTTGATAAAAACTGAAAAAAAAACATCTTAAAACCAACCCGCAAATACAGTACAAAAATATCTGGTGTGAAACACTCACACAACTTTCTCTTGCCAATGCAAATAATGAACAATATAACCTAACATTAGTAATAAAACAGAAATAAACAAAAAACTAACCTCACTAAACATAACCTGATATAATCATGAATGAAAAACGTAAAATGAAAATCAACCTCAGTTTGTCTTTAAAATACGGAAAATCACTATTTCACACTAAACTAGGCTCTAAAAAGAAAAATGCTCAAATAAAAGTTAGATCTTTTAATTTTCTATAAATTTGATTATATACACTTTTGTCGTAAAATGCATACTAGGGCTGAAATCTTAAAAAAAACTTTTTTTACAGATGTTCATGAAATAAAAAACAGAAAATCACTAATTACCGCTAAACTAAGCATTATACACACATAACTCTTGGTCTTTCATTTTTATTTGTTATTACACAAAGTAGTACAGCAAACTTTCGGTTAATTTTGTAAATAATTCAATTAACATAATTCAATTAAATATTTGTACCGTAAACTGTACAACTTGCTTCCCTAAAATTGTAAAAGTAAACAAAACATCATAAAATTATTTAAAGATTTTTAAGTATTGAACGTTCGCTAACTTTATGCTCAAAAATTAATTACACAGTGGATAAAAACTCAAAAAAAAAAACATCTTAAAACCAACCCGCAAATATAGTACAAAACATCTGGTGTGAAACACTCACACAACTTTCTCTTGCCAATGCAAATAATGAACAATATAACCTAACATTAGTGATAAAACAGAAATAAACAAAAAACTAACCTCACTAAACATAACCTAATTTAATCATGAGTGAAAAACGCAAAATGAAAATCAACCTCAGTTTGTCTTTAAAATACGGAAAACTACTCTTTCATACTAAACTAGACTCTCAAGAGTATCAGACGCTGCTGATATTCTTGAAGAAGCTGTTCTATCGTGAAAAAATGTTTTATTTTAACATTACGGCTTTAATATTAATTTTAGAGCAAAAATGTATATAATAAAAGTTGTAGAGAATTTAAAAACCTACAACTTTTATTTCAATCATTTTTTGTATAACGCTTATTTTAGCGGTAATTAGCGATTTTCTGTTTCTTCTCACAAAAACGTGTGAAAAATCGATGTTTTTAAGATTTCAGCCTTAGTATGCACTTTACGACAAAAATGTATATAATAAAATTTATAGAAAATTAAGAGATCTACAACTTTTATTTAAAGAATTTTTCTCTACAGAGCCTAGTTTAGCGTAAAAGTGTGATTTTCCGTTTTTTTAAGCTACATTGAGTTCGATTTTCATTTTGCGTCTTTCACTCATGATTAAAATAAGGTTATGTTTTTGAGGTTAGTTTTTTGTTTATTTCTAATGTTTTATTACTAATGTTAGGTTTATTGTTAATTAATTTCACTGGCAAGAGAAATTCGTGTGAGTGTTTCACACCAGATTTTTTTATTTTGTTATTACACAAAGTAGTACAGCAAACTTTCAGTTGCCCCAATTATTTGGGGACGATCCGATTTCGAATGAACAACAATTTCAGATAATCCGAATTGAGAGCAATAATATAACAAATCATTAAGAAACAACATTTTTATCCAGAAAAAATACGATTAAAGATGATGGCATAATTTTATGATGTTTTTTCCAAAAATAAAAAATCTGGTGTGAAACACTCACACAACTTTCTCTTGCCAATACAAATAATTTATACAATATAACCTAACATTAGTAATAAAACATTAGAAATAAACAAAAACCTAACCTCAAAAAACATAACCTTATTTTAATTATGAGTGAAAAGCAAAATGAAAATCAACCTCAGTTTGGCTTAAAAATACGGAAAATCACTCTTTCACGCTAAACTAGGCTCTGTACAGAAAAATGCTTAAAATAAAAGTTGTAGATTTTTTAATTTTCTATAAATTTTGTTATATACACTTATGTCGTAAAATGAGTAGAAAGGCTGAAATGTTTAAAAAAATTAATTTTTCACACGTTTTCGTGAGAAAAAAACAGAAAATCGCTAATTACCGCTAAGCTAAGCGTTATACAAAAAATTGTTTAAAATAAGAGTTGTAGGACTTTTAATTCTCTACAAATTTTATTATATACATTTTTGCGCTGAAATGCATAAGAAAGCCGCAATCTTAAAAAAACATTTTTTTACGCGAAAACAGCCTCACTAAGAATTTCAGCAAACATGGCGCCTAACCTATCTTGTAGAGAACAAAAAAGTGAATAAACCAGGCGATTTTTAAAAAAATCGTAGGACCAGTTTTTGAGAAAATCGCAAAAAAGTTAAAAATTATACGAATAAACTACTACTTCCGGTTGACCGATTTTGATGAAAATGTTCGTGTCGGGTCCGGTAGTGGTATGTAACTTAAATTTCAAGTTTGAAGTTCGTACAATTTTCCGTTCTTGAGATATTCTGTTCACACACACACACAGACCAATCGCTAAAAACATGTTTTTTGGGTTCAGGGGGTCTGAAAACGTATAGATCCGGTGAAAACTCGATTTTGAAAAATCGACATGAAAACAATACTTTCCTTCCTATATATTCATATAGGCAAGAGAAAGTAAAAATCGGGAAATTTTGTTTTATTCTATTTTTTCGGTTGTTTGTTGGTTGTGTTATTGCCAGTGTTTGATAAACTAGCGGGTTGTTTTTGTTTAGTAATCTGCCAAAAGACTGTTTTAAACCTCTAAAGGCTTTACTAAGTAAATGAGGAGTAAGGTGGTTTACCCTTCCTTACAGAGTGGACAATATGCTTATCAGCATGCCAGGCACTCTGATAATCATTTACTTTCCACCCTGCAAATGGCACCTTCACTTCAATCACCACAGGGTCTGGCTGTATGATGAAATTTATCACTATCAGAAGAGATCACTTTGACTAGTGTATTTTACACCTCTACCTTTTCTTCTTAAATGATTCAGTTCTTTAATTGGCTGACCATGTGATAAGAAACAGACTATTTTTTTGTAGCCCTGGAACTAGCAGATCGAGTGCAAATAATTTAACACTCCGCCTGCCTATTATGGTCAAACTAGTAGATTAAACACACGAAACAATAATTATTGGAGAACTTGAAATCTCTGTCCTTACCATAACACCAGGCACATTCAGATCTGCTTGGAGAACATTATACGGATTTTTATCCCACCAGTACACGCAATTTTGCCGGTTGATACGTAACACATTAAGTTTGAAGCACACTTCATCACACCACAAAATTGATCGTAATAAGTTTAGATCACTTTTATTGTGGATATCGACTTACTCAGAGAACGGTAATCGCCTATCATGGGCGCCTCATGAACAGCGTGGAGTAGAGATGGATAGTACGAATTACATTTTAAATATTCTAAAATCCTTGGACCGTTTCTTCGTAATGTGCTTAGTTGAGAAGAAGCCTTCCGAGTTGATTTATCAGGGCTACCTACAAAAGCTTCTACAATCTTTTGTAGAGATTTTCATTATGAACCGACTTTGGCGAGTCAGGCTTTTGTGCATTCGCAACCTTTCCTGTTGTTTTAAATTTCGTATTGGAGGTTTGTAAATGTTGCCGAATGGGTAACTAATTTTCGTCATCACCTAAAAACTTAAAAATAAATTCATTAACAACTATACAGCAGTAGGTATATTCATGATGCTTTCACCAAAACTTCAACATGTAAACTCGTTTTTCTTTAGTGAATTTTTAAGACACTACAAAACACTAGGTACTACACAGAGATTAAAAACAGACAACCCAGTACTGATACAGTAAATAAAAGAATTTTATTTTAAACATGCTGCTGCCAATTTATCGATAGAATTATTTCATTGCACATGAAATGTGACTTAAATGCTTGTCAGTAAAAGGAAGAGAATCGTGTTCAAAATAAAAATTGCAGAATTAAGGACCAGTTTCAATGGAAACAGAGAAGAACTAGATAGGTATTATGTGAAGAATAAATAGAAAAATTAGTCAATGAGAGAATGCGTAAAATAAAAAAGTGCTTGCCACGAAAAAAGACCGTTGTGTTTCAAGAACTGTATTTTAGAAGATACCAAAAGGTAAAATTTGAATGATGTACCAAATAAAAGCACATTCTTTTCTGCGTTCACTCATATGACGGAATATTTTTATTTAAAAATTTGTCATTGTGGAGATACAGAACTTTATGCACAAAAATTACTCAGTTTTAACGTGTTTTTTTAAATGAGATTTTAAACGTATGTTACGTCGTCCAGGCTAACTATAAAAGAATCGGCTTTCATGTATTTTAAAGATCAGAGTTTTTTACTTTCTCTTGCCTATATGAATATACAGGGTGATTCATGAAGTTCTCCCCCCACTTCTACAGCACATTGTACTAGTAAAAATAATGAAAAAATGTTATATAAACATAGGTCCGAAAACGCTTCGTTAGCGAGTTACAGCTAGCGAAAGTTTCGCCTGGATTTCAGTTCACCAGGTGAAATGAGGTCTTCCTGGAATTGTGGTAAGGTAGATTAAGGGGCGAATTCAATCATTTCTTATGGTTTTTGATCTGATAAATTGAATAAAACAGGTCCCAGAACTGTAAGTTAAATAGTTTTTGAGAAAACCAGTGTCAAATACAAAAAATGGAGTGAAAATCACATTTTTTCATCTTTGGGCAAGAATAACTTTGTTATTTCACCAAGAAACAGTTAAAAATTTTCAATAAAAAATGTAGAAAATTTTATTCTGAACAAACCGGTGTAAATAAAGTACACAGAAAGCGAATAGTTTTTGAGAAAACCAGTGTCAAATGCAAAAAAATGGAGTGAAAAAAACACATTTTTTCATTTTAGTTTTTCCGGTTAATTTTACTTTGTACTCTTATGAATAAAAACTCATTTAATCAAACATCTATTCGCTTTCTGTGTACTTAATTTACACCGGTTTGTTCAGAATAAAATTTTCTACATGTTTTATTGAAAAATTTTAACTGTTTCTTGGTGAAATAACACAGTTATCCTTGCCCAAAGATGAAAAAATAAGTTTTTCACTCCATTTTTTGCATTTGACACTGGTTTTCTTAAAAACTATTTAACTTACAGATCTGGGACCTGTTTTATTCAATTTATCAGATCAAAAACCATAAGAAATGATTGAATTTGCCCCTTAATCTACCTTACCACAATTCCAGGAAGACCTCATTTCACCTGGTGAACTGAAATCCAGGCGAAACTTTCGCTAGCTGTAACTCGCTAACGAAGCGTTTTCGGACCTATGTTTATATAACATTTTTTCATTATTTTTACTAGTACAATGTGCTGTAGAAGTGGGGGGAGAACTTTATGAATCACCCTGTATAGGAAGGAAAGTATTGTTTTCATGTCGATTTTTCGAAATCGAGTTTTCACCGGATCTATACGTTTTCAGACCCCCTGAACCCAAAAAACATGTTTTTAGCGATTGGTCTGTGTGTGTGTCTGTGTGTCTGTGTGTGTGTCTGTGTGTCTGTGTGTGTGTGTGTGAACAGAATATCTCAAGAACGGAACATCGTACGAACTTGAAACTTGAAACTTAAGTTACATACCACTACCGGACGCGACACGAACATTTTCATCAAAATCGGTCAACCGAAAGTAGTAGTTTATTCGTATAATTTTTCAGTTTTTTGCGATTTTCTCAAAAACTGGTCCTACGATTTTTTTTTAAAATCGCCTATTTTACTCAATTTTTTATTCTCTACAAGATAGGGTAGGCGCCATGTTTGCTGAAATTCTGCGTGAGGCTGTTTTTACGTAAAAAATTTTTCTTTTTAAGATTGCGGCTTTAATATGCATTTTAGCGCAAAATGTTATATAATAAAAGTTGTAGAGAATGTAAAATTCTACAACTTTTATTTCAAACATTTTTTTGTATAACGCTTAGTTTAGCGGTAATTTGCGATTTTCTGTTTTTTTTTCACGAAAACGTGAGAAAAATCGAATTTTTTAACATTTCGGTCTTAGTATGCATTTTACGACAAAAGTGTATATAATAAAAGTTATAGAAAATTAAAAGATCTACAACTTTTGTTTAAAGCATTTTTCTCTACAGAGCCTAGTTTAGCGTGAAAGCGTGATTTTCCGTATTTTTAAGCCAAACTGAGTTCGATTGTCATTTTGCGTCATTCACTCGTGATTAAAATAAGGTTATGTTTTTGAGGTTAGTTTTTGTTTATTTCTAATATTTTATTAATAATGTTAGGTTTATTATTAATCATTTGCATTGGCAAGAGAAAGTTGTGTGAGTGTTTCACACCAGATTTTTCTGTTTTTGTTTAGGTCATCAGCAGAAAAGCAGGTTTGAACTTTTAGAGGCTTCACTAAGTAAAACAAGGAGTAAAGTGGTTTACCATTGCCTTCCTCACTGAGTGAAAAAGTATGTTTATTAGCATGCCAGGCCCTCTGAAAATTACATATTTTTCACTCGGCATATAACACCTTTACTTCATTCACCACAGGGTCTGGTATAATGAAATTCATTACTCTTAGAGGAAATAACTCTTACTAGTGTCTTTTACACCTCTACTTCTTCTGTTCTTAAATGCTTCAGTCATATAATTGGCTGACCATATGATAAGAAATAAAACTATTTTTTGTAACCCTGGAACTAACAGATCGAGTGCAAAAAATTGAAAGCAAAATTTATTGTTTACAAATGAAAAAAAGTTATTTCGGCTTCACGTGAATAGAGGGAAATGATTTTTGAACTGATTCATGCATTTTTAACTCTTTACAAGTCTTTGGTTATTATACTTACCAATAGCAATAAGGTCGATGTTTTTCAAAGAATAAGCTATGCAGTTGAAACCTAATGTCATTTTATGGTTTTATAGATGTTCTCTGGTAAGTAGACTATCCATATTTTGAATTAGTGCGCAGTGACCATTTGCTTCATGAGTTAAACGAATGTGGTAAGGACTCATATCAGCGTACGCAACCGTGTTGTTTTATTGTAACTTTTCTACAGTGCTTAGAAAATTCGACTTTTTTACGGGAAAGCAAGCATTCTTGCTAATATAACGTTGAGGTAAGTTATTCTATACATTTTTCTGTTATATAGGACTACAAGTTATTACTTTCTCTTGCCTATATGAATATATAGGAAGAAAAGTATTGTTTTCATGTCGATTTTTCGAAATCGAGTTTTCACCGGATCTATACGTTTTCAGACCCCCTGAACCCAAAAAACATGTTTTTAGCGATTGGTCTGTGTGTGTGTCCGTGTGTCCGTGTGTGTGTGTGTGTGCGTGTGTGTGTGTGCGCGCGCGCGCGCGCGCGTGTGTGTGTGTGTGTGTGTGTGTGTGCGTGTGTGTGTGTGCGTGTGCGTGCGTGTGTGTGTGTGTGTGTGTGTGTGTGTGTATGTGTGTGTGTGTGTGTGTGTGTGTGTGTGTGTGTGTGTGTGTGTGTGTGTGTGTGTGTGTGTGTGTGAACAGAATATCTCAAGAACGGAACATCGTACGAACTTGAAACTTGAAACTTAAGTTACATATCACGACCGGACCCGACACGAACATTTTCATCAAAATCAATCAACCGGAAGTAGTAGTTTATTCGTATAATTTTTCAGTTTTTTGCGATTTTCTCAAAAACTAGTCCTACGATTTTTTTTAAAATCAACTGGTTTACTACATTTTTTATGCTCTACAATATAGGGTAGGCGCCATGTTTGCTGAAATTCTGCGTGAGGCTGTTTTTACGTAAAAAATTTTTCTTTTTAAGATTGCGGCTTTAATATGCATTTTAGCGCAAAATGTTATATAATAAAAGTTGTAGAGAATGTAAAATTCTACAACTTTTATTTCAAACATTTTTTTGTATAACGCTTAGTTTAGCGGTAATTTGCGATTTTCTGTTTTTTTCTCACGAAAACGTGAGAAAAATCGATTTTTTTAACATTTCGGTCTTAGTATGCATTTTACGACAAAAGTGTATATAATTAAATTTACAGAAAATTAAAAGATCTACAACTTTTGTTTAGAGCATTTTTCTCTACAGAGCCTAGTTTAGCGTGAAAGCGTGATTTTCCGTATTTTTAAGCCAAACTCAGTTCGATTGTCATTTTGCGTCATTCACTCATGATTAAAATAAGGTTATGTTTTTGAGGTTAGTTTTTGTTTATTTCTAATATTTTATTAATAATGTTAGGTTTATTATTAATTATTTGCATTGGCAAGAGAAAGTTGTGTGTGTTTCACACCAAATTTTTTTAATAAGCATTCCTACCACTAAATATCATGTAATTCCCGTTTCAATAAACGTTCATTGGTAAGCATACTTACCAAGGCTTAACATAAAAAAAGAAATATCTTACTGTTCTGGCACTAGAAATACATTATTCAAATCCCTATAAAATAAAATTTAACACTTTACAACATGTGTATTTATCCCTGTATAACTTCCCTGTGTTGTTTAGGCCAACAGCCGAAAGGCTGGCTTGAACCTCTAGAGGTTTTACTAAGTAAAAACGAGGAGTAAGGTGGTTTACCATTGCCTTCCTCACTGAGTTGAAAGAGTATGCTTATCAGCATGCCAGGCCCTCCGAAAAGCACTCACTTTCCACCTGCAAATGACACCTTCACTTCATTCACCACAGGGTCTGGCTGCATAGTGAAATTCATTACTCTCAGAGGAGATAACTCTGACTAGTGTCTTTTACACCTCTACCTCTTCTGTTCTTAAATAGTTTAGTCATATAAGTGGCTAACTATGTGATAAGAAACAGAAGTATTTTTTTTAGCCCTGGACCAAACAGATAGAGTGCAATTAAAATAACACTCCACCTGCCCGTTTTGGGCATATAACTTCCCTATAAAGGGTTAAAACAATATTAAATCGGTGATTTAATATTTCCTAGGTGATTATAAATAAAACATAAATGGATGGGTGGTGTAAAAATAGAAAATAAATAAATAACGAATAACCAGGGTTTCGGTAAACCTGGATTCAAATAATAGAGAATCTATTGTAGTAATATAGTTGCATATAAAAGAATTTCAAAATAATTATTTCTAACGTTTTTTTAACCGGTTACCAGTCTGTATACTTTTTTTATTAATTTTTTATTTTAAATTAGTTTTATATAAAAATTTTTCGTAACATTTCGTGTAGAGAGAGATATATAAAACAAAGCAGGTGCAAATGTAGTATGTGTACACCTGGTAAGTGGGCTAAGTGGATACGTTTCTGGGTATGTGGTGCTGGTAAAAAGGTAAGGCAGTTGGTAACGTCTGATTACCACCTGGTTTGACATTGACGGCTGCCGCCCTCCGCCACCGCCCGGTTCAAACATTTCCATCTATTGATTATTATTTCGTTGTGTGTAATTTTTAATCCACACATTTGGAAACCTCCAATGTTGGCTCGGGAAATAACAATGAAATTAAAATATACATAAAAATAATTATTCCAACTTTTTTTTAAATTTAACTTATTATTTAATTCTAAACTAAAATAATGATAACCAATAAAAAAGTCTCATACGTTGTTTTAATTTAATAACTGCTTCATTATAGCTATATTGTAGTTGTGTTCTGTTTTAATTATGTTCCCCCACAAATTCTTTGGTTCCTTCTTACCTAGGGTAATTTATCCAAATTTTGATATGTTATCGCTTATGAAAATTTTATAAGATTTTATATTTTGTCCTGTTTTTTCTGTATAAATATTTTTCCAGTAAAATCTACGAAGTTTTCATTAAATATTTCAAACATAAATTTATCTGATTGAAAAGATATTAATTATAGTTTATAGTTCTTTTTTTGGATGTCTCTGTCCAGATTTTCATCCTAGTTGTATTTTTCAGTCGTTCTAATAAACGATAAAAATCTGGTGTGAAACACTCACACAACTTTCTCTTGCCAATGCAAATGATTAATAATAAACCTAACATTATTAATAAAATATTAGAAATAAACAAAAACTAACCTCAAAAACATAACCTTATTTTAATCATGAGTGAATGACGCAAAATGACAATCGAACTCAGTTTGGCTTAAAAATACGGAAAATCACGCTTTCACGCTAAACTAGGCTCTGTAGAGAAAAATGCTCTAAACAAAAGTTGTAGATCTTTTAATTTTCTATAACTTTTATTATATACACTTTTGTCGTAAAATGCATACTAAGACCGAAATGTTAAAAAAATCGATTTTTCTCACGTTTTCGTGAGAAAAAAAAACAGAAAATCGCAAATTACCGCTAAACTAAGCGTTATACAAAAAAATGTTTGAAACAGAAGTTGTAGGTTTTTAAATTCTCTACAACTTTTATTATATAAGTTTTTGCGCTGAAATTTATAATAAAGCCGTAATCTTAAAAAAACAACGTTTTTACGTGAAAACAGCCTCACCGAGAATTTCAGCAAACATGGCGCCTACCCTATCTTGTAGAGAATAAAAAATTGAGTAAAATAGGCGATTTTAAAAAAAATCGTAGGACCAGTTTTTGAGAAAATCACAAAAAACTGAAAAATTATACGAATAAACTACTACTTCCGGTTGACCGATTTTGATGAAAATGTTCGTGTCGCGTCCGGTAGTGGTATGTAACTTAAGTTTCAAGTTTCAAGTTCGTACGATGTTCCGTTCTTGAGATATTCTGTTCACACACAGACACACAGACACACACACAGACACACACACACAGACACACACACAGACCAATCGCTAAAAACATGTTTTTGGGTTCAGGGGGTCTGAAAACGTATAGATCCGGTGAAAACTCGATTTCGAAAAATCGACATGAAAACAATACTTTCCTTCCTATATATTCATATAGGCAAGAGAAAGTAAAAATGACATTGATACAAATCTACGTATATAATGTATGAAAATGACTTTTAAATGAGTCGGTAGGTTATGAAATAAATTTAACGGAATTTTTACGGTGCTTTTTCGTATCCGTTGTTCTAGGTGGAACAGTTCTTAACAATGTTTGTATTTTTGATCAAATGAATATTCTTATTTTTTTTAAATGAATTAGCTGTGAATATTACGTAGTGTTCGTATTTCTCTAAAGTAATTGACGAATAAAAGGCTAAAATATTTTAAAAAGTGACAGATGTTTGTTAGAAATGTATTCGATGCCAACACATGTATTATTCAAGAAAAAATTTAATGTATCAAAACATTATAAATGTAATAACGTTGTTGTTGTTTAGGTCAACAGCCGAAAGGCTGGTTTGAACCTCTAGAGGTTTTACTAAGTAAAAAACGAGGAGTAAGGTGGTTTACCATTGCCTTCCTCACTGAGTTGAAAAAGTATGCTTATCAGCATGCCAGGCCCTCCGAAAAGCACTCACTTTCCACCCTGCAAATGACACCTTCACTTCATTCACCACAGGGTCTGGCTGCATAGTGAAATTCATTACTCTCAGAGGAGATAACTCTGATTAGTGTCTTTTACACCTCTACCTCTTCTGTTCTTAAATAGTTCAGTCATATAAGTGGCTGACTATGTGATAAGAAACAGAACTATTTTTTTAGCCCTGGACCAAACAGATAGAGTGCAATTAAAATAACACTCCATCTGCCCGTTTTGGGCATGTAATAACGTTAATATTTTATAACTAATGTAATTTGTTTTTATAAATATTTTATAAAAAACGTACAAAGATAAATATATATACCACTTTCGTGGTTCGGTGTTAGCGTGATACGACGTAAAACCAAAGGTCCTGGTCGCGATTCCCGGCTAGAGTCTAGAAAATTATTACGCTTTCAAACCCACCGATCCTTGGCCTAAAGTAATCGCTAATAACCAAGATGCTGATGCCACTTTGTATAAGTTAAAACTAAAAAAATTGCTTTTTTTCATTGTGTTAGGAAAAAATATTTTGTTACCATAAGCTTTCTCGATGAAAAACACCCAAACGAGTCAATGGATTCTAATTTTTCAGAAATTGATTTTAGCGGATATTAAAGAATATTCCCGCGAAATCTTTTGAGTTAATTTTTTTAACCTTGTAGTGGAAGATCTTTTAAATGAGTCGGTAGGTTATGAAATAAATTTAACGGAATTTTTACGGTGCTTTTTCGTATCCGTTGTTCTAGGTGGAACAGTTCTTAACAATTTTTGATCTCGGGTACAAATGAATATTCTTATTTTTTTTAAATGAATTAGCTGTGAATATTACGTAGTGTTCGTATTATCTTGTGTGTTTTATGTTTTTCGTGTTCTGTGTGTTATGTGTTGGGCTAAAAAATTATTATTATTTTTATTATAATTATTATTATTATTAAGTTTGAATGTACCATATTTTCGTGAACAAAATCACGTGAGTTACAATTTTTATTACATACTTAGCCAAAAAAACTTTGTTGTAATTTTTAACGCCCCCCTTATTTTAACGTATTAAAACTTACCATAATTTTATTGCTAGATCAGGAGAACCAAATAATTGGGTATTGGACACGGAGAACATAATACAACAATTTATTCCATATGAAAGTCTTTTCTAGTAAATTAATTAATTATTAAATACAGTAATTATTTATTCAATCATTAGTAATTATCGTCAAACACAATAAGTTGGATGTTTAATTACAAACTAATCAGAGTGTGACGTAATGGCTTCTACTTACTGAAATAATTCTTTAGATGAGTTGATTTGTGATGGGACCCGTGAAAACAATCCAACAGAAAAAAGACATGATTTTAAAAACATATCTAAATTAATTCTTTCTAACTGTTATGTAGATCAACCACCAAGAACTCAGTTTTAACCTTAAATGTTTTTTAAGAGAAAGGAGAAGTGACCGATTTTGAAAAACATGTTCGTGTCGGGTCCGGTAGTAGTGTCTAACTTAAGTTTCAAGTTTCAAGTCCGTACGATGTTCCATTCTTGAGATATTCTGTACACACACACACACACACACACACACACACACACACAGACCAATCGCTAAAAACATGTTTTTTGGGTTCAGGGGGTCTGAAAACGTGCAGATCCGGTGAAAACTCGATTTCAAAAAATCTACGTGAAAACAATACCTTCCTATGTATTCATATAGGTAAGAGAAAGTAAAAATCGGGTTCGGGATAAGTGGTTTGAAGCAGTCATAAAATATTCTCAAAAAAATTTTAATCAAGAAAACATGATGGACCAAACATTATTTAAACTACTGAGAACTGATTTCAATGGTTTCAACAAAGAGTAAAAGCAGAACACCGGATGGACAGAACAAAGGATAATAGCCTACGGTGAAATAAAGCAGAGAATGTGTGCTGCAAAAATAACTTCCCAAAATATTTATAGATAGGCTACCTGCCACGATCTAAAGTGGCCTTAACTTCAAATTACCCCTTAAATAATTGAATTTACTACGAGTAAATTTTTTAATAGTTACATTGAAACACACCTTATTAACAAACTAAATTTATAAAAAATATTATTTAATTCTATAAAAATTAATCAACTGATTAAAAAAATGTAATGCCGGACTAATATTTCCACGAGAAGTAGAAAGTTGTAGCATATCAGATTTCCGGTCACATATAAGCGGAAGTAATTCATGTGAACGGAAAATATAACGTATGAAACTGTCGTGGTGGTCTCAATTTTATAGCGAACAATGTAATTCTTTTTACTTTTTCATTTTAAAATGTTGATATTGCATGAAATATTGGAAGGTAAGTTCAGCATTAAATTATAGTAAACATTTTTTTACGCATTAAACATAATATTTATCTTTACAAGTATTTTGAAAGTGTTTGCTACTGTAAGTGTAATAGGGAATTTTAATTATCAGTGAGCGTCTCTACCGAATCACATCGGATATTATAAACGAACAAAAAATCGTTCTGACTTTCTTACGAGTTTCCAGCCAATCCGAATTATTGTTTTCACTTGTCACCGGATGGCGACATTAAGTAGCGAGTTAAAACCTTTAATTTTTGGTGGCCCTGAAAAGGGCCGTTTAATCGCTTAAACGGCCCTTGGAAGACGACCACCGCGGTCGTCTTGATGGGAAGCGTCGGTCGTAGTCGTCGTGGCGGTCGAGGAGCTGGGCGACACGGCGTGTCGTCGTCCAGCGGAGACATCATCTTCTTCCCTTTCAGTAGTGCGTCGATGGCTGCTTCGTCGGATCCGTTGGGCGTAAGGCTCGGTCGAGGGACCGCTGTGGGCATCGCTCGCGTCAGCGGGCGATGACGGTCCGGTCGACGGCTTACGGTGACGGGTCGGAGAGCGGAAGCATCATCTTCTCTCTTGCGGGGTCGTCGATTAGTTTTTGCTGGAGTCCTGTAACCGTGTGCCGTGGTGGACGTTTTGTCTGCTGTCTGGATCGGAATTGAATCTTTCTGTGTCTGGATCGAATTTGAATCTCTCGGCCCAGTGTAGCGCTCTTTCTTTATATAGTTGCCGAGAGCGCTGTGGTAGAGGGCGGTTACTCACTCGGCCTTGGCACAAAGCCCTATGTCGGTACGCAGCCGAAAGGTTTGTCGGTACGTCGCCAAAGGGCCTACCGCGCCGACAAGGGCCGGGAGAAGTATTGAAGGCCGGCAACACAGTAAATGATTAATTAGAAGGGGCCACCCCTTCTACCACACACCGGGGGGTATTGGTGGGGTTACCGCCACGGTGACACACTGATTTTAATAATAATTTTTATGGCCTCCCCATCTCCTCTATCCACTAGAAAAAAATCCTACTCTAAGCAGGCAAGCGGTTGACTCAAGTTTGATTCAGAACTCGATGCACTACATTTGACCTCTCTGTATTGATGCGAAAATTCTCACCGACTCACTTACGTATTGTAAATTCTCTAACTTACCGATCACCCGGAGAGCATATATGTATGTCATTATTTACATTTTTATCGTACGAAAAATTGTGTGAGTGTTTCAAAGAAGATTTTTTAATGTACAAAAATGCTGTGAAAATATATTGGTAACATGATTTTATAAGTTTTGATGTTCTTATAATTTAAGAAGTTGTAATAGTGATGCAGTTAACATGAACAACTTACCGTATATACCTGGAAGTTCTAGCGTCGAGGCCGAACTGGAAAGTGAGTGAGAGGGAGAGAGAGAGAGAGAGAGAGCGTAAGAGAAAGATAGATTAGAATGAGAGAACGACAGGTGAAGTGATGATGTCAAGTGAACCAGTTAAATACTATACGTATGAATGTTTAGAATTTAGAACATTCTTACACGAAATAGAAAGGAGTGAAAAAGTACTAGAGAACTAAACCACACAAGTTTCAATAATCTACCTATTCAAGTACAAATTATAACATAAGTTTAACTTCACATTAAACGAATATGTTGCTACAATTGGTTTTTCCGTATATAATATAATCTTCCAGCTCTGAAACGAATAAATTAATGGCAAATGAATTGTTTACTAACATTCTTTGACTTTAAAGATTAACTATAAATTTGAGGGTTCTAATAAAAATTTAAACTGCGAATGAGATATGCCCAAATTTACCGTTGCTGAAAAATGGCAATGCTTCTAAGTTATCTCAAAAAATCTGGTGTGAAACACACACAAATTTCTCTTACCAATGCAAATAATGAATAATATAACCTAACATTAGAAATAAACAAAAAACTAACCTCAAAAAACATAACGTTATTTTAATCATGAGTGAAAGATGCAAAATAAAAAACAACCTCAGTTTGGCTTAAAAATACGGAATATAATTCTTTCACGCTGAACTAAACTCTGTAGAGGAAAATTCTTTAAATAAAAGTTGTAGATCTTTTAATTTCCTATAAATTTAATTTTACAATTTTGTCGGAAAATGTATACTAAGGCTGAAATCTTAAAAAATCGATTTTTTACACGTTTTCGGAGAAAAAATGGAAAATCGCTAATTACCGCTAACCTAAGTGGTATACAAAAAATGTTTGTAATAAAAGTTGAAGGATTTTAAATTGCCTACAACTTTCATTTTTGCGCTAAAATGCATATTAAAGTCGTAACTTAAAAAAAACACTTTTTCACGAGAAAACAGCCTTCCCAAGAATTTCAGCAGATATGGCGCCTACCATATCTTGTTGAGCATGAAAAGTTTAGTAAATGAGGCGATTTTTAAAAAAATCGTAGCAGCCGTTTTTGAGAAAATCGCAAAAAAGTGAAAAATTACACGAATAAACTAGGTACTCTGTCTATAACTTGATGGTCTCCCGCAGATAGGAGCAGAATCAGCCCGCTACTAGCCTTCTCAATAACACTTCATTATGTACCAATTCCAGTGTACTAGTTAGTAGTAGTACATAATGAAATGTTATCGAGAAGACAAGTAGCGGGCCGATTCTGCTTTTCTCTGCGGCACGCCATTAAGTTATAGACAGACAGTAACTCAAGTTTCATGTTCAAGTTCGTACGATGTTCCGTTCTAGAGATATTCAGTTCACTCACACACAGACACACAGACCCACACTCAGACCAAACGCTAAAACATGTCTTTTGGGTTCAGGGGTCTGAAAACGTGTAGATTCGGTGAAAACTCGATTTCGAAAAATCAATTATGAAAACAATACTTTTCTTCTGTATATTTATATAGGCAAGGGAAAGTAAAAATATTCGAATCATCATCATCATCATCCATTTTATTCGCCTTCCAAGTTTCCTCGGATCGAGCCCAGTACACGTCCTCTCCACCTCTCTCTATCAATGAACCATCTCTCCTCCATTTTTGTTTTGGAATCATATCTTTTTCCCAATATCCATAACTGAATCCATCCACTTCACTCCTAATCTGACTCTTGGTCTTTTTCCCACCATCTCCAAGTCTGCATCGATTGAGGCAGTTTACCCTCCTCCATCCTATAGACACGACATGACCAAACCATCGTCCATCTCCAATTTTTACTTAATTACATCATTTTTCATTTGATCTCTTCTTGTCTTTCCTAGCACACACCACTTGAACTTCATTTCTGCCACCTGCATTCAACTCTCTGCCTTCCTTCCACCTGCCTAAGCTGCTAATGCATAAGTCAGTATTAGCACAAAATATTCGTTATACATAGGTTTCTAATAATGCATAGGAACTTGTTGATTCCAAACTAAACTTTTTACCCTTTGAAAGAAATCATTTGCTTTCTGCTTCCTTTTACTAATTCCTTTTCTAATCTTAATTGATGAAAAAACAATTTTTATGTTTGATTTGTTTAACTTCCAGCAACACCTTTTCATTTAGCCTTATCCATGTCCTTGTCTTCCTTCCTCGCATCTTTTCAGCGCCAGAACTTATTCTCTACTGTATTCAAAACTATACTTAACAATCTGTTCGTTAAAAACTGTAAAAATATCTTATCTAACATCTACCATATTAAATATACTAATATCGTATTTGGCATCAATTTTATTTATCACTTTTATAGTTGGCTACACGTTTCTATTTTCGGAACTGTAGCTCCTCCGGAAGGTTTTTAAATATTATTTAGCCTACTGTTTCAGGTTGTCACCCGTTTTCTACCTCTTAGGCGTAAATGATCAAAATGCAAATGCTTTCGCTTTTTCGTTCAACTTCAAAGGAAGATATGTGCCGAATTTCAGCTCTCCGGATGATCGGAAAGCTTGAGAATAAGTGATGAGTGAGTGAGTGAGAACTTTAGCATTTATTTATTTACAGATTTTTATCAAATCGTTAAATAAATATTGAACAAAGGTGAAAAATGTAAACGAACTGATATTCATTACCCTTTCGTCTACAAAGAGGTTATTTATTTCTTCCAATTAAAAACAAGTATTCAAGCTAACCTAATCGGCCAGCTGGTTGAAAATCTCTTGCAATTATTTGTTAAGTAACACAGAGTGGGCTAGTGTCTGCGTACCGTATTTACTCGCGCACCTTTTTTCTAATAATCTAACGCAAAATCTAGGTGCGCGTCATAATTGGGGTTTTCTGGTAAATACAATACCGCATGTGGTTGGATTGTACGATAATCTAAATCGCCAAATACTATCCGGTGGTAGTTAAGCTAATCTGTTCACGGCATTTCGGGTAGAAGTAATGTTTGTTTAAACAAATACAATTTGTTTGTATTTAACAACGACTATGGCACTTTGTTAAATTATAAGTGGTGATGCGTTACATCCGGTGTAAGGCTTTACAACAAAAGTGTCTGTTCAGTTCAGGGATTTTCGTATGTACGGTAAACAGGCTGTTTACGTACAACTCATATATTTCAGTTTACAGCCCATTCAACATCAAGTGCAGATTTGGTTCAGACAGTTTATTAAGTGAAATGAAATCTATAAAGAGTTTGCCATCATTTACTGCTGGTGAAAAATTAAAATTTCGTCTTGAAGCAGAAGTAATAATTAACCAAGTAGCAAGCCTAAGTATGACATTCCGGAATCCTGTGTAAGAGATTAGAGAAGAAAAAAAGAGAAACTTCAAGATTCCAATAAAAACAGAAGAGCATTTGGCGGAGGTTGTTGTTGTTTAGGTCAACAGCCGAAAGGCTGGTTTGAACCTGTAGAGGTTTAACTAAGTAAAAACGAGGAGTGAGGTGGTTTACCATTGCCTTCCTCACTGAATGGAAAAGTACGCTTATCAGCATGCCGGGCCCTCTGAAAAGCTCATATTTTCCACTCTGCAAATGACACCTTCACTTCACTCACCACAGGGTCTTGCTGTATAATGAAATTCATTACTTTCAGAGGAGATAACTCTGATTAGTGTCTTTTACACCTCTACCTCTTCTGTTCTTAAATTATTCAGTCATTTAATTGGCTGACCATATGATAAGAAACAGAACTATTTATTTTAGCCCTGCAACTAACAGATGAGTGTAAATAATTTAACACTCCACCTGTCTGTTATGGGCAGTTGGCGGAGGAAAACGAAAATTTCCATAAGTAGAAGAACAGGTATTATCCTACATTGAATACCGTCGTCAAGAAGGGTTGGCAATATCAACGGAAATGGCAACTTTAAAAACGAAAGAAATTATATTCATAATTCAGTAATTAAACTTGGTTGAGTAATTCAGTGGTGTTTCTTATATGAGTTTTAATTACCTAGATTTATTATTTCTTATAAACTAACTCCCGTTTTTGGGGTACGCGTTTTATGCGGAGGCGAGTCGTACACGAGTAAATATGATAATTCGTCCAGCTACCAGTTACATAAGAAATAAAACCACTAGATGTCTTTATTGAATTAATCCTAAAAATACAGCAATCAAATTGGGTGGTTGTTTAGAACCAAAACAGTTCCTGTTGGTAAAATAAAGTGAGAGTAGGTACTGATCAACTACGCCCAATTTTTTGAAAGTGTTATTTACGGGCGTTAAAAAGTGGGAGAACATTTTTTTTTGTTTTATATCAATATTCTTTACAATCAATATTTAGTTTTAAAATCTGACTGATAAATATCCTACAAAAATTACATCCGTTATCTTTACTAACACAAGAAAAAAATTTACATTAAAAAATGAAATTTTCTGAAACACAAATTTAAAAATAAAATTTCTTTTCGAGACATAATAATGACAGTAATTAGTAAGACAATAAAATTGTATTTATCGTTTATCGGGCACCGACTGTCATGATCATTCCTTCCATTATGCCTCGTCAAAATTTTGTTAAAATACCCATCAAAGAAACGTACTGCTACTAGAAACCGGTGTTGTAAACTTCTTTCAAATTCTATTCGTTTATGCTTAATCAATTAAAATCCGAACTTCGCAGCTACCCAACTTCTAAGAGTATATAATAGGGCCTTTGACAGTTTAAACCAAAATATATTTGCGTTCTTAAAGGAACTTCGAGAAGCATTTAAAACACATACGTCGGTCGTAAAGAACTACATCATACTGCAATGATTATTTTTAATATTTCTTCGTTTGACATTTAGTTTTCCCACTATTTGTAACTATTCATGAAAAACTTTTACGAATTAGGTTATTTTAAAATTATAGACTTAAATAAAGTCAAAAAAATACCCATCCACATCGAAAAAATATGATCAAATATTATATTTTTTCAAATTTGTGAAAAAATCTACGACTGAAAATTCCTTTTAGTTTAGTTAGAATAAAAACAAACTCTCAACAAGAGTTTGAATTTTTTTTAAATATTTTTTATCATCGTAAAGAATAAATGAGACATCATTTTAAAGAGAGAATTAAAAATTTTATTTTAATGAGTAATTACAAGTAGTGAGTAAACTAAATGTCGAAGGAAGAAACGTTAAAAATGAATGTTTTACCAGCACGTTTAATTTTCTTTAGTTTATGTTACACCAAAATTGCTCTGAAGTGCACTGTAAAGGCCATTTCACATTGTCATAGCGTCGCTTGAGCAACGTTGCGGACGTATCTCGTATTGTAATCTAATGGTGGATTTCAGATCGCCGTAGCGTCGCCGAAGCTATGTGGCCATTTCACACTACCATAAAGTCGCTCGAGCGACGGCAAAACGTATCTTGTAATGTAATCTAATGGTGCATTTCAGACTGCTGTAGCGTCGCTCGAGCTGCGTAATACGCGTATCCTTGGCTACGCCTGCACTCGTAGCGTCGCACACGAAGCTTGGCTTGCGCTTGCGCATTGCGTCTGTCAACAGCTGTTCTGGTTTCTGTCTGCTGCAGCAAAAGTCTCTTGCTGCAAACGTTCCAGTCACATTGTAAAAGCGATATCAGATTTAATAAACCAAGTGAACAGCATCCCGAGTTGTGGGACTGTTCCAGAGTAGAATATAGGGACGCTAACATGTGCGAATTAGCTTGGGAAAAAGTTGCCAACATTTTAGAGAAATCAAGCAAAGTAAATCTGTTTCATTTAGTATGTAAGCCGTTTAAATTCCCAGTGTGCATTTGCCCGGGAGTTTATCGAAACGATTTTAAGTATCAAAAATAAGAGCAAAGATAAGCTTAAAAAAATATTGCTATAAATTTTAATTGACTGTAAATTTCTAGAGCTTGTTAAAATAGGATGTCAAAGCCACACGTTGTAACGACAAAATGTAAAAAATAAATAATCGGTAATCAGTGAAACAAGAAACACGTCAGCTAGCGTAAAAAAGACGATCTAATGAATTTAAATTTTATAAAATTGATCTGGTCGGTTCGTAAGTTATATCGAGTATTTTTTATCGATACAAATAATATTTTCTGAAAACATACCTCGAGTGACATCTTATGAAAACGTCGCTCGAGCGAAATCTTATGAAAACGTGACCGAGCGACGCTACACCAATGTGAAATGGCCTTTCGGCTATAATTTTCAAGAAAATCTCTAACAAACAAACAGAAGAAAATCCTTCCAAAACCCATTTTTTGGTTTTGCAGGGAATCAATTTTTATTCCATCACAGTAGAGCGAAAAAGCTCCAAAGAGTAACGATCAAGTATCAAATATAATTCAGATGTTAACGTTTTTAAAATATGAGATATGAATCTATAAATAAATTGTTCTGCAGTCGGTGAGAGTACAAATACATCTACTACTACTAAATATGTGCATACGAAGATACGTTGATAGATGACCAGGTCACGTAACATCTCACTCTTTCCTTGTTATTCATCATAGCGGTGACGTCAAGATAACTGTTTCAAGTAGTTTGCGGTCATTTGATGAAGATGCAGGTACCTTACATCTGCAAATTTTTGTTTCAGTGGTGATATTTTAGCTACATCTATCTAACAACCTATAAGAATCATTGGACACGGTCCTTATATCATAAGGTTCTTCTGATACTTTTAGTGAGAACAAAGGTACCTAGGATAACAAGGAATTGTTACACAATAACTAAATAACTATATGTGAATAAATAAGTCAATAAACTTCATTGTCACAAAAAATAATATCCATTATTCACAAAAAGTCAAACAAAGTGTGTATAGTAGGAAACTCGAAATATTTTCTCCTTAAGTTGACTAACTCCTTACGAACAAAAGTAAGTTATTAATTACCTTAACAAAATATCCGCTGTGAAATACTCACGCAACTTTCTCTTACCAATGCAAATAATGAACAATATAATCTAACATTAGAAATAAACAAAAAACTAACCTCGAAACATAACCTAATTTTAATCATCATGAGAAAATGATGCAAAATGAAAAACAATCTTAGTTTTGCTTAATAATACAGAAAATCATTCTTTGACGCTAAACTTCTTTGAAGCTAAATAAAAGTTGAAGATCTTTTAATTTCATATTTGATTATAATATACACTTTTGTCGTAAAACGCATACTAAGGCCGAAATCTTAAAAAATTAAATTTTTTTACAACTTTCATGAAAAAAAAGAAAATCACTCATTACCGCTGAACTAAGCGTTATACAAAGGAATTTTTCAAATAAAAGTTGTAGATTTTTAATTTGTCTACAACTTTAATTCTATAATCTTTTACGCTAAAATGCATATTAAGGCCGCAATCTTTAAAAACCATTTTTCCTACGAGAGAACAGTCTTTCCAAGAATTTCAGCAGACATGGCGCCTACTCTTTCTTGTAGAGTATAAAAAATTTAATAATTGAGATGATTTTTAATAAAAATCGTAGGAGCCATTTTTGAGAAAATTTTAAAATATTGAAAAATTACACGAATAAACTACTACTTCCGGTTGACCGAATTTGATGAAAATGTTCGTGTCGGGTCCTCTAGAACTACCTTACTTAAAAGTTTCAAGTTTCAAGTTTGTACGATGTTCCGTTCTTAAGAAATTTTCTTCACACACACGCGCGTGCGCGCGCGCAAACACACACACACAAACACGCACACACTTACACACACACACACACACGCACACGCGCGCGCGCGCGCGCACACACACACACACACAGATCAATCACTAAAAACAGGTTTTTTGTGTTCAGGGGGTCTGAAAAAGTGTAGATTCGGTGGAAACTCGATTTCGAAAAATCGACATGAAAACAATACTTTCCTTCCTATACCGGGTGTCCATTAAGTCTGGAAACGGCTGAATTATAGAAAAGTGAGCGTGACTAGGTGACCAGAATGACGTTAATTGCTTGTTGCACCAAAAAAACTATTCTGGGTGATATTTGAAATTTTTGTCCGCCATCTTGGATCCGCCATATTGGATTTAACTTTCTTAATTTAAATAGGATGATGGTCATATGATACATGATTTCGATCTAAAATTTCAAAATAAATTCAATGACGAAAACCGGAAATCGATATCTTTTTTCGTTTTTGAGATATTACCATTCAACTATCCAGATCGGGGTAGAACGGCCATTCCTCCCTCCTCCGTCTTTGAGCCTACATAGACAATTTAGGTAGCAAGTGAACGACTACGCATAAGATTATTGAAAATAATAAGTTTTTTATTATCTCCACTTGTTCATAAATAGGAAATTATTGTCATTAAGAAATACGGAAAAACAATTTAACGGCTGATTTATTGCATTATAAATAAAAGTTGAAGCTCTTTTAATTTCATATTTGATTATAATATACACTTTTGTCGTAAAACGCATACTAAGGCCGAAATCTTAAAAAATTAAATTTTTTTACAATTTTCATGAAAAAAAAAATTTTGAATAAAAGTTTTTGCGTAAAAACTAGTATCAACATTACGAATGAATTCCCTTGGGATTCATTTACGCACGTACAGCATATTGACAAGAAGTAGGAGGAGGCCACTTTGAACAACTACTCTGAGTCAAGAAACATTTGGTTATTTTATTTTCAATTATGTAACTCATTTTTACAATTAGGTCCTTATAAACACTAACATTTACAAAAATAACAATAAGTATTAACTGGTAACACATTAAATACTGTAGTTTTATAATGCAATAAATCAGCCGTTAAATTGTTTTTCCGTATTTCTTAATGACAATAATTTCCTATTTATGAACAAGTGGAGATAATAAAAAACTTATTATTTTCAATAATCTTATGCGTAGTCGTTCACTTGCTACCTAAATTGTCTATGTAGGCTCAAAGACGGAGGAGGGAGGAATGGCCGTTCTACCCCGTTCTAGATAGTTGAATGGTAATATCTCAAAAACGAAAAAAGATATCGATTTCCGGTTTTCGTCATTGAATTTATTTTGAAATTTTAGATCGAAATCATGTATCATATGACCATCATCCTATTTAAATTAAGAAAGTTAAATCCAATATGGCGGATCCAAGATGGCGGACAAAAATTTCAAATATCACCCAGAATAGTTTTTTTGGTGCAACAAGCAATTAACGTCATTCTGGTCACCTAGTCACGCTCACTTTTCTATAATTCAGCCGTTTCCAGACTTAATGGACACCCGGTATATTCATATAGGCAAGAGGTTGTAAAAAAGTAAAGCATTTGAATTTCGACCACTTCTTCTAAGGGATAGAAAGAGCGAAATTACCCTAAATTAATAGGCCTAAATTTGTAACTTTCCAAAAATCTGTAATTTTTATTTCGGCATTTGTTTAAGTTTATTTAGTGCATCTCAGAGGAATTTCACCGGCGCGCGGTAGCAATTGCTAGTCGTTTCGCGCGGGCTTTATTCTAGTCGTTACATTGTAGCGGAGTGGTCAATGACCTAGCCGTTGATGTAATGTTAAAAAAAAATTAAAAAACAATTTTTTAAAATATTGCACTGTAGTTTAATAAAAACTATATGATGCGTAAGTAATGATTTGATATCTGTAAAACGATTTTTTATCTTTCACTTAAATATTAGTTGCAATTATGCAACCGTAGGCTACAATAAATATCATTAAAATTTGTTTGATATGTAATAAACGAGAAATCATTAAAATTTTAATTAGAACTACTTTATTTAGGTAATTGTTACTAAATGATGTATTTTACAACAGTAGGGCCTATCGTTACCTTTTACACCTCTACGAAACATTATTAACTTTTGAGAAATATTTGATTGTGAACCAATCGAAATCAAAAACATCTGGTGTGAAACACTCACACAACTTTCTCTTGCCAATGCAAATAATTAATAATAAATCTAACATTATTAATAAAATATTAGAAATAAACAAAAACTAACCTCAAAAACATAACCTTATTTTAATCATGAGTGAATGACGCAAAATGAAAATCGAACTCAATTTGGCTTAAAAAAACGGAAAATCACACTTTCACGCTAAACTAGGCTCTGTAGAGAAAAATTCTCTAAATAAAAGTTGTAGATCTTTTAATTTTCTATAAATTTTATTATATACACTTTTGTCGTAAAGTGCATACTAAGGCCGAAATCTTAAAAAAATCAATTTTTCACATGTTTTCGTGAGAAAAAAACAGGAAATCGCTAATTACTGCTAAACTAAGCGTTATACAAAAAAATTATGAATATTAAGGTTGTAGAATTTTAAATTCTCTACAACTTTTGTTCTATAAATTTTTGCGTTAAAATGCATATTAAAGCCGTAATCTTAAAAAAAGTTTTTTACGTGAAAACAGCCTCACCAAGAATTTCAGCAAACATGAGGCCTACCCTATCTTGTAGAGAATAAAAAAAATTGAGTAAACCAGGCGATTTTTAAAAAAAATTGTAGGACCAGTTTTTGAGAAAATCGCAAAAAAGTGAAAAATTACACGAATAAACTACTACTTCCGGTAGACCAATTTTAATAAAAATGTCCGTGTCGGGTCCGGTAGTGGTATGTTACTTAAGTTTCAAGTTTCAAGTTCGTACGATGTTCCGTTCTTGAGATACTTTGTATACACACACACACAGACCAATCGCTAAAAACATGTTTTTTGGGTTCAGGGGGTCTGAAAACGTATAGATCCGGTGAAAACTCGATTTCTTAAAATCGACATGAAAACAATACTTTCGTTCCTATATATTCATATAGGCAAGAGAAAGTAATTAATAAATAAATTTATTAATAAAATACCTTTTTTCACCAAGAAATTTGTGGGTTTACTTCTATCTGGTTTATTCATTAATAGTACTGCGTAATTATTAAAATTGTCAGATCAGACCCGTGTCGCCGATTTAAGTCGGTGTTTAAGCTACGAGTGGTGTATTTCAGTTAGTTGAATAGAGCAGTCTGCGTTTCTACATTCTGAAATTAAAATGTGTAGTAAATTAATTACCTATATATAAAAGATTTTTTTACTCAGAACAGAAAACTCCAGACTTGTGAACCGGTTGATCAACCATTTTTGGGATAAGGTGTCGAGACCTAAGTGGCTGAAAAATGTACAGCAAGATATGGAGGAACTTAAAATCACTAAACAGGACCTACTAACGGAATCAACAGAGTACGACCAACTGGTCAAGGCTAACATGATAACATTTTCACCAAACCCCAGGAGAGTATACAACAGATTACCGATGAAGACCGGAGACAAAGATCGGAGCGTCTTAAGAAAGTGTGGGCCAAACGAAAGGAAGGCGGTCTCAAGAGGGCGTGCTTCTTAAAGAAACCCAACCCTGGAACAAACCTGAATTTGAGCTAAAGTGATCCTATGGGGTCTCAAAAAAAAGAAGATTTTAAAGTTAAATTATTAGTTCATCCGATTTATTAATTAATTTTAGTTTTTATTTGTCTATTTTTTCGGTAAAGTTATAATTTAAAATGAGAAATGTCCGAATCTATCAAACTTTCAAATCGATTTGATCCAGATATAAACCTAAATTTCAGAAAGAAGAGGAAATGTTAGTCAGTAAACAAAACATGGAAGAAGAGGGTATACTGAGCTGAAAATTAAACATTTTTTAATTAAGTAAAAAGTGGGGTGCAGCCGCCTTTAAAAAGTAATTAACCAGGAACGACTACGACGAATTTACAGAAATTTGTACAAAACTGTTGCTATTAATTGGCCGAATGGAGACACTAGAATGTTGAAAGCCATTCAACAAAAAATGGATGGGGCAAAAATTGGAAAAGGCTTTGGAAAATCGTCAGCAACAATAGGAAAAGGAAGAAATCAAGAATTTTCCTTTGCACAAATAGTCCAGCAACTGGGAACGAGGAAGAAAAACACCGGGCGTCGTACGACAAATGAATTTAAATTTTAAAAAAATCTGGAGTGAAACACTCACATGACTTTCTCTTGCCAATGCCAATAGTGAACAATAAAGCCTAACATTAGTAATAAAACATTAGATACAAACAAAAAACTAACCTCAAAAAACATAACCTTATTTTAATCATGATGCAAAATGAAAACCAACCTTAGTTCGGTTTAAAAATACGGAAAATCACTCTTTCACGTTAAGTTAGACTCTGTACAGAAAAATGCTACAAATAACAAATGTAGATCGTTTAATTTCCTATAAATTTGATTATAATGTATTTTTGTCATAAAATGGGTACTACGACCGAAATTTTAAAAAATCGTTTTTTTAGATTTTTATGAAAAAAAACAGAAAATCATACATTACCGCTAAACCAAGCGTTATACAAAAACATGTTAGAAAAACAGGTTCTAGCTTTTTAATTGTCTACAGCTTTTATTATAGTATATAGGCTAGACGTTTGTGCTAAAGTGCATATTAAAGCCGCAATCTTAAAAAAATATATATTTTTCTACCAGAGCACAGCCTCCCCAGGAATTTCGGCAGACATTGCGCCTACCCTATCTTGTATAGTATAAAAAAACGTAGGAAATGGGGAGAATTTTAAAAACATCGAAGGAGCCGTTTTTGAGAAAATCGCAAAAAGTGAAAAATAACACAAATAAACTACTACTTCCGGTTGAGCGATTTTGATAAAATGTTCGTGTCGGGTCCTCTAGTAGTAGCTTGCCTAATTTACGTTTTAAGTTTCAACTTTGTACGATGTTCAGTTCTTGAGATATTTTGTTCACACACAGACCAATCGCTAAAAACATGTTTTTTTGGGTTCAGAGGTTCTGAAAACGTGTAGATCCGGTGAAAACTCGATTTCGAAAAATCGAAATGAAAACAATACTTTCCGTTCTATATATTCATATAGGCAAGAGAATGTAATCAAGTATCAAATAAACGAGTTGTTATCATGAAGCCCAAAGAATTGCTCGGAGACTGGTATCAAGCTCTGAGAAACAAGTTGTACTGATCACTGCAACAACGGGGCGGTAAAAATAAGAAATTAAAATAAAATTAATTCGGCAAGTAGTTTTTTTAATGTTTTCTTATAATTTTCAAAATGTTACAGGTCTAGACTTTATAAAATTCAGATTTTAAGTACTCACTAAAGTTTTTAAGTAGTTGACTTTAAACAACTCTCCAAACTACTTGCATATAAGTATCCCAACTGTATTAAATCATAAGTTTATGTTTAGAATTATATGCTTGAAAATGACAACATTATCAAGTATTTATTATTTAAATTAATAACCATATAGATATTGGTTTGTATTTTTATGATTTTACCGACACCTGTATTGAATGTTTAACAAACAGTTGACCAAATAAATTTTTAACACACTAAAAAAAAGTGGTTTTAAGGAGTCAAAAAGTATGTTGAGAAAATTGGAATAAACCGAGAAAACATAACAGACCTAACGAATTTACACAACTGATTACTGACTTTAAAGGCTTCCAGAAAGAGTAAAAGCAAAACACAGAATGCACAGAAGAAAGGAGAAAAGCCTACAGTGAATGAATTCTGAGAATATTGGCTGCAAAAATAGATCCTAGAAATGTCTTATGTTACTTTACGTGATTCATATTGGCCATATCCGGAAATTTAATTTTGGTTTCTTTATGTGATATTTTATAATTATTGGATTAATTGGTGAGAAAATTTTACAACTAAGGGTAGGAATTCTGTTAAATGAGGATTTGTTTCACGACCAACAGTTTTACAGATTAATGTTATTGTAGTGAAAGATAACCGAAAAATAATGATGAAAAATGTCAAATCTATCTTGGAATTAAATCCCTGAAAAGAATCCAGGTTTTCTGAACACTACACAAACGAATTTAAGAAAGGATAACTAAATGTTTAAATAGAACTCAGCTGTTCATTACACATCCGTTATGCACCGTAGTTGTTCCTATTTCAAAATTAATCTCATGTACTTACCCCCACCAGTCTTGTAATTCTGAAATTCTGTTATGCTGGAAGGAAAGAAAAATAAGCAGAGAAACATGGACAACTACTAAAAAACACATAAATGTACTGGAAAATTGAAACTAGTGCTTTAAATCATAATACAGTATAAAATAGATTTTTTTATTAAATTGTACTAGGTCTTTTGATAGAAAATTAAAGCAATACATTTTGAAATCGGAGTAAAATATATCAAACCTACGATCACGGGAATAAAATTACGATCACGGGGTGTGTGTGTGTGTGTGTGTTTATTTGTTTGTTTGTACGCGTGTACAGAATTTGTTATCATGTACCAGAATTTTGATGAATAATTATCTCAAAAGAATACACAAAAAAAGGAAATAAAAAATTATTTTTAAAAATATAATTAAATGTTTCAAAAGTATTTGAGAAAAGTGCAGGTTACAACTGACAAAAAACAATGGTGATGATGTAAACAATCATACTGGCTGTGAAAATAGAACCAAATTGAATTTGAAATGTTATTCAAAATATGAACGTTTACGGATTTCTTAATTGGTGGAAATTTTTAAAATTGAAATCTATCATTTTCCTTAGTCCGTCCGGCACACCCAGATATCAGAAACTATAAGAGACAGCAACACACGGTTGTCGGATTCGTAATTTACACAAGTTATTGGACCTAAATTGAATTTGAAGTTCCGTTTTTGACCGAAAGTGGCCTAAAACCGGAAGTCAAGAAATCAAAGTCGGAATTTAGAAACAAAAATAGTGTTATTCGATTCCTTGTAAAGAGTAGATACAGAACTCAATGAGTTTGAAGTTCCGTTTTTGACCGGAAGTGCCCCAAAACCGGAAGTCAAGAAATCAAAGTTGGAATTTGAAAACAAAAATTGTATCATTCGCTCCCTCGTAAGAGTAGATACAGAAATCACTAATATATTATTTTTTATTTTATTTTTGGTTTAACGTCCGACTGTTCTGCAATTACTGCAATGCAGACGGTGAAGGATGAAATGATTTTTTTTGTAACGTATGAAAATATACCGTGCCTGAATAGTATTCGAACCCAAGACCGCATGATGAGAGGCGAGCACGTTACCAACTACGCCAATCACTAATAGTTTTTTCCATAAGTCAAAGATGAGCATTTTTTAAATTTCCACCAGTCATTAGACGCGTCATCTCTTGAAAAGGATTTTTAGTTATAAATTTGTTGTTTATGTAACACAAGTAGCCTAGTATTTTCATATAGTAGTAGGCCCTATATAGTATTTAATATATCAAGAAGAATTTCCTATAAGGATATAATTTTTCATGTGCATTTATGAGCATAAAATTTTATTTATAAACAACTAGAGATTTAGTCAGTTTACGTCACCAGATTCAAATTAATAAAAAATTTAAAAGAGGCCTTTTCAATACCGACGAGCAGATACTTCTAACAATTAAATACTTCATTATTGGGAATTAAATTTGGAAATTTTATTAATTATATTTAATTGCATCTATAAAATGAATGTAAATTAATTGAGGTTATAACAATTTTAAACGCATTGTTTGTAAAGGTTACCGTTTCAAAAGTGAAACGTAAACAGTGTTAAATTTTGCGCGCCATTTTTAAAAGCAACGGTGCTGGAATAATGTGCATTAACGACTACCACAAAGCATAATTTTTAAATTTGTTTGAATTAAGTAAATATTGAATTGGTGATCGTCCCTTCAAATTTATCGAATCACCATAACCAATTTGAATATTTATATATTATTTAAATATCTATTGTATGTGCGCTTTGGTCATTGTGTAATATTTTAAATATTTTAGTTTTTTTTAAATGTACCAAATTACAATTATGTGTTAAAGTTAAATATAGAATAAATGTTAGTTGTTTGTGGGTGTATATATGTACGCGCGCGCGCGTGTGTATGTATTTTAACTATTATGTTAATTACTTTCAGTGATACCACATAATGCATAACGGTACAACAGGTTTAAAATTCATGTTTAAATAACAAAAGAAATACGAAAAATTTTAAGTAATTTACCCCCCTCAAATTTTATCTTTTTTTATTGAAAATTGATATGAAATAAATTTATGTACAGACTACACGTCAAAAATTTTCTAGCGTTTTAAACATTGCAATACACAAGAACAATTAAAGCAATTTTAATTTATTATACAATTTGTAATTATATCATGTTCTTGGTTTAAAAAATTTAATTAGAATCCACACCTCCATCCTTCTTATTCAAAACAAGTTTTGTGAATTTTGTTTACTACAGGTAAGTGATAAGACGAAAGATAAAAGGTTTGAAAAATTCATGAGCTTGTCAGCAGATTTTGAATTGATAAAGGTTCTGGAGACAAGTAAGTGGTTTGTTATCCCTCCCGCACCGCGGGTTCACCAATGATGTTGACCATAATCATGCGCTAAGCGCGGGCGCAATAACTACTAATAGAATTGTAGTACATTAATGATTAACGTCTCAGCAAAATCGTAAGCGATTTAATGTTTATAAATGTCGGTATTAAACGTAGTAGACAGTTTTATATGTACAAAAAAACAATAATAAAATATAATATATTTACGTCTCACCTAATTTTGTCGCCAGAATCATGTGATGTAGGCAGGAACAAACCCAACAGAACGTTGTCAGATGTAACTGAATGTACAATGTAGCTAAGGTTTACCTGCTGTCTTGTCCCACCTGTCCACGTAATGTTATGGAGGGGGTACCCCCACACCCCCCTCACGAATAAACCCCCTCTATTCCACTGTAATTATCTCCCCTGGATGACGTCATATAATCACGTGGTATAGCCGTATCCACGGCAACTCACTTTGATTATATTTTTCATAAAATTGTTTATATTCTCACGAAAAGTTTTTTTATTAATTTAAATAAAATAGCGTAGGCTATCATTGCTGAAAAATAATTATTATTAAGTTTATTTTGTTAATAGGCCTAAAATGTCACCTACTTTAAAATATATTGGTCGTACTGCGGATGTGACGTATTTTAAACATTATTGACCGAGCGAAGCGAGGTTTTACGATATTATCACGCAACAATGAAACAACTGATTTCAATTTATAGAAGATTAACCAGCTATCCATATATTTTTCCCTCAATAAAAAAAAATACATTTAAATACATACTTAATTTTCTTTCCTGAATTTACAAATAAAAATCCTAATTTACTTCAAAACTATCTACCTAACCATATTTTCCGATGCTCAAAAGTAGAGTAATTTAATGAATTTGTTTTAGTAATCTAATGCATTATATTGTTAATTTGAAACATTTTAATTAATTTTTTTTAATTTGATTTGTTAAATTTTTATATGTTACAACTTCTGACCATTACAGGCAGGTGGAATCTTAAATTATTTGCACTAGATCTACAAGTTCCAGGGCTACAAAAATAGTTCTGTTTCTTATCACACGGTCAGCCAATTATATGGCTAAAGCATTTAACCCTTACAGTGCCAGCGTCCTAATATTAGGACGTCAAGATTTAGACTAAAAAATGCCGGCATCGTCCTTTTATTAGTAGTACTTTAACTAAAAGTTCATAGGATTTTAATTTTCACTTATTTTTTATAAACAACGTATGAAAAAAATAATTAAGATATGTAAATTGAAAAAATACATGTAGAGGTTTTTTATGAACGTAATTGATTAAAAAACATTATTTTTATTTATTACAATACATAAATAATTTTTTTTTGTGATATTTGCATAATTAAAATGTCTTTAAAGTGATATAGGCCTAAGTAAAATTGAGTAACATAATTTTTTAGGGTGATTTGTTTCTTAAATTAAAAAGAAAATTTTCATAAAAATGTCTACGTATCATTCTATTTTTTTATTGTAAAAAATATGTTCAAAGTTAAATGTCATACAAGATCAAATTTTTACTTTCTCTTGCCTATATGAATATAGACTATAGGAAGGAAAGTTGTTTTCATGTCGATTTTAAGAAATCGAGTTTTCACCGGATCTTTACGTTTTCAGACCCCCTGAACCCAAAAAACATGTTTTTAGCAATTGGTCTGTATGTGTGTGTGTGTGTGTGTGTGTGTGTGTGTGTGTGTATGTGTGTGTGTGTGTGTGTGTGTGTGTGTGTGTGTGTGTGTGTAAGTGTGTGTTTGTAAGTGTGTGTGTGTGTGTGTGTACAAAATATCTCAAGAACGGAACATTGTACGAACTTGAAACGTGAAACTTAAGTTACATACCACTACCGGACCCGACATGAACATTTTCATCAAAATCGGTCAACCGGAAATAGTAGTTGTTTCATGTAATTTTTCACTTTTTGCGATTTTCTCAAAAACTGGTCCTACGATTTTTTTTTAAATCACCTCATTTACTCAATTTTTTATTCTCTACAAGATAGGGTAGGCGCCATGTTTGCTGAAATTCTGGGTGAGGTTGTTTTCACGTAAAAACATTTTATTTTTAAGATTGCGGCTTTAATATGCATTGTAGCGCAAAATGATATATAATAAAAGTTGTAGAGAATGTAAAATTCTACAACTTTTATTTCAAATATTTTTTTGTATAACGCTTAGTTTAGCGGTAATTAGCGATTTTCTGTTTTTTTCCTCACGAAAACGTGTGAAAAATCGATTTTTTTAAGATTTCGGCCTTAGAATGCATTGTACGACAAAAGTGTGTATAATAAAATTTATAGAAAATTAAAAGATCTACAACTTTTATTTAAAGCTTTTTTTTGTACAGTGCCTAGTTTAGCGTGTAGGAGCGATTTTCCGTATTTTTAAGCCAAACTGAGGTCGATTTTAATTTTGCGTATTTCACTAATGTTTTTTGAGGTTAGTTTTTTGTTTATTTCTAATATTTTATTACTAATGTTAGGTTTATTGTTAATTATTTGCATTGGCAAGAGAAAGTTGTGTGAGTGTTTCACACCAGATTTTTGTGTAACGCTTAGTTTAGCAGTAATTAGCGATTTTCTGATTTTTTTTCTCACGAAAGCGTGTGAAAAATCGATTTTTTTTAAAATTTCGGCCCCTAGAATGCATTTTAAGACAAAAGTGTACATAATAAATTTTATAGGAAATAAAAAGATTGACAACTTTTATTTAAAGCATTTTTCACTACAGAGCCTGGTTTTGCGTGAAAGAGTGATTTTCCGTATTTTTAAGCTAAACTGAGTTCGATTTTCATTTTGCGTCTTTCACTCATGATTATAAATAGGTTATGTTTTTTTGAGGTTAGTTTTTTGTTTTTCTAATGTTTTATTAGGTACTAATGTTAGGTTTATTGTTAATTATTTGCATTGGCAAGAGAAAGTTGTGTGAGTGTTTCACACCAGATTTTTTTGGGTTGGTCTAGAACCAAGGCCGTCGCCGCCAGTTAGTTGTTTAACATCAGATTTTCGCAGTCATGGGGTTGCTTATTGTTCTTAATTAAACAGATCGCAACGTACACACATTAGGGATTAAATATAAAAATCTGGTGTGAAACACTCACACAACTTTCTCTTGCCAGTGCATATAATTAACAATAAACCTAACATTATTAATAAAACATTAGAAATAAACAAAAAAAAACTAACTTTAATAACATAAACTAATTTTAATAATGAGTGAAAGACGCAAAATGAAAATCAACCTCAGTTTAGCTTAAAAATATGGAAAATCACTCATTCACGCTAAACTGGGATCTGTAGAGAAAAATGCTCTAAATAAAAGTTGTAGATCTTTTAATTTTCTATAAATTTAATTGTATACACTTTTGTCATAAAATGCATACTAAGGCCGAAATCTTAAAAAAATCGACTTTTCACTCGTTTTCGTGAGAAAAAACAGAAAGTTACTAATTACCGCTAAACTAAGCGTTGTACAAAAATATGTTTGAAATAAAAGTTGTAGAATTTTAAATTTTCTACAACTTTAATTTTATACTTTTTCCGGTAAAATGCATAATAAAGCCGCATCTTAAAAAAACACTTTTTTTACGTGAAAACAGCCTCACCAAGAATTTCAGAAAACATGGCGCCTACCCTATCATTTAGAGAATAAAAAATTGAGTAAACCAGGCAATTTTTAAAAAAATCGTACCACCAGTTTTTGAGAAAATCGCAAAAAAAGTGAAAAATTATACGAATAGACCTAAACTACTACTTCCGGTTGACCGATTTTGATGAAAATGTTCGTGTCGGGTCCGGTAGTGGTATGTAACTTAAGTTTTAAGTTTCAAGTTCGTACGATGTTTCGTACTTGAGATATTCTGTTCACACACACACACACACACGCGCGCGCGCGCGCGCGCACGCACACACACACACACACACACAGACCAATCGCTAAAAACATGTTTTTTGGGTTCAGGGGGTCTGAAAACGTGTAGATCCGGTGAAAACTCGATTTCAAAAAATCGACATGAAAACAATACTTTCCTTCCTATATACTCGTATTCATATAGGCAAGAGAAAGTAAAAAGATACCTGCATGATTTTATATTTTAAAACTGTACAGAATTCTTTGCTCTTTAATTTGGTAGTATTGTTATGATACAAAGAGTAAGAATTTTTTTAAATACGAAGAAAATACAAAAAACAACGTATGTTTACAGTCTGCTGCCATTAATACTACTTTGGTGTTAATCATAACACATATCAGAGTGCGTAAAAAATGAAGTAAACTGTTAAAACATTTTCACGGAATTCGGAAGGAAAATTTTTCAGAGATACATTCGACAGACTTATGAACCGCTGGGTCAAATTCTTATCACAATTTAGAAATAAGGCTTTACAGAAAATAACATAGGCCCTACCATAAAATTTTTAAACTGTATAAATAAATGGTATAAACTTTTTAGTGTAATTGGTGATCAATAAAATGTTTTGTACCTTCAATCCGGTTACTTAATTGCTGCATCTCGTACACTAACACCAAGCCATCGCTGTTTCATAGTCAGTATATAGCCTATTAGATATTGTGACACTTATCGCTAAGGTCCGTTTCGGGATCTAGGTTATTTAATAATAAATAAACTAAAGTTTACAATTACAAATATTTATTACACTAAACGATTTACAAAATAAATAATAAACTAATTATAATAAAGGAATACAATAAATAACTTATTAATTTACTTAAAATAAATAATACACAATAAATAACTTCGTAATTTACTTAGCACTACTTACAACCAATTTTATAGACTACACATACAAAATGAGACTGAATACACAAAAACTGGATTTAATACAGATGCACAATAACTTTTCAAAATACACACACAAACAAAAACAGTATAACAATCGTTGACCAATACAATGCTCGGAAACGCTCCTGTACTACGTCCGATACCTACTCGTCATAGATCAAACAAATACTGACTCTGACCGCGCTCGAGGGTCTCTTTATATACTCATTTAAAAAGATAATTCCAGTAAAAGCAGGGAAACTCCATGCGAATGATAAAGTACAAAAAATAACCCTTTAAAGTGAGTGCTAGAAAAATCCATTGTAAACAAGTGAACAATAGGTCTTTTGTAAATAGAAGTTGTTACAGGTCTCTTTCACAAATAGTTGTACACAGATACCCAACCTTTTATCATATACAATAGCACAGTCCTATTAAATAATTTTTATGAATAGGCATACCTTTATTGTCATTACTTTCCTATTGTCACTTATTGTTACTATTTCACTCTATTATCCTCTCTTACTATTTTCATGAATGAAATTCTAGAAATTACGCGAACCATGTCTTTTCGATATTGTCACAATATATTACCGTAAAAGTAAATACAAAGTATCTACCTCAGAAAATATTCAATGGACTGATGAGATCAACCTACAGGCAGTGCCTCAATTCACTTTTGCACAGCGCGTAGACGGCGTGGTAGCAGGTCATCAACAACCGGTCTGGAACTTCGTCGAGGCATACAGGACATCTGATGGAGTTCGGATGGTCCTGGAGACTTCGAATTCAATCCCCGCACATATCTCTTTCGGTGGCGCCTCTTGGTGAGGGAGTCGGCGATGGAAACCGACGATCCAGCACTGAAGCCAGCGATTGTGGCTGAGATCGACGGTGACGGGTGATTATGAGGCGTCTTCGAGCCAACTGCGGAGGTTGGTCAAATGGGAACTGTGATGGAAGTGGCGACGCGATAGATTATCTCTTAGACACCGGAGGATGTGGTTCAAAGGAAAATGTGAAGTTGTCCTCGGCGGATGAATCTGTAGGTGCCGGGACCGGCATGGTATCATCCTCCGGACCTATAATAAGATATGAAGGAGATATGTTAGTCTCCTCGTCCAGGATCTCTTCTAGCGCCCCGGAGATCTGCCCATCTACTAACCTTCTCGGTGATATCATGATCCTGCTGGAAAAACAGAATGGATAATTATCCATTAAAATAGAATAATACAACATCTGATTAAATGTTGATTAAATGTTGTTCTTATTACTGTTGCTGTTGCTCGTTGTTTCAGCAATGGTCTCACGTCTAGGTACAAGTATGACTGGCGTGGTTCATCGAGTCGAGTCATACGAACAAGCAATTGTAAGACTAATCATTGTTCTCAAAACTAACTATTTATATATTTAAATTTCACATATCAGAGTGCGTACATAAAAACATTACAGAAAATTAATACATGCGTATAAAAATAACAGAACATATAAGTTTAGTTTATGTCAATAGCTATCATTTAACAGTGCACATAAAACAGATTAAGTAAATTTTGTTCAAGATAAGAATGATAAGCTAACGAAAGATGCCATACAAAATTAACTTCTTACACTCATTACCTATCTTATTAAAAATGTTATTTACTTTTTACTTTCTCTTGCCTATATGAATATATAGGAAGGAAAGTATTGTTTTCATGTCAATTTTTCGAAATCGAGTTTTCACCGGATCTACACGTTTTCAGACCCGCTGAACCCAAAAAACATGTTTTTAGCGATTGATCTGTGTGTGTGTGTGTGTGAACAGAATATCTCAAGAACAGAACAACGTACGAACTTGAAACTTGAAACTAAGTTACATACCACCACCGGACCCAACACGAAAATTTTTATCAAAATCGGTCAACCGGAAGTAGTAGTTTATCCGTGTAATTTTTCACTTTTTTGCGATTTTCGCAAAAACTGGTCCTACGATTTTTTTTAAAAACGCCTGGTTTACTCAATTTTATATTTTCTACAAGATAGGGTAGGCGCCATGTTTGCTGAAATTCTTGGTGAGGCCGTTTTTACGTAAAAAAAGTGTTTTTTTAAGATTACGGCTTTAATATGTATTATAGTGCAAAAATGTTTGTAACAAAAAATGTAGAGAATTTAAAATTCTACAACTTTTATTTCAAACATTTTTTTGTATAACGCTTAGTTTAGCGGTAATTAGCGATTTTCTGTTTTTTCTCACGAAAACGTGTGAGAAGTCGATTTTTTTAAGATTTCGGCCTTAGTATGCATTTTTTGACAAAAGTGTATGTTATAAAATTTATAGGAAATTAAAAGATCTATAACTTTTATTTGAAGCATTTTTCTCTACAGAGAGTAGTTTAGTGTGAAAGAGTGTTTTTCCGTATTTTAAAGCCAAACTGAGGTTGATTTTCATTTTGCGTCTTTCACTCATGATTAAAATCAGGTTATGTAAATTGAGGTTAGTTTTTTTTGTTTATTTCTAATGTTTTATTACTAATGTTAGGTTTATTGTTAATTATTTGCATTGGCAAGAGAAAGTTGTGTGAGTGTTTCACACCAGATTTTTATTCATGTGTAGTTATTCTTACAAATACAATTAGCCGTGATTCCGCAATAATCATATTTTGAGAACACGGTATTTCTTTTAAATTAACGAAACCATGAAAATAAATATATGACACCCATAGAGCATAACGTCAGTGAATAACGTCAGCCTAACGTTTGTTATAGTTGCTGTTGAGCGATACTCGAGGCGGCTGAAACTTAAAATCAATGGTTTTATTTCTTATAATAGTACACCAATAAACTGCTATCTCCAATTAATTATCCTATTACATTATGTACGGCGTTCTGTGTCGGTATTTATTAACCCGTTCTAACCCATTGTGGCATAGAAGTCACATTGGATTGCAATAACAGACATAAAAATTGTAATTGTTAGCGACTACTTTGGATTAACGAGCGCTGGATGTGAAGTGTAATAATTTTCTGTACCCTAGCCAGGAATCAAACCTGAGACCTCCGCTTTGCAGTGTAAGAAGCTGACCACTACACCAAAGAGGCGATCATTAGTTTCTTTTTAAAGTTAATTTTAGTTTTAAATATTCGTGTTCATTTACTAAAATAAAGAAGCATTTCTTCGAGTATGTTGAATCTACATACAAATGTATACTTTTTAGACAGTAAATAGTTATTTTATCCATTTTGCCAGTATTTTTGAATTGTAACATTTTTTAAGTCTTAAATAATGCTTTGATATTAAAATCATATTTAGTTTTTTTGCTACAAATTAAAAGTTAAGAGAATATTGTTTAGGAAGCCTGAACATGATTTTACAAATTCATATTGTTGGGAACTTTGATATCAAGTCCCAATGTCATGTAGGCCTATGTGTCACACTTTTTTGTCAGGCCATCAAAATGGCTGAGGATCTAAAAGCGATTTTATTGCACTTAAATGACATGAAATGAAATGTATGAAACAATGTAGCTACATATATTTGTTTGTGTATAGTTAAAAAATTTGGGATTGAAACGGTTAAGAATAGTAAGGTGTCCATATGTTAGATTCTGCTTTAGTATTTCGCGGGGGTAGAAAGCACGCAGCTGCATTGTCATATGCTGAGTTAGGATACAAAATTATCCTTACGTTTATTATAAGTCGGTTGATGGATTAGGGATGTAGCTGCTCCAGCAGTACACTGAAAATAAAAAGATTATTTCAGTTAGTTGGTTTATTGTATGGGTAAAGTCACATGCTTGAGTAAATATTATATTTTGTATAACAGCAGCCGCATCCGGAACTTCAATAAATGTGCTACAGCATCCTCGCAGATTCAAGAATTAATTTATAAAAATTAAATAACAAAAAAATCTGGTGTGAAACACTCACACAACTTTCTCTTGCCAATGCAAATAATTAACAATAAACCTAACATTAGTAATAAAACATTAGAAATAAACAAAAAAAACTAACCTCAATTTACATAACCTGATTTTAATCATGAGTGAAAGACGCAAAATGAAAATCAACCTCAGTTTGGCTTTAAAATACGGAAAAACACTCTTTCACACTAAACTACTCTCTGTAGAGAAAAATGCTTCAAATAAAAGTTGTAGATCTTTTAATTTTTTATAAATTTTATTATATACACTTTTGTCATAAAATGCATACTAAGGCCGAAATCTTAATAAATCGATTTTTCACACGTTTTCGTGAAAAAAACACAAAATCTCTGATTACTGCTAAACTAAGCGTTATACAAAAAAATGTTTCAAATAAAATTTGTAAAATTTTAAATTCTCTATAACTTTTATTATAGAAATGTTTGCGCTAAATTGCATATTAAAGCCGTAATCTTAAACAAATAACGTTTTTACGTGAAAACAGCCTCACCAAGAAATTCAGCAAACATGGCGCCTACCCTATCATGTAGAAAATAAAAAATTTAATAAGAAAATCACAAAAAAGTGATAAATTACACGAATAAACTACAACTTCCGGTTGACCGATTTTGATGAAAATGTTCGTGTCGGGTCCAGTAGTGGTATGTAACTTACGTTTCAAATTTCAAGTTTGTACGATGTTCCGTTCTTGAGATATTCTGTTCACACACGCGCAAGCGCGCGCACGCACACGCACACACACGCACACACACACACACACACACACACACACACAGACCAATCGCTAAAAACATGTTTTTTGGGTTCAGGGGATCTGAAAACGTGTAGATCCGGTGAAAACTCGATTTCAAAAAATCGGCATGATAACAATACTTTCCTTCCTATATATTCATATAGGCAAGAGAAAGTAAAAAATTATTTTTCTCAATTGAAAATTTCAAACTCGTTACCTCCGCAACAGACGGTCCAATTTTGAAAATTTTAACACCAACGTGATCAGAGGATTGGGATCTACGACGTTAAGTAAAAAGGCAAATAAATTATCATAGAGGTAAATTAATTTGTAAGTAGTTTTAACAAATTTAAGCCGACCATTCTTGTGAGGGTGAAGTTAATACCATGCACCACCCGTAAAAGCTGATGTTTTATTTAAACACCCGAACAAATTTAATTATTATGTTTTTGTTTTTGGTTTAACGTCCGACTGTTATGCAATTACTGCTAATGCAGACGGTGAGGGAAGAAATGATTTTTTGTAACGTATGAAAATATGCCGTGCCTGAATGGGATTCGAACCCAAAACCGTATGATGAGAGGCGAGCACGTTACCAACTGCGCCAATGCGTAGTTCGTAATTAATTATAGTATAATTATAATAATTATAGTATAATTATAATAATTATATATATACGAGTATTTTATAATAAATATTTTATATATATATTATTATCTGCCCATAACAGACAGGTGGAGTGTCAAATTATTTACACTCAATCTGTTCGTTGCAGGGCTAAAATAAATAGTTCTGTTTCTTATCACATGGTCAGCCAATTAAATGACTGAATCATTTAAGAACAGAAGAGGTATAGGTGTAAAAGACACTAATCAGAGTTATCTCCTCTGAAAGTAATGAACTTCATTATACAGCCAGACCCTGTGGTGAATGAAGTGAAGGTGTCATTTGCAGAGTGGAAAATATGTGCTTTTCAGAGGGCCCGGCATGCTGATAAGCATACTTTTCCATTCAGTGAGGAAGGCAATGGTAAACCACCTCACTTCTCGATTTACTTAGTAAAACCTCTACAGGTTCAAACCAGCCTACAGGCTGATGACCTAAACAACAACATATATTATTATATATTATAATTTTATTATTATTATTATAATTATTATATTATAATTATTACAATTATTAATTATAGTTGGTAATAATTAATTATTATGGTGAGTTGAAACAACTAGTAAACAATATCATTAATCAAATAATAGAGCATATACGAGTAAAACGGCCATTTAAATAATGCACAACCGGCCTGTTGTTGCAAAAAGTACGGGAGACCAGACAGTGTTGTCTAAACACTGTTTTCATACTATGTTGTTGTTTTGGTCATCAGCCGAAAAGCTGGTTTGAACGTGTAAAAGTTTTACTAAGTAAAACCAGGAGTGAGGTGGTTTACCGTGGTCTTCCTCACTGAGTGGAAAAATAGGCTTACCAGCATGCCGGGCCCTCTGAAAAGCACATATTTTCCACTCTGCAAATGACACCTTCACTTCATTCACCACAGGGTCTGGCTGTATAATGAAGTTCATTACTTTCAGAGGAGATAACTCTGATTAGTGTCTTTTACACCTATACCTCTTCTGTTCTTAAATGATTCAGTCATTTAATTGGCTGACCATGTGATAAGAAACAGAACTATTTATTTTAGCCCTGCAACGAACAGATTGACAGTAAATAATTTGACTCTCCGCCTGTCTGTTATGGGCAGTTTCATACTATTGATCGTTAAAATATCAAAAGCGGTCATTTAATTCAACAGCACATACCACTGTACCACCCGACAGGTTGTTTAGTTTTTACGGCAGGTCATTACTATATAGGACATTCAAAACTAACAGCAAATTTTAATCGGATCAACACCGCAATGAAATCGTTATTTAATACCCCTCTACTTCACCTCAGGAGGTAGTCGATATATTTTAACACTGCGGGTATAACAGACGCCGTCGTTTAAATCATTTCCTTACAATTAAAATATCTGGTGTGAAACACTCACACAACTTTCTCTTGCCAATGCAAATAATTAACAATAAACCTTACATTAGTACTAAAACATTACAAATAAACAAAAAACTAACCTCAAAAAACATAACCAAATTTTAATCATGAGTGAACAACGCAAAATGAAAATCGACTTAGTTTGGCTTACAAATACGGAAAATCACTCTTTCACACTAAACTAGGCTCTGTAGAGAAAAATGCTTTAAATAAAAATTGTAGATCTTTTAATTTTCTATAAATTTGGTTATATACACTTTTGTCGTAAAATGCGTACTACGGCCGAAAAGTTAAAAAAATCGATTTTTCACACGTTTTCGTGAGAAAAAACAGAAAATTGCTAATTACCGCTAAACTAAGCGTTATACAAAAAAATGTTTGAATTAAAAGTTGCAGAATTTTAAATTCTCTACAACTTTTATTATATATATTTTTGCGCTTAAATGCATAATAAAGCCGCAACCTTAAAAAAACAATTTTTTTTACACGAAAACAGCCTCACCAAGAATTTCAGCAAACATGGCGCCTATCTTATCTTGTAGAGCATATAAAATTTAGTAAATGAGGCGATTTTTAAAAAAATCGTAGGACCAATTTTTGAGTAAATCGCATAAAAGTGAAAAATTACACGAATAAACTACTACTTCCGGTGGACCGATTTTGATGAAAATGTTTGTGTCGGGTCCGGTAGCGGTATGTAACTTAAGTTTTAAGTTTCAAGTTCGTACGATGTTCCGTTCTTGAGATATTCTGTTCACACAGACACACATACACACACAAACACACACACACAGACCAATCGCTAAAAACATGTTTTTTGGGTTCAGGGGGTCTGAAAACGTATAGATCCGGTGAAAACTCGATTTCGAAAAATCGGCATGAAAACAATACTTTCCTTCATATTTATTTATATAGGCAAGAGAAAGTAAAAATTGATACAGTGCATAGGTACTGCATTTAAATCAGCTTAATTTATTGCTGGTGTTGTTACAGAACCTTCCGAAAACGCTAGATTGCCGACAGGGCCCGGTATCAGTCCGCAACAGCTACGGCCAAAACGACGCGCAATGACTAAAATTATACCAGTTAACGCAGAAAAGAACAAGCCTTTATAAGTATTATTCAAATTTTTCCGTTTGGTAGTTTATGAACTGGCCATACAGACAGTTAGAGTGTCAAATTATTTACACTCAATCTGTTCGTTGCAGGGCTAAAATAAATAGTTCTGTTTCTTATCACATGGTCAGCCAATTAAATGACTGAATCATTTGAGAACAGAAGAGGTAGAGGTGTAAAAGACACTAATCAGAGTTATCTCCTCTGAAAGTAATGAATTTCATTATACAGCCAGACCCTGTGGTGAATGAAGTGAAGGTGTCATTTGCAGAGTGGAATATATGTGCTTTTCAGAGGGCCCGGCATGCTGATAAGCCTATTTTCCACTCAGTGAGGAAGGCAATCGTAAACCACCTCACTTCTTGGTTTACTTAGTAAAACCTCTACAGGTTCAAACCAGCCTTTCGGCTGATGACCTAAACAACAACAACAAAGTTTATGAAATAGAGTTTCACAACGGAATATCTTTTATGGCAACCACTACTGACAGCACTGTACAGCATAGTACTTAGGTATAACCTCAAGATTTCAACACTTTTGCTTGATGTGGTGCGAATAGAGGCTTCCATTGAAACATTCCCTAGATTCACATAAATTTTAATTCAGATGGTTAAATAATGAATCTAGTTTTGATGAGATCAAAGTGGTCACAAATGAAGATAGTAAATTGTAGTTAAAGTTCTTAATTTAAAACTCCATGATTTCCGAAGTCGTCGTAAATCTGGAAACTGTCTCACTAATGAATTTTCAACAAATTTCGTTTGGGTTCCTGTAAAATTTGTCAAATAGTCAAATGTACTTTACTTTGGCTATATCCTTTACAACATGCATCTTCAGATTATTATGAAAAGTTGCATTTGAGACGTAAAATGGAGCTCCAGTTGTGAGCCTCAGAAATTTTGATTGGAAGGCCTGAATTTTTTTTCTTTCTCTTGCCTATATGAATATATAGTAAGAAAAGTATTGTTTTCATGTCGATTTTTCGAAACCGAGTTTTCACCGGATATACACGTTCTCAGACCCCTCAACCCAAAAAACCTGTTTTTAGCAATTAATCAGTGTGTATGTACATGATGTGTCGTGCCTGTGTGTGTATGTGTGTGTGTGTGTGTGTGTACGCGCGCGTGTGTGTGACAGAATATCTCAAGCACGGAAGATCGTACGATGTTAAAACTAGGAACTTAAATTAGGACTAATAGAGGACCCGACACGAACATTTTCATCAAAATCGGTCAACGGGAAGTAGTAATTTATCCCTGTCATTTTTCACTTTTTTGCAATTCTCAAAAACGGCTCTTACGATTGTTTTTAAAAATCGCCTCATTTGCTGCATTTTTATGCTCTACGTGATAAAGTAGGAGCCATGTCTACTGAAATACTTGGGGAGGCTGTGCTGTCGTAGAAAAAAAATCTGGTGTGAAACACTCACACAACTTTCTCTTGCCAATGCAAATAATGACCAATATATCCTAACATTAGTAATAAAACATTAGAAATAAACAAAAACTAACCTCAATAAACATAACCTAATTTTAATCATGAGTAAAAGACGCAAAATGAAAATCAACCTCAGTTTTGCTTAAAAATACGGAAAATCACCCTTTCACGCTAAACTAGACTCTGTAGAGAAAAATTGTAAAATTTAAGTTGTAGATTTTTTAATTTTCTATAAATGTAATAACATACACTTTTGTCGTAAAATACATACTAAGGCCGAAATCTTAAAAAAATCTATTTTTCACACGTTTTCGTGAGAAAAAAACCGAAACTCGCTAATTACCGCCAAACTAAGCGTTATAAAAAAAATGTTTGAAATAAAAGTTGTAGGATATTTAATTCTCTACATATTTTACTATATAAATTTTTGCGCTAAAATGCATATTAAAGCCGTAATCTTAAAAAAAAAACAATTTCTTTACGTAAAAACAGCCTCACCAAGAATTTCAGCAAACATGGCGCCTACCCTATTTTGTAGAGCGTAAAAAAAGTTAGTAAACCAGGCGATTTTTAAAAACATCGTAGGACTGGGTTTTGAGAAAATCGCAAGAAAGTAAAAAATTACACGAATAAACTACTACTTCCGGTTGACCGATTTTGATGAAAATGTTCGTGTCGGGTCCGGTAGTATAGTATGTAACATAAGTTTTAAGTTTCAAGTAGATCCGGTGAAAACTCGATTTCGAAAAATCGACATGAAAACAATACTTTTCTTCCTATTTATTCATATAGGCAAAAGAAAGAAAAAACGGCTTTTTGAGATTGCGGCTTTAATATGCATTTTAGGGTAAAAGTTTATAATCAAAGTTGTAGAATATTAACAAACCTATAATTTTTATTTAAAAAATTTTATTCTTCACCCCTTAGTTTAGCGACGACTAGTGATTTTCTGTACGTTTTTCATCAAAATCGGTAAAAAACTGGATTTTTTTAAGATGGTGGTCTTAGTATGGGTTTTACAACAAAAGTGTATATAACCAAATTTATAGAAAAATTAAAAGACCTACAACTTTTATTTTAAACATTTTTGCTGCAGAGCCTAGTTTACAGTGAACGAGTGATTGTCCGTATTATTAAGCCAAACTAAGGTTTGTTTTCATTTTGCATCATTCCACTCATGATTAAAATTAGATTATGTTTTTTGGGGTTAGTTGATTTGCTTTTTCTAATGTTAGTTTATATTGTTCATTATTTGCATTGGCTAGAGAAAATTGAGTGTTTCACACCAGATTTTTAATGTTACTTTTTGGTGCTGTTTCAAATATTTGAAGTCCATAACTACAAATTGGTCGTAGCATTGATTTTTACTTTCTCTTGCCTATATGAATATATAGGAAGGAAAGTATTGTTTCATGTCGATTTTTCGAAATCGAGTTTTCACCGGATCTTCACGTTTTCAGACCCCCTGAACCCAAAAAACATGTTTTTAGCGATTGGTGTGTGTGTGTGTGTGTGTGTTTGTGTGTATACAAAATATCTCAAGAAAAGAACATCGTACGAACTTGAAACTTGAAACGAAAGTTACATACCACTACCGGACCCGACACGAACATTTTCATCAAAATCGGTCAACCGGAAGTAGTAGTTTATTCGTGTAAATTTTTCACTTTTTTGCGATTTTCTGAAAAACTAGTCCTACGATTTTTTTTAAACTCGCCTGGTTTACTAAATTGTTTATGCTCTACAAGATAAAGTAGGCGCCATCTTGGCTGAAATTCTTGGTAAGGATGTTTTCACGTAAAAAATTTGTTTTTTTAATATTACGGCTTTAATATGCATTTCAGCGCAAAAATGTATATAATAAAAGTTGTAGACAATTGTATATCCTACAACTTTTATTTCAAACATGTTTTTGTATAACGCTTAGTTTAGCGGTAATTAGCGATTTTCTGTTTTTTCTCACGAAAACGTGTGAAAAATCGATTTTTTTAATATTTCGGCTTTAGTACGCATTTTACGACAAAAGTGTATATATAAAAATTTATAGAAAATCAAGAAATCTACAATTTTTTTTAAAGAATTTTTCTCTAAAAAGCCTAGTTTAGCGTGAAAGGGTGATTTTCCGTATTTTTAAGCCAAACTGAGTTCGATTTTCATTTTGCGTTGTTCACTCATGATTAAAATAAGGTTATGTTTTTGAGGTTAGTTTTTTTTTATTTTTAATGTTTTATTACTAAGGTTAGGTTTATTGTTAATTATTTGCACTGGCAAGAGAAAGTTGTGTGAGTGTTTCACACCAGATTTTTTTATGTCACTTGTTCTGAAAGGTCGTTTATTAAAATAAGTTTTTCCAACTTCTGTATACATTAATTCTATTCTACGCTCTGATATTTTTATATACAATGTAGGCCTATTATATGTTTTGGGAGGTATATTACAGTCAGATATCAGGTATTGTACAGTACCGCCCTGCGATCTGTATCCAATCCTTTGCTCCTTCCTTTTTTCACAATTTATTAAAATATTTACCCGATCAAAAACCAAAAAATAATATCATATCCGATTTTTGCATAGAAAGTTCTGTAAACCTTCCAATAATGAAAGAAAGCGAATAATATTTATTTTCTCTTGCCTATATGAAGAATATATGGGAAGGAAAGTATTGTTTTCATGTCGATTTTTCGAAATCGAGTTTTCACCGGATCTCAAAAAACATTTTTTTAGCGATTGGTCTGTGTGTGTGTGAACAGCATATCTCAAGAACGAAACATTGTATGAACTTGAAACTTAAAACTTAAGTTAGGTACCACTACCGGACCCGACACAAACATTTTCATCAAAATCGGTCAACCGGAAGTAGTAGTTTATTTGTGTAATTTTTCACTTTTTTCGATTTTCTCAAAAACTGGTCTTACGACTTTTTTTTAAATCGCCTGGTTTACTCGATTTTTTATGCTCTACAAGATAGGGTAGGCGCCATGTTTGCTGAAATTCTTGATGAGGCTGTTTTCACGTAAAACAGTTGTTTTTTTAAGATTGCGGCTTTAATATCCATTTTAGCGCAAAAAATTATATACCGTATTTACTCGCGTACCCCACGCCCCCGCGTAAGCCACGCACCCGAATTATACGAACTAAAAAAATTTTAAAAATAAGTACGGTAAAAAATACAAAGGTCAAACTTACATACAATATTTATTATAATAATTTTTACAATAAATTTAAAAACAACAGTAATGGTTAAATTCAAATCAAGAGACAAGTAGGCTATTTATTAGTTAAGTGAACATAAAAATGCATCTTATGAGTCCATATACTCAATAGTTTATTTTTGACAGCCTGATGACCTGTAAAAAATATAATGATTACTGCAAGTTTTCCTAAATATAGGAAGTTGTTATTTGCTCCTCATATTCATCCGGTAACCTTTGTGCAATACGTGTTCGCTTTCTTAAACTTAAATCATTTCTTTTGAAAAGCCTAACTATCCATCCTCTGCTGGCCTTGAAATTAAGAATACCTTAATTTTCTGCTATTCTTATACCTTTATTTTAGCACATTTCAACAGAAATACCATAACCAAATTGGCGTTTTTCTAATATAAACTCCACAAGTTCTTTTTCAATTTTATCAAATTTTGGTTTACATCCTCTGAAAGCTCTCCTGTTAGCAGAAGTTTTCAAGAGAAGATTCTTTATCTTCCTCCAATCTCATATACATGCTTCATTTAGCCTATATCAAATTTTCTACCTGCTGCTCGGTTTCCGATATTCTCAACTTCTCGCACTACATTCAATTTCTCACTCGCGGTAAAAGAACGCAAATGTAAACCTTTGGTTGTACTCATGATGTATGTTATACAAGAACAAATAAACACGCAGTGAAACACTGCTTACTTCAAGATGACTAAACGCGTTATAGGGCTAGCTAGCAATAATACAAAAAATAATACTGGTATTATGAGTCAACAAAAATTCTGTGGTAGGAGTTGAGGTCGTTGACCTTGATCCAGTGTGTTAAAATCAGAATGTAAGAAGTGACAGCATGGGTGAAGTTATGGCGGATATGTTAGTACGCACGTAAGCCACGCACCCTTGGTTTTCAGGCGGCAATTTTAAAAAATATTTGCGTGGGGTACGCGAGTAAATACGGTAATGAAATTTGTAGAGAATTTAAAATCCTACAACTTTAATTTCAAACATTTTTTTGTATAACGCTTAGTTAAGCGGTAATTAGCAATTTTCTGTTTTTTCTCACGAAAACGTGTGAAAAATCGATTTTTTTAAGATTTCGGCCTTAGTATGCATTTTACGACAAAAGTGTATACAATTAAATTTATAAGAAATTAAAAGATCTACAACTTTTATTTCAAGCATTTTTCTCTAAAGAGCCTAGTTAAGTGTGAAACAGTGATTTTCCATATTTTTAAGCCAAACTTGTCGATTTTCATTTTGCGTCTTTCAGTCATGATTAAAATAAGGTTGTATTTTTTGAGGTTAGTTTTTTGTTTATTTCTAATGTTTTGTTACTAATGTTAGGGGTTATTGTTAATTATTTGCATTGGCAAGAGAAAGTTGTGTGTGTTTCACACCAGATTTTTTTAAGAAATATATCTTGCCTACTTTTTCCTATAACACATACTTAGTTATGCTCAGGTCGTATTTCTCCATTCCACTGGTGATTTAAACTGATGGCAATAAAATTTCTGTTTCCAGTACCTACTAGTTTTAGTTATTAAGTCGTCATTTGATTTCGACGTGTAAGGTTATGTGAGAAGTTAAACGCTTTAGGTTAGTTTGCCGTGAAGTGCAGCAATCGGGAAGTTGCTAGTAAGAAAATAAACGTTCTTGGATTACCCTACAAAAGGCGGATGAACTATTTATGTTTAAAAACTGTTGTTCCTAGTGTGTTGCACATAAATAACACAACATAAGTTAAAAAGAACAAAAAAAAATCTGGTGTGAAACACTCGCACAAAATTCTCTTGCCAGTGCAAACAATTAACAATAATCCTAACATTAGTAATAAAACATTAGAAATAAACAAAAAACTAACCTCAATAAATGTAACCTAATTTTAATCATGAGTGAAAGACGCAAAATGACAATCGACCTGTTTGGCTTAAAAATACGGTAAATCATTCTTTCGCGCTAAACAGGCTTTGTAGAGAAAAATGCTCTAGATTTAAATGTTAAAGATTTCAAAATTTTACCCATTATCTTTTGTCCAAAAAATATATATTGGAAACATTAAAATTCGTAAAGAAATGTTTAATCTACGAGTATTTATTACCTACTAATAGCTTTAATCGTTAATGCAATGCAACACGTGCAATAAATTTTTATTTCGTTCAAACATAAAATATACATGCGAGACATTATTTCAATGCTATTAAGAACTACCATGATCTACCCCCAAGAAAACAATTAGGGCAAAACGGGGCAAAATGGGGGTAGCGGGGTAGAACGGAATACCACCCCTACAATGACTGTAACATACTACAACCTAGTGAAAATATTAACTTGTATAGAAAGGTACCATACATCTAGAGAAGCCATTTTGAATCCTCTTCAGAACTGATTTGTTAGTGAAACTGGAATTTGCCCGATTTCGTTGGTTTTGTTACAACTTCTGCAAATTTTCGGTTTAAGATAAGCCACGATTCGTTGTATTTACACGTAATTTAAATAATATTCCTTCAAAAGTACATTTTTTAAGGTTTAATTTAGTGTAAATTAGGTAGTCATTTTTACAAATTTTGTAGGCCGAAGAGGACGCTTAAGTAAAACCTAACTTAGGGGCGGAACGGGATTCCTCTTCTCAAAAATCTGGTGTGAAAAACTCACACAACTTTCTCTTGCCAATGAAAATAATGACCAATATATCCTAACATTAGTAATAAAACATTAGAAATAAACAAAATACTAACCTCTAAAAATATAACCTTATTTTAATCATGACTGAAAGACGCAAAATGAAAATCCAACTCAGTTCGGCTTAAAAATACGGAAAATCACTGTTTCACACTAAACTAGGCTCTGTAGAGAAAAATGCTTTAAATAAAGTTGTAGACCTTTTTATTTTCTATAAAATTAATTATACACTTTTGTCGTAAAATGCATACTAAGGCCGAAATCTTAAAAAAATCGATTTTTCACACATTTTCGTGAGAAAAAAAACAGAAAATTGCTTATGCGTGTTACAAAAAAATGTTTGAAATAAGAGTTGTAGGATTTTAAATTTTCTACAACTTTTATTATATAAGTTTTTGCGCTTAAATGTATAATGAAGCCGTAATCTTAAAAAAACTATTTCTTTACGTGAAAACAGCCTCACCGAGAATTTCAGCAAACATGGCGCCTACCCTATCTTGTAGAGCATAAAAAAATTAGTAAACCAGGCGATTAAAAAAGAAATCGTAGGACCAGTTTTTGAGAAAATCGCAAAAAAGTTAAAAATCATACGAATAAACTACTACTTCCGGTTGACCGATTTTGATGAAAATGTTCGTGTCGGGTCCGGTAACTGTTTCTTCCGTGTCGGGTCCGGTAACATGTAACTGAAGTTTCAAGTTTGAAGTTCGCACGATGTTCCGTTCTTGAGATATTCTGTTCACACACACACAGACCAATCGCTAAAAACATGTTTTTTGGGTTCAGGGAGTCTGAAAACGTGTAGATCCGGTGAAAACCCGATTTTGAAAAATCGACAAGAAAACAATACTTTCCTTCCTATATATTCATATAGGCAAGAGAAGTAAAAAAGAGATTATTTAAATCAATTCATAAAGAAGAAGAAATCATAAAGAAGAAGTACAAAAAGTAAAAGTTAACTCAAGAAAGTGATTACAAAAATAAACTTTTAATTGAAATGAAATTGGATTTAAGTGGAGATGAAGAAGAATGTCTTTATTGAGGTGATTTTTACTCGACTTCAATTTGAAGGTTGGATATCCTGCCAACAGTGTGTTCAATGGGCCCATAACTCCTGTGCAGGCATTGACAATGAAGATGATAAGCTTGCGTTTATTTGTCAACTTGTTTCTCTTAAATTGTAATTTTTCTTAAATTTTACTCATTTTAAAACACCGTCCCATTCTTCCCCACCTACGGGGTAGAACGGGGTAATTGACATAGTTTGTAAAAAATCGGAAAAAAAACAGTTTTTACAATATTTATGAAACATTTTACTGTATAAATGCGTTCATTAAACATTGATGTACATTTTTACGAAGAATAGTGTCTTTACTTTTCATAGTTTACTTTAAAAAAATAATGTAGCTTAAATACCCCATTCTGCACCGCTTCCCCTAGGAATTTTTTTTAAGAATTTGAAAAAATAAATGACCTCTAATCCCTTTTACTCTTAAACGATTACAAAGAAAAGTATATTTAGAAATAATTCTTATTCGCACATAAAATTAGCCTTAGTACACCTAAGGTAGAAATAAATAACCTATAAATAAATTAAAATAATAAAATATAAATAATTCTTTTTTTATTAAAAATAAATAAAGGTAAATAACCTGTTATTCTATAATATTTATATTTATTATTGTTATTAGAATTATAAATTACGATATTTAATATTTAATGGTAATTTGAAAGAGGCGTTATTGGTGGCAATTTTTACTTTCTCTTGCCTATATGAATATATAGGAAGAAAAGTATTGTTTTCATGTCGATTTTAAGAAATCGAGTTTTCACCGGATCTACACGTTTTCAGACCCCCTGAACCCAAAAACATGTTTTTAGCGATTGATCTGGGTGTGTGTGTGTGTGCGCGCGCGCGCGCGCGCGCGTGTGTGTGTGTGTGAGAGAGAGAGAGAGGGAGAGAGAGAGAGAGAGAGAGATTGTGTGTGTGTGTGTGTGTGTGTGTGTGTGTGTGTGTGTGTGTGTGTGTGTGCGTGTGTGTGTGTGTGTGTGTGTGTGTGTGTGTGAACAAAATATCTCAAGAACGGAACATCGTACGAACTTGAAACATGAAATTTAAGTTAGGTACTACTACCGGATTCGATACGAACATTTTCACCAAAATCGGTCAACCGGAAGTAGTAGTTTATTCGTGTCTTTTTTAACTTTTTTACGAGTTTCTCAAAAACAGCTCCTACGATTTTTTTTAAAAGTTACCTGGATTACTACAATTTTTATGCTGTATAAATAGGGTACGTGCCATGTCTGCTGAAATTCTTGGGGAGGCTGTGCTATCGTAGAAAGAAAACGGTTTTTTAAGATTCCGGCTTTAATATGCATTTTAGGGCTAAAGTGTACAATCAAAGTTGTAGAATATTAACAAACCTACAATTTTTGTTTAAAAAATTTTATTCTACAACGCTTAGTTTAGCGACAATTAGTGGTTTTCTGTATGTTTTTATCAAAATCGGTAAAAATTGGATTTTTCAAGATTGTGGCCTTAGTATGCGTTTTACGACAAAAGTGTACATAATCAAATTTATAGGTAATTAAAAGATCTACAACTTTTATTTAGAGAATTTTTCTCTGCAGAGCCTATTTTAGCGTGAAAGAGTGATTTTCCATTTTTTTTAAGCCAAACAGGTTGATTTTCATTTTGAATCATTCACTCATAATTAAAATAAGGTTATGGTTTTTTAGGTTAGTTTTTTGTTTATTTCTAATGTTTTATTACTAATACTGTATTAGGTTACATTGTTCTTTATTTGAATTGGCAAGAGAAAGTTGTGTGAGTGTTTCACACCAGATTTTTAAAATAGTTGTAATCATCATTTTGTTTTATCCGTCCGTCCGTCACACCCAGATGACAGGAACTACAGACTAGATAGCTACAGAACAGTCGGACGTTAAACCAAAATAAAACAAAACAAAAAAAAAATAGATAGCTACAAACGGTTTTCGGATTCGCAATCTACACGGAAGGTGGCCCAAAACCGGAATTCAAGAAATCAAAGTCGGAATTTAGAAACAAAAATGGTGTCATTCAATTCCTTTTAAAGAGTAGATACAGTAATCACTAATGGTTTTTGCCACAAGTCAAAGGTAAGCCTTTTTAAAATTTCCATCAGCCATGAGACGCGTCGTCTCATGAAAGGGATTTTTATACATAAAATTATATCGTGTCTTTCATTGAACGACTACAAGCAAAATTTCATATAAAGTAAACTAAAAGCACAAAAAAATATTAAAAGTAAAAAATTGTTTATTATTTACTAAAATATTAAAGAATCATACACTTTTAGTAAGGGTTGGTCTTCACTCTTGATTTTCGCGCCATTGTATTTTCCGCCTAAAGTAGTAATATGGTCGGCTTGATTCCACAAAACGCCGATAGATGGAGTTCATTTCACCCGCAGTCCGAGCACGTATCACGAGATTTTGTTCAATTTCTGTCAAATTATACATCGTCGTTATGATATTTAAAATTAAATTCATTTTCTTAGTGAAAAAATGAAAAATATTTTGAAATAGTAAATCATTTACTTATTGTTTAATCTTAATATGGTATTAAATATAGATTAAAAATTTATTTAAATACTGCACAACAGTAAACAGTACATTTAATAAATTTAAATCAGTTAATTATCAGCAGTTTCAATATTTGACACGTGAGTAAATTTATATAAATTATTTCCTTTAATTACTGCTTGAAATAGGCTATTTATTTTGTAATTAGAAGATTTCTAGAATGGCGGTTAGGGTTAGTTTAACGTATTCCAGTATTATTGATTTTTTGTAGGGGGTCCAACAACCCTAAAAGCTCGCGAGACTATGGAGGGAAATACTCTGTAATTTAAATGTCTAAATTGAAATTAATTCATGTTGTTCTTCAATTAAGATTTCTATCGAGTTGATTACATCCACCAATTCTACTTTTCTTAAATCTTTAAGAGGGTGATACTTAACTAAATATCGATCTTAATCCTTAACTGTTAACATACATCCAATGAAATCAGTACACAAATAAACATGCGTTCTAAAACTACATTCGTTTTTAGGGCATGTAATATAATATTACTTTGAATTTTTCAATCAAACAAAGAAGAGGCTTTTGAGAACTATACCATTGTCAAAAGCTATCATCTTTTTTCATAGAAAAATAACATAAAATAGTAAAAAAACTATTGATTTTATTAAGTGTTACTAAATAAGCTATACATATTTTATATAACCACTAAAAATTTGAGGTTATATTATTGTCATACACTGTTTCATTTTACATCAAAATAAAAAAAATGAATTTATGAATATTTTTTTATTAATTTCTTTCACGTTATCGTTCGGTTTTTTTGTTAATTAAACAAAACATTTTTTCAAACCCCTTTAATTTAAAAATAAATCTCATCAAAACTATTTGTAAGATTATTTTACATAAATATTTTATATTTTATTTGAAGTTCTAAAGAAAAATTTTGTCAGTTACCTGTATAAATTATCTTAAGAAAATTTTAATTTATTCAGCTTTTAAAATTTAAAAAAGTTTAGAAGTTTTTAATAATTTAAGTTTTATATGCATTTGGATTTATACTTTTCCAACTTAAACAGATTCCTAAATTTATTATAAAAAAAGTACTATTTATAACTAATCTGCTAGTTCCAGGGCTACAAAAAATATTTCTATTTCTTATCACATGGTCAGCCAGTTATATGACTGAAGCATTTAAGAACATAAGAGGTAGAGATGTAAAAGACACTAGTCAGAGTAATCTCCTCTGAGAGTAATGAATTTCATTACACAGCCAGACCCTATGGTGAATGAAGTGAAGGTGTCATTTGCAGGTTGCAGAGTAGATGCTTTTACGAAGGCCAGGCATACATACTTTTTCATAATAATAAGCATTTTTTTCAACTTTCATTTTTAAGCAACTTTTTTTATAATAAGCATACTTTTTTATTCAGTGAGGAAACCACCTCACTCCTCGTTTTACTTAGTAAAACCTCTAGAGGATCAAACCAGCCTTTCAGCTGATGACCTAAACAACAACACCTTAAATGAATTTATTTCAAAATTTTGATATTATTTGGTAAAAGAAGCTAATAAATATTTATGATTCATAATTTAAAATTTATTCTCAAACAGATTGTAATCAAATTTAAAGCAGTTGCTAATAATAAATAAGTTGCCTTATCTTTAGCTTTATAAAATTCCAAAACTTATTTCAAAATGAAATTTTGAAATTGAATTTACTTTCTCATGTTTTAAATTTAAATCAGATTTTAAATCTGTACTAAAAATCAGTTTACAGAAAACTTATTATCAATATTTAAATAAAATTGTCTAAATAAATTTGTTGTTGTTTAGGTCATCAGCCGAAAGGCTGGTTTGAACCTGTAGAGGTTTTACTAAGTAAAACGAGGAGCGTGGTGGTTTACCACTGCCTTCCTCACTGAGTGGAAAATTACGCTTATCAGCGTGCCGGCCCCTCTGAAAAGCACATATTTTCCACTCTGCAAATGACACCTTCATTTTATTCACCACAGGGTCTGGCTGTATAATGAAATTCATTACTTCCAGAGGAGATAACTCTGATTAGTTTCTTTTACACCTCTACCTCTTCTGTTCTTAAATGATTCAGTTATTTAATTGGCTGACCATGTGATAAGAAACAGAACTATTTATTTTAGCCCTGCAATGAACAGATTGAGTGTAAATAATTTGACACTCCACCTGTCTGTTATGGGCAGTAAATAAATTTAGAATCAAAAATTAAAAGTAGTGATACCTTTTCTTATTAATTTAATCTTTTAATTTAATTAATTATTATTTTCATTCTGCTTTCTTCCTGCTTTTATTCATCCATCTATCAATCAGAGGTAAACAAATGTGGGCATTTTATTCATTCAACCAGGATGCTCTCATAGTATGTTGCCTCTTGTATCCTTTCTAATCCTGTGAAATAAAATTATTATTTTTGTTTGAATCTGCAAAAATGTAATATAAATCAAGACAATCTAAGTACAAATAATTTGATTTAGATACGAGTGAAATTTTCGGTCTATGTGTTGAATCTGAATATGGTTTTCAGAGACTTGGATGTTTATTTGATAAAACGTATGAATTAATTTTCTCTGGTACAACAATATTTTGGAACCAGAGAAGAAATTTATTAATTTTTATTAGACTGCCTGTTGGGAATTTTATAATCTTTCTTAAGGTTTAATAATGGTTGTCTTTCATTATTATTTTTTTTGGAATGTTCAATATGGATGAAAAATAATATATTTTCTACCAATATTACTCCGAATGCTTTTACAATTTTTTATAATAATATTTTGAGCATTTTGGTATACATATCAAACACTCCAATTTTCAGACCCATGTAACCTTAATAGAAAGTTGATCTTTTGGTAAAAAAATGATAAAATTCTTATTAAATGACAGTCTAATGAAAATTTGTATTTTTAAAACTGTATTGGATATTTATATTCAATGTTCTGATTGTTTTTTTTTAATATTAAATACACTTGTCTGACTGAGGAAATCATTAACTAAGCTCTCAGTTTATATTTATTGAAAAAAGTTATTAATAAAAAATATTATTTGTGGTCATTACGATCTTTTGATTCATAAATTGAATTGGTGAGTGGAAAAAGGGTAATATTCCAAAAAATGCGAAATTGAAGGAAGATAGCAGTTTTGTTAAGTTTACTTCGGCGCATCTATTGGTTGATAAAAGGGAAATATTCCTTGTATCTAAAAGCATTATCTAAGCTACATTAAAAATTTAGTAGAGTGGAAAAAGGATAATATTCCAGGAATATTACCCTTCTTCCATTCAATAGCGAACACCAGTTGGACCACTGGTTTCTGTCTTATTATTATCAAAATGTAACTGTAAATTATTTTGAAATAAAAATGAAGTTTTGGAGCATATTGGCACATTATATTGTTTTTTCAACTTAATTTTTCCCATTCACTTATACCAAATCTAGAAAAATGTGAATAGTCAACATATTAATAATCAATACCCATGATTATTGTAAAACAAATTCTAAAGTCACCATTAAAAAGCTTTAATACAGTACTACAAAATGACCAATTGAACATTTTACCATTAAACCAAAAACAAAGTCACAAAACAGTTTTTTTAATTTCTCAAAAATAAGGATTTTGGAATATTACCCTTTTTCCACTCACCAATTCAATTGGTCCAGTAGCTCTTATTTCTGTACATGAAAACTCATATTTATGAATTTCCGTAACTGAGTAAAATTACTGTATTACCAACTACTGGTATGGAAATACTGGTACAAATAAGCTGGTATGTGGGAAATATAAATTTAGGTACACATTTTGGTTTACTAAATAACTTGTTTAAAAATTATTTATTTAAATGTGAATTGTTAATAAATTTGCCTTTAGACTATGTTGATTTAATTTGACTATGTTGATTAGTGAGTTTATGAGGCATTATGAATCAGCTTGGATTATTTTGTTAAAACAATTAAGAACAGTCAATTAAATAAAAATATTTCTGCACTCAAATATTTAATTTTTGACTCTGCATAAAATCATTCTTCAATTATGATTTTTGGTGTTCTTTTCACAAATTATTTGTATTTCTCCACTGCACTGTCTGAATTCTGAATAATCAGGGTTTTTCCTTTCATGTCCCCCCAAACTTCCCTATTCCCATATACCATTTTAAATGAAATGAAAAAAATTGGTATCTCCTTAATCTCCTATATAGAAAATATTGAAAATTGGTATGAAAAAGTAAAGCACGTTTTTACATTATATTTTATCTATGTCGCAATTTTGTTACAGAAATGTTTCTGTTAAATAATTGTTGTACTTAAGGAGCACACATGGTATCTTCCATATCATCTTTAAAAAATAAATATTTCCTACTCCCTGCCCTCAACCTTCTCCTCCTCCTCCATCTTCTTCTCTTCTCATTTCTCCCTCCACCTCCTTTATACACCCTCATTCACACTTCCTCCTTCTCCAACTCCTATTCCTTCTCCATCCTTTAATTTCTTCTTCTTTAACAGATATTTTTATTAAATTTGACTTACTGGTTACATATTACTTACAACAAATTGTATTAATATGTTATTTAAAAACAATCTGATGTATACCTCTATGCCAAAAATAATGTTTTGTCTAAATTGTTTCAGTGTAGTTTACAAAATTCAAGTCTGCTTTCCCAAATTAAGGTTAAACTTCAAAGAAATTTCAAACCATTGTAACCCAGTAAAAGTAGGTATAAAAAGATTTTCACTTTGAAAATTACACATTTCATAAATCCTGCCTAATTTGAATTGTTAAATTTGAATAAAACAAAAGAATTTTGAATGTAATTTGTAGAGAATTCAATTCAGAGAAAATTTATAAAATTTCAGTTTAAACAAACACAAGTGTTACATATTTTACTTAATTCTACAAAAGAAAAAGAAGATTTAACAGACAAGCATTATAATTAAAAATTCAACACAAATATTTTTAATAATGCTAGTCAGCGCTACTGGTTTCTACGTTGCGATCCTGGGTTTGATTGCTGGTCATGTCTGGCATTTTTTTAACATTCATTTTCATCTGTCACCCTTCATTGCCTGCTTTAGATTGCAAAACACTTGGACATAAAACAAACAAAAAAAGTCAAAAATTGTAATTACATTTAAAGTAACTGTTTTTGGTCTCAAAAGGCAAAAAATATTGCCTTGTTTAAATTATAGTTTTTATGGACTATCCTTCTTTAAACATTCAACTAAGTTTAACATTGTGGGGAAAGCGGCTATTAAATATTGGTCTTTAAAAAAAGTGTTTTCAAAAGGTGGTCAAAATCTAACAAGAAATTTAAATAATAATTGAAATCAAAATTTGCAAAGAATTTTTAAGCATAAATATTTGAGCTTTTTAATTATTTTACACAGTCTGTTTCAGGTGGTATTGATTAAATGTTTGGTGTTAACACAGGATATTAGAATAAATAAAAAGGTTTAAGTGAATAAATGGGTAACCTTATTTATTGTTCATCTCCCTGTCTGTATGCACCTGTAGAAAGTTCAAATTTATATGTTTAAACAAATTCATCTAAATAGAAACAATAATGTTAAAAATTGTACACATTTTCTCTGATGAAGTATAACTAATTTTCAAAAATTGACATTTTTTCTTCTTGAAATTAATTCAAACAGCTGCGAAGAAGAAATTTGCAATAACTTAATCCAGTAGAACCTCACATATCCTAAATAAAAGGGGCTGAACTTGAATGTGGAGAATTTTGGTTATCACTATGTGTCCAAATTTAGCAGTAAATTGCAAAGTAACAGGATTTAAAGCTAACAAAGGCTTAAACAAACTATAATTAACACAACATTTTTTTTATTCACAGACTTAAATGCCTTCTATTTTTACAAAATATCTGAATTTATTTCTGGTGTTTTTTATTAAATAATTTTGGGTGCAACGTTTCTCAATCATTTTAAAACATGAGATGGCAGGGGAAAATCTTTAACTCATGAGTTATAATCTGTATACATAAATACAAAATTCTGAAAACTTCAGATTTATTAATTTTTGCAGCTTTGGGTACAGGAATTCCAGATACATGAGGTTGTACTATAATAAAGGATTCAAATTATTTGAAAAAATTTTGTTTACACAATTATAAACTCTTTGCCCATAACAGGCAGGTGGAGTGTTAAATTATTTGCACTTGATCTGCTTGTAGTCCAGGGCTACAAAAAATAGTTCTGTTTCCTATCACATAATCAGCCAATTATATGACTGAATAATTTAAAAACAGAAGAGGTAGAAGTGTGAAAGACACTAGTCAGAGTAGTCTCCCCTGAGAGTAATGAATTTCATTATACAGCCAGACCCTGTGCTGAATGAAGTGAAGTTTCATTTGCAGGGTGGATGCTTTTCCAAGGGTCCGGAATGCTGATACACATACTTTTCCACTCAGTAAGGAAGGCAACAGTAAACCACCTCACTCCTCATTTTACTTAGTAAAACCTCTAGAGGATCAAACCAGATGTTTGGCTGATGACATAAACAATAACAAACATATCTAACAATTTTTATTATAAATTGCTGGTTTGTTATCAGATCCAAACAAATGATGTCATTTTATTTACAAAGATTTAGCAATACATTTAATTTTATTAATTTTATTTGAAACCACAATTCAATACAACTAATATTTAACCAAATATTAATTATTATAATATGAGATAATTTTGAAATTTGGGCACATTTTTTGCTTTATGTCCGACTGTCAAGCTCTTTAAGGCTAATGCAGATGGTATTTGGGTATATGAAGCTTTGTCAATAACGTTTTTGTGTTGATTTAAACTGACCAAATTTTATTAAAATATCTGTATCCATTGTTAAATTGTGAAAATATTAAAAGATAATTATTATTTATTTATTTTTTAATTTTGACAATTTGTTTTATCATTTAAAATTATTGCAACAATCAGCTCTCTCTGAAAATTAAATGTTGCTGAAGGAAATATTTAGGTATTTAAAAATTTAAGTAAATAATTTTATTCCAAAAAAATTTAAGTAAATAATTTTATGTGATAAAACAAACTTTCAAAATTTAAAAAATAATAAATAATAAATTTTTTTAAATTTTTCCAGTATTTTTTTAACAATAAAAAACATTTACCGATAATGGATTCATCAATCCACCTATCTTTACATTTCCGGATGAGAATGTTACCATAACTCCAAACATAACAATGTAAAAAATTGATAAAATTTTCAATACTTAAATGGAAAACGATAACAAATTTCTGTATTTAAGCTAAATACAGCTTAAAATGTATCAAAATTGATATTTTTTAAAGGTCTAAACATTTTTTAATGATTCCTGACTATAACAAATCTTCATTTATTTGCGGGAAGAAAATACAGTAGAACCTTGATAGTTCAAGTCGGGTAGTTTGAGGGTCCGGGTAATGCGAGTTGTGTTGGGTTGAAAACAAATATATTTGTGATATTGCGGCTCAAAAACGTGGCTCTATTTTGAAGCAAAAAACACTGGACTGTTTTTTAAAATCTAGTAAGTGTATGTAGGCCTAACTGCACCACTTTCAAGGTACTGTACATATTTAAAACATTTCATTGTTAGTAAAAAGATTAAAAATTTGTACGTATTTTTGATTTGTATCTATTTCTCTGTGTATTCCGAGTTTTTCGTAGTTCGAGGTACAGTCAGCCCCAATTAGCTCGAATTATCGAGATTCTACTGTATTAAGAAACTAATGAAAATCAATGCTATTTACCTATGGTTAAAATTCTGTGGTACACCCAGTATATTTAAATACATTAATTATATTTATATTTTCATTCGGTATTGTAGTCACCCTGTTTCAGCTTATTAATTAATTGTTTATTATTATGTTTAATATTTCAGATCATTTCAACTCCTCTGATCACTTAAATTAATGCAACGCAGAATTTGACATTTTAGAAGAGTCATGCATAATCAAGAGTTATGAAAAGAGAAGCCAGTAAGTAATTAATCTAATGGTCTTGCTTCTTTTTTAAGTTAGGTTAGGCTAGTTGGTGGCATTTTTCCATATTTTTGGGTCTCTTATTCCCTTTTCAATTGCCAGTAGAAACCACAGTTGTCTTGTAAAAATTTTTAATATATACTAATCGAGTTGCTCCCCTATTCTTCTCCTATTTTACTTTCCACCACTTATTCATAGTCATCATGACTATGTGAATATTGTCTGCACTGATTTAAATTAGACTATAAGAGGATATTATAACCTCTCTGAATTTAACTATACTTTGTTCAACAGTTTGAAGATACCGTTGCTTATATGACTGGAGCGCTGATACGTACTGTGTTAAAAACATTGACTCACGCTATGAAAATAAAAGTTTATCTGATTGTAGGCTATATTATATTTATGATATTGAAACAAATTACGTTTACATTTAAAAATGTTTACGTTATTATCTGAAATGTATATTATGTGACAGAATTATTACATTTGTAATTAAATATAACTATTTTTAGTGTTATGTACTGCATTTTGTTGTAAAACCATAAAATGTTATGAAAAGGTAAAATTAAATTAAACATAATTTTTTTTATTCTTTCAAAATCTACATTTCTCCATTTCTTTACCATAGGCCTATAGGCTGCCTTCCATTTATAAACATTATAAATACTACAGTATTATGTACTGTATATGAACATGTATGTACCTGTACACTCTCTTTCACATCCACATTGGCTTCCAACGTATCATTTAGTGCTGCGATACCACTTGTCATGTGAAGTAGTGTTGTTGCGCATGTAATAATTTAACCCTTTGTAGGGCAGTACTACAGAGTAAAATATACATGTTGTAAAATGTTAAATTTTGTTTTATAGGGACTTGAATAATGTATTTCTAGTGCCAGAACAGTAAGATATTTCTTTTTTTTTATGTCAAGCCCTGGTAAGTATACTTACCAAGGAATGTTTATTGAAATGGGAATCACATAATATTTAGTGGTAAGAATGCTTATTAAAACAACTTGTAGCCCTATATAACAGAAAAATGAGTCGAATAACTTATCTTAACTTTATATTAGCATGAATGCTTGGTTTCCCATAAAAAAACTGTAATTTTCTAAGCACTGTACAAAAGTAACAACAAAACAACATGGTAGCGTACGCTGGTATGAATCCTTACCACATTCGTGTAACTCACAAAGCAAAAGGTCGCTGCGCGCTAATTTCAATATGTGGATAGCCTACTTACCACAGAACATCTGTAAAACCATAAAATGCCAATAGGGTTCAACTGCATGGCTTATGCTTAAAACAAAATCGACCTTATTGCCAGTGGTAAGTATACCTACCACAGACCTATAAAGGGTTAATGAGTATTGTTTGTTAGTATTTATTGGTTCAGTGCTGCATTTCTTTAATAATATGTGTTTATGGTTATTATTAATAAAACAGAACAAGTAAGACAAAGGGAAGTGTTAAATTACAATTACAACTAAAACTTATTAATTAAGTACTACATATGTTTGTAGGACAGATAGTAGCGGAGAGCATATTGCTCTATACAACCAATGTAATTTTACAACCAATGTTGTAATTGGAATCACCTATCTTTCCCACAGTCTCAACTGACTGCATATGTTGTATATACTATAGACTGTGTAGTTTCGGATTTAGTATAGATAAAATGAAGAGTAAAGAAATATTTACCTTTATTGTAAAATAGGGTTTAAAAAGTATGATTTTTTTAGTCATTGTAATATGTATAACTACTTGTTAGTATGACAGAAAGAAATTATGTTCTAATGCTTCCATTATAATATTATTAATAATAATAACATGCATTATTTTCAAAGTAACTTCCAAATTTTTAAAATAACTTTGGTGTTATTTGAATACCTAATTTATTTCCAACTCTAAAACTAGAAGCTCAAGAGCGATTATTTTACCCTTTTACCTCTTTTAAATGGCTGAAATTCTGTATTTTTGGAGATAGGCTTTAAGCATACTAAATTTATTACCTTGTGAGACAGGCCGTATCTACCGCCATTGTTTGAATGTATTGATTTTTCTGAAGTACATCTTGCGCTACCTGTGGGAGCAAATATAAACTAATTGCAACAGTTCGAACTTCAGTGTACAGATGGCGTGCGTGGTATTAGTTGCGTGTTGTTTGTTTAGTGTGCTGATGTAGAAATTGAATTCAAAATTTATTTCGTTGTATCAGACCTAATCGAAACAGAAAATAGTTTGATTATTATCGCTGAAAAACTTTTTCACCCAAAGAAATATTATATTACAATGCATCATTTTTCGCCAGGTCGTTCTATGTTTTGAGAAATAAAGTTAACCTGTAGGTTACTGGTCATCAAAGTTTAATGATTTGTTTTTAATTAGGTAGTATCTTAAAATACTTAGCTCCTCCGTCAGGTTATTATTGATTTAATATCGAATCTGTTAAACTGAGAAATTTTGTTGAACATGGTTTTTATGGTTTATATTGACCTATTTACTTAATTTCTTATATCATTTACTGTAAAACTTCACTAATTCGGAATATACGGGTGGCGGGAGGGAAGACGAGTACGAATTAGGAGAGTTTTTAAAATACGGTACTACTAGTATACTAGAACGTATGATGTAGCGGTTAAATTTGTTATTTCACTCTAAATAAATAGGTTATTGGAAAATAACAAAAAAATAATTTTAAAACATTTATTCCATTTAAAACTTAATACACACAACAATAAAGAAAACATAGCGTGGAAAGGGAGATGGAAAAAATTATCTAAATCACAACAAATAACCAAAATCGTATACAACAAAAAATGTTTATCTACACAAACAAAAATTAAAGAGTCATAAAACCATTAGTTACATATGGCAGCGAAACATTAGCAAAAGTGACCAAGACAAAAGTAACAGACAATGTCCTAAAACTTGAAAGATGAATCCTAAGAACCTGCATAGGGGAGAAAACAAAGTAAATGGGCAATGGATAATTCTAACAAACGAACAAGTCTATAAAGAAAAGAACCCATAACAGATACAATAAGGAAGAAAAGGATATCTTTTCTTGGACATCTTATCGGAACACCTAAAGGCAGAATTTTAAACAAGATGATTAGAAAACTCTTTCCAATGGTAACATCAGGAGCATGTATCCGAAATGTCAAAGAAGACATGATCGAACTCTGATTAACTTTTGATGATTTAGAAAACAAAACAGAAATATTAAAAATCTTAAGAAATAAGGAAAGTAGATTTGAAACAAAATCAGATGGAAGAACAAACCCAAGCAGGAAGAAACCAGTCGTTTCAGAGGAAGCTCGGCAAGCAAGATCAGCCCGAATGAAGGCATACTGGCAGAATATCAAGCTAAAGAATATGAAAAGGAAGAAGCTTTCTAAATTTGACTAAAGTGATCCATTGTGGTTATAAAAAACAAACAAAAATTTAATTGTGCCCAAACATGAAACATAATGAACGATTAATCTACAAAACAAATACTGCTACTAGTATAGTGGAGAGATGACGTGAATGCTAGCATGAGATGAAATGGAGAACAGGTAAGCTTGTCCTATCTATGGACAAGCTTTCCTGTTCCCCACTTTGTCACACACTAGCAATCAAGTCATCTCTCTACTATACTTTTTGATATTAGTATCACCTTGACAATTGAGACATTTGTTCTATCTAAGGACAAGCTTTCATATTCCCCACTTCATCTCACACTAGCATTTAAGTCATCTCTCCACTTTACTATCATCAATATTTCAAAAATAATTCAGTATGTAGAGTGCTATTATATTAAAATATGTAGACAGTTTAAAGTAGCCTATATTATTTTAATTACTCACTAATTTTACAGCAAGTTATTTACTTCCATTAGTAGATGGCTGATCAAAATTGGCAGTTTTGCTATCTTTACTTTTGGTAATGAGGATGAAAAAGTTCAAAATTGTCGTTTGATTATATTTGTATTGTTTTTTAATAACTTTTTGCTTCATTTCTTTTAACAATAAATAAAACTATTGAAAGTTACAATAGCTGTCCACAAGTTGTATTAGTTCATCCAGGTGTTGTGAAACTACAGAAAGCTTAATTTTTTAATGCTAATATCGTCATCACTACCATTTTCATTTTCATCATCTGTCCCTTCGTGATCTCTTTGTATCTTGGAAACAATTTCAACTTCATTCAAGTTTTCTGCTCCAAATTTATCTTCAGCTATTGCTAACCATTACCTTATTTTCTGGACGTCCTCAGTTCCGAAAGCTGCTCCGAAAGTTTCATCTTCTAGCCCCATAAGATCTAATTCACATTGCTTATTGTACAAGAGTTTGTTCTAAGGATACTTATTGATGATCCATACCTAGTACCTTGTTGACATTCCAAATTACTACGAATTCTGAATTAGTGGAGTTTTACTGTATTTAGGTTGCATGTAATGTGTTTTAGGAAGATAGTACCAAAGTTTTTGCCATTTGATTCATTATGACATTGTGCGTGTACTCAGTTGCTGAGGCATACCAAACCTAGGAAATAATTTTCTGCTCTTACCAGTTGTGGTAAAACATAATGACAAATATAAGTCATTAAGTAAACAACAAATTAAATGAGCTTGATGATAAACTATAGGACCACTGAGTCGGTAATTCCTTGTTGTCAACTTGATTATCTTTAATAAACCAACTGTTTAGATGTAGGTCTTGTAAAACACCCATGTTTCATCTTTACTCACTGGCATTTTTTTCATTAAACATGGATACCTATGTTTTGTCTTTATGGATAGAAGAGTGGATTTCAAAGTGTAGTTATTATTATTTAATATTGGTAGACTTAAAATACAAATTTTTCCTGTATTTTTTTCATAAAAGTTTTAAGTGTACTAAACATTGTTAAACAATTTGCACAAACTTTTGTTTGCACAGCACAGTGTTGTACAACAATTTTTCCATACAAGATATGACAGTTTGTCCAAACTCTAGTTTATTGTCTGTATAGTTGCGTGTGTTCTGTAAAGAGTTAGTACGTGTTCTATACAGTTATACTCGTGCTGTATACTTCATAAATATCTACAAAATCAGCTTGTTTGGCAGTTATAATTGCATGGTCTGTGGATGATTCACCTCCTAGGAAAAGAAAGCAACGCATTTGGATGAAAGAGTGGTTAAAAAAGAGATGTTATTAAAGTCATGAAAATCGTATTAAGGAGCTGGAACTATCTTCACATCTAGATTACAAAAATTATTTAAGAGTGGATTCTACTTCTTTTGGTGAAATATTGTAAATGATTACTTATAATAGAAAAGATACAATACTGAGAGATTCTATATCGCCCAAGCTGAGACATTTTGCCACATTGTGTTTTCTAGCGTGCGGATTGACTTTTGAAGATTTCAAATTTAAAACAGCCATCGCAGCACAAAGTCTTGGAAAATTTTTTTATTGCCAGCTGTAGATAATGCCATAAATATGAGCTTTTATACTTTCATTAAAATACACACTATTTTTTGTCACTACTGTATAGCCCACAGTCTGTACAAGCTCCGCAAGCTAACACAAAGATACACCATCAAAATGTTTGGACAACACCCTTTATTGTGCTAAATGTTTGAAAATGTATGGGGCCCATTAGGTTATAGCTCATGGACAGCACCAATAAAATGAACTGGAATATTTTTAATGATCGATAACTTTCCCTATGAGAAAAACTTGTTTCATTGGTTCATTTTTGAAGGTACAAAGACAGATTTTTGTATAAAATATTTCATCAGTTGATTGCATAAGCACTGCACTGTGAAGTATCTACCTCGTTGTTGTTTAGGTCAACAGCCGAAAGGCTGGTTTGAACCTCTAGAGGTTTTATTAAGTAAAACGAGGAGTGAGGTGGTTTACCATTGCCTTCCTCACTGAGTGGAAAAGTACGCTTATCAGCATGCCGGGCCCTCTGAAAAGCACATATTTTCCACTCTGTAAATGACAACTTCACTTCATTCACCACAGGGTCTGGCTGTACAATGAAATTCATTACTTTCAGAGAAGATAACTCTGATTAGTGTCACAGTACACCTCTACCTCTTCTGTTCTTAAATGATTCAGTCATTTAATTGACTGACCATGTGATAAGAAACAGAACTATTTATTTTAGCCCTGCAACTAACAGATTGAGTGTAAATAATTTGACACTCCACCTGTCTGCTATGGGCAGGTATCTACCTCATGATACTGGAAATGGCTTTCATCTTTACACACATTATAAAACTACATACCATAAGGATATTTTTAATTTTTTGACAAACTATGTCGTTTAATAACACCTGTACTTATAAGTTGGTAGCAATTTGTAGTATTTTTTTTTATTATTTCAGTATTGTTGAAATACAAGTGTTCAGAGATGAAGAAGAAGAGAAATGGAAAAATAAGTGTATTTGTTGGCGTAATTCTATTAAGTATTGGTATTTGGCTTCTGTACTGGAATGAGGTATGTTTATACAAACTCATAATTGTTACCTTTTTATAACTTTACTGTACGATAAAGTAAGAAATTATTGCATTTATGCAAATAATTCTGCATTCAGATCTTTATTGACCTTTATGTTTCATTACTAAAATTGACCCAAAATTAGAGTTGTGCATGGTCTTTTTAAACAAGCCTTATAAGGTTTCCTCGTAAAATTAAAATCTTTTTTGTAAATGCTTCATTCCTTTTGGTATTTCCTTTTAAAACCGCTTAGCAGATTTTATCTTAACTGTGTGTGGTTTTCATATAACACCTATTTGTAGTTCAGTGGTAAATTTTTGTTTACATGCAATGGATTTGCCCATAACAGGCAGGTGGATTGTTAAGTTACTTGCACTCGATCCGCTAGTTCCAGGGCTACAAAAAATAGTTCTGTTTCTTATCACAAGGTCAGCAAATTATATTATGACTGAAACATTTAAGAACAGAAGAGGTAGATGATTGTGTAAAAGACACTAGTACTGTATGAATCTAAGCTTTGTGCAGCTGCGGGATGAAGGGGAAAGACGAAGTACCAGACAGCTGTAACATCATAACATTGTACTAATCATCTCATTGCTCTTCACTAGGCAGTAGGCTGCCTAGCGCGTGACATACGTGGGTGTTGTTTTGACTATCGCTGTAGACGGCGACACACAATATATGTAGTTTGGATAGTACCCTTGACTACTACAAACATAATACAAGTAAAACATTACTACTACTAACGCAATCTCTCACAGTAGGAGTGATGTAATGCATACCTCTCAGCTGCACAAAGCTTGGGAACGGGCAATAAGCGTTATCTCCTCTCAGAGTAATGAATTTCATCATTATACAGCTAGACCCTGTGGTGCAGTGAATGAAGTGAAGGTGTCATTTGCAGGGTGGAAAGTAGATGCTTTTCAGAGGGCCTAGTATGCTGATAAGCGTACTTTTCCATTCAGTAAGGACAGCATAGGAAAACCACCACACTCGTCATTTTACTTATTAAAGCCTCTAGAGGTTCAAACCAGCCTTTCTGCTGATGATACAAAAAACAACATGCAATGGATGAAAATACAAACAAAACTATTGTTGCTTAACCTCATTGTAATTAATCAGAACGCATTAGGTTTAATTTTATGAAATGGTTGGTCAAAGAGCAGGATGGAAATACATCAATAAATTACAACACTCTTAAAAAAATTTATTAACCTGTATTAGTTTAAAGAAAAGCTGAAAAATTACTTGGTTGCTGAAACATTTTACAGTGATCAAAATAGTTTCTTTCTAAATAATTCATTTGTTATAAAATAAATAAATTGTAAATTTTATCTTTAAAAATGTAGGAATTAAATTAAATAACACTTACCAAGATTTTTTGAACAATTTTTTAAAACCTTGCAGAAAATGACTGGAGATTAGGAAATGACACAAGGAAACGGCGGACACACAAAGTTTGAGAAATGTTGTTAAAATATTTTTCTTATATATGAGGGATACAAAAGTAAACCGAACTTCCTTGTGAACAGAATATAGCAGACGATAGAATTGAGAATAAGTGTACAATGTATAGTGTGCTCGACACTGAATGTGTTGAAACCAATGTTTTATTTTTTTTTTTAACTATCTACAATCAGAACATTTTAACTGTTTCAGAGACGAGCTGTGCATATAACTCGGACACTTAATGAAGCTTTGAACAGTGTTGTTCATGTATCTCCAATTGACATTGTGTCAGAAATGAATGAAGGTATGCTGGTGTATATATGTGGACCATTACATGTTGACGAACCATTGACAGAACCAGAATATGGAATTTCAGTACCAGCAGTAAAGCTCAAACGAAGAGTTCAAATGTATCAGTGGATTGAAGAAGAAAATTCTAAGTAAATTATTTTTATTCCGTTTTTCTTTTTTAATTAGATAATAAAATGTATTATAAATTTATTATTCAGAATTGTTATTAATTTCATATCAAGACATACAAATACATGTTATTAACCCTTTTGATCACAAAATATTTTAATCAATGCATACCAAAACTCTATCTATCTCTGTATCAAGATGTGTTGTTTTTCAAAACGCTGTATATTTCTACCTACAATCAAACAATAAACAATATTTCTACCAACAATCATATAATGATTGTTGTTGTTTAGGTCATTAGCCGAAAAGCTGGTTTGAACCTGTAGAGGTTTTACTAAGTAAAACGAGGAGTGAGGTGGTTTACCAGTGCCTTCCTCACTAAATGGAAAAGTACGCTTATCAGCATGCCGGGCCCTCTGAAAAGCACATATTTTCCACTCTGCAAATGACACCTTCACTTCATTCACTGCACCACAGGGTCTGGCTGTATAATGAAATTCATTACTTTCAGAGGAGATAACTCTGATTAGTGTCTTTTACACCTCTACCTCTTCTGTTCTTAAATGATTCAGTCATTTAATTGGCTGACGATGTAATAAGAAACAGAACTATTTATTTTAGCCCTGCAACGAAGAGATTGAGAGTAAATAATTTGACTGTCCGCCTGTCTGTTATGGGCAGATATATGATTGAGCATACCTTAAACTATTTTTCAACATAATTATCACCGATGTTTAGACACTTATTGTAGTGGGTAATCATTTTATTCAAACCCTCCTCATAGAAATATCCTGCCAATGACAGCCATAAATCCAGAGTGCTTTCCTTGTCGTCTTTCAAAGCATTTACCACCAAGCTTTAAGGCTTCGTGTGTAGGAACAAGTAGTAGTCAGATGGCATAGATATCATGAACTTTGTGTTCTCATGAATTTTCTCACTTTCTTAACCAACTCATCATTCATAAGAAAAGGCCGCCCATTCTTCCTTCATTGTGGACATTTGTCCATCCTTCATTGAACCGACTAAAGCACTTACCAACCATTCCATCCTCATAGCATTTTCACCATAAATCTCTTATCTTATGATAAATTCCGACTAGTTAACATTTCTCGGGTACAAAAACCGAATAACAGAACAAATCTCAAGTTCTATATGAACTTGAAATATATGAAGTTCTATATGAACTTGATTTGTTCATCAGTTTTTAAAAAATATTGTAACCAATTATTGGAAACAGAAAACACAAGACAAATCAATTGCCATGGCCTCAGTGAAAAGGCAATTGAACCATGAAACTATTACACCATGTGCGAAGTGATGACAGTAGCACTGTGGTGTTATCAGAACAAAATGGTACTTATTTTCTGGACACACCTTGTGTTAACAATATTTGATGATTATTCTTTATTTAAATTATCATGTACTTTTATGTAAATAAATTTTATTTTTCTAATATGCATTACGTAATAATTTACCTCATTGATTATGTCTAAACGGAACATCCAAAATTAAAATAAAATGAAATACAACTAAAACAACAGGACTAATAGTAGGACATTTTTATTTAAAGGAAACTATCTACTCTCCAAAAAGACAATATGATTCTGAAGATGAGCATGTATTTAATATTTTCAGGAAACATTTTTGAATGTTTTTATACCTAATCATCAAAATTAACATTGTTGCTATGGGAGATAACAGGCAGACCATCCTTGCAACATGACACTTAATTTTGTTGTTAGTGAAATAACAAATTTTTAATGGTGCAATTCATGAATATATTATGAAAGATTGTAGTTTTTATGGTGTAAAACAATTGAAAATGTAATGCGGTATAACATTCAAAATTGCATTTTATTCAATGTCTGATGGTTTGGACGTTGGGATGCAAGGCATAAATTATCTACATTTGATTTATCAGACACGGGAATTAAAAGGGTTAAGATCAAAATATATAGTTTGTGTTAACTTTATTTAATGAAAATTTATAAAAAATATTAACAGTAACTCAGCTGTAAAATAAATATAATGTTTTCTGAATGTCGACAGCTAGCTTGGCAGTAACTGTTTTTTTTTTTTGCATTTGCTGTTCACATCAAAAATATGTGCATAAGCAGTAAGAAATGGTGTCATCATATACACACCATAATAATATTGTATGGATTTTTTGTTGCTTTGCATTATAATTGCGATTGGAATATTGGATACATTTTAGGTATTGATAAGGGAGTCTTAGGAGACTGATCCTAGATATACTTGTATATTAGGAAAACAAACCAAGTACGCAGCAAAACTACCCAGCTGTAACGGAGAGTGAATTTGAATTATGGGTAATCTGCCTTTTAAAACTTAAATCATAATGCCTATTCACTTCGTATAAGTGTGAAGTGTTACATATTAAGCACCTGATTATCGTAATCAAATAAATAAAATATTAAAATTATGTTACTTATAATAAGTTAAATATTTAAATATAAATTATTTTATTAAACATCCTATGTAGGATTTTTAAACAGCCGTATTATTTAAAATTTATATATATCATATACATACATATCATATATATATATATATATATATATTATTTTATTAAACATCCTATGTAGGATTTTTAAACAGCCGTATTATTTAAAATTGAAATATATATTTTTTTAACCACCAGAATACGGTAACATAAAACACTTACCAATGTTTATAGCGCTTTCGTGTATCTTGTACACATCTTCAGTAAATTAACATTTATTAAAAGTCAAAATTTAAAACTTCCTGCTCCTACCATGGTAGATAAGGAATAGTCGATTCTTATATTTAAAACAGTCTTGCCAACTTAATCAGTTGATTGTCGTATTCAATTTGTGTGTTCATTAATTTCTCCCTGCTATTGTATTTATAAATATAATATTTTTCCAGAATTTCAATTTCATTTTGTTTGTTATTTATTTCTAATATTTCTAGATTATTTTTTATATTCGACATATTGTGTTTATTTTTTATCATGTGTTCAGTTACATTGGAGAATTTTCGATTTCCTTTTTTATAGTTAGAATAGTGTTCTGTAAACCGTTTTTTAAAAGATCTGGTGGTTTTACCGATATATATTTCATTACATTCATTACATTTAATTTTATAAATTCCACATGAATTAAATTGATTATTTTCTTTTTCTTTATCATTTACATTTGCTTTAATATTATGTTTTTGTAAAATAAATTTTATAGGAAACTGGGGTTTATATGCTATTTTGTATTTATTTTTATCGTATATATTGGTAATTTTATGTATTCCTTATCTACCATGGTAGGAGCAGGAAGTTTTAAATTTTGACTTTTAATAAATGTTAATTTACTGAAGATGTGTACAAGATACACGAAAGCGCTATAAACATTGGTAAGTGTTTTATGTTACCGTATTCTGGTGGTTAAAAAAATATATATTTCAATATATATATATATATATATCACATATATCATATGTTTTATGTTACCGTATTCTGGTGGTTAGAAAATATATATTTCAATTAAATATAAATGTATTATAACACACTGGGTACAAGCTTAATCTTGGATCTATGATTTCAAAGATGGTTATGGCCAAAGCCTTTTTTACTATTCCAAATTAACTGCTGAGGGCAATGTTAGCTCTTTACTGCTCTACACATGTACCATATCCAATTTACTACCCGATATCTAGTTCTAGGACTCCATCTTTGATGGAAACAAGAATTACGCTTTGTTTTATGTAATAATTTTGTTTCAGTAATGACATTGATCAAAGTTCATGGGATGTGGCTGGTGTAAGATACACATATACAACAGAATGGCGAGACAGGTTGATAGACAGTAACAGATTCTTCAGCAGGAATGGACATCACAACCCAAAGTAAGGACTCAGTAAGTACGTACATATGCTTCAATACAATTTTTGTTATCTGTTGTAAAATAATAGTGTTAATACCATATTCTCAGTGACAGAATACAAAGGAAAATTTAACAGAATAGAAGTGATAGAGGATTCAATGAATAATTAATCGATGGAAAAGTTTTATAAGTAATTATTGAAGGTAGCAACATTTATACTCTTACCTCATGATAACTATATAGATACTGAAGTCACAAGATTACCTTTTGCGTATAGGTGGGCTGTGAGGTAGGAAATTGAAAATTTGACAATGCTGCCAACCTCAACAGTGAGACACTGCTCGTACATTTCACTACCGTGCAGTTTCTACATACATTTTGTAAGCTGTGGTTTTTTCAGAGAAAATATTTTCTTCATAAACCTTATAAGAAATAAATACGACCTGTAATATTGCCTATAGCTTAATTACATGATTAGAAATGTTTGATTTATTGTAATTACCAGCTACCTTATTCCATTGGTACAAAATTTTCTATGAATGGATCGCCTTCTTTACTATTGCTGTCACCGGCCTCTTCACTATCAGTCTCACTAGTATCTACCTAACCATTTCCTTTTTTTACCTGGTGTCAACAAAACTATTGAAGAATAGCTTCTTCACACCTTTAATTTTCTTCTTTATTTTCAAATTGTGGAAAGAGACACATCACAGTAGTTAGCCACACGCTCATGGCTTTTATTAAGAGGCAGGGAAAGGCATTTTTGTTTAGCTTCAACTTTACAGCATTTTATTACACTGCACATTAGATTTTGTTCAGCACTGTAAATAGTCTGCCCACGTTTTCGAGAAACTAACATTTCTGTGTACGGTAACAAACAGTTATATTCGTACAGTTAACCTACAAAAGGTTCCACGATATACTTTATAATTATGCTCTGGGTATAGTTTAAGTTGTTGTGTTTGTTGTACTGAAATTAAAGCAGTCGCGCACGCGCACTGATGCTTTTCCCTCTTTACCCCTCGTTGCAAACAAGAGCAAACTCGTGACTCAAGTACCTATACTTGACCGATTTTAGAATCAAAGAACACAAAAAACTCAACAAACAGGGAATTTTTTAATTTGTAACATTGGCACTTTATGGGGATTACAATATGTTTATTTTTAATTCATTACCTTGACAAAGTAACATAAAACGAAAAATGTGTGTACATGATTTTATATTCGTAACAGAAATTTTATTATATGAATAGGTTTGTGAGTGTTTATTTTTTATTTCATTTTAGAGAATTTCCTATGAAGAGTGAAATATACATCAGTGAATCAGTACGCATCGGTAAATATACGTTAAGTTTGGAACTTAAGGAAAAATTTAACGATTACATTGCTGTAACAAGTGATGAACGTCCTGAGAGACGTGATATAAAATTACATGCTGGTCTTTATTACCACAGCATTGATGTGTGGAATCCTGAAGTTGGTGATATCAGGGTTCAATTTTCATATGCTGGAGCTGCTGGTGATACTGTAAGTGAATTTATTCTGTCTCCATAAATGTTTCTAAATAAATAAATGCATAATTGGCATAAATGCATAAATGGGCTTCTAAATGAAGTACAATTGCTATCTTAAGTTTATGAAAAGTATTTTATATTAGTGCAAAATAATAAGTTTTTTTTCTTTGACTGCAGTCAGCTAAGTGAAATGGTATTCTTAAGGAGAAGGGATCATAAACAGAATTTTGGACAAAATTTATATTTTTATATTTTTGTATTTGCCCGTAACAGGCAGGTAGTATCAAATTATTTGCGCTTGATCTGCTAGTTCCAGGGCTACAAAAATAGTTCTGTTTCTTATCATGTGGTCAGCCAATTTATATGACTGAATCATTTAAATATGACTGAAGCATTTAAAAACAGAAGAGGTAGAGGTGTCATTGAAACTAGTCGTTATCTCCTCTGAGAGTAATGAATTTTATTATTCAGCCCAGATCCTGTGGTGAATGAAGTGAAGGTGTCATTTGCAGGGTGGAAAGTAGATGCTTTTCTGAAGGCCTGGCATGCTGATAAGCATACTTTTCCACTCAGTGAGGAAGGCAATTGTAAACCACCTCACTTCTTGTTTTGCTTAGTAAAGCCTCTAGAGGTTCAAACCAGCCTTTCGGCTGATGACCTAAAGAAAACATCATAGTTTTGTTGCCATTAATCTTTGCCTTTAAAATGAGGTGTAATTTATTGAATTCTGAATACTAGAATTGTATGAATATTTAATTATTCCTTGTCAAGGTGATAATGAGTCTTTTATGCTTTGGCTTCATATATTGTACAAAGTTTTTCTTCATGTTTCCCATTATTTTCTGTAAATGAAGGTAAATTTTATTTCTAATACTCTTGTGGCAAAGCTGTTTATTACAAGCTTAAATGACACTATAGTACCACTGGATTTTAATTTTAAAATTATAAGATTTGTATTATTTCTTCTTTTATCGTGTTTTTTCTTAAAATATGGTTTTTCTTAATAAACAACCTATTATTTCACTAATGAAGCTATTGATGTGAAATTTTTAAGTTTTTACAGTACTAAAGTACAACTACTGATGGGATAATTTTATATTTAATTATTTTCAAACCCAGTTGTGCCTATTTTGTCGATATTTCGGGTGACTCCAAGTTGGTAATGATAAAAAATATTTGTCCATTAAAAGTAATTAAATTATTTTAAAAATCTAATTTATTTTTACACAATCTGCTGTTGTATTGGGCAACACTGAATACAAGGTAACTATTTGAAGCGAATATCTTCATTGGTTTTTGAGAAAACAGGTTAAAGGTTATCATTAGTAAGATAGGCATTGTGACTGCCTTTAAATTAATGAGAATATTTCAATGAAGGATATAATGTGTTTCTGTGTTGGTGTTGCATGAAATAGCTCAGAAAATAAATTCTGTAAAATGTCTGGGATCTTTAGTTATCTCCTCTTTATAATATACGTCTTATTTGAATTGCCTTAAGGATCTAATACTGTAAAACACATTTTTCTATGCGAAAGAAAAGTCCAAGTTTGACAAGTTTTCATAAAATTTTAGTAGATCTAAGGAAATTTAATTTAATACGTATACAGACTTTCACGTCTGCCTAGTCAATTAACAGAAAGTTGCTGTACCAATTGAAAACAGTGACTGACTTACAATCCTGATAATAAATTACAAATAAGGGTTACTATTGGTGCCTCCCCAACAATTTTGAGCCTTTTAAAATTTTAGTAACCCTTATTTCATTAAATTAGCAGGACTCTACTTTTTAACTTCTTTTAGGCATCTTATGGAATTGTCAAGTGGATGTAAGATGGAAATTGAACAAACAATTGGGTAATCATGTTCATGTGACTTGAGAAAATGTTCAATAGAATTTTGGACAAAAGGCATTTGCAAATCTGTGAGTAAGATTTTCTTACTAACCTACAGGAGTGCTTGAATGCATTGCAAATTAGAATTTTTAGTTTGATAATAAATTTGCAAAATGTAAATCCGTATAGTTTTCAAATGTTTGACTCCCTGGTAATTTCAGCATGCAGTCTCTTTCACATTAGGCAGATGTATACTAGGGACAGAAACTCCATTAATTTAGTATTACCTTGTTACCCTGGTCACATGAGAGAATCAAGAGAGGCAGACGTCTGCCACCTCATTCTCTCCCCAACAGTTGAGTTCAACTCGCTGGGCTAGTCAAAGGTAGTAGTTGAGTGTAATCTGATCACACAAGCACATGTCTGCTTCTTTGCAATGAAAAAAGTAATCAGCACTTTTGATACTGAGGCCTCTATTGAACAAATTTGCCAACATCCGATTATATGGGATTTCTTACCTTAAAGTAACCGCCCACTTTTCAACTGGTGGAATGCAATTCCTCATATTGGTGTTCTGTTTTCTAAATTTTAATTTTCTAATTAACCATCCAGTCCATCGAAAGAAGAAGTTGACATTTGAAAATAATTAAAAAAACTTATCATTATCATTCTTCAGTTCCTGATATAAAACAGCAAATCTACTTGTTATAAGTAGTCACCCATTTGTTAATGGGTGAACCCAAAATTTCCTGTTTCTCCGTTTCTTTTTTTTTATTTTTAATTAACGCTATAGCCAGTATAGCAACAGCTTCTTCGGGTTTAATCATAATTAACATAAATTAATCAAAATTTTTTCAAAGAAAAAGAGCTACAAAAAATATTTATAGTTTTTTCACAACATCACTTCTCGACTTCACCAACACTAGTGAAGAAGGCCAGGGACGATAGCTGATGCTCACGGAGCTGCTTCAGTTTATATCTGCTTCTTACATCTGACTCATGTGAAAGAGGTCTTTCTGAAGTAGGGAATATAAAAGTAGTCTTGAGCTATAAATGCTTTTAATTGGTAAGTGTACTCCAAGTTAATCTTTTATCAAAAGTCTGGCCAAGATATTTAAAAGTGTCTTTCTTTATGAGAAGTTGATTATCTATAATTCAGGTGGGCACTCATCATGACAGAGTGTGGAAGTAGATGAAGAGGTTTGATTGTACAGTTTTTTCCATTTGACACCATTCGTATATGAAATTGAGATGATGTTGGAGTATTTATTAAGCGTGTAATGGGTCTCAAGCTAACATCGCTTTATCGTCAGCATAGTGGCAGTAAAGGTCTAGGGTAGTGTTGGTACCAAAGTATACATTTATAGAGTACAAAAGTGGGGGGAGTACGAAAGGATTGCCCCTTGTGGCATGCCAGCTTGTACAGGAAAGACTTTCCTGTAAATTTAATTTAATTTAAGGAGGAGATCCTAGTTCTAAACCTGGACAATTGGCTGTTTAAGAAGGAGTTTATTTAATATTTATTTTTCTCTTACCATTTACCCAATGGCAAGAGGAATCTATTGAATAAATCATACAGACCAACTTGTTAATAATTTACTAGTCTACAAAATTATTCTGTTTTATAAAAAGGTTCTATTTTATAAAAGGTTTTTTAGTAAAAAATGTCAATATTTCTTTCAATTTAAAATAAATTATTCAAAATATTTGTGATATAAATTACCTTTTACTCAGAGAGTATTTCAAAAATTCGTCAATAGGAGGATCAGAAAAAATAGTTTTAAGTTTTAGCACATTGAAATACTATTTTTGCTTTAGGACATTATATAATCTTTGCAGACAGACATCAAAACAAAAAGTATTTCTTTGTGGATTTTAAAAGAAAAAGATTTGTTGAACTTGCCGTCTGTCATCATAATTCACATTAAATCACAAAAATTAGGTAAATAGAGTACCTTTGTAGGTACCACAATAGCATATAATCCTGTCTTTAATTCTAATGATTTCTTAAATTTTTTATTAGGTAAGTATTGTTGGAAGACAAATCGGAAGAGAATTACATGGCAATCTTTTAGTGTATGGGCGTGTTCCAGTTGATGTGATGTTATCTCAGCAGCATACACATAATACATGGTTAATAAGATTGTTTCGCCTGCTCGCATGGTTGCTTATTTACCTCGCTCTGACTTTTCTACATCACCTTAGTAAGTTCATTTGAATTCAGATATAATTTTTCTACTAAAGCACTCTTTACATATAATTACAAATTATTTTTTTAAGCATTGTATATATCGCTCAACAAAGTCGTTCGTCATCTTATTACATTCACATAAAAATTCCTTACATTCTTCATGAACTAATAAAAATTAAAAAATTTTACTAGTTTTCTACAAAGGATATTTTCAAATAATAATTATTTTAATTTAAACTGTCAAGCAAGCTATATTTGAAAAATTATTTTAAAAATTATAAAATGATATAATATACAACGTTCTTTACCTAAATGAACAATCAAAGACCACCAGACTGTAGTAAATTAAAAGAAAAATTTGAAGAACTTGGATCAAAAAAAAGTACTTGAAAGACGGGCAATGGTGGATCACACAAAAGTTGTGTACAAGGATTCTTTGGACACATCATGAAAAATCAAGATTCATGACTTCTGAAACGACTGATGCTGTACAACCTTGATTTAAAAAAAAACACCAAGATGGTGTCGATGGATCAGAGAAATAGTAGGGGATCTGAAGGAACGTGCCTTATATCAGAAGACAGAACAGGCAAAAAAAAATTAAACGACAAGATCCATGAAAAAAACGCCCACTTCTAACTCCCAAGAAAGACACTCACATGAACATATTCCACACCAGAAAAGGCACAAAAATCAGAATGTATGAGTAAGTACTGAAAGGGCTGACTTGAATAATGGATTAACTTTAGTGCTTCTATGTGGTCATAAAATATAATAATAATATGCAACTTAAAAAATTTCCTAACCTGTACTATTATCATTATTCTAGTAATCTAATTGAATTTGGGAAGGAGAATGGGAACTCGAGATGCAATATTAGCTCTGAGATTGATTATTGAGAAAAGGATAAAGAAAAATAAACTGAATATAAAATGGAAAAATCTACTGCTATTGCTATCTGTGTCATAAATTGGAAATAAATTTTATTGCATATAATTTATGTAAACAGTAAATCCAATATTTATGAAAAAGCAGGTGTTTATAAGATCAAATGTGGTTCAAGGAATTGTAATGAATTTTACATTGGCATGACCTTTAGATCATTTAAAAAACGTTACCAGAACATGTTCGATTAAATAACCACAAATTTTCTACATTAGAAGACATTACTGTCTGGAAATAAATGACAATAAATATAACATTCAAATTTTAGAAAACATGTATATTTTAAAAAATATTAATAATTATAATTTGGTAAATGAACAGTTGCAGTTTGATAATGATAGTTGGTTAAAATCTATCATAAATTATATACAATAAAATTTATTTCCATTGACTTAAACCCAATCCATTGACAAAGAAAGATGCAATCTTCATAGAATATTCTAGAACTTTTATTAGCATTACCTGAAGAAGCAGAGCGCACTGTGAAAGTACTTGTAATATAGATTCTACTGCTATGATGCTAACTAATAACTTAAATAATTATAATTTAAAAGTAATAGTAAAATCGTGTTGTGACCCAAGATTAACGAATACCACGAATGTATTCGAGAAGAAAAGGAAATACGTAGTACGAAACTGAACAATGACAATCCAACATTTCTACCAGCTCTCACTATAGGAAGGTGTCATAGTTATAATTGAATGTATTAACATACATAAACAATACTTTGTTTATAAGTACAACATTTATACAATTTCTTTATGACTAAATTGTAATTAATGTATTTTCAAAACTGTTCCAGTTATCCTGGATGAGACGTGGCTCAGTGTTACTCTTGTTTTCGCTGTTACTGCAGCAGCTTGGTTCGCATTTCAACCATGGCTCGGTTGTCTTTTCTTCGGAGGTTCTGTTATTACATTTACATGGCCATTTTTTAAGATGTTTCAACATGATCAACATTATCACGCTCTGTAAATTGTCTTGCTGAATTCATTCAGTTTACAGAGTAATTATTATAACGAAGGATGTTTTAAGAATGTCCGTTTCTCATCAATTTAGTTTTGTAGATATATTATTTTACATAAAATTGATTTGTAAATATTTAATTAACTGTGGGTGGTTTAAATGTGCCATTTTAGATTAGGAACTTTAAACATTACTCTGAACACAGTGTTATAAACACTGAAAAACAGTGTTTATGAACATATTAAAGGAAACCTAATGTTGTATTTTCCTGTTAAATTTAAACCACCTTATCCAGCCTTGATAATGTGGGAAGATATTAAATAATCCTGCCCTGAAAAAACAAATCACTGTTACTGTCTACCATACCAATACATGAGTTAGTGACCATGCGAGCCATATATGTAGTCTGTTCAGTCTGCATGCCAGCGGTTACATGCGGTGGAGCATCTAGAGGGAAGAACCTTACTTGAAACTGGATAGCTAGTGTCAACAATTTACAATTTTGCATTCATTTAACTTGTTGATATTCATTTGCTTATACTTTATTCTATCAATTATTAAATAAATCCTATTAATAATTTACAAAAACGAGGTAAAACAAGTTGATGAATTTACTTAATAACTGATTGAATAAGGTAATATTTGTACAAATTTGAACAATGGCAGGTATATAGCCAGGATTTTTATTTTGGAGCTGAATCTGAAGATTTTTTTGTTGTACGTCTGACTCACACATATTAAGGCTAGTGGAGGTGACAGATGAAAACATGCAACGAAAAATATCAGACCTGATCGAGGATCGAACCCAAGACCCCCAGCATATTAGTCTGATACAAAATTTGAATTTTCTGTTCAGGGAGGGGGTTGGCTAGTTGTCTGAACAATAGCTGGTAGTTCCAGGATTCAGTGGAGATCCATGTTTCAGATTGTTGGCCTAAAGATGTGGTAGGGAATTTTCAGAAGTAAAGAGAAATTTCATCTTCTGCCAACATTGCCTCTGGTGCTACCACAAAATCTGAAACAGACTATAAAATACTAGTAATATATATGCTTCAAAGCACAATCCTGCCAAGCTCATATATTCATTGGGTAGAGTATAAGTATTTAGCAAATTAAATATTGTTATTCAAAATTTATTTATTAGTTTTAAAAAAAGTAATAAAATACTTATGCTAAGTTTGCCTGACTTATAAATTAACAATGCTAGTCATATGAGAACTTTTCTTTTAGGAATATAATTAATTAAAAACTAATTTACTTAATTATTTGCTGCTTCCTAATTACTTATTATTTTTATAAAAATCATTTTGATATGTATAAATTTGCTTTTCCTTTAATATTGGCTATTAAAATATTCAATTTCTTGGTTGTTCTGTGTAGTAGTTAACCATGTACCACAACAGTATTAATAATTTTTAATATTAAGGTGTCAGTATACTCAGAAAATTGATTTGTGTAAATTTTTATTTAAAAATTTTCATTTTTTACATCTCTAAACTGTGTTGAATTTGGACATGTTCTTATTTTTTAAATATATATTTACAAATTTACAAAAAAAGTACTTTTCATAAGCCTATGTTATGATAAAAGTTGACTTATAGTGAAAACAATTCCTCATTTTTCATTGTAGATTTCTTAGAAATATATTACATTAGATCTTTTTGCTTTCTTACTGGTTATTAATACAATAAAATTCTTGATAAAAAAATCCCTTGCAAAGCACAATCATTTTAGGGATCAGAAAATAAACATTTTTTTAAGTGTATTTTTTTTAACATGGTAGACATGGGTGTCCAAAAATGAAGTTCAGTTTAAATCAATCTCATAGCATTTAATAAATATAAATAATGTAGTTGTTAATAGTTTGTTAGAATTTAAATAAAATTGTTAGAAATTTACTTTGTAGAAAAATTTTAATAAATTACAATTTTTAAAATTTTGTGAAACATTGCAATGTATTACAAATCATTTGTGATCCTTAATACCTTATCTTCCATCATTTTTTATGACTTTTATGAAAACTATCAGTCCTCAAAATATGCGTAAATATACTTCCAAGATTGATTCCATCATTTACTCCTGAATGTACCACTGAAGCTCATTATGGAAGGACTCTCATGAAAATATCAACTTCCTTAATAAATAGGCATATATATACTTAGATAATAATGAGACTTGCAATTCCTGAAATTTTTCAATTTTTATATCAACTACTTGAGCTGTAGTCTAATTTTATAGAAAATCTGTGACATTTTTGCTTAAACTAAAATTCATCTACTCCTTCAACACTCGAGGTCAATGTCAAGGAAGTGCACATTCGATAATCAGTGAGGAACTTGGCTTCTCAAAGATCTCAGCATGATTGGTTCCGCAACTTCTTTCTCCAGATCAGAAAAACGCCCGTTTGGAGAATTTATACGAGATTTTGGCTCATTATGCTGATGAAGATCCTCCTTCACGACAGCACGTATAACTCAAACCGAATTGGAAGGAATTCACTGCAATCAACTAGAAATTCACCATACAGTCCAGATTTATCACTGTGTGATTACCATTTGTTTGGACCATTGAAGGAAGCTTTAGGAGGTCAAAAGTTCAATAGCGATGAAGAGGTTGAACTCTTAGTGCGCAATTAGTTAAAGACTCAGCCTCCAACTTTTAATGATGACAGAATCAAAAAGCTTCCAAAACGCTGGGAAAATGTGTTTCACTACTAGGGACCTATGTAGAAAAATCTGGTGTGAAACACTCACACGACTTTCTCTTGCCAATGCAAATAATGAACAATATAATCTAACATTAGAAATAAACAAAAAACTAACTTAAAAAACATAACCTTATTTTAACCTTGACTGAAAGACGCAAAATGAAAATCAATCTCAGTTTGGCTTATAAATATGGAAAATCACTCTTTTACACTAAACTAGGCTCTGTAGAGAAAAATGCTCTAATTAAAAGTTGTAGATCGTTTAATATCCTATAAATTTGATTGTACACTTTTGTCGTAAAATGCATAGGTACTAAGGTTGAAATCTAAAAAAAATTAATTTTTTACATGTTTTCGTGAGAAAAAAACAGATAATCAATAATCACCGAAAAAACTTTACACAAAAAAATGTTTGAAATAAAAGTTGTAGGATTTTAAATTCTCGACTACTTTTATTATATGGTAGTATATATTTCTGCGCTACATTGCATATTAAAGCCGCAATCTTAAAAAAAAAACAATTCTTTTACGAGAAAACAGCCTTCCCAAGAATTTCACCAGACATGGCACCTATCCTATCTTGTAGAACATAAAAAATTTAACAAACTTTTTTTGTTTTGTTTTATTGTTTAATGCAAGGGTGGTTCTTAAGTTATTTTTAAAATATAGTTTGTTTTAAATTTTATTTATTATTTTATTTATTTATTTTTCATGGTACCCATTCTTTTGTGCCATGAATTTTATTATTCTTATTTCATTTTCTAATAGTTTTTTATCTTTTATATAATTATATGCTCTGTGAATCATACTACGGTATGCTGCCATTTTATGTGAATATGGGTGGTTAGATGACTTATTAATATTTGTAATATACTTTTACGAAATACACCTGTTGTTATTTTACTATTACCCTTGATTAATTGTACGTCCATAAAATTTAATTTATTATTATTTTCAATTTCCATAGTGTGGTGTAATTTATCATCAAATGTATTTAATTTTTTACAATAACATCCTCTTCATTTTTATATGTCTTTATTCCAATATTACCAGTACGTCATCAACATATCTGTGCCACATTACGACATTATGTGTGTGTTCTATTTGATACACAATTATCTTTTTAAAATACTGTAAATAAATTTCAGACAAAATAGAGCTTAATGGTGCTCCCATAGTAAGTCCATCTTTTTGTTTGTATATTTTTTCATTAAATTTAAAATAATTTTGTGAAGTACATTGTCTTAATAATCCTATACATCTGATGATGGTGGATCCACCGAAACACGTGTAAGTAAGAATAAAAATAAAGGTGACGCAGTTTAAAAAGAAGGTTGGTGAAATTATTATATATATTTATTATATGAAAGAGAAGAAATAATTTGGTACTCCTCTGTATGAAGTAATTCTTGTTTACTTATGACGCAGTTTGTAATATGTGACCCGGAAAGGAAAAGGGACCTCTTGTCGAAAAAATTAGATATTGAGTTTTTCAATGCTTTCAAAAGAGCAAGAAAAACTGAAAATTTTGACACCAAAATCAAGCTCTTAGCTTTTTCAAGTAAAAAGTTATTAAATTTTGAAATAATTATTGTAAAAACAGTCGTTCTGAGAAAAACGCATGCAAAGTTTTAATATTAGTTTACTTACATTCATATGAAGTTGTGAACCACTCATGGTGATTTTTCTGATTTGTGAATTAATATTATTATTTGAAATTCAGTTTAACAAAGTTTTTATTAAGTTAAAACTAAATTTTTGCATTGAGATAATACACAAACACACTTTGACACAAAAAAAACAAGATAAAAATTGACCGCACTATGCACAAATCTTATTAATTTTGTAGTAACTAAATTTGTTTTATATTACACTGATCTATGTACAATGTTTTATGATTAAATGGCTGTCCTTTTAAATTCTATTTATTCACAAATAACATTTTTCAAATTAAATAATTTTCCACTTAAAAACCAATTGTTAATATTTTTGTACACTTTTTTGAAATTATTTTCTCCTTTTTTTTGGACGACTAGTAGAAGGCTCTGTGACAGTTAATTCTTCCTCAACTATTTCTTCCTCCATATCAAAATCTACAGCAGGGCACAGTAAATTTTTATATTCTTCTTTGCAATATTCCCTCACATTATCATAAAGATATTTCTTTCGCTCGTTACTCATACCTGGCGGAATAATTTCATCTGGTGCACCCTCAGGCAAAATATTGTCTTTAATAATTGCACAAAGTATTTCAATCGAATCAATCTCCAATTTACATGCTACTTTTCCTTTCCACTCATCACTAAAAATGAAATGTAAATATTTTGTCACGTTCGGTACCTTCAGCTATTTAAGTTTTTGAAAATAACCTTGCCAATCAAACACTTTGATTAAAACGTCCCCTTTCTCATTTCCAACCAGATCTGCAAAATTAATTCTAGATGTTGGCGATGACTGTTCTGTAACATCTACCAACTCTGAAAGAGACGACACATATGAATTTTTAAATTTTCTCTTTAATAGTCCAAAGCCCCAATCGCATGAGAACTTCGTATGACCAACAGGAAGAAATGACAGTGCAATTTTTTTATTAAGCCCTGTAATAACTCTCCAACAAAGGTATGCCATTAATACATTATTTTTATTTTGCGAAACACAATTATCTGCATGTATGTACATTTCTTCTTCACCATGGCTGTATTTTTTAAATAATAATCAAATAAACTTACTACTAAATTAGCACCTTTATTGACACTAACACTTTCTGGTATCAGAAAGTTACATTGTTTATTTACTGTGTCACACATGACACCAAATATTCCTACGCGATAAGGTACTAGGAAGTACACTGGCCCTGGCTGCAATGGGTTGGAAGGTATATGCACTTGCTGTGCCATATCAAAACTGTAATGCACTACTGAATTTAATAGGCACGAGTTAGGTGCACATACTTCATTTGTCCGTAGAAGTTCTCTACTACTTTTTATGACATCTTTGTAGTTGTTTCTTTCTTTTGTAACCAAGGTAAGATGGTGTCTCATTCTTTCAATACTATTCAGTTTATCTTCTTCAGATCCTAAAGAAAGTTTAGCAATACAGGTATAATTAAACTGACAGGTCTTACACAGGTCAGACTTTGGCCTCATAACTGCAATATCTGGGCAACATTCTCTCCAGATATTAGTGAATACTCTCTCCAACACAGGGTTACCAAGATTTTCTGGAAGGGAAGCTTTATATTTTCTGTACACTGAAATTTTAGATTCTGACGATGGGAGTAGTTTTAGAGACGGATTTTTAACAGTGGAAACTCTACCAGGCAAGAAAATGGCATTCTGTTCTGCATAATTATGCAAAAACTTAACTACATTATCTGATGTTGCAAAAGGTGTGACATTTTTAGAGCTTCTGCCAGTGTTACTATGTGCTTTTGCGATAAGTCCACTGTCATTATAGCATTTGGTTAACCGCTTCAACCGCTTAATTTTTATATTATGCGCAAACATAAATACTTCCCTACATACAGCCAACCCCTTTAGCTTGAATGCAGTGCGAGATTGCTTACGGTCTGTTTTTTTGTGGTGTGTGCGAGCAGTCATTGTGCTGTCATTGGAAAGGCACCGGAGTGTACCTAAAATTACCTGGTCCAATTTACTTGTATTACTTTCATAATAGTCTAGTTCGGCACTCTCTGCTCTCATATCAGTCATTAATTGGGATGAAAACTGGTCACTACATGAATTGTTATTTAATATTTTACACCCACATCCTTTTTGTAAAAAATTTTTCACAACCTGCTCCTCTGCAACATTATTTTCATCAGATACCCGATGTATACTTAGGCCTAACGGAGGGTTTTCAATACACAATAAGTTTTCTCCAGCATCATTACCATCTATAATTGAACCAAATTCTTCACCTTCAATTTGTATGATATAATTTTCATCAGAACCTAAATCTATAATATCTTTAGTAAATTCTAATTGAGGAACTAAATCTAATGGTACCGGTGTTTCTGATGTTTCATCGCCACTTGATTCTGTATCACTGTCACTGTCCATGTCAATTCTGTCTGTGAAATACTCTTCATAAACAGCATACTCATCATCCGGTATATTACTAACACCAAAATCATTAGCAATCTTTAATATTAATTTTCGTTTGTCACTCATTCTTTATACTATGTATCTACAAAACGTAATAATCTAAAACACAAACCTAACCGAACCTAACAAACTTTACAATCACAACAACAACAACAGCTGATATTTCATTGCAACAATGTGCCAGGATTAGTTATGAAAATAAAAAAGATTTTTTAGTTTTAATAAATTTTAGACATCTATAGAAGTTAATAAAAACACCTAAATATAACATAATATAACAAAGGAAAATAATGTTTTAGTGTTCAGAATTATATTCCACATTGCGAAATATACAGTCAGAATAAAAGGTACCTCTTGTCGTAATGCTAAATTGCCATAACGACAACAGGTCCCTTTTGTCAACCTTGTCATAGTTGAAGAAAAACACATATTACGCTATCTTACGTATTTAATATTAACTAATTGATGTGTTGTGCTGGTAGAGGATAGATGAAGGAACGTAGATCAACTAAAAACAGAAAATCGATATTTTTGACCTGTCATTCGTTTTTTCGTTGTACTGAGAATTTCTACTTTCCGACAAGAGGTCCCTTTTCCCTTTCCGGGTCACAATTATAATGTAGGTTTACTAATGTTTTCTTTTTTATGTGTAGATGAAAAAACTTTTCATTTACCTTATACTGCTTCTCATACTTTTTTCCTTACAAGCACTTTTTCCAAACACAATCTTCGTAAACAATTTCTAGAAGCTATTATTATTATCTGAAGAAGCGGTGCGCACCGCGAAAGTGCCTGTGAGGAAAAAGTATAAGAAGCAGTATAAGGTAAATGAAAAGTATTTTTATACATATATACATAAAGAAACAAAACATTAGAATGGATTCTGGTGCTTTGATGCTAACTAGTAGCTTAAATAATTATAATGTAGGCTTAATTGTAAAACCAGGTAACTGCCATTTCTCCAGTGTGGCAGGAGACACTAAAAACTGAATTATTACATACTAGTAAAAGATATATTTTTAAAACTCTTTAGATTCTTATTCAAAACACTTTTTGTATTCGTGTAAAAAATGAATTTCAATTGTGAGTTACGATAATTCATAAATTTAGGAGTTGTGTGATTTCGGAGTTATAAATTTTGTCATTCTAACATCTGGAGTTAAATTTTTCTTGTTTCCTTTTAAATATTAAGCATTATGCAATTTTCATTTTCAAGATATAAAATTTTTTATTGACATGAGTTTGGAAACAGAGTGCAAAACACTGTAGAGCAGAAAATTCAAACTGATTTTTTCGGAGTTACATGGTTTTATAATTAAGCCAGTGATATGCTTCTGAAACATTTTTTATGAAAATTTGTTAATTAATTATTTTGTAAAAAGGGTGATATGATTTAATGGTGGAGGATCAAGATTAATGACTGTTTACTGTAAATAATGATTAAATTTTTATTAATTTAAGAAATTAAATTATCATAACATAGTAACAATAATGTTGATATAAACAATAAAATTTTTAAATTTAAAATCAAAATTATATAAATATATAGGGTATTATGTAACATTAAAAATAAATATACTAAATTAATAATAGTAACTAAAAACAAAGGATAAATTTCTATAAAAATTTTAATATGTTTCTATAGATACAGTTTAAATGGAAGACTGTTTAATCACTTCATAAGTTCCATACTTGTAACTTCAGAACAAATCAGTTAATCATTACAGCCATTTTCAACAGTCAGGTTTAAAAGATCGTTCTAAAAGATTATTAACATATATTTTAATAATTTCCTTTTTCATAATTATAAGTTCCTTTTTTAACAAAGGAACATTTAATTTAATTCTTAAGGCTAAATATTTTTAATATTTTTTTAAAATAATAATTTAGTACTTTGTTTCAAAATGTATGAAAATTGTAAAAAATTTCATTGTAAATATTTAGCTTGAATTTAAAATATTAACATACTTAAAACAGTGATTTTTCTAATACAGTTGAACTTTTCTCAAAAACTACCTCTATCTGTGGCAAAGGTTTCATCAATAATTATCAGTATGTTGTCAACTTTAGTTTTTACAGCCAGTCTGTAAAAATGAACTGGCCAGTGTTTGTAGTGCTACTTGGTAGTGAAATTGTTAACTCTTACAGTGCCAGCGTCCTAATATTAGGACATCAAAATTTAGACTAAAAAATGCCAGCCTATTTTTTTGCGATTTGTAGCATTTTATATATATCTATCCATAACATGGCTATTTTTCAAGGTATCTAAATGATTTTTTTCTTTTGTTCATAAAAAAATTTGATCTTGTATGACATTCAACTTGGAACATATTTCTTACAATTTAAAAATAAAATGATACGTAGACATTTTTATGGAAATTTCCTTTTTAATTTAAAAAAAATCACGCTAAAAAATTATGTTACACAATTTCACTTAGGTCTATATCACTTTAAAGAGAATTTAATTATGAAAAAATCATTTATGTATTGTAAAAAATAAAAATACAGTTTTTTAATCAATATTAATCAATTATATTCATAAAAAACTCTACATGTACATTTTTTTATCTACATTACTTGCTTATTATTTTCATCCGTTGTTTTTAAAAATTAAGTGAAAATACAAATTCGATGAATTTTTTAGTCAAATTTCTAATAAAAGGACGACACCCGGCATTTTTTAGTCTAAATCTTGACGTCCTAATAGTAGGACGCTGGCACTGTGATATCCATAATTATTTTAGCAAACTACAGTCCCTAAGTACTTTTTAACTAAAATTAGTGACACAAAAATTTTTCTTTTTCTATTATGTAGTATGGTATAACAATTTTATGTACTTACTGAGCAGTTATACAGCACTATGTACAATTATTTATTTATGTATTTTTAAATTTAAATTAAATTTCACTGTCTCAAAATTTTTTTAGAATTATGTAAAAAAAATGTATTTATAATCAGCAGTTGTAAAAATTTTTTCTTTGGCAATAAACTACAGATTGCATAAAATACAAGTGTATGGTTTCATTGATTTCACCCCTACTTAAAGACCACCCCTCGAAAAAAACATTTTTTGCCGAAAATTTCCTCTGACATTTAATAAAAGTTTGACTGTATACAAAATAAAAATTTATATGATTATTCATATTTTCTTTAACAAAATGTTTAAAGTTCACAATTACAAAAAATATACAACTGTACCACAAGTAAGGCAGAGCACAAAATGAGCTAATGAACCATCTCAGTTAAAAATCAGAAGCATTCTTTTTCAACCAATTTTATATAAGAAAAAAATTAAAGAAATCCATCTAGTCCTTAAGAATTCCTCAGAAAAGTGTTTTGCTTGTATGTTAATGAAATTTTAACAAAATTTCTGGATCCCTAGTTTTTCAAACTTTACAAGGAGAGTCTACCTTCAAAAATTTTTTGTCATTTTATAAAATGAAAAACTGTTTTCTGCACAAAATTTAGCTATAATTTTTAGTAAATACTGAATACAAATTATTTCAAAAATTTACCCTCATCCACCGTCTGCATTAGCAGTAATTACAAAGCAGTCGGAGGTTAAACAAAAAACAAAACCCTCATCCCTTAAAATCACGGCGGAGTTTGGAAAGCAGCCACTAGTTTTGGAGGTCATAACTTAGATGTACTTTGCCCAATTTAAATTAAATTGGTGTCAGATTAAAGAAAAATATCTCATTCTAGGGCATCATGTACTGAAAAATTGGAATATTTTCTTCATATTCAATTTTTCTTTTAATTTTGTTAACGATAGCAAAAAGTTTGACCAACAAACAAATAACACAATTTTAAGAAATGTTCAAATTACAGTATTACCTTTTACATACAAGGGGCTCTAGAGGACAAAAGTTTGAATGATTTTAAAAAATCTTGGAAATCAAATGAGTAGACAAAAAATTATAATTTAAAAAAAAATGGTAATAAATTTCAATTCTTGAACATAAGATAATATTAAAATCTAAATAGCAACATTTTCATGAAAAATTTCTGCTTTCGTTTTCATTTATTTCCTTTTGTTAGTAAAACTATAGTTATTAATTAAATAAATATACCATTGTCCAAAATAATTTACTCTAAAAAAATGTAGAGAAGTCAAAAAAAGATTTTTGAAGGTAGATCCTCTTTTAAGACATTATATTTTTATAAGACCTATTACATAAATCAAAATCAATAAAAACATATTTTTTCAAAATAAACAGAAACTTATTTCACTTGTGTTACCGGCTGCATTAGCAAAAAAAAGATATTGCAGAACAGTCGGAGGTTAAACAAAAAAAAAAAAAAATTGTGTTACATGTGTACTTCATATCAAGATTATCTTTAAGTACATTTAACTAATTACAAAGATCAAAAAGGCTTATCATTCAATTTTGATTTCCTGTAAAAATAATTTCCAACATTCACAACTCTAATTTCCTGTTTCACTAATTAGATCTCTGACCTTGACTGGTATTTAAAACTGTTCCAATGGAATTTATATTAAATATTTTAATGAGTTTTAAATACCTGAAAAACACTGATAAATACTCGTACTTGCAATACATTATAAGTACAAATATTTTTTTTACATTTACACCTGATTGTGTAACTCAATTAAGAAACCTATAATTTATGCATTACCCATGTATGGAACTTACAGATAAACATTGTTTTGTAATAACTGTAGATTACAATAAAACCTCATTAATTCAGATAATTTTGGCTGCTGTCCAGCGCAAACAAGTCTTCAAGTTCTTAATTTTTGAATACTTTTTAATAACATTAAAGTGACGTACTGTAACAATTCTAATAAATCATTAAAATTAGAATATTTTAATCAAAAAATATTTAATGAAATTTCAGAAGAGAAATAATGGAGTTATGAATCAATGAAGTTTTACTGTATTAACACGTTGACTGCTATGTTACCCAAACATGTGTCAACACTTGTCTTCAAAAATGGGCCATATGCTTCAAAAATGAGTCACAGTACATTCATTACTCATTTTTAAGTCGTGTGTTATAAATGTAGTTTCAGAGAGTGACATTGTACATTTATCTTGTTCAAATAGTTGGCCTTTTTCAAATAATAGGATATTGCGTATACAAGCAGTTTTTCTTGTTGTCCTGTACTAGAATGCTGCTATTATTTTAAATTTTATTATTTCTTTTGCTTATTTTGGTTGATTGAAATAGTCTAGAGTACTTTACAATTAAACTCAGTTGTCTTTTACATTTTTCATTGTGACACAAAAATAGGTCACATGGCTCTGAAATGTAAAACCATTCCAGCAGGCCAAGTGACTCTAAAGTATGTCACAATTTTATTTTACAAAAAAAATTAGTATTAGTTATTAAATAAAATAAGTAAAATAACAAGAAAAATGAATAAAATGTGAAAAAATAAAAAAAGTATGATGGTCCCGCTGTAAGTGTCACAAAATTTAGTGTGGCAGTCATCGTGTTAATATTGTAAGCAATAGTGGCAGTGCTAAGTCCTGTGGGTATTTCCTTAAAAAGATATAAAGATGCCACCATTTTTAATATCTTACATAACAACTTCATAATTTGAAATTTTGATAGGTATTTTCTAAAATTTCAAATTATTGTTTTTGGATGACTTCCTAATTGTTTTCTTAAATCTTTCAACAATTACAGAAGGTGCTCCTTATTATGATCAAAGAAAATGTTATCATTTGGTTAATTATACCGGTTTTGTGATATCCTCGCCATGGGGATGTAACTGCATTATAATTATTTAATTTAATGTCATTTAATTTATAATTTAATGTCGTGAATCATTATGGTTCGTTTGTTAAATAAATAAAATTTATCTAAGAATTCAAACAAAGTGCAAAATCATTAGTATATTTGGTTTAAATAAATGCAGCATGCTCTGTACTGCATTCTACTTGGTATCTTTCCCAAAAACAAACAAGATAAAAATGTTGACGTATAAACAGAAATTTATCCTGTATTATCAATATGCAATTTAACCAGAACAGTAATATTGTGATAGTGTATGAGATTCATTTAGTTTGCTTTATTTGATGAATTAAAGTTTTAAATAGAGTAAAAATGAAATTTACCATTTAGATTTTGTGTAATTTAAGAGTTGAAGTTTAAGTTGGAAAATCTGTCTTTAAAGCTAGGATGGTTCCAATCTTGGAGGGAAGAGGAAAAATGGTTCCTTCTAATTGTGTTTACAACATGAACAAAATGGTGATGGTTTACCACAACATTGGTATTTATTTAAAAACAAAGACATATCATGTGATGTGTTGTGTTACTATAAATGGTTGCGCATAACAAGCAGGTGGAGTGTTAAATTATTTGCACTCGATCTGCTAGTTCCAGTGCTACAGAAAATAGTCATGTTTCTTATCACATAGCCAGCCAATTTAATGACTGAACTATTTAAGAACAGAAGAGGTAGAGGTGTAAAAGATATTAGTCAGAGTTATCTTCTCTGAGAGTAATAAATTTTATTATACAGCTAGGCCCTGTGGTGAATGAAGTGAAGGTGTCATTTGCAGAGTGGAAAATAGATACTTTTCAGAGGGCCTGGCATGGTGATAAGCATACTTTTCCACTCAGTGAGGAAAGCATGGTAAACCACCTCACTTCTCGTTTTATTTAGTAAAGCCTCTAGAGGTTCAAACCAGTCTTTCGGCTGACGACCTAAACAACAACGGTTTAAATGGAAGCTGTAAAATACTTCAATTGTTGTCAAATGGAGAAAACCTCACTGTTTGAAAGATTATTACATGATCCTTTGGAAACATAACTTTACAATTGTGGCATTCATCTTCAGTTTACTGTTGCACCCCCACAATTAGAAATGTAGTATTGTCAATTGTTATCTATCGGTTAGATATCAAATTTAATTTGGCCAAGTATGATTACAATAAGTAGCATCTACAATATTTGTTTCTCAATAAGGAATCTGCTCCCCTAAAGTAATATGCTGATTCTATCACCACCTTATCACCACCACTGATAAGCAGACATAACTAAAATTAAATACTCATGCACAAAAAGAACTTGTACAATTTCATTTATAATAAAGAGCTAGGCAACTTATAATTACATACAATCTTATTCTAATTTTGATTGATATTGAGTTTCATACAATTTTTTAAATAATTCATATGATGAAAAGTTTAGTATTATAAGATTAAGAGCAATTTATGGTTTTACAATAGTACTACTAAAAAATTGTTCTGGTTGTTTTAAAATGTTTGCATGATGCATGTAATATAAAATATTGTTGATTATGTTGGTGCAGAAAATTGAGGAGTTTGTAGCATAAGCAAAATATTACATAGATGGGCTCATCCCATTTTTCATTTTTGTCCAATCCATACAACTATGTCACTCACATAACAGTTCTCATGCAGGGCACTATTTAAGTAGCTTAAATTGCTTACAGTTCCCTCTCTCTACATTTTTGAGGTGATTATTTATGTTAGGCAAAATAATTTTATGCAAAATTTCAGCGTTCACAATCAATCATAACACGAGAAAGAGAAATGATTATTATGTGGCTAATCACTCCACAAAATTGTTTGAACAAAAATCTACTTATGCAGGGAAAAAATTCATGAATAAATGACCCCAATTTTTAAAATGTTGTGAGGATTTGCATTCCTTTAAAAAGAATCTGAAAAAGTACTTGATCGGTGAAACTTTTTATAGCGTACAAGAATTTCTTTCTTGATAGTAGTGATACATTGTGTGATTCTTATATGTATTTCAGGTGTTATAGCTGACATGTCCTATACTCCTTCTGGAGTCTCCAGGGCGCAAAAAAAACCATTAAATGGAGTCCTTTTATCTCTACTTGTCAGGTTTTTACTATGATGTTACAACCTCATACTGGACATGCAGGCATTTTTAGATCAGTTTTAGTAACTGCTACTGAATACTTTGTCATCTGAAAATGGAATCGCAGAAAAATATTTTACAGAGCAGTGACATCACTGCGAAACGATTTTCTGAATGACATCACAGTAACACGCACATTGGCACACCCTTGCATTTTTTCCACCATAAGTATGAACTAACGTTTTGCAAAAATTAACCTCTGTTATTGGTGAACTAAAATTATTACCAATTTTATACAACAATGATTTTTTGCTATGGAAGAGGTGATGACAGCTGTATTCAAACTCAAATAAGAAAATAAAAATTCAATTTGATACATAAAATCACAATTAAGGATAAAGATTTTTTTTACACTCCAATATTTCATTGACTTTAAAAAAAGATACGATGCGTGGAATACAACTGCTGTGGCATGATGAGAACAGAGGTAGATGTGCAGTGAAAGTACAGATTTTTTAAAATCCCAGACTACAGTACATTCATTACTTAAGAAACAGTGTAAATAACTTACACTCTTTGCTACAAAGAGTGTTACAGAATATCCAACAGAAAGAGATTTCGAAACCCATAGAGCAGTGTCAGTGCGTCATAGATGGGGTACTACATGCCCTCAATTTTGTTCCCATATTATCCTCCTTGTGTTCTGTTTCATTGCTCTCAGCTGATGGAGAATCTGTGTAGCTTTCTTGATCCTACAGTTCACTTGTTGTTTTGTAAGGTCCTGAACTTTACAAAATAATAATCTCGTAAATTTGTCGATAACAATAATTGTAGGTTATTCTTATAAATCTTCCTTCCTATGTATTCTTTTCCTCAATGATATTTAATTTAAGTTGTACAAACTCCTGAATGTCTCATGATGTGCCCCACTAACCTTCTTTATGACAAAAGTTATTCTACGAGCTCAAAATGATTCTTGTTTATGCTCCTTATCCTATTCATCTCAATAATTTTATATTTTTACTTCATCAGTTTAATTAATTTTAAATATTTCTCTACACCTTATATTTCTGTTCTCTTTTTCTCTCTTAATTAGGTTTTTTAATCAGAAAAATTCATCATGACTTTCATCTTTCGTCTCTCTCATATACTAAACCAACGAAAATAAATCAACCACTAATCACAAAAATATTTTATATTTTCATTTTGCATGTACAAAAATATCATTAATATATATCTCAAATCTTTGACTACAACTTAAAACCTCATTGAATTTTCCTGAAGACTGTTACACCTACTTTCATTATGCATTACAATCACCGGCAGATTACTTAACAAACTCATAGATTTATATCACCTATAGACCAACAGAAGTAAACTTTATTAAACAATGCAAATATCAGTGTAATTTAAAAAAGCAACCAGAACATTTTTTATTGTATTTACTTTCATTTTATTTTAAAATTTATAAAATGGAACAGAGATTTTGCTGACTTAACAAATGAGAGTTTTAAATAGTTCAGATGGCACTAAATAGTTTATACAGTATTCTGAGATTCTCTTTTGTAATTTTATTGAATAATATTTATTATAATTATAATCCATACCAATTTTTAGATAATTTTTAATGGTGTTATCTCCATTCATTTCAATCTCTAACTCTACTGTCACCTTAACATAAATTTTAACATTTTCCGCAAAATTCAGACAATGGCAAATAGTATTTATATACATAAGAACCAGTATAATTGAAAAAATTATGTTAGTTTTTTGTTTAATAGTATATTCAGTGTACCGTGCTTACATAAAATCATATGTACTTGCATACTCTATTAATCGTAAATTATTTTAATTTATCTATCCAAATGAAAAATATTTCTCATCACAATCCCAATGATGATGGCTTCTACGCCGGGGTCCCGGGTTCGATTCCCGGTCAGGTCTGGTATTTTTTCATCACTCATCTTCATGTATCATCCTTATCACTGTATACATTAGCAGCAATTGCAAAACAGTCAGACGTAAAACAAAAAAAATTTCCTCATGCAGACCACTATTTATGGAGTTTAAATGGTTCACATTTAAAGTGAACGGCCGCATTGGCGAAGTTGGTAATGTGCTCGCCTCTCATCATGAGGTCTTGGATTCAAATCCCATTCAGGCACGGCATTTTTTCATACGTTACAAAAAATCATTTCATCATTCACCGTCTGCATTAGCAGTAATTGCAGAACAGTCGGATGTTAAACAAAAAAAAAAAAAAAAAATTAAACGGTTCACAGTTTCCGCACTTTACATTTTTGACTTGATAATGTACTGTCTGTCTATAACTTGATGGCCTCCCACAGAGAAGAGCAGAATCGGCTCGCTACTAGCCTTCTCAACAACATTTCATTATGTAGTACTACTAACTAGTACACTGGAATTGGTACATAATGAAGTGTTATTGAGAAGGCTAGTAGCGAGTTGATTCTGCTCCTCTCTGCGGGAGGCCATCAAGTTATAGACCGACAGTATATTAGGCAAAATACTTTTATGCAAAATTTTAATGCCACCATCATACACAAGAATCAGAACCAATTGAATTAGTATGTTGCTGGCTACAATAAATTATTTGAACAAAAACCTACTTATGCAGACAGAAAGTATATCAATAATTACCCCATTTTTTTAAATTTGTTCTAATTGGCAATTGTTTAAATAAAACCCAAACGATTACTTGATAGATGAGACATTTTACAGTGTGCAAGATTTCCTTCCTAAATAATATTTTATTAAGAAAATTAATAAATAAACTTCTAAGCGATGCTGAAGAAAACAGTGTATTATTGGGTAAATATTAGAAGATGACACACTTATTGCAGTAAGGAAGTAAGTAAGTAAACATGGAGGATTGGATATGCATAATTAAAGTAATACATATTAAGTTAACTTGAAAGGTTCTTGACATGTCATATCATTCTTTGGGAGTCTCCTGGACGCAATTAACAGAAAAAGAAGAAAAAATTTCAAAACAAGGTAACACCTCGCCAGTCACAAAATCACAGTTATTTTTGTAAATCCTCTTCTTCATATATTTTTTTTTACTACTTCCATTAAACCATGGAAAGATGTAGCAAAATATGTTTGGAGTGTACAGCTTAATGGAAGCAGAAGAACACAGCTATTAATGAAAACGAAAGAATAAAGGCTTTTGAAATGGGAAGAAACCAGGACCAACAAAGTGAGGGATGTAGAAATATTATGAAGAATGGAAGAGAAAAACCATTTGGTGAACATAGGCTTATAATAAGTGAAGAAGGTTTAATTAAAACTGTGTTAGACCGATCCAGTAAGTAGATGACGAAACGAAAACAGGATGTTAAAGAGTAACAGCTAAACAAGATTTAAATGGGAGTATGAGCTATGAAGAAATTACGACACTGATGAAAAACAGACCAAGTTGGAAATGCAAGGGATCCAGCTCAGGTCAGATAACCTCATCATGGCGAAGACTATTACTGCACAACCCAGTAAAAGACCTTGTTTTGCATATTGTGCTTTGGATAGCAAAAGACTTTTGAATCACTTGTCCACGTACAGTACACCAAATATTAAATCAATAAGATTAAATCAAGAAAACTCACATAATTTTTTATTTACACAACTTTCTCCAATACAACAAAAGTTCCTTAATATTGTAACAACATCTAAACGTAACGGTTCCTTTTTTTGCTATGAAACAGTTGTTAACCTCAATCTAAGAAGGATGGTTCTTTCTCAAAGTGTTATTTAAAAAAATAACAATCAATTTCAATGTCAAACACAATTTTAAAAATATTAAAAATTGGTATGGAATATATTTTTATAATAGAAACATATTACTACAGAATTTTAAGAATGAAATCTTACTAAATTTACAATTAAGGCTGTTCTTGCAGTAAATTAATTTTAGTTTCACCTACCATAATCTTTCTGTAATATCAAACCAAAACCTTGTAGATACTAAACTACCAAATTTTAATTGTAAAGTGTTTCAAAATATTATAATAAATAATTTTTGATAAACAATACAAAATTTAGTTTTTTCATTGTAATAAAACTTCAGAAAGAGATAGTATAAATAAATGTTTAAAAATATTAATTTAGAAATCTTTTTAAAAGCCTACAAATTTTCAGAGTAAACAAATGCTTAGGCCTAAGTTCAAACCTTCCAAATATCAAAGAGATTACACTAGCTTTTTAAGAATTAGAACTAACCTACATTTTGGTATTACACATATTCAGTTATTTTTAGGTGGTATTGCTCCCCTTATACTGGTCATTCATACTGATGACAACAAAATTCCTGTTTCCAGTACTAATTTTGCTTTTATTGGTTCAGTCTTAATTTAGCTTTCAACATGTAAGTTTGTGTGAGAAGTTAAACAACATAAGTTTGTCATGTGGTGACAAGAAAGGAGAGGTTGCTAATATGTATATTATACATTTATATCAAAATATTTTTGAAAATAAACTCTATGCACTCTTACATATTTGTACACTAAATAATAGAAACACATGAAAAGAATAATAGTAGAAAACAGAGAAATTATATGTTCCGTAGATTTTCGAGTCTTGTGCATCTTCTTCAAAAGTTGAAGGTAGAACAAATTGAAAGTACAAATTCTGTTTATTCTAATAAAAGAAGGTGGTTTATGGCGGAAATTCGGGTACTAATTAAAATTTTTTAATGGTCAATTTTAGAAATAATAGGATTCTAGTGCATTATTGTTCCCTGTTTAGACCTGGGATAAAGGTAGCACCTACAACCCAAATGAATGCAGTTTCTTTTGTTCTAATCTGTATGGAGGTAGTACAATCTAGAATGGTTTCTATTTTTATCTGAATCTCATACCACCAGAACTGACAATAGATAATTCAATGAGATATTTAAAGTAAAAATACTAGGAACCCTCCCAGTTTATAGCCCAGATCTAAACAGGCAACGATAACTCATTAGGATCCTATTATTCCAAAAATATACCATTAAAAACTTTAAATTACCCATATTCCTACCAACAAAATATATTTTTTCGCAATAAACTACAATCTTCTATTACCTACCTTTAACACCTGAAGAAGAGTAACAAGTCTCAAAAATTTACGGAACATCTGAGTGCTCTATTAAACGTTACAGATTTTATTCTTTTCATGAATGTATTTCTATTATTTAGTGTTACATAATACATTTTGTGTAAAGTATGAGTAAGAACACTTACCAATGAGTAGTATTTTCATGACTTTACCACATCGTCAGCTTATCAGAATAGCACAATTAATAACATTTATTTTATTTAAGACGTAAACCTCCTCTGTATGTCATGACAGTTACAGGAATGAGTTCATTTATTAATTATATAATTTAAAATTTACCAAGTCAGTTCTATCAAAGTAATTAGGTGTTAATTACAAATAGGGAAATATAAATTTTTCCAATGTTACTGAACACTTTATTAATTTCAAACACACTATAAGCAATACAGAAAATAATTTTAAAATATTAGAAACAAACAGTAAAAAAAAATACCAATTTATATATTGGAAAAGTTTTACATAGGTATTTAAATTTTTTAAAATTTCAACTTTATCAAGTTTTAATATATTTTATTAAATTTAAGTTTTATTTATTTGTATTCATTAATACGAAAACAGCGACCTAATTAGGGATGCAGAACTGACTTGGTAAATTTTCAATTACTGTATATTTAATAAACTCATTTCTGTAATTATCATGAATTATAAAGGAAATGTTATAATTGTGTTATTTTAAGTATTTTGATATATTTTAAGTATTGTTATCAATTCTTTGACCATTTCTGATGGTGTATTTTACTTATAATGCAGTAAAATAAAAAATCCATTAAACGGTGGATATACGGTACAATTTTTAGTAAATTAATATACATTGTCAGATGACACTAACAAATTTTGTACAAAACTATATTCTTATCATAAAATGGAATCAGTAATTACATAAAAAATTAATTTTTTGCCTGAACAGCCTGTAAAATTAAAGATCTATAAAGTACTGAATATTATACAGTATAAATATCTAAAAATATAATAATAATAATAATAATAATTTGTATTACATTGCATATATATATATATCATAATACATCATCGTTATTTCTGTTTAGAATCATATCGTTAACCTTCATCAGGTTGACGATAACTTCATTATTTCCTTTTTATCACATTAATTAATCCATTAATAATTTAAAGTAGTACATAGTAAAGAAAGAAAATGTTAATATTTAGACAAGTATATTTTTACTTATATAATACTATGGTATTAATACAAATACATCTACATATAAATGTGTATATATTGGATAAAAATTTATAATACATAAGAAGCTAAACTATTTATAGGCTTTTGGAGCCGTTTTAAACGACAGTAATTTTTAAGTTCATTCAAAAAGACAAAAAGACCTCTAAAAAATTTGTACCACTAAAAAATAAGTGGGTGCTACATTATGGTATAACAACACAATAACAATGTCCTCTAAATTTAAATTGTAAATCATTTCTTTGATTTTAAATACAGTAAATCCACTCTAACCTCGAGTTTATCATACTATGTTACAACTTTGTAGCAAAGGATGTTTTGTTTATTTGAGTAAATGTGAAAAAGATTTATAGTCCAGCCTCTCTTAGTTTGCTCCTAATGTAAACAAATAATGACGTCACTGAGCATGCGCATTATATCAAAATGTATACATGCTGATAAAAAAGTAACAACAAAATACTTTCAAAAGTATTTAAATACAAAATACTTTTAGAAGTATTTTTCTAAATGAAATTGTTAGGCCTACTTCATATCATGACTGATGTTTTTAGTACTTTAAGTGCTTATAATTTAAAAAATAGTTAACTTAATAGGAATACGACATCCATAAAGTCGCGGACTCTAGCGTCCACCCTGTGGTAGGTGGCTTTTGTTTGATGACAGTAGGAGCAAACTAAGAACGGCTGAACTGTAGTATACTATACTTTTATAGAAGCTTTGCCTCTGTCTTTGAGGACTGAATTGACAGGTAGGTAAGTGGTATGAGGCACACAGAATCAAAAATAATGCTTGTACTACAGTAGTCGATGACATCTTTCAGATAATATAGTGTAACTATTGATGGCACAAATATATTGGACCTGTTATTTTAATGACTAGTATGCTAGACACTACAATTTACCAGAGGCATGTGCCACATTACATCCTTTATACATGAGAAAAAAAATTTCTGTGAAATTTCAGCAACGTCATGATGAGGGCAAGAACCATCAACTAGCAAGTTCATAGTAGTGTATGAAATGGGTAGTGACCATCCATCACGTAGCACGTAGCACATTACATAAAATAAGTACTGTACATAAGTTCTTTTGTAATTTAGTTAGTTGTATGAATTTCATTAAATAAATATGAAATTTCATTTTGATTTTTTAAAATGATTTTTGTATTTAATTAAATTTGTAAACAGACTTTCTAATATTGTTTATCTTTACTACAAAATTGAATGATTTGAAAAAGACTAATTTCTTTATTTTACAAGTATTTTATACATATTTTTTCATACAGTAGTCATATAATTACTAATAAAATCTTTAGTAAAAAGTAATAAATAGTTATATTTATTATTAAATTATAAAAATTTGTACATTGTTTTGTATTTATCCCCCCCTTTTTAACATTTTCTGAAAACATATTGGTTTGCCTACCCCGAACATTTCCAGAAATGGAAACTTTGCAGTTGGAGAGGGTTTACTGTATACCTTTATATTACAGGAAGAAAAACAAGCTTATTAATATTATAAAAATGAAAACCTGAGAAGTAAAGTCCATATAAAACTTTTACAAAGACAGATTAGAATTTTAATTGTAATTTTGAATACTAAAAATCACGAAAAACATAGAAAGAAGGGCTAAAAGATATTGTCTCATTGTTCCATGTACATATTGAAGCCCTATATTTATAAATGCCCCACAAATAATTTATTTATAATTATTATAAATGCACATAGAACAATATAACACACCACAGAAAAATATTAGATATAGTAAATAGAAGTGGGGCAACTCCGACAATGACATCTAAGATTAGTTCAGACAAAAATATTTTCTATTATTCTTTCTAATGTCCTTCAGAATGGATTTTAGTACCACTTTTTATTGAACTGTATTAAAAGAAGGTACTTGGATTTTTACCGAGGTTGTTCATCAAATCACCTAAAGGAATATATGCAGATATGAACTTGTACAATCACGTTACCTGAACCTATCTAATTTCCTGACCACATATAGAAAAGTTACCGAACTACCTACGGTACAAATAGAATCTTAACTGTTTAAATTTCTGTCATTTTTTGGAAAAAACACTTTTTGAAAGATGATTATATTTGCTGGTTTAATGTGATTTATCAATTTTTAGTGATAATTTTTTTTCAATTTTTAAAAATTTAAATCTCAAAAAGACAATTTATTTTATCTTTGATTAAAACTTGCTAAAAAATTTTGAAAAGAACTTAAAAATTAATGTCGATAAAAACAACTAAGCAACCTTAAAAAGCAAATTAATTTAATTTCCTACAAGTAGTTTTTATTTATAATATTAGGCCTGAATATTTATTTATAAGTGTTAATAGTTAATATACAATACAGTATCGCAGTCTTTACTAATTATCATTAAAATGTGTTCCATTAGTTCTGAGATAATGAATCAAAGACCAATCCTTTGCAGTCTAACATTGAATCTTCATATGTGAAAACTGAAACAAAACATAAAAAAAATATATTAATTAAAATATTTAGTATTACAATTATAATAAACATAAATATAAATATTATACAGGGTGATTCACGAAGATATGCAGAAACTTTAGGAGCTCATTATACATGTAAAAATAATGAAAAATGTTTATATAAACATGGGTCCGGAAATGCTTCGTTTCAGAGTTACGGCTAGCGAAAGTTTCGCCCGGATTTCAGCTCACCAGGTGAAATGAGGTCTTCCTGGAATTCTGGTAAGGTAGATTAAGGGGGCGAATTCAATCGTTTCTTAGTTTTCTTGGTTTTTGACCTGATTAATTGAATAAAACAGGTCCCAGAACTGTAAATTAAATAGTTTTTAAGAAAACCAGTGTCAAATGCAAAAAAAAATGGAGTGAAAAACACATTTTTTCATCTTTGGGCAAGAATAACTTTGTTATTTCACCAAGAAACAGTTAAAATTTTTGAATAAAACATGTAGAAAATTTTATTCTGAACAAACCGGTGTAAAATAAGTACACAGAAAGCGAATAGATGTTTGATTAAATGAATTTTTATTCATAAGAGTACAAAGTAAAATTAACCGGAAAAACTAAGATGAAAAAATGTGTTTTTTCACTCCATTTTTTGCATTTGACACTGTTTTTTCAAAAACTATTTAACTTAAGTTCTGGGACCTGTTTTATTCAATTTATCAGGTCAAAAACCATAAGAAACTATTGAATTCGCCCCTTAAACTACCTTACCAGAATTTCAGGAAGACCTCATTTCACCTGGTAGCCTAAGCTGAAATCCGGGTGAAATCTTTCCCAAGCCGTTACTCGGTAACGAAGCATTTCCGGACCCATGTTTATAAAACTTTTTTCATTATTTTTACATGTACAATGGGCTCCTAAAGTTTCGGCATATCTTCGTGAATCACTCTGTATAAGTAATGGTTTAAAAAGTTTTAGGAAGACCGGAACAAAACCAAGTAACGAAGCTGCAAATGATGCTGCCGGAGAGGCCTCTAGCCTCTTGAGTAGAAACTGTGCTACACCTGTCTCGGTAAAACACATAGTTGAAGAGTGCACGAACTACAGAAATCTCAGAAGGAGATTAAATATGAAATAAAGGATTAGCTGTAGAAGAGGTAAGTGAGATGCCCGTTCGTCCAGATGACAATAAAAATCTGGTGTGAAACACTCACACGACTTTCTCTTACCAATACAAATAATTAACAATAAACCTAACATCAGTAATAAAACATTAGAGATAAAAAAAACACTAACCTCAATAAACATAACCTTATTTTAATCATAAGTGAAAGATGCAAAATGAAAATCGACCTGTTTGGCTTAAAAATACGGAAAATCACTTTTTCACGCTAAACTAGGCTCTGTAGAGAAAAATGCTTTAAATAAAAGTTGTACATCGTTTAATTTTCTAAAAATTTAATTATAAACACTTTTGTCGTAAAATGCATACCATGAAATGACAATAAGGTTCAACTGCATACCTTTTCTTAAATAAAATCGACCTTATTGCCAGTGATAAGTATTCTTACCAAAGACCTATAAAAGGGTTAACAGTACACAGAAACTATTACACATAAAGATCTACATGTGCTAAGAGTGTTTTAATAAACTAATGATATATGCAATTTTAAAAAATAATTTTTTTTGTAAAGTACCTCTGCCCATAACGGATAGGTGGAGTGTCAAATTATTTACACTCACTCTGTTCGTTGCAGGGCTAAAATAAATAGTTCTGTTTCTTATCACATGGTCAGCCAATTAAATGACTGAATCATTTAAGAACAGAAGAGGTAGAGGTGTAAAAGACACTAATCTGAGTTATCTCCTCTGAAAGTAATGAATTTCATTATACATTCAGACCCTGTGGTGAATAAAGTGAAGGTGTCATTTACAGAGTGGAAAATATGTGCTTTTCAGAGGGCCCGGCATGCTGATAAGCGTACTTTTCCACTCAGTGAGGAAGGCAATGGTAAACCACCTCGCTCCTCGTTTTACTTAGTAAAACCTCTACAGGTTCCGGCCTTCCGGTTGATGACCTAAACAACAACATAAAGTACCTATTTTATTTATTTAAAGATTATTATGAACATTAATTAATTTATAAAAGACAATAAAGTAAGTTATAAAATTATTTCCATTTGTATTAATCAAGACCGTATGTTTATGTAATATTGTTGTTGAGTCGTTTCATATTGGGAAAATATGTGAAGATTAATTTATAAATCTGTATTAATTCCGAAAACTAATTATTATTAATTGTAATTAGTACAACCAGTAATTTTATATAAAATGCCAGTAATAGCAATTTAGTTTTAAACTGTCGAGGGTCCTATACACCCTTGATGTTGGGTAGTTGTTATTTTTGCATTTTTAACTGAAGAAGCGTAACTGGGATTTAAATAAACTTGACAAACCAATTTTTTCGGTCGCAGTAAACTTCTTCGATGGGTTTTTGTTTTTTAACAGATTTTGACAAGGGCTAGTGACCATGGTGGTTGATACCCAATAAACTAATGAAAAAAATTAAAAGGCTGGTGGAGGGTGTAATAATTGAAGGGGTCGGGAGAAGAAAGTGCTAACTCACAAAATTTTCAGCATGATTTTTCTTAAATATTCTGTAAAAATAAAATGTTTAGAACGTTTTAAACAGGAAGCTATATTTACGATCTTAAGAACCTAAATCAATAGAAAAAACAGATGTTTAACAAAAAATTCAAAAAAATAATTTGTAGATTTCAGTAAACTTTTAAAATGACACTGCATAAAATTATGTTGATGTGGGTTAGCACTGTCTTCTCCTGACCCCTTCAATTGACAATGTTGGATGGTTCAAATGCTGGATGAAAGTGTCTCATACATAGGCCTACCACCAACAGTTAACAAAAAAAAAATTTCAAAAAAATTACAAAAATATTTTTTAAAAAATTTAAAAAACGCTTTTATTTAACAATTACTTAAAAAAAGTAACTAAAAAGAAAAAAATAAAAAAAATTTACAAAAAAAAAATTACAAAAAAAATCACAGAAAAAAAATTATAAAAAAATAAAAAAAAATAAAAAAAAAATTTTTAAGAAACGCTATTATTTAACAATGATTCAAATAAAAAATGAACTAAAAAGAAAAAATAAAAAAAATTACAAAAAAAATTACAAAAAAAATTACAGACATTACTGTTACAAATAAAAGCGTGGCGCATTTTTATTGTAAAATATTCGTTGTATAAAAATAAAAAAAAAATTTTTAAGAAACGCTATTATTTAACAATGATTCAAATAAAAAATGAACTAAAAAGAAAAAATAAAAAAAATTACAAAAAAAATTACAGACATTACTGTTACAAATAAAAGCGTGGCGCATTTTTATTGTAAAATATTCGTTGTATAAAAATGCGCCACGCTTTTATTTGTAACAGTAATGTCTGTAATTTTTTTTGTAATTTTTTTTATTTTTTCTTTTTAGTTCATTTTTTATTTGAATCATTGTTAAATAATAGCGTTTCTTAAAAAAATTTTTTTTATTTTTTTTAATTTTTTTTATAATTTTTTTTCTGTGATTTTTTTTGTAATTTTTTTTGTAAATTTTTTTTATTTTTTTCTTTTTAGTTACTTTTTTTAAGTAATTGTTAAATAAAAGCGTTTTTTAAATTTTTAAAAAAATATTTTTGTAATTTTTTTGAAATTTTTTTGTAATTTTTTTTTACAAACACCTATTGTCATCGAAGATAAACAAGTGTGCAAAGTTTGATTCATATTGATACGGTAGAAGTATTAAAATTTTAAGTTGCAAGATTTGATGGATCCAAGAGTAAGTTATTTTGTAATAATAAAAGCGTTTAAAAAAAATTTTTTTGTAAATTTTTTTTTATGACAGCGTATTGTCATCGAAGATAAACAAGTGTGCAAAGTTTCATTCATATTGATACAGTAGAAGTATTAAAATTTTAAGTTGCAAGATTTGATGGATCCAAGAGTAAGTTAAAAAAAAAAAATTTTTTTTTGTAAATTTTTTTTTGTAAATTTTTTTTTTATGACAGCGTATTGTCATCGAAGATAAACAAGTGTGCAAAGTTTGATTCATATTGATACGGTAGAAGTATTAAAATTTTAAGTTGCAAGATTTTATGGATCCAAGAGTAAGTTAAATAAAAGCGTTTAATAAAGACGAGTAAAGGAAGGGAGGGATCAGATAAATTATATTGCAGGAAGGATAAGAGAGGAAACGAATAGTTGTGTTTGGGGGAGAGCGACTCATGCCAAGAATATATGATAAAATATTTTTTTAAATATTCAATTTTTATGAAAATAAAATAACAAAAAGGAATTTCCATGGCTCAGTGGTTAGCGTACTACGCTACAAAGCGGAAGTCCCGGGTTCGATTCCCGGTTTAAATCTGGAATATTATTACTCGTTCAAACCAACTCAAAAATGTTCTTAAACCAAAGTAGTCGCTAACCACCAATATAATTATGATGCTTCTAAAGAAGCATCATAAAGAAGCATCATACATATGGTATGTATTTATTTAAAAATAAACTAAAAAAAATTAAAATCGAGTTGGTTTAAGGCAATAAAAAAGGATTCAAAAATTCGTATATCAAAAGAGCTAATCAAAGATAGACAATTTTATGAAAAAGACTGATGAGTCTAGATTTGCAGAGAAAGAGAAAAGAAATTATAAACCGCAAAAATGGACAGAAGAGAGGAAGAAGTAACGGAGTGAAACAATGAAGCAGTTTTGGAAGAGAACGAAATCTAAATTATTTAGGCTTAAACGTGATCCCTAGTGGTCAAAACAAAACAAAAAAATTAATGCACACAGGACTTTGGTAGAATGTCAGCCAGTAGAAAGGTGCTTTAAGTTTATTAAGTTACGCAGGTTTGACGAGTATTTGAGTATGGTGATCTACATTAGAAAACAGAATGCAAGAAAGTGAATGCCCACTGGTATTCTAAAATATAACAAAACAAAATCCAAAAAAAACGCTGTGAGACCAATTCTGTGGTTATTTAAATTTGAATAATTTTCCACCATGGAGGTACTAAAAATAAATAATATGAACTTTTAAAACTATCTACATGAGATGAATATTCAAAAGAGTGAAACTGAAGATAAGATAAAATTTTGAAACAAAATCAAAACGTTAAATTTTCCTGGGTGGTAATCTAACTATCAAAAACGATAAATGAATTGTAACATGTTGAAAAGAACGGAAAAATCTGGTGTGAAACACTCACACAACTTTCTCTTGCCAATGTAAATAATTAACAATAATGCTAACATTAGTAATAAAACATTAGAAATAAACAAGAAAATAACCTCAACAAACATAACCTAATTTTAATCATGAGTGAACGACTCAAAATGAAAATCTACCTCAGTGTGGCTGAAAAATACGGATAATCACTCTTTCACGCTAAACTAGGCTCTGTAGAGAAAAATGCTATAAATAAAAGTCGTAGATCTTTTAATTTCCTATAAATTTTATTATTATAAACTTTTGTCGTAAAATGCATACTAAGGCCGAAATCTTAAAAAAAACAATTTTTCACACATTTTCGTGAGAAAAAACAGAAAATCGCTAATTACCGCTAAACTAAGCGTTATACAAAAAATTTTTGAAATAAAAGTTGTAGGATTTTTAATTCCTACATTTTTTGTTATATAAATTTTTGCGCTATAATACATATTAAAACCGTAATCTTAAAACACACTTTTTTTACGTAAAAACGGCCTCACCAAGAATTTCAGCGAACATGGCGCCTACCCTATCTTGTAGAGAATAAAAATTGAGTAAACCAGGCAATTTTTAAAAAAATCGTAGGACCAGTTTTTGAGAAAATCGCAAAAAAGTGAAAAATTACACGAATAAACTACTACTTCCCGGTGACCGATTTTGATGAAAATGTTCGTGTCGGGTCCGGTAGTAGTATGTAACTTAAGTTTCAAGTTACAAGTTCGTACAATGTTCCGTTCTTGAGATATTTTGTACACACACACACCAATCGCTAAAAACATGTTTTTTGGGTTCAGGGGGTCTGAAAACGTGTAGATCCGGTGAAAACTCGATTTCGAAAAATCGACATGAAAACAATACTTTCCTTCCTATATATTCATATAGGCAAGAGAAAGTAAAAATCAGAAACAATAAATGAAAACATAATGAGAAAAATGTAAACTTACAAAGCAAAAAAAAATAATTTATGATAAAAGAGTGTACATAGTAGGTCTGTACCGAAAAATTATTATTATTGTTTTTATTATTAGATAATGATTAAATTATTAAAGAAATAATATTACAAAAACAAATAAAGTATAATAATCCACTTAAATAAATTATTATTTGTCACTAGCATGAGCTTGTGAAATGGTAAAAGGTAGGCGGAGGCCAGGAAAAAGTGCCACCCATAGAACTGGTAAGACAGAATTATAAAAGAAGTGGTCAAGGAAAACAACCGAATCATTTTGGCCATCGCAAGATTTTTTAAACAAAATGCACAGTAATCATACGATATTTTTACTAGAACAAAAATAGTTGTCATAAATAAACTGGACAAGTATTTTCTATAAGTTACGACACTGGATACTGGATTTTATAAAATAAATATTCTTGAGGATCAAGAATAAATCCTGAAAAATCCATGAAATATTGTGGTACATCTCAAATTTAGATACTATTATTAAGCTAGTACCATTAGTGATTTCTGTATCTACTCTTTCAGAGGAATCGAATGACACTATTTTTGTTTCCAAATTCCGACTTTAATTTCTTGACTTCCGGTTTTGGGCCAATTCCGGTCGAACCCGAACTTCAAACACAATGATTTCTGTATTTACTCTTTAAGAGGAATGGCCGGCCCGTTGGCGTAGTGGTTAGCGCAACTAGCTACTACACCGGGGTCCCGGGTTCGATTTCCGATCAGGTCTGGAATTTTTTCATCACTTATTTTTATTATCATTCTCCACCGTCTGCATTAGCAGAAATTGCAAAACAGTCAGTCGTAAAACAAAACAAAATTAAGAGGAATCAAATGACACTATTTTTGTTTCCAAATTCCTACTTTGATTTCTTAACTTCCGGTTTTGGGCCACTTCCGATTAAAACCGGAACTTCTAACCCAATTTAGGCCCACGAAATTTTTGTGTAAATTACGAATCCAAAAACAGTTTGTTGCTATCTCTTGTGGTTTCTGACATCTGGGTGTGACAGACGGACAAAGGAAAATTATACTTGAATGACAATTTTATAAATTGCCACTAATAAGGCACTAATAGTTGAACGTAAACGTTTTGTTTTCTCTGTGCTACCCCTAAGGAACACAATTGTTGAATTTCAGCTCCGTTTGTGATAACAAGTAAATCAGTCACTGAGAGCTTCACTGTGTGATCAGTCACTATAGAGCTTCGTAGGATTATAAGAAGAAGTGGTAAGAAGTGGATTCGTGTCAAATTTTCGAATTCACCCCAAAAATAATGGTTTTAGGAATTCCAGAATTACTTCATTCACTTCAGAACAAAGTTAAATATATTAACATGGAAAAAAATCTGGTGTGAATAACTCACACGACTTTCTCCTGCCAATGCAAATAATGAAACATATAACCGATGTTCCGTTCTCAATGATCAATGTTGTAGACAATTTAAAACCCTACAACTTTTATTTCAAACAATTATTTTGCATAACGCTTAGTTTAACGGTAATTAGTAATTTTCTGTTTTTTCATGAAAATCTGTAAAAAATGTTTTTTTTAAGATTTCAGAGTTAATATGCATTTTACGACAAAAGTGTATTATAATCAAATTTATAGAAAATTAAAAGAACTACAACTGTTATTTTAAGCAACTAAGGCGGCTACAAGGTAATTTTCTTAATTTTTTCCAACAAAGAATTTATTAGATGAAATTCGAGGTTTATTTAGTACAATAATAGTATAATTTAAAATTCTACATTTGTTACGTAACATTTTCTGTTTTTAATTATTTTTATGTTTTTAAGTATTAAAATAATTTTATAATTTATAATGGAATATTTCTTGAACATGAACATACTAACATAATAATGTATAGTACAGGGGAATACGAAAATCCTGATTTTCTCACCAACTAAGAAGCAAAACTATGTTTTTACTTTCTCTTGCCTATATGAATATATAGGTAGGAAAGTATTGATTTCATTTTGATTTTTCGAAATCGAGTTTTCACCGGATCTACACATTTTCAGAACCCCTGAACCCAACAAACATATCTTTAGTGATTGGTCTGCGTGTGTGTGTGTGTGTGTGTGTGAACAAAATATCTCAAGAACGGAACAACATACGAAGTTTAAAATTGAAACTTTAGTTAGATACTACTACCGGACCCGACCGAACATTTTCATCAAAATCGGTCAACCGGAAGTAGTAGTTTAATCGCATATTTATTTAATATTTTGCGATTTTCTCAAAAACGCCTCCTACGAATTTTTTTAAAAATCACCTTATTTGCTTCAGTTTTTATTCTCTACAAGATAGGGCCATGTCTGCTGAAACTCTGGGAAGGTGTTTTTTTAAGATTGCGGCTTTAATATAGGTTTTAGCGCAAAAATGTAGTATATAATAAAATTTGTAGACAATTTAAAATCCAACAACTTTTATTTTAAACTTTTCTTTGTTTAACACTTAGTTTAGCGGTAATTAGTGATTTTCTGTTCTTTTTCTTCATGAAAATCTGTAAAAAATATTTTTTTTAAGATTTCGGCCTTAAAATGCATTTTACAACAGTGTATAATAAAATCTATAGAAAATTAAAAGATCTCCAACTTTTGTGTCAAGCATTTTTCTCTACAGAGCATAGTTTAGCGTGAACAAGTGATTTTCTGTATTATTAAGCCAAACTAAGGTTGGTTTTCATTTTGCAACATTCACTCACGATTAAAATAAGATTATGTTTTTTGAGATTAGTTTTTTTGTTTGTTTCGAATGTTTTATTAATAATATTACGTTATATTGTTCATTATTTGCATTAACAAGAGAAAGTTGTGTGAGTGTTTCACACCAGATTTTTTCTATTATGTTTTTTTCGTAACGGATCAATTTCAAACCACTTATAGTGGACTTGAGATATTTCTGGAAGCTCTTTCAGCAACCAAGATTCTCAGCATTCGTTCATTGTAGATTTTTTTTTTCTATCTTCTGTCCATTTGTGTTCTGTGTTAGCTCTTCGTAGAAATCTTTAAAGTGAGTAACAAATTCTATGAAAACTCGGAAGTTATTTGATCGGTACAAAGAACCATATTTTTATTAATAAAATTTTATTGTTTGTACTGTTAACTCTTACCCCTAAATCCATAACGTTTATGAAATTATATTTCATAAGTGACAGGGATGAACACGACAAGCTGTTGTACAGATTTCACTGTAAAACAGTTTAATTTTCCTTAATTTAAAATTACATCATTTTAGAAATCAAAAAACAATTTTAGTCCAAGGACAGAGGGACTTTTGAATCAACGTGTACAATAACACTCTTAATACAACAAAAAATTGTAAGAAATGATAGTCTAATATTATTATTATTAGGCCTCAATACATTACTAAAAAAACAGAAAATAATTTTATGCTTCTCTAACTTCATACAATAGGAAAGATCTAAATGTATTCCAATGCAATTGTCTATTACATTATTTTGAGCCTGTAGAGTTCTGTCTTAATAAAGAAAGTATTTAAAAACAATCAACAAAAACAGTATCGTATGTTAATATTTTTGCATAAATGTAACTTAATACAGGGTTTAATGTTTTCTTTCTTTTATGAAAAACAAACAAAACATCTTCAATAATACAATGTTTTAATATTGTTTTTAATTGCACAGTATATTATTTGTATTGTTCTATTCCCAGATTTATTGAAAAATTATGAATTGTATTAAGACTAAATCCTTTTTTCATTTTTCTTACTTTTGATAAGTCTATAACTTTTTTTGGATGAGAAAGGATTACTTCATGAAAATTAATAAGAACTAAACGAAAGTGTTGTGCAGCAGCAAGAGTGATTTAGAAGAGATGGGAAATTAAAAAGTAGGCAACGAAAACATACAAGAAGTTGGGGAATTCTGCTATCTAGGGAGTAAAATAACAAAGGATGGTAGAAGAACAAGTGATATCAGAAGTAGAATTGCTCAAGCTAGAAAAGCCTTTGAAATGAAAAACAGCTTACTGACTACAAACATTGATTAGGACAAATTTTTTAAAACATTATGTTTGGAGTGTAGCATTATACGGTAGTGAAACGTGGGTGATAGGGGCTGTAGAAAGGAAGAGGATAGAAGCTTTTGAAATGTGGTGTTATAGGAAAATGTTAAAGATTAGGTGGGTGGACAAGATAAGTAATTTAGAGGTTCTTAGGCGAGTGTATGAAAAAAGAAGTACATGGAAGCATCTTACCAGAAGAAGGGATAGGCTAGTGAGGCATATTTTAAGACATCCAGATATTTTCTATCAATAATGGAGGGTAATATTGAGGTAATATTGATTTAAAGCAAATTACAAAAGATGTAGGGTGTTACAGGTATGTAGATATGAAACAACTTGCGCAAAATAAAACAGCTTGCAGAATTCCATCAAACTAGTCGAGAGACTGATGACAAAAGAAACTTTTTTTTAGTATTATACAACTACCGTGGTTTTACGAAGTTACTAACATGCCAAAAAATATACAGTAACTACGAGCCCCAAACCCCGGACTGAACAGATAGATTCACATCTTCTGAATTGGTAAACAGAAAAGGGTCCATCTAGCAAAAGCTCTGACCTAAGAAGCACTCACTGCCAGATCGTCATCGAAACTTCAGTAAAGTGAGCGAGGACTACGTAAAGGCACCCCTTAAGAGTGACAGCATGTTGGAAAAATGGTCTTGAAAGCCTATTGGGCATCATGCGGATGGGTCCATCAATGTGTAGGTAGGGCTCACTAGGGAAGAGTAACACGGAAAATAAGAGTAATAGGATGGAAAAACAAAATGGCCACATAACCAGTGAGAGAACTCAGAGTAGCTCGCCGATCCTAATGACGTCTAGACCCCAAATATGAGCTCAGAGTCCTCCTCCTCGAAGAATCCTGCTGCTCGCAATGACCAACGGGGACTTTCGGATCGCCCGACCAGCCTTTCAAAAACAATAGGTACAGATAGATTATTATTTACAGTTATCGCTGAACTTTCAGATACCTTGAATAATCAAAATCCTAAGAGCCGTTTTCGAGAACATTGTAAACAGTGGAAATTGTTTCGAATAAACTGCTACATCCAGTTGACCAATTTTGATAAAAATAAGTTTTGCCGGTCTCTCGTGGTACCTAACTTAAGTTCCAGTTTTAAACTTCGTATAATTTTACATTTTTGAGTTACTTTATTCAAACACATATTATTTATTCAGACACCCACCCAAACCAATCGGCAAAAAACATGTCTTTTGATCTCAGGGGACCTGAAAACATGTATTTCCTGTAAAAACTCGATTTCGAAAATTTAATACAAAGAAATAACTTTCCTGATCTGTTATTTTTTAGGTCATCAGAAGAAAGGCTGGTTTGAAACTCTAGAGGCTTTACTTAGTAAAACGAGGAGTGAGGTGGTTTACCAATGCCTTCTTCACTGAGTGGAAAAATAGCCTGTCAGCATCCCGGGCCCTCCAAAAAGCATTTACCTTCCACCCTACAAACGACACCTTCATTTAATTCACCACAGGGTCTGGCTGTATAATGAAATTCATTACTCTCAGAGGGGATAACTCTGCAGTTCTTTTACATCTCTACCTCTTCTGTTCTTAAATGCTCCAGTCATATAATTGGCTGACCATGTGATAAGAAACAGAACTATTTTTTTGTGGCCCTTTATCTGTATTTTATATAGGGCAAGAGTAAGTAAAAATAACCTTACATAAACCACGAATTTAAAATCGTATTTCTTTTCGAATTGTTAAAAAATAAATACAAACGGATAATGCAGCAAAACTGAATATTAATGCGAATTAATTTTTTCCTATTTTCATGAAATGAATCAATGTTACACTCAGTATTTTCAAACGGTGAGGTAAATTAGGTGCATCAAACCCAAGGATTGTTTACGAAAATCAGTTCAAGGATGTAGACCATACCTGTGGGCCTATATTGTTATTAGACTGACGTAATTGTAGATGTCGTACTTTTTGTAAATGTCAAGAATTTAATTCTAAAAATACATAATTTGATGTCGTTGTATATTAAATATCTCGGCAGGCTGAATCTACAAAGCATAATTCTACACCTGATGAGAAATAATAGATGATTACGATGAACTCATGACTATTACGTAATATGTTCATTTTATTTTTCCTTAATTTATTCACACGACTATGTCATCTTATTATTTTAAAGTTGTTTTTTTATTTTATTTAAGCCTACATCTTTGCGCTACCTTGAATTAGCCTACATATTTAAATTTTGTTATGTTTTTATTTTTTATTATTTGATTCGCACATAAATTTCACTTAGTTTTTTCGACAGGCTTTATGAAAATTAAATTTAGTTTTCCATTAAAAACATAGAACAACATAATAACATTAAAAATACATTAAGTTACATAGAACATTTCATTAACCGATTTTTTAAAATTTTATCTAGAATATATTTTATAAGTTAAATCAAATCTTAGATCATGTAATCTGTCGACTATATGCAAAAGGTAGAAACATAGGCTACAATAATGCTGTGTGTTAATTGTTAAAGATTGGTTTGATGCTCACAATCTTACACTTAATCTTAATAAAACTAAATTTATGATTTTTTTTAGTCAATAAAACCGGGTAACTGTCATCAACTCTCCTGTTAAATATACATTCAAATAAACAAAGTCAAAGAAATGTTGGTAACTGTCTTATGCCTAAAAATCTGGTGTGAAACACTCACACGACTTTCTCTTGCCAATGCAAATAATGAACCATATAGCCTAAGTAAAAAAACATTAGAAATAAACAAACAACTAACCTCAACAAACGTAACCTTATTTTAGTCATTAGTGAAAATTCAAAATGAAAATCAACCTCAGTTAGGCTTAAAAATACGGAAAATCACTCTTTCACGCTAAACTAAGCTCTGTAGAGAAAAATACTCTAAATAAAGTTGTAGATCTTTTAATTTCCTATATATTTTATTATATACACTTTTGTCATAAAATGCATAGGCTACTAAGGCTGAAATCTTAAAAAAATCAATTTTTTACACGTTTTCGTGAGAAAAAAACAGAAAATCCCTAATTACCGCTAAACTAAGCGTTATAGAAACAAATGTTTGAAATAAAAGTTGTAGGATTTTAAATTTTTTACAACTTTGATTATATACATTTTTGCGTTAAAATGCATATTAAAGTTGCGATCTTAAAAAAACAATTTTTTTACGTAAAAACAGCCTCTTCAAGAATTTCAGCAGACATGGCGCCTATGCTACCTTGTAAAGCATAAAAAGTTTAGTAAATGAGGCGATTTTTTAAAAAAATCATAGGAGCCGTTTTTGAAAAAATCGCAAAAAAGTGAAAAATTACACGAATAAACTAGTAGTTCCGGTTGACATATTTTTATGAAAAAGTTCGTGTCGGGTTCGGTAGTGATGTCTAACTTAAGTTTTAAGTTTCAAGTTCGTACGAGGTTCCGTTCTTGAGATATTCTGTTCTCACACACACACACACACACACACACAGACCAATCGCTAAAAACATGGTTTTTTGGGTTCAGCGGGTCTGAAAACGTGTAGATCCGGCAAAAACTCGATATCGAAAAATCGACATGAAAACAATACTTTCCTTCCTATATATTCATATAGGCAAGAGAAAGAAAAAATAGAAAAATAAAATGGATGAAATATTTATAAATCATGGTAGATGACCATATCGAATGGATGCACACAGATTATTTATGTACACAACTAAAATATCCTTGCACACTTTTTAAAATATAAATAAATTAAATCCTTAGGACTTGCATAAACAAAAAAACGAAAACTCAACTATATCTGGATCTTTTTTTATGCCTAATCGTTGATTGTACGTTGCAATCTGTTCAATTCAGAACAATAAGCAACCCCAATGAGATGAGGATGATATGTATGACGTGTAAATGAGGTGTAGTCTTGTACAGAACTAGGCCGACAATTCCTGAGAGAGTATAATTGAACCTGAAACATCAAAGTACACTGACTGGTAACCACTGTCTAGTATTCAATTCCGTATAAAAGTAACTTTTACTAGGACTTGAACCAGGAACCTTCGTCTCCGAAAATCAGCTGTTTAACAGCTGACTCGCGGAGACGACTTTACATATAGACCAACCCATGTGGGTAGGTGGGTTATCTGGATCTTAATGTCTAATTCTGAACTCTACCATGAAATCGTCCCAATTACTGACATCATTCGGAAGAAACGAATTTCTTTCTTCGGGCATTTACTTAGAATACCGGACAATCGAGTAACTAAACAACTCATTTTTATAATTAACGCGTGGAAAAATCCTCCAAGGTGGTTGGCCGAAATAAAGCAAGACATGCAGTAACTTAATATTGCAGAACAAGATCGTTTAGAAAAATCTGAACAGCATATTTTGCTTAAAGATAAAGACTCAAGATTCGTCGATAAACCTCGAGTTCCGTTTTCAATGATTTGTACAGAATAAAATCAGACAGATCAGATCCCAAAATATGAAGAATTATTGGGAAAAATGTAAGAATCCTAAAACCAAACCAAAAAGGATTTCTAAATTTGATTCAAGTGGTCAAATGAGGCCGTAACAGCAATTAAAAAAAAACAAATTAAAAACATAAATTATCATCAAAAACATGTACTGAAGTGCGCTGTAAGATCGCAGCTTATGATACGCATGTGAACAAATTATTCGCTTTTCAAAAACATACAGGGTGATTCATGAAGTTCTCCCCCCACTTCTACAGCACATTGTACTAGTAAAAATAATGAAAAAATGTTATATAAACATAGGTCCGAAAACGCTTCGTTAGCGAGTTACAGCTAGCGAAAGTTTCGCCTGGATTTCAGTTCACCAGGTGAAATGAGGTCTTCCTGGAATTGTGGTAAGGTAGATTAAGGGGCAAATTCAATCATTTCTTATGGTTTTTGATCTGATAAATTGAATAAAACAGGTCCCAGATCTGTAAGTTAAATAGTTTTTAAGAAAACCAGTGTCAAATGCAAAAAATGGAGTGAAAAACTTATTTTTTCATCTTTGGGCAAGGATAACTGTGTTATTTCACCAAGAAACAGTTAAAATTTTTCAATAAAACATGTAGAAAATTTTATTCTGAACAAACCGGTGTAAATTAAGTACACAGAAAGCGAATAGATGTTTGATTAAATGAGTTTTTATTCATAAGAGTACAAAGTAAAATTAACCGGAAAAACTAAAATGAAAAAATGTGTTTTTTTCACTCCATATTTTTGCATTTGACACTGGTTTTCTCAAAAACTATTCGCTTTCTGTGTACTTTATTTACACCGGTTTGTTCAGAATAAAATTTTCTACATTTTTTATTGAAAATTTTTAACTGTTTCTTGGTGAAATAACAAAGTTATTCTTGCCCAAAGATGAAAAAATGTGATTTTCACTCCATTTTTTGCATTTGACACTGGTTTTCTCAAAAACTATTTAACTTACAGTTCTGGGACCTGTTTTATTCAATTTATCAGATCAAAAACCATAAGAAATGATTGAATTCGCCCCTTAATCTACCTTACCACAATTCCAGGAAGACCTCATTTCACCTGGTGAACTGAAATCCAGGCGAAACTTTCGCTAGCTGTAACTCGCTAACGAAGCGTTTTCGGACCTATGTTTATATAACATTTTTTCATTATTTTTACTAGTACAATGTGCTGTAGAAGTGGGGGGAGAACTTCATGAATCACCCTGTATACGCTAATAAGAGTGGTGTTAGATAAACCAAGAATGTACCTAAGTAAATTAATATTCAAAAAATTTAATGTAATGACACTAAGACAGACTTATATTAAAAATTATTCTTTATAAATCTTAAGGACCAAGGATGTTTTTTTAAAGAAGAACTACACAGAAACTCGTTTGACAATAACTACGAGGGTCATCTCTAAAGACCGTTGGGAAATTTCTCGCCTTGAGGTTATCTAACCAATGTGGTGGAAGGCAAGTCTAGTAATATACACACTACATTGTTGTTTGTCAGTTATCGCGTTGTTGTATTTTTATTTACGTTTGATGTTTTTGTGTTTTGAAATGAATCAGACAATTGATGTTGCCGCCGATTATGAAATACGTGGAGTGATACGTTTTTTAAACCATCAAAACGTTAAACCGGTCGAAATTCATAGGCATTTCGTTGTTGTGTACAATGATAATGTAATGAATGAAAGGAACGTTTGAAAATGGTATGAAAGGTTTAAAAATACGAGAGTTAATATGCACAATGAAGAACATTCGGGGAGGCCCTCAATAATCAACGAGGATTTGTTGAAAAAGGTCGATGAAAATATCAAAAACAATCGTCGCGTGATAATATTTGAGTTGGCCCTTAGTTTCCCTGATGTTTCAAGAGCTGTTATTGGTCGCATTGTGCGTGACCATTTAGGCTTCAGAAAGGTTTATGCGCGTTGGGTGCCCTAGGTGTTATCGGAACGTCACAAACAAATCCGAATTGGATCTGCATTGGAATTTCTGATGCGCTACAGAGAAAATGGTGATGAACTCCTTAATTCAATTGTTACCGGCGATAAAACGTGGATTTCTTATTACACGCCAGACAAAAAACGGCAGTCATGTGAATGGCGTCATCCTCAGTCACCAACGAAACTGACAAAGATCAAGCCACTGCCGTTTGGAAGAAAATTGACGACCATGGTCTTTTGGGATCGATTAGGCATACTGTAGATTGACTCTACGCCACGCGGAACGACTGTAAATGCAGAATATTACTGCGAAACTCTACGACTTACCATTCAAAATCGGCGCCGTGGACGGCTTACCGACGGCATCGTACTCTTGTATGATATTGCACGTCCACATGTGGCAGGTAAGACGCTCGATTTACTGAGAAGATTTGGATTAAAAATTTTCAGTCATCCACCGTACAGTCCAGATTTAATGCCTTCAGATTACCAATTGTTTGGCAAATTGAAAGAATTTTTGGATGGAAAGCAATTCGTAGCTGACGATGAACTTAAAGATGCTGTAAATCAGTAGCTAAATAACTGGCGGCCGAAGAATATGACAAAGGTATATTGAAGCTGGTGAATCACTATGATAAAAATGTCTTAATTCGTATGGTGACTATGTAGAGCATTAATAAAATTACGTATTTTATTCTGAATCACTTTGTTTTTACATATTTTTCTGAAAATTCTTTTTTACAACAAAACGGTCTTTACTTTAGAGATGACTCTCGTAATATTTATAGTTATAGTACTAATAAATATACAAAATTAAAAGTGTGTACACGTCAGCTGAATTATTATTTTAGTATTCTAATGTATAAATTCCACTCGAAAATATTTTTAATAGATTAACAATAACTATTGAAAAATAAATAGAAGAGTGGACGAACAATAAAATATATTTTAAACTTTTGTTTTCGTAGTCGTTGAAATTATCCTTGCAGCCTGAAACATTAAGGAGCAGTCCAATATTTTAAATGCTATAATGGTAAATTTTGTTAATTTTCTAACATTTTTTTGCTACAAATATTAGTTTTTTTACGCTCAATCTGTTCGTTGCAGGGCTAAAATAAATAGTTCTGTTTCTTTTCACATGTTCAGCCAATTAAATGACTGAATCATTTAAGAACAGAAGAGGTAGAGGTGTAAAAGACTCTAATCAGAGTTATCTCCTCTGAAAGTAATGAATTTCATTATACAGCCAGACCCTGTGGTGAATGAAGTGAAGGTGTCATTTACAGAGCGGAAAATATGTGCTTTTCAGAGGGCCCGGCATGCTGATAAGTGTACTTTTTCACTCAGTGAGGAAGACAATGGTAAACCGCCTCACTCCTCGTTTTACTTAGTAAAACCTCTACAGGTTCAAACCAGCCTTTCGGCTGATGACCTAAACAACAATTAGTTTTTTACACACCATTCGCTGATTCAGGTTAATTATCATCTTAAAAATTTCAGTTAGATCACAGATACTCAGACAGAATAGATTACTTGAAAAATAACTTTTATTTTTATTTTCCTTCTTATTTTACTATTAGTAACTTCCTCCTTGTTTATTTTTAGTTTCAACACAAATCGCTATGTAAACACATTGAGAATGTGGAAAAATACGTGAATTAATTTAATTTTCCTTAATAGACCTATCGATAATAGTTTTTAGTATCATTTATGATTAAGGTATTTGATTAAGATATGATTAGTATCAGGTATAATTAAATTTTATTTTAATATATTGTAAACTCTATAGGCTACCTATCCATTTTTTCTGAAGGTAATTTCCTTTTATTTTATTTTAACATAGTAGGTGTTTAAAGTTAAATTGAAATTATCTTATGTAATGCTATACTTAAAGCATAGGCTGTATATTAAGTAATTCGTGGATGAATGTAAACTAATGCCCGCGCGCAGGCTTTGTCCTTTGTGGGAATTAAAATAATAACGATTACTAAATTACATAATGAGGCAGTATACCAAACTAATTGTAAACGTTCAGTCCACTTAAATTCAAAAAAATTAAAATGATAAGAAAAAATCTTGTGTGAAACACTCACACAACTTTTTTGCCAATGCAAATAATTAACAATATAACCTAACATTAGTAATAAAACATTGGAAATAACAAAAAAATTAACCTCAATAAACATAACCTCATTTTAATCATGAGTGAAAGACGCAAAATGAAAATAAACCTCAGTTTGGCTTCAAAATACGGAAAAACACTCTTTCACGCTATCAGACTCGGATCTACACGTTTTCAGACCCCCTGAACCCAAAAAACATGTTTTTAGCGATTGGTCTGTGTGTGTGTGTGTGTGCGCGCGCGCGCGCGCGTGTGCGTGCGTGCGTGTGTGTGAACAAAAATCTCAAGAACAGAACATCGTACGAACTTGAAACTTTAAACATAAGGTAATCACTAGGGCGATATCACTAGAGGACCCGACAAGAACATTTTCATAAAAATCTGTCAACCGGAAGTAGTAGTTTATTTGTGTCATTTTTCACTTTTTTGCGATTTTCTCATAAACAGCTCCTACGATTTTTTTAAAGTCGCCTCATTTACTAAGTATTTTATGCTCTACAATAAACAGTAGGCGCCATGTCTGCTGAAGTTTTTGGGAATGCTGTTTTCTCGTACAAAAATTGTTTTTTAAGATTGTGACTTTAATACGCATTTTAGCGCAAAAATGTTAATAATAAAAGTTGTAGACAATTTAAAATTCTACAACTTTTATTACTAACATTTTTTGGTATAACGCTTAGTTTAAAGGTAATTAGCGATTTTCTGTTTTTTTTCACGAAAACGTGTAAAAAATCGATTTTTTAAAGCTTTCAGCCTTAGTATGAATTTTAAGACTAAAGTGTATTGTAATAACATTTACAGAAAATTGTGAGATCTACAAGTTTTATTTACAACATTTTTCTCTACAGAGCCTAGTTTAGCGTGAAAGAGTGATTTTCCGTATTTTTAAGCCAAACTGAGGTGATTTTCATTTTGCGTCTTTCACTCATGATTAAAATTAGGTTATGTTTATTGAGGTTAATTTTTTGTTTATTTCTAATGTTTTATTACTAATGGTCGGTTATATTATTCATTATTTGCATTGACAAGAGAAAGTTGTGTGAGTGTTTCACACCATATTTTTAAAGTTACCTACCTAAAACAATTTAAGAGCGAAGTGAAACGAAAAACGCAGTAAACCAGTTTACTGAATGCACCCTCAGAGGCTAGCAACGAATCAACTTAAAACGCAACTGTCAGTTTAGAATACTTTAGACGCTGGCGAAGTCATTATCAATTCCTGGTCACGTCTAGCAATTTTTCATCATTAATTCTTATCTGTCAGCAATTACCGTCATAAACACTATTGCTCCAAAGAGTTGGATGTAACGAAATGGACGCAGAAGTAATTTAGATATTCATGGGAAAGTTACTGCTTTGAGACTGTTATATCAACTGAAGGAGAACCATTTTCTAGTACCAGGATTCCGAAAAGTGAAAAGATGGAAATATCGGGAAAACTCTTTGTTTTAGTATACGTAAATATTTAACTACTAAAATTAGAAACATTAAATTGTATAATAACTCTTTTTTGCTGTAGATAAATCCTAGAAATGACTTGTTTATATATAATTATTTATAATTTTATTTATAAATAACTGGAAACCGGAAAACTCTAAAGAAAATCAGAATACGTGACTTTTATACTCCTAAAGTTAAAAAGTTAAATTTGGTTTTCATTTTTAGACTAACAGTTTTTAATTCCGTGTTAAATCGGAATTTTAGTATTTTTATAACTGATCAGAATATATTTTTTTTAATTCTAAAGAAATAATTTTTAACGTATACGTAGAATGAAAATATTGTTGTATTCCTTCATGTCAACTTTGTTTTATTTTTGAACGGGTTAAAAACAAGTTGTGCGATTTTGTTGGCACGGGGCAAGTTTGTTTTATTTATATTATACAAGATTTTTAAGCCTATTTCATGTACGCTTTGATCGGAATTTTATTATTTATTATTTATGTGAGAGTAAAAATATTTAAAATGTATTCTGAATAAAAACTCGAGTGAAAATGTAGTCCTAAAAATCCGGTTGAATGCAGAGCTAGTTTTCCTCTTGTATAACCACCTTAAATAGGTTGTTAAACACGTTTAAGCGAATTGGCAGGTACTGATCTACTTCACGAGTGCGCGTACAAGGACTCAACAAGGATTATTCTGTTTTTCTATTCTAAACTTAACACATTTTTCAGTAAAACAAAGCTCATATTTCCCACACAACTATCCCAATTTTAGTATCTATGTTGCAACATTACAAACAAACAGGATAAAGATGCTTACAATAAGATGCACCGATTTCAGCAAATATGCGGAACTATCCGCAGAACCTTAAAAAATAGCACCAGCAAAAATACGAGGTTGAGATTTTATAAAACAATAGCAGTGCCGACCCTACTCTATGGCAGTGCAACTTGGGTGCTATCAAAGCGAGAGGAGAGTAGACTGCAAGCATCTGAAATTAAATTTTTTGACATACAAATGGGTGTAGTAAAGAAGATCATTACAGAAATTCCGAGATAAGGAAAGAACTGAACATCTTCTCAAAAAACGACGGGGTATCTCAGAACAGAATGCAGTGGTTGGAGCATGTGAGAAGAATGAGAGAGGATAGGATACCTAAACGAAAACGGGGGTATAAACCAGAGGGAAGGAGAGAATGAGGGCGCCCGAGAAACAGATGGGCAGGTTTTTTAAAGGTTCGGAACAGGCACAGATGCCTAATCCTTGAAAGGCAGAAGAAGAAGACTAAGCTCTTTTTTTGGAAAAAAAGAAAGAGGATTTCATAATTTTCAGTTCTTAACTTAATTATGGAAAAGCCGCGACAAATTTAAAGAAAAAATCAAAGAGTAGTAACTCGCCTGTTCAACTGCAATAGCTATCGAGAGCATCACCAAAAGGAGCATAACATAACTAATCTGTACTAACATTATGAAGAAGTAATGTTTATTTATTTGTTTGTACGAGATAATCTAAGAAACTAACTAACCGTTTTCAAAATTCTTACTCTGAAAGCTTAGAGCTTTCTGAGTAACATAGGCTACAGGGCGTTACTCCTTAACCAAGGAGGTTCGAAACGAGAAAATTTGTACCAAAATTATTTTTTATTAAATCAATTGCTAAGAAAGGAATTTTGAGTTACAGAAAAATTTGATACGCGTATTGCACAGATAAATACTGAAAAATAAATTTTTACTTTCTCTTGCCTATATGAATATATATAGGAAAGGAAGTATTGTTTTCATTTCGATTTTTCGAAATCGAGGTTTCACCGGATATACACGTTTTCAGACCCCCTGAACCCAAAAAGACATGTTTTTAGCGATTGGTCTGTGTGTATGAATGTGAACAAAATATCTCAAGAACGGAACATCATACAAAGTTTAAACTTGAAACTTAAGTTAGATACCGCTAGAGGACCCGACACGAACATTTTCATCAAAATCGGTCAACCGGAGTATTAGTTTATTCGTGTCATTTTTCACGTTTTTGCTATTTTCTCATAAACGGCTCGTACGAATTTTTAAAAATCGCCTCATTTACTACATTTTTATGCTCTACAAGATAGGGTAGGTGCCATGCCTGCTGAAATTCTTGGGGAGGCTTTTCTCCCGTAAAAAAAGTGGTTTTTTTAAGACTGCAGCCTTATAATGTACTTTAGAGAAAAAGTGTATAATAAAAATGATAGATAATTTAAAAATCTACAACTTTTAGCCCAAAAATTTCTTTGTATAACGCTTAATTTAGCGGTAATTAGTGATTTTCTGTTAGTTTTTTTCATGAAAATCTGTGAAAAAATTAAGTTTTTAAAGATTTCGGCCTTAGTATGAATTTTACGACAAAAGCGTATATGCTATAATCAAAATTATAGGAAATTAAAAGATCTACAACTTTTAATGAAAACATTTTTCTCTACAGAGCCTAGTTTAGCGTGAAAGAGTTTCCGCATTTTTAAGCCAAGCTGCGGTTGATTTTCATTTTGCGTTTTCCACTCATGATTAAAATCAGGTTATGTTTTTAGAGGTTAGTTTTTTGTTTATTTATCATGTTCAATTAATAAGGTTATATTGTTCATTATTTGCCAATATTGTTTAATATCTGTTCAATAATGAAAAATAAATTTTTAAAAATAGATTCCAAAATCAATGACGAATGGAAAAATCTTGACCATACCGTCTCATCTTCTATGGATAATTCATCCCATACAGCTAATTCTACTAATTTTCCGGAGCGCAGATGTTCAGTTGAGATATTCTGTTCACACACACACACACACACACGCGCGCATACACACACACACACACACACACAGACCAATCGCTAAAAACATGTTTTTCGAAAAATCTCGATTTCGTAAAATCGACATGAAAACAATACTTTCCTTCCTATATATTCATATAGGCAAGAGAAAGTAAAAAAGAATTAAAAGATTTTATAGTAACGCGATTACAAAAATCGATTTCTTTAGTACAGAACTTTTGATACTGTCACTGTACAAAAATTAATTTAGAGTACCTATTTAAATTCTCAAGTGTTCATTACAGCACTCTATATCACAGTCACTGAGACTTTCTTTCTAAAACACATAAAACACTCCTCCACATAGTCATCCACCCAATATTGCATGAAACTGCAGAGGTTTAAGTAGTTTAAGAGCATGAACAAAAATGGTCTATGAACCACAATATCTATGAAAGTATTAGTAAGAGCTCAATGAACTCCATTGTAGTTAAACATAGATAATTTTAAAAGTACTACTTTAATTGTGTTTTATAAACATTTAACTTTTATATTTTCTTTAACAACTGTTCAATGATTAATTTTCATTTCTATGAAAATCGTTCATCAATTGTTTTAGAAGTAAATAAAGATTATAATAAGTAAAATAAAATATTTTGTAATGGTTTTTTTCTAATTCTATAGACAGGATATCACGCTTTGAATAACTAATAGGAGTGGAATGCTTCATTGAATCTTGTACTATAAGTCCATCATTTTATATGATTGAAATGTACTTCTCCACTCTCTCATGATTCCGATGGTGTTGGCTAGTTCAACCAATAGTGGGGAAAAAAGAAACCACAACGGCACTGTATGTTACCATAGCAACAATATTTCTAGCCAACAATGTAATTATATTACTACAGAGCACGGAAAGAACTTTTTTAATACCCAAACAAAAATTTTCTATTATTCTGTTCTAAAATACACGATCAGAGAGCCTTCCATAAATCTAGTTTTTATTAAAAGCGACAATAAAAAAATAATTTTAATTAACCAACAAAGGTGTACAACCCTCTCTGTTAAGCAGATATTGGAAGAGTGCACAAACTACACACATCAAGAGGTTAAAAAAGAAAGGAAGATTTCCGGATTGGTTTAGAGTTTACAAAAATCTGGTGTCAAACACTTCCACAACGTTCTCTTACCAATGCAAATAATTAACAATATAACCTAACATTAGTAATAAAATATTATAAATAAACAAAAACCTAACCTCAAAGAACATAACCTTATTTTAATAATGAGTGAATGATGTAAAATGAAAATCAACCTCAGGTTGGCTTAAAAATACGGAAAATCACTCTTTCACGCTAAACTAGGCTCTGTAGAGAAAAATGCATGAAGCAAATTTGTAGAGCTTTTAATTTTCTACAAATCTGATTATACACTTTTGTCGTAAAATGCATACTGCGACCGAAATCTTAAAAAGTTCATTTTTTACAGATATCATGAAAAAAAGAAAAATCACTAATTACCGCTAAACTAAGCATTATACAAAAAAATGTTTGAAATAAAGGTTGCAGGGTTTTAAATTCTCTACAACTTTTATTATATACATTTTTGCGCTAAAATGCATATTAAAGCCTCAATCTTAAAAAGAAAACAATTTTTTTACGAGAAAACAGCCTTTCCAAGAATGTCAGCAGACATGGCGCCAACCCTATCTTGTAGAGCATAAACAATGTAGTAAATGAGGCGATTTTTAAAAACATCGTAGAAGCTGTTTTTGAAAAAATTTCAAAAAAGTGAAAAATGACACGAATAAACTACTACTTCCGGTTGACCGATTTTGATGAAAATGTTCGTGTCGGGTTCGGTAGGAGTATCTAACTCAAGTTTCAACTTCGCACGATGTTCTTGAGTTATTCTGTTCACACACAGACGCGCGCGCGCGCTCGCAAGCTCACACGCGCGCGCACACACACACAAACACACAGATCAATCGCAAAAAAACATGTTTTTTGGGTTAAGGGGGTCTGAAAACGTGTATATCCGGTGAAAACTCAGTGTCGAAAAATCGACATGAAAACAATACTTTCCTTCCTATAAATTCAAATGGGCAAGTGAAAGTAAAATATATGATAGACTTTGCGAAACAACGGGGATTATTTAATTACATCGAACGGAATAAGTTTTAATGTTTATGTTACTTTACGTGTAAATTATTTATAAATTGTATTTGTTGCACGTGCGGTGGGTCCTTTACATCCGGACTATGTGTTTTAAAACTTTGACGGTTGACAGAATTCCTGAAAGAATTGAAACATTATAATTTGTTTCTTGACTGTCAAGGGCTCAAAACACCCTTGGCAGTTGAATAGTCGATAAGTTTGCATTTTAACTGATGAAGCGTAAGCTGATATAATATTTTAATACAGTTGACGACGCCTGTTTTTTCGGTTGTAGTAAATTTCTTTAGTGGGTGTTTTTATTTTTATTTTTTAACAGAATTTTAACGACGGCTAATGACCATGGCAGTTGATGCACGAGAAACTTAATAAAAACGAACAAAGATTGTTTTGTAATTAAAACTTTGTTAAAAAAATCCCAGAAAAAGTTAGAAAAGTCAGAAAAGTTAGTTAGTTAGTTAGTTAGGTATGTTAGTTAGTTAGTTTGCCAGAAAATTTTTATAACATATTGGTTCAAATTTGATTCAAAAACATCATTAGCATTTACACACTCGCACAATATTTTTGCACACTCGCATGTTGCAAAAACAGCAGGCTCGGTATTGAATCGTACCGTTTCGAGAATATAACCTATTTTCCTTGCAGTTCCGATCTTGCCCCGTGCGACTTTAATTTTTTTAGGACATTGACGGAAGATCTTGGAGCGAAGCGGTTTGTTGATAAAGAAGGAGTCCATAAAACTGTCAAAATATTCTTATGCAACTTTGTCAGAAAATTATACAGAGAGGTATTCGAAAAACTTCTGATAAATGCTTATTACAATCTAAAAATTCAATAGAAAAGTAAAAAAGTATCTAGATTTCATTTATTTTATTCATTTTTACAATACACGTCAAATATTTTTATTAAAAAAGGAACTTACTTTTAGAATATTCCTCGAAATTCTATATTTTTAATTCTTAAGTCGTGTCAAATCTCATAATGAATGCAGCCCTATTTAATTTTGTTGAAATAACAATGTGCTCCTTTTGGGGAATTTCAAAATGTCCAGGACATATTAGAAATTTTAATGGGATTTTATGGTATTTTAACAATTGATAAAAAACCGTGATCAAGTAATTCGCTGTAAAAACATAAAATTAAAACCAGGCTGTTTTTTCTGTTCAATTGTAAAGTAATTTTACTGTCAATTGCACGTCATCGGTTGAGTAATTTTAATCTATTTGTGTCAAATTGACGTAAATCATTGAGTAGGTGACATTACTTTCTACACAGCATTATTAGTTCTGGAAAATAAGATACAAACCTAAAAACACCATTAAGAGATTAAAAACTTCATCATAATGTCATTCTTAAATATGTAACTTTTTCTTCAACTTTTAACTGTTAAGTATTTAACTTCTTTTTTACCACCCGTTTTTACAATACCGTTTTTAACTCTAAAGTGAATCAATTTGATTAAAACTAATTTCACTAAATTTTAAAATATCGTTTTCTTCTTTTCCTCCTCCTCCTCCTCCTCCTTCTCCTTCTTCTTCCATAAAGAATTAGGTTTCAACTTGTTCCGGTACAGTACTATCCTGATAATTTGTCGTTCCGTTTCATATCTCACGGCACAATTATTTTGCTAAAACATGAAATTTACGATATTTATGAAACGGAAATTTGTTATGATAAGGGTGTGGAGGCAGGGAGACCTTGATACAAATACATAAATTTGTGGGGCGCAAAAGGAACATTAAGTTATACAGTAATGTATAAGTACACATAATAATGTAATTTAAATGTTAGTGTATAGTCTTCACGTATTTGGCACCTCTTTTACTTTCACTGTACATGAAGTAAATCAAGAATTTTTACTTTCTCTTGCCTATATGAATATATAGGAAGGAAAGTATTGTTTTCATGTCGATTTTTCGAAATCGAGTTTTCACCGGATCTATACGTTTTCAGACCCCCTGAATCCAAAAAACATGTTTTTAGCGATTGGTCTGTGTGTGTGTCTGTGTGTCTGTGTGTGTGTGTGTGTGAACAGAATATCTCAAGAACGGAACATCGTACGAACTTGAAACTTGAAACTTAAGTTACATACCACTACCGGACGCGACACGAACATTTTCATCAAAATCGGTCAACCGGAAGTAGTAGTTTATTCGTATAATTTTTCAGTTTTTTGCGATTTTCTCAAAAACTGGTCCTACGATTTTTTTTAAAATCGCCTATTTTACTCAATTTTTTATTCTCTACAAGATAGGATAGGCGCCATGTCTGCTGAAATTCTCGGTGAGGCTCTTTTCACGTAAAAACGTTGTTTTTTTAAGATTACGGCTTTAACATAAATTTTAGCGCAAAAACTTATATAATAAAAGTTGTAGAGAATTTAAAAACCTACAACTTATGTTTCAAACATTTTTTTGTATAACGCTTAGTTTAGCGGTAATTTGCGATTTTCTGTTTTTTTTCTCACGAAAACGTGAGAAAAATCGATTTTTTTAACATTTCGGTCTTAGTATGCATTTTACGACAAAAGTGTATATAATTAAATTTATAGAAAATTAAAAGATCTACAACTTTTGTTTAGAGAATTTTTCTCTACAGAGCCTAGTTTAGCGTGAAAGTGTGATTTTCCGTTTTTTTTAAGCCAAATTGAGTTCGATTTTCATTTTGCGTCTTCCACTCATGATTAAAATAAGGTTATGTTTTTGAGGTTAGTTGTTGTTTATTTTTAATATTTTATTAATAATGTTAGGTTTATTATTAATTATTTGCATTGGCAAGAGAAAGTTGTGTGAGTGTTTCACACCAGATTTTTTTGTTTTTGTTTAGGGAGCAAACAGATAGGTAATTATAAAATAAACTATATAATTAAATTCAGATGTGTGATATGACAAATAAATTTTTTTAAATTTTATTTCGATAAAAAAATTTGTTTATAATTTCGGATAATTTTAACTACATGACCCAAATACGAACATGTAGATGTACTGAATTTTATCAACAGAACTCTTTTATTTTCAACGCTTAACGTCATTTTTAGTTATTATTGTGTTAATTATTTTGTAAATAACAAAACAGATTGACAGCTTTGCAACAGAGGGGTCTGTGTACAAGAGAAATCTTATCAAGAAAATCTATCTTATAAAGATAAATGTGATGTTCCAGGTTACGAGTACGAACACATAGTACGAACTCAAAGTACGATGCAGTATTAAAGTATCTTTTATCTGTAATGAATACTGCAGGGCTCTGAACAACCATATCGATATGGACATTTCTGAAATTCGGCTTCGTATTCGTGTATATGGTAAACAAAAGATTATTTTCTGTTAGCAAATAATACCCGGGCTTTAATCCCAATGGAGAAGTGCGTTTTGGTACCAAACGATTTATGCCAAGGTTGTGGAAATAGAGGATTTTAATTGACCTTTAACTAGATTCAGGAGAATGATTGTTACACCACAGGTTTTGTAAGTTAGTGTGTGTTTAGTTTATGGGTATTTAAATTTGTTTAAGATCAAAGTGCCCCTTTTAGTAAACAGGCACTAGACACTATTCGCATTGTTTCCGCGTACTGTCATTGCCACAATGTAGATGAAAATTTGCAAGTTTTAAACATTGAAAATAAGATTGAAGACATGTTTTACGAATTGAAAACCAAACAAAAATTACAACTTATTTTACGAAATGAAATATACTTTACAGTCACTGTTTCCTTAATAACGAAAAAATACATACATACAGTGCGTATTCATTGAGACTTTTAGGAGTATGTACATTAGAAGGTTTAATGTTTAGGACTCTTTATGAATGCTATTGATTTCGCGGAAATTGATTTCATAATACAGTAAAATCTCTCTATTGCGGATCTATCTATTGCGGAAATGTCTCTTTAGCGGCATTATTTGCCGACCCCGACCCTTTCGTATATTACGGTAATGTATTTTACTCTCGTTATAGCGGCTGAACAATATTTTTATGATATGGATTTAGACGCCTATGTAGGGGCAGACAATGACTTAGCCACTTCAGCAGATGTTGGCGATGATGCAATAATTAAAAATATCTTAGCCCAAAACAACGAGGAAGAAAGTGAAAAGGACGATGAAATGGAAACAGAAATAGTGTCCCTTCAAGTAAACAGGCACTAGACGCTATTCGCATTGTTTCCATTGCCACAATGTAGATGAAAATTTACAAGTTTTAAACATTGAAAATAAGATTGAAGACATGTTTTATGAATTGAAAACCAAACAAAAATTACAACTTATTTTACGAAATGAAATGTACTTTACAGTCATTGTTTCCTTAATAACGAAAAAATACATACCTACAGTGCTGTTTTTTTTTTGTGTTTGTGTAGAATTAATATTTTATGAGATTTTAATTGTATGTATGTATATTACTGTTCAGTGAAAAACGAGTTTCAGTGCTAATTAATTTTAGGCTATCTATTACGGTATATAGCTACTGTATGAATGATTATTGAAAAAAGTTCAATAAAAAAAGTAAAATTCTATTATTCAAAATTAGTGACACAACATCTAATAAAACTATTTGTATCCAAATTTCTTGTTAACTTAATAACCTACGTTTTGGGTAAGTAATTTAAATATCTCATTGTTTTGAAGTAATCTACTGTATTAAACATTCGTCATAACGTAATCTATTCAGTAGTTTTTCAAAGTAAACTTATTGCATGCACCATTCACTTATGTATATTAGTATTAGTACAGAAAAATTAATAATCCAACTTCCCTCCCACCATTAATTACTCGCTCCCCCCTGAACCCATAAAACATGTTTTTAGCGATTGGTCTGTGTGTGTGTGTGTGTGTGTGTGTGTGTGTGTGTGTGTGTGTGTGTGTGTGTGTGTGTGTGTGTGTGCGCGCGCGCGCGCGCGCGCGTGTGTGTGAACAGAATAACTCAAGAATCGAACACCGTGCGAACTTGAAACTTAAGTTAGATACTACTAACGGACCCGACACAAACATTTTCATCAAAATCGGTCAACCGAAAGCAGTAGTTTATTCGTGTCATTTTTCACTTTTTTGCGATTTTCTCAAAAACGGCTCCTACGATTTTTTTTAAATCGCCTCATTTACTACAATTTTTATTCTCTACAAGGTAGAGTAGGCGCCATGTCTGCTGACATTCTTAGGAAGGCTGTTCTCTCGTAGAAAAAAAGTGTTTTTTTAAGATTTCAGCCTTAAACTACATTTTAGCGCAAAATTGTATAATAAAAGTTGTAGAGAATTTAAAATCCCACAACTTTTATTTCAAACATTTTTTTGTATAACGCTTACTTTAGCGGTAATTAGCGATTTTTTTGTTTTTTTCCACAAAAATGTGTAAAAACATCGATTTTTTAAGATTTCAGCCTTAGTATGCATTTTACGACAAAGGCTTATAGTCAAATCTATAGGAAATTAAAAGATCTACAACTTTTATTTAGATCATTTTTTTCTACAGCCTAGTTTAGTGTGAAAGAGTGATTTTCCGTATTTTAAAGCCAAACTGAGGTGATTTTCATTTTGCGTCTTCACTCGTGATTAAAATTAGGTTATGTTAATTGAGGTTAGTTTTTTTGATTATTTCTAATGTTTTATTACTAATGTCAGGTTATATTGATAATTATTTGCATTGGCAAGAGAAAGATGTGAGTGCTTCACACCAGATTTTTTTTTACATAACACCTTCATCCATTAAGCTAGTCAATTATCTTCATTCTCTAATTTATTTATTTTATTTTTTTTTTTTTGGCACGGTGACCATAAGATTGTAATGAAATATAATTATATGTTTCATGAATAATCATTAACATTCTAAAGGAAAATTACAAGAGAAAGTATATAATCGAAAAATTAAAATTTTATATAAATTTATAGAAAATTAAAAATGTTTTGTAATTGCTTGATTAAATAACATAGTTTTTTAGATCTTACATAAAGTGTTTTAAACAAAGTATTAACATGCCTTGAAAGGCATTTTTACATGACGTCATTGATAAAAAAACCTATTAACTTCGTTAAAAAACAACATATGTTTTTTAAGTAATTTATTTATTAATTGAAACTTATCTCAGTTGCGTCATATAACCATATGTCAAAAATTTTGAAATACTTAATGTATTTATAATTAGTTTATTAATGATGATTAATGAATATTCCATAAACAAATTTAATGAAAAATTTCCATAAATATTAACCACGTTTTATAGACACCATGAAAAGAATTGTTTTCATTAAAAGTTAACTTTCTTACAGTAAGAGCGCGATAAAGATAAAAGAAGAAAAGATTAAGATAAAAGAAGAGAGTAAGAATAAGAAAGATAAATTAATTTTAAATAAACAAGAAGCCTGTGCCATAAATATGTACAGTTATAACAGACCTCATAAAATAAAGAAAATTTGTTAAAATATAGTGTTAAATTAAAATATTAATATAATTTTGTGACTCAAGCATCCAATCAACATATCGCTTGCCACCTCAAAACCAAACCTTCTGTTATACAAAACAAACGAAAACTCAATAAATTAATCAAAAATTTAAAAAAAATTTAAATACGATTTTTCATCAACTTTGTTTTTTTTAACATAGCCTATTAATTTCAAAAATTGTAACACACTTTTCCTGTGAATACATAAACTATACTTTAGAGCTAAAATAATTCGAACAATTATAAGTTACTTTATTAGCACCTTAAAAAGCAAATTTTAAAACCATTATTCTGAATGAACTTAAAATTTTGACTCAAACTGTTTTAAACATAACACAATATTTCGTCCAAAATAGAGTACTACGGAAAATCTTACATGCATCTTCGTACATCAGGAACGTCGATTTTCATTGGGACTTAGCAATGAAAACAGTCATGCAGGAGACCGGAAGATTTGCGACAGAATACGAAGAACGGCTCTATGGGCATAGTAACATAGAGGAAATCTAGCTGTTAGACCTCAATGGGCTGAACTGGCGACTTAAAGTATGAAGCTCATTATAATTTCATCTCATTAAATAAAATTTATACAGTTTTTTGTTCAAGGCTTAATTTAGCAAAAATTAGTGATTTTGTGTTTTTTTTTTCATTATAATCTGTAAAAGATGGGTCTTTAAAAATTGCGGCCTTAGTATGCATTTTACGACAAAATTGTATATTACAGGCTAATCAAAATTATAGGAAATTATAAAACCTACAACTTATAGCGGGTGTTTTTTTAGAGGTATAGAACTTTAAAATGAAATAAAACAGAATAATTAAACAATTGACGTGGAATTGATTTTATTTTAAAGAAAATTATTTGCCATTTTTATTTAAAAATAATTTCCGGCATGTGGCCGCCGCGGCTGGCTCGAACTTGGTCCAATCGAGACGTCCAATTTGTGACCACTTTTTGCAGCATTTGGGGCCGTATATTGGTAATAACGCGGCGAATGTTGCCTTCCAAGTCGTCAATTGTCTGTGGCTAATTGGCATAGACTAGCGACTTTACATACCCCCACAGAAAATAGTCAAGCGGTGTTAGATCGCACGACCTTGGAGGCCAATTTACAGGTCCAGAACGTGAAATTATGCGTTCACCAAACGTTTCATTCAGTAAATCGATTGTGGCACGCGCTGTGTGACATGTTGCACCATCTTGTTGAAACCACAGCTCTCCAGCATTAAGGCGATTCAATTCAGGAACAAAAAAGTCATTGATCATGGCTCTGTAGCGGTCACCATTGACTGTTACAATCTGCCCGGCATCATTTTTGGAGAAGTAAGGACCAATGACTCCACCAGCCCATAAAGCACATCAAACAGTCACTTTTTCTGGATGTAAAGGCTTCTCAGCAATATATCGAGGATTACCTTCACTCCAAATGCGGCATTTTTGTTTATTCACGTAGCCATTCAACCAAAAATGGGCTTCATCACTGAACAAAATTTTCACGTGAAAATCGGGATCAACAGCGAAAAGTTTCACGAACCGAACCATGATTTTCAAAATAAATTTGCACAATTTGCAAGCGTTGTTCAGGTGTCAGTCTATTCATTATAAAATGGCAAACCAAACTGAACATAAATTACGAAACAGTTTTCAAAATGGCCGCCATGGAAATCAGTACTGCCAACTTAAAGTTCTATACCTCTAAAAAAAACACCCTTATTATAAGCATTTTTCTCTACAGAGCCTAGTTTAGAAGCAATTACCGATTTTCCGTTTTTTAAGTTCTACATAGGTAGATTTTTATTTTGCATCATTCACTCATGATTAAAATTAGGTTATGTTTTTCATTTTACATTGTTTACTCATGATTAAACGTAGGTTGTATTGTTCATAACCTACACTGGCGAAAGAAAGTAGTGTGGGGGTTTCACACCAGACTTTTTGGCATAGAAAATTAAAATGTCACCACTGAGCTGTGTCTCGACCCTTATAAAAAATACGACCCGATAATGTCAAATCACGTATTATTAAGGGGGGGACCTGTATAGGTTCGGCAACCTCACTTCAGAATCTTCGTAAAACATTAATTAATTCATCAGAGTGAAATACGTTTATCGTTTTCTAATGTTTAAGAAGATCTTAGTGGATGAAGGTGTTATGTTACAAAATTATAGTTTTGAGGAAAATGCGATCAAAAATCTAAGGCTTCCAACTTTTTGTGAGTTTGTTAACAAACTGATAGATTTTATTTTGGTACCTACTTATTGTCCCTTCACGAAAAATTACATATGAATTTAAAAATTCTTCAAATTGCACTTTTCAACAGTATTCTTCTATATCAGTTTTTCTCTTGCCTATATGAATATATAGGAAGGAAAGTATTGTTTTCATGTCGATTTTTCGAAATTTAGTTTTAACCGGATATACACGTTTTCAGATCCCCAGAACACAAAATACATGTTTTTAGCGATTGGTCTGCGTGTGTGTGTGTGTGTGTGTGTGTGTGTGTGTGTGTGTGTGTGCGTGCGTGCGTGCGTGCGTGTGTGTGTGTGTGCGTGTATTTGTGTGTGTGTGTGTTTGTGTGTGTGTGTGTGTGTGTGACGGCTCCAACGATTTTTCTTTAAAAATCGCCTTATTTACTACATTTTTTTTATGCTCTACAGTCTACAAGATAGGTTAGGCGCCATGTCTACCGACTTTCTTAGGGAGCCTGTTCTCTCATAGAGAAAAATGTTGTTTTTAAGATTGCAGCCTTAATATACATTTAAGGGAAAAAATGTATATAATTAAAGTTGTAGATAATTTAAAAATCTACATCTTTTATTTTAAACATTTCTTTGTATAACGCTTAGTTTAGCGGTAATTAGTGATTATATTTTTCATGAAAATCTGTAAAACAAATCGATTTTTTTAAGATTTCGGTCATAGTATCCATTTAACGACCTAAATGCATGAATAAAATTTACAGGAAATTAAAAGATCTACAATTTTTATTTTAGGAATTTTTCTCTGCAGAGCCTAGTTTAGCGTGAAAGAGTGATTTTCCGTATTATTAAGCCAAGCAGAGGTTGATTTTCATTTTGCGTCATTCACTCATGATTAAAATGAGGTAATGTTTTTTTAGATTAATTTTTTTGTTTATTTCTAATGTTTTATCGCTAAAATTAGGTTATATTGTTCATTATTTACATTGGCAAGATAAGTAAGAGGCGATTTTTAAAAAAAACGTAGGAGCCTTTTTTGAGAAAATCGCAAAAAATATTACACGTAAAAACTACTACTTCTGGTAGACCAATTTTGATTAAAATGTTCGTGTCGGGTCCGGTAGTAGTATCTAACTTACGTTTTTTAAGTTTTAACTTCGTACGATGTTCCGTTCCCGATATATTTTGTTCACACACACAGACCAATCGCTAAAAACGTGTTTTTGGGTTCAGGGGGTTTTATAACGTGTACATCCGGTGAAAACTCAATTTCGAAAAATCGACATGAAAACATTACTTTCCTTCCTATAATATAGGAATATATTATATTCATATAGGCAAGAGAAAGTAAAAATAGTGTAGTAAAACAATAAAAGTAGGGTTTTTTCTTAAGTTGAACACTTTTTACTTAAAATGGTCCCGACAGAGTATTTCATCTTATAGAAACGGAATACAGTTCTCGTTAACAAATATTGGAATCGCACGAGTATCGTGACATTTTATCAAATCATAGTACGCTACAAATTCTTGTAAAGGACTGGAGATGCTGAACCTTAAAAAATGTTCTTAACCTTCGGGGAGTTGCGCTAAAAAAAAAAACACGAGGACTGGCGCCGTTGCATTTTTGCATCATCTTGTAATATTGAAAATATTCCTACAAACACTGATTACCTACTTAAATATTATTATCTTATTACTGAAGCAATATTTTTTAATACATATTTGAATAATTTTGCATTTTTTGTAAAATATATTTAAAAAATACGAAAATTACTGTAAATTTTTTACTATTACAAAAATATAAGTCGTGTAATTAAAAAACAAAATTTTACAGATTGCAAGGCATTATTTTATACGACATTTTAAAGTTATTACTACAATATTTTTGCATTACGAGTATTTGTAATGTATTTTATTTTAAAATATCATTCAAACAGTACTTTGCCGGCTTTTGTGGCATATATTGAATCCAGGAGCAACTGCCACGAAAGGCATGAATCATTTCATCTACAGTTACGAATTCGCTAATGCTGTAACAATTTATAACATTTGACACAAATGAAATATTTCCCTGATTGTGGACAGTTTCTCGTCTCTCATCCCTAGTAGAATGGTCTTCAAATCTGACACAATTCAGAAGAAATGAAAATCTGTAATACCACATGGCAGCTCTCAATAATTACATACCGTGTCTCATGAGATAAAATGAGATACAATTGTATTGCCTAAAGACAAGGCATGAATTACGTAGTGTAAACATACTGTACCAATAGGCCAAAAGAATGACACCAGGCTGGCACTGTAGTGAATTCACGAAATTCCTGCATGGCGCCAGTAAAGTATCTCAGAAAATAATATTTTTGAATTTTTGATGACATTATAATACGTAGTAGGAATGAGTTGAGGAATCCACGATGGGGATCCAACCTAATTACCTATTATTTAAAAATAAAATACAAAAAAATGAGATCTGTTGCGAAAATGCGACCGCGCCAGTCCCCGAAGGCAGACGATATAAAAACAATCCAATAAATTAAATCCTACAAAAATAACCCCAATTAACAACTTATACAAGACTCAAATACAATTAACATTTAACATATATATATATATATATATATATATATATATATATATATATATATATTTGAACATTTAAGCATATTGTATTTTTAAGTAAGCTTTTACTTTAATGCAAGAGCAACGAATGCTCATGTACAAAAAAGAATGCATACTTGATATGATAAAGAATAAGTACACAGGAGAAAGTGGTACATTTTACTGGAAAAAATTAACGTACATTAAAATTACCGACTTGAATTTTAAAGGTTCTGAATAAATCAAAAGTAAAAGCTGAAATATTTTTACAGCAAAAAATTTATTTCCTGAAAAATATGCTTCTTCGAAGTACTGAGTTTTTGAATCCATATCTTCAATAACTACAGCTACGTTCACATAAATTACAATAGAAATTTTAATAACTATGTGCATGCCCATTCGGTAATTTCAAATAATTACTTGTCACCAGTTACACAAATTTACTTTTTCTTTTAGTAAACATAATAAAATATTGTTTATCATAATGTTTTAGAAAATGTTTTAGGAACACTAAAATTATTTACTTTTAAATTGAATGTTTACTTTAAAATTGAATATTACTTTCAAATAATAAACAATATTATCAACGTATTTGTTTAAATTACCTAGCAGTGAAATCGTTCAACCAATTTATAAGATACTAACTCGTTAAAATAAACATTTAGCAAACCACAATTACTTTGTACAAAAATTGTTCAACCAAATTTAAATTATACTGTTGATAATTTGACAAATTTCTATAATGTACTAACAAATGATAGCCATGAAGAGGATACGTTAAGATTAGATTAGCAGACTTCACTAGATGAATAAAAGTTACTATCGATATAAAATATACAACAAAATAAAATAGCCTATAGAAATGTACTTAAAATGTCGGGGAAATCATTCAAAATAATAAAATATTCAAGGAAGCATTCAAGAGAAGAATAATCAAACTGAAAACACAATTTAATATAACCAGAAATCTTTTAAAATAAAAATATTACAATCAAGACAAAAATAAAACACTATTAAACAGTTTTGAAATCGGTAATTGGTGGCAATTTTGAAAATTGTTATCTATATTTTATTGTTTGTCCGTCCGTCACACCCGATGTTAGAAACTACAAGAGACAACAAAAACGGTTTTCGGATTCGTAATCTACACAAAAAGTTAGTGGGCTTAAATTAAATTTGAAGTCAAGAAATCAAAGTCAGAAACTATAAGAGTTAGCAACGAATGGTTTTCAGATTTGTAATCTACACAAAACGTTAGTGGGCCTGGATTGAGTTTAAAGGTTTGAGTTTGACCGGAAGTGGCCGAAAACCGGAAGTCAAGAAATCAAAGTCCGAATTTGTAAACAAAAATATTGTTATTCAATTCCTCTTAGAGTAGATAAAGAAATCACTAATGGTTTTTGCCATAAGTCAAAGGTAAGCATTTTTAAAAATTTCCATGAGACACGTCGTCTCATGAAAGGAATTTTTTTATATGTGATAGGTACAACTCAATTAAAAGAAAAATTAAACAACCTTCTTTAAGTAGGAAGAAGCATCTTCAGGAAAATATATATTGCGATCTAAGAATAGTTCCCACAAGTGTTCAAGCATTAGCTCCTACAGTAATTTCGCAAAGAAAAGAAAAGAGATCTGCAACAATGAGGAATCTTAAGAAAAAAGCCAAGAAGGCAGATCTCTATTTTGCTAAAAGGACGAAAAAGTGAAAGTTACATTTTGGCTAATGCTAGGTCATTGCGGTTTATTTGCAATAATAATAATTATAATAAAATATACAGAATCGTTAAGAGGAAACGGAGCAAGATTTTACGGACACATTTTTCGAAGAACACGGAGAGACCTGTGTTTTTCTCCGAGTCAGCCGGAATTTCAGCACATAACAATCCATAGTTACCTAAAATGTTCCAGTAACAGATGTCGTAAAATAATTGAGGACAGTTAATTATGTATTTAGAATAAACTGTAGATTTTGTTTTCCTCTACACGTTCACAAAGTCAGCCGGAATTTCAGCGCATAACAATCCATAGTTACCTAAAACGTTCCAGTAACAGATGTCGTAAAACAATTGAGGACAGTTAATTATGTATTTAGAATTAAACTGTAGATTTTGTTTCCCTCGACACGGGAGAATCTTAGAGATCGATTATGTCAGCGTCTCAGGAAAACTATACATTTAGTATTTAAGGAACTTAGAAATGTTCTTGAAATATAAACCCAGTAAATTGTTTAATTCTTTACGATACAGTCACTCTCTTTAATTACGATATTATAGGTTGGGATAGTGCTTCGTATTGATATCTGAATCTCCTGTTAGTATTTAAGCGATTATAAAAGACATCTGCTTTTTTCAGACAAAGTAAGAAACGCGCTGTTTGAGCCCCCACATGGTCTCTCACATGGCCCCAAGATTACGTAAATTGCTGTTTTAAAATATAATAAAACAGAATGAAATTAAATTAAATGTAAAAACGAATTACAAAAATTGGTAATTATTGTCGGAAGGGGGGCATCATGGAAGTGATAGTAGCCCTACGTAAAACACAAAGTTAACTGTAAGCTCATTAACTATATTTTTTGTGGTAAATAATTTAAAGATTAGTGAATTTTACTTCTTTACATATCCTAGCACATGGTTTATAAACCTTGTTGGATATTTTAATTTAAACCGTTTTGGTTAATGGAATGACTGGTGAAATTCTTGGGTAAGCTGTGCTCTCGTAGAAAAAATTATTTTTTAAGATTGCGGCCTTAATGTGCATGTTAGAGCAAAAGTATATAATCAAAATTGTAGAAAATTTTAAAACGTTCAACTTTTATTGCAAACATTTCTTTTGTACAATGCTTAGTTTAGCCCCAATTAGTGATTTTCTGGTGTTTTTTTTTCATGAAAATCTGTATAAAAATGGCATTTTTTTAAAATTGCGGCCTTAGTTTGCATTTTACGACAAAAATGTAATAACTTTTATTTAAAGCATTTGTTTGCGCAACGCTTAGTTTAGCGGCAACTAGTGATTTTCTTGTTTTTTTACCATCGGTATAAAATGGGGTTTTTTAAGAGAAAAGTGTATATAATAACAATTATAGGAAATTAAAATACCTACAACTTTTATTTTAAGAATTTTACTCTACTGAGCCTAGTTTAGAGGCAATAACTGATTTTCCGAAGTCGAATAGAGGTTGATTTTCATTTTGCGTCATGATTAAAATTAGGTTCTGTTTTTCATTTTACATTGATTACTCATGTTTAAACATAGATTATATTGTCCATTATTTACATTTACAAGAGGAAGTCGTGTGAGTGTTTCACACCAGATTTTTAATTCATAGTAATGGAATCAGATGCAGTAAAACGTAAGCGGGGAAATGTTGGAAACATACTCTAGGTGGGTAAATAACGCACGAATACAAGAAATATTTTTTTCAAAAAAACACTATTAGATATTTCCGATATAAAAGTAGGTTAGGTTTTTGAATGCTGTTGCTAGAATTACTAAAACAATAAAACTATAGGAGATTAATTTAAACAAGAAAAATGTGAATGAATAGTGGGTGGGGATTAGAGTCAATCTATTACTGTAGAAATTATAACTATCTGAATTAGCCAGTGAACAAACAGTAACTTTATGCTACTCCGAGAAGCGAGAGACAGGCGTCTACTATTCACAGTACCGTTCGAAGTCCTCCCTACAATCATTCCCTTACATATTGCGCCATTCTGTTCAATTTCACTTTTCCGTTGATTTACACAACTCAAACCGAATCAATATTATTAACTGTACTTTTTATAACCCGATATCGTATGCAACTAAAACATTTTTTTTCATAATTTGTACTGACCGTTACAGAAACATTTCAAATATTTACTTTCATAATTCACCACAGGAATTTTATTATTATTCAGATTGTGCCTTGAAGAAAACAATTATTGAAAAATATTTAAAATAATTTTAAATTCGAATAATAATAGTTAATTTAAACTTCATAAACATTCAGTTTGTAATTGCTTTTGGGTTATTTATAACATATTGTGCGAAACAAGTATTTAAATAAAAATGAACATTTATTGCGCAGTATTATTGTTAGAGAATAGTTAGAAATAGGAAACCTACACCTACAATAATAACCATTCGCTTGTTTGTTTGAACATAAACAAGCAAGGTGACATCATGTTTGTTATCGTTGTCAGCCTAGTTGTTTAACCTAGTTAAAAAATTTAAAGTTCCAAACTGTAATCTTTATTTTTATTGTTTTTCTTAGGTATTATGTAAATTAATAAATACTTTTTTGTAACATAATTTAAAATGTATTTGGCTAAATATTGCGTACATAATTTTTACTGACCGATATTTTTCTACCATTAACTTTTTACTTTCTCTTGCCTATATGATTACATAGGAAGGAAAGAATTGTTTCATGTCGATTTTTCGATATCGAGTTTTCACCGGATCTACACGTTTTCAGACCCCATGAACCCAAAAAGCATGTTTTTAGAGATTGGGCTGTGTGTATGTGTGTGTAAACAGAATATCTCAAGACCCGAACATCGTACAAACTTGAAACCTGAAACTTAGGTTAGATATCACTAGAGGACCCGACACGAACATTTTTATCAAAATCGGCCAACCGGAAGTAGCATTTTATTCGTATCATTTTTCACTTTTTTGCAATTTTCTCAAAAATATCCGATTTTTTTTAAATCACCTCATTTACTACAATTTTTATTCTCTTCAAGATAGGGTAGGCGCCATGTCTGCTGAAATTCTTGGGAAGGTTGTTTTTTCGTAAAATAATTGTTTTTAAGATTGCGACTTTCATATGCATTTTAGCGCAAAAATGTATGTAACAAAAGTTTTTTCCATGAAATCTGTAAAAAATATGTTTTTTTAGGTTTCGGTCTTATGCATTTAACGACAAAAGTGTACATAATCAAATTTATAGGAAATTAAAAGATCTAAAATTTTTATTTTAAGCTTTTATCGCTACAAAGCCCAGTTTAGCGTGAAAGAGTAATTTTCTGTATATTAAGCCAAACTGAGGTTGATTTTCATTTTGCATCAACTCATGATTAAAATAAGGTAATGTTTTTGGTAGTTTGTTTTTTTAACTGTTTTATTACTAATGCTAGGTTGTATTGTTCATTTTTGCATTGGCAAGAGAAAGTTGTGTGAGTGTTTCAAACCAGATTTTTAAACTTGGTACACACAATCCTGACCGCTATCTAAGTAGCATACCAAAATTCCCTGACTCTAGGACTTTAGCTTCGTCCGCCATGTTGGAAAATAGCGGAAAATTTGTAAAACCTACTTCGTTTACGGTATTATTTACAGCATGCAACAGTTCAAATGAAATTAAAAAAGTTTCAAACAAATATTTGTAGACGTATATCCTCTACAAAAAAACGTTCTAAACATTTCCTTCGGTACTGCACTGATTCAGCGGTTAACCGTCATCGAAAGTGGAGGTCAAATTAACGCGTACACTGAACCTGTGTGCTCAGCCCTTTCCAGCCACTCTGATTGGGCGCTAACATCGTCATTATGATACAGGGCTAGTTAACATTAGAAAATATAACTATCGCGGTCGTTTGACAGTAGTTTATAATTGACTAAGATTTATAATCATAAATCAAGGTGTCACAATCAATCATGCATAGCGTTTAAAAAATATTAGGCTTATAAAACGCGAAAGCCCTGGCTCGCTCGGCCATTCATGACCGTTATCCTATTCACCAGTAATATACAATCCATTAATTTTGCGTCATTATTAATTATTCTGTAATCAGAAAATTAAACTAAATTTGAGCATCTATTAACCCCTTTGGGCAGGAGCGCATACCCAGTCAATCTTCCCCATTAACGTTTTCAGATTTCACTAATTCTCCTGATTTATAAATGTTCTATATTGGCTGCAATAATAAATAAATAAAATAATAATAAATAATAATAAATCTTAGTCTAAATTAATAATTAGTTGGTGAAACTAAATGATTGAGGTTATGTTGCTAGAATTTGAAAACAAATAACTCATAGCAACAATAAAGTTATTGCAGCAAGGTGTTCAAAGTTATATTCAATTTTTACAGCAAATCTGTGAAAACTGTGAGTCTCTGTAAAGATGTAGGAACTTATTAATTTATTTTTAAGATTTTAGTTCAGGCAACTCTCTTTTTATTGATAACAAAGTTTATCTGATTCTGGTTTATTACAAAAAAATCAATTAAAAAATTAATTTTGTCTACAATTTTGTGATTGTACTAATTTAAGACATAAAATAGATTCATTTCATCAGACTTAAAACTTATACTAGCAAATGAACTCAACTCTTTTTTATTATACTATTTTCCAGTACGTTACGACTCACAGCTATAAATCACAACAAAAATTAATTTAATGGCACTTGCTTGTGAAAAATTCAATAAATTCAATATTATCTCATTATGTTTAACTGAACATATAAAGTAGGCAGTCAAGGAACAGCAATATATTTTTTATAATTTAAAAGAGGTTTCTGGTACTCAAAATTTAGAACTCTTTGGTATTTCACTTCTTCAGTAAAATTTATTATAGTAGATATTCTAATAATTTATCAACAACCTAAATTTTTGGTTTAATTTCTTGTGATTGGGGAAGATTACATAACAGCACAACATAACAACATAAGAGTTCTTTACCAGCTGCTGTATATTACAAGAAATTTAAAAAATTAAGGATTTTTAACAGTTTAAAAATTTATCTAACCCAAATTTATTACAAATATGTACTCTTAGTGTGACTCAGAGCCCCAATGAGTCATTCATTTTTTTAATACATGGAAAAGTCTCCCAAAAACGACACATATTGGTATTGTGACACAGCTAGTTGGTGTGTATTTTTGGTTTCTATTTTAGTTTTTAACAAAGATACTACAATGATTTAAAAAAATACAACTGACAGTAAGTAACTTATGTGTAAACCAATTAAAAAAATTGACAGAGACAAAATTTGTTAATGCCGAATGCAATGTAATGATGGATACTAAAGAAAATAATAGTACAAGATAGAAAAAGATACCACGAAAAGGTATACATATTTAATAAGTTCATATTTGTGAATTTATAAAATTAACTTCTTTTGAATATTTTTTTTTCTGAAAATTAATATTATTTTTCACAAATATTCCTTTTTCTAAAGAAATCTAAAACCTCAATTTTTTACACGAGATATAAAACTATTAAACATACATATTGAACCACTTTCATGAAAACATATTAATTGTAAAATAAATTATGGCCCAAATTTGATAAAAAAGACCTGTGCCTTCTAAACCGTTAAAGAAAAATTTCATTTTCAACCCCAAAGAACACCTGAAAGTTAATCCACTAAAAATATAACATCCATGACTAGATAATTTAAAATTTTTAGAAAATTTGGTTAAATAGTTTTTAGGAAAAGTTTTCTTTGAGATACCTCTGTTTCTACAAGGTACTACTATTGCTTTGTATAAAGTAAAACATTAAACTATTTTTTGTTGGTCAAAGACAATATACCCTGAAGCAAATAACTTGTGCTCATCAGGTAATTAAGTACCTCTAACAACAAAAAACAAATGTTCAGATGTTTTTACCTGTAGTTTTACCAATGTGTAGCTCCCTGAATTTTTTTGTACTGTACTTCAAATAAATCAAATTAATTCAAAATTTAAAGTAAAATTGATGAATAAATACTGGGGACTTTTTTCAAAACTAAGTAAGTCCTACACCAATAACCAATAATAAAAATAATTGTCTTACAACACTAGTAAGTATTAAAAGCTAATGGTATAACACTGCTTTAGTTGATACACTTTTATCTCATAGATAAATAAATTTACACAAAATTTTATTATTTCACACAGTAAATTAAAGTACAAGTACTTCATTTTTATTTTACTTTTTATGTTTGTTAAATAATAAGGATGGTAAATCCCTCATAGGGCTTAGGAGTACCAAATAATAAAAAAAATATCAACTGAATAAAATAAACATTATCAATATAAGCCGTGCAAAAATAAATCTGTTAATAATCAGTATTTAAAGAATGTATTAAATACACCTTTTCACCATTTGTTTATTAAATTTTAGTGCTTCAGAACCATTCCATACAAAAACTTAAAAAATAACTTTCTGTTGTTCTCCTTTAAGATTGAATTGTCAATTTTAAAACTGAACTTTAATTCTCAATTATAGATTGTAGCCTGGTTTCTGTTTATACAGTACTTCAAAAAATGTTCATAAAATGAACTAATTTTTAAATAAGTTAATAAATTTCTTAACTTAATAAACATAAAAATTTGATGATTCTGTCGAAGGGAAGATGGATGACACCAATAATGTAAATTTGTGTCAAAAATGAGTTAAGATTACTAAAAGGAATTGAACTAAGTAAGTTCTGCATCTTCTCACATCAGATTTTCATTTTTTACATCCAGTAGCTAGATATTAAGGGGGAAAAATCAGTTTTTTTAAATCAGGTTTTTACTTTCATGTATGTCATAGAAGCGAGCAGTAAAACTTTTACTAATACTTTTGTATTACAATTATTATAATAATTTTATTATGATTACTTTTCAATTAAGTATTTATCTTAATAAAGTTAATTGTAATTTTTATAAATATTTAAGTTGCTTCTCAGTTCTTTTTGAACCAGTCATGCACACATCACATACCGTTTTGGAGCACGTACCTTGTTAGAAAAAACTATCATGTAAAAAGCTGTAAGTAATGTCTAGTATATTTTATCTAAAACTAACTCGTAACTAGTGTTTACAGTATACATGAGACATATGTGTAGATTTTTATTTCCCAAAGGAAATTAATAATGTGCATGGTCAAACTGAAATGTCTATTTCTACGTTTACACTTTTTGTCTCTGTTTTCCAAAGTTGCTACATATTATGTTATTAATACCAAATAATACATGTACATACCTGCATGGGTTTACTTCATCTTCTAACTTTTGTAGGATGCTGCAAATGTTGTTGGTAAACACTATCTGGTACCTCGCAGCGCTCTAATTCATCTCCAGTTAGATCTAGATCTTGCATCATCTGGACGATTTCGCGTTCCTTTTTAATTTCTTCTTTGTTCACAGAACCATTATAGTAGGGTTGTATTTCTTGAGGTTGCCCACTGCTGCTTCCATTTGCTATTATTGGAGGGGGTGCAAATTTAAGATTTGCTAATGATCCGTAAGATCTGGACCGATGTTCTTGCCGAATCGAATAAGAAAATGCCCGTTCATTTAAGTGACCTTTGCGACGATAAATGCCAGTGTTAAAAGGAGAATCACCATCTTCAACGCCTTCTTGACCATCATTCTCACCAGATGATTTTCTTCCATTTTTTAATTCTTTACTTTTCTTACGATACATACGTGAGGAGTTAAATGGAGATTCATCTTCATCGTGTCGAATATCTCCATTCAGTGTTTGTGGTCTACCTTTGTTGGATTTTTTATAATCTTTTCCTTTCTTACGATAAGGTTCGATATTGTATGGAGATTCTTCTTCGTCGTCATCATCACCGCAGTCCCCGTTTAATGAGACAGCAGCAGACTTCTTTTCATATTTATCTTTCTTCTTGTGTGGATGAACATCTAGTGTAGCATACTGTTGCATCAAATAAGCTTCATGAGGAAAATGACTGGGCTGATAAGATGCAACAGGACTTAATGGCCTCGTTGATGGCATATAAATTGGTTCTTCCATGGCAATCTGATAATGTTTTGGAGGTTTCATACCCGGTTGTAAATACATTGGGTGAGGAGGTAATGGGACAAAATTTGGAGGCATCATATGAGGACGGACTGGAATCATGATACTACCTTTTGGGGGATGGTGAGCAAAATTTCGAGGATGGGGAAGTGTAGCGGGTACCATAATCATAGGTGGTGGGGGTGGAGGTGGCGGATGGTAACCGAGATGAGAAGAAGCAGGCCGCAAAATTGTACTATTTGAGTAAATATGCCCAGGATGATGACCTTTCATCATGGTTCCACTCATTGAACTTTGAGACCTCATACCTCCATTCATCATTCCTTGAGATGTCCCAGGCCTCATCAATGTTCCGTTCAGTGTAGGGTACATTTCTTCTTTACGTCCAGTCTTTTTCTTTCGAGATTTGTCTTTGCTGGCTTTTTTCTTTTCTTCTTTTACAGGTGGTGGGGGAGGTGGAGGAGCATTCATAATCTGTCGTGGCCTGGTCGACCGAGTACTTCGCATGGTACTTCCACCACATTCTCCATAAACATAATCTCTTTCTGCTGCCGAGATATCTCTGGTGCTTCCAGCCCATATTTTATGATTTTCATCTCCATTATATATAGATATGTCATCCACCATATTTTCACTTTCATTACCTATTTCAATAGCAGCATGATTACCCTGGTCATCGATCGGTTGTAATGTGCTATTCAACGTGAGCATACTTCCACTTGTCATTCGATTCCATCCTTCAACTTTTTCAATGCTTGTTGATGGAGTTGGTTGATTATAATTGCGAAGTGTACCATAAACACTGTTGGCATTTCCACCACCAGAATCTATGTGCCTAGCGTATGATGAATCTGCGTAAGCATGAAAACAACAACGAACTAATGCATTAGCAGCCATTTCTCTTTTACAAATGAAAGTATGACATTCAAGAACTTTGATACCAGTTGTTCGCCGTAAAATAGCAGCAAATAAAGGTGGATGACTTGGGTTTGGCGAACGAGCAAATGGTGAATCTAATGGAAGGAATCGTGGTTGCGAAGAACTTGAAACAGATGATTTTTCAGGGACAAGTACATAACGAACTGCTGCACAGTAATGAAGAGTGTCAATTGGAAAAAACCTAGTCACTTTTTTATGATTTTCATCAACATTTTCAAGCAGCAATCCATTGCTCCAAACACTCAACCATGAATCAATACCCCTTGCTCCAATAGCACCCTGTTCTGGATAAAGTTCTCGTAACGGTTCCTGTATGCCTTGTAAACCATCTTTCGTGACATGTGGCACAGCTGAACCTAAATAGAGAACTCGGCAACGACATATTGGTGTCGAATCATTAGGCCGACCTCCTAGTCCTCCACCTCTGATACCAGCCATTTTATTTATCATTTAATAACTATCAAAGGAATGAATCCAAGTTTTTTATTGGAGGAATATCACCAGAATTGTTAAGGTACACTTCTACAGCAAGTCATTTCAGTTTAAATATATTTTAGGTATATCACTATATATACTTTTACTTACTTTTAATTAAGAAAAACAATAATAAATTTGTAATTGAAACACGCGCACACACTTTTTCACATCCACCTTTTGGTTAAAGTCACACATTTCGACGAGTTTTATAAAAATCCACCGTGTAATGAGGCCATCTTGAACTGGCCTGTTGGAGCATCCGGACTCACCATAACACACAACACACCGCTAACAACAACTTTGTTTAATAGCTTATTTTTTTTTATCTATTTATGTAAACAATAAGTAAAAAAAAAACACAGTTTTCTTGGTAACTTTGAAGTAAAATATTTTTTCTAAAGTATTTCATTCACTAAACCGTATCGCGTTAGTTAGGTTTGAAACTATCTAGGAAGACAACAAGTGGCTCACTAAAGTGACCTCTAACTTGGTCGAAAGAATACGTACCTGTGTTACCTGTCTACCCACCCCCTCACCAACATCTGACCCCCTTCCCCTTCCCCTTCCTAGCAACACCTAAAACTCTCTCTTCACAGTTTTATTCCAGGTAGACGCATGCGCGCTGTTCATTCTTCGCTCTTTGCAACCGCCCCGCCGTCATTCAACATCCCTTTAGCGGCGAACTATAACAGTTTGAGAACGGATCATTCACAAACTATTATATATTTATCTTTTCTAGTCAGGATATGCAATAATTAGTAAACCTTAACGCGTTTATTGGAGTATTTGTTCTTATTTTCAGAACATTACAAAGTACATGTTTTTTTAAATTCGTTTACTATTTTAACGTTTTTTACGTTTTTTTTATAAGTCTTGTCTGACTTTTAACGAAACGAATGACTACTGCAAATTGTTCTAATTACTTAAGAGAGATAGTTGAGAGATTACTTCATATTTTTAAATTTAATATATACATATATATAAATATATTTATAAACAGTTGATTTTGTCTAGGCAACCGTTTTAGAAAGACCAAATGATCCCATTGAAATTTTTTATGTAGATGTAAAGCTCGATAACCTATACACCAGTTCATGAAGAGTCATCCTAGTAAGGGCAATCGAAAAGGTGTTTTCGGGAAATTTGGCTTTAATCCAGACTTAACTGAAGAAACAACACTTAGGGAATACTTAGAGAAGGGTAACTTAATGCACCTAGTTATTTTTCTTACACAATACTGATACAATTTTTACTTTCAAAAAAGTTTTACTTTTTAAAGGAAAGTATTGTTTTCACGTCGATTTTTCGAAATTGGGTTTTCACCTGATCTACACGTTTTCAGACCTCCTGAGCCCAAAAACATGTTTTTAGCGATTGGTGTGTATGTGTGTGTGTGCGCGCGCGCGTGTGTGTGTGTGTGTGTGTGTGTGTGTCTTGAAACTTGAAAGTTAAGTTAGATACTACTACCGGACTTGACACAAACCTTTTCATCAAAATCGGTCAACCGGAAGTAGTAGTTTATTCGTGTCATTTTTCACTTTTTTGCGATTTTCTCAAAAACGGCTCTTTCGATTTTTTAAAAATTGCCTCATTTACTAAATTGTTTATGCTCTACAAGATAGGGTAGACGCCATGTCTGCTGACATTCTTGGAAAGGCTGTTTTCTCGTAAAAAAAATTGTTTTTTTAAAGATTGCGGCTTTAATATGCATTTTAGCGCAAAAATGTATCATAAACGTTGTAGACAATTTAACAACCTATAACTTTTATTTCAAACTTTTTTTGTATAACGCTTAGTTTAGCGGTAATTAGCAATTTTTTGTTTTTTTCACGGTAATGTGTAAAAAATGAATTTTTTAAAGATTTTAGTGTTAGTATGCATTTACGACAAAAGTTTATAAATCAAATTTATAGGAAATTAAAAGATCTATAACTTTTATTTAGAGTATTTTTCTCTGCAGAGCCTAGTTTAACGTGAAAGAGTGATTTCCGTATTTTTAAGCCAAACTGAGGTTGATTTTCATTTTGCATCCTTCACTCATGATCAAAATTAGGTTATGTTTATTGAGATTAGTTTTTTTTGATCATTTCTATTATTTTATTACTAATATTAGCTTATATTAATTATTGCATAATTGTTAATTATTTGCATTGGCAAAAGAAAGTTGTGTGTTTCACAACAGATTTTTTTTTATAACGTTACAACTAAGTAAAGTTGTCGTGGTACATTGTCAAAATCAAAATTATACTATTTTTATGCCAGTGAAGTACAATAAAACCGGATAAATATAACTACTAGAAGACTTAAATGCTTTTAACAAAAAAAACAGATTGTCATTTAATATTTACTATTAATTACTAAAGTATAGTATATTATCATACTTTTAGAAAAGTTTTTTTTGAACTTGATGAAGAGAACTGCGAAAAGATTTTAAATAAATCTTTCTTTCAAGGAATAACTGGAAAGAGTCTGTGAAATTTTTACCAGGATTGTTTTATAACATTGAAGTGAAAGTTGGATAATTGACGATTAAAAGCGATGGATATGTGACTATGGAAGTGAATGCAGAAAATCAGCAGAACTGAAATAAAAACGACTAAAAAGATATTACATGAAGTACTTGTTAATATCGGATGCAGAAGAAAATTCATAGCAACCTTGAAAAGATTGTAACAAAATAATGACAGATTAATAGCAATCTTGAATAATAAATTGGGCACATTATGAGACACAATTATTCCGTTGTGAATATTTTTCACGGAAGACATGGTAAGAGAGGAAAGGGAAGGCTGAGAAACAAGAACTTAAAAGGGTTAATGAAGGAAATAAAATTCAATAAGTACGTTATGTAAGAAACTCGTAAATGTAGCTTCAAATCCTTAAGATTAAAAATTAATGAAAAGAATATATAATGTTACACCATTAACAGATCCGTGGTTTTTTCATGAAATTACAATGTTCGCTCATAATATTTTTTGAATTCTCATTCAGTGATGAAGATTTAGAGAACTGCTAAATTCATAATCCGTGTCAAGACTGAATGAGAGTTGATGAATACCTTTTGCTTACTGAAAAGTTTAATAAATTAATAAACCTTAATAATTTATGAATTACAAATATAATTTAAACTATAATTCAATTCCACTTTCTTTCTTACAGAAGGCATTTGGAAAGTGTTATTAGATCTTTTTCACCCAAATTGTTGTACGTAATTCACTTGCATTTCTTCTAATGAAACTTATTTTAGGATGGTTTATAAGATTTTAATATAACCAGTCGTGTAATGCCAAATTTAGGAGCGTATGGCTTGCAAGTTCAAAATATAGATTTAAAGACGTGTCGAATTGTGCATTGTAAAAATAATAGATTCCAAAACAGATGAAATGTAACAGTTGATTATAGGCCACAAAAAAAACGAGAAACTGTAAGGTAATCTAGCTTCTCAGAAGCACGTACACTTCTAAGAATTAAACGTTTATACATGACTAAAGAAACGTTGGCTCTTTCGCAAGATTCAGAAAAAGTAATTAAGTGTATGATGGGAGCTAACAACTAACCTCGCGCACTCTATTTAAAAAGCTTCCATTGCTGTTGTTCCTTCAATGTACATTTTTAATGTGATATGTTGTTGTTTAGATTTATCAGCCGAAAGACTGGTTTGAGCCTCTAAAGAGTTTCCTAAGTAAAACGAGGAGTGAGGTGCTTTACCTTGCCTTCCTCACTGAATTGAAAAGTATGCTCATCAGCTTGCCAGGCTCTCTGAAAAGCATCTACTTTCCACCCTGCAAATGACACCTTCATTTCATTCGCCATGGGGTTGAATAATGAAATTCATTACTCTCAGAGGAGATAACTCTGACTAGAGTCTTTTCCACCTTTACCTCATCTTTTCTAAATGCTTCAGTCATAATTGGCTGACCATGCGATAAGAAACAGAACTATTTTTTTAGCCCTGGAACTAGCAGATTGAGTGCAAATACTTTAACACTCCACCTGCCTGTTATGGGCGGTCATAATATATTTAAAGAAAAATAAATTTTTACAGAATTTAAATGTAAACAATACAACAAACAAAATTGATTACTAAGTTGCTAATCACAACACTAAGGTTTTTTTTTAAAGAAACCCTACTTACGGAGGTAGATAATAGCAATAGATTGCCGCAAGCTTCAATAATTTATAGTAATCTGTATTCGTTTAAAAAAGCTAAAAAAAACTTCATATGAAACATTTTACAGTGTTTTAAAAATAAATGTTTAAGTAAACGCTGAGGTAAATAAATTGTGTATTATTTGGCTGCAAGTATTAGATAACACGCCTATTGAAGCAAGCCAATAAGTAGGTAGGTAAGGAGTAGTAATTTTTATTTTTATTTTATTTTTTATTTATTTTTTTTTTATTTTTATAGACCTACTATTTTTAGTAGGTCTAATAAAATGTATTTGTATTTGTATGAAATGTATTTATCATAGTTTTAAATGTTTAGTTTTCATTTTGACATACCCTACGCTATACTCCTATTTTGCAGTCCCTTGGATACAGCTAACAAAAAAAAATTGACGGGCCTCTCGCCACTTTCCCGTACAACTTGAAACTTTAAGTAAATGAAGAAACCTAATCATTTTTTGCCCGTAACTTTAATTGCACTCGATCTACTAGTTCCAGGGCTACAAGAAAAGTTCTGTTTCTTATCACATGGTCAGCCGATATGACTGAGGCATTGAAGAACAGGATAGGTAAAGGTGTAAAAAACACTTAGAGTTATCTTCTCTGAGAGTAATAAATTTCATTTCATTATACAACAGACCCTGTGGTGAATGAAGTGAAGGTGTCACTTGCAGGGTGGAAAGTAGATGTTTTTTTGGAGAACGCGGCATGCTTACAAGCATACTTTTCCACTCAGTGACGAAGGCAATAAAAAAAACACCTCACTCCTCGTTTTACTTAGTAAAGCCTCTGGAACAGTAGTTCTCAACCTTTTTTGGTCACGGCACACTATCCTATGTAGAGAGTTCCCGCGGCACACTAACGTATGAGTTAAAACAAAAAAGTACCCAGAAATAGCAATGGAAGCAGTTAACATCCTGTTACATTTTTCAACCACCTACTTATGCGAGCTGTGCTTTTTGACGCAAGTACACATAAAAACAAGAAGAGCGAAAGATTTCACTCAGTTTAACAGGAAATACGTATGTGTTTGTCTTCCAATTCCACCACGAATTGAACTTTTATCTCAGAAGCGAAAAGCTGAAGTTCCTCATTAATAACTAGTCTAATCTTTATAAACTAATAAATAAACTAATCTTTTGCTGTAAGGCGTAAGCAAATAAATCACCTATATTATAAATTTAAGTTTTTAAATAATATTTTTCTCTTGTTCTATTTTTTAAAATAAATAGAGTGAAATTAATTTTTATCACAAATATCGCAAAATCTCAGGAGTTTCGTGGCACACTTAATTAATCTCGCGGCACAGCCGTTGAAAAGCTCTGCTCTAGAGGTTCAAACCAGCCTTTCGGCTGATGGCCTAAACCACAACTAATAATAATTGCAAAGCTAAGCTTATAAACAACAATATTTTGTACGGATAATTTTATATACGGTACGAAAATAATAAAAAGTTGAAGTCATTGTTCATTTTAACAGTCGAACTACACTATTTTGCAATTGAAGAATCAGAATTATGCTGTTTAACGTAGTCATTTTGTTTTTAAAAATTTCCTATAACAGGCAAGTGATGTTAAATTATTTTCATTCAATCTGCTAGTTCCAGGGCTACAAAAAATAGTTCTGTTTCTTATCACGTAGTCAGCCAATTATACGAATGACTGAACTATTTAAGAACAGGAGGTAAAGGTGTAAAAGACACTAGTCAGAGTTATCTCCTCTGAAAGTAATGAATTTCATTATACAACCAGACTCTGAGGTGAATGAAGTAAAAATGTCATTTGCAGGGTGCAGAGTAGATTCTTTTCGGAGGACCTGGCATGTTGATAAGCATAGGCTACTTTTGTGCTCAGTTAGGAAGGCAATGATAAACCACCTCACTCCTCGTTTTACTTAGTAAAACCTCTAGAGGTTCAAACTAGCCTTTCGGCTGTTGACCTAAACAACATGTTTTTAAAATTCAGAGAATTTAAATTTTCTAAAACTGTTCTTTTAAATCTTATTCCCGAATTTCTGATTATTAAATATTCTCGATGATTAAAGTTTTAATGATTAAAGTATTAATTTAACTGTATTAAATTAATACAGTTTTTCAAGTAAATTAAAATCAAGTAAATTTATATTTAATATAAATACTTTTGCCGGTCATACAATAATACAGCGGAAGGAGAATCCTCCACAAAAATTGATTTATAGTCCGGCGCTAACTATGTGTACAATTTCATTATTCATTTACGTGGCCGATATATTATTGGTACATAGGTATACTCTGCTACCGTATAATTTATATTTCTTAATTTTTTAAACTAGAGACTGCATTAAAAAGAAAATATATTAATAAATATAGTATTTTAAAAATAAATACAATCGTCTCACCGTTATTACAACTTAGGCCAAGATAAACAGGCGTATGTATCTATTAAGACGCCGTTACCTGCGTGGAATTTTATAATTACCGTTATACAAATTGAAAACTAGTAAGTCGGTATATTTATTATAGAAGGCCTATACTGCAATAAGCTATCTATCATTTATATGACAACTTGGTTGACATAATTAGACCTATCGGACATTTATTACTGGCAAAAACGACAGATAGCGACTTAATTTATACTCATTCAGGACCTCGTTGTGACAGGACCTTAAATCATATACCACAACTTCATAAAGGGTTTCCATTTAAAAAAAAAAAACTATAAATAAAAAAAGCAAAGAAGATATATTTCTATTAATGACAATAATTCATTATTATCTGTTGTAAAAATCTGGTGTGAGCACTCACACGGCTTTCTCTTGTCAATGTAAATAATTAAAAACAATGTAAATAATTAAAAATATAATAAAAAAAATATATTTTTAATTATAAGCTATGTAAGCTATGTTTAATTATAAGTAAACAATGAAAAATAAAAATATAACTTAATTTGAATCATGAGTGAATAACGCTAAATGAAAATCAACCTCTGTTGGACTTTGATTGTGATGATCAAATACAGAAAGTCACTAATTTATACGCTAAACCAAGCGCTGTAGAAATAAATTCTGAATAAAAGTTGTAGATATTTTTACAACTTTAATTATATTCGCATGAAAAACAATAATTAATACTCCCTAAACGGAATTCACGGTTATGTTCTTACTAAAAACGCTATCATAATCCCTGATCATTTTCCACTAATTTAACTAAACGTTTATTCAGTGAAAATTAATTAATTCAAAGTAAATTAGTCACAACCTTAATTAATTCAATCATAAAAATATTACATAAGCTTTTGCCCTAAAATGCATACAAGGCTGTAGTCTAAAAAAAACAATTTTTGCTTCGAGAGCTCAGGTCCTGATGAATTTCAGCAGGCATTCCGCCTACCCTGTCTTGTAGGACATAAAAAATAAGTAACTGAGGGATTTAAAAGAAAAAAAATAGAAGCAGGTTTTGAGAAAATTGCACGAATAAATTACTACTTCCGGTTGATCCATTTTAATGAAAATATTCGTGTCGGGTTCCCATGGTACTTTGGCTAAGTAAAGCTAAGTTCCAACTTTCAACTTTGTACCACATTCAATTCTTCGAATATTTTGCAAACACGCGCTCGTATTGAAATGGCTACGCTGACATTTCTTAACAAGAAACATCTACTTGGTAACAATACAATTTTTACTTTCTCTTACCTATATCAATATATAGGAAGGAAAGTATTGTTTTCATGTCGATTTTTCAAAATCGAGTTTTCACCGGATCTACACGTTTTCAGATCCCCTGAACCCAAAAAACATGTTTTTAGCGATTGGTGTGAGTGTGTGTGTGTGTGTGTGCGCGCGCGCGCGCGCGCGCGTGTGTGTGTGTGTGAACAGAATATCTCAAGAACAGAACATCGTACGAACTTGAAACTTAAAACGTAAGTTACATACCACTACCGGACCGGACACGAACATTTTTATCAAAATCGGTCAACCGGAAGTAGTAGTTTATTCGTGTCATTTTTCACTTTTTTGCGATTTTCTCAAAAACTGGTTCTACAATTTTTTTTAAAATCGCCTGATTTACTAAATTTTTTTATGCTCTACAAGATAGGGTAGGCGCCATTTCTGCTGAAATTCTCGGTGAGGCTGTTTTCACGTAAAGAAATTGTTTTTTTAAGATTACGGCTTTAATATGCATTTTAGGGCAAAAATTTACACAATAAAAGTTGTAGAAAATTTAAAGTCCTACAACTATTATTTCAAACATTTTTTTTGTAAAACGATGAGTTTAGCGGTAATTAGCGATTTTCTGTTTTTTTTCTCACGAAAACGTGTGAAAAATCGATTTTTTTAAGACTTCGGCCTTAGTATGCATTTTAGGACAAAAAACCATATAATCACATTTATAGCAAATTAAAAGATCTACAACTTTTATTAAGACTATTTCTCTCTACAGAGCCTAGTTTAGCGTGAAAGAGTGATTTTTCGTATTTTTAAGCCAAACAGGTCGATTTTCATTTTGCGTCTTTCACTCATGATTAAAATAAGGTTATGTTTTTTGAGGTTAGTTTTTTGTTTATTTCTAAGGTTTTATTACAAATGTTAGATTATATTGTTTAAATTATTTGCATTGGCAAGAGAAAGTTGTGCGAGTGTTTCACGCCAGATTTTATTTCATATAAGACATAATTTTGTAAAGACATAAAGTCTACTCGGTCCTGCTGCACAGTGCAGAAAATATGGATTTACAGTATACAGTCGATGAATCAGTTAGTAGCTTTTGAGATGTGGGTATTCAGAAGAATGCTCCGGATTTTGTGGACTGGTCATGTTACCAACGTCAATGTTTTCAGACGTATGGGTCTATACTATAAGTTGTTGTTGTTTAGGTGATCAGCCAAAAGGCTGGTTTGAACCTCTAGAGGTTTTACTAAGTAAAACGAGGAGTGAGGTTGTTTACCATTGCCTTCCTCACTGAGTGGAAAAGTACGCTTATCACCATGCCGAGCCCTCTGAAAAGCACGTATTTTCCACTCTGCAAATGACACCTTCACTTCATTCACCACAGGGTCTGGCTGTATAATAAAATTCATTACTTTCAGAGGAGATAACTCTGATTAGTGTCTTTTACACCTCTACCTCTTCTGTTCTTAAATGATTCAGTCATTTAATTGGCTGACCATGTGATAAGAAACAGAACTATTTCTTTTAGCCCTGCAACTATCAGATCGAGTGTAAATAATTTGACACTCCACCTGTCTGTTATGGGCAGAACTATAAGTTGCTATAAGTTGCTATAAGCTATAAACTATAAGTTGCTGAACATAATCAACAGATAAAATACTGCCTTACCGTGGTCACTCACTCTATTGAGGGTGACTAATTATAGACAAGATTTTCCAGAGTTATTGCCAATATTCAATGATGGAATCCACACTCTAAGAAGTATTGTTCATATCTTTTTAATTATTGGTTTTATCAAATTTGCTTCTCATTAATAAAAACGTAAAGTATTTTATTACAAACAAATCTGGTGTGAAACACTCACACAACTTTCTCTTGTCAATGCAAATAATTAACAATATAACCTAACATTAGTAATAAAACATTAGAAATAAACAAAAAACTAACCTTGATAAACGTAACCTAATTTTAATCAAGAGTGAAAGACGCAAACTGAAAATCTAAAAAATTGACTTAAAAATAAGGAAAATCACTCTTTTACGCTAAACTAGGCTCTGTAGATAGAAATATTTTTTATAAAAGTTGTAGATTCCTATAAATTTGATTACATACACTTTCGTCGTAAAATGCATACTAAGGCTGAAATCTTCAAAAAAATCCATTTTTTACACATTTTCGTGAAAAAACCCCCAGAAAATCACTAATTACCGCTAAACTAAGCGTTATACAAAAAATGTTTGAAATAAACGTTGTAGGATTTTAAATTCTCTACAACTTTTGTTATATACATTTTTGCGCTAAAATGCATATTAAAGCCGCAATCTCAAAAAAAGTATTTTTTTACGAGAAAACAGGCTCCCCAAGAATTTCAGCAGACATGGCGCCTAACCTATCTCGTAAAGCATAAAAAATGCAGTAAATGAGGCGATTTTCTTTTTAAATCGTAGGAGCCGTTTTTGAAAAAATCGCAAAAAAGTGAAAAATTACACGAATAAACTTCCGGTAGACCGATTTTGATGAAAATGTTCGTGTCGGGTCCGGCAGCAGTATCTAACTTAAGTTTTAAGTTTCAAGTTTGTACGATGTTCCGTTCTTAAGATATTCTGTCCACACACGCGCGCGTACACACAGACCAATAACTAAAAACATGTTTTTTGGTTCAGGGGTCTGAAAACGTGTAGATCCGGTGAAAACTCGATTTTGAAAAATCTACATGAAAACAGTATCCACTTTCCTTCCTATACATTCATATAGGCAAGAGAAAGTAAAAATGACACTTTACCTGATCAGATAAGTTGAAACGTACCTATCTAACATAGATTTGAAAAAATCTGGTGTGAAACACTCGCACAACTTTCTCTTGCCAATGCAAATAATTTACAATAAACCTAACATTAATAATAAAATATTAGAAATAAACAAAAAACTTACCTCAAAAACCTTATTTTAATCATGAGTGAATGATGCAAAATGAAAATCAACCTCAGTTTGGCTTAGAAATACGGAAAATCACTCTTTCTCTCTAAACTAGGCTCTGTAGAGAAAAATGCTTTAAATAAAAGTTGTAGATCTTTTAATTTTCTATAAATTTAATTATATACACTTTTGTCGTAAAATGCATACTAAGGCCGAAATCTTAAAAAAATCAATTTTTCACACATTTTCGTGAGAAAAAAAACAGAAAATCGCAAATTACCGCTAAACTAAGCGTTATACAAAAAATTGTTTGATATTAAAGTTGTAGAATTTTTAATTCTCTACAACTTTTATAATATAAAGTTTTGCGCTAAAATGCATATTAAAGCTGTAATCTTAAAAAACAACGTTTTTACGTAAAAACAGCCTCACCCAGAATTTCAGCAAACATGACGCCTACCCTATCTTGTAGAGAATAAAAAATTGAGTAAACCAGGCGATTTTAAAAAAAATCGTAGGACCAGTTTTTGAGAAAATCGTAAAAAAGTGAAAAATTATACGAATAAACTACCACTTCCGGTTGACCGATTTTGATGAAAATGTTCGTGTCGGGTCCGGTAGTGGTACGTAACTTAAGTTTCAAGTTTCAAGTTCGTACGATGTTCCGTTCTTGAGATATTCTGTTCACACACAGACACAGACACACACACACACACACACACACACAGACACACACACAGACCAATCGCTAAAAACATGTTTTTTGGGTTCAGGGGGTCTGAAAACGTATAGATCCGGTGAAAACTCGATTTCTTAAAATCGACATGAAAACAATACTTTCCTTCCTATATATTCATATAGGCAAGAGAAAGTAAAAATGGATTTACAGTGGACTCGCGCAAAACAAAATGCTGTCTGATATATTTGTACTTAAGTACGGGAACACCCTTTACATAAAGCAACAAGAATAGGAACTTTATGTTGAAATGATAAAATTTTAATATTTTGACTATGTATTTAAAAAATTTCTTTATATTAGTTTCATTGAAATGAGGCAATATTAAGGAAGAGTCTTTTCTCTATTTTTTTTATATATTTCTATCTTTATCTTTTAACCTATTTTTCAGTCACGTATTTATCAGTCGAGTCTGTTTCATTAATTGTCATGAATCTGCTTGAGTTACGTGTTATTTTTCATAACGCGGTTCTTTTATTTTGTTTTTGTTACATCTAGTAATCTACGATAGGCCTGCACATTTTCTGTGATACTGAATTACAATTTTAGCAGAAAATCATTTATATGTTTACATCCGTAAGCCTAGGGCTACTGTGCAGTAATAGAAAGAAAAATCATTCCAGTCGGTTGAATATTATGGATAATGTTTAGTTATAGTATAAAATTGGCCTATATTTGTTTACGTCTATAATCGGAATGTTTGTCGTTTGTTTTTTTCCGCTACCGATGATAAATCTGATAAAACAATATGACGTTTACTTTGTATTATTTGTCACGCATTGTGTTTATTTACTCCTCAAATCTTTAACAACATACATTCCTTACAAACGGATAGTTCTATAACATATTTTGTTTAGTTTTAATCATTTATATTGGTTGGACGTCGAGTACAGTACACTGTACTAAATATAGTATACAGTATACCTCGTTTATCCCTACTTCAATCCGGATAATCGAAAATCCGGAAAAACAGAGTGTAAAAGGAAAATTAACCGTTTATTTAAACCTATTTGGACAAAAACATACTACAATATAAACAAACTGTAGTATTATATAAAAATATTTACAGATGTTTAGTTTTTCTTTAGTCATTTTTACTTTCTCTTGCCTATATGAATATATAGGAAGGAAAGTATTGTTTTCTTGTCGATTTTTCGAAATCGAGTTTTCACCGGATCTATACGTTTTCAAACCCCCTGAACCCAAAAAACATGTTTTTAGCGATCGGTCTGTGTGTGTGTGTGTGTGTGTGTGTGTGTGTGTGTGTGTATACAAAATATCTCAAGAACGGAACATCGTACGAACTTGAAACTTAAAACTTAAGTTACATACCCTTACCGGACCCGACACGAACATTTTCATCAAAATCGGTTAACCGGAAGTAGTAGTTTATTCGTATATATTTTCACTTTTTTGCGATTTTCTCAAAAAGTGGTTCTACGATTTTTTTTTAAATCGCCTCATTTACTCAATTTTTTATTCTTTACAAGATAGGCGCCATGTTTGCTGAATTTCTTGGTGAGGGTGTTTTCACATAAAAACAGTGTTTTTTAAGATTACGGCTTTAATATGTATTTAAGCGCAAAAATTTATATAATAAAAAATGTAGAGAATTTAAAATTCTACAACTTTTATTTCAAACATTTTTTTGTATAACGCTTAGTTTAGCGGTAATTAGCGATTTTCAGTTTTTTTCTCACGAAAACGTGTGAAAAATCGATTTTTTTTTAAGATTTCGGCTTTAGTATTCATTTTATGACAAAAGTGTATATAATAAATTTTATAGAAAATTAAAAGATCTACAACTTTTATTTAGAGCATTTTTCTCTACAGAGCCTAGTTGAGCGTGAATGAGTGATTTTCCTTATTTTTAGGCCAAACAGGTTGATTTTCATTTTGCGCGTTTCTCTCATGATTGAAATAAGGTTAGTTTTTTATTTATTTCTAATGTTTTATTACTACAGTTAGTTTTATTGTTACTTATTTGTACTGGCAAGAGAAAGTCGTGTGAGTGTTTCGCACCAGATTTTTTTGTTTTAGTTTTGTATGGCGTGCAAAACACGGTCGTGTAATCGTTTCTCCAAATTTTAAGCAAAAAATAACCGGGGAAAATTTGATCTTAACGAGTCAAAATGTTATTTCATGGTACGTAGAAGTAATTTCCTTCTACAATTCGATTAAAACCGAGAAAGAATGTGCTAAATTTCAGAACTGTAGAATTTATAAAAGTAATGTGCTCTATATCATGTTATACTGTCACTTAATAAAATGTCTACCGGCAGTTGGTTATCCAGAATTAGAGTAAATAGGCCTACTAGTTTATAATAAAACTAATCTATAAATAGTTTTCCATATATAGAAATAAATAAGACTAGCTCTTACCGTATTACTTGTGTAGGTTACTAGACGTAGGCCTAACTGCAATGTATGTCATATTTCTATTTAGATAATATAATACATAAGCCTATTCTATTCTGTGTATATTGTTTTAATTCATTTACGTGCGAATTATTATTTATTTTGCATTGTTTTCAATATATTGCGTAACTATTTAAAATTAATTAAACCGTAGATCAGTACACCCTGTAACTGCGCGCTTCCCCTAATTTTTCATTCAAGAACCAGGATATCTTCTTGTCAAAAGCTTCTGAAGAAAGGTTGAAATCACAATAAAGATTACCGTATTTATAAATATTTTATCGTTTAGGATATTTTACGTTTAGTAACTTTTAACATATCTAGAAAAAAGTTTCTGTTCACACCCTCCCCATACTTTAACCTTTTATAGGTTAATGTTCTGCCCATAACAGACAGGTGGAGTGTCAAATTATTTACACTCAATCTGTTAGTTGCAGGGCTAAAATAAATAGTTCTGTTTCTTGTCACATGGTCAGCCAATTAAATGACTGAATCATTTAAGAACAGAAGAGGTAGAGGTGTAAAAGACACTAATCAGAGTTATCTCTTCTGAAAGTAATGAATTTTATTATACAGCCAGACCCTGTGGTGAATGAAGTGAAGGTGTCATTTGCAGAGTGGAAAATATGTGCTTTTCAGAGGGCCCGGCATGCTGATAAGTGTACTTTTCCATTCAGTGAGGAAGGCAATGGTAAACCACCTCACTCCTCGTTTTACGTAGTAAAACCTCTACAGGTTCAAACCAGCCTTTCGGCTGATGACCTAAACCACAGGTTAATGTTATAATATTAGACCACCGTACAAAGTACAGTACTTGAATGGGCAATTCATTTTTATTTTCCTTTTTAACTTTTATGATATTTATGTTACTTAATTATGCACTTTGACATATTTAAAAACAATTTTGAGTAGGTTTTGTGTTAGAAAAGATTGTCCTTTTTATTTAGCTACCAAGCTTCTCTGCAGTTAACAGTTACAAAGTGATAAGAGTATTACAATTCATTTATTTATGCTAGTGCCACAAATATCATATAAATCGAATAATAGCTATAAAATAAATAAAATAGACTTTGTTTTATTATACTAATGTTTAATACTGATATTTGCAAAATAAAACCATTTACAATCACCGAAATGGATAGTGTCTTCATGTAAGGACAATTTTCAAGTAGAGTGCAGCACCAGCCACACAAACATTTTTATTTTGATGTGTGCATAAAACAGAACTCCAAGCGTTTACGAATATACCCCAGCATTCCTCGTCGTGTAACGTTCAAATTTTTTCATTTACAACCCGAAAACTTATTGTCCTTACTTTCGACCACCATCCATTTACAAGATTTTATGAAAATTGATTCGCCCTATAAAGGGTTAATTGTAGAATATTTCTTTATCGGTTCATTCTTTGTTGTGCGTTTGTTATTCATGGAGCCCCTTGAATTCAGTAATCTGTACTGGTATGATACGATATGTATTCTCGATTTATTCCAAAGTTTTCAAGGTTTTTTATGGAGTAACAACCAACTGTGAAACTTTAGCAAGAACGGGAATGTCCACGGAGCTCGGTTAAGTAGATACTTTCATTAATGATAATAATGATAAACCTAGAAATAGGTTGCTTATTAATTTAAAAGTAAAACTAACGAAGTTTACTTCTTAAACTTATTTGATTGTACTCATCCAGACTGTACTGTAAGTGAAACCCCAAACCCTGTTAAACAACATTATTTTACTCTAATTTTTTTTTTTTTTTTTTTTTGAAAACTGACTGCTCTGATCAGGACATTCCGGTAACCGGACTTGGAACTGCCCTGGTCAAACCATGACTTATTTTGGTTTTTTGTCCAAGGGTTATGCAGGTTACGACTAATACCGACGGTGAAAAGTAAAAATCCCAGACCTAACCGGAAATCAAACCTGGGATCCCGGGTTCACAAGACATTGCACTGACCGCTGCACAATTTGCCAGCCTCAAATCCTGACGTATAATTTAACGAGTAATTGCGCCCATGCTCCGCGCAGGCCTATTTGTAGCCTCAGAAGGTCCGTTAAATAAACTGCATAATTACTTTTCCCGGTTTCACTCCACACTTTACTTTCTAAAGAACCATTTTAAAATATACCGGGTGTCCCACGAAAAGGTTGCTATTTTTGAATTAATATGCCGGACGTATCGCACACTCTACAGTCTGGAAACTTTACAGTTATAATAAATAGATTTGTATAAAAGTACCCTTGAGTTTTATTTGCTTATGATTAATCAAAACAAAATGGCGGAAAGTAATTTTATTTGCATAACGATTTCAAATTGGTGATTTGTTACAATGTTACTTAAGTAATAAAATGAAAGAAATATGAAAGTGATAAATTATTAATGAACGCAATTTGTTTCATTAACCTTTATTTGAACTGATGTCCATCAATAGCTATGCACTGATAGAAACAAAACAAAATTGAGTCATAAGCATTTTTGAAAAATTACCGAGCTATCAACAGCAGTTCCTCTTCAATCAACCTCATTTACTCATCGTCTGTTGCAATGGTGTGAGAATAATTTGTTTTTCCTTCAAAAAGCCCCATAGGAAAAAATCGCAAACAGACAAGTCTGGTGATCTTGGAGGCCAGTCCATGAGACCACTGCCACGACCTATCCAACGGTTAGAAAGATTTTGGTTAAAACCGCTTTGGCCACATTAGCATAATGTGGAGGAGCTCCATCATGCTGGAAAAAAACGTCCTGCATCTCCGCCTGAGAAAGATTAGAAACTACGTAATTAATTTAACTTGATGCGTATTTGTCTCAAGTCATTGTCTGATGGGATATGATTTGGAATGGCAAAAACAGCGGTTTTTATCTATCTGAATCCTATTGTAAATATAATTGGTTTTATCCACAAGATTATTGTTCATTTTTGATATTATTTTCTTATTCCACCATTTTGTTTTGATTAATCATAAGCAAATGAAACTCGAGGGTACTTTTTTACATATCTATTTATTATAACTGTAAAGTTTCTAGTCTGTAGAGTGTAAAATAAAAATACGTCCGGCATATCAATTCAAAAATAGCAATCTCTTCGTGGGACAACCGGTATATGCCGATTTCTAGAATTGCAGCATTTTGGGAAAAGAATACAATAATATTTATTACTTTGGAGAAAGTAAACTCTGCAACATAATAGGTCCAAAGATTGTAACCGGACAGTACATATTATGAGGAAGAGCAGAACTACACAAGAAAAACGAACGAAAAACAGAAACGATCGGTAAAAAAAGACTAAAATTCTATGGACACTTGTATACAATGGATGACAAACAAACATGACAGAACAAATTTTTAAAAACGCTAAACGATAAATCTAAGAGTCGAATAAATGGTTTAAAAAATCAGAAAGGATGTTAAGAAAATTGGAATATACTGAGGAAAGATAATAGATCGAATCCAGGTACAGACTACTGATTACTGGTTCGATGGGCTTTTAAGAAGAACAAAAGCAGATATAGGATTGGCGGATGTGTGGAGAAAATCCTACAGTGAAAGGATGCTTAGTGTGAGCTACAAAAAGAACTTGGAGAAACGTATCTTTACCCGGTCTAAAATCCCTTAGGAATACGAATTTGTGAACAATTTATGTAAGCGTGCCGACAGCAACACGTCCATTGCACGTTATTTTTATAAATACTGTAATTGCTTTTCTCTATCGATATCCGGAACCTAATGTTTCACCACTGAATTTCTTAATGAAGTAGAAAGTTCGTACGTAGTATTTTGCAGGTGAATCAAAACACTATTTAAAAATCTAATAATAACTTTTTAATTACCATCATAATAATAACAATAAAAGGACATAACTATAGTAATTAAGTTAAGAAGAATTTTAATAATCTGTGCATAGATATTAATTTCTGAATAAAAATAAAACAATGATTTATTTTATTTTACAATCACCACCACAATAAATAAATGATTTATTTTAGACAACCACCGGGTTGGTCTAGAGGTAAAATCGTCGCCAAACTCAGCTGTTTAACAGCTGATTTTCGTAGACGAAGGTTCCTGGTTCAAATCCTAGTAAAGGTAGTTACTTTTATGCGGATTTGAATGCTATACAGTGGTTACCGGTGTACTTTGATGGTTGGGGTTCAATTAACCATACTCTCTCAGGAATGGTCGACCTGAGTCTGTACAAGACTACACCTCATTTACACGTCATACAAATCATTCTCATCTCATTGGGTCATGGGTTTGCTTATTGTTCTGAATTAAACAGATTGCAACGTACACAAATTAGGGATTACAAAAAAAAATTATTTTAAGTCGCATAGACTAAATATCTTGTTTATGAGCAACTGCTTAGGTTGTGAAATATTTGGTTTTAACATGTAATCATTTTCATACCCTAGCAGGAGATTGAACTCGAGACCTTCCTCTTTGTAGTCCAGTACGCTAACCACTGAGCCACGAAGGCGGCCTTATTTGATTTTTGCATTTTTAGAATTTTCTTCAGCATATATAACGATGCCAAAATAATATTTAAGATTTCCACTATGCGAACAGATATTAAATAATTAAGAATTGTTAAAATGTTTAAATAATGCCTTACTTGTTTATTTCCTTTCTTGACTGGTCCCTTGGTGTAGTGTAGTGCAATTGACTTCTATGTCAGGGATCTCGCGTTCGATTCCCGGTTAGGTCTAGTTTTTCATCATTAATTTTTATTTATCACCCTTCACCGACGGTATTAACCTTAATGTGCATAACAGCCAGACGTAAAACAAACAAAAATCCGATCCGTTAACAAAGAAAGCATTTTGGGACTAATTACTAGTTCCTTCTTCACCGTATTCAGATGCTACAACTTAGTTGCTCAAAGAGAAAGCGGAAAACTCTCTTTCTCAAAACCTTTCGAAAAACTTGAAATCTTGCAGACACACGAAGAAACTCCACTGGAGGACCCTGTTCAAATTTATGCCAACTCACGTCAAAAATCTAGCCAAACGTAGCCACCAAATTGGCTGGCTGTTGATTTGGCAATGACAAATAAATAGAAAATGTTTAACTCTCTTAAACTCAGCTTCCGATGTTTTGAATGTCGAATTAACTTCATAAGAATATGAAATACAATAAATTGTTGGGCGGTTAAACATAAAAAATGTTTGGTAAGAGCTTGCTCTGCGCTATTGCCACACCTTTTTTAATCACATTTTTTGGATTAATTTATAAAAACATTTCTATGAACCATAATGATCATTACAATAAAAATTCTTACATAATTCAGTCTGATTCATATTCGTGACCTAGATATTTTTTCTCATTGCAAAATAACAATATTGATAAAATTAATCGCATTTCCAATAAGATGTGATTAAAATTAATTGTATTCCGATAAAGTAACACAGGCATTTTTAATAATCTCGACATTATTTGCTTAATTTTTTCTTTCTTTTTTTATTGAAACGAGTATAAATTTGAAGGTGATTTATAATATTAGTATTTTATTTCAGTGGGTTATGTAAGAGGACCTGGCTTGCTGATAAGCATACTTTTCCGCTCAATGAGGAATGCATGATAAACCACCTCACTCCTCATTTTACTTGGTAAAGCCTCTAGAAGTTCAAACCAGCAAATGATGACCTAAACAACGTACTAATATGAAGAAGTTACGTTTGTTTATTTTTTGTACGAGGTAATCTCGATCTTGGGTTCGAATCCCATTTAGGCACGGCATATTTTCATACGTTACAAAAAAAATAATTATTTCATCCTTCACCGTCTGCATTAGCAGTAATTGCAGAACAGTCGGACGTTAAACCAAAAAAAACGATGTAATCTCAAAAAACTAACCAACCTATTTCAAAAATTCTGTCTCTGTTGGAAAGCTCAGAGCTTCCTCTGTAACGTAAACTACATGGTATTACGTAATTTTTAATTTTTTTTTAAAACTATTCGTGATTGGTAAAATGAAGTCATCTTTTATCTTGTTTGTTCTGTGTAAGGTTAGTTCTTCTATCTGCTTGTTCCAGGGTTACAAAAAATAGTTCTGTTTCTTATCACATGGCCGGCCAATGATATGATTGAAGTATTTAAGAACAGAAGAGGTAGAGGTGTGAAAGACACTAGTCAGAGTTATCTCCTCTGAGAGTGATGAATTTCATTGTACAGCCAGACCCTGTGGTTAATGAAGTGAAGGGTGCATTTACAGGGTGGAAAGTAAATGCTTTTCAGAGGGCCTGGCATGCTGATAAGCATAGGCTACTTTTCCACTCAGAGAGGCAACGATAGGTTTATCGTTGCCTCACTTACTTATCGTTTACCTCACTTTTCGTTTTACTTAGTAAGGCCTTTAGAGGTTTAAACCAGCCTTTGGGCTGATGACCTAAACAACAATATGTAAGAAAGTAAAAATAGATTTACATGACGAATTTACAAAAGAAATCCTAGGAAATAGTAAAATAATTAATAGACATTTAATAACATACTGTAATTTAATTAAACCTGTTGAAGGCTTCGGTAATAAATGTTTGGTTTTTATCATCACAATAATTTATTTTCTGTACCTTTACCGTATTCAAAACGAAATATATGTCTTGACCTAATTTTATTAAAAAATATTTGCTGTTACGAAAATTTTCCATTTTGAAAACCCATTTTCCGATTTCAATGAGAAAGTATCGAAGATCATCAAAATTCAGTGGTTGTTAATTGACGCTTAACTAAGTAGGCCTACTATAGAAAAAAGATTAAAATAAAACTTGTAGGTTTTTAATTTTCTATAACTTCAATTTTATACTTTCTTGCCCTAAAATGATTGAAATTAAGGCCACAATCTTAAGAAAACTATATTTTACTACAAGTGCATAGACCGCCACAAATATCTCCAGGTATGCCACTCATACCATCTTGTAGACTCTACAAGACTCTACAAGGTCTCTACAAGGACTCTACAAGGTCTATCTCTACAATGTAGAGCACAAAAAATATCATAAATGAGGCGATTTTTACTTTATCTTGCCTATGAATATATAAGAAGGAAAGTAACTTATTGTTTTCATTTCGACTTTTTGAAATCGAATTTTCACCGGAGATACACGTTTTCAGACCCCCTGAAATCAAAAAACATGTTTTTAGCGATCGGTCTGTGTGTGTGTGCGCGCGCGCGCGTGTGTGTGTGTGTAAGTGAATAATATATATCTAAAGAACAAAATATTGTACTAGGTTGAAACTTAAATTTAAGTTAGATATTACTAGAGGACTCGACACGAACATTTTCATTAAAATCGGTCAACCGGAAGTAGTAGTTTATTCGTGTCATTTTTAACTTTTTTGCGATTTTCTCAAAAACGGCTCCTACGATTTTCTTTAAAACCGCCTCATTTGTTACATTTTTAAACGCTTTTATTTAACTTACTCTTGGATCCATCAAATCTTGCAACTTAAAATTTTAATACTTCTACCGTATCAATATGAATCAAACTTTGCACACTTGTTTATCTTCGATGACAATACGCTGTGGAGGTGTTTGTAAAAAAAAATTTTAAAGTTTAAAAAAAATTTTAAAAACGCTTTTATTTAACAATTACTTTAAAAAATTAACTAAAAAGAAATAAAGAAAAAAATTTACAAAAAAAAATTTACAAAAAAATCACAGAAAAAAAATTTCAAAAAAATCAAAAAAAGAAATTAAAAAAAAATTTTTTTAAGAAACGCTATTATTTAACAATTAATCAAAAAGAAATGAACTAAAAAGAAAAAAAGAAAAAAATTTACAAAAAAAAAATCACAGACATTACAGTTAAAAATAAAAGCGTGGCGCATTAATATATATAATATTTATTGTAAAATATTCGTTGTAAAATATTATATATATTAATGCGCCACGCTTTTATTTTTAACTGTAATGTCTGTGATTTTTTTTTGTAAATTTTTTTCTTTTTTTTCTTTTTAGTTCATTTCTTTTTGATTAATTGTTAAATAATAGCGTTTCTTAAAAAAAAATTTTTTTATTTTTTTGTAATTTTTTTTCTGCGATTTTTTTTGTAAATTTTTTTTTGTAAATTTTTTTTATGCTCTATAAGATAAGATAGGTGCCATGTCTCCTGAAACTTTTGGAACGGCTGTGCTCTCGTAGAAAAAATGGTTTTTTTTAAGATTGCGGCTTTAATATGCATTTTAGCGCAAAAATACGTATAATAAAAGTTCTAGAAAACTTAGAAACCTACAATTTTTAATTCAAACATTGTTTTGTACAACGCTTAGTTCAGCGGTAATTAGCGATTTCTTTTTCACAAAATCTGTAAAAAATCGATATTTTAAAGATTTCAGCCTTAGTATGCATTTTACGACAAAAGTGTATGATCAGATTTATAGGAAATTAAAAGATCTACAACTTTTATTCAGCGCACTTTTCTCTACAGGGCCTACTTTAGCGTAAAAGAGTGATTTTTCCGTATTTTTAAGCCAAACTCAAGTTGATTTTAATTTTGTATCATTCACTCATGATTAAAATAAGGTTATGTTTTAGGAAGTTAATTTTTTGTTTATTTCTAATGTTTTATTACTAATATTAGGTTATAGTATTCATTATTTGCATTGGCCAGAGAAAGACGTGTGAGTATTTCACACCAGATTATTGCATTTTCTTTAACGACATAGACTTTATCTGGTTTTTCGAATATCCAGAAATCATTTGTTCAAACAGTTGGAGTTATATTGTAGACTGGATTAATGGAATTCTAATTTATATGGTAATATACCACATCTATGTAGGCCTAAGAGAAAGTAGAATAGTGATAAACTTTTAGCCCGGTACACGAGGCATTTCAGCTACACTGGTTCATAATAAATTTCAATAGGCTGTTTTAGTTACGTAATGCAAAGGTAATGGTTGATTTTTGTTATGCATTATATCTGTACGTCATTTAACCTAAGTGGTTCATCTATAGTGAAAGATGCGGCGGCGAGTGGAGTGACGAAGATCGAACAGACACCGTTTCAATCAGACCGAGAACTGAAGAGGGGGATAACCATCCCATCTAGTAGTAATAGTTGGTTAGCTGTTGATGCCCTTGACCCTGTCTTATGGATAGGCAGTGGCTGCACCAGTGAAAAAAATACCGGATCTTAACAAACAAAATTCCTGAAGTGAAACGACCATCTCCCCCTTTGGTTAAAACAGGAATCTTCTTCATTCTCCAACTACATCACAAACTCCTCTCTACTAGGGTAGCCGAGTCGTGGCAACGTTTATTATCTTCGTATATAGTACTGCCCGGCCGGTGCATTAATACAGCGACCTTGAAAAATATATCAACTGGGGGTTGAAATATACATCAACTGGAAATCACCTGCCACCATTTGATCTAACCTGCGATAATACATTTAAACCAATATAGTCCAAATCTCTACTAGTACTAATAGCACATTCCTCAAAATAGAAGACCTGTAAATAATACTTTTTTCATACCTTTCAGAAACTCTGGGTTTGATACCCGGCTAGATTTCGAAAATTTTAACAAATCAAAAACTACTATCACCGTTTCAAACCATCTCAACTACAGTCCGATTCACGAAAAAAAACACCTGTCTTTAAACAAGAATATCTTTTGAACCGTTGTATGTAAAAACAATTACGATTCATCAAATTAAAGCTTGTTTTATTGTTGGTTACAAGATATTCATTAACATTTTCGGAAATTAATAGTGTATTAAATATAACGAATTACTCATAAAAAGTACTCTGTTTTTAAGCACTTTTCCAGTATACCCAACTACAAGATACTATTACTTTGTTCACGCGTACTTTAAAATGTATAGGACTTCAATGTTAATGTAATCCTGTAACCGACAATAAAACAAACTTTAATTTGATGTATCGTAATATTGTTTTTACATACAACGGTTCAAAAGATATTCCTTTGCAGAACAGTCGGACGTTAAACCAAAAAAAAGATATTCCTGTTAAAAGATAGGTGTTTTCTTTCGTGAATCGGACTATAGTTTAATTTCATGTTTTTTAATTAACTTCAAAATATGCTCAGTCGATCACTGATCAAAACTTTTTTTGAATTATTAAGGAACGCTGATTTGGTAAGTGACTTTGTACGGTGAACAGGTGACATCCATGTATAAAGAAATACCACTATGTACTCTTCGTCTGCACAACTATTCACTCCAAACGTAAATAATTATAAAGCACTTATTAAATTCAATGATTGTTTGAGTACAAAAATTTCTCATTAAAGATAAAGGATTAAAATATATTTTTCGTCATCATTCTCTTGGCTGGTTTGATGCAGTTCTCCAAGTTGGCCTATCTTGCGCAAGTTGTTTCATATCTACATACCTGTAATACCCTACATCTTTTGTAATTTGCTTTATATTTTCTAACTTTCGCCTCCCCTACAATTCACTCCCTCAATATTACCCTCGATTATTGATCGAGATATACCTGGATCTTAAGATATGCCCCACTGCCCTATCCCTTCTTCTGGTAAGATGTTTCCATATACTTCTTTTTTTCATCCACTCGTCTAAAAGCCTCGAAATTTCTTATTTTGTACACCCACCTAATCTTTAACATTTCCTATAACACCACATTTCAAAAGCTTCTATCCTCTTCTTTTCAACAACCCCTATCACCCACGTTTCACTCCCGTATAATGCTACAATCCAAACATAGTGTTTTAAGAAATATTTCCTTATCTGTAAGTCAATGTTTGTAGTCAGTAAGCTGTTTTTCTTTTCAAAGGTTTTTCAAGCTTGAGCAATCCTACTTTTGATATCATTTGTGCTTCTACCATCCTTCGTTATTTTACTCCCTAGAAGCAGAATTTCCCAACTTCCTGAATGTCTTCGTTGCCTACTTTTAAATTTCCTATATCTTCTAAACCACTCTTGCTGCTGTACAGCAATTTCGTTTCGTTGTTATTAAAAGATATATTTTGTAACTGATTCCAAAATAGCACGTTTCATAGAACGACGAAGTGAATTTAAACAATTTATTTAAGTAGCCAACTTACTTATAAATACAATTTTATGTAATTTATTACTGAATTTTAATGTAAAATGGATGATGTTATAAATTGAACTAGCAGTTCAAATAGATCTGGTTCATTCTATTTTTTGGGAAATTATTAAACACACGTTTTGAGCTACCAGCGTTTTCCAGTAAACTAAATTTGATTACTAGACAGATTTCTCAAATCTGACATCAATCAATGATAAAAATCATTTCCCAGAATTTATACAAGCGTAAAATACTCGGCGAATTTATTTACTTTTTAAAACTGAATAAATTTTTCTAAAAACATAATTGAACAAGTAATGTAATTGCTACTAATATTTATTTTAAATTATAATTAAAATTTATTTTATAAGAATTTAACAAAAAAAAAAAATCTGGTGTAAACACTCACACGACTTTCTCTTGCCAATGCAAATAATGACCAATATAATCTAACATTTTAGTAATAAAACATTAGAAATAAAAAAAACTAACCTCAAAAAACATAACCTAATTTTAATCATGAGTGAATGATGCATAATGGAAACCAACCTTAGTTTGGCTTAATAATGTGGAAAATAACTCTTTTACTAGCTTACTTTTTAGCCCATTAGTAGTCGGTAGAGTGAATTTACATCGTTTTATGGTAGAGTACCTCATCATACATTTACTCATGACACTATAAAAAATAGGAAAGTATAGCTCATTCGAAATACGAGGTATGTCCAGAAAGTATGTTCCGTTTGGTAATAAAAAAAATTGTGTACAGATACAGAAAAAACATTTATTGCACAAAAATTTAGAACTCTTAAACTACTTTTCCACATAACTGCCGAATTTTTGCAGGCATTTGTCATAGCGTGGTACAAGTTTTTCTATGCCTTCTTCATAGAAGGTTGCCGCTTGTGTCTTCAACCAGTTGGAAACAGTTTCTTTCAGCTCTTCGTCATTATTGAAGTGTCCACCGCCAAGGAAAGACTTGAGATGTAAGAACAGATGAAAATCGCTAGGAGCGAGGTCAGGGCTGTACGGAGGATGATCAAACACGTCCCAGCCAAATCCCTGTAGGAGGTTTTTCGTTGCATTTTCAGTGTGTGGTCGAGCATTGTCGTGAAGAAAAACAACACCTTTTGACAGAAATCCTTCACTACGTCCTTCATTGTTCTGTCGGACCCATCTTCTCACCATTGAATCACTTATCGCATTTTGTCCGTAAACTTCGCAAGTTTGCCGATAAATTTCGATTGGTTTCACTTTTTTAGCATTCAGAAAACGAATCACAGATCTGATTTCACAAGCGGCGGGATTTTCAATCAACACCGACATTGTACACAAACACAACAAAGCGTAGGCGGCTGACAGCGATCTCAAAATGGCGCAGGTTTCTTCTTCTTGAAACAGAGCGTCTGCTGGGCATGCGCGGAACTGCGATCGCAGTGCTGCAGCGGATATAAATAGAAACGGAACTTACTTTCTGGACATACCTCGTATCATGATATTAAATCCCTGAATGGTGGTAACGTTTCTGAATAAAAGTCCCTTTTCGAAAGTAAAATTTATTGTATTGATGTAATATAATTATGTTGTTTAGGTCAACAGCCGAAAGGCTGGTTAGAACCTCTAGAGGTTTTACTAAGTAAAAACGAGGAGTGAGGTGGTTTACTATTCCCTTCCTCAATGAGTTGAAAAAGTATGCTTACCAGCATGCCAGGCCCTCCGAAAAGCATCTACTTTCCACCCTGCAAATGCATTCACCATAGAGTCTGGCTGTATAGTGAAATTCATTACTCTGAGTAATGTATTTTACACCTCTACCTCTTCTGATCTTAAATAGTTCAGTCACATAATTGGCTGACTACGTAATAAGGAACAGAACTATTTTTTGTAGCCCTGGAACCAGCAGATCGAGTGCTATTAATTTAACACTCCACCTGCCCGCTATGGGAAAAATATAACTACGTATATACTAATGCAAACAGTATTAGGTAACGACGTCGATTATCATTATTTTGAATTTTAGTTTAATTTTCAAACATATTTTCCCGAAAATTTTATTTTTCTAACTTTAAGTATCTTTTTCTCAGGTTTATTTAATATACTGGTATTGGATTTTTGTGTGTTATTCACCTACCCTCGTCATTATTATGGAATGTACAGTTTTACATATTGTTGTTGTTGCTTAGGTCATCTCAGCCAAAATGCTAGTTTGAACCTGTAGAGGTTTTACTAAGTAAATCGAGGAGTGAGCTGTGGTTTACCATGCCTTCCTCACTGAGTGGAAAAGTACACTTATCAGCATGCCAGGCCCTCTGAAAAGCATATATTTTCCACTCTGCAAATGACACTTTCACTTCATTCACCACAGGGTCTGGCTGTATAATAAAATTCATTACTTTCAGAAGAGATAACTCTGATTAGTGTCTTTTACACCTCTACCTCTTCTGTTCTTAAATGATTCAGTCATTTAATTGGCTGACCATGTGATAAGAAACAGAACTATTTATTTTAGCCCTGCAACTAACAGATTCAGTGTAAATAATTTGACACTCCACCTGTCTGTTATGGGCAATTTTACATATTATTAAAATTAAAATAGAAAAAATATTTCTCTTATTTTTATGGTCAGAATGGTATTTTTTTCAAAAAATTGTGAAAATTAAAATATAGTTAATCTAATTAAAAGTTCCACATTTAAATTATGCACCAAAGAATAAATCTTAATTTTAAAAAAAATTAAGTCTATATCTGTTGTGGTTGGTGAAAAAAGATACAAACGTTAACATTAAGACAGGTCTGATGACTGCCCTTTCCAGAAAAGAGATTTTGGAGACGGCCATGGATTGAAAATAGCCAATGTTCTCGGAACTCTTAAAAGAACTTGCAGCACAAGATCATCGAGAATATAGAATGTGTGTCACATTCTGACCGCTTCATTATTTAAATTGGCTTGACAATAAAATAACACAGAAAAAACTAAATAACACAAAAACTGATAAAGGTCTAGTACAATTTAAACAAAATCAAATCACTAAAGAAAATTAATAAATCACAAAAAGAATCAATAATATTTTAATTTCGTTCACTAGTCAAGACAAAACAGCAACACCCTTATCCGGTTTACACTGGTATAGTACCCGCAAAGTGAATTGTAGAGTAGTTGGAATGGTGGTGGGGGTTATTTTTAAGGGGCAAATGGTAGAATTACTTTGCTTCTCTAACAATCAATCACCCTACCTTACCCAAAGCGGAGCCCGGGGCAAATCTTTTTTGCAGGGTCTTTCTGGGAGAGATGAAATACCTTTTCCTTTACCACCGTCTTAGGTCATTAAGGGCGGGGCCCCTTCGGTCCCTTGGGTGACTGGTGCGGTCACCCGCCTTTAAGGCCAGAACTGTCAAAAATTCATTTTTTTCCAAAAACTCCGTATTTTCAAAGTCGAACAGAGGTTGACTTAATAAAAATAAAAGGTAAAATTAATAAATCCTGTTATATTTACTTTTTTTCAAATCCCGTCCGAATTAACCGGCTGTCTAACAAGCGAAGTCCGGATTAGTAGAATTCTACTGTAATATAGCTAGAAAAGCCTTTGAAATGAAAAACAGCTTACTGACTACAAACATTGATTTACAAATTAGGAAAAATTTCTTAAAACACTATGTTTGGAGTGTAGCAATATACGGTAGTGAAACGTGGGTGATACGGGCTGTAGAAAAGAAGATAGAAATTTTTGAAATTTGATGTTATAGGAAATGTTAAAGATAAGGTGGGTGGACAAGATAAGTAATTTAGAGGTTCCTAGGCGAGTGGATGAAAAAAGTATATAAAAACATCTTACCAGAAGAAGGGATATTACCGTCTGCATTAGCAGTAATTGCAGAACAGTCGGACGTTAAACAAAAAAAAAAAAAAAAAAGAAGAAGGGATACGGCAGTGGGGCATATCTTAAGACATCCAAGTATTGCTCTATCAATAATGGAGGGTAATATTGAGGGAGTGAATTGTAGAGAGAGGCAAAGGTAAGAATATTTAAAGCAAATTACAAAAGATGTAGGTTGTTACAGGTATGTAGATACGAAACGACTTGTGCAAGATAGAACAACTTGGAGAACTGCGTCAAACCAGTCGAGAGACTGATGACAAAAAAACTGTAATATACGAGTAAAATATTTGTTATCAGAGAACATATAGGTCATTTGTTCTAGCTAGAAGCTTTCCCTCCAACGCTGTGTGCCACTGAGCTGTTCTGTTTAGTGGTGGGGAAAGCACCTCGTAGTTGTAACAGTAGTATACAGTTAGAAAGAGAGGGAATGATCATTAAGTGAGAAGGAGACAACACTTGCCCCTTGAAACTATCCTTACTCTACCTACTCGCCCACCCCTTACAAGCTTCTTCCTAAAACAAATGTACCATTTCACAACCATCCAAGTTTTATCGTTGTTTTTCTCCGATATCTTTTATGTGTTAACTTGAATTTTAAATGAGACATAGTTAAATTAATTTATGTAATTGTGGTATTTTGGTCAGGTGGTTACTTTACCAATATGTTAGTCCAAAACGTGTTCCTTAACTTCTTAGTAAAACCAGAGTTATAGTATTTGTAATCGTTAAATTTTTGCGGCCGCGGGCCGGGGGCGGTTGCCCCGCTGGCCCTGGCCTAGGGTTGGCTCTACTACTATATTTCCATTGATTATCCCAACGATTTACAGAAATCTGAAAGAAATCGATTTTTCACACGTTTCATGAGAAAAAAACAGAAACTCGCTAATTACTGCTAAACTAAACGCTATACAAAAAAATGTTAGAAATAAAAGTTGTAGGTTTTTTAATTCTCTACAACTTATATTATATAAATTTTTGTGCTAAAATGCATATTAAAGCCGTAATCTTAAAAAAACTATTTCTTTACGCAAAAACAGCCTCACCGAGAATTTCAGCAAACATGGCACCTACCCTATCTTATAGAGCATAAAGAAATGAGTAAACCAGGCGATTTAAAAAAAAATCATATTACTAGTTTTTGAGAAAATCGCAAACAAGTGAAAAATTACACGAATAAACTACTACTTTTGGTTGACCGATTTTGATGAAAATGTTCGTGTCGGTCCGGTAGTAGTATGTAACTTAAGTTTCAAGTTTCAACTCTGTATTCCGTTCTTCAGATATTTTGTATACCCACACACACACGCGCGCGCGCGCGCACACACACACACACGCACGCACGCGCGCGCGCGCGCACACACACACACACGCACACGCACACGCGCACACGCACACGCGCACACGCACGCGCGCGCACACGCACGCACACACACACACACACACACAGACACACACACAAACCAATCGCTAAAAACATGTTTTTTGGGGTTCAGGGGGTCTGAAAACGTGTAGATCCGGTGAAAACTCGATTTCGAAAAATCGACATGAAAACAATACTTTCCTTCCTATATATTCATATAGGCAAGAGAAAGTAAAAATAAAATAAGTAATTTATCACGATTAAATTTATTTTATTTTTAAGAACACCGACAACGAGTGATACTCTCTAGTAAGCAATTTAAAGTTATTGTTTTTGTAATTTTATTATATTCGTAAATGTTTCACTATTTGTACCAACAGTTGTGAAAATAAAATAAAACAGTTAAAAAATATTTATTGTTTAATATTTTTACTTTCACTTGCCTATATGAATGTACAAGAAGGAAAGTATTGTTTTCATGTCGTTTTTTCGAAATCGAGTTTTCACCGGATCTACACGTTTTCAGACCCCCTGAACCCAAAAAACATGTTTTTAGCGATTGGTCTGTGTTTGTGTGAACAGAATATCTCAAGAACGGAACAACGTACGAACTTGAAACTTGAAACTTAAGTTACATACCACTACCGGACCCGACACGAACATTTTCATCAAATTTGGTCAACCGGAAGTAGTAGTTTATTCATGTAATTTTTCACTTTTTTGCGATTTTCTCAAAAACTAATCCTTCGATTTTTTAAAAAATTGCCTGGTTTACTCAGTTTTTTATTTTCTACAAGATAGGGTAGGTGCTATGTTTGCTGAAATTCTCGGTGAGGCTGTTTTCACGTAAAGAAATTTTTTTTAAGATTACGGCTTTAATATGCATTTTAGCGCAAAAATGTATATAATAAAAGTTGTAGAGATTGTAAAATCCTACAACTTTTATTTCAACCATTTTTTGTATAACGCTTAGTTTAATGGTAATTAGCGTTTTGCTGTTTTTTTCTTACGAAAACGTGTGAAAAATCGATTTTTTAAAGATTTCATCCTTAGTATGCATTTTACGACAAAAGTGTATATAATCAAATTTATAGGAAATTAAAAGATCTACGACTTTTATTTAGATCATTTTTGTGTACAGATCCTAGTTTAATGAGAAAGAGTGATTTTCCGTATTTTTAAGCCAAATTGAGATTGATTTTCATTTTTTTAATGTTTTATTACTAGTTTTAGGTTATATTGTTAATTATTTGCATTGGCAAGAGAAAGTTGTGTGAGTGTTTCACACCAGATTATTTGTAGTTATTAAAATAACAACAATATTTTAAGATTTATGTATAGATTTTTACGATTGAAATGCCTCTAAAATTAGCGAAAAAATGAAATCGTTGAACTAGTAGACCGAAGTTGACTAATAAAGAGTACAAGAACGCGTGGAACAATAGTAGTATATTCGAATAAAGCGGATTTGTTTTCCCGCTACGTAACTTATGCAATGCTAATTGCAGAGTGTTTAAATTGGGTGGGTAGGAGTGAAGCTTGATGCCTACTTAACAACTGCAGGGGTTAATTTCGTGGAATTTTTGAGAAAATATTGGAACAATTGGATTTTATTCACAGTTATTATCGTTAAATAACAATATCAATATTTTTAATATTGAAATACTAGTTTTTTCTTTCTTGTTTGTTTTTAAAAAGAATTAATTGATTTTTGCTTTCTCTTGCCTACATGATATATATGGGAAGAAAAGTATTGTTTTCATGTCGATTTTTCGAAATCGAGTTTTCACCGGATCTACACGTTTTCAGACCCCCTGAACCCAAAAAACATGTTTTTAGCGATTGGTCTGTGTGTGTGTGTGTGTGTGTGTGTGTGTGTGTGCGCGCGCGTGTGTGTGTGTGTGCGTGCGTGCGTGCGTGCGTGCGTGCGTGTGTGTGTGTGTGTGTGTGTGTGTGTGAACAAAATATCTCAAGAACGGAACTACGTACGAACTTGAAACTTGAAACTTAAGTTACATACCACTACCGGATCCGACACGAACATTTTCATCAAAATCGGTCAACCGGAAGTAGTACATTATTCGTATAATTTTTCACTTTTTTTGCTATTTTCTCATAAACTGGTCCTACAATTTTTTTTAAAATCGCCTGGTTTACTCAATTTTTTATTCTCTACAAGATAGGATAGGCGTCATGTTTGCTGAAATTCTGGGTGAGGCTGTTTTTACGTAAAAAAGTGTTTTTTTAAGATTACGGCTTTAATATGCAATTTAGCGCAAAAATTTATATAGTAAAAGTTGTAGAGTATTTAAAATTCTACAACTTTAATATCAAACATTTTTTTGTATAACGCTTAGTTTAGCAGTTATTAGCGATTGTCTGATTTTTTCTCACGAAAACGTGTGAAAAATCGATTTTTTTAAGATTTCGGCCTTAGAATGCATTTTACGACAAAAGTGTATATAATAAATTTTATAGGAAATAAAAAGATTTACAACTTTTATTTAGAGCATTTTTCTTTACAGAGCCGAATTTAGCGGGAAAGAGTGATTTTCCGTATTTTTACGCCAAACTGAGTTCGATTTTCATTTTGCGTCTTTCACTCATGATTAAAATAAGGTTATGTTTTTGAGGTTAGTTATTTGTTTATTTCTAATGTTTTATTACTAATGTTAAGTTTATTGTTAATTATTTGCATTGGCAAGAGAAAGTTGTGTGAGTGTTTCACGCCAGATTTTTATATCTATTTAACTTAAGTAATTTATTGTTTAGAACAACTAAGGTAAGCTTTGACTTCATTAGAGGTTATGAAGAAAGACTAAGAAAACCATTATATTTATGTAGACACAGCTAGATATTTTGGGAATCACTCTTGACAAATGACTCACATGGAATACTCTTGTTATTGTAGTTTAGATAATCAGCCAAAAGGTTGGTTTTGAACCTTTAGATTCTTTACTAAGTAAAACGACGAGTAAGGTGGTTTACATTTGCCTTCCTCACTGAGTGAAAAAGTATGCTTATCAGCATTCCAGGTTCTCTGAAAAATATCTACTTCCCACCCTGCAAATGACATCTTCACTTCATTCACCACAGGGTCTTGCTGTTTAATGAAATTCATAACTCTTAAAAGAGATAACTGTGATTAGAGTCTTTTACACCTTTACTTCCTCTGTTCTTAAATGTTTCGGTCATATAATTGGCTGGTCATGTGATAAGAAACAGAACCAATTTTTGTAGCCCTGGAACTATGGTTATACCAGTAGGATGTTGCAGTCCCAGTGCGCAAGTGTCAGGAAGTCGGGGTAAATCTCCACTACAAAATAGCCTCACTACCTTAATATGAAACTTTCTGTTGCCGAGTCTCTACTGCAAAATATTACAATGGTGGGGGTAATGCTTCATCGCCAAAGTTGACACTTGGAATGCTCGCACTGCAATTTTTGTATGGAATGCCTACAGCATGTACCATTGTAAAAGTACAATTGTACAAACAATGGGAGTTATGGTAATTCCTAATTACTATAACTTCCATTACTCAAAAATAACCCATTAAATAATGCTTGGGAAAAACCCCCATTGTTTGAGTAAAATACATTAGAATAGTAGTTAGACAATAAGTTGTAAATATCGCCAATAGTCAATCATCTGGTATTTTTTAGACGGGTATATTTCTCTCTGTGTTTTTGGGCCTTTCTTCCACCGACCAACTTTCAGCCAATCACTGGGATGGTTCTCCTTCCCGTTGGCTCTCCAGGTTGGTTGAAAAGTTGGTGGGAGAGAGAGGCTTGTTAACCAGAGGTTTCCTGGTTTAGACTCAGAAAATTTACAATCAGATTCCTCGGGACTTAAGAGTGGAACAGAGGAGTTGGTTAAGAAGGACCAATTTTGAAGAAGTGAGTAGGAGAACGAGGGTGACCAGGAGAACAAGTAGAATAAGGAGAAATGGGGAAAATATTTGAGGTAAATTCATTTTGTATTTATTAAAGGTTTGTTAAGTTTTCTTGTTTTTGTATTAAAGTCGCGGCAGGAAAGGTTGGCTATATTTTTAAATAGGTTAAGGATTATTTTGTTAGTAGTTTCATATTGTTGTTGTTTAGGTCATCAGCCAAAAGGCTGGTTTGAACCTGTAGAGGTTTTACTAAGTAAAACGAGGAGTGAGGTGGTTTACCATTGCCTTCCTCACTGAGTGGAAAAGTACGCTTATCAGCATGCCGAGCCCTCTGAAAAGCACATATTTTCCACTCTGCAAATGACACCTTCACTTCATTCACCACAGGGTCTGGCTGTATAATAAAGTTCATTACTTTCAGAGGAGATAACTCTGATTAGTGTCTTTTACACCTCTACCTCTTCTTTTCTTAAATGATTCAGTCATTTAATTGGCTGACCATGTGATAAGAAACAGAACTATTTATTTTAGCCCTGCAATGAACAGATTGAGTATAAATAATTTGAAACTCTACCTGTCTGTTATGGGCAGAGTTTCATATTCGTATTCATTAATTTATTATTCATTAAATATTTAGTTTAAAGCAAGGATATAAAAAAATAGTCTTATTTAATTAGTTTTCTCATGCTCTGCTGATATAACTGGTGCCCAACTTTTTATTATTTTTTTTAGTTCATATTCAAGTTTTTGCCCACCGTTAAAGTTTAAGGTGGTGTAAGCAGATCAAGTGCAAATAATTTAACACTTCAGCTGTCTGTTATGGGCAAGGCAATCTCTTATTTCACTAAAATGACAAACATTCACACACAGAACGAAATTCCTGTACGGTCTAATTGGGAGACTTTCTTTTTTCCCATTATCAATTAAAGCTACATCATCACTGTCTGAAACCAATCTGGGCATATGGTTCCCACATTTTACGGATCCATCAAACAGAGCAATGTAGCTCAATTACAGTCTTGCTAGACCGAGCACTTTAACAGGTTCCCTTTGGTATGTACAAAACCACACTGTTTGCAATGACCTTATGTTCCTTATGTAGTCAACATAATAAATCAGTACCATAGATAGTGAGTCACGAGAATGCCTTTTGCGTATGGATGGGCTGTGAGAAAGGGAAGAAAAATCTGACAGTGCTGCCAACCTCAGCAGTGAGACACTATATTTTAACCATGCAATTGCACCGTTAGTTACCACATGTTGCCTTTCAATTAATATACTTCGTTGTGACTGACACTTTTACACTTAAACCCAATTTCCTTTAACATTTCCCTTAATGTACAAAGTTCCCAAGTAAAATCTTGCCTTTCTTTCAAAACCGGTAATAACGTTTCACATGTTGGCATCACTTATTGATATAACCGTTTCCTTTTATAACAGCTGTCAAAAAAACTGTCAATGAAGAATTATCTTCTTCACTGTGTTTAACTTCCTTCTTTATATTTCAAATTGTTGAAAGAGAAACATCTCAGTAGTTACCCACTCACTCACAGCTTTTGTTAAAAGGCACGAAAGAGTATTTTTGTTTAGCTTCAACTTCACAGTATTTTATTACATTGCACAGATTTTGTACAGCACTGTGAACAGTTCGACCGCATTTTCAAGAAACCGACATTTCCATTTTTTTTTTGGTGACAGTTATACTCATACAGTTAACCTACAAAAGGTTCTGCAATATACTGTATGTTCTCTAAATATAATTTACGTTGTTGTGGTGGTGAACTGATACCAAAGCAGTCGCACATGCGCATTGAAGTTTCCGTCCCTTTACCCCTCGTTAAAACCAAAGGCAAACTCGTGACTTGAGTAACTATATCAATGTTTTTTTTTCACAGAAAATTAGCAAGATATAACAACAAACTAATCAGTTACTTTACCGGATAACCCTCCAAGAAGGCTGAAAAGTGCTTGGAACAGAGATTTATTGCTCCTTTAAAAATTCAGAAGATTAAAATTTTTTTTTTTAATTCCTAATATGTGTACGATGCAATCTGTTCAATTCAGAACAATAAGCAACCCCCATGACTCAATGAGTTGAGGATGAAGTGTATGACATGTAAATGAGGTGTACAGACTCAGGCCGACCATTCCTGAGAGCGTGTGGTTAATTGAACCCCAACCATCAAAGTACACCGGTAACTACTGTCTAGCATTCAAATCCGTATAAAAGTAACTACCTTTACTAGGATTTGAACCAGGAACCTTCGTCTCCGAAAATCAGCTGTTAAACAGCTGATTTTGGTGACGACTTTACCTCTAGACCAACCCGGTGGGTTTATTAAAATATAACTATAAAAACTTATACTGTATAAAATTACAAAACTAGTCATAGAAGTTTGATTTATGAAGCTCCAAGCTGGTGATCTGCTTCCTCATGTTGTTTATGCTATTATTTGTGTCATCGTTACCATCAGCTCATTTGTCATTGTATTAAAATATACTGGCACAAAAAAATTCAAATGGCACTTATAAGGTCAAAAAAATTTTCCATAATAGTTTATGCAGGTAAATATATAATAGTTTATGTAAAGTTGAACTAAGCATTAATTGTTTTTGGAAAATTTAGAATTTATTGTCTACGTTTGTTTTTTTTTTAATTTTTTCATTTCTGGATTTGGTGTCTTTACACTTTTAATGTCATATCATGTCCAAATAAAAATAACTGAAAACAATTTAATTATTTATTATACTAGCATTTTTTATGTGACAGTATGTGTCATTACACCAAACCAGCACTGCTTACAAATGTTCGAACTGCTTGAGTTTTCTCATGCAGTTTTTGTTTGTATTTCATACATGCAACATACATTTATTCACTGAGAACAGTATTTAATGAGCAAATAATGAGAAAGAAATGTGTATTTGGCGGCTGACTAGTATTCTCTACCAAAACTTAAAATATAGGAAGCAGTGTAAGAAATTGGTATCTCAAGAAAACAAATACAACTTGTAGAGAAGTAAAATGTAAACAGTAAATGTAGAAAAGTAGAAAAGTAAATGAGTGTAGAAAAGTAGACAATATGTTTACAGAATATGGTAAAGAAAGTTTATAATGGATTAATGGTTTATAATGGATTAGGGTTTATAATGGAGAAAGGAATGAAGCAAAATTATATTCTGAGTCCATCACTTCTTTTTACTGTCTTTATGGATTCAGTTATAAAACATAAGAATTAAGTGATATGAATTGGGAAGTTATAACTTAAGGCCTGTGTACATGTAGTCTCTCATATTTGCAGATGACATTGTACTAACAAATAATACTTAAAAGGAATTTTTAGGATCATTTCACTGAGTGGTACATTGGCAGCAAGAGCGGTGAAGGTAAAGTGGGAAAAGTAAAATAATGAAAGTTGAAAGAGAACTAGAAGAATTAGACATAAAATGGAAAAGTTGCATATCAATAATATATAAATACACCAAACAACTTTGGATCACTTTTTTGTCATCAGTCTCTTGACTGGTTTGATGCAGTTCTCCGAGCTGTTCTATCTTGCACAAGCCGTTTCATATCTACATACTTGCAACACCCTACATCTTTTGTAATTTGCTTAACATATTCTAACTTTTGCCTACCCCTACAATTAACTCCTTCAATATTACCCTCCATTATTGATAGAGCAATACCTGGTGTCTTAAGATGTGCCCCACTAGCCTATCCCTTCTTCTGGTAAGATGCTTCCATATGCTTTTTTTTCATCCACTCGCCTAAGAACCGCTAAATTACTTGTTTTGTCCACCCACCTAATCTTTAACATTTTCCTATAACACCACATTTCAAAAGCTTCTATCCTCTTCCCTTCTACAGCCCCTATCACCCAAGTTTCACTACCGTATAAAGCTACACTCCAAACAGTGTTTTAAGAATTTTTTCTTATTTGTAAATTAATGTTTGTAGTCAGTAAGCTGATTTTCATTTCAAAGGCTTTTCTAGCTTGAGAATCCTACTTTTGATATCATTTGTGCTTCTACCACCCTTTGTTATTTTACTCCCTAGATAGCAGAATTCCCCAATTTCCTGTATGTTTTTGTTGCCTACTTTTAAATTTCCTGTATCTCCTAAACCGCTCTTGCTGCTGCACAACACTTTCGTTTTGTTCTTATTAATTTTTATAAAGTAATCCTTTCTCATCCATGATCTCATGATCTCATGATCTCATCCATTCCATTTAAGATATTCTCTAGTTCTATCTTTGTCTTGGCTAATACTACAATATCATTGGTGAGTCTCAGCATTTTTATTGTTTTTCCTTGAATTATTCCTGCATCAAATTTTTCTTTCACTTTATTGGATCATATATCAAGCTGAATATTTTGGAACGAGCTGAGATACAAATGGCACAATTTTACAACAAATAAACAATAGAATACAGAAACTGAAACAGATTTCCTATAGTTTAAATGAAATGAAAATTAATTTAATTCCCCTACGATAGTTACTATCGTCTAAAGAAGTCTTTAAGAAACACAAAAATAAAACAATTTAAATCAGTGTATCTTCCAACATTGCTTTACGGAGCAGAGACTTGGTCTGTGAAAAATTTTTGTTGTTAACTACATCCAGGAGACTCCAAAAAAAGAGTTTAGGAAATGTCAAGATAAAAACTGCTAAGTATTAACACTATATAATATAACAAATTCATTACTTACCAATCCATTTATTACTACTATTCACTGCTCTTCTACTCTTTTATTACTTCAATAAGCAAATCATCTAACAATTTTTCCTAATAATATACTATTTACCTCAGTGCTTATTTAGAATTTTTTTTAAATAAAAATATTATTTAGAAAGGAACTCTTGTGTAGCTACTTTCATCAATCGAGTATTTTTTTCAGTTTTCTTTTCAACAAATAATACAGATTACTACAATATTTAAAGCTGGTGGTAATTTTTGAGGTATTTAAACATTCCAGCAAAACAACAATGACAGAGATGAAGTCCTTAGGCCAATTGGAATTGGCAAAGAAGAAGAAGAAGCTGCTGTGACAATCACATCTTTACTGAAACCAACTGTAGAAAATCATTGTTTATTACAGAACTGTAAGAAATTTTTGTTAGCTACATATTAAAAAATCAGAAAATTTTAGCCATTTGTTTTCCAACATGGTGTGCTGAGTACAGCTACTGTGATCATATTCTCTATTCCATCATCCAGGAGGAAAGTGAGTTCACTTTTTTGTCCCTTGTAAGTAAGAAACATATTTTAACAACATAACATGTATTTTTAGCTTTCTGCGTTTGCCATTTCCTTGCGCGACTATTCAGTAATTTCCTACAAATTTTTGAACATTATTCTACAAATTTTGGTGTGCGTAATTTATTGTTATTTTTAATTTTTATAAGATTAGATTTACAAAAGACAGACAAGTTCTTGAAAATTTATGAAACATTTGAAATTCAACAGTTTAAGTATAGTTATAGGCAGAATACCATTAAAGTTTTTATTTTTTTCTTGCTTATTTTTCTCAGTGGATTGCTTACATCAACAACTAGCAAGAAAAAATAGAAACTTACCAAAATAGAAATTACACTAATAATATCTGAAGAACAATTTTCAAAAAAATTGTAGAAAATAACCTGAGTCATGCAAGAAAACAGCTAATGCACAAAGCTGGAGAAATGTTGTTAAACTACATTTCTCAAATACAAGGGATGCCAGTATAAACAACCTTCCTTGCGGATAAATATAGCAGATGATAAAATTAAGAATAGGAACACAGGATATACTGTGGTTTGCACTGAATATGTTAATTAATTAACGGTAATTGTATAGGAGGGATGAAGTGGACCTATCAGCCCCTTTATCTAAGTCCATAAAGAGGCTATTTTATTTCCCCATCCTTCCTCACCTAGCAAACAGACCCCTCCATTGTAAAACTCTTAGGAGACTGATTACAAAGTAACTCATTGGAAATCCTTCCAGAGCAATCACCATTCTCTAGACTGATAATGTATCACTGTAGAATTTAGTCAGCATCAGATGTGCTGTTCTACGAGATTTTCTCTCCAGTCCACACTTGGCCTCTTTGGATAGCACTTAACCTCCCGCAGAGATGGTGTAGAACCATCTGAACAAGGGCAATTGGATGAGATGGTCCCGGCCCTCACTTGCTGTTTCTGCCAACACCAGTGAGGGCAGCCTTCCTGCTACTCTCCCTATCTACTGCCAATGTAGATGTGCCATGTGTTACCTAAGTTGAAGCTACTGTCTTCTTCCTATTCTTCCATTGGGCCTTGGTTTGACAGGTTCCCCAGCTAACTAATACTTCAGCCAATTCAGGTCTGTGAAACTGCCACTACCATCTTTATTTCATTAACTAAAATGTCTGGCCATTAAATAAAATCCATTCAGTTCAGATGCGATACATAACTCTTAACAAATCTATTGATTTCAGCACTCCTTTTTTTGTCTTACGGCAAAAAACCAGGGCAGTTATCATTGCCTGTTATTCCACACAAGGGTGTAAAGGGCCCAAGTGTAGAACGCACTTTTCTTATAACATTTAACTCTTACTAACTAGTATAACAGGCAAGAAAATAAAATTTACATAAAGAAGTAATATCACAGACATAAAGGATCAAAAAAAAGCTGTAAAGAGGTTTGTTTAATAAACATAAAAATTTTGCATACATAAACTTAAACCTAATATTTAGCCCATAACAGACAGGTGGAGTGTTAAATTATTTACACTCAATCTGTTTGTTGCAGGGCTAGAAAAAATATTTCTGTTTCTTATCAGGTGGTCAGCCAATTAAATGACTGATATCATTTAAGAAAGGTAGAGGAGTAAAAAACACTAATCAGCGTTATCTTCTCTGAAAGTAATGAATTTCATTATACAGCCAGACCCTGTTGTGAATGAAGTGAAGGTGTCATTTGCAGAGTGAAAAAAATATGCTTTTCAGAGGGCTTGGCATACTGATTAGTATACTTTTCCACTCAGTGAGAAAGGGAATAGTAAACCACCTCACTCCTTGTTTTACTTAACAAAACCTCTATACAGTTTCAAATCAGCCTTTTGGCTGATGACCTAAACAACAACAACAAACCTAATATCACAGTTTGAATAAAAAATAATTACAATATTGACAACTTATAAAATTAAAATCTTACAAACTAGTATCACAGCCAAGAAAATAAAATTTAAAGCTCTCTAGATAATCACGACATTAGAGAATCATAATGAGTGAGTGAATCAATAAGAGAGACATTTTATATTGCTTATTGGTTGTCAAAAAAATGGCTAACAATATTCTTAAATTTATTAGAAAGCTTCATCATTTTATTTACTGTAGAATTTTTATGATACTGCTTGTGTTACATTCCTAGGAATGTAAAATTATGTACTGAACCTTGATCTTAATAACATTGACATTAACGCACAGTGACATTAACTCGTTACTCCTGGTATATCAATTTTATGGTTCAGAATCTCGAGAATCTTCGAGAACTTCAAAATATGAAAAATTTATGATGGCGTCCTCTCTGGTAAAACATTCCGGAGATAAACTAGTCCTCCATTCGGATCTCCGGGCGAGGACTATCAGAGGGGACTTCATCAAAAAAATAAAAGTTTCTGAAATTCTGCGAGTTGGAACATGGAATGTTAGGAGTTTAAAACAAACTGGTAGGTTAGAGAATTTAAAAAGGGAAATGGATAGGTTGAAGTTAGATATTGTAGGCATTGGTGAGGTACGCTGGGATGATGATCAAGACTTTTGGTCCGGGGATTATAGGGTTATTAACACTAAAGCCATCGGAGGGCAGGGCGGAGTGGGTCTAGTAATGAATAAAAAAATTGGACAAAGAGTGACTTACTATAAGCAGTGTAGTGATAGGATTATCATGGTTAGAGTAGATACGAAACCAAAGTCTACCACTATAGTGCAGGTCTACATGCCTACGTCTTCACACAGAGAGGAAGAAATAGAACAAGTATATGAGGAATTAGATGAAGTAATAAAATATGTCAAGGGTGATGAAAATTTGATAGTTATGGGAGACTGGAATGCAGTAGTTGGAGAAGGAAAAGAAGGAAAGATAGTCGGAGAATATGGTCTAGGGAAGAGAAATGACAGAGGGAGGCGGCTGGTAGATTTCTGCTCCAAATATAATTTAGTGATAGGCAATACACTTTTTAAGAATCACAAAAGGAGGTTATACACTTGGATGATGCCAGGTGACAAGGGAAGATACCAAATAGATTACATAATGGTTAGACAAAGATTCAGAAACCAGATTATGAACTGTAAAGCCTATCCAGGTGCAGACATAGGGAGTGATCATAACTTAGTAGTAATGGATAGCAGGCTTAAACTTAAAAAACTGAAGAAGGGACAGGGAAATGCTAGGTGGGATGTAGACAAACTAAAAGAACAAGACAACCAGGTAGGTTTCCAGGAGAGTATTCAAAAAGGGATAGAAGAAAGAGGTAATGACACAGGAAATGTAGAGGAGGAGTGGATAAACTTCAAGGAGGTGGTAGTGAAAGCAGCGAAAGAATGGTTAGGACATACTAAAAGAAGAGGTAGGAAACCGTGGATTACTAATGATATTTTAGAACTGATGGATGAGCGAAGAAAATATAAAAACGCAAAGGACGAGAGAGGTAAAAGGCAATATTGCTACTTGAGAAATACCATAAACAAAAGGTGTAAGAAAGCGAAGGAAGAGTGGATCAGAGCGAAATGTACGGACATTGAAAGTAAAATGGCAGTTGGTAAAGTGGACGCAGCTTATAGAAAAATAAGGGAAAACTTTGGAGAACGAAAGATGAAAGCTGTTAATTTACAAAGCGCAGGTGGTAAACCATTGTTGAATGGCCAAGAGAGAGCTGAAAGATGGAAGGAATACGTAAATCAACTCTACATGGGAAAAGAATTAGAATATGATGCGATAGAACAAGAAACTGATGTTGAAGAAGATCAAAAAGGGGACCCTATACTACGAGAAGAATTCGATCGGGCACTTAAGGATATGAATATGAATAAGACACCAGGAATAGATATAGATAACATACCATCGGAATTATTATTACGATGTGGCGAAGTTGCTCAAAACAAATTATACAAACTTGTGTGCAGAATGTATGAGAGTGGAGAGGTACCATCGGACTTTAAAAAAAATATTATGATTCCAATACCAAAAAAGTCAGGAGCGGAGAAGTGTGAACATTACAGAACCATCAGCCTAACATGCCATGCATCTAAGATACTGACAAGAATTATATACAGGAGAATAGAACACCGAGTAGAAGAAGTATTGGACGATGACCAATTTGGATTTAGAAGGAGAATGGGAACTCGAGATGCAATATTGGCTCTGAGACTGATTATTGAGAAAAGGATACAGAAAAATAAAACTACTTTTATGGCATTTGTAGATTTAGAGAAAGCATTTGACAATCTGGACTGGAGTAAAATGTTTAAAACTTTGAAAAGGCTAGGAATTAAATACAAAGAGAGGAAAGTTATCTACAGTCTGTATAAGAATCAAACGGCTGTTTTGAGAATCGAGGGGTACGAAAAAGAGGCTGCTGTAAGAAAAGGTGTACGACAAGGTTGTTCTTTGTCACCACTACTTTTTAACTTGTATATAGAAGAGGCTATAAATGAAGTGAAGGAGAAATTTGACGTAGGAATAAAAATTCAAGGAGAAACAATAAAAATGTTGAGATTCGCCGATGATATAGTAGTATTAGCCGAGGCAAAGAATGAACTAGAGGATGCCTTAAATGGAATGGATGAGATCTTGAGGAAGGATTACTTCATGAAAATTAATAAGAACAAAACGAAAGTGTTGTGCAGCAGCAAGAGTGGTTTAGAAGAGATGGGAAATTTAAAAGTAGGCAACGAAAACATACAGGAAGTTGGGGAATTCTGCTATCTAGGGAGTAAAATAACAAAGGATGGTAGAAGCACGAGTGATATCAAGAGTAGAATTGCTCAAGCTAGAAAAGCCTTTGAAATGAAAAACAGCTTACTGACTACAAACATTGATTTACAGATTAGGAAAATTTTCTTAAAACATTATGTTTGGAGTGTAGCATTATACGGAAGTGAAACGTGGGTGATAGGGGCTGTAGAACGGAAGAGGATAGAAGCTTTTGAAATGTGGTGTTATAGGAAAATGTTAAAGATTAGGTGGGTGGACAAAATAAGTAATTTAGAGGTTCTTAGGCGAGTGGATGAAAAAAGAAGTATATGGAAGCATCTTACCAAAAGAAGGGATAGGCTAGTGGGGCATATCCTAAGACATCCAGGTATTGGGCTATCAATAATGGAGGGTAACATTGAGGGAGTAAATTGTAGAGGGAGGCAAAGATTAGAATATATAAAGCAAATTACAAAAGATGTAGGGTGTTACAGGTATGTAGATATGAAACGACTTGCGCAAGATAGAACAGGTTGGAGAACTGCATCAAACCAGTCGAGAGACTGATGACAAAAAAAAAAAATCTTGAATAGCATTAAGAGTAAATTTAGGTCTACCTGTTTTCTAGTGACATATATTGAGATTAAATTTGAATTGTCAGAAGAGTTTAACAGTTATATGACTAACAGAGTCAAGAATTATGATAAATATTTCTATAAGTTACTTCTATAAAAAATGATACACTTTCTGATCACTTGTATCATCATGAACGTATTTGGCTACAACAGATTATTTCTTTTCATCTCTCCTAGAAGTACAATGATGAATTGAGGGGTTTGTGGCAAAAAAGGGGTTTATTGGTTTATTGTATGCATTTGTCATAAAAGTAAAATTTTCGGTAAAATGGTAAGAACTGTTTTCCTCTTACAGTAGTAAGAAATTAATATTGGTACTTGAATTATCCATTTGAAAAAGGGTTACTTTCTTCTAAAAAAAAATAAATTAAAAACTATACTTCACTGTTAAGTAAATTTTATTTAAATTTCAAAATTGATGTGTCATGACAAAGGTTATTTTTTTCTCGAAAACCACTTCTACTAGCTTAGTGTTAACAGGAATCTGGCTAATAAAATAAAATAATAAACAGTTACATAAAATGCCACATTTATTTTTTTCAAAAATTACAATACTTGAGCTATTGTAATTTGTGTAGAACTTGTTTTAATTTTTATCTGCACTGCTGTTGTCCGATTCACCAATGTCAGAAGTTATTATCATCTTCAGTTGTAATAAGTGAATCATAAAATTTCCTACTTGACAGATTTAAAATTGTATAGTTTTTGTAAATCTTTTAATTAAGTTTTATTTACTGAAAGAGACCCTTCATTCAGTACATTAAATGTGAAGTCATTTCCTAGAGTCTTCTTATTTCTTATTAATACGGTCCGCCTGTTCAAGTCCTCATAGTTTTTCTTTTTAATAATTTTGGTTTGCCGCTCTTTATTTTTTCTTTTTCTTTCTCAATTAGTTTCTTCACCATTCATTTCAATATATTTAGACACAACTAACAGCTCAACTAACACACCAAACTTATAGCTATTAATCAAACAATACAGTAAACTACATAACCTACAAAAATGTGATTTCTGATAAAAATAACCATTGTCATGACATTGGTGGTTTTTGCTTGAAACTACTACTGACATAAGTTGTTTTTGCAGAACTAGTCTATATTCTATGTGTAATTTCTTTGGACATAGTACGTTTTTACTAAAATAGATCAGTTGGTTACAGAGAAGAATATTTTGCGTTTCGATAATGGTGAAATATTTAAAACACAATTTTTGAAATAGATAGTTCTTTCTAGAAATCCTTCAATTGTGTTTGTACATTTATACAAATACCACACATTCCTGAGTTACTTGGTTTGAAATAGGACAGTAAAGATTGATGGTATTCAGATTAAATATATAGGGTGATTCAAAAAGAGCGCCGGTTTTTAAACGGCTGGTAAATTTTTGTTTATCGGTTGGCAACATTGTTTGACCTCATTTCTATTTCGGAGAACATTCCGATTGACGATTCAGTTATAGTTTCTCTTGTTCGCAGTGTAATACTCTCGCAGTCTCTGTCTAACCATGGAGAAGTTTACTATTGCGCAACGAGTGTTAATCGTCAAAACATTTTACCAGAGTGGAGAGAGTTATGCGGCTACTGTCAGGCGACTTTGCGGTACTCTAGGATGTAATGAAGCACCAAATGAATCAACAGTTCGCAGGCTCATGAAAAAGTTTTTTGAGACGGGTTCAACAGTCGACCTTAAAAGTTCTGGACGTCGTCGTTCTGGCCGAACTGAGCAGAACGTTGCGTTGGTTCGTGACCGTGTGGCTGTTAGCCCAGCAAAATCAATACGTCGCCGTTCTCAACAATTGGGTTTACGATGTTCTTCTGTACGGAGAATTCTTCGGTACGATCTCCAATATCACCCGTATAAAATTCAGTTGACGCAACATTTGAAAGTGGCAGACCACCAGAAGAGACGACAGTTTGTTGACTGGGTATTGAGAAAACGGCAGGATGATGACGCCTTCGCAAACAAAATTATTTTCAGTGATGAGGCGCACTTCCACTTAAACGGTTTTGTTAATAAACAGAGCTGCCGTATGTGGGGTTTAGAAAACCCCACATACGGAAACTTGTCCCACATAGTCGAAACTTGTGCAGTAATATCCAATTTCATGGACAGAGTTGATGCGTGCCAACGCAGTAGAGGAGGACACATGCATGACATCATTTTTCATACATAAAATCGGAAGGTAAGATGAACTTGTTGATGTATTTATTTTCAGTTTTTCAATAAAATAAATCTCTTAATTTGATATATCAAAACCGGCGCTCTTTTTGAATCACCCTATATAACTACCAAATATATGCGCAACTTTTTGAATTTCAAATTTTTAACGTTTTTACTTACTCTTGCCTATATGAATACATAGGAAGGAAAGTATTATTTTCATGTCGATTTTAAGAAATCAAGTTTTCACCGGATCTAAACGTTTTCAGACCCCCTGAACCCAAAAAACATGTTTTTAGCGATTGGTGTGTGTGTGTGTGTGTGTGTGTGTGTGTGTGTGTGTTCGCGCGCGCGCGCGCGTGTGTGTGTGTGTGAACAGAATATCTCAAGAACGGAACATTGTACAAACTTGAAACTTATGTTACATACCACTACCGGACCCGACCCGAACATTTTCATCAAAATCGGTCAACCGGAAGTAGTAGTTTATTCGTGTAATTTTTCACTTTTTTGCGATTTTCTCAAAAATTGGCTCTACGATTTTTTTTTAAATCGCCTGGTTTACTCATTTTTTACGCTCTACAAGATAGGGTAGGCGCTATGTTTGCTGAAATTCTTGGTAAGGGGCTGTTTTCACGTAAAGAAATTGTTTTTTTAAGATTACGGCTTTAATATGCATTTTAGCACAAAAGTTTATATAATAAAAGTTGTAGAGAATTTAAAATCTTACAACTTTTATTTCAAACATTTTTTTATAACGCTTAGTTTGGCGGTAATTAGCGAGTTTCTGTTTTTTCTCACGAAAACGTGTGAAAAATCGATTTTTTTCAAGATTTCGGCCTTAGTATGCATTTTACGACAAAAGTGTATATAATCAAATTTATAGGAAATTAAAATATCTACAACTTTTGTTTAAAGCATTTTTCTCTACAGAGCCTAGTTTAGCATTAAAGAGTGATTTTTCGTATTTTTAAGCCAAACTGACTTCGGTTTTCATTTTGCGTCTTTCACTCATGATTAAAATAAGGTTATGTTTTTGAGGTTAGTTTTTTGTTTATTTCTAATGTTTTATTACTAGATTATTGGTAATTTTTATCATTGGCAAGAGAAAGTTGTGTGTTTCACACCAGATATTTTTTTTTTTTTTAATTCGAGAACAAAGAGATATATCAATACAAAAAATATTGTTTGTTGTCATAAAAGCAGGGGTTTTTCTACGAGTTCAAATTAGATTATACAAGTTTATTTACTCATGAAAGCTTTGTTTTGTTTGTTACAAGTTATTGGAACAATGTTATAAACTACCTACGACTTCTGTAGTATCTGCTACTTCAATTGATGATTTGTCAATTCCTTCTACAACTCACTTACATCAGTATATGATTTGTGTTTGCCCATAACCGATAGGTGGAGTATTAAGTTATTTCTACTCGATCTGCTAGATCCAGGGCTACAAAAAATATTTCTCTTTCTTATCACAAGGTCAGCCAATTATATAACTGAAGCATTTAAGAACAGAAGAGGGAGAGGTGTAAAATACTCTAGTCACAGTTATCTCCTCTGAGAGTAATGAATTTCATTATACAGTTAGACACTGTGGTGAATGAAGTGAAGGTGTCATTTGCAGGGTGGAAGGTAGATGCTTTTCAGAGGGTCTTTTCCACTCAGTGAGGAAAGCATGGTATACCACCTCACTCCTCGTTTTACTTAGTTAAGCCTCTCGAGATTTAAACCAGCCTTTCGGCTGATGACCTACACAGCACATGAATTATGTGGTCACCAAGTTTTGTTCCAGTTGTGGAAATTTACTTTAATAATTATCCATAAACTTATTTGGTTCATTTTGAACAGTTTCTTTAAACCTTCAACCTTTATTACTTTCTCTTACCAATATGAATATATGAGAAGGAAAGTATTGTTTTCATGTCGATTTTTCAAAATCGAGTTTTCGAGTTTTGGGATTGAGTTTGAGTTGTATGTGTGTGTGTGTGTGTGTGTCTGCTGAAATTCTTGGGAAGGTTTTTTCGCGTAAATGTTTTTTTAAGATTGCAACTTTAATTTGTATTTCAGCCCAAAAATGTATATATAAAAGTTGTAGACAATTTAAAATCCTTCAACTTTTATTTCAAACATTGATTTGTATAGGTAATGCTTAGTTAAGTGGTAATTTGCGATTTTCTGTTTGTTTTTTTCACGAAAATGTCAAAAAAATTAATTTTACAAGATTTCAGCCTTAGTATGCATTTTACGACAAAAGTGTATATAATCAAATTTATAGGAAATTAACAGATCTACAACTGTTATTTAGAGCATATTTACTCTACAGAGTCTAGTTCAGCGTGATTTTCCGTATTTTAAGCCAAATTGAGGTTGATTTTCCTTTTGCATCTTCCACTCATGATTAAAATAGGGTTATGTTTTTTGAGGTTAGTTTTTTGTTTATTTCTAATGTTGTATTACTAATGTTAGGTTATATTGTTAATTATTTGCATTGGCAAGAGAAAGTCGTGCGAGTGTTTCACACCAGAATTTTTTTTTTTTTTTTTTTTTAGTATCTTTAGGAGAGGTAATGCTAGATCAGAAAAGTAACAGAATAAAGTTAACAGAATGCCTCACTTATTAGACTCCAAACATAGAAATAATAGCCAACTGTTATATAATAAAATTAATAAACAATATTATTACTTGCTGATATTTGTTAACATGGAAACGAATCCATGAATTGTCGCAGGAACTCTAATTTGTTTTAAGATCGACTGCATCTAAATTCAGCATTATGGTGTTCTCTCCTTTCTACTTCTTTGCATTTATGAAAAGAGTATTGAGTAATTTAAATTGACCGGACATATTTCATTGAGAGTTATACTGATTATCCTTATGAATTTTCTATAATATATTAAGTTAGTTTTCTTATATTCTTATTCATGGTTTCTAATTTAAATTTGATATTGGAAATCTATCAATTTTTTTTAAAGATCTGTATCAAACTATGTACAAATTTTTTCATAGGTTATTTACTCTTTGATTTAATATGAGTTATAGAATAAGATATTTTTTCTTAGTTGATAGTTCAGGCTTTCTTCTAGGAATTTTATATTGTTTATAATAGGCCTACTATTATATAATTTTATTGTATTCAGTCTTGCACTCATTACATACAGTGAATATGTATGCAAATTAAAATAAAGCCTTCGACTCAAACTGGAAAAATGAATATGAATTAAAATGTAGATTCAATTCTTATTCATAATAAAGTTTATATACATGGGAAGTAAAATGAATTTTTTTTGTTAAGCGTGTTTATTAATTGATTTAACCAATACAAATACGTTATGGAAAGTACATTTTTTTATTTTAATATAGGAAATAGCAGGGAAAATAGGCCTGAGGATATCCCTTTAAAAAACTTAAATACTAATGACTGACTCACCAACCACAAAGTAAATAATATTTTGAAAAATTAAAATATTCATGTGAAATTATTACATATAATCTTAATGAGAAATTTAAATGGCAGAATAGATTTAGCGGACTCTTGAAAGCGCAACAGCTAATAAAAAATACATACAACAAGAAATGTTCGTCAATTGCAGCAAAATTAAAAAATTATAAAACAGTTATAAAGCCAGTAATCATGTATTTCAGAAAAACAATATTATTTAACTCAAAACCCAGTGCAAAACCGTTAAAAATTTCATAATTAGAGAAAAGGATTATCAGAACATGCTTAAATAAGAAAACATGAGAAAATGAGTATCGGAAATTACAAACAAAACATTTGTTAAAGAAATAGAACCAATATCAACACAATGAAGAAAGAAAAACATCTTCCTACAATGAATCAGAACTCTAGTGAATAGAATAATTTAAAACATTTTAAAATAATAAAACTAGCTTTAGATGGATTACAGATGTTAAAAAAGATGGAAGTAACACAAATTACACCAGATGATCTATAAGATAAAACTGAGAAATTTTAAACGATATACAGACTATATCACAGATTAAAGTAAATAAGTTATGAACAGGAAAAGTGTGATTTTGGACAACGTAAAAAAACAGAGGTCTGATAAGATGAAAGCCTAATGGGAAAATAAGTTACTAAAGAATACCATGAAGAAATCGACTAAAGCAATCCAGTGTGGTCATAAAATAATATTACAGGATAACCTGGATAATCCGAACCCCGGTTAATCCGCAATACCGGGTAATCTGAAATCCCAAAAAAAAGGTTGCAAGTAAGGTGTCGTGTCTCAATCACATTGCTCTTCAATAAATTGATATTTTAAGTACTGTATCAATTAATTTTAACTTGAAAATAAATAAAAAGTTCAATTTGACTTAAGAACATCGATAAATAATGGAATAAATACACCAACACAGTACTGTAGCGAAGTACAGTGACTCATGCTTATGTGTATAGCGTAAAAGATGCAGTAAAAAAATTACTTACTTCAAAGAAACAGACAAAAATTGCTGATGTTTTGAAAAAACCATTGTAAAATCAATTTTTAAAATTTTTGTATCAATACCATAATAAAAGAAGTTAGCATAAAAATAGAAAGAGTTACAGGATTTATTTCGGATTCCAAAACTCCCCTTGATAGTTTATCTTGTTCCTTTAAGTCGAACCCTTGATAATCTCAATTTTTTGTAATCCGAACAGCCACGGATTTTAGTAGTTCAAATTATCTAGGCCCTCCTGTAATAATTAAAATACTTTATGTTGTTGGGTCACTAATTTTCCATCTGTTTTGTTTTTTTTTTAATGAAATAGTAAAAGTTTAACAAACAAACCATAAGCAACTTGATTTGAACACTGTAAAATATTAAGAATTAATTTATAATCAATTAGTTTAAACACAAAGTTTTGTTTTTACACAGTTTTCCTTTGCTGCGTCCAGTGAATATTTGGTCAATCTCTTTTATCTTTTGTGCTGTATCAAAAATCTTATCGTAGTTAACCTTCCCATTCCCTACCCAAAATTTCATAAATAATGTAAATTATTTTGCTTTACAATAAAGTTTATTTGTTTATTTATTTATTGTTACACCAGCATTAAAAACCCTAAATATATGACCTACAATGACGATGAAGAATCCAGGAAAGCAGTTTCAAAAAATAAATCTGGGTATATAACTACCATATTAATAGTTTAATAGATTTTGATCAAAAATGGTTTTTGTATTCTAAATTGCAAATGTAAATTCTTAGTGTTAACCCAATTTGAGGTTTTTTGTGGAGTGTACAAGATTACAATGAGTGAACCAAAAAACATTTTTAAGTAAGCAGCAATCTGCAGTTAGATTAAAAGTTTCAATTGTTTTATATTTTTAATAGTTTTCACAATTAAATTTCAAGTACTTGATTGAAGTACCAGAGTATTAAATATGTCACTAATTGAACTGCATTTAGGAACCCCAAGTGAATATGACACAAGTCAAAATTAAATTCATTAGCTAAAATATGAACTATGTTAAATTTGTGATTCACCATTTCATTTTATATTTTATTTATTATGTTTACTCACCTACTCCAATGTAATCATCAGCTGGATCACTTTAACATAAATATTCAATTTTTTTTAAATCAGTAACGTATTCTTTGAATAAAATTTAATCAAATAATAACATAGTGAATCTCATTTTGTTTGAAATTCCTGTCTACATTAGTAATAATGTGTAGAACAGCTGGCCTTAAAACAAAAAAGAATTGTTAAAATCCAAATAATAATAATATAGAAGTATGGCAAAAAAGGAACAGTTTTTTTTTAAATTGTAATTTGTACTAAAAAAACTTTGTGAAACTTCATGGCCACAATTGACAAAACATACGCATTTTTGCAAGGGAGGAACTGGGTTAAACAATTACACAAGAGAATAATTTATATTAATTTTCCAGGAAAGAGATGATACGGTGTTTAGAATGCTTCAACAGTCATTCTATGTCAGTTTCGTTCATTTACATCTTCTTTTTAATATGTCAGAGGCTTCAAACACCTTGAGTAATTCCTGTAATATTATATTGGTACAGTAAACAGAAAAATTTTTAAACAATTTTAAGAGAAGACTGCAAGTTTCTGCTAAGTAAAAAAATCCACAGAAAAATATTTGATATAAATATTACAGCAGAGTAGGTCAGAATCAAAACTTACCAAGTCCAGTAACATTGAATTAATTGAGATTATTGTTCAGTTTCATTCAGTAGCTCAAAATGCATTATGTTCTCATAAAATTTAGTTTTCAAAACTCACACTATCCTATTAAAAAATGTATTTCCAAAATATATGCTGCAACAAAACTGATTAAGTCTATTAAATCTGGAGATTTCTTTTAAATGAGTAACAAAACCAAGTCCTTGCATGCTATTGAGTTTTATTATTTTAATACCTATTGTGTGCGCTGTGTAGATACCGATTTTGCAGACTTCTAGAGTTTTATAGTATTTAGAACAAAACTTAAATCAGTTTTGTTGCAGTATGCATTTTTAAAATGCATTTTTTAATCGAATAGAGTTAGTAAGTTTTGATTCTGACCTACAAAGTATTCTCAATTTCTTTGCTTTTTGTTTTAATAATGTTTTATGTTACAGTATATTTCTAGGCTAGAATACCTATTTTAACATAGTTTCTTCATAGAAAAACATTAATTGCCGCAAAACTAAGAATCAGATGATAAATACTAGATATAATACTCATAAAATTTTTATTTTCTTTGTTTCTTTTTTGTGTTTAGCTAAAGGAGGGTTAAGGGAAAGTCAAGTCAAAATATTCATTTTTTGCTATTTTTAATTTTTTGCAGATTCTAACAATACAGAATCGTCTGAATTCAAGAATGTAATTACTTACAACATGTAATAACTAAGAGTCAGCAGAAAGTAGAAATGTGATTTTATAAAGGCGTATCATGTGAAACATCTGTACTCTAACGAAAAACATCACTTGAACGTATTTCCGCTAGTTGATTGTTTGGCACAGGAGATTTGAGGAAAGGGTAAGAAAATAAAGCTCAGGTTGAAAAACTTGAATAGAAGGAAAACAAGAGAATAGGAGGGTTAAAATATGATACTGAACAGTTCTGTGTTTACTTTTTTAAGTTCACTGCAAATTTGTTTGGGTTCCTTGATGACTATAACAAAACTTTTATTTCCATTACAATTATCTTCATGATTTTTTCTTTCAAGTTTTAGGTTTTAAATTGGTAGTACTTATATGGTAACAGAAAGACTTACTTTTTTTAAATACATAAATGTATATTAATGTATAAACTACAACTATGGGTTGTTTAAAAAATTGTAAATTAATTCTTTTTTCCTCGTATAAGGCCAATTTTAGATGACGTGATGTGACTAGCTGTTTTTAGAAGCTCTTTTGGACCCCACATTCTCAGCATTTGCTCACTGTAGGCTATTCTCCTTTTTTCTATTCACCCAGTATTCTGTTTTTGCTCTTCATAGAAGCCCGTAATTAATTATCTGAATTTTGGTTTTCTCAAAATCCTTTCTTACTTTTTTAAACTAGTTTTCCAACACCTTAGGTCTATTGTTTAGTGTCATAAGTATTTTTTTTGTCAACCGGTTGTCACCCACTCTATACAGGGGTCCATTAAATTTTAGTCTTATTTTTCTAATCATTTCCATTAATGAATCTTTATAATGCATCCAGCAGTTTGAAATTATTTCTATTTCATATAATGAATTTATATAATAATTTTACCAACCTTCTTTTTAAACTGCGTCACCTTTATTTTTATTCTTACTTACACGTGTTTCGGTGGATCCACCATCATCAGAGAAAATAAAAAAATTGAAACTAAAAAAAATTTTTATCTCACTTATTTAAAATTTACAGAAGATGATACATCTTCAGTCATTTGTATAAAACTCTTACAAATTTACTTTTACTCTTTTACTCTTTTACTTTTACTCTACAAAACTGTTATACAAATGACTGAAGATGTATCATCTTCTGTAAATTTTAAATAAGTGAGATAAAAATTATTTTTAGTTTCAATTGTTTTATTTACTCTGATGATGGTGGATTCACTGAAACACGTGTAAGTAAGAATAAAAATCTGGTGTGAAACACTCATACAACTTTCTCTTGCCAATATAAATAATTAACAATAAACCTAATATTAGTAATGAAACATTAGAAATAAACAAAAAACTAACCACAATAAACATAACCTAATTTTAATCATGAGTGAAAGACGCAAAATGAAAATCAACCTCAGTTTGGCTTAAAAATACAGAAAATCACTCTTTCACGCTAAAATAGGCTCTGTAGAGAAAAATGTTTTAAATAAAAGTTGTAGATCTTTTAATTTTCTATAAATTTGATTATATACACTTTTATTATAAAACGCATACTAAGGCCAAAATCTTAAAAAAATCGATTTTTCTCACGTTTTCGTGAGAAAAAAACAGAAAATTGCTAATTACTGCTAAACTAGGCGTTATACAAAAAAATGTTGGAAATAAAAGTTGTAGGTTTTTAAATTCTCTACAACTTTTATTATATAAGTTTTTCGCTAAATTGCATTTTAAAGCCGTAATCTTAAAAAAACTTTGTTTTTATGTGAAAACAGCCTCACCCAGAATTTCAGCAAACATGACACCTACCCTATCTTGTAGAGAATAAAAAATTGAGTAAATCAAGCGATTTTAAAAAAAATCGTAGGACCAGTTTTTGAAAAAATCGCAAAAAAGTGAAAAATTACACGAATAAACTACTACTTCCGGTTGACCGATTTTGATGAAAATATTCGTGTCGGGTCCGGTAGTTGTATGTAACTTAAGTTTCAAGTTCGTACGATGTTCCGTTCTTGAGATATTCTGTTCACACACACACGCGCGCGCGCGCGCACGCACGCACACTCGCGCGCGCGCACGCACACACACACACACACACACAGAGACGCACACCCAGACCAATCACTAAAAACATGTTTTTTGGGTTCAGGGGGTCTGAAAACGTATAGATCCGGTGAAAACTCGATTTCGAAAAATCGACATGAAAACAATACTTTCCTTCCTATATATTCATATAGGCAAGAAAAAGTAAAAATAAAGGTGACGCAGTTTAAAAAGAAGGTTGGTGAAATTATTAGGCTATATAAATTCATTATATGAAATAGAAATTTCCATTAATCGTTAATTGAATGGCTCAACAGAAAAACTTTGCAACTAACAAAATTTACAAAAGTGGGGTTTCAGTAGAATACGTTCAATAAATCCTCTATTTGATCATAATAGTGAATTCTAATGGGTAGATTTGTAACTAAATCTCGGAAATTCTTGAAACAAAATTGTCATACAGTGAAAAATTGTTATACAGCTAAGAATTAAATGGTATCTTTCACTTTCTGTAAAAATTTGTTTATGTTACTTGCAACATTTTTCTGTTGACCCACTCAATTTTCCTTGTACAGTTCTTCTCAACCACGTAACCTATATGTCCGTCTACTATCTTTGAACCCATTATCCTGTGGAGAATCCTTCTCTCAAATTTCTCTACTTCTCTTAAACAAGCCTTCCTGGTCATTCTAAGGCACTCACTTGCGTACAGACACACAGGTTTTATCACAGTATTATAGTATCTAATCTTGGCTTGTCTTTAAGACTTTATTAACAATTTTTTTAAAACCCAAAATAATATGTGGACGAACACATTTATACACTTGTATATTGTGACATTTATTCTTTAGGTTCTTTCAAGATCTGGTTGTTTGTAAATAACAAAATTTCCTTCTAAACTTACATCAAGTATTAATAAATAAATTAAACACTTACAGTTATAATTACTACTAAATTACTCGACCTAATAACAAACTAAATTGATTACAAAATGTTTTAAAACCTAACCAAGTCTTAAACGTAACTAAAAAGACAATATGGCTAATTACATTTGAATAAATAATAATTTCCTTACTCACAGTTGTATACAAAATAACACCATTTGCCTGGATGTAGAATCTATTTCAATTAACTGGTTTCTAACCACTAACTCAAATAAATACTGACTGTTTACATAGGTACCTACTCACCAGATTTCTTACCCTTTTTATCACCATGATATCAAGTAAGCAGCAAACAATCCTCTTTAACTGAAAGAAAAATCATGCAAATATCTTTGATAAAAAAGGTAAATGATTTATTCACCAATAAACAAAATAATTTAGGAGAAATTAAAAATAAACTCAGTTCAAAGTACAAAGCACAGTTAATAAACACAGTTAAAAATTTACCAAATTTTAAAAATTTATCATGCTGAACAGTTCTTAAGCTGTTCAGCATGATGGGTAAAATTTTCTGTGCTCTTTTTTCTTTCTTCTCTTTTCAAGTTTCTCAACTTGAACTATATTCTTAAATCTCCGACCCAAAACTTTCAGTTACGTAATGTTTCAGTGGGAATATGCTCACTAAAGTGATTTTTCCCACAAAATTAGATGTTTCTCACCATTTGTCTCAGCAATAATGACTTTTTCACTAGGGTTTAGTGATAGCACATTATAATGTTTGAATTCTAAAGTATTAAATCTGAAAAACAATAAAATTGTAAAACAAATACAATTTTCGACTTAGCTATGTCTTTTATCCACTTATTTCTTATGTCCAATAACATAAACCAATATTCCTAACTTTATACCAGTTGGTATTGTGTAATTTGAATCAAGTATGTATGTATTTAGAATACCCGAAATAAAAACTGCGTGAGCACACATGCAAGGGCTTATTCGTTCAAACTGTCTTTATCTTGTGAGTTTTCTATTTCGCATACAGACATACTAGAAATCCTCACTGAGCAATAAAACGTGTAATATTTATCAATGTAACAAAAAGTTTTCACGTTTATTCCTGTGGTTGTGTTACCTAAGAAAGAAATTAATTCCTGATTATAAAGTAAATGAATGCAAACAGCCTTTCTTCTTGTTGATCTAAATTTAGTAGGAAGACTATTGTAACAAAGTCACCAAAGCAACGTTTTAATGTGTGCAACATTTTACGTTTTCGTCTGACTGTTGCAAGAATCAGTGTGAAGGAGTAGAATAATTCTTGTTTTATAATTATTATTTCCAAAACATTTATAAACATAATGATTATGTTTATTTTTATATACTGCTTGTTTTCAGCTCTGTGAGGACTAATCTCTCAGTAACTTTGAGATAATTTTTGCAGAAACATATTTACGTAAAGTTTATTTAATTTTTACTTTCTCTTGTATATACAAACACACCACATGAACCACATAGTGAGGGAAAGTATTGTTTTCATATAGATTTTTCAAAATTCAGTTTATATTGGAAATACACGTTTTCAGGCCCCCTAAACCCAAAAAACCATGTTCTTACTGATTGGTCTGAGCATGTGTGTGTTTGTGCGTGAGTGAACAAAATATCTCAAGATTGGAATATCATATGAAGTTGAAACTTGGAACTTAGGTTAGATAGAATGAGGGGACACAACACAAACATTTTCATCAAAATCAGTCAACTGGAAGTTAGTAGTTATTCGTGCAATTTTCACTTTTTTGAAAATTTCTCAAAAACGGCTGGCTCCTATTATTTAAAAAAAAATTGCCCAATATACTACATTTTTGTGCTCTACAAGATAGGATAAGCAGCAAGTTGGCTAAAATTCTTGGGGCTTCACTCTTGTGGTAAAAAATTTTGTTTTTTTAAGATTGCAGCCTTAATTTATTCATTTTAGGGTGAAAGTGTGTATAATTAAAGCTGTAGATTATTTTTTTTTTTTTTTTTTGGTTTAACGTCTGACTGTTCTGCAATTACTGCTAATGCAGACGGTGAAGGATGAAATGATTTTTTGTAACGTATGAAAATATGCCGTGCCTGAATGGGATTCGAACCCAAGACCGCATGATGAGAGGCGAGCACGTTACCAACTATGCCAATGCGGTAGAAGATTATAGAACCTACAACTTTTATTTCATATTTTTTTATTCTGCAATTCTTCGTTTAATGTCAGTGAGTGATTTTCCATATTTTATCATTGAAATTGGTTAAAAATGGGGGTTTTTAAGATTGCGGCTATAGTATTTAATTTAGGACAAAAAGTGTAGGTAATAATGTTCTACAGAAAATTTAAAAATCTAAAAATTTTTCATATTAAGTATTTTTTTACAGAGCTTAGTTAAGTGTCAATTAGTGATTTTTCATATTTTTAAATCAGAGGATGATTTTCAACAGCATCATTCACTCATTATTGAAATAAGGTTATATTTTTCATTTTATATGATTAAATATAGGTTATGTGTTTCATTATTTACATTGGTAAGGGAAAGTTGTGTGAGTGTTTCACACACCAGATTTTTTAACATATAATTATAATTAATGTAGTAAGTATGAATGATCTAAGTCAGGTTTATATCATTTTGAATTCTGTACAACACCAGTTTTACTTCAACTCTTAGTGTAATAAAATAAACCACAGTTTCTCGTGCTACCTTCCTTATTCAATAATTTTTTTTTAATATACTTATATGGTTTTCAAATTTTGTGATTCATATCCAGTTGAAAAATATCATCAGATTTACAAACATATTAAAAACTTTTCTAAAATGATCACAGTCATTAGTGTAACGTACGTACGTGTATTTATTGTATTCTGCTAATATGGTTTATTTATCTTTTTCAACTTACAATTAATTCAAGTCTTTTTGAATGAAAGCACAAGAAAATAGAGAAACCAGATTAAATTATTCTTTATTTTGCCCAGAAGTATTACTCAAAAAATTTAGTAATTTTTAACAGAAGTTGGCAAAATGTTTTACATAAAATGGTGTCGTATAATACGTAGATAAATGGTCAATAATGTATAAAAGTATGCTAATCAAACACTCAGCACATGACATAACCTCAAATGAACAGAATTATCGACTTACCTTCTGAACTATAACCAATATTGCTTTATAATGTACAAGCTTGACTAGGATCAGTTTCCCCATTAAAGCAATTATTATTAATCACAAAATAACTATGCCCGTTACAGGTAGGTGAATCTTAAATTATTTGCACTCGATCTGCTAGTTCCAGTACAAAAAAATAGTTCTGTTTCTCGTTACATGTTCAGCCAATTATATGGTTGAAGATGATTTAAGAACAAAAGAAGTAGAGGTGTATAAGACACTAATCAGAGTTATCTTTTCTGAGAGTAATGAATTTTATTATACAACCAGACCCTATGGTGAATGAAGTGAAGGTGTCATTTACAGGGTGGAAAGCAGCAGCTTTTCAGAGGGCCCAGCATGCTGAGAAGCATACTTTTCCTCTCAGTGAGGAAGGCATTGATCAACCACCTCATTCCTCGTTTTACTTAGTAAAGTGTCTACGTGTCAAATTGATTTGTTTTTGATAAATTTATTGCTCGTGCAGTGGGGTCTTCAATTTTTTGCTACAACTAAAGCCTATATATACTTAAGAAATTTATATTATGTACACTAACTAAATTATGTAAGTGATTAGCTAGCATTGTAGCAGCAGAATCCATTTTATATGAATTTTAAAAAAGTAAGTTAAGAAAAAAGAAAAAGAAAGCAGTGTAAAAGGTGAATATAAGAAGGTTTTTTATAACTCATTATATTAACACTAACTAAAGTATATTTTTAAATGGGCATTAACTGATTTAAAATCTTACAGCAAACAATCTAATAGTTTAATGAAAAAATGATCAGGCTACACAAAATAATACATAATTTTAAGTTTGATCATACTAAAACATTTTTTGTATCGATATTTTCAAATACTAAGGAAACAGCTTGTAGTTTTATTCTTAGAAAAGTCAAAAACTGAATACATGTGACTACACAGAAAACATCAAGATGACTATTTGTGCAGAAAATAGTGAAATTTTTATATTTTAATATAACCATTGATAATAACTCAAAGCTTGTATTTATGCAAATAAAATATATGTAACCAGAACTACACAATATATTACTATAGAACTTTTGTGTTTCTGACACATTAAAATACTGCAACAGATTTATTTCATTAGTAAAAAGCCACTTCAAAAAGTAACTTCTACAATAAACAAGTCAGTTCAAAGAAAAACATATTACATACATGTACACAAGATGCCCTACAAAATACAATATAATACAATTTATAATTTTCTTGGAAAAAGGAATTCACATAACCAAACACAAACTTAGCAAATCCACATAGAAAAGTCCAGATAGCATAAATTTTCAGAAACCAAGAAAGAATATTTACAAAGTCTTGAATTTATGTTTAATTTATACTTTTTTAACTTTTTCTTAACTACACCCATAACAGGCAGGTTAAGTGTTAAATCATTTGCACTCGTTCTGCTAGTTCCAGGGCAACAAAAATTAGTTCTGTTTCTTATCAATGGGTCAGCCAATTATAAGACTGAACTATTTAAGAACAGAAGAGGTAGAGGTGTAAAATACACTAGTCAGGGTTATCTCATCTGAAAGTAATGAATTTCATTATACAGCCAGACCCTGTGGTGAATGAAGTGAAAGTGTTATTTGCAGGGTCCAGAGTAGCTTTTCAGAGGGTCTTTTCCACTCAGTGAGGAAGATGTGGTAAACCACCTCACTCCTCGTTTTACTTAGTAAAACCTCTAGAGGGTCAAACCAGCCTTTCGGCTGATGACCTAAACAGCACATGAATTGTGTGATCACCAGTTTTGTTCCAGTTGTGGAAATATACTTTAATAACTAGCCATAAATTAATTACGTTCGTTTTGAATGGTTTCTTCAAACCTTCAACCTTAATTTTTTTTAAGTATTTTTAGGAGAGGTAATGCTAGATCAGAAATGTAATGTGGCATGCTGATAAGCATATTCTACTTTTGTACTCAGTGAGGAAGGCACTGGTAAACCACCTCACTCCTCATTTTCCTCAGAAAAACCTCTAGAGGTTCAAACCAGCCTATCGGCTGTTGACCTAAACAACATTTTTTTAACCTAGTCTGTCCACCTGTACATTATTATTAATCTTTGTTTACAATAAATAATAGATTTTAAAATAACAATAAATTATTCAGTTATCTTAAATCTCTGTCTGTACTACCAGAATCTGATTGTCATTCACCTCATTATCTTTATTGAAATCATAATAAAATTTTTGCAGATACATTTCTAATAAGTCAATTCATAAAATGATCGTAAAATTTTATGGATACTTCATGGTAAATAAGTAGGTAGAGGTTTCATTATGACAAGTAATAAGTAAGTAAAACACAATCCGCTGATTCTCAATAACTGTTATGATTATGACAGCAGTAGACTCATAATTTTTGTTGATTGCAGTTGTGATTATGATTATTTCCCTTCTCTATAATAATATTTACATCCATTTTCATTTGGTCTATTAGTGATATTAAACAATTTAATAAAACAGGATAAACCTTTTTATGTTACCTTTATTACGGCGGTAAAAACTATTTTTCGAGAAGTGGACTCTGAGCGTTTCCTCGTGGTCCTTCACATGTTTTTTTTTAATGTTAACATCTTCATCACTAATGCGATTTTTTATTGTATTTTGTCCATACTTTTTATTCTATTTTTACTTTCTCGTGCTCTATAATTTTTCATTAATATTATGTCAATTCTGTATATATCTATACAATTTGTTCTTTAAACTAGCCGTTCTTTAATTATTTTTCTTATTTTTAAATTTTTAATTAAGCTATGAAAAAATAGTTATGATGGCTAGTTAAAAAATCAATGATAACAAACTTAATCAGACATTTGGTTGTATTTACTAATTAATGTATATTACCTATGGCTGTCCAGATCAAGGTTTTTGCACAGTTTCCCTTGATCATTCCAAGTGAATGCCTGGTAAGCCTTTCATTTTGCACTCGTGCAGTAGCATAACCTTCCAAAACTATAAACCTATATTTAACATTTCACATGACAATTTTTGTCTCATTTATGTTACAGATATTATTTTAATATATGGCAACAGAAATTTATTTTTTTATTCTTTTTATATTAACATCAAAAATTGGTGGACCGATTAGGCTGCAATATTTTCTACAAAAAAAGTACATGCAGATTGTTTTATTTTTTTTCAACCAGAAGAAATGAAAGTGATTCTCCAATTATCTAAATTATTAACATGTTTGATAAATGAATTAAGAGATTCTCAAGTGATTTTGAGATTCGCGTAATTTTACAGACATGTAAAATCATGTAAATTAATAGAATTTTATCTTACAGATTTAAAATAAAAACAAAATTTTTATTTAAAGAAAGGTATGTGTTTCACTATTTGGAGTTGGTTTGAATGGAATAAATTTTAGCTTATCAATTTTTAAACGCATCAGGATATTGACCAGGAGTAAAGTGTGTCTTGATAATAAGATAGAAACATTTATAAAGTGGTGGTGCAGTTTCATACGTGATTGAAATATATTTGTCCAGTAGATAAATTGGTCAGTTTGAGCCACAGAATTGTTCAGACGGATATGCAGACATAGTAAAAACTCTTTACTGGACTCCTAACTTTCTCTATACTTGTATATTTGAAAAAGTTTAATCTGGTATAATCCGTAGGCTACATCCATATGAATTAGTACATGATGCGTTGGTTTTAGCTTTGTGTCATCAATGGTTGCTAAGCATGAATAAAAGGGTTTCGTGAATAAAGTATTAAATAACGAGTGAAATCTTACGTACTTTAATAACACATTTTAATATCATAAAATGTTGTAACAGGATAAAATCGTAATAATTTTCTACGTTTACAAACTTGAAGGGAAAAATGTTTGATTAGAGGGAAATTTTGTGTTTCATGCTGTATTCAATGAATTATAACATCACTGTAAAATAACTACAGATGAGTTGATATCGTGATGTGTTGTATAGAAGTCAGCTGATCCATCTAGTTCAATTTATTTATGTTACGGGAATATTCGAATTGAGTTATTGTAATTAAATTTTTAAACATGTCTTACGAGGAAAAGTTTAACGCAGCAGTGAATGTGATAAGAAATCTGCCTAAAAATGGTGAGTTATATTAACATTAATATTTTGTTATGGGTTTAATAGATAAAGAACTGGTGAAGGTACGGTGTTGGTGTCAAGGCTAAAGTGACTATCAACCGTTTAAAATGTTTATTGACTGTTATTTACATTATCTTTGTTTTTCTTTGCTTATTTTACCACTTATTTATTTGAAAAAATCCGCCAGCAAACTATTGATTTTTGACGTCTGGACTTAAACAATCCTTTCATTTTAGATCCAAGGAAAATGACAACAAAAGTTTTTGTTTTAATTTAGATACAAGTTACCGTTAAAAAATTTGTCGATGTTTTAAAACTTAGTGGTACATTATAAGTCCTCAATAAGGAAATTACGATTTACGTTATCAAATTTAAACCGTGAAACTCGAGGCTGGTTCGTAGTTTTTGTGTCAGTACATTCAATTATAAGTTGTTTGTCAGATTTATGTATAAGTAGGCCTTTCAGAATTTATAAAAGTATCTGTAATATTTTTGAAATATAAATGTGTATTACCACTAAAACACTAAACAATACTGCATATACTAAACAAATATAATTGTTTATTCATTTTTAAAATAAAATTTATTAGGTTGAAGTTGACATAGAAGTACTGTAACAGTAATGTAAGATATTCAAGCAGAATAAATTTGTATTTAAAAATCCATATTAGTTTAATCATATATCTACTTTACTCTGCTTAAAATAAATAAATCTGATCATAGTATAGTTTATTCAAGTTTTTTCTTCCTTTAATTAAATTTTGTTAAAACCCCATAAATGAGTTGTGTCTCAGCTGTTTCAAATTATTTTTCCCTCTCTAACTAGTGAAATAATTTGTTTCTTTTAAAACTTCATGTCCTATAGAGAATGTACTCTATAGATCGTGTAAATCGAAGCAGACAAACTTCATATAATGCGAGACTTTTTTGTAGCTGCAGTAGTACATTTTACTAAATTGTTATTGCATTTCTTTATTTGTTGTTGTACTGAAATAAAAGTAATAGAAGTTTCTCCAAAAGTTATAACTCCTAAAAAAGCTCGAATAATAACATAACTGTTAAATTTGGCTTTTCACAGAACTTTTTTGAAGTCCTTTTAAAAATATCTTGAGTTTATTTAAACATTAAAATATACCTATTCTAAGACTCATAAAAAAACATGCTATCAGGATGCAAAAACGAGTTCACATACTCTATATCCAAAGCATTATATGTTTACTAAAATTTGAAGTTAACCATTTAGTTTTGATTACTAAAAGAAACAGGTCCCACATAATGTTCCTGATCAGATTACTATTACAACAGATAACTTTACAATTCTAAAACCCCATACTCAATCACAATAAAGTTTTTGCTTATTATTTGTCAGAGGATGAATCCCTTAAGATTCAAATATCATTGCTCCTGCTATATTTTGAATTGTTTAAAAAATTCTGATTTAAAAAATAAAAATTACACGTTGCTTTTCAAAATTTATTTAAAATCTTAAAAATCATTTGGGAATAGCACATTTTTACTATCGTTTGGATTGTCAAAATAAATTGTACTTTACAAATAATAAGATGACAGATTTTAGTGGTTTTCCAAAATTTAAATATCTAGGTGAATATTTTTGTTTTGCTCCTACATAACTTTTAATAGTAGTAGTGCTGCTTTAATATCAAATAGTAAAACCTAACTGTGTATGTTTCTGAACATTTTACATAATTAAAGAAAATTAAAGAAAAGTTATTGTTCTTTAAAAATAAAAATACAACCAATCATTTCTGTACAAATTAGGTGCTAGGCTCAACCTTGAAAATCTTAGCTGTCAAAACATTTCAACAGAATCTATTCTTGTTAGTTACCTATAAAGTTTTAATTAAAAAATAATGTGATATTAGTAGATTCTATTGTAAAACTATAATTTTTTCTGATAAAATAAACCTGAATGGTTTTGTTTTACTTTTTTTTCTTGGTTTTACGTCTGGCTGTTTGGCAATTTCTGCTGATGCGGATGGTGGAGAATGATGATATATGAAAATGAGTGATGGAAAAATGCCAGACCTGATCGGGAATCAAACCCAGGACCCCGGCGTAGAAGCCATTTGTGCTAACCACTACGTCAACGAGCCAGCTATTTGTTTTACTTGAACTTTTCCTTCATTTTTGGAAAAGTACAAGTATTTGTTTTACTTGTACTTTTCCAAAAATGAAGCGATAATACAACAACAATTTAATTTAATATTTTTATCCATTAGAGGACATTGCCTTAAGTAGATTAAATTGTTTCTTTTTCATGATTATTAAAAGAAATTACTTCCTGTTATTTTCAGTTATGCGATTTTAAATGAATTACATGCAGGGCTAACAGTATATTCAGTAATTGTTTGCTTATGAAGGCCTGTCATTGTATGAACCAATAAGGCCATTCCCATGAATTTATTACCAAACATCCATATGCCTGCCAATACGCAGAATATTTTCTTTTGTTTCGTAATTATAGGCTTGCTATTCGTGTTATCTCTATGATAATATAAGTAATTTTTTAATGCGAACTATTTAATTTTTTCTACAAAATAGGCATAAGCTTTATATATGCCTTATATAAGCTTTATATATGCCCATAACAGACAGGTGGAGTGTGTCAAATTGTTTACACTCAATCTGTTCGTTGCAGGGCTAAAATAAATACTTCTGTTTCTTATCACGTGGTCAGCCAATTAAATGACTGAATCATATAAGAACAGAAGAGGCAGAGGTGTAAAAGACACTAATCAGAGTTATCTCCTCTGAAAGTAATGAATTTCATTTTACAGCCAGACCCTGTCGTGAATGAATTGAAGGTGTCATTTGCAGAGTGGAAAATAAATGTGCTTTTCAGAGGGCCCGGCATGCTGATAAGTGTACTTTTCCACTCAGTGAGGAAGGCAATGGTAAACCACTTCACTCCTCGTTTTACTTAGTAAAACCTCTACAGGTTCAAACCAGCCTTTCGGCTGATGACCTAAACAACAACAAGCTTTATATCCTATTTAAGTAATTGTATAACCTCAAAAAATACTTAAAAAATTTTCATTTTAAGAGGATTTTAAAATTTTTAAGAAGATTTTGTTAGTAATGGAGGATAATATTGAGGGAGTGAATTGTAGGGGTAAACAAAGGTTTGAATATGTAAAGCAAATTACAAAAGATGTTGGGCGTTACAGGTATGAAACAACTTGCGCTAGATAGAACAGCTTGGAGAACTACATCAAACCAGCCGAGAGAATGATGATAAAAAAAATAGATTGAATGTTTTATATAGTTTTTATTTAAATGTGTTCGTAAATTTCTTTTAATGAATAAACCCCTCTGGTCAACATCGTTTAACAACCTGAAAAAATTATCAATTTTTTGTCATTTGTCAGAAATTGTACAATATCAAAACCACTAAATTTGTTAGGCTGCTCTTGCTGTGTTTTTTACTTTGAGTAGACATGAATTTGAACAGGACTCCCAGTTCTATTGCACATAATTAGAGACCCTAATTATGTTGCTTAAAAATTAATTTATATTTAAAACAAATGAAGAAAATAGTAGAAAATAATAAGTATTTGTTTAAAGATGTAGGGTAAGCGTTTAAAAAAATAGAATAAAATAATTAAATGTAACCGTTAGCTCATAAACATATTTAAACGGTACCGATTTTATAGATACATTTTTATGTATGTTTGTGTCGGCAAAAATTAGTAAATGTTTGTATGGGGCGAAAAGTTTGTTAGTTATCTAAATAGCCCATTAAATGTAAAATTAATGTGTCGGTGTATAAGTAAGCAGTCACTACACTGTATATTAACTTGTAATATGTGTAGTAATTGGTTAAATGTGTCTTTTGAAAATTTTAACGGACAATGAGACCTTCGAATGTTAAAAGAAGGGTTCTCATTGGTCCTACATCATAAATAGGGGGGGTAGGGGGTTGTACCGAGTTTTTATACACAGGGCAAGTTTAATTTTGAGTACAGTATTGCATTATTTCATCATTAGTTCAGTTATTTTGGATTAAAGCTCAGTAAAGCCACGATAATTTTATATTGTGATCTACGGAAATAGAACATCCATGTTGTTAAATTAGGTTTTTTTACGTGAAATTATATAAAATTTAGATCATAGTTATTGTTTTTATATTTTGTTGTTCATTAATTGTTAAAGTATAATTAAAGTGTTAAAATGTCATTATAAAATTAATATATTAGTTATTTTCATTGTTCTGAATTGCTTGAATGTTTCCATGCATCTTAATCGTTCGGTTGAACTTTACAACTTTTGTTTTAATATTTGTTTATTGTATGTTACCATACGATTTATAATGGTACATACAGTGGAGTTTGTTCATGTGTCACTGTCAGCTGATTACCATACAATGTTTCTCACCCTATTGTTATTTAAAAATTTAATAGAATTTTTTACTAGCCAACTAACAGAACTGGCTCGGAAACCAGGTTCTACTTATACAGACATAAACTGTTGAACTTGTCTGTTTTTTTACTTTCTCTTGCCTATATGAATATATAGGAAGGAAAGTATTGTTTTCATGTCGATTTTTCGAAATCGAGTTTTCACCGGATCTATACGTTTTCAGACCCCCTGAACCCAAAAAACATGTTTTTAGCGATTGGTCTGTGTGTGTGTGTGTGTGTCTGTGTGTGAACAGAATATCTCAAGAACGGAACATCGTACGAACTTGAAACTTAAGTTACATACCACTACCGGACGCGACACGAACATTTTCATCAAAATCGGTCAACCGGAAGTAGTAGTTTATTCGTATAATTTTTCAGTTTTTTGCAATTTTCTCAAAAACTGGTCGTACGGTTTTTTTTAAAATCGCCTATTTTACTCAATTTTTTATTCTCTACAAGATAGGGTAGGCGCCATGTCTGCTGAAATTCTCGGTGAGGCTGTTTTCACGTAAAAACGTTGTTTTTTTTAAGATTACGGCTTTAATATAAATTTTAGCGCAAAAACTTATATAATAAAAGTTGTAGAGAATTTAAAAACCTACAACTTTTGTTTCAAACATTTTTTTGTATAACGCTTAGTTTAGCGGTAATTTGCGATTTTCTGTTTTTTTTCTCACGAAAACGTGAGAAAAATCGATTTTTTTAACATTTCGGTCTTAGTATGCATTTTACGACAAAAGTGTATATAATTAAATTTATAGAAAATTAAAAGATCTACAACTTTTGTTTAAAGCATTTTTCTCTACAGAGCCTAGTTTAGCGTGAAAGCGTGATTTTCCGTATTTTTAAGCCAAACTGAGTTCGATTGTCATTTTGCGTCATTCACTCATGATTAAAATAAGGTTATGGTTTTGAGGTTAGTTTTTGTTCATTTCTAATGTTTTAATACTAATGTTAGGTTTATTGTTAATTATTTGCATTGGCAAGAGAAAGTTGTGTGAGTGTTTCACACCAGATTTTTTTTAATATTACAATCTTAACATCTCTTCTTGTTTTAACAGTTCTTGTTTAACAGTTTTCTTGTTTTTGTTTATTTCTTGTTTAGCTGTTCTTGTTTTTGCTCGACTTGTTTTTATAGGGTATTTCATTGATTTATGGTGATACGTTGAAAAAAATGTTGAATATAAATTGCTATTTTGGGAAAATTATTTTATAGATTCTTTGTTAATATTTTTATCTTTTTTTTAACATTTTCCTTTGTAAAATCAGTTCAGTCAGTTTAGAGAAGAATTCTGTATGTTGACTACAAAATTACTTAATAAAACCTTGGATTTTAGGATTAAATTCCGTGATGTATCCCAATATTGAATTTTTTATTACTGAGAGACCCATATTATTTGCATGTTTATTCCTCAAACTGATTTACATTTGAAAATATAACTTCTGTTAGGTTAGAAAAAAAATTAACTTTCAAAATGATTTAAAATTCACTTTTAAATCAAAATGTGTAGAAAACTGATACTGGAACACATTTTGTCTGCTTTTGTTGGATTTTTTTACTTTCTCTTGCCTATATGAATATATAGGAAGGAAAGTATTGTTTTCATGTCGATTTTTCGAAATCGAGTTTTCACCGGATCTATACGTTTTCAGACCCCCTGAACCCAAAAAACATGTTTTTAGCGATTGGTCTATGTGTGTGTGTGTGTGTGTGTGTGTGTCTGTGTGTGAACAGAATATCTCAAGAACGGAACATCGTACGAACTTGAAACTTAAGTTACATACCACTACCGGACGCGACACGAACATTTTCATCAAAATCGGTCAACCGGAAGTAGTAGTTTATTCGTATAATTTTTCAGTTTTTTGCAATTTTCTCAAAAACTGGTCGTACGGTTTTTTTTAAAATCGCCTATTTTACTCAATTTTTTATTCTCTACAAGATAGGGTAGGCGCCATGTTTGCTGAAATTCTCGGTGAGGCTGTTTTCACGTAAAAACGTTGTTTTTTTAAGATTACGGCTTTAATATAAATTTCAGCGCAAAAACTTATATAATAAAAGTTGTAGAGAATTTAAAAACCTACAACTTCTGTTTCAAACATTTTTTTGTATAACGCTTAGTTTAGCGGTAATTTGCGATTTTCTGTTTTTTTTTCTCACGAAAACGTGGGAAAAATCGATTTTTTTAACATTTCGGTCTTAGTATGCATTTTACGACAAAAGTGTATATAATTAAATTTATAGAAAATTAAAAGATCTACAACTTTTGTTTAAAGCATTTTTCTCTACAGAGCCTAGTTTAGCGTGAAAGCGTGATTTTCCGTATTTTTAAGCCAAACTGAGTTCGATTGTCATTTTGCGTCATTCACTCATGATTAAAATAAGGTTATGTTTTTGAGGTTAGTTTTTGTTCATTTCTAATGTTTTAATACTAATGTTAGGTTTATTATTAATTATTTTCATTGGCAAGAGAAAGTTGTGTGAGTGTTTCACACCAGATTTTTTTTAATTTGTTTTCTTAATTCCCGATGGTTATTCACATTAAAGCGAATGCAGATTTATTAGATGACCATCCAAAATACCTGTAGACGTTTTTTGCAATCTTCGAAAAGTTATAGGCCTAGAAAACTAGTGTTATGTATTGTATTACCGATTCAGTTTCTTCTACTTTTTCTGGTAACCTCAGAATTAAAATGTTCTGGTTAGTGTTGTACTATATAAATGTTTCATCTAAATAACTTGGAGTAACAAAGTTTACCCATTTGTCCAAACAGTTAAGATTTGACATATTTAGTCATGTAGAAGAATAGGTCTAAATTAATTGTACTTATGACTGCATATCAAAATTGTTAATTCTGATCGAATAAACCGCTAACGCTGTGGAAAAAAAGTTACTTCTAAATGTGTAGCACTTTATTTTATCAATTTAAATAATCTGTTCTAAAGTGTACTGTTTGTTAGATTAAATTTTGAAAAATTTTCATTGAAATAAATACCAAAATCTTTCTGTGTGTTCCATTCGTTGGTTGTGTGTTGTGTTATGGTGAACAGCCGAAAAGCTGGTTTGAACTTCTAGAGGTTTTACTAAGTAAAAACGAGGAGTGGGGTGGTTTACTATTGCCTTCCTCACTGAGTGGAAAAGTATGCTTATCAGCATGCCAGGCCCTCCCAAGAGCACCCACTTTCCATCCTGCAAAAGACACCTTCACTTCATTCACCACAGGGTTTTGCTGTATAATGAAATTCCTTATTTTCAGAGGCGATAACTCTGACTAGTGTCTTTTACACCCCTACCTCTTCTGTTCTTAAATAGTTCAATCATGTAATTGGCTGACTGTGGTAAGAAACAGAACTTGGTTTTTGTAGCCCTGGAACCAATAGATCGAGTGCAATTAATTTAACACTCCACCTGCCCGTTATGGGCATGATATTCGTTTGTTATAGATGTAGAAAATCTTGGCTGGTACATAAATATCAGTAGAAAAGCTTTAGAGAAAATTTATTTCTTTAGAAAGTCAATTATTTCTTGTATTTTGACTATGTGGTTAACTTCAAAAATAATCTCTTAAAAGGTTCAGAGGCTCAGTGGTTAAGGTGTTTGATTCCTAGACGCACTGCAAAGCAGAAGGCTTCGGATTAATTCCTGGCTAGGGTCCGCGGCGGAAAGACCACATTGGTGTACTCATCCGGTTGCTCAATTTGGCCCGTTTCGCACAACTACGTCATTCACATAAAGTGGGGTCCTTTTATCTCCGCTTGTCTGCTGACAAAAGACCCATTTCCTAAAAGAGTGTCTTCAATAGGATATGATTTTAAAATAAAAACCTCTATCATCATTGTGTATGTGATATTTTATGAGATAAAAATTATATTATCTTGGTCAAAACCAAGAAAAAATTGGACCCAACAAAAATCCATAACTTTTTCTAAAAAAAAGTTGTATATTAATAACCGAGGAAAAGTAACTTTCTCTTGTATCTATAAACAACCTATCAAAATTGTACCTTTTTACCTTAAATAGTAATTAAGATAATGAGTCTCAAAGTTTTCTAATTTAACCCTTACAGTGCCAGCGTCCTAATATTAGGACGTCAAGATTTAGACTAAAAAAATGTCGGCGTCGTCCTTTTATTAGTACTTCGACTAAAAAGTTCATAGGATTTTAATTTTCACTTAATTCTTATAAACAACGTATGAAAATAATAATTAAGAAATGTAAATTGAAAAAATACATGTAGAGTTTTTTATGAATGTAATTGATTAATATTGAATAAAAAACATTTTTATTTTTTACAACACATAAATAATTTTTTTGTGATTTTTGCATAATTAAATTGTCTTTAAAGTGATATAGGCCTAAGTAAAATTGAGTAACATAATTTTTTAGGGTGATTTGTTTTTTTAAATTAAATAGGAAATTTTCATAAAAATGTCTACGTACATTTTATTTTTAAATTGTAAGAAATATGTTCGAAGTTAAATGTCATACAAGATCAAATTTTTTTATGAACAAAACAAAAAAATCATTAAGATAGGTACCTTGAAAAATAGCCATGTTATGGATAGATATATAAAATGCTACAAATCGCACAAAAGTAGGCTGGCATTTTTTAGTCAAAACTTCACGTCCTAATATTAGGACGCTGGCACTATAAGGGTTAAGATTGGTACGATAGGCGGTATGATCGCCGTAAAACGTTATCTAGCGTGATATCATCTCTAAAATAAAAATAAAACTTTTTAATTATTATTTAATTTTTGGATGTTTGTACAAGAATGAAAAAACATACGTATTAAGGATTCAAAATGTGTACTTATGCGAAAATCTTCGTGTAATAGTTTTAACTTAATTAGTTGCAACTTTAATTCGTTTACCATGATGAATTAGATTCACCACCACAAAAACCACCTAGTTTGCAACATTGTCAGGCTAATTGCACAGTAACAACCGCGGCTAGTTATTAGCATTAGTTATTCAGTGAAATATTGTGTTGTCATTAACCCGTTGGCACACGTCTAATGCGGTTGTATTATACACCTTTGTTATAGATTTTTGAGTGAATCGTCATTGTAATTTTATTATTTTGGCCTTTTCATTGTATAAATGCTAAAGTCTTAATTGACTCGCTCGTCACTAATCCTCCAACTTCTGCATGTAGAGCTTCAGTTTGACTTATTTCTTTCTTCGAGATTGTATAGAAAATTAAAGCTATTTCTTTTTAATCACTTAATCGCCTAACCATTGAAAAAGGGTTTACAACCCAAAAGTAACGGGTGTTGAAAAAAGTACGCTACCGTAATATTACTAAAGTCCAGCCTTTCTTAGTTTGCTCCTAATGTAAACAAATAATGACGTCACTGAGCATGCGCACTATATAAAAATGAGTACACGCTGATTAAAAAGTAACAACAAAACATTTTTAAAAGTATTTAAATAGAATATACTTTTAAAAGTATTTTTGTAAATGAAATTGTTAGGCCTACATCATATCATGACTGATGTTTGAAGTACTTTAAATACTTTTAATTTAAAACATAGTTAATTTAATAGGAATACGACATCCATAAAGTCGCGGACTCTAGCATGCACCCTGTAGTAGCTGGCTTTGGTTTGTTGACAGTAGGAGCAAACTAAGAACGTCTCAACTGTAAAGTAAAAGTAATGCATAGTAAATTTCATGTAGTCAGTTGGCAACACTATATTCAAGTTTAACGGCTTTTAATAATTGAAATGTCGTTCGTGTCCACCAGTACTGTTCCAGTATTCATTCGTCTCTTTTGTGTCGTTTTCCAAAGACGAGAACGTGTGTTTATTCTTCAGACTTATTTCGCTTATAGATTTTGTCCATAACAGGCAGGTGGAGTGTTAAATTATTTTCACTCGATCTACTGGTTCCAGGTCTATAAAAATATTCTGTTTCTTATCACATGGTCAGCTGATTATGTGACTGAAGCATTTAAGAACAGAAGAGGTAGAGGTGTAAATTGCTCCGTTGATGAGCTCTGTTAGTCTACGCGTTTAGACCGATCAGAACGTTTGCCAGCGTTATCAGAGTGTACGAATGTATCAGCCTGAACTACTGTGCGGCTCATATACGCGCATGCGTATAAGAGCCGCACAGTAGTTCACTCGTGTCTTGTATCTTACTAAACACATTGATTATAGAGCGCGGTATGTTCATAGGTTATGCTGGTTGTATGTTCATAGGTTATAATTGTTATTGAAAGACCAAAAAAATAGCTGACGAATTATATAACAGAACTACGAGAGCAAACTATTATAGTATTGGAAACGTTGTTGGCAGGTCATTGGGTAGCTATGAAGTGGGTAGGGGGCAATGCGTACGTTCAGAGCTCATCAACTTTAAAAAATTGTATTGTCAGAGTTATCTCCTCTGAGAGTAATGAATTTCATTATACAGCCAGACCCTATGGTGAATGAAGTGAAGATGTCATTTTCAGGGTGGAAAGTAGATTGTTTTCTGAGGGCCTGGCATGCTGATAAGCTTACTTTTCCACTCAGTGAGGAAGGCATGGTAAACCACCTCACTCCTCATTTTACTTAGTAAAGCCTTTAGAGGTTCAAACCAGCCTTTTGTCTGATGACCTAACAACAACAACAAATCTTACGAACGAGTAAAAGATGAGTTTCAGTTAACATTTCCCAATTCTACTGTTCCGAATAAATCGACAATCTTAGGTTTGTTAAATAAATTTCGTGAGACTATGTTTACAATATCGCAAAAGCACAGGTCGACCATCGGTGATACCGTGTAAGTTCTGGAGGATGTGAAAGAAGGTCTGACTCAATTTCCTAAAAAAATCGCTCAGGAACTTATGTTCCCAGGCTGAGATTTTACTATCTACTGTTTTCAGGGCTATTAAAACTACATTTGCATGCATACCCCATTGCGATCATACATGAACTACAAAAAGTAGGCTACGGAAAACGTTTACAGTATTGTCGTTGGTTCTGTTCTGTTATCGATGAAAACGATATTGAAGTGTTGGATCGTGTTTATTTTAGTGATAAGGCGACCAGTACACGCATGTACATTACACGACCATTACAAGCAGTGAACTCGCGGATCTTTGCCAATTCGGCTTATTCATGGTAACATGCCCATTACGTCTGTAATGGGTCTGCAATGTTACCTGTCTAGGTAGTGGAATGTTAAATTATTTGCATTGGATCAGCTAGTTCCAGGGCTACAACAAATAGTTCTGTTTTTTATCACATGGTCAGCCGTTCTACGACTGAAATTTTTAAGAACAGAAGGAGTAGAGTTGTAAAAGACACTAATCAGACTTAATCTCATCTGAGAGTAATAACTTTTATCATTATACAGCCAGACCCTGTGGTGAATTAAGTGATGGTATCAATTGCAGGGTGGAAAGTAGATACTTTTCAGAGGACCTGGCATGCTGATAAGCATACTTTTCCACTCGGTGAGGAAGGCGGTAAACAACCTCACTCCTCGTTTTACTTAATGAAGCCTCCAGAGGTTCAAACCAGCCTTTCGGCTGATGGCCTAAACAATAACACTCAGGTCGTATTTTTTTTTTTTTTAGGTGATATGATTTTTGGTTTAACGTCCGACTGTTTTGCAATTACTGCTAATGCAGAGGGTGAGAAGGGTGAGATGAAAATGAGTGATGAAAAAATACCAGACCTTACCGGGAATCGAACCTGGGATAGGTGATATGAATCTGTAGAACCTTTTTGATCGAGCGTTAGCCGAAACAAAACTTTAGTAATTGAATTTTCCATAACAACATTCCTGACCCGGTAAACCGGAATAACGCATTTTTATTCCATGTACTTGAAAAGTGATAGTGGTAATTTTAAGCCATAAAGCGGTTTTGGATAGCTATAGTGATGAGGACAAAAAAAAATCGGTTTAAAAAGTTACAATTATTCTTGAGTTATCAAAAAAACCTAATTAAAAATTATATTACCACGGTAATTTAAGATTACTGATACGAAATTAAAAATTAATGATTTATTTATAATTAAGTACTATTAATAGTTTTTAGTTGTTATAATTAACAATTATTCACTTTTTTATTGTTACTATACAATTTGCTTTGATTATTTGTTGACAAATAGTTTATTTTCTAGTAATTATTGCGTATTGGTTAGATCTTAAAGTATTTGCTTTATTTAACGTTATTATAGCATTTTCATAATATTCTTTTATAACCAAAATGGTAATCGAAGAATTTAAATTTGTACTTACATGCTTATGAAAACAAATTAGACATGTTGAAACTCATGATTTCCATAAAAGTAACGAAAAGATAAACATAAAGAAAAACAATTTAAGTTTTTTTTAAATTTTTAATTGAAGGAAGAGCAAAAGAAAATTAGAAAAGTTGGAAAAAGTAACCTCGAATTACGGTATGTAAAATAAAATTGTAAAAATTATCGGATTTTACCAATTTTTTGAAAATTTTAATTATTTAATCTTTTAGTTTATGATTAATTATAGACACAAAGCAATTTTTGTTGTTACATGTTATTTTATTATTTAGGTCATCAGCCGAAGGGCTGGTTTAAATCTCGAGAGGCTTTACTAATTAAAACTAGGAGTTAGGTTGTACCTATGTCATCCTCACCGAGTGGAAAAGTATGCTTATCAGCATGAAAAGTATACGTTCCACTATGCAAATGACTCCTTCACTTCATTCCCCGCAGGGTCTGGCTGTATAATGAAATCAATTTCTCTCTAATAGACAACTCTGAATAGTGTCTATTACACCTCTACCGTGGTCTGTTCTTAACAGAACGCGTCTGTTCTTAAATGGCCGGCCGCATTGGCGTAGTTGGTAACGTGCTCGCCCCTCATCATGCGGTCTTGGGTTCGAATCCCATTCAGACATGGCATATTTTCATACGTTACAAAAATCATTTCATCCTTCATCGTCTGCATTAGCAGTAATTGCAGAAGAGTCGGACACCCCCAAAAATTTCTTAAATGGTTCAGTCATATAATTGGTTGACCATGTGTTAAGAAACAGAACTATTTATTATAGCCCTGGAACTAGCAGATCGAGTGAAAATAATTTAACACTTCACCTGCATGTTACGAAAAAATTTGTTAAAAAATGCATGAACAAGAAACGATTCGTAATGAGAATAACATCGATACTTGGTGTTGAGATAAACTTATTCTAAATTGGTAGCTGCATTGTGCAGCTTTAACAATGAACGTTTGTGCCTAACTTGAAAAGAAAAAAAATTGTTACATGTGTATTAAACAAACAGTGAGTATCTTATAATAACTTAGTATTTCTATTCACAGTTTTTGTTGTTTTCTTTGTGTAGACTGTTTAACTGCGACGCCACTCGACATTATTTGTAAGCCTGAGAAACAATAGGCTAATTTAGCCTATAGCCTTTTACTTCAGTAAACAATACAATAATTTATTTTAATCGTCTATTAAGAAATTTTTTCTCTGATTGCAACAATTTTACTATTTCATTCAGTTTGTGATTGCATTTATACTAGATTTTACCTAGAGTTTAGCGTAATCATTCATTCAACATTTTCGGATGAATTGTTCGTTTAAAGTTGGCTCCCAAGAATACATTTGTGCGGTTTAAGTGCGAAATGTAATTTTTATTCAGTATCAAACTAAACGGATTTTACTCCTAATTTTTATTTAAATTTTGCAATATATTTTAAGCTGTATCAACATCTTGGTCATTTGCGAATAATTTGGGTAAGCAACCGTGGGTTTGTACGTGTAATAATTTTCCAGACCTTAGCCGGGAATCGAACTGGTATCTCAGCATGCAATGGTGTAGTAGTGTGTGACCGGCCCGTGGTGTAACAGTTATTTTGACGTATATTCTATGTGAGTGAGGCAGTTAGTCTATGTTATATTTAGCTTAAAATTTGTTGTTGTTTAGGTCAACAGCCGAAAGGCTGGTTTAAACGTCTAGAGGTTTTACTAAGTAAATACAAGGAGTGAGGTGGTTTACAATTGCCTTCCTCACTGAGTTAAAAGAGTATGCTTATCAGCATGCCGGCCCTCCGAAAAGTACCCACTGCCCACCTTGAAAATAACAGCTTGACTTCATTCACCACAGGGTCTGGCTGTATAGTGAAATTCATTACTTTCAAAGGAGATAACTCTAACTAGTATATCTTTTACACCTCTACCTCTTCTGTTCTTAAATAGTTCAGTCGTATAATTGGCTAATATGTGATAAAAAACAGAACTATTTTTTGTGGCCGTGGAACCAACAGATCGAGTGCACTTAATTGAACACTCCACCTGCGCGTATGGGTAATAGCTTTAAATGTGTATATATAAATCCGAAAGTCCTCTATTTTATCCATCCACTGGCTCATCATTAATTCACGATAGTCATTATTACCCAATAAAAAAAAACAACCTGGAGAGTTAAATTCGGCACATTTGTTTCTTAGGAGCTGAGCATAAAAATTAGAGCTTTTGCTTTTCGAAAACATCCACCAAATGCATATGTCTTTTTTACTCGAACTATGCTTACAAGTAATGTAAACGATGTGGTAAGTAGGCAAGTGACAAGTAGCAATTAGAGAACGGATTCCTGTTTCCAGTGAGCTTTTATTTTTAATTGCTTTTATTTTAATTGCTTTTATTTTATTTTTATTTTTATTTTATTGCTTTTATTTTTCCGTCATGATTTTGCTTTGAAGGTTATATGAGAAGATAAGCACTTTAAGTTTAGTTTGGGATGAAGCGCAGCGAGTGTAACGGTTGTTGGTCCATTTCATAAAGTATGTTTTAAGCTATCATATTTCATGTTGTCAACGGACGGTATTAAGCAAGAGATTCCGTGTATTTAAAAAAAGGAAAGTTGGCACAACCTATTTTTTGAATATAATGTATAAGAATTTTAGTTTATGTTGAATTTAGTTATTTATTACTCATTGAAATCGGCAAAGTTATTTAAAAGTTTTTTAACTTAATAATTGATTTTATAGAATAACTACAGGCGCAACAGGATATTTTTTGTCTTTTTTATGATGCCTACGTAAGCCTTGGCTTGTGCGTAGGTAATGATACATAGTGATGTTGTTGTTTAGGTCATCATCCGAAAGGCTGGTTTGAACCTGTAGAGGTTTTACTAAGTAAAACGAGGATTGGGGTTGTTTTACCAATGCCTTCCTCACTGAATGGAAAAGTACTCTTATCAGCATGCCGGGCCCTCTGAAAAGCACATATTTTCCACTCTGCAAATATGACACCTTCACTTCATTCACCACAGGGTCTGGCTGTATAATGAAATTCATTACTTTCAGAGGAGATAACTCTGATTAGTGTCTTTTACACCTCTACCTCTTCTGTTCTTAAATGATTCAGTCATTTAATTGGCTGACCATGTGACAAGAAACACAACTATTTATGTTAGCCCTGCAACTAACAGATTGAGTGTAAATAATTTGACACTCCACCTGTCTGTTATGGGCAGAGATAAAGTGATGAAAGAATGCTAAATCTGACTGGGTATCAAACCCGGTACCCAGCATAGATGCCAGTTCCGCTGACCAAACTATCTATTTGGCACAGGCTGGCTGAAGAGATGTAGGTACGGAAAGTTATGTTTTCATGTCAGATTGTCGAAATCGAGTTTTCACTGATTGGTCTGTGTATATGTATTTGAACAGACTAACTTAAAAATGGAAAAATCTTACCGGAACTTTACATAGTTTCAGAAGATAAAACAAACAAAAAACAGAAGATAAAAAAAATTCAGAAGATGACTCGACACGAACATTTTCATAAAAATCGGTCTACAGGACTTAACAGTTTACTCGTGTGTTTTCACTTTTCGTAATTTTTTTGAAACCGCTCATATTTTTTTAAGATGGAGTAACCGGGTTATGTCTAGATAAATTCGTTAGAAGGGCTGTGCTAACGTGGTGAAAATTTTTTTTTATATTGCAGGCTTAATATGCATTTTAGGGTGAAAGCGCATAATTCATAATCGAACTTACATAAAATTAAAACCTTATAAGTGTATTTTAAGTGGTTTTTACAGTGTGTAGTTTATCGTCAATTAATAATTTTCCATATTTTTCTAATTAAAATTGGTACAAAATGGCAATTGTTTATAACATAGCTAAATGTACTTTTTTAAAAAAAATATTCTGGAATATTTACTTAAAACCGTTTTTAAGTTATTCTTTTTAGACATATTTACACAGACCAATCGGTGAAAACTTAATTTCGACAATCTGTCATGAAAACATAACTTTCCTTACCTGAATATTTTCGGCCAGCCCGTGCCGAAAAAAAAGTTCGGTCAGCGGAACTGGCATCTGGTCGCAGGTTCGATTCCCAGTCAGATTTAGCATTTTTCATCTGTATATCACTTTAATACGGTGATTGTACTGTGTCAAGAAATCTGTGAAAAACTATCCGTCGTTCTGAATTTACTGTGTCATAAATTTTGTAAATGCCCATAACAAGCAGGTGGAGTGTTAAATTAATTTCACTCGATCTGTTGGTTCCAGGGCTACAAAAAATTGTTTCTTATCATATAGTCAGCCAAACTAACTACTAAAAACTACTATTTAACCTATTTATATATATTAAACCTATTTATTTATATATTTAGTGTAAATATAATATTTTAGTAGTTTAATTAAATTACTATTTTTTTGACAACTATTTAAAAACAGAAGAGGTAAAAGACACTAGTCAGAGGTATATCCTCTGAGAGTAATGAATTTCACTCTACAGCCAGATCCTGTGGTGAATGAAGTGAAGGTGTCATTTGCAGGGTGGAAGGTAGATGCTTTTCGGAGGTCCTGGCATGCTGATAAGCACACTCTTTCTTAACTCAGTGAGGAAGGCAATAGTAAACCACCTCGCTCCTCGTTTTTACTTAGTAAAACCTCTAGAGGTTCAAACCAGCCTTTCGGCTGTTGACCTAAACAACAAATTTTGTAAAGGTACTGGTAATAAAAAGTTTTTGGAAATCGAAAACTCTGAAACTATTGTTCAAACAATTTTCTTTTATTTTACTTTGTTTTGTGGCAGTTAATAATTTTATGAAAATTGGTAATTCCTTACATTGGCAACGAAAAGTCATATGAGAGTTTCACACAATTTTTTTATGAAACATATTAATACTTTACTATTTTCTGATGATATACCACAAGTTCGTGTAAAATTTATTAAATTTTATTATCGATTTTTATTTTGGCTGAATACGTAGCAATTAGCAACGATAGCGAAAGATTTTTATCTAAAATTATTGTTGAGATGTAATTAAGTTGTGTAGTTTCTCCGGCACCCGGTAGATGATATGATATCAGACACAACTCCCCTGCGATAAACTTTCTAACAGGTCACACAATAAGCCCTACCTGCCTTAACATTTCCCCTCTTTAGTTTTAATGCATGTTGTATAATTGTATAAATGCATGGCATGGGTAATTAATAGGAAATTGTATAGTGTAGTAAATAACCATGAGAGACTGTGTCGTAATAGTTTTACATATAATAATAGTGTGCCTATTTTGTATAGGTCTTTGCACTACAGTTTAAAGGTGTTATTACATTTTAATAAGAAGCCTATTTTTTTTTGTTTGGTTCAGTATGTTTAATTCCGTTTTAATTTCCTCGGTTATAGGCCAATAGGTTGCACTGTTATTTTAGCTACGTGCTACTTTACTGATCTATTTCAAACAGCGCAGTGTATTGTATTCCATATCATTAAAATGTAAGAAATATAATTTTCTTTCTTTTACTTCCGAAGTTACTTTGTTCATTGATTCATTAAAAAAAATCTTTGTTGCTTTTTTATTTGTATTAAATATCTAAATGTAGCTTACATTACATATGTATAATGTCGATGAAATTCAATCTTCATTTGTGTTAAGATATATTCAGGCGTTTGGAGTGTTAGTTTAATTTCACTTAATCTGCTAGTTCCAGGGCTACAAAAAATAGTTCTGTTTCTTATCACGTGGTCAGCCAATTATATGATTGAAGCATTTAAGAACAGAAGATGTAGAAGTGTAAAAGACACTAGTCAAAGTTATCTTCTCTGAGAGTAATGAATTTCACTATATTCAGCCATTGCCCACTACGGGCAGGTAAAGTGTTAAATTAATTGCACTCGATCTGTTGGTTCCAGGGCTACAATAAATAGTTCCGTTTCTTATCATATAGTCAGCCAATTATGTTTAAACTATTTAAAAACAGAAGAGTTTGAGGTGTAAAAGACACCATTCAAGAGTTATCTCCTCTGAGAGTAATGAATTTCACTATACAGCCAGACCCTGTGATGAATGAAGTGAAGGTGTCATTTGCAGGGTGGAAAGTAGATGCTTTTCGGAGGGCCTGGCATGCTGATAAGCATACTTTTCCACTAGTGAGGAAGGCAATTGTAAAACATATCACTTCTCGTTTTTACTTAGTAAAATCTCTAGAGGTTCAGACCAGCCTATCGGCTGTTGACCTAAACAACAAAATATACAGCCAGACCCCGTGGTGAATGAAGTAAATGTGTTATCTGCAGGGTGGAAAGTAGGTGCTTTTCGGAAAGCCTGGCCTTTAACTAAACTTACAGCATTTCACTTCTCACAGAACTATACGCGTTGAAAACCAAATCATGATTGTAAAAATAAAATTAATTAATACTGGAAACAGAAATTTTACTGACGTCATATGAATCACCTATGGAAAAGGGATAAACGACCTGAGTGTTGTTTAGGTAATCAGCCGAATAGCTGGTTTGAACCTCTAGAAACATTACTAAGTAAAACGAGGATTGATGTGATTTACAAAAGCCTTCCTCACTGAATGGAAAACTAGGCAGTAATTATTGATTTTTCTGTTTTTCTATAATCAAAATGTTGGGATTTTTTGTAATTGTAGCCTTAGTATGCGTTTTGCGAAAAAAGTATAATAGGATAATTTCAGTTGTGGAACATGTGAAAACCTACAACTTTTATTTCTAACATTTTTGTACAACGTTTCGTTTAGCGGAAATTAAAGATTTTGTTTTTTCTATCACCCGAATCTGTAAAAAATTGAATTTTTCAAGATTGTGGCCTTACGATGCAGTTTTTCGACAAAAGTGTATATAATCAAAGTTATAGGAAATTAAAAAGAACCTTAATTTTTTTAAGCATTTTTCTTTACAGTCTAGTTTAGAGGCAATTACTAATTTTCCGTAGTTTTAAGTTCTACAAAGGTTGAACTTCATTTTGCATTCATTCATGATTAAAATTAACTTATGTTTTTCATTTACTCTGTTTACTCATGATTAAACATTGGTTATATTGTTCATTATATATATTGGGGAGAGAAAGTCGTAGAATGTTTCACTGCAGATATTTTTTGATTATTGTATTTTATTTTGTTTTATTAATGTATTTATAAACATTGGGTATATTGTTCATTACCTACATTGGGGAGAGAAAGTCTTATGAGTGTTGTTCCACACCAGATTTTTTTTTACTTTCTCTTGCCTAAATGAATATATAGGAAGGAAAGTATTGTTTTCATGTCGATTTTTCAAAATCGAATTTTCACCGGATGTACAAGGTTTCAGACCCCTGAACCCAAAAAAAAAACATTTTTTTAGCGATTGGTCTGCCTGTGCGTACGTGCGCGCGCGTGTGTGTACAAAATATCTCAAAAACGAAACATCGTACGAAATTGAAACTTAAAACTTAAGTTAGATACCACTAGAGGACCCGACACGAACATTTTCATCAAAATCGGTCGACCAAAAGTATTAGTTTATTCGTGTAATAATTCACTTTTTTGCGATTTTCTCTAAAACGGCTCCTACTATTTTTTTTAAATCGCCTCATTTACTACATGTTTTATGCTCTTAAAAATAAGGTATGCGCCATATCTGCTGAAATTCTTGGGGAGGCTGTTTTTTTTCGAAATTTTTTTTTTAAGATTGCGGCTTTAGTATGCATTTTAGCGCAAAAATGTATAATAAAAGTTGTAGAGAATTTAAAATCCTACAATTTTTATTTCAAACGTGTTTTTGTATAACGCTTAGTTTAGCGGTAATTAGTGGTTTTCTTGTTTTTTTTTTACAATAATGTGTAAAAAAATCATTTTTTAAGATTTCAGCCTTATTATGCATTTTACGGCAAAAGGGTATATAATTCAAATTTAGAAAATTAAAAGATGTACAACTTTTATTTAGACCATTTTTCTCTACAGAGCCTAGTTTAGCGTGAAAGAGGGATTTTCCGTATTATTAAGCCTAACTGAAGTTGATTTTTATTTTGCGTAATTCACTCATAATTAAAATAAGGTTATGATTTTTGAGGTTACTTTTTTTTTTATTTCTAATGTATTATTATTACTAATGTTAGGTAATATTGTTCATTATTTGCATTGGCAAAAGAAAGTTGTGTGAGTGTTTCACACCAAATTTCTATTAATGTATTTCGCCATACAGTCTGTATGCAATCCGTTGCTCTTAATTTTTTCAAAATTTATATACGGGACAGATATTAAAAAAAAATCTGGTGTGAAACACTCACTCAACTTTCTCTTGCCAATGCACATAATTAACAATAAACCTATCATTAGTAACAAAACATTAGAAATAAACAAAAAACCAACCTCAATAAACATAACGTAATTTTAATAATGAGTGAAAGACGCAAAATGAAAATCAACCTCAGTTTGGCTTAAAAATACGGAAAATCACTCTTTCACGCTAAACTAGGCTCTGTAGAGAAAAATGCTCTAAGTACAAATAGTAGATCTTTTAATTTCGTATAAATTTTGTTATACACTTTTGATGTAAAATGCATACTAAAGCCGAAAACTTAAAAAAAATCGATTTTTCTCACGTTTTCGTGAGAAACAACAGATATTCGCTAATTATCGCTAAACCAAGCGTTATACAAAAAATGTTGGAAATAAAAGTTGTAGGATTTTAAATTCTCTACAACTTTTATTATATAAATTTTTGCGCTAAAATGCATATTAAAGCCGCAATCTTAAAAAACAATTTTTTTTTACGAGAAAACAGCCTCACCAAGAATTTCAGCAAACATTGCGCCTACCCTATTTTGTAGAGAATAAAAAATTTAGTAAACCAGGCGATTTTTAAAAAAATCGTAGGACCCGTTTTTGAGAAAATCGAAAAAAGTGAAAAATTACACGAATAAACTACTACTTCCGGTTGACCGATTTTGATGAAACTGTTCCGTGTCGGGTCCGGTAGTGGTATGTAACTGAAGTTTCAAGTTCGTGCGATGTCCCGTTCTTGAGATATTCTGTTCACACACACGCGCGCGCGCGCGCAAACACACACACACACACACACACACACACACACACACACATACAGACCAATCGCTAAAAACATGTTTTTTGGGTTCAGGGGGTCTGAAAACGTGTAGATCCGGTGAAAACTCGATTTCGAAAAATCGACATGAAAACAATCCTTTCCTTCCTATACATTTATATAGGCAAGAGAAAGTAATGATAATATCACATCCGATTTCTGCATAGAAAGTTATGTAGACCTTTATAAAATCAAACAGATCGTACCATTTTTAAGAAATGAATTTTGCCTACTTTTTCTCATAAAACAAATTGAGTTTTTTCAGGTGGTTGCTCTATTTCTCCCCTAACAAGGGCGATTCATATGTTGTCAAATATTTGTATTTCTAATTGGTGTTATTTATAGTACATTACGTGGAATTATTTACTTTCAACGTATATGGCTGTGTGAGAAGTTAAACGCTTTAAGTTTAATTTGCCGTGAAGCGCAGCAAGTTCGTATATTTATAATATATGTAGAACCCGTCCATTCCAATTTGTCTGAATATTTTTAAGTGTTATTAAAAATTCATTATGAAGTTTGTTATCAGACATGTACAGTCCTATCTAATAATTTTGTAACATGTTTCTTTAATAACTTTAAGGCCTACTGTCATTCCTAATATGATAGATTAAAGTTTGCCTTAGTCATTGAATTGAGTGGCAAGGTTATTTACGGGCACCGGATATTCTCTGTCATTTCTCTTGAATCGGTAATAGGTCTTATGTGACTAAATAGTCACATAAACAAATAGCACAGTCACAATATAAAACAGTAGTATTATTCATATAGTCACATGCATAAATAGTAGTGTACGGAAATGTACGACAATGTTTCTGCGTCTTACTTTATACTTAATGCGCCTTATTGCTTACTCATCTCAAAGCCTGTTTTGAACTTCTTGAAGCTAACTTGAGTAAATTAGCAGATGTTTTATCGTTTATTCGGTTAAAAAATAATGTCGTTGTTTCGTAAAACGACATTCATTTGATTTGCCCTTGCATTTAGCTGTGTACCGAAATTCATTACTGTGATTCTCCTCTCGAGAATAAGTCTGAGAAGCTCGTAGGCTACCTATCACCCCTGTATATGATACTCGTAGGTGACCAAGATGACCCCTTTTTCCTTTTTTTTGTTTTTTACTTTCTCTTGCCTATATGAATATATAGGAAGGAAAGTATTGTTTTCATGTCGAGTTTTCACCGGATCTACACGTTTTCAGACCCCCTGAACCCAAAAAACATGTTTTTAGCAAATCAATTATTGATCTGTGTGTGTGCGTGCGTGCGTGCGTGCGTGCGTGTGTGTGTGTGTGTGTGTGTGTGTGTGTGTGTGAACAGAATATCTTAACAACGAAACATCGTACAAATTTGAAACTTAAGTTACACACCACTACCGGACCCGACACGAACATTTTCATCAAAATCGGTCAACCGGAAGTAATAGTTTATTCGTGTAATTTTTCACTTTTTTGCGATTTTCTCAAACGATTTTTTTAAAAATCACCTGGTTCACTACATTTTTTATGCTCTACAAGATAAGGTAGGCGTCATGTTTGCTGAAATTCTTGGTGAGGCTGTTTTCATGTAAAAACATTGTTTTTTTAAGATTGCGGCTTTAATATCCATTTTAGCGCAAAACGTTATAAAATATAAGTTGTAGGGAATGTAAAATCATACAACTTTTATTTCAAACATTTTTTGTATAACGCTTAGTTTAGTGGTAGGCCTAATTAGCTATTTTCTTTTTGTTTTCTCACAAAAACGTGTGAAAAGTTGATTTTTTTAAGATTTCGGCCTTAGTATGCATTTTACGACAAAAGTTTATAAAATCAAATTTATAGGAAATTAAAAGATCTACAACTTTTATTTAAAGCATTTTTCTCTACATGCCTAGTTTAGCGTGAAAAAGTGATTTTCCGTATTTTTAAGCCAAACTGAGGTTGATTTTCATTTTGCGTCTTTCGCTTGTGATTAAAATTAGGTTATTTATATTAATGTTAGTTTTTTGTTTATTTCTAATGTTTTATTATTAATGTTAGGTTTATTGTTAATTATTTACGTTGGCAAGAGAAAGTTGTGTGAGTGTTTCACACCAGATTTTTTTACTTTTTTCTTTTGATTATGCGCATTAACTCATGGTCAAATTACCGTACTTTCTCGAATATACCGCGCATCCAAATTTCGAAGGTACTTTCAAAATAAAATTAAAACTTACCAATTTATTTGTACACATTGAAAAATTTTCATACCTTTGAATAATTCACTAGTAAGAACATAGTATATTCTCATTGTACGTATCACAGTAAACTAAAACAACTGTTCAACTATTAAAAGTTACTTTCAAATAAAAAAATTTCATGTGAAACACTCACACGACTTTCTCTGGCCAATACAAATAATGAACACTATAACCTAACATTAGTAAAAAACATAATAAGTAAACAAAAAACTATCCTCAAAAAACAAAACTTTATTTTAATCATGAGTGAAAGATACGAAATAAAAATCTACGATTTTTTTAAAATCGCCTCATTACTACATTTTTTTATCCTCTTCAAGGTAGGGTAGGTGCCATGTCTTCTGAAATTCTCGGAGAGGCTGCTCTCTAGTAGAAAAAAATGGTTTTTGTAAGATTGCGGCCTTAAAATGCATTTTAAGGCAAAAGTGTTTATAAATTAAGTTGTAGACAATTTAAAAATCTATAACTTTAAGTTCAAACATTTTTTTGTATAAGCTTAGTTTAGCGGTAATTAGTGGATTTTCTACTTTTTTCATGAAAATCTGTAAGAAAATGAATTTTTTAAGATTTCGGCCTTAGTATGCATTTTACGACAAAAGTGTATAATCAAATATATCGAAAATTAAAATATCTATAACTTTTGTTTTAAGAATTTTTCTCTATAGAGCCTAGTTTAGCATGAAAAGAGTAATTTTCCATATTATTAAGCCAAACTAAGGTTGGTTTTCATTTTGCATCATTCACCCATGATTAAAATTAGGTTATGTTTTTTTGAGGTTAGTTTTTTGTTTATTTCTAATATTAGGTTATATTGTTCATTATTTGCATTGGCAAGTCGTGTGAGTTTTTCTCACCAGATTTTTACTTTCTCTTGCCTATATGAATATATAGGAAGGAAAGTATTGTTTTCATGTCGAGTTTTCACCGGATCTATACGTTTTCAAACCCCCTGAACCCAAAAAACATGTTTTTAGCGATTGGTCTGTGTGTGTGTGTATACAAAATATCTCAAGAACGGAACATCGTACGAACTTGAAACTTGAAAATTAAGTTACATACCACTACCGGACCCGACACGAACATTTTCATCAAAATCGGTCAACCGGAAGTAGTAGTTTATTCGTGTAATTTTTCACTTTTTTGCGATTTTCTCAAAAACTGGTCCCACGATTTTTTTTTTTTAAATCGCCTGGTTTACTGAATTTTTTATTCTCTACAAGATAGGGTAGGCGCCATGTTTGCTGAAATTCTTGGTGAGGCTGTTTTCACGTAAAAACTTAGTTTTTTTAAGATTACGGCTTTAATATGTATTATAGCGCGAAAATGTATATAATAAAAAATGTAGAGAATTTAAGATTCTATAACTTTTATTTTAAACATTTTTTGTATAACGCTTAGTTTAGCGGTAATTAGCGATTTTCTGGTTTTTTCTCACGAAAACGTGTGAAAAGTCGATTTTTTTTAAGATTTCGGCATTAGTAGCTATGCATTTTACGACAAAAGTGTATATTATAAAATTTATAGTAATTTAAAAGATCTACAACTTTTATTTGGAGCATTTTTCTCTACAGAGCCTAGTTGAGCGTGAAAGAGTGATTTTCCGTATTTTTAGGTTAAACTGAGGTTGATTTTCATTTTGCGTCTTGCATATATGATTTATATTAGGTTATGTTTATTGAGGTTAGTTTTTTATTTATTTCTAATGTTTTATTACTAATGTTAGTTTTATTGTTAATTATTTGCACTGGGGCAAGAGAAAGTTGTGTGAGTGTTTCACACCAGATTGTTTTTCTTCTAACCCACAGCAAACATTATTACAATTATACGCTATCGAAGTGGATAAGATTTTCTTCTGTTCAATAACTCCCAGTGTTCTAGATATTGATTGATATTGGTTTCTTGAATAATATATTTATTATTGCTATTTATTTAATAGTTTCGCCTATTACTTTCAATCGATGGCTGTCATGTTTGTCGTTAAATTTAGTTATTATTTTATTAAAGCTACGGATTCCACCCCCTGCCCGCCTTCTACTTAAACGGAACCCTTAAATCGGAGGGGACAAAATAAAGGGGCAACCTCTAGAGGTTTTACTAAGTAAAAACGAGGAGTGAGGTGGTTTACTATTGCCTTCTTCACTGAGTTAAAAGTTATGCTTATCAGCACGTCAGGCCCTCCGAAAAGCACCTACTTTCAACCCTGCAAATGAGACATTCACTTTATTCACCACAGGGACTGGCTGTATAGTGAAATTCATTACTCTCAGAGGCGATAACTCTGAATATAATGCTTTTCACGGTTGATGAGCTCTGTTGTTGGACGCGTTTAGACCAATCAGAACGTTTACCACCGTTGTCAAATTGTAAAAATGGTTTTATTTGTTATTGAAAGACCAAAACAATGGCTGACGAAATATATAACAGAGCTACGAGAGCAAGTATTGGCTAGCTATGAAGTGGGTAGGGGGCAATGCGTACGTTCAGAGCTCATCAGCCGTGGAAAACAGTATAGTGTCTTTTATACCTCTACTTCTTCTGTTCTTATATAATTCTGTCATATATTTTTGGCTGACCATGTGATAAGAAACAGAACTATTTTTTGTAGCCCTGGAACCAGCAGATTGAGTGCAATTAATTTAACTCTCCACCTGCTCGTTATGACGTGCCTGACTTTTGTAATTAAATACATTTTTAATTTCAACGAATTAGGTTTAACTTAATAATGAACGACAAGGAATTATTTTAATTATTTTTTATAATTTGTAGCCCTTAGATTTGATTTTGAATGGAATTAATCCAAATATACAGCAAGAATTTTTATGATTACTATTATTGCAGCTCTACATTACCAGGCCATTTACCGAAACACAAAACGCCATTCATTCCTATTGATCAACCCACCGGGTTGGTCTAGAGGTAAAGTCGTCGCCAAAATCAGCTGTCAAACAGCTGATTTTCGGAGACGAAGGTTCCTGGTTTAAATCCTAGTAAAGGTAGTTACTTTTATATGGATTTGAATGGTAGACAGTGGCTACCGGTGTACTTTAATGGTTAGGGTTCAATTAACCATACTCTCCCAGGAATGGTCAACCTGAGTCTGCACAAGACTACACCTCATTTACACGTCATACACATCATACTCATCTCATTGGGTCATGGGGTTGCTTATTGTTCTGAATTGAATAGATTGCAACATACACACATAAGGGATTAAAAAAAAAAGTCCTATTGAACTTTTCTTTTTCCCGTAGACCCTCTCTAGATAGCTGTCATTACATCATCCGTTCACTCCTTTCTGGGTAGTCTTCGCTTCCTCTGTCTTTCTGTACCCGTAGCTAAATCTTTTGTGGCAACCTATCCTCCATTCTTTGCAGACGCTGTATCAGATGAGTTGTCTTTCTTCAATTTCATCAATAAAACATTCGTTTCAAATTTTTAAAACTGTTCATTCCTAAATAGATATATAGTGGAGCACCAGTTATCCGAACTAATTGGGACCAGAGCAGTTCTGATAATCAAATAGTTCGGATAATCAATTACGTTAAATACTGTAATTTGATACACTTTACCTTAACAATGTAATATAACCTAAATGTTTAATAGATTATTGAAGGCGAACATAAACTTAGTTAAAAAAAACACTTAATTTATTGCAAATGTTGAGTACTAAAGATTATAAAACAAACGGAAAAATACAGAATTTCAAAACTGAGTAAATTAACGAAATAATCTTCGGTAAAATCCTTTATAAAATGTTTTTAACGCACTTGTACACATAGTATTCTGTAATTTTTTTTAAATCTTCAATTTTCTTTTGAACTAAGACGGAACTTTTTTTCTAGCAGAAAAATCTGTCATTCTTTTTAGTAACAATGTTTCAGCACCACTAAGTTCAGGCTGTTGTTCGCACCGTAGCATTGCAGTTTCTAGGGCAGAAAAGACTTTCGGATAACCGACGCTCGTGTGTAGTACAGTCAACTGACTACTCCAAAAAAATCATTTCCATAGCTGTTATTCTGCTTTCAAGTCTTCGTTGGAGAGTTTAAATATCTGGGTCATAAATTGTGGACCTTTCAACAAAAAAATGGATTATTCTCTTCTTAGTGCCACAAGATATGTGATTACTCCAAAAACAGAATTCACCATTCTGATAATGGCCCTACTTTTGCCAACTTTTTACAAAAAATCATTGTCTGATGTACTATCTGACGTTAAAATAGTGCCTAGGTTTGTGCCTTAAAATAATGAATTTCTTCGTTGTTTTCACTCTTTATGGCACATAAGAAGACACAGAAGATTTGTGGTATAGATAGTGAGTCTCGAGAATGCCTTTTGCGTATGAATTGGCTATGAGGAAGGGAAGAGAAATCTGACAGTGCTGCCAACCTCAACAGCGAGACACTATATTTTACTACCGTGCAATTGCACTGTAAGTTAACCACATGTTGCCTTTCAATTAATATACTTCGTTGTGACTGACACTTTTTCCACTTAAACCACATTTCTTTTAACATTTTTCTTAAAATTCAAAGTTTCAAACTAAAATTTAGCCTTTCTTTCAAAACCGGTTATAATGTTTCACACGTCGGCATCACTTTCTTATTCATATTACAGTTTCCTTTTTTTACCAGGTGTCAAAAACCTGCTGAGAATTATTTTCTTTACTATCTTTAACTTCCTTCTTTATATTTCGATTTGTGGAAAGAGAAACATCACAGTAGTTAGCCGCTCGTTCACGGCTTTTTTTAAGTGCACGGAAAGGTATTTTTGTTTAGCTTCAACTTCAAAACATTTCATTACATTGCATATTAGATTCCTTTTTTCTGTATTCCTATTTTCTGATTCCTTGATTCTGTAAGGCACTTACAGGGTTGGGAGTATCCAGCCAAGTACCAAACTCTCTCTCCTACCCATAGCCATTCTTGATTCATCTCCCGTAGCTCCTTACCTCTCTTTCTACTAATTCTTCGTAGGTAATTTATAAGTGTGTTATTAGTGAAATATTTATCTTAAAAAAATTGTACGATCGCTTGAATTTTGGGAAAGTTTACATGACATTCCATGCAAAAATTTGATGTGATATTAATTCCTAGATATCTGTCTGTAAATAATTTTCAAAAATTTCGAAAAAGGAAAGAGTAAAGGTTATGTCGTATTGTAGGGCGGTACTATATTGTACCCGATACTTGACTGTATTACACAATACATTGTGTACAATATATGGTATAATACTGATAGATAAAAGAACTGTCCTTAAATAAAGAAATAAAATTTGTCTTGATTTTCTTAATCGTAATTTTATATGTTGTTTAGGTCATCAGCCGAAAGGCTAGTTTGAACCTCTAACGGTTTTACAAAGAAAAACGAGTAGTGAGGTGATTTACTCTTGTCTTCCTCTCTGAGTGCAAAAGTATGCTTATCAGCATGCCAGGCCCTCTGAAAAAAAACATTTACTTACCACCCTGCAAATGACACCTTCACTTCATTCACCACAGGGTCTATCTCTGTAATGATAAAGCTCATTACTGTCAGAGGAGATAACTCTGACTAGAGGTTTTTTAAACCTCTACCTCTTCTGTTCTTAATTGCTTCAGTCATAGGCTAACCATGTAATAAAAAACAGAACTATTTTTTGTAGCCTGGGATCGAGTGCAAATAATTTAAAATACCACCGTGTTGTTATGGGCATAATATTGTTTGCTAAATTTAAAAATTACGTATTATCATGTAGTCTATGTTACTCAGGAAGCTCTAAGCTTTCCAAAAGTGAAGGAATTTTTGAAATCGGTCGGATAGTTTCTGATATTACCTAGTACGAACAAACGTTACTTCTTTTAACATTAGCAGAGTTCTACACACACATATTAAACTATTGTTCGATATTCTAGCTGCGTTTGTTTTATTTGTGTATTATTAAATTACTTAATCGTTTATTAAATAATATAATTTGTTTTAATTATTCATTAAATTCGTGTACGTGTTAATGTTTTGAATAACACAAATCGTATGATAATATCCGTTTATTATTATTGGAAATTGTTTTCATAACGTTTTATTTGTTTGTAAACAAATCAATCATTGCATAAATAGAAATCGTTGTACTACCTTTATTATTCTATATAAATATTTATTGATTTACACGTACTGCATCGAAATTCAGGTTAGATATTTATTTATTTATGTCTAATGTAGACTGTAGAAATTACAATATTAATACTAGAATTTTCCCAAAACGGGCAGGTGGAGTGTTAAATTAATTACACTCGATTGTTGGTTCCAGGGCTACAAAACATAGTTCTGTTTCTTAATACATAGTCAGCCAATTATACGACTAAACTATTTAAGACAGAAGAGGTAGAGGTGTAAAAGATATACTAGTTATCTTCTTTAAAAGTAATGAATTTCACTATACAGCCAGACCCTGTGGTGAATGAAGTGAAGTTGTCATTCGCAGGGTGGAAAGAAGGTGCTTTTTTGAGGACCTGGCATGCTGATAAGCATACTCTTTCAACTCAGTGAGGAAGGCAATTGTAAACCACCTCAATCCTTGTTTTTACTTATTAAAACGTCTAGAGGTAAAAACCAGCCTTTTTCGGGCTGTTGACCTAAACAATAACAAAAATAGGTACTAGAATATGCGCCAGTGCTATCACAAAATTTTTATTCAAAATTATTAAATTACTAAACCCTTACAGCGCCAGCGTCCTAATACCTCTTCAACGACATTGACACATTTTTGGCCATAAAACCACAGCACATATAGCACCAAAGCTTGATGTTTTTTTAACTACGCTGACGCCCAAATGTCATAAATGTTGCGTAAACCCTTTGTTGGTTGCACTGCTTTCTTGTTGCATTATCAGCTGTTATCTATATTAAGTTATTGCCTGTTTTTCAGAGCGAGATTATGATTAATTTTCAGAATTAACTTGTCCCTCAAGAGGTTAAGACGTCAGCAGTTCAACTGAAAAATATAATCCAGCGTTCTTTTATTAGTAGCCTACTTTTATTATACTATAAGTACTTTTTTACTTTTCTTGCCTATATGAATATATAAGAAGGAAAGTATTGTTTTCATGTCGATTTTTCGAAATCGAGTTTTCACCGGACTACACGTTTTCACACCCCCTGAACCCAAAAAACATGTTTTTAGCGATTGGTCTGTGTGTGTGTGTGTACAGAATATCTCAAGAACGGAACATCGTACAAACTTGAAACTTGAAACTTAAGTTAGATACTACTACCGGACCCGACACGAACATTTTCATCAAAATCTGTCAACCGGAAGTAGTAGTTTATTCGTGTCATTTTCATTTTTTTGCGATTTTCTCAAAAACTGCTCCTACGAATTTTTTAAAAATCGCCTTATTTACTGCATTTTTTATGCTCTGCAAGTTAGGGTAGGCGCCATGTCAGCTAAAATTCTTGGGGAGGCTATTTTTTCGTAAAAAAATTGTTTGTTTAAGATCGCGGCTTTAATATGCATTTTAGAGCAAAAATGTATATACCTAATAAAAGTTGTAGGCAATTTAAAAATTTACAATTTTTATTTTAACATTTCTTTAGTTAGCGATTGTCTGGTTTTTTCTCAGGAAAACTTGTAAAAATCGATTTTTTAAGATTTTAGCCTTAATGTGCATTTTACGACCAAAGTGTATATCATAATCAAATTTATAGGAAACTAAAAGATCTGCAACTTTTATTCAGAGAATTTTTCTGTACAAAGCCTAGTTTAGCGTGAAAGAGTGATTTCCGTATTTTAAGCCAAACTGAGTTTGGTTTTCATTTTGCATTATTCTCTCATGATTAAAATAAGGTTATGTTTTTGGAAGGTAGTTTTTTATTTATTTTTAATGTTTTATTACTAATTTTACGTTATATTGTTAATTATTTGCATTGGCAAGAGAAAGTTGTGTGAGTGTTTCACACCAGATTTTTTTAAATTTTATTAGTAGGCCTACTTTTATTTTAGTCCTTTTATTAGTTGATTAAAAAAATTATTTCTCGCTCGATTTTTTTTTATATAAATTATGGCTACTTCTGTATTTTATTGCTGATTATTTCCTGTGTTTATAGTGCTATACATAAATTTTTGACTTAATTTTTAATGTAATTATTAGTAACTAAAATATTCTATAGTAGATTACATGCATACTTTCCAAATTTAAAAACATTTGCTGTGAAACACTCAACGACTTTCTCTTGCCAATGTAAATAATTAATATGACCTAAAATTAGTAATAAAAAAATTACCCTCATAAAATATAACCTTATTTAATTATAAGTGACTGATGCAAAATGAAAACCAACCTTGGTTCGGCTTAGTAATACGGAAAATCACTCTTTCACGCTAAACTAGGCTCGCTAGAGAAAAATGCTTAAAACCAAAGTTGTAGATCTTTTAATTTTCTACAAATTTTATTATAAACTTTTGTCGTAAAATGCATACTAAGGCCAAAATCTTAAAAAATTGGTTTTTTTTACAAATTTTAATGAAAAAAGAAAACCACTAATTACCGCTAAACTAAGCGTTATAAAAAGAACTGTTAAAATCAAAGTTGTGGATTTTTAAATTGTCTACAACTCTTATTATATACTCTTTTGCCCTACAATGCATATTAAGGCCGCATCTTAAAAAAACATTTTTTTCTACGAGAGAACAGCCTCCCTAAGAATTTCAGCAGACATGCCTCCTACCCTACCTAGTAGAGCATAAAAATTGTAGTATATAAGGCAATTTTTTAAAAAAAACCGTAGGAGCCGTTTTTGAGAAAATAGCAAAAAAGTGAAAAATGCCACAAATAAACTACTACTTCCGTTTGACCGATTTTGATGAAATTGTTCGTGTCGGGTTCTCTAGTGGTATCTAACTTGAAGTTTCAAGTTTCAACTTCGTACGATATTTCTTTCTTGAGATATTCTGTTCACACCCAGACCAAACGCTAAAAACATGTTTTTGGGTTCAGGGGGTATGAAAACGTGTAGATCCGGTGAAAACTCGATTTCGAAAAATCGACATGAAAACAATACTTTCCTTCCTATAAATATTCATATAGGCAAGAGAAAGTAATAACTCAGTGAATTTATAAATCGTTTGGATCGCTTCCGAGATCGCCTCGTACAAACAAACAAATATGACTTCCTGTTTATATTAGTAAATTGTTTGGCTTTAGTAATATTTTGTTTGGATTTATTGTGTACCCTGTAGTATTTTGTCGCTGATTCAGTATGAAAGAGCTAAATATATTGCTAGTACTGTATCGGTTGAAAATTAGCGAGAAAATGCGGTTTGTAGTGCCATTTAATAACTACTGGTTTATGCATTTTATACCCGGTTAAAATTCACCTTAATTTTTCAAGGACTAATTTAACGTCTTAAATAAATCTTCTAATTGTGTAATAATGATGCAGGCCTTAAATATTAAATAGGCTAACTAATAGTATTTAGGCCTTTTTAACTGACCTTTAAAATGAAAACGATGCGGAACACAAAATATAATATTTATGTAAATAAATAATTGTAATGATATCAGTTTGACGTAAATTGGCCTATAAAATTTATTTATAAGTCAATCGTTAATCGATGTCTTTTTACTTTCTCTTGCCTATATGAATATATAGGAAGGAAAGTATTGTTTTCATGTCGATTTTTCGAAATCGAGTTTTCACCGGATCTATACGTTTTCAGACCCCCTGAACCCAAAAAACATGTTTTTAGCGATTGGTCTGTGTGTGTGTGCGCGCGCGTGTGTGTGTGTGTGAACAGAATATCTCAAGAACGGAACAACGTACGAACTTCAAACTTGAAACTTAAGTTACATACCACTACCGGACCCGACACGAACATTTTCATCAAAATCGGTCAACCGGAAGTAGTAGTTTATTCGTGTAATTTTTCACTTTTTTGCGATTTTCTCAAAAACTGGTCCTACGATTTTTTCAAAAATCGCTTGGTTTACTCAATTTTTTTTTCTCTACAAGATAGGGTAGGCGTCATGTGTGCTGAAATTCTTGGTGAGGCAGTTTTCACGTAAAAACAAAGTTTTTTTAAGATTACGGCTTTAATATGCAATTTAGCGAAAAAAGTTATATAATAAAAGTTGTAGAGAATTTAAAAACCTACAACTTTTATTTCAAACATTTTTTTGTATAACGCTTAGTTTAGCAGTAATTAGCGATTTTCTGTTTTTTTCTCACGAAAACGTGAGAAAAATCGATTTTTTTAAGATTTCGGCCTTAGTATGGATTTTAGGACAAAAGTGTATATAATAAATTTTATAGGAAATTAAAAGATCTACAACTTTTATCCGAAGCATTTTTCTCTACAGAGTCTAGTTTAGCGTAAAAGAGTGATTTTCCGTATTTTTAAGGCAAACTGAGATCGATTTTCATTTTGCGTCATTCACTCATGATTAAAATAAGGTTATGTTTTTTGAGGTTAGTTTTTTGTTTATTTCTAATGTTTTATTACTAATGTTGGGTTATATTGTTAAATATTTGCATTGGCAAGAGAAGTTGTGTGAGTGTTTCACACCAGATTTTTTTTCTTTTAAGTTAATGCCTGCATCATATCCTCTGAATATATATTTCAAACATTACGTAAATGGATGGAAATTAACATAACAAAAAATTAAATGACCTTACCTGACGTCGGCGTCTGATAATATTTTTATGCTGCATCTTAATAAAAATAAAATAACGGCCATGGAGTACCCGCAGTATTGGTTAGTATTTATTGTATTAAATAGGCCTGATATTTCTTTTTAATTTCCGTAAGTGTTTTTACTTACAAACCGGTCTAAACATGTGATCAGTAATTAAAATTACGCTGTACTTACCTTGCTACACTTATTAAATTATTCAAAAAACACGTGTCTAAACTACTTGATTTTTTCGGTTTCATAATATGATGTGATGACGTAGAAAATCAACTGCAGTTAGAGCGTAACAAGCTTATTTTCCTGCGAAGCTGGTTTTGTCACAACTTAACCGCGGGTTTTTTTTGTGCGCGATATTTTCAAGATGAAGGTTGAAAAAATACTTACGATAGACTTTTAATTGCGTCTGGACTTTGCGCGAATTTATTTATAAATTCAATGCTTTCTGGCTTGCCTCATTCGGTTGTATTACAGTAGTATTTTGTCCAATCTGGTACAAATAAAACATCACCCCTAAGATCCAAGGTAGCAGTGCGCAACAATTGACCCTTTTCCATTCTTGGTTCGCCTCTTAATTGTTTGTACTTTCTCTTGCCTATATGAATATGTAGGAAAGAAAGTATTGTTTTCATGTCGATTTTTCGAAATCGAGTTTTCACCGGATCTACATGTTTTCAGGCTCAGACCCCCTGAACCCAAAAAAACATGTTTTTAGCGATTGGTCTGTGTGTGTGTGTGTGTGTGTGCGCGCGCGCATGTGTGAACAAAATATCCCATGAACGGAACACCGTACGAAGTTGAAACTTGAAACTTAGGTACCACTAAAGGACCCAACACGAACAGTTTCATCGAAATCGGTGAACGAAAGTAGTAGTTTATTCGTGTCATTTTCCCTTTTTTGCAATTTTTTCAAAAACAGCTCCTACGATTTTTTTTAAAATCGCCTCATTTACTAAATTTTTTATGCTGTACAAGATAGGGTAGGCGCCATGTCTGCTGAAATTCTTAGGGAGGCTGTTCTCTCGTAGAAAAAAACGGGTTTTTTAAAGATTGCAGCCTTAAGTTGTTGACAATTTAAAAATCTATAACCTTTATTTTGAACATTTCTTTGTATAACGCTTAGTTTAGCGGTAATTAATGATGTTCTGTGTTTTTTTATTTTTTCATGGAGATCTGTAAAAAATCAATTTTTTAAGATTTCGGCCGTAGTAGGGGAGACTGGGGTAATGACAATCAGGGGGTAATCGTGGTCAGTAAGATTTCTCGTAAAGTGGGTAGCGCAGATTGCCACTGATGGGTGCTGCCATACCTTACCTCTTTCTGAAACTTCTACATCAGCGCACGCCATCTTGTCAGTTACTATTTGCTCTTTGCGCGAGAAAGATTGTTTTTGCGTTGTGCGTTGTAAGAAACTAAATTCTTCAAACCGTATTATTCACCTGTTATGCTACTTCTACTGACATACGATTGATCATACAATAACAAGGTAAGCCCTACTTTTGTATTAGACAGCTTCTTACTACAAATTTAAGCACAGTTTTTTTTTATTTTACTTGTTGAACAAAAACACGCGTTCGAGGTAATGGTGGTCACCAAGTTCGGGGTAATGGCAGTCACTATGTCAACTGATCGTCATTACCCCATTAGTATCCATTTATATTTTTTATGTTTTAGATGCCCAGAAAGTATATAAGGAAGACAGAAAAAGCTAAATGGACTGCCTCTTAATCCAGGAATCTTTACGAACGAAGATTTTCTGGTAGAAGACATCCTTCAGACGAATAAAGACTTAACGCCCGTTTGTGTGGACATTCCTGTAACAGCTCATTCAAGCAAAGAAGCCATGGTTGTTACTGATCAAGAGTTAGGGTCACCTGCACGGCCTGTTGATGTTCATAACCAGTCTGCCCCAGTAATTAAAGTCCCATACAAGATATTTCTCCTGTACCAGGATGCAGTACTAGGCCTGATATGCCAATGAAACGAACAAGACCCATTCATCAATACAGCATCATTACAGCAGCATTCTGAGATCTTGACTTCGACGCCAATGAAATTTACGCTTGAAGAAAAAAGAACAAAGAAAGCAGAAAAAGAAGGAAAGATTATAGAAAAAAGAAAAAGAAAAGAACACGAGGGAATGACTAAACTAACAAAGATAGAACTGAGGGAAGAAAGGATGAAAAGGAAAAGCAAAACAGCTGCTGTTGCTGAAGAAAAAATTAAGTTAAAGAAAACTAAGAAGCCAATGAAGAGGAAACTTTTTGATTCTGACACAGATATCTCTGTTGATGAAGACGAGATTTGCGAAGATGAGTCTGAAAATGAGTCAACCCTTAAGGAAATGGTTCAAGAAACTTGTTTTTATTGCCAAGACTTAGGAAAAGATGGAGAATTATGGTTCCGCTGCACTTCCTGTGGAATATGGGCACATCAAGAATGTTCTGGCTGGGATACTCCTGAGGGATATTTATGTGACAATTGTTCTAAAGCTAAAAATTAGACTTTATTAAACCTATTTTTAACTATGCCGATGATTTGTTTATTTTTTCTACTTTTATGTCTAGGGACTTGTCTATTTTATGTTATTTTTACAAAACTCACATTGTGTAGCAAATATAAATATTAAATTTTAACTTAAAACTTGGATTTGTCATTGAAACTTCCCATATTCATAATTTTTTAATTAGTAATTAATGTCTGACCTCACCGACTGCCATTACCCCAGGCTAGGGGTAATACCGATCAAAGCTGATATTTTATTTTTTTTATCATACTGAGAAACTATGTTTAGTTATAATTCAATTTAAGTGTTCAGTGGTTAGAAAATATTATAAGTAAATGATTTAGGTGGCCACGTTTATTAACATATTAAAATTGCAACTTTTATAGAAATTTTCTCTTATGTGACTGCCATTACCCCAGTCTCCCCTAATATGCATGCGTAATATGTATTTTACGACAAAAATGCATATAATCAAATTTATAGGAAATTAAAAGATCTACAATTTTTATTTAAAGCATTTTTCTCTACCGACCCTAGTTTAGCGCTAAAGAGTAATTTTCCGTATTATTAAGCCAAACTAAGGTTGGTTTTAATTTTGCATCATTCACTCGTAATTAAAATTAGGTTATTCTTTTTAAGGTTAATTGTTTTTTGTTTTTTTTTAATGTTTTATTACTAATGTTAGGTTATATTGTTCATTATTTGAATTGGCAAGAGAACTTCGTGTCAGTATTCCTCACCAGATTTTTTTAAATTAGTGAAAATGGCCCGTTGGCGTAGTGGTTAGCGCAACTGGCTTCTACGCCGGGGTCCCGGGTTCGATTCCCCGTCAGGCCTGGAATTTTTCATCACTCATCTTCATCTATCATCCTTTTCACCGTCTGCATTAGCAGTAATTGCAAAACAGTCTGACGTTAAACAAAAAAAAGTGTTTTTGTAAACAGATAGCAGGAAATGTAAGTAACATAGAGTGTTGATATTTTGTGTTCTTAAAAACTGAACGAGATGTAACAATAAAAAATTACCGGTGTATTGAGTTGGTGTTTATTCTCGTATGATTTAAAAGTGGTTGACTAAATTTCAATGAAATAATGTACCTAATTATGTTCTTGATCAACTTGAAATTTAGGCTATTTAAACAGATTTTTTAAATGGTTTTATATGCAACGCTTGACGTCAGTAACCACTTAAAATCATTTAAATAGTAAAAAGTGTTAGCGGAACCGGTCGTGTCCGGGGTCACCTTTCCCTGTTTTATAGATCAAGCATTGAATCCTCAGTCCAGATTTTCCACCAGTACTTAAATTTTCCGGTAAAACAATTGAAATAACTAGTTTACTTTTTTTTTATATCTGAAATATTTAGATGAAAATAAAAATAATTAACAAAAATCTGGTGTGAAACACTCACACGATTTATCTTGCCAATGCAAATAATGAACAATATAACATAACATTAAAAATGAACAAAAAACTAACCTCAGAAAACATAAACTTATTTTAATCATGAGTGAAAGACGCAAAATGAAAATCAAGCTCAGTTTTGCTTTAAAATACTGAAAATCACTCTTTCACGCTAAACTAGCCTAAAAAATATTTCAAAAAAAAGTTTTAGGATTTTAAATTCTCTACAACTTTTATTATGTACACTTTTGCGCTAAAAATGCAAATTAAAATCGCAACCTTAAAAAACAATTTTCTTACGAAAAAACAGCCTTTCCAAGAATTTCAGCAGACATGGTGCCTACCCTATCTTGTAGAGCATAAAAAATTTAGTAAACAAGGCGATTTTTTTAATAAATCGTAAGAGTCGTTTTTGAAAAAATCGGAAAAAGGGAAAATGACACGAATAAACTACTACTTCCGGTTGACCAATTTTGATAAAATTGTTCGTGTTGGGTCCGGTAGTAGTATCTAACTTAAGTTTTAAGTTTAAAGTTTGTACGATGTTCCGTTCTTGAGATATTCTGTACACACACACACACACAGACCAATCGCTGAAAACATGTTTTTGGGGGGTTCAGGGGTCTGAAAACGTGTAGATCCGGTGAAACCTCGATTTCGAAAAATCGACATGAAAACAATACTTTCTTTCCTACATATTCATATAGGTAAGAGAAAGTAAAAAACGATCCGGCTGACAATCATTTCGATCTCTTGGCGTAGAGGCCAGTTTGGCTGACCACTACACAAATGAACACACAATAATATATATGTTAATTAAAATACATTTTAAAAGCAATTACTGAATAGATACAGATTTTTTCCTAATGTAATTGTAATATTGTACGGTCAGTATTTTTCAAAAACGTTTGTTTAATTATATGCACGTGAGTTACCCATGACAGGCAGGTGGAGCGTTAAATTATTTGCACTTGATCTGTTAGTTGCAGGGCTAGAATAAATAGTTGTGTTTTTTATCATATAGTCAGCCAATTATGACTGAACTATTTAAGAACAAAAGAGGTAGAGTTGTAAAAGACACTAGTCAGAGTTATCTCCCCTGAGAGTAATGAATTTCACTGTACAGCCAGTACCTGCGATGAATAAAGTAAAGGTGTCATTTGCAGGTTGGAAAGTGGGTGCTTTACGGAGGGCTTGGCATGCTGATAAGCGTATTCTTACAACTCGGTGAGGAAGGCAATAGTAAACCACCTCACTCCTTGTTTTTACTCAGTAAAACCTCTAGAGAGGTTCAAACCAGCCTTTCGGCTGTTGACCTAAACAACAACATACACGGGACTGTACTGAGAATCTTAAAGTACAGTAATGTTATTTAGATATTCTAGTGGGAAAAGTGTAAATCTGAAGAAAGGAAGTCCTTTTTGTTAAAAATATTACAAAATTGTTAAATGTGAGAACCAACACTTTTTTTGAGGTTAATTGACACAGAGATCTGGGCTCCTGTGGGCAGATATGGGTGCTTTGTATCGTTTGCTTACAGCAAGGTTTTCTTTGTGTTAGTCCCTACGTTAATTTAGGTTTACGTGTACATTTTTCTGCTTTTCTAGGTCGAAAGGATTATTGATTGCAATTTTTTTTAGGTTCTGAGTGAAATAATATAGTGAACTAATTCAAAGATAAGTTATAATTATTATACAAAAAAGAGGATCTTTTACTATTACATAAGGTATTTCTGTATCTTTGCGCCCAAGCTGTGCAATATGATTCTGCCTTAAAAGGGCATGATAAAGTATTAACAATCAGTAACCATAATAATGAATGGCAGTAAGATGAGAAATAATACAAAAATAAATAAATGAAGGTTACACCAATAATCCTATCACTGGTCCCATCATCTGTTTCTTTTATTTGTGGATAAGTTTTTGAATTTGCATATTTTATTGGTTATTTTTACTTTCGCTTGTCCTATATATATGTTGTTTTGGTCATCAGCCGAAAGGCTTATTTGAATCTCTAGAGGCTTTACTAAGTAAAACGATGAGTGAGATAGTTTACAATTGCCTTCCTTACTGAGTGGAAAAGTATGCTTATCAGCATGCCAGTCCGTCTGAAAAGCATCTACTTTCCGCCCTGTAAATAACACCTTCACTTCATTCACCACAAGGTGTGACTGCAATGAAATTCATTACTCTGAATTTTCTTAAAATCGCCTCATTTACTATTAATTTTTTATGCTCTACAAGATAGGATAAGCGCCATGTCTGCTGAAAGTTTTTAGGGGCTGTGCTCTCTGAAAAAAAAAGATTTTTTTTCTACGAGAGGCTTAATATGCATTTTAGGGCAAAAGTGTATCGAAGTCGAAGAAAATTTACAAACTGACAACTTTTATTTCAAACATTTTTTTGTACAAAGCGTAGTTTAGCAGCAATTAGTGATTTCCTGTCAAAGTCTGTGAAAACGGAATTTTTAAGATTGCAGCCTTAGTAATATGTTTTTACGACAAAAGTGTATGTAATCAAAATCATGTTGTTGTTTTTTAGGTCATCAGCCGAAAGGCTGGTTTGAACTTGTAGAGGTTTTACTAAGTAAAACGAGGAGTGAGGTAGTTTACCATGCCTTCCTCACTGAGTGGAAAAGTACGCTTATCAGCATGCCAGGCCCTCTGAAAAGCACATATTTTCCACTATGCAAATGACACTTTCACTTCATTCACCACAGGGTCTGACTGTATAATGAAATTCATTATTTTCAGTGGAGATAACTCTGATTAGTATCTTTTACACCTCTGCCTCTTCTGTTCTTAAATGATTCAGTCATTTAATTGGCTGGCCATGTGATAAGAAACAGAACTATTCATTTTAGCCCTGCAACTAACAGATAGAGTGTAAATAATTTGACATGCCACCTGTCTGTTATAAGCAAAATCAAAGTTATAAGAAATTTTAAAAAAACCCAAAAAACTTTTATTCTAAGCATTTTCTCCACAGAGCCTAGTTTTGAGGCAATTACTGATTTTCCGTATTTTTAACTTCTACAGAGATTGATTTTCATTTTACGTCATTTACTCATGATTAAACATATTAAGTTATAATTAAGGTTTTTGTTTATATTGGCTAGAGAAAGTCGTGTGACTGTTTCACACCAGATTATTTCAGTCTAGTAACTGATATTGATTCAAAACAGTGTTTTAATTTATTTATGTTTAGGTTTAATCTTAAATCATCTCGGCTTCAAAAAAATAAAAAACACTGATCGACTTATAAAATCCAATTAAACATCACGATGTACTACTTTAGAAATAAAATGGCGCTCACCCGCATGTACACAAATGGTAATCGACCTATTCTGCTGATTTCCAATAAAGCAGAAAGAGAAAATAAATATATAGGTCTAGTAATAAAAATACAATAATTATACTTCTAGACAAGGATGGTTAGTTCAGTTCAATGATATAATTATATCATAGGCAGAGAGAAGAAGAATATTTTCTTGTATTACCGGTATAGTAACATTTTTTGAAAAGGCAAAGACCCGATTACTTTTATTCAATTTAACCTTCTCAGGTACACGTCCTATATTCATTTTCTCTTTGCTCCTAACTACTGTACTTCTATCTCTCCCTGAAATATTTAACCTCCGTTGGTAAACCAAAATTATTTATTTATTATTATTACTATATTACTGTTTGTCGTTACTTCGTTTCGTACACTACCAGTTATGTCTAATATTCTATTCAATATTTATTTATATTTATAATTTATATGAAAAAGCTTGTACATTTTCTTTATGCTAAGAAGACTGTAGTTTTCTTTATACTAATATGAATTGCTCATAACAGGCAGGTGGAATGTTAATTATTTGCATTCGATCTGCTAGTTCCAGGGCTATAAAAATAGTTCTGTTTCTTATCACATGGTCAGCCAATTATATGACTGAAGAATGTAATGACAGAAGAGGTAGAGGTGTAAATGACACTAGTCAGAGTTATCTCTTCTGAGAATAATGAATTTCATTTTACGGCCAGACCCTATGGTGACTGAAGTGAAAGTGTCTTTTGCAGGATGGAAAGTAGATACTTTTCAGAGGGCCTGGCATGCTGATAAGCATATCTTTCCACTCAGTGAGGAAGGCTTCGTTTTACTTAGTGAAGCCTCTAGAGGTTCAAACGAGCATTTCAGCTGATGACCTAAACAACATACCGTTTGTAAGAAAATCGCAAAAAGTGAAAAATGACACGAATAAACTACTACTTCCGGTTGGCCAATTTCGATGAAAATGTTCGTGTCGGGTCCTCTAGTGGTATGTAAGTTATGTTTCAAGTTTCAATGATGTTTCGTTGTTGAGATGTTTTGTTCACACACACACACACACACACACACACACACACACACACACACACACACACACACACACACACACAAACACAGAGAGAGAGAGAGAGAGAGAGACCAATCGCTAAAAACATGTTTTTTGGGTTCAGGGGGTCTGGAAACGTGTATATCCGGTGAAAACTCGAATTCGAAATATCGGCATGAAAACAATACTTTCCTTCTTGTATATTTATATAGGCAAGAGAAAGTAAAAATTAGTATCGACTCTCTCATTTATATTGTTTAGTGTTTTTTGTTTTTTTTTTTTGTTTTAACAGAGTGTATTAGATTTCTTATTACTTTAGATTGTAGTATTTTTAATAATTGCATTGTAATCTCAATTGTGCAGTATCTCTAAAGTGCAGTATTATCTAAATAGATATACCGACCCTCTCAGGTAGCCGTCCCAACAGAAGGCCTATACTGCACCTAACCATTTGTACACTATATTTCTAACAATTTCTTGAAACTAACCCGATTTATCAACTATTATTATTTACACTAACACTTCTGAAATCTCAGTCCTGCTAGAGACGTCAAGAATTCTGGAACTACACTTTCCCGTTAGATATTGTCACCATATTTTTCGTATATTTCAAGCGACTTTTATAACGCTGGAAAAACTATCTAGTACGTTTGAGCACAAACAAGCGGTATATAAATCTCACCTGGTATTATCCTAGTTGACTTGATCAAGACTCCAAACACTCAAACCCAAATGCAATCACTTCTACATTGAATGAATTAAACTTCCCATTTAGAAAAACTGGCCTGTAACGAAGACGTTAATCTTTAGTCGGCGACAGACCTTGAACTAATCAAAGATATCTCTAACGAATAATAATAACTTAATAATTTTTCTGCCCGAACAAAAAGTTAACCAGAGGAAAATTTTATTATTCATAAAAAAGAATGTACATTCACGGAAAATTTTAAATAAATTAAACTGATGATCAAAAGCAATAAAACGATACCCTACGATAGTGAACTATTTGTCAAGCTCTGAGATACGGAACAGAATACTAAGATATGAAAGTGCTAAGTTCGTGGGTGCGTTTCGATGTTAAAAAAGAATTAAGATATCGATTCGTACCCAACTTAATACAAAAAATGCATCAAGTATTTTCATTTTTGTTAAATTTATAATAACTTACCAAATTACTTGAAAGATCTTCCACTATAGTTTTAAAAGTAGATAAACCGTTCGTGCAAGAAAAATAATTTTATTTTATTAGGTAATGAATTTTTAACATTCATTAAAGTCAGTTGAAGTGTGTCGTTTGGGTGTAATTCATGTGTATCGAGTAAATTTATGAAGGAGATCGAGAAAGTAATCATTTCTAGAATGATTATAAGTTTTTGTGTGATAAATTGTGCTAGTCATTTTGTTGAAAGTTTTACTGGTGTAAGTAATGTCTGTTTCATGTAATTTCACCGCTTTACAAATGGTGCTAATCATGTAAACCGTTTTTAATAGACGCTTGTATAACCGACCACGGATCAGCCGTGGTTAAAATGCAAGATGTGTTCGAAATTCAAATACCTTAATTTTTAGGTATTTCTCATAGTGCTGAATTTCAGAACTGTAACTGCTTCGAAACGTATAGATTTAATGTTGATATTGGTAAGGTAGTCACCCTCTTTGTACATCTTAGACGCAACTAGTCGAAAAGCAGATGCTAAAGGTTTTATGTTTAACCCCCAAGGAGAAAATTAACCGACTTTTAATTTCATAGGTGATCGGGAGATATATAACTCAGGTCGACAAAATTAAGGAAATTGAAAGTTGTTTGTAATCTGATAACCGATTTTAATGTTATTTTGTGCGCTGATTTCAAATATGGCCACCGTTTTTCCATCACTTAAGGATTTTTCACAACATTAAAAAAAAATTGAAATTGTCGTTGTATATATACAGGCCTTTTCATATTTCTCATGAAAAACTTTTATTTATAAAACATATTGGGATTTAAAGAAAGGACTGTAGCATATTTTCTTACCTCTAAAAAGACTTGTACTGCCTTTTTCTTTTCCTTTCAACGCTTTTCAGGCCACATTTTCTGTTGTAGTTAGCTTACGGATTGTCTCTATGGATGCATCAACAGTAGTTTGCAATCAGTTCACATTGCACATTCCCTGATATCAAAATTCCATTTCCTTTATATCTTGATGAGATCTTTCACCCTGTTCTTTACTTACATCACCAAGAGTTTCAGGGAAGTAATCAGTATGAGAATTCAGAAAATGCACTTTCAAGCTCACTGAACAACCCAAGTCTGGGAATTTCTTTAGCATATTTTTCACTACGCACTTGAAATTTGGGTCCTTATTGTTCCCAAGAAATTTCTTTACGACTTCTACAAATGATTTCCATGCTTCTTGATTTCAATGTCTTCCATTTTGGTTTGAAATGCTTCATCGTTCAAAAGTTTACGAATGTCTGGACTAGTGAAAACGCCTTCTTTCACTTTGGCCTCTGACAATTGTGGAAACTTTTGGCGTAACAATCTACTTCATTTAATAAAGCTTTTACGAATTGTTTCATCAATCAGAGTTAAATGTTAAGTGAAGGTAGGAGTTCTTTCAGTGGATCAACCAAATTTTTCCGTATTAAATTTTTGGTCCTAATAATGCCCTGCGTGGTCATCAGAAGTATGGAGCAAAGACTTTTTCCTTATAACCAAACTAATAAACTAACTAATGATAAAATATCAACAAAATTAATTCAGGCCATTTTTTCCATGATTTAGAAATGACATATATTTATTTATCAATTTTGACAATATTAAAATAAATTAATATTGCGAAAAAATAGCAATTGATAGATTTTTTTTGACTATTTTTCCTGAAACCGGCACACAAAAATCTATCTATAAGAATCAGTCATTAGTTTTCAAACAACTTTTCCATTGTTGACCTGTGTAATTTGTGGTGAGAAGTGAGTGAGTCAGACAGTAAGGGTTTCTCATATATTTTATAGATTAGTATCTGCGCGTGAGCTTATTGCTAGCCTTGGAGCGTTCGCGTTAAAATTAAATTTTCAAACATCAACAGGTGAACAAAAATTACAATTTGTATTACAATATCCATGCCGAGTTTTTAAAATTATCTCTTTGGTAAGGTGTAACTTACAAATATAATTTATTTGTGTATTGTACTTACTTGGTCTCTTCTCAAGTCGTAGAATACAAGTATTTTATCGTTTATACAAGTGGCTAGGAACTGGTATCGAATACGCAGAGAAACAATTCGGTAAATTGTGTATCGGGTGCTCGTTACCTGATACTGAGAAATTCCGATTGTAAACAGCGTTTTTGATGCAACTACCATTGTTGTAATTTTGTACACACTTATTGCTTTCCGGATGAGTTTGAACAGTGTAGCTATCAGGTATTAGAATAGAAAAGACCGTAGCAGAAACTGATATTGTAATAGCAATTGTAATCCTTGTCTGATTGTACCAGGATCAAAATACCAGTCTTGGACGACTCGCCTCTTTTTCAATTTTAACCGACTATAACCATAATAATTATAATAATAAGCTTTGTTCGCTCATTTGGCATTTCTACGAGTATATCGGTAGTTCCGGTACTAGGAACAAAACGTATTAAGTACTTTATATCGGTTATCGCACCGATTACCATTGCCAGTAGCCCTCGTCAAAATTTCATTAAAAAACAAAATCTCATCAAAGAAACTTATTGTGACCGGAAAAACTGGTGTTGTCAAATTATTCAAATTATATCGGCCTACGCTTTATCAGTTAAAAATACAAACTGAACTACTGCCCGTCCCCAAGCTTTGTGCAGCTGAGAGGTATGCATTACGTCACTACTACTGTGAGAGATTGCGTTAGTAGTAGTAACGTTTTACTTGTATTATGTTTGTAGTAGTCGAGGGTACTGTAGTAGTCGAGGGTACTATCCAAACTACATTATATTCTGTGTCGCCGTTTACAGCGAATAGTCAAAACAACACCCACGTATGTCACGCACCAGGCAGCCTACTGCCCAGCGATAAACAATGAGATGATAAGTACAGTGTTGTGACGTAACAGCAGTCTGGTACTTCGTCTTTCCCCTTCATCCCGCAGCTGCACAAAGCTTGGGGACGGACAGTACCCAACTGCCAAGGGTTTATAGGGCCCTTGACCGTTCAAAACAAAATATATTTAAGTTGTTAAAGGATTTCTGTCAAACGTTAAACGTTTAAAACATATTCGTCGGTAAAGATCCGGCTTCAAGTGCGATAAACATTAGATAAACAAATTGCACACAAATTAACATAACCACTAAAATTTCTTTCTTCCATATATAATTATGTATAAATATAAATTATCCGCTTTGTTTTAATAAGATGTGGTCTTATCGTACTCTAAACCGTGTTGTAAATCCATTTTTATTCTTCCTTTTATATCTAATCTCCTTCTGAGATTTTTGAAGTTTGTCCTCTCTTTCAATACGTGTTTAAACAGTAATGCAGTGGTCCCCGGTTATACCGCGCTTTCGGATACAACGCGGATTGAATTATGTCCTCACAGTTTTTACACAATTTAATAATACAGTAATGAATGTATTTTAATTTGTTTTTGAACATATTTTTTTTAACACAAGTGAATTAAAATTTGTTTACAAGATGTATTTTAAGCTATAGGTACTGTAATGGCATTTTAAAAGATTGTAGTAGCATTTTTTAAAGGACAATACTTATGTTCAGCCCATCAGACTTCTCCATTTATCGTCGATTAAATCTATGCTTTACAAAAAAGCGGGGACCACTGAGTATTAAAACAAGTATAATTGTCACTGCTAACACTCTGTTAAATAAAGTACAGTGTTTTTACTTTCTCTTGCCTATATGAATACTTTCCTTGCCTATAGGAAGGAAAGTATTGTTTTCATGTCGATTTTTCGAAATCGAGTTTTCACCGGATCTATACGTTTTCAGACCCCCTGAACCCAAAAAACATGTTTTTAGCGATTGGTCTGTGTGTGTGTGTGTGTGTGAACAGAATATCTCAAGAACGGAACATCGTACGAACTTGAAACTTGAAACTTAAGTTACATACCACTTCCGGACGCGACACGAACATTTTCATCAAAATCGGTCAACCGGAAGTAGTAGTTTATTCGTATAATTTTTCAGTTTTTTGCGATTTTCTCAAAAACTGGTCCTACGATTTTTTTTAAAATCGCCTATTTTACTCAATTTTTTGTTCTCTACAAGATAGGGTAGGCGCCATGTTTGCTGAAATTCTCGGTGAGGCTGTTTTCACGTAAAAACGTTGTTTTTTTAAGATTACGGCTTTAATATAAATTTTAGCGCAAAAACTTATATAATAAAAGTTGTAGAGAATTTAAAAACCTACAACTTCTGTTTCAAACATTTTTTTGTATAACGCTTAGTTTAGCGGTAATTTGCGATTTTCTGTTTTTTTCTCACGAAAACGTGAGAAAAATCGATTTTTTTAACATTTCGGTCTTAGTATGCATTTTACGACAAAAGTGTATATAATTAAATTTATAAAAAACTAAAAGATCTACAACTTTTGTTTAGAGCATTTTTCTCTACAGAGCCTAGTTTATCGTGAAAGCGTGATTTTCCGTATTTTTAAGCCAAACTGAGTTCGATTGTCATTTTGCGTCATTCACTCATGATTAAAATAAGGTTATGTTTTTGAGGTTAGTTTTTGTTCATTTCTAATATTTTATTACTAATGTTAAATTATATTGTAAATTATTTGCATTGGCAAGAGAAAGTTGTGTGAGTGTTTTACACCAGATTTTTAGATGTTAAAAACGTAGTGTTTTATATTTTACAACTGATACATTTGAATCGGTCATTTCTAATTTACGTTGTTTTCTGTAAAATATTTTGCTAGACCTGAAAAAAACTGTGTTGTACAATAATATTCATTTATTTATTTCACTAGTTAACATACAAATAGCTTTTTGTAATAAAAAAATTGACATTCTTAACTTTAAGAAAGAAAAATTGCTGGTTTTCAAGGTTATTCGCGTTCATCATCGTCACAAACAGTAGTTATCTCCCTTAAAAAGATTTTTGCATAGAAACTTTGTATAGCCTCTTCCACTAGAAACAGAGCTTAAGTTTCAAAATATCATCTGTTTCATATTTTAATTAGAAGGAAGAACTTTAATCCTTAAGGATTAGCTTTTTCGTAGTGTTATATTACGAAAAGTCATACTTAGATTTTTGTAGGGATTTACGTACACTAAAAAATCTGGCGTGAAACACTCTCACGACTTTCTCTTACCAATGGAAATAAATAAAAATATAAACTAACATTAGTAATAAAACATTAAAAATAAATAAAAACCTAATCTCAATAAATATAACCTAATTTTAATCATGAGTGAAAGACGCAAAATGAAAATCGACCTCAGTTTGGCTTAAAAATACGAAAAATCACTCTTTCACGCTAAACTAGGCTCTGTAGAGAAAAATGCTTTTAATAAAAGTTGTAGATCTTTTAATTTCCTATAAATTTTATTATATACACTTTTGTCGTAAAATGCATACTAAGGCTGATATCTTAAAAAAATAAAGTTTTTACACGTTTTCGTGAGAAAAAAACAGAAAATCGCTAATTACCGCTAAACTAAGCGTTATACAAAAAAAATGTTTGAAATAAAAGTTGTAGGATTTTAAATTCTCTACATGTTTTATTATATAAATTTTTGGGCTAAAATGCACATTAAAGCCAAAATCTAAAAAAAAACAATTTTTTTTACGTGAGAACAGCCTCTCCAAGAATTTCAGCAGACATGGGGATTCTACCCTATCTTGTACAGCATAAAAAATTTAGTAAACCAGGCGATTTTTTAAAAAAATCGTAGGACCCGTTTTTGAGAAAATCGCAAAAAAATTAAAAATGACACGAATAAACTACTACTTCCGGTTGACTGATTTTGATGAAAATGTACGTGTCGGGTCCGGTAGTGGCATGTAACGTAAGTTTTAAGTTTCAAGTTCGTACGATGTTTCGTTCTTGAGATATCTGTTCACACACACACACACTCACACAGACTAATCGCTAAAAACATGTTTTTGGGTTCAGGGGGTCTGAAAACGTGTATACCCGGTGAAAAATTGACATGAAAACTATACTTTCGTTCATATATATTCTCATAGGCAAGAGAAAGTAAAAACATGTAAATTTTTGACTTATGGGCTTTCTGAAATGACTTGATTCATTTATGTTCATAACGACATGGTTGTTATGATTAAGATACGAAGAAAGTGATAGGAGACTGCTACGTAATGCGTGCGACATTGACCGAGAAGCCATAGCTACTACCAAAGGCCTGCCTACAACTGGTCGACTGGTCGTTACGCCGCCGGACCGGACCAATTGACCCAATTGCTTTACTTATTCTTATACTATTCGATAGTAAATACAACTGTTGAAAATATTTTTATATTATTAATTTTTCAATTTTTACTCTTCTAATCTTATAAGGCATATAAATACCCAGAGAAAAATATTTGAAAAATTTAAGTTTTAAAATTAGTTTTTTTTGTCATCAGTCTCTCGACTGGTTTGATGCAGTTCTCCAAGCTGTTCTATCTTGCGCAAGTCGTTTCATATTTACATACCTTTAACACCCTACATCTTTTGTGATTTGCTTTATAAACTCTAACCTTTGCCTCCCTCTACAATTCACTCCCTCAATATTACCCTGCATTATTGATAGACCAATACCTGGATGTCTTAAGATATGCTCAACTAGCCTATCCATTCTTCTGGTAAGATCCTTCCATATATTTTTTTTCACCCACTCGCCTAAGAACCTCTAAATTACTTATTTTATCCACCCACCTAATCTTTAACATTTTCCTTCCTATAATACCACATTTCAAAAGCTTCTATCAACTTCCTTTCTACAACCCCTATCACCCATCTTTCACTCCCGTATAATGCTACACTCCAAACATATAAAATTAGTTATTAACTCGAATAATCTATTCCGATATCGTACTTTCTTGACAGAAATGTATTCAGCAGTCCAGGGGATTGCTGCCACGCTATGTAAAAACTACTTTTACTATTTTATCCGTTTGTATTAGCCGTTGTAAGAGATCTAATACCATATTTTTTTTAGAATTAATTGTAATAAGTTTTTTTGGTTTAACGTCCGACTGTTCTGAAATTACTGCTAATGCAGACGGCGAAGGATGAAATGATTTTTTTTAACGTATGAAAATATGCCGTGCCTAAATGGGATTCGAACCCAAGACCACTTGATGAGAGGCGAGCACGTTACCAACTACGCCAATATTTCTTATTGTCTAGAAATATAATTTTTTTCATTCTAGTTAATTTAGAACTACGATGGGCAGTAAATTTAATTTTCTTGCTCGAGTTATTATTCACCTTGCAATTTCTTTCTTTAATTTGCGCCAGGGGTCCCGGATTAGTGCGGATGTTAAACAGCGAATAATAATAATAAAATATTGGGCGCCAGATCTATCAGTAGAGCATGAGAAAATTGAATAAATAAAGCTACGTTTCTTTGCATTCACCTACAATATTTAATGTATCACTTAATAACAAACTTATTCTTAAATTACCCTAACCTACCGTATTTACCCGAATATAAGGCGAGGTTTCTTCCCGAGATTTCTCCTTTAAAATTACAGGTCGCCTTATATTCGAATATTTACATAAGCCATAACGAAAATGTAAAAATTAAAAATTTAAAAATGTTGTATAGGCCTATAGTAAAAGTAGTAGGTAAAATTATTGTACTTGGAATGGCCATATACGATAAACTAAATGACATCTATTGAAACAATGTTTTAGAAAATTATTGTCTGTCTTTTGGGTAGAATGGGCTATAGGATTGCCTAGAACCCAATTTGTTCAAAGATGAGAGATGTCATTTACGTTGATACACAGAAGATTTCTAAGAAAAATGAAACGTAAACCTGTCTTGTTTATTTAATGGGTTATAGGCGATTCTAGAGCCCATGGCTTCCCATACTCACCACAGAGTAACCTTCCGCATGGGCCTAACGTGTTAGTAGCCTAGTCTAGTTTAAGTAGTGAAGACAATGAGAATGGAGTTGAAGATGTTTGTGAAGCTTAAAAGAAGTTTGAATATTTTAAAATTGTTTTGTGTATAATGCTTTATTTATATAATGTGGTGTTAATTTCATTTTAATTAAACAGTTAACATTAAAAAAATTTGTATTTTTTCTAGAATTTTAATTTAAGTTTTAAGGGTCACCTTATATTCGGGTAAATACAGTATTTTAAAATATAAACAACGTTTTTCTGCCGCGACTTTAATAAAAAAACGAAATTTAAAAAAACCGTAATATATGCGAAATTAATTTACCTCTACTAAATATTTTTCACGTTTCTTCTTCTTTTCCTCGTTCTCCTGGTGACTTCTTCAAATACCTCCTCCTTAACCAACTATTCCACTCTGAAGTCCCAAGGGAACTCATTTTAAATTCCTGGACCTGAACTAGGAAACCTCTGTTTGACAAATCTCCTTCTCTCACCAACTGTTCAACCAACCTGGAGGGCAAAAGGGATGGAGAACCAACCCAATGATTGGCTGTAAGTTGGGAAGTGGAAGAAAGGCCCAAAAACATAGAGGGGGAATTACACCCGCCGAATGAATACAACTCCGTATCAGATGATTGACAGTTGGCTGTATTTACAACTTATTGTCAAACTACTATTCTAATGTAACTTACTCAAACAATGGGGGTTTTCCCCAAACATTATTTAATGGGTTTTTTTTGAGTAATGGAAGTTATAGTGATTAGGAATTACCATAACTTCCATTGTTTGTAAAATTGTACTTTACAACGGGGGTACATACGTTTCCTAAATTTTAACTTGTCATTAAAAAATAGATATATCTTTGATGAAAATTGTTTACCTGCTAACTCCATCTTTTGACCAAAATATAATTCTTGTACCATTTAGATCTACACGTTTTCAGACCCCTGAACTCAAAAAACATGTTTTTAGCTATTGGTCTGTGTGTGTCCGTGCGAACAAAATATCTCAAGAACGGAACATTGCACGAAGTTGAAACTTGAAACTTATGTTAGGTACCACTAGAGGACCCGACACGAACATTTTCATCAAATTCGGTCAACTGGAAGTAGAAGTTTATTCGTGTCATTTTTTCACTTTATTGCGATTTTCTCAAAATCGGCGTCTACGATTTTTTTAAAAATCGCGTCATTTGCTACATTTTTTATGCTCTACAAGATAGTGTAAGCACCATGTCTGCTGAAATCCTTGGGGAGGCTGTGCTCTTGTAGAGAAAATTGTTTTTTTTTAAGATTGCGGCCTTAATATGCATTTTAGGGAAAAAGTGTATATAATAAAAGTTGTAGAAAATTTAAAAACCTAAAACTTTTATTTTAAACATCCGTTTGTATAACGCTTAGTTTAGCGGTAATTAGTGATTTTCTGTTTTTTCCATGAAAATTGTTAAAAAAATGAATTTTTTTAAGATTTTGGCAGTAGTAGTATCTATTTTACGACAAAATGCATATAATTAAATTTATCGGGAATTAAAAGATCTACAACTGTAATTTCAAGCATTTTTCTCTACAGAGCCTAGTTTAGCGTCAAAAAGTGATTTTCCGTATCAAAGTGATTTTCAGTAAACAACCTAAAAAGGTTGTTTTTCATTTTGCATCATTCACTCATGATTAAGGTTGGGTTTTTTGAGGTTTGTGTTTTTTTGTTTATTTGTAATGTTTTATTACTAATGTTAAATTATATTGTTAATTATTTTCATTGGCAAGAGAAAGTCGAGTGAGTGTTTCACGCCAGATTTTTAATGTAATACCCTAGTAAATTATAGTAGGCTTACATTGAATTATTTTATTTGATATAAAAACTAGAAATTCAACTTTTCATCGTGACCATTACGTGTGTAAATGACATGCGAGTGCTTTGCTTGACGTGTCTTACAGCATCTGTAGTTGTGGACTATTATGTGGTGACCAATTAACTAATGGTATTTTATTAATATCTTTCTTTTTCTTTCGGCCTTGAATATTATTTAAATACTGGTATATGGAGACCACTAAACATCTTGTTTTATGTGTACCGGCTAGCCAGAAAGTTGTATCAATTTTTGTTAAACATCAACGTTATCCTCTTTATCCCTCTTCCTAGGATGTTCGGTTGGGCCCATCTCAAATCCTCTCCAGCTATCCATTGTTCATCCAGCGTCCATTGTTCTCTTTGAATCACATATTTTTCCGTTTTCATCCTATCCCTCTTTCTAGAATGTTTGGTTGGGTCCATCTCAAATCCTTCCTAGAATGTTCGGTTGGGTCCATCTCAAATCCTCTCCAGCTATCTCGTCCATTGTTCTCTTTGAATCGCATCTTTTCCCCTTTTCATCGTATTCCTAGGATATTTTGTTGGGTCCATCTCAAATCCTCTCCGGCTATCTTGTCCATTCTCTTTGAATCACATCTTTTTCCGTTTTCATCCTATCCCTGTTCCTAGCATGTTCGGTTGGGTCCATCTCAAATCCTCTCCAGCTATCTTGTCCATTGTTCTCTTTGAATCACATCTTTTTCCGTTTTCGTCCTATCCCTCTTCCTAGGATGTTCGGTTAAGTCCATCTCAAATCCTCTCCAACTATCTCGTCCATTGTTCTCTTTAAATCGCATCTTTTTCCGTTTTCATCCTATCCCTCTTCCTAGGATATTCGGTTGGGTCCATCTCAAACCTTCTCCACTTATCTTATCCATCGTTCTCTTTAAATCACATCTCTTTCCCAATTCATCCGTTGACTAAGTACATTCACTTCACCATTTGTTCTATTCACCTTATTCTATTTCCTTCCACCTAAAAGTATCGTGCAAGAATACAAGAGTACACAGAGCTAGTTTCTTCTAAAAAGTGACATATTTTTTGGCACAAAACATCCATTACACATAATTTTCTTACAATATATCAACTTCTCCATATCCTAAACTAGGCTTCCTACACTTAAGGAAAAACCGCTTGCTCTCTGTACTCTTTTACTTAACTCCTTGTCAAATCTTAAGAGACATGTAAACAAAAATTAGGGTAAGTTCTTTTTTATTTTGTTACGTCTGACTGGTTTTCACGTTGTTGCTAATGCAGACGATGATGATGATAATAGATGAAAATTAGTTGCAAGATCTGACCCCGTCGAAGAGACCAATTGCGCTGACTATTACACCAGAGACTGGCCTAAGGCAAGTACAGATTCAGGATAAGGTTTAGAGCTGTCTAAGGCTTTGTGAAAAAAGGTAATTCGGTGGAATTCTTTCTGGTAGCACCAGACAATGTTGTGTTAATTAAAATACGTAATTTGTTAAATAAATCTTAAAATACTAGATTAATAAAACATTTTTTTTAAATAGTTTTTTATTTTAAAACCAAATTAGTCGGCTCATTTATTGAAGTAAGTAGTAGTGTTAAAAAGGTGATAAATGAACTTGGAAGTAATGGATTTAATTTGTGTTCATATTTAGCTTCGCCATTTTTTATCTCGACATGTCACATAATCCCATTTTGGAGTCTCCTGGATGCAGTTAACAAAGAAAGGAAAATTATACATCGCTATGATGATCCCCTACATTCGAACCGACAAAACAAAAGAAGAAAAGAAATTTGCAAATAATAGTGGCTCTCGTTTTTCATGTTCTTACCAAAAATGGCTGCCCATAACAGACAGGTGGAATGTCAAATTATTTATACTCAATCTATTAGTTGCATGGCTAAAATAAATAGTTCTGTTTCTTATCACGTGGTCAACCAATTCAATGACTGAATCATTTAAGAACAGAAGAGGTAGAGGTGTAAAAGACACTAATCAGAGTTATCTCCTCTGAAAGTAATGAATTTCATTATACAGCCAGACCCTGTGGTGAATGAAGTGAAGGTGTCATTTGCAGAGTGGAAAGTACGTGCTTTTCAGAGGGCCCGGCATGCTGATAAGCGTACTTTTCCATTCAGTGAGGAAGGCAATGGTAAACCATCTCACTCCTCGTTTTACTTAGTAAAACCTCTACAGGTTCAAACCAGCCTTTCGGCTGATGACCTAAACAACAACACCAAAAATGGATAAATATTTTTTCTGACAGAGGTTACGAGAATTTTATTACTAAGAGAAAAGATGCTCAGTGGTGCATTTTCCGCTAGGAACAATAAGTGTTGTTTGCTCTCCAAGCCGGTTGTCCCTTTTCCGGTATATCACGAAATAATTGGTTGAGGTCAAATTTGAAATTTACTGTAGAATGACTCAGCTACACCTTTTGTGTGGAAATTTTGAAATCATCGTGGAGGGGTATATTGGCAACTTAAAAATAGAGCTCTTGAAGAAAGCAAAAAAATAAAAATAATAAACATTTAGTGTTACGTAAAGTCGTACCTACATAATAAATATGACGTGTCAAATTTTACAATAGGCATTGGGAACTTTAAGCTACTACATAGAACTCAACGAGGGGTTGACCAGGCATTCCCGTGGAGTAATTAGGGGAAAACTGAGCAAAACTGTTGACTAGAAGATTCATATCTTCAACTATTACGAGATAAGAAGATATTTATGATTTCTTTCACAAAATATTCACTTTCACAAATCATCTGAACTGTTTATTACAGATCAGTTAACAGTTTAAATAAGAGAAACAATGAAACAATAGCTAATTTAAAGAACAAAGTACATTAATAATGACAAAACTGAAAACATTTACCAATAAATCTATACTAATATTTTAAAGACAAAGCGTATTTTTTTGTGCAGGCTATTTTCCAAAACTACTCAACGGATTTTCATGAAATTTTGACAGCGTATTTGTACTTATATTCACAGCAACATTTTATTTTAAAATTTTCCAAAATGATAACCCTAAGGGCCCTAATGAAGATTTTCATAAATATGTATGTGTGTGTGTGCGCGCGCGCTTATAATGAGTTCGTATTGTTGTTGAAGTAGAAGAATGGGTTTGATGAAGACGAGAAACATTCGTGGGGGAAATCATCAAAACGTTGTATGCGCGCGTGTGTGTGTGTGAGTGTATTGTTGTTGAAGTACAGTATATACTTATGAAGACTATCAAGAGAGATGTACATGGGGGAATTTATCAAAACGTGGTATGTGTTTGTGAATGTGTGTACATTAGAATATACAGTCGATCTAGCAGCTAAAATTTCTGTTACATATTTATTTAAAAAAATTGAATACACATGTTTCGCGTGCGAAGCCGCGCGGGGTATGCTAATATAAGATAAATAGTAGGCTATACACAAAAACAACAAAAACCTATCGGGATATCACAACTGTGATAAGGCCGGTAACGTTTAGAAACATATTAGTATATGTAAAATTGTAAAATATATAAATGTAAAACTAACTCCTTGTTAATTATTTTAGACAAGCATTTTTTTATAATTGAGAAATAATGTTTTTTAAATTAATTTTTTAATTTGTTTAACAAATATCTGCAAATCAGCCTTAAACAACAAAAAATGTTTAAGGAATTTTGACTGAAAGGCTTGAATAGCTTTAAATTATTCTGTGCTGTTCCAAAGAGCTGGACACCGCAAGCCAGATTGTTGGCAAAAGGTTTATGTAAATTAAAAGCTTCGTAGGTAAGTTTAATTTTTATCGACGGTTAATTAGACCCAGTTATGTAAGCAGGAACCAACCTTCAAAATCGGGAATTTGATTCTTATGCTTTGAATCACTCTTACAAGTCTGTATATATTTTTTTTATAACATTAGGATACAGTTCTTACTTGATTTTTACCGCTACTTTTCAGTACGACATTTTAGTAACTGCACGACCGTATCAGTATAACATTTCAGTAACTATACGACCATCGAAAAACTTCACAAAATTCTGGAATAAACGAATGGTATAATAATAAAAAGTAAAATTTCTTCAAAGGAAATATTCAAGTAGATAATTTAAAGATTAAACACAAAAAGGTATTATTATAGCCAACCAGAGTTAGAAACAAAGTTAAAAACGATCTTTGCAGAAAATTACTATCTTTGCAGAAATTACTATCTTTAATTTTGTTGATTAACTTTGTGAAATTTTCCGTCAGCCAACTCCTGTGTTAGCTGATCTTTCAAAATAGAATACAGAACCGACTACCAAACTTTTTTCAAGTGTTAAGATTCACACGCGTTTTATTGGTAAATGGATATGAGTCTAAATTATAAATTTGTGTGTATACCAGTTTAAAAAATATTGCTTGGAGATTGTTTTTATATGCTTAGAAAAGTGGATATACTGAAGAAAAAAATCAGCAGTCGCGGGACTGACCGACGGAAGTGACTACTTAACTAATTAAGTTAACAAATTAAATATACAAAATTTTTGTAAATTAATTAATGGTAATTGTTTCTGTGGTAACTGTTGATAGCTGAGCGTGACGTGACGGCAAACCAAAGATTTTTTCGTGCAAATAACGCAGTCCAATCGCCTCAAAAGCTCCGTTGGTGTAGTGGTTAGCGCAGCTGGCTTCTAAGCCGTGGTCCCTTGTTCGATTTCCGGTCTGGTCTGACATTTTTCATCACTCATTTTCATTATCATCATTAATGTAAGAGATTCAAATCCTAGTAAAGTTAGTTTCTTTTATACGGATTGATTTGAATACTAGACAGTGGCTACCGGTGTACTTTGATAGTTGGGGTTTAATTAACCATACTCTGTCAGGAATGGTCGGCCTGGGTCTGTACAAGACTACACGTCATACACATCATCCTCATCTCATTGGGTCATGGGGTTGCTTATTGTTCTGAATTGAACAGATTGCAACGTACACTCGTTAGATGAAAAATGTAAGAGCATTAATGTAAGTTACGTATTTTATTCTGTATCACTTTGTTTTTACATATTTTTCTGAATAAATGTTTTACTACAAAACGGTCTTTACTTTAGAGATGACTATCGTAATATGTTGGATAATCTCCTTTTTTCTTTTAAAGGCGAAAAACCATGGTGGTTATCATCGCCTGTTATTCCACACAAGGGTGTAGAAAGCCCAAATTTTTTTTTTGTTTTAAGTCCGACTGTTCTGCAATTACTGCTAATGCAGACGGTGAAGGATGAAATGATTTTTTGTAACGTATGAAAATATCCGTCTGCATTAGCAGCAATTTGCAAAACAGTCGGACGTTAAACCAAAAAAAAAGTATGAAAATATGCCGTGCCTGAATGGGATTCGAACCCAAGACCGCATGATGAGAGGCGAGCACGTTACCAACTTAGAAAGCCCAAGTGCAGAACGCTTTTTTGATGTAACATTTAAAATGTTACCTACTAGTATCACGGATATGTGATAAAATTTACATAAAATGTAATATCACAGACATGAAGGCAAAAAAGGCCGTAAAAGAGCCATAAATATCGATAAAATACAAACATAAACTTAAACCTAATATCACAGTTCGTATAAATAACATTTACGACTTTGACAGCTTATATGATTAAAATCTTACAAACTAGTATCACAACCAAGAAATTAAAATTTACATAGAAACAATAATATCACAGACATAAACGATCACGAAAGGCTGTATAAGGGCCACAAAAATAAAACCATACACACGTATAAATATAAATTCAAAACTAATAAGAATAAGTAGAACATTCCAGATCACCCTATACTGTCACACAGTGTTATATACGCTGATGGATCGTAGAAATCTTAAAGCCGCGTCCAAAATAGGGCTTTCGTCACCTAGTATATCCCGTAATTCGAATGGCATCTTAAATCGCCGATGCAGAGCTGCGTAGCAAGCGCAATCAACCAATACATGTTTGATTGTCAAAGGACAATCGCACGTGCCACACATCGGAGCATCATCACAGGTCATGAGATACCCATAGGTTAATCCGGTGTGCCCATATCTAAGTCGCGCGATAACAACTTCTTCCCTTCTGTTCTTCCTCAGGGTGGGATAATCAATTTGTTAACATTTAATGTATTTTTAATTACTTGTTGTTTAGGTCATCAGCTGAAAGGCTGGTTTGAACCTGTAGAGGTTTTACTAAGTAAAACGAGGAGTGAGATGGTTTACCATTGTCTTCCTCACTGAATGGAAAAGTACGCTTATCAGCATGCTGGGCTATCTGAAAAGCACATATTTTCCACTCTGCAAATGACACCGTTACTTCATTCACGACAGGGTTTGGCTGTATAATGAAATTCATTACTTTCAGAGAAGGTAACTCTGATTTGAAGTCTTTTACACCTTTACCTCTTCTGTTCTTAAATGATTCAGTCATTGAATTGGTTGACCATGTGATAAGAAACAGAACTAGTTATTTTAGCCCTGCAATTAACTGATTGAGTGTAAATAATTTGACACTCCACCTGTCTGTTATGGGCAGTTTTATTACTTATCAAAGATTTAAAAATGGGGTTGAGTAATAAATATTTGTTTTTATAGAAATATGGCCTAAATTTTTGACCACACGGTGCTTGAATATGTATGCACGCGCTTGTGCTTACACTCATAATTATGTGAAGCCTATTTGTACCTTGAAATTTAAATTTAGTTACGTCACTCATAAAAAATACATAATTACTTTTTTTTGTAGGCCTATACTTCTTATGATCAATCTTGTACACCTTGTGGGATATTCAGATGAATTTATTCAAGTTAATTCTTCTATAATTAATATTAAAGATATAAACGAAAAAATAAAAATTAGTCATTTTGAGTAATACATACTTAGAAACCTTTCTGAATAGAAATTGCAGAAATGAAACTAAAATGTTCATACCAATGTGATTAAGTGATTCAGAAACCATTTTTTTTTTTAGCTTTTATAAATTGACGTATTAATACATGAGTTGCACGTGTTTTTCGTAAATTATATAAAATTTCAATTATTTTTACTTTCTCTTGCCTATATGAGTATATAGGAAGGAAAGTATTATTTTCATGTCGATTTTTCGAAATCGATTCTACCCTATCATGTAGGACATAAAAAATGTAGTAGTAAATTAGGCGATTTTTTTTAAAAATGGTAAGAGCCGTTTAATATGCATTTTAGCGCAAAAATTTATGTAATAAAAGTTGTAGAGGATTTAAAATCCTACAACTTTTATTTCAAACATTTATTTGTATAACGCTTAGTTTAGCGGTAATAAGCAATTTTCTGTTTTTTTCTTTCTACGAAAATCTGTAAAAATAGTAGATTGTTTATGACTTCGGCCTTAGTATGCATTTTACGACAAAAGTGTATAAAATCAAATTTATAGAAAATTAAAAAACCTATCACTTTTATTTCAAGCATTTTCCTCTACAAAGCCTAGTTTAGCGTGAAATAGTGATTTTCCGTATTTTTAAGCCAAACTGATGTTAATTTTCATTTTGTCTCATTCACTCATGATTAAAAAAAAGTTATATTTTATAGTTTTTTTTTGTTTATTTCTAATGTTTTATAACTAATGTTAGGTTATATGGTTCATTATTTTCATTGACAAGAGAAAGTCGTGTGAGTGTTTCATACCAGATTTTTCATTGTGGGTCGTTCACGCATGACTAAAATTAGGTTATGTTTTTCATTATTTGCCAATGTAAATAATAAGGGCAAGTCGTGTGCGTTTCACACTAAATTTGTTATTTAAAAAAATAATATAACTCAATTCTGCTGGTTTTATGAACTAGTTTGTGTAGTATTTGCTCGTTTTTTTTAAATTACCTTTTTTAGTATTTATGCGAAATTTCTCAGCATGATAAATAATATTGTGATCATAGGCCGCTTCCTTAGCGTAGTGGTAGTCCGCTGGCTTACAACGCGGAGGTCCCGGGTTTGAGTCTGGGCTAGGGTCTGGAAATTTTCACAGGTTAAAACCCTTTCTTTCATAACCCACCGTAGTCGTTAATGCGGGCTGTTGATGCGGCTTTAAATAAAATAAAAAATTCACATTTTCAGGGTTTGTTTAACATGTTAAATTTTAATATCTTACAAATTGCGAAATTGTTGCATTTCTTTTTGAGAAATTTTTTTTTGTGATATTCTAGTTAATGCTCATTGTAGTAAGAAACTACAAAAACGACAGATCTAGAGAAGAAAAAATCTGGTGTAAAACACTCGCACAACTTTCTCTTGCCAATGCAAATAATTAACAATATATCTTAATATTAGTAATAAAACATAACCTTATTTTAATCACGAGTGAATGATGCAAATTGAATCAACCTCAGTTTGGCTTAATAATACGGAAAATCACTCTTTCACGCTAAACTAGGCTCTGCAGAGAAAAATGCTCTAAATGAAAGTTCTTTTAATTTCCTATAAATTTGATTATATATAAACTTTTGTCGTAAAATGCATACTAAGGCTGACATCTTAAAAAATCGATTTTTTACAGATTTTCATGAAAAAAACAGAAAATCACTAATTACCGCTAAACAAAGCGTTATAAAAACATCTTTGAAATAAAAGTTGTAGGATTTTCAATTCTTTACAACTTTTATCATATACATTTTGCGCTAAAATGCATATTAAAGCCGCAATCTTAACAAAGAAATCTTTTTTCGAGAAAATAGCCTCCCCAAGAATTTCAGCAGGCATGGCGCTTACCCTATCTTGTAGACCATTAAAAATTTAATAAATGAGGCGGTTTTAAAAAAAATCGTAGGAGCCGTTTTTGAGAAAATCGCAAAAAAGTGAATAATGACTCGAATGAACTACTACTTCCGGTTGACCAATTTTGATGAAAATGTTCGTGTCGGTCCGGTAGTAGTATCTAACTTAAGTTTCAAGTTCGTACGGTGTTCCGTTCTTGAGATATTCTGTTCACACACACACACACACACACACACACACACACACACACACACACACACACACACACACACACACACACGCACGCACGCACGCACACGCGCACACACACACGCACGCACGCACGCACACACACACACACACACACACACACATACACAGATCAATCGCTAAAACATGTTTTTTGGGTTCAGGGGGTCTGAAAACGTGTAGATCCGGTGAAAACTAGATTTCGAAAAATTGACTTAAAAACAATACTTTCCTTCCTATATATTCATACAGGCAAAGGAAAGTAAAAAATTGTAGTCTTATCTGTCACAGATATTAAATGTAACAAAAAGTTAACATTGGAGTTATATAGGAACTCGGACTTCTTAAATAACTGCCTTATTTATCTGTTGTTGTTTTTTTTCATTAGCACAATGCTAACATGTCCGGTTTATCATTTACGATTTATGTTTAATGATAACATTAAATTAAACAAGGAAAATATCTGGGAAATTAAACTAACAAAAAAACAGGTAAACGTTTCTTAATGTACGCAGATTTGGTTACTTTTTAAAAATAATGTGGTTTTATAATTTCAAGGTTTCAATCTGTACAACTGTGTATGTTTAAATAGGCTATATTTGCGGTAAATCTCATTTCAGTTACGTCTCCACTTCGAAATTAGAAAAAATAATGCTCTAACCGACTGATAAGGATCCTTGAAGTACTTACGTACCTTGAAATAAACGTTTTATTGTATTAGTCGTCTGGAATAGTTGAATCATACTGTATGGGAAATAATATCCACAATAAGATATTCGGAGAAAATTTGGGTGTATAAGAATTTTTTCCCATAATTATTTCTGGAAGTAATAAAAAATTAATATTTTAATATAAAAAGATTAGAAGCTTGTTATATGTATCTTTTCTAAAATTATAAAAAAGTAAAGTTTGTTAGTACGAGGTTTACTAAACCGATTTAAAAAATTCTTTTATTGTTGGAAAGCTTAGTTTCTTGAGTATTTTTTTTTGTTTTATGTCCGATTATTTTGTAATTACTGCTGATGCAGATGATGATTGAATGATGGGTTTTAGATGAAAATTAGTGATGAAATGCCAGATTAGACTAGGAATCGAACCCGAGATCCCCAGCGTAAAAGCCAGTTGCTCTGACCACTACACCACGGGATGTTCCTGAGTGACAGAGACCAGTTTTTTTACAAATTTTTAAATTTTGATTAAAAACTTTGTGGTTGTTAAAATGAAGTAATCATTTTTACTTTCTCTTGCCTATATGAATATATAGAAAGGAAAGTATTGTTTTCATGTCGATTTTTCGACATGAAAAACTCTCCCTCATACCTCCACATTTAGCACAATTACAGCTAATGCAAACAACATTTAGGTCACAATTACAGCTAATGCTGTAAAACATTTAATGTTTTATGGTTGTCTTTTGCTGTTTTCTCAATATTTTTTTTGTATTCGTGTACGTTTTTCTTAGTTTTAGTTAAAGATGGAAAGTTGATTTTTCGAAAAAGTGTCAGTCTGATCTAGTTTTACTTTTAAGTGAACAATTGTTTTCAATACTAAAAACAAAAAACATTTGGTTGTAAACAAAACATTTTGTAAGCAAAACATTTTGTTGTAAAGTAAGATACTGTGACACCAGCTATAAAAATAGTTCTTATATTGAAATTATAATTTCTGCATTTAAATCAATTAAAGTATCATGAACTTTAATTTAAAAAAAGTATTCTGTATATATCTCTAGTATTTTCATAAAAAATGTTACAAATGTTTACGTGGTGTAAGATGTATTTTCATAAAAAATGTTACAAATGTTTACGTGGTGTAAGATGCAGATTTAATAAATAAAAAATACTGTTTGAATACGTAAGCAATGACATAATGAAATCATTAGTCTTTTGAGTAAACTAAGTTGGAAAAAAAACAATATTTTTGAAGCACTTGACTATAAATTACGTATGAACGCCAATGGCCATTAGGCTCCAGATATTCTTGCAAATGTTGAGATAGGTTTTCTAAAAATAAGAAGGAAAACTGACTGGATGGCCTTTAAAAAGCTACTCGAGTAAAGTGGAAATTAATTAAAAATTTTACGTATAATTATTTACAACTTTTTAGAATAGCCTGATCGACGTTATTATATAATTAGCGTGCCGTGTATTTATAAAATACCATTGCAAAAAGAAAAGTAAATGTTGAAACTAGTTGGCTGATATATATATTGCCATACAAACTACGTATTTAATGTTTCTCTTAAGAGCTGAGGATATCCTTGCAAGAAATATAAAATAAAACTAATGTTCTCGTTTTTGAGATTAAATAGTATAATCTATTTTATTTTATTTATGGCCATGAATAAGAAGTCCCGAAAAAATAGTTTTAAAAATAGTTTATTTTACAGGCACTTAATTTTTTTTACTAAGGTATGTCAATTCTAAATTTACAAATTAAAAATCTGGTGTGAAACACTCACACGACTTTCTCTTGTCAATGCAAATAATGAACAATATAACCTAACTACCAATAAACAAAAAAAAAACCAACCTCAAATAGCAGAACCTTATTTTAATCATGAGTGAATGATGCAAAATAAAAAGTAACCTCAGTTTGGCTTCAAAATACGGAAAAATCACTCTTTTACGCTAAACTAGGCTCTGTATAGAAAAAAAGCTCTAAATAAAAGTTTTACATCTTTTAATTTCCTATACATTTGATTGTATACACTTTTGTCGTAAAATGCATTTAAGACTGAAATCTTAAAAAATCGATTTTTTTACAGATTTTCATGAAAAAAACAGAATCATTAATTACCGCTAAACAAAGCGTTATACAAAAAAAAGTGTGAAATAAAAGTTGTAGGGTTTTAAATTCTATACAAATTTTAACATATACATTTTTGCGCTAAAATGCATATTAAACCCCCAATCTTAAAAAAACAATTTTTTACGAGAAAGCCTCCCCAAGAATATCAGCGGACATGGCGTCTACCCTATCTTGTAGAGCATAAACATATTAGTAAATGAGGCAATTTAAAAAAAATCGTAGGAGCCGTTTTTGAGAAAATCGTAGAAAAGTGAATAATAACACGAATAAACTACTACTTCCGGTTGACCGATCTTGATGAAAATGTTCGTGTCGGGAATCATTCAATAAATTTTTAATGCTCTACAAGATAGGGTAAGCGCCGTGTCTGCTGAAATTCTTTGGAGGCTATTTTCTCGTAAAAAGAATGTTTTGTTAAGATTGCGGCTTTAATGTGCATTTTAGCGCGAAAATGTATCTCCTAAAAGTTGTAGAGAATTTAAAATTCTACAACCATTATTTCAAACATTTTTTTGATGATGCTTAATTTAGCGGTAATTAGCGATTTTCTGTTTTTTCTTACGAAATCGTGTAAAGAATTGATTTTTTAAAGATTTTAGCCTTATTATGCATTTTACGTTGAAAAAAGTATAATCAAATTTATAGGAAATTAAAAGATGTACAACTTTTATTTATACAGAGCCTAGTTCAGCGTGAAAGAGTGATTTTCCATATTTTTAAGCTAAACTGAGGTTGATTTTCACTTTACGTCTTTTGTTGTTGTTTAGGTCAACAGCCGAAAGGCTGGTTTGAACCTGTAGAGGTTTTACTAAGTAAAACAAGGAGTAAGGTGGTTTACAATTGCCTTCCTCACTGAGTGGAAAAGTACGCTTATCAGCATGCCGGGCCCTCTGAAAAGCACATATTTTCCACTCTGTAAATGACACCTTCACTTCATTCACCACAGGGTCTGGCTTTACAATGAAATTCATTACTTTCAGAGAAGATAACTCTGATTAGTCATGATTAAAATAAAGTTATGTTCTTTGAAGTTAGTTTTTTGTTTATTTTTAATGTTTTACTACTAATGTTAGGTTATATTGTTAATTATTTGCATTGGCAAGAGAAAGTTGTGTGAGTGTTGTTCATACCAGATTTTTTAAATAAATAAATTTTCTATAATATTAGTGTGTAGTTTTGGTAAGAGGTTAAAAAACTGTTGTAAGTGGCTGACATTGATTCTTAAGGTAGGTGGTAGTCGGTTGGTAACGCTGATGATACAGCGCTCAATTGAGCTAAGAAACATCACATCTAACCATCAATTTCTGATGCTGCCGCTAGGCCTTCTTTTTCAAGGGAATCATAATAATTCATTTAATAATAAATTAAATTACTTCCTTGAACATTATTATTATTTCGTTTGAATTCTGTTGAAATCAGAGAGATATTTTTAGCAATGTAAAAATACCCACTGATATAACATTGAACTGAAGTTGAATGTTAATTACCTGGTATAGGCTTGATAGTTCGGCGGACTAAATAGACTGGTGCTTACAAAATGTATTTACATAAAACAGCAACCGGTATTTTAGAGATTACCATTCTCTTTTAAGGCATGTTGTAGATCTGCAAGTTATTCTTTAATCAGAAATTTTTAGGTACTTTTCATTGTCAGTCTTTCTTTATCTGTCTGTATTTGCATATGAGAATTGTTTAAACCTTCAGAATCTTATAACCCGTTTTTCAGATCTTCATTATTCTTTTACAACAACTGAATTATTCATTTAAAAGCTAGCTCAACCTATTTACCATTAATCAGTTAATAGTACACAGGAGCGTCGATTATCCGAATGTCAGTCATTCGAACCGTCCATTATCCGAACCACCATCGATGGAAAAAATACATATTTACTCACGCAGAGGCCTTTACTGCCCTAAAAACTCGAATGCTATGGTTCAAAAAACAGCATGAATTTAGTGCTGCTGAAGCATTGTTACAAAAAGGAATGAGAGATATTGCTGCCACAAAAATAAGTTCAGTCTTAGTTCAAAAGAAAATTTAAGATTTTTTTAATAATTACTGTATAGTATGAACTAGGTTTGATCGAAAAATGACGAGAATTTTAGTTTTTTTTTTTAAATTTTTATTTATTCATGTATATCAATTGCTATATCACGTGTGCTAGAAAGTTTTTTCCAATCTTTGAAGCCTTTCTGGAACTCACTTTTTGGTGTAGCTTCCAGTTCCTTCAGTGATTTTGGTTTTATGTCATCAGTGGTGGCAAAACGTCGTCCTTTCATCTTCGGGAATATAAGAAGTAGTTAATTAGAAGGCGGTAGAGATAAAGACGTTAGTTTTATTATAGTTTTGTAGTATCTCCTCTAGAGGACAGCACCGATTGCTAGTGGGATACTTCCTGCAGCCCACCATAGGGTATTTCTTGGTATCCCAAACACCTTTTGAAATCGGTTATTATAACCTCTATTCTTCGATGTCCTCTCTTCTGATATAGTTTTAAATGAACCTCCTCTGATTAGACGTATACGTCCTAGCCAGTTAGCTTTCCTCTTTCGAATAGTTGCCATCAATTTCTCTAGCTCTTGTAATGCTTTTAATTTGACGTTCTCTTATTTGTTACTTGATTTTCTCTGATCGTTACTGTAACCTTACTTTAAAAACTTTTATCTTTCTTTTTCTCTTAATGTCTTTTTTTCGTATTCGTAGGCCTCCAAATATATACACTCCAAACATAACATTTTACAAAACGTTTCCTCACGTTTAATATCATCTTGATAAGGATAAATTTTTATTTCAATTTAACCCTTTTTTCGATTTCTGTTATTGTTTGTATTTGAGTTCCACTTCGAAATTTTTAATCGGTGTGCTTGCCAAAACACATGTTGCTTTACACGTTCATTTTTTCATTTTGTTATTTCAACTTTTTTTCATTTCAATATATACGTGAATTATCTTCGTGGGTTCGAATCCCACTCAGGCACGGCATATTTTCATAAGTTACAAAATATCATTTCATCCTACATTGCATAAAGTTCCACCCCAACGTCGTCGCTAATGACCGTTGCAATTGTTGCGACGTTAAATAAATAAAAAAAATAAATAAATAAAATTAAAAAAAATTGTTGATGCGACTTAAAATAAATTTAAAAAAAGTAGCCTATACAAGACTAAATTGGCTCGTCGTTATGTAGGTCTAGACAAATGTTCAACAGGAAACACTTGCATTTTATGAAATAAAGAAAAAGATAGTCTTATTCTACCCTCTTCTATCCGATATCATCAGTTTTGTGGTTATTCGCGTGTAAAATAATTCATAAAGAACCTTCTGAACATTGTGTAATTTATACGACTATCTACAGTTAACGTAATGACCAAGAATGGATGAACAAATAACAGAAGCTACTGTGGATTAACCTGCATAAACACACACACATTGCTTCAGTGTACGAAGTCTGGTTAAATGCCAGTTAATTTTTTTTATTGGTAAAAATAAGTTTTATTTAAATTAAACCGCGCTGAAATATAATAGTACTTTCTCATATTTGTTCTTTTTATAGAGAAAACTAATGCACTACTAGCTATACGTAACTCTAAATTACATAATTTGAATGGTACTGTTTTAAGTAAAACTCATTGAAATTTTCTCACAGTAGAATTAATGTTCCATAAAATTCTATGATGCATTTTTCTTATTTCCTCAATTCAGTGAGTATCATTTTAATGTGAAAACGGACTTATATATGTTGTAGTGAAATATTTTGAAGTAACAGTAAATTATAAATTTAAAAAAAATGTTAACATGTAGATTATGTATGTAATACATCTGCATTTCGTTTTTTATTAACAAAAAAAACTAATGTCAATGTTCTGAACAAATATTTTGGTCGAAAACTATTTTTATTTTTTTTAAATGTTGAAAATCATTTCAACATTACTGTTATATAAAAAAATCTGGTGAATAATACACCATTTTTCCTTGCCAATGTAAATAATGAAAAACATAACCTAATTTTAATCATGATTGGATGACGCTAAATGAAAATCAATTACTGTTTGACTTTGCTTTGATGAGCAAAATATGGAAAAACACTAGTTCGCGCTAAACTAATCACTGTAGAAACAAGTATTTAAATTAAAAAATGTAGGTTTTATAAGTTTCTATAACTATTGGTTATATAAATACTAATCTCAAAAAAAACACAACCTTATTTTAATCATGAGTGAATGATGCAAAATGAAAATCAACCTCAGTTTGGCTTAATAATACGGAAAATAACTCTTTCACGCTAAACTAGGCTCTGTAGAGAAAAATGCTCAGAATAAAAATTGTAGATCTTTTTATTTCCTATAAATTTGATTATACACTTTTGTCGTAAAATGCATACTAAAGCTGAAATCTTTAAAAAAAACTTTTACAGATTTTCCTGAAAAAAAGAAAATTACTAATTACCGCTAAATTAAGCGTTACACAAAAAAAAGTTTGAAATAAAAGTTGTAGGTTTTTAAATCTTCTAATACTTTTATTATACCTGTATACATTTTTACGCTAAATAAATATTAAGGTATGTTCTTAAATAGCTCAGTTATATAATTAAATGACTATATGATAATAAACAGAACTATTTTTTGTAGCCCTGAAACCAACAGATCAAGTGCAATTAACTCTGACTAGGGTCTTTTACACTTCTACCTCTTCTGTTCTTAAATAGCTCAGTCATATAATTGGCTGACTATAGGATAAGAAACAGAACTATTTTTTGTAGTTCTGGAACCAACAACAGATAGAGTGCGATTAACTCTGACTAGTGTCTTTTACACCTCTACCTCTTCTGTTCTTAAATAGCTCAGTCATATAATTGACTGACTATATGATAAGAAGCAGAACTATTTTTTGTAGCCCGGGAACCAACAGATCGAGTGCAATTAATTTAACACTCTACCTGCCCGTTATGGGCAACATTTCATATAGGGCAAGAGACAGTATAAATCGAAAAAAGCAAAAGCGAAATCCATTCACTCATCGCGAAATCTGCAGACCCACAAGGCCTAGAATTTGATTTTTTTAAATATTTACAAAAAAATTTGTTTATATTTTTAACAATCATGTCGTCAGTTCCTTATTGTATTTATACGTGTTATATTTTGTCTAAGAAATGGTGTATATTAATTTGTAAAATAATAAATTGGTTGAATCTTTTTGAAGTCGCTGACCTCTTAAAAAAATATGTATGTTTATTTTTTATTTGTGGTCACGAATTTTAGATGGATTGTTGCCAAGATTTTTAACATTGATAATTGTCGCACTTTAAGCTGATGCATAACGTGTTCTGAAATGTGTTCTTACCACAGCCTCCTTAAGGTATTTTTTGTAGTTACAATAGAACTATAATAGTTCTATTAGATAGGCCTGCTCTTTCAGCAGACGTACACTTCTTTCACGGACTGTGGAATTTTCTATTTTACGATTATTATTTTACGGTAGGAAAAATATTTTCGATAACAAATAGGCGTTATGTTATTGTTGTAGGAAAAGCTTTAGTCACAGGTTCAGGCCTACGGTTGAAATGGTGAAAGTATGCAATGAATACTTGGAGGGGACAGGGGGAGGTCACAAACAGCAAATGCCGTTCGCTATTTACTCTTTTAATACACGTGACTTGTTTCAAATATATCAACTAGTAAATAACGCTAGTATTTCTATTACTTCTTTGCCAATTGGATTTCCTTCTGGGTTTAATTTTTTTATTTGAAGGAGATTAATGGGCTCAAATCACTTTATGAATCTTGGTTCTTAACTTATCTAGAACGTTGAATATTTCGAAGTTTTTAAAACTTTAAGGGGACCCATAACCTGTACACTTGTTAAAATCGAAACTTCTTACGATCTGTTTTCTCAAAATCCATTTTATATGAAGTCCGTTGGGTCAGTATGAAAAATTATGTAGATGTAACCTGTTAATACGCTCAGAATCCTGCTTATTACGCTCTGTTTCTGTTCAATAAATAACAATTTTAACGAATTATAATGTACATATCAATGTATTTCATTTGTATTTTCGTACACAAACCCAATTGTATAAAGAAAAATCGGGTTTGAAACACTCACACAACTTTTTCTTGCTAATGCAAATAGTTACAATACAACCTTACATTAGAAATAAACAAAAAACTAACCTCAAAGAATATAACCGTATTTTAATCATGAGTGAATGATACAAAATGAAAATCAACCTGTTGAGCTGAAAAATACGGAAAATCACTCTTTCACGCTGAACTAGTCTCTAGAGAAAAATGCTCTAAATAAAAGTGTACATTTTTTAATTTCCTATAAATTTGATTATACACACTTTTGTCATAAAATGCATACTAAGGCTGAAATCTTTAAAAAAATCAATTTTTTACACATTTTTTTGAAAAAAAAAACTGAAAATCACTAAAACCCGCGTAACTAAGCATTATACAAAAAAATGTTTGAAATAAACGTTGTAGGATTTTAAATTCTCTACAACCTTTGTTACATACATTTTTGCGCTAATTTTAAAATCTTGATTTTTAAAAAATATCGTAGGACCAATTTTTGAGAAAATCGCAAAAAAGTGAAAAATTATACGAATAAACTACTACTTCCGGTTGACCGATTTTGATGAAAATGTTCGCATAGGGTCCCGGTTAAACTTAAGTTTCAAGTTCGTACGATGTTCCGTTCTTGAGATATTCTTTTCACACACAGACAGACACACACATACAGACCAATCGCTAAAAACATTTATTTTTTGGTTCAGGGGGTCTGCAAACGTGTAGATCCGGTGAAAACTCGATTTCGAAAAATCGACATGAAATAATAGGTACTTTCCTTCCTATATATTTATATAGGCAAGAGAAAGTAAAAAGGGTCAGTGCATTTCTTTTGATAAAAAAGCAACATAATTTTTCTTACGCCAAATGGTAATTTTCACAATTCAGTTATCTCTTAAGAGCGAGTTATAGCGAACGACGTGAATCATAAACTGCCCCAATAATTTATACTTCTAAAATTTGTCTGTGCCCTCATTTTCCGGAAAGAACAGAAATTTTAGAATTTTTCCGCCGCTTGGTATGACTCGGAAGCGTTTCCAGACATAGTTTCTTGTAAACTTTTTTTGATAGGCTTACCTTTAGCTGAAGGACCATCTTTCAAGAGATTGCTGTAAAATTTTGAAAGATTCTACGCTGTTGGCTTTTCTTTTTCCTTCCATTCATCGGATGTTCTGGTTTTGTTCTTGGTGGCCGTCAGTATTTAGTAGTTTGAACTTGGTTCTGTCCACTATTTTCTTTTGGTTTATTCCAATGTTCTCAAAATTCTCTCTTTTCTTTTTAAAATACTTACCCTCGATTTAAAAAGACCCTCGATTTAAAATTAATCGAGGGTCCGGCGGAATTCTATCACGTGAAGATAAGGAGATGGATGACCACGTGACGTCGCTGTATCTTTGGTGAGAGCTACTTCATCGCCTGAAAACAAGAGTACGTACGCCAGACCAGTTTACATCTTCTACCCTATCGACAAAATTATGTCACTCAATCCAAAATTCAAACTGAAGATTAATAATCAATATTTAAAGTTATCAGATATCCAACAATTCACTTTTATGTATGTAACAATTTCGTTTTAATAATTATCGAAACATTAATTATTTATTGTTCATTTCATTCTTTTGATTGTTGTTTGTTTATAAGAGGTTATTTAGATTTATCCTTAAAAACTTTTCATTGTTTTATCTCACTCATCTTTTTTACTTTCTCTTGCCTATATGAATATATAGGAAAGAAAGTATTGTTTTCATGTCGATTTTTCGAAATCGAGTTTTCACCGGATCTACACGTTTTCAGATCTAAACCCAAAAAACATGTTTTTAGCGATTGGTCTGTGTGTGTGTGTCTGCGTGCGTGCGTGCGTGCGCGCGCGTGTGTGTGTGTGTGTACAAAATATCTCAAGAACGGAACATCGTACGAACTTGAAACTTGAAACTTAAGTTACATACCACTACCGGACCCGACACGAACATTTTCATCAAAATCGGTCAACCGGAAGTAGTAGTTTATTCGTGTAATTTTTCACTTTTTTGCGATTTTCTCAAAAACTGGTTCTACGATTTTTTTTAAAATCGCCTCATTACTCAATTTTTTATTTTCTAAAAGATAGGGTAGGCGCCATGTTTGCTGAAATTCTTGGTGAGGGTGTTTTTACGTAAAAAAAGTGTTTTTTTTTTAAGATTACGGCTTTAATATTAATTTTAGAGCAAAAATGTATATAGACTAATAAAAGTTGTAGAGATTGTAAAATCGTACAACTTTTATTTCAACCATTTTTTGTATAAACGCTTAGTTTAGCGGTAATTAGCGATTTTATGTTTTTTCTCACGAAAACGTGTGAAAAATCGATTTTTTAAAGATTTCGGCCTTAGTATGCACTTTACGAAAAAAGTGTATATAATAAAAATTATAGAAAATTAAGAGATCTACAACTTTTATTTATAGAATTTTTCTCTATAGAGCCTAGTTTAGCTTGAAAGTGTGATTTTCCGTTTTTTAAGCCAAATTGAGTTCGATTTTCATTTTGCGTCATTCACTCATGATTAAAATAAGGTTATGTTTTTGAGGTTAGTTTTTTTTTATTTCTAATGTTTTATTACTAATGTTAGGTTTATTGTTAATTATTTGCATTGGCAAGAGAAAGTTGTGTGAGTGTTTCACACCAGATTTTTTATCACATTTTCTTAAGTCGTACAAATGATGGATTTCCAATAAACTTGGTTAACAAAATAAAGATCCCATCTTTCCAAAAGGTTGTAGGATTGTAACTCAAGTCCCTCGTGAAATATTTTGGTATATTATAATTTAAAAAAAAAAACTTAAATTAAGCTGTGTTGTGCTTATACATACGTACCAATGTGTATGTTAAGAAAGAATTGTTTATCAACTGAAAATCACTGTTTTGGGGCTAGTATTGTAAAGATTTAACAAAGAAGGGAGTGATATGTTGTGGTTATTTAATACTTTCTCTTCATATTATACAATAACATATTGTATTAAAATTATAAAGGAAGTAGATCGTAGTTTATTATAATAACTACTCGCTTATAATAATAATATTGCGAATTACTTCACACTGATGTTATTAATTCTTTTTCAATACGTTCTGCTACCGCTTGTACTAGCTTTCGTGCTTTTCAAATGTGATTTTTATTACATTTAGTAACTGTATGTATACATGATTTGATTTAGTTGAGTGAAAATTACTAAAATTGGGAACTTCTGTCTCCGTTCTTTGATTATAGTCAATAGTGTAGTCTTTACTTCTTAGAGTTTTTATGGTTTTACTATTTGGATTCCCATACCAGACAGGTTGTGCCAAATTATTTACACTTAATCTGTTCTGTTCGTTGCAGGGCTGAAATAAATAGTTGTGTTTCTTATCACATTGTCAGTCAATAAAATGACTGAACCATTTTAAGAACAGAAGAGGTAGAGGTGTAAAAGACACTAATCAGAGTTATCCCTCTGAAAGTAATGAATTTCATTATACAGCCAGACCCTGTGGTTAATGAAGTGAAGGTGTCATTTGCAGAGTGGAAAATATGTGCTTTTCAGAGGGCCCAGCATGCTGATAAGCGTACTTTTCCACTCAATGAGGAAGGCAGTAGTAAACCACCTTACTCCTCGTTTTACTTAGTAAAACCTCTACAGGTTCAAACCAGGCTTTCTGCTGATGACCTAAACATTATACGTTATATAGAGGGCGTAAATAGAGAAAGTCGTGTGAGTGTTCCACACCAGATATTTTCGTTTACAACCCTTTCCTAAATTTATCATAGAAGAAAGCCCAGTTCCACAATTTGTCTCCGTACGATCAGGTGGTAACTCTCACGAAATCTTCTATATAAACTTTTACCATTTTCGGTTTTGAACGCGAGGTTCTCACCACGCACACAGCCATGTTGTTGTTTAGGTCAACAGCCGAAAGGCTGGTTTGAACCTGTAGAGGTTTTACTAAGTAACACGAGGAGTGAGGTGGTTTACCATTGCCTTCCTCACTGAGTGGAAAAGTACGCTTATCAACATGCCGGGCCCTCTGAAAAGCACATATTTTCCACTCTGTAAATGACACCTTCACTTCATTCACCACAGGGTCTGGCTGTACAATGAAATTCGTTACTTTCAGAGGAGATAACTCTGATTAGTGTCTTTTACACCTCTACCTCTTCTGTTCTTTAATGATTCAGTCATTTAATTGGCTGACCATGTGATAAGAAACAGAACTATTTATTTTAGCCCTGCAACGAACAGATAGAGAGTAAATAATTTGACACTCCACCTGTCTGTTATGGGCAGACACAGCCATGGCAAGAACAGTTAATCGGATACGCCTATTAGTATATTACATTTTCAAAGTTACTTTACAGACACATTGAACGGACAGTTCTATAGTTGTGTACAATTACGTTTAGTTACGCAAGATTATTCGGTTACCAATCAAGACGCTAATCAAGGAACACTTGGGTGGAAACCACAACTAAAATGATTAACAGTGCGGGAACTGTACGTATGACAATGAACTGCAGACTCCGGCAAGCATGCGAACTAAGAAGTGACGCTACAAGAACTTCAATTGTTACCAGATTTTTATAAACAGTTACATAAATGAAAAACTGGTGTGAAACACTCACACAACTTTCTCTGGCCAATGCAAATAATTCTAACAATATAACCTAACATTAGTAATAAAACATTAGAAATAAACAAAAAACTAACCTCAAAAAAACATAACCTTATTTTAATCATGAGTGAAAGACGCAAAATGAAAATCGACCTCAGTTTGGCTTAAAAATACGGAAAATCACTCTTTCACGCTAAACTAGGCTCTATAGAGAAAAATGCTCTAAATAAAATTTGTAGATCTTGTAATTTCTTATAAATTTGATTACATACACTTATGTCGTAAAATGCATACTAAGGCAAAAATCTTTAAAAAATCGATTTTTCACACGTTTTCGTGAGAAAAAACAGAAAATCGCTAATTACCGCTAAACTAAGCGTTGTACAAAAAAATGTTTGAAATAAAAGTTGTAGAATTTTAAATTCTCTACAACTTTAATTATATACATTTTTGCGCTAAAATGCATATTAAAGCCGTAATCTTAAAATAAACAATTTTTCTTTTCGTGAAAACAGCCTCACCAAGAATTTCAGCAAACATGGCGCCTACCTTATCTTGTAGAGAATAAAAAATTGAATAAACCAGGCGATTTTTAAAAAAAAATCATAGGACCAGTTTTTGAGAAAATCACAAAAAAGTGAAAAATTACACGAATAACTACTACTTCCGGTTGACCGATTTTGATGAAAATGTTCGTGTCGAGTCCGGTAGTGGTATGTAACTTAAGTTTCAAGTTAGTACAATTTTCCGTTCTTGAGATATTTTGTACACACACACACACACACACACACACACACACACACACACACGCACACGCACAGCGCGCGCGAGAGAGAGAGAGAGAGAGAGAGAGAGAGAGGGAGGGAGAGAGAGAGAGAGAGCTAAAAACATGTTTTTTGGGTTCAGGGGGTCTGAAAACGTGTAGATCCGGTGAATACTCGATTTCGAAAAATCGACATGAAAACAATACTTTCCTTCCTATATATTCATATAGGCAAGAGAAAGTAAAAAGTCAGTGCTCATTCTTTATGTAAGTATAACATAACGTCTGCCCTATAACTGTCAGTTGGAGTGTCAAATTATTTACACCCAATCTGTTCGTTGCAGGGCTAAAATAAATAGTTCTGTTTCTTGTCACATGGTCAGCCAATTAAATGACTGAATCATTAAAGAACAGAAGAGGTAGAGGTGTAAAAGACACTAGTCAGAGTTATCTCCTCTGAAAGTAATGAACTTCATTATACAGCCAGACCCTGTGGTGAATGAAGTGAAGGTGTCATTTACAGAGTGGAAAATATGTGCTTTTCAGAGGGCCCGGCATGCTGATAAGTGTACTTTTCCACTCAGTGAGGAAGGCAATGGTAAACCACCTCACTCCTCGTTTTACTTAGTAAAACTTCTGTAGGTTCAAACCAGCCTTTCGGCTGTTGACCTAAACAACAACAACATAACGTATTTGTTTAAATTTTAACTCGATTAAGTAATCCATGTTTATAACCTATTTTGGCTTTTTTATTTGCATCGTACCTTCAGTCTTCTGTGCTAGCAAAACAAATTTAGAACTCACGCTCCTTTGGATAGAATATTAAAATTAAATTCATATTATTAATTGTGTGACTGCACTGGCGTCCCTATATGTATAAACATTATGAAATTTTACACGCTACAAATTAGTGGCATCTCATAATTGTATTTTGTTCGTCTTTTGTATACATTTTATACGTATTTACAAATTTGACACCTCCTTGTAGAGACTGAATTTGCAATTTGTATTTCATATATTTATTCTTTGTTTTACATATAATGTGTTTTTTTACTTTCTCTTGCCTATATGAATATGTAGGAAGGAAAGTATTGTTTTCATGACGATTTTCTAAATCGAGTTTTCACCGGATCCACACGTTTTCAGACCCCCTGAACCCAAAAAACATGTTTTTAGCGATTAGTCTGTTAGTGTGTGTGTGTGTGCGCGCGCGCGCGTGTGTGTGTGAACAGAATACCTCAAGAACGGAACATCGTACAAACTTGGAACTTAGAACTAAAGCTACTTACCACTACCGGACCCGACACGAACATTTTCATCAAAATCGGTCAACCGGAAGTAGTAGTTTATTCGTGTAATTTTTCACTTTTTTGTGATTTTCTCAAAAACTGGTCCTACGATTTTTTTAAAAATCGCCTGGTTTAATCAATTTTTTATTCTCTACAAGATAGGGTAGGCGCCATGTTTGCTGAAATTCTTGGTGAGGCTTTTTTCACGTAAAAAATTGTTTTTTTAAGATTACGGCTTTAGTATGCATTTTAGCGCAAAAATTTATAAAATAAAAGTTGTAGAGAATTTAAAATTCTACAACTTTTATTTCAAACATTTTTTTGTATAACGCTTAGTTTAGCGGTAATTCGCGATTTTCTGTTTTTTCTCACGAAAACGTGTGAAAAATCGATTATTTAAGATTTCGGCTTTAGTATGCATTTAATGACAAATGAGTATATAATCGAATTTATAGAAAATTAAAAGATCTACAACTTTTATTCAGATCATTTTTCTCTACAGAGCCTAGTTTAGCGTGAAAGATAGATTTTTCGTATTTTTAAGGCAAACAGATTGATTTTCATTTTGCGTCTTTCATATATGATTAAAATTAGGTTATGTTTATTGAGGTTAGTTTTTTGTTTATTTCTAATAATGTTTTATTACTAATGTTAGATTTATTGTTAATTATTCGCACTGGCAAGAGAAAGTTGTGTGAATGTTTCACACCAGATTATTTTTGCTCATGGTCGTTAAAAGAGCTATAATTAAAATGGGTAGATCTACATACAGTACTACAGTAAAATCCCTGTTTAATATTTTGTTTGTTCTTGTAAGTAAACTAACCTCGCTTAACGCTGTTTCAGTCAACGCTCGGTTTTTGAGGAACCAATTAACAGCGCTAAGCGAGGGATTCCTGTACATCTTTTTCTTTACTTTTGTACTGTTCAAAATTGTTATATACGAGGTGTGATTGGAAAGTTTTAGGAATGGGCTTGTAATGGTACAATGGTGGTACTTTCATGCTACTGTGATGCATCTCTTCAAAATAGTCCCCTTCCGACTGAACACACCGACTCCAACAGTGTTTTCACTTTTGGAAACATTCCTGGAAATTTTTTTCCTGGAGTGTGTTAAGAACGCTCTCCGTATTTGCCTGGATGTCATCAATCGAGTCAAACCGTTTCCCTTTCAGTGAAAATTTCAGTTTAGGAAACAGGTAGAAGTCCGCAGGGGCCAAGTCAGGGGAATATGGTGGTTGTGGAAGCACAGGAATGTTGAATTTGGTCAAAAATTCAACGATGGAGAAGGCACGATGAGACGGAGCATTGTCATGGTGTAGAACCCAACTCCTGTCTTTCCACAATGCAGGCCTTTTCTTCCGCACCTTTTCGCGCAAACGCTGAAGGACACATTTGTAGTATTCCTGGTTAATTGTCTGTCCTCCAGGCGTAAATTCATGATGCACAATACCGGTAGAATCGAAAAAATGTTATGTTAAATGATATTATTTTGTATATTAAAATTAATTTGTTTATCTGTTTGTTGCAGGAGCATACCAGCCTTCTCATGAACTTATGCTTCGATTTTATGCATACTACAAACAAGCCACCGAAGGTCCTAATACTATGCCAAAACCAAGTTTTTGGGAAGTGATAAAAAGAGCAAAATGGGATGCATGGACAAAACTTGGCAACATGTCTCGTGAACAAGCTATGATCAGTTACGTTGATGAATTAAAAAAGGTAAAATCTTCACCATATTCATCCTTGTATTTATGCAATCTGTTAACTTAAACTCACTATTTTATGTATAGTCAATTGATGTATAGTCAATTTGCAACTTATTTGGCATGTTGATAATTTTCACCTTCTACTGATTAAAAAAATACCCGTTTTCAGTACTAATTAATTTTATTTGTAGTCGTGATTTTGCTTTCAGTGTAAGGTTCTGTTAGAAGTTTACGATTTAAGATTAATTTGCTGTCAAATGCAGCAATTGGGAGATTTGTAGTATTATACAGATAATACGAGATAATACGTTTAGAACGTATACCAGTGTATAATCATGAGATTTCTGTGAATGTAAAATATTATTAGTCATTGGTAAACAGTGTTAATCTGCTAACTCCATTTCATAAAACTATAGGAGAGTTGAAAAACTGAATTAAATTCATTTAGTTCCAATGGGGATAGCTGAAAAGATTGTCACAACAAAACATCTTTAAATACTCATTGGAGTTGGTAGTTTTTCTAGTAGATAATACTTAATTTTCCTTTCTCAAATGATAACCAAAATGAGATTTTTGCCTAAAAATGGATGTAGCAGTGTACTTTTCAAATTATATTTTTATTTTGTATGTTTTATAGATAGTCGAGACAATGGCATATACGGATAATGTTGCTACTTTTATTACAAGTTTGGATTCATTCTATGAGTCAGTTCCTGCAGAAGATTTACATATGCTCATTGGTCCCGTAATAGAAAAAGTTCGTTCACAACCTGGCTCTCCTTTAACTGGTTCACCTCTTTGTAAGTTTATGTATAATATTGTTTACTATTATATGTCATTTGTGATTGATCAATATTGCCAGAGGCTTAAGTCGGAAAATATTTGATTTTCTTTTCTGAATTAAATGAAATAGTTTAAACACAAGAAATACAGAGTTGTCCCAGGTTCTGTATGTCAAATACAGTAGAATTTGGTTAATTGAGACTTGTATGTTCAAGTACAAACTGTCATAAATAAGCAGCTGCTCTGATAAAACCAAGTGAAATGTTATTAGGTATAATACACATAAATTTATAGTAGGGAGACAAAATCATTGCAAACCTCCAATATACAAAAGTGACTTTCTTCATTTTTTTTTTTGCCTCTCCAACAGTCACGTGGATGATTGGTTGATCGTTGTAGTCATCATCAGCTGGCTAAACCAATTCCTCTTGTGAATCGATAAATTTCTGTAAGATGGATTCTTCCCAGTCTTTATGTTATCTATTTCTCTGTAACATACTACAATATTATCAACATCTACAAACTCATCCCAGTTTTCCACAGTTTGCAATAAAACTTCAGCTCTCTCAGATTCTTTCTACCCCACTCACATGACTTCATTCCACCCTTTTATTTTAAATGCAGCTGTTGTTTTGCTCATTGGCATTCAAGTAAGTTGAATTTCTTTCTTTCTTTTGCCTTTCTTAAAAATTGATACTTTACATCTCTTGTCAGCAAGCTTAATCTCTTTTGGGACTTTATATAACTATTTCATTGTTCTCTACATTTTACTTTTGTTCTAGAAGATTTGTCTCATTTAAATGGCTGTTCCAATAAACTGTTACATTTAACCATATTCCACTAGACCTAAATTTGTTAAAAAACGAAATCAATCAATCACTGAGCCTGTGGTGAATTTGTGCCATGATTTTGTTAAGAGACATATTTCTGTTAGTTTAATTTCTGAACTAACCGTAGTGTTTTAATTAGAATTCAAATAAATTAGTCAAGATCTTTGTTATGAAACATTCTGTGGATAAAATTTCTTTCTTATATACACGTGGACACAATTAATGACAGTTTTTCTTTGAAAAATTATCTGAAATAATTGACTGATTATAGTAATTTTCATGAAATTGTGTGTAAATATAGTAGTTGTATATTTTATTACTCATAAGGATTGAATAAACAGGAAATTAATAATGATATGATTGTACTTTGGTATGACTAGACAATTGTTCACAGAATGAAATATCATTGTTATTATCTGGTTTTTATAGATATTTAATAGTTAAAACTCTAATAATCATAATAATCTTAAAGCTTACAGCTTCCTGAGCAACAGGCTGTATTGTGTTAAGTAATTTTAAATTCAAGGAAAAATTTTGCGATTGGTAAAACAAAGTCATCTTTTATTTTAATTGTTTGGGTTGAGGTTCGTTGTTTTATCTGCATATTCTGTTATATACAAAGTGTTGTACGAGGATTGGTTTTTTCAATCTCCGATAGGCCATAATTAAAAGACAAGTGAATATAGAAAAAATTTTCACTACTAAAAGTTACATATAGTAATAGCTACTTTTTGACATATTCTCGTTGACGATTGAAGCTTTTGTCGTACCTGTGGACAAGCTTTCCAATATGTTCTTCATAAAATGGTGCTGCCAATAAGTCTTGACATTGTCTTGAAGCTTTTAATTAGTCTAGCTGTTCTCCTAGCCACTTTGTTAGTTCAGGGAAAGATGGATGTCACTCGATACTAACTCAGGACTGTATGGTGGGTGATTGAAAATGTTCAATTAAAATTGCTCAAGGAGTCGTCAGGTTGCACCAGCACTGTAAGGATGGTTGTTTTCGTGGTCAGAACAATTTGAAAAGTTGGCATGTCTCTTCTTTTGTTTTAAAACTGCATTAATATAAATTACAGTATAAATGAAATTTATCACTTTACCTTTGGTTTCTTTTTAAGTTTAAAAAACTTACACACGTTTCGGTGGTACCACCTTCTTCAGAGTAATATTATTAAAATTAAAAATTAAAATTTAGAATGGTGTGTCCAGTCAGTCATTTAGATTAGAACTGTTTTAAATTTTGGAAATTTAAAGAATGAATACATTTTAATCTAAATGACTGAATGGAAACACCGTTCTAAATTTTAATTATAATGATATTGCTCTGAAGTTGGTAGTACCACCAAAATGCGTTTAAGTTTTTTAAACTTAAGAAGCAATCAAAGTAAGGTGATAAATTTCATTTATACTGTAATTTATATTAATGGTTGACTGGATAGATTTCAAAAATTTTAATGTGAACTGCATTAATCGTGATCCCCTGCATGAGCTCCACCAGAAACGCAACGAGGAGCTTCAAAACAACATCAATACTTATTTAAATTCATTGATAACAACATTTTATTAAGAGCATATTGGAAAGCTTTTTCGCAGGTACGATAAATGCTTTAATCGTCAACATAATTATGTTGAAAAATAGCCATAAGTATAGATAACTTTTAGTAATAAAATATTTCTTCCATAATCACTTGTCTTCCTTATTTATGGTCTATCGGAGGTGGAAAAAACAACCCTCATATTAGCAGTTGTAAGATAACATGCAGTACAATACGACATCATGTATTCTTTGCTTTTTTAAAAAATTTTAAAAATTATTTGCGGGATAGATATAAAAATAACATCCAATTTCTGCGTAGAAAGTTATATATACCTTCCAAAAATCAAAGAGATCTTACCTGTTTTTTCTTTTAATATAGATTATTCAGTTATTCTTGGGTCATATTTCTCCTCTTCCACTGGTAATTTGCATTACTGATCTCAACAATATCCCTGCTTTTAGTACTATTATACTTTTCACGGTTGATGACATCTGCTGTTCCACGCATTTAGACCAATCAGAACGTTTGCCAGCATCATCAGATTGTACTAATATTCCAGCCTGAAAAACATTACGCATCCATGCGTATAAGACCCACAGTATTTCACTCGTGTCTTTCATCTTGTACTGAACACATCGATTATATAGTGCGTTAACATGCAATACTTTATAATATAATCAGCTGGTTGTATGTTTATAGGTTATAATTGTAATTGTATGACCAAAAAAATGGCTGATGAAATATATAACAGAGCTATGAGAGCAAGTGTTGGCAACGTTGCTGGCAAGACATTGGCTAGCTATGAAGTGGGTAGGGAACAATGTGTACGTTCAGAGTTCATCAGCCGTGAAAAATAATATAATTGGTTTTATTTGTACAATGTGATTTTGTATCAATGTGTAAGGTTGTGTGAGAAGTATGCAGTAAATGTGGAGATTGTTGCTAGTTATTGATATTTCTTTGAAAAGTATTTACATATATTAAATATTTTAGATTTTTTCTATTAATGAAAAATAACAAAACTGCTAGAATTATCTATTAAAATATATTTAAATTTTCTAGTTAATTTTGTCAAGGTCTTTTTTTAAAAATGAATGTAATATAAATAATTTATGTTTATTTACATTTTTGCACGTACATTTTTTAATAAAATGCTACTTAATTGATGTTTTTCCTTGTCAATGTATCGTGTTATTTGTATGCAGCTGTTATTTAAAATGCATTATTTTGTAAACAGTTTTAAAATTTTACTAAAAGTGGTTGTAAAACTTATTTTTACATGATTACTTATTTTTAATATTTAAATATTGTAAGTTCCACTCTGTTGAGTTACTGAATAACTGAAATAGCCACTTTTTTCCATATAAGGCCATTTTAAACCATATCAAATGATGTTAAACATTTCTGGAAGATTTATTTGCTGCCCATATTCTCAGCATTCTTTCACTGTAGGTGTTTCTCCTTTCTTCCCTTCACCCTGTGTTCTGCTTTTACTCGTAGTGGAAGCCCATAAAGTTAGCAATCTATTATATGAATTTTGTTCAATCAATTATGTTCTTCTTCGTTTATTCCATTTTTTTTTCTATATTATTTCTGGCTTAAGTATTTATCTGACATTTGTTTGACACCTGAGGTATTGTTTAGCGTCTTAAAATTTTTGTTTGTAAATCATTTGTCATCTATTCTGTTCACAATTTTAGAATCTACTTGAAACGTTATTGAGGCATAAACTAAGTAACATGAAACAGCCCTAAATAATGAAAAACTTTAGAATTTTAAAGGAGTAGTCAACCAAAAAGCATGAAAATTTTTACTGTATTATACACCGAAGTTTCAAATTATAATATAAATGAATCTTTCACTATCCGCCTGTAGACCAACCCTTCAGCCCCTTCCTCCAAAAAAGGAGGAGGATAAAATCAATAGCTATGTGTGGAATGCCCTTCTTTTACAATGGTGTACTAGGTATTTGGCTGGTTTTTTTTATATCAAACAATTCAGAATTTCTAGGTCTGTCATCTAGGGGTCTGTTCATTCTGCAATGTCTTGATGTAAATAAAAATAATTTTTAAGGTTATAGATACTTGAGTCATGAGAACGCCTTTTGTGTACGGATAGGCTGTAAGGAAGGGAAGAGAAAATCTGACAGTGCTGCCAACCTCAACAGTGAGACACTACATTTCACTGCCATGCAATTACTTTACACATTTTGTAAGCTGTGGTTTATTGCCGAGAAAACTTTTCCTTCATAAACATTATAAGAAAAAAAATCTGACCTGTTATATTGTGCACTGTTTTATTACATTAGTTGAATGTTTAATTTTTTGAATTGTGGGAAGAGAAACATTACAGTAGTTAGCCGCTTGCTCATGGTTTTTGTTAAGGGGCACGGAAAGGCATTTTTGTTTAGCTTTAACTTCACAACATTTTATTACACTGCATATTAGATTTTGTTAGCAATGTGAATAGTCTAACCATGTTTTCGAGAAACTGACATTTCTGTTTATGGTAACAAACAGTTATATTTGTACAGTTAACCTACAAAAGGTTCTGTGATATACTGTGTGTGCACTGGGTATAGTGTACGTTGTTGTGTTGGGTGTACTGAAATGAAAGCAGTCGCAAATCCGCACTAATGCTTTCACCACTTTACCCCTTGTTAAAACCAAAGCCATTCTCATGAGTCAAAGTAACTATACATAAACTGTACTACAAGTATTTTTCATAAATTATTATTTGACCAGCGACAAAAGAAGATAAAATGGTTGTTACTTTGTGATCTGCTTGTTATTTATTTATTTCTTACAAGATAATAAGTTTATTTTGATGTAAAACTACATTAGAGAATAAATAATATTGTTGAGATAAAGTAATGTTTCGCAATTATTATAGTACTGAAATTAAAGAATATATTGCCAATTTAAATTGTAAAACACAAACATAATTTAAATTATCATTTTCAAACTTCAGGAATGTTTTTAATTTCATTCAAGAAAAACAAATTTATTTGTTTAATATTTATTTTGATTGACCTCTGATTTAACCATGATTATCTTGAAGGTTAAAGATTTATTGCCATCATCAAATCATCTGTAAAACGTGAAGTAATTATTGTATTCTTTACCTATTGCCAGTCTATTTTGTAATTATTGTATTGGGTTGGTATTGCTGCTATTCCATTGTTTTTTGGCTGATTGTTTTACATATTCTTATTAACAGTCATCATCATGAAGTTATCTGCAGTAAGGCAGGCTGTTTGTACCATGTCTGCTGTCAGCAACTAACATTTCCTGTTCTGTTTTCCATCAGCATCTTAATTTCTTGATAGCTGATAACCCTTCTTGAAGTCACCTACAATCTTCTTTTTCTTTTGTCTTTTACTGATCATTGTAACACAGTTTTAATTAAACATTCTCCTCTCCGTTATGTTAACTCTTCCCTACCCAGTTAACTTACCTTCATCAAATAGTTTTCATGAAATTTTTCTTCTTTTCCACTGATGTGATGAGTACTTACACACTCGTCATCTAACAACCATATATGGGCTATTCGGCTTATAAGGGTTAACACACCCATGTAGTTTTTCCATCATTTGCGTATTCTGTTACCCTGCCCATAACAGACAGGTAGAGTGTCAAATTATTTACACTCAATCTGTTCGTTGCAGGGCTAAAATAAATAGTTCTGTTTCTTATCACATGGTCAGCCAATTAAATGACTGAATCATTTAAGAACAGAAGAGGTAGTGTAAAAGACACTAATCAGAGTTATCTCCTCTGAAAGTAATGAATTTTATTATACAGCCAGACCCTTTGGTGAATGAAGTGAAGGTGTCATTTGCAGAGTGGAAAATATATGCTTTTCAGAGGGCCCGGCATGCTGATAAGCGTACTTTTCCACTCAGTGAGGAAGGCAAAGGTAAACTACCTCACTCCTTGTTTTACTTAGTAAAACCTCTACAGGTTCAAACCAGCCTTTTGGCTGATGACCTAAACAACAACATTCTGTTACCGATACCTAGGAAAAATATGCATTTTAATTACGACTTGTGCGTAAGGAGTGACTGCTCTATTAAAATAGATATTATTTCTACACTATCTGAAAGATATACAGTTTTAGAAATCAGCATGTCTATTCTAATGTTAACACTAATTTGTATTCACTCAGTGTTATTTGCAAACCTAATTTTAATGCAAATAATGTAAGGCTAGCAGTTGCTAATTTTATGTATATCTGTATCTTGAGTTTCTCTGTTTCGCTTAGTGCAGCTTTTCCAATCATTCATAGGCATTCCCTCAGAATCACTCAGGTTAACTGTATTAACTGTATTTCAGTTCAATTAACTGTATTTTAGTGCGTAAACTGTAATAATTGTCTTCAGACAGTTTTCATTGCCTCGAAACAATTTTCATTTTATAAACTATGTAATTATTTCAGTATCATTTACATTATTTCAGCATCACGTGAAGTATCGCCACAAAGAGTCAGTACAAAAACTTCAACAAAACACATCACGTCAAGTTTAGAAACTAGCCCTGCAAGTTCATACTCAGCATCTCCTTTACCACCTGATACTGATGAAGAAGAAGATTTTCTAGATACATTTGAGGTATTATTATTATTATTATTAATATCTATACTAATATAATAAAGAAGAAACGTCCGTTTGTTTGTTTGTTTGTATGAGGTAATCTCAGAAACTACCGAACTGATTTTAAAAAAATCTTTCATTGTTGCATAGCTTAGAGCTTCCTGATCAATATAGGCTATTTTGCAACTTTATTAAGTAACTTTAATTAAGTGAGTTAAGCAACTTAAACTGTGATGATGTCGCATGTTTTAGTTTATCGGGTGAATAGCACTTTTATTTTTTCTAAGTCCTCTAAATGATGTATTTTTTGGGCTAGAAGCACGATTCAACATTTATATTTCATAGAAAAATGTGAAGAATAACATTCGATTCCAAAAACATTAATATTCAGAAATATTCAAAATTTTTATTTTTGTATTGTATTTCGTATATTTGTTTTCACATTCGACAGGTAGCGAATGAGTCATATATTTCCAATTACTCTGCATACCGCACCCATGTATTACTGTCTCTTATCTCATCCATATATCAACTGTCTCTTTCTTTTCCATCGGTATTCTTCCATGCATTCTATTCAATTCTGTTAAGTCGCAGGGACTAACATTTAAAACAGTGGGCATCGATTTGAAACAAGAGTGCTTCCTTCACTCATGGACAACTTTATATCGGACTTTCTAGAGCTGGAAATGCAGAAAAACAATTTATTTTGCTGCCACAGGGCAACAAAACCACAAATATTGTATATAGAGAGGTTTTAAAATAATTTATTGAGGCCTACATTAGCTGCTGTGCAGTGAAGCGAGCGGGGGTTGCCAGTAATATTATAAAAAAGTAACATTTATTATTAGTTTATCTGTGCAAGGTACAGTGTGTGGAACTACAGCTCAGCGCATGGTGACCATCACCATACTAGTCTCTCTGAAAACATTGACTCTACTTAATACGAACGCCGAAGCATTTACTAAAATGTACGGCTTTAAACTAATGCATTTATTTGTTCCATTTACTTTAATACCTACGCTGTTATTTTTTGTTATAATAAATCGATTAATACGTGTGGTCAATTGCAAAACAAATAAAATTAAATATATACATAAAGTAGCCCTACTGTTTAAATTTGATTTAGGTCTATATTAACTGAAAACAATCTTGAAAATTGATCAGGTCAGCGCTCTAATTATAAAACTACAGAACTTGCAATTAACATTTTATTTTCCAACATTTTGTTTGAAAATATGAATTATAAAAAGGACCACGCAATTGACACTTAATACTTGTACGTAAGTATATGTATCATACGAACTAATGTCCCGTAGCCGAGCGAGTGAGAGGGCATAACTACGCATGCACCCAAAGGTCTTTACCATTATAATCCAAATCTGAAAACATACTACAGTCGTTATCTTGCTTGTTAGTTTACTGCATGGATAAACCCTTGCTCACAGCAATGAGTAAAATTAAAGACAATGTTATTGAAATGGCGCGTATGGCTTGTGCGAGTGAGAGCGTTATGCATTCTCTCACTCCCACAGCTACGGGACATGAGTTCATCTGAATACTGTACCTGTAGTATAGTACACACATTAACATTCACTTTTAGAAACACTACTATGAAAATACGAGAGAAAGGAATTATAGGCCTACGATATCGACACTACAACTGATGTTAAAGTATACTTAAATATTACTCACAGTAATAAAATTAGTTAACATGAACGTTCTAATGTTATCAATTCTTGTTTTGTTTATATTTATATATGTGACATATGACATAATCAGTTTATAATTTACTCGAATGCGAACAGTGTGTGTTGACAGTTTTTAAAAGAACATAAAATCTGTCGTGAAATTTCTGAATTAATTAATGTTAACAGCCAATGGGAAGAAGTTTTAATATTTACAGTTCAAAAACAATCATAATGTAAGAGAAAATAGAGAAGTGAATGTCTTTATACAAAATAATTTCCTAGAACATGTTCAAACATTGAAGTTTCGAGGAGTATTACTAGATAGATCTTTATCGTGGGATTTTTATACTGATCAAAAATGTGGTAAAATATAATCTTGAGGTATTCGCAGTAAAATAAATTGTCAGATTAAATTATGTAAAATTGCTAATGGCAGCTTACCATGGTTTAATTGTATCTCATATCTGGTATATCATATTAATTTGGGGTAATTCATCACAGAGTAACATTGGAAAGAGTTTTTTCAGAAAAAGCTATTATTAAAAGTTTTAAATTAACGCAAGCTTTAAAAATTTGTAGTAATTTAAGTTTATATAAAGAACCTAAAAAAATTACTTAATGGATGAAACATTTTACAGTGTACATGAATTCCTTTCTAAATAGTTTTGGTTGAGATATTATATAAACTTCTACGTAAATTCTAAGGCAAATTGTATATTATTTAATACAAATGCTTGGATAACATACTTATTGAGGTAAGCAAGTAAATAGTGGTAATAAATAAATTTTACTTGTGGTTCAAATTTAGACTTAACAGTTTTGTCTTGTCTTGTCCTATACTCCCTTCTGGAGTATCCTGGATGCAGTAAAAAAATTAATTTGGTTTAATGCGTTATGTTTTTTTCGGTTTATTCCAGTTTTTTCTGTATAGTTTTAAACTTACATGTTTATTTGACTTATTTATTTATCCCATACCTGACATATTGTTTAGTTCCATAAAGTTTTTGTTTGTCAATCATTTGTCATCCATTCTATTCAGGTGATTGTAAATTTTTCTCTTCCACGTAATCCTTATGTATCCATTCTTTTGAGGAGGACCTTTCTCTCAAATTTTTATTTTTCACTTAAACATTCTTCCAAAGATTCCTGGACATTGTAAGTTTATCACAACAAAGATCTGTTCTAGGAATTGTAATATCACTCAGAATTTATTAAGTGAATTAGTAAATAGCTATTAATTAATTAATTAGTAGTGGCTCTAGCCAGCTAATTTATTTATTATTAACTTTTAATTTATTTACATGAAATAAGATGTTTTGTTATTATGTTATTTACAGCAAACAGAACCAGAAAGAGTTGCAAATGGAGTCAAAGATTCGAATGCAAATGTAGCCGTTAAGAATAAACATAATGAAAGTCCTTATAAAGCAATGAATGGACACACACCTCTAATGGCAAATGGAACGGCTACACCCGATAAAGGAAATGCCAATGACAGAAATAGTAGGCACCGGGAAACTAGAACCAATACACATAATGGGCACATAAATAATAACAATAATAATACAAACAAAGGTAACAAAAATATTATATTACAGTAATTCCTCGTTTATGTAGATTAATTGGGTTCAGAAGTGATCCAGAAAATTGAAAATCCATATAAACTGGAAACAATGGGAAATTTATTAAAAAAACAAAATGTAATGGAAAACTTACCATTGATTTATACTTGTTTGCGTAAAAATACACTGCAATATGTTTATACACAAAATATATTCAAGTGTAAAAATTTTCTTCACAAAGGATAGTTTGTATTTCTTTGTTTTACTTTTGTATATCAGCAATCATGCAATCGTTTTGCCATAAGTTCAGTCTGTGTGGTGTTGGGCTGCTGCTCCAAGTATACCATGATATTGTCCAGCGATGACTCACCAAGCAACAGAGTAATGTGTGTGCAATCTTTAACTCGAGGCACTAAAATGCTGTAACAGTACAGTACTATAACCATACACTTTGAATACGGTAGAATCTCAGTAGTTCGGGACTGAGAGGGGGCCGGATTACTGGATGTGTTGGAATTTTAGAACTATAAATATAAATTTTAACAAAAAGTGAATATGCATTGATTTTTATGTCATTTTAAATTAAATAAACTAATTAAAAAAGTTTGCTGAGTACTTCTGTAGTCATTACTAAACATAATTATCGGCTATTGACATCACCTAGTGCGGTGTGGGGGTGCTCGTGTTCTGAAAATTACATTTTGTTGTCAATTCAGCATGAAGTATAGAGTATGGCCCAGTTCTGGGTTTTGGATAAAAGGCAAAAATTATTCCATTTAACAATAATTAAGATCTGCTTATTCATTTCTTTAATCAAATTCTAAACATACATGTTATGTTAAATCTGCTGTAATTAGGTCGAGTTGATTTCCTTAATTCAATATAAATATTTTACCAAAATCTGTCCTGAGTGAGGTTTCATACTTTTAGGCTTAATAATTTAAGAGCCGGATTACTGGAGGTGCGGACTACTGCATGGCCGGACTACCGAGATTCTACTGTATTTAAATATAGATAAGTGTACAATACTGTAAAAGTTATACAGTGTATAATGCACCTAGTGTATCTAGATTGCAGTAATGCTCAAATACTGTATGTGCGATATCGTGATTTTATAAATAAAAAAAATTATGTTTCTGATCCAGTCCATCTAAATTATCCAGATTAATGAGGGCTGGATTAGTGAGGGAGTGCTGTATATTCTCTGTATATTGGTAGAAAAATATGGATTATCTTTTGTGTTTTATATCTCGTAGGACTTTTGAGTTCCTAATTTTGTGAATATTTGTCTCATTAACTAATTGCTGTTATTAATGAACATCATGGATTGACATTATCTTAAAAATGTAACATAAATTTCAGTCCTTCAACTTTATAATTTAGCACCTACCACTCTGTAACAGATGTGATCATCTTTATAAATTGATTACCAAAAATTTAACCTACAAGTATGAATGTAATTCATAATGGGCATTTAGGTGCCCATTATGTGTTCCATCAGTTAATTTATTTTTTTTTTTTGTGATATATTTTCTATAATCATATTTTTTGTTAATTTGTAGGATTTTATACAAAAAATTCAAAAGGAACAGTAGGGGGTGGAGGAGGAGGAGTTGAAAATGGAAATGTAGAACCAGTTTTAGTCAAATCGGAATCAGATAATCATTCGCAAAGTAAGATATTAAGTTACCATTTATTGTTTATAGATGAGTTTAAGTAAATTGATTTATAAATAATTACAGGTGTATTAAATATGAACAGTTAAACAAATGTAATATAGATGAAACTAAACTTTTAAGTTTTATTATCCTGCTTCAGTGCTTGTTTAAAAAATAGTGTTAACCTATTAAACTAAAAATTATTTTGCATCAACTTGGATCAACGATTCATATTTTTTAGATTTTTCTGTGCACAGATACATTTGAGTTACTATTTATGATTTTAAAAACCAACATGTTGATTTCCTGCAGGAGAGGAAAGGGATCCTATTTCTTCTCTAACTTTCCCATTGACCTGCAGATTTAACCTTTGACCAGCCTGTTGAAGTAGTGACCAGTGCAACTGGTTTCTATGCCAGGATTCCTAAGTTCGATTCACAGTTAGTTCGGGCATTTTTTCATCTGTGTGTCACCTTACGTCATTACCAGCACAAGTAGTGGCTTATGTAAGCTTCATCACCCAGTAGTATATTTTTAACCCTTACGAAACGGGACTGTTTCTCGTAAAACAGAAGAATTGCAAAAATCAAAATGCGCTCTCAAAACAACTGTTTTATCTAACGTCATTACTGATGAAAAATTCTGAAAAAATTACAGTTGATTCATATAATACGTATGTGCCTTTTGAATATAATTACAAGAAAATTGATTCATAATTCTTTGCGTTAATAAAATTTATTTAAAGTTTATTTAATTTCCGTAAATATTTGACTAAGTTACAAATTTTCAACATGAGTCCATTTTCCCATCACAGGGAAGCATGAAGGGATGGTATTTTACATTCTTTACGGTGACTTCACAGAGCCACTATTATTTAGATTACCGCTGTAAGCAAAGCAATGTAAAAAATTCTTTTGCCTACAACCACATTTTTTGAAAAATTCTGTAGATGCGGTTAGAAGGAAGCCGTTACACATCCTTTGCAACCTGGCAAAGCGTCAAATTTTTTTCCTCTGTGATGGTAAACCCCCTACTAAACAGAAATATGAACTCTATCTTCTCCCTTCAAGGGCAAATTCCGTTATAGAAATGTCATAGCTTCAACACAAACTAAAGAACATGCATGTACGTTGACTTAAACACGAGCTGGACGGACTTTCATTCAAAACAAACAATTCCCAAACCATCAATGCTACCTACATACGAGGGGGGTACCCAAAAGTATCCGGAATAGCTCTGCTGTGGGCGGAGCTTGTGCAGTACAAATTCCCGCCACTAGGCTGCTTGTAGCGCTACTCATTGCCAGTTCAATGCCATTTTGTTCGTTGATCTAGCTTGTTCTGTTCTCGTGCAGTGATTGTTCTCGCTAGTGCTGTTTTGTGCTCGTGTCGTTTTTCATGATGGCAAGTTTTAATGAACAACGTGAGGCTGTGAAATTTTGCTTCTTGCTCGGTAAAAACGCTGCGGAAACAGTTGTAATGTTGAACACAGCTTACAAAGACGACGCTATTGGAAAAACCCAAGTGTACGAGTGGTTTTTGCGCTTTAAAAATGGCGACATGTCGATTGAGAACAAACCTCGTTCTGGACGACCGTCGACTTCCCGAACAGACGAAAATGTTGTGAAAGTGAAAGAAATTGTACGAACAGACCGACGACAGACCATTGACCAAATATCACAGGTTAGTGGGTTATCTTGGAGCTCAGTCCAACGCATTTTAACAGAAGACTTGACAATGAAAAGAGTCGCTGCCAAGTTTGTGCCTCGGGTTCTGACAGACACTCAAAAGGAATGTCGAATTGAAACGTGTAGTGATTTGAAACAACAGCTTGAAACTGATCCAGATTTCATGTCAAAGATCATTACGGGTGACGAGTCTTGGTGCTATGGGTACGACCCAGAAACCAAACAACAATCCAGTCAATGGAAGACTTCATTATCACCCCGACCAAAAAAAAGTCGTCAAGTCAGATCGAACATCAAAACAATGCTGATTTGTTTTTTGATGTGAGGGGAATTGTCCATTCAGAGTTCGTTCCACCAGGCCAGACGGTAAATCAAGCTTTTTATCTTGAAGTGTTAAGAAGACTACGAAACAGCATTCGTCGTAAAAGACCTAATTTGTGGCAGACAGGGGACTGGTTTTTCCACCACGACAACGCGCCTGCACACACGGCAATCTCGGTTACCCAGTTTTTGGCAAAAAACGGCATGGTTTTGCTACCACACGCACCGTACTCACCCGATCTGGCTCCGTGTGATTTTTTCTTGTTCCCACGCATGAAAAGGGGCATGAAAGGTCTCCGATTTAACAACGTTGATGATGTCAAGAAAAAAACGACGGATGAGCTGGCAGCCATCACTGAAGAGGAGTACAAAAAATGTTTTGAACAGTGGAAGCACCGGTGGGACAAATGTATTAGTTGTAATGGAGAGTATTTTGAAGGGGATAAGGTTCTTTTGTAAAAAAATTAAAAATAAATAGTTTTAAAAAATAATTCCGGTTTCTTTTGGGTACCCCCTCGTACTATAGAGGAAATAAAAATTTTCCCTTTTATGATATTATTCTATTTCTGTAAACACTATTAGCGTTAAAGAATGTCCTACCAGAAAAGTACAATAGGGCCTATATACAGTTTTCCGACTTGTACTGATCTAGCTGTAGTACGTATGTCGCCTCCCCCACCATCAATTGTGCATGACCAAAATAATATCAACCGTTTGAACCGGGTTAAAGTAAATTTTTATGTAAAATATGAAAATATAAGGGATCTAGTGCTAAAAAGATTGTAAAATTGATACATGCAAACCAGTGCAAATTATGTTAATTTTTGAAAGTTTAGGCATTGTGATTACAAGAACGCAGTACAAAATTTCTTATGAGAACTGCTGACTAACGTTATCTGCTAGAATTAATATAAACAAAGTCAATAGAAGCCTTTAAGATAGGACTATGGAATTGTTCCGTCATTGGACATTTTGGTAAATTCCTGGCACTACAGAACCTCTCTGTAGTAAAAGTTCCGTGGGTTAAAAGTTTAAATTAATTTTATATATTTGTGTAAAAGCTTTATGTTGATAAAAATATTTGTAGTACTCAAGTTTTCATATACAACTTCAGCACTTCTTTGCAAGAACCTCAAGATCACCAAAAACTCAATAAAATTTGCTTAAGTTTCACGAATGAGAGTAAAATGAACTCTATTATAATTACCAGGATATTTAACATGGACGAATGATGCCCCTACAGCATCATGGTTCTTTTGTATTTCTATAAGTGTTTTCTTTGCCGACTGTGTGCAGTGTTTCCTTTTGTTGCACAGTGCATCAGAGTTAGTTATTCTACTCAAGGTGAAGATGGTCTGAAAACACCGGCTCTGGTCTCTTATTTTTCCAATTTTTAAAATATCAGTCATCAAAATTTCGGCTACAGTTTTATACTCATTTTTGTTTTCTAATACCGGTTTTTTTACTTTCTTTTGCCTATATGAATACATAGGAAGGAAAGTATTGTTTTCATATCGATTTTTTGAAATCAAGTTTTCACTGGATATACACGTTTTCAGACCCCCTGAACCCAAAAAACATGTTTTTAGCGATTGGTCTGTGTGTGTATGAACAGAATATCTCAAGAACAAAACATCGTATGAAGTTGAAACTTGAAACATAAGTTAGATACCACTAGATGACACGAAGATTTTCATCAAAGTTGGTCAACCGGAAGTAGTAGTTAATTCGTGTCATTTTTCATTTTTTTGTGATTTTCCCAAAAACGGCTTCTATGATGATTTTTTTTCTAAAATTGCCTCATTTACTATATTTTTTATGATCTACGAGATAGGGTAGGTGCCATGACTACTGAAATTCTTGGGGAGGCTGTTCTCTTGTAGAAAAAAAGTTTTTTTTAAGATTGCGGCCTTAATATGCATTTTAGGGATAAAGAGTATATAAAAAAGTTTAGACAATTTAAAAATCTACAACTTTTTATTTCAAACAATTTTTTTGTATAACGCTTATTTTAGCGGTAATTTGTGATTTACTTTTTTTCATGGAAAATCTGTAAAAACAATAGATTTTTTTAAGATATTGGCCTTAGTATGCATTTTGCGACAAAAACGTAAAATTTATAGAAAATTAAAAGATCTACAGCTTTTATCGTGAGCATTTTTCTCTAAAGAGCCTAGTTTAGCGTAAAAAGTGATTTTCCGTATTATTAAGCCAAACTAAGGTTGATTTTCATGTGCATCATTTACTCATGATTAAAATAAGGTTATGTTTTTTGAGATTAGTTTTTTTTTGTTTATTTCTAATATATTATTCTAATGTTAGGTTATAATGTTCATTATTTGCATTGGCTAGAGAAAGTCGTGTGAGTTTTACATTCGACTTTTTTTTTTTTTTATTAATAATTATTCATCTTAAGCCTTTGTTTTAAACAAAATATAAAAACATATAGAAATTCTGCTTTATTATTTTTCTTAAAATTTTTTGTTGTTTTCAGCTGCTCCAGTTAACTCATCTGAAACAGAAATACAGAGGACTCCAATTAGTGATGTTGATGTATCAGAAGTGATACGTCAAACATTATCTAGTCTGCGAAATGATCTAGAAAGTTTAAATATTAGAATGAATACCATCGAACGAAATTGTCAACAGGTGTGTAAAATTTTAATATTTTTGTAAAAGTAGATGTTAGATTAGAGAGTAAAAAGATTTAAGTAATCACTCTTGTGACAGAATTTTAGAATGCAAGCCAAAAATTCTTACTTTAATAAAGAAATAAACTCTGTTGCACATGAAATAATGTACAGTTCATCCGTTGTTAGTTTGCTCCTACTGTCAACAAACAAAAGCCACCTACTACAGGGTGCACGCTAGAGTCTGCGACTTTACGGATGTCGTATTCCTATTAAGTTAACTATTTTTTAAATTATAAGTACTTAAAGTACTAAAAACATCAGTCATGATATGATGTAGGCCTAACAATTTCATTTATAAAAATACTTTTAAAAGTATTTTGTATTTAAATACATTTGAAAGTATTTTATTGTTACTTTTTAATCAGCGTGTACACATTTTGATATAATGCGTCTGCTCAGTGATGTCATTATTTGTTTACATTAGGAGCAAACTAAGAGAGGCTGGACTTTACATTATACAAAGGTGTTCAGTAATTAATGAGACAAAAATTAATATAGAGAGTGTTCATTCAGTAACAATAAAACTATTTCAGGGTCAAGTTGGCAACCTTAATAAAACACTGTTTAGTGGCTGTTCCATCGTAATTAATATAAATATAATATTTTTTGTTCATCTCAAAATTTCAGTTCTGCTTAGAACGAGTATGCCGGAAGAGTAAAAAGATTTTTGCTATCCAAAGTTGTAAAACCCATGGAAATTTACTTAAGAATTTTGAAACAGTATGTTGAAAAGTGCTTAAACGGCAGTATTGTGTGTAAATGGGTGGAACAGTTTATTCGACTAGAGCAAGTATTATTGATCTCTTATGCTCTAGACTACCAGTTTAAGTGTTGACAACCACACTGCAAAATTACATAAATTATGTTATTCACAAAGACAGCTGTTTGAGAAGTCAAATATAGATTGATTTTGTTTGGGGTTTTACGTTCGACTGTTGTGCAATATAGATTGAGTTTTTATGAACAATAATGAGCTGATATTTTGTTTTCAGATGGCGAACAGTGTAATGAAAAAGAAGAAACCTTCTCTTTGGTGGCCATTAGATCAAGTACCTGTTCCAGCAGCTGTTTTCTTCATTGTTTGGCCATTCGTTGTCCAAGCCTTAATACTTTGGATTCAAAGACGCAAAAGACGTGCATGAACTAATCCTATTTCATTTTAATAATTTGTTAGGTACCGTATTGAAAAGGCTGAAGTGTTAAAGACACGATCTGTAAGTTTATAGAAATATTTAAATTTTATCGTCAATCTTTTGATGAGCTCTATTTAAATCTGGTTTAATTATATTGTGGATAATAAAGGGTGCACCTGAATAAAATTTTCTAAGGTACAGGATTCAAAATACATTTATATATGAGAAAAGAAGCCGTAAAATAGGTATAGTGGCTTCAGGTACCATCCTATTAGTCATAAGTATAGTAAATAAACTACTTGAAAGTGTCATATTTAATAAGGTTTTAACTACTGTGGACGCTTGGTTATCGGAACTAACTTGGTTATCTAGACAAAACAAGTTCAGATAATTGAAGATTTTTAAAGCTGTGCTAATTGTAAAAATTAGGCATAGTGTGCTGTGAAGGAACTGATACGTATAATTGTGTCACGCCCGAGCGATAAAGGCAGGTTTACAAATTGGGTGATAAATAAATTAAAGAGACACCAGTTTCTTAAATAAATAATAATTTGAATAATAAATTTTCTTTTCTTTAAGTATAAATAAAATTTATACGTTATTTATGCATTTTTGCATTTATGCATTTTTTGTAGTACACAGGTCGCGATCCCTTTAAATAGCAATTGATAGAAGAGTTGCAAACATTACAATTGGGAATGTCAAAATGACACCTTTATTAAAAGTTGTTAAGTTCATTATTTTAAGTTTATAAAATTAATTTCTCTAACATTATGTGTTTCCTTTACGTTAATTAATTTGGAATGGAATGGAGTGATACCATGTTAACACGCTTAACTGACACAGTACTGTGCATAAATACGTTAGCCCTTCTGGGACTGATAGGTTTTAGAATACTAACTCTTCGAAAACTAATTCCGAGACCGCAGTGATAGACTTGGCCTTTTTATATCCAAAAAAATTGAAATTTTTATGAGACATTAAGAAAACTTCAAGAGATGTTTTAAAAACAAACATGAAACTCCGTTTTTTTTTACGCCAGTTACAGCGAATTTATGAAAAATTTGTTGTAATTTAAGCAAAGTCGTGCATTTTTGTCAAAATTTGGCAATAAATATGTTTTTTTATTTTCTTTTAGTCTGGTATTATAGAAAAATGTCTAGCAAAAAATCTGATGTATCAAACGCCCTTGCTTACCACACTATACAACTATACAAGAGTATGTAAGAGTAAAGTGTATATGGATTCTGTGCTAACATGTTGGCCGAAACAATTTCTCTCTTTGAGCTGATGGCATTGACCCATTCCTATAGTTATATGACATATCTTATTAAATATGAAAGCCCCGAATTTTGTGAATACGTGCATATAGAAAAATATTATAAAAGATAATATTAGAACATTTTAGTTCCATTGTGAAGAATGTCTGAAAATAGGCTATTCTACAAATTTCGGAGCATTTATTCCCTTTTACAGGTCATATTCAATTCAACCAGTTTTGCTTTAATAGCGACATTGAACAATTTACCAACCTGTACCATTCAAGCTTTTAAACGTGGTTATAATTCTATTTTTAAATGAGATATGTACGGCCTTTACACGGTTTTCTTCAAAAAGAACCAAAATTGAGTGATATCCCAACATTCACAAATCAATAGAAAATTTCCCACTTACCGGATTGTGTTTCTAAATAGCTTATTTTCTTCCTCATACATACAGCTATTAATTAACTACGTATAATGTTTACTGGTGTGCGCATACAATCACCTTTACTATTACGCAAACTGTTGAGTACTTACTCGTCATCTAACTACCATATATGGGCTACCCGGTTTCTAAGGGTTAGTGTACTATCCAGCAAGTAAAATCCATTTACTGTGATAAGTTCTTATGTAAACCAACACAACTCGAAGATATAAAATTAAGTTTATCTGAGAATAACTCATCACATGGTTCATACTTGCTGTAGATACAGAAATGAAGTTTTAATAGTTTGTCCAGTGGTAGTTTAGAATTGAACTACACTGCCTACAATGCATATCTCCACTCAACACTGTATACAGTACATCAGATTAATCCAAAAGCACAAATTATATTGTATATTCTGGCGTTCTGATAATCAAGTGTTCACTGAATGTGAAAGAAAATTAAAACCCTTATTGGGAATGTTAAGTATATTTAAATGCATGAAATTTCATTACTAAAATATTTCCGTCTTCTATCTTGGATGAACCCAGATAACCGAGTAAATGTACATCTAGCTGTTAATATGAATATAAATGTGGTTTTCTGATCGTGTCTTAACCGTTAATTCAATTAACTGATAATGACAAAGAAAATTAGATTATTTATTTAAAAAAAATCTATGATGCTCATTTACTGAATCAGTACCACTTTTTTCTCTCTTATTTAGTGATTTTAAACCACTTGGGGATTCCCAATGAGAGTTGACCCTTTAGTACTGAGTTGTTACGAGAAATAATGCATGCACATGTCATGACATTCCTCATGTCATCATGAAGAATCACATCTCATAATTTTTCTTTTTAATGTTTCACATTTTTTGTATTATATTTTTATGTGTTCATAAAAAAAATGTTGTTATTTAAAATTGTTTTGAGTAACATAACACCGATTAATTTAAAATGTATTTTTGCAGAAGGTTGTTGACAATGACAATTCATGTTCAATAGTTAAAAAAGTAAATTCCTGTGAAAGTACTTCATTATTATCCCCATTATCAATTGATATTCTATTATTTTGTTAACGTCTGTGTACATTTTAGAAACTCAATTTACAAAATCAGAACACAAAGATGCACCTGCCATAGGTCTTTGTTTATTAGCACCACGTTGCTTCCTGTTTGGTTAGATCATGTGGTAATCTTCAGTTGGTTGTTTGTCAATTTCAATCAGTCCAGATTCAATATATTATAGAGTACTAGCTCATTTTAAAGTTGATAGGATGCAGCACATAATGGTAAAGAATAAAATTTGTGGTGTTATTTTGATGATAGTACTATTCCTCGAGTCCCAGCTTCGTGTAGTTGGAAGGAATGCAGTGCTTTGTTATAGTAGTCGGAGAATGAATGAGTTAGTAGTGTTTCACAGCTGATGCATTTGTAGTGGTAGCGAGTACTAACTAGACTAAAAAATATTCTTATCATCTGGCACATTAATTTAACAAATACCTACCGGGTTATTAACTTGATCGGATTCATAATATTTAACTTACCAATTTATATGAAAATATGTAAATAAATAAATGTAATAAATACAAATAAATATGTTAAATACGGATAGTTAAAAAACGAATGTTTTGTATGAGAGTAATACAACAATCGTTCGCCCAGCATGCATCACTCATTCATTATACCTCACCCGTACCCTTTACCCCGCAACTACACGGAGCTTGGAACTGCACAGTACTCCTGTAAAGTTTGAAAATGAGTTTACAGGACAGTATGCTATAGCTTACCTCCATAACAGGCAGGTAAAGTGTTAAATTAATTGCACCTCGATCTGTTGGTTGCAGGGCTACAAAAAATAGTTCTATTTCTTATCACGTAGTGAGCCAATTATATAACTGAACTATTTAAGAACCGAACAGATAGAGGTATAAAAGACACTATTTCGAGTTATCTCCTCTGAAAGTAATGAATTCATTATACAGCCAGACCCTGTGGTGAATGAAGTGAGGTATCATTTGCAGGGTGCAGAGTAGATGCTTTTCGGAGGGCCTGGCATGCTGATAAGCATAGGCTACTTTTGTACTCAATGAGGAAGGCAAAAGTAAACCACCTCACCCCTCATTTTACTTAGTAAAACCTCTAGAGGTTCAAACCAGCCTTTCCGCTGTTGACCTAATCAACACAGGCTATAGCTGGCATGCGAGTGCTGCCATGTACATGCATCATTATACTATTTTTCAAGGCTGATGAGTTCGGAATGTATGCATTGCCCCTACCCACTTTATAGCTAGCCAATGACTTGCCAGCAACTTTGCCAACATTTGCTCTTGTAGCTCTGTTAAATATTTCGTCGGCCATTCTTTTGTTCTTTCAATAACAATTATAACCTATAAACACACAATCAGCTGATTATATTATAAAGTATTGCATGTTAATGTGCTCTATAATCGATGTGTTCAGTACGAGATGCAAGCCGAGAGTGAACTATTGCGGCTCTTATACGCATGCGGGCATAATGTTTGTCAGGTACAGTCTGACAACGCTGGCAAACGTTCTCATTGGTCTAAACGTGTGGAACAACAGAGCTCATAAACCTAGAAAAGCATATTAGTACTCGAAGGGTTAGAACATGTAAGTTGGTATGCCTCGGTATGAAGATTGTCACACACTTTTTGAAAATCGGTTTAGTACTGACTGTTTTGATGTAAAAAATAATACACCATTTGAATTACTATTATTATTTAAATGAATGATTGGTCTTGTTCCGGAAATAAATTTTTCAAGTACAAATGGTTCATGGAAGTATTTGACATGTAATCATTCTAAACGTCTTTACATAGTTAATTTATTTGTCAATCTGAATTATATTAGAGACAAGTTAATCAGTGGTAGTGGTTTAGTAAATTAGTACAAAATTTATTACTGTACTATTTTTAAATAAATTGTGATTCTACTGTGTATATAATATTTATATAAATATTGTATGTAAGTTTATATAATATATACATACATTCATTAATATGATCAGTATATTTAACACCATAGATGCAATTTTATTTAAATTATGTGGCTTGGAACTAGAAGGGAGAACGATTGAAAACCAATCCGCGATAAGTGGGCATGAATCAGATGGGTTTCAAATAAAATACATAATAGATTTGTAATCATATTGGAAAAAACAATTACCCATAGTTTATTCCACTTATCTTTGGAACTATTGTAAACAAATGTTCTGCTCTGCGATTTGCTGGATGCATAATTGTAGTTACAGAAACAGCTTAGTGCATGCCATCCTTGTGGCAAGAGCAAAGTTGCATATAACTGAAATCTTATTTAACTAGTATTAGCTTTGTAGCAAGATCAAAAAGTATACACTTTATGTTTTTTTTTTTCATGTATGTCCTATTCATAAATTTTATCATCATCGTTACGAACTTTCCTTAAAAGAAATAAACACTTCTCTAACTATTTGTCTTTTCAATGGTTTCCCTTGCTCATCCTTTTAACAGATTCTATTTTAAATAACTGTTGTTGTTTAGGTCATCAGCTGAAAGGCTGGTTTGAACCTGTAGAGGTTTTACTAAGTAAAACGAGGAGTGAAGTGGTTTACCATTGCCTTCCTCACTGAGTGGAAAAGTACACTTATCAGCATGCCAGGCCCTCTGAAAAGCACATATTTTCCACTCTGCAAATGACACCTTCACTTCATTCACAACAGGGTCTGGCTGTTTAATGAAATTCATTACTTTCAGAGTAGATAACTCTGATTAGTGTCTTTTACACCTCTGCCTCTTCTGCTCTTAAATGATTCAGTCATTCAGTTGGCTGACCATGTGATAAGAAACAGAACTATTTATTTTAGCCCTGCAACTAACAGATTGAGTGTAAATAATTTGACACTCCAACTGACAGTTATGGGCAATTTCAATAACTATTAACCTGATAAAATACTAAATTTTAATCTTAAAAACGAACTAAAATATTGTAATGCCAAAATAATTACAGCTATAAATGACTTTTTCTACAAAATGCTATTAATCGCAAACAGAACTTTTGAAGAAGGCGAATAAAGCAATAAATGGTAGTAAATATGCACCAAAGTATTACTGTGCCAGAAGCAGACATGAACTCAAATATGTTGATATAATATGATTTGTGAATACATATGATTTGGTTCCAAAGTTAAATAGAATAAAGTATAAATGAATTTTATTATTTCTAAATCTTCTATTTTCCGAGTCATTCAACTTTACCACTTATCTAAGTTGTGTAAGAAAAACTAAATAATAACACTAAACAATTTGCTGTTAAATATTACTAAAATGTAATGAACTTTTATATCTTGCTACAAAACTAATTTTTCCATTTCTTTAATTATAAATTAACTTGCTTTTTCATTGAAATTATTTTAGTACGAGTCGACAAATAATAGATCCTGGTGTATCATACCAACAGTAGTTTCTGTAGGTACCCTTTTTTTTGACCCTTTTGTCAAAAGTCTTACAAGAAAAACAGTTGAGCATTTACTCTTGAGTTTTTAGCAGGAATGTTATTTATTCAAACTTGGACTTCAATCCAATTGCTTAGTTTTAGTTGGTTAGATATACAGCCATTTTTAAAATACTTGCTGGTATTATTGTACAATTTTTGGGGTAAATTTTCTTCGGTACTTTGCTTATTTTGGTATAATTTTAGTGTGAAATGAAATGAGAAAATGAGTGATCTATTGTAACTACATTTAACCTTTCTAGTACCAACCTACAAAATATATTTCATATCCAATTGTGTAAATTTTACTTTTTAGCTTAAGCATTCTTAAGTAAACCTGTACATTGTTCTGCCACTAGTTATCAAAAACTAAGGGGCTGATTCAGGATATTAACAGAATCAAAAAAATTTGATTTGAATTATTTTCCTTATAGTCCACCATTTTATTTTCCCAATTAAAAATTATATCTTGAGATAACAAAAATTTTTTATTGAAATCTGATAAAAAAAAGTATCTAACATCTACAAATTAAATAAAAATATTAACATTTTTAAATGTCGTGACTATTTAAAATTTGTTAATACCATATTATTTATTGGTTGTATTTTATTAACCATTATATTACAAATCTGTTCATATTGGTTGGAAAATGTTTGAAATAGAGGTGAAAATGTTGATGTTCATTGAAAAAATTAAGTGTACTTCTTTCTTTAATAAAAATAGTTAAACTTTAGTAATATTGAAAAATTCTAGCCAAAATTTGAACCAGAACACATGATATTTGCAGACAACTTGTCAATATGGAGTGAGGAGGTGCAGGAAGAGCTGGATTTATGGAATAGACTTCAGTCAGTGGGGAGAAGAGTGATGGGATGATAATAGGATGGATGGAACATGAGATTAAAAAGGGATGTCCAGTTCAATAACTAGACACTTAAGGTTGCAGAAATAACCAATGATGGCAAAATAGAACAAAAAATTACAAAGAGATTAGATAAAAGGAGGAAAAATGTTCCAGAGTGTGAGACAGCTACTCTGGGATAAGAAAATACCAAGGAAAGCCAATGAGATTATGTACTAGGTACCAATAGTGACTTATGCAATGAAAATATGGGTGCTGAATGAGAAAGATGAAATTTCTCAGAAGACTAGCAGGAAAGACTAGGACGAATGAGGTAAAAAATGAGGAGATTGGGAAGGTGAGTCTAAGCAGGGTGGAGGATAACAGGTTTAGGTACCTGGGGCTTGGAAGAGAATGGATCCTGGTAGGATTCCAAGAGTGTGGGAAGAAAGGAAAGAAGACGGTGAGAGACCAGGACACCCACGCAAATGATGGCGGGATGAAGTAAAAGCAATCTTACAGAGGAGGGCTTTCTGTATAGAGGAGACTTGAAGAGACAGGTGGCCATAGAGAGAGGCTTAGTCAACACCTAGACCCTCGTATTATGGAACAGGAAAAGTTATGTATGCATGTAAAGCATTTTAATGGTCGCAGCATTTCAAAATTTTCATACTTATATCATTTAAAGATGTTGGGCGTACTGGATTCCATAAAATATTTTAATTCATTCTCAAGGTATAATTTTTCAAATTAAGAAAAATGATGGACAGACAGAATACAAAATAAGAAAGCAAATGTTCTCATTAACTGTTTTGACTATTTTAATAATTCATGCTGAATCAGTCCTGCAATTTTGAAACTTTATGGGAAATCCTGGTGGATTCCTATATATTAGGTGAAATAAATACACTGATCAATTATTTTTTACATAGATACTTTATGTGTTTTTGATGATATATTCACTATTTTATTACTGAATGATATTGTATTATTTATTATTCATTATTAATATGTTTTATTGTTATAAAAATTCTCTTTTGATCACTTGTTTCTAAGCTTGCCACTGAGTAAATAAATAAATTTTTTATGCATTTTTGTTCATTTTTTACCATGCTGTATCTCCAACTTGGGGCTTTCTGGTACACAAATTTGATACCTTATAATAGAGCCAATGAATACACCACCCCAAATTTAATTTTGTTAACTGGTCTCCAAACTGTACAATCTGCTTCCCCAAAACTATATAGGTATACAGAACTTCATAAAGTTTAAAACTGGTAACAGAAATTGTTATTTTGTATCAGTAGGCAGTATATAAAGAAAATTAATACATCCTTAAATCCTGACATGGGAAACCATATTTGAAACCATTGAATATATATACCATATTTGTCAAACGCAGTCCGTGATGCTATCTAGTTAGTAAGAATTTTAAATTGAAAATGTCATTTGAAAAGAAAATAAATTGAAATGTCATTTGTCATTTTAATAGTACTGCATAGTTTTATTCAGTAATGATCAGAAAAGAAACTGACAAAAACAAATAAAATAAATGAACGTTAACATTCCCATCAGTTGTATACTTTTGTTAACAATTAACAACTACAGGATCATAATTGGTAAGTTTCACATATAAATTAATGGTCAGTGAGATGCAGCTCAAAAATCTTTAAAAGTGGGATTTTTTAAGATTGCAGCCTTACAACAATATGCATTTTACAACAAGTGTATAAAATTAGTTACAGAAAACTAAAAAATCTACAACTTTTATTTAAGCATTTTCTCTACAAAGCCTAGTTTAGGGGCATTTATGGATTATCTGTATTTTTATTATTCTTTTGGTGAGACACATCTACTTCACAAAATAAATGTTTGATACCAGGATAGTACGAAGTAATAAGAGGTAGAGAGAAGCAAACATCTGCTCTTTGAATACAAAATTGACTGACTCACCAGTGGGAAACCACTTTGCTTTCATACTATCCTGGTATCAAAATCATGTTTAACTTTGGTTATTCTGCACTCTACTATGTTTTCATTTCTTCTTGCACAGCAGTGCCACCTACTGGAATTCTCTTGAACTATTTTCAACTTTTCTTTCCCGCTAAATTGACAAAATTGACTGACTGACCAGTGGGATACCTCATTGCTTTTATACTATTCTGGTATCAAAATTGAAATTTTGCTTTCATACTATTCTGGTATCAAACATCATGTTTAACTTTGGTTATTCTACACTCTACTATGTTTTCATTTCTTCTTACACAGCAGCTACTGTGCCACCTACTGGAATTCTCTTGAGCTATTTTCAACTTTTCTTTCCCGCTACTATCAAAGGTATTGCAATCATGAAAAAAATTCAATACCCGATGCCAACTGAACTGATTTAGTCGACATTGGGTGTAGAAGTTTTTTCTTTCTCTTGTTCAAGATTGCGACCTTAGTATGCATTTTATGTCAAAAATATATACAATCAAAATTATAGGAAATTTAAAAACCTAAAACTTTAATTTTAAGCATTTTTCTTTACAGTCTGTATAGAGGAAATTACTGATTTTCCGTATTTTTAAAATCCACAAAGGATGATCTTCATTTTGCATAATTCACTCATGATAAAAAATGTTTACATTGGTCATTATCTACATTGATAAGAGAAAGTCGTGTGAGTGTTTCACACTAATTGTTTTATTCATCCTTATATCACCTATGCATACGCCAAGGCTTATGTAGGCATCATCACCCAGCAGAAACTTTTACAGACTACTAATTATGCCTCACCCATTGTACATCAATTATATATAGTAGTTAATATAGTAGTTATATATAGTAGTTAATCAATTATTAATAGTAGTTGAGTCCTCAAGTTCTGTATATGGGTACACAATCATGGGTGGTATGTGTTTATAAGATGTATATAAGTGTTGCAGCAAAGGGGAACAATTTAGACAGCAAAATTGGGTGTGGGCATATTCGTATGTATAGCAAAGTCTACAGAAATGGCTATACAGAATGGATGAGGGGTTTATCTCATTCATAACTCAGCCGATTTAAGCTGTGAGACAAGCTCTATAACATTCTAAAAGCAACTTCTGATTTATCTCTTCTGATAAGATACACAGGAAATAAAAAAACAAATTTATATATATATATCGCATATTTTAATATATTATAAAAAATCTTGCTCCCTACGTACAACAAATAAGCATACATGATTCGTCATTCATACAATTATACATAATCAAAATAGCTGCCTCTGAGATTAGACACAGCAGTAGAAGCAACGGTGTCTGATAGATTACAAATGCTTAATATATTATGGTCCAAGGCAATCTGTATTCCGTATTTTACAATCACAATGTTCTACTGATATACCACTTCTTTTTTTAAATTTTCATCATTTCTTTTTCACTGTACAATATAGTTCAACAAATTTTAATGACATTCATACCATAAAGCAACAATATACAATTCTTTTATTTTTTATAACTACAGACATTTAATTTTTAATCGTTACTAAATCAAAATAATAATTTTTACCTAATATATTTTATATATATAAAAGAAAGTAATAAAACACATGTATAAAATGAAGTAGGCCTTGTTTATTTTTAAAGACGTTGCACAAATTTACATGTAGTACGTAAGTCAGAAGGCTTAAAAACATTCAATGTAGTTATGTGACACTTGGCAAATAAAAAAACTTACATTTGTATGTGTATGTGTCTGTGTGTGTGAATGTGCCTGCATGTGTGTGAATATATATTATATTAATTATACTAACTACTTAACATATTCACACATTTACAATTTATTTTAAACATTAATAACTTTACTTCACGTGAATGAATTGTTTCTCTCCTTTGATTAAACGATCACTTTCAAACTACATTCTTACATGTATAAGCTATATCAATATATTTATATAAATATATATACATATATAATAAAAGCACTTGTTTTTAATAAACATTTCAATACACTCATATGCAAGTAAAGTTATTACGAATAAATAATGTTAATAAAATATCTATATAAACATACACTAACACATACACACACACAAACATTGTTTAAACAAATACATAAACTACAATACTTATTGATAAAAATATATATATATATAAACATACAATACACTCTTGAATCAATGGAACATTGGTATATCGGTAAATGCAAATCCAAATTTCTAGTGACGGAATTCATATATAGTATAAAGGGAGTAGTAATTACTAAAAATATAATTCATAAATTATTTTTAAATTCAGATTTCCTGAAACATCATAGCAGCCCTGTATCAATTGAGCACGAAATAGAGAAAAATTGGAAAAGTTGATGGGTATAAGTACCTCGGTGAGGTAACCGAAGAACAGAAGCAAACAACAGCAAATTAGGAAAGATGGTAACTGCACTCTGAAGAACTCACTAACTGTATAAAAAAATCACTCTTGAGATAAGCCAAGAACAGAATTTATAGTACTTGTGATAAAAGCTGCATATTTGTAAGCAAATGAATGCCTTACAATGACCAAGAAGACTGGTCAAAGAGAACGATCCTCCACAAAATAACAGGTTTGAAGATAATACATGGATAGTACAGATTATGCAGAAGATAAGAACGGTACAAGAAAAACAAACGATTAATGGAGATGATCAGAAAACAGACTTAAATTCTAAGTGATCTGTATTGGATAGATGATAGATAAATGGTTGACAAAACAGAATTTTATGACACTAAACAATAGACCTACGATATCAGGTAAAAGGTTTAAAGAAATCAGAAGGGATATTGAAAAAACTGGAATAAACCAAGAAAACATATTAAATTTCCACCAACTTATTACTGACTTCAAGGGCTTTTACAAAAATCACAACTAGAACACCCCCGATGGATGGGAAAAAAGAATTCTGAGAGGGTTGGCTGCAAAAAGAGCTTCCAAAAATGTTTAAATTTTCTTATAAGGCTGCCTAAATAGCCCTAAGGGTCAAAAAGTTATAGCTGTTTGGAAAAAAAAACAGAAATGATTTTATGAGTTTTTCAAGCCCCTCAGTGTACACATCTAATTTAATTTTATGCATTATTAATACTATAGTGTTATTTAAATGTTTATAAAAAAGAACATCAGGTTGAAAGATTCTGTTACAAGTCCTGAGGTAGTTATGATAAACCGGATGGCAGTGTACACTTGTTAATAAATAATTTCTTGCTAAAATTGTATGAATTATACTTAATTTAATAAATACCCCATTAATCAATAATTCAAATTACATAACTACCAAAATAGTAGATCGAAAAGCTACCACACAAAGTTGCATAATATCAAGAGTCTATTGTAATTTTTTTTCTTATAAATCCCTTATATTATTCTAATTTAAAGCTATCAATTTTAAAAACTTCTACAGAAAAATAATATAAAACAGCATTTTAAATTAAATGTACAAAAATTAATAAAAATATTTTACAATATAAAAAAACGTTTTATAATACAAATTATATAAAGTAATAGATACAAATTATATATACCTTATTTTATTAGTAATAAATATATTTATAATGAACAACTATTTTCAATAATCAGTTATATAAATGGGAATGTACATTCAGCAGAACCAAACTACATTGGCAATTCAATACTTTACAAACAAAAATATTAGTTGCCATCAAACACAGATTTTAGTACTTTTTGTATAACATAGTAAAAGCTTCTCACGAACAAAAAATAAAATACTTTAATTATTTATATTAATCATACATTTAAAAAAAAATTATACTTCTTCCAACACAAATAACTGTGTTCCTAAACAACTTAAAACATTTTCTCGAGTAATCACTGCATGATTGTAATTGGCAGGGCAAAATTTTCTGCATTTTTTCCCAGTTGTTCTGTGATATCAAAAATATAATAGAGCTAGTGTTTTAAGACAAAATACTTGAGTATATATTTTTATTATTTAACCCTTTTAAAAGTTTGAACCATTTTATAAAATATGGACTCTAAAAAACCGTATTTTTGTACAAAAATATACAGACTATGAGCCAGTTCAAAACCTTGCAGGAATATGTACATAATATACAGTAAAATCTCTCTATAGCGGAATTGAAGGGACCATGAGATATCGCCACTATAAAGAGAGTTCCATTATAGAGAGAGCGAGTAATTAACGGTGGGAGGGAAGTTGGAGTACTAATTTTTCTGTACAAAATAACATATACGTATGTAAATGGTACATGGAATAAGTTTTTGAAAAACTACTGAATAGATAACTTTATGACGAATGTTTAATACAGTAGATTACTTCAATACAGTGAGATATTTAAATTAATTACCTACAAAGTGTAGGTTATTAACTTAACAAGAAATTTGGATACAAACTGGTTTTATTAGATGTTGTGTTACTAATGTTTAACAATAGAATTTCACTTTTCGTATTGAACATTTTTCAATAATCATTCATACAGTACATACCGTAATAGATAGCCTAAAATTAATTAGCACTGAAACTCGGTTTTTACTGAACAGTAATAAACATAAGATACATACAATTAAAATCTCCTATAACATAGGCTACATAAACACACAAAAATACACAGTACAGTATATATTTTTTTGTTATTAAGGAAACAATGACTGTGAAGTACATTTCATTTCGTAAAATAAGTTGTAAATTTTGTTTCGTTTTCAATTCATAAAACATGTCTTCAATCTCATTTTCAATGTTTAAAACTTGTAAATTTTCATTTACATATTGACAATGACAGTACGTTGAAACAACAAGAATAGCGTCAAGTGCTTGTTTACTTGAAGGGACAACATTTCTGTTTCCATTTTATCGTCACCATCACTTTCTTGCTCGTTGTTTTGCGCTGAGACATTTTCGATTATTGCATCATTGCCAACATCTGCTGAAGTGGCTAAGTCATTGCCAGCCCCTACATAGGCGTCTAAATCCATATCCTGAAGATATTGTTTTGCCGCTATAGAGAGATTTTTGTGCCGCTATAACGAGAGTTAAATACATTATCGTAGTATACGAAAGGGTCGGGGTCGGCAAATAATGCCGCTAAAGAGAGATTTCCGCTATATAGAGTTCCGCAATAGAGATTTTACTGTAATATCTCTATTATTTCTCAACAAAATTAAAATGAGTTAAAGATGCAGTTAGTTAATTTTATTTTAATATACATATTTACTGTTCGTTGCAGGGCTAAAATAAATAGTTCTGTTTCTTATCACATGGTCAGCCAATTAAATGACTGAATCATTTAAGAACAGAAGAGGTAGAGGTGTAAAAGACACTAATCAGAGTTATCTCGTCTGAAAGTAATGGATTTCATTATACAGCCAGACCCTGTGGTGAATGAAGTGAAAGTGTCATTTGCAGAGTGGAAAATATGTGCTTTTCAGAGGGCCCGGCATGCTGATAAGCGTACTTTTCCACTCAGTGAGGAAGGCAATTACCATTGCCTTCCACCTTACTCCTCGTTTTACTTAGTAAAACCTCTACAGGTTCAAACCAGCCTTTTGGCTGAAGACCTAAACAACAACATACATATTTACAAAAACAAAAGTTTTTAGCTTTTCAAATTTGATGGTCACAAAAAAAATTTAACTATAATCCAAAAAGACGTTTTATTTTTTGAACATTTTTCTTTATAAGTAATAACATCACAGAATTTGTCTTAACATCATGCAGTCAGACATTTTTCTACTCTATACAAATATATTCCATTATAATGATGAATTGCAAATAATGTACAAGCATAAGATTTTGTTTTTAGTTTAGTAAAACAACAATTAATAAATAGATGATATTCAAAATACATTATTCCAATAATTTTAGTACTTAAAAATGTATATTTTTAAACATCCGGGTGATGGCACTTTATGCATAAATTTCAGACATACGGTAAAAGTGCACTTTCAGAATTAATTTGAAATAACAAATGAAAATGTTTTAATTTTGTTTTATACAATTAAATAATATTAAATTATCAATATAGATGAATGAAGCTATTTGAATATTTGTGTTCAATAAAAAATATGTGTTGGAAGTAATAAAAATTGAATGAATTATTACAAAATACAGTAATTTGTGCTGAATATCAGTTATATACTTCTTATATAATACTTCCAAAAATTTATTTAAAAAAAATGTATATTAACTTATTTCACAATTAATTATTGATTAATACTTCTTTATTCACCCAAACAATTTATTTGATATCGAGCCATGAAAAACATTACAAAACAACCGAGTTAAAATTAATATTTCAATACATAAGAATTTATAAACCACTATTTGATTCTGCAGGAATGATACAGACCCATAATTTAATATTAGATCTAATTTTATATATAATTATTTAAAATTTTATATCAATTAATAAATGTGATGTAATATACAATAATAAATTATGTATCCGATCTTTACAAAAATAATTTATGCGTTTAAGTATTTCTAATACCGATGTGAACAGAAAAAAAGAAAATCCCAGCAAATAGTAAGTGATAAACTTATTCCATTAAGTCATTCAATGATATTGCTTCTTAATGTAATTATCACAATCGCAATCAATTTGATGCGATTATATTATTCAACTACATAATATTTTACCTAAACCAGTCTAATAGAAATTAAAATTTACAAACCGTTTAAAACACAATTCATCATTTTTAATCATTCATCATTACAAATGGTCTATGATATGTAAAATCATAATGGGAAAATCAAAGTTGAAGTTATATGTGGCTCCTGATGCGCTGAGGATTTCATACTTTGCTTTTTTCCATGCCCACTTATTATACAGAGTTAAAAATTGCAGATTAGTTCACCTAATGTGGCTCAAGTATTAATACTACAAAAAAAGGTAATGTGAATACTAGACAACATATCTCCAGAAGAGCACTGTAAGCCAATTTTTAGAAAAAATAGTATCATGACAGACAGTTGTTTGCTTACACATATTTATGAATATACTTTCGATCAAAAAGAATTTAAATATGAAGTAATTTCAGATATTCATGACTACAATACTCGTAGCAGGGTTGTGCCTTTTTAACTAGTTGTGCCTTTTAGTAGGCTGAGCAAGCCCCAAAATAACTCTAAAATAATACCTATAAATTTTTTTTAACAGGATTCCGGAGTCCCTTAAAAACTTAAATTATAACGAATTTGAGAAAAAAATGAGAATATTATTAACAGGAAAAGAGTATTATTCAATCGACAAATATTTAAATGATTACATCGATGATTATCGATGGCCTTTGTTTTAATTTAAGTTTTAATTCATTTGTGTTTGTATCTTTATTTACTATTTTATATAATAAATTTTACTAACCTTTTTTAAGCTGCCTTTATTTTTTATTCATTACTTGCACGTGTTTCGGTGGATCCACCATCATCAGAATATATTATACCGTTTGAAACTCAAAATTTTTTAAAATTTATAGATGTTTTTAGTTTCAAATGGTACAATATACTCTGATGATGGTGGATCCATTGAAACACTTGTAAGTGATTAATAAAAAAAATAACGGCAGCTTAAAAAATGTTAGTGAAATTTATTATAAAAAATAGTATTGATTTCAAGCTGCAGGATGCATTATACGAATGTATCTTTGTTTGTATTTTATATATCTTTATATACTTGTTATTTGACATGCACTATTTCAACTTGGTTGGCTAATGATTGAAAAAATAATATCATTATATGTAAACGTAAGCTCTATAGATATACTTAACGCAAATATTTTAAATATCACACAAAAACCGCAATCTAAGTTCCTTCATATCTAAATACTTTTGTTTTGTTTTATGTCCGACTGATAGAATTACTAACTAAACAATTATTTATTTTAATAATTTTATTCCCCGTAAGTTTAATAGATTCAATCATTTCAATGAAATATTGTACATAGACTGATTGAAAGTATAAAACTTTTGAAAATTTAATATTTTTTTTTTAAAATTTACTATGCTTTTGGAATGTGTATTCTTTATTCCATCTATAGGTTTCATTCATTTAACTTCAGATTGTCTTAATTCAGACCTAAATCTTTTTCTACACCGTCCTAACCAATTATTCCTGGTACTTTTTTGCAATTATTTCTTTACTCGAGAGCTACCCAGCTGAGTATAAATAAAATTTAAAGGATATTGAAAGGCAGCACCGGCATATAGTTATAACGAATAAAGATAGGTGCGAATTCTGTTGGTTCACGTTGAATATCCGTTACCCAAAAAGCACACTTTCCAAAACGTTTAACACAAATAATTAACAGGAAGTCTTGTAATTACGTTATCATACAAAATGCATCTAGATGTAACACTTAACTTTTCAGTGGTTCATAAACATGCCCAATATACAATAGCTAAATGGGTTGTGATGTGCGTTGTACGCATTTGACAAACCTTAATGCAATGCTCGTGTCAATAAAATTAACTTAATGTTGTCGGACTAAATATAATATTGTACCAGAATGAAATCATAAATATTAAGGTATACTTTTTGTTCTTATAAGATTACTCACTGATCAGCTGTGATTGTCTGAATGTGACATTTTGTGGGAGTTAGATACATGCTATTCCTTGCATCATTAGTGTGTTGCATTATTTACTTTTAAATTTTATGCAGTGAAAGTTATTTTTACGTAAAATAATTATTAACCAAATAATTATTTCTTAGTATAGTTTTAAAAACTATACTTAGTAGTTTTTATACGTGTGTTGGTTCTGTGAATCCAGTGTATGGTTGTGTTATGTTCATTGTCCTTTTGTGTTCTGGTACTTTATAGTCTTCACAACTTGGGATATTTTATAACATAATTATATTTTTTAAGAAGGTTCCCTAAAAATTTTATAAAGTTAAAATATTTAGAGACCATACAAAACAAATTTAATGATGATTAGTATAAAACTAGAAAAACCAGTGAAAAAAGTGAGGCAGATAGATTTGACATAATAAAAAAAGTTGCGCACTGAAGATCAATAAATTTAAAAAATTATTCAACATAGTCTTTAACATACCATAAACCAGTAAGATGAATGATTTATAAATTGCACAATAAAAAATAATTTAAAAGTAAACGATTAAAACACAAACCAATTTTGAAATAAAATTAACATTTATATTAATTACTAATATTAATAATAATGATAATAATAATAATAGTACTGAGACGGAAATGAATTCACTATTGCTTATGAATATTATAACTACATAAAATATGTACTGGACGGTTTGATCTATTTCAGAACTACGCAATGTATTGTTACGGTTTAACTTAAAATTCACTAGTTAACGGTCCAGAAATGTTGATTTAACAACTAATAAAGCTAAACTCTAAATAATACTGTTCAAATTTAAAGCTTGATCTTGTCATGCAATTAAATAAAAAAACTAAATAAAACCATTAAAGTCAAATCAAGATAATTCAGGTGATGAACTAATATCAGGGTGATTGAACTAGCAATTAAATCTCTCATTATAACACTTGAATATTCCATAAAGAATTGAATACATTTAGAGATTAAAGAACAACATCAAATTGGTACAAGTATTGAAATAAAGTATTGAATTATAAAAGCTTAATAAAAAAATATCTTCACTGATTTGTCAGATGGTTAGATACTTAACAATGTTGTAAATAAAATTAAAAAATTGCAAGTCCCTGTACTGATTTCACGACCTGAATTTATCAAGAACCGAGTATTAAGTAATAAAGGAACTGTAAAGTAATATAATGCCATGTCTTTTAAAAACACATTTTTCCTCTTCATGTATTTTATTTATCCACATATACATTAATGACACATTTTTATTATGCAATAAAATATTAAACAATAAATAAATATTCTTATACAATCTGAAATTATCAAAAATAATTTTAATTTGCATGAATTTTCAGCTGTTTCAGTACATTATTAGACTGATACAATTACAGCTGCATAAAACAATTAAAAATAATAATCTCCAAAATTAAGTTCAACCAGAGAATGTTAGGAAAGATAAGAAGAAATAAGAACAAAAATTGATGTAATTAGGGAATAAATGCGGTGCTTGACAACATGAGTTGGTTTCACCTCCAACATTTTAATAGATATTGAAAGAGTGCACAAACTACTCTCGGAAGTAGATTAAATCTGAAACAAAAGATTCAAGTGGATTTATAACCCAGTTTGAAGTATAAAAGATGACAAACTTTATAAAAACAATGCAGATTATTAGGTCATATTTGAAAGGAATAAGTTTGAGGGTTTGTGATATTTAAGTGTAAATTATATTTATTATGCGTTTGTAGCACATGTGGTGGGCCTTTTACACCCAACGTATATGTTTCAAATGTTTGACACTAGAGGGAGTTCCATAACAAACCCAAAATTGGGTAGTTGTTAAGTTTGCAATTTAACTGATGACACATAAGCAGATATAATTTTAATGAGGTCAACAATACTGGTTTTTCTGAGCGCAGTAAATTTATCTGATAGGTTTTAATTTTTTAACAGAACTTTGACAAAGACTAATGACCATGGTAGTCGATGCCTGATAAAACTATGAAAAAGGAGTGAGAGTTGGACAGACAAACCCATGATGGTTTGTTTGATTATGTCAGGATATATGCAAAAAGATAAAAGGGTAGACCAAGAGTGAAGTGTATGGGTTCAGTTATGGATGAATACAGAAGATGCAACATCACGAGAGCGATGGTTGAGCGATAGAGAGACGAGGAGAGGAGTTGTGTTGTGCCCAAACCAAAGAAACTTGCAAGAGAGATAAAGTTGATGATAAATCTCTAAAATAACAGCAAGTTAGGTATATTTGTCAACTTTAAAAAAAACATAGAACCAATGTTGGTAAGGGTCATTATTGCTTTAAACTTCACAAATGTTTTAGACATACGTGTAATTGAATAACTTTAGAAATTCCTGAGAAAAATTAAAAAATAAATTTTAAGGGAAATTGATTTAGCCATTGTACTTTCTTAGTTTTTCAGATTGACAACACAGAAATATGGTGTTATAATTAACAATATTTGTATTGATTTAATTGTTATTTACTTATTACCATGGCAACACAAATTGTACACTCTACCTAATCTTAAAAATATATAAAAACTTTTAAATATAGTTTGTTTATTCACGAAAATCTCAAGGACTACTAAACTAATCGCCTACAAATTTTGACAATAGCTTTATTTCGTTCTTTGGAGTATCATAATTTATGTATGAGTATTGAATGTCTGCGAGGCAAAATTCCCTGAAAAACTAATAATAATAAAACAACTTTTCAACTAAATAATCATTGTCTTAATTTTTTGTATATGTGAATAAAATTACAATCATATTAAGTAGTTAATTCTTAAAACACTATCATAAATTATATAGACTAATTTAAAAGATTTTTAAATGATTCGATAAATTCAATTTATAATTCTAACGCTCTACCTATAAAATGCAAAAATCATGAGGATAATTTACACACAACAAAAATTAAAATATAAAAAATATATATAAAAATTACAACTTCAAAAGTATATAAATTGCACCAAATATCGACACTTGTTTTCAATTTTTACGTACAAAAATAAATAACACTTTAAATAATAAAATAAGTAGATTAATAAAAAACAAAATGCATTCTGGGGTAACACTGAATAAAAACCACATAAAACAAGCATTGTAGACTGGACAAAAATTGTATGATTACTGCACAAAACAAAAATATAAATGCAGGAATATTTAAATAAATGTGACATAAGTATAAATGCATCATGGTCATACTGTAGTATAAAAAGTGTATATATGACATCAGAGTGTGGTATCATAACAATTTTGATTTTATAATCAAAAGTATGATTATTATCAGGTTTGTATCATGCAGGTCGTGACATGGTTTCTTGTTAAGCTCACTGGTGAATGTTTACCAGCTAATTTAATAACTAATAATACACAGTAATATATATGAACGCAAACATGAAAAAAGGAGTAAAATAGATTTTGCAAAATAGAGCACTTGCATTTTCATATATTTTCAAGGCTTGTGCACCTTCTCTAAACAAAGTGTTGTGTCTGTTATAATATAAGACGGCAGCCATTCCATTGCTATTACAACAGGCATAACACACTTCCAACCCTGAACTTTCAACTTTCTGATAAAGAGGCACAAGCCTTGAAAAAAAATTTGCAAATATGTTTATACTCTACTTTGTGTAATCTACCTGTTTATTTGTAATTGAGCATAATTTTAATTGCGAGTACAAAAGTAAACCTTTAAAGTTTATGAACAGAACTTTTCCATTTTCAATTTTAGTGTAAATTTTTTTACTTATTATTGTGTTTATTACTTTGCGAATAAAGAACATTCTTTGTTCACTTCCACTTAATCAGTCTTTCCCAGTCATCCCTCACTCGTTTATGATGAATAATAGTGAATTTACTGAATATATTACAATTAAATTCAATGTTTTAAATACATGAGTATGAAAATTTTGTTTATTTATTGTTTCTTCTATCGAGAGTACAACATTATAATGGCAACTGCTGTCATTTATAAAATATGTTCTGTTATCAAGAGTTTTACTGGCACTTTATTACAATTGTATTACTTTATTACAATTGTATTACTTTATTACAATTGTATTACAATTTAACTTTCTTTCCCTTTTAAATACATGCCAGGAGCATGGTTTGCTTTTCTGGTTAACTGGATTTATTCTTGTATGCGCATAGATATCTGCATTTAAAAGAAATACTGTCACAAAACCTTTTGCTTCAGTTACCCACCACACAAAGTTAAATACTTTATTTATCCTCAACTGTATTTCCATATACATAAAAACTAAATTCTTAATAGAAATTTACTGTCCCAGTTATTATAAATGAAATTGTACTTAACCAACAATAAAAATCCCTTATTTGTTTAACTCCTAAACCCTTTTAAGATTAACACTGTTCCATATGCTTAGACACATGGCTTCTTTTCAAAATTCATATTTAACAGTTTTCAATATTCTGTTTGCCATTCTACTCCCACTGATTGTGAAATATCATCAATAAAATCAAATTTCCTTCAATTATTTTGCAGTCTACAATATTATTTACCATCATAAATTATATGTTCTCATTTTTTCTTCGACTTGTTACAGTGATGTACATTATATCACAACAAATACAAATTTTATACTACAGTAACAAAATTAGAAACAAATGGATTTGAAGAAAATGTTCACCAACAGTTAACAGATCATTTATATAATACAACATATCTTTTCCATGTTTCTATTAAATACTAAAAAAAATTATAAAAATTTCTTTTCACCATTTTAAATTAACAAAAAATTACGTAAATTAAATGCACATACAAAATTAATTAATTTATAACACAAAACATAATTTCTTGTAAATTTTTTTAGTTGCTTAGTATTTTAGTACCTAACTTGTGTAATAGTCCAGAGCTTTTCCTTTTTTAGTCCAGAGCAATTCCTTAGATAAACGAGATACATATTTCTGTAAATTGGAAAGTCATAAATAGGAAATTAAATTATTTTACTACAATGATTGCAATAAAAATTCATACAAACATTAGATATTAAATGAACATGTAACATAAAAGCAGAATAAAATTGAAATTTTAGTTAAAATAAAAATATTTCATTACATAGAGATGCATACTTTTACAAGAAAATTATGTGCATTAATGAGATTCCAAACAGACCTACTTCTTCAGTTTAATTAAATTACCAACAAGTTTATAGTAATATTACAATCATATACTGTATTGGAAATTACAAAACAACAAAAATTTGGCACTTTTCCATCACCCGACCAAAGAGCTAATCAACTACAAAATCGGGTCATGTATTTTTAGTTATTACATTACCTACTGAAAATAGGTATCTAAAATTCTAATGAAACATTTTTACAGTTATTTTTATAAATTGAAACAATTTGAAAATTTTATTAAAAAACTGATCACACAATATTTGGATTCTTAATAAATGTAGGCCTACCATGTAATAAATAAATAAAATTCAAACACATTAAATAGAGAGCAAAAGGAAGGTGAACTATGATATTCAACACTGTGTGCTTAGAACCTTATCTTTCTTCAAAATCTGCATTCTCATTAAAATAAAGAACTCACAGAATTTTTCATCATCGTTAGAATTTGAACTCAAACATTCAGTCACCAAAAAAATACCATCAATATTTTAGCACCTTTTTTTCCATTTATCACCATTTTTCCAGATAATTTGTTCAGCAATGAATTTAAAATGGACTGATGGTTTGTTTGGATATTTTACAATTACAAAAAAGGATAAATACACATAATAATAAAAAAACTAACAGTTACTTAAAACATTTCACAAGACAAAGACTTCATAAATTATTCATTTCAACACTTTATAACTTATTACAGATTTTTGCGCATAAAAAATAATAATTTATAAAATCTGTTGGAAAAAATGTTTTAATTCTTAATACGATTCTTGCATGTTATTAGGGCGTTTTAATGAACATAAACAATTGATATAAGTAGGTATGTACGTACCTATATTGGCTAATATCTTAAATTCCTACTTAAATTTATATAAGATTAATAGAGCACACTAATATACAAATTATCATTCAACCACGGCATCTGTTAAGAAGCAACATTATTCTCTGTACGAAAAATCTGTTCATACAATGCCCATCAATAACTTTCTATTTTGATCTTACTTTCAGTCCATCAAAAACAAATAAAAATCCAACAATTTCTATATTATAAATAAATTGTTCAATTGAGTGCATATTCCATGATTTTTAAATCATTTTAATCTAATGTATCACTAAAGGAAAGAAATTTAAAATAAAATAACATACAAAAACATCAAACACTTTATAAAAGTAGCTGCGTACAAAATATATTTGTAAAAAAAAATACGAAATAAAGATTTAATTGGAGGGAATGCTCAGATTTAAAATTGTACGAAAATAAAAATTCAAAAACTTAAAAACAAATATTCTATAAAATTGTAAGTCTTCTTAGATTATGGTTTAAGTACATCGGATAGTAATAAAATATTAGGGAAAAGATTAATACAAGAGTGGTCAACTCTAAAAAAACTCAATGAATAATACGCACGATGACATTTTATTATTAAAATCTACATAACTATTTTCACGAAACAAATTAAAAATTAATTGATGACGAGATAATGTAACTTATTGTATCGTTGGCACCTTCACGTAACAAAAATATAGGCCTACGCTACTATTTGATAGATCGACTTCACTTATTTCGATCCGATAAACAGCAAACGGCACGGTTTCCTCTTAAATTAAACAACCTAAAATAATAAATTAAAATATAACTATACAACTGTGTTTACACGGAAAGAGACATTTTCTATGTCAACATAGTCTTTCTTCGAGGCACTAATGTTAGGAAAGAGTGCTCCAACAAAAATATTATTTAAATGTCCTACTTAAATATTTATTTAAAACGTATAAACAATGTGGTTGTCGTCTTGACTCGACTCACTGCTGACTAAATCACAGTTGTACAAGAAGAATATCACAGTCGTTATAGGGCGCAGGAGACATCGTCACAGTATACTGTCAGCATGTAGAAGTCTCTTCACCTTCCAACGTGCATGCCACGTTTTCCAGCTTATGAGCCAGGTGGAGCTTCTTGCAAAGCGGGTCACTCTCTAAAGACTCCAGTATCTATACAAACACAAAATACCACATATATACAGTATCCATTCAAAAAAATATTACTCCTCTAAAAGAGCACAGCCCATACTCGGAAACATTCCATTTATTTTTCGGGTAGAAATATTTTCAAATTAAAACCACAGAAGCAAAACACACACGGGTTCCAAAATATTATTCTTTTCATAAAATCCAAATCATTCTAACACCACACCTTACAGTTTAATACGTTCAGCATGAAAGCATGAATCACAACTGCACCACCATGAAACTGGCTTATTCGACTATCAGCTAAATAAATGATTTTATGTTCTCTAGAAATTTTAAATCTGAAAATTCAATTCATAATAATTATGACTTATAATTATTAAAGAGTTTTATACAAATGACTGAAGATGTATAATCTTCTATAGATTTTAAATAAATAAAAAATTTTTTAGTTTCAATTATGTTATTTACTCTGATGATGGGATCCACTGAAACACGTGTAAGTAAAGATTAAAGTTGACGCAGTTTAAAAAGAAGGTTAGTGAAATTTATTATATAAAATAGACTTATAATAAACCTGTGTTTAGGTCAACAACCGAAAAGCTGGTTTGAACATCTAGAGGTTTTACTAAGTAAAAACAAGGAGTGAGGTGGTTTACTAATACCTTCCGTTGAAAAATAATGCTTATAAGCATGCCAGGCCCTCCGAAAAGCACCCACTTTCCAACCTGCAAATGACACCTTCACTTCATTCCCCACAGGGTTGGGCTGTATACTGAAATTCATTACTCTCAGAGGAGATAACTCTGACTAGACTATTATACACTTCTACCTCTTCCGTACTTAAATAGTTCAGTCATATTAGCTGGCTATGTGATAAGAAACAGAACTATTTTTTTGTAGCCCAGGAACCAACAGATCAAGTGCAATTAGCAATTAATTTAACACTCCACCTGCTCATTATGGGCAAATACTTACCCTATAATGTCCAAAAGGACACTCACAAAGTTAATTAAAAATTTCCAATCAAAGCTAACTGAAGACGACCTTCACTGTACCTTATAGGATTGGTCTGAATGCCTGTAAAATAACTGGTGAATTGAAATTAATTCAAAAAAGTTGTGAACCCAGAAATACAGTTTTAACAGTCATTGTTAGTGTGGAGATACACCTGAAGAGTTTTGATACTGATAAAATTTGGTAAATTAATACTGTACAGTGAAACCTTGGTAATTTAAAATTTTTGTTAATTTGAAGAAATTATTTGTCCCTGTCATTTTGTATACATACTAATGTTAAATCTAACTTCATAATTTGAAATTTTGAAAAAAAAATTTTCATTAATTTGAAGTTTTTATTTTTTATTTAATTTTGAAATGATACTATATGCAACTGGTTTAAAAAAGCCGGTTTCACCAAGTTTAGCAAATGGAATGAAGGTACACAAACACACAGGTAGTTGTACCTGAAGAAACTGAAAATGAACCCTAACAATGGAATGACCTCACTACAGTACAATTTTCCATGTTTGTTGCCGTAGAGAACGAAGATAATCGTTACCAGTGAGAGAAATGATGATGACATTGTTAATGACGTTCAGAGTAGGCGGGAAGGTATGGAAACTGACGAAAGAGAAGAGAGCAACAATGAAGAAGATAGTGTACCAGCACTAAGGCGTATTTTGAGACACAAGAGAATGTAGGAGATGAAGTTTTCCATTGCATAGGAAGGTTAGAAGATAGTATACGGAAAATACGATGTCACCATGAGACTCAGCCGAAAATTACGTTGTTTTTTTTTCTCCTTGACCATAATGTAATGTACAAATTTTTACATTTACAATTAAGATACAATTTAAGATAGGATAAAAATAAAAATACTGTTTTACTCACTTACCATTGGGAGTCATGACAGTAAGAAAAAAAGGAAAAAAAAGATAAAATGGTCAAGTTACCACTTCATAAGGGGTGACCCATAAGCATCTGAAATTTTAACTTTCAGTACTATACTTGGCAGTTTAATTTCAAAATAAATTAAAATATAATAAATTTTCATCCATCATAAATAATTCAACTGTCATTAATTGAGTCTTAACAGGAGAAACTCCAACGATAGCAAATCTCTAGTATATTTAAAAAGTAAAATTTAAAATATTAAATAAAATTACCTGTTCACTATATTTTGTGACATAAATATAGAGCTCTTTGAGGGCTGAAACTGAATGAAAATGGCCTGCCTGCGAAAGAGATAACTGTTGCATTGCGGAACTAAGTTCCTGATCAGTTATTTGTGGCAAAAGTGCAATGTCACAATAAAATCTAGTGACCATTTCTCTATAATGAGGTATGTCCTTAGCAAACAGCAACTTATTCGATGGAGAATCCTTGCCTAAACGATGATCTGTAGTCGAGCAAGCATCCATGAACGTTTGAGCGATCACCGATAAACAACAGTCGACTTCGGTCGTTTTATTTATATCAAATATGAAATCTGGATTCTTAATGAAATTCACCCAGAATCTCAATGGAAGACTGTAACAAATGTAAAATGTATTAACACCTGGTTAAAACAAACGCTTTACTTTTTTAAAAATAATTATAACCTATATCATTATCAGATTAACCCTTTTAACGCTATGGATGATGATCGTCATACAGTCATATAGACTCAGCCATGTGACTGCGAACAACCATCATAATTCCATATTCTACGTCTCTTTTTAAGGTTTGCTAGGACAGCTGTTGTTTATACAGGTCCCCTTGAATTACTTATACTAGTAATAGCCCAACATTTTTCATTACAATTATTATTCTCTTTGGTCTCGGATTCAATCTCTTCAATATCATCATAATTAATCTCATTTTCCATGCCGGCCGCATTGGCGTAGTTTGTAACGTGTTCGCCTCTCATCATGCGGTCTTCAGTTCAAATCCCATTCAGGCACGGCATATTTTCATACGTTACAAAAATTATTTCACCCTTCACCGTCTGCATTAGCAGTAATTGCAAAACAGCCGGACATTAAACAAAAAAAAAAAAAAACATTTTCCATGTCTACGACTAACAAACTCCAAAACTACATCCAATTCACTTTCCTCACTGGCACTTGCTTCCCTTTTATTTACTACTTGATTTATTACCCCTATACTAAACTTTTCATACTATTCTAAACTGATTGTATTGTCCTCACTTCTAATTAATCCTCCAGAACTTAAAGCTTTCTCCATTTTATCATTATTTTTAGTACTTTTATAATTTTAACATTTAAAACACGTTTTTAAAATGTATACATACACAAAAAATAACATAATTCTATAACCACAAACTGCTGTACCCATTTCTTTAATTCAAGCGTTATTATCTTTTCTGGGATATGCCCGAATTAAAATATTCAAATATTAATACATAAAAATTTACTTTAACCCGGTTCAAATGGTTGATCTTTTTCTAGGCCAGGCACAATTGATAGTGGGGGAGGCGACAGACGTGCTACAGCTAGATCAGTATAAGTCAGAAAACGGTAAATATTGTACTTTTTTAGAAGGGAATTCTTTAATGCATCTAGTGTTTACAGAAATAGAATATCATAAACGGGAAAGTTTTTATTCCATCTAAAGTGTGTCGGTAGCATTAATTGTTTGTTTTGAATGGAAGTCCATCCAGCTTGTGTGTAAGTCAACGTACATGCATGTTCTTTCATTTGTGTTGAAGCTATGACAATTCTGTTACGAAATTTGCCCTTGGTGTTGTTAGACGAGTTCATTTTACTGTTCAAGAAGGGGTTTACCATCACCCAATCAAAAAATTTAACACTTTGCAAGGTTGCAAGGAAATTGTAACGGTTTCCGTCTTACTGCTCGTACAGAATTGTTCAAAAAAACGTCATTGTAGAGAAAAGAATTTCCTACATTACAGTTGCTTACAGCTGCAACCGAGATGTAATAATGGCTCTGTTATGTCACCGTAAAGAATGTAAAATACCATCCCTGCATCTTCCGAAATGGACTCATTTTGAACATTTTGTAACTTCGTCAAATATTTACGGAAATTTAAATGAAAAATATATATTATTTATTCAGTAAACTCTTTTTTACAAAACATGTTTTATACATTTTTTTGGTAAACTGAAATTTAAGCCCGTTATAGTAAACAATCTACAGTAAACACTAAAATTTCGAGCCTTTAACGCAAAGAATTATGACGCGATTTTCATGTTATTATATTCAAAAAAAGCGTACGTATTATATGAATCTATTCTGATAATTGGTTCTTTTTGTAACCGTTTTATTCAGTTATAATGTGTTCTTTATATTTTGTAAAAACTTGTATTTTTATTATTATATTGGAAATCTCTGTCCTTCTCGTGACTTCCATAGCTTCATCTATATAAGGAGCACATCATTTTGGAGTCTTAGTCTTTGATCTGCCATCGACGAGTTTTAATCTGTGATTTAAGTGAGTTATACTGTGTACAAGTACATCTGCAAAGAGATCCAGCATAGGTTGTAGACACGTATAATCAATGTTAACTTTGTAAAAGGGACTTAAATTAAATAAGTGAAAAATAATCTTGTAATTTCTTAAGTTTACGTTATCAATTTATTGTAATTAGTTGGATATTTATTATAAGTAATCTATCTGTAGATTTAAAACACTTAAATTGTAATTGTAATTTTTAGTTTGTAATAAATATGTTTGTGATTTTTAAACAATAGTGTGTTAATTATTTAATTTACTCAAATTCCGAAATGGACCTTAGAGATAAGTGTCAATACCAACAATAAAGTAATGCCACTAATTTTGGATACATTGCACCGCAAAAAAGATATATGTATTAAATAACAACATTGTTAAAATAACTAACCTTTATTTGTTTTTATTACAAATTTAGTGCTTGTCTCCTTCAATATACTCCCCCCATTTGCACTACCACATCGCTGCAGTCGTTTTTCAGTGGGCAAAAGCATGGTGAAAATCAATTTCTATTACTTGTTTTAACGCATCCACTGCTTTCTTTTTTAAATCAACTGACTTAAACGTGTCCCTTTAAAAATTAATTTAACGTTTAGAAAACGTTAAAAAGTCGCTCAGTGCTAAATCGAGTGAATATAGTAGATGCAAATGTAGTTATGTTCTTTCCAATCAAAACCTGCTTCACAGAAAGTGCTGTATAAGCAGGCACATTGTCGTGGTGAAGAATGAAACTATTTTACCTAATTTGTGGCCATTTTTTCAGGACTCTTTCTCTCAGCTTTATTAAAATTCCTTGTAATAATACTGTTTAACTATTAGGCCTTCTGGAATCTATTATTATTCTAAAATTACACCCTTGATATTGAAGAACACAATGAACAGGGCTTTGCTTTGATAAGCCTTTTTCATTCTCGATGACTGTGTTTTCCAGTACATTTACTGTCTTTTGGTCTTAAAAATCATACTGAAAAAACACTGTTGAACAAACTATTTACAGTAAAACCTCCTTAATCCGGCATTCTATAGTCCGGCATTGTCTACAATCCGGCATCAACGGCAATAGACAAAAATTATAGAATTGCCTTCACAATGAACATTGTAAAGTGAACAACCTGACAGCTACCGCCGACACTCAAGAGCCACAAAGCGTCACATTTGTAAAATTTGCTGAGTCAAATAAACAATACAGTATGGCCGAAGTTATGAACTTGCATGTAATAAAAAATTATTTTTTAAATAAAAAAAATACTAGTTGTAAGAAGCAAGTAGATATTAGATCTTTTTTCCAGCCATCTACCAGTGTTGTTGCTAAAAACCACGAATAGTACAATACTGTACTGTATTTCATACTGTATTCAAATTTATTTCATCATGTACTGTACTTAAAAAATGCATTTTAATATTTCTCCTGTACTTATATATTGATTTATATTGTTTAAATAATAAATACATACAGTAAAAGTTTCTTGTGCAAATTGTGTTATTTTTTATACGACTCCTGTATTTTTATAAATAACCTCCATAGTCCGGAATTTCCTTTAATCCAGCAAGCTTCGAGTCCCAAACGTGCCGGATTAAAGAGGTTCCACTGTACTTGGATTTATTTATGCTTTCCAAACATTAAATTATTACATACGTCAAAAAGTTAGATGATAATAAAAGGAATTACCTGTTAGATTTCCACGCGTGAATTACTTCAGGATCAACAATATTATGTCTACTGGCTGCATCATCAAACAAATCAAACAGCCATTTAACAGCAGGAGGTAATGCTTCATTCGCTGTTAAAATTGTAGTAAAGAAATCGTCGACAAATTTTTGTATAGTTCCTTTAGTGGATAACAGCCTTGTAAGAAAGATTTCTGGTATCGCTTTATGCGTTCTTTCAGATGAGGATGATTTGTAGTTGTGGTCATCCATCGGCTTCACCAGATGGTAGACATGAACATTTGAACCAGATTCGATATCACCGTTGGTTGTCATTATAGGAGAAAGAGAACTACTCAAATATGTTCCACCCCCTCCTCCGCCACCAACACCCCCTGAAACAACATTATAAGCTGTTCTTTAGTTATTATACACTGCTCCACTTAAAGCCACACTGACACATTTACTCACTCATTACCACTTACAATAAATGACAGGTCACTTAATGATTCATTAATGGTCTTAACTGTGAAAATGCAGTCTCTTTAACTTCCAACCTGCTTCTAAAATTATACTACTAACACAAAAATTTCGGTTAATTAACACACAATTTGTTCCTTTTCTTAGAGTCCATTAAATCAACAATTCCAAAATAACCCATTTAAAAACTATGTGTTATGGTTTAATAGTTGTGTTTATCTGAACCCAATTAAATCATAAGCATATAAAGTTCAGCTACATTTAGAATGAATGCGACGTACAAGGAAAGGAACAAGGTAATTTTTCTGCACGCGCGTTATTACCAACATATTCTCACAAGAATAATGTGAGTTTTAAAGTTACTGAAGATATATACAAGATAAGAAAGCCCTTTAAACATTGATACAAGTCATTTGTTCTAGCTAGAAGCTCTCCCACCAACGCTCTGTGCCACTGAGCTGTTTTGTTTAGTGGTGGGGGAAGCACCTCGAAGGGAAGTGATCAGTCTCTCCATAGTGCTAGCAGCGTTAACAGCCTAACCGTATTATAAATCCTAAAAACATTGACTGTATGTTGTAATTTTATATTTTTGTTGTTCTATTCCCTTCACAAGTCTTCAACTCGTGCATTCGGTAGTAGGCCTACTGGTTTATGTACCTATTGTTTTTACTCTTTTGCTGTTTGGTTTTGTTTATATTAATTTTTTGTATGTATTCTTTGTGTCGTTTCTAGTTTTCATTTATTTAGTTATTAAAATGGAACCTAGCTGTAGCAGTGAAAATTCGAGCACGAGTGTTAGTGTAATACGGAAAAGATAGGTAATACACGGTCAGACTAGGGAGTATATAGTCAGTGTATACAATTTTATGAAAAAAGAAGCTGAACAAAACGGACCAATTTTACTGACCGATGTGCAAAATCGTGTAGCCAGAGCTATGGGGATTTCGCGTAGTACAGTTCTAAGAATTTTGAAAGAAAAAAGAAAAAACCCTGATGTGCTAATCAGAACACCAAATAAGAAAAGAATGAGAAGGAAAATGAAGAGTGAAGTGGACGATTTTGATAAGTGTGTTGTGAGAAGAACAATATACGATTTTTATAAAACAAACGCTGAATGGCCAACTTTGAATTCGTTACTCCCCGTTTTGCGGAAGAAAATTAATTTCAAAGGAAGTAAATGGTCGCTGTAGAAAATTATTAAATATATGGGATTCAGATGAAGAAAGGCAAAAGACAACAGAAAATATAAAGTTTTTAACTAGTCTTTAGTCTAGCGTAGTAGTTGTAACAGAGTAGTATACAGTTAGAAAGAGAGGGAATGATCATTAAGTGAGAAGGAGACAACACTTGCCCCCTTGAAACTATCCCTACTCTACCTACTCACCCTCCCCTTATAAGCTTCTTCAAAAAACAAATGTACTATAAGTATTTACTGTTACTGTTGGCATTTCTACAAACTGCTGAAGTAGTCTTGCTCCTGCTTTACTTCCAATTGACCCAAGTAACATCAGGTAATGGAAAAAAAGAACAATTATTGTTTCCATAGAAACATCGAATATCAGTACAAAAATGTACACAAACTATGCAAGAAAACACTTGAAATTGAAACTTTTGCTTGAAATTAAAACTTTAAATAGTCAAAATGTAAATACATCTTAACTGATTAACATGATACTTCCGGAGTATTTATAAATCATTATAAAACATTCAGCAGATTCTTCAAAAAACAAGCGAAAATATGAATATGAATGAGATAAAAATAATTTAAAGGCACACAATTTGTTAAAATTAGAAAACAAATATCACATTTTTGTATTCCTTTTAAGTGAAATGAAACCTATAATGTATTACAAAAGTATCAAGAATAAAAATTCATGTTCTACAACATAAATTTGTTTGAAAAATTGAGATTGAGAAAAGATTAAAAGTATCTCAGCTACTCCAAACAGATATAGTGGGAATAACCAAACGAAATCGCCGCCAACAGTTACTGTATTCTGATGATTAAGAAATATATATTTTAATTTTAACCATTGCTAACCAGGAAGCTAGAAATCACGCATGCATCATCACCTTTCTTTAAACTCAATTTTCTCTGCAACTATTCATTATTTTACAACGGGTTTAGTTTTGTTGGATAGAGAATTTTCTCCTCTTTCATTTGATGTACCTTGCATATTTGCACGATGAAAATTGGCGACGTGGTGTTATGGGAAAGAGATTTTTTGATGAGCCAGTACTAAAGTTTATCCGTAACTTTTCACCAAAAGGTATTTGTTTGAAAATTATATCATCAATTACCTTTAAATGTTACGGTCAAAATCAATAAATTAGAAGTGCCGGCGACAAATTTTATGACTATTAAACCAAACAAAGAAGGTTAACACTACCTGTCTCGCCTATCCCTCGGTTAAACCTTACAATTAGCGTCAAAATAAACGATAACCTGTTTTAATCCTATCCTGTTAAGAATAGGATAATACACAAAACAACGTGTGGAAAAGAGATTGAAACTTTCATAGAAGAGGAGTAAATAAAAACTGAAAAGAGACGACATTATTTTGAGGCGATTTGTTTTATCCAGCACATTACTTTGTTGAACAAAAAGTGTGATATCTTTTGAACGTGTCTGATCAGTTTGCAATATCTAAACGTTGTTATTTTTACAATGAATTGCTTTACTTATATATATATAGCTAAACATATTTTTTGTGATTTAGTGACATGTTTTCGTATGAAAATTAATATTTTTACAAAAAAAATTTTTTTTAATTTTCAATTTTATTCTGGTCGTAAATGAAAACAGAAAAATTTGGTTCAATTGTGGTTCTAATAACAAATTCTTTATAAATAAATATAAATTTTTAGGAATGAAACTTAATGAAATAAAAGAGTTTTTATTAGGCGTAAAATGACAGTCCATGTGATCGTTAAAATCACCATTCTCGTCGGGTTAAATAATACGGTTGGTGATAATCCTATACAAAGGATGTTTAATAACACAAAATATTATACATACATTTTAGGCTAAAATGTTAATCAGTAAAGTTCTCAATAAAATCTAATTTCCATTGCATTTTCCAAAATACCTGAGTAATAATTATAAGCTACCTTTAAAATTGAATTAAATAATTAATGAAATAAGTCTGCTGATTTAAACTTATGACCTAATTTATTTACTATCTATTCCAAACAACACAAATTATTGAGTTCATACTCTTGCATAAGATTTCTTGCATTTTCCTCTGCTTTAAAATAGAAGCAACTAAGAGTACAAGTATCAGTACTCTTTTTAATTTTTTTTACAACAAATATTACAAAGAGGTCTGAAACAATGAAGTATCTTTAGGAAACAACCAAGGAAGAAGGCAGATCTCTAGTGGCTAAAAGGAAAAAGTGACAGTTGTATTTTGACTAATATATGATCATTGTGGCCTATTCGCAACAATAATGATTTTACTTTTATCAAAATTTTTACCTTTGGAAGATATAAATAGATAGTTTAGGACCACGTGAAATACAGAAAAACTGATATGACCATAAAATATTATTAAAGCTGTAATTTACCACTAAATACTAACAAGACTACCCCAACGTAAGTACAAGACTAATTCACATAAATCTTACAGTTTTGACAAAGCTGTTTACAATTTGTATTATATCCATCATTCTGACGAGGAATCAGAGACATAACCGCTGATTCTTTGACACCATAATGAGCTAACGTGTTCAGCTTTCGCCATCCACACACAGATTTTGTTGTAACATCCTCATCTTGAAGTGTTAAATGACCTCCTCTGCCATGCCGCCATTCTGAAAATAATAACATATAATGTTTAAATTTACCTGTTCATTACTCATTTTGAACTATAACAAGGTATGATACAACCTTGCTACACAACGATCTTTCTTCAAATATTAACAATAATGATAATATTAATAATATGATAAAAGTACAGTGATTAAACCTTTGTGCCTGTGAGGCTGGTTTTAGAGAAGCAGAGGGTTTTGAGAGCTTAAAACAATGGATTGCAGTAAAAAGATATAGTAGACAGACCACACAGATTACGAGAAAGAGAAGAAGCGTACGACAAAAATTAACAATTAATATGAAAAAGATCAGAAATTGAAGGTTAAAATTTTACGGACACTTATATAGAATGGATGACAAAGGCTTAACAAAACATCATACTAAAGACCTAAGGTGTCGAACAATGGTTTAAGAACATCAAAAAGGATATTGAGAATACTGGAGTAAAACAAGAAAAGATAACCAACCGAACAAAATTCAGACAACTGAATACAGACTTCAAACGGCTCCCATGAAAACAAAGACAGAACCAGATGGACAGAAGAAACAAGAAAACCTACAGTAAAAGAAAGCTAAGAGTATGGGCTGCAAAAAAAGCTTCTAGGAATGTAAAGGTTACTTAACAAAAAATTAATGATGAACAATTTCATGAGAATACAAATTAATAAAGGTAGGAAACAAGTATTAAAAGTACACTGGCTAACCACTAATAATATATTTTAAAACGTACAGGGTCCATTATGAAAGCAATGCCCATTTTCTATGAAAAACAGATTTATAGATCATATTGGTACAAATGCTTAAAATTCTTCAAAATACTCTCCCCCTGCATCAATACATTTGCAGAGACGTGTCTGCCACGCCTGGAAGGCACCCTGAAACTCCTCAACAGGAGGTCTGTTAGGAACCTTGTGAAATGCTTTTGGATATTTTCCATGGACTCTCAATGCTTTCCTTTCAGCTTTCTCTTCAGTTGGGGAAACAAAAAAAAGTCGCACAGAGCCAAGTCAGGACTGTCAAGGGGCTGGGGGACCATCGAGGTGTTGCTTCCGGCCAGGAAGTTGGTCTTCCATCAACACTTTCGAAATACGCTTCGCGCAGACCTTGCAGATCCTCCGTCACTATCCATGTATCACAAATGTGGACATGTTTAGGGTGTCAGAGATGTGTTGGATGCTCAATCGACAGTCGGAACACAAAACTTCGCGCACACGATTCACATTGTTGTCGGTTCTGGCCATTGTTGGGTGTCCAGAACAAGGGTTTGTCGGCGACCTCCTCCCGACCCTCCATGAACGCCTTGTGCCACCTCCAGGACTGTGATCTTGAAACAGTCATCCTTGAAGGCCTCTTGAAGCATCTAGAATGTTTCAGTTGCATTCTTTTCCAGCCGCACATAAAACTTAATAGCGTATCGCTGTTCAAGCTAACGCTCTGTCATGCCATGTTACAAAGTTATAAATCAGACTTTATGCAGAGACACGTCTTTCTGCTCAGACAGTTCAGAGCAAAGTGGCGACTGGCTGGGTTGGAAGGGGAGACCCCCCCCCACATTTCCCAATCAGGTTGGGATGGATAGTCGCATCACAATAAAATTATGCGCATTACTTTCATAATGGAACCTGTAGTTTTATGAATAACTCTTTAAAACGATCTGGCAGTGCGTGTGCGTGTTCCAAATTTATAATAACTAATCGTTCATCACTTAATCTCAACAGTTTATGCAGAAAATATATTAAAAATAAAATAAAGTATCTCACTTACGTGCTTTCCACTACTGTTGTAATCTGCTGATAGGAATGGGATCAAAGGGTTGGACAAACACATAAGGACAAAGAAAAAAATAAAATAAAATACCTGCAGGTAAACTTAAAGGAGATTAGGAAGAATGAATAGAAATAAATTTCGGCGTATTAGTGGACTGTAAAAAAGGTGCGCGTAAAAAAGAAGTAACGAAGCGAATTATTTACCGTGAAACGGATATACGTAAAGGCGTTTTGAAACATAAAAAGTCACTTCAATAAATAACAAATTAAACACTTTAAAATGTAAATTAGCGGTTAAGCGTCCAATAGACACCAGTACTCGACGGCGATTCAACAACAACTGTGTCTGTTGACCACCAGAGCGCGGCAACGTCGAAAAGTTTGGTTAGAGACACAAACAGGCAGTAAGGTTAAATAAGAAAAATAATTACGAGCCAATATGATCCTAGCAAATTTAGAAAATTTCCAGGTAACAAAAAATTTGTTTGTAATCTGTATCATTTTTCCCAAACAGTTGATTAATGAAATATGTCATCGATCTTTAATGCATTTTACAAGTTTTAAAAGAATTTATTTTTCCTATTTTATGGCTTAAATAATAATTTTTTAAGCCCTAAACTACTCTAATAGTACTGATAATGAAGTGGGTCTACTTACCAAGATCCAATTCATATATAGATGGTCTTAATGAAAACGGAGTATTTTTATAGAGAGCATCAAGAATTTTTGATTTAACTTGACTTATAGTATCACAATCCAACACTTTGCATTGTATTTTTTCATCTACATCATCTTGTACAACGTGAACAGTCTGCAAAACGAAATTTAACATCATGTGTTTCACTTATATATGTGTTTCATTCATTTAAAAGAATGCTTTACTACATCAATTTCAAAAACAAAATACATAAAAACAATACATTAAATTTCAACAATAAAATTTAAGAAACACCAATTTTACATTAATTGTAATAACACATATTTGGTACTAATTTGGGTATCTACATACTGTATGAATCTAAGCTTTGTGCAGCTGCGGGATGAAGGGGAAAGACGAAGTACCAGACTGCTGTTATGTCACAACACTGTACTTATCATCTCATTGTTTTTCGCTGGGCAGTAGGCTGCCTGGTGCGTGACATACGTGGGTGTTGTTTTGACTATTCGCTGTAGACAGCAACACAGAATATATGTAGTTTGGATAGTACCCTTGACTACTACAAACATAATACAAGTAAAACGTTACTACTACTAACGCAATCTCTCACAGTAGTAGTGACGTAATGCATACCTCTCAGCTGCACAAAGCTTGAGAACGGGCAGTACATAGTATTTTGTAAAAATACAGCATCATGTAATAGAATTTATACGACAATAACCACATCCAGACAAAAATAAATTTGAAACCAACAAGCACAATATCAATCCAACACGTCAATATAACTAAAAGAACACCTACATGGAAGAACGAAAACTGTAGAAGTAAAACAATACATATAGGTACTTCGAAAGCATTCTGACTGAAGATTGCAGATACAATGTTACCAAATATGCAATAATTACATCAAAAGTTTAATAATAAAATATAAGTTTAATAATAATAAGTTTAATAATAATAATAATAGACAAAATTAAGTTTTCAATATAGATACCTGTTGTCAACACAATAAAGTATCTTGGGATGACACTAATTGCAAAACTAAGGTGGAAGAAACACGTAATAGAAAAATCTGGTGTGAAACACTCACACAACTTTCTCTTGCCAATGCAAGAGAAACCTCAATAAACATAACTAATTTTAATCATGAGTGAAAGATGCAAAATGAAAATCAACCTCAGTTTGGCTTAAAAATACAGAAAATCACTCTTGCATGCTAAACTAGGCTCTGTAGAGAAAAATGATTAAAATAAAAGTTGTAGATCTCTTAATTTTCTATAAATTTTATTGTATACACTTTTGTCATAAAATGCATACTAAGGCCGAAATATTAAAAAAATCAATTTTTCACACATTTTCGTGAGAAAAACAACAGAAAATCGCTAATTACTGCTAAACTAAGCGTTATACAAAAAAATTTTTGAAATAAAAGTTGTAGGATTTTAAATTTTCTACAACTTTTATTATGTACATTTTTGCGCTGAAATGCATATTAAAGCTATCTTAAAAAAACAATTTTTTTATGCGAAAACAGCCTCACCAAGAATTTCAGGAAACATGGCGCCTACCCTACCTTGTAGAGCATAAAAAATTTAGTAAATGAGGCGATTTTTACAAAATTTGTAGGACCAGTTTTTGAAAAAATCACAAAAAAGTGAAAAATTACATGAATAAACTACTACTTCCGGTTAACCGATTTTGATAAAAATGTTCGTGTTGGGTCCGGTAGTGATATGTAACTTAAGTTTCAAGTTTCAAGTTCGTACAACGTTCCGTTCTTCAGATATTCTGTTCACACACATACACACACACAGACCAACTAAAAACATGTTTTTGGGTTCAGGGGGTCTGAAAACGTGTAGATCCGTGAAAACTCGATTTCTTAAAATCAACATGAAAACAATACTTTCCTTCCTATATATTCATATAGGCAAGAGAAAGTAAAAAAGAAAGAACTACGAAGTAAAGAAAAATTAACAATACAATCTGTTGATTTTCAATAAACTGATTCCTTAAAAGCAATTCCTAAATGAGAATGAAGATATGGTGTACAGATCTATGGTACCACCAAAGCAAGCAACTTAATGCCATACAAAGGTTCCAAAAAACAAGGTGCTCAGGAATATCGTAAATGCTCCATGGTATGTTTGCAACATTAAGATTAACCGTAATTTTCATATTCTCTATGGTATGTTTGAAACAATTACACCTCCACCTTGATTTTCATATTATTCATGTCGTGTTTGTAACAGTGATATCCATCGTGATTTTCAAATGCTCCATGGTATGTTAGCAACAGTGACATCCACTGAGATTTCCACAAGGAATTCAACAGCTAAATAAGTATAAGTGGATCGAGAAGAATGAAGATCATCTTCATGGCACAAACATACTCAACTATTTCAACTGTTGGACACTAGAGTGCTATCACTCCTAACTATTTAACTAACTATTTAGGAGACTGAAAACGACAAAACCTGTTAAAATTTAATGTATTAACAGAAATCCTAATATGTGTACGTTGCAATCTGTTCAATTCAGAACAATAAACAACCCCATGACCCAATGAGATGAGGATGATATGTGTGACATGTAAATGAGGTGTAGTCTTGTGCAGACTCAGGCCGACCATTCCTGAGAGGTATGGTTAATTGAACCCCAACCATCAAAGTAAACCAGTAACCACTGTCTAGCATTCAAATCCGTAAAAAAGTAACTACCTTTACTAGGATTTGAACGAGGAACCTTCGTCTCCAAAAATCAGCTGTTAAACAGCTGATTTTGGCGACGACTTTACCTCTAGACCAACCCGGTGGTTTAAAATTATAAATAAAAAATATAAGTTATAGCTAAAGTTTTTAGGTAATAAAAATACTGTTTAAATTATAAAAATCAATAAGTTCTACTTAAGTCATACACAAAAATTTTTAAAAACCATTTAAGTGGTGAATAATATTAGGTTAGATTTAAGTAACAAATACAGAGTGATTCAATAAGATGGAAACAATTTCAATAAGCTGTATTTCCTGAACTACATGTTATATTTTAATTCTGTAAATTACATTTGAAAGAGAAAGTTTTAAATTTTTATTTACATACATGAAAGTTTATAGATGTTCAATGTGTCCTCCGGCTGCACATACAACATCTAGATGGTAACTGAACTCATCCCAAACTCTCTGACGCATGTCTTGGGTCACTGAGTTGACTGCAGCTGTGATACGATTCCTTAGTTCATTCAAATTGGTGGGAAGAGGTGGTATGTAAACTGCACTTTTCACGAACCCCCACAAGAAAAAGTCACAGGGTGTGAGATCTGGAGACCTCAGTGGCCAAAACTGAAGTGCAGAGTCGTCATTCGCCATGCCACCTATCCATCGTTGACGTATGGATTCATTTAGGAAACGCCGAACATTGCGATGCCAATGGGGTGGAGCTCCGTCCTGCTGGAAAATGTAATCTCCTGAATCTTCATTCATTTGAGGAAATCCACCCCATTGGCATCGCATGTTCGGCGTTTCCTAAATGAATCCATATGTCAACGATGGATAAGTCGCATGGCGAATGACGACTCTGCACTTCAGTTTTGGCCACCAAGGTCTCCAGATCTCACACCCTGTCACTTTTTCTTGTGGGGGTTCGTGAAAAGTGCAGTTTACATACCACCTCTTCCCACCAATTTGAATGAACTAAGGAATAGTATCACAGCTGCAGTCAACTGAGTGACCCAAGACATGCGTCAGAGAGTTTGGGATGAGTTCAGTTACCGTCTAGATGTTGTACGTGCAGCCGGAGGAGGACACATTGAACATCTATAAACTTTCATGTATGTAAATTAAAATTTAAAACTTTCTCTTTCAAATGTAATTTACAGAATTAAAATATAACATGTAGTTCAGGAAATACAGCTTATTGAAATTGTTTCCATCTTATTGAATCACTCTGTATATAAGTAAAACACTGTGCAAGTGAAATTATAAAATAAGAACTAATGTTGGTGGGTAAGTGCATAATTATTGGAAGGGGGAATAATATCACTAAAGAAAAATTATTTGATAGTTTTAAATAGTAAACAACAGCTAACTGAAGTAAATCTGAAAAAAATATGTACAGACAGAACATACCGAATGTCCCACGGAATTTGAATAAGGAAATAGCATTGATTTTCATTAGTTTGTTAATATTTTCTTCCCACGAATAAATGAACACTTGTTATAATCAGGATTGATTAGAAATGTTTAGACCTTTTAAAAAAATCTGGTGTGAAACACTCACACAACTTTCTCTTGCCAATGCAAATAATTAACAATAATCCTAACATTAGTAATAAAACATTAAAAATAAACAAAAAACTAACCTCAATAAGCATAAACTAATTTTCATCATAAGTGAAAGACGCAAAATGAAAATTAACCTCAGTTTGGCTTAAAAATACGGAAAATCGCTTTCACGCTAAACTAGGCACTGTACAAAAAAATGCTCTGAATAAAAGTTGTATATCTTTATTTCCTATAAATTTGATTATATACACTTTTGTAGTAAAATGCATAATAAGGCCGAAATTTTAAAAAAATAGATTTTTCACACGTTTTCATGAGAAAAAACAGAAAATTGCTAATTACTGCTAAACTAAGCGTTATACAAAAAAAATGTGACATAAAAGTTGTAGAATTTAAAATTCTCTACAACTTTAATTATATACATTTTTGCGGTAAAATGCATAATAAAGCTGCAATCTTAAAAAAACAATTTTTTTACGTGAAAACAGCCTCACCAAGAATTTCAGCAAACAAGGTGCCTACCCTATCTTGTAGACTATAAAAAATTAAGTAAATGAGGCAATTTTTAAAAAAATCCTAGGACCAGTTTTTGAGATAATCGAAAAAAAAGTGAAAAATTACACGAATAAACTACTACTTCCGGTTGACCGATTTTCTACTACCGGACCCGTCACCGGGTCCGGTAGTGGTATGTAACTTAAGTTTCAAGTTCGTACAATGTTCCGTTCTTGAGATATTTTGTACACACACGCACGCGCGCGCGCGCACACACACACAGACCAATCGCTAAAAACATGTTTTTTGGGTTCAGGGGGTCTGAAAACGTGTAGAACCAGTGAAAACTCGAATTCGAAAAATTGACATGAAAACAATACTTTCCTTCCTATATTTATATTCATATAGGCAAGAGAAAGTAAAAAAAATTCACCACAGATGGATTCGACCCACCCATCCTTACGTCTTCATACCAGAACGTTACCATTACTCCAAATGTACAATATGACAAGATAATAAAATTTTCCGTACTTAAATAGAAAACATTTACAAATTCATGTATTTCTGTATTTAAGCTAAAATAAAGCTTAAAATGTATCAAAATTGATACTTTTTAGAAGGTCTAAACATTTTCTTATGATTCCTGATTATAACAAGTGTTCATTTATTTGTGGGAAGAAAATATTCACAAACTAATGAAAATCAATGCTATTTCCCTATGGTTCAAATGCCATGGGACACCCGATACAATAAATTTTTTTCTATTAAAAAAAATAAATAAAGCTATTTTTAAGGTTATCTTTCAAAACATGTGAATTCAATCATTCACAAGCGTCTTTTCTGCAACAGCAACATGGATGCCATATTTAAAAGCTGATAAACCCTTCCTCCTTAAATCTGAGAACACATAATAAATGTCTGCCAGGTAAATAAATAGTATTCCTTGGTACTAAATGTACTGAACATAAATACCAGATATGAGTTATAAATTACAAAAATACATCCAAAAATAAAAAAAGCTAAATACAGCGATTAATTACAAAATTACATAAAGCTTGTGAGTTAATATTTCTACAGATGATTAAGAAAGCAATGATCTGCATGCACTGAACAAAATTTACACGAGTAATAAAAATAAGCTGCAGAAGATACACAAAAAGATGATTTAATCAATTTTAAAAAATTATGTTCCTTGGAACAGACGTTTAAAATTAATATAACACAATTTTTTAATCTTTAACGTTCATTTTTAACGATAAGTTATTAAAAAATATAAGACATGATTACATTATATTACATAATAGACCGCATATTTCTGACAAACTAAATAATTTACATAGTAAATTATTAAAAAAATTGCCAACTATTTCAGATTTTTATTTTTATTTTCAATTTTCATTTTACAAAAATGGTAATATAAGAACGAAACAAAGTAATTGAAATGTCGTTAATAGGATTTTTTATAAAAATTATCTTCAAAATCATTTCTTAGCTAAAAAATAGATTTTTAGTGGATATCAGGAAAAAAATCATGTTTTCATTTTTTCAAATTAATTTGTACATAAAAAACTCAAAAATTGTCTAATTTAAATTGAACTTCATAATACTTTTAAATGTTTATAATAAAGAATATAACAGAATCGATAAACTTAAAGTTAATACTCAGATTTTAAGATAGAGAACTATTTTTTGAAGAGAAACATTGGCTGATATTTGTCATTTTTATACAATATTTTTTACATTTGTAATAAAAAACAGTATATCCACAGCCCAAACTAACTTCTGGGATAAAAGTTTTTCTTATGCACAACCTAAGATACATGAACACTAATTTTCAGGTTCAAAAATTATCTATTTATACCTCTTTCTTTTATTCATAAACAACTAAAGAAACATTCTTAATTAATTTTCATCTCAAATTACATAATTCTCTGGAATCAATTGACTAGAGTACATACGTGTACTCTCTGAATAATGTTTTAATGAACAAGCAACTTAGAAAATGAATAGCAACATTAAAGAAAATGAAAATACAAGCAAAGAAAAAACTACATACTTGATAAGTTTGATAAGGAATTTTTTCATAACGTGGGTCTTCTTGAACAAGACGGATCGTCTATCAAACACAAAAACAAAACAAAAATGAAAATATAACATGCACTGATGCAATAAACAAAATAAATAAGCACCTATAACCCATGCATTATTCTACCTAATGTAGTATGTTACACATGTCTGAGAATGAGCAGTTAACATCTACTATATACACTGTAATCTCAGTAGTCCAGCCATTCACTAGTCCGGCAAATCCAGTAATCCGGCCTTCCAATTGGCCACTCCACCCTTCTACTATTTTAAAAGTTAATCAAGATTTGGAGGATATAGATAGAGTAGCCACTTTTAATACACTTCAGAAATTTTATCTAAACCCTTTCTTACCCAGTGTGGCATAGAAGTCACATTGGAGTGACTACTTTTGATTAAAGAGCGCTCGATGTAAATTGTAATAATTTTCTGTACCCTAGCCAGGAATCGAACCTGAGAACTCCGCTTTGCAGTGTAAGATGCTGACCACTACATGACGAACGCGACCATTAGTTTCTTTTTAAAGTTAATTTTAGTTTAAATATTCGTGTTCATTTACTAAAATAAAGTAGCATTTCTTCGAGTACGTTGAATGTACATACGAGTATATTTTTCAGACTGTAAATAGTGATTTTGTCCATTTTACCAATATTTTTAAATTGTAACATTTTTTAAGTCTTAAATAATGCTTTGCTACAAATCTAAGCAAGAGAAAATTGTTTAGGAAGCCTGCACATGATTTTTACTTATTCATATTGTTGGGAACTTTGATATCATCTAGCCCAATGTGACATATGTGTCACACTTTTCTGTCATGCCATCAAAAAGGCTGAAGGTCTAAAAGTGATTTTATTTCACTTAAATGTCAGGTAAGTGTATGAAACAATGTACACATATTTGTTTGTGTATAGTTAAAAAATATGGGATTGAAAGGGTTAACATCTATTATAAACAATGTAATCTCAGTAGTCCAGCCATTCACTAGTCTGGCAAATCCAGTAATCCGGCCTTCCAATTGGCCACTCCACCCTTCTACTACTTTAAAAGTTAATCAAGATTTGGAGGATATAGATAGAGTAGCCACTTTTAATACATTTCAGAAATTTTATCTTAAAAAGTTTCACTGGATTAAGAGAATTAAAAACTGATTTATAAGAGACAATACTTCATTTACCCTTAACTACGGACACGGAGTCTAGCAGACTCCGCTACATATGCTTATTACCATCCCCACAAATTTTTTTTTGCTGTACCCTTGAATACCTTCACAGCCAGTGGCGAACTAACGCTAGACCGAGTTGTTTCGTTGTGCGGCTAAAGTTATTCGATTTATGAGCAATCTGAGTCTCGTAGACTCCATGTCCGTGTTTGTGTTACAAAAGTTGTTTTTATAAATATGGCATGTTCATCAAATTACACGACTATTACTGATCCAAACCATGATGAAACAGTCAATTGTTGGTTGGACAAAGTGGACAGTGACAATAGTGATATAGAAGCTGATGAAACCGAATTTATAGCCTTAGCCAAAATGAGTGATTGTGGTAATTTTTCACCCTACGCAGATTTTCTTTTATTATAATTTCAGGAATAAAACTTCATTTTATTTATATTTTTTATACCTGTAGAATAGCATTATACATTAAAAATAATATTGTGTTCAGTAAAAATTAAAATAAGACAACTTATTTCCGAGTACAAATATTAACCATGAAGTTATATTTTATTTTCTTTGTAATGAATATTTTTTGTTCTATTGTGCGATTTCGTAATTTTCACTAATAAAAGGTCTAAATATACTTTACTTATTGTCTCTATACTTTTATACATAAAAACCAGTTTCAAAATAAGTATATTTTTATGGGGAGTCTGGGAGACTCCGTGTCAGTGTTAGTGTCATAAAACTGGGTGTCCGTAGTTAAGGGTTAAAAGATTAAAACTTTTAATTTTTTGGTCTTATACCTGACTTGACATTAAGGCAAGTGAAGGATGATAGATGTAAAATATTGAAGAAAAAATGCCAGACCTGATTGAGAAACAAACCCCTGGCCTCTGGCTTAGAAACCAGTTGTGCTGACCCCTGCACCAGCACGAAGAGTGAAAAAAAACCATCAAAAAAGAAAGTGAACAAGACTCAATCAGATGAGGAAATAATTGTTGATATCTTAGAAAACAATAGATTTTGTGCTGCAGGAGAAGCAATGGTTGATCAACCTCATTCAAAATTTACAGTGTTACTGCTATTTCAGCATTCAGCATTCGCTTAAGTGAACTGAAGATGAAACACCAACATCATTTATTAATGACATTGCAAGAAGTTTTCATGAAATCACTGATGACAACAGAAAAAATAGATGAAAAATGTCAAACAATATTATGCAAAATATTAGGGGAAAATGCAGCACTTGTAACGTAATATTTTAAACATTTAAGATTTAATACAACAATCATCACATGTTTGTATAATAATCATGAATACTTGAAAATTTCTCAACTAATAATTTTAAGTCACTATTTTTCATAGATTTCTTAATGACATTCAACAAATTTTCAAAAGAACCAGGAAGCAAAACGTATGTGTTGGTATACCTTTATTCAATAGCACAATATAAATAGATACATTTTTATTTTCAAAAATCAATGCATCGGGTACTCCAACCTTTTCAGTATCACAGTACCTTCTTGTACCCAAACAGACTGGACTACAGAGATTCAACTGAATCTGCTAAGTATGTACAATGTCGAAAGCAGAAAACTGTCAGGTAATATTTACAAGTACTGCAATAATCCAGTGAAATTGGTTAAATTAAAAATTAACCAAAAAATGTAAATGACATTTTGTGCACAACATTTTGAAAGTTCTGGACAATTTAACAAGTAATGCTAAGACGCACCCGCAAAATTTTTTCCGATTTATAACTCGTTTCGAAGACTATTTTGAAAATCTTAAAAGCACTTTCAAGATGAATTTATTTTGTTTAATTTCATGAATAAAAGACAAACATACATTAAGTAACATAAATATTTACAGTTTTATCTGTAGAGATGTAAGCTTACATACAACAGTGAAAATACAGAATAACATAAATACAACAGAAACAATATCACGTATAGATTAACCCTTGTGCGAAGAATAGGTTTGAGAATAATAACTCTTAACACTAATCAAGAAATTGCGCTGATAGACTTGGCATTTCTTATCCATCTTTTATTCAAAAATTTAAAATTTTTATGAGACGTTACAAAAACTTTGAGATGTTTTAAAAAAAACATGAAACTCTTTTTTTACACCAGTTACAGCAAATTTATGAAAAATTGGTTGTAATTTATGCAAAGTCACGTGTTTTTTGACAAAATTTGGCAATAAATTATTGCTAATTTTTTTAGCCTGATATTATAGAAAAATGTCTAGTGAAAAATTTGATATCAAATGCCCTAATAAGGAAGTCGCTTACCACACTATACAGCTATACAAGCGTTAGTGAGAGTCAAACGACTAGTGATTGTCTGTGATAAAAAGAAAGGGAGAAAAACTGCACTCTTTGAGGTGATGTAATTGTCCCATTCATACAGTTATTTATATGACATATCATATTATTTGAAAGCTAGGAATTTTGTGAACATGTGCACTAAAAAAAAAAAAATTAAGAAAAGATAAAGCAGAAAATTGTAATCGAAATGGGAACAAGTGGATCAAATTTTTTTTTTTTAGTTTAACGTCCGACTGTTCTGTAAATTGCCTCAAAATTTGACTGTCTCAAAATTGCCTATTCTATAAATCTCAGACGGTTTATACCCTTTTTAGGTCATTTACAACACAACCGGCGTGGATAAAAGGAATATTATTGAACAAAATACCTACCCCTACCATTCAAGCTTTCAAAGGCAGTTATAACTCTATTTTTAGATGAGCTACGGCTCTTACTCGGTTTTCTTTATAAGCCTCGCCAATCAGCGGTACCACAATATTCACAAATCAATAGAAAAATTCCCACTAACCATATAATGATTCTAAATATATTACTTTTTCCTCATACATTCAGCTACTATTCAACTATAATTTTTACTGCTGTGTGCGTTCATTGACCTTCACTAAACAAACATATATTTTATTACACAGCCAAAACCCATCTTAACAAGTCAAGTTTTAAGAGTCTGAGTGGCCAACTGGCAAAACAGGACGATGGTTCTTCAGCAAATAATCTGCTAACTCTGCGTATGGTGCTTTACTAAGTTTAGACTCCTTCCAAAGGTCAGGTGTAAGGTATGCGTAAGTCTTGGCAATAGCTGCGTATGTGGCTTTAGCGAAGTTACCCAAAGTACCGGTAGAACCACGAGCAGATGTATAACAATCTTCGATATCGGCCATCTGGAGCAACTTTTTGGGAACCGGGGCACCGACAATACCGGTTCCTCTCGGTGCCGGGATCAAACGCACTTGAACTGAACGGCACTTTCCGGTGACCTTGCATGGTACGGTATGTGGTCTACCGATTTTGTTAACCCAGTAACCTCTTCTGACTGGAATGACCGATAATTTGGCTATAATTTTCACTATTACACAAACTGTTGAGTACTTGCGCACTCATCATCTAACAACAATATATTGGCTACCTGACAGATAAGGGTTAACTATTTTTAGCAAGAATTCACTGATACATTACGAGAATCAATAGATAGTTGTTGAGGTAAACACATCGAGGATTGTTCATAAAATTGACATCATCCTATTATTATTTAAAGTTTTCTTGTTAAACAGACATAATTTAAGGTAGTAATATGGTTATTAAGATAAAGAAACAACAGTTATATTTTTCAAGTAAGCCTACATAACTCTTAAAATACCTCTCAGATAATACAAGTAACATCCATAAACACAAAAATAAATTACTTTTACAAGGTAAAATTATTTTAATACTGACTAATATTTACTGTTATAACTAAATTCACAGAATTGCAAAATTAAGCGCAGCAGCTGATTTTGCCACACTAACAAAATAATATTTACTATTATTGCTCTGTGGGAGATTAGGGGATAAAAAAAATTACCTCAACAATATACTTTTCTCCTTTATTTCACAGCATAATTATACATTTCTGTGTATTGATTTAGTTGTGCTCCCTAATTCTAACTGTTAAACGGTACTAGTTAAATATGATTTTAAAGATTATTGCAGTATGTAAACATTCAGTTTCTTTTAATTTGTCATACTTTCCATACTGTTTTTGAAAAGCTGTGACTTTGTTAGTGATGCAATTAAATAAATGTCAATTACATCGTACCTAAACTTATCTCATTATATTCTAATGTTTGTTAAGTACAATCGATATAAATTTATTTACTTTTGCTAAATGTAAATAAAAATTACAACAATAACTAACAAAATGTGGTTGTAGTACTACTAACAAGGAAAAAAGTATCAACAAAAGGGAATTTTACATAACTGGATTTCCTGTACATACCACTGATAAATTAATGAAACAGTAACAATGATCAAGCAGAGTTGCAACTCGGCCTGAGTAAACAACCTAGCTAATGTAATAAATCAGGTCAAGTGAAAGACCCGCATTAGCAGGAAAGCACACATTACTGTGATTCTGACACCTCAATTACCCCATTGATCACCAAAAATGAGTCAAAATTACTAAAAAAATTATTGTTCTTAAACATTCAAACATCAATAAATCAAAAAGAGTGAAACAATGCTGATCAATTGACTCACAATTGAGTGACCTGTGCAAACAATAATAAAACAAATTGGTATTAGTAATGATAATAAAACAATGTCAAGTTTCATACCACAACTCCATGATGAATTTGTTCTCTAAGAAGTCGTTCTTCGGACAACGAATATCTGGCATCATGCGTAACTGCATCGACTGGACCTTTTTCTATTTGATGCTTTATCGCTTTATACAATAAAAAGAGAGAAGATCCAGCATAATCTTTTAAATATTTATACATACACAATGCCATCCAATTGGTTAACATTTTTTCAACGACCGATTCAGTTCGTCTTAGCATCAATTGAGGATGTTTAGTGCCGACAGATTTTTCAATCAACCTTAGTAAAAGGTTTCTTAGAATGTCTGTAGCATATTCCATTTTACTCATCAGCACAACCATCAACAATGAGGCCACATTCACTCTGGAAAAAGTTAAATAAATGAATTAGAATTCCTCAGTATAGTAAACTGAGCTATAAATTAATATAAAATACAGAGCGATACAATTGGTTAGCTGGCTAATCAATTTTTTGTTGACATTAACTGCTACACTGTGATTCCTCTACATCTATAAACAAGAAAAATTGACTCGCTCACTTCATCATAAAATTTCCAAGACTTTAAAGGCCTGTAAACTTAAAATTTGATATTTAAGTTTCACCTGGATTGGACAGCTCACAAAATAACAATTTTAAAAACCTAATCTAACAAAAAAAAAGGAAACCTGTATAAACATAAGAGTTTTCAAAATTATAGCTTTCATTCCGTCACAGGACATTAATTAAACTGCGTAATATCTATCTGGGACATCAATTGTCCAATTTTATAAAAAGAGAAAGTTACAGGAAGGCAAAGGTGCAAAAAAAAATTGGATATGAATAACTTAACAAAAAACCGGATATTACATAAGTTAACTGTACATTATTAAACTTCTAATGGTTTAAAAAAATGAAATACATAACTAATAAAAACAAAATACAATCACAACACATCTGAAATGAACTGAATAGCCTTATGCAAAACATTGTTTCTGATTGTAAACATCCTACCATATCAGGATGCTTAAAAACAAGAGGAAAACATAAAAAATGGCATTTCTTACTTTATTCTGAAGAAATTTATATACATATTACTAAGTTCAATACAACATTATCAAAATATACCAAAATATATCAAAGTTTAAACAATATTTTGCAATATATCTCATCAATGCCCATGAAAAAGTTATACTTTGTGCCAAAAATGCACGAAACAAATTTTTTTTAAATAAAAATGTTGATCTGTATTAAATGTTTTTAAATACAACACTTAGTTTAGAGGTAATTTACAAATTTCTGCAAAACATCATAATAAAATAGGGGTTTCTTCTAAAATTAATACCTTGTAGGAAAACAGTGCTTAACATAAAAAATTTTACAAAACCAAAAGTAAAGAAAATTTAATTATTCCAATTTTAGTGTTTTAAGTTTATCTCTCCAATGCTAAGCAGCAATTTGACTTTTTATTTTAATTTGCAATTAATTGGTCCGTTCATAAAACCTATTAATATTTTGTGTATTGAATACACAAGATAACAAGTAAATTACAGATAAATTTTTATTTGCCTATTGACCATTTTAAAAGGTTTTCTTAATAGTAAAGTCCATTGCTCCAAAATATTTCAATATTATGTTACAGATCCAAAATAGCAATAACTAATTATTAAAACTGTTTTATCAGCCAAAACATGAAAAATAATTGAAACTGGATTTTGGAATTTTCTAAATTAATCATGCTCACTTATTTCAAATCCCGATCAGAACACATAGTAACTTTGGTACATTAAAAATTTGCCCATAACAGGCAGGTGGAGAGTTAAATTATTTACATGCGATTTACTAGTTTCAGGGCTACAGAAAATAGTTCTGTTTCTTATCACATGGTCAGCCAATTATATGACTGAAGCATTTAAGAACAGAAGAGGTAGAGGTGTAAAAAACACTACACGGAGTTATCTCCTCTGAGAGTAATGAAATTAATTTTAATTATACAGCCAGACCTTATGGTGAATGAAGTGAAGGTATCATTTGCAGGGTGGAAAGTAGATGCTTTTAAGAGGTCCTGACGTGCTAATAAATATACTTTTCCACTGAGTGAATAAGACCATGGTAAACTAACTCACTCCTCGTTTTACTTAGTAAAGCCTCTAGAGGTTCAAACCAGCCTTTCGGCTGATGACCAAAACAACAACACACTAAAAATGTTGATAGATAATACCCATTTACTTACTTATCTCTAATATTGAATGTTTTTTGAGCTTCAAGGGTTTCTATGAATATCAGAATAAAATTTTTATTATCGATTAATTGTTCAAACTGTAGCATAGCTGCATCATAATTTGTAGGTGGCCCATTAATTCGAACCTGAAAACAACATAAATTTATCATTGACTCATCCAAATTCATTGAAAGTTACCTCATGAATAAATATTACTTTTTTAACCCTTCTGTCCTTCACTTCTTTTAGTCTGATGTGGCATAACATACCTTCTTGATTCCCAATCTCCCACTCTTAACTTGATGATATTCCCTCAACATGTATAAATGCTTCTCAGTGCAACAATTCTCAAGACCAATTACAAATAGAAAAAAACAAAATTTATAGAATACAGTGGAGCGTCAGTTATTCGAACTAATTGGGACCAAAATAATTCAGATAATACTGAACAAAATACTGCTACTAGTTACTATTAAATACTAATACAGTACGTCTTCGCTACAACAGACTTTCCTTATATCGGACTTCAAATTAGAAAAACCCCACAACAATGAGGATGGAAATGAGCCATTAGCACAGAAACCCAAACTTTCTAGTGTATGCAATGTTGTTAATACATTGTTTTCATGCATATATTTAATGGGAGAACAAGATGTCGAAAACTTTTATGAAAATTTTAGGCAATTTATTATTACAAAGCAACATCAGTCCTGGACTCGGTTAAAAATAAACAAGTTTTCCCATCACTTCAATCTTCTTCTTCATATCAGTGATTAAAAAGGTTATTTTCCTTTTATGTTACTATATTTTCCATTTTAATTTTAACTGTAAACAACTCTGTAAAAATAAATAAAACAAAAACAATTTAAATCAGGAGGAAAGAATGTGTGGTGATGAACTTACCTTAGGATTATTTAGAATAGGATGATCTCTGACACCAGGGAAAAATACTTTCAGTATATACTCATTGTGATCTAGCGTTGGAATACCAGATGATTCAAGATCAGCTGTTAGATCAGTCATATCAGTCTGAAGCTCAGCAAATGCTAGAACAATAAACATTCAATTTTTAAGAGTAATAAAAACATTCAAACACCATTGAAGCTAAAGTATCAATGGATAAAAAGTATTAAAGAAAAAAATCACCAATCGGATGGCTGCAATATGGTGAAATTAAACACAAATTTTAACAGGCACAACCAGTGGTGTTGTTCAAGTATAGGCGTTATGTGATCCTTTTATCAAATTGCTTGACCAACTGGTGTTCATATAAATTCATAGCGACTATTACGCTGCATTTTAACAGGGTTAGCTAGATCTCATCATTATAAAAATAAAATTATTTTATTAAACTTTTTCTATTTTCCTTCGTGCTTTCATAAAATAAACCATAAAAAACTTATCTTCATAAATTAATTATAAATACTTGATTTATCCATTTTATAAAATACAAAACCCAAACTGACAATACAAACTACCCCAAAAAGGTACAATAATTAACACAATAGATAAACAAATACGTTTACATAACAAAAAATATCTTAGATTTCTTTACAATCAGATTTAACCAACTAGTCCCAACAGATTAAAGATATAACAACAATTATATTTTTAATTCCGATATTACAGTATAGTGCATTTAACAAAGATCTTCTACAACATAAACTTTATAAAATACTCAACAATTATTGATATATTTAACAAAAATTCATATTTCGAAAACCAAAGGAAATAGCAGACTAAGAAAAACAATATTGTTAAGACTAGAAAAACCTAAAATGTTAAAAATTTTCATATAATTATGTGATACATATATAATGCAAAACATGGTGATTACAAGGAAACAGATAAGAAGCTTGAAATATACATAGAAAAACTGAAAATATTCCATACCACTCAATTAAAACAAAATTGTAAAAATCTTCATTCTTACGCATCTTACACAAAAAATGCTTAATGTAAATGATAGAAAACAACAATTTCTACAACTTAATTTATACTGTATAAATATTACAAATTTTATCACCTTTTTAGCTTCTTTGGCCTTAGCATCTACTTACGCGTGTTTCAGTGGATACAAAATCATCAGTGTACTTAAAATATTGAATGAAACTTAAACAATTTTTTATAACATATAAGTTTTATATAGATGACTGTTGCCCATAACAGACAAGTGGAGTGTCAAATTATTTACACTCAATCTGTTAGTTGCAGGGCTAAAATAAATAGTTCTGTTTCTTATCACATGGTTAGCCAATTAAATGACTGAATCATTTAAGAACAGAAGAGGTAGAGGTGTAAAAGACACTAATCAGAGTTATCTCGTCTGAAAGTAATGGATTTCATTACACAGCCAGACCCTGTGGTGAATGAAGTGAAAGTGTCATTTGCAGAGTGGAAAATATATACTTTTCAGAGGGCCTGGCATGCTGATAAGTGTACTTTTCCACTCAGTGAGGAAGGCAATGGTAAACCACCTCACTCCTCGATTTACTTAGTAAAACCTCTACAGGTTTAAACCAGCCTTTTGGCTGATGACCTAAACAACAACATAGATGGTTGAAGATGCAACATATCTTCTGTAGGTTTTAAATATTTTTTAAGTTCCTTTTTATTTTATCAAACATCCTATGTAGGATTTTTAAACAGCCGTATTATTTAAAATTGAAATATATATTTTTCTAACCACCAGAATACGGTAACATAAAACAGATTCCTTATCTACCATGGTAGGAGCAGGAAGTTTTAAATTTTGACTTAAAATAAATTTTAATTTACTGAAAATGTGTACAAGATACACGAAAGCGCTATAAACATTGGTAAGTGTTTTATGTTACCGTATTCTGGTGGTTAGAAAAAATATATATTTCAATTTTTAAGTTCCATATAATATTTTATGTACTCAGATGATGGTGAATTAATCAGAACACGTGTACGCAGATAATAAGGATCAAGGCAGTTGAAAAGGTTAGTGAAAATTATACAAAATTGATTTTAAGCTGCCCAATATATTATTAAGATTTATTTTTGAACTTAAGTTGTGCAATACTTTTCGTTAGGACTAGTTCTACGGAAAACTTTTACGTTTTGGACTCTGTATAAACCCCTCCTCTCCGAGTTCTAATTTAGCCTGTTAATGAACCAATCAATCATTTTCTAAGGGAAACCTAAATACTAAGTTTGGTCGAAATTCTATGAAAACAACAACACAAGAGCATGAACAGACAAATTAACTTACTTCACTAATAAACTCAAGTAGCTCCACTTATTACTGCTACACAAGTGCAAAATCATTGTCCATTTTTAAAAAACTGTGACAAAAACTTTTAAATTATGTAATAAGAATAATAATGTTTATCAAATATTTTACTAGAATTTAAATATAAGTAAATATGATAAAATTTTTTGTAAGAGATCTTAGTGAAATATCTTTTACAGTTGAATGTTGGCTTAGGACAGTACATTTTTCACTGATTACATTTACCGATTTAGACTTTAAAAACAAACATAACACATGCAACCAGGTTAAAAAAAAACTATTAAATTGGAATTTCTAAAATTAAAACATTATGAATTATTTGCACACTAGACCCCAATAAAATGCATTAGCTACACAGAATGATGCATTTGTTTGACTTATAATATAAAACAGTATAGTGACTTAAATTCAACAAAGGACATAAACAATATTTTAGTACGAAAAAACTGTTAATTTTACAACTATTTATTTATGTTATTTCTAATGTTACAGACCAATCAGCATGCATCCATTGAAACGGAAGCAAAACCCCAACAGATAACAGTCGAATAAAAAATTTACCTTGCTTACATTCTGAACGAACATTACTTTCTAAAGTATCCATCTGAATTTGGATGCGTTTATATTCACGTTCAGCCTGCGTTGATTTACGACGATACAAGACGAGGACGATTGCAAATACCAATATTAAGCATATTATTCCAGTTGTTATACCAGCAATAGCTTCAGGAGGAATTGCATATGGATTCATCATTTCATAACGTAAATAACCAATCGGAAATCTTAATTTGCGACCAACACGCACCTGTAAACAATAAAATATTTAATGTTATTCTATAGTTAATTCACATAAAACTAAAAATATGTCTTGGATATCAGAATATCAGTATCAATAATACACACATCTCTCAACAAGTTTTAAAGAAAAAAAACAATAATCACATTTTATTCACCAATACCTTTGAGTATTGATGGTGTATAAACTCTTTTTCAAACTTTAGAAGCAGAACTTTCGCTTTAGGAGAAGCATTATTGTCATGTTAACAATCTGATTCTTTTACAGTCATATGTTGCACTCTATTGGGTTTAAAACCAGCTAGTACTCTGATGGTGTATTGGATTTGGACCAATCAAAATTGGAAAATAACCAAATGAAGAACATTTTGTTAACCCTAGAACTGGCAGTCACATTTTTCTGTGGTGGCAGGCTATTTTTTGTGCTCCATGTAAGCATCGTTTCAAAATTGAAAACAAATACATTACCTTCTTCTGATATGCTTATATTACACATAATTTTGTTCAGAAAATTGTGAACAAATTATTACTATGTCACTGAACAAATAATATTGCCTTATTAAAGTTTTTCTACCCAAAGAAAACAAAAAAAATGAAGATATTTGGAAAAACATTTTTTGAATTTTACCCATAATATATCTAAGTTGGTTTTATTATAATAAAAACTGATATATTCAAAATATGCATTATTTTATTCTGTTTTTATTCATGTATTTGGTTAGTAATGTTTACCAATAAATAAATAAAATATTAACAATAAACTAAATTAGTTTAGTGAGATACACAGACATTCCAGATTATAACCTGCGAAAACAAATCGAATCGCTGTTCAACTCCCGAAAACTTAAAAAAAAATATGTGTTAATATATACTTATAACCTTTTAAAACTACTCATAAACACTCACTTAATAAATAAATTAAACACTATGAAACTAAATAAAACTTACAAAACAAACGAATACAAAAACAACTCCTGAGACAAACTTCGTAATAAAAATACTATAACCTCAAAACTATTCATAAACATGGCGATGTTTAAGATTTACTTAATAAATAAACTGAACGCCAAAAACGTAAATGAAACTTACAAAACAAAAGTAATGCAACATCCGAGTCACATGAAGAAAATCACAACAAACCCCGACGGTAAATGAAGATTATTTTCTACCTGCTTTTTTTGCCTACAGAAAAAATATTACGAGAAATAGCAGACATACATTTGAAAGTAAAAAATCTAAGCTATCAATTGATATCCATATCAAGGGTAATACAACATCATATACATACCACAGTATCGATTACTGTGATCGACTACGTAAACAAGAAGCAAAGAGGTGCTAGTAAACAGTAGGTTATGGTGGAGTGTCTTCTTTGTATTCAGAGTTTATTTCTAAAATGTTGATAGATGATAACAAAATAAATGAATATCTGTTAAATGCAGAATCAGATGAAGAACATGAAAGCAATAGTAATATTGACAATTACATTACACATAAATAAAAGTAGTTTAACCTATTTGTCTTGTTATTCCATGTAGTAATAAATACCCTCCTAAATGATATTTAAGTCCAAATGAGCAGCAGTATGGTTTACAGACATACAGATCAACTTCAAGCCAACTATATACAGTACATATCATCTCGACTACATACAGCTAACACTTAGTATTTATATTTTTTGCATTTTTGACTGTACTGGATTTGCCATTCGGCACATCAGAGTGCTGCGATAATCTATTAACCCTTTCTTACCCAGTGAGGCATAGAAGTCACATTGGAGTGAAATACAAGACATAAACACTTTAATTGTTAGCGACTACTTTTGGTTAAAGAGCGCTGGATGTGAATTGTAATAATTGTCTGTACCCTAGCCAGGAATCGAACCTGAAACCTCCGCTTTGTAGTGTAAGATGCTGACCACTACGCCACGGACGTGACCATTAGTTTCTTTTTAAAGTTAGCTTTAGTCTTAAATATTCGTATTCATTTACTAAAATAAAGTAGCATTTTCTTCGAGTATGTTAAATGTACATACAAGTATATTTTTTAGGCTCTAAATACTGATTTTGTCCATTTTACCAATATTTTTGAATTGTAACCTTTTTTAAGTCTTAAATAATGCTTTGCTACAAATCTAAGCAAGAGAATTTTGTTTAGGAAGCCTGCACATGATTTTTACTTATTCATATTGTTAGGAACTTTGATACCATCAAGCTCAATGTGACATATGTGTCACACTTTTTTGTCACGCCATCAAAAAAAGGTGGAAGGTCTAAAAGTGATTTTATTTCACTTAAATGTCAGTAAAGTGTATGAAATAATATACACATATTTGTTTATGTAAAGTTAATAAATTTGGGATTGAAAGGGTTAATTATCATACGCAGTGGTACACAGTTGTACCAAGCCAACTAGAATGAAAACAAACACACCTGTACACTAGTGTAGCGCAAAGACAGCAGCATATTAAATGGGAATCCTGTGATTCATCCAGTTATTAACCCTCGAAGCGGTACGAGTCGATCTCAGCGACAGATGGGCGTCCGGATAAATGGACCTGTCGCTGTGGTCGACACATACGCGGGCTCGATTTTTGAATCACCAGTTTTACCAACCTATTACATATTGCATATCATTGCAAAGAGAATAGAATACGCTTTCTAGTATTGCGTTTTCTCGTTGCATAGCGTTACTGTGTCAGTCATAATAAGACATCTGATGTGTCATGGCGGTGTTTGTTTACATCTCTGTTGACATGTGTTCGTGTTGATTATCTGTGTGTTTTTGTTACTAAAAATAAGTTTGTTAAGGTTTTTGTAATGTTTGTCAGTTTATGTAGCTTTTGTGACTGTGTTTATGTAAAATTATTTCGATAAACAGTATTTATTTTAGTGTTAATTGTGTCAGTTGTGCTGCCGTTTTTAGGTTAGTGAATTATTTCTACTTATCATTTTTGTTTTTAATTAAATATGTTGCGTGAACTAAGACAGGGTTTAAAAGATTCTTCAATAGAAGAATTACTTCTATTGCGTAGTGATGATGAATCAGATATTGACTTGTCGGTTTTTGTGACTTGCTTTTTTGGTGAGTACCTATATTTACAATTTTCTTAATAATTTCAAAACTATTGTAGGTAAAGTATTAACTCAAAAAGCTCTGTACTCAGAAGAAAATTCTTTATAAAATGCATATCTTGGAATTTTTACAGTACGTATCACAAAAATTGTCCGTTAGCACTAATAAGTCCCATAAATTAAAAAAAAAACTTTTAATGATAAAAAAGTAATTTTTTTTTTGGTTTTTTAAAATAGTACAAAAACTAAAATAAAACTTCAGAATTTCCTAATTAAAATGATATACAACACAAGTAATAATAAATTGTAACTTTGAAAAAAAACAATATTCAAAAGATGACTATTTTTATCTTAATTTTGCATGCCATTTTAGTAAAAACTAATCACCGCTTCGAGGGTTAAACTTAATTCAGGTAAACAGCATAAATCGAATCACTAAACAAAATTTACTTACCACAACAAGAGGTAATCCTGTATCAGTTTTAATATTGTTTTCATCTGAAGGGCCAGGTTGAGTATCAGGAGGTGAACATACGAGTTGAAGTAAAGCTAACGAAGTAACATTGCAAGCTGCAGTACCAATAGTTACATTAATATCAGACTCATCTGTGGCTATATTCAAGTTATCGCCCTGAAAAAACCAAACACACTCAAGTGAATTAAAACACACCGAATAATTATTAAATTTAAAAATCTGGAATGAAACACTCATACAACTTTCTCTTCCCAATGCAAATAATTAACAATAAACCTAAAATTAGTAATAAAACATAAGAAATTAACAAAAAACTAACCTCATAAACATAACCTTATTTTAATCATGAGTGAAAGACACAAAATGAAAATCACTCTTTCACGCTAAACTAGGCTCTGTAGAGAAAAATGCTTTAAATAAAAGTTGTAGATGTTTTTATTTCCTATAAAATTAATTATATACACTTTTGTCATAAAATGCATTCTAAGGCCGAAATCTTTAAAAAATCGATTTTTCACACGTTTTTGTGAGAAAAAAACAGACAATCGCTAATAACTGCTAAACTAAGCGTTATACAAAAAAATGTTACAAATAAAAGTTGTAGGATTTTAAATTCTCTACAACTTTTATTATATAAATTTTTGCGCTATAATACATATTAAAGCCGTAATCTTAAAAAACACTTTTTTTACGTGAAAACATCCTCACCAAGAATTTCAGCAAACATGGCGCCTACCCTATCGTGTAGAGAATATAAAATTGAGTAAACAAGGCGATTTTTAAAAAAAATCGTAGGACCAGTTTTTGAGAAGATTGCAAAAAAGTAAAAAATTACACGAATAAACTACTACTTCCGGTTGACCAATTTTGATGAAAATGTTCGTGTCGGGTCCGGTATTGGTATGTTAACTTAAGTTTCAAGTTCAAAAGATGTTCCGTTCTCGAGATATTTTGTATACACACACACACACACACACAGACAGACACACACACACCAATCGCTAAAAACAGGTTTTTTGGGTTCAGGGGGTCTGAAAATGTGTAGATCCAGTGAAAACTTGATTTTGAAAAATCAACATGAAAACAATACTTTCCTTCCTATATATTCATATAGGCAAGCGAAAGTAAAAATACAGTAAAATACCCAAAGCAATTCCATCAAGAAATGACTACATACAATTATAATTCTTGAAACATTCAAACTTTATGGATGTAACAAACAACAAAATTTAAACATATAGATCAGTCAAGTAAAGTAACAGAAAAGTAGAGAGCTGGTGCAGAAGAGATGTGAGGAAGGAAGCCAGGAACATGGAATAAGGCTAAATGGTAGGCAGTGCTGAATGAAGTTCAATTCACATATCTGAGAACTGTCTTCTTATCAGCAAAAAATTGAAAATAAGTTAAGTGAAAGGGTGCACAAAGGAAGTGGTTTTTTCTAAAGTGTACGATGCTTAGTCAGAGATCAATAAGTTCCTATGTATTAAACGAAAATTATGTATATTTCCACATTTAACCCTTACAAACTGGGACACCCAATATCACTCATTCGTCATCATCTTTCTTTTAACTCAATTATCTTCGCAACTATTCATTATTTTCTAACGGGTTTAGCTTTATTAGATAGAAACTTTTTTCTTCTTTCATTTGATGTATCTTGCATTTTTGTACAATTAAAATTGACGACGTGGTGTCACGCGAAATAAAGAGATTTTTTTGAAAAGCCAGTACTAAAATTTGAATGTGTTTATCCATAACTTTTCAACAAAAAAAGGTATTTGCTTGGGAATGACATCATCAGTTAGCTTGAAATGTAACAATCGAAATCAATAAATTAAAAGTGCCGGCAACAAATTTTATGACCCTAAAATCGAACAAAGTAGGTTAACACTACCCAACTCGCCTATCCCTCGGTTAAACCTTACAATTAGCGTCAAAATAAACGATAACATATTTTGATTTATGCTATCCTGTTTAGAAAAGGATAATACACATTACAACATGTAGAAAAGAGATAGAATTTTCATAGAAGAGGAGTAAATAAAAACTGAAAAGACATCACATTATTTTGAGGCGATTTTATACCCATTTTTTTCATCCACTAAGTTACGTTGTTGAACAAAAAGTGTGATATCTTTTGAATGCGTCTATCAATTTGCAATATCTAAATGTGGTTATTTTAACAATGAATTGCTTTATTTATGTATATAGCTAAACATATGTTTTCGTATTTTTTTAGAGATTTAGTGACACTTTTTCGTAAATTTTAGTAAATTGATATTACTAAAAGAAAGTATTTTTCTTTATTTTCAATTTTTATTCTGGTCGTAAATGAAAACGGATAAATTTGGTTTTAACATTGTTCTAATAACAAATTCATTATAAATAAATGGTAATTTATTTGAAATTTTTAGGAATGAAACTAAATGAAATAAAAGATTTTTCATTAGGCGTAAAATGACAGTCTGCATGATCGTTAAAATCTCCGTTCTCGTCGGATTAAGCAGAAACATGGACAGGTGAAAGGAAGGCAGAGTAGAATGCAGATGGCAAAAATGAAGTTTAAGAGAATTATGCTTGGAAAGACAAGAAGAGATAGAGTGAAAAATGTAATTAGGGAACAACTGGGGATGAGCAAATCTATGATGGTTTGTTCATGTCAGTAAAACTAAAAAATTGGGTTCAGGGGGTCTGAAATGGATCTGAATTGGGTTCAGGGGGTAGATCAATCAAAGGAGAGGGTAGAATACCTAAAGGATGCTGTACTTAGAGATGGAAGAGAAAAATACCAACGTGCAGACCAAGAGTGAAGTGGATGGGTTCAGTTATACAAGGGGAAAATATGTGATGCCAAGAAAGCAATTGAGGAATGATAGTTTAACGAAAGAGAAAGGCGAAAAGAAGTTTTGTGGGGCTTGCCTTGATAAAACTTGAAAAAGGGATAAAGGGGATGATAACTGTATGATTATTATCCTCTCGCTTAAATTATAAGCAGGTAAAAAGTTACCATCAGCTATTTCCTCCAAATTTTTAACAGTACCACTGATTCACAAACAATGCAACCCCAAAGAATTTATCATCCATTAATTTAACAAGTAAGTATACGTCAACTTTTTTTAAATTATAAAATACATACCTCAATTACAAGTAAATCTCCAGTATAAAGTTTAATTTTTTCAGGGAAAACAAAAAATACAGGATCATCAACGTAAAGTAACTGCGATCGAAGATTTTTAAAATGTTTTTCAAGATCCGTAACAGAATCGACATGATCCATGGTGAAACCAATTTTTAAAGATGAACGAAAACCTTGAGTTTTAGTGGTACCAGTCGTAAGATGTTTACCACTTTTAGTTTGATCTAAACTAACCACAGGTGAAGGGCATTCCATTTGGCTAGGGCTAAGGACGACACATTCCTGAAACAAAACAATACAAAAGTCACACAAGTATTCATAACATCCCAGATTTATATAAAATTAACAATTCTACACTTTGCCTATAACAGGCAAGTGAAGCATTAATTTTTACACACAATCTGCTAGTTATAGGGCTACCGAAAATAGTTCTGTTTCTTATCACATAGTCAGCCAATTATAAGACTGAAGCATTTAAGAATAGAAAAGGTAGCGGTGTAAAAAACACTAGTCAGTTATCTCCTCTGAGAGTAATGAATTTCATTATACACCCAAACCTTGTGGTGAATGAAGTGAGGTGTCATTTGCAGGGTAGAAAGTAGATGCTTTTCAGAAGGCCTGGCATGCTGATAAAGCATATGTTTCCACTCAGTGAGGAAGGCATGGTAAACCATCTCATTCCTCATTTTACTTAGTAATGGATCTAGAGGTTTAAACCAGCCTTTCGGCTGATGTCCTAAACAACAACAACAAATTTCACACTAAGTGTAACAACAAAATCCATCACAGGATAATCATGTGAGCATCTGCCATACTTTATTCTGTTTTTCTCTTCAACCAAGTAAAGAACCAACAATAACTGATAATAATAAACTGAAAATGACAAAATTAAATGATTAACTATCACAATTTCTAGTTCCTTTTAAAACAATTACTTTTTTTATCCAATCTGAACAAGCTTATCAAAGTTTTGTTGATTCCCCAGGTAAATACTGAAAAAAATTTTTTGGTTTCCCACTGATAAGAATAACATCACATTCCATTCAATTCTTGATTGCACACAAAGTGTACTTAATTTTACATAACAATAAATATCTATTTCTACTTATTTATAATCACAAAAAGAAAATTTAAGTTGATGTACTCTAGTATACTACATTTCACCACAAATGCCAAACATTAAGCCAAGATAATCTAGACTCCAAATGGTACATCTCATTTGAAGTTAATATTACTGATGTAATTGAAGAATTGAAGAGCTGAGTGGATGAGAAGGTTCTGTACAGTAATTTTCAAAAATTTTGTTTCTGTGATTACTGAAGGTGTTAAGTACTGTCGCCGACTGCCCCCAACATTATCAGCCCCTGCAGACGATCCCAGAACCTGCCGCAGGGTGCGCTACCAGTGTGGAGCAGGCAGTGCTCCCCTCAACCATGAAGTGGACTCACCGGAGCAGGATTTAAGTGGCCACACTGAACTGTGAGTGGCACTCACCATCCAGCTCCCGAACTGGGAAGAACACGAGCCCAGCCGAGACCGGATGTACCATCCCTGGTCGACGATACGGTGGCGGACTCCCATTCCCACACCAGTCAGCCTTCGTCTGCCTGGCCGCCAAAGGAAGCATGTGGGTGCCTGATGGCACCACAGTGAAGATAAGAGTACAGCGCAGGACCGGAGAGAACCGCCTCAGTCAACAACCTACACCGACCCGACACTGCAAGGCTCTGGGGGCCACCACTGTCACACTGCAGTGGAGACCCTGAGAGAGAGCTAGGCCTGAACCCAGTAGCCGAGCCGTCACTCTTTGAGCTTCATTCTCAACACGCTGGCTTGCCGCTTCTGACCATCTACAACGGTCCTTTTCAGGGCCACCAATGTTGCAAGCAAGGTTTTGCCACATGTCATCAGCCCCGATCAGCGACAGTACATACTTAGTTACGTGGATGACATCTACAGTTTTAAGATAATACTATTGGGGGAATTGTGGGGCTATGCACCCAAAATAATTCTGTTTAATTCTGTTTTGTAGTGGACAAAGGTGTTTAGATCACTTGACATCTTCCTTTACCACAATATTACAATCTTATCAACATTATCTTATTTAGAATATTAACACTTAACTGAGGTATAAAACTTCTATGTTCATCAATAATGGATGTTATTAAGAATTTCTTTAAAAAATTCTCTTTTACAAATATTGTCTTGCATTATTAAAATACAATTCATCCATTCCCATAGAATAGTGTACAACACCGATTTTCAGTATTTAAAGTGAAAGTGCTATACGATTACAAAAGTTCCACATAAATGATGAAATTATCTGCCCTTAGGCAAGTCATTTACACCAAATTTCTCCCCAACTTGTTCTGTTTTCAAACACCATCTTAATCTCTTGATAGCTCATAGCCCGTTTTAAATTGTTGGTAAGAAAAATTATATTGAAGTGTAGTATTGAAAAATTATATTGAAGTAGTATTGAAAAGTAAGTTAACAGAACATTTAATTGCATAATATCATTTTTTATGAATGGGAAAAATGTAGGTACCAAAATAAAAAAAAACAAGACAATTCACCAAAATAAACTTAAACCTTTCATTGCATTTTTAACGTACGTTTTCGTTACACAGCACCTTCATCCACTAAGCTCTTCAATTATTAATTTAGTCAACACAAGAAAATTATACCATATAGATTAACACGTTGAGGCCAACCTGCGACTTAAAAGTGTCAAATCGAGTTTTTTCCCAGGACCGACTGACGCCGAAAGACGTCATTGCCCTACTAAGTTTCTATAGCGTTTGTTTGATCGCCAGCACACGGGCAGTGTTAGTAAATGTTGTTCAGGCATTCAGACTGATCCAAGCACTACTACAGTGAAGGTAATCTTTTCTTACCTTCTGGCAGGAATTTCTGAACGGATTTTAAAAGTGTAGTAAATTCACACCTCCAAGTGCAGCGCAATTATATCATTTTAATAAATTAAATAAATCATATATTCCACGATTTTTTCCATTCCTAGTAATGTTTTTTAACCAATGAAAGGTAAGAATAATATATTTTTACATAAAAGTAGTTTAATTATTACTCAAAAGTAATTTCTGTTACTTTGAGAACTTGCGACCTCTATGCATCGAATTTCTTACGTACTGTACATTATACAATCATGAATGTATACGTACTTTTATAATAATGCAACAAATGAAAAAACCGCGTATAAAACCGTACTATATTGCTGTATTTAGATGAATAGATAAACAAATAAGTAAGATCGTTCGCATGGCCAACTGACGCCTTGAGGAATCAAGGGATTCCCTCACTGCAATGGTGTGTCAGCATAGCAGCAAATTCGTGATTCCCGCCTCCGGTGTCAAGGTGTTAACTTTACTAATTCATATAAAACTAGAGAATAAAATACATTTATCCTACTTACAGATTTATTTAAAGGATTTGATGGAGAATCAGAATAAACAAACATTTCTGGTTTCTGTATTATATCAAGATTGGTCCCATGCACTGTGATCATTCTTCCACCAGAAACAAAACTTTTTAACGGTTTAATTTCCATAATTGTCGGATCTTGCTTGTACGTGAAAGGAGGAGTAGTGGATTCAAGTGTACGATTCGCACCATCGATCGACAACACCAGAGAATTAATGGATCGAGCTACTTTAGAACGACTTGTTATACAAGTCAGTCTACTACTAGAAGCCTGTGTAGCGTTAACATGGCAAGGTAATTCATCGAGATATGCAGATATTCGACTTCCAATATTTAAATATTGTCCTGTGATAGCTAATTGGGTTCCACCACTCTGAGGCCCCATTGATGGAGACACACCTTCCACTTGGACATTCTGTAACAAAATACATAAAAAAATATTATTTATTGCATACAGTAGAGAATACTAAGAGTAGAGAATACTACTTTAATTAATACTCCATCATTAAAACTTTCAAAAATATAGACTAACATAAACAAAAATAACATTAACTATGTTTTGACTAAAATTTCATTATATTTTAGTATAAAAATATTGCAACACCTAAGCTTAAATTTGTTTGGATCTGGGTATATTAAATAATAAACAACTTCTTTTAACCTTTTCATGAGCAACTACGAGGGTCATCTGGAAAGTAGTACCCGTTTGGGAATAAAAATCAAAACTAGTAAATATTAGCAAATATTAAAGTTTTAATGAAAAGAATATACATTTTTCTACTTCTTTACATAATCTCCATGCAAATTTAAGCATTTATCATAAAGTATGACGAGGTTGTGTATTTTAGCTTCATATTCCTCCGCTGCCAGTGTATTAAGATACATAGTAAAGATATATACCGTAAAGATATTCACTTTCGAATATCTTTACGGCAAAAAAGTCTTTGAGTTTAGTAAAGAGATGAAAATCTGAAGTAGCCAAGTCTGGGCTACAGGGTAAATGGTTGAAAGTTTCCCACTTGAATTTTTGCACAAGTTGTTGTGTTATCCCAGCCGTATGAGGTCTGAAATTGTCATGGAGGAGGACAACGCCACTAGACAACAGACCCCCTTTCACAAATTTTTTACTTTCTCTTGCCTATATGAATATAAAGGAAGGAAAGTATTGTTTTCATGTCGATTTTTCGAAATCGAGTTTTCACCGGATCTACACGTTTTCAGACCCCCTGAACCAAAAAAACATGTTTTTAGCGATTGGTCTGTGTGTGTGAACAGAATATCTCAAGAACGGAACATCGTACGAACTTTAAACTTGAAACTTAAGTTACAAACCACTACTGGACCCGACACGAACATTTTCATCAAAATCGGTCAACCGGAAGTAGTAGTTTATTCATGTAATTTTTCACTTTTTTGCGATTTTCTCAAAAACTGGTCCTACGATTTTTTTAAAAATCGCCTCATTTACTTAGTTTTTTATGCTCTACAAGATATGGTTGGCGCCATGTTTGCTGAAATTTTTGGTGAGGCTGTTTTCATGTAAAAACATTGTTTTTTTAAGATTACGGCTTTATTATGCATTTTACCGCAAAAATGTACACAATTAAAGTTGTAGAAAATTTAAAATTCTACAACTTTTATTTTAAACATTTTTTTGTATAATGCTTAGTTTAGCAGTAATTAGCAATTTTCTGTTTTTTCCTCACGAAAACCTGTAAAAAATCGATTTTTTAAAGATTTCAGCCTTAGTATGCATTTTACGACTAAAGTGTATATAATCAAATTCATAGAAAATTAAAAGATCTACAACTTTTATTTAAAGCATTTTTTTGTACAGAGCCTAGTTAGGCATGAAAGAGCGATTTTCCGTATTTTTAAGCCAAACTGAGGTTGATTTTCATTTTGCGTCTTTCATTATATGATTAAATTAGGTTATGTTTACTGTTAATTATTTGCATTGGCAAGAGAAAGTTGTGTGAATGTTTAACACCAGATTTTTTTTTATTTTACAATAATGTAAATAAAGTATAAATAAATATTAAGTACCAAAATGTAAATAGAGTTTGGTTTGAACCTCTCAAAGCTTTACTAAGTAAAACAAGGAGTAAGGTGGTTTACCATTGCCTTCCTCAACAAAACCCTTAGTAAATTACAAAATTGAATACAACAAGAATTGAAGTAAACATCAGCCAAGAAAAATCACAAATATGAATTATTAAAAATATATACACTTTCATAAAAATAAAAAGCCATAAATATATTTGTACCTTATAACTGAAATGTACAGAAGATTCAGTGTAACCAGCTTGATTTCCAATTACAACAGCAGCTACTTTTTCATTAGGCGATGATCCAGTTTGGCAAACAATTCTGACTGACACTTCATACTCAACCAATGTGCAAGGCGTCTCTCCGATATGTATTTTTCCTCTAACATCATCTTCTTTCAACCCTAAATTGCTACCTTCAATCGTAACTAGAGTACCACCTTCAACAGGTCCACTTAATGGTTTTATCTGAAAAAACAAAAATACTTTAAATTCCTACCGATTCTTTTGTTCATACAAAATTAAATACACAACACACAGCTCAAAACTTTTCTACATATCAGTGAATAGTTATCGAAGCATTGATCAATTTTACTGGATAATACAAAGATGGATAGACCACAAAACACTAACAAACGTGTATATACAACAGAATCTGGTAATGAAAACGTTTCATTTTATTATTTTAATCATTCTCCACTGGATGTTATTACCAGTGAACTTCCATTAAATTCATTGCCATCATGTGGAATTATTATTTAGTTGATAAAATCATTAATTAGATTAATTTCATCAGTAGTTATCATTCATTTCATCAGAAGTATCATCAGCCATATTATTTAAAATTTGAAATATATATTTCTCAACCACCAGAATAGGGTAGCAGTAAACACTTACCAATGTTTCGAACGCTTTCATGTATCTTGTACACATTTTCAGTAAATTAAAATTTAAAATATTTTTTACATCAGCATTTCAAATTCCTACTTCAATGGCAGATAAGGAATGCCATGATAGATTCCTTATCTGCCATGGAGGAGTTGTTTTGGTCAACAGCAGAAAGGCTGGTATGAACCTTTAAAGGTTTCACTAAGTAAAACTAGGATTGAGGTGGTTTACTATTGCCTTCCTCACTGAGTGGAAAAGAATGCTTATCAGCATGCCAGACCCTCCAAAAAGCACCTACTTTCCACCCTGCAAATGACACCTTTACTTCATTTACCACAGGGTCTGGCTGTGTAATGAAATTTATAACTTTCAGACGAGATAACTCTGATTAGTGTATTTTGCACCTCTACCTCTTCAGTTCTTAAATAGTGGTAGCACCACAATTTTAGTTAAAGGGTAGAGGGCACCGCGGTCGCTTGTATTGTAACCGCTGACCGCACACTCGTTCACCAGTACGCACCGGAGACAGTCGGTCCGCTACGCTTTATAGATCACAATGCCTATACACGCACCCAGAAAACGACACACAAACAGGAAGTTTCCAGAGAAGAAATCGCTCCTTGGAAGAAGTCAGCAGTGTAGTGGATATACCTATCCCTTATTCCTGTCTTTCCCCTTTTACCCCCCACTCATCACGAGTACTATTCACGCTGGAAAGAGGCTGCTTGATTTTGTACTTCAAAATGAAGCAGCTCACAATGCAAAATTGCGGGGCGACGTGAAAAATTCCTATCTATACCTACTACTAGCAATTGACACGTGTGCATTGCACACAAATATATTAAAAACATGCACATACATAAAATAACAGTAGTAAAATGTGTTTGTAGATGTTTGAAGGCCCAAGGATAAAATAGACGAAGAAAGAAATATCTTCCATCTCAAAATCCGGATACTACGGGCTAACAGTTGAGTGTAAAGGGATGACCTTCCTTTATTTCATAGAAAAGAGAGAAAGATATAGATAGCACTGTAGTTGTACCAACTCAAAATATGAAATATTTGAAAAGTTCTCTGTCTAGAACATAGTTGAAGCCATGAAAAAGAAGTTGACCACTTTGCTCTTTTCATAGTTTGGTTATAAGTACACTAAATGCATTTTATTATACATCAAATGAAAGAGCATTTCAAGGCAAGTAATTTGATATACATACAGGCTATATAGCTATATAAATGCGCAAGCTATACCACCTTAAATACAGTAACTACCGCACCAACTACAGTCGGCTCCCACATTTATAGAGTTAAAGCTGTGTAAATTTCTATTTTTATTGTAATAACCAATATTTTTAACAAATATACACACCATATCAATGCGTGGTTTCGGACATTCGTTGACAGGAAAATGTTGACATGATCCAGCAAAGCTGCATGTATTCGCACACCATGTACATTGATATTTAGCATGTCTCGTGACACAAAGTGAGCAATCAGGGTGTTCACGATGTGAACCAAGAATATCACACTTATACAAAATAACACCGATAGTATCAACATGGTGGTTGCGATTCCAGACGATAGTGACTGCAGCTTCATATTCCCCTGTATTAGCTTCATAAGAATACTGAAAAAGAAAACAAGCTTAGTTAGTTTTTATATAACTGAATATAATGTTATATAACAACACCAAAATAATAATTCTATTTCATACTTACTCAAACTAGTTAATATAAAACTAATAAACAGTTTTCTTTAGTGATATAGCCCCCCTCCACTAATTATGCAGTCACCCACTGCCATTAGCATTAATTTTATAGTCACATACAGAGTTGTTGTAACAACTTAAATCTAACTTAACCTTATTTACAACTTAACAGTATTTTATTATTTTACAATTTAAAAAATCTGGTGTGAAACACTCACACAACTTTCTCTTGCCAATGCAAATAATTAACAATAAAACTAACATTAGTATTAAAACATTAGAAATGAACAAAAACTAACCTCAAAAACATAACCTTATTTTAATCATGAGTGAATGACGCAAAATGACAATCGAACTCAGTTTGGCTTAAAAATACGGAAAATCACGCTTTCACGCTAAACTAGGCTCTGTAGAGAAAAATGCTCTAAACAAAAGTTGTAGATCTTTTAATTTTCTATAAATTTAATTATATACACTTTTGTCGTAAAATGCATACTAAGACCGAAATGTTAAAAAAATCGATTTTTCTCACGTTTTCGTGAGAAAAAAAACAGAAAATCGCAAATTACCGCTAAACTAAGCGTTATACAAAAAAATGTTTGAAACAGAAGTTGTAGGTTTTTAAATTCTCTACAACTTTTATTATATAAGTTTTTGGGCTAAAATTTATATTAAAGCCGTAATCTTAAAAAAACAACGTTTTTACGTGAAAACAGCCTCACCGAGAATTTCAGCAAACATGACGCCTACCCTATCTTGTAGAAAATAAAAAATTGAGTAAAATAGGCGATTTTAAAAAAAATCGTAGGACCAGTTTTTGAGAAAATCGCAAAAAACTGAAAAATTATACGAATAAACTACTACTTCCAATTGACCGATTTTGATGAAAATGTTCATGTCGCGTCCGGTAGTGGTATGTAACTTAAGTTTCAAGTTTCAAGTTCGTACGATGTTCCGTTCTTGAGATATTCTGTTCACACACAGACACACACACACACACACACAGACACACACACACACACACACACACACACAGACCAATCGCTAAAAACATGTTTTTTGGGTTCAGGGGGTCTGAAAACGTATAGATCCGGTGAAAACTCGATTTCGAAAAATCGACATGAAAACAATACTTTCCTTCCTATATATTTATATAGGCAAGAGAAAGTAAAAAACAGCCGGTCGCATTGGCATAGTTGGTAACATACTCGCCTCTCATCATGCGATCTTGGGTTCGAATCCCATTCAGGCACGGCATATTTTCATACGTTACAAAAAAAATCATTCCATCCCTTCACTGTCAGCATTAGCAGTAATTGCAGAACAGTCAGACATTAAACCAAAAAAAAGAACTTGGAAGATATGGTTTGCTCTGCTTGTGCTGTTTTCCCTACTGTTCATCCAGCTGTTAATTATTGTTGGAGGCTCTGCTCCAGCTACCACAAAAACGCAGTTAGAAGGGGAATTCTTCCCCAGTCTTCAGTTGGCGCAGCTGCATATGAATTTTTTTACTATGTTGTTCTGTTGAAGTAACTTTTATACATGCACGACTTAAATGTAACTAAATCCATATTTATTTGAATATACCGTGCACCTTTCTTGAACGAAATCAATCCGTTAAAACTAATGTGCGTGTTATAATAGAAAAAAATAAAAATAAATAGCCTTTTAGTAGTAACATATCGTACGTTTAGAGATAGTAAATGTTGCCAGCATTCCTTCGCTTGGATTTCACCAGCGTTAGTTTCAAAAAGCTTTCTGCAATGCGGTATTTCTAATGCACTCGATGGCTCAGAAGACGACACTCTTTGGGACATAAATGCAAATGCGGTTTCTGACAGCGACGACAGATAGTAACTTTATAAAGTTGAGCAGTTGTTTTAGTTTATTGCGATATGTACAGTGAGAATGTACCTATTCTCGCTAGTGAATTATTCAAAGTTATGAAGATTTTTCAATGTGTAGAAATACATTGCTAAGTTTTCATTTTTATTTTACTTTTAGTTTTAATTTTTTCTGAAAGTACCTTCGAAAATCAGGTGCGCGGTATATTCAAGAAAGTATGGTATTATTTATGTTATTCATATTAAGTTATTTGTACTTACAGTTGTTTTATCGCAAATGACTAATCTGCTAGACTCAACTCTTGCTGTGATCATCATCTTAGCACCTTCAATGTTGACAATGCATTGAAATCCAGTGTGACCAACCTGAGGGTGTGGTAAATTTTCTACTTCTAGTACAATTTCTTTAGGTACACTATTTGGAAGGAGAATCTTTTGTTCTGGGTCTCGAAAACGTGGACATCCACCTATTCCATGATTATGTAAATGAGCTGGATTCTTTAACAAAAAACAAACAAATAAAATATAACAACGTTATTAAAAATAAAACACGTATTATACAATAATAGCCAATAAAAAAAATTTTTTCACTCTAATATTGCAAAGAATAACGCCCTCCAAAATTTTATTTAGCAATCGTTAAGTCATTAATTACTTTTAAATGTATATTGTTTTTATTTTTTGAATGTAATGGATGATATTGTACCTGCTTTCATTTCCGAAATATGTTAACTAAACTCCCGATTAACAATCACCCACTTATTTGTCCTTCTGTTTTATCTGTCAAGACACAACAACTACCTGTCTAAAAACGTTAGAATAAGTTAAGTAACGAGGGTGCGGCATACACAAGTAAATACGGTACTTATTTATTATATTTTTAATATAAAATTGACACTGAAGCTACAATAAATTTCATACTAATAAACAAAAATTATCAATACACATACAATACACAAATAACTAGAAATACTTACATTTTCACCACTAATTATTGTTCGCTGGCAAGAAGATGTGTTGTGAGTGCATTTATTTTCATATACACACCAGTTACATGCCCACTGAGATCCAACACACTCTATGCACTTTGTGTGAGCTGAGCAATCATAATATGCAAAATTACGAGAAACAAAATCTTTATTAGTTTCTGATGAGCGAACAGACAGTGGAACCAATATATGATCTTGTCCAGGTGAGATTGCAGGACGAGATGCGATGCTAGGAGTCGGGCAAGATAGACCAGTTGTAGTAAGAGCAGCATCTATAGGATCAGCACCACCGAACACACAACGATATTTGGCACCTGATGGCAATTCTGGTAATGTACGGATCGTTAGCTGAACCTGTAAAACAAAATTAATTCACCACTTACATTAGAATCTTCTCGATTACATTACAAAAATAAAGGTACTTATACAAACATAACTTATCTTAACATTTCAGACAGCTCCTCAATTCACTAAAAGGAATATAAGTTACAAGGACAGCTGGTGTCTAATCCACTACCTGAAAGCTACATTAAATAATTTATTTTATTTTATGATGAGTCATAAACCCAATTTTTGGTCGTTAATATTGTTTGTCCATAACTTGATGGCCTCCGGTAGAGAGGAGCAATATACAGATTGTAAAACCATTTCAGAAAACATATCTAATTTTTTTTTAAGTAACTGAAACTTGTCGGAAATAACATATTTTTATAAAACAAATTATTTCGCATGTTTTATGTTCTATAAAATTATTTCAAAAAACGCTAGCTTAATGAGATTATATATAATATAAAGTAAACGTTTTGTTTTTGAAGAAAATAGCGTATTTTTTAAATACATCGTCATCCTTCAACTGTATTACATAATTCTTTCACTAAAAATTAATTAAAAATTTTTTCTTTATTTTATTTCCTAAATGTGTAATCTTTAAAGATAGAAAAGTTTCTCACATGCTGACTTTTTTATGTCGTGTTTTGCGATTTTATAAAAATGTTTTATGAAAATACCTCGTAACTTAAAAAGTAATGATTTTCGGTTAAATTTTATTGCATCATTATTTTCCATACTTATTACAGAACAAACCTGCCAAATATTACGTTAATCCGTGCAGTAGTTGTTGAACAATGATGATGTTTTTGAAAAAATACACTCTTTTCTTCAAAAACAAAACTTTTACTAAATTATACATTTTCTCATTAAGCTTGTGATTTTCCAAACAATTTTATTGAACAAAAAACATGGAAAATACTTTGTTTTACAAAAATATGCTATTTCTGACTAGTTTCAGTTACTTAAAAAATTAGGTATGTTTTCTGAAATGGTTTTACAATCCGCATATCGCTCCTCTCTGCCAGAGGCCATCAAGGTATAGACAAACAGTAATTAAGTATTCTGAAGTATTTCAAAACCACACAGGCAATACCAGTATCAAAACTGGGTGACATGTCTTGCAATTCAAAATTTGTCTATCTTCCATTTTTACTGGGTACAAAATTTACGAGATTTACATAACGCTTATATTAGTTGAAACCATGCTTATGTTACCATCAATTTCAATATAGTCATTAAACATTTTTAGAGCAATAATATATATCAACATGTATACACTATGTATAATATTGAAATATACTATACTAACCTTTTCAACTAGGTTTTATTTATGTAATTTATTGATCAATTATAAAAAAATTACTCAAATATAATTCAGTGAACTATAATATAGTGATGAAGTACTAGTAGTAGAATCTAGCGAAACTTATGATAGCCCTAACTAATCAGTGCTAACTATAAAAAAGTAATTGATAAAATATGGGTACAAAATCTGTAACTTAAAAACATTATTTTAAAGTTCGAATTCTTTTGATGAAAATAAGATATGGACTTTTTAACAAATATATATTGTTTTTCTTCAAATTTAATAATTTTACTTCTTCAATAACTCACATTCCTTATCTCTAAATTAATTTCATTTGGTAAAATTTTACGACAAATCTTTAGTTTAGTGTTGAGGGTACATCAGACAACAGATTATATTGAAAGATTTGGTTTGGAATCACTCATTTTTATCAAATGGACAAAGTAAGTAACCAGTGATACATACCGTTGTCATCTGATTGATTGGTATCCGATCAGGAAGTATCTGTTCGAAGTCTATGCACTGTTGTCCTGTACCTAATGATAACCAACGAGGCGAGCTATGACTAGCTTTTTGGCAAGCACTTCGAATTGTACACCTTCACAATTAAAACAAAGACAAAACCCAATTAACATCAAATAACACAATAGTCGACCATTTACACAGATGCTTGCACGCAGCTTTGGAATACTACGTACCGAGTATGCATACAAGAGTATTGGTTAGTGTGAGTCACAAGCCAGATACTTGGAATGTTACGCATCGAGACTGTTTGCAAAACACTTGGAGCACATGATTAGCCAGTCACAACTGTTTTTTGAATAGTTTAATATGGCACGTTCTTATTACTCAGCCATCATTTATGGATAATTTTTATTTTATTTTAATATCTAAGTTTTGCTAAATTTTTGGGTTGTATTTTTGTATTTTGTATTTTTGTGTTGTATCGTCTATAATTATGGATACTCGATACTGGAATAAAGAATTCATGTCTGAGTTTATAGACTTGTACAGATGCCATCAAAGTTTATGGAAAGTTGAGAATTGGGAGCAAAAATGCAATGGCCATAGCAAATGTCCTTTTTTTTACAACTCAATAAACTCATATTTTACATGGTACAAATTATTTGTGACCAACTTAAACGAAACACTTAAATAAGTTAAACACATACTTAAAAATACCAACGAAAGATTTCCATAACCAATTGATTTCACCAAATACATAGCACACCCCTAAACCTTTTAGTATTTCTAACCAGTTAGAATTCTTAACACTCATACTTGAAACGTACAAAATTAGGTGTTCTCGCCCACAAATGAACAAACAAGTATTTTCCGTATTTAGAGCAAGAGTCTTACACGTGGTATTTTAACACATAAGTGGGGAACATCAACTTAGAATGTGGTGTTTCAAACACGCAAGTAAGTATGTAACACTCCAAGATCGCGTACTAAATGTCTGTGTAAATGGCCAGCTAATAACAATAAAATTATTCTTAAATACAAATGCTATTTTTAAAATAAAAGCACTGCAAAATCAAGCATCACAAAATCATACTTTTTATAACTCTTGATACAATTTCAACTGAAAACTTCAAAACAAACCATTAAAGCTACAGTAATTTTTTTGTTTTACATAATTAATAAACTCACATGCCTATCAATTTATAAGTTTCATTTTCAACTGGTTCAGCAAAATGAATGGATATTGAATTTTAAGGGAGAATGAGGTGAAAATTTATTATGCTGCTGAGATTCTAACTAATCAATAAAATAAATTATAAACACAAACAGCCAGTTATATTTCAATTTTGTCAGTTATTTTTCAATCAAAAAGACTATTTACAAAACTAATGACTTTTTTACTAACCTTCGTTCAAGAGAACACCATCCACAATATGGATCTTTTGATTCAAGACACGCAGAACAATTACTATAACTACTACAATGTTCAACAGCTACTTTTAAGACCTGAAAAAACATACAATAAACTCAATTATTCTATTGTAACTACAGGTTAACTTTTTTTTAAATTCTACTGTACAGATTAACTTCTTTTTAATTTCAGAAAACATGTAAACAAAGACATTACAGAAACACTAGAAAATAACATGGCTAGCGATTTTCTCCAGATAAACATATACTTCATACAGGAAATAAAAATTTCACTTGAAAAAAATGTTTGTAATTATCATCAATTGTGTCCTTTTAATTAAGAATACTGTTGAAAAATACTCAAAATTCTCTTTCTGTATACATAATAACATAAAATTTCTTCATCTATACTTTAATAACGAACTAGAGACTGCAGATGAAAGCGGAGCATAGTGACCTAGATCACAGCACAGAGCCAATTGACTTTTGTTCATCGTATCCTGCGTTGTCACGTTGTGGTCCCGCTGTGGATGATAGCCTAACAAAAAGTCAGCTGGAGTTCAGAGAAACAGAGTGTGCCTAACCGAAGGGGCAACCTCACATCCGACCATGGCTGTTATTGGCTAGATCTCATCTGCAGTCTTTAGTTCGTTAGCATATAGCAACAAAATCAAATGTTAACGATCAACAATTTGTATCTTAATAGTCTAGATCAAAACAAAGCATAAATATGAAACTTCACTTGAGCTGAAATAAAAATCAACTAATCAATACAAGAAAAATTAAAAGTCAAAAGATAGATAATTTCATAAAACAAAGATTAATTAAATTAGCTAAAGTTACCAAATTTTAATAATTAACTACTGCCAAAATTTTGACAAGATAGCAATTGTTCCTGTACTGTGCTCTGGCTTATTACTAGCCTTACAGGGGTGTACTAAACAAACTGGTTAATATTGATTAAAAGGTTTTCTAGGTCACTTTAACATACTAAAGCCAATTTTCAGAATTACATCTCTTCAGAAGATGCAAAACAATATTTATTGCCTAAAGGTGGTTACCTCATTTCTATCCCATAAGAAAAAGAGGTCTAAAGTCTCAACACTTCATTTTTTTGTATGCATAATGTACAGAATATGCATACCACATTTTTAGAACTGTAATTCTCTATAAAGGGGTACAAATAACATATACTGCTTTAGGCCACTCACCACTTTTTCAACCACAGGTACAAGTGGTTGAAATTCAAATGTTTTAGTTTTTTATGTCCAAACCCGTGAAGACAAAATTTGGCAAATTTTTAGCTCTCTACATGATGAGAAATTAGAAAATTAACAATGACTGAGCAAGCCAGCACCAAGGACTTTAGCATTTATATATGATAAAGATACAATAATAATTGAGTAGAAAATACCTTTGATGTTGTAAGAGCATATAAGAATTCCCCGCTAGGTGCTATCACTGAATCAGGTAAGACCATCTTTCCTGGATCAGCCACTGTCTCTTCATATTCCAATGCCAAATTAGGACCTGATACTAAAATCTAAAAACAGAAAAGAAAAACTCATTACATATCATTTAACAATTTTAATCTATACAATAATTTAAAATTTTTTAAAACACATTGAGGATGGCTGATGCAAATAGTGTCACGTACCCTTATTATGTTTCTATAGCTTTTATTCAAAGCGTCAATAAGCAAAAATCATTGAGTTTGAAGTTCCAACAGTTTTAACTGAAAGTGGTCCAAAACTGGAAGTCAAGAAATAAAAGTCAGAAACTACAAAAGCTAGCAACAAATGGTTTTCACATTCGTAATCTACACAAAAAGTTAGTGGGCCAGTATTGGATTTGAAGTTTTTGTTTCAACTGGAAGTCAAGAAATTACAATCAGAATTAGAAATCAAAAATAGCGACACTCGATTCCTCTTAACCCATTGACCTACGAATTGTTTTGTACTCTTGGTGGCCTTACAGTTGGATTTCATTTTGCATAAAATGACACTATATTGTAAATACACAATATTTTTTTTTTTTTTTGTTTAACCAGTTCTCTTAATTTTTTTCATTTTTTAAGAATTTAGTAACCATTTAGACCAAAGAATTACTTTTATTGTCTTTGAAATATTTTTTTTCTACAAATTTTTAAACAATTTTTTTTCTATTAAATGAATTTTTTTTAAGTTCTTTTAATTGTTACTTAAAAATTTATAATTTTCTATAAAACAGTATATAAGGGCCATCTAGAGAATTCTTTTTTCTACAAAACTATTTCAAATTTTTAAAAATTTGTTAATATAAAAAAAGTTATGCCCTATTTTTTAATCACCAGTCATTGCCGTTTTCACTTATTTACACTACAATATCCTGTCAGTAATGAAATTAATATTTTAACATGCAGAGAATTTATTTAATAGTTAAAAATTATTGAATTAATAAAATTGAATATGAATGACTTGATATAAAATACGATAAATAACTTCAAAACTCTGAACAAACACGCACTTACAGAACATAAACAAACGCCATTTTTCAACACATGGTATAGGTTATTTTGATCATGAAATTATAACTGAACGCATGTACGCACTCTATTGGTAAATATATGTAAATAAAGCAAAAATTATGTAGTTTTTGTTAGTGCTGCTACATCAAGACGTTTTTAAAAACTACATAGACAGGACTAAATAAAGTACGAGGGCGTTGAATCACCGTCATTGTATACAACGGCACGAATATGGTGGACGGCGTTTCACCATCATTACATGGCAATGGGTTAAAGAGTAGATACAGATATTACTAACGGTTTTAGCCATATGTCAAAAAAAGCCTTTTTAAAAATTTCCACCAGCCATTAGATGTGTCATCTCATGAAAGGGATTTTTATTACGTAATTAATCGTATATTTATATTTAATATATGTTTTATATTACTTAATTGTCTACCATAATTGGTTGAGTGACAATTGCAGACAATTAGATTCAATATAAGTAAATAGATAAATCAATATTGACCAGCAGTCAGGCATTTCAATATAATAAGAAAGGCTTGATAAAACGTCACCCCTTATTTTACGTAATAAAATTTCTACTGTTATTAACCGACCTTTAAAATGTTAACTTAAAAACAAACGATTTCAAAAAAATTACGCTTACAAATATTATCAAATTATTCATCATTTGATTATAATTGTTCCCATAAAATTACCTTTTTTATATGACCCGTTGAAGTTCCGAGAAATATTACAGTATGTCTTTCAGTTGTCGCTGAAGTCACCGATGTAACTAAATGATTAGGAAAATCTATAGCTGATGTTGTACTAATTGGAGCTACTCCAGAAATTTTCAGTCCAACTTCACAGAAGTTCAAAATATTTCCAGTAGTCTGGAAAAAAAAATATCAGAATAACAACATACAAATACTATATAATTCATCAGATCACTTATTACTACACACTACTATACACAAGAAATATACCTTTTAAGATTACTAACAATTTTTAACTAGTTTCAAATTTCACCTAATACAGGGTTATTCTACATGATGGACCCAATTTTATAAATTTGTATTTATTTAAGTATAAATTCAAAATGAATAATGAATACACAATTAATAAGAAGAAGTTTCAAAGTATTTTTTACACAATTATAAATGTTCAATGTGTCCCCCTTGTGCTGCACGGCAAACATCTAATCGAAAGCCAAAATCGTCCTACACACGAGAAAGCATTTCTCCCGTTACTGAGTGCACCGCAGCAGTGATACAGTTCCGCAGATCGACCAGAGTTATAGGTGGAGGCAGGATGTAAACAGCTTCCTTGACATAACCCCAAAAGAAATAGTCACATGAGATCAGGAGATTTCAGTGGCCAGTAGTGTAGAGCCAGGTCTTGATTTCCCCTGCGTCCTATCCAGCGCAGAGGAAAGGACTGATTCAAAAAGTTTCGGACATCAAGGTGCCAATGGGGCAGAGCTCCATCTTGTTGGAAAATGAAGTCCTGTGAATCTTTGATAACTTGAGGGAACAGCTATTGTTCCAACATGTCCAGGTATGTCATTCCAGTCACAGTTCCGTGAAAAAAAAATGGTCCATAAACCTTTGTACGAGATAAGGCCAGAACATGTTTATCTTTGGCGAGTCTCTTTCATGTTCCAATGCAATGGCGGCTAGCAGCCCACTGACGCGAGAATTCCAGGGGCCGTGTCTGCAACTACCGCCGCCCAATTCAGGGGCCGATCTGCAGAACTGTATCACTGCTGCGGTGCACTCAGTAACAGGAGAAATGCTTTCTCGTGTGTAGGGCGAGTTTGGCTTTCGTTTACATGTTTGCAGTGCAGCACAAGGGGAACACATTGAACATTTATAAGTGTGTAAAAAAAACTGTGAAACTTCCTCTTTCTAATTGTGTATTCATTGTTCATTTTGAATTTATGCTTAAATAAATACGAATTTATAAAATTGGGTCCATCATAGAATAACTCTGTACATTCCTAATCTACACATACATTACATTAATAACAGATGTACCTCAATTTCCATATTAAAAAATCCAGCAAAATTAACTGTTTAACAAATTTCATACAAACTATAATAGAAACATTTAAACTATAGAACGCACGAAAATGGTCCGATGGCAACTACATAGATGAAACGCTTCCACTCACCCCCACACACCCTGCTACGTTGCCTTGTACAGCAGTCAGCGAGCAATTCATTATTATACTGTCTCTGTGCTTCCTTCAGTTGGTCATTAAGTGTAGTTTGAGTCAGATATTTGCTAACTATCATTATTGTTATTTAAGTTTGTAGAAATTTTAAAATGTAACAAAGTATCATGTAATTATCTTTTTATTTATTTTTTTTAAATCCCTAATGTGTGTACGTTGCAAACTGTTCAATTCAGAACAATAAGCAACCCCATGACCCAATGAGATGAGGATGATGTGTATGACGTGTAAATGAGGTGTAGTCTTGTGCAGACTCAGGTCAACCATTCCTGAGAGAGTATAGTTAATTGAACCCCAACCATCAAAGTACACCGGTAGCTACTGCCTAGCATTCAAATCCGTATAAAAGTAACTATCTTTACTAGGATTTGAACCAGGAACCTTCGTCTCAAAAATCAGCTGTTAAACAGCTGATTATGGTGACTACTTTACCTCTAGACCAACCAGGTAATTATCTAATGTCATATTTGTGTTTCTGGGCAATAAATAAAACCCTGTTCCAGTGATATTTTCAAAACAAAAACTGCATAGTGCAGTGTGAATGTTTCGTGTTAGTTCTAAAAATAGCTTCTTGGAGTGAGAATATTAGACCGACAGAGTGCGAACGAATGGATCACCGAGTTGGGTAAATTATGGAGTCAATCTTATGTTTTTAGCCACATTTTAAAGTCAAATAACTATTTTTTTTCCTTAGTAACCTATGATAAATAAAATATGAAATTAAAAGCTAAAATCCTGTATTTTATAACGAAAAAATAAAAAAATGTATGTCGTCGATTTCAAAAAAAAGTTATTCGTTGTCAAACACAAAAACATCGTAAAATTTAGGTTGCCTAACTTTGTGAGCGTGCAACTGACCTAAAGGTCACACCATAATAACAACAATTATGTAGGAATAAAATATGATTCATTAGGAACCCAAAGTATTTTTTTTCGGATATTTTTGATTAAAAAAAACCTAAGACAGATAGTTAGGGAGACGTCTAAAAATTCTTGCCGACTGGAATAAATGTGCAGGCAGCGATCTGGCAACAATGCTTCAACTACCATCGGACCATTTTCGTGCATTCTGTAATAGGGTTTTAAATTTTTTTAAATTATAGCTAGTTCCCACATTGTAAAACTAGAAATTCCGCCTGTGCTGAGTATATTCCTAGCCTCAGAAGGGAGCATTAAATAAACCGGTTAATAGCTTGTCCCAGTCTCATTCTACTTTTTTCTCTATGTATCATATTAAGAACTACCACCAATCTTCAAAATTAGCTCTCTGAGAAGGTACAGAAGTAATGTTTGTTGTTTTAGGGGACAACTGTTTTTCTACCCCTTAGAACCTGAGGTCAAAATTTGAATGTTTTACTTATCCTAGATCAATTGGAGAATACTTTTGCTGATGCCCTTAGGATAGTAAATCGGTATTCAACCCAAGTGGTCAAAATACAAATAATAGTTCTGTACAAGTGACTGAAGATAATGATAATGCATCTTCTGAAGGAATTTTTAAAAAATTAGTTACAATTTTTAACATTTTATACAGATTGACAATGGTGGATGCACTAAAACATGAAATTTGAAGAAAATAAAATCACAGAATAAAAAAATTTATAGCAGCTATAAAAGGTTAGTAAAAATTATAGTATTTTTACAATAGGATAAATTTTAGGCTTCAAGAAATATTTATCTGAAAACAAAAATGCCAAATTTTTCTGTTCAACTTCTAAGGAACACATTTGCCAAATTTCAGCTCTATACGTGATTAGGAAATCGGAGAATTAGTGATTAGCCAATCAATGAGGGGTTTTGCGTTTATAAATAGAAGATAAAAGTTTGAAAAAAATTTAGGAAAGTACCTTACTAATTTATTAAATCATTAAAAATTCCATTTATCTCTTCTAGTTTACAAGATGTAACAGAACCCAGCTAAATGAACAGTTCATATACATCATCAAGATGCAAATTATGAAAGAAGTATATAAACTGTCATGTATGCATAAATTTTTCCCCCTATATTTACAAAAATCATTAAAATACAAATTAATTTCCTTATTTATAACTTAAAAATTTAAAACTGTTAATTTTTACTCATGGTGGAAAAATTAATCTAACTCAACTACAGTTTCCCTTGTTCAAGGGTAGATCAATTTATTGCTTCTTTGTTTATTTCTCCTAATGGAACTAATCAATTAGATTAATTAAACTAATTAAACGTAATCAATTAGTATATTAGTAATATAAAAAACTGCTATTAGTTACTTAAATACTAATTAAACTACTAACGCATATTAAAAAAAACAATTATGTAATGAATAGCTATTACATAATGAATTATGTAATGTACATTACATAAAATTTTGTCATTGAATTATGTAATGTAATAGCCATTATAAAACAGATAATGTGTTTTCCCCAAAATCATCAATATATAAATCAACAAATCATCAAAATCTTTTTTAATAATCTTCAATGAAATTTTAATGTTATCACAATATTTTGTAATTTATTACTTCCTTCTCTACAGCTCCAAATGTAACAAATTATTAATTCAAAAATATTTGAAAAATATAATTTTGCAATTAAATTTGACAGAACATGAATGTTAACGTGACCACTACAACAGTACCTAAAATACACTGAAATTTATTTAAGACATTCCTAAAAGTATTACCGGATTGTTTTCAAGACCAATCATTAGAAAGAATCATCAAAACATAAAAGAATGTATGGAACTGTTAGGAAGGGCACGATTTTCAAAACAAGAATTTTAAAAAGCATAAAGAATTCTCTATAGAGTTTTCCTGTTAAATAATTATAGTGGAGAGGTGACTTGAATGCTAGTGTGAGACAAAGTGGGGAACAGGAAAGCTTGTCCATAGACAAGACAAGCTTTCCTGTTCCCCACTTCATCTCACATTACCATTCAAGTCATCTCTCCACAATAAACAATAACCAATCTTCTTCCAAATGTGGGAAAAAATAGAAATGGAGGAACAAAAAATATATAGTTTACAAAACATTGAAAATGTTAAAATAAAATTTAAAAACAAACTGTCATGAAAGACCTAGCAAAAAACACATTTTTAAGGTGATATCAAATTACAGTAGAACCTCGACAGTCCATCTCTCTTTAATTCCGTCACCTTCAATAATTTGTCACGGCCAAAAAAAAAAAAAAATTTATAATTTTTCCTCATTACAATAGTGTCCATTAACACAGCAGGGAAAATAAATTATGTGATAATACTGTACATACACATGTACATATATACAGTAAACTGTATGTACATAGTACATGGAAACATCAAAACGTATTTTCTTCCAGCAAATACTACAAGCTTATATGACAACCGATGGATCAAGGTGTAATCGAGAGTTTAAAATGACGCTACTGGAAATTTTTGTGTAAATTAATATTTTGTGACATAACTACACACGTAGAAGAGTTTTGGAAAAAGTATACAGTCAAAAGACACGATATTGAATGTTTCAAATGCATGGAATAACATACCACAAACACCCTTCAAGCAAGCTGGAATAAACTGTGGCCTGCGACAGGGTTTGAAATGTTTAAAATTGTCAAAATCGATCAACAAAATGAAAATGCTGCGTTACAGGAGATTTGTACACGTATTCCTGGCTTTGAAAACATGTCACAAGAAGAAATTACAGAATGGACTGAAACCGATAATGTATATGTTGGATACATAATACTGTCGGATGACGAAATTGTTGCTAAAGTTTTAGCTGAGGAAAACTTTAACAAGAATAGTGATGAAGCTGTTCCTGTAGTGACTAATAGAAAAGCAAGAGAAATGTTAACAAAATATATAAAATGGTACAAAAACCAAGAAGAGGCAGACGTTATTGTTTTACACCAAGTCCATCAGCATGCAGAAAACGAAGAAACCCAATGAATTCAGAAGAAAATTACTGATTTTTTCAAGAAGTAATGATCGTGGTGTGTTTTCAAAGTTTATATGAATTTTACGATTTACAATGTCTTATGTGTACAGTATGCAATTTATGTAATTTGTGCAATGTTGTGAACAATTACAAAACACTGAAAATAAAGTACAAGGTCTATATGCACCTATAAAACAGGTATGTACTGATAGAATGATTTGTTTTCGATATATTATTTTTAATCATTCATATTTTATTCATGTGCATACTATATACTTCTAGCTACAATTAAATTTTCCCTTCTGTAATTTGTCTTATCTCTAATTCATCACCTCCTCGGTCCCGATGCTGACAAACTATTGAGGTTCGACTGTAGAATCATCAAAAATTATATCATTTAAAAAGATAACTTAATCATTTTTTCAATATCAGTGAATTTTACAAAGTATTACTTTCAGAAAAGACTGCAAGATCTAAGAAATTCATTTCTTAGATCTTGAAATTTATTTCAAGAAAAAAAAAATTCTAGAAATTTATTTCAGAAAGAAAATTTTAGAGGTTAATATTAGACTAAATATTTTTTTTTAATAACTGATAGTACCTACTAGCAAAGGTACAAATGGTTTTTTCAATATATTTTTTTATCATTTTTTTGAAGATATTACTTGATATTATTACAAATATTTTAACAGCGTATAGGCCACTAAGAAAATATTTGATAATGTAGATTTTGGATGTTATCTTTATCTAATTATGAGAAATTATAACCTTACATCTAACTCAGCAAGTTTAAAAATTAACAAATTATTACATTTGAACTGTGATATAAATGAGCAAATTATGAAATTATATTCCCAAATAAATTTGTAATACACCCTGCGGCCTATATAATTAATTTTATTGAAATATATATTTACTAACCACCAGAATACGGTAACATAAAACATTTACCAATGTTTATAGCGCTTTCGTGTATCTTGTACACATCTTCAGTAAATTAAAATTTATTACAAGTCACAATTTAAAACTTCCTGCTCCTACCATGGTAGATAAGGAATCCTTATCTACCATGGTAGGAGCAGGAAGTTTTAAATTGTGACTTGTAATAAATTTTAATTTACTGAAGATGTGTACAAGATACACGAAAGCGCTATAAACATTGGTAAGTGTTTTATGTTACCGTATTCTGGTGGTTAGTAAATATATATTTCAATTTTAAATAATACGGCTGTTTAAAAATCCTACATAGGATGTTTAATAAAAAATAAATTAATTTTATGTAAACATACCGTAGATTTTTACTAGCCTTTTATAGCTGCTACTTTTTTCTATGATTTTATTCTCATAGAAAAAAAGGAAAATTATAGCTACTTTAAAAGTAAGTAAAAATTTAAAAGTATGATTTACTGCTTTCTGGTTAATTCTAATTTGTTGAACTAATATAAAGTTAGAAAGTTTTATTGTATTCAATTAGATTCTATTGTGTTATTTTGGGATTAGTTTCTCTGGATTGTTTAATTATTCTTTGTGTATTTATTTTCCTGGAATATTCTTTGCGTTCTTCATAAATAGTGCCCTCTTGTCAGACAGTCAGTGTTGTTCTAAAAGTGAACGGAAGTGGTTAAAGACTGGTTTATACATAAAGAGTTGTGTATTGTAATAGTTTACCTGTGACATGCAGTTAGTGCATTATTGATAACAGATAGTAACAAAATTAATTTTTATTTCATAGTAAACGGGATGTTTTTTTTAGGAAAATTTAGTCTGCAATTAAGTGAATTGGTTTATTGTAATTTTCTAGTTTTTATAACTGTAATAATTAATTGTCAGTAAGTAATTAATTATTACAAAATATTTGTTATAAATTAAAAGGAAATTTTTGTTATTTACAAATAACCAGGAACAAATGTCAAAGTATTATTACATTAGAATTAATTATAGACTGCACGATACATTATAAAAGAGATATGAACATTTATAGTACAGTAGAACCTGTTTCATCCGGACTAATATGGCGACCAGCCGATCCGTATATGGAAAAATCCGGATAACCCAAGGTAATTATAAATAGTTAGGGGCCGAGAAATAAATAACAAGAAATAGTTGAATGTTATTCTCAACATTTCTGTTGGTTTAACATTTGTCTTTGGACACTGTATTCTTTAAAATAAAACAACTAAAATTGGTTAAAAATTTTTACTTACAGTACGTCTACATCACTACATAAGTTACTATAAGCCTACTAGAAAAAGTTTGTAATTTTCGTCTGCTTTACACACTGAACACATTTTTTTGGAAACCATGTCACTCAATCTTTGTAATGGCATCACTTCAGTTTCACTTATTTCGTCTTGATGTTGAACATAACTGACCAGAGATTCGATGGTCTTGAATGCCTCAGAGTGACTCATTATAGGCTTGTTGCTATCCTCTTTGGGTTCAGAGATTTTCTCATCGCTATTGCACACCATTCCTATGATGTTACTGTACGCAATTTTCTTGGATTAATATCCACTTAAAACTTAAACTTAAAACCTCTGAGTAACCACCGCTTGACTTCATCGTCATTGATTTCTTAACACCCAGGGAGGGTTTTTACAAGCTCTGCAAACTGTCAAACGACATTCCAGCTGCAACTTTCACTTTTCCATTCCTTACCATTTAACCAAAATTAAAAAGGTAGTTTGGAGATACGTCCGGATATGGGAGGGTCCTGATATCACAGGTTCGGATGTGACAGGTTTTACTGTATTTTTACACTATCAATTTGTACACAACAAAGACAAAAAAAAGTAAAAAGGAGAGTATTTCTACTCAATTGGGCTAGATGACTTACGACTAAAATAACATTATTATAATAACATAATAAGAAATACTTACACCTGCCATTGGACAGTCTCCATCAAGAATTAGGCCGGATACATAACCCATATTTCGATATTTTATGCTTCCATTGAAGCACATGTGAATATTTTCGTTGAATTTTGCTTCAATATCTACCATACTGTAGATGCAGACAGCTGATTTCGGTAGAGGCTCATTAGTGATACTTCGACTGGGTGAAAAAGTCCCAACTAAAATAAAATCACCAGAGTCAATCCCTAAACCGACAGCGAGATCATCTCCGGATTCACTCACTTTAGTGTCTTGAATCAAATTATAGTTTACAGTCTGACCACTACTCGATTTCACTAAACACTGTAACGTCACTTCAGTATAACTATCATAATTTGCATCATTAATACAAACACGAGCCAAACGCGTAACATAACCCATTTCCTCTTGACCCGGTAAATGCGATTGTTTTTGAACGATCACGAAATAAGCGTAATCACTAGAATTGAATCCATACACATATTTGACCAGAAAATGGTCACGATATTTAACATCTATCCTAAGGAGGGATTGTTTGGAGAAAGAATATTCAGCAATCTCCAGGTTATATAGACTGCGACTAGCAATGGCCGGGACATCATGGCGAAATTCTCCATTGTTAGTGAATGTTGTTCCAACATACAAAACATTCGAAGGTCCCCAACGATTATAATCTTCAGGACCTATGAAAGCATATGTTGAGGACAATTCATCGTTGGCTGCAATGCTCATAGGAATGAACTGACTCGATGATGAGATATTATTGAGTTTAAACTTTTCGCAAGCCCCTTGTGAGATGGAGCCACACGCGATAATAGTTCTTGCATCTGCATCGAGCACTAATATTTTATTTACATTATCAGTCAAGGATTTTTCTATCTCTGGAGAATCACAGCCCCTGGCATGGCACAAAGCGCTATCTTCTTTTGGACCCGTAACAACACATTCTTCTAGGTTAAGAGAAGAATCCAACTGAATCAGTCTATTCACTCCACCTAAGTAGACCTTGCCCGTGTTATGATCGAGCGCCAAATGATTCAGTCTTGCAGAACAGTTGTTATTTGGATCATTGACTGCCGGAAACTGGGCTATGATGGGACCACTGCTGCTATTCCCTCCCACTCCCACCAAGTAGATGTATAAAACCACTGCAGTAGCCACCACGCCCATTCTGTGCAGTGGCGGCTCGCTTCTAAGAGCACATCTCCACTCCTGCAAACAGAAAAAACAAAAAACTCTAGTTTTATTTAAACAAACCAACTAATATCCTAATGAAAGATATCAAAATGGTATTCTTATTACCAAGCAGTAACAAACAGAGATCATACTAAATTTACAAAGAAAAATAAAGAGACTTTAGGTAACACTCACTGTAATACAGGGTTGCGATTTTCAGAAGCAACTGTCCTACGCAAGTTTGAAAATTATTATACAAGTATGAGTAAAATTACAGTACCAAGTATTTAATGTATCGAAACACACTTATCAGATTAAAACTGCCATCAGATCAACTAAAGAGTAACAATATTAAAAATTATGTCATTTTGTTTATTTGTAAATAAATTCATGAAATAGACCAACAAAACTAAGAGTTACACTTTTCCAACTGAATCTGAAAAACACAGAATCTGTTCATAGAAACCTTACCTTTTTTGATAACAATCGAAAATTCAATTTAATATGAAAAACACTTTTAGTATGCCGCTCTGCATGATCTGTTTGACCACCATGTTTCTACACAAACGATATTTTAGGTTGTAGTAGTACAACAGGTATAAATAACATTCTGGCTGTCTTGAGCATATTGCATACACATTCCTTACAGAGCCAACATAACTAGTGAGCAGTTTAGTATCAGCAGTAATATTAGCATTGTCGAGAAAAAAAAAATCTATCTACACTCTCATTCAATCTCTTTTCTTTGTCATTGTCACCCACTTACTTTTCTGTTGAATCTTTAAGCAAAATCATCATTTATTTTCATGAACGTAATCAAATGTTATCATAAACTGTATACTAAACTATACAATTATAAATACTATATTTATGCTACATCAAATAATTCCTGCTTAAATAACATGGCTAGAACACTCTTTGAAATTACCACACTACAACTTAAGAGAAAACAGTTTGCAAAAAAGAAACAACAAAATGTTCGTACAACAAAAATATCACCGATCTGAAGAAATTAGATTATTTTGAAAAAAATTAATAATGGAATAATATTCATTTTTTAAATATAATGAATGTTAACTATTTAAATAATTTTAAAAACTTAACATTTATCTGCAGTAAAGAATTTAATGGAATAAGATAACCTATTGAAGTAATAAGAAAAAAGTTTTAAAACATAATAGATGTACATAACAAGCATATTATATGTTGCTATAGAAAAATGTTTAACAGAAAAAATTCCCCAACAAATACATGAAAGAAATAACACAATATATAGAAAAACATACAAGAAAAATTAGACTAAAGTTATGCGACAAACTTCAGGCATTCAATTGATAAATATTTCAAAGTCGAATAGAGTAACAATAATAGAAAGAAACAAGGAAAATAGCCTACTTTAATAAAATTTTAAGAAATTTGATTAAAAAATTAATGTTAACACATTGGCTGCTGTGAGAAGCGCATGCGATCTTTAGGTGTTTGTCAATACAGGCTGTGAGGATTGCTGGCGATTCTCACGGGTTTGTCCACAAAGACCGCGAGAATCCATACTGGTTCCTCAAGACGCCATTGTGATTTTTTCATAATAACTTTTGTAGGCCTGCTAAGAATAAATTAAATTTGTTGCAGGCCTATTAAGACTAGTGTAAAATACATCTGTACGCAGGCGCCATCTGCGCGCGGAAAAATTAGTTAGTACTACGCAAATACTAAATCTATTGATACTTGGTTATGTTTTTATTCATATAATTGTAATGTTGTTTTCATCTTCATTAGTGATTATATGTGTTATTTAATGTTTGTAATAATATTGTAAAATATTTATAATTCTGTTTATTTGTTCATATTAATGTTTATTTTTTAACTGCTATTGTAAGTGAGGACCACATGCAATACACCGGCCTGTTCTGAGAGATATGGGGAGAAAAATGGTTTTCTTAAGATTGCAGTCTTAATATGCATTTTAGTGCAAAAGTGTATGTATTAAAAGTTGTAGACAATTTAAAAATTTACAACTTTTGTTTTAAACATTTCTTTGTACAATGCTTAGTTTAGCGGTAATTAGTGATTTTCTGGTTTTTTTTTTGTATGAAAATCTGTAATAAAATGAATTTTTTAAGATTTCGGCCTTAGTACCCTATAAATTTTACAACAAATGTGTATACAATACAATTTATAGAAAATTAAAAGATGTACAACATTTATTTTAAGCATTTTTCTTTACAGAGCCTAGTTTAGCATCAAAAAGTGATTTTCTGTATTATTAAGCCAAAAGAATAAGGTTATGTTTTTGAGGTTAGTTTTTTGTTTATTTCTAATGTTTTATTACTAATAATGTTAGGTTATATTATTAATTATTTGCAATGACAAGAGAAAGTCTTGTGTTTCATACCATATTTTTTATTTATCTGACATTGTATTAACTTTTTACTATTATATACTCATTATATGATATGTTATTGATCATATTTTGCAAATTTTCTATGCGGCCCCTATTGAAAATTTACTAATAATGATGTGGCCTGTGCGGACGGCTTACCCTTATACACCGCAGCAGCCAACCTGTCAGATTTCATTAAACTTAACAAGAGAAAAGAAACATTTAAAAAATTATGCTGAAGAATGGATTTGAAAAAATTGTACAAACAAATGGACATGGATTACATCATCAAATAACAATTCATTAAAATTAAGTAATGAAGAATCCAATCAGATCAAAAATGAAACAATAAAAGTGTATCAGAAAAATCTAATAAAGGGTGTTTTTTTCAGAGGTATAAAACTTTAAGTTAGCAGTACTGATTTCCATGGCGGCCATTTTGAAAACTGTTTTGTAATTTATGTTCAGTTTGGTTTGCCATTTTATAATGAATAGACTGACACCTGAACAACGCTTGCAAATTGTGCAGATTTATTTTGAAAATCATGGTCCGGTTCGTGAAACTTATCGCGCACTACATCCGTTTTCTGATCGACATAATCGTCCATCAGAGCATTTTGTTCAGTGATGAAGCCCATTTTTGGTTGAATGGCTACGTGAATAAACAAAACTGCCGCATTTGGAGTGAAGGTAATCCTCGATATATTGCTGAGAAGCCTTTACATTCAGAAAAAATGACTGTTTGGTGTGCTTTATGGGCTTGTGGAGTCATTGGTCCTTACTTCTTCAAAATTGATGCCGGGCAGAATGTAACAGTCAATGGTGACCACTACAGAGCCATGATCAATGACTTTTTTGTTCCTGAATTGAATCGCCTTAATTTTGGAGAGCTGTGGTTTCAACAAGATGGTGCAACATGTCACACAGTGCGTGCCACAATCGATTTACTGAAGGAAACGTTTGGTGAACGCATAATTTCACGTTCCGGACCTGTAAATTGGCCTCCAAGGTCGTGCGATCTAACATCGCTGGACTATTTTCTGTGGGGGTATGTGAAGTTGCTAGTCTATGCCAATAAGCCACAGATAATTGACGACTTGGAAGGCAACATTCGCCGCGTTATTACCAATATACAGCCCCAAATGCTGCAAAAAGTGGTCACAAATTGGACGTCTTGATTGGACCACGCCCGAGCCAGCCGCGGCGGCCACAAGCCGGAAATAATTTTTAAATAAAAATGGCAAATAATTATCTCTAAAATAAAACCAATTCCATGACAATTGTTCAATTATTCTGTGTTTTATTTAATTTTAAAGTTCTATACCTCTAAAAAAAACACCATCAAAATTGTACATACAAATGGACATGGATTAAATCATCAAATAACAATTCATTAAAATGAAGCAATGAAGAATCCAATCAGATCAAAAATGAATTAACAAAAGTGTATCAGAAAAATCTAATATATATTGTAACCCCAGAAAAAAAATGTCAGTCATTATTCAACTCCAACAGCCTGGTAATACCACAAATCATTTGACACACCTATTTTAATAAGATCTTCATAAAACACTTGGAGAAAATGCACATTTAAACTTTATACATAACCTACAATTGTTATAACCACCAAACTTATAATGAATTAAGCAAAACAGTCAATTTAAATTACTGATGTACTATTATTAAGCAACTGTTCATCTAACATTAATATAAATAAAATATGCCCCTGACCCGTCTTACCCAGAAATCAAAGAACAAAACCATAAACCATGAAATAAAATAGATATTATTACATTTGCTAAAGCAGAATGAACAAATTCTAATCACATCTGCTTTATTTCTGAATGTACTGTTCATAAGATTGAGATTCACATATTAACTGAATCTACAACAAAAAAAAATTAAGAAGTAACACTTACAGCATAAGCTTAAAGTGATTTAATTCTAAGAATCCACCACTTACATTGGACTGTGATAACCCCTAACAAAAAGATCAAGAGAGATCATATTGACAACGCCTATTTACTGAATCATTAACTATCTCTCATCCATTTCCTGTTCATGTAAAATGTATTTTTAATTCTAAAGCAATTTTTAATACTTAATAATCAAGTTTTTACTTTCTCTTGCCTATATGAATATATAGGATGGAAAGTATTGTTTTAATGTCGATTTTTCGAAATCGAATTTTCATCAGATCTACACGTTTTCAGACCCCCTGAACCCAAAAAAACATGTTTTTAGCGATTAATCTAGGTGTGTGTGTGTGTGTGTGTGTGTGAACAGAATATCTCAAGAACGAAACATCGTACGAACTTGAAACTTAAGTTACATACCACTACTGGACTCGACACAAACATTTTCATAAAAATCAGTCAACCAGAAGTAATAGTTTATTCGTGTAATTTTTCACATTTTTGCGATTTTCTCAAAAACTGGTCCTACGATTTTTTTTAAAATCGCATGGTTTACTAATTTTTTTTATGCTTTACAAGATAGGGTAGATGCCATGCTTACTGAAATTCTTGGTGAGGCTGTTTTCACGTAAAAAAATTGTTTTTTTAAGATTGCGACTTAGATATGCATTTTAGCGCAAAAATTTATAAAATAAAAGTTGTAGAGATTTTAAAATGCTACAACTTTTATTTCAAACATATTTTTGTATAACGCTAAGTTTAGCAGTAATTATCGATTTTCTGTTTTTTTTAACGAAAACGTGTGAAAAATCGATTTTTTTTTTAAGATTTCGGCCTTAGCCATTTTACGACAAATGTGTATATGATTAAATTTATAGGAAATTAAAAGATCTGCAACTTTTATTTAAAGCATTTTTTTCTTCAAAGCCTAGTTTAGCGTAAAAGAGTGATTTTTCCGTATTTTTAGGCCAAACTGAGGTTAATTTTCATTTCGTGTCATTCACTCATGAATAAAATTAGTTTATGGAGGTTAGTTATTTGTTTTTTTCTAATATTTTATTACTAATATTAGGTTATATTGTTCATTATTTGCATTGGCAAGATAAAGTCGTGTGAGTGTTTCACACCAGATTTTTGATTATATGTGAATTAATTTTTGCTATTTCATTGATAAATAAACAAAACTCAAGATTCCAAACAGGAGTTTTTATTACTACAAAATTCTGTATTTAATATAAGAAAATTTAAGTTGAGGATTACTAAATTAAAGGTTTTAATGTATTGTCTGTAGATACACCATACTTATAAATAAGTTTTTAAAATGCATCCTGGAGATTTTTTTAAACCATCCAAAAGTCAATACACAATTGTGTTTTACTTACCTGGATTATTCTTATCTTTTTAATAACGCTACTTCCCTTTTGCTCAATTTTATCTAATTATTTTTACTTAATTGTTTCAGTGGATTCACCATCATCAGAGTATGTAACTAATTAAAACGAAAAATGAATTAAATATTAAATTTACTACAGAAGATATTGCATCTTCACTCACTTGTATAAAACTGTTTAATTATATAAACCAATTATTTTTCATAATTGTGTAGATGGCAGCAGCAATCAATGTCACTTTTATCTGCTCCCATCTATAGAAAATATGAGAAAAGGTAAATTCATAGAATTAAAAGATTTTTACAAAGACTTGACTATATGATATCTTCTAAAAAAAATCTGTTGTGAAACATTCACACAACTTTCTCTTGCCAATGCAAATTAACAATAAACCTAACATTAGTAATAAAATATTAGAAATAAACAAAAAACTAACATCAATAAACATAACATAATTTTAATCATATATGAAAGATGCAAAATGAAAATCCATCTCATTTGCTTTAAAAATACGGAAAATCACTCTTTCACGCTACATTTGGCTCTGTAGAGAAAAATGCTCTAAATAAAAGTTGTAGATCTTTTAATTTTCTATAAATTCGATTATATACACTTTTTTCATAAAATGCATACTAAGGCCGAAATCTTAAAAAAATCGATTTTTCACACGTTTTCGTGAGAAAAAACAGAAAATCGCTAATTACCGCTAAACTAAGCGTTATATAAAAAAATGTTTGAAATAAAAGTTGTAGAATTTTAAATTCTCTACATTTTTTATTATATAAATTTTTGCGCTATAATACATATTAAAGCTGTAATCTTAAAAAAACACTTTTTTTACGTAAAAACAGCCTCACCAAGAATTTCAGCAAACATGGCGCCTACCCTATCTTGTAGACCATAAAAAATTGAGTAAACCAGGCGATTTTTAAAAAAAATCGTGGACCAGTTTTTGAGAAAATCGCAAAAAAGTGAAAAATTACACGAATAAACTACTACTTCTGGTTGACCGATTTTGATGAAAATGTTCGTGTCGGGTCCGGTAGTGGTATGTAACTTAAGCTTCAAGTTTCAAGTTCGTACGATGTTCTGTTCTTGAGATATTTTGTTCACACCCACACACACACACACACAGACCAATCGCTAAAAACATGTTTTTTTGGTTTCAGGGGGTCTGAAACGTGTAGATCCGGTGAAAACTCGATTTCTTAAAATCGACATGAAAACAATACTTTCCTTCCTATATATTCATATAGGCAAGAGAAAGTAAAAATTTAGTAATTAGTTTTTTCCAGTTTTAATGGTGCATGTACTATGATGATAGTACTTTGTTTTTTTTTTATATTCAGCCGTTAGGCACGAAAAGATTAATGCAGATGGTAAATGGTGCTAGATGGGAATGAATTATATAAAAAGGCCAGACATGACCAGGAATCAAACCCAGGATTCCTAGAATGAAAGCCAGTTGGGAGGAAAAAACAGACCAGTAAAAATATATTAATAAGAAGAAAATTACAGTAGTGTTAAGAAGAATGCAGATTGGTAAAAAATAGAAGTGTATTATTAATTAGATACACTATATAATCTCTTTTGTTGACATGAAATCACCTCATGGTACAATATTAGTTCTTTGCCTGAATTCAAATCAGAAAAAATCTGATATTGTCTGAACAACTTTCAAAATATATCATGCATTCATTAGGCCTAGCATTGAAAAGATATTTAATAAGGTGATTTAATTCTTTAAAGCTCAACTGAATTCATAACTTTTATAAGAACATAAGGAAAATTATGAACATGAAAATAAGCCTGAAATAGGAGATAAACAAACTGAATCTGAGATTGCCTAGATGATGTGTGGGGTAGGTCGCAAAAGATATAAGTTAGGAGTTGCTTCTCATCTTAAAAAAAATAAATAACACTTCCAATAAATTCTCTAAGCTAATTTTTCAACTTAAATAAAGTCTAAACCCACTGGGTTAGTCTAGAGGTAAAGTCGTTGCCACAAGTCAACTGTTTAACAGCTGAATTTCGGAGATGAAGGTTCCTGGTTCAAATCCTAGAAAAAGTAGTTACTTTTATATGGATATGAATTCTAGACAGTGGTTACTGGTGTATGGTTGGGGTTCAACTAACAATACTCTCTCAGGAATGGTTGGCCTGGGTCTGTACAAGGCTACACCTCATAAGTCATACACATCATCCTCATCTCATTGGCTCATGGGGTTGCTTATTGTTCCGAACTGAACAGATTGCAATGTACACACATTAGAGATAAAAAAAATAAAGTCTACAATATAATATCTGGCTCAGTATTTTAATGAAAATAAGCTACTGCTTATCATTAAGAAAACTTATGCGATCCATTTTATCTCAAGAAATAAAATATGGACGATGGCCTCATCCTCCCAGTAATAAATATCAGTAATGGGATGATAACTGGAACATTAACAAAATCCTTGGGATTCAAAACAGTCAATTAAGCTGGAATGAACATTTAAAGGACCTTAAACTTAGATTGTCAAAAGGAAATTTTATAATAAAGAAAGACATTAAATTAAACTCATTACGATACCATTTGTCATGTGAAGTAGTGTTGTCACGCATGTAATAATTTAATGAGTATTGTTTGTTAGTATTTATTGGTTCAGTGCTGCATTCTTTAATAATACGTGTTTATTGTTATTATAAATAAAATAGAACAAGTAAGAGAAAGGAAAGTGTTTTGTTTAAATTATAATTACAACTAAAACTTATAATTATTAATTAAATACAACGTATGTTTGTAGAACAGATAGTAGCAGAGAGTGTATTGCTCTATACAACCAATGTTAAATTGGAATCGCCTATCTTCCCGACAGTCTCAACTGACTGTTGGACATAGTATAACTAAATAACAATGATTCAAATAAAAAATGAACTAAAAAGAAAAAATAAAAAAAATTACAAAAAAAATTACAGACATTACTGTTACAAATAAAAGCGTGGCGCATTTTTATTGTAAAATATTCGTTGTATAAAAATGCGCCACGCTTTTATTTGTAACAGTAATGTCTGTAATTTTTTTTGTAATTTTTTTATTTTTTCTTTTTAGTTCATTTTTTATTTGAATCATTGTTAAATAATAGTGTTTCTTAAAAAAAATTTTTTTATTTTTTTTTATTTTTTTTATAATTTTTTTTCTGTGATTTTTTTTGTAATTTTTTTTTGTAAATTTTTTTTATTTTTTTATTTTTAGTTACTTTTTTTAAGTAATTGTTAAATAAAAGCGTTTTTTAAATTTTTTTAAAAATATTTTTGTAATTTTTTTGAAATTTTTTTGTAATTTTTTTTTACAAACACCTATTGTCATCGAAGATAAACAAGTGTGCAAAGTTTGATTCATATTGATACGGTAGAAGTATTAAAATTTTAAGTTGCAAGATTTGATGGATCCAAGAGTAAGTTATTTTGTAATAATAAAAGCGTTTAAAAAAAAATTTTTTGTAAATTTTTTTTTATGACAGCGTATTGTCATCGAAGATAAACAAGTGTGCAAAGTTTCATTCATATTGATACAGTAGAAGTATTAAAATTTTAAGTTGCAAGATTTGATGGATCCAAGAGTAAGTTAAAAAAAAAAAATTTTTTTTTGTAAATTTTTTTTTATGACAGCGTATTGTCATCGAAGATAAACAAGTGTGCAAAGTTTGATTCATATTGATACGGTAGAAGTATTAAAATTTTAAGTTGCAAGATTTTATGGATCCAAGAGTAAGTTAAATAAAAGCGTTTAAAAAAGACAAAATACCAACAAAATCATCAATATAAATTGGTATAGTATTTATTTTTTAGAAATTGGTGAGTGTTGTATAATATTTTATTTTGTAAAATTTTATTGTATTATATTTTAAGATTATTATAAATTAAACTGTTATTAATACTAATATTTATAAATGAAATTATGTACAGAAATAACGAATTACGAGTATTATTATTATTATTATTATTATATCAGCAAATCAAGCTGAAGAACTGGAAGAAAAATAATTTTAAATCCTACAGATATTGTTTTCTTTACTAACTCAAAAATCTTTTTTCATTCAAAACTTTCGAAAACCTTAAAAATTATTTTAAATAAATAAAACACCAAAATATTACAAAACCAATGCTTATACTTGATCATTCTTACTGATTTTGCAATATTTATATAACATAAACTGAAGACATAATCCTTTGAAGAAAACTATCTATGACAACTATATCAAACAATTAATGGTAGAAAATAAAAACAAAATCAACAAAGAAAATATGAAAAACATAACTAAAGTCATTCCCTAAAAATAATAACCTTTTTTGTTTTTGGAAGAGGTTAATAGACAAAGTTAGATCCCTTAGGTATGTTGTTTTTTAAACCGTCAAAAACTGGTGGGTGAATAACTGTTGAATAGAATCACATGTTTCTTAAAATTGAGTTTTCTTTCCAAGGTAGGACTTGGAATTTATTATTGGTAACCATCCAACTGAATGCATGGTTAGATACATCAATACCAAGATATATAAATAAAAATACAACAAAATACAAGTAAATATATACAACAAGAGAAAAATCATTTAACTAAAAACATAAATCTAAACTAACCATACATAATCAAACTACAAAATATGTAACCATAAACCATAACTGCAGAAAATTGTAAATACCTTTAACAAAAGTTAACTGTATCCAAACATTTATTTATTTTTAACAATTTAACCACATAACCTGTTTAAAGTAAAAAATATTTTTTGTATAGTGAATCCCTAGATAGCAAAAACACTTAAGTTATATGAAAACCAACTTAAGGGGAGCAGGACGTCAAATTTTTTTCAAAATTTCGATTTTTTTTTCTTTGCATTTTCGTATTCTATAATATTTTGTGTTTCCAATGATATACAATATGTGCTATTTTAGTAATTTTTTTCGTGTTTTTTTTTTGAGGTTTTACGTTGCTATGTCAACACAACAAAACGAAATTTTATGCATAGTTATGCAAAAACCTGCATAGTTTGTTTATAACGTTTTATACGGTAGTTCAGTTCTTTTGCATTGGTAGGCCTACTACTGTTTTCTCTATAAAGTAACATGAAATCATATGTTTATATGAAATAAAATACGCCATATGAAGTTGTTTACATTGCTGTGCATTCAGTGTTGTGTTGAAGTTTTTTTGTGTGTTTGCGTGTGAAAGTGTGAATAAAAATATGCCGCGAATCAAAAAATTTGGAAAAAGAAGGTATTCTAAAAAACCTTGCAATAATGATAATATTAGCTCTGTTACGGCAGTAATTAATACAAGTCACGTGGAAGTGAGTAACCTAACCTCTAGTGATAATGTAAATAGCACACCTAGTACTTCTCAAAGACATAAAACCACTCCAATTTCTTCTTCAAAAAAGAAACTGAAATCTGTAAACATTTTTGAAGATTCAGTAAATACAGAAGCTTAACAAAGCAAGGGGAGATGGTAGAAGAAGAGAAGCTGAAAATAAAGAAGATCCTGATAACCCAGACTATGGATACGGAGCTCATTAGCATGTAAGTTATACAACGTAATTTTCATTTTGCGTTTTCCGAAAATTCAGTTTTTTTTTACTTCGGTACCATTTTCTCAAAAAGTACTGGACCGATTTGAATGAAAATTGGCACAGATGTTCATTTTGACATGATCTCTAGTAATAAGAGGTATAATTGTGTTCCTGTAACTAGAAAAAATGTTGCTGAATTTATTAATCTGTTTTTTTCCATAAATTTTTAGCTGCTGAAAAAAAATTTGTAACAAAATAACTATTCAATGAAACATATTATTACTTCTTATTATTGTAAAAGAACATGCATAAAACATGCTGTCAAAATTTGGTTACCATAGGATTAATACTTTTTTTGTAAAGTGTACCAAAAAATGGCAAATTTTACATGCAAAAGATAGCCACGTCCTGCTCCCCTTAAAATCAACATCCTGTATGAAACTAAATAGAAATACCTGTTTATTGTATTTTTTTTATGGCTGACTGTTTAGCAATTTCTGGTAATTCAGATGGTTATTTATTGTAATAAATAATTCAAAATTCATTATTTTAAATAATTAAACTACAGGATTTTCGATTAATTTAATTTATATAAAAGATTATTTTTTCAATTTAATGTTTGCCAATTTTATTCCTGTAAACTCACTATGCCACATAAATTAATTAATCTAGTAACTCAAATTAAAATATTTATTTTAATAAAGTCTAACTAAATCCCAATTAAAATATTTATTTCAATTAATCACCCCATTTTAATTAAAAACAATAATTAGATTCCGAATATAAATCAAAATAATAATTAATGAGGACTACAAAAACAGACAAACTATAATAATATTAGCAACATATTAAATTTAAAACACTTTTATAGCTAGAAAAGTTTACAGCAGATCTACAATTAAACTGTACAAAAAATGTACATGCATAACTTTATAAAAATTAAAATTAAAATCACCAATAATAATATTTCTACACCAATTATCAATATAACGTTCACAATATTTATCACTGAGCAACAAAATTATGAAAGATAAAAAATAATGAAATAAATAAAATAAAAATCTATCAAGAAAGAACTCCCTCTATGAAAGATGTAGTTCTTTGTGCCATCCACTCAGTAGGTTCATGATCTTTTCATTCCCTATAAAAAATAATAATGTATTTTATTTATCATAAAGTTTTTTTTAATACAAATTCAGTTTATAACTTACATCACTACACTAACTTTAAAAAAATGGTTTGTTAAAATCAACTTGGATCCATTTAAAAATATTAATTCTCTGGTCTGAAAGATTTTAAAAAAATTAATATTCTATTCATTACCGCAATTTCATGTCATATCAAAATATAATTTTCTGACAATTTTTTCAAAATCGTTAATTAAATAGGAACTGAAATTTTCTCAAGAAAAGTTTTATAGAAGCTTAACATTTATTTTTTTTCATTTGTTAAAAAGAATCATTAGGAAACATGGAAATAATCTCATAGAATTTATAATTACAAGTTAAAAAAAGTTACTAAATTAAAAAGTTACAGACTGGATAATACAATTTCATCCACTAATAGTTCTCAAACAGCTGATAAAATAACTGCATTCGAAATATCTACTCAATCCTAACCAACAAACTAATCTGCTTACACAAAAGGATTTTATGACTGATTAAAATACAGCAACTACAAAGCAATGTGTTAAAACTACAGATTATGATTATGTACAACAAATTTCGTTACTATTTTTTTTTTGTTTAATGTCCAACTGTTCTGCAATTACTGTTAATGTAGACGGTTTTAATACTACAAAAAATCTCAACTTGATATGAGATAACGAAAATAATATTACATATTTTATACATGGAAAGACAGCAAACGATTTGAAAATTTAAGAAAACCGCCTATTTTGGTGATAAAATACTATTATTCTGATAAGACGAAGTTAATAATATGACTTAAGTTCAGGTTAAAAAGAATCACTGTTATGCACCTTTTTTTTAAAGGAAAGTTTTAAAAAGTAAATTTTTAAATGATGAATAAAAAAATGTATTAATGGATTGAACATAATATACAACCAAACTTAAAATGTTTACAATTACACATAAATGCCGATTAATATATTCATTAAAAAGATAAAAAAATATAAAAATGTATTGTAAATTGAAGCAACAATGACATATTAATTTAGAATGCCTGCTGGATATAAAAACTGTCAATTACAATTAAATACACTTCATAAAAGAAAATTTGTTTATAACAAACAATAAATAAAAGTAGTTTTTAATCACTGTTAATTAAATTAATCAATGAAGGATTTTTAATAATTTTTATCTAATTTTAAATATTTTCTTAATTGTAACTTTATGATCAAATCATGATAATGAAATTGTTTAATGTTTTAATATTGTATTTTAGGACGAAGTTCATTGTTTTTGTGTAACAAGCTGGAAGACAAATAAAGTATTTGTATTTCAAATTCTAACCACTAAAAAAATATATATACAAAACACCAAAAATTTCTCAGTTATAATATTGGGATTTTTTTACTAATATAAATACAATATATTTTGTGACTATTAGAAATCTACATCAGTACAAGGTATTTAATAAACAATAAACAAAGGTCCTGCCCATAACAGACAGGTGGAGTGTCAAATTATTTACACTCAATCTGTTCGTTGCAGGGCTAAAATAAATAGTTCTGTTTCTTATCACATGGTCAGCCAATTAAATGACTGAATCATTTAAGAACAGAAGAGGTAGAGGTGTAAAAGACACTAATCAGAGTTATCTCCTCTGAAAGTAATGAATTTCATTATACAGCCAGACCCTGTGGTGAAGAAAGTGAAAGTGTCATTTGCAGAGTGGAAAATATGTGCTTTTCAGAGGGCCCGGCATGCTTGATAAGCGTACTTTTCCACTCAGTGAGGAAGGCAATGGTAAACCACCTCACTCCTCGTTTTACTTAGTAAAACCTCTACAGGTTCAAACCAGCCTTTTGGCTGATCACCTAAACAACAACAAACAAAGGTCTAGGTCAATTTTATATTGAATTCAATTAATTAATTTTTAAACATTATTAACACAATTTAAATACTCACACAACTTTCTTAATATAAATCACTATAATAAATATATAAATCTTTATTATGATATAAGATAAATGGAATTTTAATAATGCGAAAAGCAATAAATGTTGGGTAAAGAGATGTGGAGTTATATCAGTGCATGGTAAACAAAACTTACTGCTCTAGCATTACACCTGAGACAAAAGAAACTATAGAAATCTGCCTTTAGTTAGAAAATACTGTGAGACACACACACACTATATACATATAATTTTATTAAACATTATTTTCCTTTGTTTGCACCACTACATATACTATATATAATGAACAGCCAAAAACAAAACAAATTAAATATATCACTCACCTCAGAATATTACATTTATTCTAGATCTTTCGTCTCTCTCAGAGACATCATCAGAATTAAAATACACACACTAAACACATAAAACATTAAACCAATTATGGTCGAAGACCACGCCAATTATTTCCTATTACGGTTAATAGAAAACCGTGCTGCGCGCGGTTCGAATAACTGTGCGCGACACGGTTAATAGGAAATAATTGACATGATCTTCAACCATAATTGGTTTAATGTTTTATGTGTTTAGTGTGTGTATTTTAATTCTGATGATGTCTCAGAGAGAGACGAAAGATCTAGAATAAATGTAATACTCTGAGGTGAGTGATATATTTAATTTGTTTTGTTTTTGGCTGTTCATTATAAATATAATATATATATATATATATATATATATAGGCTCAACATTAGAGTAATAGGGTCAATTGTGTCTATTGTAAGAATTTTAAACCGATATAATTTGTATACCAGGCATATTAGCCTTTACCCACTTGGTTTTCTAGAACTGAGGGAAAGGTTTTAGTAAAATCTATCGTGTTATTTGATGGGTTTTCAGTTATTTATTCTCTTAGATTTTTTTTAAATAATTTTTATAGTTTATTTTAAATAATATAGGTATTTGTTGGTACATAAAAGCAGCTGATTCTTTAGTTCTAATCTAAGTCAGTCGTAAATTGGTTGTAGAACCATTGTTAAAACTAGTTTTATATGCTAACATGTTGCGACTGTAATAGTTCTTCATAACAAATAATCAGTGTACAATTATTTGGTGTGCAAGTAAGGATTTATTTATTCATTGTTTAATAATAAATGGCTTTAATTCTTTTTAGTTAAGTTTAATTTAAGCCTTGGTTAAGTTTTAGATAATTATGTATTTCAGTAAATGTAGTCATTTATAATTTTGTAAATTTATAAAAAGTAGTTAAAATATTGTAAAATTTCCAATTGTTATAATAATGTAAGTAATAAACAGTTATTAATTTAAAATGAAGTTTTGTCATTTATAAATAACTAGATCCTAAAAAAAACCTGGAATACATGTAACATTATAATAAACTCAGAGCAGAAAAAATTATACATTAGATATTATAATTAAGTTTAATTACCTGAATCTCAAAATATTAAAAACATATCATTTAAAGTAAAAAAATTATATCAATACTTACTACAAAAAAGAAAAAAATTCTTTAAATTAAAAAAATTCAATCCTATAAAATTCAGTTATTTTATTACTACTGCTTTAATGGTAAATACAGTCATTCATTAGAAAATGTATTATTAATGAATTAGGCCTACTGAGATAAGAAAACAAACTACAGCTCTTAATTATTACTGCCATTCATAAATACTAGTACAATCAATGAAAAAACACTACATTTTATTGTTTGTGGTTTAATAGTATTGAACAGTAGTAATTTTACAACTGTCAAAGAAAAACATAGTAATAAGCTAGTTTTTAAAATTCACTTACTTGACAAATAATTAACATAAAAAAATTAATATTGTTTGTTTTTATCTAATTTCTTTTAATACTTTTTAAATAAATTTCCCTGGATTTTAGTTTTGTTTCATGGATCTATTCTCTATAATAATTTTATATAAAAATATGTGAATTTTACCGATATTTTTTGTTTTGTTCAGGAAACCAAATCAAGTTTATTACAACATTTGGTAAATTTTTGTTCATGATTATCGTAACATTCTCTGGTCATAATTTTGAAACAGAGTTTTAAACACTTTATAGGTTATTATTCCAAACTTTATTTTTAAATGCCTATAAAGGGAAAATGCTTTAATTGCATGCCACATGTTCTTAATTATTAAAATACACATTCATAGTTGTCTGTGTAATTTTATAAATTTTCACCTTAACTGCTAAGTCTATTAGGTAGAAACAATTTTCAGACAAAAATCCTATGAGGTAACTCGAAAACCCCTGATTTTTAAAATGTCTATCAAGAGCCATGTAATTAAAACTGACATGGCATGTATATCCTGCTGATCACAAAAACTAATCAATTATTCATTTCTTAAAATCAATGACAGAAACAAAAGAAAATAAATTTTAAACTCTGTAATATCTTTTTCAATACAAATACTTGGTTATGAAAGCTATAGAATAGCAAAATAAACCGAGTAAAACGATTCATTCACAAAGCAATGTGTAAGACAATAAACAGCAGGGTAATTTTAATACAGGTATTAATTATTATTAAGTTTAGCCTATAATAGAAAATAAAATTAATAAACTAAACCAACTTACCGATGGCCTTTTGAGGCCAGACCTTAGTAGGCCTCAGGCCAAAACGTAGGGCCCATGGGCTTATTTGATGTTTTTCAGACTTGATGCTTTTGTTACACACAGAACATCAACAAATAGATATATAGTTCCAAAAAAAAGTCTACAGCCATTCCAGTTGCTGATACATTCCACTAAGATGTATGACATCAGTACAATATATCAAAATGAAACACCGAGAAGATATTTAAAGATTACATCTACAAAATTCAACGAAGGTTACTCACTCGCGATACAGTCATCCTTACCATTATCAGATACGGTACGCAATGAGCAATTTTATTGTATTCAACGTTATGTTTATTTAGTTATAAAACTAAAATACACTCGATAAAATCAAAATAACTTTCAAATCTAACTCATTAATACAATGTAAACAGATTTAATTAAATACGGCGTACCGATTAAACAAAATAATACAAATTAGGCCCTAAAAGCACGACCGTGCTAGATGCAGTCGACACATAATTTTCTTGAAAGAAACACCCAAAATAAAAACAATAAAATAAAACAGCCTTTAAGTTTATTTCAACACAAATAGAGAACAGATACAACCACTACGATTTGATGCTGCTGAGTTCAAAATTTAACGTCATTCAAGGCCTTCGAAGAATACACGACCGCCATTTTACTCCAACACAGCCAGTAAACCTATAAATAACATGAACGCCCAGAGTTCATAGGCCAAAAACCTCCGTATCCCTGAGGTCAGATGAAATATAAATTTATGAATTACATTCACTGTGTTTATGAAGTAATAAACAAAAATGCCTGCTAAAAATAATGTAGGATATACAAAATGATTTAATTTCTTAACGGCTTGATATTATATAGCATACCTTTCGTTTTATATTACCGTGTTATATGATACTGATGTACACATTATGAAGAATAATAAATATTCAAGTTCACAATATTTTTTTTAAATTAGGCTAAAATAATGATTATTTTTGCATGAAATTTACTGGTAGAGTTACAGACATATTCAGTAACAATTATTTTGTTACAGAATACAATCTGAAGGTATTGATTATCGGTATGTGCAGAAGTAAGAATACCGTTTAGAATAGTGTTCTATCTTCTATTCATTAAATTTTAATACGTTACAATAGTATTCATAAATAATTGACAATGACTGAACAGATAATACTCTTTACAATCGTAATCATTATTAAGCTTTGTTTGGCTAAGCCGGGCCTTTTAAGGAATTTTGTTCGCAAGAACTCTAGTCTTAGTCAAATTAAAAGAAATTGCGGGAATTTCGGATGTTACAATCACCAAGCCACATTCACAAACCAAAATTTTCGCATGGACTCTGGAGTTTAAAATCATGTATTGATTTTTTTTATATTAGTGTTTCAGAATATAGGTCAAATAATAACTACGTTTAATATAACTATTATTATGCATTAACAGACTTAAATTAAATTTAGACCTAAACCTAATAGTTTGTAAACAAATTCAGATTTGGAAATTACATTTATATAAAGGTCTGGAGATCTCAACTCTGGAACCTGACAGTGGCTGGTATTTCAGCTTTCAGTTGTTCAATTCTACACATCAATTCAGTTTTTTTTTTTGCGCCCTGGAGACTCCCGGAGGAGTATAGGACATGTCAGCTATAACACCTGAAATACATATAGGAACCACACAATGTATCACTACTATCAAGAAAGAAATTCTTGTACGCTATAAAAAGTTTCACCGATCTAGTAATTTTTCAGATTCTTTTTAAAGGAATTCAAATCCTCACATTTTAAAAGTTGGGGCAATTTATTCATGAATTTTCTCCCTGCATAAGTAGGTTTTTGTTCAAACAATTTTGTGGAGTGATTAGCTACAAAATAATCATTCCTGTTTCTCGTGTTATGATTGTGAACATTGAAACTCTGCATAAAATTATTTTGCCTAACATACATAATCACCTCAAAAATGTAGAGAGAGGGAACTGTAAGCAATTTAAGCTCCTTAAATAGTGGCCTGCATGAGGTTAGCTGGTTAGCTCCCACCATACAAATCTAATAGCTTTCTTTTGAATTTTAAAACCCCTATTCATATTACCCATGCTAGAATTACCCCATACTAAGATACCATAACGGATATGAGACAGAATGAGGCCATGATAAGCTGCCATTAGTAATTTTTTATCATTTAATCTGGCAATTTGTTTTAGTGCAAATACCCCAGATGATATTTTACTACAAACTTGATTGGTATAGAAGTCCCAAGACAAAGATCTATCTAGAGATACTCCCAGGAACTTCACTGTTTCTACATGCTCTGAACTATTATTATGAATAAATACATCCACTTCTCTACTTTCTTTAACGTTAAGTTTGCCGAAATATGCTACACAAAGAATTAAGTAGTGCATAACAGTCTTAATAAAGTTTTCTACTGTATAAAACTTCATCAAAAACAGTCACTAGTGAGAATAATCATCTAAACAATGAAATCTATAATTTTTACACCCACTAGATAAGATACACAATTATAAATAACAAATAAATCTTGCCACTGCAAGAAAATAATGTTTCACAGAAAGTTAGTACGTTGTTAGGAGAGCTCCAAAATATACAATAGAGTGGGTAAAAAGACAATAAGAATGAGTTCAGCAATAAAGACAGAATACAAATAGAAATAGACTGAAACTGCAAGTATAGAAGGACAACATTTTAAAGGAATACCAAGAGTAAATAAACAAGTAATAATTAAAAGCCTTGACAATTAAAATTTGTCATTTTGGGTTGTACATAAATACCTGGTGTAAACACTCACATGACTTTACCTTGCCAATGCACATAATGAAACATATTACCTACATTTCCTCATGAGTAAACAATGTAAAATGAAAATGGTAACCTTATGTCAATTATGAGAGAATGACACTAAATGAAAGTCAACCTCTGTTGGACCTAAGATCAATCTCTGTTGAGAAAAATATGGAAAACCACTAATTGACACAAAACTAAGCAGGTAGGTTTTTTAATTTTCTACAACTTTGGTTACACATACTTCTGTTGTAAGATGCATACTAAGGTTTCAATCTTAAAAAACCAATTTTTTAACACAAGAGCACAGCTCTCCCGTGTTTTGGCAAAAGGATGTATGTGAAAAAATTGGTTTTTTTAAATTTACGATTCTAAGGTAACTTTTTGCGCTTTTTTTAAAAATTCTATTGCCAAGTCTGTACGAGTTATAGTTTTCAAGATACAATGATGGCAAAAAGCTGTATGTACGTCTATTTTGAAAAATTTTAGAGGCAAAATGGTGTATGTGTTAATAAATTGGTAATTAAAGATTGGCACAATGTATGAATTCTTTTCACCATTTTTTCTTTCTGAAAACACTGAAAATCCCATTGCTATAAAACGGGAATATGATGTATGTGCGATTATTACTTTTTACTTTAGTAAACTGTGTTGTTAAAATAGTTTTAGGCAATGGTAAAAGGGGTTAAATGGCTTATGCTTCTTTTTGGTATGTTTTATAATCACTTGCATTTAGAGAAAGGCACACGGCAGAAAGATGAATGCGCAAATAATACCTTTTGCCCATGAAATGCTGAAAATTAACTATCCAAAAAAAAAAACATAGAAAAAGGTGTATACCATATTTTACATTATGTTTACTGCTGCTCATGAACAGTCATTCCATAAGGCAAAAAGGTGTATGAACTTAATACACCGTTTTGCCGCTCATACACAATGAGATTTTGTTTTCGTGTTAGTTTCAGATTATGTCCAACCTTAGGCTGTATATTCATACAGCCTAAGGTAATCTATTCTTCTATTCATGCTAAGGCAAAAAGGGGTAAAAGGACTTTACAGCTTTTTGCCAATATAGACTGCGTTTGATGTAATTAATGATGGCTGTAAACAGTGTGTACACCTTTCTGCCATAGTTTCACTTATTTTTTTTGGTTTTTTCCCCATTAAGGCAAAATGGTTCAACTGAGTTTTTAGGGTTTTAACAAGTTTTTTACAAATTTTTGACTATGTAGTCATAAACAGAACATTAAAAACTATAACAATACATAAAGTACTCAATTAGAAAGTCATTTACAACAAATTGACCGCAATTTAAACTTTGAATGCAATTTCTGAAAAGTTGTGTTTTTGGGAAACACCTTTTTGCCTTTTTAGGGGAGAGCTCCCTCACAAATTACAGCAGACATGCCGCGCCGCTTACCCTATCTTGTAGAGCATAAAAAATGCAGTAAATAGGTAAACAATTATAAGAGCCATTTTTGAGAGAATCTCAAAAGTGAAAAATTGCACAAATAAACTTCTACTTCTGGTTGATTGATTTTGATGAAACTGTTCGTGTTGAGTCCCCTTGCGATACCTAACCTAAGATCCAAGTTTCAACTTTGGACGATTTTTTGTTCACGAGATATTTTGTTCACAAACACACATACAGACCAATCAGTAACTACATAAAATTTTTGCTTAATTCTGTTGTTGTTGTTTAGGTCATCAGCCAAAAGGCTGGTTTGAACCTGTAGAGGTTTTACTAAGTAAATCGAGGAGTGAGGTGGTTTACCATTGCCTTCCTCATCACTTAATTGCTTAATTCTAACATCACAATAAAAAAATTGATTATTCCATTTATATTGTTTGCAATTGTTACCTATGTTTTAGTTAAATGAAGCCACTAAACTTCTTGTGGTGCCAGAAAAATCATAAGTTCCTCAATGTTGTATAAGGGCCTCAGAAATATCTTCAAATTGCCCAACATTAGAACGTACAATGTTGTAAATGTACAGAACTTCCAATATTTTACACACTCGCTCAGACTTTGAAGTCCACAGTATGAGAGCCCGTCCTCACGGCTGCTAAATTTCCTACCAGCTCTATATTCAAATAATAATAACAATTTTTACACAGAAAGGTTGAAAAAACAAGTAAGACAGTACATAATATTTAGTTATTGCTTTATTACCATAGATAATATGATAACCAGTTCCTGAAAAAAGTAATATAATTTTAGACTAGGCACACACTTCAATATGTCTACTAATTTCATTAATATTGATTCTATTAATTTTAAAATCATGGTTATTACAATACCTATATTATGTATTATTATGTAACAAACAAAAAATATATATATCAACAATTTTAAAAGACAAAAATACAAAGTATCATAACAAGCTTCATGTTTATCATTCATAATTTAATTACTTATAATATTTATATGTACTTATTTTCGTATAATATGATGTGATAAAAAAGTAACTGATCTCATTACGTCATTATGAAAAGTGGTAGCACAATATATATCAGTTATGATAATATGGACAAATACAACATGCAACATGACTAAACAACCCATTCTTCTTCTTCTTCTTCTTTGTCTTTACTCCTTGTGTCAGTTACAGCATCACAGTATAAAACCATAAAATGCATTCAAAAATTCTTTCCCTGATACATGACAATAATTTTTACAAATGCCTGTTCATGTTACAAAAGAAAAACAATCTCTAAGAATTAATCTTTAAATTCCAGGTAAATCCAGTCAGTCAGTTGGTAAAATTTTGCTACAGGAATTACATGAAATCAGTTGGCTGGTCAACAGCCAACAAATTTATGATGTTTCACATACGATCGACTGCAAAATCCACTTTGAAAAATTTTGTAAACAACTGAACTCATTTAATGAACATTTCCGAAAAATTGCAACTATGCACAGCACAAATGCAATTGCATCATCTATAGCAGTGGTTCTTAACCAGGGGGGCGTTGAAGAATTTCAAGGGAGGTGTGAGTGTTTTAAAAAAAATAAAATAAAAAAGTAAAATTATAATTTACTTAGTTTTCTTTCAAAAATAAATCCTTATAATGCACCCTGCAGCTTGAACTCAATTCTATTTTATATAATAAATTTATACAATAAATTTCACTAACCTTTTTTAACCTGCCTTAATTTTTATTATTCACTTCATGTGTTTCGGTGGATCCACCATCATCAGAGAATATAATATCTTTGAAACTAAAATATTTTAAAATCTATAGAAGACGTTACATTTTCAGTCAGTCTTCTGAAGATTTATCTTCTATAGATTTTAAAAAATTTTAGTTTCAAAGATATTATATACACTGTATAATTTTATACATATGACTGAAGTTGTAACGTCTTCTATAGATTTTGCGGGCCGCATTGGCGTAGTTGAAAATGTGCTCGCTTCTCATCATGCGGTCTTGGGTTCGAATCCCATTCAGGCATGGCATATTTTCATATATTACAAAAAATCATTACATCCTTCACCGTCTACATTAGCAGTAATTGCAGAACAGTCGGACATTAAACCAAATAAAAAAATTCTATGGATTTTAAAAATCTTAGTTTCAAAGATATTATATACTCTGGTGATGGTGGATCTACCGAAACACGTGTAAGTGAATAATAAAAATTAAGGCAACTTAAAAAAGTTAAATGATTTCTATAGTCTGTCTACGCTAAGAGTTCTCCGACGTAGGCAATCAGCAATACTAGTGAGCATGCGCATTAATTAAAAATACACACAGCATGATCAAAAACAAAATTCTATACAACACTAATTATTCACTCTAAGCTTAATATTATAATGATAACACGTTCAATTCATTTGTTAGAAAATGTTTTATAAATCGAACATTAGTTTACCATTAACAACTAAAACTTTTACTATTGTTACTCTTACGTTGTTATTTTTCATTACATTATTTACTATTATTACATTATTATTTATGATTTGTAGGTTTTTTTTATAGACTCAGTTTTATTTTTGGTCACAAGTAATATAAGATAATGCGCTTAAATAAGTATAACAGGAGAGTAAACAATTCCAGTGATTTGTTGTTTATCGTTTCAGATTGTTATTTCATATCACTAAAATTAATGTCTATGTTTAGTTTAACACAAAACTGTTTGCACTTCCCCGTGTTGAACTCACTTTTAGTTTCATCAGTTATATTTTGGTATTGTATCCAATTCGTTTCGATTTTCTTCGTAGACTAAAGTTGAAAAGTTTTGTAAGCTGTGTTTTGTTAACATGCGTGATAGTGAATGTGTTTGAGTTTTTGAAACATAAAAGCGGTAAACATTAAAAAGTAGACAAAAATAGTTTTGTTAAATGTAATGGTTAAAATAATTAAGTAGTCTCTTTATGAAACTAAAATAATTACAAGTAATCTGAACGGTATAATTGAAAACGCTTAAAGGATAATGTTAATTTTAGCTGGATGTAGATACTTTAATGATGGAACGTAGTGGAGGATAATTTTGTCAGGCGGAGAGGTAGATACGCGCTAACTAGTGTAAAACTTTCGTTTACAACCTGAAGGCCCTTGCCTCACGCAGAGTACTCTTACAGTAGACAGACTATACTCTTCCAGTTTTACTGTCCATCAGGGATTTTGATAGTAGGACTCAAGTCCACACAGCTTCTTTACTAAAGGACCACTTTAGCTCAACTGCCGAACATAATTTCATCTCACTACATACGATCAATCTTGGGAACTGGCTTCCCGATGGTAAATGAACCCAAATTGAGTGTTTTCTGTCTACAAGAAGCTTTTGGATGAATCACTGGAGATTAATTGGTGATCATTTCATTATATCATAATTTTATGTCAGTGTTTATTGTTTGGGATCTTTACTGGTTTTATAATGTTATATAAGTTTATTTGTGATAAAGTATTGTCCGCTTTGTTTCAGGCTAACAAAATTTTGCTGTAGCCAATATTTAATAATATACTTTAAAGAAAACTGGTATTATACCACAAAACGAGAATGAAATCAGTTACTTCATATCAAATCATGCGTATTACAATAGAAATACAACGACTATTATTAATATCATTACTAATATATATTATAGTTATAATAATATTACAAATATAATTACAGTACACATATTTTAAACTGAGATATTACAATACTTAATATACATAACAACAAAGCAGTCTATATTTTCATCATTCAGAGTTCTCTTTACGTAACAAAAAAACTACCATATCATCACAGTATGGTCTGTTATCCATTCAATGAAAAAAAACAATGTAATATGCAAACGATCATAAAAATTATATAATTAATTGTTGCATGATATGCATTAAAAATATTTCAAATTTCAATACTTGTATCATTTGAAACTAGCTGTTATCCGCTTGTACAAGGGTTGATCTCAGTACTAAAAGTAAATTAAAAATCTGGTGTGAAACACTCACACGACTTTCTCTTGCCAATACAAATAATGAACAATATAACCTAACATTAGTAATAAAACATTACAAATAAACAAAAAAACTAACCTCAAAATACATTACCTAATTTTAATCATGAGTGAATGATGCAAAATTAAAACCAACATAGTTGGCAAACTTAGTTTGGCTTAATAATATGGAAAATCACTTTTTGACGCTAAACTAGGCTCTGTAGAGAAAAATGCTATACTATACTATACTAAAAATAAAATAAACTATACTAAACTAAAATGCTATACTATAAAAGTTGTAGATCATTTAATTTACTACAAATTTAATTACATACACTTTTGTCATAAAATGCATACTATGGTCGAAATTTTTCAAAAAATTCATTTTTTTCATAGATTTTCATGAAAAAAAAAACAGAAAATCACTAATTACTGCTAAACTAAGTGTTAAACAAAGAAATGTTAGTAAAAGTTGCAGATTTTCAAAATTGTCTACAACTTTTATTATACATACTTTGGCCTTAAAATACATTTTAAGGCCGCAATCTTAAAAACCATTTTTTCTACGAGAGAACAGCCTCCCCAACAATTTCAGCAGACATGGTGCCCATCTTGTCTTGTAGAGCATTAAAAATGTAGTAAATGAACCAACTTTAAAAAAAATTAAAGGAGCCGTTTTGAGAAAATTGCAAAAAAGTGAAAAATGACACGAATAAACTACTTCCGGTTGACCGATTTTTACAAAAATTTGTGTCATGTCCTCTAGTGGTACCTAACTTAAGTTTCAAGTTTCAATTTCATATGATGTTCTGTTCTCGAGGTATTTTGTTCTCACACACACACACACACACACACACACGCACGCACACGCAGACCAATCGCTAAAAACATGAATTTTAGGTTCAGGGGGTCTGAAAACGTGTAGATTAGGTGAAAACTTGATTTCGAAAAATCAACATGAAAACAATACTTTCCTTCCTATATATATTTGTATAGGCAAGAGAAAGTAAAAAGTATGAATATTTTTTCACGCAACCTTAACTCTTGTGGGGGAGTTATAAATAAAAATTAAAAAAGAAAAACTTGACAATAAAATGATATTACTATAGTGTGGATAGTAGTACAAAATGATGCAAGTCTTATGCTACGATTGTTTCAGTTATTTAGATTATGCCTATGTAAGGCTAGGGGATAGTGTGTGCGACATGACAGACATAAAGGTGAAAAATCTGCACAACTTTCTCTTGCCAATGTAAATAAGTAAAAACATAACCTAATTATGAGTAAAGAAATTAGAAAGATAACATAACCTAATTTTAATCATAAGTGAATGACACAAAATGAAAATCAACTTCTGTTGAACTTTAAATTACCGAAATCACTAAATGACGCTAAACTAAATTGTAGAAAAAAATACTTGAAATTAAAAAACTTTTTAATTTAAGTTATATATTTGAGTAATTTTATTTAGGTTAAATTTTGTATATTGATTAAAACATGTCTTATATGTAAAAAGCACGTTAAAGAATATTGGAAATCAGTTCGGATTATCCAAAATTTTGGATTAGCGGGGTTGTTGTTTGTAAAAACAGGATGCAGCTGACTTACAGAACAAGTCATGAAGTATGACAATGCCAAATATCATATTTGACAACGGTTGTCCTTAAATTTAAATTCAAATATTCTGATATAGAATTTGTAACGGTTTAGGTCATCAGCCGTAAGGCAAAATTGAACCTCTAGAGGCTTTACTAAGTAAAATGAGGAGCGATGTGGTTTACAAGTGCCTTCCTCACTGAGTGGAAAAGTATATTTATCAGCATACCAGCCCTATTAAGAGCATCTACCTTCCAACCTGCAAATCACAGCTTCACTTCATTCACCATAGGGTCTGGCTGTATAATGAAATTTATTACTCTCAAAGGAGGTAATTCTTAACTAGTGATCTTTACTTTTTACACCTCTAACACTTCTGTTCTTAAATGATTCAGTCATATAAATGGCTGAGCATATGATAAGAAACAGAACTGTTTTGTATGTTTTCTATGTTTCTATGTTTTGCCGGCCGCATTGGCGAAGTTGGTAACGTGCTCGCCTCTCAACATGCGGTCTTGGGTTCAAATCCCATTCAGGCACGGCATATTTTCATACGTTACAAAAAAATCATTTCATCCTTCATCGTTTGCATTAGCAGTAATTGCAAAACAGTCGGACGTTAAACAAAATAAATAAAAAATATGTTTTGTAGCCCTATTTTAGAATACACCATTTAGAATTTTTTTTAGCTGTTTGAATTAAGTAACATCCAGATTACGGGATTCAGTTGTAAGTAATAATATTTTTTTATCAATAAAAAAGTAATTTTAATTAATGATAACACAAACCTATTTTTTTGGCCATTGTTTTGATGCAATACATGAAGATGAAGTACTTTAATTTCAAATGTATGTAATTACACTGTACATCAAAAATTAACAGCAATTTAAAGATTGATTGATTGTTACAAATTATAAAGGAAACACTCCTACACAATGCAACATTAGTTTATCAGTTGAACTGGATATATTGGTAACATTATGGTCATGAAATTCCAGATACATTTTGCATCATTATTAATCAGATTAAATTATATACTAGTTTTGAAAATGTTATTATACAAATGAAACTGCATATCATTTTTTAACAATTCTTGATACTACTTCAAAAAATTTTCTCTATAATTTTAATTTACTAGCAATCCCCTACTCGCTCCGCTTTCCAGCAATTTAATCTTAAAGCTTTTAACTTTCCACACAACCTTACACGTTGAAATCAAAATCTGTAATATACAAATAAATCCAAACAATACTGGGATTGCCCATAACAGGCAGGTGGAGTGTTTATTTGCACTCAATCTGGTAGTTCCAGGACTACAAAAAAATAATTCTGTTTCTTATCACATAAGTCAGCCAATTACGACTGAAGCATTTAAGAACAGAAGAGGTAAAGGGCTAAAATACACGAGTAACAGTTACCTCCTCTGAGAGTATTTACTAGCAATCCCCTCTCGCTCCGCTTTCATTTTACAGTCAGTTAACTTCATTTTACAGTCAGACCCTGTGGTGACTGAAGTGGAGATGCCATTTGCAGAGTGGAAAGTAGATACTTTTCAGAGTGCCTGGCATGCTGATAAGCATACTTTTCCACTCAGTGAGGAATGTGATGCTAAACCACCTCACTCCTCACTTTACTTAATTCTGAACATAAATATAGTACTGGATTCTGAACATGAAATCGACTATAGGGTAGCATACCTCTAGGTACCTAGGGTAGATCCTAAGGTACTGCTAAGATAGTTTCTGAGATTACCTCATACAAACAAACACAAATGTTACTTTTTTATAATATTGTAGATAACAAAATATCTTACTCTAAATTGGTGATGTTAAGAGAACTCGTAAACAATATATCATTGTTAATAGTAAATCCATATGTATCGATGTTTTTTAAATCATTACAAATGTAATATAACCACTCGTGGCTTTCTCTAGTAAATTTAACAAGACAGCACTCTAAAATAATAATAATAATACACTAGAGCCAGTCTGTTGTTAATATCAGACAATTTTTTTCTAAATATAATGAATTAAAATTAATATTTTAAAATGACTTAAATTATAACTATATACAACGAAAAAATTTCTGTCCCATAACATCTGAAAGACCAATAACATTATTTTAATTCCTAGAAAAATTTCATCTTGGCCCTGGTTCAAATATCAGTTATATAGCATTTAAAAAATATTTCTCAAATCACCACAACTCTCCCATTAAATTTGGCTTTAAATATTTATAAATTTACGATAAAACAAACCATGAGGACTAAAATAAGAAATTAAAAAATTCTCTAAATTTTGTTTTATGTTTGGACTTGAAACCTTTACCATATCAGTAGTATTATTAATGATAACATCAATAAACCAATGAAAAATGCAGGTGATGTGGTTAGTTTTTAATTAAAAAAAAATTTCAATATTGAGTATTTAAGAATGTTTTAAATTCAAGGGGCAGTCAATAATTAACAAGACAAATTAACGTAGATAAAAACCTTCTCATTCAATGACAATGAAACTTTTTCAGGATGAAATTGACAACTTTAGGACAACTTAATCAGCTGTTTGATCATAAATAGTATAAGCAAAACCTCTCCCTCTATAAACTTAACCTCTTTTATACATTTCAAAATGTCAGCTCCACTTGAAATAAGTATACCAGAACAGCAACATTATTCAGTGCTACAATTTTTCTCTATTTCCAAGGTGTATAATAAGCTCAAATTTACTCAAGAATGCTGAAACAGTATGGTAAAACGTATTTAAACTGCAGTAACTTGTATAAGTGGGTGGAGTCTTGAGTGGAAACATCCAGATTTGGATGTCTCCACTCCAAAAAAAAATTCAAAATTTATGTATAAGCAAATAAAGGGATTTCGATGGCCTTCTGGGACTCGCATGGCCCAATTTTAGAGACTATTTAGAAGAACAACATTACCATACAGTAAGTATGTAAATAAGGTAAAACTATACGGGCACTCTCTCAAAAGGCGTGATTCTATTGCACAACAACCCACATCCCCACGGGAATGAGAGAAATGCTTAAGAAGTTGAGTCAGGAAGTGTTGCTACATCCTCTTAACAGCTTAGACCTCCTTCTGTCTGATTTTTATTTGTTTGGCCTGCTCTATGTGGCAAGAACAAAGTGGTACACAAATGGTTCAAGCAGCAAGATAAAGATTACTACACTGTGGGAATAAGAAAGCTCACAGAATGGTGCGACAAGTGTTTAAATGTTACATGAGACTACGGTGAAAAGAAATGTCAGTTTTATTGTCATCGAATAAGTAATTTTTCTCCACTTAATTTTATTAAACATCCTTCGTACATTCTAAACTGCATAATTATCTGCATTACCTAAGCTTTCAAGTGTGCAAATGATTTCCTAGTAATGGATTTTATAAAAGAAATAATTGTTTACTACAATGATTTCGTGTAATAACAACTCTGCATGTAAAAGAGTTATGGATTTTTCATTAAGATTACGGAATCCATCATTCTAATCTGTCATAAAAAAACTAATAGTTCCAAAAAGAAATTCTTAACAAAAAATAAACATTGAAATTAATTGAAAGAAAACTTTTAAAAAGATAAAATACACAAACAAAATTACAAAAAACCTCATCGTTTGTTTAAAAACACATTTAGAAAAATATTACATATCTAAAAACAAACTATTTAATCTGCAAGGAGGACAATCTCAAAACTCCTCCTTCTACAGCAACCCAATTTTTTTTATACAAAGTATCACTGCATGGTTTTAAAACAATGTAAGGCATACAAAGGGACCTACATAACCACTCTGATACAAATTTACAAATATAATTACAAACAATGTCTGAGCAAAGATATGATTACACCATAAAAAAAACAGTTGGACGTTAAACAAAAAAAAAACCATAAAAAAACTCCATTTTGTTATAAATTGACCACCAAACGAGTAACTCCATGGATACTAAACTTAAAACTGTTTTTAATAGTATTTAAAGGAAAAACAGTATTAAAGTCGGTTCATATCATCATGCACCAATCGTTTTCGACACGACATTTGAACTGTCGTTCATATCAGACAATATCCAACACTGGAAGCCAAAGTGTTCGGTAATAGCGTAGCGTGAACAGTTGAAAGTTTCTTTTATAAGTGTCAAAATGTTAGGTTTGACTACTGAAGATTGTGTGTAATATCAATTTTATTAGAAGAAGACGAAGGAAACAATCAACGTAAACGTAAGAGGTTTTCCATTCATAAAATGTTCAAAACTAGGAAAGTTGAGGGAGAATATTGGACTTTATTTAAAGAGAACTGATCAACAACGAAGAAAAGTTTTTCCGATAATTTCGTCTGTCTCAGTTTCAGTTTAATCTTTTTATCTTATCAGTTTAGTTATATCTTTTGCCTTGTAAATCATACAGAAATGAATACTTATGAACTAGTTCTATTAATTTTTCGTTATCCATCGTAGTCACAAAATATCTTCTCATGAAAGGCAACTGAACCTGTACGATAACTAATTCATACTGAGTGTAGCAATGCGTTCATACATGTTCAGCTTCCGGCAAATATTGTCGCTGACAATTCTGTACAGAGACGGAATGTGCCACATCGTAACGTATACACTATGCTTGATATGAATGCTCTCATTTACAAAGCATGAAAGAATATTAGTATTGTAGGAAACGCTCCATTACGGAAACGATTGGTGCATGATGATAAGAACCGACCTTTAATTATATAATAACCAGGATGAAAAACATGGAAATCATTGACAAATTTTACTAGTTGTCATTCAAAATCTATACCAACCATAATAAAAATATGTAGAGCTAACATTTTTTACATTTAAATAAATTAAAAGTGATCTGATAGTTTTGAACATAGGTAAAAAAAATATCAAGCAATAAATCGATTGTAAATCCTTGAATGTACTCAAGGAATGAAGGAACATTGACCAAACTATTACATTCTTGTAACATCTTATTAACAGTTTTAAAGAATCCAAAACAATTAAAACCACAAAACCTGTAAAAATAAGAACTATTAAAATACATCAAAATTATATTTACCTAAGAAAAACCCTTTATCTTATTTTACTCAGTTTTAATACTATACTTATCCTCTGTCTGTTATTGACAGGTGTTCTTTAAACCTACATCATAAAAATAATCAATGTAATTTTCTTTAAAAAATACTAACATGGCTCTGCTTATGACACACTTGAAATGTAAATTATATAACCGAAAGAAAATACAATAATAACACAATTATCTGAGATATTGTGGACTGCAACTAACTTGGATACTCAAAACCTCACATGGCATACATTTACTGCAATTTAAGGTTAACTTTCTGGTGCCAGCACTATTTTTGGAGGATAAGAACCAGCATATTGCATTTTTTTTACAATGTGTCACTAAAGTTGACTCTGAGAATTGACTCAGGGAGGCCTTATGCTCCATCAAATGGGAGTAAAATGCATAGCAATGCTCACCATCTGCATCATGTAACATAAGAAATTTTCTCAAGCTTCTTTTACTTCAAATGCTTAAGCTACGAAAGGTTCCCCAGTTAATCCAAGCAACCCAGGAGGAGATAAGGTACCCAACATCTGGGTTTGGATCAGTGAGCCAATATGTGCTAGGAAATTGGGGGATATTCCTAATTCATTCTCATAACCTGATTGTGACAGAATATCACCAATAACACAAGGAGTTGCTTCCTATTTATATCAGGAAGGGAAATGATGAACCGAGAATAAACTCAATAAAAATCTAGCTAAAAAAGTTTCACGAAGTCAGCCTCTCCATTATATAAAAAAGTAAAGCACTAATAAAAATTATGCCAACAGAGTAATTTTACCATAATGTTTATCATTTTACATACATCACTGAAATTTCACCGATCACTGCAAATTTTTTATTTCACCAAATTGCAGTTGCAATTCTGTTCGAGTCTCCACTGTGTATTGTGGCACTATATGAATTATTTTGGTGTAAAGAAAAAGCTAGAATGAAGTTTTCAAAAGTACCTCACATAAACCGAAAATGATTTAATCAAGGTTCCGATAATTGCAGTCCTACTAAATCATTATAAAATTAAAATAAAAACAAGATCCTGTGTACGGGTATTTAAATATCAGTATACGTAACAGAAAAATATTATAAACCATTACATCCGTCAGCTCATAACATGCCTTCTAATTCTAAGGAACCTAGACTCAAATAAGAGAAATTCAACTGTAAAAAACATTAAACTTTTATAGCTGCTATAATTTTTCCTATGATTTTATTTTCCTTAACTTACATGTTTCAGTGGATCTAACATCATCAGCGAATTAAAATGTATGAGTATAAAAATGAGATTTATATAAGTAACTGAAGATATAACATCTTCTGAAAGATTTTTCAAAAAATTAACTTAAATTTTTATATTTTATACACTCTGATGAAGGTGGATCCACGAAAACATGTAAGTTTAGGAAAATAAAATCATAGGAAAAAAAATTATAGTTGCAATAAAAGCTCAATTAAAATTACAAGAAATTTTACATTAGGATTAATTATAGTCAGCCGGATGCGTTATAAAGATTTATTTGTGATTAAATTGTCTTCATCGAGTCTTGAGAGTAAGCAGCTCACGTAAACAACCATTTCAGCCGATGTATGTTCATGAACAAACATTATAGATCATTCACTATTCACGTGATTATGAACTAACATCATTGATCATTCACTATTCATATGATCATGAACTAACATCGTTGATCATTCACTATTCACATGATCATGAACTAACATCGTTGATCATTCACTACTCACGTGATCATGATCTAACATCATTGATCATTCACTATTCACGTGATCGAATGACTTACAGCACACTAGTTCACACACCTGATTTATTCACAGTACGAGGCGTGTTCAGAAAGTAAGTACCGTTTTTAAAAAAAAACAAGTAAAACAATTTTTTTTCAATACAATTTTATTTCTACATGAAAGCCCAAACCTTAAACTATTTTTTGATATAGTTTCCACCGATGTTCAAACACTTATAATAGTGGGTGATCAATTTGTCTATACCCTCTTCGTAGAAGGTTCCCGCCAACGAATGTAGCCACGACTCCATGGCAGTTTTCACTTCATCACCGGTTTCAAAGCGTTGGCCGCCTAGCTCGCGCTTCATGTGCAGGAACAAGTGTTAGTCAGATGGTGCCAAGTCCGGGCTGTAGGGCGGGTGATCGAACTGCGCCCAAAGAAATTGTCGAACCAATGTTTGAGTGTCACCAGCGGTATGGGGCCAAGCATTGTCATGGAGCAACACAATTCCGTTACTGAACATTCCACTCCATTTGTTTAGAACAAACGGAGAGGAACTCTCACTCATCACGTCTTTCCCGTAAACATCTCGAAGTTGACGATAAATTTTAGCCGGTTTCACATTCCTTGTGTTCAAAAATCTTATTACAAAACGAATCTCACAATCGGCGGGATCACTAATTGTCTTCAACATTTTAAATGTTCAGAGAAAACTGAAAACACAATGTAGAACAACTACAATGGTGTGAGACGATAGCCAGTGAACAAAGAAAACTAGTGCGCATGTGCGGAACACCGATTGCAGCGCTACGGCGGCAGTAGAATGAAACGGTACTTACTTTCTGAACACGCCTCGTATTTAGATGATATAGGATCCATATAAAATATGAGCAACAAATAGACTGTTTATTAAACAGTCCTGTGAACCGATACTGTTCTAATAACACAATATTACTCTCAACTCTGGATGAATGAATTAGACTTATTCAAGAACACAAGAAACCATTAATTTTCCAATTATCCATAAACTTACAATTCGAGGTAGACATATTTTAAAATTTATTGCAATACAAGGTATAATAATATACAAAATATATTTGGGAAATCATGCTCAGCACCTAATGCATGTATGAAATAGATTAATCATACCAAATACAGAATACATAAATTCATTAACACTTACAGTTACTTTATAATATACACACTTACTCTCTATAATTACATAACAGTAAGATTGTTGTACTTTCACACTGTCCAATTTATATTTCCTTTTCTTTATTATATTCATAATACAGTACTACATTTATCCAGCACTTGTTGTTCCGGATGTCCGGATTATCTGGCCCAATCTGAATCAGGAAAACATTTTTCTTCATAAAATCGTGATATCCCACAGACAGTATTTGAACATCATTGTAATCTAGATACAGTGAATTAAACATTGGATAACCCACAAACTGCCCATAACAGACAGGTAGAGTGTCAAATTATTTACACTCAATCTGTTCGTTGCAGGGCTAAAATAAATAGTTCTGTTTCTTGTCACATGGTCAGCCAATTAAATGACTGAATCATTTAAGAACAGAAGAGGAAGAGGTGTAAAAGACACTAATCAGAGTTATCTCGTCTGAAAGTAATGGATTTCATTATACAGCCAGACCCTGTGGTGAATGAAGTGAAGGTGTCATTTGCAGAGTGGAAAATATGTGCTTTTCAGAGGGCCCGGCATGCTGATAAGCGTACTTTCCCACTCAGTGAGAAACCACCTCACTCCTCGTTTTACTTAGTAAAACCTCTACAGGTTCAAACCAGTCTATCGGCTGATGACCTAAACAACAACAACCCACAAACTATTACACTTATCAAAGTATGCAGCAACAGTATGTAATGCTGTTAAAAAATAAGCTTGAGCTAAAGACAGTACGCACGTTACTGTATTTGCTAAGTGAGTCATTGCTGATAACATCATGACATACTTGGAGAACCAGCTCAACAACAAACGGTTTGAACTTAAGATGGTGAAACGATTATGCGATTGTTGTCTTTAAATGTCAGACAAGTGTAAAGCAAAGAAAAATTAAACATTTGTAAATATTTGTACATAAACAAATCATAGAGCGTTTCTGCCCAAAAATGTATAAATAAACATGTTTGGCTGCCTCCATGGCCCATTGGAGGTTTCAGATTTGATTCTCAGCTAGGGTCTGGAAAATTATTACACATTCTAACCCACTCACTGTTCCTTAACCCAAAGTAGTCACTAATGACTAAGATATTGATGCGACTTTAAATAAACTCTAAAAATATGACTACAAAAACCGTTAAATTTACCAATTTTCTATTGTTTCTGGTTTATCCTGATTTTTGATTTTCCAAATCGTTTTCAGTCCCAATTAGTCTGGATAAATGAGGTAACACTGTATTTACAGATATTTCAACAATAAATGTTATTTTCATATTCTTAGTTAGAAATAAGAACGCTTAGTTTTTAAAAAGAAATATGTAAAAAGAGTTTACAAATTATCTGTTTATTTTTTTATTGTATAACACATTGATATTTTAATTACCAATTCCATCAATCAACACTCCTTTCAAATTCAATATATTATTAATGCTTCGACTTACAGTTAACCAGCAGTAAGTATGCCTCTGTAAGAAATGTATTCACTCATAAACAAGACACAGGTATTCAAATCTATCACAATGGAATCCAGGTTTTTCAAAATAATTGGGGTGGATAATCAATAGGTTTCAAACAATGTCCCACTGCACAAAAACTTATTTGAGGAGACAGTCTATTCAGAAAATCTATTTTTTATAAATTAAAAAAAAATGTTTTTATTCTTTTTACATCATTAAAGTATGCAGACTTTGGAAATGTACTCATTTTTTTAAATATATCTGTTAGATATTTATAAGAATGTATTCTTTATCAGCCAATACACAATAGAAGTTGATCTAGGGCGAAAAAGTTCCCATATTTTTGATCTTCAATAACTTTGCTTAGAGATAAAATGGTTCGATAAATATTTTGTGTTTCATAGTTTAATATGTAAGCTATTTGTTTAAGTTATTTTCTGTGTAATGGCAGCACGGTGTCAGGTAGAAGAAAAGAAATTAACAGTTGTTTCATTTCACAAAGTTAGTTCTGTTATCGTTCTACATCTTTTCTTTCAATTCTCGGAAAATTACATTTTTTATATTTTTCAAACTGTACATGTGTAATAGATATGTCCAGCATTCATCACCACTTCTGGTATTGATTTTTGATAATTAGTTTCCTACTTCATAATAAATTTTCTATTAGGACACATTAATGGATTAAATGATCATAAATTACTAATGGCAGCTTACCGTGGTCTAATTCTATCTCATATAATCGTATTATAATTTAGAGTGATTGTTTTTGTCCTGTCACCCAATTTTTAATGTCTGGTAATTTTTTTCTAAGAAAGGGAAATATTGTGTTGTGACATGAAGTTGGTAGCCCTACTCAACCATCATAGATACGGCAGTGTGACTTAATTCTCCTTGAGCTGTGTAAAATTTTGTGCCGTTTCCGGTCATGTTACAAACAGAAAGTCTTTTACCCAAGAACAACGGGTTTTCATTCTTGAACAATACCTTGCTACAAAATTGTTCGTGAGTGTAAAAGAATAATTTCAAATTAAATTGGTGTTCCTCCACCAGAAAAAAAAGTCAATTTCTAGGCTAACAAACTGATTTCGAGAGACAGGTAGGGTTTGCGACAGAAAACGTAGTGGTCGACCAACTCTCTTGACAGATACGTTTTACAGAATGTGAAAAAAAAGATTGCTCAATTCTCCACGGAAAAATTTATGAAAACTTTCCTTGCAAGTTGGTTTGTCATATTCAAGTGTTCAGAAAGCTGCTAAAAATTTAAAATTGTATCCCACGAATGATTAGTCCAAGAGCTGTAGCCTCCTGATTTAAACAAGCAATTGTTCTAGGGTAAAAGACATTCTGTTCATAACACAACCGAAAACGGCATAACATTTTACACAGCTAAAGAAGAATCAACTCACACTGCCGTATCTACACTGGTTAAGTAGGGCTACCAACATCGTGTCACAAAACAAAATTCCCTTTCTTATAAAAAAATTTCTATTATGTAAATATTACTGTTATACATAATATTTATTATGTAAATATTACTATTATACATAATATTTATTATGTAAATATTACTATTATACATAATATTTATTATGTAAATATTACTATTATACATAATATTTATTATGTAAATATTACTATTATAAAAATAGACTACTGCCTGGGCTTTGCGGACGATCTAGCTTTCCTTGCAAACAACATAAAAGAAACCAGAACCCAATTAGAATCCCTCGAACAACTTTCGGAAAGGATCGGACTAAAAATATCCTATGAAAAGACGAAAATCATGGTCAGGGATCCAGTCTGCATAAATTGCGTAAATATTAACAAAAACCAAATAGAACTTGTAGAGAAATTTAAATATCTGGGAGAAACCATAACCAACTGTCTCGACGAAAGGCCCATATGGCAAGAAAAGATTAATAAACTGAAAAAATCCCTGATCACCACTCAAAACATCTACAACAAGAAGTGTCTGTCAACAAAAACCAAACTACGACACTACCAAACAGTGGTTCTCCCTGAAATTCACTATGCCAGCGAAACTTCATTCGGGCCGTATCGCGTGGGAGACACCGACAGAATTGAGAAGATAGAAAGAAGAATACTGAGGAAGTGCATAAACAAAAAGCATATGGTGGAAGGACAGTGGCGGTTACTCCCAAACAAAGACATCTACAAGCTAATCACCTCACTAACAGATAACTTCAGGAGGAAAAGAATATCATTCCTAGGACACCTACTCAGAACAGAAAACTCCAGACTTGTGAACCGGTTGATCAGCCATTTTTGGGATAAGGTATCGAGACCTAAGTGGCTGAAAAATGTACAGCAAGATATGGAGGAACTTAAGATCACTAAACAGGACCTACTAACTAAATCAACAGAGTACGACCGACTGGTCAAGGCTAACATGATAGCATTTGCGCCAAGACCCAGGAGAGTATACAACAGGGTGTTTACCGATGCAGACCGGAGACAAAGATCGGAGCGTCTTAAGAAAGTGTGGGCCAAACGAAGGGAAGGCGGTCTCAAGAGAAGGTGCTTCTTAAAGAAACCCAACCCTGGAACAAACCTGAATTTGAGCTGAAGTGATCCTATGGGGTCTCAAAAGTTAAAAAAAAAAAAAATAGACTATTATGTAGATAATCAAAACACTAAATTGTTTGAACAGAAACCTACTTATGTATGTAGAAAATAAATTAATAAATCACCACAAGCTTTAAAAAGTTGTAATCTACATTTGTTTAAAAAAAATACTTGATTGATAAAACACTACACAAGAGTTCCTTCCAAAATTATTTTTTGTTATAAAAATGAATTTCCAGGTAAACAGTGAGGTAAATTGTGTAATATTTGGTAAACATTATTAGATAACATTCTTATTGAAGCAAGTAAGTAGTAGTTTCAAAAAGGTAATAAATGAATTAGTAAGTGATGAATTCAACAAAGTTCTAATATTTAGGATTATCAGTTTTATCTAGACATGTCTTAAACACCCATGAGTCATCTGGATGCAGTTTACAAAAAAAACAAATATTACAGCCGTAAACGCTTGCCTTCAGAAGAGGTTTAGACCGCTTTGTTTATAGAAAAAAATTTCCGTAATGACATCCTCTTTAGTAACCAAGGTACTGCAGTGTATGGCATGACATCACTGAAAAAATTAATTCCTTTCTACATCACCTTCCATAGGCACACTGACTAATGGTAAACATTTCATACATTTTTTTTTCTTACTAATGTCTTTACAGATATTTATTTTCACAGACTCCGCTAATGATTAGGCCTCCTATATCACAAAATTCTATGCATCAGAACAAAGTGTAGCAAATTTACATGGCTAAAATATTTTATCAACTTACTTCAATCACATTTCTTGTTAAATCAGTTATCTCCTAAACATTTTACTTTAAATTCACTCATAAACCATTTGCTACCATTATTATCTCCATTCTAACCTCAAAAACTGACTTAAAACTAATTCGTTGTACCAAATTTATAAAGTGTTACAAAACAACAATTAAACAGCAAAACATAGATTTAAAGGGACCTGTAACAAGTTTCTAGACACATAAAATGGAACCTACTTATGACCCATATTTTCAAAGACCATTGCATCAAGTAGCCAACTGAAACTTGGCAGACCTGACAATGTACATAATTTATAAGCACAGTAATAAAATTATTCATTTTGTTAAGAAACATTTGAGATACAAAAGCAGTTAAAAATGTTTACAAAATGTCCCAATTTTATCAAATGTTGGTTGGCCCAATGGTGTAGTGGTCAGCACAATTTGTTTCTATGTCAGGGTTCCAGGTTTGATTCCCAGTCAGGTCTATCATTTTTTTTCATCTTCATATCACCTCATATATCATTAACCTGGAGATAACACAAGGCTGACCTGAAAATGTACATAATTTATAAGCACAGTAGTAAAATTATTAGTAGGCTTAATCACCCACAAAAAACAAGCTAATTTGAAAAAAAACTTTTTAATAATTTTACTACAGTAATTTAAAATGGGTGGAAATATTATGCTCTTAAAATTACACCTTCATATCTTAAATGGTTTTCGAGCTAATGGGTCATTTACATAGAAAATGAATTCGCAGGAATCTTGTATCAAAGTCTTCAACTTCAATTAAAATCACTTCAAAATTTTGAGATAACCTCAATATTTACAATATTGCAAACAAAATAAACACTGCTGCAAAATTTAATAAGAACAAAATATTATTTCTACGATTAAATTAACAAAAAAATTAAGTTTTCATATATTTTTTAAGACATTACTTTACAAAAACAACATTATATTTAAAACTTTACAAAAAAAAATTAATAATCATGGAATAATAATAATACTATATATTTTTCACAGAGAAAGTGTAGAATATTTTAGGTTAAAAAGCAAATTTTTTAAAAATTGCCAGTTACAGGCCCCCTAATGGTTAAATTTAGTTATCAACGTTCTTAAATTTTATACTAATATTGTTAAATGAGGTTCATCTATTGCATAGAAATTTAATGGCACTTAATATACCTGAACATAGAAAATGGTTCGAGAGCATAAATTTTTCCTACATAATTTTACACCAACATAAACACAATCCACAGGTTTTTAAAACATTGCAAATACACATACAAACATTTAAAACTTATAAAAAAATTGACAGATACCACAACAACATATTTTGCAGCAGACATTTAATATACAGTACAACCCCGTTAGGTCAGACTACTTGAACAAAGATTTTTAAATTTAAAAAAATTGTATTAATATCACATTAATTGTATTAATAAAACATTTTGCAAATAAAACAAAATTAGCTCGATAATAAAATTATAGGCAGAGTTGTTACTTTATTTAGTAATAAGACAACTTATGACCATTTTGTATGACTATCAGGTGGAAACAACATCAGCAGAGTGTTTGTGCTAAAAAGGATCTGTGATCAGGTGGCTCGCAAACGATACTTTAATAATTACATCTAAAAAAAATTAACATCAAAGCAAATTCAGAAGATAACTATATACTATTGTGTAAATATTGAAGATAACACACTTATTGTAATAAGTACACATGCAGAGTGGACGCCAAATAAGCTTGCCGATGTAGCTGCACGAACAGTTCAGATTCACTCGGTAGATTTCATGTCTTAGAACCGAACTGCCTACTAAATCACAGGCACTGATCGATGTAAATTATCATCTATTAGCGACATTAAAAACATTCATTTGTAAACATTGTAAACAACAATTAACGCCTACAACATATTACAGACTAATGTTTTCAGGTCAGCTGATATTTAATGCTGCAAAAGCGACGTGATTCTGATCATAGCTAGTACAGTACTGACCCCCACCACTTGCTGAAACAACCGAGTGCACCATTACCTAAATAAAACTTCTGCGCACTTCAGAAAACCGGCAAGCTTATTTGGCGTCCACTCTAGTAGTTGATTAATTTGTAATTAAACGAACAGTATGTATATTTGTAACAGTAATAATTAAAATCGGGATCTTGCCATTGAGCTCATAATGAGAATGCTGGAATCTTATGTCTTTTCCGTTCTGTTGTATGGGATGGACACTCAAAAATATCCATTTTAGAGAAGATACAGGCCTTTCAGATGTGGTGTTACTGCAGGATTTGGTGTATTCCATGGATAGACAGAATAACAAATAAAGAAAAGATGTGCTTGATAAAATAAACAAAGAATGTGAGTTGGTGGAGATAGTAAACAAGAGAAAACTTCAATATCCTGGACATGTAATTAGAGATCCTAAATGTCAGGATCTTACAACTAATCATGCAGGGGAAGATGAAGGGCAGATGAAACATTGGCAGACGTTAGGCATTCTGGTTGAAGAACCTAAGAGACTGGTTTGTTTGCAATAATATGGAACTGTTCCATGCAGCAGCGATTAAGGTTCACATAATGATGATGACTTCCAACCTCTGATAGGAGACGGACTATAAGAAAATTTTTAAATAATAATTATAATAATAATTTTTAAGAAAATGTTTATACAAAAGACTGAAGATGTATCATCTTCTATAGATTTTAAATAAATAAAAATATGTTTTTAGTTTTAATTATGTTATTTACTCTGATGATGGTGGATCCACCGAAACACGTGTAAGTAAAAATAAAAGTTGACAATTTAAAAAGAAGGTTAGTGAAATTTATTATATAAAATAGAACTATAAGAAAAGAATGTGAGCTTGGGTAATATGTTATAAAATACAGTTAAATTGTGTATTACTTAGCAAAATTATTAATTGAAGCAAGGGAGTTGTAGTAATTATTAGGCAATAGATAAATTGGTAAATAATGACTTTGACATAGTGTTAATATTTTACGCTAGTTAGTTTTATCTTCACATATCCTATACTCCCTTTTGTGAAGTCTCCTGTAGCAGGTATAAAAAATACACCAAACTGGTGAAGAAGAAGCTTACAAGCTACTTTTTGAATCACTAGACTTGACTGAACACGTGTTGGTAATGTGTGAAACTTTACTGTACCACTGTATGTTCGTAATCTGTAAATATTTTAAAAAGTGTGTTATCTTCAATATTAAGGTAGCGTTCTCTAAGTACATTTTTATATTGATGATTTCCATACATTCTCTGATAAACCGGAGTTTTCAATAATTGAGATCGACCCCCTTTGAGGAATGATCTAACTTAATGAGGTTGAACTGTAATCTACAGATTTAAAAAAATTGGTTGTCTTATTATAATATCGAGGTACAGTCCTGTTATCAGGTCATACAATTGTTATAAGAATATTTATGAATTCATTCTGTAACGAATCTATCACAATGTAATGACATCTAAAACAAATACAGACACCTGTATTTAAAAAATTACAATTCAATGGCTCACACCAGTAACATTTCAAGCGACAAATTAAATTTTTTTTCAGTAGACAATAAAAATGAATTATTGCAATAATAATAATAATAATAATTAATATATTAATATGTTTCTTTTAGTAAAGTATGTAGTAAACGATCTACTTATATTTTTCAAATTTGATGAGCTCTGAACGTACGCATTGCCCCCTACCCACTTCATAGCTAGCCAATGACTTGCTAGCAACATCGCCAATACTTGCTCTTGTAACCCTGTCATATATTTTGTCAGCCATTTTTTTGGTCTTTCAATAACAATTATAAACTATGAACATACAACCAACTGATTGTATTATAAACCATTCCATGTTAACGCACTCTATAATCGATATGTTCAGTACAAGATGCAAAATGCAAGTGAACTACTGTGGCTCTTATACGCATGCGCATGTAGTGTTTGTCAGGCTGATACTTTCGTACAATGCTGACAAACATTCTGATTGGTCTAAACGCATGGAACAGCAGAGCTCATCAATGGTGGAAAGCACTATAGTCATGAAATGAAATATTATAATGTTACTTAATGTAATACGAAAGTTATTGCCAATTTGGGAATTTTAAATTGCAACAACACTATAAACGACAATTGTTTGCAATGTTTTTACAACTTTAAAAGGGTGAGCCAATCTACATTAAATGATGACAAACCAAAATGCGGCGAAGTGGATATCCTTGTACCCTTAGAACATTACTGCACCATGAGCCCCAAAACCGGTGGTATTCCACCGGTCCTAGTGCTCCCAAATTGTGAGATTTCAACATATAAAATACCTTACACTAGTTCAGGATGTCAATTCAAATGTGTCTGCATAAAAATCATGTTTTTAAAAAATGTGTCGCTTAGAACATTACTGGCGGGAGCCATTCGATTGATCATTAAAATTAAAATATTTTCCCTTTTAAGATAGAAGAAAATTACACTAAAAATTATAATTTATTATTTACCAAGCCTTAACAATTCTAACAAAATTTGGAGATAAAATTATTCAGTTACTCAACATATACCACTGGTCACCTAGCTACAATTATTAATTATTAGATCACATTATTTCAATTACCTACATAAAAGCATTTTTCAAAATAAAGTTTACAATTTATTTCTTAAATTACCTTCACTTTGCAGTTCTTGTTTCTTTTATCATTTTAACAATCCTTAAGATTTGACAGAAACAAACAAACATTTTTCATAACTCTAGTTTTATACATCATTTAAAAATTTAGTATGTTCTCCTTACAATTATACATACTTTGTAATATTAACATTGATACCACATTTAATTATAATAAATTTTAGAAAAATCCTTTCAATGCCCAAATTTTTCTTTGAGAATAAAGATTAAATTAAATAGGGATTAAAACTGTTAACACAATCCGAAAAAGGACATTAGAAAAATCTGTAAATAAATTTAAAAGGATCGCTAGATGACAAAAGTTAGAAATTAGTTTAGAATAAACATGCAGAATATGAAGCAGGAGGATTCTAAAGTAAAGCTGAAGTGTCTTAAAGAAAAAAAGTCAATGCATTATACCTCACTTAATTTTTATAATTTAACACAATTTTTTTTACACATGAATAACCTCGTTACACCTCTCCTATTAAATTAATACACGAGGTGGGAAATTAACCTGTACTACTATGGTTTCCCATTATAGGATGGTCAATTTAGCGCCTTTATTTCAAACACCAGATTGTCCAGAATCAAAATATCACGATGTGAAGTCAAAGATTTAAGGGTGAAATTATTTCAATTGTATACTGTCAACCAATGCTACAAAAACATTTTCGTAATTTATTTAAAAATAAATCCTTATAATGCATCCTGCAGCTTGAAATTAATTCTACTTTATATAATAAATTTCACTAACCTTTTTTAAGCGGCATTTATTTTTTATTTATCACTTACACGTGTTTCGGTGGATCCACCATCATCAGAGTATATTATATTGTTTTATTTTTATTTTATCAAACATCCTACGTAGGATCCTATATCGTTTTAAACTGAAATTATTTTAAATCTATAAATTTTAAAAATCTATATAGACTGAAGATGTAACATCTATAGATTTTAAAAAATTTTAGTTTAAAATGATACAATATACTCTGATGGTGGTGAATCCACCAAAATACGTGTAAGTGATAAATAAAAACTAAAGGCAGCTTAAAAAATTGTTAGTGAAATTTATTATATAAAATAGAATTCAGTAATTTAGTTACAAACTTCATGATGTTCCATATACTTTTATAATTTTAGGGATGCATATTGTACAGTTTGAGGGCCACGTAACAAAAATGTTTTTGAAATATGTAGTATTTATGTAGCTCTATGCAAAGAAATTAAATGCTGATTTCTTATACAGAAGTTGTGGATTAATTTCAGGAAGTTTGTTTCTGTGCACCTGTATAATTAGTTCCTATGTATAAATAAATACACGGAGATAAAACTAAAATAATTTATTACATTACAGCAGAATTTAAAAGGATAGAAGTTGGTGAAAACCAATAATATATAATAATTTAGATTCCATTTTGTTATTTACACATGCTGTTAAATTTATTTCATAATGTATTTTAAACTAGATCCAACACTTGGATTATGAACACACGAGTACAGCCCATTGATATTACATTCTATATCAGTCATGAGACAGTGTTTGTAAATCATCATACAATTGCAATTGATTTACAAACAAATTCTTGTTCGCAGGCAACCATTTAATTTATAAATTACAATATTAATAACTGTTTCTTACATCACTTTTGGTCGCTATTTAGTTTCTAAATTTAAAATTTTACAATCGTTTTGGTGGTACCACCTTCTTCAGAGTATTTAAAAAAATTAAAATTTAGAATGGTCATTCCATTCAGGCAAATCAATAAAAACTAGCATTTATCATTTCTGTTCTTGTTTATATTTATTACAATAGATGGCCGCAGCTTCTGTGATTAAATTTTACTTGTTCATTAATTATTTAAAATAATTAAAGTCCTGTCACTGCCACCCTTTCTAATTAATCATTTACTGTGTTGCCGGCCTTCAATACTTCTTCCGGCCTTTGTTGGCGTGGTAGGCCCTTTAGCGGCGCACCGACAAACCTTTCAGCTCCGCACCGACAGAGGCCTGTCATCAAGGCCAAGCCAGTAGCCGCTCTGTACCACAGCACTATTGGCAACTATATAAAGAGCGCTGCACTGAGCCGGGCGATTCAATTCCAATCAAGACTCCGAGGGATTCACTTCGAACCAGACAGCAGACAAGACGTCCATCATGGCACACAGCTGCCGGACTCCAGCGAAGACTAATCGACGACCCCGCAAGAGAGAAGATGATGCTTCCGCTCGCCGACCCGTCATCGCCCGCTGACGTGAGCGATGCCCACAGCGGTTCCTTGACCGAGCCTTATGCCCACCAGACCCGATGAAGCAGCCATTGACGCACTACTGCGAGGGAAGAAGATAATGTCTCCGCTGGACGACAACACGCCATGTCGCCCAGCTTCTCGACCGCCACAACGACTACGACCGATGCCTCTCCAAGACGACCACCGCTTAAACGGCCCTTTTCAGGGCCACCAAACAAATAAGGTTTGTCACTGAATGTTGCCATCCGGTGACAGTCCGAATTAAATTTAAAGATGATAATTTAATCAGAGAAGCGAATGCCATCTATCGCAATAAATAAAAACAAGAATAGGAATGATAAATTTAAACTAGTTTTATTGATATGACAGAACGGAACAATCATTCTAAATTTTAATGTAATTTTGATTTTTTTTAAATACTCTGAAGCAATTGGTACTACCTAAACAATCGTAAGTTTTTAAATATAAAACTAAATAGCAACCAAAAGAAATGAAAATTTTTAATGAAAATGAGTGATGAAAAAATGCTAGACCTGACCAGGAATCAAACCCGGGACTCCGACATGGACGCAACCAAAAGAGAGGTGCGAAATAATCATTTATATTGTAATTTATAAATTACAATTTACCATCGCAATGTGGTTTATTAATTTGCGATACATGTCATAGAGAATTTCAAAATTTATGATTTTGTATTTTATTATTACCAGTGTTCTTTAGTTACCACAGAATTACATCTACACTTAAACAAAACCGAACTAAACAGTCAATAATTTGAAATCGTCACTAATTTCTTTATATCTTGTTTTTTTTTTAAATTAAAAACAATGGTTTTAACACTGGGTTGGATGATGCCTGGTTTCAATAGTAATGATTTGACTTTTATAGTTTTTATTCAAACTAATTCACTTTGTAGAGTTAACAAATACTCTACAGGCAATAAGACCAATTAAATAAATACTACAATGGTAATTTTTAACTAGCTGGTCCCAGAAAAATTTTAAATAATTTTTTTAACTGTTCATTTGAACATCACACTGTAATAATTATGAATAGAAGTTTCAGACAAAATTTCTAGATAACAAATGAAAACATAAATTGAGCTGATGAATTTCTGAATAAATGAGAAAGATTTTTCACAGTATACAGATTACACTGATTGGCGTCATCTTATTTTCACTGCAATGTCAATTCAGCATGGTAATACAACAATTCCTGCCTCTGCGTTCAATATGTTAAAAATATAATCAATTACAGATGATATAACTGCAAAAAATATGCTACAATTGTTCTTTGCTACTTATTTACTTAGATTTACTTTTACTACTTTAACCCAAGCCCAACATCGTAAGCAGCAGCTGGACACCGGCCGCAAAACTCTTTACTCCTACTCTCATCCCTTAGCCATTTTTTTTACACAAAAATCCAAAAAAATTATGAAGGTTTACAAACATACAAGCTTTATTAAAAAAAAATCTGGTGTGAAACACTTACACAACTTTCTCTTGCCAATGCAAATAATTTAAACAATATAACCTAACATAGTAATAAAACATTAGAAATAAACAAAACCTCAAAAAAACATAACCTTATTTTAATCATGACTGAAAGATGCAAAATGAAAATTGACCTGTTTGGCTTAAAAATATGGAAAATCATTCTTTTACGCTAAACTAGGCTCTGTAGAGAAAAATGCTTTAAATAAAAGTTGTAGATCTTTTAATTTCCTATAAATTTGATTATATACACTTTTGTCGTAAAATGCATACCAAGGCCGAAATCTTAAAAAAATCGATTTTTCACACGTTTTCGTGAGAAAAAAAAACAGAAAATTGCTAATTACCGCTAAACTAAGCGTTAAACAAAAAAATTTTTGAAATAAAAGTTGTAGGATTTTTAATTTTCTACAACTTAAATTATATAAATTTTTGCGCTAAATTACATATTAAAGCCGTAATCTTAAGAAAACAATGCTTTTACGTGAAAACAGCCTCACCAAGAATTTCAGCAAACATGGCACCTACCCTATCTTGTACAGCATAAAAAATTTAGTAAACCAGGCGATTTTAAAAAAAATTGTACAACCAGTTTTTGAGAAAATAAAAAAAAAAGTGAAAAATTACACGAAAATAAAAAAAAAGTGTAAACTACTACTTCCGGTTGACCGATTTTGATGAAAATGTTCGTGTCGGGTCCGGTAGTGGTATGTAACTTAAATTTCAAGTTTCAAGTTCGTACGATGTTCCGTTCTTGAGATATTCTGTTCACACACACACACTCACAGACCAATCGCTAAAAACATGTTTTTTGGGTTCAGGGGGTCTGAAAACGTGTAGATCCGGTGAAAACTCGATTTCAAAAAATTGACATGAAAACAATACTTTCCTTCCTATATATTCATATAGGCAAGAGAAAGTAATAGTGAAAAATTACTATTTTCAGTTTGGAAATAATCAAAAGGCGCACCCAATCTAACCTAAACTGTCATATTATGTCATTATTTTCTCACAGCTGTCAACAAAACCGTAATAAATCACTTAATTTTCAAGATAAATGATTTACAAATTGTAAACACTCAATCCAGTGTTCATTTTTTTAAAAAAAACTGACTTTATATATACAAAATACCAAGAAATTTATGTATCTATACTTGTTTTTTTTCTCTCTCTCTTTCCGCTGCTACTAACCCACGTGAAAATAGATCAAAAAGATTTAGTTTGGCACTAGATTATAGATCGTTTTATAGAGAACAAATTGATTTGCATTTTGATATAACTACAATTACTGATAAAGGAGTTGTGAGCATTCACTCTGCGCTATACACATTGACGCATCAGGGCGGTTACCATTGTTTGACGTTTTTTATTTACTTCAGTTACTTTGATTATTGGTAATAGATAGTTAAGAGTGTAAGATCATTATTCTTCCATTAGTAACCAGCTTGTCATATCAAAAACTCATAATAAGAGCTTATATACCACCTTAACTCATGCAGAACACTATTTAAGTAAATTCACTTGCTTCCAATCCCTTCTTTGTATATTTGTGAAATAATAATGTATATCAAGTAAAATACCATTTAACAGAATTTAAAAGTCTATGACCACAACAAAAAAAATGAATTGATTACTAAGTTGCTTATCGTAACACTGAACTGTTTGAACAAAATCCTACATATCCACAGAGAAAATAAATCAATAAATTACTACAAGCTTTTAAATTTGGTAATCTGTATTTGTTTTAAAACAAACCAAGAAAATAATGGATTGATAAAAATTGTACACCACACAAGAGTTCCTTTCTAAATAGATCTCAATACGTCCTTTAACATCCTCTTTGAAGTCTCTTAGAAACAATTAAAACAAATTGGTTCGGTAGATTATAGTTAAATAAAAAGCAATTTAGTTTTGTTAAGTGTTACCAATAGGTAGATTTAAGTAATTATAACATACTGTAAAAATTGTGTATGTACAATACTAAATTGTTTATCTGAAAGACCGTATTATCCAAACCAATCTCCATAGGAAAAAATTTATTCAGAAAATCGTGATAATTACAGTATTTGAACAACATTGCAATCATGATAAAGTACATAGCACACTATATTACTGAACGTATAGTATTGTACACTTATTAAAATTTGATGTGTAAAGTTACAGTATGTACCATACTGTTTAAAACCTTAGTGTATCAAGCTAAAGATTGCATGCAGGGCGTTTCATATTGTACTTCGGGGTTACGAAAATTCAGTACAAAAAAGTATTTCACTTATAAGAATAAAACAATTACTGTATGAAAGAGCACTTCAAATAGTTTTTTCCACATATTCTGGGCAGTAAGTTAACTGTTTGCCCACTAGGCGTAGACAGTAGAGAAAATGGCTGCCACGGGAAGCGAGAAGTCGTTTTGTGTGTTAGAATTTCACATGTCAGTAACTAGTGTGCAACATGCGTTTTGGTTAAAATTTATTAAGGATCTACAAAGTGAATATTCAATTCATGCATGGAATAAACAATTCAGTGAAACTAGTTGCTTGTACAAGCGGAAATCAATTGGTTGTCCAACAACTTAACATGCCTATGTCGAACATGTGTGCGCAAGTTTTATTTGCAGCCTATCAAAATCGACTGCGTCTGCAGGCAGAGAGTTAGGAATTCCAAAAACAACTATGTGGAGAGTTCTCCGTAAACGTTTATTATTCAAACCGTACCATCTTCAATTAATGCAGCATATATCTGATGGGGATAAAACATGTAGGCGCTGGATAGAACGCACATCTGAAGAAGACCAACACATTATGCTGTGGCCACCAAGATCACCAGACCTCATGCCATGTGACTTCTTTCTTTTGGGTTATGTGAAAGACAAGGTGTTTATCCCACCAATGTTGAACGATATCCCTGAGCTGAAGGATTGCATAATCAACGCAATCAACTCTATCGAAAGGGACATGTTAGAATATGTCTGACAAGAGTTAGACTTTCGTGTTGATGTGTGCCATGTCACCAAATGAGCACACTTGAATATTTATAATGTTTAAAAATAACTGTTAGAGTCCCTGCATCGGTCCGTACAATTTTCATTTAGGTAAGTGAAATAGTCTTTTTGTACTGAATTTTCATAACACCGAAGAACATTATGAAACGCCCTGTATGAGATAGGTTGGGAGAAGTCTTGTAGAAACCACTTTAAGCAAAATAAAATTCTTACTGTACCTCGCTTACGTATTATGGAATCTGTACTGTGGGCAAAGTCAGTAAAACATGAAGGTTTGATAGTAAAGCCTCATGGCTATCACACAAGACAGCACCGTTCTGATTTTGCCGAGTTTCATAGGTTGTCTCTCTATGAATAAAAATCATAACGGCTATAACGGAAAAATTTGGTTCAAACATGGTTCTAATAACAAATTCTTTATAAACAAATGGAATCATCACATACTGGATGAAAACTGATGTCCCATCTTCCACAAAGATTGTTTGTGATTGAATAAGAGAAAAGATTTAAGAAAGCATTAAAAGTCTTACCTGATTGAAAAATCGTATTATACAACCCAGAAATTTATAAACGATAGTCAAATTTCATGTTTTATATTATACGTAACTGATGTTGACAATTTATTTTATGTGATGTTTCTTTTAAATGCTTTTTAAGAGACGAAATGTTTTGACACGGACTTATCCTATACTCTTTTTTGAGTTTTATATGGATAAAAATTTTAAATAAATAAATGATATCCAAAAGGCCCTACTGACTGTTCACTTAGGTGAGAGTCATCTAATGTGTGGTTTTGTTTTTAAAACATATTGTACTGTTTTTGTACCAAAAAAAGTATAAATAAACAGCAAGTTTTCACATTACATTTTATTTTTATCAATTTCCTAATAAGATATTGCTTCCAGTTTATCTAGATCATTTTAAGTCCCAATAAGACCAGATAAACGAGGTAGTATTGTAATATACGTACGTAAAATACAATGAAATAGTGAAACCAAGCCACAGTTGGTGAAATATATTGTTCACTTTTAGACTTGTTAAAACATAGGAAACACAGTACTCTTGTAAAACACTTGTAATAAAACACGACCAGATGTTCGTTTATCACAATATAAAATTCAGCATTTTGAATTCATAAACTGAACAAACATTAAAAATATTTTTAAAAGAAAGAATAATTGATCATCATTAAAAAAATTATTTCCAAATTCATTGCAATTGTTTAATTCTGTATTGGTTTTTAATAAACCAAAAAGTAGAACAACAAAATAATTGAACATGACTTAATTATAGCCACTATATAATGAGCAGTTAAAATTCACAATTCATTAATTGTTAATTTAAATTATACATAAAAACAAAAAGGATAGTAATATGTATACACGTATATATCAGATAAATTTTAATTGAATTTATTAACACTGTATATGATTTTTTTACTTAAGCACACATAAAAATTTACATAACATTAAAAACGAAAACAAACCAACATTTATAAGTTAACACAAAGTATAAATATGGGTTATTACATTTATATTACATTTATGATTTCATTCATAATTTTACAAAATTGGTTGTTGCTTTTCAAATTTACAAACTATGAGATATCAAAATATATATAAATAAACAAATGTTCCATCTTACTGTCGTGTATGGAACATAACAGAAAGAATCAGCTTCCACTATATTTCTCATTTAGATAGAGTTATACATTTTTATAAAATAGTAAAGATTTCTATGATACATAAGGTGACACAAATATATAATTAAGATTATGCACTATTTTTATTTTCTGCACATTTGCAGAACCATATCAATGGTTTAAGCTGTTTAATATTAGCCAGATGTATTCACTATCTCTTTAACCCTTGCTAACCGGGAAGCCAGAAATCACGCATGCATTATTACCTTTATTTAAACTCAATTTTCTCTGCAACTATCCCTCGGTTAAACCTTACAATTAGCATCAAAATAAATGATAACATATTTTGATTTATGCTATCCTGTTTAGAAAAGGATAATACACAAAACAACGTGCGGAAAAGAAATAGAAACTTTTGTAGAAGAGGTGTAAATAAAACTTGAAGAGACGGTTTTATTTTGAGGTGATTATTTTCATACAGCACGTTACTTAAACAAAAAGTGTGATATCTTTTGAACGTGGCTATCAATTTCCAATATCTAAACGTTGTTATTTTTACAATGAATTGCTTTATTAATGTATATAGCTAAACATATTTTTTTGTATTTTTAGTGATTTAGTGACACTTTTTTGTACATAAACGAAAACGGAAAAATTTGGTTCAAACATGGTTCTAATAACAAATTCTTTATAAACAAATGGAAATTTTTTGAAATTTTTAGGGATAAAACTGAATGAAATAAAAGAGTTTTTATTAGGCGTAAAATGACAGTCCACGTGATCGTTAAAATTACCGTTCTCGTCGGGTTAATATGGCAGCTGTTGTAAACACACTAGATTGAGGTGACATAACGAAAAAGGAGCCAATAGCCCACTTAAACATTCCTTCTTTATGCATTCACATAAATCGATCATTACAAAGTTAAAAAATAAAAGAATAACCAAAGTAAGTACAGTGTACAGTGATCCTCCTGCATTCCATTACCAGTTTCGGTGCGAAACATCCAACTTATATATGAGCAATACTAATTTTCATCTTTCTTTTTTTAACTAACCATCCGAAAAAGAGGTAGACATAAAATATTTCCCTAGCCAAAAACATAAATCAACTTTTTAAATTTCTTCGAACGTAAATTTACTACACTAAGTAACAAATACAATTAACAACACAAACATTAGTTAGTAAATTTTTAAATATACAGCAAAGAACTCGATAGAAAACAATTTTTTTTCTCACCAGTCTCGACTGGTTTGATTCAGTTCTCCAAGTTGTTCTATCTTTTGCAAGTCGTTTCATATCTACGTAACTGTAACGCCCTACATCTTTTGTAATTTGCTTTATATATTCTAAACTTTGCCTCTCCCTACAATTCACTCCTCCATTATTAATAATTATTAATACCTGGATGTCTTAAGATACGCCCCACTAGAATATTCCATACTAGGATATATTCCATATACTTCTTTTTTCATCCATTGGTCTAAGAACCTCTAAACTACTTATTTTGTCCACCCACCTAATCTTTAACATTTTCCTATAACACCACATTTCAAAAGCTTCTATCCTCTTCTTCTCTACAGCACCTATCACCCACGTTTCACTCCTGTGTGATGCTACACTCCAAACATAGTGTTTTATGAAATTTTTTCAAATTACTTTGAAAAACAATTTGTTACTTTTTTACTTTCTTTTAAGAAAACAATTATATTAGATAATGAATCAAATTATCTCCTCCAGACACTGATTACCAATTATCTTTAAATCATTTTAAGGGTCTTTCAATTTCTATAATTTGTGATTTTGCCCAATTACTTTGAATTAATTTTTCTGCATGTTGTTTAGGTCATCCGCCGAAAGGCTGGTTGGAACCTCTAGAGGCTTAACTGAGTAAAACGAAGAGTGAGGTGGTTTACCACCTCACTTTATTGCCTTCCTCACTGAATGCAAAAGTATGCTTATCAGTATGCCAGGACCTCTGAAAAGCATTTACTTTCCACCCTGCAAATGACACCTTCACTTCATTCACCAACATGATAAATTCGAAACCTTCATCATGATCTTATCTACCTTACGATATTCAGTATGCCAAATTCCTGTTCAATATTTTAATTTCTTGGAGGATCTTTAAGTGTAAATTTTAATAGTCCTCAATATTTTTACTTCAAGATTTGCACAGACTAAGCTACAATGGTTTGAACATGTCAATAGGCAGGAGGAGGGTACGGTACACCTAAATTACGCTGTACTTGGAAATGGAAGGGTTCAGTTATGGATGAATTGGGGAAAAGGCTACGATGGCAATAGAGAAATGGTTCAGTAATATAGAGAGGTGGAGTTATAGTTGTATCTGCTCTTGTTTCAGTCGCACGTCATGATCATATAAATATCATGTATTTCTGTTTTCAGTATCTTCAGGTGTTATTTATAACTCTTGAACATTATTCTTCAAATTATTTCAATTACTTCCAATTAAATACATATTAACCCCTTAAGCATTTTACTTTGAATACTTAGTTATATTCTCAGTGCTATATTTTTTATGCTAATTGTTTAAAGTTTTAAAGACTGTTTTATATCCAACTGTTTTGTAGTTACTGCTAATGCAGATGATCAGTGGGGTGATGATGAAAATATGCCAGACCTGAGTGAGAATTGAACCGGGAGCCTAGCATAGAAGCAGTTGCACAAACCACTACACCATGGGCCACCCTAAATGCACGCTCACTTACCATGATGACATGAAAACGAACAACACACGAATGAAATTTTTACATGAAAGTTACATATACTGATTCTTATTCAAAAATAAATCTTTATATTGCATCCTGCAGTTTGACATTATTTCTATTTCATATGATGAATTTGTATAATAATTTCACCAACCTTCTTTTTAAACTGCGTCACCTTTATTTTTATTCATACTTACACGTGTTTCAGTGGATCCTCCATCATCAGAGTAAATAAAAAAATTGAAACCAAAAAAATTTTTATCTTACTTATTTAAAATTTACAGAAGATTATACATCTTCAGTCATTTTTATAAATGACTAAAATTGAAACGAAAAATTTTTTTTGTATAATCATCTTCAGTCATTTGTATAAAACTCTCAGTTTTATACAAATGACTGAAGATGATTATACAAAAAAATTTTTTCGTTTCAATTTTTTTATTTATTCTGATGATGGTGGATCCACCGAAACACGTGTAAGTATGAATAAAAATAAAGGTGACGCAGTTTAAAAAGAAGGTTGGTGAAATTATTATACAAATTCATCATATGAAATAGAAATAATGTCAAACTGCAGGATGCAATATAAAGATTTATTTTTGAATGAACTGTACTGTTACTATTGAAAGTACTTTAAAAGTACTGATAAAAGGGTTAAAACCTATAAAATATATCACATCTTCAGTCATCTGTACAAAACTGATCAGTTATTCTAATCTATCCTATCATATTTAACATATTAATCATATCCTATCATAATCTATCATATTTAATACAGTTGGCAGCAGCAGTCAATATCACTTCATAATTCTTAAATTTGATTTGTTTATTTAAAAAGTCCTGCTTTTGTTCTTTTAAATATCTATAAATATGAAGTTCTCATATTTTTCAATCTTATTTTTATTGTATTATACTGTTCTATTATATTTAAATGCTCATCTATTTTACCAAATTAATGTTTTCCTCTTTTATAAATGATTTGTACAATTTGATAAAAATATAGTCACATTTCAGCGCTTTTTCATGCTCATTATATCTCACTTGAAAATTACGACTAGTATTGATTAGATATTGGACTGCCGCTGCAATCTGTAATAAATATGATAAAGAATAGATTAGAATAACTGATCAGTTTCATATAATAGACGACTGAAGAAGTAATATCTTCTATAGGTTTTAAACACAACATTTTTAATTTTCTATTAATATTATGTACTCTGATGATGGTAGATCCACTGAAAATGTGTAAGTGTATGGATAAAAGAGCTAACAAGATTAGTGAAATTTATATTATAAAACAAATTGATTCTTACTACAACAATTGCCGGCCGCATTGGCGTAGTTGGTAACGTGCTCGCCTCTCATCATGCGGTCTTGGGTTTGAATCCCATTCAGGCATGGCATATTTTCATACGTTATAAAAATCAATTCATCCTTCCTTCATCGTCTGCATTAACAGTAATTGCAGAACAGTCGGACGTTAAACAAAAAAAAAAAAAAATTACTACAACAATCATGGGGTCTTGGGTTCGAATCCTATTCAGGATACAGGATATTTTCATATGTTGAAAAATACGTTTCATCCTTCATCGTCTGCATAAGCAGTAATTGCAGAACAGTTGGACGTTAAACAAAAAAAAAAAAATACTACAACAAAAGTGGAAATACTGATATTGATATATAAAAGACTAACAATAACATTTGTACTACCGATCCTAACAATAATATTGTGAAAAACCTTTTAATTATTTGTTTTTACAGCAGTCTAAATCAGATATTGCATGATGCAACATAACTCATCAAAAGCACCTAGAAATGCAAATGTTTAGTCAAAAATAATTAAGGGGTTAATTGCATTTAAATTTAATTTCAAAGAAACTTAAAAAGTTATCATATATTTTTAAGTAACGAAGGTCTTACTGTACAAATTAAAACCAGAAAATCGAGTAATCAAATATTACAATAAATTTTACACGGTACAAAAGATAAAACAAGAATTTTTAAAACTTTCCCCACCTATTATACACCCACATAAAGACGAATATCACACACACACATACATATAAACAAGCATTCTTTTCTTTCTACACCATGCCATAAATTAGACAATGAATTTTAAAAAATGTATCGATAAAAAAATATAATTTATATCGATTTGAAAAAAATATAAATTTATCATCACTATAATCTTATCAAGAATATCAGGGCCGACCCACCATCGTCATGTATGTATGTCTCCTTTATATTTATAAATATTTAATAATACTACAAATACTTTACTTATAGAAAAATGAGAAAGCTTCAAGATATTTTAAATATGGGTTAATTGATTAATTAATTAATTAATTCAGATATTACATAATATTACATTCAAATTTAACTGTCTTCAGTGACTTCACTATTTTCATTATCGACGAATTCGACGTGTGTGAAAGGAAAATGTCCGACCTTTCCGTTTAATTCCCCTTCCCACTGCCCATTAATGTTCATTTTCGTCACTTTAATAATATCGCCTACTTCCAATTTTAAAGCAGTCTTATCATAAGCGTTTGGGACGCGTACTTGTTTCACTCGAGCATACGCTGGAAGCTTCCTCTGAAAAAAATGAAAAAAAAATCAATTAATAGAAATATGTTATACTTCAAAGACAAAAATAACGAAAAGTATCAAAAATGTTATTTTTTATTTTATTTATATTATAAGTTCTTTGAATTAACAATTTTAATTTTTGTACTACTATTAATACAATTTGTATAAATATTGTATTGTATGTATTGATACTGCAGTCACAAGAATACCTTTACCGTATGAATGATTTGCTGTGAGGAAATGAAGTGAAAATTTGACAGTGCTGCCAACCTCAACAGTGAGACACTACATTTCACTATTGTGCAGTTACTAAATACATTTTGTAACCTGCGGTTTATTCCAAGAAAATGTTTTCTTCATAAACCTTATAAAAAATATCTGACCTGTAATATAGCCTATAGCTTAATTACATGACTAGAAATGTTTAATTTACAGTAATTACCAGCTACCTTATTCTATTGGAACACAATAATCCAAGAATGAATTATTGCCTTCTTTGCTATTGCTATCACCATCGTCTTTACCATCAGTGTTACTAATATCTACCAAACCGTTTCCTTTTTCACCAGGTGTCAACACAACTGTTGAAGAATAGGTTCTTCACACCTTTTATTTCCTTCTTTATATTTTGAATTGTGGAAAGAGAAACATCACAGTAGTTAGCCGCTTCCTCATGGCTATTGTTAAGAGGCACGGAAAGGCTTTTTTTTTAGCTTCAACTTCACAACATTTTATTACACTGCATATTAGATTTGGCTCAGTACTGTGAATAGTCTGACCACGTTTACAAGAAACCAACATTTCTGTTTACAGTAACAAACATTTATGTTCGTACAGTTAACCTACAAAAGGTTCCGCGATAAACTGTATTCTATGTGCTCTGGGTATAGTGTACAAACATTGTTATGTTGGCAGAACTGATACCAAAGCAGTCGCACATGTGCACTGATGCTTTCCCTCCCTTTACCACTCATTATTACCGAAGTCATACTTGTTACTCAAGTAAACTATATGTACCTAGACTAATATAATAAAGAAGTAACATTAAATTATTTTTTTGTATGAGGTTAACTCATAAAGTACCCGAACGATTTAACAAAATTTTACACTGCTGGAAAGCTTACAGGTTTAGGAGCACTATAACACAGTTGTATAACTGTGTTATCTTATACAACATAGAGACCACAAAAACTAATGAAAACAGGAAACCTACTTAAGATAGAAGGGAGAATTTTAAAAAGTATTTATGATCAAAGAAAAACAAGAATTTTGTAATTCTTCAACAACACAAGAAATGCAATTTAACCCATTCCCTTACTAATTAAACAAAAATTTACCAAAAAAAAAATGGCCATACAACATCTATTTTTTTATTTAATAAACCATATTTCCTCGATTCTAAGATGCACCTTTTTTCACAATTTGATACCTCAAAAACTAAGGTGCGTCTTACATTCAAAGGTGTCTTGCAGTCACATTCACTTACTATTTTTGAACCGGTATATTAGCAATCTAAAACTACGTATGAGACACCACTATGCATGACAAGATGAAATAAATTTTTTTTAAATTAAAATAAAATAAACCTTTATAAATAATTATCGGAATTCGTACAAGCGACACGCACACAAACGCAATCTTTGATTTTGAAACGCAGCTTGTGAATTTCCAGCGCCATATTATTAACTTACAAACTGAAAATATCAACATTCTTGATCAGATAGGTATTACAGATGAAACTCCAGTCTGTTTCGAAATGCCTAGAAACTACACGATCGATGTGAAAGGTGGCAAAGAAATACAATAGAAAATTACTGGGTACGAGAAACTGTGAATAAGTTATGTTTGCATATCAGCCGATGGAAACAAACTTCTTTCTTAATTGATACTCAATCAAAAAAGTAAACTCAAAAAAGTTATTATTTCTATCAATTTTGTGTTACATTTAATTCTGTTTCATCCCACTTTTCAGATAATAAAATTTCACTTTATATTAGAAATAAGATTTTGATGATTTTTCTAGATTTTATTATTATCCAAAATTGTACTGCAAAAATAAGCTGCGTCTTAAGAGTCGAGGATATACGGTAATAAAATTTAAGACTATATTAGTTATGAGAAAAATAATTAAAAAATTCTACCTGACTTGTTGTAATAAGTTCCTGTGACAATATTCCTTACCGGCACAATTTCTCAGTCATTTTAATTAATTGTTTTATTTGATTTTATTGTTCGATAACACTACATAATAAAATAAAAATTGTATTCTAACACTACACTATAAAAATTCTATGCTAGGCATACTTGCATGTATATTACACACATAATACGATTTGTAGACCATAAAACATGAAAAAAATAACCTACAACAGACCACGAATGCACTATAACAACAACGTGGGAAACAGCTTATCATACACCTTTTGAAGCCATAAAGAGATTGCCAAAGTAAAACCTCGCTATTTCGGACTTCACTAATTCAGAACTTCTATAATTCGGACTGGCAAAAAAATACATTTTTAATGGTGACGAGTTGCTAATTCTGATGGTACACACAAACTGTAGTTGTCGGAAAATCAAGACGCCCAAGAGCTATGAAAAATTTACCAGATAGAGATCTGCCAGTAATTTATAAAGCCAGCAGAAATGCTTGGTTCCCCTCTGAAATGTTCACATCGTGGTTTCAAGAAGATTTCATTCCAGCTGTCATCAAATTTCAAATGGAAAAAAAGGCCGTTTCTCAGGATGAGGTTAAGGCAATTTTATTATTGGACAATGCACCAGTGCATCCATTTGAAAACAGATTACAGAGTAGTAATGGAAGAATTAAAAGTGTGTTTATGCCTCCAAATACTTCAGCGTTGATCCAACCAATGGATCAAGTTGTAAAAGCTTCTATAAAAAGAAACAGCTTCAAGATTGTTTAGCTTTTCTCGAAAATGATTCAGACCTGGGTAATACGACAGGTGCACATCATTAATGAATCTGCGAAATTACAATATTAAAAATGCTATATTCATTTGGGCTTCAAGTTAGAAGAATATAAAAGCTACGACAATTTCAAACGTTTGGAAAAAACTTTTGAAAAATGTAACTCATGAACAAAAGACTTCGGCGAAATTGAAGAAGACGAGTACATAAATATTTTAGAAAACGCTGGTGAAGAATGTACAGTGGCAAACGTACGGGACTGGTTAATTGGTGATAAAGATGAATTTGGGTACTCTGTCCAAACGGAAGAAGAATAGCAGCTGCCGTAAATGAACATTTAGTTGGGGATGTGCAACAAGAATCTTCTGATAGTGAGAAAGACAACTACGAAGAAATCTAAGAAGAGACTGTAAAACTAACTGATGCTAAAAATCATGTTGATTCATTATTAAGGTTGTGTAATACAAACAGTGAATTTAATAAATATTTCTTCATGTTAAACGAAATGAAGCAGCACATTGTGTCAAAAGAAATCCAAATACAATACACTCAAAAAAATTTTCAGACTTATCAAATGAAATTACGTACTGTGTTTTTCTATAGGTTACTTCTTAATACAACTGTGTATGTATTTACAACAAATTAGGTATCGTAATTAATATATATGTATGTAAGCACGGTGCTGTTTCAGTTTTTTTAAATGTACATAATATGTAATTTGTATAGTGAATTAGTGTGTAGTATACATTTTGTAGTCTATTTTTATTGAAATTAAACTTACAGGGATTGAAATTTTTCATTTTTATACGTCTTATTTATTACTGAATTCACAGACTTAAATTATTACATACATTTACGCTTTGAAATTTATCTAAATTAAATACATGATGTACGTAAAAGTCAGGATTACACGTGATTTTAGAAGTGTTCCATAATTCGGAATTTTCGCTAATTTGCACCGACCGTGGTCCGCCTTAGGTTGAATTAGCGAGGTTTTACTAGTATTATAATTTACTTCATGATAAAAACATAGATCATAGATAAAGATATTACAGAATATTCATATATTATATTTTTTTATAATAAAATAACATCTAATGCGTTTATTTACATCACATATCGCTACAGAAATGATGCAACTCACAAAAGATATTCATTCCCATAAAACAAAAAAATTAAGTGTTTGTATGCATTTAAAATAAGTCTTCCATCTAGCGGTAACATTATAGAACTACGTAATAACCCAATATTCCATTTAAAAAGCACAGTGAACGTGGTCTGTCAAAGTAAGCTAGCAGATTTCTTCCACAAGAGAGATTCGTCAAGGTAGTTTACCGCCCTTTGCACTCCCACAGCATTCCGCAGCGAGCTACACTTGTCAAAGTACAGTAATGGGTTAAAGAAACATGAGATTTTAATATACAAGATTTAAAACTAATGGAAATTATACCGATTCAAATGTCTACTTTGAATGAAAAAAACTCAATGCATCGTTGCACAAAAAATGTCATCATAGCCTATTTTGGCCATTGGGGGATTATGCATATTTTTTGGAATCTACTAAAAATATCTTTATTTAAAATATAAAAAATTAAAAATCAATGTTTTAGCCAAAATAACAAAATTTTAAAAAGTATTTACAATCCGAGAAAAAACAAGGCTACATTAAGATCTAACAAAGAAATATACTACAAAATTGAAGATTTGGAAGTAATTATAAAGAAAAAACAATTAAAATTCTATGGGTACATGGTTTGAATGAACTAACCAAAGCTAAACAAGTCGATTTTCGATAAACTTCAGAGTTATAAAGGTCAAGGCAGTTATACTAAACAGCTGGAAACGGAGCTCAGAAATTTAATTAACAAAAAAAGGATCAAAAACAGCTTCAAAAGGATATTTTTAAATAAAATGTCTGGTTACAAGAAATAGACCACTAATTAAGTCAGCAACTTTTTGGAAAATACTAAGCCAAATGTTTACAATTGTAAACTGCACATACAAAAACACAAAAAACTAACTGTTATCTACACTACAAAAGGAAAATAATAGCTCACCTGAATATTAGACCGGCGAATAGCTGGCTCAGGTTGATGGTGGTGCACAGCAGGTGAATGGCTGTCTCTTTGAAACGCTTGCAATTGCTGTGATCCCTCGTACTGATAAACACAAGAACACACACAAAATTAGATTTACATATAATCTGTTCAGTGTATCATATATAAATACAGTGGAATCCCTTCAAATGGAAGACTGGTTTATTGAACCAACCATCTAAATGGGACAAATGTTCTGATTGGTTAGACAGGATAGGTGTGCCACCTATTCTGGACACACAACTGCCTTGGGAATAAAGAAAATATAACTCATCCTTTTCCACGTTTGATTATTCAGTGACAATGGAAAAGTAGTTTCACTCTTATATGGCAATTAAATGAGCATTGCGATCGGCTTGCTTTCAGTGTTGTCAAAATCGTTGTCCAGTTACACACATTATTTCTGTTAAAAAACTCATTAAAGGCTCTTTTCTTTCATTTTGTAAAGGTGTGTGTGTAATAATTTGATGTGCAACACGCAAAAAAACATTTACTGCCGACACTGATTTTTTGACTTATTCAATAATCAATTAGAAATTCTGGATGGATTTAGATCTAAATAAAAGAAATAAATAAGCTCTAACAATTTAAATCACCCTTCTGGCTCTTAAAACCTAAACACAATAATTGATATCATTGAGAAAGCTGCAGCTGAATGTTTAAACAGAAGCTACACTAATTTATAAAGACTGCAGCCTTAAATATTTATAGTTTTCAGTTAAAACTACATTTGTAAATAAGTACACAACTATTAATTTTAATCAATTAGCATTCTATCTTCAATTCACAAAAAACTTTATTGGAAAATGTAATTTTATTTATTTATTAAAAATTTTAATCCATAAAACAACTCAAAAAGAGTATATAAGTCAGTATCAAACATTTCATCTCTTAAAAATCATTTAAAAAACATCACAGAAAACAAATTGCCAACATCAGTTACATATAATATAAAACACAAATTAAACCTCATTGTTTATAAAATTCCTGGATTGTATAATATGACTTTTCAACCAAGTAAGACTTTAACAAGAACTAGAGGATATCTTAAATGGAATGGATGAGATCATGAGAAAGGATTACTTCATGAAAATTAATAAGAATAAAATTAAAGTGTTGTGCAGCAGCAAGCGTGGTTTAGAAGAGATGGGAAATTTAAAAGTAGGCAACGAAAACATACAGGAAGTTGGGGAATTCTGCTATCTAGGGAGTAAAATGACAAAGGATGGTAGAAGTACAATTGACATCAAAAGTAGAATTGCTCAAGCTAGAAAAGCATTTGAAATGAAAAACAACTGACTACAAACTTTGACTTACAGATTAGGAAAATATTTCTTAAAACACTATGTTTGGAGTGTAGCATTATACGGGAGTGAAACGTGGGTGATAAGGGCTGTAGAAAGGAAGAGGATAGAAGCTTTTGAAATTAGGTGTTTTAGGAAAATGTTAAAGATTAGGTGAGTGGACAAAATAAGTAATTTAGAGGTTCTTAGGTGAGTGAATGAAAAAAGAAGTATATGGAAGAATCTTACCGAAAGAAGGGATAGGCTAGTGGGGCATATCTTAAGACATCCAGGTATTGGTCTATCAATAATGGAGGGTAATATTGAGGGAGTGAATTGTAGGAGGAAGCAAAAGTTAGAATATATAAAGCAAATTACAAAAGATCTAGGGTGTTGCAGATATGTAAATATGAAAAGGACTAGCACAAGATAAAACAGCTAGGAGAACTGCATGAAACCAGTTGAGAGACTGATGACAAAAAAAGACTTAAACAGTCTCTTAAATATTTTCTCACATTCAATCACAAAAAAACCCTTCGTGGAAGATGACACATCAGTTTTGATTCAACATATGATGGGTTTTTTTCATAGAGGGACAACCTATAAAATTTAGTAAAATTAGGGTGGTGCCTTCTTATGAGATAGTCAAGTAGCTTTTCCATCAAACCATCATGCGTTACTTATTTTTTCCACAGAACAGATTCCTTAATAAATAGCAAGATACGGTGAGAATGTTTTTTGCTTAAAGTAGTCTCTACAAGACGTCTCCCGACCTATCCCATGCACCTCACATGCACCTCATTTCTGCACCTCATTTCTGCATCACAAAGATCTCCTCGAGCTTACTAGTACATGACCCCCAAAATATTATGAAATACGTGATGTGTATATAAAAGAAAAATTTCAATAATTGTATTACCCTTTGGACGTAAGGTACAGGAATAGAGCCAGTCTGACCAAGATTGTTTCTACAGGTCCACCACTGATCTTCATCTTTGGAAATGACCGTTAAAACATCACCTTTTCTAAAAGGCAAATCATCTTGATCCTGTATAACAACAGATAATTATATAAAAAGAAATAAATCACATTTTTTTTTTAGGAAGATGAGCATTAGTAAAACACATACATGATTATCTTATCTTGTAATATCTGGCATTTAAACTTTTGTTCATTGCCCGATTTATGCGAAACCAATCATGTCTTCCCATACAACCACTACCAAAGAATCTCTGAAATCATACATCAACACCAAGCCAATGTACGTTGTTGAGCTGTGCTGAGTATTGCATGTTATTTGTGCATGTGTTTTTTACTTTCTCTTGCCTACATGAATATATAGGAAGGAAAGTATTGTTTTCATGTCAATTTTTCGAAATCGAGTTTTCACCGGATCTACATGTTTTCAGACCCCCTGAACCCAAAAAACATGTTTTTAGCGATTGGTCTGTGTGTGTGTGTGTGTGTGTGTGTGTGTGAACAGAATATCTCAAGAACGGAACATCGTACGAACTTGAAACTTAAGTTACATACCACTACAGTACCCGACACGAACATTTTCATCAAAATCGGTCAACTGGAAGTAGTAGTTTATTCGTATAATTTTTCACTTTTTTGCGATTTTCTCAAAAACTGGTCTTACGATTTTTTTTTTAAATCGCCTGGTTTACTCAATTTTTTATTCTCTACAAGATAGGGTAGGCGCCATGTTTGCTGAAATTCTCGGTGAGGCTGTTTTCACATAAAAACATTGTTTTTTCAAGATCGCAGCTTTATTATGCATTTTACCGCAAAAATGTATATAATAAAAGTTGTAGAGAATTTAAAGGTCTACAACTTTTATTTCAAACATTTTTTTGTATAACGCTTAGTTTAGCGGGAATTAGCAATTTTCTGTGTTTTTCTCACGAAAACGTGTGAAAAATCTATTTTTTTAAGATTTCGGCCTTAGAATGCATTTTACGACAAAAAAGTATATAATCAAATTTATAGAAAATTAAAAGATCTATAACTTTTATTTACAGCATTTTTCTCTACAGAGCCTAGTTTAGCGTAAAAGAGTGATTTTCCGTATTTTTAAGGCAAACTGAGATCGATTTTCATTTTGAGTCTTTCATTTATGATTAAATATAATCATAATTAGGTTATATTGTTAAATATTTGCATTGGCAAGAGAAAGTTGTGTGAGTGTTTTACACCAGATTTTTTATCATGGTTTTTTATATTTTTTCATTTACTGTAAATTTTTCCTAGTGCAAAAACTAGTTTATTTACATTAAATTAATATTTCAGTTATTCAATCACAATAATTATTTAGTACAGTAAGATCCCAGTTATCCAACCTTCGCTCATCTAACGTGAATGTGAACTGACAAGCAAGGATATATTATTTCGCTTATGTTGACAACAAGAAACAATCCCGTCAGACATAATGGTTTTTTTTTGTGCCCTGGAGACTACAGGAGAAGTATAGGACATGTCAGTTATAACACCTGAAATATATATAAGAATCACACAATGTATCACTACTATCAAGAAAGAAATTCTTGTACGCTATAAAAAGTTTCACCGATCAAGTAATTTTTCAGATTTCTTTTAAAGGAATTCAAATCCTCACAACATTTTAAAAATTGGGGTAATTTATTCATGGTGATACAGGAATCACACAAATGTATCACTACTATCAAGAAAGAAATTCTTGTACGCTATAAAAAGTTTCACCGATCAAGTAATTTTTCAGATTTCTTTTAAAGGAATTCAAATCCTCACAACATTTTAAAAATTGGGGTAATTTATTCATGGTGATACAGCACTGGCTTGATATCGCTGCCAAGAAAAGAGCACGTCTTTAAGAGAGTGTTTTCAAAAGTATTGAATCTTTTCGTAAGTAGTTTAATTACTGCCGAACATTTTATGTACGCTATTAAATAAATATAAATGTATTAAAATATTTTGTATTCTACTTATTAGGCCCTATTCTTTTTTTAAATCATTGATAGTATTTAAGTACCTACTTTAACCTATTATTTTCACCTGCAGCACTTGCCACTTAAAATTATTATATGTAATTTTTACAAAACTTATCATATTTTTTTTAAATTAAATTTATATAAAAAAACCAACAAGTGAACTATTTATTTAAATTATTTTGTGGTGCCAGATTTTCCAATATTTTTCTTATCTGACAATCTCCCTGTTAGTGTCGGATAATTTTGAGACTCCAAAGTATTTAATTTTTCACACTTGTACAAGGTATGGCAATTAAGTTCCAGGAATTTAGTTGTAACTCGGGAATTGGCAACACTGCGTCTTTCATAAACAAATGACCAAAAATCGGGGACCTTCCTTTTGTTGCAGTCGAAGTTTGAAGGCAATAACACATTTGGTTTGTGATTTACGCATGTTTTTTGAAAGTAACTATTTTAGCAGCATCGTGAAAATGAGTGACTCACATTACAAGTGAGGTTAGTAGGGATTCATTGTCCCACATTCAGAGCGACAGCAGAGATTGAATGAGTTGGGTAGTCACTGAAGATGAGACCTGGCTATTTGAGTATGACCCCGAGACCCGTGAATAAAATCAGCAGTGGGTGGAAAATGGTGGGAAGCAGCCAATTAAAGCGAGGATGTCTAAGTTGCGACTAAAGGCAATGTTAATCGTTTTTTCAATACCTGCGGCATTATTCATTGTGAATATGTTCCTGACGACCAGACAGTCACTGATCTGTGTTGGCAGCTACGAGCATGAATTTTACTGTGCAGCCCTAACTCACCAAGGACAGCCAGGTCATGCACCACAACAATGCACCGGGCCATTCTTCGTTCATTCTGCAAGAGTTTTTAGTGAAAAAAGGAATTCCAATGTTGCTACACCCACCCTATAGCCCCAATATCACCCTCTGTGACTTATTATTCCTCAAGATGAAGTTGCACCTCAAGGGAACTCATCATGGTGGAGTACAGAAGGTCAAGAACCCTGTAACCGCGGTGCTGAATGAGTAACTTCGGAGGATTACCAAGGATGCTTCCAATTGTGGGAACAATGTTGGAATTGTGTTGAGTTTGAGGGAAACTATTGTGAAGGTGGATAAAAAAATTTTGCTCGTAATTTAATTTGCTTGTGTTTTACTGACAAATTCCCAGAACTTAATTGCTACATCTCATATGTAAAGTGAACCAGGGTTTCCACCAATGGAAAAGACTAAAGATTAAAAATACAACAGAAATGGTTAGCTAAAACCAACTTTATTACAACCAGGCTGGAAGAAAATACAACAAATGTTTAACATGCTGTTCTAAAAGTACTAAGCAAGGTTTATTCTAACATTTTCTTTAAAGATTGATCACATGATGGAATCTCATTTATTGTTAGTTACATGTATTTTTTATTTAAACCTCAAAAACTATGTAATAAAATTGTTAATAACTAGATTGAAGATTTAACTTTAAACAATTACGAATGTAAATTACAGTATAAATGGAATTTATTACCTTACCTTTGGTTGCTTTTTAAGTTTAAAAAACTTATGCACGTTTCAGTAGTACCCGCCTTCTTCAACACAATATTATTAAAATTAAAAATTAAAATTCAGAACGGTGTTCCCATTCAGTCATTTAGATTAAAATTAAGTTTTAATGGAATGGAAATATCATTCTTAATTTTAATAATATTGCTCTGAAGAAGTTGGTACCACCAAAACACGTGTAAGTTTTTTAAACTTTAAAAGCAACTAAAGGTAAGGTGATAAATTTAATTTATACAGTAATTTATACACATGCTCAACAGGATACATTTCATAATTTATTTGTAACTACTAATATAGATAAATAATACTTACACTCCCTTCGAAATCATATTTAGCAATAACTTTCTCTATACGACGAGGTGCTGGCCTAATGAGAGGCGTAGTGTCAAGGTAATGAAGTTTATAGAAGGCTAGTAAACTAGGAAGATCAGTGAACACTTGATCGCCGATTCTATATCTTGTCTGTTCACTTTGCTGAATTTTATTTATAATATAATGACTTACTTTGCTATCTTCCCTGAAACAACCACAACAGAATACATAAGAAAAATAATTACAAATTCTCACAAAACTTTAATTGAACAAAATGAAGAAATAATCATAATAAATTATTTGTACCAAAACTGCACGTTACAGTTGATACTTCGGTAAAATTTAATAAAAAGCCAAAAAGGAAAAGTTCTCAAATTTAATATAGATCTATTAAGTTTTTAGCGAGACACAATACTTATTTTCCTATTTAGCAAGTGTAAAGTAAATTCCATTCCATTTCACTAAAATGAAATTGAAAAAAGTAATCATATTTTTCATAAAAAACTGAAGTCAAATCTCTGATTCTACATTAATATATTATAAATTACAGAGCGTTTCATAGTGTACTTTGGGGTTACAAAAATTCAATACAAAAAAAGTATTTCACTTATAAAAATGAAACAAGTACTGTACGAAAGAGCACTTCAAAAAGTTTTTACCACATATTCTGGGCAGTTAGTTAACAGTTTGCCTGCTAGGCATAGAGAATAGAGAAAATTTTGTGTGTTAGAATTTCACATGTCAAAGTCAGTAATTACTGTGCAACGTGCATTTCGATTGAAATTTAATAAGGATCCACCAAGTGACAATTTAATTCGAGCTTTGTATAAACAATTCAGTGAAACTGGCTGCTTGTGCAAGCGGAAATCAACTGGTCGCCCATCAACCTCAGATGCCAATGTCGAACGTGTGCGTGCAAGTTTTATTCGCAGCCCATCAAAATCAACTGCGTCTGCAGGCAGTTATGAATTCCTAAAACAACGGTGTGGAGAGTTCTCTGTAAACATTTATTATTTAAAACATATCATCTTCAATTAATTTAGCATCTATCTGATGGAGATACAACATGTTGGCGCTGGATAGGACACGAGTCTGAAGAAGACCAACACATTATGCTGTGGCCACCAAGATCACCAGACCTCACGCCATGTGACTTCTTTCTCTGGGGTTATGTGAAAGACAAGGTGTTTACCCCACCAATGCCAAACAATATCACTGAGGTGAAGGATTGCATAATCAATGCAATCAACTCTATGGAAAGGGACATGTTAGAACATGTTTGGTAAGAGCTAGACTTTCGTGTTGATGGGTGCCATGTCCCCAAAGGAGCACACATTGAACATTTATAGATGATTATAAATAACTGTTTGAGTCCCTGCATCGGCCCATACAACTTTCATTTAGGTAAGTGAAATAGATTTTTGTAACGAATTTTTGTAACCCCAAAGAACATGATGAAACGCCCAGTATAGCACTTCGAATATTATAATATTCACAAACATGTGAACAACAGATTGCTCTTTCAAGTACTTTCCAATTGGTACATAGTCCAAGCACATTCATTTTATATTTACATATTGTTAATACAGTTAGATTGAAAATATTAAATAAAAAAATTAAAAAACAATATGATTAAAGTTTTAATTAACTAATTTTTCACTTCATTTTTAATCTATATATACAGATTTGGAAGTTCTCATTGACTGATTAATTCATCCCTAATTCTCTAACTACCTGAACAGCTAGAGAGTTAAAATTCCACAAACTTGTACCATAAAAGTAGAACAAAAAAATTATTCATTCTTAGTATTTTAATCCCTTATATTTTAAGAGGTAAAAATAGTTCACGATTTCAAAGCAATGGGAGGTATAGAAACACCTCCCCAAAGAGCTTCAAAAAAATCAACATGCATGTTCTGTAAGTGATATCTCAGAAAATTACAGCTTTTTAATTTCTACCTTATGTGTTAAAAAGGGTTGTAACTTCCCTAAATCAATACATATTATTTCTGAACCAATTGAAAAAGCTGTAATTCTAAAAATCAATAAGCTGTAAATTTAAATATATCATTGAACGTGAAGTTTATTTGGCAAGAAATAATTTTTCAAACAGTGCAGTCTAGTTAACAGGCTAAAACAAAATATATTAAATATTTTAATTAGAATGAATTGAAGACCTTAGTGGAAGAAGGTGTTATGTTAAAATACTATAGTTTTGAGGAAAGTGCAATCAAAAATCTAAGGCTTCCAAATTTTTGTGAGTTTGCTAACAAACTGATTTTATTTTGGTACCTACTTATTGTCCCTTCGCGAAAAATTAGGTATATATGAATTTAAAAATTCTTCAAATTTTGCTTTTCAACATTATTCTTCTATTAGAGTTTTTTATAACTTTCCACTGCACATAACTCCTTTATACACAAAAATTCTGTTTCCTTTGAGAATGGATGATCAGTAGACTGCTTCAATAATACAAGACAAACTTTCCAATAGAAAATCTTTTAAAGAAATTCTTTATAACACCTCTTATCGATTAAGTTTAATGTTTATACTAGAGTAAGCTGTTACTCTAAAATGATGTCTTCTATTCTAGAGGAACAAGTTGATCGTTACCCCTTTATTTTATACAAAACACAAAATTATAAGGTACATGCCCCCTTAATCCTTTAGTATTTCCTTAAACTGTTGAAATAGACCATTCTATGCCACCAAAATAACTAAATATGCACGTAATATTCATCAATCATGAAAACTACGTTTTAAAAAAATGTCACATAGCACTTTCATCCATTCAGCTCATCAATTGAATGTCAAATAAATAAAACACAATGAACAAATTGGGAAAAAACAATGGTTAAAAAATAATAGTTAAATACCTAACACACAGAACATAATCTCCATGAATTGTAGAGCTGTCCCGAACTAAAAACACACCGCCTTCCTTTTCGCCCATCAACAAATCAGTCGCATCCTGTCGGGACATTTGGCCAAAGTACCAACTGCAAAAAATATTTTTTTATCATTATTATACAACAAATCAGTAAGAAGAATCAGCAGCCTACTTACCAGTAGCTTAGTGGCTTACTTATCAGTAAGTAAGTAATTCAACTAAATGATTAGATAAAAAAGCAGTCTTAGAAAGAAAGTGAAAAATCTGGTGTGAAACACTCACACAACTTTCTCTTGCCACAAAAATCTAACACACCGGCCGCATTGGCGTAGTTGGTTACGTGCTCAGCTCTCATCATGCGGTCTTGGGTTTGAATCCCATTCAGGCACGGCATATTTTCATACGTTACAAAAAATCATTTCATCCTTCACCATCTGCATTAGCAGTAATTACAGAACAGTCGCATATTAAACAAAAAAAAAACATCTAACATTACACAGCCGTAATGCAAAATTCCCCAATCTACATAAATGAGATGTATTTACATATTTACACCAACACATGGGAAGTTTAATTGAAAAATTTTTAACCACTTTTTATATTTGATTTTTTAGACAATTTTAACAAACACAGATTAAAAACAGTTTCTTTTTAATATTGAAAAAATTACCTCAAATTTTTAAATATAAATTCTAGTTACTATTGATTAATACGGAATGTAAATCCCTATTCAGATAAGCTCAGAAGAAAACTAATTGTAACAAAACACAACGAACAAGCTAAAATTTAAATAAATAAAATAGAAATAAATAACTGCAGTAATTACAATTAAAGATCTCAGTTGCACTATTGTATTAGTTTCAATATAAGAATAACTTTTTTTTGTCATCAGTCTCCCAACTGGTTTGATGCAGTTCTCCAAGCTGTTATATCTTGCACAAGTCTTTTCATATCTACATACCTGTGACAACCTACATCTTTTGTAATTTGCTTATGTATTCTAACCTTCGCCTTCCCCTACAATTGACTCCCTCCACATTACCCTCCATTATTGATAGACCAATACCTGGATGTCTTAAAATATGTCCCACTACCCTATCCCTTCTTCTGGTAAAATGTTTCCACGTAGATCTTCTTTCATCTACGAGTCTAAGAACCTCTAAATTATTTATTTTCTCTACCAACCTAATCTTTAACATTTTCCTGTAACACCACACTTCAAAAGCTTTTATCCTCTTCCTTTCTACAGCCCCTATCCCTCATGTTTCACTCCCGTATAATGCTACACTCAAAACATAGTGTTTTAAGAAATTTTTCCTAATCTGTAAGTCAATGTTTGTAGTCAGTAAGCTGTTTTTCATTTCAAAGGCTTTTTTTAGCTTGAGCAATTCTACGATATCACTTGTGCTTATTTTCATTGCCTACTTTTAAATTTTCCATGTCTTCGAAACCACTCTCGCTACTGCACAACATTTCCATTTTATTCTTATAAATTTTCATGAAGTAATCCTTTAATTAATATTTATGATTAATATTTAAAAAATAAATATATGTCACATACCTTGTCCTGTCATAAGGATCAAATACTGCAGCCATACTGACAGAGTTTGTCAGTTACACAGAGATTGGAGTTCATCAGGCTCCGGATAGAGACTATTTTTTTGTTACAACTTCATATCGATTTATACCTGCAACCACTACATAAAGAAAAAAAATTAATTAGAAATTATTCAGAAAAACCTACCTTAGATGCAGTAATAAACATTAAAACTTACTGATATCATTCAAAGTGAAAATAATAAAAATACATATCAAGGATTTAACAATGCAAAAATTTAAACTGTAGAGGTATTGTATTTTCCGAGTAATAAATCCAGACGTAAGTAAATCAAATAAGATTAATAAGCAGAATTGATTGTAGTAATAGTCATAACCATGTATATTAATCGGCATAAATCACCAGATCAATTTATAGGTTTTCATTCGAGATTATTTTCCAATATTAATAATTTTATGATAGGCCTACACCAAATCAAAGAAAACACTACAATGCTTTGAAACAACTACTAACACAAAAGCAGTTAAAAATTAGCATAATTAATACACGTATAATATATGAAAACTAAAAATACACATAAGGAAATATAAGTTATAGGTTGCTCATAATAAAAATTTATAGAGCATTTTTCAAAACTGTAAGTGAAACTGCCCATAACAAACAGGTGGAGAGTCAAATTATTTACTCTCAATCTGTTCATTGCTGGGCTAAAATAAATAGTTCTGTTTCTTATCACATGGTCAGCCAATTAAATGACTGAATCATTAAGAACAGAAGAGGTAGAGGTGTAAAAGACACTAATCAGAGTTATCTCCTCTGAAAGTAATGGATTTCATTATACAGCCAGACCCTGTGGTGAATGAAGTGAAGGTGTCATTTGCAGAGTGGAAAATATGTGCTTTTCAGAGGGCCCGGCATGCTGATAAGCATACTTTTCTATTCAGTGAGGAAGGCAATGGTAAACCACCTCACTCCTCCTTTTACTTAGTAAAACCTCTACAGGTTCAAACCAGCTTTTCAGCTGATGACCTAAACAACAACAAGTGAAACTAACAACCTAAAAAACGAACTTGTGCTCAGAAAACGTATTTTTACTTTCTCTTGCCTATATGGATTTTGGATTTACAGTAAAATCTCTCTATTGGGAAATTTTTTTTTTTGCGCCCTGGAGACTCCAGGAGGAGAATAGGACATGTCGTCAGATATAACACCTGAAATACATATAAGAATCACACAATGTATCACTACTATCAAGAAAGAAATTCTTGTACGCTATAAAAAGTTGCACCATCAAGTAATTTTTCAGATTTTTTTTAAAGAAATTCAAATCCTCACAACATTTTAAAAATTGGGGTAATTTATTCATGAATTTTCTCCCTGCATAAGTAGGTTTTTGTTGAAACAATTTTGTGGAGTGATTAGCCACATAATAATCATTCCTGTTTCTCATGTTATGATTGTGAACATTGAAATTCTGCATAAAATTATTTTGCCTAACATACATTATCACCTCAAAACTGTAGAGGGAGGGAACTGTAAGCAATTTAAGCTCCTTAAATAATGGCCTGCATGAGGTTAGCTGGTTAGCTCCCACCATACACCTAATAGCTTTCTTTTGAATTTTAAAAACCCTATTCATATTACCCATGCTAGAATTATCCCATACTAAAATACCATAACGGATATGAGACAGAAGGAGGCCATGATAAGCTACCATTAGTAATTTTTTATCATTTAATCTGGCAATTTGTTTTAATGCAAATACTCCAGATGATATTTTACTACAAACTTGATTGGTACAGAAGTCCCAAGACAAAGATCTATCTAGAGATACGCCCAGGAACTTCACTGTTTCTACATGCTCTAAACTATTATTATGAATAAATACATCCACTTCTCTACTTTCTTTAGCGGCATTATTTGCCAACCCTCACCCTTTCGTATATTACAGTAACGTATTTAACTCTCCTTATAGAGGCACAAAAATCTCTCTATAACGGCTAAACAATATCTTCAGAATATGGATTTTAGACATCTATGTAGGGGCAGACAATAACTTAGCCATTTCAGGAGATGTTGATGATGATGCAATAATCGAAAATGTCTTAGCCCAAAACAACGAGGAAGAAAGTGAAGATGATGAAATGGAAACAGAAATAGTGCCCTCTTCAAGTAAACAGGCACTAGATGCTATTGGTATTGTTTCCATGTACTGTCATTGCTACAATGTAGATGAAAATTTACAATAATATGTTTTAAACATTGAAAATAAGATTGAAGACATGTTGTATGAATTGAAAACAAAACAAACAAAAATTACAACTTATTTTAAGAAATAAAATGTACTTTACAGTCATTGTTTCCTTAATAACGAAAAAATATATACTGTACCGTGTTTTTTGTGTTTGAGTAGCTTATGTTTTATAAGATTTTAATTGTATGTACAGTAAAACCTCACTAATTCGGACTTCACTAATTAGGAATTCGCGATATTTTGGACTACTCCAAGAAGAGCAGCTTTTTTAATTTTTTAAGAAGTTTTTTTAGTTAAAAATTAATAAAGTGCTACTTCAAAAAATAATAGCTTTTAACTGTCTAATAAAAATTGTTTTATCCTGTAATACATTATTGGTTACTCAGTGAAGAAAACGTTCCACAAATTAAGCTAGTGAAGTGAGAAACCACATAGACGAACTTATTGAATTTGCAGACTTCAATCCGGAATTCAATGACTATTATCTTGTCCTAAGAGAGATGCGCCACCAAGTTATAAGAAAACAGTGTAGCAAAGAATCACAGAAAATAATAACAAGTTTTTTTTCTAAGCAACCTCAAATGATCCAAATGATCAAACCTCAAATGATCTAAGCAACCTTAAAGGATATTTGTCAACCCTCTACTTCAACAAGTGCCAAATAATCGGTACGTAAGTACAGTGTTTTAATTAAATATCATTTTACACTGGACATTTATTATTTAACAATATTTTTACTGCCATAAATATTTTTATTTCTATACTTTTAACTTTGTTGTTTTTCAATATACTGTACTGTACATTCATTAAACATCGATATTTCAGTATACTTGTCTGATCCGGTGAAAACTCGATTTCGAAAAATCGACATGAAAACAATACTTTCCTTCCTATATATTCATATAGGCAACAGAAAGTAAAAATAAACAATAAACTTTATATTCGACTAACAACGAAACAGATTGCCATTCCAATAAATGGTACACAATCAAATTTATAAAACAAAATTAACGGTTAAAAAATAACATAAAAAAGAATTTCAGATAAAACTTTTTTAAACCTCAACTTGAGTTTCACACATTCAAAGAGCGATTGTTAGTCTCTTAACGAAACAAGAATATAGCTATTACAAAACTAACTTTAACTTTGCTATATGAGATCTGATTATAGACTACAGCCAACCTATGTATAAATACTGCTGATTTGAACATTATAATTCATAAATAAACTAGTACATGATGTACGTACTGTGGTTAGATGTAGGGGCAGCTGGCCATAAAACTGCACAGCTGGCGTTCATAAAGTCTCAATGCAGGATAGTTATTGTTTTCTTAAATCGGAACTACATATTGCCTTGCCTATGCCATAACGGGCAGGTGGAGTGTTATTTTAATTGCATTCGATCTGTTAGTTCCAGGGCTACAAAAAATAGTTCGTTTCTCATCACATAGTCAGCCAATTATATGACTGAACTATTTTTAGAACAGAAGAGGTAGAGGTGTAAAAGACACTAGTCAGAGTTATCTCCTCTGAGAGTAATGAATTTCACTATACAGCCAAACCCTGTGGTGAATGAAGTGAAGGTGTCATTTGCAGAGTGGAAAGTGGGTGCTTTTCAGAGGGCCTGGCATGCTGATAAGCATACGCTTTCAACTCAGTGAGGAAGGCATGGTAAACCACCTCACTCCTCGTTTTTTTTACTTAGTAAAACCTCTACAGGTTCAAACCAGCCTTTCGGCTGTTTACCTAAACAACAACATATTGCCTTGATACCTAGTTCGGATTTGAAAAGTTCCCTAACTGTACACGAAATTATGAAAAACTCTTCATAAAATATTTTTAGTTTCATGCTTTTTAAGACCCGATGTGGTGTTATCCACAACTCTTTATTCAATATCTTATAATTTTACCTTGCATTTTGTAAATCATAACATATTTTTACTTTCTCTTGCCTATATGAATATATAGGAAGGAAAGTATTGTTTTCATGTCGATTTTTCGAAATCGAGTTTTCACCGGATCTATACGTTTTCAGACCCCCTGAACCCAAAAAACATGTTTTTAGCAATTTGTGTGTGTGTGTGTGTGTGTGTGAACAGAATATCTCGAACGAAACAACGTACGAACTTGAAACTTAAGTTAGATACTACTACCGGACCCGACACGAACATTTTCATCAAAATCGGTCAGCCGGAAGTAGTAGTTTATTCGTATAATTTTTCACTTTTTTGCAATTTTCTCTAAAACTGGTCCTACAATTTTTTTTTAAATCGCCTGGTTTACTCATTTTTTTATGCTCTACAAGATAGGGTAGGCGCTATGTTTGCTGAAATTCTCGGTGAGGCTGTTTTCACATAAAGAAATAGTTTTTTTAAGATTACGGCTTTATTATAAATTTTAGCGCATATACTTATATAATAAAAGTTGTAGAGAATTTAAAAACCTACAACTCTTATTTCAAACATTTTTTTGTATAACGCATAGTTTAGCGGTAATTAGCGATTTTCTGTTTTTTTCTCACGAAAACATGTGAAAAATCTATTTTTTTAAGACTTCGACCTTAGTATGCATTTTACGACAAAAGTGTATATAATTAATTTTATAGGAAATAAAAAGATCTACAACTTTTATTTAAAGCATTTTTCTCTACAGAGCCTAGTTTAGTAAGAACAAGTGATTTTCCATATTTTTAAGCCAAACTGAGGTCGATTTTCATTTTACGTCTTTAATTTATGGTTAAAATCAGGTTATGTTTATTGAGGTTAGTTTTTTGTTTGCCTCTAATGTTTTATTACTAATGCTAGGTTTATTGTTAATTATTTGCATTGGCAAGAGAAAGTTGTGTGAGTGTTTCACACCAGATTTTTTTCAATTATTCTTTGTTTGAACAATAATTAGTTATAAGATATTCTGAAATTTACTGATTTGTTTTTATTGAAATATTTTTGTATATTATTATAAAATTTTTATGTCTCAATAATTTTACAAATAAATAACTCTGTTTTAATATTGCGAACATGAATTTATTACTAGATATTCTGTTTGTCTCCTACGACCATTTTATAGTAAATATACTTTGTATAAATATTTTTTTAAACTTATGAATTTTTTAAAATTAAAACACTTTATAAAATACTGTAAAATTTAAATGAATATAATGAAGTCAAATAAGCCCCACTGGATTAAAGAAATTGAACAGGACATGAACAAAATCCAAATCACACTTCAGGACCTGAAAAGAAAATCTGGAAATTACCACAACTACGCAAGACTTGAACAGAAGAGACTGACCATGACAAAAAATTGAGTATTCCAACAAAGAAAACCAGAAGAGATCAGAAAGATTGAAGGAATACTGGAGAAGAATCAAGTAAAAAAAATCACGAAAAGTACTCCCAACACGACAAAAATTAATGTTTCTTCTTTAATCTATACTAATATTATAAAGACAAAGCGTGTTTATTTGAGCAGACTAATTTCCAAAAATACTGAATAGATTTTCATGAAATTTTGACGGCATATTCATATTTATATTCACAGCAACATTTTGTTTTTAAATTTAAAAAAATGATAACCCTAAGGGCCCTAATGAAGATTTTCATAAATACGCATGTGTGTGTACATGTAAGTATGTATTGTTGTTGAAGTAGATGAAGGGGTTTGATGATGTTGAGAGATGTACGCATAGAAAATTATCAAAACGTTGTGTGTGTAGTATCAAAAAATTGTGTGTGTGTGTGTGTGTGTGTGTGCCCGCGTTTACTATTATTGAAGCCTGTACATACTATAAAGACTAGCGAGAGAAGTACGCGGGGGAGTTTATCAAAACATTGTGTGTGTGTGTGCGCGCGCACGTGCGTACGTACATTGGAGTATGCAGTCGATCTAGCAGCTACACAATTTCTGTTACATATTTATTTTAAAAAATTGATTAGGCCCTACACATGTTAAGCGTGTGAAGCCGCACGGGGCATGCTAGTGAAATTATGTAGTCCTATGTGGCAATAGAATAAAAAGTCAAATAAGATAGAAATGTTCAAATAAATCAACAAAATAAAATGAAACTAAAAAAAAATAAGAATCAACGTTTCAAAATTCAACAAAAAATATACTAGATTAAATAAAAAAAATTTGTGAAAGCGTTGTAAATTCAGTAAAAATTATCCAGTAAAATTTATCGTTTTAAAATAGTTCAAATAATTGTTGATCAAATAAATTAATCAAGGAGGCCAATCACATCATTTATTTGATGACTAGGGAGGACCTTCCATCCCACATCTAAGAGGACAGTTGTACCGATTTGCACCATCTGTTTTCACACTAAATTGGAATATGGTGGGGCAATCTGGACCTCTTACTTTTGGGGTGACATGAACCAACTGGAGAAGGCAGAGCGATGTGCAACCAAGTTAGACAACACTAGGACTCCTTTCGTATGAAAACAGACATCGCTCCTAAATTCTTCCTATCCTAGCATACGATCATCGTCAGGAGGAGCTAATCGAATACACAAAAAAATCTGGTGTGAAACACTCACACAACTTTCTCTTGCCAATGTAAATAATTAACAATAAACCTAACATTAGTAATAAAACATTAGAAATAAACAAAAAACTAACCTCAATAAACATAACCTAATTTTAATCATATAAGAAAGATGCAAAATGAAAATCAACCTCAGTTCGGTTTAAAAATATGGAAAATCGCTTTTTCACGCTACACTAGGAACTGTACAAAAAAATGTTTTAAATCAAAGTTGTAGATCTTTTAATTTTATTATATACACTTTTGTCGTAAAATGCATAATAAAACTTTTAAAATACAAATTTTAAATTCTTTACAACTTTTAATACATACATTTTTGCGCTAAAATGCATATTAAAGCCGCAATCTTAAAAAAACAAATTTTTTACGTGAAAACAGCCTCACCAAGAATTTCAGCAAACATGGCGCCTACCCTATCTTGTAGAGAATAAAAAATTAAGTAAAGAAGGCAATTTAAAAAAAATTGTAGGACCAGTTTTTGAGAAAATCACAAAAAAGTGAAAAATTACACGAATAAACTACTACTTCCGGTTGACCGATTTTGATGAAAATGTTCATGTCGGGTCCAATAGTGGTATGTAACTTAAGTTTCAAGTTCATACGATGTTCCGTTCTAGAGATATTTTGTACACACACACACACACACAGACCAATAGCTAAAAACATGTTTTTTGGGTTCAGGGGGTCTGAAAACGTGTAGATCCAGTGAAAACTCGATTTCGAAAAATCGACATGACAACAATACTTTCCTTCCTATATATTTATATAGGCAAGAGAAAGTAAAAATTTCCTATGCGCATGGCCAACTATGGAAGAGTTCCCTCTCTAATTGCTTCTTTGTGATATTTGGAGTAGCATTAGCGATGATTAGCAGATGGATCTACAATAGAGGAATAATGTCAATGCACAGGAGTGGGAGAGGCAAAAAAAAGATCAAGCTGAGCGAGCCACGTCTTCCAAATTTTTTTTTAAATTGTAAAATTATAATAACGTAATACCTAATAGCCTAAGTTACTCAAGAAGCTCTATGCTTTCCAACAGTGAAAGAATTTTTGAAATCGGTTCGGTAGTTTCTGAGATTATCTCGAACAAACAAACAAAGGTTACTTCTTTATAATGAAAGTTGTGGCTAAGATTTTTCATAAAATATTTAATAATAACTTTGTGTAATTTCTAAACAGGCCTTAACTAGTGAACATAAATATCCGTTACTTTTAATTCATTTACCGTTCAGCTGTCCTTAGTTTGCTCCTACTGTCATCAAACCAAAGCCAGCTACGACAGGGTGTATGCTAGGGTCCACGACTTTATGGATGTCGTATTCCTATAAAGTTAACTAAGTTTTGAAATATAAGTACTTAAATTACTTAAGGCATCAGTCATGACATGATGTAGGCCTAACAATTTCATTTATAAAAATACTTTTAAAAGTATTTTGTATTAAATACTTTTAAAAGTATTTTGTTGTTAATTTTAAATCAGCGTGTACACATTTTTATGTAATGCGCATGCTCAGTGACGTCATTATTTGTTTACAGTAGGAGCAAACTTAGAAAGGCTGAACTTTAGCTCAGTTGTGATACAGAGTAGGGATAGATTGGTGCCCTGGTGGAGGGAATTGCCAATCAAATATCCCCTCCACCATTCTACTAGCACTAACATCACCAAGGGTTGGATTTCTGTGTTTACACTTTATAAACTTACAAAAGTTTTTAACAGAATTTACAGAAATATTCCTCTACTAATCCTTTATAGACCAGATCAATGGAACAGTACGTGAGGTTTTGTTTTGAGACCCAGATTAGTTAGACGGTTTAACAGTTTCCATAGCAACATGATCAGTTTTAGAGTGGGAAAAGCTAGTTGGTCATTTCACTTCTGCAAGTCGTGCTTTCAACGAGACAAAAGAATTTAATTTCTGATAACATTGTCTAAAAACAATTTAAAAGTTTAAACTAAAAACACAGTGAAATGATATTTTATCAATACATCTACCAGAGTTTTATAATTTATTAAATAACAGTTTTGGCAGTTATCATTTTGTTGCAACACTGGATTACATCTATTTAAGACAACTTGATTAAGGAGCATTAATAATGTCATAGCTACCTGGTGATCAAAATCTCAGAATTACACAAAAAGATACTTCAAGGTTATGTAATTTATATTAAAAGGATAACAGCTTTACCTCTATCAAACTGAAGCATGCATCAAACAGATTTCAGTATTTTTAACAGTCTACTCTCAGTATGCTTATCAGGATACATATCCGAAACTGCAACTTGTACATCAGAATTCTAATGCAGAAAATTTGAGCCTGTTAAAAAAGGGGTGGCAAAATTAATCCATAATTTAAAAATATATCTCATAAAAATAATACGTTTAAAATTATAATACATAATACTGACAATATGAAAAATTATTGGCATTAACGTGTACACCCGAAAATTTAAAAGTAGCTACATGCTGTTTAATACCAGGCCCTATAACCAATAAAAACTTGTACCTGGTTTTAAATGTTTTATCACTGCTGTACTAGCATCCCAAAAAATAATACCCACTACTTTAAAAGTTTTATTGACGTAAAAGTACGTAATGATGTAAAATATTAATTAAACATATTAACCATTTATCGACAGCTATAAATGAAAATAGGAGGTTAACATTTCGTAAACAGAGCAATGCACGATGTAACAGACTAGCTTTTAATGGATCTTTATGACCACCTAAATCTGTTATTAATTTAATGAACAAATCTCACCAAGGGCGAAACCCTACGTACATAATAAATCAGCGAGTGGAATAACCTATGTAGGCAAAAATCTATTTGGAATTTTAAACAGAGGTAACGCAGAACAACTATAAATACAACTCACCTTTTTATCCGAGTCATGTTTTACTGAAGCGAACGCAGTCAAAATAAGTTAAAACACTAATCAACGATACAATACTTATGGTTACAACTAAAAATAACTGAGCAATTAAGTGAAAACTATTACACTCACGGGCTGACAGACATAACAAACCAACACACTTTAATGGTTGTTGGAGGTTGGATGGAACATGAATCTCCCTATCACTCGTACTGCTACAGTACTGGTGCTTCAGCCCTGTAGCCAGTAACAATCAGTCCGTTTTGATATCGACTTATATAATACTATTGCAAAACCAAATAACAAATCAGAATAAATCTAAATAAATTAGTAAAACCAAAAGACTACGTTTTCGAATTATATAACCGGAAGTTATTATGTCTTTGGAAGAACCCGCGGAATTCAAATTGAATAATTTTTCAAAGAATCTTACCTAGGCTACTGATATTCAATTATTTACTAATTATAAAGTAACATAAACTTTGTGAGTGCGACCCTATCTTCAGATTTGGAAGATCAACAATCAATTTATCATCATTCAATTCAGTGACCGGTAAAGTTATGGTCAAAGTATTGACCAACACCTTTATCATGATCTTCCATTCCACCTTCTCATTAAAAACCTCATCACTGCCATGACTTTATCTTCCATAGCTATCCAACCATCTCCTATTTCCTTTTTTGTATTCTCAAATAAATTATTATCCTTCTGCTCCTTTTACATACCACTGGTTAACTACAATTTTACTTGTTCTATATTATATATATTTTATTTTACTTTCTTCTCTTCAGCTGCTTACATTCTAATTTTAAATTATATACCATCTTGTTTCATTTAAAAATTTCAGTTTGAACTACAATTTTACATGTTTTATATTATATATATATTTTATTTTACTTTCTTCTGTTCAGCTGCTTACATTCTAATTTTAAATTATATACCATCTTGTTTCATTTAAAAATTTCAGTTTGCTCATGTGCAACTTACTGCCTTTGTATGGACTGTAACCCAAGTTCATTCCATCTAATTTAAAAGTTAAATAAAGACTTTCTAGTTTTGAGTCACACTAGAAGTGACTTAGCGCATTACATAAATGCAATTTATAATCTTGTAATCAGTTCAATAAAATATTATAACAATAGTTTTTGGAAGGTTGTCTCTTTTTGCATACAGTTCAACCTCAGTAAGTCTGTTCAGTCAGGAATGGGCTGAACTGAGATATCAAAAAGCTCGGATAGCTGATGAATATAGGAAGATCAATAAAAAGGAATAAATACATACATAAAACTGTCTTTTTATTGAAGATAACACAATCATACATTTATGTTACAAACATTCATTAGTTCAATAACGTTTTACAACATTACTAATACATACAGTGAAGATCGGTTCTTCAAAGAGCAGGTGGCAAGCTTCAGCTGCATCAATTTCATGTATTGTATGAGCATGGATCCTCTTCAGCACAAGGACTTTAGCAGGTGTTTTCTTACCTAATGTTCAAAATAGACCAAAATATTTTCCAACACAGTCGCTGCTTCTGAGTGACTTACAATTGCCAGATGGTGATCGTTACCCACATTTGTCTTTCACCAATATCAGGTTCTTTAGAGAATAGAATGCAATGATATTCTTGTCTGTTAGTGTACCATAACTCCTGTCATTTTCTGCTTCTAACCAATCGCCTATATAAGTGGTTCCCAACCTTTTTTTCTCCCGTACCCCTTGGTGAATCTTTAACTAAAATTGTACCTCCAAAAATGTAACAACACTAATTACAATACTTCGCTAAGTAGGGGCTATTTAATCACTAGCTAATCTCTAATTAATTTGCATATGTTTTTTATTTATTTCCAAATATTTTGCATAATGTAAATTTATTTTTTTATAATCATAATGGTATTTTTCTGAGTATACGTTGGTTACTTTTATAACTGCATAATATAACTTACACTTGTACGTTTTATTATGTGCTCACATTAAGATATAAATTTAAACCAAGGAAAATGAAAGTTAACACAAGCATTTAAAATAGATATTTTATTGAAAACTGAACATTTCTTGTTTGGTCTTAATTTTACATCAAAATATTAATGACAGAGTTATAATAATTAATAGTATTTCTAATCTAAGACAAGATAGATTAGTTTTAAACTTTGATAAAAAACTCACATTGAATACGAAATGCTTTTAAAATTTGTAAATAAAAAATCTAACATGAAAATTGTGATGTATTGAAACTAAATTATTAGTCCAGGAAACGTCTTCAGAATTTTTTTTTTAGTGTGACCCTTGAGGCTGTTTTGTTGCACTTAATTGTTTGAAATCAGGTTCAAATGTAGAAAAATAAAGCCTTAGATCTGGGCTTGCATTAAGCTTATCAGTACAATAACCCCACCAAGTTACTCAGAAAAACAACGTCCGACATTGTACTTTATTTTCGGCGTACCCCTAACTGGTTTGTCGCGTACCCCGGGTTGGGAACCGCTGGCCTATATCATCAACATCAACACCTCTGCAATTTGTCAATATTGTGAACAATATTCACCATCTGGATGTCTTTGAAGTCCATTTCATTGTTGCATTTTTCTTTTGATTGTAACTGAAGAGGTGAGTGGATGAAGATGCTATGCGATACGTTTCCAAGAACCTAGTTTTTATGATCGAGGTGTTGAGTGCATATTTAGTTATGTAGAGGACATAAGATGTTCTATATCTACAGTTTAAGGAAATACTTGCGGATGAAGGGGCTATGTACAATTTAATTCTATGTTCTTTCAGTGGATAACTGTGTTAAAATCACTTGAGATCTTCTACCAGAATGTGACACATTAGCTTTTGAAAATAATAACAGTTAACTGTGGTATTAAGGGGAGCACTATACCTCCTATCTAACCCATGTTAAATTGACCTCTTTTTAGGTACGCGTTTCTAAGAAAACGTTATGAGTTAGGGCTTTAATTTTTTTGTGCCTTTTCTATGACACCTTTTTAAGCTCTGGTACTAGAATTAATAACATAGAGCTAGCGATACAATTTCAAGAATTTTTTTTAAAAATGCAAAAATAATTTAATTTTCTTTGTAGAATTTTAGAATTTTTTATTTCTTTCGAACTTAATAATAATAATAATACTGCAATGGTTCTAGTATCATATGTCACAATTATACTGGGAAACATGCTTAACAAATTTCAACCTTCAAAGTCAAATAGTTTTTGAAGAAACTGTACCTTTATGGAAAAAAGTGAATTTGCGGGAAATGAGCTGTAAAGTTTTACTTACCTTAACATCGGCCTGCACCATAATATTGATCCTCACCAGACTGTTCTTTTTCCTCAAATAATTTCCTCTTTTTTCTCTTGTCTTGCTTTTTGACAGACTTTCCCTTGCCTGTCTGATCTAATGGGGAAGTACTGTATACAACTGACAGTTACATCTGTACATAGATTTTATAGTTTATCATATAATTTCTCATCTTTCAACATTTTTTATACAGTTATAAAACATAAAAGTTCTGAAAGCTCCCTGTTCAATAAAAAATTATATGATACATTACTAACTTCTGATCACATTTGCTGTTGAATTTTTCAAAACAAAAAAAAAACAACTTATTAGTATGATAGTACCTGATGCACTATCAAGGGTCGTCTTAAAAGAATGCAGAATCTAAGAAATGAATTAAATAAAAACAAAACTATGTTCAAATATAAGTAGGCCTACTCTTGTTTGTCATATTCTTTATCACAAATAGTTTTGTTACATAACTGGCATATTTCAATAGGCACACCTTTCATCACTAGGCTAATGTCCAATTTATATTCATTTTCTGTCCATATGTGATGCAACATCTTTTAGTATTGTACATACTACTTTATTATTATTTCCTTTTCCTTTATGTTAAAGACCATTAACGCAAATGTTTATCTCATTACATTAAATTATTAGTGTTTTCCTCAAATGGATGAACTTGAAAATGTTACCAAAATTTAATTACAATGAGGTAGTGTACGCTCAGACTTTATTGAACTATTTATACAGGCTTTAAATGTAAAATTCACCATCATTTTTACTTTCTCTTGCCTTTATGAATGTATAGGAAGGAAAGTATTGTTTTCATGTTGAGTTTTCACTGGATATACACATTTTCCGCCCCTGAATCCAAAAAAACAGGTTTTTAACGATTGGTCTTGGTGGGAACTGTATAACAGTTCCTGTATAAACAATTCATTAAGTCTGAGCGTACACTACCTCATTGTAATTAAATTTGGGTAACATTTTCAAGTTCATCCATTTGAGGAAAACACTAATCATTTAATGTATACATCTTAAGAACAGAACATCGTACGAAGTTGAAACTTGAAACTTAAGTCAGGTACCATTAGAGGACACAACACTAACATTTTAATCAAAATCAGTCTCCTGGAAGTAGTAGTTTATTTGTGTAATTTTTCATATTTTTGCGATTTTCTCAAAAAGGCTCCGACAAATTTTTTAAAAATCGCCTCATTTACTAAATTTTTTTATGTTCGACATGATAGGGTAGGCACCATGTCTGCTGAAATTCTTGGGGAGGCTGTGCACTTGTAGAAACAAAATGGTTTATTTAAGATTGCGGCCTTAATATGCATTTTAGGGCAAAAAAGTATACAATCAAAGTTGTAGAACATTTAAAAACCTAGAACTTTTATTTTAAACATTTCTTTGTATAATTGTATGCACTTTTTTACTTTCTCAGTTACTTTCTTAGTTTAGCGATAATTAGTGATTTAATGTTTTTTCATGAAATCTGTAATAAAATGAATTTTTTAAGATTTCTGTCTTAGTATGCATTTTACAACAAAAGTGTATGTAATAAAATTTATAGTAATTTAAAAAAATCTACAACTTTTATTTTTAGCATTTTTCTCTACAAAGCCTAGTTTAGCATCAAAGAGCGATTTTCCATGCTATTAAGCCAAAGTAAGGTTGGTTTTAATTTTGCATCATTCTATCATGATTAAAATAAGGTTATGTTTTTTGTTTATTTCTAATGTTAGGTTATATTGGTCATTATTTGCATTTTCAAGAGAAAGTCGTGCGAGTGTTTCACACCAGATTTTTGTTTCATATTCCACTACATATTTTGATAATGCAAATGATGAAGGATAAAATATGAAAATACACAATATAAAAATAACAGAGCTGGCTGGGGGCAACCTTTCTTTAATTTATTTTATTTTATTAACTGCATCCAGAGACCGCAAAACATAGGACATGTCAAGACGACAATAACTGACAAGTCCAAACCTTGTCAACTTCACCGTTTTATTTATTTGTTTCATATATACTTATTGTTTCATGTATATTACCTTTTTTCTTGTTTTGCAATTTCTGCTAATGCAGACGATAGAGAATGATGATATATGAAAATGAGTGATGAAAAATGTCAGACCTGACTGGGAATCGAGCCTAGGACCCCAGCGCAGAAGCTAGTTGCGCTAACCACTACCCCAACAGGCCGACCTAATACCTTATTAATACTACAACTTATTTCAATAACTGTGTCATCTATTAGTTTTTACACAATTTACCTTAGCATTTATCTATTCTTATAACAAAAAAGTAATAGAAAGGAGCTCTTTTGAACTATAAAATGTTTCAAGCAAGTATTTTTATTCGCTTTTTTCTAAACAAATACAGATTACCTCAACTATTCATACCTTGTGGTAACTTATTAATATATTTTCTACCTGTATAAGTAAGCGCTTGTTCAAACCATTCATTGTAGTAATTAACAATGTAGTAATCAATTTTGTTTCTTGTGTACGAGTTTTTGTTTCACAACGGTACAAAATTCTATTCTTGTTTTATTTTACAATTTAATTTCACTCAGGTCAGCATGCTTTTTAAGAATATGTATTGCTTTACATGTTCAATTTTTCTTGTTTTAATGTAATGTTCATAATTTATTGTTACCAACTTTCATTACCTTGGTTTTTAATGTTAATTTTCACACCTTTATCTGTTATCACATTTTATAATTTTTTAATATCACTGTACACAAGATTATAATCCATAATTTACTGTGTTAAGATAACATAGCAGTATACTGATATTAGTTATTTTCTTCTTCTTTTATTACTTACTAATAAAACCTCTTTTCCTTCACAATTTAGTTGTTTTATTGATAACAAATTTTTGTACCTTCTGTGTTATAACAATCACTGCTCACTACGATTCACAGCAAATTAAACTTAAGGTGTGCCAACTTAACACATTGAAATCTGAATCATGCTGTACAAATAAAACCTATCAATACTGGAAAAAGGAATTTTGTTGATATCAATGTGAATGACTAGTGGAAGAGAAAAAATGCAAGAAACCTGAAATTTTTGTAAAGAAAAGTAGGTAATATCTATTACTTAAAGTAAATTGCCTGTAACAGGCAGATGGAGTGTTAAATTATTTGCAATCGATCTGCTAGTTCCCAGACTACAAAAAATAATTCTGTTTCTCATCATATGGTCAGCCAATTATATGACTGAAGCATTTAAGATCAGAAGAGGTAAAGGTGTAAAAGATAATAGGCAGAGTCATCTCCTCCAAGAGTAATGAATTTCATTATACAGCCAGACTCTGTGGTGAATGAAGTGAAGGTGTAATTTTGCAGTGTAGAAAATATATGCTTTTCAGAAGGCCCAGCATGCTGATAAGCACCATTCAGTGAGGAAGGCAGCTGTAAACTACCTCACTCCTTGTTTTACTTAGTAAAGTCTCGAGAGGTTCAAACTAGCCTTTCGGCTGATGACCTAAACAACAACACAAAAGTAAATTGTGATCTTTTTGATTTTTGGAATGTTTACATAGCTTTTTATGCAGAAATTTGATATTACATTATTTTTTAAGTACAGTATAATCCGCTTAATACGATTTTCATAAGTCTAACACTAATTAGTATCTTAGGCAGAAAATCATCTTGGCCGAAAAGGGGCTAAAACAATCTTAGGAGAGTGCTTCTTAAAAAAAAACGTTATTGAAGGCAGAAAAGTGTTAATGTTTTAACATTCTGCGTTATGTGAGAACATATTAGTGACAATAATTAGGCTACATATATGTTATATGTAAAGATACATACCTTTTTTCATGTTCATTAAAAAACGTAACATCATATTAATTAAAAAAAAACACAAACGAATAACACCACTAATACATAAGTACATAAATACTGTGTTAACCAATAATGAAATTTCCATAACTTATTTTTAAAATAATCATCAATTTTGAGCACGTATTAGGTGGGATTGAATGCATATTAAGCGGAAAAATATACACGTGTTGTACCTTATTAATCAAGGTCTTCATGAAAACCGCGTTTCAAGCAGAAAATCATTTTAGTCGTGAGTGTGTTAAACAGGTATACTGTGGACAATTCAAACTGGCACAACTCTTGCTTTACATGTACACACAGTTCCGCATAAAGTATATTCATAACCTATTCTTTTTAACAAGGTCTACAAATTTTAATATACGCAAATGCCTACAACCTTATTTCAATGTACAAACATACAAATAATTATTTCATTTTAAAATATGTATTTAATTTGTCCCAGTAGAAATGTAAATTTTAAATTACAAGAACTAAACCAGCAGCATTAAATGCAAGTGAGACCCTTACATTCCAAAACAAAGGTGATATTGAAAACATACAGAAAGAAGAACGGAAGATCATGAGGAAAATTCTAGGTCAAAAATTAACAGAAGAAGGCTACAGGCTACACTCCAGAAAAACAACCAAGAAGATGTCTAACCTAGCGGCAGACATACGGAAAAGAAGGCTGCAATTCTATGGACACATCAGTAGACTCCCCCCAACACGACTCACTAACAAGATTCTTACTTGCATACAAAAAGTTAAATCAACAACACCATGGATTACACAAGTGAAAATAGACTTACATAAGGCACAAATAGACCCAACAGGTATTGGAGACAGAAACAGGATAAACGAGTGGAATGTGATGCCAGAGAATGAGGTCCTTAGGAGGACAGGGATGAAGTGGACAGAGGAGAGGAAGCAAACACATGGGGAGAGAATGAGAGAAGTATGGAAAATGAGAAAGAATTCCTAAAAATGAGTCGGAATGCTTTGCGCAACCCATCAGGGTCCATACGCACATAATAATAATAATAATGAACAGAAAATCATATGTAAACAAATAAGTCACATCATTATGTCCGACAGATTAGTAATAACAACAGTGAAAACAAAGTGTAGTAACCGTACGCGAGTGGCACATTACAGTAACGATTGTATACTTTTGTGACTGCACCGTCGTTGCATGGTGAATGGTGAAGAGTGAGTGGAGTAGATAAACATCGAAGCTGCTTGTGCCAATTCGAATTATCCAAGGTATACTATTGTATTTGTTCCATAAGTAATTTTCACAAAGAATAGAGTAAAGGCTGATGTCATATTGTATGGTGGTACTGTACCATAGCTAAAAGCTGATTGCATCATACTCACCAGTCTTCGCAAATAAAATCGTTTTTGTGCTCTTGCAACAAGGTAGTTGAAACTGAGTGACGGGAGGTTAACTGGTCTCCAGAATGACAGAAATCAATGATATTTGTTCCACCCACTTAGACACCTTATTGCAGTTAAACACCTTTCACCATACTATTTTAACAATTTTGAAAAAATCTTATCACGGAATGTTATTCTTTCAGTGTAAATGTTTCAAAGCTGACATTTTGAAATGAACAAAAGTTGTTTATATTAATTATGATTGAACAACTGATTAATGTATTCTTTAAGTTGCCTACTTGACCCCCAAAATGTTTCATTGTGGTTGAATGATCCATTTTTCTCTTCATTAATTATTGAATGTCCCTCGTAGATCGTTTGGCAAGGGGAAAGAATCTGGTTCTTACATTTTTCAATATGAAAACTTAACTGATAGGAGGAATGCAATCTTCAAGTGAATCAACCTCGAGGGCAATTTTTCCATGAAGACTTGGTAGGCTGTCTCCTGAAACTTATAAATTGGAAGGGTCTGTTTGCTGAGTGCACAAGAAGATGGGATAATACAATAAGCCCTCCAGAGCTGCAGTGTTCAGGTACTGCTTACGATCTTTTGGGTATAAAATTACACTTCACTATTTTAACACTAATGAAACAAAAATAAAATACAAATTGTTAAGTTACTGTTACTTTATACCTAAATTTACAATAGTTTCTTAGAAATATTCGTCATTGCCCAGCTTTTGTCTCATCATTTTGAAACATGAATCAAAAGTGAATATTTCTAAAAAATTTATTTTATAAACTGTACAATTCAAAATGTAAGGGTATTTTTTTATTTCAATGTCCAACTGTTCTGCAATTACTGCTAATGCAGACGGTGAAGGATGAAATGATTTTTTGTAACGTATGAAAATATGCTGTGCCTGAATGGGATTTGAATCCAATGTAAGGCTAACTGGACACATAATGTCAAATGTCAATCAAAGCTTCTAATGCTGTGCTTTATACGTTGTCATTTTTGAACTCTACTTATGGTAAATTTTCTTGTCATACAGTGAACCACACACAGTATATTGTAATCTTACTTTTACTAGTAAATAGCTAAAACAGCATACATTATTAAAACATTGAGAACGGCTTTTGCAAAGAGCGTCACATACCCTACTACGCTTCTATAGCTTTTATTAAATCGCCGGCACAAGGGCAGCAATTTTTGAACAGATTTACAAAGAGTAATCAATTCAGACCTACCAGTGCAGTGTAATTTAATCATTTATTCCACAAATTTCTCCAATCCTAGTGACTTCCTTTTCCCAAGTAAAAGTAAGAATAAAATAATTGAACAAAAATATACAATCTTTACTAAAAATATTAAATTTTACATAAAAATAGTTTAATTATTACTCAAAAGTAATTTCGGTTACTTCGAGAACTCGTGACCTCTATGCACAGAATTTTAATGAACTGTATGTTAAACAATTATAAATATATGTACTTTTATAATCATGCAACGAACAAAAAACGCGTATATACCTTACTGTATTTAGCTGATGAATAGATGAACAAATAAGTAAGATTTAGATGCCTAGAGGCATCTTCTCACTGGAATGGCGTGTCGGCATAGCGGCACATCTGTGATTCCAACTTCCGCGCTCAACGTGTTAATTCATTTACAAAAAAAATTAAAGTTTCTCAAGTGTAATTGATCCAGTATTAGCCACAACATATACATGAACTATTTTCCTAAGTCCATGGGCTCTATAAAAACCACCTTTTTCAGCAGAAAAATGTGTTATCTGTGAGCGTTTTAAACAGATACTACTTCACTTAAATTAAGATTAGTATCCATAAATTTACATAATCGAAAATACAGAATGTTCAATACCCAAACACTATTTAAATACACAAGGGGTGCAGAAGACAAAAAAAAACAGTTAAGACATAACTCATAAACTTAACTTTACTGATTTTCAACTGAAAAATATGGATTAATATGTTGAAACAATTTCGCAGAAAAAATATACTATAAAAAATCTTCACATTGTACTTATTATTAACAAAGAAAAATATTATGTACGAAAACAGTAACAAAAATTGGCCCTTTATTAATTAATGTGTATTTGATTATGTAATCTAATGTATCCAAGTAACGCAGATACATATTTTTTCTTCTATTCGTATCTTAATTTGCACTCTTGAAATATTCTTGTGCTCCTTGGGGATCTGGTTTCATCGTCTTACTGCCAGGTTTCCAACCAGCTGGGCAAACTGAAAAAAAAACAATTGTTAAAGCATTTTTGAGAAAATCTAAATTTTACTTTTAAGTTTTGGAGTAAAATTTGTGTTCGACAAATTATTTTAAAAACCCTTCAAGAAAAGAATCTTTTAAAACCCATCTTCTAACAATTACAAGATATTTCCATTGGTTTAGTTCTCCAGATAGGTGAGAATTTTAAAATAAATTCTGTTCGTTTTTAGGATAAAAGAGTTAAGTTAAGAACATTAAACTCCTATGTTATAAATACGTCAAACTTGGTCACTATCTACAGTTATTCACTATTTAATACAATTCCTTCTGTATTATAAAGAAGCAAACATAACCGAAACTGTTAAAAATTTCATTGGTTTACTATTTACAATCCTGTATTAAATTCAGTAATAATTTGTTTGCAAAATGTAACAATATTAAAAAGATATTCTGACCTTAAAGGAATAATTATAATTGAAAATCCTTTCCAAAGACTTTTTTTGCACAAGCTACTTTTAATTATTGCAAATACATTTTATAATTTAATTTTTGTTCACACCCAGAATAACATTTTCATCCTTGTGCATGACCGTTTGCCATTAATAAACTCTTACACTATCACTACTCAACACAACAACAGACTAATACATTTAAGTAAATTCTTCTTCTTCTTCTTAAATACATTTAAGAAGTAACATTCAATTAATGTTTGTTACAATCTAAAAAGAAACCCAGTCAACACTTTCTCGATAACTTCCACAGCATTAATATTACAGGAATATAACAATTATTTTCAAATAGATTCTTCCTTTGCATGTCGACAAAAATATGGAATATTTTTCTCTTCTTCATTCCTCTTGTAGCAGAGCAAATGAACATGGTCTTGGTGAACTTAATGAAAATATAAGTATTTATTCTGTAATTATATGATGGTTAACACTTTAACTGAGCCACCGGTCTCTCAGACCGGGAGGTATATTAAGTTTTCCACAGTTTCAGCCCTGTTTGTTCAAGTCGTTCATAGGCTCAGTAGCTGACTTCTAACTCCCCCTCTACACTAAACACTAGCGTTAGTTAAGTTTCCGTTAGTCGTTCTCTGGTGACAACCGCTTTTTGAAAACCACCCGGTCTGTCATACCGGATAGCTCAGTTATCGTGTACTAATTAGCCGGTCCTGCATACCGGATAGCTCATATAAGTGTTAGTGCGTCAAGTGTTAGTGAAATGGATTGACCTTCTACCAGTCGATCTGCTTACGTGGAAGACGATTTTGCCGGTTGTGTACGTAAAATGCTGGATGATGAGTCTAGTTTAGATGATTCAGATATTCAGAGTGAAATACACGATCCCGATGCAGATCCAGACTTTGTGTTGCTAAATGAAAGTTATTCCAGTTCATAAAGTGACTTCACGTTTTGAATTCGTCAAAGCCTTGGGCTATGATCTTATCAGACCGCACCTTCAGAGAAGACTACAAATCCCCAATCTCCGGCGAGATTTGAGGCAAACTATTTTGATGGTGGTGGCAGTGTATAAACTCATAAACTGAACTGTTATTTCTTTTGTTTATTATTATCATCCATTATTATAGCAAATTACTCAAAAACATCTTACAAAGTATTATTTTATCATAATTGTTCTTTTCAAATTAAATTTTCGATGTGGTCAAGAGTTTGTTTGTTTGTAGTACAACAGCAGCAGTATTTCATTTTGTAATTTTCTACATTTAAAGGTTTGCAAATAAAAAAGTAAAAATGTTTAATTGTTTTTATATACGTTCCCCATTAAATATGTTTACTAAAAATGTGTATTAAATAAGAAATAGTTAATAAATTGACCGGTAAAAACCAAAACACACTGACCGGTCTCAGAGACCGGATAGCTTAAATAACGTTTCTACATCCATAGCTCAGTGAAAGTGTTAAAAGAAAATAGAATTTTTCTTTACATAAAAAACGATGTTAATATTAACACATCAAGGAAATTCTGTACAAATTTTATTAAAAAAAGTACCAGGTCCGACAATAAAACCTCCTGTATTTGAAGTAGTCAGCAGGTGAGTTGTAGTGAGGGTATTGTTTGAAAGCGGTATATGTGGCATTTTCAGTGTGCGCCATGGCTTGGTGAACATATGCGTTTGTTGTGGAGGAATTTATTAAAAACGGTGGTTCTGTGATAAGTACTCAACGAGCGTTTCGGATACGATTCGAACTTGGGTGACATGATCGTGTCCCGTATCGAAAAACTATTCAACTGTGGGTGTCAAAACTTTAGAAACACAGGTTCAGCACTGATAAGAAAAACCTACTGGCCGACCTCAGACTGCAACAACGCCGGAAAATGTGGCGCGTGTGCGAGCACCTGTCCAACAATCACCAAGGCGTTCAGCACTTAAACATTCAACTGCCCAGGGATTATCTGATAGAAGTGCAAGAAGAATTCTTCATAAAGAACTTTATATGTATTCCTTCAAAATGATGGTTACCTGGGAATTAAGTGAAAGAGATTTTTAAACTCCCAGAGCTGCACGTGAGGAAATCCTTCAAAACATTCCCTCTGGTGCTTTATTTCTTCAGATGAGGCCCACTCCACTTATCAGGAACTGGAACTGTAAACTAACAGAATTTCCACTACTGGGCTGCAGAAAACCCTCATGAAATTCATCAGCGACCACTACACAGCCCTAAAGTGACAGTTTGGTGTGCCGTAGCTGGATGTTTTGTGTGGGGACCGTATTTTTTCAAAGAAGGTGGCCAAACGGTAACGGTTAATTCAAACCGTTATTGTCACATGATAGAGACCTTCCTCCAACCTAGGCTAAACCAGTTTGTTGCAGATCATGAAGAGTGGTTCTAGCAAGACGGAGCAACATCTCACACCTCTCGGCGTTCTATGGAAATGTTAAGGAAGTTGGTTCCTGGTCATCTTGTCTCTTTGTGAGGAGACTTTGCTTGGCCCCCACGGTCGCCTGATTATCCCCTTGTGATTTTTATCTTTGGGGACACTTAAAGGCTGAAGTGTACAAACATCGCCCCAAAACACTGCAATCACTTAAGGAGGCCCAGGAATGGCAGCCATTCTAAGAGAAATGACACGAAGATGTACGGAGAACTTTCGGGATAAGACTTTGTCAATGTGTCAACAATGGCGGACGTCATTTAGCGGATATAATTTTTAAAACCCAATAATCCAAAATGGTAAAGTATGTTTTTTTCATAATTAAAATTATTTTTTCTCTACATTTTTTAGTTTTTCTGTGACAACCTATTAAAATGAGGGAGGTTTTATTTCCGGACCCTGTATTATCAATGCAGTATTAAAAAGTACGACTAACGTTCATAAATAAGTTACATTATGATGCTACTCCTCACATATCACAGGCTTTAATTTAGCACACAAAAAGTGGAAAATATAGTTCGCATGTGATAAATAATATAAAAAATTACATCTTGTTTTCTAGTGAGTTTCAATGAAAAGGATGTTTTGATGGACATTACAAAAATGTTTGAATGAGTAAAATTCCTGAACTTTTTCACAAATTTCTAATACGTACTGCCAGATGTATAACTAAAAAATAATACTTTGTCAAGGTGTAAATGCCAACAAAAACTTGTCTCTTTTGAACAGATATGACTATCAACAAATCTTGAATGAAATAAATAAAAAAATTGTCAGTATCTCTATCAGCAATGAAAAACCAAAACGTAACTCTATCTATGATACATGATACACAAAATAAAATTTGATAATGACTGATTTAATCTTAAATATTATTATTATTAGAGTGAAAGACAATATATTTCAATCCTCACCCTCTCCATGTTCATCTGTAAACTGGAATGCTTGAACAAGACGAAGAGTTTCTTCTACAGAACGACCAACAGGTAAATCATTGACGGTAATTTGACGCAAATTTTGTTTACCGTCTATGATAAAAAGTCCACGGAATGGAATACCAGTTTCTTCATCATAAACTCCGTAATTTCTGGCAATTTGTCCAGATTTATCTGCAAGAAGCGGAATGTTCATTTCACCTAAGCCTCCAGTTTTGCGAGGTGTGTTTATCCAAGCTAAGTGACTGAAGTGACTGTCGCATGAAGCAGCAATTACTTCACACTTAATCTTCCTAAAATCATCAACACGTTCGGAAAATGCAATGATTTCTGTTGGGCAAACAAACGTGCTGAAAAACAAACAAAAACAATAATTAATATTCACTATTTAAAACCAGTTTCTAAAAGTCAAATGTTTATGATAAATTTCTTATGTACTGTTAAATTTTTATCAATTTATTTAATAGAAGATTGAAAGCACTCTATGTAAAACAAATAAGATGAAAATGGGCATGGCAATGTAACATTTATGTTTGTTAAATAAACCACAACACAGAATGTTTTATTGGAGTATCATCTTACGGTACAGATACCAAAATATCAGTTTAATACATACCATTGACAATAATTCTTATCCAATATACTCATCGACAGGGAATGTAAATGTTTGCTGGAAATGTTTTCTACAGATGTCATAAAAAATCATACCTTTCAATTTAACACTCATGGGAATGTACGCAATTACTGGTTTTTAAACAAAACTGTTTACAGAATTGTTATTTCCAAAATTTCAACAGTAATTTTTTTAAGTTTATATAAAGTCACATCCAATGTTTAGGTTATTAGCTTCTATTTCGGGTTTGAATATCTAATAATTTTCCACACCCTAGATGGGAATCAAACGTGGGACTTTTGCTTTACAGTGTATCATACTAACTACTGGGGAACAGAGGCGGGCAATAATAAATTTGTATTATAGAATTTCGTAAAAGTTCACCCATGTGGATGTGCCAGCTGAAGACTGAAGGACAATTTACCCAATTAACAGTTTACATTGAAGTAAGCAGAGTGCATGTCATTCATTTTTTGCTAAACAGCCATCCTATCGACAAACCACTTAATAACTGAATACAAATAAAATTTTAGATATTTTTTGAACAAAAATATTTTTCTTATTAATTAGTCCAACAGACCTGTACTCTGCCCATAACAGACAGGTGGAGTGTCAAATTATTTACACTCAATCTGTTCGTTGCAGGGCTAAAATAAATAGTTCTGTTTCTTATCACATGGTCAGCCAATTAAATGACTGAATCATTTAAGAACGGAAGAGGTAGAGGTGTAAAAGACACTAATCAGAGTTATCTCCTCTGAAAGTAATGAATTTCATTATACAGCCAGACCCTTTAGTGAATGAAGTGAAGGTGTCATTTGCAGGGTGGAAAATATGTGCTTTTCAGAGGGCCCGGCATGCTGATAAGCGTAATTTTTCACTCAGTGAGGAAGGCAATGGTAAACCACCTCACTCTTCGTTTTACTAAGTAAAACCTCAACAGGTTCAAACCAGCCTTTCGGCTGATGACCTAAACAACAGCAGATCTGTACTCTTAAAATCTTTGTGGTTAGCAAAACATGTTAACCCTTGCTAACCTGGAAGCTAGAAATCATGCATGCGTCATCACCTTTCTTTAAACTCAATTTCCTTCGCTACTATTCATTATTTTACAACGGGTTTAGTTTAACTGGACAGAGAATTTTCTCTTTTCATTTGATGTATGAGGCGTGTTTTTTAAGTAAGTACCGTTTTGGAATTAAAAAAAGACGTGCAAAGATATCGCAATAATTTTATTTTTACATGAAAGCCTGTACCTTAATCTACTTTTCTACATAATTTCCGTGAATATTGAGGCACTTGTCATAACGTGGCACCAGTTTTTGAATACCCTCCTGATAAAATTCTGCCGCCTGATTTGTTAACCACTGCATCACAAATGTTTTGACTTCGTTATCGTCTTGAAGACGCCGACCGCCCAGGTGTTTCTTCAAGTGCAGGAACAAATGGTAGTCGCTGGGCGCCAAATCAGGGCTGTATGGAGGATGATCTAGAGTTTCCCATTTAAATGATTTGATGAGATCTTTGGTCTGATTAGCCACATGTGGACAGGCATTGTCATGCAGCAAAACGATACCCTTACTCAACTTGCCACGTCTTTTGTTCTGGATTGCACGACGCAGATTTTTCAATGTCTCACAATAAGACGCTGCATTGATTGTCTCATTACGAGGCAGAAACTCCACTAGCAATACTCCTTTTCTGTCCCAAAAAATTGTGCACATGATTTTCCGGGCAGAAATTGTTGCACATTTGTGCGGCCATCTTTAAATGCTCTCACCCATTTCCTTACCATTCCATCACTCATAATGTTTTGTCCGTAAACTTCAACGATCTCACGATGAATATCGATCGGTTTTACGCCTTTAGCACTAAGAAATCGTATAACAGCCCGTACTTCACAATCAGCGGGACTCACGATTGTCGGAGGCATCTTAAACACTCAGTAAACAACGTATACAATGAAGAATCAGACTGTAATGGCGTCAGTGCGTAGACAAGAGATGTAGGTAACCAGCGCGCATGCGCGGAACGCCGACCGTAGCGCTGCGGCGGCGGAATCGCAAAACGGTACTTACTTAAAAAACACGCCTCGTATCTTGCATATTTGTACGATGAAAATTAACTACGTGGTGTTACGCGAAAGAAAGAGGTTTTTTTGACGAACCAGCACTAAAATTTGAGCGTTTTCGTCCATAACTTTTCAACAAAAAAAGGTATTTGTTCAATAAATTAGAAGTGCCGGCTACAAATTTTATGACTAAAACCGAACAAAGAAGGTTAACACTACCCGTCTCGCCTATCTCTCGGTTAAACCTTACAATTAGCGCCAAAATAAACAACATATTTTGATTTATGTTATCATGTTTAGAAAAGGATAATACACAAAACAACGTGTGGAAAAGAGATATACTTCCATAAATAAAAATTAAAAAGAGACGACATTATTTTGAGGCAATTTTTTCATCCAGCACGTTAGTTTGTTGAACAAAAAGTGTGATATCTTTTGAACGCGTCTATAAATTTTCAATATCTTAACGTTGTTATTTTTACAATGAATTGCTTTATTTATGTATAAAGCTAAACATTTTTTTTTTAATTTTTTTTAGTGATTTAGTGACACTTATTTGTACGTATATTTATACAGTCGAAATCGCTTAACGCGAAATCGTTGGGGCCGGAAAATAATTTCGTGTTAAAAGAATACAAAAAAAAAATTAATGGTTCGGACTATGTTAATAAAATCATGTTAGCAATTGGAACTGAACTGCTTTATTATCTATACAATAGGTCTAATAATACATTTTTACCACTATTCCATAAAAGAAAACAAATGTAATACAGAAACAAATAATTTAGGTACACAGACCTACCTAGTCTTTTATGAAAAAGTCCGTGATTTTTTTTTGTACACGATTCTTTAAAATTATATTTTCTATGAAATGTTCCAAACCGTCTATACTCTGCAATAACTCTACACCGTCTGAATTGGCTTGAAAGAAGCGCCGTACATTTTGCAACGCGGATAACGTTTCCGCAGCACTTGGAACTCCCAAATCATTGTCTGTTGCGGTGTTTTCCCCATCATCTTCCTCACTGTTTTCTCCTGTTTCACTAGCTTTCAGGACGCTATCTACGATATCAGTGTCTGTGAAAACTGGTGTTGTCGTAAGATCGTCGTCAACGTTGATGTATTCACTTAACTGCAATGAAACGTGATTAGCCTCTGTAAAACGATTAAATAAATCCTCAAAAGTCGGTTCCGCTTCCACTTCTTCTTCTTCACCAACAAAATCGACAGTTTTTAAACAAAATCTTGCCTTACGAAAACAATTTTGTATCGTTGTAGGAGTCACAAGATCCCATGCAGAACGTACAATATTACATGCGTCCAGAATGTTAACGCTAAAATTTGTTTTTCCATCAATCGCCGTCAAGTACTTTCGAAGAAGTATTTTTCTGTAGTGATGCTTCAGATTTTGGATGACTCCTTGATCACAAGGTTGTAAAACACTCGTTGTGTTGGGAGGTAGAAATATCAATTTAATATTTTTTAGTCTAACGTTAGTCGAGTGAGCAGTACAATTATCAATAATTAACGCTATTGACGAGAAAAATGTTTGTCGAGAGTCAGCAGCCAGTCCAAAAAAATTTCGGAAGTCATCCAAGATCGAGAATTCGCTGTATAAGTAACTGGTAATTGTTTCACGTTTTTGAAGCAACGTGGTTTCAGACTTTTTCCAATAACTAACAGAGGCAGTTTAATGGAACCATCTACGTTGCAGGCGAAAAGTACTGTGATTCTTTCTTTAGATTTTTTCCCACCGGTAAACAACGATAAAATAAGCCGGCTTCGTCAGCGTTGAAAATACACTCAGGAAGGTAGTCCTTTAATAAAGCAGGTAATGTTGAACTGAGCCATTCCGATGTCATTCCTGGTGTTACAGATGACGATTCACCGCATATGTTTTTGAAAATCATACCATTTCTTTTTTTAAATCGTTCGAGCCAGCCAGGATTTGCAGAGAACTTTAAACCTAACTTTTCAGCAAATACATTCGCCTTTTCCATCAAAAGTGGTCCAGAAATCGGAGCTGTTTGTGACCTAGCCTGCTTACACCATGCCACAACTGCAGTTTCCAAGTTCTCGTGATTAGCTGTCCTTAACCGTTTGCGATCGGGATCAAATTTACTAGTTTCATAATTTTGTTTTATTTTTTCCTTATTTTTTAAAATTGTAGAGAGAGTAGAATTTGGTACATTGAACTGTTTACAAATTTCACTTTTTGTTTTCTTACCTTCTTCAACAGCATCGAGAAGCGCCATTTTGGTTTTGATGGATAACGCCGTTTGTTTACGCTTTCTTTCCATAATTACTGACCGGTGCTCTGCACTGAACTTACACACAATTGCACTTTAAAATAAAACCTACACTCAAAACTACTGTTCAGTTTAAAATAACCTGCTTTTGTTTTGCATAACTTAGGAACAACAGATCGGTACAACACTACTGTTTCGGACACGCACTGAACGCTAACTGCACTGTATTGAATTTAGCTTAACATCGAAAACGGTAGGGTTTGGAATGTGGGCGTGGTAACTTGTAGGGCAGGGTTTTGCTTTGTTATCACTCTGTACTAGTGGACTCCACAATGGAATCTTCATTTCCAGCGATAAATTCATTACATAATTCCCAGAAATATTTTCTCAAAATCTATTTTCTGTTTTTAACTCTTGATATTTTTTTGTGCTAACCGATATTTCAGTATAGAATTGTTCGTGTTATCAGAATAAAAACGTATAAAAAATACATTACGCTTAGTAGGGACCAGAAAAACATTTCGCGTTAACCAAATTTTCGTGTTAACCGTTTTCGCGTTAAGGGATTTCAACTGTATTTCTAAAAAAATGTATTTTTTTTAAATTTAAAATTTTTATTCTGGTCGTAAATGAAAACGGAAAAATTTGGTTCAAACGTTGTGCTAATAACAAATTCTTTATAAATAAATGGTAATTTTTTGAAATTTTTAGGAATGAAACTGAATGAAATAAAAGAATTTTTAATAAGTGTAAAATGACAGTCCGCATGATCGTTAAAATCGCAGAACTCGTTGGGTTAAATATTGATGACATTTGCTGCATTTGAAGACAAATGTGGTCTAATAATTTTGGGTAAACAAAAAACACTGCGAATATCTCCGTTAAAAGTCAATCTATCAAAAAATATTACATAATCAAAATTACGAAATGTTTAAAGACAAATAAGTTTACGTAAAGTTTTTCATTTTTATGCATAATAAAGGAGATATTATCAATTTTATGAAAACAAACAGAAATATTTTAGGAAACATAATAAACAAACAATAAACATAGGTCAACATGCCACCTGTATTCATTCCGAAGCTCTGTACCCTACCCCTTCCACCACTACCCAACCTTTCACGACACACCCGTTCTCAGTCACATTGTCAAAAACCAAGACAGTCATCTTAGTAGTTAGCCATCGTGGAGTGTTCCAATTGTGATTTACCTTTAATTTAATGGTACCATAACAGCAATTTTTATTGCTCTGTAGCGAATCATTAAATTACCTACAGTTACATTACACACAGATTTGTGTGATATAAACTTCAAAACACCAATTTTCATTGGTGTCAACTGATTGCAAAAATCAGTTGCAATATAAATACATCAATGCACGCACACTTGTCATTATCAGTTTGTCATGACAATACCAACTCATGCAACTAACTGATGAAGGAAACATGATATCTGAAAGGTCCTATTGACTGTTTTAATCAGGTGAGTCATCTAATGTGTATTTAAGGGTTTTTCTATATTGGATACGAGCTTATAAATAAATACATCATTCACAAATAAATTTTTGAAATGCATCCTGCCAACTATTAATATAAATTAAATTTATCACCTTACCTTTGGTTCCCTTTTAGTTCAAAAAACTTACGTGCATTTCAGTACTACCACCCTTCTTCAGAGCAATATTACTAAAATTAAAAATTAAAATTTAGAACAACAGTGTCTCCATTGAGTCATTTAAATTAAAACTGTCTTAAATTTTCATTCATGTATTTGTTTGTATTTATTACAATAGATGGCAGCAGCTACTTTAATTAAATTATCATCTTAAAATTTTAACTTTCATTAATTACACTGGTCTGCATCAAAAATTCCCCTTAAACTTTAATAGGTAATCTTTATGTACTTTGACCCCCTGAATCCGAATCTGACCTCCGTTTTGCTCCATCACCCACCATTTTTAGGGGGGGGGGACCACTCCCCCTTTTTCGGGAAATTTCAGCTTTTTATCAGTCTGGTGTAGCTATGATATAATATTGTGCAGTTTTATTACGTTTTTACGGTTCGTCAAAGCCTATCTAACACTGAAAGAGTACAATAAGAGAGTATTGATGTACTGACACATTTTGTGCTTTTTTACTTACAAACTGCTTTTACTTACAACTGCGTTTTTACTTGCTGTTTATGGTTCAAGATACTTGTCATCGGATACACATACGTGAAGAGAGTGGTTTTACTTGGAGGTAGCTTTTCTCTTGTACTAATTTCTGGGAGTTTCACGCATGAGTGACCAGCAGTAGTCTGCAAACATACTTGAGTCCCACTTCCCAGAGAACCGTTTTTCGAAGCGTGCACTGTCTTGATGAAACCTTTTTCCCTGTTCATTGGAAACTGCTCCCAAGTTTTCGGGGAAAAAGGCCAAATGCGCGTGTAAATTGTGTAATATTAATGACATGTTGCGACCCATCGATTCATATGCAGATAGCAATGTGTTCAACATAATTTTCACTTTGTTATTTCCTACAAGATTTTCACACACGTCCTTAAATGCTGCCCAAGCTCTTTTTTCTTTTCGATTTAAGTGATCGATGAAGACTGAATCATTAAAAAGCTCTCTAATTTGTGGTCCGACCAAAATTCCCTCTTGAATTTTTGCTTCACTCAAACGTGGAAATTTGTTCTTCAAATACTGGAAACCGTCTCCTGTTTTATCGACAGCTTTCACAAACTGTTTAATCAAACCGAGTTTGATATGCAAAGGAGGTAAAAATATATTTTCACTTGGGACCAAAGGCTCATTGATAACATTTTTTTGACCGGGAACTAAACTTTCGCGCAAGTGCCAATTTCGAACAGTATAATGTTTATCGCTTCCTCGACTATCCCACTCACACAGAAAGCAACAGTGTTTAGTGTATCCCGATTGAAGCCCTGTAAGTAAGATCACAACCTTAAAATCAGCACAGAGTTTCCATGGATGATCTTTGTAACCAATTTTTTCAAGGATACGGCTGATATTTTTGTATGTCTCTTTCATGTTGACCGTGTATGCAACCAGAACTGAGGGCAAATCATCACCATTTGCCAACAGAACAGCTTTTAAACTGGTTTTAAATGAGTCGATGAAAAAGTGCCAATTTTCTGGATCATCTGGCATGTTAAGTTCAATCACTAATCCATTTACATTATTGCAGTACACTGAGTCGCACTCCTCCAAAAAAAAATTGTTTACACGTAGCTCGCCGGGATCTGTAAAAAAAAAAATTTTCACTTCTTTTTCCAAGAGTTTCTATTACTGAATCCGAGATCCGAGCAGTTGGGGTTTAGTTTTTGGGAGATTTAAATCCCGGATGAGATCATTAAGCTCCTCCTGTGTGACGAGATGAGGCTCTGGGCGTAAAAAAATGTACTGAAAATGTTTCATCGTTGCTAAGCTTATCACTTGCTACGCCTCTAAACTAACCTCCCCTTCCCCCCCCCTTCGGTCACCATGTATACGATGTGCATGTACTGAGATAACATTTCCTTGGGAGGATGGAGTACTTACAACCTCCCCCCCTCGCCCAGCGTTTTATTAGGAATAACCACTTTTAGGTGTTTTTCGAGAATTTCAGAGGGGGGAGCGCCCCTCAAAAACGGTGGGTGATGGAGAGAAACGGAAGTCAGATTTGGATTCAGGGGGTCAAGATACATTACAATCACCCATCAAAGTCCAAGGGGAAAAAATTTTCTTTTTTTTCTGCAGACCAGTGTTATTTTATCTCTTTTTAAATTTATCAGAATCTTTTTGAAATATTTCATTTTGGTGTTTTATATGTATCAAATGTACATTTTTCCAATATTAAAAAAATTAATTAGTAAAATGGATTACAAAAATGACAAATTCGGAAATAAAGGAATATATAAGATAAAATGTGGAAATAAAGATTGCGATATGTTTTACATTGGAATGACAACTTGTAATTTTTATACCAGATTTAAAGAAATGAGCGAGCATTCAAATACAATAAATTGGAATCAAATTAAGCAAAACATGTGAAAGAATCAGGACATAATTTTGGAAAATAGAAGAGGATTTGTACATATTGGAAAAATTTACAAATGATAAATATAACATACCAAACAATAAAATATTTCAAATATACATTCAAATAAATTTAAAGAGATGAAATAATTAATGAACAGTTAAAAATTAAAGATAATTTAATCGAAAAAGCTGCTGCCATCTATTGTAATAAATACACACGAATACAGGAATGAAAATTTTAAGACAGTTTTAATTTAAATGACTGAATGGAGACACTAAATTTTAATTTTATTAATATTGCTCTGAAAAGGATGGTACCACCAAAACACACATTAATTTTTTAAACTTAAAAAAAGGCAAACTAAATTTCATTTATATTATAGCTTATAAATATAATAATGATCTGATAAAATAAGTCAAGAGCTTTGTTTAATAATTATTTTCCTATGACTTGATATGTCACACAGATCAATACAATTCTTAAACATACAATAAAGTTGTGAATTATTTGAATTAAAATTAAATCTACTTACAAGTCCAGAGGATAGAAGAACAGTACGACATATTTTCCCTTATAATCACTTAATGAGATTTCTTTGAACTGGCCGTTAACAACAGCGGTGCCAGAGAAAAGTGGAGCTGGTTTCTGAAGAGCTGGAGTCATTTTGTACTACTGTTGAGAAATACCTGTAACAAATGATTGAACTATAGTAATTTTAGTGATTAATATAGCCTACTATAAAAATCAACGTGTTCTACTAAAATTGTTGAATCATACTATACAGATAACAATGACAATGACGACAGCAATAGGCTGACAGATTTTGATAATAAATTTAACTTTTTAAATACTGTATTTGTCTACAGGATAATTGGAATAGGGTTTTCCATTAACAACAAGTTAAGGTTAAATTACAATAGTTTTCCTTGAAATAAAAATCTGGTGTGAAACACTCACACAACTTTATCTTGCCAATGCAAATAATTAACAATAAACCTAACATTATTAATAAAACATTAGAAATAAACAAAAAACTAACTTTAATAACATAAACTAATTTTAATAATGAGTGAAAGACGCAAAATGAAAATCAACCTCAGTTTAGCTTAAAAATACGGAAAATCACTCTTTCACGCTAAACTAGGATCTGTAGAGAAAAATGCTCTAAATACAAGTTGTAGATCTTCTAATTTTCTATAAATTTGATTATATACACTTTTGTTATAAAATGCATACTAAGGCCGATAACTTAAAAAAATCGACTTTTCACACTTGTTCGTGAGAAAAAACATAAAATCGCTAATTACCACTAAACTAAGCGTTATACAAAAAAAATGTTTCAAATAAAAGTTGTAGAATTTTAAATTCTCTACATTTTTTATTATATAAATTTTTGCGCTATAATACATATGAAAGGCGTAATCTTAAAAAAACACTTTTTTTACGTGAAAACAGCCTCACCAAGAATTTCAGGAAACATGGCGCCTACCTTATCATGTAGAGAATAAAAAATTGATTAAACCAGGCGATTTTAAAAAAAATCGTAGGACCAGATTTTGAGAAAATTGCAAAAAAGTTAAAAATTACACGAATAACTACTACTTCCGGTTGACAGATTTTAATGAAAATGTACCCGTGTCGGGTCCGGTAGTGGTAAGTAACTTAAGTTTCAAGTTTCAAGTTCGTATGATGTTCCGTTCTCGAGATATTCTGTTCACACACAGACCAATCGCTAAAAACATGTTTTTTGGGTTCAGAGGGTCTGAAAACGTGTAGATCCGGTGAAAACTCCATTTCGAAAAATCGACATGAAAACAATACTTTCCTTCCTACATATTTATACAGGCAAGAGAAAGTAAAAAGAAATTATTAAACTTTTAAACATTTTGATAGACACAATAAAGATGTAAAATATTTTAACAAAATTTTTTTCGCTCGGTTTTTTAAGCCTACAATGACTATACATTTATAAGAAAACCGATACACCAATAAACTAAAATTTTAAAATAATAATACTACAATTTTTTTGCTATCACTGACTGAACCAATTCATTTTTTATTACAATTAATTGAAATAAATTTTTTAAATATTTTTAGGGAATTATATTTTCTTATGAATTTGGGAATTTTAGAAATTATGATATTTTTTCTGTTATCCCTCCTCCAAAGCATAATTTGTGGATATTTCATATGTATTCTCACAGTATTTTTAATGATAAAAACAGGAAAAACATTTTAAAAAATTTTGCATTAATATTTTTGAAGTTAACGTTAAATATAGGCCTATGAGCATAAATACAGTGTTATTGAAAATACACTGAAAGTTTTTATTGAAAGTTATTAAATTATTTAATAACAATTAGTTTAACAATATTAAATTAATTTAATGCCATCAAAAAATCTCATCTTTTGCCAATTTAAAATACAATATTTAAATTTTTATTGAACATAATTGTACTAAACATTAGTGTAACGAATCAAATGAAGATAAATGAGGTAAGTACTCCATGAGTATATATTACTTAGGGCTAGAGTAAAAATATTGAGAAAAAGTGATGTATTTAACCTATATTTAACCTTAACTTGAAGAATATTGGTGAAGGATTTTTAAAATTTTTCCCGTTTTTATCATTTAAAATACTTGTAAGATTACACTTATGAAATATCCATAAAATGTGACAAATTTGGCTGGGGAGGGGGGATAAGCAGAATAGTAAACATTCAAAATTACAATTACATAGTTTTTCACGAAAACTAATTTTAAAAAGCCATTGTTGAACACTTACATCTCTTACCAATATAAATAATGTAAAACTACCTCAATTCGACTTGAAAAAATTAAGATAATGTTTACACAATCGTTAAGTTTTCACTTTTCAAAGTATTTATTATCTATACATTTAACAAATTTGTAACACTGTAATTCAGAACAACATATTTCTTGACCTAGTTTTATAAAAATATTTAGTTACATTATAAATAAATTCAATTTTAAAACCCCATATTTACTGATTCAATTAGCACAATGTGGAATATCACTGATGACACAAAACTCAGCTCCATACAAAAAGGCCTGTAATAAAAGTTGTACGGTTTTTAATGTTCTATAACTCTGATTCTTACGCATATTTCATACATGGCAAGAGGAAATAAAAAATGCTTAACAAAATAGTGACATCCTGCATTTAGTATCATACAATAATTTTTACTACTCATGTTTTACAAAAATTTAAATTGGTACTGAATTTTGAAACTCTCAGTGGGCTTTAAGGTAGATTCTTGTGATTTCCGTACCTTAATTGAACCTATATAAAGTACCTGGTATTTTTGAATACTTAAATTAACTTGAAACTTTTTTTGAAAGTAATGCCTTACTCAAATACAAAAAACAACAGATAGTAACTCACTTTTTCAAACATAAATTAACATATAAAATTAAATACTCTTATCATTACTTATCAATATCAGAAACTAAAAAATGCGTTTAAGATTAGTATTAATAAATATTAGTATAATCTATTTAAATATTTTATTTATTTTATATGTTAGTATTATGAAGAAATTATAAACTAGAAATAATAATACAGTATTAAGCTGTAATAGAGTTCTACATGCTTTTTGTTATAGCCAAGAAAAATAACTACTTAATTCATCATACAACGTGGAAAAACATTCATAAAAAAAATTACGGGTAGAAATTTTTGTTACCTCAATATAACAAATTTTTTACTGGGATTCTTAATTTCATTACATCAAGGTTTGACTGTAGTATATATTTACATCAAAACAAACCAAACCCCTCAGCAGTTTACTACAGCTGTAATTTCACATTGTGTTGTTAAGGTCAACAGCCGAAAAGCTGGTTTGAACCTCTAGAGGTTTTACTAAGTAAAATCAAGAAGTGAGGTGGTTTACAATTGCCTTCCTCACTGAGTTGAAAGAGCATGCTTATCAGCATGCCAGGCCCTCCGAAAAGCAGCCACTTTATACTCTGTAAATGACACCTTCACTTCATTCACCGCAGGGTCTGGCTATATAGTGAAATTTATTACTCTTAGATGAGATAACGCTGACTAGTGTCTTTTTCACCTCTACCTCTTCTGTTCTTAAATAGTTTGTCATATAACTGGCTATGTGATAAGAAACAGAACTATTTTTTGTAGCCCTAAAACCAACAGATCGAGTGCAATTAATTTAACACTCCATCTGCTCATTATGGGCAGTAATTTCACATTATAACTTAATATCGGTTTATTTGTACCGATTATTTTATTTCAAAATGGACATACGTGGAACACATAAGTTAAACTAAGTTATCCCAAATAATAACAAAAGCAACTCAAATGTAAACTCCCATTCTGGAGTGTATGAACTTTTTTTTGTATAGAGTAGTCAAAACCTCTTTGAATGAACCTTAAGTTAGAACCAAACAGTTTTATGAACACATAACTATCGAATAAACCAGAAAAAATTAATGAAACAGTTATATGATTCATACAATAAATTACAAAACACAAAATAGATGATTTATAAAAAGTGAAAAAGATGATGTTAGATAGGGTAGAGGACAAAAGTAAATTCAAAAAAACTTAAATGAATTTGAGGAGTTCCAGAAGAAAAAAATTATTTAAAAAATGAATAAGGCTCAGGAAAGTTTATAAATAGCAATGAAAAAGACAAAACATCAGAGGCGAGAGAAAAAAATCATTCCATGTTCATAAGTATGCAGTGATAAAATTGCACAAAAAATCAGTAATATTAAAACCATTTATCATAAATATTTGGTGTCTACTACAAGCAACTAAGTTGTATGGCATTATGTCTTTTAATGTATTTTCTTCTCTGAATAGACAATCGTTTAATAAACATTTGTAAGTTCACTTTTTTAATAAACTTGTTGTATGATTATATTTTCTTTTATTAAACATTAAGGAATGTGATGTGTCAGTTCTTAACTATATATTAAAATAAAACAAAGATCTATTTCCACAGCAAATTCAGACAAGACATCACAATACTTTTGAAATCATTAGTTACAATGTAGGTTAGGTTTAAAATCGGTATAAAGTAGCAATTAAAAAAACTATTAACTCCGCTGAAAATCTCACAATATTTTTAAAAAAATGATTGGCATGGGTAAAGTTCACATTTTTATTTGCTATGTAAAATAAATACATCACAAAAATGTACAAAGGAATGGGAAGGTTCATTAACCTGTAAAATAAGGAAATAAAATAAAACTTCTTAAATCTACCTACCCATACAAATATTACTTTTTAGCACTGATATCTTTGTTATACCAAACTGAACGAATAATAAAAGCTGATTTGAAAAATCTACGCAAGAGAATTGAATAAACAATTTTCAAAATTTAAATTGGGCTTTGTAGATGGTATTGAAATTTTTGCCAGATATAAAAAAAGAGGACAAAACTAAAAATTGGAAGGTACAAATATAATTAAGATTAAAAATCTGGTGTAAAATATTCATTACTTTCTATTGCCAATGTGAAAGAGGATGTAATTTTCATGAGCAATATAAGTAAAATTACTTACTGCAACTAAGGAAGATAGAAGAATAATTTTTGAAGAGTAGCGGGTTTTTCATTATCTGTACATTTACCTAATTCTTAACACTGTAAATTCAGAACATATTAAAAAAAATCAGACCATATTTCTTGAGCTAGTTTTTTAAAAAATTACTTAGTCATGCAACAAGAAATTCTCATTTGGAAAACCCATTTTTTACAGATCTTGATAAGGAAAATATAGAACACCACTGATAATGATAATGCTAAACTAAGCATTGTAGAAAACAACGCTTGAAATAAAATTTTTAGGTTTTAAATTTTCAATAACCTTGATTATACACTTTTGCCCTAAAATTTTTTAAATGAGAGCATAGCCCCCATGGATTACCCCAGACATGCTGTCTACTCCGTAGAGTCCAAAATTAGTAGGAAACGAGGTGATTTTAAGCAAAATCATAAAAGCTAAAATTGCAAAAATAACGAAAAAAATCGCGTGAATTAACTACTAGTTCTGGCTGACCGATTTTAATGAAATCTTCTTGTAACACCTCATAGTAATTAAAGTTCCAAGTTTCAACTTCATATATAATCTTTCATTTTTGAGTTATTTTTTTCACACGTACAAAGTTTTTTGTTTTATGTCTGACTGTTATGCAATTTATGCTAATGCAGATTATAAATATAAATTAATCGATAAAAACAGAATTTTTTTTGGATTCATTGGAGCTGAAAATGTGTACATCCATTGAAAACTCATTTTAAAACATTGACATGAAAACATAAGTTTCCTTAACTACATTTTACACAGGACAAGAGAATGTAAAAATATAGAATGGTTTTTAAACAGTAAAAATAATAAAATACGAAGTAATAAAATCTCAGACAATAAAGAAATAATGAGAGAATTCAAATTTAAATGTTCAGAAAAAACAAAAACAGAAAATACGTAACAAAATAGAGCAGACTAAATGGAAATTTCATAAAATCTTACAAAAGATACTTGCAATAAAAAATGCATTTTTAAACATTCAAAATTAGACAGAAAAAATACTGTAGTTCTCCCAGAAGCCCTCTACAAGGTTTACTTACGCACAATGTTTTTAACTACATTATATAAAACAAGAGAAAAGAAAACAATAAAAAGTAGAAAACGAAAGATAAGTAGAAAAGAAAACTTCAAAGAACCATTTATGGGCTGAAGAATGAAAACCAAGTGTAAAAATTAAGAATATGGAAGAAATACATAAAGATTACGATAAAATAGATCAGGAAACCAAGATTCAAATTGTATAAACAAATTAAAGTATAAATACAAACAGATTAAAAAAGAAAATATGTACACAAATATTTATGAAAATACAATAACCAGAGCGAATTGGTTTAAGGAAACTGAAAAAGATTTACAAGTACTAAATACTTTAAAATAAGTAATCAACAATACGGAAAATTTTAGAGTAAAATTTGATGAGCCTAGATTCCCAATAAAAAAATTAAAAACACAAATTTACAGAAGAAAGACAGAAACAAAGTAAAAGAATGATGTAGTTTTGCCAAAGAAAAAATCTGAACAATGCAAATATAAATCCCTAGCGGTAGAATGGAAAACAAATCTGAATTATAAATTGGCAACAATGTAATGCTAGTTATGCAAACACTTACAGCTATGCATGTCGTGTATGCACAGAGGAAAGAAAAATGTAAATAATATAATAATATAACAATTACACAATTTCCCCTGAGTATTTAATCTACATTCCTTGCCTGCAGGAATTCCTGAAGCCATTAATGCAGTATAAAAAAGTTATGTTAAAAACCCATTAAAAAATCTACAATGAAAGTTTATTTAAATAAAAACTGATTAAAAATCATTAATTAAAAATTATACAAGATTGAACTTCTTTAAACAATTAAGATAATAATTGTACGTACTATTTTTTTTTTGTTTTTTTGGAATAATTTATTGAACAGATGTATTAATTTTAAATTTAATTAACTTTAAAATACTCTTTACACGATCCGAAATTGGAAAATTTAACAAAATTAAAATTTTTTTTCATTTTTTAAACATCTCGTGATTTTTATTTCTTTTTTAATATTACACAGGTTCTCCGAGTAAACTTGTAGGAAGTTGCTTTAATTTGGTAAATAATATTAATTGGATAAGTAATAAATTTATTTTTTTAACTTCATGTCGGATAGGAATCTTACTGGGATTTAAAAAAAAAAAAAAAAAAAAAAAATCCCAGTGAGATTCCTATCTGACATGAAGTTAAAAAAATAAATTAATTTATCTCACTAGGAGTTGGTCATTTCTTTAAGCTGATATTTAAATTTATTACGCTGGATTTTACAGGTTCTATATTATTATTATTATTATTAATTAAATGTTACAATCATCACCATTATTATTGTATCTCTTATTAACTGTACATCTTTTTCATTGTATCTATAAATTTTTATACACGATTTGTATAGTAGTTTATTTAATATCCTTTAATTCCCACAATTTGTGTTGTGCATACAAAGATGTATAAACATTCAGTATCAAGGTGCACGTATTATATAAGAACTGAAACAAGTTAGGACAGCCTGTGGTACAGTGGTAGGCGCAACTGGTTTCTATACCATGACCCTTGGATTCAATTCCTGATCAAGTCTGCCATAGTTCATCACTCAGTTTTATCTATCACTCTTCATCATCTGCATTAGCAGTAATAAGCGAACTAGTAGAGAATGTAAAACCAAAAACAAATTAGTTTATTAGAAGCACTGTCATGTGTAAAATCTGCTGCATCTTAATACAAAACAAATCACATTAATGTGTATCTATATAGAGCTGTGGGACTTGTGAAAATAAATAAATTGTTGTAGTGAAAATAAATAAATGAATAAACAAATGAAATTTAATATTGATAAAATATATATATATATATATATATATATATATAGGAAGCCTTCCATCTGAGGACTACAAAAAAAGTTACATGAAAGTTTAGTGGTCACTATAATTGTTTTTGTCATTTTGTAACAAGTCGTACAAATTTCTTTTCCTCTGATTTAAAAAAGTTACTTGCCGTTCGTACAACAGTGTGATACATTACAACCAATGCTGATATTGACACTACTGTTCTAAAGTTTTAACTACACCAGAAACTGTTGGAACAAGAGAATTCTTTGTAGAGTGGCAAAAAATAGTAACACATTCATAACTTCTCTTAGAAAATTTTTTTGCCATGTGTTTACACACGATACACATGTGTCGAAATACGTATCAAGGAAAATTACTCATTTTTTTTTAGAAATTAATTTATTCAGTCGCAAAAACTTCTTGGTCATTAGAGACTATGGTGGATTATGCAACACTAACTGACGGATTTGACACGTGAAAATTTCCAGACCCTGGTCAGGAATCGAACCTGGGAACTCCGCGTGGCAGGCCAATGTGCTAACCACTACGCTACGGAGGCGGCCGCTCATCATGTTTTGGTTGTAATACTAATAGCTCTTTTTACTTTCTCTTGCCTAAATGAATATATAGGATGGAAAATATTGTTTTCATGTCGATTTTAAGAAATCGAGTTTTCACCGGATCTACAAGTTTTCAGACCCCCTGAACCCAAAAAACATGTTTTTAGTGATTGGTCTGTATGTCTGTGTGTGTGAACAGAATATCTCAAGAACGGGACAACGTACGAACTTGAAACTTAAGTTACATACCACTACTGGACCCGACAAGAACATTTTCATCAAAATCGGTCAAACGGAAGTAGTAGTTTATTCGTATAATTTTTCACTTTTTTGCGGTTTTCTCAAAAACTGGTCCTACAATTTTTTTTTTAAATCGCCTGGTTTACTCATTTTTTTATGCTCTACTAGATAGGGTAGGCGCCATGTTTGCTGAAATTCTCTGTGAGGCTGTTTTCACGTAAAGAAATAGTTTTTTTAAGCAAAAACACCTCGGCTTCATTATAAATTTTAGCGCAAAAACTTATATAATAAAAGTTGTAGAGAATTTAAAAACCTACAAATTTTATTTCAAACATTTTTTTGTATAACACTTAGTTTAGCAGTAATTAGCTATTTTCTGTTTTTTTTCCTCACGAAAACATGTGAAAAATCGATGTTTTTAAGATTTCGGCCTTAGTATGTATTTTACGACAAAACTGTATAATTAATTTTATAGGAAATAAAAGATCTACAATTTTTATTTATAGAATTTTCTCTACAGAGCCTAGTTTAGTGTGAAAGAGTGATTTTCTGTATTTTTAAGCTGAACTGAGTTCGATTTTCATTTTGCGTCTTTCAGTCATGATTAAAATAAGGTTATATTTTTAGAGGTTGGTTTTTTGTTTATTTCTAATGTTTTATTACTAATATTAGGTTTATTGTTAATTATTTGCATTGGTAAGAGAAAGTTGTGTGAGTGTTTCACACCAGAGTTTTTTATTTTATTGTTTTATATTGTTGTTGTTTAGGTCATCAGCCGAAAGGCTGGTTTGAACCCGTAGAGGTTTTACCAAGTAAAACGAGGAGTGAGGTGGTTTACCATTGCCTTCCTCACTGAGTGGAAAAGTATGCTTATCAGCATGCCGGGCCCTCTGAAAAGCACATATTTTCCACTCTACAAATGACACCTTCACTTCATTCACCACAGGGTCTGGCTGTATAATGAAATTCATTACTTTCAGAGAAGATAACTGTGATTAGTGTCTTTTACACCTCTACCTCTTCTGTTTTTAAATGATTCAGTCATTTAATTGCCTGACCATGTGATAAGAAACAGAACTATTTATTTTAGCCCTGCAACGAACAGATTGAGTGTAAATAATTTGGCACTCCACTTGTCTGTCATGGGCAGTGTTTTATATTATGCATGTTATAAAGTGTAATCTGTCTCCCTTTATTTTTTAAATACTCCCCCTTTTCCTCCTAACATGGGCTATGCTCTTTAGGGAAAATAATAAATAAATAAATACTTTAGTATGGTGACAAGTTGACATCTTTACGAACAAATATCCCTGTTTACTCATGGGCAAAACCCAGAAATAATAATGCACGGTTAAATACAATAAATAAGTTTGCGATGACTAAATAGAAAAAAAAACATTAAGTAAGCATGACATACACTGAAATTTGTAAATGACTTATCATAATTTAATTAAGAGCACAAAAATCTATTCAAAAATTTTGGATATGCCTCAAATATACATTAACAACTATGAACAAAAAGAAAGTACTGTAACTTAATATTTACAAATCCAGTGTTTAAATTTAAATCAATGTAGAGATAACGATTAAAAATTTTATAAAACGAGCCAAATACTACTCAAGAACTATTCCTTTTAAGTGGAAAAATCCTATGAAATAAATTTATTACAGATAAAAAAAATATATATAGCCTACTGAACACAGCTAAAATAAATAAATAAAAAAGGTAAAAATCATTAACATGACAATAAAAAAAAATCCAAGGTCTTCAAATATGTAGATCTAATACTCACTAGTTTCAAACACGTTTCACAAATAAATTATCCTACATTGAATAATAAAAATTGCAACATATTTCATAAAAATTGTAAATTATAGTAATTATTTGTACCCACACTAGTAAGTATAAGGATTTAAAAATGACAATGAGAAAAATAATTATATGAATGAAATCATGTGTACATGATAATGTATAACAATATTCAAGTAAAAAAAACATACTACTTAAAACAATTATAATAATAATTAACGAGAAATTTATAAAAACCTGATACTTGTAAGATGACAAATATGAAAGATAAAAATACAGTTTAATGTTTTTAGAATTAGATAACTGTTACATAACAAAACGGTTGCGTAATGATGGACAAGTTCTTAGAATCCCAAAGTCTAAAAAACACTTGAGTGTCATTAACCACCAATTTAATAATCAGGTAATTAGCAGTAAATTTCTTTAAATCCTTATCAACTTTTAATTGTCTAACACCTTAAGTAATAAACATAAAATTAATTATAAAGTTACATTATGTAGTCAACCATATAAAACCCTGCTTTTAATTAATATCCATGTTTCTTACGGATTGAACAATAAAACTGTTAACTTCTGCAAAATTAAGTAATTAAAAAATTATATGTTATTTCCCAAAAATTCACCTTAAAAATTTTTTCATACACAAATATAACTCCATTAATTATTTTATGCACTTTAACAATCAGTAATACATATAGAAACATTTAAATAAATTTTAAAATGTTAAATTTATCTTTTTACTTTCTCTTGCCCATATGAATATATAGGAAGGAAAGTATTGTTTTCATGTCGATTTTTCGAAATCGAGTTTTCACCGGATCTATACGTTTTCAGACCCCCTGAACCCAAAAAACATGTTTTTAACTATGTGTCTGTGTGTATACAAAATATCTCAAGAACAGAACGTCATACGAACTTGAAACTTAAGTTACATACCCGACACGAACATTTTCATCAAAATCGGTCAACCGGAAGTAGTAGTTTATTCGTGTAATTTTTCACTTTTTTGTGATTTTCTCAAAAACTGGTCCTACGATTTTTTTAAAAATCGCCTGGTTTACTAAATTTTTTATTCTCTACAAGATAGGGTAGGCGTCATGTGTGCTGAAATTCTTGGTGAGGCTGTTTTCAAGTAAAAACATTTTATTTTTAAGATTGCGGCTTTAATATGCATTTTAGCGCAAAACGTTATATAATAAAAGTTGTAGAGAATTTAAAAACCTACAACTATTATTTCAAACATTTTTTTGTAAACGCTTAGTTTAACAGTAATTAGCGATTTTCTGATTTTTTCTCACGAAAACGTGTGAAAAATTAATTTTTTTAAGATTTCGGCCTTAGTATGCATTTTATGACAAAAGTGTATATAATAGAATTGATAGAAAATTAAAAGATCTACAACTTTTATTTAAAACAGTTTTCTCTACAGAGCCTAGTTTAGCGTGAAAAAGTGATTTTCCGTATTTTTAAGCCAAACTGAGTTTGATTTTCATTTTGTGTCTTTCATATATGATTAAAAATAGGTTATGTTTATTGAGGTTAGTTTTTTGTTTATTTCTAATGTTTTATTTTATAATATTAGGTTTATTGTTAATTATTTATATTGGCAAGAGAAAGTTGTGTGTGTTTCACACCAGATTTTTTAGGAATCTGATTAAAATTTAAGAGATATTATTAGGTCATCAAAACACCTTATGGGAAGAACAAGAAAATATAGCTGTTGGTCTATTAAAATACGGGGAATTTAAATGATTACATACCTAACACAAATCTATGCAAAAGAACAAATAAATTTTTTTATTTAACCATTACAGTGCCGGGAGAATATTTTGTGAGTTCCTACCAAAAAATGCTACTTGTGTGCGATTTCTAGCATCTATCTATCCGTAACATGGCTATTTTTTCAAGGTATCATAATGACTTTGTTTGGTTCATAATGCAAAATTGATCTTGTATGACATTTAACTTGGAACACGTTTCTTACAATTTAAAAATGAAATGATACGTAGTCATTTTTTGTGGAAATTTCATTTTCAACTTAAAAAAAATCGCCATAAAAAATTATGTATTATGTACGCAAAAACTACAAAAAAACTCATTTATTTATTGTAAAAAATAAAAATACTGCGATAAAAGTTTCAAAAATTCAATTTTTAGTTTTTTAATCAATATGAATCAATCACATTCATACAAAACTCAACATGTATTTTATCAATCAATTTCTTACCGATTATTTTCATTTAACAAATTTCATTTTTACAAATTGAGTGAAAAATAAAATTTCTATGAATTTTTTTTTAGTCAACATACAAATAAAAGGAAGACGCCAGCATTTTTTGGTAAAACTTCTGATGTCCTAATAATAGGACACTGGGACTTTAAGGGTTAATGAGTAATTGAATGATAAATTCTATAAAAACTAAGCTAAGATGTTTTTATGACATCTTTTATTCTTACTTCATAGGCAAAAGAAAGATAATTTAATATACATCTTTTATTTCAGAGTTGGCATCCTTCAGGTTACACAAAAAATATTAATTGGTTTTTATTAAGGATAAGATTCAATCCATTTCCAGTTTCATTACAAATCAATAAATTAATATTGAATACGATTTGTGAATTAAAAATAAAACCAATTTTGTTATTTCAAACTAACTAGTTAATTGAAAAAAATGGGTAAACTAAAAATTACACAACATTGTGAAATAATACATTCAAAAGTTGTTAAAAAATTAAATATAAAATATTAATTGGACAGGAATTTATGAATATCAAGTTTCAGAGTCTTTTTTATGTCAAAATTTTTACCCATTAATGCAAATGATGGTTATCATAATAAAATCATTTAAGATATGTGAAAAATCAACCCCAAAGTACTACAAAATTGTTTTAAGATTAAATTTTGTTTGCATTGTAAAACTACAGATAAGAGATAGGCCTATTAGTTAATGAAATACAAATAATTTGCTTAAAAATTTCTTAATCACAAGAGAGAAAAGAAAACATATCAAATACTAAATCCAAAACCTAACATGAACATTTTATCTTTTTCAATACTTTAAAAATATTTTACAATAAATGCAATTGGTTTTTTGTTAGATGATTATAGTTTAATTTCTTTCAGAGTACAAGAATGCATTCACTAAAAAAAGTAAAAACTTTCACCAAGTAGCAAGAAGTTCAGAGAACAACGCTAACTAATTGTAAACACAAATTATCAACTTAAAAAGATATTCAGTGGTCAACCAGGTTAGGACTAAGTACATATCCGTCAAAATGAAAAAATAATAACTACCGTCTACATAAAACTATACACACGTTCATTGCAATACATCAACATAAACAAACCGAACGTGTCTACCATAGCATCTTTGTACCGGTTACGAGACAAAACCTTCTTTAGGCTTTATTTTAACAGGCCTGAAAAAACATAACAAATCAAGAGTTAGTTAATCCTTAAATGCATTACGGATAACAATTTTATTTCTTTACAAAATTGTATTTTTACAGTTCATAACTAATAATATACGCTAAAGCAAAAACCGCAATGAAAATCTCTTTCCTGAAAATATTCCCATCGATTGCTAACTACCTTCAGTTAGTGACAATAGATGATAAAAAACCCGATAAACTGTTATTAAAAACTCTAAAAGTTAAAGATTACACCAGCGACCTTCAACCCATCATGAAGATGAACTTTTTGTAATACCTGTCGAAGTTACGTACCAGGAAATCCTCGAGTTTAAAAATAAACCACACCACCGGCAAATTAATTAAATAACCAATAAACTGATTCTCTAACCCGTAAAAAGTGTAAAACAAACCGAAAAATGTAACAAAAAGCTAATAACAACGATGTAGTAGAAATGTTTCAAAAGTTATATTGTTATTTTATAATTATTATAATTAACTATTAATTTTTTTAGAAGTTTGAAAGTAAAAGTACTAACTGGAATAAAAGTACGAATCATTATTACATAAATTAGCCATTCTTGCGAATCCTTAATCAATAAAAGATACAATAATTTTGTTACAATAACTTACCAAAACTTTTAAGTGATTATACGCAGCTACAAACAACCTCTCACAATGGACGTTTAGGCGGCTTCTAACAGAATCGAAGATGGCGACTTACGTCACGAACAATCGCACCACGAGTTCAACTGGATACAAAGAACACTTTCATGAGAAAAGTTAATATTGCGGGAAGTCGCATTTATAACTTATTTACTTTTAGTTAGTTTTTTTTCATTAAATACACTTTGCTAGCTATGATATAAATGTTTCTCAAATTACGATTATTATTATTTAATCCGAAGATAAGCTGTATAAACTAAATGCTTACATACTGCACGGAAAAAATCCTGTATTAAACAAATCCATTCGAAACATGTGAATAATAAAAAAATAAATATAGAAATAATAAATTTGTTTTATGAATGGTAGAAATCGATCTTTGTTCCATGTTCAATTATCGCAATTATTTCGGTAGTGTTGGTATCTTACAACAGACATAATAATTTTAAGACTAGCGCCAATATTTAAAATTCAATCAACAGGCACCAAAACATCCTATTTGTTTAACACGGTCGAGTCCTGCTAAGAGTGGATAAAAATTGAACGGAATGGGTTTTGTCACACAATATTATTCTCTCAACCTTATTAGCTAGTTTACAAGCATAAGTTAATGCTTTTCTAATCTATACTCAATATAAACATACAGTAGACAAGGGTTAACTAAAAACTTTTTTACAATTAATTCTAAAATCTTTTCATATTTTCTACTAGTTCTGTTTATTCTATGATATTGAAAGTAACTTTATTTATGGTAATATGAAAGTAATCGCCTCTTACTGTGTTTTCTTCTCTTTTCTATGCATTTACATTCATGAGAGTGCATTATTTCTGAAGAAGAATAAGCATTTATTCATGAAAAATAAAAATATCCATTCGTGCCTGGCCAGATACAAAAATTGTTTTAGAATTTTCCAACATAGAACTACCATTTACAAAAAATCACAGTACTATGTTTCTCTCGAAATTTATAACAACCTACAAAATCACTTTAAAAGATTTTTTACTACACAGTTATAAAATTAAACTCAGACTATAAAAACAATTCAATAATGTACCTAAATGAATTTTTTTAATATCCACTGAAATCAATCTATGAAATTCAGGGTCAAATTGTCTTGTCATCCGAGTGTACATGTTCATTGTAAGTTTTTGGAAATTTTTAACATCGTGGAATTTGTTTATATAATGAAATTTGAAAAGTGGTTTTTTTTTAAATAAATATTTGCTAATTTTTTTGTTATGTTCAGTATCTATTGATTGGTTTTTCTTTTTTAGTATACTCTTTTGTTGTTTCTTGCGTAATGTTTAGTTTCTGTTAATTTTTTAGTTTTTTGTTAATTTTTACCTTCTCTTGCCTATATGAATATATAGGAAGGAAAGTATTGTTTTTATGTAGATTTTTCGAAATCGAGTTTTCACCGGATCTATACGTTTTCAGGCCCCCTGAACCCAAAAAACATGTTTTTAGCGATTGGTCTGTGTGTGTGTGTGTGTGTGTGCGCACGCGCGCTTGTGTGCGTGCGTGCGTATGTGTGTGTGTGCGCGCGCGTGCGTGCGTGTGTGTGTGGGAACAGAATATCTCAAGAACGGAACATCGTACGAACTTCAAACTTGAAACTTAAGTTACATACCACTACCGGACCCGACACGAACATTTTCATTAAAATCGGTCAACCGGAAGTAGCAGTTTATCCGTGTAATTTTTCACTTTTTCGCGATTTTCTCAAAAACTGGTCCTACAATTTTTTTTTAAATCGCCTGGTTTACTCATTTTTTATGCTCTACAAGATAGGTAGCCGTCATGTTTGCTGAAATTCTGGGTGAGACTGTTTTCACGTAAAAACATAGTTTTTTTAAGATTACGATTTTAATATGCAATTTAGCGCAAACATTTATATAATAAAAGTTGCAGAGAATTTAAAATTCTACAACTTTTATTTGAAACATTTTTTTTGTATAACGCTTAGTTTAGCAGTAATTAGCAATTTTCTGATTTTTTCTCACGAAAACGTGTGAAAAATAGATTTTTTTATGATTTCAGCCGTAGAATGCATTTTACGACAAAAGTGTATATAATAAATTTTATAGAAAATAAAAAGATCTACAACTTTTATTTAAATCATTTTTCACTACAGAGCCTAGTTGAGCGTGAAAGAGTGATTTTCCGTATTTTTAAGCCAAACTGAGTTCGATTTTCATTTTGCGTCTTTTACTCATGATTAAAATAAGGTTATGTTTATTGAGGTTAGTTTTTTGTTTATTTCTAATGTTTTATTACTAATGGTAGGTTTATTGTTAATTATTTGCATTGGCAAGAGAAAGTTGTGTGAGTGTTTCACACCATTATTATTCTTAATATTTACCCAGTATCTGACATTTGTATTTAAATTTTAGATATTATTGTTTTTTTTACTTTCTCTTGCCTATATGAATATATAGGAAGGAAAGTATTGTTTTCATGTCCATTTTTCGAAATCGAGTTTTCACCGGATCTACATGTTTACAGACCCCCTGAACCCAAAAAACATGTTTTTAGCGATTGGTCTGTGTGCGTGTGTGTGTGTGTGAACAGAATATCTCAAGAACGGAACATCATACGATCTTGAAACTTGAAACTTAAGTTACATATCACTACCGGACCCGACACGAACATTTTCATCAAAATCGGTTAACCGGAAGTAGTAGTTCATTCGTATAATTTTTCACTTTTTTGCGATTCTCAAAAACTGGTCCTACGATTTTTTTTAAAAATCGCCTTATTTACTTAATTTTTTATGCTGTACAAGATAGGGTAGGCGCCATGTTTGCTGAAATTCTTGGTAAGGCTGCTTTCACGAAAAAAAATTGTTTTTTTATATTACGGCTTTAATGTGCATTTTAGCGCAAAAATTTATATAACAAATGTTATAGAGAATTTAAAATTCTACAACTTTTATTTCAAACATTTTTTTTGTATAACGCTTAGTTAAGCGATAATTAGCGATTTTCTGTTTTTTCTTATGAAAACGTGTGAAAAATCTATTTTTTTAAGATTTCGGCCTTAGTATGTATTATACGACAAAAGTGTATATAATAAAATTTATAGAAAATTAAAAGATCTACATTTTTTATTTAAAGCATTTTTCTCTACAGAGCCTAGTTTAGCGTGAAAGAGCGATTTTCCGTATTTTTAAGCCAAACTGAGGTTGGTTTTTATTTTGTGTCTTTCACTCATGATTAAAATTAGGTTTTGTTATTGAAGTTAGTTTTATTGTTTATTTCTTATGTTTTATTAAAAAGGTTAGGTTTATTGTTAATTATTTGCATTGGCAAGATAAAGTTGTGTGAGTGTTTCACACCAGATTTTTAATCAATGTTTTGTAAAGTAATTGTCATGTAGTTGTAGTTGCTTATGACCTATTGTTGTTGTGACCTTAAATAAGTTAAATATAATATAAAACAAAAACAACTTTCTTTGTAACAATTTTGTAACAGGATACAGATTTCCTTCAAAATAACTGAATACATGATGAAAACCAAAACTGCTCTGCATTACTTGAAGCCATAATACAAAAAATTGGGAAAGTTGGTAGCTTCTAGACTGTTGGAAGATAATACAACCGAAGACAAGCAAAACGGAAGCAAAACGACAGTAGGTAAGAAAAGATGGCTGCTGCACTCAAAAAACTCACAACCTTTATAAGAAGAAAGCAATTTTGAGAAAATCCAAAGAGACATTATAATACTATAATAAAACTTCCATGTCTGTACATGAGTGAATGCCTTAAAATTACTGGGTTTTTTTTGTCCAACTGTTTTGGCTGGTCTAAGAGAAACAGAGAAATTTGAGATAAAAATCCTTTACAAGATAATGAGTTTGGAAAAAATACAACTACAAAGCAAAGACATTTGTTTTGAATTCCTTCTACCTAAATTTTACAACTTACTTCCAAGGAATATAAAAGAGAAAATTAGAAAATAAGTTTTATACAAATAACTGAAGATGTATCATCTTCTGTAAATTTTAAATGAGATAAAAAATTTTTTGGTTTCAATTTTTTTATTTACTCTGATGATGGTGGATCCACCGCACGTGTAAGTAAGAATAAAAATAAAGGTGACGCAGTTTAAAAAGAAGGTTGGTGAAATTATTGGCGAATGAAGAGGGGAGCAAGACTGGCAGCCAATTATACCCCAACGAACTAAAGACTGCAGATGAGATCTAGCCAATATCAGCCAAGGTCAGGTGTGATGTTGCCCCTTAGCTAAGTCACACTCTGTAACACCAAACTCCAGCTGACTTTTTGTTAGGCTGTCATCCACAGAGGAACCACAACGTGACAATGCAGGATATGTTCAACAAAAGTCAATTGGCTCTGTGCTGTGATCTAGGCCACTATGCTCCGCCTTCATCTGCAGTCTCTAGTTCATTAAGGTATAGTTACAAGTATTCCATGCACTGTTGCCACACCTACGCTCTAGTTTCAGTCACTGTTTTGCAACCGAAACCACGCATTTTGCTGCTAACTGTGCTATCTCGTGACCTGCTATTGTAGTGGTGTCATAATTTATAAACAGTCCTTTCCCATTTGTATGCATTTAAAAAAAATGATAATTACAATAATAATGACATCAATTGAGGAAAGAAGTGTATGTTAATCTAATGTGGTTGTTCTGTAGTGTTTAGCCAGGCGATCAACATGGCAATGCTGCTCCCTCTCCCTTGCTAAGCGCCAGTCCTATTTTATAATCAATTCAAATATAGCATTGCCTTTGTTTTAAATCCCAGCATATAAATACTAATACAGATGATGAAGAATAGTTGAAATTTTTTTTTTGTTTTCTTTTTGTTTTACGTCTGACAGTTTTGCAATTTCTGCTGATGCAGACAGTGAAGAATAATGATATATGAAAATGAGTGATTAAAAAATGCCAGACCTGACTGGGAATCGAACCTAGGACTCCCGCGTAGAAGCCAGTTGCGCTAAGTTGAAAATGAGTGATGAAAAATGCCAGACCTGATCAGGAGTTAAATGTTTCTAATACTAATTGTTTTTATTTGTAGTCGTAATTTGTCTTATCATAAATAGTTGTGTGAGAAGTTCAACGATTTAAGATTAGTTTGCCATGAAGCATAGCAGCAAGAATCCTTGCTGCTATAAATAAATTGTGTTAGTAAATAAATTAAGTTAGTAATTATTGCGTTAGTTAAAAAATGTTGTTGTTATTTAGGTCATCAGCCAAGGCTGGACTGAACCTCTAGAGGTGTTACTAAGGAAAATGAGGAGTTTGAAGGTTTACAATAGCCTTCCTCACTGAGTGGAAGGTATCCTTATTAGCATGGCAAGCCCTCCAAAAACCATCCACCTTCCACCCTGCAATCAATTCATTCACCACAGCGTCTTGTTGTATAATGAAATTCATTACTCTCAGAGGAGATAACGCCGGCCGCATTGGCGTAGTTGGTAACGTGCTCGCTTCTCACCATGCGGTCTTGGGTTCGAATCCCATATAGGCACGGCATATTTTCATACGTTACAAAAATCATTTCATCCTTCACCGTCTGCATTAGCAGTAATTGCAGAACAGTCGGACGTTAAACAAAAAAACAAAAAAAAGAGGAGATAACGCTGACCGTACTATTTTTCAAAGCTGATGAGCTTTGAACATACGCATTGCCCCCTACCTACTTCATAGCTAGCCAATGACTTGCCAGCAACATTACCAATACTTGCACTCATAGCTCTGTTATGTTTCATCAGCCTTTTTTTTGATCTTTCAATAACAATTATAACCGACGAACATACAAACAGCTGGTTATATTATAAAGTATTGCATGTAAACACGCTCTATAATCAATGTTTTCAGTACGAGATGCAAGACACAAGTGAACTACTGCGGCTCTTATATGCATGCATGCGTAATGTTTGTCAAGCTGATTCATCCAATCTGACAACGCTGGCAAACGTTCTGATTGGTCTAAACGTGTTGAACAGCAGAGCTCATCAACCGTGAAAAAGCTTTAAAGTGTCTTTTATATCTCTACCTCTTCTATTCTTAAATGCTTCAGGCATGTAATTCGCTGACTATGTGATAAGAAACAGAACTATTTTTTTGTTGCCCTGGAACTACCAGATCGAGTGCAAATAATTGAACACTCCACCTGCCTGTTATAGTGATAGTAAATAAATAAAAAAAATCTGGTGTGAAACACTCACACAACTTTCTCTTGCCAGTGCAAATAATTAACAATAAACCTAACATTAGTAATAAAACATTAGAAATAAACAAAAACTAACCTTAATAAAAAATAACCTAATTTTAATCATATATGAAAGACGCAAAATGAAAATCAACCTGTTTGGCTTAAAAATACGGAAAATCACTCTTTCACGCTAAACTAGGCTCTGTAGAGAAAAATGCTTTAAATAAAAGTTGTAGATCTTTTAATTTTCTATAAATTTGATTATATACACTTTTGTCATAAAATGCATACTAAGGCCGAAATGTTAAAAAAATGGATTTTTCTGACGTTTTCGTGAGAAAAAACAGAAAATCGCTAATTACTGCTAAACTAAGCGTAATACAAAAAAATGTTTGAAATAAAAGTTGTAGGTTTTTAAATTCTCTACAACTTTTATTATATAAATTTTTGCTCTAAATTGCATAAAAAAGCCGTAATCTTAAAAAAACTATGTTTCTACGTGGAAACAGCGTCACCCAGAATTTCAGCAAACATGACGCCTACCCTATCTTGTAGAGAATAAAAAATTGAGTAAACCAGGCGATTTTTAAAAAAATCGTAAGACCAGTTTTTGAGAAAATCGCAAAAAAGTGAAAAATTACACGAATAAACTACTACTTCCGGTTGACCGATTTTAATGAAAATGTTCGTGTCGGGTCACACACACACACACACACACAAACACACGCGCGCGCGCACACTCACACACACACACACACACACACACACACACACACACACACACACACACACACACACACAAAACAATACTTTCCTTCCTATATATTCATATAGGCAAGAGAAAGTAAAAATGAAACATTTGGGCTGACTGAATCACTCACTCACTCTTCTACTATAAATCTAATCTACTAATCACAAAAATGTTCAGAACCACCAGGTTTAGAACATTAAAATCTGTTATGTAGGTTCTATTTTAGTTTGTTGAAGCTCGCTAAAACAAAATTTTGAACATTTTACGTTTGAAACAAAAAAAAATAAAAAAACTTGTAATAATGTACTTATACTATCTGTGTATCTCTCTTGATCTGTACCTCTCTTGATGTTGGTCTTAGATTTTTATCATGGTATTATTACAAAAGCCCGCTTTTATCCTCTTGTACCGAGTGACATCTTATTTATTTACCTATTTACAGAAAACAAACATTCTGTATTTTCTATTTATTCATTAAAATACCTATTTAAAAAAATTTTTTCCTATTTACTTTGTTTTATTATTATTGTAATAACAATAACCCTGACCCATGTTTACTACAATAGGATATTATTTTAATATGTTCATCAATTGTTATCGTATTTAGATTTTTTTGTGTGAATAGCTACGTATGTTTTGTTTTGTATGAATAAACTCCTCAGGTCAACACTTTTATTTTGCCAGAGAAATTATTACTATTGATAATCGTACCTAGTGTCAGTGCGCATTAGTAAATTAATATCTCATCATTAGTAATACTCATTATTTTTTACATTTACTTAATTAAAAGAAAATAATTTCCTAGGAATATTTGTTTATATTATACACTGAAGTATCATTTTTACTTTCTCTTGCCTATATGAATACATAGGAAGGAAAGTATTGTTTTCATGTCGATTTTTCTAAATCGAGTTTTCACCGGATCTACACGTTTTCAGACCCCCTGAACCCAAAAAACATGTTTTCAGCGATTGGTCTGTGTGTGTGTCTGCGAGTGTGTGTTAACAGAATATCTCAAGAACGGAACATCGTACGAACTTCAAACTTGAAACTTAAGTTACATACTACTACCGGACCCGACACGAACATTTTCATCAAAATCGGTCAACGGGAAGTAGTAGTTTATTCGTGTAATTTTTCACGCTTTTGCGATTTTCTCAAAAACTGGTCCAACGATTTTTTTTAAAAATCGCCTGGTTTACTCAATTTTTTATGCTCTACAAGATAGGGTAGACGTCATGTTTGCTGATATTCTTGGTGAGGCTGTTTTCACGTAAAAACATTGTTTTTCAAGATTGCGGCTTTATTATGCATTTTAGCGCAAATTTATAAAACAAAAGTTGTAGAGAATTTAAAATTCTACAACTTTTATTTCAAACATTTTTTTATATAACGCTTAGTTTAGCGGTAATTAGCGATTTTCTGTTTTTTTCTCACGAAAACGTGTGAAAAATCGATTTTTTTAAGATTTCGGCCTTAGTATGCATTTTATGACAAAAGTGTACTATAATCAAATTAATAGGAAATTAAAAGATTTACAACATTTATTTAAAGCATTTTTCTCTGCTGAGCCTAGTTTAGCGTGAAAGAGTGATTTTCCGTATTTTTAACCCAAACTGAGGTCGATTTTCATTTTGCGTCTTCACTCATGATTAAAATAAGGTTATGTTTATTGAGGTTAGTTTTTTGTTTATTTCTAATGTTTTATTACTATTGTTAGGTTTATTGTTAATTATTTGCACTGGCAAGAGAAAGTTGTGTGAGTGTTTCACACCAGATTTTTTTATAGAACACTTCGGGCAATCAATTGTTTTTATCTCCTTTTATATTTCCTTATAATCATAATATTTAGTTTTGCATCATGTTAATATCTTTATCATATAAATTATGTTTTTATTTTCTCTTGGTACGTAATTTCTGTACACATAATTATCATTTTAGGATGTACAACTCCATGCACAGGCCATGCCTATGCGAAAATTATGAAATAATAAATTCATATAAAATTTACATTGTATTTTTTTCGACTAAATAAACCTAAAAAATGTGGTGTGAAACACTCACTCGACTTTATCTTGCCAATGTAGATAATGAATAATATAAACTATGTTTGATCATGATTAAACGATGTAAAATGAAAAAAATAACCTAACTGTAATTATGAATAAAGACGCAAAACGAAAATCTACTTCTTTAGAACTTCATGTTAATACGGAAAAAATACGGAACAATATAAAAAAATACGGAAAATCAGGAATTGACTCTAAACTAGGCTCTGTAGAGAAAATGCTGATAATAAAAGTTGTAGGTTTTTTAATTTCCTATAACTTTTATTGTATACATTTTTTTCTTAAAATGCATACTAAGGCTGCAATCTTAAAAAATCCCATTTTTCACTGATTTTGATGAAAAAAACCCAGAAAATCACTATTGCTGCTAAACCAAGTGCTGTACAAAAAATGTTTGAAATAAAAGTTGAAGGTTTTTAAATGTTCTACAACTTTGATTATATTGTCGTAAAATGCATACTAAGACCGAATTTTTAAAAATAGCCCATTTTTACAGATTTTGATGAAAAAAACCAGAAAACATTTAACTGCCTTTATTTATTTACGCTTTAGCCCTAGAAAGCATATTATTTACGGCCGCAAACTTAAAAAACCATTTTTTCTACGAGACCACAGCCTCCCCAAGAATTTCAGCAGACAATTAATTAAACACAAATGAATGAATCCGAGTAAAGTTTTCATAATTGTTCGGCTCTTCCTTTAGCCTATTATTAAGTACCTCGGGGGTCCAGTGATGAAAACCTAGTTTTCAGGTTTCAGTTCAGTCGGAGTTGATTCTCGATCTCGGACGATAAGGCACGCGCCCGCGGATATCTTTCTGAAAACTGTTGTTTTAGGATATCCAAATCCTTGCATGAACGCAGAATTTTTCCCCTGTATTATAGTCGCGAGAAGGCGAAAATTTATCATGTATTTTTCTTATAAATAAAACTTGATAACCAAAGTCATTTCAATGTTTTCATTTCACCAAAAGGTTTAGATTTCTGCTTATCTGAATTCTAGTGAAATATATTTCTGTGGCGGCGATTTGGAAGGGCAGTCCCCCTTCCTGTACGTTTTATGAAATTTTTAATTTTTACGTAGATTTAAAGGTTTAAAGCCAAGCTTTCAAAGTAAAAATGGTCTATAATTTGGATAATTGTTTGAAAGTTACGACAGGGGAACCGCTCAACGGTTTTTACTTTCTCTTGCCTATATGAAATATATAGGAAGGAAAGTATTGTTTTCATGTCGATTTTTCGAAATCGAGTTTTCACCGGATCTACACGTTTTCAGACTCCCTGAACCCAAAAAACATGTTTTTAGCGATTGGTCTGTGTGTGAACAGAATATCTCAAGAACGGAACATCATACGAACTTGAAACTTGAAACTTAAGTTACATACCACTACCGGACCCGACACGAACATTTTCATCAAAATCGATCAACCGGAAGTAGTAGTTTATTCGTGTAATTTTTCACTTTTTTGCGATTTTCTCAAAAACTGGTCGTACGATTTTTTTAAAAATCGCCTGGTTTACTCAATTTTTTATGCTCTACAAGATAGGGTAGGCGCCATGTTTGCTGAAATTCTTGGTGAGGGTGTTTTCACGTAAAAACGTTGTTTTTTTAAGATTACGGCTTTAATATGTATTATAGGCCTAGAGCAAAAATTTATATAATAAAAAATGTAGAGAATTCAAAATTTTACAACTTTTATTTTAAACATTTTTTTTTTTTTTTTTTGGTATAACGATTAGTTTAGCGGTAATTAGCAATTTTCTGTTTTTTCTCACGAAAACGTGTGAAAAATTGATGTTTTTAAGATATCGGTCTTAGTATGCATTTCACGACAAAAAAGTATATAATAAAATTGATAGGAAATTAATAGATCTACAACTTTTATTAAGAGCATTTTTCTCTACAAAGCCTAGTTTAGCGCGAAAGAATGATCTTCCGTATTTTTAAGTTAAACTGAGATCGATTGTCATTTTGCGTCTTTCACTCATGATTAAATTTATAAATTTCTGCGCTAAAATGCATATTAAAGCCGTGATCTTGAAAGAACAATGTTTTTACGTGAAAACAGCCTCACCAAGAATTTCAGCAAACATGGCGCCTACCCTATCTTGTAGAGAATAAAAAATTAAGTAATTGAGGCGATTTAAAAAAACATCGCAGGATCAGTTTTTGAGAAAATCGCAAAAAGTGAAAAATTACACGAATAAACTACTACTTCCGGTTGACCGATTTTGATGAAAATGTTCGTGTCGGGTCCAGTAGTGGTATGTAATTTCAGTTTTTAGTTTAAGTTTGTACGATGTTCCGTTCTTGAGATATTCTGTTCACTCACACACACACACACACACACACACACACACACACACACACACACACGCACACACACACACACACACACACACAAAAAAATCGACATGAAAACAAACATTCGAAAAATCGACATGAAAACAATACTTTCCTTCCTATATATTCATATAGGCAAGAGAAAGTAAAAACGTAAGAAGTCGAAAGCGGGTAAGAAAGAATAGTTGAATATCCTGAAATGGACGATTGTGTTTTGAAGTTTAGTTTAATAGAATCAATAACTTGCAGTACTGTATTTAAGTAACACCCCTCACATTACATACTGGATATACCATATGTCTAATACTAGTATAATTTATAAATAAAATTTATGTAATTTAATATATTTAATGAATGTACATACCTCTCTACTAGTGCAGCGGTTCCCAACCCGGGGTACGCGACGAACCGGTTAGGGGTACGCCGAAAATAAGGGCAATGGCGGTCGTTGTTTTTCTGAGTAACTTGGTGGGGTTATTGTACTGACAAGCTTAATGCAAGCCCAGATCTAAGGCTTTATTTGTCTACTTTTGAACCTGATTTCAAACAATTAAGTGCAACACAACAGCCTCAAGGGTCACACTAAAAAAGAGTTCTGAAGACGTTTCCTGGACTAATAATTTAGTTTCAATACATCACAATTTTCATGTTAGATTTTGTATTTACAAATTTAAAAAGAATTTTGTATTCGATGTGAGTTTTTTCAAAGTTTAAAACTAATCTGTCTTGTCTTAGATTAGAAAAACTGTAATTATTATAACTCTGTCATTAGTATTTTGATGTAAAATTAAGACCATACAAGAAATGTTCAGTTTTCAATAAAATATCTATTTTAAATACTTGTGTTAACTTTAATTTTCCTTGGTTTAAATTTATATCTTAATTTGAACACATAATAAAACGTACAAGTGTAAGTTATATTTTGCAGTATTTAAAAACTAACTAACGTACACTTACAGAAAAATACCATTATGATTATAAAAAGATAAATTTACATTATGCAAAATATTTGGAAATAAATAAAAAACATATGAAAATATGCAAATTGATTAGAGATTAGATAGCGATTAAATAGCCCCTACTTAGGTATTGTAGTTACGGTGATGTTACATTTTTGGGGGTACAATTTTAGTTAAAGATTCACCAAGGGGTACAGGAGAAAAAAAACGTTTTGAACCGCTGTACTAGTGTTGTTGTTGTTTAGGTCAACAGCCGAAAGGCTGGTTTGAACCTGTAGAGGTTTTACTAAGTAAAACAAGGAGTGAGGTGGTTTACCATTGCCTTCCTCACTGAGTGGAAAAGTATGCTTATCAGCATGCCGAGCCCTCTGAAAAGCACATATTTTCCACTCTGTAAATGACACCTTCACTTCATTCACCACAGGGTCTGGCTGCATAGTGAAATTCATTACTTTCAGAGGAGATAACTCTGATTAGTGTCTTTTACACCTCTACCTCTTCTGTTCTTAAATGATTCAGTCATTTAATTGGCTGACCATGTGATAAGAAACAGAACTATTTATTTTAGCCCTGCAACGAACAGATTGAGTGTAAATAATTTGACACTCCACCTGTCTGTTATGGGCAGTGTACTAGTGTATTAATGAAATAAATCGGAGTTTTCTGTGATTTTTATGTTTTTGTGAAAATGTTTCACATTTTTTATGTTATATGAGTACTTAGTTTAACAAAAGTTCGAATTTCGTAATTATTTAACTTTACAACACTGTTCCGTATGATTTGGTTATTTCGAATTTTTGGTAATTCGAACTTGTTTCCATTCCCCTTCTAGTTCGAGTGAACCAAGTTGTACTGTATTTATATGCTGTTTAGGTCATCAGCCGAGAAGCTGGTTTGAACCTTAAGGGGCTGATTAAAACAAGAAGTGAGGTGGTTTACCATCGCCTTCCTTACTGAGTGAAAAAGTATCCTTATTATCATGCCAGGCTCTCCGAAAAGCATCTACTTTCCACCCTGCAAATGACACCTTCACTTTTATTCACCGCAGGGTCTGGCTGTATAATTATTATACTAATTACTCTCAGAGGAAATATCTCTTGACTAGTGTCTTTTACACCTCTACCTTTTCTGTTCTTAAATTCTTTAGCAATATAATTGGCTGACCATTTGATAAGAAACAGAACTAATTTTTGTAGCCCTGGAATTAGCAGATGGAGTGAAAAAAATTAACACTTCACCTGCCTGTTATGGGCATTATTATATAGATGGGAAATTGGTGAGTACGGTAGAATTATAACTGTATGGAACAAAATACATTCTTATTATAAAGGGACAAAGAACCTAGTTGTCGGGGAACTTTAGAAGAATAGATGAAATGCGAAAGCCTAATATGATAATGAAATCTGTTATAACAGCAGAAAGAACGACGCAGGTATAAAAAGGTTAGATGTTATGCAGGATTAGGAGACAATGGAAGTGAGGGAATAGACGAACGTGAGAAGATTGGCGGTGACAGCGGAGCTAGGAATGTTGTTGGCTGGAAGGAGCAGGCAGGGCTCACCATGGGTTATAAAGCGCGAGAACAATACACAATGTAATTGTTCAGTATAGAAAGAATTCTCTATTGTATTAAATAATCAAATCTCGACAATTCATTGCGGTTCTTTACTCTCTTGATAGCAAAAATTTTTTTTATAAATATTTACGAAAATATGTCCAAAAAATTATGTAGGTAATGAATTAACATTCTTTCGTTGCAATCAACATTTTTAATTATTAAATTTCCCTTATCTGATTAAGGTATTGTACGTGTGTTTAATAATATTCAATGAATTATAACTTAATATGTAAAAATGTTTCATTATATAAATGTTTCTCTTAAAAAATGTTGTTTAGTACTATAATAAAATACTATAGTTAAAATAATATTTTATTGTAATAGGACATTTCATTATTAATTACATAAATTAATAACTATTTAATATCAATTAAAACAATTTCTGGCCGCCTCCGTAGCGTACAACTGGTTATCGCTTACAGCAGTTGTAGGCTAGCCTACAACGCAGAGGTTCGATTCCCGACTGGTCTGGAAATTTTCGTGGGTCGAAATTCACTATTATAGATAAATAACCCACGTACTCGCTAATAACCAAGCAGTTGATGCGACTTTAAAAATAAACTAGTACTAAAAACTTTCTCTGAAGAATTTTTTTATTACCAAACGGCCTTAGCTTTACAGATTTACATCTTCTGATGTTAATTATTTTACGTGCCAATGAAGTTTATTTATTAGTTATTTTTTACCTTCAGTCTTTCTATTATAAAAAAATCTGGTGTGAAACACTCACACAACTTTCTCTTGCCAATACAAATAATAAACAATAATCCTAACATTAGTAATAAAACATTAGAAATAAAAAAAACTAACCTCAATAAACATAACCTAATTTAATCATATAATGAAAGACGTTCCAGAAAATTTCTAATTACCGTTAAACTAAGCGTTATACAAAAAAAATGTTTGAAATAAAAGTTGTAAGATTTTAAATTCTCTATATTTTTTATTATATAAAATGTTTCGCTGATATGCATATTAAAGCCGTAATCTTAGAAAAACAATTTTTTTACGTGAAAACAGCCTCACCAAGAATTTCAGCAAACATAGCACCTACCCTATCTTGTAGAGCATAAAACAAACCATTTAACAAACCAAACAATTTAGTAAACCATGCGATTTTAAAAAAATCGTAGGACCAGTTTTTAAGAAAATCGCAAAAAGTGAAAAATTACACGAATAAACTACTGCTTCCGGTTGACCGATTTTGATGAAAATGTTCGTGTCGGGTCCGGTAGTGGTATGTAACTTAAGTTTCAAGTTTCAAGTTCGTATGATGTTCCGTTCTTGAGATATTCTGTTCACACTCAGAAAAACACACGGACACACACACACACACACACACACACACACAGACCAATCGCTAAAAACATGTTTTTTGGGTTCAGGGGGTCTGAAAACGTGTAGATCTGGTGAAAACTCGATTTCTTAAAATCGACATGAAAACAATACTTTCCTTCCTATATATTCATACAGGCAAGAGAAAGTAAAAATACGAATAGGAAAGGCAAAAGAAGCGTATACTGTACGTAAAAAACCTTACTAGCCTTTATACCGTGTCAATCCATTCGAAGCAGGTCCAGTGGTGGTTGGTTGATTGACCATTTTACTTCTTTTTAGTTTTTTTGTTGAAATGACCTCCAGTGGTAGGAGGTTCAAAACTATTGTTATTTTTTCCTATCATATCTCTTTAAAATATCACGGCCATTTTTGTATTACGACCACAAGCATTTTTTACATTTGCAAGCTTTTGCGTTAGATGCTATTTTCAGGTTTGCCATGGAGACTTGAAACAAAAAACCACTTTATTCAACACATTCTGGGCTATATTATAGGCGTGTTATTACGATATTTATCACTAATAGTGAAATTTTAAATTGAAATTTGTGCTGAAAATGTTTATTTTAGCCATCTTTAAGATTGTTTATACAGCGAAAGGAATGTTTACATAGAACTTATTATTGTTTTTATAGGTACCTAACAATAAGCAGAGTTAGTAAGATCATATAGGCATTTATATAGGGTTTATTTATATAGGCATTTATATATTTTTTTAGGATTTATATAGGCATTTATGTCTGCCGATTTCTTTGTTATAGGTACCCGAGTTTGGAGCCTTGTTTCTTCAAAACCGCTTGCTCACTATAACGTTCTGTACACCATAATTTAGCTGATTTCAATCTGATTTGTTACATGTCAGTTTCATATTGTTATCATTTTTTACTTTCTCTTGCCTATTAGAATATATTATATATTACATTATTATTATTATATTATATATTAATAATATATAGGAAAGTATTGTTTTCATGTCAGTTTTTCAAAATCGAGTTTTCACCGGATATGCACTTTTTCAGACCTCCGAACCCAAAAACATGTTTTTAGCGATTGGTCTGCGTGTGTGTGTGTGTGTGCGCGCGCACGCGTGTGTATGAATAAAATATCTCAAGATCGAAACATCGTACAAAGTTGAAACATGAAACTTAAGTTAGGTACCACTACCGGACACGAACATTTTCATCAAAATCGGTCAACCGAAAGTAGTAGTTTATTCGTGTAATTTTTCACGTGTTTACAATTTTCTTAAAAACCGCTCCTATGATTTTTTTAAAAATCGCCTCATTTAGTATATTTTTATGTTCTACAAGATAGGGTAGAGGCCATGTCTGCTGAAATTCTTGAGGAGGCTGTGCTCTCGAATTAAAAATTGTTTTTTTTTTAAGATTGCGGCCATAATATGCATTTTAGTGCAAAAGCGTGTATAATAAAGGTTGTAGAAAATTTTAAATCCTTCAACTTTTATTTCAAACATATTTTTTTATAACGCTTAGTTTAGTGGTAATTAGTGATTTTCTGTTTTATTTTTTCATGAAAATCTGTAAAAAACCGATTTTTTAAGATTTCGGCCGTAGTATCCATTTTACGGCAAAAATTCATATAATCAAATTTATAGGAGTGATTTTCCATATTAAGCCAAACCGAGGTTGATATTCATTTTGCGTCTTTTTCTAATGATTAAAATTAGGTTATGTTTATTGAGGTTAGGAGGTTAGTTTTTGTTTCTTTCTAATGTTTTATTACTAGACTAATATTAGGTTATTATATTAGGTTCATTATCTGAATTGGCAAGAGAAAGTTGTGTGAGTGTTTTACACCAGATTTTTAAAATTTATTTCGCAGATGAGATATAAGGGCATAATTTTTAACACTACAAAAATGTAACTACGTACACAACAACCACGATAAACCGAAATTGTGGTTAATCCGAGCTAATTTATAATAACTTTAACAATCTTTTTACTTATCAAACGTGTTTTAAAATAGAATAAGTAATTTCTTAACGAAAAAATATTTTCAAATGCTTCTTTCTAAAAATAAAATTTTCAAATGTAATAAACAGCGTTTTAAAGAAAAGAAAACGAACATAATCAAGTTATTAATTCAAGATGTAGTCAACTTACAACATAAATAAAATGGTAAAATATTTCTTCTAGTTCATTAGCAATTACAAGAAATTATACATTTCTATTACTGCCTGGGTGCATAAAATCACAAATGGTTTGAGGTCGTAAAGCCGAAAACCCCGATTATGCGGAATCTTTCGCCGGAGTCTCATCAACATGACGTCTTCGTGCTTAGCGAATTTTTACTCTCTCTTGCCTATATGAATATATAGGAAGGAAAGTATTGTTTTCATGTCGATTTTACGAAATCGAGTTTTCACTGGATCTACACGTTTTCAGACCCCCTGAACCCAAAAAACATGTTTTTAGCGATTGGTCTATGTGTGTGTGTGTGTGTGTGTGTGTGTGTGTGTGTGTGTGTGTGTGTGTGTGTATGCGCGCGCGCGTGTGCGAGTGTGTGCGTGCGTGCGCGTGTGTGTGTATGCGTGCGTGCGTGCGTGTGTGTGTGTGTGTGTGTGTGTGTGTGTGTGTGTGTGTGTTTGTGTGTGTGTGTGTGTGTGTGTGTGTGTGTGTGTGTGTGTGTGTGTGTGTGTGTACAAAATATCTCAAAAACGGAACATCGTACGAACTTGAAACTTGAAACTTAAGTTACATACCACTACCGAACCCGACACGAACATTTTCATCAAAATCGGTCAACCGGAAGTAGTAGTTTATTCGTGTCATTTTTCACTTTTTTGCTATGTTCTCAAAAACTGTTCCTACGATTTCTTTTAAAATCACCTGGTTTACTTAATTTTTTTATTCTCTACAAGATAGAGTAGGCGCCATGTTTGCTGAAATTCTTGGTAAGGATGTTTTCACTTAAAAAAAATAGTTTTTTTAAGATTACGGCTTTAATACGCATTTTAGCGCAAAAATTTTTATAATAAAAGTTGTAGAGAATTTAAAATCCTACAACTTTTATTTCTTACATTATTTTTTATGACGCTTAGTTTAGCAGTAATTAGCGATTTTCTGTTTTTTCTCACGAAAACGTGTGAAAAATCGATTTTTTTAAAAAGATTTCGGCCTTTGAAAGCATTTTACGACAAAAGTATATATAACAAAATTCATAAAAAATTATGAGATCTACAACTTTTATTTAAAGCATTTTTCTCTACAAAACCTAGTTTAGTGTGAATGAGTGATTTTCCGTATTTTTTAGCCAAACTGATGTTGATTTTCATTTTGTGTCCTTCACTCATGATTAAAATAAGGTTATGTTTTTTGAGGTTAGTTTTTTGTTTATTTGTAATGTTTTATTACTAATGTTAGGTTTATTGTTAATTGTTTGCATTGGCAAGAGAAAGTTGTGTGAGTGTTTCACACCAGATTTTTTTCTGTTCTATTGGTATTTACAGTAGTTGCTTCCGAATGTGCATTAAGCCGCTCCGCGTTACATACTAGTGTATTGCTACCTTTCATTATTTTTTGGTATTATGCATTTTTTTCGGATAAACTGAACAGGTCCTGGTCTCGATTAGTTCGGATTAGCCACGTTGTTGTGTACTTTAATATTTACATTAATATAAATATCTGGTGTGAAGCACTCACTAGACTTTCCCTTGCCAATGAAAATAGTGACCAATATAACCTAACATTAGTAGGTAACAAAACATTAGAAAGAAACAAAAATTAATGTCAAAAAACATAACCTCATTTAACATGAGTGAATGATGCAAAATGAAAATTAACCTCAGTTTGGCATAATAATACGAAAAATCACTTTTTGACGCTAAAATAGGTTCTACAGAGAAAAATGCTTAAAATAAAAGTTGTAGATCTTTTAATTTACTATAAATTTTATTATATACACTTTTTTCGTAAATGCATAAGGCCAGAATATTAAAAAAATTCATTTATTACAGATTTTCATGAAAAAACAGAAAATCATTAATTACCGCTAAACTAAGCGTTATACAAAAACAGTTTGAAATAAAAGTTGTATATTTTAAAATTCTCTACAACTTTTATTACATACACTTTAGCGCTAAAAGGCATATTAAGGCCGCAATCTTTAAAACAATCATTTTATTTTTACGAGAGTACAGCCTCTCCAAGAATTTCAGCAGACATGGCGCCTACCCTATCTTGTAGATCATAAAAAATGTAGTGAATGAGGCGATTTAAAAAAAAAAATCGTAGGAGCCGTTTTGGAGAAAGTCGCAAAAATGTGAAAAATGTCACGGATAACAACTACTTCCGGTTGACCGATTTCGATGAAAATCTTCGTGTCGGGTCCGGTAGTAGTATCTAACTTAAGTTTCAAGTTTCAATTTCGTACTATGTTCCGTTATTGAATTATTTTGTTCACCCACACAGACCAATCGCTAAAAACATGTTTTATGGGTTCAGGGGGTATGAAAACGTGCATATCTGATGAAAACTCGATTTCGAAAAATCGCATTGAAAACAATACTTTCCTTTCTATATATTCATGTAGGCAAGAGAAAGTAAAAATGAGTAATGTACTGTGACTCATTTTTGATGAACGAGGCCTATTTTTAAAGAAACAGCGCGTTTTTTCAACAGCGCTGGACGTTATTAAGAAAGTATAAATTACAATTTACAGTAAATTTGCGTCAAATCATGATTTTTGAAAGTTGATGCAATTTTCTCAGGAATGGTTAAAGATATCGGTATGAAATTTTCAGGACACATTTTACTTATAATGGGCTACTTCTGCACACAGGATTATTTAAGAATAAAAAATATTTTAGGACGTTTTCGTTATTTATAATAATTAATAATCAATTTTTAATGCTTTATTCGAATATAAGCTTCGGTACGAAACTAAATAAAAGCCTGAAGTTCAATTTAAAAAAAATTACGGTTCTATATTTTATAGTGTTTGGTTCTATATTTTATGTTTGTTATATTAATAATTTGCCCATAACAGACAGGTGGAGTGTCAAATTATTTATACTCAATCTGTTAGTTGCAGGGCTAAAATAAATAGTTCTGTTTCTTATCAGATGGTCAGCCAATTAAATGACTGAATCATTTAAGAACAGAAGAGGTAGAGGTGTAAAAGACACTAATCAGAGTTATCTCCTCTGAAAGTAATGGATTTCATTATGCAGCCAGACCCTGTGGTGAATGAAGTGAAAGTGTCTTTTGCAGAGTGGAAAATATATGCTTTTCAGAGGGCCTGGCATGCTGATAAGGGTAATTTTTCACTCAGTGAGGAAGGCAATGGTAAACCACCTCACTCCTCGATTTACTTAGTAAAACCTCTACAGGTTCAAACCAGCCTACAGGCTGATGACCTAAACAACACAAACAACATATTAATAACAAACATAAAAAGAACGACGATTAATTTAACAATAAATCGTCAGAAAATCGCTATTTTAATTTTAGGGAACCGTTTTCCTCGATTCATTCGTTTTGTTTAGAATATAAAGAGTTTATTATTGTTTAGAATATAAAGAGATGGAGAGTCAAATTGTTTACACTCACTCTGTTCGTTGCAGGGCTAAAATAAATAGTTCTGTTTCTTATCACATGGCCAACCAATTAAATGACTGAATCATTTAAGAACAGAAGAGGGAGAGGTGTAAAAGACACTAATCAGAGTTATCTCCTCTGAAAGTAATGAATTTCATTATACAGCCAGACCCTATGATGAATGAAGTGAAGGTGTCATTTAGAGAGTGTAAAATATGTGCTTTTCAGAGGGCCCGGCATGCTGATAAACATACTTTTCTATTCAGTGAGGAAGGCAATGGTAAACCACCTCACTCCTCATTTTACTTAGTAAAACCTCTACAGGTTCAAACCAGCCTTTCTGCTGATGACCTTAACAACATAAAATATAAAAAGTAGAAAAAATTTCAATTATTTGACAGTACAATATGGGTAGATAGAGAAATGTGAGGTAGTTAAGAGCTGACAGAATATAATACAGGTATGACATATATAATATAGGTAATATATTGTAGATAACTAACTAGTGCAATCAGCAACAGCTGTTACTTCTTGTATGATGAAAATGCTAGGTAAATCAATACGGGCTTAATTTCTATATAATAGAATAGTAGTAGTGTTTTGCACAATATTATAAATGCTGTTATTCGGCAGATATGAAAGCAAATATATTAGTACGACGTGTGGTAAAATTTTAGCGCGGTTATTAAATGTGTGTGTGCGTGTGTCTGAGAGACTGCACCCGCCTCTTGGTTTGTTTTCTCTTTATCGGAAATGCGCACGCCCTGCAAGTATTGAATATCTTCGACGCCGCCGCTCTGTCATTCAGAAAGCGGGATCCTATCGTCCACGGAGTACCGCTGCTCTTAACATATCTTTATCGTTATCAACAACTGCTATTCACACTCACTAAGACGACTAAATAGGGCAACTGGCGTTGTCATCGCTAATCAAGGTTTTTAGTCGATCTTTGCCCTCGATTCATCAAGTTGGAAGGCAACATCGCTTCTGTTCTCGGCCGGTTCTTTTCGCCTGCACCCATTGTCACCCATATAAGAAACATTATGGTACGCCTGCTGCTTATTAATTTATTATAGTTTTTAATTTTAACTCAACTGGTAGCCCATTCATCAGTCACTGAGTCCCTTTCATAAAAAAAAACGTGGTCGTTGCAAACCTCTCAGATTTGTGTCACAATTCATTCTGATATTACTTAAATGTTAGGATTAACAAATGACATATTTTTATAAAAGTTAAACCGTTATAATTCGATACTATAGTCCAATTCACGATAAAAAAAAACACCTGTCGTTAAACAGCAATATCTTTTGAACCGTAAAATGTAAATATAATTACGATACATCAAATTAAAGCTTGTTTCATTGTTGGTTACAGGATTACATTAATATTGTAGTCCTATACATTTTAAAGTACGCGTGAACAAAGTAATAATACCTTGGAGTTGGGTATTCTGGAAAAGTGGTTAAAAACAGGGTAATTTTATACGTAATTCGTTATATTTAATATACTATTCATTTCCAAAAATGTTAATGTATATTCTGTAACCAACAATAAAACAAGATTTTATTTGATGTATCGTAATTGTATTTACAAACAACGGTTCAAAAGATATTGCTGTGTAAATACAGGTGGTTTCTTTCGTGAGTCGGACTATAACTACTATTAGGTATTTACTTGTTTACGTAAAACATTTCTTGCTTTTAATCCTACTTAATTCAGCGTGTCTGCAAAATATAAATTCAAATTCAATCATAAATATAATTTATGTTTATTAATTTCCAGCCTATTAAAAATTATTTAAATATTTATTATAAAATGTTTATTGACAAAAAAAAATCGTTTAAACTGACAGAATAATATCCATGAAAATATAATATTAGAGTGAAATCTGTAATCTGCATTTATTGTTATCGACTGAAAATTTACGTATCAATATTCCAATTTTCCGTTTATTCCAGAACGATTTCCTGGAAACAGATTCCAGTATAATTCATCTCGGTATAAACGTATGTATGTAAATATAATTACGATACATAAGATATGAAACTAAAAAAAAAAAACAAAAAAAAAGATTTATCAACAAAGAACCAGACTCTTTGTCTGATTTTTTTTTCAAAATAGATACCTATATTCCTAATACATTCCCATAACGGGCAGATGGAGTGTTAAATTCTGTACCTAAGAGGTAAAGGAAGTTAAGTCCATTTTTGTAATTTTTCAGACAAACCAAAAACATAAAGTTTTTTATTTTGTAAATAATTTCTGAAGGTGTGAGAATTTTTAAAAATTTGTACCAAATTAAGTAGCTTTTGATACAGAGATTTAAATGACCTAAACAATTTTCTTAACTTTTACAGCCCCTGACCAACTACAGGACTTCATACTCTACGTCTTTCTGCGTTTTATTACATTAGTCTTAACCCCCAATGTAACTTGAGTTAATCAAACGAAAACAAAACGTAGACAAAATATATCGTGCTAAATTTAATCTGAAAAAGAAACAATTTTATTCTCAACAATGTTTGAAAAAATTACAGAATTCAATAAAATTCTGAGGTCTGTCAGTAAGACAATAAAAACAAAACAATTCAAAATAAAATAACATATTGTCAATAAGGAGTATACATTTAATTACAGTTAAAACTAGAAGTCATTTTAAAAAATTTTTTCGTCATTATACAAAAACAGAGTTAATGTAGTTACTGCAACTTTTAAAGAGCTTTCTTGCTGATTTTCAAACTTAATTTTGCCAAAATTGGAGTTAATACCCTTTACTTCTAGGGCACAGAATTAATTATACTCGATCTGTTGGTTCCAGGCTACAAAATATAGTTCTGTTTTTATCACACAGTCAGTCAAATTATATGACTGAACTATTTAAAAATAGAAGAGGTAGAGGTGTAAAAGACACTAGTCAGAGTTATCTCCTCTGATAGTAATGAATTTCACTATACGGCCAGACCCTGTGGTGAATGAAATGGTGTCATTTGCAGGGTGGAAAGTGGGTGCTTTTCGGAGGGACTGGCATGCTGATAAGCATACTCTTTTAACTCAGTGAGGAAGGCAATAGTAAACCACTTCACTCCTCGTTTTTGCTTAGTAAAACCTCTAGAGGTTCAAACCAGCATTCGGCTGTTGACCTAAACAACAACATTCCCAATACAACTGTAGTAAGGGTTGATTTTTCGTTTATTTTGTCACATTAAAAAAAAATTATAAGTTATCCAGTAACCGTCAACATAAAATCATATATTTTCCCATGCACGATAAAATACGTAGCTACAAAAACTTGTTCTGTATTTAGAGTACCCATTTAAAAAACAAAAATTATACCTCTTACAGGCCCTACACCTTAGGAAAAATGTACTAAATAAATGTAAAAATCAAATTTCAGTAAAAAGTTAATATGAACTAATCAGAATCAAAACTAGCTAAGTTCCCTTTGGGTTTCTTTTTCTAAAAAATAAGAAACTGTAATTAATAAAGTACAATAATGAATGGGAAACTCAAAATCCTTTTGCCCGTTATTCAATGCAGATTAATTTTAATATCAGTTTTAGATGCAATTCTTTGAAATATCCTTGAAAATTTTGAAGATATTTTGGAATTGGAGGATTTTGAAAACACTTGAAAGACTCAAGTAGATTTGATACAGTTTTGTTGTCGAAGATTTGAACTTAAAGAATAAGAAGTGAAGAAATAGAAAACTATTTCAAAGAAAATTTACGATTGCTTTCACTCATTAAAAACTTGTGACACTGATAAATAATTCTACTTAAATTTTTGAAATAACATACAAAAAGACTTCTTTGAAGTTAAATTAGAGATTAAAACTAAAATCAAAATCTACACAGTAGGCTACATAATATGAAAATAATAAAAAATCAATAGTGTGTGTAAATAAAACAGTTTTGACACTAATTTAAATAAATACTTTTACCTATTACTGTTTTGAAAATCATCTGGTCTTCGAAGAATTTTGAAACTATTTTAAACAGGAAGTAATCAGTTTTGCTGCAGTGTACATTTTGGAATTGCGTTTGCTAATAGCCTAGAGTGAGTTTTGCAAACACAATTTTTTCTATATAAATAAAAAAATCTCGTGTGAAACACTCACACAACTTTCTCTTGACAATGCAAATAATTAAAAATGAACCAGAAATTATTAATCAAGCATTAGAAATAAACAAAAAAACTAATTTTAATCATGAGTGAAAGACGCAAAATGAAAATCACATTGTTTAGCTTAAAAATACGGAAAAGCATTCTTTCACGCTAAACCAGGCTCTGTAGAGAAAAATGCTATAAATAAATGTTGTAGATCTTTTAATTTTCTATAAATTCGATTATATACACTTTTGTCGCAAAATGCATACTAAGGCCGAAATCTTAAAAAAATCGATTTTTCACACGTTTTCGTGAGAAAAAACAGAAAATTGCTCATTACTGCTAAACTAAGCGTTATACAAAAAAAATGTTTGAACCAAAACTTGTAGAATTTTGAATTCTCTACAACTTTTGTTATATAAAGTTTTGCGCTAAATTGCATATTAAAGCCGTGATCTTAAAAAAAGTATTTTTTTACGTGAAAACAGCCTCACCAAGAATTTCAGCAAACATGACGCCTATTTTATCTTGTAGAGAATAAAATATTGAGTAAACCAGGCGATTTTAAAAGAAATCGTAGACCAGTTTTGAGAAAATCGCAAAAAAGTGAAAAATTATACGAATAAACTACTACTTCCGGTTGACCGATTTTGATGAAAATTTTCGTGTCGTGTCCGGTAGTGGTATGTTACTTAAGTTTCATGTTTCAAGTTCGTACAATGTTCCGTTCTTGAGATATTCTGTTCACACACACACACTCACAGACACACAGACACACACACAGACCAATCGCTAAAAACATGTTTTTTGGGTTCAGGGGGTCTGAAAACGTGTAGATCCGGTGAAAACTCGATTTCGAAAAATCGACAAGAAAACAATACTTTCCTTCCTATATATTCATATAAGCAAGAGAAAGTAATAATGGCTTTGTCTGTAAAATGTTTCGAAATGCCCTAAATGTTTTTTCTACGTCGAATCTACCCAGTAAACTTTGAAAATAGGTTCAGCTGAACTTTTGTCTCTCTGTTAGCTATTACGCAAACAACGCTGGACCAAATTTAATGAATTTCGGTATTTAGGTGAACATAATCGGGATTATGGTCAGCCAATTGTATGACTGAAGCATTTAAGAACAGAAGAGGTAGAGGAGTGGTGTAAAAGACACTAGCCAGATTATCTCTTCTGAGAGTAATGAATTACATTATTCAACTAGACCATGGGGTGAATGAAGTGAAGGTGTCATTTGTAGGATGGACAGTAGGCTACTAGATGCTTTTAGATGAGCCTGGAATGCTGATAAGCATACTTTTCCACTCAGTGAGGAAGGCAATCGTAAACCACCTCTCTCCTCGTTTTAATTAGTAAAGCCTCTAGAGGTTAAACCCAGCCTTAGGTTAGGCTGATGACCTAAAAAACAATAAATTCTAAGTTACGATTAAAAAAACATAATATCTATATTTTTACTTTCTCTTGCCTATATGAATATATAGGAAGGAAAGTATTGTTTTCATATCGATTTTTCGAAATCGAGTTTTCACCGGATCTACACGTTTTCAGACCCCCTGAACCCAAAAAAACATGTTTTTAGCGATTGGTCTGTGTGTGTGTCTGTGTGTATGTGTGTGAACAGAACATCTCAAGAACGGAACGTCGTACGAACTTGAAACTTGAAACTTAAGTTACTTACAACTACCGGACCCGACACGAACATTTTCATCAAAATCGGTCAACCGGAAGTAGTAGTTTATTCGTGTAATTTTTTTAATTAATTAATTTATTGGTCCTACGATTTTTTTAAAAATCGCCTCATTTACTAAATTTTTTATGCTCTACAAGATAGGGTAGGCGCCGTGTTTGCTGACATTTTTGTTGAGGCTGTTTTCACGTAAACAAGTGTTTTTTTAAGATTACGGCTTTAATATGTATTATAGCGCAAAAGATTATATTAAAAAATGTAGAGAATTTAAAATTCTACAACTTTTATTTCAAACATTTTTTTGTATAACGCTTAGTTTAGCGGTAATTGGCGATTTTCCGTTTTTTCTCACGAAAACGTGTGAAAAATTGATTTTTTAAGATTTCGGCCTTAGTATGCATTTTATGACAAAAGTGTATATAATCGAATTTATAGAAAATTAAAAGATCTACAACATTTATTTATAGCAATTTTCTTTACAGAGCCTAGTTTAGCGTGAAAGAGAGATTTTCCTTATTTTTAAGGCAAACTGAGTTCGATTTTCATTTTGCGTCTTTCACTCATGATTAAAATTAGGTTATGGTTATTGAGGTTAGTTTGTCGTTTATTTCTAATGTTTTATTACTATTGTTAGATTTATTGTTAATTATTTGCATTGGCAAGAGAAAGTTGTGTGAGTGTTTCACACCAGATTTTAATACTACTATTTACAATAAAATGATTGATTTTTCGAAAAATCATTAAAAGTCTCGTATTGCAAGTCACAAAAATATTTTGGTAGAAATGACAATATATATGTAGAGAAGTAGACTTAAAAACGGAAATTAATTAAAATTAAAAAAGTAAATATTTTTTAAATCAAAATTTTAAATTTATTGACGATATCTGTACAGTTCGATCAGATATCTGCATTTTTACTTTCGCTTGCCCATATGAACATATAGGAACGAAAGTATTGTTTTCATGTCGATTTTTCGAAATCGAGTTTTCACCGGATTTACACGTTTTCAGTTCCCCTGAACCCAAAAAACATGTTTTTAGCGATTGGTCTGTGTCTTTGTGTGTATACAAAATATCTCAAGAACGGAACATCGTACAAACTTGAAACTTAGAACTTAAGCTACGTACCACTACCGAACCCGTGACGAACATTTTCATCAAAATCGGTCAACCGGAAGTAGTAGTTTATTCGTGTAATTTTTCACTTTTTTGTGATTTTCTCAAAAACTGGTCCTACGATTTTTTTAAAATCGCCTGGTTTACTCAATTTTTTATTATCTACAAGATAGGGTAGGCGCCATGTTTGCTGAAATTCTTGGTGAGGCTGTTGTTACGTAAAAAACGTGTTTTTTAAGATTACGGCTTTAATTTGTAGGCTATTAGGCTATAGCGCAAAAATTTATGTAATAAAAAATGTAGAGAATTTAAAATTCTACAACTTTTATTTCTAACATTTTTTTGTATAACGCTTAGTTTAGCAGTAATTAGCGATTTTCGGTTTTTTCTCACGAAAACGTGTGAAAATTTGATTTTTTTAAGATTTCGGCCTTAGTATGCATTTTACGACAAAAGTGTTTTAATTAATTTTATAGAAAATAAATTATCTACAACTTTTATTTATAAAATTTTTCTCTACAGAGCCTAGTCTTCTTTTATAGTTTTCGTGGGCAACATTTCATAGTTCAGACCAGTCTCGTCGCAATTATACAGCTGGTCACCGGAAATTCGTTCTTCCTCAAGAATTTTAAAAAATAAGGTCTTAAATTCAGGAACAGCATCTTTGATCGCCGATAAAGCCTCCCCACTGATTTCATAGGGCCAATCCCATGAAAACGTTTTACTGGTTGTTAATTTAAAAGTTGTAAATTTTCAGAAAATAAAGTTAAAAAAAAATCATCGTCCGGACTACCCGGAGTCCGGACTAGCGCGATCCGGATTTTTGAGAGTCTACTGTACTACGATTTTTTTTTAAATCGCCTGGTTTACTCAATTTTTTAGTCTCTACAAGATAGGGTAGGCGCCATGTTTGCTGAAATTCTTGGTAAGGGTGTTTTCTCGTAAAAACGTTGTTTTTTTAAGATTACGGCTTTATTATGCATTTCAGCGCAAAAATGTATAATAAAATGTGTAGAGAATTTAAAGTCCTACATCTTTTATTTCAAACAATTTTTTGTATAACGCTTAGTTTAGCGGTAATTAGCGATTTTCTGTTTTTTCTCACGAAAACGTGTGAAAAATTGATTTTTTTAAGATTTCGGCCTTAATATTCATTTTATGACAAAAAGATTAATAATCAAATTTATAGAAAATTAAAAGATCTACAACTTTTATTTAGCGCATTTTTCTCTAGAGAGAGTAGTTTAGTGTGAAAGAGTGATTTTCTGTATTTTTAAGCTAAACTGAGGTCGATTTTCATTTTGCGTCTTTCATGTATGATTAAAATTAGGTTATGTTTATTGAGGTTAGGTTTTTGTTTATTTCTAATGTTTTATTACTATTGTTAGGTTTATTGTTAATTATTTGGATTGGCAAGAGAAAGTCGTGTGAGTGTTTCACACCAGATATTTTAATTTAGCGAGTTATGGGGGGAGTCTACCCAGTTTTATCACTAAAAATTAATAAATAATCAAAAAAAAATTTTTGTTGATTATAAAACTTCAAAATTTTCTTAATCCATCTATATATTTTGTTTTTATGTACGATAACTAGAAATTTGTAAAACATTATTTTATATAATCGGTGTAAGTGTAACAAATAATCGGTGTAAGAAATAATCGGTGTAATCGGTGTGTAAGAATAATCGGTGTAAGAGTAATTGTAAGTGAAACTTTACATTCAATTTTCTCGGCATTTAGCCTATTTCAGGTTTTCTTCATGATAAAATCCTTACAACTTTCTTTATATAAATACTATGTTGATGATTTTTTCCACTGTATTCAGAATTTATTGCTCTTTTATTTGTAGGTTGGCCATGTTGAAACTTATTATAGGAGTTTTAAAAAAAAAATAAAAAATAATGACCTTATCAGGTATTTTTGGGGGAAATATTTAAAAAAATAATTTTCTCTCCATTGTTAAGTTAAATGTATAAATGGAACTTTCAAAAATGAGCATAATTTTCTGATTATTTTGACATAAAACCAGGTCTGCACCACTAAAATTAACTAAGTTATAAGCAAACAACGAAGATATTATTTTCCCCCTTCCACCCTTTATATTTGGGGTAGTAGTGAACAAAATTAACATTTTTTCATGAAAAAATTAAAAATTTAATGTTTATTCACTTGCAAAACAAACAGATAACTTATCTAAAGAGAATAAAAAACATTTTTGAGTAGACTCCTCCCTTAACAATTTTTTGCAAATATGAAACCTAACGCAATCAATTTGTATGTAGATCCTGAAAACCCCTATACACGAATTTTTAGGAAAATCGTTAGAGCCGTTTTCGAAAACAGTTGAACATACAAACATACATGCGCCAAGTTGTATAAATTTATAGGATATGAACAAAAATGTAGAAAATAAATTAAAATTGAGAAGAAATTATCGAAATAAAGTGTTATAAAAGTTCTACAAAAAGTTATATGACACCGGCAAGGCAAGTGTTTTGGTTAGATGACCTGTGGATATCAGTGAATACAAACCGCTGAGTACCCCAACTCGGATTAAAATCAATACAGGAAAAATAAACGTGCGAAAAATAGAGGAGAATCGGATATTTGTCATTTGTCAACAATGTACATTTCCAATAAAAAAAGATAAATAAAACAAATCTTATATTTTTATATTTGTTTATTCGGCAGACAGATTATCTACAATTTTCAGTTACACAACTTACTGTATAAATAGCTGACTGTACATTTTATTCTTCAAATGTAACAGTGACGCTGATGGTGGTAAAAATATTTTATTAAATAATATATCTTAGAAAGCATTATGATTATATCTAATTTTTACTTTCGCTTGCGTATATGAATATATAGGAAGGAAAGTATTGTTTTCATGTCGATTTTTCGAAATCGAGTTTTCACCGGATCTACAAGTTTTCAGACCCCCTGAACCCAAAAAACATGTTTTTAGCGATTGGTCTATGTGTGTGTCTGTGTGTGTGTGTGTGTGTGTGTGCGTGCGTGTGCGTGTGCGTGTGCGTGTGCGCGTGCGTGTGTGTGTGTGTGTGTGTGAACAGAATATCTCAAGAACGGAACATCGTACGGACTTGAAATTTGAAACTTAAGTTACATACCACTACCGGACCCGACACGAACATTTTCATCATAATCGGTCAACCGGAAGTAGTAGTTTATTCGTGTAATTTTTCACTTTTTTGCGATTTTCTCAAAAACTGGTCCTACGATTTTTTTAAAATCGCCTGGTTTACTCAATTTTTTATTCTCTACAAGATAGGGTAGGCGCCATGTTTGCTGAAATTCTTGGTGAGGGTGTTTTTTCGTAAAAACGTTGTTTTTTTTTTTAAGATTACGGCTTTATTATGCATTTCAGCGCAAAAATGTATAATAAAATGTGTAGAGAATTTAAAGTCCTACATCTTTTATTTCAAACATTTTTTTTGTGTAACGCTTAGTTTAGCGGTAATTAGCAATTTTCTGTTTTTTCTCACGAAAACGTAAGAAAAATCGATTTTTTTAACATTTCAGCCTTGATATGCATTTTACGACATAAGTGTATATGTGTATAATCAAATTTATAAGAAATTAATAGTTCTACAACTTTTATTTAAAGCACTTTTCTCTGCAGAGCCTAGTTTAGCGTGAAAGAGTGATTTTCCATATTTTTAAGCCAAACAGATCAATTTTCATTTTGGGTCTTTCACTCATAATTAAAATTAGGTTATGTTTATTGAGGTTAGTTTTTTGTTTATTTCTAATGTTTTATTACTAGTGTTAGGTTATATTGTTTAAATTTTTTGCATTGGCAAGAGAAAGTTGTGTGAGTGTTTTACACCAGATTTTTTTTCTATTAGTGCCTCTTGGATTGGTGAAAAGGTACATTTGATTACGTATAATAGTTTGGTTATTAATTCGAGGATTAACCATATCAGTTAAATCTGCAATAGTAATTACTGTGACGTAACCGACCCCTGTAATAATTGGAACCTCTCCGAGGCTAGCAATCGCTGGTACATATTATAAAACAAAGTCCGTGCGTCTGTTTGTACCTCTATGAAGGATATACTCAGTAACTAGGCTATCGAAAATATTTTATTTCTAAATATACCAATGAATATTTTCGTTTAAAGGAAGATTATAGGCTTATACACGTCATTAAATCATTTGACGATGTAGAAATGATAACCTAATCGTGTGGATTTTGGAATCGTGGATACATGACTGTATTCAATGATAAATAAAATATACGAAAATTTAATATTATACCATTTGGGTTATAACTATAAAAAAAATCTGGTGTTAAACACTCACACAACTTTCTCTTGCCAATGCAAATTATTAACAATAAACCTAACATTAAAAATAAAACATTAGAAATAAACAAAAAACTAATCTCAATATAAATAACCTAATTTTAATCATGAGTGAAAGACGCAAAATGAAAATCAACCTGTTTGGCTTAAAAATACGGAAAATCACTTTTTCACGCTAAACTAGGCTCTGTAGATAAAAATGCTTCAAATAAAAGTTGTAGATCTTTTATTTTCTTATAAATTTAATTATATACACTTTTGTCGTAAAATGCATACTAAGGCCGAAATCTTTAAAAAAAATCGATTTTTCACACGTTTTCGTGAGAAAAAACCGAAAATTGCTAATTACCGCTAAACTAAGCGTTATACACAAAAATGTTTAAAACAAAAGTTGTAGGTTTTTAAATTCTCTACAACTTTTGTTCATAAATGTTTGCGCTAAAATGCATATTAAAGCCGTAATCTTAAAAAAAACAATGTTTTTACGTAAAAACAGCCTCACCAAGAATTTAAGCAAACATGGCGCTTACCCTATCTTGTAGAGCATAAAAAATGTAGTGAACCAGGCGATTTAAAAAAAAATCGTAGGACCAGTTTTTGAGAAAATCGCAAAAAAGTGAAAAATTACATGAATAAACTACAACTTCCGGTTGACCGATTTTAATAAAAATGTTCGTGTCGGGTCCGTTAGTGGTATGTAACTTAGGTTTCAAGTTTCAAGTTCGTACAATGATCCGTTCTTGAGATATTCTGTTCACACACACACTCACAAACACACACACACACAGACCATTTGCTGAAAACATGTTTTTTGGGTTCAGGGGGTCTGAAAATGTGTAGATCCGGTAAAAACTCGATTTCTTAAAATCGACATGAAAACAATACTTTCCTTCCTATATATTCATGTAGGCAAGAGAAAGTAAAAATAACAATAGTGGGATGAACAAAATCTGAAACAAGTTGACAATTAGGCATATAGAATTTCTTACCGTAACCCATAATAATTGCTAATAACCAAAGCAATAAATGCGACGTAATTTATAACATAAATAAACTAAAATAAACTTTCAATGTCGATTGATTCTAGAAAATAAACTTTTGTTAGCGTGCCCGGGTTTTTCACTTTCACTACACACTTCAATTTTTCTAAATATCACCTTAAGAGAACTAATGCCGATTTTCATAATTGCAGCTTTATACAGGGAGATCTAATTTTAAATGCTTCAAACGAAGAATGTATAGAATTTAATAAGAATTTAATCCTTCGTAATTATATTAATATATGCAGCCTAATTTTTTTTAAATACTAATACCTATAGTATTTTATTAAGAGGGAGTTATTTTTATTAAGAGGGAGTCTACCTTCAAATCTGTTTCTGTTTTGTTGCAAATAAGGAGAAAACTTCTTTCTACTTGAAACGCAGCTATTCTTTTATTAAATCCTGGTTAAAAATTATTCCAAAATTTTATTCTCATCCCCTAAAATCAAGGTGAGGATTAAAAAGCAGCCACTGTTTTCAGAAATCGTAACTTGGATGTAAGCGTACTTTGGTCAATTTACATAAAATTTGTGTCATATCAGGGCCGTATCGTGCCATGATACACAGTGGCAGTAGCTTAAAGGGGCAACATAAGTAAAAAAATCAAAATACAGTCAAACCTCCGTATTCGGGCATTCGGCATTCACGGAAATCGTTATTCACGGTAGTGATTGGTGCAGCAGTTTTTCCAGATTCGCGGTAAAAAATTCGGTATTCGCGGGAAAAAGTAGTATGAAATTGTAGATACTTCAATTCATGGATTAGTCATAGAAAATAATCATTTAGTATGAAAATAGATTTTTGTACTACTACAACTTACATTCGATAAGAAAAGGGATAACTTTTTCATTTTATACATATGTACTCTGCCCATAACAGACAGGTGGAGTGTCAAATTATTTACACTCAATCTGTTCGTTGCAGGGCTAAAATAAATAGTTCTGTTTCTTATCACATGGTCAGCCAATTAAATGCCTGAATCATTTAAGAACGGAAGAGGTAGAGGTGTAAAAGACACTAATCAGAGTTATCTCCTCTGAAAGTAATGAATTTCACTATACAGCCAGACCATGTGGTGAATGAAGTGAAGGTGTCATTTGCAGAGTGGAAAATATGTGCTTTTAGAGGGCCCGGCATGCGGATAAGTGTACTTTTCCACTCAGTGAGGAAGGCAATTGTAAACCACCTCACTCCTGGTTTTACTTAGTAAAACCTCTACAGGTTCAAACCAGCCTTTCGGCTGATGACCTAAACTACAACAACATATGTAACTTACTGTATATGTAGTTGTATGCATATAAACACTGTTACATACAACATATGTATGTGTTTTATATGTGTTAAAGTGTTTAAACAATTAGTGAATAAATGATACATAGGCCTACTACACACATTAATACAAGTGACTTCATTTTCTAAAATCCTTTTGTTCATACAAAAGGACAAAATTTCATACAAATTTGAGTACATGTTTTTAACTAATATAGAACTTAACCCCTATAACTGCATGTAATTTCCCATTCCGTATTCGCGGAAATTTTACAGAACCTAATCTCCCCGAATACGGAGGTTTTACTGTTCTATTTGGACAATTCAATAATTTAACATTTTTACGAAACAATTTTCTAAAATAGTCTCTGTTACTCCGATATTGATGTATCGCACGCCTCTGCTTCGGTACTAACCTTTCATTTTGGTTTCTGGTTGTAACTCTGAGAATTAGGCCAACCCTCCCTGTCTCTGTGGCTAATAGGGAAAGAAGTTTTTCTAAATTAAAATTAATAAAACATTGCCAACTTAGTAAGTTTAATAAGCCAAACAAAACTTAGAAATCTGTAATTAACCTCTGGAATTTCTGTACAAGTTTGTTATAAACACGATATAATTATTAAGTAATTAGTTTACCTATACTGTATTTTCAAAATCAAAATAGTATTCGCACACTTTGTGTAGTTTTTTAAAATCAAATTGCCGGTTATCTTATAAAAAAAAACATTTTGGGGCAGCATTTTGAAGACTTGGATCATAGTACTGAGAAAATCTATTCGAATGCCTGTGTCAAATTTAAGAAAAATTTCATGTTAAAGCACCACGTATGGTGGATGCAGAGTATACCTTTTATATTCAAATCTTTAAACAAAATACTCTCCAACTATAGCGAAAGTTTTAATAAGTTAAAAAAAGAAAATATATTTTTTAAATGTAAACACAGTGCTATTTTTTGCATACAAGGAGCCTTAAAGATCAAAAATGTGAGTAATTAAGATTAACATTTTTCTCATCGGTTGAGTAAGTGAAAAGTTTTGATTTCTGGAAAAGAGTAAAATTTAAATGACTGAAATTGTAATGAAATGCTGGTTTAAGTACCTTTACGAAAAAGATTCAAAACTACTTTTTTACTTTCTCTTGCCTATATGAATATATAGGAAGGAAAGTATTGTTTTCATGTCGATTTTTCGAAATCGAGTTTTCACCGGATCTATACGTTTTCAGACCCCCTGAACCCAAAAAACTTGTTTTTAGCGATTGGTCTGTGTGTGTGTCTGTGTGTGTGTGTGTGTGTGTGTATGTGAACAGAATATCTCAAGAACGGAACATCGTACGAACTTGAAACTTGAAACTTAAGTTACATATCACTATCGGACCCGACACGAACATTTTCATCAAAATCGGTCAACCGGAAGTAGTAGTTTATTCGTATAATTTTTCACTTTTTTGCGATTTTCTCAAAAACTAGTCCTACGATATTTTTTAAAATCAACTGGTTTACTACATTTTTTATGCTCTGCAATATAGGGTAGGCGCCATGTTTGCTGAAATTCTGCTTGAGGCTGTTTTTACGTAAAAACATTTTCTTTTTAAGATTGCGGCTTTAATATGCATTTTAGCGCAAAACGTTATATAATAAAAGTTGTAGAGAATGTAAAATTCTACAACTTTTATTTCAAACATTTTTTTGTATAACGCTTAGTTTAGCGGTAATTTGCGATTTTCTGTTTTCTTTCTCACGAAAACGTGAGAAAAATCGATTTTTTTAACATTTCGGTCTTAGTATGCATTTTACGACAAAAGTGTATGTAATTAAATTTATAGAAAATTAAAAGATCTACAACTTTTGTTTAGATCATTTTTCTCTACAGAGCCTAGTTTAGCGTGAAAGCGTGATTTTCCGTATTTGTAAGCCAAACTGAGTTCGATTGTCATTTTGCGTCATTCACTCATGATTAAAATAAGGCTATGTTTTTGAGGTTAGTTTTTGTTTATTTCTAATATTTTATTAATAATGTTAGGTTTATTATTAATTATTTGCATTGGCAAGAGAAAGTTGGGTGAGTGTTTCACACCAGATTTTTACTTTATGTAGAGTTGTATCCTTTTCATTGTTCCTGTCCATACATATCTCACAGAACTTATGAATAATAAAGTGAGCTTTTAGATGAAACAAACCATATTAAAATATTAACATTTTTAAGCAAGATATTAAAGTTAAAAAAGTTAATTTAGTTACAAGAAATTGCTGGTTTTGCTATGATGTTGCTTTAATTTTTAGTAATTTATTGACATTAAACGAATGTCGTTAAAAAAAATCTGGTGTGAAACACTCAACTTTCTCTTGCCAATGCAGATAATTAACAATACCTAAACCTAACATTAGTAATAAAACATTACAAATAAGCAAAAAACTAACCTCAATAAACATAACCTAATTTTAATCATGAGTGAAAGACGCAAAATGAAAATCGACCTCAGTTTGGCTTAAAAATACTGAAAATCACTCTTTCACGCAAAATTAGGCTCTGTAGAGAAAAATGTTCAAAATAAAGTTGTAGATCTTTTAATTTCCTATAAATTTGACTATACACTTTTGTCGTTAAATGCATACCAAGGCCGAAATCTTAAAAAAAATCGATTTTTCACACGTTTTCGTGAGAAAAAAACAGAAAATCGGGAATTACCGTTAAACTAAGCGTTATACAAAAGATGTTTGAAATAAAAGTTATAGTATTTTAAATTTTCTACAACTTTCATTGTATACGTTTTTGCGCTAAAATGCATATTAAAGCCGCAATCTTAAAAAAATAAATTTTTTACGTGAAAACAGCCTGACCAAGAATTTCAGCAAACATGGTGCCTACCCTATCTTGTAGAGCATAAAAATTTTAGTAAACCAGGCGATTTTTAAAAAAAATTGTAGCACCGGTTTTTGAGAAAATCGCAAAAAAGTGAAAAATTACACGAATAAACTACTACTTCCGGTTGACCGATTTTAATGAAAATGTTCGTGTCGGGTCCGGTAGTGGTATGTAACTTAAGTTTCAAGTTTGAAGTTCGTACAATACTTCGTTCTTGAGATATTCTGTTCACACACACACACACACACACACACACACACACACACAGACTAATCGCTAAAAATATGTTATCTGGGTTCAGGAGGTCTGAAAACGTATAGATCCGGTGAAAACTCGATTTCGAAAAATCGACATGAAAATAATACCTACTTTCCTTCCTATATATTCATATAGGCAAGAGAAAAAAAAAATTACCCATTATATCACAGTATATAAAACAAACATCAATATAAATGAAACTAATAAATTACAATATAAATGAAATTTATCACCTTACCTTTCGTTGCTTTTTAAGTTTAAAAAACTTCTGCGCGTTTCGGTGGTACCACCTTCTTCAGAGCATATTATTAAAATTAACAATTAAAATTCAGAACGATGTTTCTCTAATCTACCATTTTAATTTACTTAGATTAAAATTTTAATCTAAATAACTGAATAGAAACACCGTTCTGGATTTTAATTGTTAATTTTAAAAATATTCTCTGAAGAAGGTGGTACCATCGAAACGCACGTAAGTTTTTTAAACTTAAAAAGCAACCTAAGGTAAGGGTGATAAATTTCATTTATATTGTAATTTATATTAATGGTTGGCAGGACGCATTTCAAAAATTTATTTAGAAACTAATAAAGTTTAAATTTCTCTTTTTGTGACCTGCATCCAGGAGATACCCAAAGGAAGTATATAGGATATATCAAGAACTAATAAATCTGAATATTAACATTTTGTTAACCCTATTACTTACTAGTTTTTTTACACATTACTTAACACATTACCACTTTTGTCACCATTTTTTAATTTATTTTCTAACTTATCTACTTGTTTACTTACTTCAATAAACGTGTGGTTTAATATTTACCGATAGTACACAATTTTCTTCAGTATTTTCTTGAATATTTAGTTATTTTTAAAACTAAACATTATTTAGAAATAAACTCTTGTACACTGTAAAATGTTTCATCAATCAAATAATTTTTCTGCGTCTTTAAACATATTTACAAGGTGGGTTAACATAATTATTTAAAAATTGTAATAATTTAATAATACATTCCCTCCCTGAATAAGCTGGTTTTTGTCCAAATAATTTAGTGTTGCAGTTAGCAACTTAGTAATCATTTCTATTATTCATGTTGTGATTGTGGACATTTAGATTCTGTATAAAGGTGGGTTATTTTACTTAACAAGCATTGAGAATAAGTTATGTTGGAATACAGAGAAAACAAAACGACTACTATTAATAAGTATAAAAAAAGTAATGTGAGATTTAGGGGATAAAGTAATAAATAAAGTTTTAATAACTGAAAGGTTTAATTTTATAAATTAATTTAACCAAACAATGGAATTTCAAGACAAAAAAATTTTCAGATAAATTTGAACTGGCGAGAAAAACATAGGGCAAAGTGAAAGAATGAAAAGATTTGTGACAGAAAAGACCACCTAATTGATTACTGAAAAGAGAAATAAATGAATTTTTTACGTTTAAATCTATAGTTTAGCTGAGGTTGAGCTGTAAAGCGACCTGGTAGTGGAGTTCTCTTGCATTTAATGATGTAATTATATAAATTTATATTTTTGTCCATAAGAGACAGGTGGAGTGTTAAATTATTTTCACTTGATCTGGTACTTCCAGGGCTACTAAAAATAGTTGTTTCTTATCACATGGTCAGTCAATTATATGACTGAAGCATTTAAGAACAGAGAGGTAGAAATGTAAAAGACACTAATCAAAAGTATCTCCTCTGAGAGTAATGAATTTCATTATACCATCAAACCCTGTGGTGAATGATATGAAGGTGTCATTTGCAGAGTGGAAAGTAGATGCTTCACAGAAGGGCTGGTATGCTGATAAGCATACTTTTCCACTCATTGAAGAAGGCATTGATAAACCACCTCACTCTTCGAGGCTTTTTTACTAAAAAAGCCTCTAAAGGTTCAAACCAACCTTTCATCGCATCGGCTGATGGACCTAAACAACAACAATTTATGTTTAAGTTTACAGATCAAAATTTTCTTTTAATTTAAATTAATTACTATAATTAATTAATTATTTTTTTTTGGTCCCTGTATTTTTATATTTCTGTCGGTCATTTAGACTATTGAGATATTACAAATTTTTAGTAAAAAACTATATTTGTAACACACAAATCATTTTTTTTGTATATTAAAAAAATGTTGTTTTTCTGTTTTAATTGGATGTCTCGTAGCTACAATGAGGAAAAAACAACTCATAATTAAAAAATCTACATGTCTACATCGTTATTTTATGAGTGGAATAGTTGACAAATAGCCAAGACCAATCATAGAGGTGTTGGGGAAAAAAATAAATCGTGGTGGAAGGGAGAAAAAATAGCTCAAAATCTATCACGTGATTTATGGATGATAAATTAAAATTGTATTTATGTAATAATATTTGCTTGTATAACTGTATGGAAGGAAATTACGATGCAAAAAATTATGCTGATAGTTTACTGATAACTTTTTTTGGAATTGTAGGCCAATATAATTTAATTTTTACTTTCGCTTGCCTATATGAATATATAGGAAGGAAAGTATTATCATGTCGATTTTTCGAAATCGAATGTGTGTGTGAGTGTGTGTGTGTGTGTGTGTGTGTGTATACAAAATATCTCAAGAACGGAACATCGTACGAACTTGAAACTTAAGTTACTTACCACTACCGAACCCGACACGAACATTTTCATCAAAATCGGTCAACCGGAAGTAGTAGTTTATTTGTGTCATTTTTCACTTTTTTGCAATTTTCTCAAAAACTGGTCCTACGATTTTTTTTTAAATCGCCTGGTTTACTCACTTTTTAATTCTCTACATGATAGGGTAGGCGCCATGTTTGCTGAAATTCTTGGTGAGGCTGTTTTTTCGTAAAAAAAGTGTTTTTTTTTTAAATTACGGCTTTAATATAGCGCAAAAATAGCTTTATAGCGCAAAAATTTATATAATACAAAATGTAGAGAATTTAAAAGTCTACAACTTTTATTTCAAACATCTTTTTGTATAACGGTTAGTTTAGCGGTAAATAGCGATTTTCTGTTTTTTCTCACGAAAACGTGTGAAAAATCGATTTTTTTAAAGATTTCGGCCTTAGGATGCATTTTATGACAAAAGTGTATAAATCAAATTTACAGACAATTAAAAGATCTACAACTTTTATTTAGAGCATTTTTCTCTACAGAGAGTAGTTTAGTGTGAAAGAGTGATTTTCCGTATTTTAAAGCCAAACTGAGGTTAATTTTCATTTTGCATCTTTCACTCATGATTAAAATTAGGTCGTGTTTGTTGAGGTTAGTTTTTTATTTATTTCTAATGTTTTATTACTACTGTTAGGTTTATTGTTAATTATTTGCATTGGCAAGAGAAAGTTGTGTGTGTTTCACACCAAATTTTTAATAATAAAAGTAATCAAAATGCTAAGAAAATTATATGTGTTTCTTCTATTACCATTTAATATTTGTTTAATGACAAACAAATATCTAGATCTAGATGCTCAAATCATAAATATTATCTAGATTTATCAAAAATATAGGAACATTTACAATTATTAAGTAAGTAAATAAGTGTTAGAACTTCATGAAATCAATAATGTAACCGACTGCAACGGAAGTCATCACCGAGAAAGGTCAAAATGCTGCATAACATACATGAACTAAAAAGTTGAAAAATTCAGTCTTATTTTGGGTTTTACATTCGGCTGTTTCACAATGATTGTTAAAGCAGATGATGAAACGAGTGATATATGAAAATGAGAGATGAAAAAATTTCAGACCTGACTGGGAGTCAACTCGGGATCCTTGGCGTAGAAGCCAGGGTCAATGAATCATTTTTGTATATCTACTATGAAATGTCACGTTGTGAAGCCACACATATTTAATAACTCTAATTAAATTATTGTGAACAAATTGTCGTGATAAAGTTATCAATATACACTGATAACCTTATTGTGTCAGTTGCATAGCAATATTAGTGAGAGTGATCAGTAATTTCATAAACATAATCCATCCAGTCTTCTCTAATAATTTGTTTTAAAATTATTACAGCATTTAATAGTTTAAATACAGTTCAAGTAACTTTTATTGTGATGTGTTGTGTGCAACAGACAAGGCAGACAGGGAATCCAAATGAAGGCGAGACTCCAGCACCAACAAATCAGGAACAAAATGTTTCTGATGTGAATGAACCCCAAGAAGTTCCTGATCCACAGTTAAATACACCACCTACTCCGCCACCTCCAGTTCATAGTCAACCACAGATGACCACTGATACTAACACCAAAACAACCACGAATCCTACGAATACTCCATCTCGTCAACCTTTATCGAAAACACAAATGCAAGGTACGTTAATCTTTATTATGTACAACATAGGTATAGGTACTAAAGTTACGAGATTACCTTTTGCGTATTGATGGGCTCTGAGGAAGGGAAGTGAAAATTTGACAGTACTGCCAACCTCAACAGTGAGATACTACTCGTAAATTTCACTACCATGCAGTTTCTATATACATTTTGTAAGCTGCGGTTTATTCTGAGAAAATGTTTCCTTCATAAACCTTATCAGAAATAAATGTGACCTGTAATATAGCTTAATTGCATGACTAGAAATGTTTGATTTACTGTAATTACCAGATACCTTATTCCATTGGAACAAAATTTTCTATGAATGAATGGCCTTCTTTACTATTGCTGTCACCGGCGTCTTCATTATCAGCCTCACTAGTATCTACTGAACCGTTTCCTTTTTTTACCAGGTGTCAACAAAACTGTTAAAGAACAGATTCTTCACGTCTTTAATTTCCTTTTTTATTTTTCAAATTGTGGAAAGAGAAACATCACAGTTGTTAGCCACTCGCTCATGGTTTTTGTTAAGAAGCAGGAAAAGGCATTTTTGTTTAGCTTCAACTTCACAGCATTTTATTACGCTGCATATTAGATTTTGTTCAGCACTGTAAATAGTCTGCCCATGTTTTCGAGAAACTAACATTTCTGTTTACGGTAACAAACAGTTATATTTGTACAGTTAACCTACAAAAGGTTCCGCGATATACTGCATATGCTCTGGGTATAGTATAAGTTGTTGTGTTTGTTGAACTGAAATTAAAGCAGTCGCACATGCGCACTGTTGTTTTCCCCCTTTACCACTCATTGCAAATAATGGCAAACTCGTGACTCAAGTAACTATATTAAAACTAGCACAATACAACCTTGTTTATTTGATTTGGCACCAGAAAATAAAAACTCCGGATAAACTGGAAACAATAGCAAATCAATAATAACTAAATGCAATGAGAAAACTTACTATTTATTTATATTTCTTGGAATGTAACATACTGCAATACGTTTATGTACAAAGATTTACAAGTGTTTAAATTTTCAAAAAATAATTCATTTATTTTTTATTACTTATGTATGGCATTAAAAGGCCACGATGAAGGCCATCTGGAAAATGCATGTAACATATTTTTTTGGATGTCATCCCATAAATAGTTTTCAAAACTTTTATAAAATCAGAGCAGAAGATGAAGTCATATTGCACGGTGGTACTGTATGAGACCTGATACCTGACTTCATAGCAATACATTATATTGAATAGATGGTATAATACTAATAGGTAAAGGAACTAACTATTTTAAACAATCTTTTTTCAAAACAAATATAATAAAAGATGACTGTATTTTACCAATCTCAGATTTTTTTCAAAATGTAAAAATTCCATAATACCATGTAGCCAACATTATTTAAGAAGCTCTAAACTTTACAACAGTGAAAGAATTTTTTAAATCGGTTAGGTAGTTTCTGAGATAACCTTATACAAACAAACAAACATTACTTCTTTAGAATGTTAGTGAAGATAACAGATAGGCATAAAATTTTATGTCAAAACAATCATACCAAGATAAACAAAATCAGTGGGTGGTTTATGTACAGTTATTAAAAAATTATGACCTGTAATTTTACAGATTTGTTATTATAAACTTATGAGTGTTTCTCACAGCATCTTTTTTTTTTTCATTTTTAGCGATGATAAGTCATTTCATTTTTTTTTCATTTTTTTTTTTTTGGCATCTACCAGTACATGCAAGAGAATTGTTAATAGAGAATGATGTGTAAGGCTAATTACTGGGTAATTAGCCTTAAGGGTAATTACTGTGTAGATATTTTGTTAAAAATGTTGACCCCCACCTAAGAACGTGAGAACATCAAAGAAAAATATTGTCAGAAGCTAAAAGATAGGCTGTACATTTCAAACAGCTAAATAAAATGTTATATTCGTTATATTAGAATAAACTACAATGTATGATATAACAATAAAAGTTTGATGATTTCTTCTTTTTAATCAGCTCATTTTCAAATTAATTTTTTTAGGGAAAAAACTGTTTTATTTAATAAGAAATTTGTACATGTAGAAGGATATTGTTTCTGATAATTTCATATTTATTTATTTATTAGCAGATTTCATTAGAGATTAATAGTGATTGGTTCTAGATTTTAAGAATTCCCGTTACTTAAAGGAGTTTGATTTCCTATTTAACGAAAAGTTAATTTTTTTACCACATTTTCTGAACATTTCTAAAAGATAGGACTTTTTCTAAATCTGTCTACTTTTTCTTTAGCAGACTTTTTTATACTTTTTCTCTTATAGAGTTATCTTTTTTTAGTTCCTTACATGGACATTTATTTGCTGGAATGAAACCAGATTTTTAAAAACAAATCCTGAAGTGTTAAAAATTCTAGTATAATTAAAAAAATATTTTTCTCAAAAAGCTCGTATTGTAATTTCCTTCTGTAAAAAACTAATATTCTACAACTTCTGAAAATTGGTAAACAACTTCACTAAAAATTTGGTTACAGTATAACTTATCATTGCTAAAAAATCTGGCATAAAACATTTTTAAAAGTAATTTTCAAAAAAAACCAAACAAATATTAATACTTTTGCCCATAACAGGCAGGTGGAGTGTTAAATTATTTGTACTTAATCTGCTAATTCCAGGGTTACAAAAAATAGATCTGTTTCTTATCACATGGTCAGCCAATACTTGAAGCAGAGGTGTAAAAAACACTAGTCAGAGAAATCTCCTCTGAGAGTAATGAATTCCATTAGCCAGACACTGTGGTAAATGAAGTAAAGGTGTCATTTGCAGAGTGGAAAGAAGATGCTTTTCAAAGAGCCTGGCATGCTGATAAACATACTTTTCCACTGATTGAGAAAGGCATTGTTAAACCCCCTCACTCCTCATTTTATTTTGTAAAGCCTCTAGAGGTTCAAACCAGCCTTTTGGCTGATAACCTAAACAACGACAACTAAACTTGCTGAAAAAAACAGCAGAATTCCATGACAACATTTTTTTAAGATAAAAATTTTAAAAATTTCTAATTGTCTCAGAAATGTAATTTTGGTAACATTGGATTTTCCCCACTTTTTTCAAGTCAGACACCTCTTAAACAGAAATAATCTTATGAAAAGGCAAAAGCTGTGCTCAGAAGAGAAAAATTAATGAGGTACCGCAAATTTTTAACTAAAATTCAGTAAAAGAGAACTAAATGTTTAAAGTTAGCAAAATAATATATATAACAAATTAATCATTAACATAATATAATATAATTTATAACGCCTATCTTACCATCCATTATATTGTACATTTATAATCAACTGGTGTAATCATTTGTGGTTTTCAATTATAAAATTCACTCCCTATACAAATTTAAGTAAATTTACTCATACAACAGATTGTAAATTATCTGGAATAATAAAAATCAAATATATTTTACAGAATTTCGAGAAGCATTCAGACTTTTTGATAAAGATGGTGATGGAAGTATCACGCAAGAGGAACTGGGGCGAGTCATGCGAAGTCTTGGACAGTTTGCAAGGCAAGAAGAGCTTCAGCAGATGTTACAGGAAATTGATATAGATGGTTAGTTAGATTTGAAATTTTTTGTAACTTTTAGAATATATTTTTTCCTATTAATTTCTCAATTTATTAGAATAATCATTGTGGAAGTCAACCAAACACAGTGAAACATCACTTACTCAAAAAAAACCAATTGGAGGAATATGCATCCTAAATAAAATTATAAATTACAGAAAATTTTTATTTTTGTTTTATTAAAAATATTAATTTAAGTTTTAACAAACTCGCTAAATTTATGACAAGTATCAAAGAAGCACCAAAGCTTTTAACAGGTGAAAATGAATAAAAAAGTAGAAAAATTTTAATGGTAATACAATACAATCTAATAATAGAGGTGATGATGAAAATGTTAAAGCCAAGGCAAGGAAACTGGAATGATCTTTTCAAATAAGAAAAGAGACAGTAACAACAATACACAATATAAAATCTGTATCACTAATAGTAAAATTAGGCATTACAATACATTAATAAATCCAGAAGCATTATACTGGCCTGACCACCTCATTTAAAGTAGTGGAGCTTACAACAACTGTTAACAAACTGGTTTTATAAAAATTATACTTTCCATCTGCTAGATAGAACTGTTACACATAGTTAAACAGAATAAAAATTAACTGCTCAAAAATGGGTAATACATAAGTACAATTAGTAAAACTATTTTACTCAAAATGAGTAATAGATAATAAACAAACAATAATTATTGCAAATTGTAGCTTATGCAAGATGTAATTATTACTTATTCACTTATTTGTGCTTAGAACAGCATGAGTAATTTTTTATAATTAAATTATACAATTAATTGCAACTAAGCCAAAAACTATATGAACAAATGTTTTTAGTATGCAACAAAATTAGCACTCAGGGACAAAAGTACCAGTACTGTACAAAATAGTTGAGGTTGTAAAATGGCTCATGAGCTAATAACAGTATTTTTTTAGAGGTATAGAACTTTAAGTAAAATTTTAAGTGAAACTTTAATATAAAAATTTCAAGATTTCACTGATCAATGCAGAATTAAACAGGCATTAATTTGTCATATAGTACACTAGAATTGATGCCATATTCTTTTAACAATTGGGCTTCAAACTCAGGTTCCGATTAATTTTGATGCGAACATTAATAGTCAGTATATATGATCACTAACCTTAAAAATGATGGTGAATATATAAGTGTTTGGAGACCACCAAATTTAATAATAACTTAAAACTATCTATAAAAAAGTATTGTAATTAATTTTAATTCAATCATATCTGAATTTATGTACATTTATTTAGTTTTTAATTGCAATAATTTATTTATTTTATATTAAAGAAACCAATAAATAGACAATAGGAGGTCAAAAAAGTCAATTTAACGTCCATACTTTTTGTAGGTGATGGATACTTCAGTTTTGAAGAATTTGTTGAAATCGTATCAAACATGGGAGCAACTACCGAAAGAACAGCAGATCAAGAGGAAAAAGAACTCAGGGATGCTTTTCGGGTAAGATGATTTTAATTAAAATATCTACTTTCATGAAATATTACAAGCTAATGCAGAAAATGTATTCTAATAGCTATACATACCAGCGCAGAAAGTTAAGATAAATAGTAACATACAAAAAATGTGTTTATTGACCCGTATGAAATTAAATGATTGTGTCATTACCTATTTTTGGCTCAACAATCTTAACAGATAATGTCATAAAAAAATGTATCAATAAATAATTTCTCTGAGTTACAAAACAGGGCCTGTATTCACTGGATCAATTGCACAGGTTCTTTCTTGTCTCAGACTGACCAAATTAAAAAATAAAACATCCTTTAAAAATTACTTAATTTACATAATATTTTATTTTTACAATATTTTGTACAGTTTCTGAGATACAATTTTCAATAATAATCAAAAAAGTTGAAAGTGTAGCTGATTTATGTAATATTTGTGTTACAGATTTTTGACAAGCATAACCGTGGTTATATAACAGCTTCTGATCTTCGAGCTGTTCTTCAGTGTCTTGGAGAAGACTTATCTGAGGAAGAAAGTAAGATTTACTTTAGCACGTCAAGCAATTCTTCCCAATTGAATTATTTTTAATGAAATTAAGTGGTACAAGTTATTGTAAATACCTGAAGGACAAAGATTTTTAGTTTGTATGCCACATCACCGCCATGGCCATAATGACTTCAATTTTTTTTTATTCCCACGCAATTTCCAAGTTACAAATTTTACATTGGTTTTTGAAACAATAAAATACATTAATTACTTATCCACACACAATACACTTTCTAATTAAACTAATTTTATAACACAATAATTAATCAAACTTACGGCAACATTATTATAACACTAACTGGGAAAAAATGTGGTTAGGTACCTCATTGAAAATTGTGTTAAGGCACCATCATGCTCGAAAAAAGAAAGAAAAACCTAGAGCCAAGCTAAAAAAAAACATTATAAACTTTTAATTTTAGTCTTATATGAACCCCCTGGGTTGGTCTAGAGGTAAAGTCGTCGCCAGAATCAGCTGTTTAACAGCTGATTTTCGAAGACAAAGATTCCTGGTTCAATTCCTAGTAAAGGCAGTTACTTTTATACGGATTTGAATACTAGACTGTGGTTACCGGTGTACTTTGGTGGTTGGGGTTTAATTAACCATACTCTCTCAGGAATGGTCGGCCTGGGTCTGTACAAGACTATACCTCATTTACACATCATACACATCATCCCCATCTCATTGGGTCATGGGGTTGCTTATTGTTCTAAATTGAACAGATTGCAACGTACACAAATTAGGAATAAAAAAAAAGTCTTATATGAATAGATAAAACGAAAAACAAGAGTACTTTTTTAAAATATTTATGGATAAGGATTACATTACAAAAGAGAGATACAATATTTAAATTAAAAATAATGATATTATACACTAATGAAACAAAAATTCGACATCACCTTGTAAAAATAACCAGGATTTCAATTCTTTTAAAAAGTTAACGATTTTTACACATGAAGTTACATATAAAGGCAAATAATTAAAAAACTTCAATGAAAAAAATGAAAAAAATCTATTGTATGCGTCAATGTTTGGTTTTATTAAAACAACCCGATTTTTCAATTGTAATGTTCTTTTTAGTAGTTCTACAAAAACTATGATAATAAAATCACAACGGTGTGTAAGGAATTGGCATGGATACACATAGCCTGTATTAAACGAACACCTGAGGAATCCATGCCCATCTCATAGTAGCCAATGAGTTATGTTACCAGAAGTATACAGTCACTTAGATTACAGAAACAAAAAGCAATCAAGACTGAGATTGAGCTGCCAATTCATCACACTTGACAAGTGAAACATTAATTGGGTCATTCTAGGGCTTGAACTAGAAACCCTTCAAACAAAGACAAGTGCTCAACCACTGAACTCTTCCAGCAAACTTACATTCATAAAATAATAATACTATGAACACTGTAAAGATATTTAGACCAGAATAACACATAATTTCTGCCCATAACAGACAGGTGGAGTGTCAAATTATTTACACTCAATCTGTTCGTTGCAGGGCTAAAATAAATAGTTCTGTTTCTTATCACATGGTCAGCCAATTAAATGACTGGACCATTTAAGAACAGAAGAGGTAGAGGTGTAAAAGACACTAATCAGAGTTATCTCCTCTGAAAGTAATGAATTTCATTATTCAGCCAGACCCTGTGGTGAATGAAGTGAAGGTGTCATTTGCAGAGTGGAAAATATGTCCTTTTCAGAGGGCTCGGCATGCTGATAAGCATACTTTTCCACTCAGTGAGGAAGGCAATGGTAAACCACCTCACTCCTTGTTTTACTTAGTAAAACCTCTACAGGTTCAAACCAGCTTTTTGGCTGATGACCTAAACAAAACACATAATTATCAAGAGATTTCTCGCGTGTACTAAAAACTGTACAGAATTAATGTACAAATATAATACAGTGTTTCAATACAATTAATTATATAAATGATGATTTAAATTGTACTTAATCCATTTTTTTTTTTTTAATACATAATCTGTGTGTTTCAGTTGAAGATATGATAAAAGAAGTAGATGTTGATGGAGACGGACGCATAGACTTTTACGGTAAGCTTTAGCCAAGTATTTTGCCATCTAGATTCAGTTTAAGTTTGTAAATATAGTTCATTTATTAACCTTTCGAGTGGCGTGCCCATATTTACGTGATTCTGTTTAATTGTGCGTATGAGAGCAAGCCTGTATCTATTTGTTTGGCTTCTTTAAGAGAAGCACGGATAGAGAAAATTAAAAAAAACTTTTTTTTGTTTTTTTGTCCTATAATGTAGTATGTTTATATTGAAGAGGCCATAAAATATGAAGTGAAGGAGAAATTTGACGCAGGAATAAAAATTCGAGGAGAAACAATAAAAATGCTGAGATTCGCCGATGATATAGTAGTATTAACCGAGACAAAGAAAGAACTAGAGGATATCGTAAATGGAATGGATAAGATCATGAGAGAAGATTACTTCATCAAAATTAATAAGAACAAAATGAAAGTGTTGTGCAGCAGCAAGAGTGGTGTAGAAGAGATGGGAAATTTAAAAATAGGCAATGAAAACATACAGGAAGTTGGGGAATTCTGCTATCTAGGGAGTAAAATAACAAAGGATGGTAGAAGCACAAGTGATATCAAAAGTAGAATCGCTCAAGCTAGAAAAACCTTTGAAATAAAAAAACAGCTTACTGACTACAAACATTGATTTACAGATTAGGAAAAATTTCTTAAAACATTATATTTGGAGTGTATACAGGAGTGAACCGTGGTTGACATGGGCTGTAGAAAAGAAGAGGATAGAAGCTTTTGAAATGTGGTGTTATAGGAAAATGTTAAAGATTAGGTGGGTGGACAAAATAAGTAATTTAGAGGTTCTTAAACGAGTGGATGAGAAAAGAAGTACGTATATGGAAGCATCTTACCAAAAGGGATAGGCTAGTGGGGCATATCTTAAGACATCCAGGTATTGGGCTATCAATAATGGAGGGTAATATTGAGGGAGTAAATTGTAGGGGGAGGCAAAGATTAGAATATGTAAAGCAAATTACAAAAGATGTAGGGTGTTACAGGTATGTAGATATGAAACGACTTGCGCAAGATAGAGCAGCTTGGAGAACTGCATCAAACCAGTTGAGAGACTGATGACAAAAAAAATGTAGTATGAATTTCTCGCTTTAAAATGGTGTATTATTTATGTTTCTACGACAACTAGAAATATTTTTGTTTTAATTTTATTTGTAGGACAGCACAGCTAGAAAAAACATGTTTATATGAATGTTCAGTAAGATATTGACATTACTTTTTACAATAAATTTTATTCCTTTATTATTCACAGGTTGGTCATGATTATCACCTGTCCTTTTGTTTATTGAATAAAGTGTTAACTGCATTGTATTTTGTTGGTTAGTTTGCTGTTTACAGTGAGTTATAAAATATGTAATGTTGTAAAATATATTAAAAATGTAATTGTCTTATTTTAAATGCGATTTCTCGCAAATTGACCCGTTAACACAAATGACTCGTTTCCTCAGCTTCTATTAAAGCTACAGCACTGAAATTTTTGTGGATTGTTAACCACATACAGATGTAACTTTTACGTGTTCAGTTTTTCAAAATTTTGAAAAATAAAAGAGAAAAAATATTTTTGTGTTAAATTTTTACGCCATAAATGGTAATTTTTTTTTAAATTCTAAAAATTAAATCTGCAGTCATAAGAAAGAAATCCTACTCGTAAAAGTTGTATGAGTGTGAATTTTTATATAAAACAAAAATCAAGTTTCAATCTCTCATAGTTACTGAGAAAATGGGGCGAATTTTAACATTAAAGACAGGGATCCGTGCTCCCCTTAATGCTTAGTTAGGTACTGCTATTTTTGGGAAACATTTTCAACTTAATTCCAAAGAGATACAATTACTTTTTTTCTTGCAACACGTGCTTTTATGAAAATGAAGCCAAGCTGACCTTCCAGTTCAACAATAATTTCTTACTGTTTAAGTTAACATTAATAACTAATTAAATTTATTTAGAATATTAAACAAAAGTAAATAATCGCTGATAAATTGATGAAAATTATTTCGAATAAACTGATGCAAATAATTCAAAATACGTAATCATTTCCCTTGTCCCTCTTCCAAGTTCCTCAGGTCAGGCCCAACCCAACTCCTTTCCACCTCTCTTTATCACTCAACCATCTCTCTCTCATCCGTTACGGAACCAATCCACTGCACTCTTGGTCTTTATCCTCTATTTCCAAGTACAGCTCCCTTTACAGCAGTCTTCCCTCCTCCATCCTACTGACATTGGCAAACCATTTCAGCTTTGTCTGTCCAACCATCTTTAACAGGCTTTCCATTTCGAGTTCTAATTTTTTTTCTTTTACATCCAACTGTTTTGCAATTACTACTAATGGAGACAATGAGAAGGGTTGTAAATGAGGATGAGTGATGAAAAAATATCAGACCTGAGCTGTCTGAGTGGTCTGTTTCATACCACTCTCTATTGTAAACCATTCTGATCGACCCACTCTTGACATCACACAGCTCTTACTTACCTCACACATACCCTTTACCATCTGCACCATATCCTTTCCTACACTCTTCTGTTCAAGCTCATTCCACATAACCCTTCTACCTACGCTGTCATATGCCATCACTATTTTTAAAAATAATACACCGATAAAAAAAGTTAAATTAAAAAAATTCAAATTCATAATACACTGGGGTTTTAATAAGTACACATTAAGGCTCAAGTCGCTTCAAATGTATCTGTAAATTATATTAAAAAATTAAACATCTGATGTGAGCCAATATGACACATCTAAGCTCTTTGTGTGTTCGTTTAGTTAATTAGTTTACATAGATTTATGATTTCTTTACTCTTTTCCAGTGTGAAATGAATATAGATTGTGTTAGCAGCAATTTTGTTTGGTTATTCCCACAAAATCTTTTCTGAGTAGCTGAGACTTATACTTTTAACTTTTTCTCAATCTCAAATTTTCCAACAAATTTATATTGTAGAACATGAATTTTTATTTGTGATACTTCTATAATACATTATAGGTTTCATTTCACTTTTTTAGGCAATGTTTTTTAGGAAACTAGTAATATTAATATATGTTTATTTACTTTATATTACTTTACAATTACACTACAATTACTATTTTTATTTTAATTACTATTATTATTATTATTATTATTATTATTAGTGTTACTGCAATTCATTTTTTAAGATGAGCAGTGATATCTCCCCAATCTATTTCCGTAAGAATAATTTCATAAAACATTCTGAATAGAATAATTTAACTATTTTCCATTCTGCAATAGATAAAGCAGGAATGAAAAACACAACTTAACAAATTTACATTTAGTTTCGTGATTCAGTAACAAATCTTACCAGAGCTACTACAGTAATCCTTTGCCATTTGTGGTCTTGATATCTTCGGAGGCTTTTTCCAGCTGTCAAAATAATGTGGTGTGTACGCTATTGCACGGAGCATTATGCGTTAGTCCAGTGTTTTTATATTGTTTTGTTTCTTCAATTGATGCGCCTGTTACTTTAGTTCAGAGCAATTTGTTTGATTGTTTCAAGTTACATACAAAAAGTTGATTTTATATTTCAAGAAACAAAATATTCACATGTACTGAAAAGAAAAGCCTATAACAAATCAGCCCTTTAATTTATAAAATGAAACTTTTGATCACCTTAAAAGTGGTGAAAGTGTAGGCTCAGTGGCAAGAATTTTTAAAGTAAATGAGTCTATGGCTCATTTACTTTACATTTAAAAAAGGAAGAAAATGTAGAAACATTAAAAAAGCATTCTCCAGTCAGCATAAGTTACAGCTGTATGTCATGATTATAACACTAAAAAGTGAATATTAATTTTTTACTTTCTCTTGCCTATATGAATGTATAGGAAGGAAAGTATTGTTTTCATGTCGATTTTTCGTAATCAAGTTTTTCCTAATCAACATGTTTTCAGACCCCCTGAACCCAACAAAACATGTTTTTAGTGATTGATCTACCTGTATGTGTCTGTCTGTGAACAGAATATCTCAAGAACGGCACATCGTACGAAGTTGAAACTTGAAACTTAAGTTAGTTACTACTACTGGACCCGACACTTACATTTTCATCAAAATCAGTCAACCGGAAATAGTAGTTTATTTGTGTCATTTTCACTTTTTTGCGATTTTCTCAATAACGGCTATGATATTTTTAAAATCTCCTCATTTACTACATTTTTTATGCTCTAAAAGATAGGGCAGGCGCCATGTCAGCTAAAATTCTTGGGAAGGCTGTTTTCTTGTAAAAAATTGTTTTTTTTAAGATTGCGGTTTAATATGCATTTTAGTGTAAAAATGTATATAATAAAAGTTGTAGATAATTTAAAATCCTACAACTTTTATTCCAAACGTTTTTTTGTGTAACCCTTAGTTTAGCAATAATTAGGGATTTTCTGTTTTTTTTTCATGAAAATCTAAAAAAAATCGATTTTATGATTGCAGCCTTAATATGCATTTTACTACACAAGTGTACATAATCAAATTTATAGGAAATTAAAAGATCTACAACTTTTATTTAGAGCATTTTTCTCTACAGAGCCTAGTTTAGCATGAAAGAGTGATTTTCCGTATTTTTAAGCCAAAATGAAATCATTTTACATCATTCACTCATGATTAAAATAAAAATATGTTTTATGAGGTTAGTTTTTTTGTTTATTTCTAATGTTTTATTACTAATGCTAGGTTTTATTGTTAATTATTTGCATTGGCAAGAGAAAGTTGTGTGATTGTTTCACACCAGATTTTTTTTATATGACCATCATAACCCCTCTATTCCCATATAGGTTTGGTTTTGGTTTTCGCAGTAAGTATGTGAACGTAACTCTCATATATTACCGTATATTCTTGAAAATGCTGGATGAAATCTTATCTTCTAAAATGTTTTATTGTTTATTTCAGAATTTGTTCATGCTCTTGGTGAACCCTCACTTGGAGAAGATGAAGAGTATGAAGATGACAATTATGAAAGAGAAGAAGTGGTTATAAATTAAGAAACGAAATTTTCACCAAAACATTTCTTATATTATCGGTGTTCGATTCTCTACTCAATTGACTAAACGTGCTTACGTTTTAGTTTATCATATCCTAAAACATATCCAAGAAAAAAATATTACTATACTTGCTTCTTTCGATTTTCTTCTATGCTCTCATCATTACAATACATTATTTTCATTGTCAAGAGTAATTTTAAATTATGACAACTCCGTTGTTCGGTATAATAATATTCTATATAATATAATAAAAATAAAATTATATGGAAAAATACGTTCATATTTGTTTCTTAATTTTCCTTTCAACCACGTCCTATTAGCAGTTGAGAATTTTTTTCTAGATTCAAGCTTCATATTCTATTGAGCTTCGGGTACAAAAAAAAGTCTGCCGGGCTCACAATGGAGCTAGCAAGATTACAACCCCTATCCGACAGAGCCAGGTAGGCGGTCACAACAAAGGCTGTGTGGGTCTCAACACTTTTGGCACCTATTTCGCACAAACCTCACTCATGTTCAAATTTTCAGAAACAATTTTGTGAACCGTTGTCTTGTACATGTTGCAGTCTTTGGCGATTAAACTTACACTCAAACGAAAGTTGGAGTCTTGGAAATTTTTTACTTTGGCCACATTTTCGTCCAAACCATTCATTAAAGGGTATCCAGATTGCTCCATGTCTTCAATGGTCTTCCATCCATTCTTGAGCTCATCAAACCACTGCAAAACCTAAGCCCTTGACAGGGCGTTGGCTTCGTAAGCCTCCTTAATCAAGGCAAGTGTCTCAGAAACGATTTTGCCCACGTGAAAGCAAAATTTAATCGTGTAGCGCTACTCCATTTTTTATGTTTCCTGCTGTGATAAAACTCAAAAATAGCTTTTGCTCCATGCGTGACCTCACTGCATCAGAACGCAGACGTGACTGGTGCCTGGTGTGTTGCTTAGCTTAGACCCCCGTCCCTAAAAATCTTGCTGGCAGGGAGTGTCGTGCTTGTGAATGGAGCACCGTGCGGGGGCAAGTCTCATTACTTTATGGATAAACCCTGTACAACATGCTCCTTCTTGTAAGTGGCTTTCACAGGATTGGATCTTTATTTGGTTAACCAGAATAATATAGAATATCACATAAAATGTCCATAGAATCTTAATATACAGATTTCCTGGTTTGGTTAACTCTGTCAAGACTTATGTTAAATAACCTGCAAAGTAGAAATTTTCCTGGCAAAATAAAAACAACTCAAACCCATAATTATTGAAAAACGTTGATAAAATTAAAGAACAGTGAGATTCTTGTGTACGTAGAAGAAAACGGTGCTACTTCATCAGGTGCCTATCTGCTCTATATGTTGGCAAACATCGTAGCAATTTTCAATTTGTTCATTGTATTGCGAAAAAGCTCTCAGATTTCAAAACCACAACCCCTTCTTCTTGTTTTCTTGTTCTTTTCCATTAATTTTTCCCTGCAGAATGGCAGTAAATGGTTACTTTAATTAATTCTAAAATACTTGAACATTTTTAACACCTTCATATTAACAAAATCAAGTAAAAATTATATGTTGTTTGTGGTGACAGTTACCAAAAATCTATTAGGTGAAGTATAATACACCTAGGTTGGTGTAGTGGTTACTACAACTAATTTCTAAGCTGGGGTCCTAGGTTCAATTCCTGATCAGGTTTGGCATTTTATCATCACTCATTTTCATTTGTCACCATTTATCATCTCTGTATTAGCATCGATGTTAAAACGATCAGACATAAAAACAAAAAATTTGTAACACAGCTACATTTACTCAAGTTTATGTATTGTGCGGTTCCAAGCTCCGTGTAGTTGCGGGGTGAAAGGTACGGGTGAGGTACAATGAAAGTGACGCATGGTAGAAGAACGATTGTTGTATTACTCTGATACAAAACATTTGTATTCACACTTTCTGTATTTAACATATTTGTTTGTATTTATTACATTTATTTATAAAAATTGGAAAGTTAAATATTATGAATCCGACCAAGTTAATAACCCAGTAGGTATTTTTTAAATTAATGCACCGGATAATAAGAATATTTTTTTAGTCTAGTTAGTACACGCTACCATAACAAATGCAACTGCAGTGAAACATTACTAACACTCATTCATTCTCCCACTACTATAACAACGCACTGAATTCCTTCAAACTACATGGAGCTGGGACTCTAGCAATAAATAAGTGATCCTAGAAGCTTTGAAAAAATAACTTTTTTCAAACAGATCAGATTGTATACAGACATAACTAAACAAGAAATGTAAAATATAGTTACTTTACTCACAAGACTGCCTTTGGTTTTAACAAGGGGTAAAGGGGGAAGGATTACTCGCATGCGCAACAATCTTGTTATCAGTTCAGCCAACACAACAACATACACTATACCCTAAGTACATACAGTATATCATGGAACCTTTTGTAGGTTAACTGTAAGAATGTAACTTGTTTGTTACTGTAAACAGAAATTTTGGTTTCTTTCAGTGCTGAACGAAATCTAATATGCAGTGTAATAAAATGTGAAGTTGAAGCTAAACAAAAATGCCTTTCCGTGCCTCTTAATAAAAGTCATCAATGAGCAGCTAACAACTGTGATGTTTCTCTTTCCACAATTTTAATTAAAGAAGTAAGTTTAAGACAGTGAAGCTTATCCATCAACAAAAGTTTTTTTGACACCTAGTAAAAAAAGGAAACTGCCAGAATATAAGAATGCATCATTGGACAGCTTTGACAGACGTCTGGTTGTCGAAATTATGGAGGATTTTTATATCAATAAGAAAGTGGTGCTGACATGTGACAAGTTATTACCGGTTTTAAAAGAAACGCTCAATTTTTATTGGAAACTTTGTAAGCTAAGAAAATTTTTAAAGGAAATGGGGTTTAAATGAAAAAATTGTCAGTCACAACAAAGTATATTAATTGAAAAGCAACAAATCGTTAATAAACGGTGCAATTGCACGGTAGTGAAATGTAGTGTCTCACTGGTGAGGTTAGCAGCACTGTCAGATTTTCTCTTCCCTTCCTCACAGCCCATTCAAATACAAAAGGCATTTTCGTGACTCTAATATCTTACTTGATTATATGTCCATTACATGAAAATAGAGCGTAAAACACATTGTACTTAATGACTTTCACATGATGGCTACTAGAATTTTGAATTATTTCGGGGGAATTATTAAGTGAACTTTTAATGATTCTACATGTAGGTAGAATGCTCCAACTCAAGATTTATTTTTTGGTTTTGCATCTAACTGTTTTAAAATTTCTGCTGATGCAATGGTAAAGAATGATGATATATGAAAATGAGTGATGAAAAAAATGTCAGACCTGACCGGGAATCTAACCTGGGACCCTGGTGTAGAAGCCAGTTGTGCTAAACACAACGCCAATGGGTCGGCCCAACTCAAAGAGTAGTGAGAATGTCATTTAAAACATTTTTTATGAGATGTGATCGAAAGTATCACCAATATAGAATCTAACTCTACCATACACATATTTAGCGTTTATAATCACTTTTCAGGCTTAATGAAATTTAAGAAACTTAAGAAATTTCATATTATGACATCACAAAAATTCCAATGCAAAATATTCTGTAAAGCGATTTTATATCATATACTGAACGCTTTTTATATCATTTCAAATAACCTGAGTTTCCCGTAACCTAGATTTTACTGTAGCACAATGAACATCCATCTTGAATAATAATAGACTATTGTTGTGGCAGACAAGTATGGAAAGAAAAAAGGAACCCGAAAAAAAAACAAAATATCAATAAAAATAATTTATTTTAAATTCATTTTTAATAACAATAATGAAAATAGTTCAGAACAAATAAACAATAACCATTAATACCACAAGAAATTTAGTGTGAGACAGGTAAGTCCTAGTACAGTTAATTTAGGACAGATTTATACATATGCATTGCTGTTAACAGATTGTCTCTTAAGGTTCAACTGAAAAACAATTACCTAATAGATAATTATGTTGGTGTTATGCAAAAATGTATACAGATTATTTAAAAACAAAAAAATTAGAACATTATTACCAGGTAATAATTTTTTAATTAATTCTATTTTATAAATCATAAATTTCACAAACCTTTTCCGCTGCTTTGATCTTTATTATCTACTATAATACACGTGTTTCGATGGATCCACCATTATCAGAATATATAAAATATCATATCAAAACATTTAAAATATTTTTTAAAACCTACACAAGATAATGCATCTTCCTTATAAGTCATCTATCCTTTTACATATTTATTACAGATGGCAGCGCAGTCAAAATCACTTATTCTCAAATTTGAATTTTTTCATTTAAAATGTCCTGCCTTTGCTCCTTCAAATGTCTACACAATCATATGGAACATCTCATATATATCAATGTTATCTTTATTTTCCTTATTAACACTGTTTTATTATACTGAAATATTTATTTCACAAGTAAAAAATATCTAAACTGTATACTGAAAAAGGACAATTAGAATAACTTAACAGTTTTGTATAAATGATTGAAGATACATCTTCTGTAGGTTTTAAAAAATATTTTAAGTCTTATTTGGTATACTCTGATGATGGGTTCACCAAAATATATGTAAGTAGATAATAAGAATCAAGGCAGTTGAAAAGGTTAGCGAAATTTAAGTTATATAAAATAAAATTGATTTCAAGCTACAGGATGCATAATAAATATTTATTTTTAAAATTTTAAATTACTAACATTTATTATGTGGCACTAAATGTTTAGTGAGCAAATCATATCAGTTTAGTTTTTTTATATACAATATATATAAAAATATACCCATTATTTTTAAATCACTCATAAAAAAGGATATTTAAACAGAATATATCACGTGTCAACAAAGTATAAGACCCTACAAACACATCTTTCCCTCAATCCTTGGAAGGCAACTCAGAATTATTGTTTTTCATGTTCTTTAACCTCTTGTCAGTTTCTGACATATTAATATGTCAATGATATTTTTCAGAGAAAAGCTCACCAATGTATTTTATTTACATGGCACTGCTACAAACTGATGTTATTTCGTTTTAGACCATATAAATATGTCGTCAAACTACTTGCAACCTCTTTGTTAAGTTATATAGTTCTAATAATAACCGTTGTACACTATTTTTGCTGCCAAAAATTCTGTCTATTAGTTTTTTTTATTCTACAGTTCAGCCGTTCTTAGTCTGCTCCTACTGTCAACAAACAAAAGCCACCTACTACAGGGTGCACGCTAGAGTCTACGACTTTACGGATGTCGTATTCCTATTAAGTTAACTATTTTTTAAATTATAAGTACTTAAAGTACTAAAAACATCAGTCATGATATGATATAGGCCTAACAATTTCATTTAGAAAAATACTTTTAAAAGTATTTTGTATTTAAATACTTTTGAAAGTATTTTGTTGTTACTTTTTAATCAGCGTGTACACATTTTGATATAATGCGCATGCTCAGTGACGTCATTATTTGTTTACATTAGGAGCAAACTAAGAGAGGCTGGACTATACATAATTCATTGGTGTGTCCACGTGGTTTACTGCAAGCTATATGCAAACAAAGTTTCTTTAGGAGTACCTTGCATTGTTTATGCCATTCATTATTTATATTTTCCTTTCGAATATTTATGAAATTAGTAGTTTATCTGGTCATTTATATACATGTTCGTAAATATTTGTTGATAGTACACTAGTTCCACTTAACCGGAAAGTTTTTTTTGTTTTTGGTAAGTTTATCTTGGTTTTTTCTTAAGTAGTTTGTAAGTACTTATTTTAAATTATTTCATCAAATATCCTCATATTATCATGTAATTATTCAAAATTTATAAAAATTCCATAAAAATAGGATTAGGCATAATGACATGATTTTGGGGTCAGAAGAATCAACCGTTAGTGGGTTATTGCAATGGATGATAAACCCACCCTTCCTTTGAAAATTTTTGAGCTGGTCCAATGGGTGCAACCCGTGTGTTTTGGGGGAAATGCAGTACAGTAAAAACATATAATTTTTACTTCTGAAAATTTTACATAGAATTTTTAATGTTTAAATAAACTCTATCATACCATAATGCAGTCTTAAAAAGTAAAAAAGGAGACATTCAGCGGATAGTCACAGAACTGAAAAACAACAAAGCTGCTGGAGAAGACTCAATCACTGCAGAAATTTTGAAAAATGGTTAAGTAACCATCCAAGCACTTAGAAAAGAAATGGAAAAGATCTGGGAAACAGAAGATTCCCTGTGAAAAGAAAACAGCACTGATACATCCACTGCATAAAAAAGGAGATAGACATTTGTAAATAATTTCTACAGAATTTCTCTTTTACCCGTGAGGTACAAAGTACTTTCCAAAGCACTTTTGACTTGACTAGAAGAACAGGTAGATCAGAAACTTGGTGAATATCAAACCGGGTTCAGGAAAATTATATTACAAAAGATTTAGTGGTAGTGTTTGTTGATGTTAATAAATCTTAAGATTCAATCGATCAGGAAACACTACTGAAGCTATAATTAAGGAAATATTAACACAGACATGTTTAAAAGTAAAATTTCTAAGAGAAATCTCAGAAGAGTTTAAAATTAAAACAGGCGTTCGGCAGGGTGATAAACTGTCAACAGTTTTTTAACTGTGTGCTGGAGAAAGTTGTTAAAGAATTGGAAATGGAGCTTGCCAATAAAGGATTGTTAATCCAAGTACACATAGGAGGATCAAAGAACGGCATAAAGATAAACTGTCTTGCTTTTAGAGCCGATCTAGCAATCATTTCTAGGAACATGGAAATAGCAAAAAAACAAATCAATGTATCTAAAGAACAAGCAGAAAAATAAGTAAATTAAACTCATTGAAACTTACACTTAATGCATATTATGGTTTCTTTTACACACATATTGCATATTCCATAATATTTTGGGGGTCATATACTTGTAAACTTGAGATATTTCTGCTGCAGAAACGAGTAGCAAGATACATATATGGGATAGGCAAGGAGAAGTCTTGTAGAGGACTACCGTATTTATTCGAATGTAGTGCGCATTTTTTTTTCGAAAATGTTACCGCAAAAAATAGGATGCGCATTAGAATCGATGGCGCATTACATTCGAGTACAAAGTGTAGGGAACTGGGACCAGGCATTGTGTAAATACAGTGAAGCAACTTTTTCAAGGTCAGCCAGTTTTTAACATCCGCCGCAGCATATCCAAAACCCCCACCCCACCTGTTGTGTTGTTTCTGTACAGAAGTCAATTTGCTTTGTTTGAATACGGTAGCGTTTATTCAGTTGGTTAGAGTGATATTGTAAATAATTTTTGTTAGTGAAATGGATTCAAAACAATGTCGGGTATCGTACCAAGCTAAATTTAAACGGACAGTTATACTTTACGCTGAAAAGTATGGTAACCGACAAGCTGGAAGAGAATTTAGTGTAGCAGAGAGTAATATTCGTTTGTGGCGACAGCACAAGACATCGCTTTTTGCTTGTAAATCTACAAGAAAGAGGTTTAGCGGTCCGCAGCAAGGAAGAAATCCCGAAGTTGACTCTAAAGTTTTAGAATTTGTTTTAGAAAGGAGGAGAGATGCTTTACCTGTAACTAGTGATATTGTGAGACAAAAAGCACGTGAAATAGCGGCAAGCCTAAATATATCTCCAAACAATTTCAAGGCTAGTCGTGGGTGGGTTGACCGTTTTATGCGACGGACAGGTCTTTGTCTGAGGCGTCGTACAACAATATGCCAGAAACTTCCCGCAGATTTTGAAAACCAGCTGCTAAACTTCCAGCGGTACGTGATCTTCCTTCGTAAGAAGAACAATTATTCATTGGCACAGATTGGGAATGCCGATGAGACGCCGATCTGGTTAGATATGCCACGTAATTATACGATCGAAGAGAAGGGGAAAAAATCTGTTCCGATTAAAACTACTGGGTGTGAAAAAACACGAATTACAGTGATGTTAGGAATAACAGCAGATGGACACAAACTTCCTCCGTTTTTAATATTTAAACGCAAGACAAAGCCAAAAAAGCCCAGTAATCAACATCTTTTTCCTAATGACGTTCTTGTGCGCTGTCAAGAAAAAGGTTGGATGACAGAAGAATTAATGATTGACTGGATCGAAAACGTTTGGTGTCGTCATCCAAGAGGCCTACTTAAACCGCCATCAATGCTTTGCATAGATGAATTTCGAGGCCACACCACGGAAGCGGTAGAAAATAAGGTTAAAAATCTCAAAACGGACCTTTTTTTAATTCCAGGAGGAATGACTTCTGTTTTACAGCCGTTGGACGTTAGCATAAACAGGTCTTTCAAAACAAAATTTCGCCAACAGTATGAAAATTGGTTTTGTAATGCAAACCATCAGCTGACGCCAGCGGGGAAAATAAAACGCGCAAGTCCTGAAGTCGTAGCGCATTGGGTTTCTGCGGCGTGGAAAAGTGTTCCTACACAAGTGATAGAAAAGTCATTTAAAAAATGTTCGACATCAAATGACTTAACGGGAAGTGAAGATGACATTATTTGGAATGACGCAGATGCTGATGCAGAAGCCGACGACCTGAATGAAAGTGGCAGTTCTGAAGATGGTCAAGATTCAGAAAATTACAGTCGTTCTGATTCAGATTAAGGAAACAATTTTACTTAGGTAAATTAATATTTTAATGTTTGTTTTCATTATTGTCAATAATATTTTGTTTATTTTAACTTCTCTTTAAAATACCCTATACCTGTTTCATAAATTGATGTACCTATACAAATTAATTATTGTGCATATTTAATCACGTAATTTTCATTGTTAAATAAATAATAATGTTAACTAGATTTTTGTACGTGTTTTTTTTACCACAAATCAATAATGCCTTAGAGAAAAAAGTTTTTACTAATCGACAAGGTAATAGGTAATCATTTTAAAATTTCTGTTATGAGTGCTTAAATCGATGTGCGCATTACAATCGATGGCGCATTACATTCGAGTAAATACGGCAAGACAAAAAACAAATAAAATAAAAACAAAATAAAAATTTCACTGAACCTTGGTTATTTATTACGTAATCTGCATGGTGAGCAAAGTAAGTAAAATGTGATGTTTTTCTTTCTTTTTGTTTAACGTCCGACTGTTCTGCAATTACTGCTAATGCAGACAGTGAAGGATGAAATGTTTTTTTGTAACGTATGAAAATATGCCATGCCTGAATGGGATTTGAACCCAAGACCGCATGATGAGACGTGTGATGGTTTGATGGAAAAAACCATCATATGTTAGATCAAAACTGATGTCCAATCTTCCACAAAGATTGTTTGTGAGAAAAGATTTAAAAAAGAGTTGAAGTCTTACCAGGCTGAATATGTACGATCCAGGAATTTATTAACAATGGAGTTTAACTTAGTGTTTTATATTGTATGTGACATACTGATAATTTGTTTAATGTGAAGTTACTAACTATTTGAAATTGGTTTGTTCTAACATATAAAAATTGAATTGAATTGTTCTGAATTTTTTTCCACGGAAATCCAATGCTGGTTTAATTTCTGAACAAAAATATTCATCAGATTAATAAAATATATCTCAGTTTCTTACATATTCAACCATTATAGAATGTTTTTTAATGGATTATCACAATGCAGTAGCTGAATAATCTTGGTCTACTTTTTAGTCTTCCTCCTTCATCTCCAAGTACAGTATCCTTTTAGGCAATCTATCTTTTTCCATCTTCCTAAACTGATCAAACTATCACGGCTTTGTCTGTCTAACTTTCTTTCACAGGCTGTCCATTTCCAGTAGCTCCCTATTTTTATTTGCAAGTAAACTTCACAATCAAACCAAAAAATTTTATTTGGTAAGCCCTTGGTGTTAGTGATCAGTGGCCAACATGGTAGTTCATGGAGAAGATGGTTAGATAGTGTGTTTGAAGACATATAGATAAGAGAATAATGATACAAAGAAAAACCGAGGATATCAACTCCACACCCTTACAGAAAACTAACTGAATAACAAAAACTAATTATATTATTCATGATATATTCTGCTTTGTTTTCCTCCTTAACATAAGGTTATGGTTTCTCATCTTATAACAGTACAAACTGGAAACCAGTTTAAAAATATTAACACCTGAGATCAATTTATTAATTATTTTTTCTTAGGCTTAAATATATTGTTCATAGTTAACAATTCTAAAGAATACAATTACCTTAAAAATATATGAATATAGAAATATACAAAAAACAAATCATAAATATTGGTAACATTATTTAAACATTTTAACATTAATAAATATATTAAAACTTACAAAAATAAATATGATATACTACAAAAATTATAAATATATATGTACAAACAGCAAACGATCACAGTAAATTTTAATATTTCACTAATTTTCTTTAGAATTTCTGTTACACATTTATAAAATTTTTATTCCTAACGTATTACTTATTTGCGTTAAATACCTGCTTTTTAATGGAAGGAAGTATCTTCTTTCGGCATCAACAATTATACACTGAAATGAATAAGAAAAATAATGATTATAAATTGTATTAAAAATAATATAAATAGTCAACAAACAGCACTAAATTTTTGGCAATTTTAAATTCATCACAACATTGTTCTGAAAAAATTACAACCAACTGAATCTAAAACAATTTAAATAATTCACCCCTTAAGCGTTTATCACCAGAGCTTTATTTTTTTACTGAACTGTAAAATTATAATTTAAAAAAACTTTTCATAATTTGAGAGAGAAAACCATAAATTCCTTCAGCTCAGTGTTACTTTTATTTAATTATATTTCCTATAAATTCAGATTGTGAGATAAGAGCGAACAAATTGTCAATCTCAGCCCAATCTAAATTACCCATCTCGTCCATAATACCAACATTGATGCCTAACCTACAACTGCTGGTGAATTTATCATCAATTTTGCCTTCACTTTAAGTACAATTAAGTCTAACTGATACCTTAATCACAATTATTATCTAAATCGATAAATTCTCGTTGCAAAGAAAAACATCTGTATCCAAATCAATACATGGCATGCTACTCATCATTATGATATGAAAACAAAAACACATGGATGGAATTCACAGCCACTTAAAGACTGATTCCTACTACAATGAGAGTGAAAATATTGACGGTGAAATAAAAAGACTATCAATAAAATTTGTATTAGCAATCACAACAATCAACTTTTGAAACAACTTAACATTATTTGTCTTACAGCTTTCTAAATAGAATGTTGCACAATGAGAGCAAACTCCTCAAAAGCATCTAAAAATTTAAATGGTTTAGTGAGATATCTCCACTGGCCAGTACTACTGGTCAGCCTATATTTGAAATGAATCTCCACGAGCAGATTTACGATCAACTATCATTATTATTGCCAAATTTTCAACCAACAAAATAAAAGAACAACTGTTTTTAATAACCCACTTTATTGAAGATGTATCTGACACTGATGCTGAGCTTAACCCTTCTGCTATGGGAGGCAATCTCATTTGCCCTAGTAGTTAGCAGCTTTAAAAGCCTATAGCAAACGTATTTACGAAGCGATTTGTTCGGTTCTTATAAATACAAATTACGCGCCTCGAATGGCTCTATAATTTCATATAAAACACAACGCAAATATATTGATAGCAAGGTTGAAATGATGATTGTAAGTTGCCAAGTTACTTTTGAAGTCGTCCTATCTTCAAAACAATATAACTTATGGAATAATTCATCTATAAGGTTCGTAGAACTACCTACTAAATCAGAAAAATATGTAGATACTATAAAATTAAACCTTTTCGTCCTACGTGCAATTCTTGGTGTGATATGCGGAAATTCTGAGAGTAAACATTGTCTTTTTTCATCAAAGCTCCCTCGACCTGTTTCATGGCCTTTTATAAACCCTATCTTTTTACCACTACTACATAATTTTGTATGTGTATTGTAACTGTATATGTGTTCAATGTCAATACTATTCACATATGTATCGTAAACAAGAAGGTGTCGAATGGCAGGAATTTGACAATGCGACACTGTTCAAATATCACAGATTCTGTTTCCACTTTGTGCTTTGCAAATTTCAAACTGCAATTATTAGGGCTAATTTTACTCTTAATTATATTGCAAAACATGGTTTTATTCACGAAAATGTCTTCTACAAATTATGTTATGTACAATTTCATGATAAACTTAAATTTTAGCATGTTACAGCCAAAAATGTAAAGTAACCTACAAATTTTTACACGCAAAAGTGTTTCGCCCGCTGTAGCTAGCGAAAAACGCAACAGATTTTTATTATTTTTAAATAAAAATAATCGTACATGTTGTATAAAATGCCTGTAATTTTTTCACAATTTTCTATAAGTAACGGCCTTAGATAAATGAATTTATTTGGGAGCATGTTTTGACATTTGAACATTCACTATACGACGATAAACACGCCGTAGCAGAAGGGTTAATCACTTTGTAGTTATTTAAGGACTCAGAAATATTGTTTGGTGTAAAGATTCTTTAATTTTAAATGAAATTTCAGTTTTGAAAAATCTGGGCATCTTCAACTGTTTGCTGAAGATTCCAGGTTTTTATAGATTTTTAGATGTAAAACGAAAATGTCATTGCCAAGCCCATGTTTCTGACATCTGGATGTGACAGATGGACAGACATCCGAAAATGATAGATGACACGACAATTTAAAAAATTGCCACCATAATGTGAATGCACCTAAACATACCAGCATTTTCTGCTATTGAAATTTTAACAATTACAAAAATATTGCGATTCACACGAGTTCTGCAATACCACACTCAATAAATCAATATTGCTCAAGATTCTTTCAGCACTATTAACTGGTCTTAACTCATAAAAAAAAAATTAACTCATACAACAGAATTAAAATTTATACTTACAGAAGGTTCAGTTACATTGAATACAACCAAAGGCTGACTGATAAACTCATTTCCAAAAGGCCACAATTTTTTACGAAACCTTCTCTCAAGTGGAAAAATATGCCCTTCGGTACTAAACATGAACTTTTCAAAATTTTGATTCAGGTGATTATCTGTATCAAACAACTGAAAAAATTTGTGAAAAAAATTTTTAAATTTTATTTGACATTAATTATCTTCTAATTCAGCGGTTCCCAAACCGGAGTATGCATGCCCCTTGGGGGTATGCGACAAGCCGGTTAGGGGCATGCCAAAAATAAAGGGCAATGGCGGACGTTGTTTTTCTGAGTAACTTGGTGAGGTTATTGTACTGACATGCCGGTGCACCTTGCCGCCTGCCCTCTCACTGATGCATGTCAAGGTCAATATCCCCCACCCCTCCAACTGCTCGGTGATCTGCTGCTCGCTATTGTCTTTATTCGTCGTTACTGTCAGTCGATCTTTCATGTGTAGGCCTACTCTACAGAAGTGTCTCGCTCACTCTGGGTGTCTTGTGTCTATTCCTACTCAACTCATCAGATATTCTTTGATGTTGCGTTGTTATTTTGAGTGATTTCTACTAATTATGGATAAGTGGTTGAAAACTGGAACAGTAAAAAGTGAACACTCTGCAACTTGTCAGGTACCTAACAAACCCATTACTTCACAAGACAAGGGAGTTGGGCCTACAACTTAGTTAGGTGAGTAAATGTGTTACTAAACCTAAAAAATTAAGTACTGAACCTGTCCAAAAGAAACGTAAATATTCAAGAGAATATTTGAAATATGGTTTTACACTTTCTGGGGAAGTGGAAAACCCAAATCCTTTGTGTGTTATATGTGGTGAAGTTTTAAGTAATGGTAGCATGAAACCATCCTTACTTTTACACCATCTGGAAACTAAACATCCCCAGTACAAAAGTAAAGAAATTAGTTTTTTGAACAAATTTCTCAAAATTACGGCAAAGAGGTTGTTTTATCTTATTAAGCATCAACAAACAAAGACAATGACAATGCTGTTGAAGCGTCCTACAGAATTAGCTACCATATAATATATTGCTAAGCACGGCAAAAACCACACTATTGCTAAAGATTTGATAGCTCCATGTATAAAAGATGCTGTGAAGTGTATGTTTGGCCAAGACTATGTTCGCAAAATTAACACTATCCCGTTGTCAAAAAACACAGTTTCACGAAGAATCCAAAACATGTCGGACCACATCGAAGAAAGTAATTCAACAAATAAAAGCTAGTCAATTTTTTTCAATTCAAGTTGACGAAAGCACAGATAATTCGGCCCTAGCAATCTTACTTGTTACTGCTAGGTATATACCAATTTATTTACAATTATTGTGGTTTTACCATTATTGGTAATACCAATAATAAGTTTGAGGAAAATTTGCTGTTGTGCTGTGCACTGACTGAGCTAACTACAGGGGAAGATATTTTTTATGAAATTTATAACTACTTCGGTGAAAAGGATATAGATGTGAATAAATTGTGTGGTATATGTACTAATGTAGGAATGTCTATGTCCGGTTGCTATGTGAGTCTTCGTTGACGCTTTAAATAAGTGGCTCCCCATGTTGCATGGAGTCATTGTTGCATCCACAGACAGAGCCTTGCCTGTAAAAAGTTGCCGACCTCTTTAAAGGAAGTTCTTAATGAAGCAGTAAAAGTAGTAAACTTTGTTAAAGCCAATGCAACAAACAGCAGACTTTTTAAAGCTCTGTGTGAGAATATGGGTAGTATTCACTCCACACTCCTTTTGCATACTTAAGTTAGGTGGTTGTCTCAGGGACAGGTCCTCACAAGATTATTTGAGCTCAGACATGAACTACAAGTCTTTTTTGAGGAACATTCTTTTCATCTGGCTGAAAAGTTCCTCGACAGTGACTGGCTTCAGAATCTTGCTTACTTGGCAGACATTTTTTGCCAAATAAATAAACTCAACCTAAGTCTACAGAACAGCTCAATTACAGTATTTCAAGTTTCTAATAAAATTGAGTCCATGTTGAAAAAAATTGAATTTTGGAAAAACTGCATTGCCAACAATCAACCTGAAGTTTTTGAAACATTGCACAGCTTCCTAAGTGACAATAACCTGACTATCTGCCCAAGTTAAAAATGACGTTATATTACACTTGACAGACCTGAAAGCCTCTTTCAGAAACTATTTTCCTAAACGTGAAGATGGAGAAAATTGGATTGCAGATCCTTTTAGTGAAGAAAACTTTAAAAACACTACTCTTTCCATTCAAGAAAAGGAACAACTTATTGAACCTTCAACAGATTCTTCCTTGAAGTCAGATTTCAAAACAAAGTCTTGAAAATTTTTGGGTAAATATTAGTGATGAGTATAGGCCTCTAACTAAAAAAGCACTTAAAGTTTTAGTACCATTTACAAGTACTGAACTAGTGGAGAGAGCATTTTCTTCCTATGCTTTTATAAAGAACAAATATCGCAACAAGCTTAATGCAAGCCCAGATCTAAAGCTTTATTTGTCTACTTTTGAACCTGATTTCAAACAATTAAGTGCAACAAAACAGCCTCAAGGTTCACACTAAAAAAGAGTTCTGAAGACGTTTCCTGGACTAATAACTTGGTTTCAACACATCACAATTTTTATGTTAGATTTTGTATTTACAAATTTTAAAAGCATTTTGTATTCAATGTGAGTTTTTTCAAAGTTTAAAACTAATCTGTCTTGTCTAAGATTAGAAAAACTATAATTATTATAACTCTGTTATTAGTATTTTGATGTAAAATTAAGACCATACAAGAAATGTTCAGTTTTCAATAAAATACCTATTTTAAATGCTTGTGTTAACTTTAATTTTCCTTGGTTTAAATTTATATCTTAATTTGTATACATAATAAAACGTACAAGTGTAAGTTATATTTTGCAGTATTTAAAAACTAACCAACGTATACTCACAGAAAAATACCATTATGATTATAAAAAAATAAATTTACATTATGCAACATATTTGGAAATAAATAAAAAACATATGAAAATATGCAAATTGATTAGAGATTAGCTAGGGATTAAATAGCTCCTACTTAGTGAAGTATTGTAGTTATAGTGATGTTACATTTTTGGGGGTACAATTTTAGTTAGATTCACCAAGGGGTACGGGAGAAAAAAAGGTTGGGAACCGCTGTTCTAATTGGTTAAATTTTTGTCACAAAATTTCTCCAATGATATGTGAAATACGTTGAATATATCAGAGAAAGCCTGTAATCTATAGCAATATTTTAAAGAAGTAATGTTTGATTATTTGTTTGTACAAGGGAATCCCAGAAACTACCAAACCAATTTCAAAAATTCCACCACTATTGGAAGCTTAGCTACTTGCAATAGGCTAGAAGGTATTACACAGTTTATAAATTTTTGAAAAAAAAAATTGTGATTGGAGTCATGAAAAATTTTAAATGAAATCATCTTCATTTTAAATGAAATCACGTTTGGTGTAAGGTTGTTTGGGAAGTAGTTCTTTTATTTATCAGAATTATACTATCAATACAACGTATTGTGTATGATGTATTGTATTATACAGTCAGGTATTGGGTACCGTACAGAACTGCCCAATAATATGACATCATTTACTTTTTCCTTTTTTTAAAATTTCAGAAATTTATTTGATGGAAAGCAAAAAATAATGTCACATCCAATTACTGCATAGTAAGTTACATAAACTTTAAAAAATCAGACACCATTCAATTTTTTTACAAAATAGATTTTACGTATTCAATTATTATCGTCGCATTTATCCCCTTTAACTGGCCATTCATACTGAAATCAACAATCTGTTTCCAGTATTAATTGGTTTTAATTGTACAGTGGTAATTTGCTTTCAATGTCTAAGATTGCTTTAAGTAAAAGATAAACAGTAATTTCATTGCTAACTTAATAAATCAGTGTACTGATTTCAGGTAAGACTTTACACATGCACAACTTTAGGTTGCATTGTCAGGAGATAGAATTGCAGAAAACCAATTTATTTTGCTGCTACTATTTTTCTGATGAAGAAAGTAACACGTCAGCAGTTACTGACACGGTTTAGTAACAAGTTTCTGGATGATTCTTAAACCAAAAGAAAATGATTCTTGAGGTTTCTGAATGGTTCTAAAGTTTCAGAATATCATAATAATGCAACAGCACTTAAAAACCAACTCATAAACTGGCATATTGTAAAGTTAATAAGAAAGAAAGTGACAAAATAAATAAATTACCAGATATAAATATTTGGTGGTCTCGCTGAGAAAAAAACTTTCCATTCTGTCCTCTAAACTCATATCATTGACACTATGGACAGTTGCATATCCACAATGAGTACGAGTGAATTGATTTAAGCTCTGAAGTATATCATGACCCACATGAAGGTAAAATGGACTTTTGGTAGCCTGGATTACAACAAAATAATATATTCTACTAACAAAATAAACAAATAACAATTATATTTTGTAAATAACGACGGCAAACAAAGGATCATGGACGAATCACATGACCACTAATAATATTTCATAACCTATGATTAATTATTTTACTTAAAACAACTATTCCGTATCCCAAAACCCAATTCAAAGAAAATTAGTGAGTCATATCATTGGAATGCTCATTAACCCTTTGAAATACAGAGCCGACTGTAGTCGGTCCAGTAGTTACTGGCTTTACCGCAGTATAACTTGCATATTTATGAGTTATAATGTCCATCATATACAGGTATATCAAATTACTCGTCTTGAAATGCTCTTTCATTTGATGTATAATACAATACATTTAGTGTGAGTATAAAAGAACAATGAAAGAGCAAAGTGGACAACCTCTTTGTTGGCTTCGACTATGTTCCAGATAGCATAACTTTTTAAATTTCATATTTTGAGATGGTACGAATACAGTACTGTTTCCCTCTCGCTTTTCTATGAAATAAAGGAAGGTCATTTCTTTATATTTAACCGTTATGGGAGAAGACCGATTTTTGAGATAGAAGATATTTCTTTCTTCATCTGTTTTATCCTTGGGCCTTCAAACATCTACAAACGCATTTTACTACTGTTATTTTATGAATGTGTGTGTTTTTACTATATTTGTATGCAATGCATACGTGTAAATTGCTTTTGGAAGGGACAGATAGGCATTTTTCAATCGCCTGCGATTGCATTGCATGCTCTTCAAATAATTCTGCACAATTTTCAAACTGCAGTAACTCGCCCAATCTTTACCCGATATTGTAATAAAAATTATGGTTTTATCACAAAACTGTTTTCTATACAACATGTCATGTACAAATTTTTGCTAAACTGAAATTTCAGCCCGTTACAGTAAAAAATATAAAGTAAACACAAATTTTCTGCGTGCCAATATTTCGCTCGCTCTAACGCCAAGCGATTTTCATATTTTTATATGTAAAAGATGCGTACCTATTATATAAAGCACTTGGAATGTTTTCATAATTTTTCTTAAGTAATGAAATTAGATAAAGGAATTTATTTGAGAGCGTTTTATGATATTAACTATAACTGTTATGATATTATGATATAACTTTCATTATTGCTTGTAAAACACGTCGATTTCATGGAGTTAACGAATATTAAACTTACCTTTAAAATCAAAATAAAAGAACAACAATTGGATTTTCCAGATCCTAACTTCAATCTTCAATTAAAAAGAAAGAAGAAGCAAAGAAGCAGAAAACAATGATAGACTATTTCAGTTGTCTATAAATTAATTTTTTATTTCAGTTTATTTAAAGCCACATTAACAGTTCGGTTATTAGCAACAATGGTGAGTTATAACTTGAGAAAATTTCCAGACACTAGCCGGGTATCAAGCCTGGGACCTCCACATTATAGGCTATAAATAAAATATGCCTGTTATAATCATATGCAGAACATCCTCTTTGAACAGGTAGGCTTAATACAATATTATACATAATGTATCATGCAGTATGCTTAATAAATAGCTTTCGTCATTACTGTTGGCATTTCAACCATTACTGTTGGCTCCACTGGCTCAACTGTGGTTTTCGGTTATCCATGGCCTTACTTTCCATTATTACCCAAATCGAGGTACTACTGTATATAATTGTAATATTAATAATGCATATTAACCTATTCCATACCAATTCACCGAGTTATTTTGAGTATAACAATTAATACTGCCCATAACAGACAGGTGGAGTGTCAAATTATTTACACTCGATCTGTTAGTTGCAGGGCTAAAATAAATAGTTCTGTTTCTTATCACATGGTCAGCCAATTAAATGACTGAATCATTTAAGAACAGAAGAGGTAGAGGTGTAAAAGACACTAATCAGAGTTATCTTATCTGAAAGTAATGAATTTCATTATACAGCCAGACCCTGTGGTGAATGAAGTGAAGGTGTCATTTGCAGAGTGGAAAATATGTGCTTTTCAGAGGGCTCGGCATGCTGATAAGCGTACTTTTCCACTCAGTGAGGAAGGCAATGGTAAACCACCTCACTCCTCGTTTTACTTAGTAAAACCTCTACAGGTTCAAACCAGCCTTTTGGCTGATGACCTAAACAACAACAACAATTAATAAATAATGCTATTTAAACTACCTGGTACAATAGATAAGTGGATTCAATTAATTCAGGTCTAAGTGGGTAAAACATTACATCAGGTTGCATATATTTCCAATTCCACCGTTCTGGTAAAACACCATGCCTCTTCCAAATAAAATAATATAAAGCATGTGTACAAATAGCTTCTTCTACATCCCCATGTAACACCTGTAAGAAAATTATAAAAACCAATTCCAGTTCATATTGTACTCTTTGGCGAATTGCAAGAAAATTAATAATAAAACAGGGCTCCAATATGACATTCTACTGCAATGAGTAAGTAATTTTGAAAGAATGCCACACATAAAATAAAAACCTTTTAACCTTTCAAGTAGCTTGCTCAAATACACTTATTTTAAAAATTGCCACAGTAGGAGGATTCTCGTATTCCTTCTTTGGTTTTTAATGCATAATTTGGTGCTGCTATCTTTTTAAGTAATTTTTAACTAAATTTCAAAAAGAGAAAAAATATATTTCATTACAACAGATCCTTTTATGGTAATGTGATCAAGTGACTTCAAACACATGTTTCGGCTGTTCCGACTTTCCAATGCAAGTAAAGTTTAATATTTTACTATAATTTTAGTGTTTACCTAAGTAAATCTTGTGAATTTCATAATGATGCGTAATGATGGTGGGTTTAGCAGCTAAAAACTCATGGAAGAAACACCCACAGAACTTACAGAAGATTTATCAGATTTATCTAAAAGTGTTTTGGTGTAAATTCAATTTAAAACTAGCAGTATCTGGCACGCATTGCTACGCCCATGAAAAGAACACAGGTTTAAATGTAAAAATTTTCAGTGCGCCAATTCGTGTGTAACGTAACTGTAGAAAAATTAATTATTCGCTACAGAGCAATGAAAATTGCTTTTTTGATACCGTTAAATGAAAGGTATTCTCACACATTTCTTTCCTAATGTTGGAGAAGCGTAGTCAAACGTTGTGTGTGAAATTCGGTAAATCCATTATAGTGATGTTTGACGACACTCTACCATTCATTCTCCTGTCTTTCATCACAATGTTTCAAGGTGGCGGAGGATGCCTGTGGTGCATCCTACCGGTAGCTACCTTTAATTCATCAATTCCCCGCTAGAGAATTCAATGCTTTTACTTTTTTGTTAATTAATAAAAAACAATAAACAAATAAAATTTTAATTGTTACGAAAACCTTCTTTTCATCTTAAAGATGCTATATGCAAAATTTGGTGGCTCTATAGTTAATTTTACGTTCAGAATCCAGTACGGAAAGTCTATAAGCAATGTATTTCAAATTGGAATTTGAACGCTACTACACTACGTAAAAATATTGACTCAACGCCACAAGCCACACGTTCTCATTTACAAACTCCTATTTAATAATGGAATATAAAAACATTCTTAATATTTGCATCATTTGAACGATCAGGTATCGACAGTTAATATAGTAATGGAATCGTTTATCGATTTATTTGTCTTTTTTAATTATTTTTAATTTAAGAGTTAAATTACAATTAAGTTCTCTACAAGTTTTGTTTAAAAATTTTGTGTGTTTATTACCTATTTAACAAAGTTATTGTACGTCAAATGTAAAAAATTGTGTTTTTCAACTTTTTTTTTTGAGTTTTGACGTAGAATATCTTAGAAACTAAGGCCGCTCTCACACCAGTGAAACTCGACCTCGATGCAATTAAAATGACTCAACCGAAAATTGAGTCGCGTTGTGCATGTTCACACATCGAGGAGACTCGACCTCGACGCAACTGTTCAACCTTTTCTTCGAATCCACCTGCATTTTGCAAAATGTCAAGTGATGAAGAAGACTTAGTCGTTGCTTATTACTATTTAGGGAGAAAACAAAAAAAAACCGCAGCTGTTGGATATCACTGTACATAAGTAATAATCGTAATAGAGGAGCGTATGTGTGTGCCCAGGAACTCTCCTGTGATGAAAACAAACTTAAGTCTTTTTATCAGATACCAAAAGAAAGGTAATGTCTTGCCTAGAATATTCTGTCAAATTAAAATTGTACAGACACGGATATTTTTCAACTTCAAGCACAAAGGCTACATTGGCTGCTTCGTCTGCCATGATTATACGCGACTGGTCGAACAAATGTTGGACAAGCTGAGTCGCATGCGATCGGTTTGATCGAGGTCGCATGAAAGTCGTACTGGTGGGAGGGCAAACATATAAATGTAAGAGTACGGCTTTTATCGGATGTTGAGTTTCCCCGGTGTGAGAGCGGCCTAAGAGAGATACAGTTCTGGGACGTTTTATTTGATTCAACAGCTCAAAAACTATAAGAAACAAACAACTTCACTCATACCTTACATTACCTTCCTAGCATTCCAAAAATCTTCATTTCACCCAGGGTTCCAAATTCTTGGCGAAATCTTTCGCTAGCCGTAACTCGTTAACTATATATTTCTGGACCTATGTTTATATGAACTTTTTTCATTATTTTTACACATACAATGAGCTCAGAAAACACCGGTAACATTCACCAAAACACCCTGTATATATTTAAACAAATGCAAGGAAAAAACTTGAAGTGAAAACAGAAAATAATAATGTAATTGAGTCACTAATATACATCATATTATAAAGAGTATAGTGTAAAATAGACGTAAAATACCTGTATTCCAGCAAAAGCAGCTTGTAATGAATCTATCCATGTTGTATGAAGTGACCCTGTATTCATATCGACATTCACAAATAATGGATGATCACCTTCTCCTTGATTACAATGTGCCCGGCTAGAGAAAAAAAACACGTACACTTGGTTTATTATTCCTAAACTATCTTTTAAAGTACAGTGGTAACTTTCTAAAAACATCTTTCTATGATAAGTTCTCTCTTTAATCATGCGGTCTTGGGTTCGAATCCCATTCAGGAACGGCATTTTTTCATACGTTACAAAAAATCATTTCATCATTCACCGTCTGCATTAGCAGTAATTGCAAAACAGTCTGACGTTAAACAAAAAAAAAAAAAAAAAAAATCTCTTTAAATAAAAGCACCCGCTTTTTACTTTCTCCTGCCTATATGAATACGAGGGGGTACCCAAAAGTATCCGGAATAGCTCTGCTGTGGGCGGAGCTTGTGCAGTACAAATTCCCACCACTAGGCTGCTTGTAGCGCTACTCATTGCCAGTTCAATGCCATTTTGTTCGTTGATCTAGCTTGTTCTGTTCTCGTGCATTGAATGTTCTCACTAGTGCTGTTTTGTGCTCGTGTCGTTTTTTACGATGGCAAGTTTTAATGAACAACGTGCGGCTGTGAAATTTTGCTTCTTGCTCGGTAAAAACGCCGCGGAAACAGTTGTAATGTTGAACACAGCTTACAAAGACGACGCTATTGGAAAAACCCAAGTGTACGAGTGGTTTTTGCGCTTTAAAAATGGCGACATGTCGATTGAGAACAAACCTCGTTCTGGACGACCGTCGAGTTCCCGAACAGACGAAAATGTTGTGAAAGTGAAAGAAATTGTACGAACAGACCGACGACAGACCATTGACCAAATATCACAGGTTAGTGGGTTATCTTGGAGCTCAGTCCAACGCATTTTAACAGAAGACTTGACAATGAAAAGAGTCGCTGCCAAGTTTGTGCCTCGGGTTTTGACAGACACTCAAAAGGAACGTCGAATTGAAACGTGTAGTGATTTGAAACAACAGCTTGAAACTGATCCAGATTTCATGTCAAAGATCATTACGGGTGACGAGTCTTGGTGCTATGGGTACGACCCAGAAACCAAACAACAATCCAGTCAATGGAAGACTTCATCATCACCCCGACCAAAAAAACGTCGTCAAGTCAGATCGAACATCAAAACAATGCTGATTTGTTTTTTTGATGTGAGGGGAATTGTCCATTCAGAGTTCGTTCCACCAGGCCAGACGGTAAATCAAGCTTTTTATCTTGAAGTGTTAAGAAGACTACGAAACAGCATTCGTCGTAGAAGACCTAATTTGTGGCAGACAGGGGACTGGTTTTTCCACCACGACAACGCGCCTGCACACACGGCAATCTCGGTTACCCAGTTTTTGGCGAAAAACGGCATGGTTTTGCTACCACACGCACCGTACTCACCCGATCTGGCTCTGTGTGATTTTTTCTTGTTCCCACGCATGAAAAGGGGCATGAAAGGTCTCCGATTTAACAACGTTGATGATGTCAAGAAAAAAACGACGGATGAGCTGGCAGCCATCACTGAAGAGGAGTACAAAAAATGTTTTGAACAGTGGAAGCACCGGTGGGACAAATGTATTAGTTGTAATGGAGAGTATTTTGAAGGGGATAAGGTTCTTTTGTAAAAAAATTAAAAATAAATAGTTTTAAAAAATAATTCCGGTTTCTTTTGGGTACCCCCTCGTATATAGGAAGGAAAGTATTGTTTTCATGTTCATTTTTTGAAATCAAGTTTGCACCGGACCTACAAGTTTTCAGACCCCCTGAACCCAAAAAAGATGTTTTTAGCGATTGGTCTGAATGTGTGGTGTGTGTGTGAACAAAATATCTCAAGAACAGAACATTATACAAAGTTGAAACTTAAGTTAGATACCACTAGAGGGCCCAACACGAACATTTTCATCAAAATCGGTCAGCTGGAAGTAGTAGTTTATTCCTATTTCATATTATGAATTAATATAATAATTTCACTAACCTTCTTTTTAAACTGCGTCACCTTTATTGTAATTTCTACTTACTTGTGTTTCGGTGGATCCACCATCATCAGAGTAAATGAAAAATTGAAACTAAAAAATTTTTTCACATTTATTTAAAATTTACAGAAGATGGTACATCTTCAGTCACTTGTATAAAGATTTATTTTTGAATGAAGTAGTTTATTCGTGTAATTTTTCACTTTTTTGCGATTTTCTCAAAAACTAGTCCTACAATTTTTTTTAAAAATCGCCTGGTTTACTAAATTTTTTATTCTCTACAAGATAGGGTAGGCGTCATGTTTGCTGAAATTCTTGGCGAGACTGTTTTCACGGAAAAAATTTGTTTTGTTTAGATTACAGCTTTATTATGCATTTTGGCGCAAAAATGTATACAATCAAAGTTGTACAGAATTACAAATCCTACAACTTTTATTTGTAACATTTTTTTGCATAACGCTTAGTTTAGCAATTTTCTGTTTTTTTCTCACGGAAACGTGAAAAATCGATTTTTATAAGATTTCGGCCTTAGTATGCATTTTACGACAAAAGTGTAATAATCATATTTATAGGAATTAAAAGATCTACAATTTTTATTTAAAGCATTTTTCTCTACAGAACCTAGTTTAGCGTGAAAGAGTGATTTTCCGTATTTTTAAGCCAAACTGAGGTCAATTTTCATTTTGCGTCTTTCACTCATGATTAAAATAAGGTTATGTTTTTTGAGGCTAGTTATTTGTTTATTTCTAATGTTTTTATGACGAATGTTACGTTTTATTGTTAATTATTTGCATTGGCAAGAGAAAGTCGTGTGAAAATTTCACACCAGATTTTTTTTAAATTGCATCCAGGAGATCCCAAAACGGAGTACAGGACAAGTCAAGAACTTTATACATAAACTTAATACATATTTCTTTAATTACACTTGATAACATAGTTAGTTGAGACTATTGAGTAATATTGGCCATGCTTTTCTTATGGGAGTTTGGAACTACTATTCATGATAAAAACATTAAGCTATTGTAGCATTTGCAAACACAAGTAAATTGTATATATTTTATTTACTATATTTATTTCGTGATTATTATTGTTATATCATAATCTATACTATACATCAGCGGAAACTAACCAGCAATGTTATTACGAATATTATTAAATAAATAAGTTAGAGTATAATTAATTATAATAATAAATTCAATTAATAATAGAGTATGTCTAAATTTAGAACATTATGTCATACTGTTTTTATACCGAGCGATAAAAGTTATAACATCAATAGAAATACGAGGGTTATCCAGAAAAAAACCTCCGTTTATGTGTAGCAGGAAAATGAGTGCGCGTAGCGCGGTCGAGTTGATATCACTGCGCACAGTGATTCAGTACGCTTCTAACTGTGCAAGGCGGAGCATCGTACGTTCGTGCGTTGTCCTTTTATAACCTCAAAACATGAGTGCTGTAATAGAAAATACTGCCAAGTGTGAATTATAAGATTTATATATACCAAGGGTTTTATATATATATACCAAGGGTTATAAGATTTCTGTGGGCAAAAAATCTCTCAGCAGTCGAAATTCATCGTGAATTGTGTGCGGTTTATGGCCCAAACATTATGAGTGAAGGTGTAGTCCATCAATGGGTGCGTTTTTTTAAAAATGGAAGAACAAACATTCACGATGATGAAAGAAGTGGTAGGCCTTCTCTTGTCACTGACAACCTAGAGAACAAAGTGAATGAAAAAGTTCGTGAGGACCGTCGTTTCACAATCTCGAAACTTTCTCATCATTTTCCTGAAATTTCTCGGAGTCTCATACATGAGATAGTGACAGAAAAACTAGGCTACCATAAGTTTTGCGCTTGTTGGGTACCAAAACTGCTGACCGATGACCACAAAACAAAAAGAATGAGTTCTGCCATAGACTTTCTTTCTCGGTATGACTTTGAAGGAGAAGAATTTTTGAACAGGATTGTTACTGGCGATGAGACTTGGATAGCCTATGTGAATACTGAGACAAAACAGCAGTCAATGCAATGAGGACATACCGCTTCTCCAAACAAGCCAAAGAAAGTCCGTCAAACTTTGTCGACGAGGAAACTTATGGCTACTGTTTTTTGGGATGCTAAGGGCATGTTACTCGTTGATTTTATGGAACGTGGAACGACCATCACTTCTGCTGTCTACTGTGAAACTTTAAACAGACTAAGAAGAGCGATCCAAAACAAGCGTAGTGACCTTCTGACACGTGGTGTTGTGTTTGTGCATGACAACGCTCGCCCTCATACAGCTCGAAGAACAAATGAACTTTTGGCTAAGTTTAAATGGGACGTTTTCGATCATCCCCCATACAGCCTAGACTTGGCTCCTAGTGACTTTCACCTGTTCCCGAACATGAAGCGGTGGCTTGCATCTCAGCGGTTCGCCAACGACGAAGAGCTTCAAAACGCTGTGAATGGTTGGCTACAGTCACAGGCGGCAGATTTTTATGCAGAGGGTATTTCAAAGACTGTTCCAAGGTACGACAAGTACTTGAATCTGTTTGGCGACAATGTCGAAAAATAGAGTAAAACTGTAGTTTTAATATGTATATAATAACGTTTTTGTATCTTCACTCGTTTACTTTTTATTTCAAAACGAAGGTTATTTTCTGGATAACCCTCGTAGTATATAAGTAAAAATAAGGAAAAAGAGTGAGGAAGGAGAAAATTGCAATAAAAATTTCACAGTAATATGTTCAGAATAGTTAGTAAATCTACTTATGTCTATTTGAACAGTAGTCTCAACTAAACATGACATTGAGTACACACATTAACCAACTACTACAAGCTTATTTTTTTTAAATTTTATTTAAAGGCACATCAACAGCTTGGTAACTAGCGACTATGGTGGGATACGTAACAGCGGGTATTAACTTGTGAAATTTCCAGACCCTGGCCAGGAATCGAACCCAGGACCTCCGCGTGGTAGGCTACCACACTACCACTATGCTATGGAGGCGTCCACTACGTGCTTATTTACATATTAACTTAAATAAGTGTATCATCGTGTAATATTTATCAAATATACATAGTTTTCTTCATCATTCACTTGGATGTTTATTTTTCTTTTAAATAAAATAATTATTTCGGAACAAAATTTTGTAGACTGTAAAATGTTCAATCGATCAAGAAAGTTTTCAACATTTTTAAAATGAATACAAATTAACACAACTTCTTCATTTTGAATCGGTACTGTTCAGTACTCGTAGCAAGTTTGGCAACAAACAAAAAATTCAGTTCCAAGCAGCAAACAATAAATTTAAAAAAATTTTTTTTTTGAGTCCTGCGACGACTAAAATAAAAATTATGGCAATGGATTGTGATTCCTAAAAATACTGATATTCATAACCTAACTTTTAGGAGGCAGATAGAAGTTAAGCACAATAATATTTCCACTCACCCTCTCCTCATGTATTGATTTATACTTCTGTATACTTGATGAAACATCGCATAATCTTCTGAATCACCAAACATAATGTAAGACTTCAGTAAATATTCATAAAAAGAATCCAAACCTGCACCTAAACCACTTAATCGACCAACCCATTTTCCTGAATTAGCATCTATTATGTTCCCTAAAACAGAACAAGTCATTCCATGAGGTAACACACAATGTTTATGAATGAAAACAAATAGACAAAACAAAATATTATAAGGCAAGTCTGGAAAGTAAATAACTTTAAAAAACAATACTAAAACATTTTTTCTGTTTTTACTTTCTCTTGCCTGTATGAATATATAGGAAGGAAGGTATTGTTTTCATGTCGATTTTTAGAAATCGAGTTTTCACCAGATCTACACGTTTTCAGACCCCTGAACCCAAAAAACATGTTTTTAGTGATTGGTGTGTGTGTGTGTGTGTGCGTGCGTGCGTGCGTGTGTGTGTGTGTGTGTGTGTGTGTGTACAAAATATCTCAAGAACGGAACATCGTACGAACTTGAAACTTAAGTTCCGTACCAATACCGGACCCAACACAAACATTTTCATCAAAATCGGTCAACCAGAAGTAGTAGTTTATTCGTGTAATTTTTCACATTTTTGCGATTTTCTCAAAAACTGGTCCTACGATTTTTTTTAAAATCGCCTCTTTACTTAATTTTTTATGCTCTATAAGATAATGTAGGCGCCATGCTTCCTGAAATTCTTGGTGACGCTATTTTCACGTAAAAAAATTGTTTTTTTAAGATAGCGGCTTTATTATGCATTTTACAGAAAAAATGTATATAATAAAAATCGTAGAGAATTTAAAATTCTACAACTTTCATTTCAAACATTTTTTGTGTAACGCTTAGTTTAGCGGTAATTAGCGATTTTCTGTTTTTTTCTCACGAAAACGTGTGAAAAATCGATTTTTTTAAGATTTCAGCCTTAGAATGCATTTTACGACAAAAACGTATATAATCAAATTTATAGGAAATTAAAAGATCTACAACTTTTATTTTAAGCATTTTTTTGTACAGTGCCTAGTTTAGCGTGAAAGAGCGATTTTCCAAATTTTTCGGCCAAACTGAGGTTGATTTTCATTTTGCATCTTTCATATATGATAAAAATTAGGTTATGTTTATTGAGGTTAATTTTTTGTTTATTTCTAATGTTTTATTACTATGTTAGGTTTATTGTTAATTATTTGCACTGGCAAGAGAAAGTTGTGTGAGTGTTTCACACCAGATTTTTTCATTTCTTAAGTATACATGAAAGAGTATAAACATGTTGAGGATGGCTGACAAGGCTTAAAAGTTTTTTTGGAAATCTTCGGTTATCCGGACGTTAGCACTTTATGCATAACTTACAGACATCTGGTAAACCAGCCGTTATAACTACGTAAAAGATATCTACATCCTATTTTCCGGATATTGGGACTGGAAGGGCTAAACCACCAGTAATACGGTAAACAGTAAACACTTACCAATTCAAAAATAAATCTTTATAATACATCCTGCAGTTTGAAATTATTTCTATTTCATATAATGAATTTATATAATAATTTCACCAACCTTCTTTTTAAACTGCGTCACCTTTACTTTTATTCTTACTTCCACGTGTTTCGGTGGATCCATCATCATCAAAGTAAATAAAAAAATTGAAACTAAAAAAAATTTTCATCTCACTTATTTAAAATTTACAGAAGATTATACATCTTCAGTCATTTGTATAAAAATGACTGAAGATGTATCAACTTCTGTAAATTTTAAATATGTTTTAAATTTTAAAATTGAAACTAAAACAATTTTTATCTCACATATTTAAAATTTACAGAAGTTGATACATCTTCAGTCATTTTTATACAAATGACTGAAGATGTATAATCTTCTGTAAATTTTAAATAAGTGAGATAAAATTTTTTTTAGTTTCAATTTTTTTATTTACTCTGATAATGGTGGATCCACCTAAACACGTGTAAGTAAGAATAAAAGTAAAGGTGACGCAGTTTAAAAAGAAGGTTGGTGAAATTATTATATAAATTCATTATATGAAATAGAAACACTTACCAATTATAGCACTTTCGTTGTTTTAGTCGATTATATAATAAATAATCGACTAAATCCTTATCTACCATGGTGGAAGTAGGATGTTTTAAATTTTAATAATAAAAATTACTGAAGATGTGTATTTTATGCATGAAAACTATAATTGGTAAGTGTTTACTGTTTACCATATTGAAAAAAATAATATATATTTTTATATTCTAGAAATGATAACAATAGAAACACTTTTTCTGAATAATCTTATTAGACAGTTGAATAGAGTTGTGCTGGTAACAATGTACAGTACAGTATTTTTATTTTTGTAAAGCTTAGTAAAAGGTAAAAGGTTAGTGAAATTTATTATACAAAATAATACATAGTAAACATTAAAACAGTTACAGAAAATTCCCATCCATACTATCAGACTGTTTTTTTGATGAGTTACTGAAGGGAAAAAATCTGGTGTGAAACACTCACACAACTTTCTCTTGCCAATGCAAATAATTAACAATAAACCTAACATTAATAATAAAATATTAGAAATAAACAAAAAACTAACCTCAAAAACATAACCTTATTTTAATCATGAGTGAATGATGCAAAATGAAAATCAACCTCAGTTTGGCTTAGAAATACGGAAAATCACTCTTTCTCTCTAAACTAGGCTCTGTAGAGAAAAATGCTTTAAATAAAAGTTGTAGATCTTTTAATTTTCTATAAATTAAATTATATACACTTTTGTCGTAAAATGCATACTAAGGCCGAAATCTTAAAAAAATCAATTTTTCACACATTTTCATGAGAAAAAAAACAGAAAATCGCAAATTACCGCTAAACTAAGCGTTATACAAAAAATTGTTTGAAATAAAAGTTGTAGAATTTTCAATTCTCTACAACTTTTATTATATAAAGTTTTGCGCTAAAATGCATATTAAAGCTGTAATCTTAAAAAAACAACGTTTTTACGTGAAAACAGCCTCACCCAGAATTTCAGCAAACATGACGCCTACCCTATCTTGTAGAGAATAAAAAATTTAGTAAACCAGGCGATTTTTAAAAAAATCGTAGGACCAGTTTTTGAGAAAATCGCAAAAAAGTGAAAAATTATACGAATAAACTACTACTTCCAGTTGACCGATTTTGATGAAAATGTTCGTGTCGAGTCCGGTAGTGGTACTTAACTTAAGTTTCAAGTTTCAAGTTTGTACGATGTTCCATTCTTGAGATATTCTGTTCACACACACACACACACACACACACACACACACACACACACGCACGCACGCACACACACGCGCGCACACACACACACACACACACACAGACAGACCAATCGCTAAAAACATGTTTTTTGGGTTCAGGGGGTCTGAAAACGCAGATCCGGTGAAAACTCGATTTCTTAAAATCGACATGAAAACAATACTTTCATCCCTATATATTCATATAGGCAAGAGAAAGTAAAAAGTAAGTCTTATACACTAGCAAATATGATAAATGTTTACGAGGTGGTATTGTTACAATTCAATATTTCTCAATTTTCATGAGAGCTTCCTCATGTCTCGTGGATATCTCAAACAGGTAGAATCTGTACAATATTTTATTATATCAACAACCAGACTGAACAAATTGCAATTTAAGATTGTGTATTGTTGTATGGTAAACCCACACAACAGATTAATTCAGCGAATAAAAGTATATAAAACAATACTGACCTAAAAGTCCAGTAGATTTAGCTCTGCAATTCCAAAGTGCTTTGGTAGCTCGGCGGGCATACCCTTCATAAACCGGATCATCTAATAAATGACTCAATAATCCTAATTCTAAGAGGAGTGTGCCTGCACCAGCAGGACATGTTTCAGAATTACCTGTAGCTCCTTCGCCTTTAAATAATCCATGCCGTAAATTCACCTGTAAAAATAAACAGTACTTAAAAGATGGTATATAGTATAGATTATACAGAAAAATTTGAAAATTATTCATTAATAGACTGACTGCACCAATTTTGACTACTTGCTGAAAATTTTAGAGGAATTTAGCCTTCATAAAAAAATTAATCAATTAGATGGAATCACCCTAACAAACACCAAATCTTAAATGAGATTCAGAGGAGAACTTTCAGAGGAATTCGAGATCAGGCTGTACCAGAGAGATGGTTTATCCCCACTACTTTTTTTGCACCCCGGAGACTCCGGGAGGAGTATAGGACATGTCAGCTAAAACACCTGAAATATATATACGAATCACACAATATATCACTACTATCAAGAAAGAAACTCTTGTATGCTGTAAAAAGTTTCACTGATCAAGTAATTTTTCAGATTCTTTTTAAAGGAATTCAATTCCTCAAAACATTTTAAGAATTGGGGTAATTTATTCATGAATTTTCTCCCTGCATAAGTAGGTTTTTGTTCAAACAATTTTGTGGAGTGATTAGCCACATAATAATCATTTCGGTTTCTCGTGTTATGATTGGGAACATTGAAATTCTGCATAAAATTATTTAGCCTAACATACATAATCACCTCAAAAATGTAGAGAGAAGGAAAACTGTAAGCAATTTAAGCTCCTTAAATAGTGGCCTACATGAGGTTAGCTGGTTAGCTCCCACCATACACCTAATAGCTTTTCTCTAATAGCTTTTTTCTAATGTGCCCTGGAGAAAATCATGAAAGAAAGGAATAAGAGGTGCCCTCCCAAGATCAAAATCAGAAGAACGATCACAGTGAACTGTCTTGCCTTCACAAATGATCTAGCATTTTTCTCCAACCATCTACAAGAAACCACAAAAAAAATCTTATCAAATCAAAACCCTTCAAGAAATAGCAGCAAAAAATCGATTCCAGATATAATATGCAAAACAGACATATTGTTATTTTTAAGCAAGCGCTCCAAACTCTTCAACGAGTGGAGAAAAAAAGCACGCAAAAATTTAAATACCTAGGTGAAATAATCACATGGAATCTCAATGAGAAACCAGCTATAGAAAACTATTTTACTAAACTTAAGCAAACCCTAAGAGTCACCTGGCTCACTTATAAAAAGAAGTCCCTCTCAATCCATTCTACAATATGACAATACAACTCGGTAATTAAACCAGAAGCCACCACCTATGCCTGTGATAACATTCCTTTTACAGCCATCTCTGTAACTACCTAACACAAAACTCATTAAACAACTCCAAGACAACCAACTAAAGAACAAGACTCAAGTCCGACTTGAAGGACTTAAACATAACTGAAGATAAGATCCAAACACGACAAGAAAAGGTGTTGAAAGTAAATAGACTAATCCAACTCCCTTTCAAGAAAAGTAAACAACCCAACACAATCATAACAGAGAAATTGAGGGCTACCAGATCAGAAAATATGAAGCGGATAACAGAGCGAAAGAGGCACCAAGCTAACTCCATACCTCGAAAAACTAATGGACATAGAATGACTGAAGTGCTCATAATGGGCTGAAAGCTATGATAAAAAAATAGACTGACCATTAATTTTCATGTTTACCATTATATTTACAGGTTATATTTTTATACATGTAAAATTAATCTATGGTTTGCTATAAAAAGAAACATATTTGTACAATGTAATCTCGGAAATTACCCAACCAATCTCAAAAATTCTTTTACTGAATTTTCAAAATTTTGTGATTGGTAAAATGAAGTCAACGTTTATATTATTTGTTTGATGTAAGATTATAAACCGCTGTCAAAAATAAGTAATTCAGTACACAGTTTTCTCCAAAGTAGGTAGTTAAATATAGTTTCCACTTTACTTTTATCCTAGTTTATTTACAAACCTCTAGATAAGATACGAGGGTTATCCAGAAAATAACCTCCATTTTGAAATACAAAGTAAACGAGTGAAGATACAAAAACTTTATTATATACATTGAAACAAAAGTTCCAGCATTTTTAAATTGTCTACAACTATTATAATATACATTTTTGCGCTAAAATGCATATTAAAGTCACAATCTTAAAAAAACAATTTTTTTATGAGAAAACAAACTCCCCAAAAATTTCAGCAGACATGGCGCCTACCCTATATTGTAGAGCATAAAAAATTTAGCAAATGAGGCAGTTTTAAAAAAAATATTGTAGGAGCCGTTTCAGAGAAAATTGCAAAAAAGTGAAAAATGACATAGGAGTAAACTACTACTTCAGGTTGACTGATTTTGAAAAAAATGTTCGTGTCGGGTCCCGTAGTAGTATATAACATGTTAAAACTTAAATTTTAAGTTTCAGATTCGTACGATGTTCTGTTTTTGAGATATTCTGTTCACACAGACACGCACGCGTGCGCGTGAGCGCACACACACACACACACACACCAATCGCTAAAATCATGTTTTTTAGGTTCAGAGGGTCTGAAAACATGTAGATCCAGTAAAAACTCAATTTTGAAAATTTGACATGAAAATAATACTTTCCTTCGTATATAATCATGTAGGCAAGAGAAAGTAAAAATAGAATTACCCTTGGAAAAGGAATATCAGTAGAACTACTTTCAAATGCTGGAAGAAGTCTTGAAGCTAAATCATGAGCTAAATGTAATAATTCATCTCTATACCAACTCGGCATTAGTTTTCCAAATGGTTCAGTCTTATCAGTTATAAGAAGATGAGCAGACAGTAGCGCTCCAAGAACTCTGCAATAAAAACACACAGCTTGTAAATATTAAAAAATAAAATTTTTTAAAAAAATCTCGTGTTTAACACTCACACAACTTTCTCTTGCCAATGCAAATTATTAACAATAAACCTAACATTAGTAATAAAACATTAGAAATAAACAAAAAACTAACCTCAATAAACATAACCTAATTTTAATCATACATGAAAGACGCAAAATGAAAATCAACCTCAGTTTGGCTTAAAAATACGGAAAATCGCTCTTTCACGCTTAACTAGGCTCTGTACAAAAAATGCTATAAATAAAAGTTGTAGATCTTTTAATTTCCTATAAATTTGATTATATACACTTTAGTTGTAAAATGCATACTAAGGCCAAAATCTTAAAAAAATAGATTTTTTACACGTTTTCGTAAGAAAAAACAGAAAATCGCTTATTACCGCTAAACTAAGCGTTATACAAAAAAATGTTTCACACAAAAGTTGTAAGATTTTAAATTCTCTACAACTTTAATTATATAAATTTTTGCGCTAAAATGCATATTAAAGCCATAATCTTAAAAAGAAAACACTTTTTACGTGAAAACGGCCTCACCAAGAATTTCAGCAAACATGGCACCTTCCCTATCTTGTAGAGCATAAAAAATGTAGTAAATAGGACGATTTTAAAAAATATCGTAGGACCAGTTTTTGAGAAAATCGCAAAAAAGTGAAAAATTACACGAATAAACTACTACTTCCGGTTGACCGATTTTGATGAAAATGTTCGTGTCGGGTCCGGTAGTGGTATGTAACTTAAGTTTCAAGTTTCAAGTTCGTACAATGTTCCGTTCTTGAGATATTTTGTACACACGCACGCACTCGCACTCGCACACACACACTCTCACTCACATGCACGCACGCACGCGCGCGCACGCACACACACAGACCAATCGCTAAAAACATTTTTTGGGTTCAGGGGGTCTGAAAACGTGTAGAACCGGTGAAAATTCGATTTCGAAAAATCAACATGAAAACAATACTTTCCTTCCTATATATTCATATAGGCTAGAGAAAGTAAAAATAGTCTGTTAATCTTACAATGCCTCACGAATACAACTATAAGTCAATTACTACTGTAAATAAAATCTGAACGATGCGCTTCTTATACAACGTCAATTAATTTAAATGTTACAGTTTTATGTTTTCAGCTGTGAGATCATCCTTAAATAAATTATTGGACCGGCTTTTATAGAGTTTTAACAGAAAAACATAAAGTTTTGCTAATCTACATATAAGTCACATGTTGTTGTTGTTTAGGTCATCAGCCGAAAGGCTGGTTTGAACCCGTAGAGGTTTTACTAAGTAAAACGAGGAGTGAGGTGGTTTACCAATGCCTTCCTCACTGAGTAGAAAAGTATGCTTATCAGCATGCCGGGCCCTCTGAAAAGCACATATTTTCCACTCTGCAAATGACACCTTCACTTCATTCACCACAGGGTCTGGCTGTATAATGAAATCCATTACTTTCAGAGGAGGTAACTCTGACTAGCGTCTTTAACACCTCTACCTCTTCTGTTCTTAAATGATTCAGTCATTTAATTGGCTGACCATGTGATAAGAAACAGAACTATTTATTTTAGCCCTGCAACGAACAGATTGAGTGCAAATAATCTGACACTCCACCTGTTTATTATGGGCAGATAAGTCACATAAAAATGTTAAAAACATAAGCTGAAGCATTAAAAAAAATTTGCTCCTTTCCGCTAAATGAATAAATCTTTAAAAATCTGGAAAGTCGTGCGAAACACTCACACGACTTTCTCTTGCTAATCAAATAATGAACAATATAACCTAACATTAGTAATAAAGTATTTGAAATAAACAAAAAAATACTACCTCAAACTAAGGATCTAACCTCAAAAAATATTACCTTATTTTAATCATGAGTGAATGATACAAAAGGAAAACCAACCTTAGTTTGGCTTAATAATACGGAAAATCACTCTTTCACTCTAAACTAGGCTCAGTAGAGAAATAAGCTTATAATAAAAGTTGTAGATCTTTTAATTTCCTATATATTTGATTATATACACTTTCATTGTAAAATGCATACTAAGACTGAAATCTGAAAAAATTCATTTTTTTACAGATTTTCATGAAATAAAACATAAAACACTAATTACCACTAAACTAAGCGTTATAAAAAGAAATAAAAGTTAAATTGTCTACACTATAATAATACACATTTTTCCCCTAAAATGCATATTAAGGCCACAATCTTAAAAAAAACTTTTTACTATGAGAGCACAGCCTCCCCAAGAATTTCAGCAGACATGGCACCTACCCTACCTTGTAGAGTATAAAAAATGTAGTAAATGAGGATTTAAAAAAAAAGCAGGGGCCGTTTTGAGAAAATCGCAAAAAAGTGAAAAAATACACGAATAAACTACTTCTGGTCGACCGATTTTAATGAAAATGTTTGTATCAAGTCCTCTAGTGGTAGCTAACATACGTTGCAAGTTTCAACATCTTACGGTGTTCCGTTCTTGAGATATTATGCTCACAAACAGACCAATCGCTAAAAACATGTTTTATGGGTTCAGGGAGTCTGAAAATGAGTATACCTGGTAAAAACTCAATTTCAAGAAATCGATAAGAAAACAATACTTATCTTCCTACATTTTTAGAGGCAAGAGAAAGTAAAAAATCTGGTGTGAAACACTCACACGACTTTCTCTTGCCAATGCAAATAATTAACAATAAAATTAACATTAGTAATAAAACATTAGAAATAAACAAAAAACTAACCTCAATAAACATAATCTAATTTTAATCATGAGTGAAAGACGCAAAATGAAAATCTACCTCAGTTTGGCTTAAAAATACAGAAAATCACTCTTTCACACTAAACTACTCTTTGTAGAGAAAAATGCTCGAAATAAAAGTTGTAGATCTTTTAATTTTCTATAAATTTGATTATATACACTTTTGTCATAAAATGCATACTAAAGCCGAAATCTTAAAATAATAGATTTTTCACACGTTTTCGTGAGAAAAAACAGAAAATCGCTAATTACCGCTAAACTAAGCGTTATACAAAAAGATGTTTTAAATAAAAGTTGTAGAATTTTAAATTCTCTACATTTTTTATAAAGAAATTTTTGCGCTATAATACATATTAAAGCCATAATCTTAAAAAAACACTTTTTTTACGTAAAAACACCCTCACCAAGAATTTCAGCAAACATGGCGCCTACCCTATCTTGTAGAGCATAAAAATTGAGTAAATGAGGCGATTTTCAAAGAAATCGTAGGACCAGTTTTTGAGAAAATCGCAAAAAAGTGAAAAATTATACGAATAAACTACTACTTCCGGTTGACCGATTTTGATGAAAATGTTCATGTCGGGTCCGGTAGTGGTATGTAACTTAAGTTCTGAATTTCAAGTTCGTACGATGTTCCGTTCTTGAGATATTTTGTATACACACACACAGACCAATCGCTAAAAACATGTTTTTTGGGTTCAGGGGGTCTGAAAATGTATAGATCCAGTGAAAACTCGATATCGAAAAATCGACATGAAAACAATACTTTCTTTCCTATATATTCATATAGGCAAGAGAAAGTAAAAAGATACTTTTACAAAACAATTTTACAAGTGCCTGGAGAGACATTTTATTTTAAAGTACGAGGTAGGGTCAAAAAGTTCCCGGAATGGTCGCTTACAGTCACGTATTTGTAAGCTGAAAGGGAAATTTTTGTTTGTGAGGTTGGCATAACTGGTAGTGAATGTGCTTTTGAGGTTAGCAGGCAGTTGTAGTTGGTTCCGTGCGTTCGGTGTTTAATATTGTAGATCGTAGTTTCTGTCTTTCGTCGGATTGTGCAATGTCGTCATTAGAGCAGCGTGGCAATATTAAATTCTGTGTGTTGCTGGAGAAATCACCCTCGGAGACTCTTGAGATGCTAAAAAAAGCATACGGAAATTCTGCAATGAAGAAAACAGCAGTTTACGAGTGGCATAAGCGTTTTCGCGACGGTCGCACAACAATTGAAGATGACGTTCGGACTGGGCGGCCTTCCACTTCCACTACAGACGACAATGTTGAGCGCATTCGACAAATTGTGCGTGCGGACAGGCGAACAACCATCAATACTATTGCCTCTGAAGTTGGTATTTCACATGGGAGTGTTCACAGCATTCTTCATAATGACTTGAACATGCACCGTGTTTGCTTGCACATTGTTCCAAAAATGTTATCCCCTGAGCAAAAGGAAATGAGAGTGACCATGTCCAGGGACTTGATTGAAATGGCTGATGCAGATGACAGCTTCCTGCGCAAAATTGTTACAGGTGATGAGACATGGTGCTTTCTTTACGACCCTCAGACAAAACGGCAGTCCGCTGAATGGAAGTCAAAAACTTCACCAAGAAAACAAAAATTTCGCTTGGACAGAAGCCGGGGTAAGGTGATGTTGGAGGTGTTTTTTGATTACCGTGGAGTGATTCATTATGAATTTATTCCTGAAGGGAGAACAGTAAATAAAGAATTGTACACAGAGATCTTAAAACGGCTACGAGATGCAATTCGACGAAAACGACCTGAAAAATGGGCAGAGAATGACTGGTATTTGTTGCACGACAATGCCCCAGCACATCGATCCCTAATGGTGAAACAATACCTTGCCAAGAATAATGTTACCACTCTGGAACATCCTCCATATTCTCCCGATCTCGCACCACCAGATTTCTACCTGTTTCCAAGGTTAAAAATGGCATTGAAGGGACATCGTTTTGCTGATTCGTCAGAGGTGATTGAAAATGCGACGGAGCGGCTGAAGGAACTTTCAAAAAACGGCTTTCAAGAGTGTTTCCAACAATTATATGAACGGTGGAATAAATGTGTAGATGCAGGAGGAGAGTATTTTGAAGGGAAATAATGTAAGAATGTTATAAATATTTTTAATAAATTTTTAATAACCAATTCCGGGAACTTTTTGACCCTACCTCGTATTTAAACAAAAAAAATTAGTTTCAATTTATTTATATTATATTTATCGAGAACTGGAAGTAAGCAGTTGACGTGAATAACTGTGGAACTATTCACATGACCCAACTGACAATCTGCATAGCAGTTCACATGTCACATGTGAGTTATTATAGTGTTATCATTCAACCCATGAATTATGTTCTACAGATTAGACTGTATATTAAACACACCTGTGAACCGATACTCCCATTCTAAAAACGCATGCATTACCTTTATCACATGCCCCTATCCATACCGCTATCATAACGCTTTATCACTGATTGAATAAATCTTAATTAATATACATATAGCCTACAGGTAGTCCCACAAGTAACCCGACATACTGCTGAGGTGTATTCCTCTCATCAAAATACAGTAATCCCTCGGTACCCGCAGGGGTTATGTTCCGGAGGGGTACCGCGGTTCGTAAAACCGCGGATAATAATACCTTATATAAACGAAAAGACGGAGGTTAGGTTCTGAGGGAAAAGTCCTGTAGTTGTTTTAAGTGTTTAATAGTTTTAGGAACATATTACCATTATTTTAATCTATGAATATTTAACAAATACAGTACAGTACACATAGACAATTTAAGTTGCTTTAAAATAGTTAGTTATGGCTGTTTGCTTCTTCTTCTTTCAAACTCCTTGTGGAGATTACTTCTTCATATGTGAACTTCTTCAAATGGTATCACCAAATGACTCCTGAAATGGCTCAAAGAAATGAAATGGCTATTCAAATGGCTCCTGGAGTCCTCTTTTGAATTGAAGGGCCCTTCCCATGAAGGGATCCGTCTCCAACATGTAATCAGCGAACTGCGTTGCCATACTAAGGATCTCGTTGATGGTTTGTGAAGAAATGCTTGGCTTTGTTTCAGGATCGTCAAACAAACAAAGAACTGTACGTATGTAATAAGAAGAAGTTAGACTGACACATGGCAGAAAATCTACGGAGAAATTACAGTATCGTGTCTGGGCGTACGTATTGGCGGCCGTCGCCATACTAGTGTGTGACTCAACATGATACGAGCGCCAACATATTTATTCAAACATGTAGGGTGACACATGTTTTCGGAATTGTATGACTTCCCCACCTCCCACCAAGTACGGTGTACACAAGGAGAGATTACTTAAGTATTTTAACGTTTTAGGCCTACGGACAAAGTCCGCGAATAACCGAAACCAGCGGATGCTAAAACCACGGATACCAAAGGATTACTGTAATGAAAAAAATTCATATAAACACAGGCTCAGAATTGCTTCGTTAGCAAGTTACAGCTGACAAAAACTTTTGTCCGAGTTTCAGTTCCCCGCAGAAATGAAGTTCTACAGAAATGTTTAGAGCGTTATTAAGTTGTGAAACTAAACAGATTTTATGTAAAATGAGCTGAAAAATTGAATAAACGGGTTTCAGATCAGTAACTAGAGTAGTTTTTTGAGATATATGACAAAATACACCAAATTTGGTCTTGACAAACTGTTTTCTTTATGGCTTGAAGTATATTAACTTGTTAAATGGGTAACTAACATGTAAACTTTTTAAACAAAACTTGTAGAAATTTAATTCTGAAGAGAATGATGTTAAATAGGCCAATAAGAAACAAACATAAACTGTAGAAAATTGGGTTTTTATTGAATCAAAACACGTGGAGAATAAGTGTTTTGCTAAGTTAATGTACTTCAAACCATAAAGTAAACAGTTTATACAGACCAAATTTGGTGTATTTTGTCGGATATCTCAAAACCTACTATAGTTACAGATCTGGGACCTGTTTTATTCAAGCTCACTTTACAAAAAATCTATTAAGTATCACAACTTAACGCTCCAAACATTTCTGTAGACCTTCATTTCTCCGAAGGAACTGAACGGAATGAAAATTTTCGCCAGCTGTTAACTTGCTAACAAAGCGATTTTAGAACTTAGTTCATATGAACTTCTTTCATTATTTTGAAGAGAGGAATACACCTCAGAAATATGTTGGGTTACTCGTCGGACACCCTGTAAATACTCTAATGATAATGGATTCACAGAAATGTCAAGTGAAATTAAAAATAAATAATGAAAACATTAAATTACAGTATTAACGAGGATAAAGGTTAGTAAAAGCTAACAAAATAATTTCATAATTTTTTCCTGACACTTTCCAATTAAACGGACTTAAAAAAAATTCTATAAAATTTCTAATGTGGCTTTTTGCAGAAAACATCACAAATTACCCCCACAGTAAGTATTGGGCAAAAAAAAATACTGCATACAAAAGTTGTAGCTTTTTTATAGTTTTCTTTAATTTTTGTAGTGTATTTTGTTTTAAAATGCGTATTACAGCTGTAATTTTCAAAACAGAGCAAAGCTCCTCCAAGAATCTTTCCAGAGGTATCGCACTGAAGGCAGTTTCCATCTTAACATATTGAGGATAGTATCATGGTTCTTTTGTATTTCTACAGATGTTATTTCTTTGGCGGCACCTAAGCAGCTTTACCTTTTGCTATACAGTGCCTCATGCATACAAAAGTTGTAGCTTTTTTATAGTTTTCTTTAATTTTAGTAGTGTATTTTGTTTTAAAATGCGTATTACAGCTGTAATTTTCAAAACAGAGCAAAGCTCCTCCAAGAATCTTTCCAGAGGTATCGCACTGAAGGCAGTTTCCATCTTAACATATTGAGGATAGTATCATGGTTCTTTTGTATTTCTACAGATGTTATTTCTTTGCCGGCACCTAGGCAACTTTACCTTTTGTTATACAGTGCCTCAGAACCGTTTACTACTCTGTAGTGAAGTTCATCTTATGGAACAGTATGCCTACAAAATACAATGGGCGTTGTTAATTTTCAACAATACTCTGACTGTTCATCAAACTGTAGGTTGGAGGGGTATGCAGGGTCAAAGACAAGTATGTGCATGCGTAGCCCAGCGCTCACAGCAATGGCTTGGCCTTTACCAGCTCTCGTTTAATTTTTTTACAAATTTGAAAATATCAGTTCATTCATAACTGCTGTTACATTATTATACACTTTTGTTTTCTAATAGGATTTTAATAATTGACCAGCTTAAGTCTCCACTTTAATAAAAAATTGAAATACTTTATTTTCAATTTAAGTAGTGTTCAAAGCTAAGGCGGGCTATTCCATGGAGAAAGTAGAAGTACATACAAGAATTGGTAATTTATAAGTAACAAACTGTAGTCAAATGTTAATTAAATTTAAAACTTTATATTCATATAATTAATAAAAATCCACGAAATAGTTCTGATTTGTTCGCTGTAACAGATAACACCTTACAGACCTCGTAATTGACATGAAAAAAGTTTTAACATAGTGTGGCTTCAAAAGTAATCATACTGCATTCAACGTTTTAATGGCACCAGAAAAGTAAATGAGGAAAGTTTTATCAAAATTGTTAGAATCGTATCTCAGAAAAATAGGGTTTTTGTGTTTTAGCGACGAAACAGCCTTAATACACACGGTACAACTAACCAAGATCAACATTGCTTACGGGAGCTAAGTTTAATTTTTATTTTTAACTGTGATAAAAATCATAATCATCTCCAGTTAAATGAAACATGGTCAATTTTTATTTATATTAAAGTTTAATAGTTGCAACACACCAAAAACATAATTAGAAATATATAAATAATAAAAACAAATTTTACATACCTTATGTTCACTTCAAATACTTGAACAAAGTTGTCTTTGTCAAAATTGACTTGATCTACGACTAAACGGACTGCATTTTGAAATTCACTAATATTTCCCATAACTACTAAAGTGTCTAAAGCATCTATAAGTGTAAGGCAATAGTCTCCTAAAATATCGTTAATGTTAATGTTTGAACTGTAAACAAAAAAAACCAAACATTTTCATTAGAAGGCTGAAACAAATTTTAAAAAATAACAATACTTATTACTCTTGTACATCTACAAATGCATATATCCTGTGCTCTGGAACATTCATTCATATTCTAAAGGGTTTTCCTTGCCACAACCATGAGTTTCTTTCGTGTCTACGCATTTACACTCTGGAACAGACAGAATGTAGAGTTGTTGACATCTTACTAGAAATGACTATCAAGCCAATGCTGCAATATCAATCACAACTTGCCTGTTAAAGGTGGAACCTCAACACAACTTTAATTTATTAATGTAGGGGAAAACCAGCACCCAAGTACTTTCCCCATTGAATATCTACTAGCCGAGGAATTGATAAACTTGATATCAAATTCAAGTTTGATAATGTAGACAAATAAAAAGATATATGTGGATGGGGACACACAATTATTCAAGTATTTTCGATGGTCTTCAGTATCTAACATCTATGTTAATTCAAAAATAAATCTTTATAATGCATCCTGCGGTTAAAAATCAATTGAAGACCTTGGTGCAACAACTGGCTATCTCCAAATATGAAAAATTTTCAGGATGCAAGCCACCGCTTCATGTTCGGGAACAGGTGAAAGTTACTAGGAGCCAAGTCCAGGCTGTATGGGGGATGATCGAAAACGTCCCATTTAAACTTGGCCAAAAGTTCATTTGTTCTTCAAGCTGTATGAGGGCGAGCGTTGTCATGCACAAACACAACACCACATGTCAGAAGGCCACGACGCTTGTTTTGGACTTGGCTCCTAGTGACTTTCACCTGTTCCTGCACATGAAGCGGTGGCTTGCATTTCAGCGGTTCGCCAATGATGAAGAGCTTCAAAACGCCGTGAATGGTTGGCTACATTCACAGGCGGCAGATTTTTTTGCAAAGGGTATTTCAAAGACTGTTCCAAGGTACGACAAGTGCTTGAATCTGTTTGGCGACTATGTCGAAAAATAGAGAAAAACTGTAGTTTTAATATGTATATAATAAAGTTTTTGTATCTTCACTCGTTTACTTTTTATTTCAAAACGGAGGTTATTTTCTGGATAACCCTCGTATATAAAATTATTTCAATCATTATAAAAGAGGAAAAACATAAGTTTGGAAAAATAGACAAACATTTCAATATAGTAGAACAGTGTAGTAGAGAAAATAAAAATAACACTGAAAAATATTAGCTGTTTCATATGTATAAACATATTTGAAGGAGCAAAGGCAGGACATGTTAAATGAACAAATCAAATTTAAGAATGATAAAGTGATTTGGACTGCAGCTGCCATCTATAATAATAATAATAATAATAATAATAATAATAATAATACAGTAGAACCTCGATAATTCAAGCTAATTGGGGCTGACTGTACCACGAACTACGAAAAATTCGGAATACATGGAGAAATAGATAAAAATCAAAAATACGTACAAATTTTTAATGTTTTAACTAACAATAAAATGTTTTAGATATGTACAATACCTTGAAAGTGGTGCAGTTAGGCCTACATACACTTACTAGACTTTATAAAAACAGTCCAGTGTTTTTTGCTTCAAAATAGAGCCACGTTTTTGAGCCGCAGTATCACAAATATATTTTTTTCAACCAAACACAACTCGAATTACCCGGACCCTCAAACTACCGCGACTCGAACTATCGAGGTTCTACTGTAATAATATTTATTTATTCCACTTTATACAAATATTGTATTTGTAGACGGGATCGCTTATTAATTTCCTTAATAAGACCCTCATACTCATTGCCGTCGCTGTATCTAACTGTATCATGGACCAGATAGGGTCGTTTGACCGCCTGATCACATCTACTAATGATGTCTGCCCACGGTAGTTGCGATAGAGGGACTCCCACCAATGAGCGAGACTCTGAATCGCTCCTCTCACTTTGGGAGTTATGCATCACCGCCTCCGACGACTCCAGCAGCAGCAGCAGCTTCTTCGGGCATTATAAGCTTACATTGTGTCAAAATGGACTGACAAAAAAGAGGTTCAAGATTTCTTACTAGATCCTAAAAATAGTAGTTGGTTAAATTGGGGCGTCGCTCTCGATGAAACTTTTAATCCAGATTTCGACATGGTCGGTAGAATCTTGGTGCAACATTTAATTGGTCAATAAATAAATATAATTTTGTAATTATATCTTATCTACTAGGAATAAATAACCACCAACTCAAGTAAACGGTGGTTATATAATAAAAAAGTACATAAAAACAAGTTTACAAATGAATTACAAATCAAATGAATTATAAATCAAATGTCGTCACCCACTACAAATGACAATTCAAATTGTAGCGGCAGCTACAGTGCATGTTAACTATATTTTTTTAAACAACAATATTAACCAAGCCGTCAGTCTTCAGAGCAGATATTCACCTGTACATGACTAACACTAAAATCAGTTATTATTGTTATATTATTTACCAAGATCAGTAAATTCCTACAAGGACTGAATAGCAAGCACTGCAAGTCAGCAACGGTTAAACACCAACACTAACCAACAATTCTTACAAGTGAATCAACATCAGTTATGTCATTGAGCCAATATTTAACCTTTCTTGAAAATATTAACATTTTGAAGCTATTTTTAATTTCAATAGGCAACAAATTAAAACACTTCTAAATAAACAAAAGTTTTAGCAAAAAAGGATTTATTAACTTTCAGTCTTACAAAAAGTTGTTGGCTTGAACCTCTAGTTCTGTGATATAAGTTTTCAGTACCTCTGTTGCCACTTTTTTTATAAAATAGTTTTAAAACTTAAAAATAATTAAGTTTTTAATGGGTAAGATACGTACATTTTTAAAATCATTAACAGTACTGTCTCTGACGTTTAAATAATAATATTTTAATGAAATATTTTTGAGTTACAAACAATTTATTTATTAGTTTATCATGAGTACCCCCCCCCCAAAATTTAATAGCATACTGAAGACGAGATTGAACCAAAGAAAAGTATAAAGATCTCATGAGATTTAATAGGCAACAAATTAAAACACTTCTAAATAAACAAAAGTTTTAGCAAAAAAGGATTTATTAACTTTCAGTCTTACAAAAAGTTGTTGGCTTGAACCTCTAGTTCTGTGATATAAGTTTTCAGTACCTCTGTTGCCACTTTTTTTATAAAATAGTTTTAAAACTTAAAAATAATTAAGTTTTTAATGGGTAAGATACGTACATTTTTAAAATCATTAACAGTACTGTCTCTGACGTTTAAATAATAATATTTTAATGAAATATTTTTGAGTTACAAACAATTTATTTATTAGTTTATCATGAGTACCCCCCCCCCCCCAAAATTTAATAGCATACTGAAGACGAGATTGAACCAAAGAAAAGTATAAAGATCTCATGAGATTTAAGCCACAAAGGTTTCTTAAGAAATAAAATGCCCGAATTGATTTACTGATATTATCAGAATGTAGCTGACTTACATGATTCCTAAAGGAGACCCTATCATCAAGAATCACTCCTCAATATTTTATTTCTTTTACCTGTTTAATTACTTCGCAGCTGTATCCAATAGGATCGGAACAAATGTGATATTTAATATCACGATCGAAATTGACACCGACTAAGTCAAAACTAATTATTTTTGTTTTTGATGCATTTACTACCATTGCATATCTCTCACACCATTTTCTCAGCAATACTAAATCATGTGATATAAAGTCATAAATTTGCGACCAGTCATTGCTTGCGTAGATAAATGCAATATCATCAGCAAAAGCTGTAATTCTAC